>CM044315.1:78130413-81058428 GCA_024291935.2 Okapia johnstoni | reverse complement strand
CATGCTGCAACTAAGACCTGGTGCAGCCAAGTAAATAAATAAATAGATATTAAAAAAAAAAAGAAAAAATTTTCCTGGCCTGCTACTGGGCTTTGGTAGAGACAGTGTTTAACCACATGACACAAGAGACTGTGTGATTGTAACTGCCTATCACGAACTGATTTTACTGGATCATTACATATCCACTGAGTCATAAGATTGAGTGGGCACAGCAAGTATGCAGTCTGATGAAAATAATCATTTAGGAGTCATGAATAAATTACAAAGACAGGTGTCCCAGACTCCCATGTCACCCACCAATGCAGCTTATTCTATGGCATCATGAAGGGGTCCCTATGACCAGCTGATGGCAGATGAAAAGAAAATATAACCCATCACCTAGGAGTAGTCAGCCTGATGTAACACTGAAACAACTGAGTAAAAGTTCAGCTAAGGCACCAGCTTAGGGAAAATACCTTATAGGGTTATAGTGCTGTTCTTTACATGTGGTATATGTGCTGAATCAATATATTGCTGCATCCTTAACAAGTAAAATATGCAGGTCCACGAACAAAGGGGTACAAGTTGGACTGGCTCTCTCATTATCAATCCTGGTGACCTGATTATGCAAATCTGTATTTACCATTTCTGAAAAAAAGGGAGGGGGGAATACTGCCTCCAGGGGACACAGTAAAAACTTCATTATATTTGAAGTTGTGGTTCCCACTTAGCAGTATTAGCTCCTCATGCCAGTGGACCAGCAGTAAAGAAAGAAGTTACCAAATAAGCAGCGGTAATTGACTTGATTAGCATTAGGACTTGGGGTTGCTACTACACAATAAGGGTAGAAAGCAATATATCTGGAACTCAAGAGAATCGTGGGACATCTCTCGGTGATTCAATGCCCAGTGATAACCATTAATGGTCAGTCGCAGCATCCATGACCTGAAAAAGGCACAGCAACTGAAGACTAACACCCTCTAAGGATGAAGCTCTGGGTCACCCCTCTAGGCAAGCAACCTAGACCAAAGTACTAGTTGAAAGTGAAAGAAATCCAATGAATGATGATGAATATCAACTAGCCTCGGGATCAGGGGCAGCTTTGATCGGGGACTGGATCTTGGTTTGCTAACCTTACGTAAATCATTGTGGGCTATCACACCTAGCCGTTGTCTTCTGAAAAAACTTGAAATATAATTCATTTACATGGTTATTCTAGTTTCAGGGGTGCCACATAGTATTCAATATTTTTATGTGTTATGAAATGACTACCACAATAAGTTGATAATGTTCTGTGAGACAATAAGTGTTCCATGGGACAAACCTTGAGTAATGAGAGATAGCAGATCAATGCCTCCTCCTTGCTGTTTCAGGGTGTGGTGTTCTTGACAAGCTGCTGGTAAGGTATTCCATGTGACCAAGCAGTTGCCTGTTCTTTCTGGGGAAAGTGTGACTGGCTTTGTAATACACCACCTTGTATATGCTTTCTTTTCTCCCCCGCTTTCTTTCTTCACTTTTGCTGCCTGGGATTATACTTCCAAGGAAAGACTGATCAGGTAAACTTGGCCTCACATTCTGATTTGTAGGGGACCCAGGCTAAGACAAGTAGAACTTCAGTGGGAGTTCTCACCCAGGAAGACTGGGTGAGAGTTTTTTGTTTGTTTTCTATTTTAACCATTTTTTTTTAATGGACCATTTTTTCAAGTCTTCATTGAATTTGTTACAAGCTTGCTTCTGTTATTTATATTTTGTTTTTTTTGGCTGTGAGGCATGTGGGATCTTAGATCCCCAACCAGGGATCAAATCTGCATCCCCTGCATTGGAAGGCAGTCTTAACCACTGGACTGTCAGAGGAATCCCAGTTTTTTGTATTCTAAAGAAGGCTGTAGAAAGCAACAGAAATGGCTTGAGTAACTAAGACAAAAGTGAGGGAATATTTTCAATGAATGTAATTCAAAGAAACAAAAGGCTGAACAAGCCACAGAGTGGATGGGACCCAGGGAAGATCTGTTGATCTATGCAGCAGAACTAATGGATGATATCTGTGGCAGTTTTAAAAGATGCATGCAAATTTTTTTGATACTCCTTCTTTCAAGAAGTGGAGCCCAATCCCGTCTTGTATCATGTGGGCTGTACTTAGCAATTTACATCTAATGAGTAAAATATGGCAGAAATAATGGTCTGTGACTTCTGAATCTAGGCCATAGAAAACACTGTGAATTTCACCTTGATTTCTCATTGATCACTTGATCTAGGGGAAGCCTGCAGCTACCATGTCTTGAGGCCTATCTAGCAGCCCCATGGAGAGGCCCTGGGTGGTGGGGTTCTTCCTGCCAACAGCCTTGTCAGTGGGCCATCATGGGAGCAACTCCCCAGTCCCAGTCAAGCTCTCATATGACTACAGCTTTGGCTGACATTTTGACTGCAACACTGAGAGACCTTGAGCAGGAAGCACCAGCTAAGGATCTCCTGAATTCATGACTTATGTTAACTTCAAGGTAAATGTTTGTCATTTTAAGCTAGTGAGTTTTGGTGTAATTTGTTTTGCAGCAGTAGATAATGATTACAGTATCTTTAAGATATCTTTGGTGATTATTGATCTTGGTGAATATTATTAGTAACTCCTAATAATGTTAATAGTAATAATAATAGTAGTAGTAATATCAGAGTAATAGTAATCTTATTAGTAACAGTAGTAGTAGTATTATACTAATTATTATACTAATAATATGGTTAGTATTATTAGTCCCATCTGCAAAATAGACATAGTAATTGTACCTCACTCATAGAGCTGTTTACAAGGCTATAAAATGCTCAGTATAGTGCCTGGAACAGAATGAGAATTCAGTAGATGTTACTACAACTAGTAGCAGCCATCATTGTCTTCTCAAGATTCAGATTCCTAAGAAAGAGAATCTGGTTGACTTAGCTTAGCTTATGTGCCTTCCTCTTGAGCAAGGGAGCACAGGAGACTGATTGAAAATCCTACCAGGTCTGTATTTCCTCAAAGAAAATTAAGGTGCTATTGCCAGACAAGCAAAAGCAACACTAACTACAAAGGTTTCTTACACATAAAGCCAAGTTGCTTCCCCACAAATGTTGTATCAATATATACATGCTTCTGCCAACAGCATGACAGCATCCTCCTCACTCCACCTTTGCCAACATTGCTAGTATCCCAAAGAAAAGAAGAGCCAGTTTAATGGATGCAACATAATGATACCTTGTTGCTTACATCTATACTTCTTTACTAGTGAATCTGAATATGTTTCCTATTGGTCATTTGTATGTCTTGTTTGTTGAATTAAGGAACACTCATCTAAAACGTGGGATATAGAGTTATTTCCATTGGCTTAGGTGATTTATTTATGTGCTAATGGTATCTAGATTCTAACATATATTACAAATCTTTCTTCAGTATATGTTGTTGATTCTAATTTTGTTTAATGAAGCCTCTTGCTCATGGTGTTAAATTTTTAAGTGAGATTGATCGAACTTTTCATTTCCTCTGTTTCCTGCCATGTGTGGTCTTTGGGTGAAGTCTGATCTTGCTGGCAATCTTGGAAGGTGGGTGGTACCTATAAGTTCAGCTGAGAGATGAACAGTAGTCTTAACTTACACCTGAGAAGGCCAGAAAGCAAAGGAGTGGTTATTATTTACCAGCCAGTTTGTTATTGGCCTTTCAGAACAAAAACTTGCATGACTTTCACCTTTTGCTGGATGGTCAGACCTTCATGGGAATCCCCAGCTCACACATGAATTGTCGTCCATTTAAGGGGACAGTATCTTAGAGGAGAGAGACAAAGCTGAGCAATCACAACAGAGGGGTCCTCTTGAGGTGGAGCCTATGAGTAATAAATTGAAACAAAGGTACAGTAAGAACTCTAAGGGTAATATGACTAAACTTCAACGAACATTTTCCTGCACTGAAAGACATAATTTCTAAATTAAAAAACTTGGCAGGAATCCCCTGGCAGTCCAGTGGTTAGGACTCAGTGCTTTCACTGTGGTGGCTTGGGTTCAATCACTAGTTGTGGAACAAAGATTCCACAAGCCGTGCAGCACAGCAAAAAAAAAAAAAAAAAAAAAAAGCAAGCAAGTAAGCAAGCAAAAAAAAAAAAATTGGCAAATTAATTAAGAAGTATGATCAGAGAACTGATTTAACATTCTGATTGATGCTTAAATTAAAAAATCCTCACGATACAGAGTAAAACTACAAAGAAATTGAAATCATGAGTGAAAAATGATGGTTGACTCAAATGATAGGACTGGGAAGCTTGAACATGCTAATAACAGGAATTACGGAGGGTAGAAAAGGAAAATAGAGAAGTCATACTTAAAGCACAAATAGAAAAATACAGCTTTGTCCAGTTGAATGTGGGCTTACTTGGCCATTGAAAAACCCAGACAAATTCCAGTCCTTTGGCCTGTATGTGAAAAATACGTGTGAGTATAGATAAATGGTAAAGAGAGATTTCAGATGAAAACCTCCTGGATTTTAAGAAAAGGGAGCCTCTAGATGCAAAGCGCTCAGCTAATCTTAGGCATGTTTTTTTTTTTTCTCAAAGGCAAAAAGACACTAAATTTTAAGAATCAAGAGAAGAAAAATCTTACAAACTCTCATGAAAAGATCAGGTTACCTACAGCAGGGAAAAAGACTCCGACTTACTTTGAATATTTCTTTTCTTTTTCTTTTATAATAATTATTACGTTTTGGGTTGCACGGGGTCTTCGTTGCCGCGCTCAGGCTTTGTCAAGTTCTGGTGAGCAGGGAGACACTCTTTGCTGCGGTGCACAGGCTTCTCATTGCTGTGGCTTCCCTCGCTGTGAGCACCGGCTCTAGATGCCGGGTTCAGTAACGGCAGCACAGGAGCTCAGTAGTGGCGGTGCATAAGCTTAGCTGCTCCGCGGCACGTGGAATCTTCCAGACCAAGGGTTGAACTCGCGTCCTTTGCATTTCCAAGCAGATTCTTAGCCACTGTACTGCCAGGGAAGCCCTGGATATTTCTTTTATAACAATTAAAGAGAAAACGTAGTTGAAAGTCTACAGACTATTGAGGGAAATGGGCTCTGTGATTAAACAATCCTCAATCCAGCAAGGACAGAATCCATCTGGCAGTACAAAAACAAAACGAAACATTTTTATTTCTTTTTAAAAAAATTTAGTTGTTTCTCCTCCATAAGTGTATTTATACAATTTTAAAGGTTATACCCATTTACAGTTATTACAAAATTTTGGCTACATTCCCTGTGTTGTACAGTACATTCTTGTAGCTTGTCTTACACCCAATAGTTTGTACCTCTTGATCTCCCAGCCCTGTATTGGCCCTCCATCCTTTTCCCACTGGTAACCACTAGTTTGTTCTCTATACCTGTGGGTTTGTTTCGAAGGAAAACATTTTCAAACATACAAGGATTCAGAAAAACTACCACACATGGACTCCACCTCAGGAAAATGTTTTATCAGATTCAAGATTGAATTAGAATAGAGTCTCAAGATGCGAAGGAGAACAGTCCAAGAGACAACGGTGAGCAGGCTCTGATGACACACATAATTAAGATTAAATGGATGATAATAATGTGCCCGGGAACTCTAGTATTAAGCGAAGAGGGTTCTTGAAACAGAAGAAACACATGATTAGGCAAGACCGAAAATAGACTGTAGTCTTAGAAATTATCTTGCTCCTTGGATTCTGTTTATGGTTAGATAAGAATTGGTATAAAACTGTATTGCCAATTATAGGCATGAATGTGGGCTGGCAAGAACTGAAATAAAAGCAAACTGTCTTGGAATTCAAGTCACAATAAGAACAACCAGACAGAAGATGGGGGAAAAAGAAGACAAAACACAATCAACCAACTAGATCTAACAACATATACAGCGTGCCCTACCAAACAACAGCAGTATAACATTCTTCTCAAGGGTGTGTGGGGCATTTTCCAGGGCTGAGCGTATGTTAGGCCACAGATGCAGTCTCAGGGGATTTGAAATATATGAAGTGTCTTCTTTGACACAGCAGGATGAAGTTAGAAATCAATAACAAGTAAAATGGGAAAATCCCCAGCTTTGTGGAAATTAACACACTCAAACAATCAATGGATCAAAGGAAAAATCACAAGAGAAATTAGAAAATATTTAGAGATGAATGAAAATAAAAACACATGTCAAAACTTATCAGTCGGTCATACCTTAATCTTTAAAATTAAAAGAAAAAACTTATCAGATGTAGTGAAAGCAGTGCCAAGGGGAAGTTTATAAATGTCTACAGTAAAAAAAGAAGAGTGATCTCCAATGAACAACCTAACTTTACAGTTTAAGGAATTAGAAAATGAACAAACTAAAACTAAAGTTACTGAGAGGAAGGGAATAATAAAGATTAGAGCAAGGAATGCCCCAGCAGTCCAGTGGTTAGGACTCTGAACTTCCACTTCAGGGGCCTGGGTTCCATCCCTGGTTGGAGAACTACTAGGTTGGTACAAAAGTAATTTTAGTTTTGGATTGAGAATTTTAAATCATTATAACTAGGCTCAAACACATGTTTATTAATCCAAATAGGAACCATTAAAATCAACATATTTTTGCTAATGAGAAATAGGTTTGTTTATTCCTGTAGCGTAAAAATCTATACTTCGGGATTCAATGAAATCTTTGAAGCATTTTCTCCCTCCTACTGGTTGTGGAAGCATTTTTCCTGCAAAAAGTTGTCAAGATGCTTGAAGAAGTGGTAGTCGGTTGGTGAGAAGTCAGGTGACTATGGCAGATGAGGCAAAATTTCGTAGACCAATTCGTTCAACTTTTGAAGCATTGGTTGTGCTACGTGCAGTCAGGCATTATCATGGAGAAGAACTGTGTCCTTTCTATTGGCCAACCTCTGCTGCAGGCATTGCAGTTTTGGCAAATCTCATTGGTTTACTGAGCATACTTCTCAGATATAGTGGTTTTGCCAGGATTCGGAAAGCTGTAGTGGATCAAACAGGCAGCAGATCACCAGTGACCATGACCTTTTTGTTTTGGTGCAAGTTTGGCTTTGGGAAGTGCTTGGGAGCTTCTTCTGTCACTGTTTGCATTTTTCCCCCAATCTATTTACCATGCAACCCTTATAACCAGACATGGAGCAACGGATTGGTTCAAAATTGGGAAAGGAGTACGTCAAGGCTGTATATTGTCACCCTGCTTATTTAACTTATATGCAGAGTACATCATAAGAAATGCTGGGCTGGAGGAAGCATAAGCTGGAATCAAGATTGGTGGGAGAACTACTAATAACCTCAGATATGCAGATGACACTGCCCTTATGGCAGAAAGTGAAGAGGAACTAAAGAGCCTCTTGATGAGGGTGAAAGAGGAGAGTGAAAAAGCTGGCTTAAAACTCAGCATTCAAAGAATGAAGATCATGGCATCCAGTCCCATCACTTCATGGCAAATACATGGGGAAACAATGTAAATAGTGACAGACTTTATTTTCTTGGGATCCAAAATCACTGTGGATGGTGACTGCAAACATGAAATTAAAAGACGCTTGCTCCTTGGAAGAAAAGCTATGACAAACCTAAACAGCACGTTGAAAAGCAGAGACATTGCTTTGCCAACAATATAGTCAAAGCTATGGTTTTTCCAGTAGTCGTGTATGGATGTGAGAGTTGGACTATAAAGAAGGGTGAGCGCCAAAGAATTGATGCTTTTGAACCGTGGTGTTGGATAAGACTCCTGAGAGTCCCTTAGACAGCAAGGAGATCCAACCAGTCAGTCCTAAAGAAAATCAGCACTGAATATTCATTGAAAGGACTGATGTGGAAGCTGAAGCTCCAATACTTTGGCCACCTGATGCAAAGAGCCGACTCATTGGAAAAGACCCTGATGCTGGGAAAGATAGAAGCCAGGAAGAGAAGGGGATGACAGAGGGCGAGATGGTTGGTGCCCTCATTGACTCAGTGTACATGAGTTTGAGAAAACTCCGGGAGATGGTGAAAGTCAAGGAAGCCTGGCATGCTGCAAATGCATGGGGTTGCAAAGAGTCAGGCACGACTGAGAGACTGAACAACAAATTTGCCATGAAGTGATGGGACTGGGTGCCGTGATCTTTGTTTTTTGAATGGTGAGTTTTAAACCAGCTTTTTTTTTTTTTTAAAAAAAAACATGTATATACCAGTGTATATAAAATAACTAATGAGAACCTGCTTATAGCATAGAGGGAAAAATGGTAATATCTGTTTGTAGGACATATATTAAAATGCATTCCAGGGACTTCCCTAGTGGTCCAGTGGTTAAGAATCCCCCTGCCATTGCAGGGGATATGAGTTCAATTCCTGGTCCAGGAAAATCCCGCATGCCTAGGAGAAACTAAGCTCGTGTGCCACAATGACTGAAGACCATGTGCCTAGAGCCCATGGACTGCAGCAAGAGAAGCCACCGCAGTGAGAAACCCTTGCACTGAAACTAGAGAAAAACCCCACTCGAAGCAACTAGACAAAACCTGCACGCAGCAACAAAGATGCAGTGCAACCAATAGTAAATCAATAAATAAAATTTAAAAATGCATTCCAGTATATATTAGGTGCAGGCTAATCCTGTTTGATTCCACTTACAGCAGATACCTAAAATAGTCAAATTCATGAAGTCAGAAGGTATACTGGTAGATGCCAGACCAGAGGGTGGGAGTGAGTAGGGGAGGAGAATGAGGAGTTGATGTTTAATGAGGGAAGAGTTTCAGTTTAGGAAGGTAAAAAATTAGGTGTTGAGGCATTCCGAGCACGGATTGGAATAGAATTTCCAGACACAGAGCATTTCAGAAGGTAGTGAGTTTATGAAGAACAAAGAGCAGAGATAATGTGTTATGAAGAACACAGAGCAGAGACCCTGGGAGCACAGTGGGCCGACCTCCTGAGTTGACAATTTTGGGGGGTAAATTGCCAATTTTTATAACCTCAAGACAAGGAAAATTACTGCTGGGAGGTTGGTGTTAGGCGATTGATTGGGGCACAAGAGAGTGTTTACTGGAGTGGGCACCTTTGCCTAATTGGAAGTCAGGAAGCTTGTTAGTGATCATCAGAGGGGCTTTTGGCAACAGGACTTTCCCGGTAGCTCAGACGGTAAAGCGTCTGCCTACAATGCGGGAGACCTGGGTTCAATCCCTGGGTTGGGAAGATCTCCTGGAGAAGGAAATGGCAACCCTCTCCAGTATTCTTGCTTGCAAAATCCCATGGATGGAGGAACCTGGTAGGCATGGGATTACCTGGTAGTCCATGGGGTCGCAAAGAGTCGGACACAACTGAGCAACTTCACTTTCACTTTTCCCTTCACAAAAAGGCTCAGACTTCCCTGGTGGTTCAGTGGTAAAGAATCCACCTGAAATGCAGGAGCCGTAAGAAGATGCAGGTTCGATTCCTGAGTTGGGAAGATCCTAAGGATGAAGGCATGGCAACTTACTCCAGTATTCTTGCCTGGAGAATCCTATGGAAAGAGGGGTTGGTGTGCTACAGACCATAGGGTCGCAAAGAGCCAGACACGACTGAAGTGACTTAGCACGCATGCACAAAAGGGCTCAGTCAGATTCGGAGGTAACCTTGGTTCCGGGTTCCGCTTCTGTGGCCTTGGGGGCAGGACTTAACATTAGGGAGATGGATGGTGGTGAGAGTTGCACAACAACATGAATGTACTTAGTGCCACTAAACTGTACAGTTAAATATGGTTAAAATAGTATGTTTTATATTGTGTGACTTTTGCCACAATAAAAAACATTTTTAAAAAAAGAACTAATGGATTTTAGCAAGATTGAAATGGCTACTGTATTTCGAATGTTGACTGTTGACTAGGTTATGTGTTTGCTGTAAAAGTGAATGGCTTGCGGTCATAGCTCAATGTAACTTTTTTTCTCTCAATATAACTTTTAACCTTGTATTCTTATTTAATGTGTCATAACCATTTCCCATGTCGTTGCATAGTCTTTTAAAATAAACCATCATTGTCATTCAACTACAGGAACACTAATGATCAACATTCGAAAATCTCATCCACTAATAAAAATTTTAGTTACTGCTTAATATTCTTCCATTGAATGGATATTTCCTTATACTTATTCATCTATGTGGCTTTTAACTTACTATATACTGGATGGACATCAAACATCATTGTGCAAATAACTTTTCCATTATTTTGGATTACTATTATGGGATAAAATCCTAGGAGAGGTCAAAGTATTTAAACATTTTACTGCTGCTGCTAAGTTGCTTCAGTCGTGTCCGACTCTGTGCAACCCCATAGATGGCAGCCCACCAGGCTCCCCCGTCCCTGGGATTCTCCAGGCAAGAACACTGGAGTGGGTTGCCATTGCCTTCTCCTAAACATTTTGCTTGACAGTACAAAATTGCTTTCCAAACGGAAGGTCCAATTTAGCTTGTCACTTATTAGGAAAAAGTGAATGTTACTGTTGTTTGTTTCTCCTTGGTTGCCACAAGACCCTTTATTATCTGAACCCTGCTAAGCTTCTCAACTTCACTTCCCATCATTTACTCCCTGGACCACTCTGCAGAGCTAGACATGAGCAGGATCAGACTGTGAAGCCATTAAGATTTTATCCTATCTTTATTGACAAAAGCCATATGTTTATTTACTAATTGGCTGTATTTTATCAGAAATTGTTTGTGTAAAGGTTAATTGGAAAAATGAAAACATCCATTTCATTAGAAAAGTCTCAGTTGAGAATGATATCTTTAGAAAATCAGAGAGCTCTTTTCTAAATGCAGGTGAAGTCAATATCTCTCTAGAGAAAGGGTGTGTATGATGTGGGTAAAGAACTTTCCTGGGTCAGGATCAGGATGTATGAATTTGTGTTTGTTCCTTAAGATGCTGGAGGGGCTTTTAGTATGATTGTATCGTCTATCCATTTTCAGAACCTTATGTAAAAGATTGCTCTTCACATGACTGTATCAGAGAAAGGAGGCCATCTCCAAACACATAAAGAGGAAAATGAAGACTTAACCCAACTTCCCAGCTAGCACAGGGAAGGATTTGCTTAGAGCAGGCATTGGCAGTTTTCAGCTCATTGTGAAAACAGTAAAGAGCTCATATGCTCTTAAATGAATGTGTCCCAGGATTCATAGCAATACCTTATTTCTCCATCAAGACTTGGAAATTCAGCCTCTCAGCAACAACAACAACAAATACAAGCATTAGCTACTATTAACACTATTATTGTAACTATTGGGTTAGAATTAAAATTACATTAGGATTGGAATTTCAATATTCTTCATAAATTCTTCAAGCATTTTTCTTTTGAAAAAATTTAGAAAGTTATACACTTAAAAATAAATATTAAGAAAAAACTTGATATAGGAAAGTGAGGTAAATCATATTGTCCATATTATAGTCAGAGAAATGCTACCCATGGGGGCGTGTGTGTGTGTATCTTGTTGTAAGTTGGTTGAATTTTATGTTACAGCTTCCTACATGATTTTTATTTTGTATTGTGCCAAACCAATTGGGAAATTTATATAAAGAGAGATTGTTTATAATAATATCAACATGCATAGGAATAACTCTAACCAAAAAAAAAAAAAATCAATGTTAGTTGATGAGATCATTGACACTTAGGGGTTTTGCTTTGAGGTTGTATTTATGCAATTATAATCATATTCTCCTGGAGGGCTTTTGTCAATAAAGATAGGATAAAATCTTAATGGCTTCACAGTCTGATCCTGCTCATGTCTAGCTCTGCAGAGTGGTCCAGGGAGTAAATGATGGGAAGTGAAGTTGAGAAGGTTAGCAGGGTTCAGATAATAAAGGGTCTTGTGTACCACTAGGAAGCTTGGACTTTATCCTGAGGGCAGTAGGATCCATAGGAGGATTTTTGAGTAAGGAGTGACAATCAGATTCTAGAAAAATCACGTTGGTAATAATGTGGAAAGTTAGGTAGACAAGTAAATGTGCATGCAGGGAGGTCAATTAGACTTCCCTGGTTACTCAGACGGTAAAGTGGCTACCTACAATTTGGGAGACCTGGGTTCAATCCCTGGGTCGGGAAGATCTCCTGGAGAAGGAAATGGCAACCCACTCCAGTATGCTTGCCTGGAAAATCCCATGGACGGAGGACCCTGGTAGGCTACAGTCCATGGGATCGCAAAGAGTCGGACATGACTGAGCGACTTCACTTTCAGTAGTCCAGGGGAGAGATTAATTCTAGATCTGAAGATATCCTTTATGGTCAAGTATTATCAAACTACTTTATGAATGTTATCTTGTTTAATACTGTCAACAACTTTATGAGATTACTGTTATCTTTGTTTTATATGTGGCAAACTTGAGGTGTAAACCAGGTAAGCAGTTTGCTCAAGGTCACACACAGATGATGACTCAGAAGCTGGGTTTCTAACCCTGGTGTGTCTAATTTCGAAACCCATTGTCTTGACCAGTAATTTACACCATTGCTCTACTGACATGAATATACCGGGGGCAACGTGGATAGAAAGAGGCAGCTAAATGTAAGAAATACTAAGGAGGAAGCATCAGCAAGACCTGGTAATTGATGAGATATAGAGTCTGAGGGGAAGGGAGGAACTGAAGTTGACATCCAGGCAAGCGGGCAGGGCAGGGGTGGGGGACCCCATTTCTGATTGTTTCTATGCAGAGCAGATTTTTAAAAAATATTTACTTATTTTATTTTTGGCTGTGCTGGGTCTTCATTGTTGCACAGCCTCCACTCGGGCTGCAGTGAGTGGGGGCCATTCTCCAGCAGCGATGCACGGGGCTTCTCACTGCGGTGACCTCTCATGTTGTGAAACATGGGCTCAGTAGTTACGGCTCCTGGGCTCCAGAACGCGGGCTCAGTGGCTATGGTGCACCGGCCTAGCTGCTGCAATGCATGTGGGGTCCTTCTGGGCCAGGGACTGAACCCGTGTCCCCTGCATTGGCAGGCAGATTCTTATCCGCTGCACCATAAGGGAACTGTTGCTTCTGTTTTAGGTTTTGGTGTTTGGGCTGCAAGGCAAGTGGGATCATAGCTTCCCAACCAGGGATTGAACCTGTACCTCCTGCATTGGAAGACAAAGCCTTTACCACTGGACCTGTTTTTAAAAGAAGTCCCCAGACTTGTTTTTTTAAAAGGAAGTTTTCTATGTCTTTTCTATTTATTGTGCAAACAATAATCTTTGCTGTCTTTGATTTCTCCTTGATGGGTAGTGAGCCCTCCTCTGTTCTCCTAAAACCCTGACCAGAAATGTCTCAGTTAAGGTCACAAGACACTTTCTCTAGAATTTGTTTTCCTAAGTGGGTGATCCAGATTATGTCAGGCCTTGTACCAATGAAATAACTTGAGAGCCAAGTTATTTGAAGAATAATTTTGCTCGGCTGGTGCTGAGCCAGTGACTGGGTTATCTGAGTTCATCTATGTCCAAGGCCTGAAGAGGGGGAATTCTCATTTCTGGAGCTTCAGTTTAATCCAGACATCAGAAGGCAAAGCTTAAGCATAAGTGTGGATGGGCTCTGAAGCTGATGATCTTCTGGGTGCTCCTAATGAAATTGGTGGCTCAGATGGTAAAGGATCTGCATGCAATGCAGGAGACCCTGGTTCAATCCTTGGGTCAGGAAGATCCCCTGAAGAAGGAAATGGCTACCCATTTCAGTATTCTTGCCTGAAGAATCCCACGAGCAGGGAAGCCTGGAGGGCTACAGTCCATGGGTAAATTGTCAGACACGACTGAGTGACTAAGCATGCAATGAAATTGGGTTGCAACTAAGAGCAAATTGTCAGGTTTATATATGCATTATTTTATGTACCACTAAGAAAAAAAAACCCTGCCAGTTAAACTGTAATACCAAGTTTGCTTATCACATTGAATTTTTGTTGAATAGGTATTGAAAGGGTTCTCTGTATCGTTCCTGTGCACCAGCATGTCAGGGAATAGATTCCTTAACCTTTGTCTTGCTGTGGTCCCTCTTCCCATTTCTTTCCTGTCTTCCTTTGCTTTTTAAGGTCAGATTTGGATCATGGTAGGTCACAGCTGAGAGGGAGGCCTTATTCTGTGCTCAGGTGAAACAAACAGAGCTCGTAGTCTGTGCTAAAGTAAAACAAAGGGACCTCAAGAAGAAGTTAGTTTCATACCTGTTTTTGAATTCCTTCAGAGACTGCAGTTTTCTGCTCCATACACATCTCTTATTCTGGCAGATGCCATGTATTCAACCATCTGTCCATCCATCCATCCTTTAAGCATTTATTAAGAGTCAGGTCACTGAATTTAGTTCTGTGGATACAAAGATGAATAAATAATTCTGTCCCTTTCATGGACGTTGACCTGTACCAGGATTATTCTCTGTTTTTCCATGGTACCACAATCTTGCTATGCTTTTTAAACAAAAGGAAGAGGAGAAGTTTTGCTTGAGCTCTGAAGTTAGATTTTCTGAAACTTGAGGTGAAAACTCTTAGGCCACAAATGGTCTTCAGTCTTCCTTGTGGATATTTTGATGTAGAACAAGGCAAGAGGTGAATTTAGCTCAAGGTCCACCACTCTGGGTTTATGTTTTACTTCACAACTATCTCACAGGCTCTCTGGGAAGCTCAGGTAGGACTTCAGCTATGAAAGGGGTAGGCATCTTACTTTTTCATCTTCCTGTCATAATACAATAATGCTTAACAGTTAAACAACTATGTTTTGAACCCATGTCTTCTAGGAAGTAAGGGAGGATGGCACACTTTACTATTCGTGGATGTGTATTTATAGACAGCCAAACACTATGCCAACTTATGTTTGGGGTTTAAACATTAGTGTGTTCTACTGGTTTTTTTCTTGTTTGGTAGATGGATTTGGCAGAAGAGAGAAATGAGTAGATAAAGATTTTGGAGGGGTAGATGAAATCCAGTTGTTCCATCTTCACTAGGAAATGCTTAATACATGCAGTGGGTATGGAGGAGCATTTCAGGTGAGTGTGTGTTGAGGAAATCACCCACTGCATTGCCACTTACTCTTCGTTGCCTTTAGTATTTCCCAGATAAAATTTGCCTGCAAACTAGCAATCTGTAGCCACCATTTTAACTATTCTGAATCAGGGTTTCCATCACATACCTGGAGAGTTTTTCCGATTTCATCTGGGAGGTTTTGATTTGACGGAAGTATGTGTATTTTGTAAAAATTTTCTGTGGACTTTAAGAACTTATCCTGATTCACTCATCTACAAGATCCTGGGCTGGAAGGAATTATAAATTTCTCTGACTTCCAAACTCAGAAAAGGAGAATAAAAACATGGGACCAAAGCAGGGTTAGAGTAGAGTTAATACAAGGGGAAGGTATGAGGGGAAGGGCCATGGCTCTGGGAGTCCCAGAGTTCCCATGGCAGGGAGAGGCCATCCAAGACCCCGAGGGGATGGTTGACCAGGGTTATTCCAGTCAAGGGGTGAAGCCTTGAGACTAACTCAACTCATAAATATTCAAATAGAAATGCTAATAATAATTATGTAACTTCTAGTTCAGTGATCTGGGGATCCCAGGATACTTCTGTAGTTAAAGTGTGATGAACTTATGTTGCTCTGTGATGACCTAGAGGGGTGGGATGGGAGGGTGGTGGTGGAAGGGAGGCTCAAGAAGGAGGGGATATATGTATACATATGGCTGATTCACTTGTTGTACAGTACAAACTAACACAACATTGTAAAGCAATTATACTCCAATTAAAATGTGTGATGAATTTAGATAGCCATTTTTTGTGTCTTATGATTGCTGTGTTGCCCTTATCTTGTACCATAGGCAAACAGTTTCCACTTGAATGATATACAAAATGATTTTCCACGCTAGAGCTTTATTCATTTGTATTTAGGAAAACTTGGCTGGGGCAAAGATGATTGGATCTGCACCGTTTCTGTGAGTCCCTGGGCTGACTCTTGATTAATCAGCATCAAGTACCCGCTCTGTGTTTTGGAGTGACTCTGGCTCCTTGTGCCAGGCAGCTCTGGATGTTGAGTTTATCCTCTGGCTTCAAAGTTTCAGTCACAGGGAGCCAGGGAACTTGGTTGAGGGAGAGTGGATGTGTATGTTGCAGTAATAAAAAGTATATGTAAACAGTGTGAGAAGGGGCAACAGAGGATGAAATGATTGGATAGCATCACCGACTCAATGGACATGAGTTTGAGCAGACTCCGGGAGATAGTGAAGGACAGGGAATCCTGGTGTGCTGCAGTCCATGGGGTCTCAAAGAGTCGAACATGACTGAGTGACTGAACAACAAAAAATAGTGTGATGTCAGAAGATTTGGGGGGTTGCTACGAGGGGTAGGTAAATTTGATAACCTTTGGTGTATTTGGTTGACGCAAGTTTGGAGGGATCTGTTCTTTTTAACAGAATGTCTTTTTTTAAAACTCCATAGAACCTTAAGTTCATTTCAGTTGCTCGGTCGTATCTGACTCTTTGCAACCCCATGGACTGCAGCATGCCAGGCTTCCCTGTCCATCACCAACTCCCGGAGCCCACTCAAACTCATGTCCATTGAGTCAGTGTCGCCATCCAACCATCTCATCCTCTGTTGTCCCCTTCTCCTCCTGCCTTCAATCTTTCCCAGCATCAGAGTCTTTTCCAATGAGTTGGTTCTTCACATCAGATGGCATTGGAGTTTCAGCTTCAACATCAGTCCTTCCAATGAATATTCAGGACTTATCTCCTTTAGGATGGACTGGTTGGATCTCCACAGAACCTTAGCAGCCTTTTTTTTTTTTTTTCCAGTGCTGAGTGGCATGCAGGATCTTAGTTCCCCAACTAGGGACCAGGGATGGAATGCATACCCTCTGCATTGGGAACACAAAGTCTTAACCACTAGACCACCAGGGAAGTCCCTTTAGCAATTTTTACGTAAAAACTTCCATTTCCTTATGTTCTTGATTTACAAAGTAAATTTGCCTGAGGAAGTGTCTTTAAAGATAATTTCAGTTTTTATTTAGTTTCAAAGCTATGCGCCGCCCACCATTCCAAGCGCTGGGGATGTTAACGGTGAGAAAAGCAACCTGGCTCTTGCTCTCAGGAGCTTACAGTTTTCTAGGGGAAGATAGATATTAACTGAAGGTTTTCGAAGGAAAAAAGGTCCAAATTGTCTAAGGTGGAGTATTTCATTTAAGACTAATTAGTGGTAATTTAAATTGCTTGGCATGATCAATTATCTCAGCTTGTCCATGACCCCTGGGTCTAGAAACAGCGTACTGGGAAAGTTATATCCTTTGTCTTCCCCGTCTGCAGGTTTCCCGTTCTCTAAAGGTGCCACTTCTCTCCAGGCTGGAACAGTGGAGAGCACTGGGTCTCAAGAGAGCTGATGCTCCGAAGGAAAATGTACCCAGGTGAGGGTTTAAAGAACAAACAGCCAGAAGAATGAAGTAACATTTCTGATTTTTAAAATATGGTAAATTAGTGGCCTTTTATACAGGTATTCAAATTCCTTAAAACCTAGCTGGAGGCCTTGAGGTTTTCTGATGATGATCTGCATTATGTAGTTTGCCTTGGGAGAATAGTATAAATGTTTATGGCTTGGGTGTTTTAGAACAAAGCTTTGATGAAATGGGTATACAGCCCTGAAGTCGAGGGCTACCTAAAAGGGTCTGGAACCAGACTCCTGGCTTTGAACTCCAGCTCTAACACTGATTAACTCTGTGATTGTGGGCCAATTACTTAACCTCTCTGTACTTTAGTTCACTTACAAAAGTAAGATAATAGTGATATCTCTATCATAGGGTTGTTATAAGGGTTTAAAATGTTACCTATTTTATTGATTTTTTTCAACGCACATTTTCTTCATGTTTTAGATTCCTTTGAAAATGAAATGTTCCTTGAAGTTGATGAAAGCTTACAATCTATGTTGGCCAGGTGGCAGTGGTGATAAAGTCACTATATATGCATTTGCAAATATCAAAAACTTAACAATTGGACAAGAAAAAGAAATAAAAAGGATCCAAATTGGAAGGGAAAAAGTAAAACTATCACTCACTATTTGCAGATGACATGATACTTGTATAGAAAACCCTAAAGTCTCCACTCAAAAACTATTAGAACTGATGAATTCAGTGGAGTTGCAGGATACAGGTTAATGTACAGAAATCATTGCATTTCCAGATGCTAATAATGAACTGTTAGAAAGTGAAAGTAAAAAGAAATCCTGTTTAAAATTGCATCAAAAGGAATTAAAATACCTAGGATTAACCAAGGAGGTGAAAGACTTATACTCAGAAAACTATAAAACATTGAGGAAGGAATCTGAAGGTGATACAAAGAAACGGAAAGATATCCCATGCTCTTGGGTTGAAGAATTAACATTGTGAAAAAGCAATGCAAAGATGATCCTAATAAATATACTAATATAGTTAAAAAGATATGCTAAATTCCTAATGAATAAATAAATACCTTGACGAATTTAGGACTTTAGCCTACAAAGCTGAGGTAACTAGATGAATGGGATATGAAGAAGGGATGTAGGTGCTGAATTATGGAGATAAGGGCAAGATGCACAAATATTGGGAAAACTTCACATCATTTGTTTCCATGACAAAGCTGTGGCCAAGAGGAAGAATGTGGAAAAAATAGCTATCATGTATAAGATGGATCATCCACATTTATCCCTTAGTTTGTTGCATTCAGTCATGTTAGTTTATTTAAATTCAGATGTTGTTAGTTGGTGGTGCAAAGCATTAACATTCTGGAAAATTATGCATGAACCAGTACAACTTTTGAATAATAATGGCTTTATTTCCCCACTGAGCTAGTTTGTGTTTGAGAAACTAGCTTTGGAGCTAGTTTGGAGCAGAACAGACTGAACTTTTCATTTTTTCCTAGCAACGTTGCCAAATTGGTACTCTGTTGTGGTCCTTTAATGGACCAGAACTTGGGAGTACAGAGTCGACCGATAAGAAAAGAAGGAAGAAAAGAGGCTGATATTCCCTGGTTTACACAGTATGCCAATATAACTCTAGGACAAAGAGCTAGCACCGTCTACGTAGGCCCACGGCGACCTCTCGAAGAGGTCTTGAAAGCCCAGGCAATTAAGTAGACACAGTGGACACCTGTGCTCCGTGGAAGCAGCCTGAAACGGAGAGAGGGAGAGAGCGAGAGAGCGAGTGAGAGAGAGAGAGAGAGAGAGAGACAGCGAGAGAGAGAGAGAGAGAGAGAGAGAGAGAGAGAGAGAGAGAGAGAGAGAGAGAGAGAGAGAGAGAGAGAGAGAGAGAGAGAGAAAATGAGGAAAGAGGGTGACCAGTGCTCTGATGGAACAAAGGCATTTATTAAACATATTGTGGGCATATATATACTCTTTTACCAGATAGCCCTTTTTAGCAGAGATAAGGATCAAAAGTCTAACGGGTCATCTAGAAAGCCGGAGGTTAGAATTATTCTCTAGAGAGGGGGTTGTAACAGTTACTTTACATATCAGAAAGGAGGAGACTTGTAAATGGCTGCTGTTCACCATATGGAATTTCCATATGAATGAGATACATGAATTTCTATTATCCCAGAAAGCCGGCCTGCCAGCTCTCTGGCACCTGTATTCAGGAGCTGTTAAGGAACATAGAATTCATGCAAGACTGAAAACAGCACACAGGAAGCCTCCTATTAAATGTATCCTGACAGTACTCTTCACATTTTACAGGTATGAAAATGAACTGAGGATCAGAAACTTGCTTTGGGTCACATGGCTGGTCAGTGATGATGATGGTAGAACTCAAACCCAGGTCTTAATTCCAGAGCCCATGCTTTTTGCACTTATATCACAAAGCCCACGTCAACTAGACTTCCCTTATTCCTCAACATCATCTTCTCCATCCCAGAATAATCATATCTTTTGCTGGACGAACTCTGAGCCATGTCTCCTTAGAATTTGGCAAGTGAGCAGTAACAAAGAGAGTTAAGTCTTCCTTGAAGTGTTTTCTGAAGTTGTTTGGTAAGTTTGACTCTCAAATTTCTGTCTTTGATCAGTAATTGAAACATTGTTAGGTCAGTTTGTCTCTGGACAAAAAAGTGCCCCTGGATCTACTATAATTCAGAGTTATGTTTGCAGTTTGTATTGTGAAGAGCTTTCCAAACCTGACTGCACTTTTTAAAAGATACAGTCACCAGATGGCAGCAAAATGCCTTCAGCGTATGATCTGAACTATGTAAAATATCTGATTATTGCTGTAAATATTCCAGTTATTTAAAGAAACAAATTTATGAAAAAGTAGTATCCTCTGTTAATCAAATCTGAACAACTTTATTGTATTCTAGGTATAAGTATGTTATTTCCAGAGCAAGCTTTCAAATAAATGACTGAATTCTCGTAATGATTTATTTATCAAGGGCATGCTATATGACAAGCGTTTTGCTAAATACTGTATTTACATTTATTTTATGATTACAGTATCATAATCTCTGTTTTGCTGGTGTGGATTCTGAGGCTCAGATTTTGTATGTTGGTTTTTATTGAGCTGGGCTTCCCTGGTGGCTCAGAGGGTAAAGAATGCGGCTGCAATGCTGGAGACCTGGACTTGATCCCTGGGTCAGGAAGACCCCCTGAAGCAGGGAATGGCTACCCACTCCAGTATAGAGGAAGAGGAAGCTGGTGTACTCCAGTCTGTGGGGTCGCAAAGAGTTGGACACGACTGAGTGACTAACACTTTTACTTTCTTTTGTATTGTGTCATCTCACTAAGCACTCAGTTTCCATGCTTGTCCTAAATTAAAAAAAAATTCCAATAGTTTTCCCAATTCATTGTCCTGTCTCAGATTTTCTGACTGTTTAGATTACCTGGAAATAAAAGACAGTTTCGCCTCTTATTTTCTAATATTTATACCTTTTGTTTCTTATTCCTGACTCATTGCATTGGTTAAGAGATCCAGAAAAATGCAGAATAACAGCAGTGATAGTAGATACAGGCATACCTTGTTTTATTGTGCTTTGCTTTATTGTGATTCACAGATGTTGCATTTTTTGTTTGTTTGTTTTTACAGACTGAAGGTTTGTGGCAACTCTGTGTTGAGCAAGTCTATTGATGCCAGTTCCACAATAGCATTACTAGTAGTATTTGGCTGTGTACCGTGTGGCTTGTGGGATATTAGTTCTCCGCCAGGGATTGAACCATGGCAGTTCAACCTTGGCAGTAAAAGCACATAATCCTAACCACTGGATGACCAGGGAATTCCCCTAACAGCATTATTTTTAAATTAGGTACATTTTTTTTTTAGACATAATGTGACATTGCAAACTTAATAGACTACAGTATAGTGTAAACAGCTTTCACATGCATTAGGAAACCAAAAAATTCAGGTAGACTTGCTTTATAGTGATAATCGCTTTACTGTGACAATTGTCTTATTGTTGTGATCTGAAACCAAATCTTCAATGTCTCTGAGGTATTCCTGTATCTTCAAGAATGATATTTTTCTGTAGTTTTGGGGGTATGTATCAGGCTTACTTATATTTCTAGACGGCTTAGTATTTTTACGCTTAGTTTTAGCTTTTTTTGGCCACACGGCTTGCAGGATCTTAATTCCCCAACCAAGGATCAAACCTGCGCCCCCCGTGGTGGAAGCACAGAGTCTTAACTGCTGAACCTCCAGGGAATTCCCAATGTGGTTTAGTATTTTTAAAAGAAATGAAAGTTGAGTTTTATGAAAGAACTTTTGACAGAGATTAAGGTTAGGGTTTTTCTCTTTACCTAAATTGAAGCCATCCTTGTGTTCCAGGGGTGGTAGTAGCGGTGATGATGATAATATTAATAATTAGCATTTATTATGCATTTGGTATACATCAGTCAGTGTTCTTAGTTCTTTATGTTCAACTCAATACTCCATCCCTATGAGCTAGCTTCTATTGTATTATTACCATCTTGTTTTACAGAAAAGGAAAATGAGACAGTGAGAGTTTTCAAATAGTTTTAACTATTTCTCGGGTATGACATTAATCTTTTAGAACTCTACTGGCTTTAAATTTTTGCTCTTATTTTGTTTAGGAACTTCTTCTCTATATTCACAAATGAAATTGGTCTACAGGTCTGTGTTTTTGCACGCAATCATCCATGTACAACAACGGAGAGTAGTCCTACTCGCTCACCAAAACTAAGGTCCATGTACAGCAATGAAGACCCAAGACAGCCAAAAATAAATAGACAAACAAAATTTTTAAAAACCCTTCACATATACTGGTTGATTCCTCAGTTAGCAAATTTATATTATTATCATCTTAAAATATTTTAGATTTGGAAAATGTTATTTGTCTAAGATCACACAGCTGATATAGACAGATAAGGGTTTGAATCTAGACTATCTGACTTCTGAGCTTGTTCTACTATACTTTCTTCCCTCCGTCTCTCCTGTACAATAAAGTGCTACAAGATGTGTTGTTCATTTGCTAAATCATGTCTGACCCTTTCCAACCCCACAGACTACATTATGCCAGGCCTCCCTGTCCCTCACTATTTCCTGGAGTTTGCCCAAGTTCATGTCCATTGAGTCGATGATGCTATTCAACCATTCCTACAAGATAGACTACCTCTTTTCCTGATTTCTCCATTGCACAGCTCCTATGCTTCAGCCTTGTCCTTGTGCTATTTATGTGTTATATTTCTCTCAGTTTTAATGCTGTGAGAAGGTTAGAGGTGGAGGTTAGAGGTTAGAAACATTATGTTGTTGATATCTTTTGATCCAGGAGTTTCATTTCATAGATTAAACTTTAAAAACCAAATTACACAAACGGGAAAAAATTTCTACATGAAGAGGATTGTATTGTGTCATAGTTTCTTAAGGAAAAATTAGAAATGATCTATGTGTCCATTGATAGGTCATTATTTAAAATAAAACATAATCATTCCAAAGATAGTTCCTATTGTCTATTAAGCTATTATTATGCATTAGGTATTCTGAAATTTCTTTTTAGGCACTGTGTTGTGTGTGTTAGTCACTCAATCATGTCCAACTGTCTGCGACCCCACGGACTGTAGCTCACCAGGTTCCTCTGTCCATGGAATTCCCCAGGAAATAATATTGGAGTGAGTAGCCATTCCCTTCTCCAGGGGATTTTCTCCACCCAGGAATCGAACCCAGGTCTCCCACATTGCAGCCATATTCTTTACCATCTGAGCCACCAGGAAGACCCATTATTATGCATTAGGTATTCTGAAATTTCTTTTTGGGCATTATTTCATTTAATTTTCACATTTGTGTTGGATGTTATAATGTCCTTTTCACATGTAAAGGAAATAGGACTGAAAGACATTCAATAATTTGCCCAAGGTCCTACTGCCAGTGGATGGTAAAGTTGGGATTTGAATTCTTGACAATCTGATTCCAAAGCAGATGCTCATAACCACTTCATTTTAATCTGTATAATAGAATACCGGTATACAAGTGAAAAGTGATGTAAAGCTACGTTTTAGGCATGGAAAGATGCCCACTATATGTTGGGGGGAAAAGTAGATTATCAAATAGCATATAGAGAAGGAATCTATATTGGTACTGTCTGCATTTTTTCAATAATAAGCAAATGTTATTTTTGGGCTTCCCTTGTGGCTCAGCCGGTAAAGAATCTGTCTGCAATGCAGGAGACTTGAGTTCGATCTCTGGGTTGGGAAAATCCCCTGGAGAAGGGAAAGGCTACCCATTCTAGTATTCTGGTCTGGAGAATTCATTCTGGGCTGGAGAATTCATGGACTCTACACTCCATGGGGTCTGTTATATGTTATTTTTAATATCAGAAAAAATTCCACTATATTTTTGAAAAAGAGTCGCTTGGTGGTTCATTCTTGCCTTCAGTGCAGGATTATCAGAGAGAAAACTTTGAAACAGAATATGAAATACCATCTCTGGAACATCAACAGGGAATGACCACCCCTGAAGAGGACAACATAAGGCCATTTGCAAGTCATGAGTGGTCTTGTGTGGAGCTATGTATATACGTTTTAACTGTGGAAGAAATTTTACTCAGGGCTCACACCTTATGAAGCATCAGTTGATCCACCCAGCAGAGAAATACTATCATTGACCAGACTGTGGGAAATATTTCAGCAACAGCTCAAATTTTATTAGACACCAATGGAATCACTGGAGCTACAGTTCCAACTTCCTCTGGCACCAGCTGACACACACTAGTGTGTTGTGAGTGAGGCCCCATGAGTGCCCATGAGTGCCCAGAGTGTAGTCAGAGGTTTAGTCATAGCTCCTAAATTGCAGTGCATCAGAGAACCCACACAGCTGAAAAAAACATAACATTGCTCCCAGTGTGGGGGTCTTCCTTAGTGGCTCAGTTGGTAAAGAATCCACCTGCAACATAGGAGACTGCTAACAATGCAGGAGACCTGGGCTCCATCCCTGGGTTGGGAAGATCCCCTGGAGAAGGGAATGGCAGCCCACTCCAGTATTCTTACCTGGGAAATCCCATGGACAGAGGAACCTGGCAGGCTATAGTCCATGAGATCGCAAGAGTTGAACATGACTAACACACACATACACACACCCACCCACCCCTTGCAGCTTCATAGACTAGTTATAGGATAGAAATCCTGTTTGCCAGATGGAGAAATATACCGTGTTCATGGATTGGAAGAATTAATATAGTGAAAATGAGTATACTACCCAAAGCAATCTATAGATTCAATGCAATCCCTATCAAACTACCAATGATATTTTTCACAGAACTAGAACAAATCATTTCACAATTTGTATGGAAGTATAAGAAACCTCGAATAGCCAAAGCAATCTTGAGAAAGAAGAATGGAACTGGAGGAATCAACCTGCCTGACTTCAAGCTCTACTACAAAGCCACAGTCATCAAGACAGTGTGGTACTGGCACAAGGATAGAAATATAGATCAATGGAACAAAATAGAAAGCCCAGAGATAAACCCACGCACCTATGGGCACCTTATCTTCGACAAAGGAGGCAAGAGTATACAATGGAGAAAAGACAATCTCTTTAACAAGTGGTGCTGGGAAAACTGGTCAACCACTTGTAAAAGAATGAAACTAGAACACTTCCTAACACCATACACAAAAATAAACTCAAAATGGATTAAAGATCTAAATGTAAGACCAGAAACTATAAAAACTCCTAGAGGAAAACATAGGCAAAACACTCTCCGACATAAATCACAGCAGGATCCTCCATGACCCACCCCCCAGAATATTGGAAATAAAAGCAAAAATAAACAAATGGGACCTAATCAAAATTAAAAGCTTTTGCACAACAAAGGAAACTATAAGCAAGGTGAAAAGACAGCCTTCAGAATGGGAGAAAATAATAGCAAACGAAGCAACAGACAAACAATTAATCTCAAAAATATACAAGCAACTCCTGCAGCTGAATTCCAGAAAAATAAACGACCCAATCAAAAAATGGGCCAAAGAACTAAACAGACATTTCTCCAAAGAAGACATACAGATGGCTAACAAACACATGAAAAGATGCTCAACATCACTCATTATTAGAGAAATGCAAATCAAAACCACAATGAGGTACCATTACACACCAGTCAGAATGGCTGCTATCCAAATGTCTACAAGCAATAAATGCTGGAGAGGGTGTGGAGAAAAAGGGAACCCTCTTACACTGTTGGTGGGAATGCAAACTAGTACAGCCACTATGGAGAACAGTGTGGAGATTCCTTAAAAAAACTGGGAATAGAACTGCCATATGACCCAGCAATCCCACTGCTAGGCATATACACCGAGGAAACCAGAATTGAAAGAGACGCGTGTACCCCAATGTTCATCGCAGCACTGTTTACAATAGCCAGGACATGGAAGCAACCTAGATATCCATCGGCAGACGAATGGATAAGGAAGCTGTGGTACATATACACAATGGAATATTACTCAGCCATTAAAAAGAATACATTTGAATCGGTTCTATTGAGATGGATGAAACTGGAGCCCATTATACAGAGTGAAGTTAGCCAGAAAGAAAAGCACCAATACAGTATACTAATGCATGTATATGGAATTTGAAAGATGGTAATGGTAACCCTATATGTGAGACAGAATAAGAGACACAGATGCATAGAACAGTCCTGTGGACTCTGAGGGAGAAGGTGAGGGTTGGACGTTCTGGGACAATAACATTGAAACATGTATATTGTCATATGTGAAGCAGAACACCATTCCATGTTCTATGCATGGGACGGATGCTCAGGGATGGAGCGTTGGGATGACACTGAGGGATGGGAGGGGGAGGGAGTTGGGAGGAGGGTTTGGGAGGGGGAGCACATGTGAATCCATGGCTGATTCATGTCGATGTATGGCAAAAACTACTACAATATTGTAAAGTAATTAGCCCCCAACTAAAATAAAAAAAAAAAAAAAAAAAAAGAAATCCTGTTTGCTCTATGGACAATGTGTCTCTCTCTGAAGTGTCTTCCTTATGTATAAAGTCTACCCTGAATTATAATAGCCAACTCTTTCTAAAGCAGATATCTTAAATCTGAAATTGTTACCTTATTGATTATATCCTTGTAAAAGCCTGAGGATGTTGGAGGGGTTCAGAGTATAGGGTTCAGGGCGAAGGGTGAGACAGTGATTTTACCTTCCTCTATACCTAGCTTTTTGCAACATCCCTCCACCCTCACCCCACCTTCTTGATTTTTGACTGAGAATTAAAAGATATCTCATTTCGGAGGAAATCGAGGGAGATACATATACAAACACCCCAGTCTACATTTGACCTGTTTGGCAAAAATACCTCCTCATTCTTTCACCTTTGATCTGCAGATAATAGTTTTTTTAAAAAAAGATTTTAGACATGTCACTCACAGGGGAAGATGACATTTGCTCAAAACTATTGAGTTCAGCCCTGCTCAGGGGTTGTGAGAAGAGCAGGGACAGGCTGGTGGAGCCAACCCATGACTGTCTCCACACCAAATGCAGCAGAAAGCTACGTGCACAAGCAAAGAACACCTAAGTGACTTTACAAACAAAGGAGAACGTCTAAGCGATTTTGTCTTGGTGCCCTGCTGAATGTACTCCCTGATGGACAGGACTGGGGCTAGGCAGCCCTCTTCACCAGTTCTATTTTTTCCCTTTTCTCTTATTCTGACCCCTTTGGCTATCACATCTACTATGGGAAGATAAGAAATTAAAAAAAAAATGAACATATTTATAAAAACATCTACTTCCCCAAACTAAAAATTAATAAATACTACCACCAACAAACTACCCCCCCCAAATAAAAGAAAATACAGATATATCCCAGGGTTAATTCTTCTGTCCTTAAAAAGAATTCAACCCCAAAGCCCAGTCAACAATTCCCTAAAGTAGCAGAACCTCCCTCTGAGGTAGATATCTAAGAACTATCAAGTTCTTTTAGATAGTATCCACATAAACACACTCAGTACAGTAGAGATGTAAGCAAGTAAGTTATAGAGTATTTTCAATCCTGAATCTGTTTTAAGCCTGTGTGCCTATATTCTAACATTTATAAATTCTCAGTGTTATAAAAATCAGAGCTAATACTCTTGCAAGTAATGAGTAACTTGCAAGTAACGAGTCAGTTAATATAGAAAGCCCCTGGGACATTTACGATTCTCTGAGTTTAGCAACTCGATCTGTGACTTTTGCCTATGATTCCTGTGACTCCATCCTTGTGATCAGTTACACTGTTGTAGAGAATGTTTGAACAGGCAGAAGTTGAGGTTTCTCCAAGGTCATCTCTAATTTGGAAGTGAGGTGTTTGGATAGGATTGGTGAATGTGTTGTCACCGTATGTTCCTCTCTGAACCTCAACTCAAAGCTTGACAAATATTTTTGTTGTTGTTATCTTTCTTTTTCCTGATGTTGATGCCAGAGCTCTCTGTTAAAGCTTTCAAGTTGCTGCTAGAGTTATAAGCTTTTCAAAAATTTTTTATTTTATATGGAAGCATAGTTGATTAATAATGTTGTGTTAGTTTCAGGTATAGAGCAAAGTGATTTAGTTATACAAGTATCTGTTCTTTTAAAAATCCTTTTTCCATTTAGGTTATTACAGAACATAGAGCAGCGTTCCCTGTGCAATACCATGAGTGTGAATCCATAATCGTAAAAGTCACAGCATAACATTTCATGTTGTTAAATGGCTCAGTGCCTCTTTCCCACTGTTTCATCCCAGTATTAGGCTGAAAACCTTTAGTACTTTTAAATTTTTTGTGTTTACTTCCTGTATAGTTTCTTCTGGAACCCTCAAAAGATATATATCCATAGTGAAATTGGCTATCTACCTAGGATCGTTTAAGGAGAAAATGATTCTCCACCAAAGAAACAGGAGTTTATAAATGTAGTTGGGTGGATAAACCCATAAAAATATTTTAACATTTAGCCAAAGCCCACATCGACTTGCATTGAGGGGTGAGAGATTCCTGATGGTTAGATTTTTGGTGGAAGGAACTGTCTTGTATTATATGTCTTACTCCCAGCACAGAACTTGATACAGTTAGGTTTCAATAAGTGTTAGTTGACTCCTTTATGCCCGTTATGTTTTGGTTGCACCCTAAAAGTTTTACAGAGTCCAGTGAACCTTTGTTGCTCTACATCCTGTTCAGTATTTGACATTTTTTGACTTTTAAATTGTGGTTAGTCTAGGGGGAGGTATAGTTTTAATTTGCATTTCCCTGATGACTACTGAGGTTAAGGAATTTTTTTCATGTTTACTGGAAAGTTATATTTCTTATTTTATTATGTGTTTGTTCAAGTCTCTTATCCATGTTTTTACTGAGTTTTATCTTATCATTTGCATGAGTTCTTTACATATTCTAAATATGAGTCTTTTGTTATATGTATTTCAAGTATTTCCCCCCCTTTGACTTCCGATGAACGGATCTTACATTTAATGCTGTTTAACTTATCAATGGTTAATCTGTTTTGTTTTCTGCTTTTGAAATCATTCCTTACCCCAGTGAAATGCAGATGTTCTTTTATGTTAACCTTTTATGCAATAGCTTTGTCTAAGATTGACTTTTTCATGTCTGATGTGAGAGAGGAGTCAAGTTATTCCCCCCACACATACCTATTTGCTCCAACAGCATTTACTTTAAAGACCACCCTTTCTCCACTTCTCTATAGTCATAAAGCAAGCTTCTTTCTGGGTTTTCTATTTTATTTCATTAGTCTGTTTGTCTATGCTTTGTTCCAGTTCCACACTGTCTTAATCACTGGAGCTTGTGTTAAGTCGTGATATCCAGTAGAGCAAGTCTATTCACCTTATTCGTTTCTTCAACCACGTGTTGCCTATTCCTGGACCCTTGCACTTCCACATTTAAACTTAGATTCAGCCTGTGAAATTACTGACTGACAAATGCATGTTCTTTTGGGATTTGGAGTCCATTGACTGAAAATTAACATGGGAGAAATCATATCTTCCTGAAACCAGGTCTTTTAATCTATGAATATTGACACATCCCTCCGTTTTTTTTGAGTTTAAAAATTTCACTCAGTCTTCTCTGGTGGTTCATGCTAAAGAATCTGCCTGCCGATGCAGGAGACGTGGGTTCAATCCCTGATCTGGGAAGATTCCACATGCCAAGGAGTAACAAATCCTGTGTGGGTCACAACTGACGAGCCTGCGCTTTAGGGCCCGGGAGCCACAACTGTTGAGCCCATTGCTACAGCTACTGAAGCCCTCGGGCCCTAGAGCCTGTGTTCTGCAACTGCAACAAGAAGCCTGCACATCGCAACTAGAGGGTAGCCCCCACTTGCCACAACCATAGGAAAGCCCTCGCAGTAATGAAGACCCAGTACAGTGAAAAATAAATTTAAAAAATTATAAAAAATTTTAAATAAAATAAAATGAAATTTTAAAACATTCACTCAATGTTTTATTCTTTCCTATATGTGGATTTTGCACTATCTTTGTCACATTTGTTACTAGGTATTTGAAATTTTTTATTCAACTGTAGAGTGTATCTTTAAAAAATTTTATCTTATAGCTCTTTGCTGGTATAGAAATATGATTAGTATTTCTATATATTGACCGAGCCTTTGGAAAAGACCCTGAGGCTGGGAAAGATTGAAGGCAAAAGGAGAAGAGGGAGACAGAGGATGAAGTGGTTAGATAGCATCACTGACCCAATGGACATGAATTTGAGCATCTCTTGGATATAGTGAAGGACAGGGAAGACTGGTGTGCTGCAGTCCACAGGGTCGCAAAGAGTCGGACACAACTTAGCAACTGAACAACAACAATATTGGCCTATTTCTAGCACCTTTGCTAATTCCAATAATTTTTCAGAATTTTATGATGCAGTCATATCTAAGAATGTTCAAAATTATATTTCTCTTTTGCTACTCGTTATGTTTTTGTTTCTATTTGTTGCCTTACTGAACTGGCTGGTTTTTCTACTACCGTGTAGTGTTAATAGAAGTAGTGATAGTAGTGGGTATTCTTCTCTTGTTTTAATCTCAAAGGGAACAATCTCATTCCTTCACCATTAGATGTGATGATTATTGTAGATATTTCATAGGTATTTATTATTTAATCTATTCCTATTTTCCTAAGATTAAAAAACTATAAATGATGTTGAGGTATAGGTACTTTTTTCTACATTTATTAGATGATTTGATTTTTTCTTGTGTTCTGTTAATATGGCAAAATATTGATTTTCTAGTGTTACACTACCTTTATATTCTTTGAACAAAACCAGATTGGTCGTAATCTATATATCTATACTATATCAAGTTATTTTTGGTTTGATTAAAATCCTGTTTAGGGTTTGTTGCCTCTATGTTAACGAGTGAGAATGGGCTATAATTTACTTCTCTCATTATACCCTTAAGTTTTAGTATCAGTAATATGCTAGCCATATAAAATGAATTGGGAAGTGTTTCCATCTTTTATACTTTTCTGGAAGAGTTGGTGTAAGATTAATGTATCTTTCTTAAATATTTAGTAGAATTTATGATTGAAGTGTTCTTTTATGCAAAGGTTTTTAAATTGCAGATTTATTTTATAACTATAGAAAAATCACATTTTAAAACCTCCCCCGGCAACGACTGATCTTTTTAACTGTCTCCGTTGTTTTACCTGTTACAGAATGTCATATAGTTAGAATTACACAGTATGTAACATTTTCAGACTGACTTCTTTCATCTAGTAATACGCATTTAAGTTTCCTCCATGTCTTTTCATGGTTTGATAACTCATTTTTTTATGGTGTTAAATAATATTCCGTTGTCTGAATATACCACAGTTTGTCCATTCGTCTGTGAAGGACATCTTGGTTGCTTTCAAGTTTTGGCAGTTATGAATAAAAGTGATATTTACATCATGTGCAGGTTTTTGTGTGGACATAACTTTTCAACTCCTTCGGATAGACACCAATATGTGTGATTGCTGGGCTGTACATTCAGTTTTGTAAGAAGTCACAAAACAGTCTTCCAAAGTGGCTGTGTCATTTTGCGTTTCCAGCAGTAATGAATGAGAGTCCTCGGTGGTTCACATCCTTGCCAGCATTTGGTGTTGTCAGTGTTCTGGATTCTGGCCGTTCTAACAGGTGTGCAGTGGTATCTCACTGTTGTTTTATTTCCCTGAAGAAAATGATATGGAGCATCTTTTCACATGCTTATTTGCCATCTGTGTATCTTCTTGGGTGGAGTGTTTGTTGTTGGAGGACAGAGGGAAAGAAAAGTGCCCACTGATCTGAGAAGGCATCTTGAGACTGAAAAGTGAGGCAAACAGCTCTATATAAGCAGTGAATCAGTTTATTGTAAGATAAGTTACCACAGGGTGGGATTGTCATCCAGTGAACAATGATCTAGAAGCATTTGCAGCTGCACTCTGTCTCCACCAAGGGGCAATTGGGAAGATTTTATATTTAACCTGGGGTACGGGGGTGGGTGCTTGGAAACAGAACGTGCATTCTTAAGCCAAGATTTATGAATGGGTAACTAGTCTTATTACTTTGTCAGCATTACTTTGTCAACAAAGGTCCATCTAGTCAAGGCTATGGTTTTTCCAGTGGTCATGTATGGATGTGAGAGTTGGACAGTGAAGAAAGCTGAACTCTGAAAAATTGATTCTTTTGAACTGTGGTGTTGGAGAAGACTCTTGAGAGTCCCTTGGACTGCAAGGAGATCCAACCAGTCCATCCTAAAGGAAATCAGTCCTGGATGTGCATTGGAAGGACTGATGTTGAAGCTGAAACTCCGATACTTTGGCCACCTGATGCTAAGAGCTGATTCATTTGAAAAGATCCTGATGTTGGGAAAGATTGAGGGCAGGAGGAGAACGGGACGACAGAGGATGAGATGGCTGGATGGCATCACTGACTCAGTGGACATGGGTTTGGGTGGACTCCGGGAGTTGGTGATGGACAGGGAGGCCTGGCGTGCTGCGGTTCATGGGGTTGCAAAGAGTCGGACACGACTGAGCGACTGACGTGAACTGAACTAGTCTTATGGATGCTGGGAATATGTTGTGAAGGTTTTCATTATTGTTTAGAGACTAACAGAGCATAGAGTCCCCTTGGTCCTAATGATTATTAAACAATATCTATTAACTATAAAGTCCATGATGACAGAGAAGCAATTCACTACACAGTACAGTCCTGGTTAGGATTAGTGGAAAGACAGGAGAAACTGTAAGGGCCCAAGATGGTGTCAGTTCAGTTCAGTCACTCAGTCATGTCCAACTCTTTGTGACCCCATGGACTGCAGCACGCCAAGCCTCCCTGTCCATCTCCAACTCTTAGAGTTTAATAAAACTCATGTCCATTGAGTCAGTGATGCCATCCAACCATCTCATTCTCTGTCATCCCCTTCTCCTCCCGCCTTCAATCTTTCCCAGCATCAGGGTCTTTTTAAATGAGTCAGATTTTCACATCAGGTGGCCAAAGTATTGGGGTTTCAGCTTCAACATCAGTCCTTTCAATGCACATCCAGAACTGATTTCCTTTAGGATGGACTGGTTGGATCTCCTTGCAGTCTAAGGGACTCTCAAGAGTCTTCTCCAACACCACAGTTCAAAAGCATCAATTCTTTGGCACTCAGCTTTCTTTACGGTCCAACTCTCACATCCATACATGACTACTGGAAAAATCATAGCATTGACTAGATGGACTTTTGTCGGCAAAGTGATCTCTCTGCTTTTTAACACGCTGTCTAGGTTTGTCATAGCTTTCCTTACAAGAAGCAATTGTCTTTTAATTTCATGGCTGCAATCACTGTCTGCAGTGATTTTGGAGTCCAAGAAAACAAAATCTTTCACTGTTTTCACTCTTTCCCATCTATTTGCCTTGAGGTGATGGGACCAGATGCCATGATCTTAAGTTTTTTGAATGTTGAGTTTTAAGCCAGCTTTTTCACTCTCCTCTTTCACTTTCATCAAAAGGCTCTTTAGTTCCTCTTCACCTTCTGCCATTAGTGTGGTATCATCTGCATATCTGATGTTATTGATATTTCTTCCAGCAATCTTGATTCCAGCTTGTGCTTCTTCCAGCCCAGCATTTTTCATGATGTACTCTGCATATAAGTTAAATAAGCAGGGTGACAATATACAGTCTTGATGTACTCCTTCCCCAATTTTGAACCAGTCCATTGTTCTATGTCCAGTTCTAATTGTTGCTTCTTGTCCTGCATACAGGTTTCTCAGGAGACAGGTAAGATGTCTCTCATCTCTTTAAGAATTTTCTAGTTTGTTGTGATCTACACAGTCAAAGCCCTTAGCATAGTCAATGAAGCAGATTATTTTTTTAAATTCCCTTGCTTTTTCTATAATCCAACAGATGTTGGCAATTTAATCTCTGAGTCCTCTGCCTTTTCTAAATCCAGCCTATACATCTGGAAGCTCTTGGTTCAAGCTTAAGCCTAGCTAGAAGGATTTTGAGCATTACTTTGCTAGCACGTGAAATGAGTGCAATTGTAGGATAGTTTGAAATATCTTTGGCATTGCCTTTTTTTGGGACTGGAATGAAAACTGACCTTTTTCGGTTATGTGGCCACTGATGAGTTTTCCAAATCTGCTGACATATTGAATGAAGCACTTTAACAATATCATTTTTAGGATTTGAAATACCTCAGCTGAGATTCCATCACCTCCAGTAGCGTTGTTCGTAGTAATACTTCCTAAGGCCCCTTGACTTCACACTTCAGAATGTCTGGCTCTAGGTGAGTTACCATACAAGTATGGTTATCCAGGTCATTAAGACCTTTCCTGTTTTTTAATGTTTAAAAATTTGTTTATTTTTAACTGAAAGATAATTACAATACTGTGTTTCTGCTATACATCAACATGGATCAGCCATAGGTATACATATGCGCCCTCCCACTTGAGCCTCCCTCCCACCTCGCACCCCATCCCACTCCTCTAGGTTGTCACAGAGCTCTGGTTTGAGTTTCTTGAGTCATACATCAAATTCACACTGCCTATCTATTTTTACATATGTTAGTGTATATGTTTCCAAGCTACTCTCTCCATTTTCCACCCTCTCCTTTATACCTGCCACCTGCCATGTCCATAAGTCTGTTCTCTATGTCTGTGTCTCCACTGCTGCCCTGAAAAATGGGTTTATTAGTGCCATCTTTCTAGATTACATATATATGCATTCAGTTCAGTTCAGTCACTCAGTCATGTCTGACTCTTTGCGACCCCATGAATCACAGCACGCCAGGCCTCCCTGTCCATCACCAACTCCCAGAGTCTACCCAAACCCATGTCCATCAAGTCGGTGATGCCATCCAACCATCTCATCCTCTGTCGTTCCCTTCTCCTCCTGCCCCCAATCCTTCCCAGCATTAGGGTCTTTTCCAATGAGTCAACTCTTCGCATGAGGTGGCCAAAGTATTGGAGTTTCAGCTTCAACATCAGTCCTTCCAATGAACACCCAGGACTGATCTCCTTTAGGATGGACTGGTTGGATCTCCTTGCAGTCCAAGGGACTCTCAAGAGTCTTCTCCAACACCACAGTTCAAAAGCATCTATTCTTCGGTGCTCAGCTCTCTTCACCATCCAATTCTCACATCCATACATGACCACTTGAAAAACCATAGCCTTGACTAGATGGACCTTTGTTGGCAAAGTAGTGTCTCTGCTTTTCTTTTTTTTTAATAAATTTATGTATTTTAATTGGGGGCTGATTACTTTACAATATTGTAGTGGTTTTTGCCATACATTGACATGAATCAGCCATGGGTTTACGTGTTCCCCATCCTGAACACCCCTCCCACTTCCCTCCCCATCTGTCTCTGCTTTTAAATATGCTATCTAGGTTGGCCATAACCTTCCTTCCAAGAAATAAACGTCTTTTAATTTCATGGCTGCAGTCACCATCAGCAGTGATTTTGGAGCCCCCCAAAACAAAGTCTGACACTGTTTGCACTGTTTTCCCATCTATTTCCCATGAAGTGATGGGACCAGATGCCATGATCTTAGTTTTCTAAATGTCGAGCTTTAAGCCAACTTTTTCACTCTCCTCTTTCACTTTCATCAAGAGGCTCTTTAGTTCTTCTTCACTTTCTGCCGTAAGGGTGGTGTCATCTGCATATCTGAGGTTATTGATATTTCTCCCAGCAATCTTGATTCCAGCTTGTGTTTCTTCCAGCCCAGAGTTTCTCATGATGTACTCTGCATATAAGTTCAATAAGCAGGGTGGCAATATACAGCCTTGACGTACTCCTTTTCCTATTTGGAACCAGTCTGTTGTTCCATGTCCAGTTCTAACTGTTGCTTCCTGACCTGCATACAGGTTTCTCAAGAGACAGGTCAGATGGTCTGGTATTCCTATCTCTTTCAGAATTTTCCACAGTTTATTGTGATCCACACAGTCAAAGGCTTTGGCACAGTCAATAAAGCAGAAATAGATGTTTTTCTGGAACTCTCTTGCTTTTTCGATGATCCAGCAGATGTTGGCAATTTGATCTCTGGTTCCTCTGCCTTTTCTAAAACCAGCTTGAACATCTGGAAGTTCACGGTTCACGTATTGCTGAAGCCTGGCTTGGAGAATTTTGAGCATTACTTTACTATAGGGTATTTGTTTTTCTGTGACTTACTTCACTCTGTATAATAGGCTCTAGGTTCATGCATCTCATTAGTACTGACTCAAATGCATTTCTTTTTATGGCTGAGTAATATTCCATTGTATATATGTACATAGCTTCTTTATCCTTTTATCTGTTGACAGACATCTAGACTGCTTCTATGTACTAGTTATTGTAAATAGTGCTGCAATGGACAACGGGGTACATGTCCCTTTTTCAGCCATGGTTTACTCAGGTTATCAGCCCAATAGTGGGATTGTTGGGTCATATAGTAGTTTTATTCCTAGTTTTTTAAAGGAATCTCCATACTGTCTTCTATAGTAGCTGTATCAATTTACATTGCCACCAGCAGTGCAGGAGGGTTCCCTTTTCTCCACTCCCTCTCCAACATTTATTGTTTGGAGATTTTTTTGATGATGGCCATTCTGACCATTGTGAAGTGATATCTCATTGTAGTTTTGATTTGCATTTCTCTAATAACGAGCAATTTTGAGCATCTTTGCATATGTTTATTAGCCATCTGTATGTCTCCTTTGAAGAAATGGCTATTTAGGTCTTTTGCCCACTTTTTGATTGGCTTGTTTGTTTTCTGTTATTGAATTGCATAAGCTGCTTGTATATTTTAGAAATTAATCCTTTGTCAGATGTTTTATTTGCTGTTATTTTCTCTCATTCTGTGGTTGTCTTTTCATCTTGTTTATAGTTTCCTTTGCTGTGCAAAAGCTTTTAAGCTTAATTAGGTCCCACTTGTTTATTTTTGTTTTTATTTCCATTACTCTAGGAGGTGGTTCATAGAGGGTCTTGTGGTGATTTATGTCATAGAATGTTCTGCCAATATTTTCCTCTAAGAGTTTTATGGTTTCTGGTCTTACATTTAGGTCTTTAATCCATTTTGAGTTTATGTTTGTGTGTGGTGTTAGGAAGTGTTCTAATTTCATTCTTTTACATGTAGCTGTCCAGTTTTTCCAGCACCACTTATTGAAGAGACTGTCTTTGCCCCATTGTATATTCTTGACTCTTTTGTCAAAGATAAGGTGCCCATAGCTGAGTGGATTTATCTCTAAGCTTTCTATGTTGTTCCATTTGTCTATATTTCTGTTTTTGTGCCAGTGCAATACTGTCCTGATAATTGTAGCTTTGCAGTATAGTCTGAAGTCACAAAGGTTGATCCCTTCAGCTCCATTCTTCTTTTTCAAGATTGTTTTGGCTATTTAGAGTTTTCTGTGTTTCCATATGAATTGTGAGATTTTTTTCCAGTTCTGTGAAAAATACCATTTGTAATTTGACAGAGACCACACTGAATCTGTAGACTGCATTTGGTAATATCATCATTTTCACAATATTGATTCTTCCAATCCAGGAACATGGAATATCTCTCTGTCTGTTTATGTTGTCTTTGATTTCTTTCATCAGTGTCTTATAGTTTTCTGTATACACCTCTTTTGTTGCATTCAGTTCAGTTCAGTTCAGTCGCTCAGTCATGTCCGACACTTTGCGACCCCATGGACTGCAGCACATCAGGCCTCCCTGTCCATCACCAGCTCCCAGAGTATACTCAAACTCACGTCCATTGAGTCAGTGATGTCATCCAACCATCTCGTCCTCTGTCGTCCCCTTCTCTTCCCTCCTTCAATCTTTCCCAGCATCAGGGTCTTTTCCAATGAGTCAGCTCTTCGAATCAGGTGGCCAAAGTATTGGAGTTTCAGCTTCAACATCAATCCTTCCAATGAATATTCAGGACTGATTTCCTTTAGTTGGATTTCCTTTGGTTGGATCTTCTTGCAGTCCAAGGGACTCTCAAGAGTTTTCTCCAACACCACAGTTCAAAAGCATCAATTCTTCAGCACTCAGCTTTCTTTATAGTCCAACTCTCACATCCATACATGACTACTGGAAAAGCCATAGCTTTGACTAGATGGACCTCTGTTGGCAAAGTAATGTCTCTGGTTTTTAATATGCTGTCTAGGTTGGTCATAACTTTTCTTCCAAGGAGTAAGTGTCTTAATTTCATGGCTGCAGTCACCAGCTGCAGTGCTTTTGGAGTCCCAAAAAATACTCTCTCACTGTTTCCACTGTTTCCCCATCTATTTGCCATGAAGTGATGGGACCAGATGCCATGATCTTAGTTTTTTGAATGTTGAGCTTTAAGCCAACTTTTTCACGCTCCTCTTTCACTTTCATCAAGAGGCTCTTTAGTTCTTCTTCACTTTCTGCCATAATGGTGGTATCATCTGCATATTTGGGGTTATTGATATATCTCCTGGCAATTTTGATTCCAGCTTGTGCTTCATCCAGCCCAGCGTTTCTCATGATGTACTCTGCATAGAAGTTAAATAAGCAGGGTGACAATATACAGCCTTGATGTACTCCTTTCCCAATTTGGAACCAGTCTGTTGTTCCATGTCCAGTTCTAACTGTTGCTTCCTGACCTGCATACAGATATCTCAAGAGACAGGTCAGGTGGTCTGGTATTCCCATCTCTTTAAGAATTTTCCACAGTTGGTTGTGATCCACAAAGTCAAAGGCTTTGGCATAGTCAATAAAGCAGAAATAGATGTTTTTTCTGGAACTCTCCTGCTTTTTTGATGATCCAGCGGATGTTGGCAATTTGATTTCTGGTTCCTCTGCCTTTTCTAAATCCTGCTTGAACATCTGGAAGTTCATGGTTCACGTACTATTGCAGTCTGGCTTGGATAATTTTGAGCATTATTTTACTAGTGTGTGAGAAGAGTGCAATTGTGCAGTAGTTTGAATTCTTTGGCATTGCCTCTCTTTGGGATTCGAATGAAAACTGACCTTTTCCAGTCCTGTAGCCACTTTTGTCACATTAGGTAGGTTTATTCCTAGGTATTTTATTCTTTCTGTTGCAATGGTAAATGGGACTGATTCCTTAATTTCTCTTTCTAATTTTTCATTGTTAGTGTATAGGAATGCAAGTGATTTCTGTGTATTGATTTTGTATTCTGAGATTTTACTAAATTCACTGATTAGCTCTAGTAATGTTCTGGTCATATCTTTAGGGTTTTCTATGTATGGTCTTATGTCATCTGCAAACAGTGAGAGTTTTATTTCTTCTTTTCCAATCTGGATTCCTTTTATTTCTTGTTCTTCTTTGATTCTCTTCCTAGCTAGGACTTCCAAAACTATGTTGAATAATAGTGGTGAGAGTAGGCACCATGTCTTGTTCTAGAGGGAATGATTTTGGGGTTTGTTTTTGTAGATCTTTTCCTTCTCTTGTGTTTTCTTCTAGGTCCTTGTTAAATGTGTTAATTGATTCTTGCATATTATCCATTCTATTTTTGAGATTTTGGATCATCTTTACTACCATTACTCTGAATTCTTTTTCAGGTAGTTTGCTTATTTCCTCTTTGTTTATTTGGTCTTGTGAGTTTCTACCTTCTTCCTTTATTTACACAATGTTTCTCTGCTTTTTCACTTTTTTTCTCACTGTGTTTGAGGTCTCCTTTTCCCAGGCTTTAAGGTTGTATTCCTTCTTCCTTTTGGTTTCTGCCCTCAGTGGGTAAGGTTGGGCCAGTGGTTTTCATGTTGGATGTAACTTGTGCTTGTCTTCTGGTGGGAGGAGGTGAGTTGCTGTTTTTTTTTTCTCTGATAGGCAGGGGTGTGTGTGGTGATAATTCTGTCTGCTGATGATTGGGTTTATGTTTTTGTGTTGCTTGTTGTTTGGGTGAGGCATCCTGCACTGGGTGTTGCCTGCAGTTGGGTGATGATGGGTCTTGTATACAAGTGGAGGCTTTCATGGGAGTTCTCACTAAGTAACACTCCCTGGGGTTAGGCATTTTCTGGCAGTCTAGGGTGTTGGACTCAGTCCTCCCACTCCAAAGACTCAGGCCCAATCTCTGGCTGGGGAACCATGACTCTACAAGTCATTTGTTATAGCATTAAAGGAGATTGAAACAAACACACAAAAACAAACAAACAGAAGAAGCAAAAGATGAACCCCAGACAAATGGTAAATACAAAATCAGACAAATAATAAGAAAAATAATGGAACACACACACACACACACATACACACACAAACAAAACTGAAACAGTCCAAAGAGAAGAAAATACAAGAGACTGACCTGGCAAGCAAAGGAAATCAAAAATAATATTGACCAATTAGAAACAAAACTAGCTAAAGCACAAACCGGAAAACAAAACCAAAACAAGGTGCCAACTGGAGAATAAACCAAAGAAAACAAAAGAAACTAACTAACATCATGAAAAACAGAAAGAAGAGAAAGAAAGAATAGAAGAGCAAAGTTAATAGAGGAATATAAAATAATTGATATATATTCAAGAATAATTACAGCAGGAAAATCTACCACAATCACAGAAAACCAATCAAACTGATCACACGGACCACACCCTTGTTTAACTAAATGAAATTATGAGCCATGCCGTGGAGGCCACCCAAGACGGATGGTGGAGAGTTCTGACAACACACGGTTCACTGGAGAAGGGAATGGCAAACCACTTCAGTATTCTTGCCTTGAGAACCCCATGAACAGTAAGAAAAAGCAAAAAGATAGGACACTGAAAGATGAACTCGCCAGGTCGGTAGGTGCCCAATATGCTACTGGAGATCAGTGGAGAAATAACTCCAGAAAGAATGAAGAGACAAAGCCAAAGTGAAAACAACACCCAGTTGTGGATGTCACTAGTGATGGAAATAAAGTCCGATGCTGTAAAGAGCAATATTGCATAGGAACCTGGAATATTAGGTCCATGAATCAAGGTAAATTAGAAGTGGTCAAACAGGAGATGGCAAGAGTGAACATTGACATTTTAGGAGTCAGCGAACTAAAATGAACTGGAATGGGTGAATTTAATTCAGATGACCATTATATCTACTACTGTGGGCAAGAATCTCTTAGAAGCAATGGAGTAGCCCTCATAGTCAACAAAAGAGTCGGAAATGCAGTACTTGGGTGCAACCTCAAAAACGACAGAATGTTCTCTGTTTGTTTCCAAGGGAAACCATTCACTACCACAGTAATCCAAGCCTATGCCCCAACCAGTAATGCTGAAGAAGCTGAAGTTGAACAGATCTATAAAAACCTGCAAGACCTTCTAGAACTAACACCCCCCAAAAGATGTCCTTTTCATCATAGGAGACTGGAACGCAAAAGTAGGAAATCAAGAGATACCTGGAGTAACAGGCAAATTTGGTCTTGGAGTACAAAATGAAGTAGGGCAAAGGCTAATAGAGTTTGCAAAGAGAACGCACTAGTCATAGCCAACACCCTCTTCCAACAACACAAAAGGAGACTCTACATATGGACCTTACCACATGGTCCATACTGAAATCAGATTGATTATATTCTTTGCAGCCAAAGATGGAGAAGCTCTATACAGTCAGCAAAAACAAGACCAGGAGCTGACTGTGGCTCAGATCATGGACTTCTTATTACCAAATTCAGACTTAAATTGAAGAAAGTGGGGAAAACCACTAGACCATTCAGGCATGACCTAAATCAAATCCCTTTTGATTACACAATGGAAGGGACAAATAGATTCAAGGGATTAGATCTGATAGACAGAGTGCCTGAAGAACTATGGACCTAGGTTCGTGACATTGTACAGGAGGCAGTGATCAAGACCATCCCCAAGAAAAAGAAATGCAAAAAGGCAAAATGCTTGCCTGAGGAGGCCTTACAAATAGCTGAAAAGAGAAGTGAGAGGCAAAGGAGAAAAAGAAAGATATACCCATTTGAATGCAGAGTTCCAAAGAATAGCAAGGAGAGGTAAGAAAGCCTTCCTCAGTGATCAATGCAAAGAAATAGAGGAAAACAATAGAATGGGTAAGACTAGAGATCTCTTCAAGAAAATTAGAGCTATCAAGGAAACATTTCATACAAAGATGGGCACAATAAAGACAGAAATAGTATGGACCTAACAGAAGCAGAAGATATTAAGAAGAAGCGGTGAGAATTCACAGAAGAACTATGCAAAAAAGATCTTCATGACCCAGATAACCACGATGATGTGATCACTCACCTACAGCCAGACATCCTGGGATGCGAAGAAGTCAAGTGGTCCTTAGGAAGCATCGCTGTGAACAAAGCTAGTGGAGGTGATGGAATTCCAGCTGAGCTATTTCAATTCCTAAAAGATGATGTTATGAAAGTGCCGCACTCAATATGCCAGCAAATTTGGAAAACTTAGCAGTGGCCACAGGACTGAAAAAGGTCAGTTTTCATTCTAATCCCAAAGAAAGGCAATGCCAAAGAATGTTCAAACTACTGCACAATTGCACTCATCTTACACACTAGTAAAGTAATGCTCAAAATTCTTTAAGCCAGGCCTCAACAGTACATGTGGAGAAGGCAATAGCACCCCACTACGGTACTCTTGCTTGGAAAATCCCATGGACGGAGGAGCCTGGTAGGCTACAGTCCATGGGGTCGCTAAGAGTCGGACACGACTGAACAACTTCACTTTCACTTTTCCCTTTCATGCACTGGAGAAGGAAATGGCAACCCACTCCAGTATTCTTGCCTGGAGAATCCCAGGGACGGCAGAAACTGGTGGGCTGCCATCTATGGGGTTGCACAGAGTTGGACACGACTGAAGTGACTTAGCAGCAGCAGCAGCAACAGTACATGAACTGTGAACTTCCAGATGTTCAAGCAGGATTTAGAAAAGGCAGAGGAACCAGAGATCAAATTGCCAACATCCATTGAATCATCGAAAAAGCAAGAGAGTTCCAGAAAAACATCTATTTCTGCTTTATTGACTATGCCAAAGCCTTTGACTTTGTGAGTCACCACAAACTGTGGAAAATTCTTCAAGAGATGGGAATACCAGACCACCTGACCTGCCTCTTGAGAAATCTGTATGCAGGTCAGGAAGCAACAGTTAGAACCAGACATGAAACCACGGAGTGGTTCCAAATTAGGAAAGGAGTACATCAAGGGTGTATATTGTCACCTTGCTCATTTAACTTATATGCAGAGTACATCATGCAAAATGCCAGGCTGGATGAATCACAAGCTGGAATCAAGACTGACGGGAGAAATATCAATAACCTCAGATATGCAGATGACACCACCCTATGGCAGAAAGCAAAGAACTAAAGAGCTTCTTGATGAAGGTGAAAAAGGAGAGTGAAAAAGCTGGCTTAAAACTCAACAATCAAAAAACTAAGATCATGGCATCAGGTGCCATCACTTCATGGCAAATAGATGGGGAAACAATGGAGACAGTGAGAGACTTTATTTTTTTGGGCTCCAAGATCACTGCAGATGGTGACTGCAGCCATGAAATTAAAAGATGCTTGGTCCTTGGAAGAAAAGCTGTGACCAACCTAGGCAGCATACTAAAGAGCAGAGACATTACTTTGGGGACAAAGGTCTGTCTAATCAAAGCTATGGTTTTTCCAATAGTCATGTATGGATGTGAGAGTTGGGCTATAAAGAAAGCTGAGTGCCGAAGAATTGATACTTTTGAACTGTGGTGTTGGGAGAAGACTCTTGAGAGTCCATTGGACTGCAAGGAGATCCAACCAGTCCATCCTAAAGGAAATCAATCTTGAATGCTCATTGGAAGGACTGATGCTGAAACTGAAACTCCAGTACTATGGCCATGTGATTCAAAGAACTGACTCATTAGAAAAGGCCTTGATGCTGGGCAAGACTAAAGGCAGGAGGATAAGGGGACAACAGAGGATGAGATGATGGTTGGATGGCTTCGTTGACTCGATGGACATGACTTTGAGCAAGCTCTAGGAGTTGATGATGGACAGGGAAGCTTGGCGTGCTGCAGTCCATAGGGTGACAAAGAATCAGACACTACTGAACGATTGGACCAAACTGATGACAGGAAAAAGAACAATACGAAAAGCAAACAAAAGAACAAATATAAAAAACTTTTTCAATTAAAAATATTTTAAAGAAAAAATAAAACAAAACAGAAACCCCATAGAATTTCAAAAAGCCATGGTAGAGGCAGAAATATATAAAGGGCATAAAAAGTGTGATTAAAAAAAATTCTACCCTTCATAGATCACAGCCTTCTTGTGGCCATGCTGCCGCTGCTGCTAAGTTGCTTCAGTCATGTCCAACTCTGTGCGACCCCATAGACGGCAGCCCACCAGGTTCCCCCGTCCCTGGGATTCTCCAGGCAAGAACATTGGAGTGAGTTGCCTTTTTCTTCTCCAATGCATGAAAGTGAAAAGGGAAAGTGAAGTTACTCAGTCATGTCCGACTGTTTGCAACCACATGGACTGCAGCCTACCAGGCTCCACTGTCTATGGGATTTTCCAGGGAAGAATACTGGAATGGGTTGTCATTTCCTTCTCCAGGAGATCTTCCTGACCCAGGGATTGAACCCGGGTCTCTTGCATTGTAGGCAGACGCTTTACTGTCTGAGTCACCAGGGAAGTCCAAATAAAACATATTTGTGTGTTGGTTTCATATCTTGAAATGTTATTGAATTCATTTATTAGTTCAAGCAATCTAGGTTTTCCTACATATAACGTCATGCTTTCTGTGAACAGAGGTAATTTAACTTCCTTTCCGATTTGGATGATTTTTATTTCTTTTTCTTGCCTAATTTCTCTGGCTAGGGCTTTCAGTACTATGTTGAATAGCATGGTGAAGTGGACATTCTTGTTTAGTTCCTAATCTTAAAGGAAAAGCTTTCGGTGTTCTGTCATTATATGATGTTAGCTGTGTGCTTTTCATATGCATTCACAGCTGCTTTTATTTATTTGGCTGCACTATGCTCAGCTTGTGGGATCTTAGTTCCCCAACCAGGGATTGAACCCATGGCTTCAGCAGTGGAAGCATGGTGTCCTAACCACTGTACTGCCAGGGAACTCCCCACAGCTGCTTTTAAATGTCTTAACTTCCCTAAAAATCTCACCTCTGCTTCTTCTCAGGGCCTTAAATGTTCTGTTGTAGTACTCTGCCTGTATCTCTTGCCTCCAACCACTGATGGGTCTGCAGTTCCTCTGAAGTTTGCGTGTGCCACGGCACCTACCACTGCTTTCAGCAGCCTGATGTTCAAACTCTGTCACTGTTTCCATCTGAGCTCACGTCAGAAGAAGCAGAAATCAGTCTCTCAGGTAGTCCCTAGTCATGCCAGAATACTGTAAATAAGTTCAAAGTAAGAACCAGGGATTAGGTGAATTCCCCTTTATTGAGTCAGCAAGAGTGTACAGAAATGCCATGAAATATTCTGTTTAAGTGTTGCTTAAAACTTGGGCATTTACTTGGTTGCTGAAGATCCTTGACTGGTTTCTCAAGCTCCCACAGCATTATTTTTGGTCAATCTGTTGTTGTTTACTTGATGTTTCCATGGAGGAAAGCGGGCCTGGACCTTCTGCCGTCTTGCTGACATCACCGTCAGATAACGCTAAAAGTTTTATTTTTACTGAAATTCACATTTGATTTATGATCCAATTTGTATTGGATGATTGCCTGGCTTTGAATGATAGCGTCACCACCTTCTTACTCTTTGGCTTTGGGAAATTCCTTAATCTCTCATGCCTCAGTTTCTTCATCAGTAAGATGAGGGGCAAAGTGGTATCTACCTACTACAGTTATTGAGAAGCATGTTCATATATATGTACAGGTTTCAGAAAAGTGACTGGAAATTTGTACACTCTCAGTAAGTACTCCTGAATGTAAATATTTCTTATAGCCTTTTGATCTGGTAATCCACTTGAGCCTTGGAAGCTCACTGGGGCCTGACCTAATTAATTTTCAGAAAAGGCTCAACTCTACCACTTAGCATAACTTGAAGATCCTCATGGCTGGTTGGGAGTACTGAGAAAGACAGACTCAAGTTTGAACAGTGGAATCTATTGTGCTGAATAAATATGTGTTTCCTTTCCCTTCCCTTTCCTTGTACCAGTACACAGTTTGAATACAGAGTGTCCTATGTAAGTTATTTTTTTTATTAATCTAACCATTAGCTCAATTTATAGAAACCTTCAATGTCTTCCTTGTTTATATATATCCTGGGGACAAAGCTCATTAAAAAAAATTTCCTAGAACCTAGATGTACCTCTGCACTCAGTTTCCCCAAGAACTTCCTTTTTCAGTCTGTCTAAACTTTATCTGTCTATCTAAGCTTAAGGTTTTTAATATGTTGATTTTTTTAAAATTAAAGCTTAATTGATTTACAATATTAATCTCAGATGTCCAACATAGTGATTCAATAGTTTTATAGATTTTATGCTGTTTAAGGTTATAAAATATTGCTGTATAATATATTCTTGTATCTTTATTTTATACATGATCAGTTCAGTTAAGTTCAGTCGCTCAGTCGTGTCCGACTCTTTGCGACCCCATGAATCGCAGCACGCCAGGCCTCTCTGTCCATCACCAGCTCCCGGAGTCTACCCAAACCCATGTCCATCGAGTCGGTGATGCCATCCAACCATCTCATCTTCTGTCGTCCCCTTCTCCTCCCGCCCCCAATCCTACCCAGCATTAGGGTCTTTTCCAATGAGTCAACTCTTCGCATGAGGTGGCCAAAGTATTGGAGTTTCAGCTTCAACATCAGTCCTTCCAATGAACACCCAGGACTGATCTCTTTTAGGATGGATTGATTGGATCTCCTTGCAGTCCAAGGGACTCTCAAGAGTCTTCTCCAACACCACACTTCAAAAACATCAATTCTACGGCGCTCAGCTTTCTTCACCGTCCAACTCTCACATCCATACATGATCACTGGAAAAACCATAGCCTTGACTAGACGGACCTTTGTTGGCAAAGCAATGTCTCTGCTTTTAAATATGCTATCTAGGTTGGCCATAACCTTCCTTCCAAGGAGAAAGCGTCTTTTAATTTCATGGCTGCAATCACCATCTGCAGTGATTTTGGAGCCCCAAAAAATAAAGTCTGACACTGTTTCCACTGTTTCCCCACCTACTTCCCATGAAGTGATGGGACCAGATGCCATGATCTTAGTTTTCTGAATGTTGAACTTTAAGCCAACTTTTTCACTCTCCTCTTTCACCTTCATCAAGAGGCTCTTTAGTTCTTCTTCACTTTCTGCCATAAGGGTGGTATCATCTGCGTATCTGAGGTTATTGATATTTCTCCCAGCAATCTTGATTCCAGCTTGTGCTTCTTCCAGCCCAGCGTTTCTCATGATGTACTCTGCATATAAGTTAAATAAGCAGGGTGACAATATACAGCCTTGACGTACTCCTTTTCCTATTTGGAACCAGTCTGTTGTTCCATGTCCAGTTCTAACTGTTGCTTCCTGACCTGCATACAGATTTCTCAAGAGATAGGTCAGATGGTCTGGTAGTCCCATCTCTTTCAGAATTTTCCACAGTTTATTGTGATCCACACAGTCAAAGGCTTTGGCTTAGTCAATAAAGTACTTCTTAATTCCTTACCCCTATTTTTTTCCTCCTCCGTCCCTGGGAAATGATAACCACTAATTTGTTCTGTATCTGAGTCTATTTTTGTTTTGTCATATTTATTCATTTTTTAAAAAACTTTTTCTTTTGTATTGGGCTATGGCTGATTAACAATGTTGTGATAGTTTCAGGTGAACAGTGAAGGGACTCAACCATACAGATGCATGTGTCCATTCTCCCCCAAGCTCCCCTCCCACCCAGGCTGTCATTATCATTTATTTTTTATATTCCACACATAAGTGACAACATACAGTATTTGTCTTTCTCTGACTTATTTCATTAAGCATAATACCCTCCAGTTCCATCCATGTTGTTGCAAATGGGAAAATTTCTTTCCTTTAATGGTGCATAATAATGCTCCATTATATATATACATACCATAGCTTCTTTATCTATTCATCTGTTAATGGACATTTAGGTTGCTTTAATAGTTTGGTAACTCTAAATAGTGCTGCTATGAATATTGGGATTTGAATTAGTGTTTTTGTTTTATTCAGAATTATACCCCAGGGTGAAATTGCTGGATCATACAGTAGTTCTACTTTTAGTTTTTTGAGTAAACTCCATACTGTTTTTCACAACGGCTGTACCAGTTACTATTCCCACCAACAAGTATACTAGGATTTCCTTTCCTCCACATCCTTGCCAATATATATTATTTGTGGTCTTTTTGATGATAGCCATTCTGACAGGTGTGGGGTGATATTTTATTGTGGTTTTGATTTACAATTCCCTGATGACCAGCAATGTTGAGCATCTTCTCACATGCCTGTTGGCCATCTGCAGGTCCTATTTGGAAAAGTGTCTATTCAGGTCTTCTGCCCATTTTGTAATCAGGTTGTTTGTTTTTTGATACTGTGTTGCATCAGCTGCTTATAAACGTTGAATATTATTCCCTCATTGGTCATATCTTTTGCAAAGATAATCTTTTCTTTTTATCAATTGTCTCCTTTGCTGTACAAAAGCTTTTAAGTTTAATTATTTTCCATTTGTTTATTTTTGTTTCTTCTGCCTTAGGAGACAGATCCAGAAAAATATTGCCTCAATTTATGCCAAAGAGTGTTCTGTGCATGTTTTCCTCTAGGAGTTTTATGGTTTCTGACCTTACATCTAGCTCTTTAATTCATCTCAGTTTATTTTTGCATACAGTATGAAGAAATGTTCTAATCTCACTTTTTTTACATACAATTGTCTGATGTTCCCAGCATTATTTTTGAAAATAAACACAACAGTTTCATTTTTTTTATGTTTTTAAAACTTTTTATTTTTATTTACTTATTCATTTATTTTGAGATTTATTGATATGATTGACATATAACATTGTATACATTTAAGGTGTACAACACAATGATTTGAGAGATTTATTTATTACATAATGATTACTACGATAATGTTGGTTAACACATCCAAAATCTCACATAGTTACAATGTATTTGTTTTGGTGAGAACTTTTTAATCTACTCCATCAGCATGTCTTTAAAAAATTTTGTAATTGAGCTAATATAGTTGATATACAATATTATACAAGTTATAGGTATACAACACAGTGATTCATAAATTTTAAAGGTTTTACTACATTTATTGTTACTGTAAAATATTGTATATATTACCTTCACAGAACAATATATCCTTGTAGGTTATTTATTTTATACACAATCTTTTGTAACTCTTAAGCCTCTACCCCTATCTTACCCCTCCCCTGCCCCCTCCTCACTGCTAACCTACAATTTGTTCTCTGAATTTGTAAATCTGTTTCTTTTTTGTTATTTTCAGTACTTTTTTTTATTTTTTATATTCTACATATAAGCGATATCATATAGTGTTTGTTTTTCTTGATCTATTTTCTTTTTTAAGGGAAATTGTTTTATTAAATTTTTTAATTCAATAAAATATTCCTTAAATTCTATAGTGCTTTACAATTTTCAAAAATTTCATGGCCATGATTTCATATAACCCCATAATAATCCTTTAAAAAAATCCCCTACCTTGATATGTTCCCTCCCCTCCCCCTTCTCCCCATGGTAACCACTAGTTCATTCTCTATATCTATGTCTGCTTCCTTTTTGTTTTATTCACTAATTTGTTGTATTTTTTAGATTCCATGTATGAGTGATGTCCTACAGTATTTGTCTTCTTCTGTGTGACAGTTCATTTAGCCTAATGCCCTCCATAAGGCCATCCATGTTGCTGTACATGGCAAAATTTTATTCCTTTTTATGGCTGAGTAATATTCCCCTGTATATATACCACATCTTCTTTATCCATTCATCTGTTGATGGATACTTAGGTAGCTTCCGTAACTGGCAACTATGAATAATGCTGCCATGAACAGTATTTTTTGAATTAGCGTTTTTGTTTTTTTTCAGGTATATACCTTAGAGTGCAATTTTCAGGTCATATAGCAGTTCTACTTGTATTTTTTTGAGAAATCTCCATACTATTTTCCACATCCTCACCGGCATTTGGTATTTGCACTCTTTTTGATGATAGCCATTATGACATGTGCTACAGAATCAAGACAGTACGGTGCTGGCACAAAATCAGAAATATAGACCAATGGAACAAGATAGAAAACCCAGAGATAAACCTACACACCTATGGGTACCTTATCTTTGACAAAGGAAGCAAGGATATACAATGGAGAAAAGAGAGCATCCTCAATAAATGGTGCTGGGAAAGCTGGACAGTTACATGCAAAAGAATGAAATTAGACCACTTCTTAACACCATACATAAAAAATAAACTCAAAGTGGATTAAAAACCTAATTGTAAGACCAGAAACTACAAAACTCTTAGAGGAAAACATCGGCAGAACACTCTTTGATATAAATCACAGCAAGATCCTCTTTGGCCCACCTCATAGAGTAATGGAAATAAAAATAAGCAAGTGGGACCTAATTAAACTTAGAAGCTTTTGCACAGCAAAGAAAACCATAAACAAGATGAAAAGACAACCCTCAGAATGGGAGAGAATAATTGTAAATGAAGCAACTGACAAAGGATTAATTTTGAAAATATACAAGCTGTTCATGAGTTCAATATCAGAAAAACAACAATAAAAAAATGGGCAGAAGAAAAATGATACTAATGAACCAATTTGCAAGGCAGGAATAGAGACACAGATGTTGAGAATGGACTTGTGGGCACCGTGGGACACAGTGGGGGAAGAAGAGGCTGGGATGAATTGAGAGAATAGTATTGAAATACATACATCACAATGCAATATGTAAAATAGATAGCAGAAATGGAACACAACATTGTAGAGAAATTATCCTCCAATTAAAAGAGTAAAAAAGAAAGAAAACGATGGAAGAATTTGGTACTAACAAAGGGGACAATAGTGTGGGTAAGTTATTTGTTAAAGATTTTTAAATCTTTGACAGCAGTGACTTTACTAGACTTTTTTTTTTATGAGCTGTACTATGTCATTTCTTTTACTGGTGTACATTATATTTTATCTCCAATCATCTTCCTCCTGGTGTATAGGTTATTGTTGTCTGGGATTTTGGCTCTACCTTAAAAAATTTTAACACTGAAAAATGGCCACAGTTACTATTGTTTTACACAGTTGGTATTTGTTTAGATTTTACCACATGCTTTTAATATTCTTTGGAATATTCTGGAATCATTCTTCCTGAAGTACATCCTTCGGAAAATCTTTTAGTGAGATTCTGTTCATGGTAAAACCTATCAGCTCTTATTACCTGGAAATGTCTTACTTTATCTTTATTATTGAAATATAATTTCGTTGGTTCTAGAACTCTAGGTTGACTGTTATTTTCTTCAATTCTGGAAAATTCTCAGTTATTATTTCTTCAATATCGCTATTCGCTCAGTCTATCTATTCTTTTCCTGGTATATCAGATTATGTTTATACAGAGTGTTCTCCCTCTGTCTTACATGGCTGTTAAGTTCTTTTTCATATTTTCATGTCTTTGTTTCTAAGTAATTTGTCTCTAAATAGAGACAATTTTTTCTAGCTCTTTCTTCCAGTTTGCTAATTATGTTTTTAATCAAGTCTAACCTTGTGTTAAATCTATCCCTGTGCATTAGGCAGCATGTCAGTCTCATAAATCTTTCCTTATGTTTCTAATTTTATTTACGTTTTTCACTTCTAAAAGTCCTCTTTAGTTATTCTTCAAATCAAACTGCCAAGTTATTCTATTTCCTTTGATTGTGTTTTTAATTCCTCTGGACTTTTTCAGTTTTCTTATTTTAAAAATGGGGAATGGCTTCATGATCTTTAAGCACACATTCAGTCCATAAACACTCCCTGCCTTCCTCTTGGCGTAGAGTGTGGCACACTGGTAGTGATGGGCTGTTAGGTCAGAACTCCCCTGTTGAATTGTCCTCTTCTTTTGAGTAGCTTAGGAACTCAGCCTTTGTCTCAATGTCCTACTCGAATGCTGCCATACATCGAAGAATCAGCATTTACATTACAATGGATGAGATTGGGAAGCTTCAGTTCCAATACCTGCCTGGTGCACAACAGCCTGGAACACAGTGGCTGATTCTCACTCCTCCACCCCCATGCACACAGAGCTCCAAGATGGGACAATTTCCAGAGAGAGCAATTTCCCAATCTTCCCCAGAGCATAGTTGAAAGTGTTTCCTGAAGTTTAACTTACATCTCTGTCGAGTATCACCAGAAAATTTATTTCTTTCTTTTCTAACCTTGAAAAGATAGGGTTACAACCTTGATATTGAACGGAAGTCCTTCAGACAAACAGAAGCTCAAGGAAAAAGCAGCATTCTGATTCTTTGGTTTAAGTGGTTTTAAAAATAATACTGGGCTTCCCCAGTGGCTCAACAGTAAAGAATCTACCTGGAATGCAGGAGCCGTAGGAGACTTGGTTTCGATCCCTGGGTCAGGAAGATCCACTGGAGAAGGGAATGGCAACTAAGTCTGGCTCTGATTTGGACTAGCTCACTTTTACTGCAAGGAATCTGGGAGATATTTTTATGCAATTTACAGTTCAGTTCAGTTCGATCCCTCAGTCTTGTCCGACACTTTGCGACCCCATGGACTGCAGCACACCAGGCGTCCCTGTCCATCACCATCTCCTGGAGCTTGCTCAAACCCATGTCCATAGAGTCGGTGATGTCATCCAACCATCTCATCTTCTGTTGTCCCCTTCTCCTCCCGCCTTCAATCTTTCCCAGCATCAGGGTCTTTTCCAATGAGTAAGTTCTTCGCAGCCATAATATTGGAGTGTCAGCTTCAGCATCAGTCCTTCCAATGAATATTCAGGACTGATTTCCTTTAGGATGGGCTGGTTTGATCTCCTTGAAGTCCAAGGGATTCTCAAGAGTCTTCTCCAACACCACAGTAGGTTGGTCATAGCTTTTCTTCCAAAGAGCAAGTGTCTTTTAATTTCATGGCTGCAGTCACCATCTGCAGTGATTTTGGAGCCCAAGAAAATAAAATCTGCTTCCATTGTTTTCCCATGTATTTGCCATGAAGTGATGGGACCAGATGCCATGATCTTAGTTTTTTTTATGTTGAGTTTTAAGCCAGCTTTTTCACTCTCCTCTTTCACTTTCATCAAGAGGCTCTTCAGTTCCTCTTTGCTTTCTGCTATAAGAGTGGTGTCATCTGCATATCTGAGGTTACTGATGTTTCTTCCGACAATCTTGATTCCAGCTTGTACTTCATCCAGCCTGGCATTTCGCATGATGTACTCTGCATATAAGTTAAATAAGCAGGGTGACAATATATAGCCTTGACATACTCCTTTCCCAATTTGGAACCAGTCCGTTGTTCCATGTCCGGTTCTAACTGTTGCTTCTTGACCTGCATACGGATGTCTCAGGAGGCAGGTCAGGTGGTCTGGTATTCCCATTTCTTTCAGAATTTTCCACAGATTTTTGTGATCTACTCTGTCAGAGGCTTTGGAGTAGTCAATAAAGGAGAGGTAGATGTTTTCCTGGAACTCTTTTGCTTTTTTCTATGATCTAATGGATGTTGGCAATTTGATCTCTGGTTCCTCTGCCTTTTCTAAATCCAGCTTCAACATCTGGAAGTTCACGGTTCACACACTGTTGAAGCCTGGTTTGGAGAATTTTGAGCTTTACTTTACTAGCGTGTGAGGTGAGTGCAATTGTGCAATAGTTTGAACATTCTCTGGCATTGATTTTCTTTGAGATTGGAATGAAAACTGACCTTCTCCAGTCCTGTGGCCACTGCTAAGTTTTCCAAATTTGCTGGCATATTGAGTGCAGCACTTTCCAAGCATCATCTTTCAGCATTTGAAATAGCTCAGCTGGAATTTCATCACCTCCACTAGCTTTATTTGTAGGGATGCTTCTTAAGGCCCCTTTGACTTCGCATTCCAAGATGTCTGGCTCTAGGTGAGTGATCACATCATCGTGGCTACTGGGTCATAAAGATCTTTTTTGTACAGTTCTTCTGTGTGTTCTTGCCACCTCTTCTTAATATCTTCTGCCTCTGTTAGATTCATACCATTTCTGACTTTATTGTACCCATCTTTGCATGAAATTCCCTTGGTATTTCTAATTTTCTTGAAGAGATCTCTAGTCTTTCCCATTCTATTGTTTTCCTCTATTTCTTTGCACTGATCACTGAGGAAGGCTTTCTTATCTCTCCTTGCTATTCTTTGGAACTCTGCATTCAGATGGGCATATCTTTCCTTTTCTCCTTTGCCTTTAGCTTCTCTTCTTTTCTCAGCAATTTGTAAGCCCCCCTTAGACAACCATTTTGTCTTTTTACATTTCTTTTTCTTGGGGATGATCTTGATCACTGTCTCCTGTACAATTCACAGACCTCTATCCATAGTTCTTCTGTAATTTACATGTGAAACTAAAAATTTAAATTTTTGAATATATGCAGGGCGTCAGATGTAGAATCCTGTTTATGAAACTTAGAGCAAAACAAGCTTTCTAGGACCTCCCAGGTGGTCTGTTGGTTAAGGTTTTGTGTTTCCAATACAAGGTGGCCCAGGTTCGATCCTAGTTCAGGCCAAGGAACTAGGATTCTGCATGCTGCAAAGAAGATCCCAAATTCAGCAATGAAGATTCCATGAGCTGCAACTAAGACCTGGTGCAGGCAAATAAAAGCTAAACAAACTAAGCTTTCTACTTCTCAATTCCTTCATTTGTAAAATGGAGGTGATAGCTGTGCCTGTTTCATAGAGCTTGGTTTTTGTGGGGGATCGGGTGGGGATTCAGTTAGAAAATGAATGTATGTGATACATGTAAGTAAGACTCAACAGTGATGTCTGTTATTATTACCAACTAGTCTGGGTGCTTACACTTGCATGCTGAATTGTTCTCACTCGCACAGCCTCAATTCCTTCTCTGTCAAGCAGGAAGACTAACAATCTATGATGAATATAAAATGTTTGGTAAGGGAGGGTGAAAAAACTGAGTTTTTGTTCCTGACAGGGTCCCCTTTCTTCTCCACTTCTCCTTCCTCATACTTTTCCCTGAGGCCTGTTAACAGATTCTTGGCATCCAAAGGGGCCCAATTCCAAGTTCTAGCTTGCTTCTTAATCTGCAGTTCTGGCACTTGACCCTTGATGTACTCCCTGGGTTCTAAGAAGATCCCTGGTGGCAGGAAGAGAAGATGTCACGCCCTGGGATTCCAAGGGAGGCTTTACTTGACTCCCTGTGCTCGTAGGGTAAGCTTCAGCTTGGGATTCCCAGAGTTAGACCTCCACGTGGCTTGTGTGGGTGGTACATTCTGGGGTAGAATGTGGCATGTTTTTACCTCTTGAGAGTTATTGGAGTCATTCTCAACTGTTGCTTTGGTTAAGGCATACGTTACATATAGCTGTTCTATGCACTCACCCTTCTATGAGTGTTCCCAGGTTTTGATGCAGAAATTAAAAAGGCTATTCACTGAAATTTGTAGTAGAGATCTGGAGCGAGGCTGTTGGTTTTAAGAGTCATGACTCCACTCTTTTCTTTCTCCCCTCAAGAAAGCATGTAGAAAGGAAATGAGGGAGTATAGCTCTGTAGAGATGATATTCTAGCCCATGCTCATCTCTGCCCTCATAGGCTCCTGCCACCTTGCCTGCCTCAGTGTCTTCTTGGTCTGAATTTTGCCCCATCTCTTTCAAGCCAGTCATTTTGTAACCAAGTAGGACCCCATGGAGCCTTCCTAGGACAGGCCTTTCCCCCATATTCTCTGCTTTAGCTTCTCTCTGAAGTACCTGGGGAAAAAAAAAGTGAAAGTGTTAATTGCTCAGTTGTGTCCAACTCTTTGTGACCTCATGGACTGCAGCCCACCAGGTTCCTCTGTCCATGGAATTCTCCAGGCAAGAGTATTGGAGTGGGTTGCCATGCTCTTCTCTAGGGGATCTTCCTGACCCAGTGATTGGACTTGGGTCTCCTGCAGTGCAGGCAGATTCTTTACTGTCTGAGCCTCCAGGAAACCCCTTGAAGTACCTAAATAACAGTATCTGAAGCACATTTCCTGAGTTGCCTTACAGATATAAACCCCTGCCTCCCCCCACCAAATGGAAGATATTAACCACTTAATGACCATGAGCACATAGCCCCAGGCCTCCTGGAGCCTAAGGACTGTTAATGTTAACCCCTGTAATACCACTGTGTTAGCTGATCACAAACCCAGCAACCCAACCACCCCTGCCCCCTGCCCCACATCTGGCTTTAAAAAATGCTTTGTTGAAACCCTTTGGAGAGTTCAGGGCTTTTTAGAGCATGAGCCCCCATCTCTTTGCATGGCCCTGCAATAAACCTTTCTCTGTCCCAAACCTGTGTTTCAGTTTGGCCTCACTGTGTCTCGGACACAAGAACTTGCACTAACAATTTCTCTCTCCAGACTAGCAGCATTGTGCTGTGGTAAGAGCTAGACTTCTGAGTCAGGCAGTCCTGGCTGTGAATTCTCTTCCAACGCCTGGCTGTAGAAGCTTCAGTGAGTCACTTGATCCCACTAAGCTTTGTGTCCTCACCCTTAACCTAGGAATAATTCCTCCCTCAGTGCACTGGAGGCAAAGGCCTCCTGCATGCTCTATGCACATACAAATCTCCAGGTGCCTTTAGTACATGATCTCTAATCCCTTCAGCCACAATATGCTGGGTTATTATTCTGATTGATCAGCTGAGGAAGTGAGACTCAGAGAGGTTCAGTGGCTCATGTGGCAGAGGTGGTCTGTGCCTTGTCCTTCCCTTAGGGGCTTACCTTGACTTTGCCTTTTGGTTGCCAGCATTAATACCTGCTTCCTGTGCCTGGAGAACCCACCGCAGTAAGGTCTGATGAAAGGCAATACCTCACTTCCCATCCAAAAGCTAGAGTATTGTTGGTTACTCTCTTTCCCTGACCCTGAAGCCAGCAAGTGGGTGCTGACCTAGGCTCAGCTAATTGGATGCTCCCCTCTGTGATTTTGAATCTGGGGGAAATGAAAAAGCATTCGACAGAAATAGCTCTGGCATCAGTAGATGAGAGCATGGTGGCGGTCCCAATGGCCAAAGCAGCATTCACTGGCCACAGTGCCATCTATCGGGCTGCCCCTGTGGCAGGAGCTCGGCTGTAGCTCAGGTCACAGGTCTCTTCTGGCATCTACCCACTTACGTTCCTGTCAATTTTGTGAGCCTCTTGATAGTCTTCCTCAAATTCCTTTTCAACTTAAATCACTCAGATTTCATTACAGATTTTTGTCATTGAGAACCTCATGTGGTAGTTCTACAACAAAAAACTATCTCTGAACATTTTTATCTTCTGCCTAATACTCCCACCCAAATGCTGGGAGTCATTTCCCTCCAAACTACAGATTGGGTCTGTGGTTCCATCCTCCATTCTCCTCTCCCCCTACTTCATCCTCTTTGCACAGCTGATTTCCATGCACCTGGGGCCTCAATTTTATATCCAAAGGGCAGAGGCCAGCAAAGAGCCCTTTGCTTCCTTGTTCTTGCCTCTGCTCTTCCCTGATTTGTTTCTTCAGGGTCCTTCTCTTAGCCAAGGGGGTTTATGTTGAGCTCTGGGGGAGTCCCACCTTCTTCTCCTTTCTCTCCCTGGACTTCACTGGGTCAGGATTCCTCCTCTTTTCTAAGAGCCTCAAGAAGGCATGGCCTTTGTCATGACACTAACAGGGTTGTTAAAGATAAACAGCCCAGAAGACAGTTTGGAAAGTGACTCCTCCCTTGATGGAGACAGGTTCTAGGGAGTTCACCATGTGTGTCATGACTGTTGATGGTGAATCATCTTACACTGGAAACTCCAAGGGAGCTGATTTAATCCAAGCCTGGAATGGCTCAGCTGTATTCCTTAGCCCAGACCAGAGTAGTGTCCATCTGTTATATTTGTCTGTCCAGCCTATCATTCTTAGAAGACTGTCCCATTCTTCCCCTCCACTGGCTGCTGATCACAAGATCTACTTTCTAGGCTGAGAGGGGCCTGACTAAGCAGGTGGATGGGCAGGATGAAAATATAAATGAATGCTCTGGCTTTCCAGGTGGTTCAGTGATAAAGAATCCACCTGCCAAGCCGGAGACATGTGTTCAACCCCTGGGTCAGGAAGATCCCCTGGAGAAGGAAATGGCAATCTATTCCAGTATTCCTGCCTGAGAAATCCCATGGACAGAGGAACCTGATGGGCTACAGTCCATGGGGTCGCAAATAGTTGGACATGACTTAGCAACTAAATCAACAACCTGGGAGAAAGAAGCCCTTTCTTTTCCCTTGAATGGCAACCTATGAAGATATAATCTTGGAGTTGCTTCTGATTATATTTCTTGCAAGAAGAACGAAGGCAGCTATATTAGATTCCTGCTGCTGCTGCTGCTGCTAAGTCACTTCAGTCGTGTCCGACTCTGTGCGACCCCATAGACGGCAGCCCACCAGGCTCTGCTGTCCCTGGGATTCTCCAGGCAAGAATATTAGATTCCTAGGGCTGCTGAAACAAATTACCATAAAATTAGGTGGATTAAAACAGCAGAAATTTATTTTCTCACAGCACTGGAGACTAGAAGTTCAAGACTAGTGTCACAAGGTTGGTTCCTTCAGAGTGCTCTGAGACAGAGTCTGTTACATGCCTCCTCCTAGTTTTTGGAGGTTTCTGCAATCCTTGGCATTCCTTGGCTTGTAGATGCATCACTCCAACCTGCGTCCATCTTCACATGGCTGTCTTCCCTCTGTGTATGTTTGTGTTCAAATTTCCCTCTTATCAGGACACCAGTTACTGGATTAGGGACCATACAAATCCAATATGGCCTCATCTTAACTTGATTACATCTGCAAAGACTATTTCCAAATCACCTTCACAGCTTTTGGGTAGATATGAATTTTGGGGAACTTCATTCAACTCAATATGGACGCTAACTTAGGAAAGCAGGGTCAAGAGGTGGAAATAGAGAAGCTTAATGATGACTTATCAGTTCCTGAATCCAATTAGCCTTGGTGAAGTAAGCTTCATCCTGGACTTTTCAGATATGTGAGCCAAAGCATTTCCTTTTCCCTAAGGTATTTTGGGTTTGATTTCCAGCACCTGAATTGGAAAAAGCCCTGACTAATATAGAGGTACATAGAAAACTCAAATTAAGTAGGCTGGGTTTTAACAATAGACCAAATGCAGTAAGAAAATGTCTCCTCCCTCTTTCCCTTCTTCCTACAAATATGCCATTTTCAGGACATCATGCTGATCTTGAGTCCTCCTGGTAGGAAAGCTCTCTAGTGAGAGGGTTTACCACTTTATTTACTTCTGTCTACTTGGATAAATAGATAAGATTGTCAGAAGAAATATCAATAACCTCAGATATGCAGATGACACCACCCTTATGGCAGAAAGCGAAGAACTAAAGAGCCTCTTGATGAAAGTGAAAGAGGAGAGTGAAAAAGGTGGCTTAAAACTCAACATTCAGAAAACTAAGATCATGGCATCTGGTCCCATAACTTCACGGGAAATAGATGGGGAAACAGTGGAAACAGTATCAGACTTTATTTTTTGGGGCTCCAAAATCATTGCAGATGGTGATTGCAGCCATGAAATTAAAAGACGCTTACTCCTTGGAAGGAAGGTTATGACCAACCTAGATAGCATATTTAAAAGCAGAGACATTACTTTGCCAACAAAGGTCTGTCTAGTAAAGGCTATGGTTTTTCTAGTAGTCATGTATGGATGTGAGAGTTGGACAGTGAAGAAAGCTGAGCACTGAAGAATTAATGCTTTTGAACTGTGGTGTTGGAGAAGACTCTTGAGAGTCCCTTGGACTGCAAGAAGATCCAACCAGTCCATCCTAAAGGAGATCAGTCCTGGGTGTTCATTGGGAGGACTGATGTTGAAGCTGAAACTCCAATACTTTGGCCACCTCATGCAAAGGGTTGACTCACTGGAAAAGACCCTAATGCTGGGAGGGATTGGGGGCAGGAGGAGAAGGGGACAACAGAGGATGAGATGGCTGGATGGCATCACCGACTCCATGGACATGGGTTTGGGTAGACTCCGGGAGTTGGTGATGGACAGGGAGGCCTGGCGTGCTGCAATTCATGGGGTCGCAAAGAGTCGGACATGACTGAGCGACTGAACTGAACTGAACTGAACTTGGATAAATAAGAGGTAATAGTACCAGAAGATCCACAATCCAGATGTTTCAAACTCTAGGTAGAAAAGGCTGTGGTTCAAAGGAAAGAGGTCCCTGGGGGCCTAAGTTTGGTCATTAAGAAAGGATTTGGGGAGAGGGAACACTTTCAGCTAGGCCTGGAAGGACAGGGCAGTTGTTAGTGAGGAACAGAGTGTGGAGGGAACATCTAGAATGTAATTGGTATCCTCCCAGGGGGATGTGTGGACTGGACAGGCAGAGGCAGGGAGGTGAGTTCTAATTGGTGATGAGGAGATTTGGGTAAAGAGAAACAGTCCATGGGCCAGGAGATGTCTAGGAAGCCAGGTCCTGTTTTGCAGGCTCAAAAAAAGAGCAAAAAAGAACTGTTATCTCCCATACACCCTGACTCCAGCTGGACTAAGATGGGGGGCCCCTGGCTCAGGCACTCAATGAGGGGGTTTGCTGCACTGTGGGTTCATGTGGCCAATCTGTGTTTTAACAGTGCTGTGGTTTGAGTTTGTCTGTTCCTTTAGGGGCTTCTAATTGCAGATACCAAAAACTTGGGTGTTGTTGAAACCTTTCTCTTTTGCTTGTTACTATTATGCAAGCTAAGGTCTGATTCTAGCACCTACATCCTTGATTTTTTTCCCTATCCCTCCAAATACCCTGACTCTGCTGACCCTTCTCAAGGGCTTGCAGGAGAGAGAAGCAGGAAAGGGGATGAATTTGCCAGCTAGGGTCTTTGTATGGTATTTAGGGGTTCCTGCTTGTGGGCCAGGGAAACTAACATTGACCTCTTGCCAGGGTCTCTGCCTCCAACTCCCATCTCAGAGGCTGCTTCCTGCCAGATTCCGTCAGGGATTTCTCTTAGGGTTAGAAATGATGGTGACTGTTGGTGAAGGTCTTCTACCTCTTGGTGTTCTCTTTGTCCACCGCAGCCTGGATGTTCTCGGCTACCTGGAGGCCGGACTTGATGGCTGTGTCTATCCAGGCATGGGGCAGGCAGGTGTGCTCGCCAGCAAAGTGGATGCGGCCCTCTGGCTGGAAAAGTTGCTGCGAATAGTCCACAAACTGATAGGGTGTGAACTCAGTGAAGGCGCCCATGAAGAGGGGGTCCAGAGACCAGCGCTTGACCACAGAAGAGGGGCACATGCGCTGCAGCTCCTCCTTGGGAATCTGGTGCACTGCCGCCAGGTCCCTCAGGACTATATCCACCACCTGGTCCTGCTTCATGGATATGAAGAAGAGGGAATCGTCGTCCACGGTGTAGGAGGCCAGCAGGACACCCTTGCCGCTGGGGAGGCGGTGGCTGGGGTAGTAGATGTAGCGGGAGGGCAGGTCAGTGATGGAGACCCCGCCCTGGATGCCGTCCCGCTCCCAGAAGGACTCGTTGCACGCCAGAACCACTTTGGTGGCGCTGGTATAATGCACCGAGCGGAGTGCGTCCATCTTGTCTTGGGAGAGTGGGGGCTCAAAGGTGATGAGACGCGTCGCCTTGGCTGAGGCGGAGATGATGACAAAGTCTGCGGTGAGCGTGGTCAGGGTAGAGTTGGATTCGCCCGTCCGATAGGAAATCCGAACCTCAGGCCCATCTCTCACTACCTCCTCCACCTTGGAGCCCAGACGGATGGTGCCAGGCTTCAGGCTGGCGTTGAGGGCTTTGGGAAGCTGGTCAAAGCCACCGGTGATCTCGGAAAAGCTGTAGTGGTGAAGAGAGGGAAGCGGTTGAGTGTGGGAGGCACAAATTCAGTCTGCTGAGTTGCCAGCAGCGATCCCAGTCCAAAAAGGGAGGAAACAGGCCCTCTGCAGTAGGTGGTGGATACTTCATGTGTGTGTGCTCAGTCGTGTCTGACTCTTTTGCAACCCCATGGACTATAGCCTACCAGGTTCCTCTGTCCATGGAATTCTCCAGGCAAGAATACTGGAGTAGGGTGCCATTTCCTTCTCCAGGGGATCTTCTGCACCCAGGGATGGAAGCTGTGTTTCTTGGGTCTCCTGCATTGCAGGCAGATTCTTTACCATTGAGCAACCTAGGAAGTCCGTGTACTTCACACATCTCACCTTAACTAGTCTCTGTGAAGGAGGGTTCATTGCTTACTTTTATAGTTTGGAAAATGAACACCCAGAAAAACGGGACTTTCTCACAGTGACATGTGCAATCTAGCTGGAAAGCCCATGGCTTCAGCCACCATGCAATTCTGCATCCCAGGAGGCATCGTGCAGACCTATGTGTTCCAGCTCTTGCCCAGCTTGTGTGAATGTGAGTTGCATGACTTCTCTGAGCCTCAGCCTCCTCACTGGTAACATGACTCTGAATTACAGTGCCCTACCTCCCAAGTGATCATAGCATTAAATGTGATCATCCTTGGAAAATGCTTAGCATGGCACATGGCACATAGCAAGTACTCAGTAATCAAATTTCCCTTTCTCTGTTCTGTGTGTTTGAGAAAGGGGCAGACTCAAAGTCTGGTCCAGATCAGCCTTACTCATTACTTGTGAAGATCATGTCAGTCTGAAGGGACTCCAGAAGGGACTTGTAGTATCCAGCATCCTCATTCATCATGTCCCCAATCATCTTTACTGCTCCTCGGCTCAGCATCCCTTCCTTCAGTAGGTAAGCCTGTGGGGAGATGGAAGCACCAGATAGAGGGCACAGTATGTAGGAAGGGGCCTCAGTAGGGACCTGGGGTAGGCAAGGTAGAAGCAGGGGTGAGGGGACTCCAGGGAGGTGAAGCCTTGGGCATTGGGAGAAGGTACTGGTAGGGAGGGGACAATGCCCCCAGGAGTCTAGGTTGAGCACAGACCCCCTTTCATCCCTATCTTGGGACTTTGCCTCACTCACCTTGGTGGAGTAAGAATCATAAAAGGACATCAGTTGGCTGCAGTTTAATTCTTTCAGGCTTTTGAGCTGTAGAGAAGAGGAAGGGGTAGCAGCTTGAAAGTCACAGAGCCAGAGGTGGGACTACTGGGTTCTCTGGATGATCCTTTGGAGAGGGTGGGGATTAAGAGGAAGTAGATGGAAGGAAAAGGGGGAGGGAGTTTCCACCTCCTAAATTTTCTCTTCCCCCCCGGATCTCTCCTTCATTTGATTTAAAGGTGAAGACATTTACTTCAATCCAGGAAGACTGATTCATTACCAAGGATTGGATTACCTGGCGATTCCCCTTCCTTCTACTGCTTAATCAAGAACGGATGATTGGTCCACACGGGACAGAAGAGAGGGAGCTGGGCACTAGGGCTCGGGTGGCAACATTCTTAGGGGGTGTTAGAAGGAAGACAGACCAATCATAAGAGTATCAGGTAGGAGTAAGGTGGTCTGATGGATGGTCACTGAGCTTGCTAGGTGACTTTTGGCCAGACCTGTTTTTTCCTGACCCTGGGATGGCGGGGGTGGGAGGGGGAGGCGGGGAGAGGGAAGAGGCATAAGTCACCTTGCCAATGGACTGGTAGAAGAGATTTAGAGCATCCTTGCCCTTTTCTCTTGGGTTCATGGAATAGCCTAGAAGCTCTGGGTTGGCTTTAACCTCCCTGGCGCGGTAGCGTTTTCTGTTGATGAGGTACCAGGTGTTGCCATCGTACTGGAGGAACTTGTTTAGCTTCAGGCCCAGCTTCCTGACATAGGTGTGGACCAACCTGGAACAGACACAGGTACAACATGGCCCTCGTCCATGTGACACCTCATTCCTGTTTACCTAACAGTAGAAACTATTTCCAGGAAAACCAGTTTCTTCATGTGCCCAAGGAGCCCAGACTGACTGCCTGCTCATCTCTAACCTCGCCTTCTCTTACTGCCACATTAGTTCTTTTTCTCCTATTTTTGCACTGAGGGAAACAGGGAGTAGGTAGTTCCCCATGACTGAAAGAAGACCTTAAGGAAATCCTAGCATATAGAGCTCAACTACAGAGCCCAAGACATTTTGTTTCAGACAGAATTTAAAATTCCATTTCTAAGTAAGCTTGAAAAGTGAAAGTGTTAGTTGCTCAGTTGTGTCTGACTCTTTGCAACACCATGGACTGTAGCCCACCAGGCTCCTCTGCCCATGAAATTCTCCAGGCAAGAATACCAGAGTGGGTATTCTTGGGGATCTTCCCGACCCAGGTTCTCCTGCATTGCAGGAGATGGTAAACCATCTGAGCCACCAGAGAAGCCCTAAGTAAGTTTGAGGCCATATCTAAAGACTCATACTTTGGGCTGCTACTGTTAGCTTTTGGTTTTGTTTAGGATAGTGTTTGTAGCGAAATCTTGGGTTTAGTTTCCACTTAAGGCAAAAAATGAGGCACATGGTGGGGCGTCAGGCGAAGGATCTTTTTGTCTTACAAGCCCCAGAACTGGGGGCCAGGTTCTCTTCCAGATTCTGATTTAGAAATTGAGCATATGCTTTGGTGCCAGGTACTCCCTTGATTTTGAGGAGCTTTGTCACTTCCTCCTAGGAGAATCTTAGGTCAGTCACTTAATATCTCTGAGCCCAGTTTCTTGATTTGTAAATAGGAAAAGTAAGAGTACTGCATTATAGGGTTGTGAGAGTCAAATGAAGTAATGCACATATAGTACTTAGCACCAGAGAAGGCGATAGCACCCCATTCCAGTACTCTTGCCTGGAAAATCTCATGGACAGAGAAGCCTGGTAGGCTGCAGTCTGTGGGGTCGCTCAGAGTCGGACATGACTGAGTGACTTCACTTTCACTTTTCACTTTCATGCATTGGAGAAGGAAATGGCAACCCACTCCAGTGTTCTTGCCTGGAGAATCCCAGGGATGAGGGAGCCTGGTAGGCTGATGTCTATGGGGTCGCACAGAGTCGGACACGACTGCAGTGACTTAGCAGCAGCAGTACTTAGCACAGGGCCAGGCACATAGTAAGTGTTCACGAATGACAGCTACTATTATTATTATGTATTTTATAGCTTAAAGTAGTATCTGGCCTCCCTGGTGGCTCAGACTGTAAAGAATCTGCCTACAATGCAAGAGACCCGGGTTGGATCCCTGGATTGGGAAGATTCCCTGGAGAAGGGAATGGCTATCCCTTCCAGTATTCTTGCCTGGAGAATCCCATGGACAGAGGAATCTGGCAGCTTACAGCCCATAGGGTCACAAAAGAGTCAGACAACAACAAATAGTCATTATTAGTTTGGGATCTTCCACTTTCTGTATTACCCTGAGCTCTGAGCCTTGATCATCTCTGTCAGCTGGGGGACCAGACTTGCAGGATTGAATTGCATGAGACAGTGAATCTGAAAGGGCTCTGACACAATGGCAGCAGCCTGTCCCCTACTCTTAATTCTTCCTCCTTGCCTTTTACTCCATTCCTCTCCTGAGACTTACCTGTGGGACTTTGGGATTCTCATGGGCCCCAGTTCATAGTACCAGCCCTCCTTCTCGTTCCTGAATGTCATCACTCGACCCCCGACGTGGTCGCTGGCTTCCAGGATGGTTACCTGGTGTCCAGGGAGGCTGCTATCACTCTCAGAGTCATGCACTCCCTTTTCCCACCTGCCCCAGCCACAGGCTCTATTCTGGAATTCCCACTGGTAGGTCCCTGAATGTGCAGGATAACCAAACTGGACGGAGTGGGGTTTGCTCCCAGAGGGACCTGAGTAACGTAGGTGATGCAGAAGGGCTCCAGGGTTGCAGGGGTCAGAACACCTCTTGGCCCTTTCTGGCTAGCATAGCCCTTCTCTACTTTTACTTCCAAAAGAACACAAGTTGCAATTAAGTCTCAGGGGATGCAGCTTTTTGAGGAACAATAACTAAGGGCTAAGAGACCCAGTGGGTTATGCTCAGTTGTCTAAGGATTGGCTGTAACCCCACTCCTTCCCTTTTTTCACCCAATGAAGCAAACTGGAGGTAAATGATTGAGGCCCCTCCCACACCAGCTTACCTGATGGCCCGCATCTTGCAGGGCCTTGGCCGCTGTAAGCCCTGACATGCCAGCTCCCACCACCACTATGCGCTTGGGCACTGGGGAGGTGTGGAGGCCCTCCTGGGCTGTGACAAGGATAGACTCATATTTAGGGTCCTGGAAACACGTAGCCAAGTCCTCATAGAAGCCGAGGCAGCTGGGAGTGGCCAACAAGAGCCCCAAGATCAGGATTCCTGGGGCAGAGAAAGGAATGGGGGCTGAGGCTCTGTGCCCTGCCCTACCTGGGATGAGCTTGTCTGTGTGGATGAGTGGGAGTGGTAAGGTCAGGAGTGTCTGTCCAATGTGTGGTTGTAAATATGTGTTTGTGATTGTGTCTGTGTCTGTGTTGTGTGGGATATGAATGATGTGTGAACTATGCTAGTTTTAGTTGTGTGATTGTGAATGTTCACATGTGTGGGTGTGATTGGAAAATCCTGGTTGTGTTCAGCTTTCTATTGGAGGGTAAACATGCCCACTTCTGATGGTGAGTGTGTGTGTATGAGGTTATCTATGATAAACTTGCTGTGGTTGTGAGTCTGTGATCATTGCCATTTGTAACTGTGCATTTTTTGTGATTTTATGTGAAATGAGTAAGTTGTGGGACAGTGTAGGTACCTGAGTAAATGTGTGGATGAATCTGTACAGAAAAGTGAGAGATGTTGTAGAAGTAGTATGTGTTGGCCTGTGTTTGGAGGAGAGAGAATGATATGTATGCATTTGCTTGAGTTTGAGAGAGAACTTGGTTGCTTGTGTTCTTGTGTTTGATTCTGTTTGTGTGTTTGAGCATGAGGTGGGACTGGGGAGCCTGAGGGTGTCTGTATTCTTTGGAAATATGTCCTTTTGTGGGAGGGTATGTGTGTGTGTATATGTGTGTGTGTGTGTGTGTGTGTGTGTGTGTGTGTGTGTGTGTAGCACAGTTCTCTTCGGGGAAGGGGAGTAGGGGAATTGTGACCACTTTCTCAATGACTACTCATGCCCCACAGGAATTTGCTAGTTCTGTTGTTCTTCTCCAGCCTCACAGTATTTTTTTTCAAAACATTCTATGTTTTCTAATGTGCAGTCAAGATTGAAAACCATAGTTAATGTATAACATAAGTCCAGAGTGACTTAGTTTTCTCCTATACAAATAACTATTCTGATGTACAGAGATATTCACCTAAGAGTCTGAAACCCTGAAAGAGAGTCTGTGTGGTTTCCTTGGTGTCGCTTGCTCTAAAGGGAACAGCCAGGAGCTGTGACACAGGGTGTCCCTGCATGAGCTCTAGGTTTTTTGGCAGGTGAGAATCCCCTTAGTACAGTCTTTGTACTGGCAGCACAGCTGAAGCTCTCAGAAGAAAAGGGGTCTTCAGCGGCCACCCATTGAGGAGGAGCAGGGACCCCACTGGTTCTCAGTGCAGGCCACTCCCAATGCCAGAAGAGCCTTCTGAAGGGGAGACTTCTCAGGAAAGAGGAGAGGAGTGGCCACGCCCCATGGGACAGAGAGTCAAGCCTCCCAGCAGCCCCCGCCAGGCCTACCTCAACCTCTGGAATCTATTCTTCACCCGGGACAGGTTTTCCCATCTCCCCAAGTGATCGCCATTCTGTCTCAGTCCCCATGACCTTCCCCTTATGTGGGTTCAACCCCCAGAGGCATTCTCCAGACCTGTATCCATCCTCTCGACTCACTTTCAACACCTGGACCTACCCATAGCCCCTGACCCAGCTCCTGTCCCATCTCAGAACCCAACCCTCTTTCCCTAGCCTGGCCCTATGCCCAAACTCCCCCTTGGATGCATCTCACCCTCCCTGGCCCATCCCCACTCCACAGTCTAGCTCTTCTCCCCTGTTTCAGCATCCAACACCTCCTTCCTCAGGTGCCTCTCTCTCAGATTCAGAGGCAGGACCCTCCTTACCTCTCATCTTGACCACGGCCCTGCAGCTCAGGCTGAGTCTGGTACAACTCTCCCTCTCTTTAAGAGGAGCCAGCTCCACCCAGCAGTCACTGGCCTCATCCCACTAGGCTACCCTAGGGGCCAATTGGCTGGGCCAAGCAGAAAAGCCCTGCCCTCAAAGCCTGGCTGTCAGGTAAAGATGACTGTGGTGACTCAGTCCCACCCCCCACCTCATCTTCTGTATCCCTATCTTCCTTATGGCCCATCTCCCTTCCTAGGGAAAGCCCCTTCTCCCAGCTCAGATCACAGTCAGTGACGAGAAGGGGTTGGGGGAGCCAGGTGGACCATCCCAAACCTGCTGGGACCATCTCCCAGGAAGGGGTAAGGATTGGGAACGAACCTCTGGGCTGGTTTGGAAATCCAGAGTCTGGGCTCCCAGCACAGGCCAAACCTCCTGACTGCTCTCGCTAGAGAATGTCCCTGTTCCGCTGCCGTCTCACTGCAGAGCCTTCTGCTCCAAGGTGAGGATTCCAGCCACGAGTTCCCATGGGAGGGCTGGGCTCTCCCCACCCCTCTCGGGTGTTCCCCCTGCAGGCAGGGTAGAGTCTCTGGTCTGGCCCATTTGCTGTGGGGAGTGGGCATTTTTCTCCATTCCTCTGAATCCCCCAGGGCTTCCTTAGGCACAAGCAGGCTTCTCTGGCACTGGAATTTCTTCTTCTGGGGAATCAGGCCAGCTGGATGTGGTGCCAGTACCAGTCTTTGTTCTCTGTGTACAGTAGAGGGAGAAGGGGGCAGGAAACCTTCACAGAGCAGCAGCCTACGGCTAGGGAGGGGGGCTGGAATGTGAGCAGATGTTCAGCAGCTGGGACACAGGACTCAGATCCCGGGCACTAGGGTGGCATTGGAGAAAGGGCACCAGCAAGGGAATCAAACAGAATGAGTTCAAGTTCTGCTTAGTCATATTGTAGCTGTGTGTCTTAGGACATATAGTATGCTTCTTTGAGCCTGGGTGTCCTTATCTGTAAAACTGGGTAATAATACTTTCTTTCTTTACAGGGTATTTCCACAATTAACTGAGATGATGTGTGAAGAGCCTGGCATAGGTAGGTACCTAATCTGGTTTCCTTCTTTCCTTTTGGAGTTAGAGTTTGTCACAGAACTGCAATGTCTCTAAAAAGAGGTAGTTTCTGCATCACAGAGTTGCTAGCGGCGGCAGACAGAACGATGTTAAACGAGAAATCGCGGGAATTGCCGGGCAGGTCGAGGACTCTTGCTTCCTTGCTCTCATTCTGTTGTCGATTCCTTTCAATTTTTAATGGCTTTATTGAGATATAATTTATATGCCATACAGTTCACCCATCTGAAGTGAACAATTCAGTGGTTTTTAGTGTATTCACAGAGTTGTGCTACTATTACCACAACTAACTTAAAACATTTTCATTATTCTTCAGGAAACTCAAACTGGGGCTCTGTGACAACCTAGAGGGATGGGAAAGGGTGGGAGATAGGAGGGAGCGTCAAGAGAGCGGGGACATATGTACAACTATGGCTAATTCATGTCGATGTATGGCAGAAATCCAGCCAATACTGTAAAGCAATTGTCCTTCGATTAAAAATAAATAAACTAACAAACAAAAAAAGAAATCCCATACACTTTAGCCATCATCCCCCATTCTCTGCATCCCCCCAACCCTAGGCATCCACTATTCTGCTTCTTGCCTCTATGGGTTTGCCTGTTTGGGACATTTCATATAAATGTAATCACACAACATGTGGTCTTTTGTGGCTGATTCCATTCCTTTAACATAACATCTTTAAGATTCATCCATGTTGCAGCATGTATCAGTACTTCATTTCTTTTCGTGGCTGAATAATAGCCATTTCTGTCTGACTCTTATTCCATTTATGACTGAATAATATTCCATTTATACCACATTTTGTTTATCCATTCATCTTTTGGGTTTGGCCATCTGGTGTAGTGGGAATTCCTAATAACGTACTTTCTCAGCCTTGAGGAATTCCACAGAAATAGAATCTGGAAAAACAGCATATATTAAGAAGCTATGTTAATAATTATCTTTCATATTTTTCTTAGAATAATAACCTTGTAACAAACCCCAAGGTCAGACCCAGAAGGGAGTATGACTGGGATCATGAAAGCATGGACTTTGGAACACCGGGTCGGTGCCAGGCATGAACGCTGCCTGCGCACTTGCTGGTTGTTCTCAAGACTTGCCCAAAAAGGAAACGGCCTGGGGTAAAAACAAGGAAATCTGGACTATGTCAGCGTAATCCATGACATTTAGGAGTATGTGATTGAAACAGAATATGTCTTGAGAAAGATAAGACCAAAGAAATTCTTGTAGTCTGCACTTAGGAATAAAATCTGGACTCAGAGTTGACTCTGCACCTCAGTCCAATAGAGGGTGCAGGTCCCCTGACCCATTGCACCAGATTTCATGTTCTGTCTTCATTCTCGTTGCTCGCTCCCAGACCATTAGGGCAACAATCTGGTTTCCCACTCTCTAGCTGTTATAAACAGTGTGACTATAAACATTCTTTTTATGTGGATATAGGTTTTCACTTTTCTTAGGCATATTCTTTGGAGTGGAATTGCTGGGTTATATGTTAGTTCTGTGTTTCACCTTTTGATGAACTGCCAGATTGGTTTCCAAAATGGTGGCACCATTTTACTTTCCCACCAGCAATGAATGAGAGTGCCAATTTCTTCTCATTCTCCCTGACACTTGCTATTATCTGTGCCTTTGATTATAGCCATCCTAGTGGGGGTAAAGTACTATTTCATTGTTTTCTCATTTGCACTTCCCTGATGATAAGTGACTTAAAACTCAACATCCAGAAAACAAAGATCATGGCATCTGGTCCCATCACTTCATGGCAAATAGACGGGGAAACGGTGGAAACAGTGCCAGACTTTATTTTCTTGGGCTCCAAAATCACTGCAGATAGTGACTGCAGCCATGAAATTAAAGATGCTTGCTCCTTGGAAGAAAAGCTATGACCAACCCAGACAGCATATTAAAAAGCAGAGACATTGCTTTGCCAACAAAGGTCTGTCTAGTCAAAGCTATGGTTTTTCCAGTAGTCATGTATGGATGTGAGAGTTGGACCATAAAGAAAGCTGAGCACCGAAGAATTGATGCTTTTCAACTTTGGTATTGGAGAAGACTCTTGAGAGTTCCTTGGACTGCAAGGAGATCTAATCAGTCAATCCTAAAGGAAATCAGTCCTGAATATTCATCGGAAGGACTGATGTTGAAGTTGAAGCTCCAATACTTTGGCCACATGATGCCAAGAACTGACTCATTTGAAAAGACCCTGATGCTGGGAAAGATTGAAGGTAGGAAGAGAAGGGGACGACAAAGAATGAGACGGTTGGATGGCATCACTGACTTGATGGACTTGAGTTTGAAAAAGCTCTGGGAGTTGGTGATGGACAGGGAGGCCTGGCATGCTGCAGTCCATGGCGTTGCAAAGAGTCAGACATGACTGAGGGACTGAACTGAACTGAACTGATGATCAGTGACCTTGAGCATCTTTTCATGTGCTTGATGGACATCTGTATATCTTCTTTGGAGAAATGTTCATTCAGATCCTTTTCCCATTTTTTCATTTGGTTAGTCGTCTATTATTGAATTGTAAGGGTTCTTTATGGTAGCTCAGCTGGTAAAGACTCTGCCTGCAATGCAGGGAAGATCCATTGGAGAAAGGATAGGCTATCCACTCCAGTATCCTTGGGCTTCCCTGGTGGCTAAGAAAGTAAAGGGTCCACCTGCAGTGCGGGAGACCTGGCTTCGATCCCTAGGTTGGGAAGATCTCCTGGAGGGGGACACAGCAACCCACTCCAGTATTATGGCCTGGAGAATCCCCAAGGAGAGAGGAGCCTGGTGGGCTACAGTCCACAGTGTCACAAAGAGTCCTAGGGGTCACAGAGAGTCGGACATGACTGAGCGACTAAGCACAAGCGTTCTTTATATTGTAGATAAAATCCTTTTCACATATATGATTTGCAAATATTTCTGGCAGCCCCATTCCATGGGTTGCCTTTTTACTTTCTTGATGGTGTCCTTTGAAGCACAAACATTTTTAATTTTGAAGAATCCTTATTTTTCCTTTTGTTGCTTGTCCATTTGGGGTCCTAAGAAACTATTGCCTAATCCAAGATCATGAAGACTTACCCTTTGCTGTCTTCTAAAAGTTTTATATTTTCAGCTCGTATGTTGAAGTCTTTACTCCATTTTGAAGTGATATTTATATAAGATGTGAGGTAGAGTTCCAACTTCATTCTTTTGAACGAGACTATTCATTGTCTCAGCACATTTTATTAAAAGGACTATTCTTCCCTCCCTGGCCCTGACGGGCTGGCAGGCTGCTCTGAGCAGGTAAGGAGGTGGAGGGGTGGTGGTGGCCGGGCTGGCCGGCAGGCAGACAACGATGCCGAACTTCTGCGCTGCCCACAGCTGCACGCGGAAGAGTGTGCAGTCGGACCTGGCCTTCTTCAGGTTCCAGTGGGATCTGGCCAGATGCCAGAAGAAGGTGGTGAACTGTAGGCGAGCCGACTTAGAAGATAAAATACCTGATCAGCTAAATAAACATTATTGACCGTGTGCCAAACACTTTGAAACCTCTATGATCTGCAGAACTAGTCCTTATGGGACCGTTCTCCGAGATAATGCAAACAATATTCGATCTTACCAGCCATTTGAATAATCCACATAGTAGACACAGAAAGCAAATAAAAAGCATTGGGTGAAGATACAATCGAGACACTGAAACAGAAAAAAAGTGATAGTGTTAATGACTTGACTTCTGAATGCCTTTTTAAAAGGCCTTGACCTGTTGATGAAACTTCTGAACAGGAACCAAAACGTAAGGAAATAAACAATAACGATGCTCAAAATTCCAGTGCAGAAGGAGGAGGTGAAGAGCAGGATGAAGACATTTTACCTTAAACTCTTGAAGAGAAGGAAATCAAAGCATACTTAAAATCTTTATCTAAAATTTTGATTCTTATGGGAAAACAAAACATACTTCTGGATGGACATGAAGCTGATGAAATCCGAGGAAGTCTTTTTACTCCTGATAACTTTCAAGCGCTGCTAGAGTGCCGGATCAGTTCTGGTGAAGAGGTTCTGAGAAAGCGTTTGAGACAACAGCAGTTAACACATTGTTCTGTTCAAAAACACAGCAGAAAAAGATGCTGGAGATCTGTGAGAGCTACATTCGGGAAGAAGCTCTCAGGTAAGTGAGAGACTCTCACTTCCTTTTCATCATCACTGATGATGTGGTGGACGTCGCAGGGCAAGAGCACCTGCCTGTGTTGGTGAGGTTTGTCAACGAAGCTCACAACCTGAGACAGGAATTTGTAGGCTTCCTGCCTTATGAAGCTGATGCAGAAATTTTGGCTGTGAAATTTCACACTATAATAACTGAGAAATGGGGATTAAACATGGAGTACTGTCACGGCCGGGCTTACATTGTGTCTAGTGGATTTTCATCCAAAATGAAAGTTGTTGCTTCTAGACTTTTAGAGAAATATCCCCAAGCTACACACTCTGATCTTCCTGTGCCTTAAATATGTGGTTGGCAAAATCAGTGCCTGTTATGGGAGTATCTGTCTCATTAGGAACAACTGAGGAAGTCTGTTCTTTTTTCCATCGATTACCACAACTGCTTTTAGAGCTTGAAAGTGTAACTTCTGTCCACTTTCAGATGAAGAAAGGGGCAAAGAACTGAAGGAAATTTGTCATTCTCAGTGGACAGGTAGGCATGATGCTTCTGAAATCTTAGTGGACCTCCTACAAGCGCTTGTTTTATGTTTAGATGGTATAAATAGTGATACAAATGTTAGATGGAATAACTGTATAGCTGGCCGAGCATTTGTGCTCTGTAGTGCGGTAACAGATTTTGATTTCATCATTACCATTGTTATCCTTTAAAATGTTTTATCTTTTACAAGAGCCTTTGGGAAAAATCTTCAGGGGCAAACCTCTGATGTCTTTTCTGCAGCCAATACCTTGACTGCAGTGCTACATTCACTAAATGAAGTGATGGGAAATATTGAAGTTTATCATGTATTTTGGTTTGAGGAAGCCACAGATTTGACACCCAAACTGTTTTCAGATGCAACTCCCAGGGAAATTTGGCAGAGCTCAGCACAATAACCTGGAATCTCAGCTACCTCTGAGAGTTACTATAAAGAAACTCTGTTCTAACTGTGGAACACATTATTCAGGAACTGAAAGATATAGTCTCAGAACACCACCACAAAGCTCTTAAATGCTTATCCCTGGTACCCTCTGTCATGGGACAGCTCAAATTCAATACATCAGAAGAGCACCATGCTGACATGTACCAAAGTGACTCACCTAATCCTGACACACTCTCTGCTGAGCTGCATTGTTGGAGAATCAAATGGAAACACAGAGGGAAAGATATAGAACTTCCATCCACTGTTTATGAAGCCCTTCATCTACCAGACATCAAGTTTTTTCCTAATGTTTATGCATTTGCTGAAAGTCCTATGTGTTCTTCCTGTGATAAAAGTTGAGAATGAACGCTATGAAAATGGGCAAAAGCGTCTCAAAGCATATTTGAGGAACACTTTGACATATCAAAGGTCAAGTAACTTGGCTTTGCTTAACATAAATTTTGATATAAAACATGATTTAGATTTAATGGTTGATACATATATCAAACTCTATACAAGTAAGTCAGAGCTCCCTACAGATAATTCAGAAACCACTGAAAATACCTAAGAGACTTTTAACCTAGACTTTCTCTTATATGTGATATTTGATAAAAACCTGTAAGAAATTTAAAAATATCTTACAGAAAAGTTGTAAGGGTAGGCCACATAATCACTGAATATCTTGACCTGTAGGCCTCCCATTGAGTTCATTAGTCATTGATAATTTGCCTGTATAAATGGCCTGTTTGAATGCCCATGCTTTGGAGACCTAACTGTTCTTCCAGAATATAGCATTGAAAGTACCATGTAACATTTTCATGTGTTCTCTACTAATGGCACTTTGGAATTGTTTTAGTTAAGTTGGATCCAATTGTCAGGTGTTAAGTTATCAGATCTTTGAAAAAATAAAATTAGAGGAGGTATGGGAGGAAGGAACACATTTTGTAAAATGTTACAGCGAAGCTCACGATTGACTTTTTAATAAAAGTTTTAAGTATGCTATTAAAAATCTGTAAAGGACAGTTAAGAAAATTATCAGACTGTAAGAGAAATGTGTGAGCTTGTCAAACAAGGATTTCAGTGTAGATTTTGTCTTTATCAAATGAAGTTAAAGCAACAAGTTAAAGTTTGAATGGAAGAGCCTGCCATTGTTGTTCCACATCTGGTTGTTGCTGTTTGCATTCCTTTATTGAGCCTACGTCTTCGTAAGCTTTTTGGCAGGTATATGTTGAACACTTCCATTTCATGGTCAAGAAAGGATTAGAGGCCATGGATACCAACAACTGATTTGTCTATTTTCTTCTGTCTTTTTCCATGACTGTATCTACTGCCTCATCTTGATTTATAAGCAAAGCCTAGAAAACCTACAAAAATAAGTGTTTTGTAGTTTTTCTAGGAATAATACAGAAGTTATTGCTGTTATTTTCGGTGAAAAAACCAGTTTTGTATAGTTTATTTCAACCTAAATAAAATGTGAATTTTGTTTTTAAAAAAAGGACTATTCTTTCCTCATTAAATTGTCTTGGAAAATTTATCCTTGTCAAAAATCAATTGACCATAAATGTGAACATCTATTTTTGGACTATCAATACTATTCTGCTGAATTATAGGCAAATCCTTATGACACTAACACACTGTCTTGATTATTGGTTACTACAGTTTTGTAGTAACTTTTAAAATTGGTTAAAGACTGTTTTGCCTATTCTAGGTGCCTTGAACTTCCATATGAATGTTTTTTTCCCTTCCTTTTTAAAAAACTTATTTATTTTTATTTGAAGGATAATTGCTTTACAGTATTGCATTGGTTTCTGTCAAACATCAGCATAAATCAGCCATAGGTTTACCCATGTCCCCTCCCATTTAAACATTTCTCCCACCTCCCTTCCCATCCCATCCATCTAGGTTGTTACGAATGTTAGGATCAACTTTCCAATTTCTGCCAAATGCCAGTGGGATTATGATAGGAATTGTGTGGAATCTGTAGACAATTTAGGAAATATTCACATCTTAACAGAGTTTATTATTCTGATACGTGAACCTGAGATGTCTTTCCACTTATATAGATCATCGTAATCTCTTTAAACAATGTTTTATAGCTTTCAGAGTATAGTTTTGTACTTCTTTTATTAAATTTATTCCTCAGGATTTCATTATTATGATGATAGTATAAATAGACTTTTCTTAATTTCTTTTTTAAATTGTTTATTCCATCTATAGAAACACATGGTAAGAGCTCATATGGTTTCTGTGTTTTACTTTATTGATATAGTATATTACATTAATTGATTTTCAAGTGTTAAACTAATCTTGTGTTCCTGGGAGGCTGGGGACTCTTACAGTTGTTACTGTTACTGACAAAGACAAGAAGAGGCCCCACAGTCTGGTAGAGTCTGGATAGGAAATTCTGGTGGAGCCTCAAGCTACCATGGGTCTCATGTACCTACTCCCTGTACTTTCTAGAAAGCACATTCACCTGCCGAATTAGCTTCATACTGATAAGCTTCCTGGCACTTCAGCAGACCAGGAAAGGTCTTGGAGAGTGAGCTGACTGAGGGGGATTTTTCTGGAGACCTTGTGTTGTAGGCTGAATAATGGCTCCCCAAGGATGTCCATGTCCTAAGTCCTGGAGCCTGTGAATGTTACCTTATATAGCAAAAGGGAGTTTGTGTGTGTGATTAAATTAAGCTTCTGAGATGGGGAGATGATCCTGAGGTATCCAGGTGGGCTCTAAATATAGTCACAAAGGTCTTTATTAGAAGGAAGGCAAGAAGGTCAAAGGGGAAGAGGATGATGTGAACATGGAAGCAGAGGTTGGAGTGATGTAGCTACAACCCAAGGGACACCAAAGTAGCCTCTAAAAACTGGAAGATGTAAGGAACAGATTCTCCCCTGGAGCCTTCAGGAAGAACCAAACCTGCAAACACCGTGATTTTAGCTCCTTAAGACTCACTTTGGGCGTCTGACCTCCAGAACTGTAAGAGAATGCATTTGTGTCATTTAAGGCCACTAAGTTTGTGACAGTTTGTTACAGCAGCAACAGGAGACTAATATACTCTACCTCTTGGTTTTCTGGGCAGCACAGGTCTGAGCACTAGAACTCTTCCTCAAACCCTATCACAGCTGATTTCCCAGGGCTCTTGTTCCCCTGTCCCTCCTAGTTCTACATCCTGAGTCTCCAAACACTCCTGTGTATGCTCCTGATAGTTCCTCTGAGCTTTGCTGGTGAGACAGGAACACAGGAGTAATGCAGTCAGTCCACTAGGATTTAATTCTTGTATCTGCTACTCGTGAGCTGTGTCGGTGGGCAAGTCACATCACTTTTCTGAGCCTCAACAGATGTGGGTTTCCTCTTTTCCCGTTTTGTGTTCTGGGAGAGACTGGTGCAATGAAAATAAGGACCAGGACAGCTGGATGCGGGATCTTCCACTGCAGCGCACAGATTCTCTAGTTGTGGTACGTGGGCTCTAGAGCACATGGACTTTGGTAGTTGAGGTGTATGGTCTTAGTTCCCCAAACAGGGATCAAGCCCATGTCCCCTTCATTGGAAGGTGGATTCGTAACCACTGGACCACCGGGGAAGTCCCAGTTGTTAAACTTGTAACATCACACCACTTATGGTCCTAGTCTGCCAGTTAGTGGCTATAGGACATTTGTCACACTGCTAAATCTCTATGACTCAATTTCTTTATCTGCAAAATCATGAAGATTACAGCACGTGTCATAGGAATTTTAAAAAATTGAAGTATAGTTGATTTACAATATTATATTAATTTCAGGTGTGCAACATAGTGATTCAGTATTTTTACAGATTATGCTCCAATAAAAGTCATTAGAAGATAATGACTATAATTCCCTGTGCTATACAGTATATCCTAGTTGCTTATTTAGGTTATACATAATATGTATCTCTTAATCACATATCCCTAATCTCCCTCTCTCCCTTTCCTCTTCACATAGTTCACTTTCTATAACTGTGAGTCTATTTCTCTTTTGCATGTGCATTAAGGTGTATTACTTTTTAGATTCCACATATAAGTGTTATCATACAGTATTTGCCTTTGACTTATTTCAATAAGTATAATATTCTCTAGGTCCATCCATGTTGCTATAAATGGCAGAATCTCATTCTTTTTTTATGGCTGAAGCTGAACAACATTTTATTGTATGTGTACATCACTTCTTCTTTATCTGTTCATCTGTACATTGACATTTAGGTTGCTTCCATATCTTAGTTACTGTAAGTGCTGTTCTGAACATGAGCTTGCATGTATCTTTTAAAATTCGTGTTTTTCCTTTTTTTTCTGGGTATATACTCAAGAGTGCAATAGCTAGACCATATGGCAGTTCTATTTTTAATTTTTAAAGGAACCTCCATACTATTTTCCACAGTGGCTGCACCAATTTCCATTCCTACCAGCAGTGTGCAAGCGTTCTGTTTTTCCTCTTCTCCAACATTTATTATTTGTAGATTTTTTATGATATTCATTCTAACAGGTGATATTTTACTGATATTTTGGTTTGCATTTCTCTAATAATTAGTGATGATGAGCATCTTTTCACTTGCTTGTTAGGCGTCGATCTGTTTTCTTTATAAAGTTGTCTATTCAGGTCTTCCATTTTTTGATTGGGTTTTTTTGATATTGAGTTATATGAGCTGTTTATATATTTTGCATATTAACTCATAGGGATATTTTGAATACTAAATGGATTATTGTGAGTAAAACACATAAGAAGCAATGCTTATAAGGTTTGCTCTTATTATTATTATTACCACCATCATTGTTATTGTTTTGTTGTTGAATTATTGGAGAATTCCATGGACAGAGGAGCCTTGTGGGCTGTAGTCCATGGGGTCACAAAGAGTCGGACATGACTGAGCGACTAACATTTTCAGGGGTTTTCTGGTGGCTCAGTGGTAAAGAACCTGCCTGCCAATGCAGGAGACCTAGGTTTGATCCATGGGTCAGAAAGATCTGCTGGAGAAGAAAATGGCAACCCACTCCAGCACTCTTGCCTGGGAAATCCCATGGACAGAAGGAGCCTGGCGGGCTATGGTACACGTGGTCACAAAAGAACTGGACACAACTTAGTGACCAAACAGCAGCAATCCTATTATCTTCTCTGACCTAGATGTACTTTCATTGGCTCACACAAAATTTAGTCTTGGGGGATACAAATACCCAGGAATCAAGATGCTGAGGGCATGCATGGCAAGATACCTGCAACTAACTAATTATTACTATACAGATGGACAGCTCTTTCTTCAAATTTCTAGAGAACAAAGCAGAGGAAGGAGCATAGAGTCAATGGAAGGGGTCTGTGGCTGGGCAGCAGGACTTCTAGATTCTAATCCCCTACACACTACCTCATGCAGACCAGTGACTTCCTTTCTCTGAGCTTCAATTTTCATGGCTGTAAAAGAGAGTAGGGAACTTGACATGTTGCTTTGAAGGCTCTTTCTGACTTAGAGAGCAGTGAAGTGACCAAAACCAGCATCAATGACTCCCTCAAGACTTAGTCCATGACAAGGGCTCAGTGAGTATCTGTCTCCATCATTGTCATCATCTGTAAAACAGGGACCATTACACCTCCCTTCCAGGTGTGTTGGGAGGACCTGATGAGAAAATATACATGAAAGTGCTTTGTGTGCAAGGCTGTCCCAAAGGACCACTAAGATTCTCTTGATCATTAGTACCATCAGCAACTGCTACCATTTCCCTCAGCTCCCTCCCCAGACATAAACCCAGAAACTTTCTAGGATACCTGTCTTAGCAAACGAGAGATAATTCCCACGGAACCCCTCCCGGAAGCATTCTCAGCCTGGGGCTAATTACAGAGTCCCTGGATATTAGGACTGCCACAGTCCTAGCTTTTCCCTTCTTGCAGCCCACCCTCTTCTCCTTGAGGCCTGCAGGCCCACCTGGCTCAAAATTCATCATCCAGAGTCCAGTCTTGCCCCTCATACCAACCCCCTACACCCCCAGCCCAGCCCCACTGGTGGTCACAACCAGCTCCAGGACAGCAGGAAGGATTTCAATTAGAGTTCAGGTAGAGCCATTTGTTTAGACACAAACCCTGAAGCCTGTGATATTGTGGACACAGCCCTGGCCCGAGAGGTTCGTAACAGGGCTCTGTTGCTGGCTCTCCCACTATGTAGCTGCATGGTCTTTGCTAAATCCCTCATTTCTTCCAGATCATATCACTTACCTGGAATATGGAGAGTAGATGGATAATAGGACCCAGCTTGACAGTCTTTTAAGTAATTCTGTCATTTAAAGAGTCAGAATGGCATGAGTTTCATCCTATCTTTGATCCTAGATTGTTTCTGACTTCGGGCAAGTCACTGCACCTTCCTGGGCCTCAATTTCTTCATCTATCCAATGGACAAATGGGTCCTGCATGGGCTATCTCTTCAGAGCTGAAGTGAGGGTCAGTGACATGGGGGAGAGGAGTCAGGGCCTGGCTCAGGGAAGAGTTGGTTATCATTTCCATTCTGGTTCTGAAGACAAGGATTAGCAAGGCAAGTTTTCATCTGTCCTGAGTTCTAGGCCCAACTCCCTCTCTTCCCTGAATCTCTGGGTCCATCAGGCTGGAGGATGTATGTGTGTGTGTGGGGGGGGGGTGTTGAGGAAGTTGGGGTACAGGAGAAGACTCCCACAGGGCAGTCCTCGGAGACTGTAGTTGAGTCTGAGGAAGAGCAGATGGTTGCAGGAAGCCCTGGGATCAGAGTCTCCCACCCCCACCTCACAAAGAACCAGAAGTACCCGGATGGAATGCTCAGGTATTTCTGATCCCAGGGACAGTTCAGGGGCACACAGTGGCTCAGAGATGCCATGAAGGAAGGAATGTGTCCCCTCCCTGTGAGGTGTGATTCCAGGAAGAAGGAATGGGAAGGAGGATCAGGAAGTAGACACAGGGAGGGGATTAACTTTCATGAAGTGGTTATTCTGTGCTGAGCATTGGGCTCACGTGTGCCATCACTGGATCTGCATCATCACCTGTGAGAGAAGAAAAGAGTCTTCCGCATTTTAGAGAAATGGAAACTGAACCTTGCCTCAGAAGACAGAGCCAAGTGGGGGAGCAGCGGCCTCCATGTGCTTCTGGGCTCCTCCTGTTATCAGCCCATCTGATCTTGTTTGGACAAGTTCCTTACCCTTTCTGACACTGTTTTCTCATCTGTCAAATCCCTGCCTCCCAAGGCCTGTGCAAAGTAGGCTCTGAGTGTGTTTGGGCTTCATCCCTAAAGGTGGGAGCCAGGGGGGCCTGGGAGCTCCCTGAATGCAGAGCTGGTCTTCCACATGCTCTGCATCAGAAGGCCTTGACCATGGTCAGCCCTGCTGAGGGTTGTGAGGAGGCTGGCGAGGGTCCAGAGGCCAGTGCCAGGCTGTGTCTCACTGTCTGGGAGCCTCTGTCAGGGCCAGGCAAGAGGACTGGGCTGAGAGGGCCTGAGCTGCTGGGCTGGGCTCCTCCTGGGTGAGGGTCGCTCATTGCCGGCTCCCCTGACACTTGCCAATAGCAGAGTGGGAAGCCTCCAGCACTAGGTCATCCTGCGACATCTGGCTTCTTAGGACTCAGGACTGGAAGCAGTGCTGTGCTGGTAAGCATCTAACAATCAATCCTGGGAGGGGAGGGAGGAGTTCTGAGTTGTATTGTTTTCTGGTTTCCATGTTGGGTAGATATACCCATCATGGCCAGATTTCAAGCAAACAAGATGTCACTGAACTCAGAGGTAGGGAAAGATGTATGGAGCTCTCCATTGTTAGAGCATTTCCATTATCAAAATCCAGTGATGCAAACAACTTTTAAAACACATGAAACAGATGTTTGCATTTTGTAGTAGAATGATCAGGATGTGAAGAATTTTGAACTTTTGTTTCTACCCTTTTTGTTTGCTTGTTTCATTTTATAAACTGATTTTTCTTTTCTTTTTTCACTCCTAACTATTAAGACTTAATTGACATATAACTATGTATAACTTTAAGGAGTACAATGAGATGAATGGATACATTGATATATTGTGAAACAGTTACCAGCATAAGGTTAGTTTTGGGATTCCTTCACCTCACCTTAACACGTTGTTGCTATTTTGGTGTAAAACTTTACTCTTATAGCAACTTTCCGGTATACAATAGAGTATTGTTAACTGGAGCCACTATGCTGTTGGTTAGATCCACAGGACTTTCTTTGTACCCTCTGATCCACCCCTCTCCATTTCCCGCCCCCAGCTCCCGGCACCCATATTCTGCTCTCTTTCTATAAATTTCATGTTTTTTAGATTCAACATGTAACTGAGATCATACAGAGTTTGTTTTTCTCTGCCTGACTTAGTTCAGTTAGCATAGTGCTGTCAAGGTCCACTGATTTTTGTTTTTAACACACTTGACTTAATTATGGTTTATATACTTTAACGTTTGTGATGACCCCATTCAACACCACCCTACAGCATTTCTGAAAAGTCAGCACGTGACTCTGGTGACCTGTGGCTGACTGAGAGGGACCTCTGAGCCCAAACTTCTCTTCCTGAAGGGATGAGGAACCGAGGTGCAGACAGGAGGCAGGATGGGAACTCAGTCATGGGCGGTATAGGCAAGACTTGTGCTGGAATTTCACCACATTGTCTCACTGAATTCTCTCAGCAACCCCATAAAGTTGGGTTATTGAGATGTTATTACTGTCATTTTCCAGAGGTGAACATGGAGGCAGAATAACAGAAAGTTTAAGAGAATGGGCACGAGAACATGACAGACCCTGATTCAGATTCTCTTTGTGCCCTTAGAAGATATGAGTCCTTGGACAGTTTCTTGTCTCCACTGGGCCTCGACTTCCTTGTATGCAACATGAAGCTGATGCTACTTTCCAGATGCCTTTTGCCAGGACCTGGTTCAAGATCTGTATAAGGTTTGTGCTCCATGATCAACTCATAAGTATCATCATGTCCAAGTTGTTCTGTGGAATGGAGGAAGATTTTGATTTGCCCAAGGTGGTTCAATAAAGAATAGGGATTTGACTCATTCTTGGTCTAATTGAAAAGTTGGACATGGGGTTTAGAAGGTAAGAGGGAAATCAGCATGAGGCATTCAGTTCTTGTCATCTCTACAAGGTGACCAGGTACAATAGCCTCTGCCCTGAGCCAGTCATATCCCTCAGAAGGCTGGAAAAGGAAATAGACAGGTCACTATGCCTCCCCAACCAGGGTGTGGCTTTCTCTTGCTCTGTCCACAGGGACCTCATCCTTGTGGGGTTCCTGTTGACAACAGTCAGAGAATTCCATCTTGGCATCCCACCAGAGACAGGGATGGTGGTAGCAGGTGGCAGAGGGATGGTCCTCCACCCACTCTCCCAGAAAAACCTGGTAAGGAGGCAGGACCATAAAGCCTCAGCACCTTGGCCCACTGGGAGGAGCTTGGATTGGCCGAAGCTTCTTTTATCTACATCTGAGAACCTGACAGGCAAGGCCTGCAGAGCCAGGGCTGGCCAGGTCAAGTGCGAAGAGCTGAGCAATGGAGAGTAGGCAGGGGATTCATCCTTCCATCTCTCAGAAGCCTAGTGCTTTTCTGGAGACTGGGTTGCCTGGAATCCTGGCTCACTGGACTCAGTTGTCCTGGACACTTCCTGTTCAATCTCTTTCCCTTAAGAACAAGTGACAGTCTCTCCGTGACCTGTGAATGCCTGAGGGGTGAGATGGTCACTGTGCTTGGGGCTATGGGTGGGATCCAGGCGTCTGTGGGGGCTACAGTTCAGAGGTGGCCAGGCCACCCAGCCACTGGGTCCTCTCCGTGCTTGTGTCTCAACATCCCTCCAGGCACCTCCCTTGTTCCCCACTCTTCTTTCCTCCCCACCTCACACCTCAGTCCCCTCCCATTCTTTCTCCTAGACCCTCTTCCTTCTTCTATTTATTCATGTAGTAAATGTATATGGGTAGTTCCTCTCTGCCAAGCCATGTTGTAAGAGCTAGAAATAGAAAACGGATTTCCTAGCTCCAGATCTCCAAGCTCAGCTAAGAGACATCACAAAAGGACAATGATGGTTATGCTGGGAGAAGCCCTCAACAATGACATCAGGACCACAATGATTTGTTCCCACTCTCCTGTTTCCTAGAGATCTGGGCTGTTGTGGGTTAAGACCCGGTCTCCTGCATTGTAGGCAGATTCTTTGCCATCTGAGCCACCAGGGAAGCCTATATATACTATATACATAAAATATATATAATATACATATAATATATATACATATTATATTATATATACATATATTATTATATATAATATTATATACATATAATATACATATAAAATTTTATGTAATTATATATGGTGTGTATATATATATATATACCATATATGGAAAATAGATGGGAAACAGTGAAAACAGTGTCAGACTTTATTTTTTTGGGCTCCAAAATCACTGCTGATGGTGATTGCAGCCATGATATTAAAAGACGCTTACTCCTTGGAAGGAAGGTTATGACCAACCTAGATAGCATATTTAAAAGCAGAGACATTACTTTGCCAACAAAAGTCCATCTAGTCTAACGCTATGGTTTTTCCAGTGGTCATGTACGGATAGGAGAGTTGGATGGTGAAGAAAGCTGAGCACCAAAGAATTGATGCTTTTGAACTGTGGTGTTGGAGAAGACTCTTGAGAGTCCCTTGGACTGCAAGGAGATCCAACCAGTCAGTCCTGGGTGTTCATTGGAAGGACTGATGTTGAAGCTGAAACTCCAATATTTTGGCCACCTCATGCAAAGAGTTGACTCATTGGAAAAGACCCTAATGCTGGGAAGGATTGGGGGCAGGAGGAGAAGGGGACGACAGAGGATGAGATGGTTGGATGGCATCACCGACTCGATGGACATGGGTTTGGGTAAACTCCTGGAGTGGGTGATGGACAGGGAGGCCTGGCGTGCTGCGATTCATGGGGTTGCAGAGTCAGACACGACTGAGAGACTGAACTGAACTGATATGGTATATATGATTATACCAAGATATATAATTTATCATTTTTTCTCTATATGGCTAGCAGGGACGGTGGAGCCTGGTGGGCTGCCGTCTATGGGGTCGCACAGAGTTGGACACAGCTGAAGTGACTTAGCAGCAACAGCAGCAGCAGTGCTTTTTGCCTCTGTTTAAGAAATTTCTGCCCATTACAAGGTGACATAGATATTTTTTTGTGTTTGATTCTGAAAATTTATTGTTCTATCTTTACCATTTAAAGCTATAGTATATCTGGAATTCGTTTTTGTGTACCATGTGAGGTAGGGTTTAATGAATTGTTTTTTTCCTATGTGAATATCCACAGGATTCAGCAGAATATGTTGAAAAGGCCATGCTTTCTGCATTGCATTGTAGAATCAGCTTTGTCATGAATCAGATAGTTCTATATTCACAGGTCTGTGATGGACTCTATTTTGTTCCATAAATATTATCTCCGGTTTATTATTGTGCCAATGTCATGCTAACTTAGTTGTTGCAGATTTATATAGTAAGTGTTGAAAGTGAAAGTTGCTCAGTCACATCTGACTCTTTGTGACCCCATAGACTATACAGTCCATGGAATTCTCTAGGCCAGAGTACTGGAGTGGGTAGCCTTTTCCATCTCCAGGGGATCTTTCCAATCCAGGAATCGAACCCAGGTCTCCCGCAATGCCAGTGACCAGTTGAGCCACAAGGGAAGCCCAAGAATACTGGAGTGGGTAGCCTACCCCTTCTCCAGGGGATCTTCCCAACCCAGAAATCAAACTAGAGTCTCCTGGATTGCAGGCAGATTCTTTACCAACTGAGCTATCAGGGAAGCCCCATAGTAAGTGTTAATATCTGGTAAGTCCTTCAGGTTTTGTTTTATCCTTCAAGATTAGAATTAGAAAATTCTTTAGAATTTTCTTAGAATTTTCATATAAATATTACAACCAAAGTGTCAATTTTCTGTGGAAAAAAATTACTGAGGTTTAGTGGTATTGAATCTATAAATCAATTATACATATTGATAATGTTGAATTGTCCTAACACCCCTCATGCACGAACACGGCATATTCCTCCATTTACTTGGCTCTACCTTTATTTCTCCAAATAATGTTTTTCTACACATATTTTATTAAAGTTATTACTACATGTTTGTTTTTTTAAAATGCTCTTCTAAGTAATTTTCTAGTTCCTGGTATAGAGAAAGATGTTGGATTTTTGTATACTTATTAATTCCAGTTTCTCTCTGGGTTTGTAAAAATTTTCTACCTATACAATTAGGTGTTCTGCAAATAATGACAGTTCTTCCTTTCCAATCCTTTGGTCTTTTGTTTATTTCTCTTGACTTATCTCACTACCTAGGACCATTAATACAATAGTCACAAGAAATAGTAATAGCGAACATTTTTGTTTCACTTTCAGTGTTAGAGAGTAAGTTATCAGTGTTTCACCATCTAGTATGATAGTTGCTGTAGGTTGCTTCTTCTTTACTGGAGATAATATTTATTACATTAAGAAAGTTCCCTTCTATTTCTACTTTGCTAAAAAGTTTATTTCTAATCTTAATTGATTGTTGACTTTTTTTTACCAAATGCTTTTTCTATATCTAAGTTAATCACAGAATTTTTCTCTTTTACCTCCTGTAATCAGATGAATTACATTGTTTGCTAAATAAACCTTGAATTCTTATAATAAATCCAATCTGATTGCGATATATTACCCTTTTTAATGTATTGCTAAATTAAATTTGCTAATATGTTGTAAAGGAATTTTGCAACAATCCCCACGAGAGAGATTCATTTATGCTTTTTCCTTCTTATATGTTTTCTTTTGTAGTTGTTATTGTTTTTTTAAAATTTATTTATTTTAATTGGAGGCTAATTACTTTACAATATTGTAATTAATCTCAAAAATATACAAGCAACTCCTGTAGTGCAATTCCAGAAAAATAAACGACCCAGTCAAAAAATGGGCCAAAGATCTAAACAGATGCTTCTCCAAAGAAGACATACAGATGGCTAACAAACACATGAAAAGATGCTCAACATCACTCATTATCAGAGAAATGCAAATCAAAACCACAATGAGGTACCATCTCATGCGGGTCAGAATGGCTGCTATCCAAAAGTCTACAAACAATAAATGCTGGAGAGGGTGTGGAGAAAGGGGCACCCTCTTACACCGTTGGTGGGCATGCAAACTAGTACAGCCACTCTGGAGAACAGTTTTTGTGATTTTTTGTATTGAGTTTATACTAGTCTTATAAAACGAGTTGGTTAATATTCACTCTTTTTTTTTAATGCTTTGGAAGCATTTGTTATGATAGGCATTATTCCTCGCTTAAATGTTAGAAAAATTCACCAGTAAATCTGTCTTGAGTCTAGAGTGTTCTTTCTAGGAAAGTTTAAAATTACAGATTCACCTTTTTGGGAAGACAGTGGATTCTTCCGATTTTTAGTCCTTCTTTGTCAGCTTTTTGGTAATTTGTGTTTTCATTTGTCCATTTTATTTAATTATCAAATTCATTGTCATAAAATTGTTTGTAAGTCTTAAAACTGGCTTTCAAATGACAGTAGGGTCTATAGTAATGTTCCCCTCTTCATTCCTGATGTCGATAATTTGTGTTTTACTTAATTTTCTTTATTAGTCTTGCTAATAACTTACAAATTATTTCAAAGAGTGAACTTCAGCCTTTGTCAATTTTTATTTATTGTAATTTTGTTTACTATTTCCTTGTTTTCTGCTCTTATCTTTACTATTTCCTTCCTTCAACTTTTTTTTTGGTTTTGATTCAGGGCTTCTTTTCTAGTTTCTTGAGATGAAAGTTTAGTTGTTTAATTTTTAGTCTTTTAAGCATATTCTAACATATGCATTTATGACTATGGACTTTCTCTTAAGCTCTGATAATGTTATTCACATCTTTGTTTATTTTAACATACACTAATTTCCATTTTGATTTTTTCTATCTCATGAATTATTTAGAAGTGTATGCTATAATAATTTTGAATGAGTCTGATACTTACCTGTTATATTTACTTTGACTCCTAGCCTATCTCATGGTTAAGAGTATCCTCTGAAGGATTCTCACCCTTTGGAATTTTTTGAATTTACACTTATGATGTAGCACACAGTCAATTTCTATAAATGTTTCATGAAGCTACAAAGTCTCTTTTGGTTAATGTTTGCCTGGCAATTTTTCTTCCTAGAGTGTCTTGACCTTATATTAAGGTATATTTCAAAAAGAAATACAGCTTTATTGAGATATAATTGATGTAACATTGTTAAGTTTTGCAACCTGTTATTTTGGCATATTTACATATTACAGAATGAGCAAATAATGTTTCTGGTGGATAAAATGTAGTTTTTAAAAACTCTGTTTGAAAATAACCTTTGACGAAAATATTTAGTCCTTTTGCACTTAAAGTAATTAATTACATACTAAATTCCACTATTTTCTATTGACTTACCTATTTTATATTTGATCTTTTTCCTCACTCAAAAGAGCATTATTCTGGGTTGATGAATATTTTATTATTCATTTTCTCCTACTTTAGGTTGTTGGCTATATATTATTTATTCTTTTATTGATTTGTCCTAGATACGTTAACATAAATCTTTGACTTATCACAGTCTAATGCAAGTGGTTCATTTTACCACTTTTCCAACTATGCTAAATATTTAGAACACTAATTCTACTTACCCCTTCTATTTCTTGTTCTTTTGTTCTTTGCCGTAATCTTGTCTTTGATTTGTATTAAATCCCATAAAATTTTATTATTGGTTTGTATTCATTACTAATACATATTTATCCTTTCCCTGAGGGACTCTTCATTTCTTTTTGCATTTTTGTGTTTCAGACACTTTCTTTCTGTGTGAAGAACTCCCTTTTAAATGATCTCATATTTTGTTTGTCTGAAAAAGTTTTTATTTAACATTAAAAATAATTTTTAAAAACTTTTTTTGGAAATTACTTAACCGTTGAAGAAGCTGAAAGAGTACTACAAAGAAATTCTGCATGTCCCTAATACTTAGATTTATTGATTTTAAGCAGTTATTATTATAATTTCAAGACTTTCTGAGAATAATTTACAAATATCGTGTTCCTTTACCCTCTAATTCTTCAGAGAATAGCTCCTAAGATGTAAGAGAATAAGGATATTCTCTTTGTGCATGCGTGCTAAGTCGCTTCAGTTGTATCTGACTTTGTGCGACCCTATAGGCTACAGCCTGCCAGACTCCTCTGTCCATGGGATTCTCCAGGCAAGAATGCTGGAGTGGGTTGTCATGCCTTCCTCCGGGAGATCCTCCCAACCCAGGAATTAAACCCCTGTCTATTATGTCTCCTGCATTAGCAGGTGGGTTCCTTACAACTAGCGCCACCTGGGAAGTCCATTCTCTTACACAGTAGTTATCAAATACAGGGATTTTAGCACTGATGCGCTTATCTAAACTAATCTAATTCGTATTCCAGTTTTATCAATTGTCAAGCTAACGTCGATATTATTTGTAGCATTCCTCCCGCCAGGTCTACTTTTGCATTAGTTGTTATTTTTTTAGTTGCCTTGTGTCTATTTTACATTCTTAGACTTCTTTATCTTTCATGATAGTTATTTTTTGAAGATCAGAATCTATTTTATATAATATTCCTCAATGTAGGTTTCTATGATGTTTCCTCATGATTAGATTAAGATTTTGGTTTTTTTTTTTGGCTGAAAATATATAGGTGATATATTGTTAGATTTTCACATATGGAGACACATAATGTCTATCTTCTCCTTATTGGTGACATTAATTTTAATCACTCAGTTAAGATGTTGTCCAGTTTTTCCACTGATAGCTACCGCTTTTTACTTTTGTAATTAATAATTGTTTTATGGATATATTCTTGTAACTGTAAATTCTATTCCTTATCAAATTCACTCCCCATAGATTTAGCATCTGCATCAATTAGGATCCTGGCAGAAGACAGAACACAACAGTAATGTGAACAGGGAAAATTTAATACATAGAATTTTAACTGGTAAAATGTAGATAACTGCTGAAAGGGATAAAAGAGAAGTCTCTGAGATCCAGAAGTAGGAATATATATATATATATATATATATATATATATATATATATATATATATATATATATTTTATATGTAAAGGAGCTTCTACCTTGTGGCTTAAGAAGAATACACAGGGGCTAAGGATTTAGAAGATACTTCCCGCCTTCCTCCTGCTCTTCTATCTTCCTATCTCCTTCCACCAGAGAAAGAAAGATTGAGCTCAAACTTTTTCAAAGAGGGTGTGACTGCCATAAGAATACAGTCTGTTACTGGGAGTAGGGATGGAGCCACAGGCCAGAGCTCTCCTAGAAGTGGCCACTGGGTGGGGAGAGTGTGTGTGGCCTAAGTATGTGACCATGACTTGTCCACACCAACCCACTGGCTCTTCACCTGAATAACTGAGGAAGGAGAATTGAAGTCCCAACCTAAGTGCCTTCCTGCTGCCATCATCTCATTGCCCTGGTATCTCCTTCTATTGGAAATGCCTCCCACTGTCATCTGTTAAAGAGACAAGTCTATAGGGTAAGGAGAAGCTTGTAGCACATTCATACAAATGATCTCTAAGGCAGAGGGGAAGGCCACTTCTGCAGGTTTGGGGGCTGGAGCGGATAGCTGTAAATTGATTGTTGCTAGACACTTGGGTGACCAGTTTGTCCACTGAGAGGTGGGGAGTAAGACTGGGGAAATTGCAAATGAGCATTTACTACTATTTAGGGTTTTAAGGCATTGTATTAATATGAGATGCTTCATATACATTGCCCCAACTCCTCCTAAAAACTCAGAAATGAGTGTTATTAGCCACGTTTTATAGATGAGGAGCCTGAGGCCCAGAGAGGTTAAGTAACTGCGCAAGGCACTAGGTGAGTAGTGGGCTCAAAATTAAAATCCTAGTGCTTCTGCCTCCAGACTTTACTAAACTATCATATTTTATATGGCATTTAAATGAATGTGATTCTCTGATAGGTCCACCATGTGGATGCTTCCAGGCCAGAATCAAACCTGGGTTTCTGAATTTATCCTGCTTGGCTTCTCCAGTGACCCCACGACCAACAGGATCCTCTTCAGTGTCTTCCTTCTTCTTTACCTGAGCTCAGTCCTTGGCAATGGGCTCATCATCACCCTGATATGCCTGGACATGCATCTCCACACTCCCATGTATTTCTTCCTCTGTATTCTCTCCCTGCTGGATATGGGCTGTGTAACTACCACCATGCCCCAGATGTTAGTGCATCTTCTTTCTCTATCTCAGACCATCTCCTTTGCTGGCTGTTGGCTACAGATGTACATGTTTGGTGCCCTGGCCTTGACTGAGTGTTTTTTCCTTGTAGTCATGGCCTATGACCGGTACGTGGCCATCTGCTATCCATTGCGTTATACTGTGATCCTCAGCTGGGGCCTGTGCACACGGTTGTCAGCTGGGACCTGGGCCTGTGGTTTCTTCTTCTCTCTGATCCACACTTTCTTCACCATGAGGCTGCCATACTGTGGGCCCAACATGGTCAACCACTACTTCTGTGAAGGTCCTTCAGTACGAAATTTGGCTTGCATGGATACCCATGTCGTTGAAATGGTGGACTTGGTCATCAGTGTCTTCATGGTTGTTGCCCCACTCTTGCTCATTCTGGCCTCCTACATCTGTATTGCCCAGGCCATTTTCAAGATTAAGTCCATGCAGGCCTGCTGCAAGGCTTTCTCCACCTGTGTCTCCCACCTGACTGTGATTACGTTCTTCTATGCTCCAGCCACCTACATCTACATGAAGCCCAATTCAAGGTATTCCCCCGTGCGAGACAAGCAGATCTCACTCTTTTATAATGTCTTTTCTGCCCTCCTCAACCCTGTGGTCTACAGTCTGAGGAACAAGGACATCAAGGGGGCTTTTCTGAGAGTAATGGGGAAGGGTAGAGTGACCTGGTGAATTAGAAGACAGGCAAAATCTAAGGTAGAATGTCCAATGTTGAGAAAAGGTGTTGTATCTATAATGTATGACACCAACATTATATAGTTGAACCAATGCAGTACTTGGTCAGTTGAACAAAGGTGCGACATGAAACTAACATGGCTATCTTGATCAACTTGCTACTTGTAGTGCAGTGAGAAACAACTCCCTAATCCCAGTGGCTGACAGCAGTGAAAGTTCATTTATCGTTCATTTTCCATGTCAGTTGTAAGTAAGACTGTGATCTTCTGCCATTTGATTCTTGGATCCAGCCTGAAGGAGGTGGTCCTATCTGGAAGTGCCAGTCTTATGACTGAGAAAAAGGAATAATGGGTGAAATATTAATACATGATGATTCTTTTGTTAATGTTTTAATTCATTTTTCCCTTTTTTAAAAATTTTGAATTGGAGGATAACTACTTTACAATATAGTGATGGTTTCTGCCATATATCAACATGAATTAGTCATAGGTATACATATGTCCCCTCCCTCTTGAACCTGCCTCCCACCTCCCTTCCTAATGTTTTAATACATTTTCTTGAAGAATCTGACAGAATGATCAGAAAAACAATAGAATAATATGGTATACAACAGGTTACTGCAAAGAATATATAGCATGGAACCATTTGGGTAAAATATGTATGCACAGGAGAAAAATACAACTTATGCAAATATCTTATATAAAATTATATTTGTCATTGTTCAGTCACTAAGTCACATTCAACTCTTTGTGACCCCATGAACTGCAGCACCCCAGGCTTCCCTGTCTTTCACTGTCTCCTGGAGTTTGCTAAAACTCATGTCTGTTGAGTTGGTGACGCCATCTAACCATCTTATCCTCTGTTGTTCTCTCCTCCTGCCCTCAATCTTTGCCAACATCAGGGTCTTTTCCAGTAAGTTGGCTCTTTGCATGAGGTGGCCAAGCTTCAACTTCAACATCAGTCCTTCCAATTGAAAGGTTGTTGCTGAGCCACAGAAAAACAGCCGGGATTCTTGGCCTCTGGAGGAGAAGAATTCAATCCTGGGCCAGAGACGAGGCTGGATCGCTCAGAGCTTTTGTGTGATAAAGTTTTATTAAAGTATAAAGGAGACAGAGAAAGCTTCTGACATAGGCATCAGAAGGGGGCAGAAAGAGTACCCCCCTGCTAGTCTTCAGCTGGATGTTATGTAGTCACTAGCAGTTTGTTAATGTAAGAAAGGAATGTCTTAAACTCAGAATGGCACCAGACCCCTCATCCATAAGATGTATTTTCGAATAATCTGGGCACTGGACATCCCGGGTCATAAAACGATTGACTTGAATCTTGCGGAAAGGCAGATCCTGCAGAGAGTTTCATTTACATGGATTAGGGGAACAATGTCTGAGTGTAACATACAGGTTTGTCAAGTAGGTTCTGAGCCAATAGGCGGAAGACAGAGTTTGGGGTAAATGCACAGTACATTAACATAGCTTAAGCAAACATTTCCATAAGAAAAATGCATTGGTTAACTCAAAGTTTGAGAATAGTTAACTTCAGGTGAAACCAGGTGTCATGGCAACACAGTATTTTAAGAGAAACCTCTCTTAAATTTGTATAGAGAAGGGAAAAAATATCGCTAGTTTGTTTCCTCCTGCCACTTAAGAGAGATAAAATGTCTGACACTTGCAGCCTATTTCTCCTTTTGGAGACCCCTGGCCTTCTTGCCTGTTGCCCTCTCTCACAATGAATATTCAGGGTTGATTTCCTTTAGGATTGACTGGTTTGATCTCCTTGCAGTCCAAGGGACTCTCAAGTCTTTAGCAGCACCACAGTGTGAAAACATCTTTAGGGGTAGGTAAAATTATACTTTTTATGTTACAAAATTTTTAGAAACTAAGATGTCTCACTATTAAAATGGAGGTATAAAAATTAGTCCTTTAAAAAAATTAATCTTCAGTTATTTAATTTCATTCTCTAATATATTTACAGCAAGTCTATTCAAGTGTGAATGGGCTTCCCTTGTAGCTCAGCTGGTAAAGAATCTGCCTGTAATGTGGGAGATCTGGGTTCGATCCCTGGGTTGGGAAGATCCCCTGGAGAAGGGAAAGGCTACTCACTCCAGTATCCTGGCCTGGAGAATTCCATGGATTGTATAATCCTTGGGGTCGCAAAGAGTTGGACATGATGGAACGACTTTCACTTTCACTTTCATTCAAGTGTGAATGGATGTATGGTGATGCTTACAAAGGAAAAAAATAGAGAGATAGGAAACATTTATTCCAATTTACAAACAGGAAGGTGTAAAAGAAGGTATTATTTTCTTTTTGAATTGAAGTGTAGTTGATTTGGGCTTCCCTGGTGGCTCAGATGGTAAAGAATTCACCTACAATGCGGGAGACCTGTGTTCAATCCCTGGGTTGGGGAGATCCCCGGGAGGAGGGTATGGCAATCCATTCCAGTATTCTTGCCTGGAGAATCCCCATGGACAGAGGAGCCTGGTGGGCTACAGTCTGTGGGGTCACAAAGTATCGGACATGACTGAGTGACTAAGCACAGCACAGCACATAGTTGATTTACAACGTTGTGTTAGTTTCAGGTATACAGCAAACTGATTCAGTTATATGTATGTATGTATAAATCTATTCTTTTTCAGATTCTTTCCCTTTATATGTTACTACAAGATATTGAATACAGTTCCCCGTGCTATACAGTAGGCCCCTTTTGGGTGTCTGTTTTATATATAGTAGTGGGCATATGTTGATTCCAAGCTCTATATTTATCTTTTTCCCTTGACCTTTACCCTTTGATAGAGATAAGTTTATCTTCTGTGTCTGTGAGTTTATTTCTGTTTTGTAAATATGCTTATTTGTATCATTCTTTTAGATTCCACTGTCAGTGATATCATATAATATTTGTCTTAGTCTGACTTACTTCAGTTAGTATGGTACCTCCTAAAGCTTCTGCTCAAACGTGACACACATCTCCTTTCTCACATCCTACTGGCCAAAAAAGTCCTATGCTTAAGCCTGATGGCAAAAGGGCGGGAAGTATTTTCCTCCCACAGAAAAGTAATGCAGGTCACGAGGAAGAGGGGATGTATGTATATTCCTTCTACAGTGAGAAGCAGCAAATAAAGAGGGTAATAATATAACCTACTCTAGTGGCACTGGAACCAATAGAATACATGCAATCAGCATGAAACACAGTACCTGTAAGTGATGTGATACATGGACACAGTAGACAGTCAAGGTGATGTAAGCAATAAAGTGGCATTTATTTACAAGTGGTACATGTAAACAATAAATATCTGTTGCAACACTTTGAAAATCAAGTCACTAATCAATACTTTGAAAAAGCTGGCTTAAAACTCAACATTCAAAAAACTAAGATCATGGCATCCAGTCCCATCACTTCATGGCAAATAGATGGGGTAACAGTGGAAGCAGTGACAGACTTCATTTTCTTGGGCTCTAACATCACTGCAGAAGGTGACTGCAGCCATGAAATTAAAAGCTGCTTGCTCCTTGAAAGAAAAGCTACGACCAACCTAGACAGCATTATTAAAAAGCAGAGACATTACTTTGTCACCAAAGGTCCATCTAATCAAAGCTAGATTTTTTTCAGTAGTCATGTAAGAATGTGAGAGTTGAACCATAAAGAAAGCTGAGCACTGAAGAACTGATGCTTTTGAACTATGATGTTGGAAAAGACTCTTGAGAGTCCCTTGGACTGCAAGGAGATCCAACCAGTCAGTCCTAAAGGAAATCAGTCCTGAATATTCATGGGAAGGACTGATGCTGAAGCTGAAGCTCCAATACTTTGGCCACCTGCTGCGAAGATCTGACTCATTGGAAGAGACCCTGGTGCAGGGAAAGATTGAAGGCAGGAGGAGAAGGGGATGGTAGACGGTGAGATGGTTGGATGTCATCACAGACTCAAAGGACATGAGTTTGAGGAAGCTCTGGGAGTTGATGATGGACAGGGAAGCCTGGTGTGCTACAGTCCATGGGGTCACAAAGAGTCAGACATGACTGAGCGACTGAACTGTACTGAATCAATACTCTGTAATGGCCTTTAACAGTAGATATATTTATATGTATAACTGATTCACCTTACTATGTACCTGAGACTAACACATTATAAATCAATTATATTCAAATAAAAACTTATATTTAAAAAAAGGAAAATTAAGCCAGTGATATATGAGACCAAAGTAACCATAGATTGGACTTGGTGCATGGATCCAATATGGTTCATGGGGCTGGCATGATATAAGCTGCATCATCTTGTGAAAGGACATAGGACTTGACATTAATTGACCTGGGTTCTAGTCCCAACCTTGCTAACTTCTTTTGTTACTTAGGGCAATTAACTTCCTTTCTCTGGATTACAAACTCACTTACTATCTGTCCTAAGTGTGATGAGGTTTTATTTTTCTTTCACTTAGGACAGATAGTAAGAGAGTTTGTAATTCAGGATGATAATAGATTTTATCTTAAATAGAAGCAGCCTCTATTTTTAAGAACCAGGGATAAGGAATGTAGTAGACAAGAGAGGGTAACACAGTATTTGTAGAGTACCAAGGAGGGGGTTGGATTGAAGAGGAACACTTAACAGAGGAGAGCTAGGTGTAATTTATGAAGGTGCTAGACTTGATGGTGGCAGTGGGTGGGGAGGTGCTGAAAGATGTTTTGAGAAAAGAAGTAAGAGCACGTGATGGCTTGGTTTGCAGGTAGAAAGGGAAGAAATCAAGGAAGTTATCAACATTTTAAACTACCTGTACCACTGTCTTTGCTTGCAGTCCACTGATGAAGGCCGTTGATTGTCAACTGTTGTCACTGATTCCTGACACTGGTGACAGGAAGTCACAGCCCTTGTCCCCATGGAATTTATAGTCCACAAACCAGCCGTTCTTAGGAAGTGTATAGATACTTGGGAGTATATAGTGTATAGATACTTAAGGTTAAAAATGTTATTAATTAATTCTCTGTTAACTTGGCCTTTATGAGAGTTGTTGGCTTTTGTTTTGTTTTTATTTTTTACTTTTTTCCCTGTTGCCTTGAACAAAGAAAACAGCAGAGTGGGTCATAACATCAGCCTCTCCAAATTCTTTGCCCCTTTGACCCATTTCTACACTAATGATCTCAAGGTTTCTGAGATCATTAAATTGGTAGGTAGATTGGTAAATGGGCAGATTGGTAAACTACCACTTATTTGCTGTGTTTTCCTGTGCAAGAAGCTTAAGTTCCACAACTCTGCTTTCTCTGTTTGCTGATCCCTGTGCAAATAAAATTGCAAATTTAGATGATGAATAATTTCTTAGGGAAATATAGATTACCAAAATTAAAACTTTCAAAGATAGACTGTTTAAACAGGCTAATTTCCATAGGAAAATAAGGAAACAAGAGAAAGCTATTAAGTAACTACCCTATAACAAGATTCAGAGATTGGTGGCAAGAAACTTTGGGGAGAGGGGAGACGTATGTGGATGAACTTCCAAGTGAACATAGGCTGTGTGTGTCCCATGTGAATGTTCATGAAAGGGCATCAGCTGCAGAGGAGATAAATCAGGTGGAAAAAATGACACACTCTCTGGACATCAGTCAGGCTTTTCCCCTGGACACTTATTGAGTAGGCACATGAACAAAATGTCCGTGATGGCAAGGATGGAGGCTGTCCACATGGGCTCAATGCATGGACTTCTCTTTTCCATGACTGACTTGGCTACCACTACTGATGAGTGCTTCTTCTGCAAATAGCAGAGATCAACTGTATGGCACCATTCCCCAGGAGAACAGTCTGCCGCCTGATTATATTGGATCTCTTTCATCATGGAGGGGACAATGATCTGTCTTCATAGGAACAGGTAGATTCTAGATACGCTTTTCTTCCCCTGCTTATAAAACTTTTGCTAGCATCATTTTCTGTGAATTCAGAGTGCCCAATCCACTATCAAGGCACCCCCACAGCATTGCATCTGGTCAAAGAACTCATTTTACAGCTATGGTCTCATAATTATAGATTCAATGGCCTTACTTAACTTCTAACACTTAGAATAAGCTGCCCTAACTGAAAGGTGGAATGGCTTATTAAGACTCAGTTATCGCTGTTCGTGGGTAAAAATGCCTTGAAGGAACAGGCCCCTATCTTACATGCTCCTTTAAAGTGAGCATAGGACTTCCATGGTGGTGCAGTGGGTAAGAATCAGCCTGCCAATGCAGGGGACATAGGTTTGACCCCTGGTCTGGGAATTTTCCACATGCCATGCATGATTGGGCAACTAAGCCCATGAGCCACAACTACCGAGGCCATTCTCTAGACCCCATGAGCCGCAACTTCTGAGCCTTCATACCCAACTACTGACACCTGCCAAGCTCTAGGGTCTGAGAGTCACAACTAATGAGCCCCTGTGCCGCAACTCCTGGAGACTGCTCCACAACAGGAGAAGCCACTGCAATGAAGAGCCCATGCACTGCAGCTAGAGAGCAGCCCCGCTTTCTGCAACTAGAGAAAGCCTGTGCAACAATGAAGACCCGACGCAGCCAAAAATAATACAAACTAAAAACATAAAAGTAAGAAAAAAAGTGATGAAGTTTATACTTTGAGTCAGTGACTATATGACACTGGTTCTCCCATAGCTAGAATGCAGGGACCTGGAAATCAAACGGTGAAATGGGAGTGGATTCCCTTAGTCTTACATCCAATAACTCACAGAATATTTGTTCCCTCTCCCAGGAACTCTGACCTCTGCTAACTTGGAGATGTTCGTATCCTGGTAGAGAGTGTTTCCACTGGTGGACAAAACAGTGATCTCATTGAATTGCAATTTGACGTCATCTTGAGACATTTGAATATTAAATGGATTATTGTAAGCAAAGCATATAAGAAGCAGTACCTGTAAGGTTCTGCTGTTATTATTATGGGCTTCCCAGGTGGCCCAGAGGGTGAAGAGTCTGATGCAGGAGATGCAAGAGATGCAATGCAGGAGATGCAAGAGACACAGATTAGATCCCTGGGTGGGGAAGATCCCCTGGAGGAGGAAATGGCAACCTGCTCCACTATTCTTGCCTGGGGAATTCCATGGATAGAGGAGCCTGGAGGGCTACAGTCCAGGGGGTCACAAAGAGCCAAACGCAACTGAGCATGAATTACTATTATTATTATTATTATTATTGCGATCATCAGTTTTTGTTGTTGTTCTTATCATTGTCATTACTATCCCTATTTGCTTGTCTGACCGGCAGGTACTTTCATGGCTTCTCTGAGCTTTAATTTTCCTGGCTGCAACAGAGAGTAAGGAACTGGACATGTTGACCTTGAAGGCCTTTTATGACCTAGAGAGCAGTGAAATGACCAAAGCCAACATCAATGACTCCCTCAGGACTTGGCCCACGGCAAGTGTTCAGTAAGAATTTGTCATCATCGTCATCATCTATAAAATGGGGACCATTACACCTCCCTCCCAGGTGTGCTGAGAAGACCTGGTGAGAAAAGACACATGAAAGACCTGGTCAGAAAAGCTTTTCTACACATAAAAGAAAAAGCTTTGTGTGTGAAGATGTCCCCAAAGGACCACTAGATGCTTTTGATCATTACCACCTCCTGCCGTTTCCCTCAGCTCCCGCCCCAGACTTAAATCCAAAGAAGTTTCTGGGGCACCTGTCTTAGCAAAGGAGAGCTAATTTTCAGAGTCCCTCCCAGAGGCATTCTCAGCCTGGAGCTAATTAATTACAGAGAGTCCCTGGATACTAGGACTACCACAGTCCTAGCTCTTCCTCTCTTGCCAGCCCACCCGTTTCTCCTTGAGGCCTGTAGGCTCACCTGGCTCAAAACTCAGCATCCAGAGTCTAGTCTCCTCCCTCATTCTGACCCCGCAGCTGGCCCAACACCACCTGTAATCGCAACAAACTCTCGGACAGCAGGAAGAATTTCAGTTAGAGTTCAGGTGGAGCCATAGACTCAAGCACTAAAGTCTGTGATATTGTGGTCACTGCCGCAGCCCAAGAAGCTCTCTCCAGGCTCTGTTGCTGACTCTCCCATTATTGTTGCAGTGAAAAGGAGAAGAAAAGAGGAACAAATTTTCTTTCCTTTTCCTGAGAACAAAGAAGATAAAGAGACCAGTGAACAAGCCTGAACATTCCTGGTTTTTTATTTAACTGCTTCTAACTCTGAATGTCTGTAAGTAAGTTTACTTCTCTGCCCTTCTAACTCTACAAGAGCTACATTTCTCACCTACTATCCTTTGACTCTGCTAAATACATCCTGTATCTGGTGTTAAACTTATAGCACTCTTCCTTTTATTTGTTGTTCAGTCGCTCAGTTGTATCTGACTCTTTGTGACCCCATGGGCTGCAGCACCCCAGCCCTCCCTGTCCTTCACTATCTCCTTTGAAGTGAAAGTCGCTCAGCTCTGTATGACTTCTTACAACCCCATGGATTATACAGTCCGTGGAATTCTCTAGGCCAGAATGCTGGGTGGGTAGTCTTTCTCTTCTCCAGGGGATCTTCCTAACCCAGGGATCAAACCCAGGTCTCCAGCATCGCAGGCAGAGTCTTTACCAGCCAAGCCACAAGGGAAGCCCAAACATACTGGAGTGGGTAGCCTATCCCTCTCCAGGGGATCTTCCCATCCTAGGAATCGAACCGGGGTCTTCTCCATTGCAGGCAGATTCTTTACCAACTGAGCTATCAGAGAAGCCCTCACTATCTTCTGGAGTTTGCTCAGATTCATGTCTTTTGAGTTGATGATGCCATCCAAGCATCTCAGCCTCTGTTGCCCCCTTCTCCTGCCCTGAATCTTTCCCAGCATCAGGATTTTTTTCCAATGAGTCGGCTCTTTGCATCAGGTGACCAAAGTGTTGGCGCTTTAGCTTCAGCATCAGTCCTTCCAATGAATATGAAGGGTTGATTTCCTTTAGGATTGGCTGGTTTGATCTCCTTGCTGTCCAAGGAACTCTCAAGAGTCTTCTCCAGCACCACAGTTAGAAAGCATCCATTCTTTGGCACTCAACCTTCTTTATGGTCCATCTCTCACATCTGTACACGAGTACTGTAAAAAACCATAGCTTTGACTCTACAGACCTTTGTTGTCAAAGTGATGTCTCTGTTTTTTTAATATGCTGTCTAGGTTTGTCATTGTTTTTCTTCCAAAGAGCAAGCATCTTTGAATTTCATGGCTGCAGTCACCATCTAAAAATCTGTCACCTTTTCCACTTTTTCCCCATCTATTTCCTATGAAGTGATGGGACTGGATGCCATGGTCTTCACTTTTTGAATGTTGAGTTTTAAGCCAGCTTTTTCACTTTCCTCTTTCACCTTCAACAAGAGGCTCTTTAGTTCCTCTTCACTTTCTGCCTTTAGGGTGGTATCATCTGCATATCTGAGGTTATTGATATTTTTCCCAGTAATCTTGATTCTTGGCATCCAGCCAGGCATTTCACATGATGTGCTCTGCATATAAGTTAAATAAGCAGGGTGACAATATACAGCCTTGACGTTTTTCTTTTTAACATGTCAGAAAGGAGGCAACCAAGCTGCCAGACTCAATTACTGGGTTACTGCGCCAGCCTATGACTGTTTTTGAAACAATACGAGAGGAAGAAGACAAGACCCTCACACCTTTGTTCTTCATCATTAACTCCTGACTGCAAGCTCTTATCTTATATAAGCCCCTAGATTTCTTATTGGAGGGGAATCTTACAAGCAGGAGCCTACTGCGTTTCCTTCTCCACAGTATGAGAACTAAAGCCACCTTTCTAATTCCTCCAAACCCTGTCTCTGCATTTTTTTATTCGGCTTTGGAAGAGAAAGCCAAGATTTTGGCCAGCAACATTATCTAGTTGCATGGTTTTAGTAAAATCCCTCATTTCCTCTGCTGGAGAGGGGATAGGCTACCCTCCCCAGTATTCTTCCCAAGTGGCTTAGCTGGTAAAGAATCTGCCTGAAATGCGGGAGACCTGGGTTCAATCACTGGGTTGGGAAGTTCCCCTGGAGAAGGGAATGGCTACCAACTTCAGTATTTAGGCCTGGAGAATTCCAGGGGTCTATGGGGGTCACATTATCTAGTTGCATGGTTTTAGTAAAATCCCTCATTTCCTCTGCTGGAGAGGGGATAGGCTACCCTCCCCAGTATTCTTCCCAAGTGGCTTAGCTGGTAAAGAATCTTCCTGAAATGCGGGAGACCTGGGTTCAATCACTGGGTTGGGAAGTTCCCCTGGAGAAGGGAATGGCTACCAACTTCAGTATTTAGGCCTGGAGAATTCCAGGGGTCTATGGGGGTCTAGTTGGACACGACTGAGCGACTTTTGCTTTCACTTTCTTTTCTTCCAGGTCACGTCACTTAGCTGGGATATGGAGGGTAGGATCAAGCTTGGCAGTCTTTAAGTAGTTCTGTCATTTAAGGAGACAGGATGGCCTGAGTTTCATTTTATCTATAATCTTAGATTGCTTCTGACTTTGGGCAAGTCACTGCACCTCCCCAGACCTCAGTTTCTTCATCCATCCAATGGACAGATGGGTCCTATCTGGATTACCTCTTCAGAGCTGAAGTGAGGGTCAGTGACATGGGGGGAAGAGGAGTCAGGGCACTGGCTCAGGGAAGAGTTGGTTATCATTGCCATTCCTGTTCTGGACAAAAGGATCGACAGGGCAAGTTTTCATCTGTCCTGAGTCCTGGACCCAACTCCCTCTCCTCCCTGAATCTCTGGGCCCAACAGACTGGAGGACATTATGTGTATGTATGGGTTGAGGGAGTTGGGATACAGGAGAAGACTCCCACAGGTTAGTCCACTGAGACTACAGCTGAGTCTGAGGAAGAGCTGAGGATTGCAGGGAGCCCTGGGATCAGAGTCCACCCCAGTCCCCTCCTCACAAGGAACTGGAAGTACCCGGATGGAATCCTTAGGTATTCCTAACACCAGGGACAGTTCAGGGGCATGCAGTGGATCAAGCCCAGAGATGCCATGAAGAAGTGAATGTGTCCCCTCCCTGTGAGGTGTGATTCCAGGAAGAAGGAATGGGAAGGAGGATCAGGAAGTAGACACAGGGAGGGGATTAACTTTCATGAAGTGGTTATTCTGTGCTGAGCATTGGGCTCACGTGTGCCATCACTGGATCTGTGTCATCACCTGTGAGAGAAGAAAAGAGTCTTCCACATTTTAGAGAAATGGAAACTGAACCTTGCCTCAGAAGGCAGAGCCAAGTGGGGGAGCAGCGGCCTCCATGTGCTTCTGGGCTCCTCCTGTTATCAGCCCGTCTGATCTTGTTTGGACAAGTTCCTTACCCTTTCTGACACTGTTTTCTCATCTGTCAAATCCCTGCCTCCCAAGGCCTGTGCAAAGTAGGCTCTGAGTATGCTTGGGCTTCATCCCAAAAGGTGGGAGCCACTGGGGCCTGGGAGCTCCCTGAATGCAGAGCTGGTCTTCCACATGCTCTGCTTTATAAGGCCTCGACCATGGTCAGCCCTGCTGAGGGTTGTAAGGAGGCTGGCGAGGGTCCAGAGGCCAGTGCCAGGCTGTGTCTCACTGTCTGGGAGCCTCTGTCAGGGCCAGGCAAGAGGACTGGGCTGAGAGGACCTTAGCTGCTGGGCTGGGCTCCTCCTGGACGAGGGTCGCTCATTGCCGGCTCCCCCAACCCCTGCCAAGAGCAGAGTGGGAAGCCTCCAGCACTAGGTCATCTTGAGACATCTGGCTTCTTAGGACTCAGGACTGGAAGCAGTGCTGTGCTGGTAAGCATCTAACAATCAATCCTGGGAGGCGGGGAGGAGTTCTGACTCGTACTGTTTTCTGATTTCCATGTTGGGTAGATACACCCATCGTGGCCAGATTTCAAGCAAACATGATGTCACTGAACTCAGACCCAGGGAGAGATGTTCAGAGCACTCCATGATTATATTGTTTCCACTGTACAAATCCAGCAGATTCAAACAACTGTTAGAACACAGAGAACAGATATCTGCATTGTAGTAGATTGTAGTAGAATAATTAGGATGTGAAGAGTGTTCAGTTTTTTTTCCCTTTAAAATTATTTGTCCGTATGGACAATTTTTTAAAATCTTTATTGAATTTGTTACAATATTGGTTCTGGGTTTTTTTTATTTTTTTTTTTTTTAAGATTTTTGGCCACAAGGCATGTGGGATCTTATCTCCTCAACCAGTGATCAAACTTGAACCCCATGTATTCAAAAATGCTCAGGGCTGGGGCAATGGGATGACCCAGAGGGATGGGATGGGGAGGGAGGTGGGAGGGGGGTTCAGGAAGGGGAACACATGTAAACCCTATGGCTGATTCATGTCAATGTATGGGAAAAACTACTACAATATTGTAGAGTAATTAGCCACCAACTAAAATAAATAAATTTATTAAAAAAAAAAAAAAAAAAAAAAAAGGCAAGGTGTTAACCACTGAACCACTGGAGAAGTACCCCAACTTTTGTTTCTAACCTCTGGGTTTTTTTTTTCTGTAAATTGAATTTCATTTTCTTTTTCCACCCCAAATTATTGAGATTTAATTGACATATAATATTCTGTAAGTTTAAGGTGTACGATGTGATGAACTGTGTATATTGTATATATTGTGAAACTGTTACCACAATAAAGTTACTTTATGCGTTACTTTGGGCTTCCCTGGTGGCTCAGACGGTGGAGAATCTGCCTGCAACGTGGGAGACCTGTGTTTGACCCCTGAGTTGGGAAGATCCCCTGGAGGAGGGCATGGCAATGCACTCCAGTGTTCTCGCCTGGAGAATCTGGATGGACAGAGGAGCCTGGTGGGCTACAGTTCACAGGGTTGCAAAGAGTTGGACACAAGTGAGTGACTAAGCACAGCATAGCGCACGCATCACTTTACCTCACCACTACCATTTTGTTGTTGCTTTTATAGTGAGAACATAAAAGCTTTCCTCTCATAGCGATTTTCCAGTATACAGTACAGTATTGTTAATGATAGTCACCATATGGAGGGTTAGATCCCCAGAACTTATTATAACTGAGAATTTGTCCCATTTGACCAAGCTCTCTCCATTTCCCTGCCCCCAGCTCCAGGCCACCACACTCTACTCTCTAAGAGTTCCATGTTTTCAGATTCCACGTATAAGTGAGATCATACAGTGTTTGTCTTTCTCTGCCTGACTTATTTCTCACAGCATTGTGCTTTCAAGGTTCATTGAACTTTGTTTTTAACATACTTGAATTAATTATTGTTTATGTAATTTAACTTTAATAATGACCTCATTTAACACCATTCCATAACACTTCTGAAAAGTCAGTGATTGACTCAGGTGACCTGTGGCTGACTGGGCAGGACCTCTGTACCCAAACTTGTCTTCCTGAATGAATGGAGAACCGAGGCCCAGACAGGAGGCAGGACAGGAGCCCAGTCATGGGAGGCATGGGCAGGAGCTGTGCAGGGCTTTCAACACGTTATCTCATTTAATTCTCCAGCAACCTCAGAATGTTAAGGTTATTAAGATATCATTATCATTTTTAGATGTGCAAACAAGTTCAGAGTAACAGCAGTTTATTAGAACGGGCACTAGTACATGACAGATCCTGATTCAGATTCTGTTTCTGCCCTCAGAAGATGTGAATCCTTGGGCAGGCTCCCGCCTGCACTGGACTTCAACTTCCTTGTATGTAACATGTGACTGATGCTACTTTTCAGATGCTGTTTTCCAGGACCTGGTTCAAAATCTGTATAGTTCTTCATGGTCAACTCATAAGTATCATCGTGTCCAAGGTGTTGTTCTGGTGGGGAATGCTGGAAGATTTTGATTTGTTCAAGGTAGTTCAGTAAGAAATAGGAGTGTGACTCAAACATGGTCTAATTGACAAGTTGGGACACAGGGGTTTGGGCAAGAGGAGAGGAATCCGCATGAAGCCTTCAGTTCTTGGCATCCCTGCAAGTGGACCAGGTACTGGAAAAATATAAAGACGGGTCACTATGCCTCCCCAGCCGGGGTATGGTTTTCTCCTGCTCTGTCTCCAAGGGCCTCTTCCTTGTGGGGTTCTTGTTGACAGCATTCAGAGAATTCCATCTTGGCATCCCCACAGGACAGGGTCTGTGGTGGCAGGAGGCAGTGGGATGGCCCTCCTCTTGCTCTCCCAGGAAAGCCTGGTAAGGAGGCATAAAGCCTCAGCAGCTTGGCCCATTGGGAAGAACTTGGGCTGGCCGAAGCTCCCTCTATCTGCACCTGAGGACCTGGCAGGCAAGGCCTGCAGGAGCCAGGGCTGGCCAGGTCAAGTGCAAAGAGCTGAGCAATGGAGAGAAGGCAGGGGATTCATCCTTCCATCTCTCAGAAGCCTAGTGCTTTCCTGGAGACTGGGTTGCCTGGAATCCCATCTCACTGGACTCAGTTTCCCTGGGCACTTCCTGTTAAGTCTCTTTCCCTTAAGAACAAGTGACAGTCTCTCTGTAACCTCTCAGCCTGACGGGTGAGATGGTCACTGTGCTTGGGGCTATGGGTGGTATCCAGGCATCTGTGGGGACTGGAGGTCAGCAGTGGCCAGGTCACCCAGCCACTGGGTCCTCTCTGTGCTTCTGCCTCAACATCCCTCCAGGCACCTCCCACATTCCCCACTCTTCCTTCTTTCCCATCTCACATTCCATTCTTTCTTCCTAGACCTCTTTCTTTCTTCCATTTGTTCATGTAGTAAATATGTATGGATGGTTCGTCTGTTCCAAACCATGTTCTAGGAGCTGGAAACAGAAAGTGAATAATTTCCTGAGCTTCAGGTCTTCAAGTTCAGCTAAGAGACATTATGAAAGGACAATGATTGTTATGCTGGGAGAAGCCTGCAACAATGGCATCAGTGACCACAGTGATTAGTTCCCACTCCCCTGTTCCCAGAGACCTGGGCTGTTGTGAATTAGGACAGAATTCAGTTCAGTTCAGTTGCTCAGTCATGTCCAACTCTTTGTGATCCCAAGAACCGACAGCACGCCAGGCCTCCCTGTCCATCACTAACTCCCTGAGTCCACCCAAACCATGTCCATCGAGTCGGTGATACTGGCTTAATGGAATCTTAGGAGACTTTTTTTTTTCACTAGAAGATGTCCCCCTTCCCATGGAAATCAAGGTTGACTAATAAGAGGGAGGCTTTTTACAAAGATTTGGTAAGTTCTAGTATGGTACTCAGTTCCCAAGTCTCTTTCTATGGATTCCTTCTGCTTCCAGTACAACCCCATAGCTTTCCACATCCAAGTGATGGGAGCAGATGGAGAAAACTTTATCATGAGAGACAGTCCGTGGCTGCCACTTTAGCACTTTATCCTAGGAGAAGTCTTATCCTATCTTATCTGGTGGCTGTAACACTTAGGCCAAGATTCTATAGTATCTCGTTCCAAACCTCAAGAAGCTCAAATTGAGGAGCAATGGGGGAAGTTTGCATTCTTTACCCTTCCCACTTAGAGAGTGTTCACCTCAACCGGGAGAAGATTCTGGTTAAGAGTTGACTCTGAAGCCAAACTTCCTTGATTCAAATCCTGAGTTCATCACACAAATTGCATAATTTGGAGTGAATCACTTAGCTTCTCTATGATTTAGTTTTCTTTTCTCTGTAAAAATGGAGGTACTAGTACTTACCTCAGTGAGTTGTTGGGAGGATTTGATAAAGTTAGTGTAGCAATGCCAGGCACACAGAAAGTGCTCGTTAAACACTAGGTATTATTATTACTGAAAGGCAAGCTATAAACTCATCCCATTATCCATACTTTATTATAGATATTCCAACTCAATGAGTGGGAGTAAAGTTAACATGAGAGGGAGAAATTTTTTCCAAGGTATTAGATGTCTAACTTTATATTAGAACTTTCTAGGATTACTAGGGTTATAACTTGCCAATAATCCCATTGGGTTCTGAGAAATAGAGAAAGCATCCAACCAAGGTTTGGGAGTGGGAGATGGAGCGAGTCTGGGAAGTCTTCTTGGTGGGATTGATAAATGAGTTGAGTCCTAATATGGGAATAAACATTGGGTGTGTAACAGAATGTGTGTGGGTGGCAAGGGTGCAAGGGGTGGTGTTCTTCCATGCTAAAGACCTAGGCAAGGGTCTGAAGATGTGATAGAGGTAGAAACATACATGACTCTTGGCATGCTTGTACTGAGATATGCTAGTATGGAAAAGATGAGATGAGGGACAGAGTTGGGTGCTGAGGCTAAAGAAGTCTGCAGGGTGTAGACCATTTAGGAAGGGTTCTGTGTGCATGTCAAACATTACCTGGCATTGGGAACCCTTAAAGGGTTTTAAACAGGAGACAGCTAGGTCAGTGTTATATTTTGAACAATAACTTGTAGTATCCATACGGAGAATGTAGTAAAGGAAAAGAGTCCAGAGGCAGGGAGACTAAGGAGGGACTTCTGAAGCATTATGGGTGAGAAATGCTGGGCTCCTAATCCAGGGCAAAGCAAGGGATGGCTTTGAGGGATATGTAGGCGGTCCATTGGTCAGGTGAGGAGCTGGGCCTGGGGATAGTGAAGACTGAGGATGGCCTGACGTCTCCTGTGAGGTTTTATCCTCCCAAAAGGTAACCTCTCATAGAAACATGCTACGGTGCTTTTATCCATTATACTGTTGATTGAAACTTGGGTAGTTCCCTATCTGGGGCTATTTTTTCTAGTGTTTTGAACATCTCTGTACATGTCTTCCCAAGAATATGGGCTCCCCTGGTGGCTCAGATGGTAAAGAAGTGAAGTGAAGTGAAGTCTCTCAGTCGTGTCTGACTCTTTGTGACCCCGTGGACTGTAGCCTACCGGGCTCCTCCATCCATGGGGTTTTCCAGGCAAGAGTACTGGAGTGGGTTGCCATTTCCTTCTCCAGAGGATCTTCCCGAACCAGGGATAGAACACAGGTCTCCCGCATTGTAGGCAGATGCTTTACTGTCTGAGCTACAAGGGAAGGTAAAGAATCTGCCTTCAATGCAGGAGACCCAAGCTCGATCCCTGGGTTGGGAAGATCCCCTGGTGAAGGGAATGGCTACCCACTCCAGCATGTTACCTGGAGAATTCCATGGACAGAGGAGCCTGGCAGGCTACAGTCCGTGGGGTTACAAAGAGTCAGACACAACTGAGGGACTAACAGCTAATGTTTTCCTAGGATATATATATATATATGTGTCTATAAGTATGTAGGAGTATAGTTAGGAATAGAATTGCTAAGTAACATGGAATGCATACGTTCAATTTTAAGAGATACCATCAGACGTTTTCCAGAGGAATAATACAAAGGTAATCTCTCATCAGCAGTGTAAGAAAATTCTGGTTATTATTGCCACCACCATGTATCTTTCATTTTAGCCATTCTAGTGGGTGTGTAGTGATGTTGTGCTGTGGTCTTAATTTGCAATTCCTGAATGACTAATGATGTTGAGTTTCATTTGATTACTGTCTGTTTAAACAGCCTCATTTGTGAAGTGCCTTTTAAAATCTTTTGCTCATTATTATATTTGGTAGCCTTTGTTTATTTTAAAGAATTTTTTATTTTGGATATAAATTGTAAGTTCTTCATTTTACTATATTCTGTGTATATAATTATATGTAATCATATATATGCAATTATATGTAATTGTAATTACATAAAATATTTAATTTGCCATCTTTTTCTTTATGTGTCCTATTTAAGAAATTTCTGCCTATTGCAAGGTGACATAGATATTTTTCTGCATTGATTCTAAAAATTCATTGTTCTATGTTTACCATTTAAAACTATAATATATCTGGAATTAATTTTTGAGGTAGGTTTCAACATTTTTTTTCCTGTGTGAATATCTGCATGATCCAGCAGAATTTGTTGAAAAGGCCCCATTGCATTGTAGTATAAACTTTATTATAAATTAGGTGACTATATATTTACAGGTCTGTTCTGTACCCTGTTCCATCAATCCATTTGTTTATTTTTGTGTCAATTTCATACTTGCTTAATTATTGCAGCTTTAGAGTAAGTCAATATCTGGTAAGTCCTCTGACTTTGGTTTTTTCCTTTAAGATTCTCCAGAATTCTGTATAAATATTATATCCAGGTTGTCAATTTTCTGTAGAAAAATCTATTAGGATTAAGACTAGGATTGCATTTAATCTATAAATCAATTTTGCATCTTTGTAATGTTGAATTGTCCAACCAATGCATGAATATGACATATTTCTCCATTTTCTTGGCTCTACCTTAATTTCTTTAAATGTTTTTCTACATACATTTTATTAGAATTTTTGCTACATGTTTTCTTTTACAAAATGTTCTTAAGAACTATTTTCAAGTTGCTGATATAGAGCAATATGTTCAATTTTTGTGTACTTATTAATTCTAGTTTGTCTTTGGGTTTTCAAAAAAATTTTCTACCTACACAATCAAGTGTTCTGCAAATAATGACAACTTTTTTTCTTCCTTTCTATTTCTCTAGTCTTTTGTTTCTTTCTCTTGACTTATTTCACTGACCAGGACCATTAGAAAGAAAGAAAGTGAAGTTGTTCAATCGTGTCCGACTCTTTGTGACCTCATGGACTTTGGCCTGCCAGGCTCCTCTGTCCATGGGATTTTCCAGACAAGAATACTGGAGTGGGTTGCCATTTCCTTCTTCAGGGATCTTCCTGACCCAGGGATTGAACCTGGGTCTCCCACACTGCAGGCAGACTCTTTAACATCTGAGCCACCAGGGAAGCCCATAGGGCCTTTAGTATAATGGTTAATGGAAATGGTAATAGTAAACATTTTTGTTTCACTTTCACTGTTAGAGAGTGAGTTATTAGTATTTCACCATGCAGTATGACATTTGCAGTAAGTTGCTTCTTCTGGAGATCATATTTATCACATTAAGGAAGTTCCCTTTTATTTCTACTTTCCTAAGAGGTTTCTTTTGAATCTGAATTGATCGTTGAGTATTACTATGTTGCTTTTCTGTATATATTAATGTAATCACATAATTTTTCTACTTTACTTCCATTATCAGATGAATTACATTATATATCAAATGCTAAACCAACCTTGAATTTTTGTAATCAACCCAATATGATTGTGATGTTTTATTCTTTTTAATACAGTGCAAGATTAAATATATTAATATATTGTTAATGAATTTTGCAGTAATGCCAATGAGAGAAATTCATTTATGAGTTTTTCCTTCCTGTAATTCTTTGTTATATTTTGGTATTAAGATCATGCTGATCTCATAAGGTGAGTTGAGAAATTTTGCCTCTTTTTCTATGCTTTGATAAACTTTGTTATGATTGATATTATTCCTCTCCTAAATGTTGGACAAACTCATCGTTTAAGCTGTCTGGGCCTAGAGTTTTCAGTCTAGGAAAGTTTACAGATATAGATTAACTGTTTTGGAAAGACAGTGGGCTCTTCTGAGTTTTAATTTTCCTTTGTCAGTTTTGGTAATTTGTGTTTTTTAAAACATTTGTCCTTTTTTTTTTAAGTGTCAAATTTGTTGTCATAAAGTTGTTTGTAGTTTTTAAAATTAGCTTTTAAATGACTGTAGGATCTATAGTAATGTTCCCTTTTTCATTCCTAATGTCAATGATTTGTGTTTTATTTGCTTTTCTTTATCAGTCTTGCTAATAATCTTTATATTATTTCAAAAATTACACTTTCAGCTCTGTCAATTTTTCTTCATTGTAAGTTTGTTATAATTTCCTCATTTTCTGTTCTTATCTTTATTATTTCCTTCCTTCAACTTCTTTTGGATTTGATTTGGGGCTCCTTTTCTAGCTTCTTGAGACGAAAGTGTATTTGATTAATTTTTAGCCTTTTAAGTATATTCTAACATATACATTTAAAGCTGTAAACTTCCCCCAAACACTGATAATGTTTTGTTTTCATCATCATTTATTTTAATATGTAGTAATTTCCATTTTTACTTCTCTTTATTCTATAACTTATTTGGAAATGTATGCCAACTTCAAAGAAGTTGGGTATTTACCCATTATGTTTATTTTGAAAATAATTTGTAACCAATTTCATGGTTTAGAGAGTATATTCTGAATGATTTCCAAGCTTTGGAGTTTTCTGAGCCCACATTTATGATGCATCATACAATCAATTTTCCCAGAATGCATAAGCATGGGAATCAGGCAGTGAAATAGGAGTGAATTCTGTGACTCTTATACCCAGTAACTCACTCACAGAATATTTTTCCCTATTTCAGGAACTCTGAACTCTGCTAGCTTGCAGATCTTAGTGTCCCAGTAGGGAGTGTTTCCACTGGTGGTCCAAACAATGTTCCCACTGAAGTTGAAGATGAGAAGTCATCTTAAGATGTTTGGATATAAATGGCTCATTATAAGTAAAGTACATAAGAAACAACACCTATAAGGTTTTGCTATTATTATAATAATTTCTGGAGGAGGAAATGACAACACACTCTAGTATTCTTGCCTGGAGAATCCATGGACAGAAGAGCTTGGCAGCTGCAATGCATAGGGTCGCAAAGAGTTGGACACAACTGAAGCGACTTAGCATGGAAGCATGCATAATAATCACCATCACTACTGTTATTGTTTTGTTGTTGTTTTCTTATCATTATTATTACTATCCCATTAGCTTGCCTGAAATTTGTGTACTTTCATTGGCTCAAACAAGATTTACAGCACTGGGGGATACAAACACCCAGGGATCAACATTTTGAGGACATGCATGATGAGATGGACAAGTGGACAGTTTTTCTTCAAATTTCTAGAGAATGATGCAGAGGAAGGAGCCTGTGGCCAATTGAATGGGTCTCTGACTGGGAAATAGGACTTCTAGCTGGGAATCACGTACACTAACTCCTTCAGGATGATGATTTTGCTTCTCTGAGCTTTAATTTTCATGGCTGTAAAAGAGAATAAGGAACTGGACATGTTGACCTTGAAGCCCCTTTATGACGTAGAGAGCACTGAAATGACGAAAACCTGTATCACTGACTCCCTCAGTACACGGCCCATCACAAATGCTCAGTGAATCACCATCATTGTCATCATCTATAAAACCAGAATCGTAATACTGCCTTCCCATAATACCTCCCTCCCAGGAGTGCTGGGAGGAGCTGGCGAGAAAAGGCACATGAAAGTGCTTTGTGTATGGGGCTGTCTTAGAGGACCAGTAAGATGCTCTTGATCATTATTACCATCACCACCTCCTGCACTTTCCCTTAGGTCCCTCCCCAGACATAAAATTAGAAAACTTTCTTGAGCACCTGTCTTAGCAAACGAGAGATAATTCCCAGAGTCCTTCTCAGAGGTATTCTCAACCTCCACAGAGAGTCCCCCATTGTTAGGACTGCTGCAGCCCTAGCTTTTTCCCTCTTGCTATCCCACCCTCATCTCCTTGAGGTCTGCAGGCCCACCTGGATCAGAATTCAGGATCCAGAGTCCAGTCTTCCTTCTCCTACCAATGCCCTAGCTGGCCCAACCCTGCTGGTGATCAGAACAAGCTCTGGGACAGCAGGAAGAAATTCAGTTAGAGTTCAGGTAGAGTTGTTATTCTGGTCAGTAATAGAGGAAGATTTTGATGTGCTCGAAATCTCCCACTGTAAAAAATAGGAGTAAGACTCAGCCACGTTCTAATTGACAAGTTGGGGCCCAGGGGTTTGGGAGTAAGAAGAGAATTAACAAGAGGCCTTCAGTTCTTAACATTTCTACAAGAAGACCAGGTATAATTTCCTCTCCCTTGGGCTGGTCATATTCCTCAGAAAGCTGGAAAAAGAAAGGACAGGTCACTATGCCTCCCCAGTGGGGTGGGTTTTCTCCTGCTCTAACCCCAAAGGACTCTTTCTTGTGGGGTTCTTGTTGACAACATTCAGAGAATTCCATCTTGGCATCCCCACCAGGGACTGAGACGGTGGCAGGAAGCAGGGGGATGGCCCTCCCCTCCCTCTCCCAGAAAAGCCTGGTAAGGAGGCAGGACATAAAGCCTCAACAGCTTGGTCCATTGAGAGGAGCTTGGATTGGCTGAGGCTCCCTCCATCTACACCTGAGGATCTGGTAGGAAAGGCCTTCAGCAGCCAGGGCTGGCCAGGTCAAATGCAAAGAGCTGAGTAATAGAGAGAAGCCAGGGGGTTCATCCTTCAACCTCTCAGAAGCCTAGTGTTTTTCTGGAGACTGGGTTGCCTGGAATCCTGCCTCACTGGACTCAGTTTCCCTGGGCACTTCCTGTTGAGTCTCTTTCCCTTAAGGACAAGTGACAGTCTCTCCATGATGTGTGAATGCCTGAGAGGTGAGATGGTCACTGAGCTGGGGCTATTGGTGTGATCCAGGCATTTGTGGGCCTGGAGTTCAGAGGTGGCCAGGTCACCCAGCCACTGGGTCCTCTCCGTGCTTGTTCCCCAACATCTCTCTAGCCCCCTCCCTTGTTCCCCATTCTTCTCCTCCCACCACTTCACCTCTCAGTCCCCTCCCCATTCATTCTTCCTAGGCCTCTTCCTTTTTCCATTTATTCATTTAGGAAATATATATGGACTGGTCCTCTTTGCCAAGCCAAGTTCTAGGAGTTAGATGCAGAAAATGAATTTCTTGAGCTCCAGATCTCAAAGTCCAGCTAAGAGACACTATGAAAGGACAATGACGGTTATGCTGGGAGAAGTCTTCAATAATGACATCAGTGACCACAATGATTAGTTCCCACTTCCCTCTTCTCTACAGACCTGGGTTTTTGTGAATTAGGACAGAGATTGCTGGCTTAATGGAATCTTAGGAGACTTTTTATTTTCACTAAATAATGTTCCTGTTCCCTTTGGAAATCAAGGTTGACTAAGAGGGAGGCTTTTGACAAAGATTTACTAAGTTCTAGTATGGTAATCAGTTCCCAAGTCTCTTTCTATGGGTTCCTTCTACTTCCAATATAACCCCATGGTTTCCCACATCCAAGTGATGGGAGCACATGGAGGATATTATCATAAGAGATAGTCTGTGGCTGCCCCTTTAGCCCCTTTAGCCCCTTTAGCCCCTTATCCTAGGAGAGATCTGATTCTTTCTCATCTGGTGGCTGTAACATGTAGGCCATGATTCTATAGTATCTTATGCCAAGCTTAAAGAAGCTCAAATTGAGGAGCAGATGGGGCAGTTTGCATTCTTTGCCCTTCCCTCTTACAGCCTGTTCACCTGCAGCAGAATTTAATGATTAAGAGTTGACTGTCTTGGTTCAAATCCCAGGTTCAATCACGCAAAAAGTGAATCACTTACTTTCTCTATGGCTTAGTTTTTTTCCCCCCATCTTAAAAATGAAGGTACTAGTACTTACCTCAATGGGTTGTTATGAGGATGAGATCAATTCATGTAGCAATGCCTGGCACACAGAAAGTTTTCACTAAACATTATCTATTACTGTTTCTTAAAGGAGTTTATATACTCACTCCTTTGTGCATGCCTGCCCATCTCTTCAGTCATGTCTGACTCTCTAAGACACTATGGATTGTAGCCCACCAGGTCCCTTGCATATGATTCTCCAGGCAAGAATACTGGCTGGTTGCCACTCCCTTCTCCAGGGGATTTTCCTGACCCAGGGATTGAACTCATGTCTCCTGCAGCTCTGCATTGAGGGTAGATTCTTTATAGCTGAGCCACAGGGGAGCCTGCCACTCGTCCCTTTATCCATGCTTTATTACAGATATTCCAACTCAATGAGTGGGAATAAAGTTACCATGAGAGGGAGAAATTTTTCTCAAGGTATTAGAGCTCAAGCTTTATATCAGAACAGTCTAGAACATTCTAGGGTTATACCTTGCCAAAAACCACAAGGGATTCTAAGAAATAGAGAAACAGTCTAATCAATGTTTGAGAGTGGGAGATGGTGGAAGAGATATGAGAAGAGATTAAGAAGAAGTGGCAAGAATACACAGATGAACTGTACAAAAATGGTCTTAATGACCTGGATAACCACAAAGTGTGGTCACTCACCTAGGGTCAGACATTCTGGAGTGTGAAGCGTGTGGGCCTTAGGAAGCCTACTATGAAGAAACTAGTGGAGGTGATGGAACTCCAGCTGAGCATTTTCTTTCTTTCTTTTTTTTAAAAATCTTTCTGTGTTTTATTTTATTTAAAATTCACAACAACCTTGCACCTCTACTGACAACAACTTAGTGGCTTTTCTCAAGGTTATAGAGCCAAGAGTCAAAATTCAGACTCAGATCCATCTGATTCCAAACATCAAGGTTTTTCTTTTTTTTCACCCTATAACAGCTGAGCATTTTCAAATCCTAAAAGATGATGCTGTGAAAGTGCTGCACTCAATATGCCAGCAAATTTGGGAAACCCAGAAGTGGCCAAAGGACTGGAAAAGGTCAGTTTTCATCCAACCCCAAAGAAGGACAATGATAAAGAATGTCCAAACTACTGCACAATTGTCCTCATTTCACATGTTAGCAAGGTAATGCTCAAAATCCTTCAAGCCGTACTTCCAGATATACAAGCTGGATTTAGAAAAGGCAGAGGACTCAGAGACCACATTGCCAACATCCGTTGGTTCATAGAAAAAGCAAGAGAATTCCAGAAAGACTTCCACTTCTGCTTCATTGACTAGGCTAAATCCTTTGACTATGTGGATCTCAACTACTGTGGAAAATCCTTAAAGAGATGGGAATACCAGACCACCTTACCTGCCTCCTGAGAAACCTGTATGCAAGATAAGAAGCAACAGTTAGAATTGGACATGGAACAATGTACTGGTTTCAAATTAGGAAAAGATTACATCAAGGCTGCTTATTGTCACCTTGTTTATTTAACTTATATGCAGAGTACATCGTTTGAAATTCTGGGCTGGATGACTCACCAGCTTGATTCTTCTGGAATCAAGATTGCCAGGAAAAAATATCAAAACCTCAGATATGCAGATGATACCACTCTAATGGCAGAAAGCAAAGATGAATTAAAGAGCCTTTTGATGAGGGTGAAAGAGGAGAGTGAAAAAGCTGGCTTAAAACTCAACATTCAAAAAATGAAAATCATAGCATCTTTCTAGCTTGTGCTTCATCCATCCTGGCATTTCCCATGATGTACTCTGCATAGAAGTTAAATAAGCTGCTTCTGCTGCTTAGTCGCTTCAGTCGTGTCCGACTCTGTGCGACCCCATAGACGGCAGCCCACCAGGCTCCTCCGTCCCTGGGATTCTCCAGGCAAGAACACTGGAGTGGGTTGCCATTTTCTTCTCCAATGCGTGAAAGTGAAAAGTGAAAGTGAAGTCACTCAGTCGTGTCTGACTCTTCACGACCCCATGGACTGCAGCCTACCAGCCTCTTCCGTCCATGGGATTTTCCAGGCAAGAGTACTGGAGTGGGTTGCCATTTTGACAATATACAATCTTGACATACTCCTTTCCCAATTTGGAACCAGTCTGTTGTTCCATGTCCAGTTCTAACTGTTGCTTCTTGACCTGCATACAGATGTCTCAGGAGGCAGGTAAGGTGGTCTGGTATTCCCATCTCTTTAAGAATTTTCCACAGTTTGTTGTGATCCACGCCGTCAAAGGCTTTGGTGTAGTCAATAAAGCAGATGTTTTTCTGGAACTCTCCCGCTTTTTCCATGATCCAATGGACGTTGGAAATTTGATCTCTGGTTCCTCTGCCTTTTCTAAATCTAGCTTGAACATCCGGAAGTTCACGGTTCATGTACTGTTGAAGCCTGGCTTGGAGAATTTTGAGCATTACTTTGCTAGCGTGTGAGATGAGTGCAATTGTGCGGTAGTTTGAACATTCTTTGGCATTGCCTTTCTTTGGGATTAGAATAAAAGCCCTCAGAAAACCTAAAAGAATACTACAAAGAAAGCTGTATGTCCCACACATGTATTACATTTTTAGCATTGTTGTTACTGTAATTTTCAGAACTAGTTGAGAATAATTTGTAAACATCATGTTCCTTTACCCTTTAAAACTTCAGAGAATAGTTTCTAAAATGTAAGAGAATAAGGATATTCTCTTACATACAGTTGTCAAACTCAGGAATTTTAACTCTGATACTCTTATCTAAACTAATCTAGTTAACATTCCAGGCTTACCAGTTGTCAAATTAATGTTATTTGTAGTATTTCACTCTTCCAGGTTTACATTTTGCAATAGTTGTTATACATTTTTTAGTCTCCTTGCCTCTGTTACAGATTAGAACTTTCTTTGTCTTTCATGATAGATGTTTTTTGAAGACTAGGGTGGCTCAGCTGGTTAAGAATCTGCTTGCAATGCGGGAGACCAGGGTTCAATCCTTGGGTTGGGAAGATCCCCTAGAGAAGGGAATGGCCACCCACTCCAGTATTGTGGCCTGGAGAATTCCACGGACTGTATAGTCCATGGGGTCGCAAAGAGTCCGACATGACTGAGTGACTTTCAGTTTCAGAAGCTAGTTATTTTGTAGAATATTTCTCAACTTAGGTTTCTTTGATGTTTTTTCATGATTAGATTCAGGTTTTGCTTTTTTGGTCTGAAACAATATATAAGTAATATATTGTTGGTTTTCACATATGGAGACACCAGATGTCTATCTTCTCCTTATCCGTGTCATTAATTGTAATCACTCAGTTAAGATGTTGTCCAGTTTCTCCACTGATAGCTACCACTTTTTACTTTTGCAATTAATAATTACTTTATGGATAAATAGTTGTAATTATGTAACATTCTGTTCCTTATCAGATTCACTCCCCATAGATTTAGCATCTGCATCAGTTCAGATCCTGAGAGGAGACAGAACACGCCAGTAATGTGAACAGGGAAAATTTACTATACAGAATTGTTAGTTAGTTAGACGTAGATAACTGCTAAAAGGCTTAAAAGGCCTTGAAGAAATCCAGAAGTAGCAATTGAAAACAAAAAAAGCACCTTTTGCTGCTTATGGCAAAAAGCTGCCTAAGGCAAAACCTTATGGCAAAAAAAGCAGTACTGCCTTATGTACGCTTCCAGGGCAGTACACAGTGACCAAGGATTTAGGAGTTACTTCCCTCCTTCCCCCTGCTCTTGACACCACTATCTTCCCTGATTAGAAAAAAAAAAGACTGAGCTCAGACTTTTTCAAAAAGTGTGTGACTGCCACAGGAATACAGTCTGCTCCTGGGAGTAGGGGTGGAGCCACAGGCCAGAGCTCTCCTAGAAGTGACTACTGGGTAGAGAGAGTGTGCGTGGCCTGGGTATGTGACTGCGGTTTGTCACTATCAACCCAGTGGCTCTCTGGTTGAGCAACTGAGGAAGAATTGAAGTCCCAACCTCAGTGCCTCCCTCCTTCCATCTTCACATTGCTAGGATTCTCTGCCCATGGAATTCTCCAAGCAAGAACACTGGAGTGGGTAGCTATTCCTTTCTCCGGGGGAACTTCCTGATCCAGGGGTCAAACCCGGGTCTCCTGCACTGCAGGCACATTCTTTACCATCTGAGCCACCAGGGAAACCACCCCTCCACACACTCCCACCCCGCCGCCACTTTTGGTAATACCTCCTATTGTCAGTTGCCAGGAAGACAAATTTACAGGGTGAGGAGAGGCTTGTCGCACATCCAGACAAATAATCTCTAAGACAGAGAGGAAGGTCGCATCTGCAGGTTTGGGAGCTGGAGCAGATACTGTGTAAGTTGATTGTTATTAGACACTTGAGCGACCATTTTTTCCTCTGAGGGGTTGGGACTAGGCCTGGGGAGATTGCAAATGAGCATTTACTACTATTTAGTGTTTTAAGGCATTGTGGGAGATGATTCACATACATCGTCCCAACTCCTCCTAAAAACCCTGAGAGATGAGTGTTATTAGCCACATTTTATAATTGAGGAGACTGAGGCTCAGAGAAGTTAAGTAACTGTAAAAGCAGTAGGTAAGTGGTGGGCTGAGAATTAAAATCACAGCTGTCTCCCTCCAGATCTTACTAAACTATCATATTTTATATGACATTTAAATGAATGTGATTCTCTGATAGGTCCACCATGTGGATGCTTCCAGGGAAGAATCAAACCTGGGTTTCTGAATTTATCCTGCTTGGCTTCTCCAGTGACCCCACGACCAACAGGATCCTCTTCAGTGTCTTCCTTCTTCTTTACCTGAGCTCAGTCCTTGGCAATGGGCTCATCATCACCCTGATATGCCTGGACACGCATCTGCACACTCCCATGTATTTCTTCCTCTGTATTCTCTCCCTGCTGGATATGGGCTGTGTAACTACCACCATGCCCCAGATGTTAGTGCATCTTCTTTCTCAATCTCAGACCATCTCCTTTGCTGGCTGTTGGCTACAAATGTACATCTTTGGTGCCGTGGGCCTGACTGAGTGTATTTTATTTGTAGTCATGGCCCTTGACCGGTACGTGGCCATCTGCTATCCACTGCGTTATACTGTGATCCTCAGCTGGGGCCTGTGCACACGGCTGTCGGCTGGGACCTGGGCCTGTGGTTTCTTCTTCTCTCTGATCCACACTTTCTTCACCATGAGGCTGCCATACTGTGGGCCCAACATGGTCAACCACTACTTCTGTGAAGGTCCTTCAGTACGAAACTTGGCTTGCATGGATACCCATGTCATTGAGATGGTGGACCTAGTCATCAGCGTCTTCATGGTTGTTGCCCCACTCTCACTCATTGTGGCCTCCTACATCCATATTGCCCAGGCCATTCTCAAGTTCAAGTCCATGCAGGCCCGCTGCAAGGCTTTCTCCACCTGTGCTTCCCACCTGACTGTGATCACATTCTTCTATGCTCCAGCCACTTACCTCTACATGAGGTCCAATTCAAGCTATTCCCCTGAGCAAGACAAGCAGGTATCACTCTTTTATAATGTCTTCACTGCTCTGCTTAATCCTGTGGTCTACAGTCTGAGGAATAAGGACATGAAGAGGGCTTTTCTCAAAGTGATGGGGAGGTAGACTGGCCTGCTTAACTGGGAGACAGGAGGAATCTGGGGTAAGGTATTCAATGATGAGGAAAGGGACAGCATCTATAACATATGAAACCAAAATTATATAATAGAACCAACACAGTACTTGGTCATTGGAACAAATGTGGAACATGAAGCTAAGGATGGCTGTCTTGATCATTTTTCTACATTGTGGTGCAATTAGAAACAACTCCAAAATCTCATGGTGTTACACAGTAAAAGTCCATTTATTTGTCATGTTCCAATCAGTTGCAAGTGGACTGTGGCCTTCTGCCATTGGATTCTTGGACCCAGCCTGAAGGAGGAGGCCCTATCTGGAACAGGTCAGACTTACGACAGAGAGAAAGGAACAATGGCTGAAATACATGACAACCCTTAAAGCTTCTACTCAGAATTAACACACATGTCAATGGACATGAGTTTGAGTAAACTCTGGGAGTTGGTGATGGACAGGGAGGCCTGGCGTGCTGCAGTCCATGGGGTCACAAAGAATCAGACATGACTGAGTGACTGAACTGAACTGAACTGAACTGAACACACATCTCTTTGTTGACATCTTATTGACAAAAGTAAGTCCTATGTGTAGGCCCTATGACAAAAGGGCAGGAAGTATTTTCTTCCCACAGAAAAGTTATGCAAGTCATGTGGCATGGGGATGGATATGTATTCCCTCTACAGTGAGAGCAGCAAATACTAAGGGTGATAATGTAATCTACAACAGAGGCACTGGGACCAATGGTATGCATGTAACTAACATGAAACATGGTACCTGAAAGTGATGTGGTATATGGACATAGTAGAAGGTCAAGTAGTAGACAGTCATAGTGGTACAGGAAAATAATAAATATGTGTGACCAACATTGAAAATTAAGCCAATGGTATATGGAGCCAATGTAACCCATGGACCTGGCCTGATGCATGGAAGCAATATGTTTTATGGGGCTGATATGGTATACTCTACATCATCTTGTGGAAGGAACAGAACTTGACATTAATTGACCTGAGTTCTAGTCCAAGCCTTGCTAACTTGTTACATGACTTTGGGCCATTTACTTCCTTTCTCTGGATCTCACTTTATTCGTCTATAGAATGAGCACCTCAAATTGAAAGATCTCTAAGATCTCTGTCTCCAAAATTCTGTGTCACAGTAGGTGAAATGCATGAAATCAAATGCAGTAAACTAGTGTATCTTCTGTGCCATAGGGTGAATCACAACACCATAGAGGAATAAAAGTTGTTATAGGTACAGTCCATTTTAAGCAGTGCATCTGATTCTTTCAAGGGACCTAAATGATGTATAAGGCTCTATAAGAACCCTGGCACAAGCCTCTGAGTTAGCATGGCAATCCATCTTTCTTTCAGGCCTCACTGTTGGCCCAGAGGCCTTGGGGATGAAAGATGTAACAGGGCTGAGCTAAGAAGGGGTTTAGGTAGGTGAGTACCGCAGCACCAATGGTGTGGCAAAGTTCCCGGCAACATTTCCAGAAGGTTTCAGACAGAAAATGAAGAGTCCCAAAGGCTGTTGGAGTGATCCCTCCATCCATGGAGAGGGTAGGGAGCTATGTGGCTGGTGGAAGGGACTTAAAACTTTTGAGAGCTTCCTGCTTCTGGCTTTGTGGGGAAGGAGGCTGCCTGGATACCGGGGAAGAGGTCTTACTGGCTCTTGGAGCTGCTTTCAGAAGATGTGGGGTCTACCTGGTGGCTCTGCTACAACAACTAGGGTCAGGAGTCAGGGTAGTGGAGAGTAAGTCTTGTGGGTGAAGTGATGAGGTTTTATTTGTCTCTCTACTTGGATAGATAGTAACACAGTGTTTAATTCAAGATGATACTAGATTTTATCTTAAAGATAGACAACCTCTATTTTTAAGAACTTGGGATGCAGACCAGAGTAGAGGAGACAGGGTGACACAGTATTTTCAGAAGAATGGCTTGGGACCATAGATGAGGGGGTTGGATTAATGAGGAACATTTAGTGGGGCAGACCTAGGCATAATTTCTGAGGTACTAGACTTGATGGTGGCAGTGAGTGGGGAAGTGCTGAAGTGACAAGGAAAGAAGCAAGAGCAGGTGATGACTTGGGTGTGCAGGTGAAAAGGGGAGCAATCAAGGGAGCTATCAGTGTTTTAATCCAGCTTTACCAGTATCTCTGATTCCCTGTAGTTCACTGATGGGAGCCATTAATTGTCAACTGTCATCACTGATCCCTGGCTCTGGTGACAGGAGGTCACAACACCTGTCCTTATGGAATTTGCAGTCCCCAAACCAGCAGTTCTTCGGAGGTGTACCGGTACTAAGGGGTGGAGTTAAAAAAATGTTGTTAATTAATTCTCTGTTAATTTGGTCTCTATGAGGGTTGTCTTTTGTTTTATTTTTTACTTTTTCCTGTTTCCTTGAACTTAGAAAAGGGCAGAGTGGATCATAGCACCTGTCTGCTGGGACTCAGTTCATCTATTTGGGGGAAATATTTTGCTACTAGACTGAAATGTCAGCCTCTCCAATTCTTTTCCCTTTTGATCCATGTCTGCACTAATGATCTCAAAGTTTCTGTTTGGGCAGATTGGTAAACTACCACTTACCAGCTGTGTGTTCCGGGGCAAGAAACTTCAGTCCCCCAACTCTGCTTTCCCTGCTGATCTCTATGCAAATAAAACTGTAAACTTAGATGGAACGGATGTTTTCCAAGGGAGATACAGATTAAAAAATTAAAACTTTTACAGATAGAAAGTTTTCACGGATTGATTTCCATAGGAAAATGCAGAAACTAGCAAAAGCTACTAAGTAACTACGCCACAACAAGACACAAAGATTGGTGGCAAGAAAGCTTGGGGAGAGGAGAGATATATGTGGATGGGCTTCCTCAGAGTGGACACAGAATCTATGTGTCCCAGCGAATGTTCATGAAAGGCTATCAGCTTCAGAGTAGACAAATCAGGTGGAAACAATGACACGCTCTGTGAATGTCAGTCAGGCTTTTCCCCCAGACCTTCATTCAGTGGACGCATGAGCAAAATGTCCATTAAGCAAGGATGGAGGCTATTCATATATGAGCTTAGGACCAGGGTTTCTTTTACCCACGGCTGACCTGGTTTCACTACTGATGAGCGCTTAAATCACAAATAGCAGAGATCAACTCTATGACACCATGCCTCAGAACAGCTGTCATCTGTGGCCGTTTGATTATATTGGATCTCTTCCATCAGGGAGGGGACAGTGATTTGTCTTCATGGGAACATATGCAGATTCTAGGTATGAACTGTTTTTCTTGCCCACAAAGCTTTTGCTAGCATCATTATCTATGAATTCACAGTGTGCCTAATTCACCATCAGAGAATCCCCACAGCATTGCATCTGATCAAGAAACTCATTTCACAGCTGTGGGTTCATAATTATAGAATCAGTGACCTTAACTAACCTCCAACACTTGGAATAAGCTGGACAAGTTGAAAGATGGAATGATTTAGTAAGACTCAGTTATCGCTATTCGTAGGTAACAACACTTTGAAAGAATAGGACCCTGTCTTACACACTTCTTTAAATTAAACATGATGTTAAGTTTAAGCTTTGAGTCAGAGACTATATGGCGTTGTTTCCTCCAATGCCAGAATGCATGGACATGGGAATCAAGCCGCAAAATGGGAGTGGATTCTGTGACTATTATACCCAGTAACTCACTCACAGAATATTTGTTTCCTATTTCAGGAACTCTGAGCTCCGCTAGTTTGGAGATGTTAGTGTCCCAGTAGGGAGTGTTTCCACTGGTGGTCAAAACAATGTTTCCACTGAATTTCAAGATGAGATGTCATCTTGAGATATTTGACTATTACATGGGTTATTATAAGTAAAGCACATACGAAACAATACCTATAAGGTTTTACTATTATTATAATAACCAGAGAAGGAAATGGCAGCCAACTCCAGTATTCTTTCTTGGAAAATCCCATGGACAGAGGAGCCTGGCAGGCCATAGCTCACAGCGTCACAAAGAGTTGGACACCACAGAAGTGACTTAGCATGCATGCGCACATAGTAATTAACATCACTATTGTTATTGTTTTGTTGTTGTTGTTCTTAATTATTACTACTATCCTATTACCTTATCTGAGCTTTGTGTACTTTCATTGGCTCAAACAAGATTTACAGCACTGGCGGAAACAAATTCCCAGGGATCAAAATGTTGAGGGCATGCATGATGAGATGGCTACAATTAACTAATTATCACTGGACAGGTAGACAGCTTCTTCTGCCAATTCATAGAGAATGAAGCAGAGGAAGAAGTCTGAGGTCAATGGAATCGGGACATGGCTAGGAGGCAGGATTTCTAAGTCTGAATCACCTACACTAACTCATGCAGGGCAATGACTTTGCTTCTCCGAGCTTTAATTTTCATGGCTGTAAAAGAGAATAAGGAACTGGACATGTTGACCTTGAAGGCCCTTAATGATTTAGCAGTGAAGTGACCAAAATGAGCATCACTGACTTCCTCAAGACTTGGCCCATCACAAGCACTCAGTGGGTCACCATCATTGCCATTATCTATAAAACGAGGATCACTACACTCCCTCCCAGGTGTGCCAGGAGGACCTGATGAGAAAATACACATGAAAGTGCTTTGTGTGAGAGGCTGTCCCAAAGGACCACTAATGTGCTCTTGATCATTAGTACTGTCATCACCTCCTGCCATTTCTTTTAGCTCCCTCCCCAGACATAAACCCAGAAACCTTCTAAGTTACTTGTTTTAGCAAATGAGAGACAATTCCCAGAGTCCCTCCCAGAGGCATTCTCAACCTCCACAGAGAGTCCCCGGTTGTTAGGACTGCCACAGCCCTAGCTTTTCCTCTCTTCCCAGCCCGCCCTCTTCTCTTTGAGGTCCGTGGGCCCACCTGACTCAAAATTCAGCATCCAGAGTCCAGTCTTCCTCCTCCTACCAACCCCCCATCTGGCCCAACCCCACTGGTAATCAGAACCAGCCCTGGGACAGCAGGAAGAATTTCAGTTAGAGTTCAGTAGAGTTGTTATTCTGGTCAGGAATAGAGGGAGATTCTGATTTGCTCAAGGTTGTTCAGAAGAAATAAATGTATGACCGAAACATATTCTAATTGACAAGTTGGGGCACAGGGATTTTGGAGGTAAGAGGAGAATCAACATGAGGCCTTCAGTTCTTGACCTCTCTGTAAGAAGGCCAGGTACATTATCTTCTCCCCTAGGCTGGTCATATCCCTCAGAAGGCTGGAAAAGGAAATAGACAGGTCACTACGCCTCACCAATGGGGAGGTTTTCTCCTGCTCTGTCCACAGGGACCTCTTCCTTGTAGGGTTCTTGTTGACAACATTCAGAGAATTCCGACTGGCATCTTCACCAGGCAGAGGGACGGTGGTGGCAGGAGGCAGGGGGATGGCCCTCCCCTCCCTCTCCCAGGGAAGCCTGGTAAGGAGGCAGGACATAAAGCCTCAGTAGCTTGGTCCATTGAGAGGAGATTGGATTGGCTGAGGCTCCCTCCATCTACACCTGAGGACCTGATAGGAAAGGCCTTCAGGAGCCAGGGCTGGCCAGGTCAAGTGCAAGGAGCTGAGCAATGGAGAAAAGGCAGGGGGTTCATCCTTCCACTTCTCAGAAGCCTAGTGTTTTTCTGGAGACTGGGTTGCCAGAAATCCTGCCTCACTGGACTCAGTTGCCCTGAGTGCTTTCTGTTCATTCTCTTTCCCTTAAGAGCAAGTGACTGTTTTTCTCCGTGACCTGTTTCTGCGGATTCCAGAGGGGTGAGAACGTCACTGGGCTTGGGGCTATGGGTGGGATCCAGACATCTGTGGGGGCTGGCGGTCAGCGGTGGCCAGGTTCACCAGCCACTGGGTCCTCTCTGTGCTGTGCCCGACATCCCTCTAGCCCCTCCCTCATTCCCCACTCTTCTTTCCTCCTCACCTCACACTTCCGTCCCTTTCCCTTTATTATTCCTAGACCTCCACCTTCTTCCATTTGTTCATTTAGGAAATGTATATGGAAAGGTCCTCTCTGCCAACCCATGTTCTAGGAGCTAGAAACAGAAAATGAATTTCCTAAGCTCCACATCTCCAAGTCCAGCTAAGAGAAGCCATGAAAGGACAATGACGGTTATGCTGGGAGAAGCCTGCAACAATGATATCAGTGACCACAGTGTTTAGGACCCACTCTCCCTCTAGAGACCTTGGCTATCGTGAGTTGAGACAGAGACTGCTGGGCTAATGGAATCTTAGGAGACATTTTTTTTTCCACTAAATGATGTCCCCGTTCCTATGGAAATCAAGGTTGACTAAGAGGGAGGTTTTACAAGTATTTACTAAGCTCTAATCCAGTAATTGGCTTCCCTGGTGGCTCAGTGGGTAAAGAACCTGACTGCAGTGCAGGAGACACAGGAGGTATGGGTTCAGTTCCTGGGTGGGGAAGATCCCCTGGAGGAGGGCATGGCAATCCACTCCAGTATTCTTGCCTGGAGAATCCCAAGGACTGAGGAGCCTGGCAGGCTATATAGTCCACAGGTTACAAAGAATTGGGCACAACTGAAGTGACTGAGCATGCATGCATGCAGGATGGTATTTCCCAAGTCTCTTCCTATGGATTCCCTTTGCTTCCAATGTAACCCCATGGCTCCCACATCCAAGTGATGGGGGAGATGGAGGAAGCTTTATCAGGAGAGAGAGTCTATGGCTGCCAGTTTAGCTCTTTGTTCTAGGAGGAGTCTGATTCTGTCTTATCTGGTGGTCATAAATTGTAGGCCATGATTCTGTAGTATCTCGTGCCAAACTTCAAGAACTCAAGTGGAGGAGCAGATAGGGGCAGTTTGCATTCTTTACCCCTCCCAATTAGAGCCTGTTCCCATGCAGCAGGAGAATTTAATGATTAAGAGTTGGCTCTGAAGCCAAAATGCCTTGGTTCAAATCCCAGTTCCATCACAGAAATCGTATAATTTGGAGTGAATCACTTACTTTCTGTATGATTTAGTTTATTTTTTTCCATCTGTAAAAATGGAGGTACTAGTACTTACCTCAATGAGTTGTTATGAGGATAAGTTCATATAGCAATGCCTGGCACATAGAAATTTTCCCCTAAACATTAGCTATTACTGTTTCTGAAAGGAAGTTATATACTCACACCTTTATCCATACTTTATAATAGATATTCCAAGTCAATGAGTGAGAACAAAGTTAATATGAGAGGGAAAATTTTTTCCCGAGATGCTAGAGCCTAAACCTTTTATCAGAACCTTCTAGGATTACCAGGGTTATAAGTTGCCAATAACCACAAGGGGTTCTGAGAAATAGAGAAAGCATCTAATCAAGGTTTGGCAGTGGGAGATGGTGGAACAGGTCGGAAAAGTCTTCCTAGTGGGATAATACTAAGCTGGGTCCTTGTTGTTGTTGCTCAGTTGCTAAGTCATTCTGACTCTTGGTGACTTCAGAGACTGCAGCGTGCCTATCATCAACTCCAGGAGCTTGCTCAAACTCATGTCCATTGAGTCAGTGATGCCATCCAACCATCTCATCCTCTGTCGTCCCCTTCTCCTCCCACGTTCAATCTTTCCCAACATCAGGGTCTTTTCAAATGAATCAGTTCTTCATATCAAGTAGCCAAAGGATTGGAGCTTCAGCTTCAGCCTCAGTCCTTCCAATGAACATTCAGGACTGATTTCCTTTAGGATTGCCTAGTTTGCTCTGCTTGCAGTCCAACGGACTCTCAAGAGTCTTCACCAACACTATAGTTCAATAGCATCAGTTCTTCAGCACTCAGTCTTCTTTATGGTCCAACTCTCACATCCATACATGACTACTGGAAAACCATAGCTTTGACTATATGGACCTTTGTTGGCAAAGTAGTTTCTGCTTTTTAATATGCTGTCTAGGTTTGTCATAGCTTTTCTTCCAAGGAGCAAACGTCTTTTAATTTCATGGCTGCAGTCACCATTTGCAGTGATTTTGGAACCCAAGAAAATAAAATCTGTCACTGTTTCCACTGGGTCCTAATGTGGGAATAAAGATTGGATGTGTAACAGAATGTGTGTGGGTGGCGGGGATACAGGGGATGTATTTTTCCATGCTAGAGACCTAGGCAAGTATCTGCAGATGTGATAGAGGTATAGACATACATGAAGTTGGCATTATTGTTAGCTCGAATTAAGCTTGTATGGAGAAGATGGGATGGGGGACAGAGCTGGGTGCTGTGGCTCAAGAAGTCTACAGGAGGTGGGTCATTTAGGAAGGGCTCTGTGTCTAACATGATCTGGCTTTGGGAATGCTTTAAGAGTTTTAAGCAGGAGACAGCCAGGCCAGTGTTGTATTTTCACCAATCATTTATAGCAGTCCATATGGAGAATGCATTAAAGGAAAAGAGTCCAGAGGCAGGGAGACTAAGGAGGGACTTGTACAAGATTATGGATGAGAAATGCTGGGCTCCTGACCCAGGACAAAGGAAGGGATGGCTTTGAGGAATATGTAGTGTGGTCCATTGGTCAGGTGAGGAGATGGGGGAAGGGATAGTGAAGACTGAGGGTGGCCTGATGTCTCCTGTGAGATTTTACCCCCACCGGATGCAACCTCTACATGAACACACTGCCATGTTTTTCATCCATTTTACTGTTGATTGAAACGTGGGTAGTTTCCTCTTTGTGGGTATTTTGATTAGTGTTCTGAACATGTTTGTACATGTCTTTCCTAGAATATATGTATGTATATATACATATGTGGGGATATGTTTAGGAATAGAATTGCTAAGTAATGTGGAATGCATATGTTCTACTTTAAGTGAAATCAAAGTGTTAGTTACTCTGTCGCGTCTGACTCTTTGCAATCCTATGGACAGTAGCCTGCCAGGCTCCTCTGTCCGTGGAATTCTCCAGGCAAGAATACAGGAGTGGGTTGCCATTCCATTCTCCAGGGGATCTTCCTGACCCAGGGATCAAACCCAGGTCTTCCACATTGCAGGCAGATTCTTTACCATCTGAGCCACCAGGGAAGCCCTCTATTTTAAGAGATACCACCAAATGTTTTCCAGAGGGATTGTACAGATTAGTCTCTCATCAACAGTGTAAGAAAGTTTTGGTTATTCTTGCCAACACCATTTATTTTTCATTTTAGCTGTCTCAGTGAGTGTGTGGTGGTGTTGAGCTGTGGTCTTAACTTGCAATTCCTGGATGACTAATAAGGTTGAGTTTGATTCCTGGGTCAGGAAGATCCGCTAGAGAAGGGATAGGCTACCCACCCCAGTATTCTTGGGCTTCCCTGTGGCTCAGCAGGTAAAGAATCAGGCTGCAATGTGGGTGACCTTGGTTCAGTCCTGAGTTGGGAAGATCCTCTGGAGAAGGGAAAGGCTATCCACTCCAGTTTTCTGGCCTGGAGAATTCCATGGACTGTATAGTCCATGGGGTTGCAAAGAATTGGACATGACTGAGCAACTTACACTTCAACTTCACTTTCAGAATCTGTAGTAACGTTCCCCTTTTCATTCCTGATGTTGGTAATTTGTGTTTTGTTTACTATTTATCAAACTTGTTAAGGACTTACGTATTATTTCAAAGGAAAAATTTGAGTGCTGTCAACTTTTCTCCATTGTAAGCTTTTTTACCATTTCATTGTTTTCTGCTCTTATCTTTAGTATTTCCTTCCTTCAACTTCTTTTTGGGCTTGATTTGTAGCTCCTTTTCTAGCTTTTTGAGATGAGAAGTTCAGTTTATTTTAGCCTTTTAAAAATATTTTCATATATGAATTTAAGGCTATAAAGTTCCTGACCTAAGCACTGATAATGTTTTATTTTAATCATCATTTATTTAATATATTTAATTTCCATTTAGATTTTCTTTATCCCATCAATTATTATTATTTTTTTTGTTTTGCCATACATTGACATGAATCCACCATGGGTGTACACGTTTTCCCCTTCCAGAACCCCCCTTCCACCTCCCTCCCCATCCCATCCCTCCGGTCATCCCGGTGCACCAGCCCCGAGCACCCTGTATCATGCATTGAACTATTTAGTTGTTGTTGTTTTTTACCTGCTAAGTCATGTCTGACTCTTTGTGACCCCAAGAACTGTAGCCCGCCAGTCTCCTCTGTCTGTGGAATTTCCCAGGCAAGAATATTAAAGGCTTCCCCGATGGCTCAGCAGGTAAAGAATCCACCTGCAACGCAGGAGGCACAGAATACGGGGTTCGATTTATCCCCGGGTGGGGAAGATACCCTGGAGGAGAAAATAGCAACCCACTCCAGTATTCTTGCCTGGAGGAGAATCAATCCCACGGACAGAGGAGCCTTGCAGGCCACAGTCCATAGGGATGCACAGAGTCGGACATGACTGAGCCGAGCATGAGCAATACTGGAGTGGGTTGCCACCTCCTTCTCTGAGGGATCTTCTCAGCCCAGGGATCGAAACCACATCTCCTGCATCTCCTGCATCGGCAAGAGGATTCTTCACCACTGAGCCACTTGGGAAGCCAAATTATTTAGAAGTGTATGCTAATTTCAAAGAAGTCAGGTACTTACTCATTATACTTACTTTGAAATTGATTTCTAGCCAATATTATGGTTTAGAGAGTATATTCTGACTGACTTTTTGAGTTTATTTATGATGCAGCATATAGTCCATTTTGACAAATGTTTCATGAAGCTACAACATTTCTTTTGGTTAATATTTGCATGATATATTTTCTTCCTAGTGTATCTATGTCCTTACATTCAGGTTTATTCCTTTCCCCCTCAGCTTTATTGAGATATAATTGATGCAACATTATTTAAGGTGAACTACATGTAGATTTGATATATTTATGCATTGCAGATTGGAGAAGTATGCATCTTGTGAATTATATGTAGGATTTTTAAAAACTCAATTTGAAAATATGCCTTTGATGAAAGCATTTGTCCTCTTGTATTTAAAGTTATTGCATGCATAGTTAAGTTCCACCTATTTTCTATTGAGCTGGCTATTTTTTGTTTGATTTTTTCCCTCTCTTGAAAGAGCATTACTTTGGAACAATGAACATTTTTATTAGTTAATTTTCTCCTATTTTAGGCTGTTGGTTTTATCTAGTATTCATTCATTTATTGATTTTTCCTAGATATTTTAACATAAATCTTTGATTTTTTGCAGTCTAATGCTAGAGATTAGTTTTACCACTTTTCCAACTATGCAAAATGTTTAGACACTAACTCTAGTTACTAATTCCACTTCTTGTGTATTGTTGCCATATCTTTAGTCTTTTGTTTTAAATCTCACAAAACTTTATTATTGGTTTATGTTCATTATTAATTTATATTTAACCTTTCTTTGAGGGGCTCTTCATTCCTTTTTACATTTTTTTGTGTTTCTGTCACTTTCTGCCTGAAGAACTCCCTTTAAATTATGTCACTTTTTAATTTTTCTGAAACAGTTTTTATTTCACATTTAAATTTTTTTTCAAAAACTTTTTTTGAAAGTAAAAATCCTCAGAAAATCTGAAAGAATACTACAAAGAAATTCTGTATGTCCCATAACTACATTTATTAAATTTTTAGCATTGTTGTTCTTGTAATGTCCAGAACTATTTGAGAATAATTGGTAAATATCATGTTCATTTACCCTTTAATACTTCAGAGAATAGTAGTTGTCAAGTTCAGGAATTTTAACACTGATACACATACCGAAACTAATCTAATTCATATTCCAGGCTTATCAGTTATCAAGTTAATGTTATTCGTAGTATTCCCCCCTTCCAGGTTTACCTGTTGCAATAGTTGTTATTATTATTATTATTTTTTTTAGTTTCCTTGCTTCTCTTACAGATTAGAACTTTCTTTGTCTTTCATGATAGATATTTTTTGAAGACTAGAAGCTAATTATTTTGTAGAATATTCCTCAGTTTGGGTTTCCTTGATGTTTTCTCACGATTAGATTCAGGTTTTGCTTTTTTGTCTCAAATAATATATAGGTGGTCTATTGTAAGGATTTCACATATGGAGACACACAGTGTCTATCTGCTCCTTTTGGTGACATTAATTGAATCACTCAGTTAAGATGTCCAACTTCTCCACTGATAGCTACCAGTTTTTACTTTCATAATTAGTAATTACTTTCTGGATAGATAGCTTGTAACTATATAGCATTCTGTTCCTTATCAAACTCACTCCCCATAGATTAAGTATCTGCCTCAGTTAGGATCCTGGCAGGAGACAGAACACACCAGTAATGAGAACAGGGAAAATTTACTGTACAGAATTGTTAGCTAGTTAAAGGTAGATAACTGCTAAAAGGAACTTGAAGAAATCCAGAAGTAGCAAATAAAAAAAGAAAAAAAGCAACTACTGCCTTATAGCTAAGGAAGAGTACACGGGGCCTAAGGATTTAGAAGTTATTTCCGTCCTTCTTGGACTTCCCTTGTGGCTCAGCTGGTAGAGAATCCACCTGCAATGCAGGAGACTTGGGTTCGATTCCTGGGTTGGGAAGATCCCCTGGAGAAGGGAAAGGCTACCCACTCCAGTATTCTGGCCTGGAGAATTCCATGGACTGTATAATCCATGGGGTCACAATGAGTCGGACAAGATTGAACAACTTTCACTTTCCCTCCTCCTTCTCTTGACACCACTATCTTCCCTCACCAGAAAAACAAACAAACAAACTAAGCTCAGACTTTTTCCAAGAGGATGTGACTGCCACAGGAATACACAGTCTGCTATTGGAAGTTAGGGTGGAGTCACAGGCCAGAGTTCTCCTAGAAGTGATCACTGGGTAGAGAGAATGTGTGTGGCCTGAGTATGTGACTGTGGATGGTCCCCACCAACTCACTGGCATTCCAGCTGAGTAACTGAGGAAGGGGAAATTGAAGCCCCAACCTCAGTCTCCTCTTTCCATCATCACATTGCCCCTCTGTCACCCTTTATTGATAAAGCTTCCTATTGTCAGTTGTCAAAGAAACATGTTCTCAGGATGAGGAGAGGCTTGAAACACATCCAGACAAATGATATCTAAGGCAGAAGGGAAGACCACTTCTGCAGGTTTGGCGGCTGGAGATGGTATTGTGTAAGTTGATTGTTACTGTTTTATCTACTAAGCCGAAGCTTTTGACTATGTGGATCACAATAAACTGTGGAAAATTCTGAAAGAGATGGGAATACCAGACCACCTGACCTGCTTCTTGAGAAATCTGTACGCATGTCAGGAAGCAACAGTTAGAACTGGATATGGAACAACAGACTGGTTCCAAAGAGGAAAAGGAGTACATCAAGGCTGTATGTTGTCACCCTGCTTATTTAACTTATATGCAGAGTACATCATGAGAAACGCTGGACTGGAGGAAGCACAAGCTGGAATCAAGATTGCCGGGAGAAATATCAATAACCTCAGATATGCAGATGACACCACCCTTATGGCAGAAAGTGAAGAAGAACTAAAGAGACTCTTGATGAAAGTGAAAGAAGAGAGTGAAAAAGTTGGCTTAAAGCTCAACATTCAGAAAACTAAGATCATGGCATCTGGTCCCATCACTTCATGGCAAATGGAGAAACAGTGGAAACAGTGGCTGACTTTATTTTTCTGGGCTCCAAAATCACTGCAGATGGTGACTGCAGCCATGAAATTAAAAGATGCTTACTCCTTGGAAGGAAAGTTATGACAAACCTAGACAACATATTAAAAAGCAGAGACATTACTTTGCCGACAAAGGTCCGACTAGTCAAGGCTATGGTTTTTCCAGTGGTCATGTATGGGTGTGAGAGTTGGATGGTGAAGAACGCTGAGCACCTCAGAATTGATGCTGTTGAACTGTGGTGTTGGAGAAGACTCTTGAGAGTCCCTTGGACTGCAAGGAGATCCAATCAGTCCATCCTAAAGGAGATCAGTCCTGGGTGTTCATTGGAAAGACTGATGTTGAAGCTGAAACTCCAATACTTTGGCCACCTCATGCGAAGAGTTGACTCATTGGAAAAGACCCTGATGCTGGGAAGGATTAGGGGTGGGAGGAGAAGGGGACGACAGAGGATGAGATGGCTGGATGGCATCACTGACTCGATGGACATGGGTTTGGGTAAACTCGGGGAGTTGGTGATGGACAGGGAGGCCTGGCGTGCTGCAATTCATGGAGTCGCAAAGAGTTGGACACGACTAAGCGACTGAACTGAACTGAACTCCTTCAGCCATTAGCCAATCACTGACATGCATACACACAGGGTGAAACGAGACATGGAAGAAACGACTACTTGGGGCTGTGAAGTGAATGAAAGTTCAGGTGCTTGTACCATGCAGGGAGACACTGAATTGTCATCCAAAGTGGAGATACCTCACTATATACTCCAGGCTCCCAAAATAACTCTATCTTAGGAGTAGAGCTATTCAGTCCTTAAAGGAAGAGCTACTCCTGATTTACTGTGAGAGCCAAAAGCAAAGCCTCAATAGGATCCAACTGATATGACAATAAGTTAGCCCTCTGTCAGAGAGCCTTCAACATTTTTTGAAGGGAAACAACATAATGTAGACTATCGACCCTGTAGCATCTTGTAAGTTGAAATCATGCCCTACAAAAAATCAAATTTTACTAGACATACAAAGAAGAAGCAGAAAGAGACTCATAATGAGAGAAAAAACAGTCAACAGAAACATACACAGAAATGATATGGATGTTGAAATTAACAGAAAGACTTTAAAACAGCTTGTCTAATAAACACACTAAAGATCTGTTAAAGGAAAATATGGACATAATGAATGGATAGATGGGGGATCACAACAGAGAATGGAAATAAATAAACATGAAGAAAGAATAGCCTTTGATGGGAGGAGATCAAGATGGCAAAGTAAGAGGGTGTGGAGTTCACATATCCCCATGAACACATCAAAAAATACATCTATACATGGAATAATTCTTTCTGAAAACGAACTGGAAACTGGAAGAAGGACTCCTGTACAACCAAGTCTTTAATAAAGATACACATACAACTGGGTGAAAATAGAAGAAAAGTGATCGGATCAGGACCTGTGCCCCTGAGAGGAGACTTGGGAAAAGGGAGATTGCAGATACCCACCCTGGGGAGTGAGCAGGTCAAGTCACAGACTGGATGTCCCAGTCCTGGGGTTCTACATGAGAGAAGACAAGCTCCCTTGGCTGGCTGGGTATTTTCTGGGTCAGGTAGAAAGACTGGGGAAACCTGGACTTTGCTCATGAGGAGTGCTTGCCCGCAGGCTTGCCCCTGAGACTGGGCAGAGAGAGGTCTGCTCTAGTGAGTGCCGGATTTCCCAAGACTACCTCACAATGCCCCATCTGGAGCCAAGGGAAACCCCTGTCCCACCCACACCATGCTACAAGCAGCAATGGATCTGGGATGGTCAGGACTGGGAAAAGGACTAGACCTTGGGATGCAAAGATGACCCAGTCTTGCAGCTGAGCCTTAATAGGGTGGTGGTGGCCCTTGTTGGAGCTTACTCAAGGAGCACCTTAGAAGCAGCCCAGTTGCTGCCTGAGTTTCTAATAGAGATCAAATGGGGATATGAACCCAGATCAGGATTCAGTGAGGCAACAACACTAAACAGTTGACACAGCACTGCCTGTCACATTAGACAAACTTCCTTACTTGTTTATCTGTTTAAAGAGGTGCAGTCCCCTCTTGAACAGTAAATCTCTGCTTGAAATCCCAAGAATGTCACATTCATGAGGCCCACTCTCTTTAAGGGAAGAAGGAAATTACCACTACACAGGCAGTGTCTCCTCCCACTAGCTAGAGAAATGTGTAGCCTGGGCAGAGGTCCTCCACTGGATGCAGCCTCCACTGGATGCAGGCTTCCAGGCTCCTGTCCCTACCACAGGATGTCTGGGTGTCACACCAGAGATCAGGGCTGACTCTTAATATTGCTCACTTTTTGCTGTCAGGATAAGACATACTACTGACTAAGTCCCTGTACTGTACTGCTAAGCATCTTACAGGTAACATCTTAACACTCACAGCACTGCTTTCTATTCCAAATAGGATAAAAATGAGGCTCAGAGAGGGAAAGTGATTTGCACAAGGTCATATGGCTAGGAAGTAGTGGAGTCAGCGTTCAGCCACCAGTCTGTCTGGTTGTCTGGTCTTTTGTTTTCTGTGTTGCCCAAGAAAGAGAGGCATTGTATTTTCTGGGGTTTCAGAACCATATCCAGAGAAGGGGACAAATTGTCAAGAGACAAAGTATATCAAGATCTATGACTACATCTTAAATATTGTAAATAATGCTGCTATGAAAAATTGGGTTCATGTATCTTTCAGAATTAGTTTTTTTATCTTCTTCACATATAGTCTGAAGTTAGAGCGTGTGATATCTCCATTTTTGGTCTTTTTTTTCAACATTACTTTGGCAATTCAGAGACCTTTGTGATTCCATATAAAGTTTTTGATTCTTTACTTCAATTAAAAAATTTTTTAATTTGTGACTATATTACACAACATCTACTACATGTTTCCCGGGTAGGACTGCCCCATATCAGGTGTCTACCAAATTCATGGCCTTCTAATCTAGGAAACCATACAATGTCCAAATTTAGACACATTTTGAGAGTGAAAGGGAGGGTTTTAACTAATTACAGGAGTTAATTGATCTACAATAGGCATAAAACATAACTGTCCCATGAAAACTAGGGTATGAGATCAACCTACCCAATCCCATCCTTGGCTAGCCTACTGTCTTCCCACAGTTGGGACCAAGCACCATGGCTGATGAGATTGAGCAAGCTCCGGGAGTTGGTGGTGGACAGGGAAGACTGGCATGCTACAGTCTATGGGGTCGCAAAGAGTTAGACACAACTGAGTGACTGAACTGAACTGAACTGATCTATGTCTGATACTTGTTAGCCCTAAAATTCATGTTATCTGGATGAATGTGCTATTTCTCTGGGGACCTAAGCATTCTGGTCCTTTACTCGGAGATAACATCCAGGCAGCTCAGCTGCTGACTTGTCCAACTTCATGTTCCAGTTACAGGGATACTAACAGGGCATTTTTGGTCTTTGCCTTGGGAACCAGTCCTTTAACATGACACTCTTTCCAGGACCACTTCCATATCAGGACTCATCCAGTTCTGTGCTCAGTTCCAATGCAGTGGCTCAGGCCATCCTCCTGCAGACAGATACCCTTTTACCACTAAGTGTCACTTGACCTGATTCACCACTGACCTCTACCAAAGTAAAAGTATTGCCCATTGGCCTTAAGTCTTCCAGTGCCCAAGCGGTATTTCACCTTGCCCTGAATTTCACCTTCATCACCACACCTGTCAGAATTTGAATTCTACTTTTCAGGACTGGACTGTGTCTAACAGTGGATCATTGCCCCTCACCCACGAGATAAGCTCCTTTCCAGTGAGCCTGCTGTCCTGCAGCAGTTAATGAAGCCAAGCCAGGCTGCTGTCATTTTCTCCCAGAATTCCAATAGGACGCGAGAGGGTACTTTGTTGAGGAACATGTCCTTCCAGTGGGTCCGAGGAAGTCTGTGCACCTGTCCTGGCCTCTGACCACCTGACTCCTACACTCAGCCTTGCAGACACTTCACAGTCTGATTATACATACCCTATAAATCAGTACTACACTTAGGCCATAGACACTCTACAGAGGAATGACATGGAATCTAGCAGATTCAGGTTCAAATTCTGACTAGACAATTTATTTGCTATGTGATGTAAACAAGCCCCTTAATTCTCTTAAACTCTCTGTGCCTCCTGACCTATCAAATAGCTTACCTACCTTCTTGTGAGGATCAATTATATTGTATTAGTGCCCAGTGTAGCATCTTATAAGAGTAAGTGTTCAGTAGTACATGGTTGTCACTATAGTCATAGGTCTGATAACATTTATACTGCAGTGTAGAGTGTGGCCTTGGATAATAGTAGGTTTCAATAAATGAAAGTTATGAGGTCACTAATAAGTATTATAAGCATTTATATTTGTCTATATCCAAGCCTCTGTTTTATCTATGTTCCATAAGTGGCCTTGGATAAGATGAATGTGGATTTAAAAGGCAAACAAAATTGCTTCAGAAGGAAACAAAACACACAGTTTTAGTATTGTCACTGGGTGACGCAGGGATGTAACCACTCAATCATAAGCCTCCTCCCTCCTCGAAGTCTCATTGGGAAGGAATTTCAGTCCCTACATGGAGATTTTGGAAGGATGCCCAGCTCACTGGCTCCAGAAGTTGAGCCCAAAATGTCTTGGGGGCATTAAGCTTCCTGCCTGTGCCTTTCACCCAGCCCAGAGGCTCTGTGCTGCATTTACCAGCATGGGCAGGAGATCTTCAGGGCTTTCAGGGACAGAAAATCTACTCTCCAACCCCATGCTGATATGAAGGAAGCCCCTGGGTCTGACTGCTAGAATCCCCTCCCTCCAGGGATGCTATACATTTGACACACTTAATAATGTCACAGATATCCCCAGTAGGGCCACCATGCAAAGGAGAAGGGGAGACTGCTTTCCACTGCACCACCGAGACCAAGGGACAGCAGGCGAAGGCTGCCGCAGGGGTGAAGGGAGTGAAGAACAGTGTGCTGTTCACTTGTCAGTAGGACTGAGGGATGAGCTAGGTGAGTTTCCTTCTTAGGGCACCCGCAAGAATGGACAAGGGATCACCCTAGTGTTCTCTGTCCCACTCCCCAGGGGAGAGGGAGGGGGCTCCTGCCCTCATAAGCAGGAGTAGAATCTCTAGTGCAACTCCATGGCCATTTTCAAACTCAAACAGTGGCCCTCAGGAGCACCTCCTACCCCCATTCCCTAAATGGGCCCTGGAGCACTCTGGTGGACCCCGACAAGGGATCCTCTTTCTTCTTTTTCTAAAAAAAAATATATATATATATATTTTTTTATGTATTTGACTGCACCAGGACTTAGTTTCAGCATGTGGGATCTAGTTCCCCAACCAGGGACCAAACTTGGGCCCCCTCCATTAGGTGTGAGGAGTCTTAGCCATGGGACCACCAGGGAAGTCCCTCTTCTGATTTACTTGTCTACTAGAAGAGCAGAGGCTGAGAAGGATAAGTGAAGAGTTGGCAGGAGGAGAGGAGGGCAGGTATTAAAAACGGAGCTCTCATAGTTCAAAGGCCTGATGTAATTGTTCCTTCACAGGCGCCTTTGAGGGAGGCAGCAGAGAGAGCAGTGGCTAAGAACTTGGTGAGCTGTGCTCCCAGAGAATCTAGCATGAGGCCTGGAACCACTACTCATTAGTTTGGAGGAAGGCAGAGCAGAGTCTGGTCTTAAAGCAGAGAAAACTAGTCCTGTAACAGGGCTCCAGAAGAAATATGTTGATCCCACTTAAATTCCATGGAGAGACAGATCTAATGGACACAGCCTCTGCCTGTAGCCTGCCTGGGAACACAATACACAAACCCCACAAGGCTGACTGGTCAGGTGAGGAGGAGGGAACTCCAAACTGGGCTTTGAAGGCTGGTGAGATGTGAGGAGGAAGAAGAGATTATGGAAGACATTCCAACAGATAAACAGTTCAAGGAAAGAATGGTGAGATTTGCATGGCATGTGTGGCAGGTGCTTAGAAAGGCAGGTAGCTTGGAGGATCTGTGGGTCAGAGAGGAGGGGCCCCCAAGATGCTCAGATGAGGAGGTTTTGGTGGTCATGCTTTTAGCATCATGGCTCAGAACTCTCACTGAGCCACAGAAAATCCTATAGACTTGAAAATTGGCCAGAACCAGAAGAGGAATGTCTTAGTATAGTCTAAGGAGGCATGAGAATGGGCATGAGAGATGAAGTGGTGTCTGCTGGTGGGTAGACCAAGAAGGTAGGCTAGTTAGGGGCTCCTGAGAAAGCCCAGATCTGGATGTGGACTAGTGAGAAGGAAGATGTGAGCCTCTCCCCATTCTCATTCTCACCCCTCATCCTTCTGGCTTTCGAGTTTGCTGTTTGCACAGCTGACAGATCCTTTTCTCTTGAATGTGACCCCTCTCAAAGTCCAAGATGCTGAGCTTCCCTAGTTCTCTTCTCTTCATAAACATTCCTGACCTGAATCATTTTCCTTCTTCATCCAGTTATTGGTGTTCCCTAAAGCTCAGCACAAAAATATCACACTATCTTCTTTTGCTCATAGCCTCAGACAACTTCTTCATCCCTCACCCATCAGCAGAATTCTGCAGCAAGCAGTCCACATAGTCTTGTTTTCAGTGCTGTCCTCTGGAACTTAGATGCTTGAAAATTTCACGATGGCTCCTCAATTCTCTCTCCGTTCCTACTTCCACTAAGCCTCCCTTATATAAATTGCTACCATTTACTGAGCACTTTCAATGGACCAGATGTATTTCACACAAACTCCATTCTGGAGGCAGTATTACAGACAAAGCACAAGCGACCCTGAGAGGCTAAGTGGCTTAGGAGTGGGTAAAGAGGATACAAGATGAAGGTGTGTTGACACCTGAGTCTATGCCCTGGTCTCATGTCTCCAACTCCTGGAAGGAATCTCCTAACACAACCCTGTTCAGCTGACTGCTCGACCCAGCCTTCCCCTTGGTTCTCATGACACTGATGCAACCACAGGTCTCCAGCCAGGTGTTCCTTGGACCAAAGAATAGCAGACCCAGAAGTGTCCCTTGGAGTCATCAAGACCAACAGAGTTACCCAAAATCACACAGGGAATTAGGTGCAGATTTAGGACCAGCCCACACTCTTCTGATTTCCAGAGTCTTCCCACTTATACCAACCCTTTTACTTATCTAATGTTGGTATTTTGAAAAATTTCTTGACATAGGGTATCTCATATGCTTCTTTCTATTACCCTGTGCCATGGATGTTTCATTTCTAACAGATGGGGAGATTGAGGCCAATGGGGGTGAAAGGACTTGCCCAAATTCACACAGATGGGTAATTGACAGCCTTGGGACATTTGGGAAGACCTGAATTTAAAATGTTATCATAGGGTGGTAATTATAAAGATTCGACAGAAAATTCCACAGATACCCAATCACAGACCTCAGGGCAAGTTAGGAATCAAAATCACTCTTTCCGTTTCTTGGGGCTGTGAGGTCTCTGCTCTCTCCTTCCCAGCATGTCAGCTCTCATCTCTGCAGGACCTCCACTGTTCTCTACAACTCCAGCTTCCCTGTGACTTTGGGTCACAAGCACAGCAGCTCTGGGTTGACTGTACCTCAAGTACCAACAGCCCAGTGACACAGACTTTCAGTGTCATCATTTAAAATTTTCAGCAGAGAATTGTTCTCCAGACAGAGACAAGTATATGCGCTTGGAAGCATTCAGCAGTGACCAGAGGCCTGGCTGGGTTCCCCTGCTTCAGACATAGCTACCTAATGCCTTGCCTTCTATAGGTGAAGGTGGGTTCCAGAGAAGGGCCTGTGAGCACTCAGACATCTTATATTCTGTTACAGGCACGAATCCAGATCTTCCGATGGCTCTCCCAGTTCAGGAGCTGCCCTAGTTTACCACACCTTTTCATCCAACTCGACAAAGATTTGACTGAATCTCAAGCTGCTGTGCAAGGGGCTGTGTGTGGCTCTGGTTCAGTCAGCTGTGTCCTCCTTCCCCCAAGGCTGAGGACAGAACAGACTGGTCTTTGTCTCCTTAATAGGCAGACCACCATGCAGAGCCTCGGCAAGGAGAACCACAGTTCCGTATCTGAGTTCATCCTCCTTGGCTTCTCCAGTGAGTCTCAGGTCAGAATGGCTCTGTTCATGTTCTTCCTTTTCCTCTACTTTATCACCATTCTGGGCAATGGACTAATCATCACCCTGATCTACTTGGATACACACCTCCACACACCTATGTACTTCTTTCTCAGCATCCTCTCCCTGGTAGACATGAGCTATGTCACCACCACTGTGCCCCAGATGTTGGTTAACCTGGTATATCCAAGGAGGACCATTTCCTGGGGAGCTTGTGCAGCCCAGATGTTCATCTTCTTGATCCTGGGCATTGCTGAATGTGTCCTCTATGCCATTATGGCCTATGACAGGTATATGGCCATCTGCTTCCCCCTTCACTACACTCTACTGATGAGTCGTCCCATTTGTATCAAGATGGTCACAGTCTGTTGGTTCATTAGCATAACTGGGGCCCTGATCTATACTGTCTTCACCATGCATCTGCCTTACTGTGGCCCCCACAAGATAAACCACTTCTTCTGTGAGGTCCCTGCTGTCCTGAAGTTGGCTTGTGCAGACACATCCCTCAATGATCGGTTGGACTTCATCTTGGGTTTCATCTTGCTTTTGATACCACTTTCCTTCATCCTGGTCTCTTATGTTCGCATCTTTGTCTCCATCTTAAGCATCCACTCACCCCAGGGGAGACTCAAGTCCTTCTCCACGTGTGGTTCCCACATCACTGTGGTCACCATGTTCTATGGGCCAGCCATGATCATGTACATGAGGCCTGGGTCCTGGTATGACCCAGAGAGGGACAAGCAGCTGGCCCTTTTCTACAGTGTCATCTCTGCCTTCCTCAACCCCATCATCTACAGTCTCAGGAACAAAGATGTAAAGAGGGCCTTTCTGAAAGTACTTAGCCAGAAAGGGACAGCTCAATGACTCAGGATGTTTCAGAGTTGTCCACAATCATGGGCTGACTTGATGAGGCTCATGTGGTATCATGAAAGTACATCAGGTTCTGGCCAGCATTTCTAGGTCTTTGAGCTACCCAAAAAGAGTGAGGTCACCCTGAAGTTCTCCCCACTGGTTGGAAAATTTTCAGCTGCTACCGCCCACAGACTCAGTCGAGGATTTAAGGTGAAGGATTTGATTTACAATAAGTATGTCCTTATGGTCCAAGGTTATTACTTTATTGTTTTTCCTTGGTTCTCTCCTCAACTCTGGAAAATTATGTCAGTTCAATATATCATGGCCAAATGTTTAACATGCATATGTGCTTTTCAGTGGTGCAAAGGACTGGGTGTGAAGATGACAAAAAGACTAGACAGATTATGTAGGAACAGTCTTGTGTTACTCTCTGTAGAACAGATATCTGTAGAACAATATGGCTAATAATATTCTTCAACTTGTGAAACTGACTCTTAGCTGGGTTTCTATTTTAAATATCACTTTTATTTTCAGAAAAATAAATATAAATTTCATAAAAGAAATTACATGTATATATATCTGCATCTTTTTTTTTTTTTGGCTCTTCTTCATTGTGTGTCTTTGGCTGAGTCTTCGCTGTGGCACAAGCACTTCTCTAGTTGTGGCACACGGGTTCTGTAGTTGATGCCCAGGTCTTAGTTGCTCCATGGCAAGTGGGATATTACATCCCTGATCAGAGGTAGAACCTGGGTCCCCTGCACCGGAAGCATGGATTCTTAACCAGGACCAGCAGGAAAGTTTCCTATGTATCTCTCTTTTTATGTTTATGTATATAACGAGATATCAGACAGAGTGAGAAATATGCAGAAAGAAATTATAGAAAAGAATATAGCGAAGACCCTGTTTTCTCACACCCAAAATAAGTGTTAATATTTTGCCATATTTAGTCTGAGTCTTTTTTTTTTTTACATTAGAAAAGGATTAAATAATTACAGATAAAATTGAAGTGCTCTTTGACTATTTCCAACTTCTCTGAATCAACCACTTTTATTAGTTTGAAGTCTGTTCTCTGTGTTTCAAAGCTTTTGCTTACATGTAATCACATCCATAACCAACAGACGAAATTGTTTTTGTATAAACTTAAAATTTTATAATGGTATCAAGATATCAGTGCCACTCTGAAAAAATTTAACTCAACATCATGGTTCTGACTCCCCCACTGGATACTTAAAGGTCTAAATCATTCTCTTAAGAAGAATTTTAAGCTTTTTACCACATCTCATTTACCTAGGTCTTTATCACTGGACATTTGTTTACTTCTGTTTTTTTTGCTATTTAAACAATATTGTGATAAATTTCTTTGGACATTTCTCCCCATGTAAAAATTTTTCCCAAGATGTATATATAGCAGTGAATGTAGCAGATTTTAGAACTTTCCAGTTTACTAGATACCCTTAAATTATTCTTCTAAGTACTGATACCAATCTACAACTTTCATTCTCATCAACCCTTGATAATGTTATTTATCTAAAGCATTCTAAGAGTCTATCTCATAGATGGAAAGTGGTGACTTTTTTTTTCACTTATAATCCCCTGATTGCTAATGAATTTAAATCTTTTCATAAGACTGTTGGTAGTATTGTGTAGTGAAGTCACCCCTGAAGTCAGACTTCTGTGTTCTAACCTTAGCTAACTCTTTACTAACTCAGTGATGATGGGCAAGTTACCTAACTTCTGTGAGTCTCAGTTTCCTCATCTGTAAATGGGAAGAATATATGATAGATCTCAGAGGGGTATTAGAAGGATTAAATGAGATTATACATGTAAAGCATTTAGCATAATAAAAAATAGTGAGTGTTCAATGAATACGAGACATGTTTATTTTTTCTTATTTATAGTTCGTTACATGTTTTGGCTATTATTCTTTGTCTATTACATGCACTGAAAATATCTTCTTGGGAACTTTCATGGTGGTTCAGTGACTGGACCTCCGTACTCCTAATGCAAGCAGCCTGCGTCCAATTCCTGGACCCAGGAATTGGATCTGAGGAACTAGATTCCACAGATCACAATTAAGAGTTCACATGCCTAAGACCTGCCACAGCCAAATGTATAAAAATTTTAAAAAAGAAAATATCTTGTCCGAGTCTATTACTTGTTTTCATTGTTGCAAAAGTAGTATATATTTATTCTGAAAACTTTGCATTTATAAATACAAACAAACAGCTGTTACCTTAGATTTGGAGATAACTACAATTAACATTTATTTATTTTCTGCTTCTTTCTTTTTTATTTTTTAAATTATGAAAGTATGATAACACACTTATAGGAGACTTATAAAATACAGAACAAAGCTACATATATTTCCACTATATATTACAATCACTTTTAAGTAGATAAATTAAAATTTTCAGTTGGAGTAAATAACAAACTGTCAAAAATTAATAGAATGAATACACAAAGAAGTAGAAGGATATAGTAGACCGGAAAGTCACTATGAGCCAATTCAACGTGATTAAGATTTAAACAATTTTCACACAACAGCAGGATACAAATTCTATTCAAGTTCCCTTAGACCAAACTAGGAGACACTGGAACATATCCAGGGACATAAAACAAGGTGCAAACATTTCATGGCCTAAAGGTATTGAAATTATACGGAGTCTGTTCTCTTATCACTATGGAACTATGTTAGAAATCAATATCAAAAGATATTTGAAAATAACCCACATAATTTCAAGTGCAATGTGACACTTAGCAAGAGAGATCTTTGACTTAGCCATTGAAAGCCTCAATAAAGTTAAAAGATTGAAAAAACATAAAGGATGATTGCAAAGAAGAAAGCATTTAAATAAGAAATTAATATCAAAATGAGAAATTAATATTAAAGATACTTAAAAAACACGTATTTGGAAATTAAATGTCTGTTTTTAAATGTTGTGTGTATCTAAGAAGACATAACAAGAAAAATTAGAAGATATTTGTAAGAAAATAAAAATGAAAAGAGAATTTATCAGAATTTGTTGCATGCAGCCGAAGCTACTCAATGCAACTAAATACAATGTAAAATTTGAATAAGATATGAAAACAAACAGTGGACACTAGCATAAAATTTCATACAATGTGAATAAAATCTGTACTTTAGTTAATAATACTGTATCACATGTTAATTTCCTGGGTTTTTTTTTAACTTAATTTTTTAATTTTAATTGGAGGCTAATTACTTCACAATATTGTAGTGGTTTTTGCCATACATTGACATGAATCAGTCATGGGTGTACATGTGTCCCCCATCCTGAACCCCCCTCCCACCTCCCTCCCCATCCCATACCTCAGGGTCATCCCAGTGCACCAGCCCTGATCACCCTGTCTCATGCATCGAATTTGGACTGGCGATCTGTTTCACATATGGTAATATACATGTTTCAATGCTATTCTCTCAAATCATTCCACCCTCGCCTTCTCCCACAGAGTCCAAAAGTCTGTTCTTTACATCAGTGTCTCTTTCGCTGTCTTGCATATAGGGTCATCGTTACCATCTTTCTAAATTCCATATATATGCATTAATATACTATATTGGTGTTTTCCTTTCTGACTTATTTCACTCTGTATAATAGGCTCCAGTTTCATCCACCTCATTAGAACTTATTCAAATGCATTCTTTTTAATAGCTGAGTAATATACCATTGGGTATACATACCACAGCTTTCTTATCCATTCGTCTGCTGATGGACATCTAGGTTACTTCCATGTCTTAGCTATTGTAAACAGTGCTGTGATGAATATTGGGGTACATGTGTCTCTCTCAATTCTGGTTTCCTTGGTGTGTATGCCCAGTAGCGGGATTGCTGGGTCATATGGCAGTTCCATTTCCAGTTTTTTTAAGGAATCTCCACACTGTTCTCCATAGTGGCTGTACTACTTTGCATTCCCACCAACGGTGTAATGCACACCCTCTCCAGCATTTATTGCTTGTAGACTTTTTGATAGCAGCCATTCTGACTGCTATGAGATGGTACCTCATTGTGGTTTTGATTTACATTTCTCTGATAATGAGTGATTTTGAGCATCTTTTCATGTGCTTGTTAGCCATCTGTATGTCTTCTTTGGAGAAATGTCTGTTTAGTTCTTTGGCCCATTTTTTGATTGGGTCGTTTATTTTTCTGAAATTGAGCTACATGAGCTGCTTGTATATATTTGAGATTAATTCTTTGTCAGTTGCTTCATTTGCTATTATTTTCTCCTATTCTGAAGGCTGTCTTTTCACCTTGCTTATAGTTTCCTTCGTTGTGCAAAAGCTTTTAAGTTTAATTAGGTCCCATTTGTTTATTTTTGCTTTTATTTCCATTACTCTGGGAGGTGGGTCATAGAGGATCCTGCTATGATTTACATTAGAGTGTTTTGCCTATGTTTTCCTCTAGGAGTTTTGTAGTTTTTGGTCTTACATTTAGATCTTTAATCCATTTTGAGTTTGTTTTTGTGTATGGTGTTAGAAAGTGTTCTAGTTTCATTCTTTTACAAGTGGTTGACCAGTTTTCCCAGCACCACTTGTTAAAGAGATTGTCTTTTCTCCATTGTATATTCTTGCCTCCTTTGTCAAAGATAAGGTGTCCATAGGTGCGTAGATTTATCTCTGGGCTTTCTATTTTGTTTCATTGATCTATATTTCTGTCTTTGTGCCAGTACCATACTCTCTTGATGACTGTAGCTTTGTAGTATAGTCTGAAGTCAGGTAGGTTGATTCCTCCAGTTCCATTCTTCTTTCTCAAGACTGCTTTGGCTATTCGAGGTTTTTTGTATTTCCATACAAATTGTGAAATTATTTGCTCTAGTTCTCCGAAAAATACCATTAGTAGCTTGATAAGGATTGCACTGAATCTATAGATTGCTTTGGGTAGTATACTCATTTTCTCTATACTGATTCTTCTAATCCATGAACATGGTATATTTCTCCATCTATTTGTGTCATCTTTGATTTCTTTCATCAGTGTTTTACAGTTTTCTATATATAGGTCTTTTGTTTCTTTAGGTAGATTTATTCCTAAGTATTTTATTCTTATCGTTGCAATGGTGAATGGAATTGTTTCCTTAATTTCTCTATCTGTTTTCTCATTGTTAGTGCATAGGAATGCAAGGGATTTCTGTGTGTTAATTTTATAACCTGCAACTTTACTATATTCACTGATTAGCTCTAGTAATTTTCTAGTGGAGTCTTTAGGGTTTTCTAGGTAGAGGATCATGTCATCTGCAAACAGTGAGAGTTTTACTTCTTTTCCAATCTGGATTCGTTTTCTTTTCTGATTTCTGTGCCTAAAACTTCCAAAACTATATTGAACAGTAATGGTGAGAGTGGACACCCTTGTCTTGTTCCTGACTTTAGGGGGAAATGCTTTCAATTTTTCACCATTGAGGATAATGTTTGCTGTGGTTTTATCATATATATATGGCTTTTATTATATTGAGGTATATTCCGTCTATGCCTGCTTTCTGGAGGGTTTTTATCATAAATGGATGTTGAATTTTGTCAAAGGCTTCCTCTGCATCTATTGAGATAATCATATGGTTTTTATCTTTCAATTTGTTAATGTGGTGTATCACATTGATTGATTTGTGAATATTGAAGAATCCTTGCATCCCTGGGATAAAGCCCATTTGGTCATGATGTATGATCTTTTTAATATGTTGTTGGATTCTGTTTGCTAGAATTTTGTTGAGATTTTTGCATCTATGTTCATCAGTGATATTGGCCTGTAGTTTTCTTTTTTTGTGGTATCTTTGTCTGGTTTTGGGGTGATGGTGGCCTCATAGAATGAGTTTGGCAGTTTACCTTCCTCTACAATTTTCTGGGAGAGTTTGAGTAGGATAGGTGTTAGCTCTTCTCTCAATTTTTGGTAGAATTCACCTGTGAAGCCATCTGGTCCTGGGCTTTTGTTTGTTTGAAGATTTTTTATTACAGTTTCGACTTCCATGCTTGTGATGGGTCTGTTAAGATTTTCTATTTCTTCTTGGTTCAGTTTTGGAAGGTTATACTTTTCTAAGAATCCTCCATTTGCGATCAGCCCCCCAGAGGAGACACATCGTACACCTGAGACGGCGCTCTTGCGGCGCACCCAGGAAACTGAATGGCGGGGACTGGGGAGGTGATAAGATGCACCGCACACCTGGAATAGTGCCCTCGCCAAGCACCTGGTCGCCTGAGCTCCTCGGACCTGGGAAGGGCACAAAACGCAGGTCCAACCCAGTCTGTGTCTTTGTGGGGTGCCTGAGAACCTGAACCTGAGCAGCTTAGACCTGGGAAGTGCACGCAACCCAGGGCCCACTTTGGATAGTTTCCCTTCAGAGCAACCCGGAGCCTGAGCAGTGTAGACCAGGAAAGCACAGGCACCGTGAGCTGGGGCACACCCAGTGTGGTCCATACACTGCAAGTACTCCCCACACCAGCCAGTGATATTTGTTTGCAGTGTTCCTCCCTCCCCATAGCACAACTGAACAAGTGAGCCTAAATAAGTGACCACCTTCACCCCTTTGTGTCAGGACGGAAATTAGACACTGAAGAGACTCGCAAACAGAGGAAGCCAAAATAAAGAAGAGGGAGCCGCTCTGGAAGTGACAGTACAACAGATTAAAACCCTGTATTTAGCATTGACTGGTTTTTTTTTTTTAACAACATAGTATTTCTTTGTATTTTCAGAATTGGATCAGAAGTTTCAAGCCTCATTCAAATTTTTTTAAAAAATCACTAAGATAATAAGCTTTCTAGACTTTTAGCAGAAATGCACGCATGCTCAGTCACTCAGTCGTGTCTCTTTACAACCCCATGGACTGCAGCCCGCCAGGCTCCTCTGACCATGGGATTCTCCAGGCAAGAATACTGGAGTGGGTTGCCATGCCCTTCACCATTATCAGCAATACTAGATGCCAGAATAAATGGAACTACATCAAAGTGTTGAGTGAATATAAATTAGAAACCTAGCATTCTATTCATCTTAGTCAAACAAATGAAACCAAAAAGTCATAAAACTTTTAGCCAGGCAAAAATTTGTAAGTTTTATAAAATATATATTAAATGTATATGTTTAGTTAATATTTAATATTAATTATTATTAAATTTAATATTAATTAATATTAAATGTACTATTTAGTAATATATGTATATAATAGCTTTTCTATTACACTTGATAAAGTTTTGAGAAAGAACAACAAAAAATGAGAGAAATTAGGAAACATAAACTAAATGAAATGGGAGCACTGAATATGAAATAGAAAAAAGTGAAACAAACTAGATAAAAGTGAAAGATATATAGTCCTGTTGTTTTTAAACATGGCTGCTCATTAGACTTACATCTGGAGCTTTGGAGAAAGAAAACAATACCTGGGCATTTGTATTTTTCAAAAGACCCCAAAATAATTCTAATGTGCATATGGATTTTAAAAAGTGATTACAGGTTTTTCTATTAAATGGTAGTTTTAGTGATATAGAATTCTATTATCTTCTGCTGACCAATTATGATACAATTGTATTAAAACGAGTAATAGTTACATAGGGCTTTTCCTGGTGGCAAAAAAGGTAAAGAATCTGCCCACAAAGTGGGAGGCCTGGATTCGATCCTGGGGTTGAGAAGATCCCCTGGAAAAGGAAATGGCTATGCACTCCAGTATTCTTGCCCGGAGAATTCCATGGACTGAGGGGACTGGTGGACTATAGCCCACAGGGTCACAATTAGTTGGACACAACTGAGCATCTAAAACACACATCCAATCACAATAGTAAAAGAGGTTTATCAGTTTTCACAATCAATAGCCAGACAAAAAACTAAAAGATAATAACAATTGCAAGCCATAATGGAAACATGATCAACCTAACAGTATAAAATAATTACATACAATTTGGGGGTTAAGTAGAGCGATGTGGTAAGTGGAAATGCATACATACACATATTTTCATCCACCCAGCCAATCTATGTCTTTTGGTTGGTGCATTTAATCCATTTACATTTAAGGTAATTATCAATATGTATGATCCTATGGACACGAATTTGAACAAACTCTGGGAGATAGTGAAGGACAGGGAAGCCTGGCATGCTGCAGTCCATGGGGTCTCAAAGAGTCGGACACAAGTTAGTGACTGAACAACGACAAATGACCCTATTACAGTTTTCTTAATTGTTTTTGGTTTATTTTTTGTAGGTCTTTTTCTTCTCTTGTGTTTCCTGCCTAGGGAAGTTCCTTTAGCATTTGCTATAATGCTGATTTGGTGGTACTAAATTCTCTTAACTTTTGCTTGTCTGTAAAGTCTTTGATTTTTTCATCAAATCTGAACAACAGTCTTGCTGGGTAGAGTATTCTTGGTTGCAGAGTCTTCTCTTTCATCACTTTAAATATATTGTGCCATCCCCTTCTGGCCTGTAGAGTTTTGATTGAGAAATCAGCTTATAGTCTTCTGTGTGTTTCCTTGTATGTTATTTGTTGTTTTTCCTTTGTTGCTTTTAATCTTTTATCTTTATCTTTAATTTTTGTCAGTTTGATTACTATGTGTCTCAGTGTCTTCCTCCCTGGGTTTATCCTGCCTGGGACTCTCTGTGCTTCCTGGACTTGGCTGAATATTTCCTTTCCCATGTTAGGGAAGTTTTCAGCTATAATCGCTTCAAATATTTTCTCAGGTCCTTTCTCTCTTCTCCTTCATGCCTATAATGCAAATGTTGGTGCATTTAATGTTGTCCCAGAGGTCTCTTAGGCTGCCTTCACTTTTTTTCAGTCTTCTTTCTGTTTTTCAGCAGTGATTTCCATCATTCTGTCTTCCAGTCATTTATCTGTTCTTCCACCTCAGTTATTCTACTATTGATTCCTTCTAGTATATTATTCATCTCTGTTTGTTTGTTCTTTAGTTCTTCTGGGTCTTTGGTAAACATTTGTTGCATCTTCTCCACTGCTTTTCCTGGGTCCTGGATAGCTTCACTATAATGATTCTGAATTCTTTTTCTGAAAGGTTGCCTATCTCCACTTCATTTAGTTGTTCTTCTGGGATTTTAGCTTGTTCCTAAATCTGGGACACAACACTCTGTCGTTTTCATTTTGATTAACTTTCTCTGATGTGGTTTTCATTCGGCAGCTGCCAGATTGTAGTTCTTCTACAATCAACAATTTTCAACAATTTTCTCTTCTCTCCTTTCTGAGAAGACCTTCTCACCGAATGCTTGAAATGACAGAACACACCCTCATGCGGCTGAAACCCAAGAGGCACTGGGTAGTTTCGACCCTTCATGGGCACTGTTGTTTACTAGATACAAAACAATGTACCACGTCCCACATCAAATGTAATTAATGTATCACTTCCAATATGATTAGATGTGGATCTAATGAGTTGCCACTGACTAACTGATAAAATGTTGTACTTAATAGCGAACACTTTTTATTCTGTGGGGTCCCTATCTTTGAGTCAATAATATATTTTGTGACTCTAACATGTCTGTAGACTAAAGCTCCAGGACCCTAGAAACTTTGCCTACAGTTTTTAATGGATGAAACAGCCCTCGGGATGCACCTGGCAGAAGGAGAGGACAATTTCATGGCCTTCATCACCTTACACCTCCCAGAGGGCCTCATTTTTTTTTTCCTGGGGAAGGAGGAGCAGCTGAGAAAAGATCCAGCCCTCAGGGTCCTGCCTGAGTCCCCGAACATGCCTCCTTTCCAGCATCCACACTCCTGTCTGAGGTGAGCCTTACATTCCCCCTGCCCTCCCTGGGCCTGCCGAAGGGCCTGGTCTGAGTAGGGGTGATGCTCCTGAGTGGGAGCCTGGGGCTTCCTCCCCAGTAGGAAGGGACTGCAGGAACTTAGCTCCTGGCTAGAGTCCTGGGGCCACATGTCACCCAGGAGTGGTCCCCTGAGACTGAGGGAGCTTTGCCCACAGCTCCCTTCCCTGTAGGGTCATAAGCTCAGGACAGCAGTGCACACAAACATTCTGGGCAGCAAGCCAGGCTGCAACTGTCCCCCATCCCCAGACTTGCAGGAAGCTCCAGGTAGGACCTGGTCCATTGTTCCTGCTCAGCTTGGTTTCTCTCCCCACATCTATGTGAGTATCTCCTTGGCTGAGTCTGCCTCTTTCTCTCTTTATGTCTATCTATGTCTCTGGGTCTATTATTATCTCTCTCTCTCTCTCTCTCTCTCTCTCTCTCTCTCTCTCTCTCTCTGCCTCTCCTTCTCTTTCTTACTTCCCATCCCTCTCCATGTGTCTCCTCCTGCCTCTTTTTCTGTCTGCTGTCTCTGGGCTTCTCCGCCTCCAAAGATTTCATCCATCTCTCTGATCCTCTTTCTGAGTGTGTAGCTTTGGTGTTCCGCCTGACTGGGTCTTCAGCTCACTCTGGGCCTTTCTTTCCCTCTTGACATCGGTTTACTGCTTGCTATGCCACTGGATTTGCCTGTAGCTCAGTCGTCTCCAGCCTCCCTGCTTCTCTCCTCTTCTCCTTGCTCTGTACCTGCCCCTTTGACTCACAAGGATCGTCCCTGCAGGGTCTCTCTGGGTCTCCCCCTGGAGCCCAGTTCTCTGCCCTCATCCTCCGCTGTCTGGGAATCTCGCTCACCTTCCAGCTCCCTCTGCTTCCACCCTTCTGTTCAGCTCTCCCTTGCCTGCAGTCTCCCCATCTTCTTGCTCTTGCCCTCTCCTCCATCTCCTTCTCTCTCCCTGAGAGACTGGTCTTGCCCCTGCCTCTCTCCACCTGCCCTGTAGATTGCCTGTCTCTCTTTGCCTGTCTGGCCTCTGCAGGCTCTTTGCTGCTCCAGTTGCCCTGCTCTGCCCTCTGGTGCCTTTTTCTCACAGGCCTGGCTCACACACCACCTTCCCAGCTTTTCTGATACTCCCTCCTGTGTTCTCCCTTGTCTCCCTGTATCCTTCTTCATCTGTGTCTTCACCATGTTTTGTCCCTCTGACTCTCCCACTGGGTCTCCATGTCTTTTGCCCCTTTCCTCTAGTCTTTTTACTTCTTCTTTCACAAAGAGAAGAAGAAACAATCTCCCACCTTTCTCCCCCTGCTGAGCCCCCTCCTTATCCTCCCACTGATGTCGATTATACTCCCAGCATTAATTTTCCTCTCTCCCTGTCTGTAGCCCACTTGCAGATTCTGGTTCTCTGTGCCTCTCTCCACCTTCTTCCCAATTGTGTTTGTGTCTCTCCCTCCCTTCTGGGGCCTCTCTATCTTTTTCCATCATTCTCTGTGCTGTTGTTGCTTTCTAGTTTTGTCTGTTTATTGGACATAACTGAGTGACTGAGCATGCACACGCTGAGCATGCACTGGGTCATTTTTAGACCCTGCATGTCTGTGATGATGCTGGAGGAGTGTATGGGCAGGGAGAGCTGGAGAAAGGGGAAGGGAGGAAAAACATATCTTCAGAACTTGACAGAACCATGTATTATTGCAATGAACCTCCTTTTTTTATTTCACAGATGAGAAACAATTACTTGCTCAGAGTGACAGCAGTAAACAGCAAAAGTGAAAATTGAAAACTACTTTGAGTCTTTTGTCTCTTAGCTTGTGCTGCAACAGAGTCAGTATTTGAGTAAAAGATAAATATAAAAGGGTCCAAAATGAAAACAAAAACAAATTTTCTGTGATTTCTATTACATCCTAACAAGAAACCAAGGCTGGCATCTCTAGCCCCAGATCCAGCCAATTTGGAATCTGGAGGTTTATCCCTACAACCTCTTGGCAATCACATAATTCATTTCTGCTTTTTCATTGGTCACAGGTCATCATCACACCTGGAATGGCAGGGTCAGAACCTGAGGTTCAGAGAGTTCGAGCAACTGGCCCTTAAGACCCACAGCAAGTCAGCCAAGGAAAGTGAAGGTAAAACCCAGTCCCCAGGTTCTACTTAGGGCAAAGACACAAACTCATCAAAGGTCAAGGTGTCCTGGGGGGCAGAGTCCTGTTACCCACATCTCCTCTACCCTCACCCTGAAAGGACAAGCTGGAGGTAAAAACTGGGCAGTTTCTCACCAACTGGGACCCTGTTCAATTATCTCTCTCTTAGGACCTATTTCCTATGCAAAACACTTTTATCTTAAACAGTAAATGTACTTGCATTGAGCCATATAAGCTGATTCCCAAGTGTAACTCAATGGAGGAGATGAGCTCAGACAGAAGGAGAAGCTCTCCCTTCCGTCCTCTTCCAACCTTGTCTACGTCCAGCATGTCCTTCTCCATCTCTGATCTTTCACTCTCATATCCACTCTTTTACCTAACTAGTTTGAGCAGAGAAGTTAAATCCCTATATATTCCATCCTCACAGTATCATGGGGGCTTCCCTGGTGGCCCAGTGGTTAAGACTGTGCCTTCCAATGCAACTCTCTCCCCACATGTCTCATTTTTCCCTAGGCAAAATTCTTAATGGTGAAGTTCCATACTGTCAAATTTTCTTGCAGAAAGATGACGGTCATTTATTTACCATATGAATTTTCAAATCAATAAACAAGAATGTCTCCTTTACTGTAAACTGGATGCCAGGCATTATCATTTTAAAAGAATTTTTTGCCAGTGTATAGGTTCAAGGCTCTTTCATTGATATTTTAACAGGCAGTCTTTAAACTTTTGTGGGTTCATTATTCATGAATCTCTTCTTTTGTGAATTGATTATTCATATCTCAGTTTTGGTTATTAGTCTTTTCTTTGTAAAGAAATGACCTTTATAGTCTAATCATTTTAATAACTTGTATGCCACATTGTTGTTGCTGTTCGGTCACTAAGTCATGTCCAACTCTTTGAAATTCCATGAATGGCGGTATGCCAGGCTTCCCTGTCCTACACTGTCTTCTGGAGTTTACTCAAATTCATGTCCATTGAGTCAGTGATGCCATCCAACCATCTCATCCTCTGTCATCTCCTTCTCCCCTTGCCCTCAATCTTTCCCAACATTAGGGTCTTTTCCAATGAGTCGGCTCTTCACATCAGGTGGCCAAAGTATTGGAGCTTCAGCTTCAGCATCAGTCCTTCCAATGAAAATTCAGGGTTGTTTTCCTTTCAGATTGACTGGTTTGATCTCCCTGCTGTCCAAGAGACTCTCAAGAGTCTTGGGCAGCACCAAAATTCAAAAGCTTCAATCCTTTGGCACTCAGCATTCTTTATGGTCCAAGTCTCACATCCATACATGACTACTGGAAAAACCATACTTTGCCTATACAGACTTTTGTTGGCAAAGTGATGTTTCTACTTTTTAATACAGTATCTAGGTTTGTCATAGCTTTTCTTCCAAGAAGCAAGTGTCTTTCCATTTTGTGGCTGCAGTCACCATTTGCCTTGATTTTGGAGCCCAAGAAAACAAAATCTGTCACTGCTTCCACTTTTTCCCCATCTATTTGCCATGAAATGATGGGATCAATGCCATGATCTTAGTTTTTTGGATGTTGAGTTTTAAGCCAGCTTTTTCATTCTCCTCTTTCATCCTCATTAAGAGGCTATTTAGTTCCTCTTCACTTTCTGCATTAGAGTGGTGTCATATGAATATCTGAGGTTGTTGATATTTCTCCTGTCAATCTTGATTCCAGCTTGTGATTCATCCAGCCCAGCCTTTAGCATGATGTACTCTGTAGAGAAGTTAAATAAGCAGAGTGACAGTATACAGCCTTGATGTACTCCTCTCACAATTTGAAACTAGTCCATTATTCCATGTCTGATTCTGTTACTTCTTGACCTGCATACAGGTTAATCAGGAAGCAGGTAAGGTGGTCTTGCATTCCCATCTCTTTAAGAATTCTCCACAGTTTGTTGTGATCCACAGAGTCAAAGGCTTTAGTGTTGTCAATGAAGCTGAAGTAGATGTTTTAATGGAATTCTCTTGCTTTTTCTTGTATCCCACATATATAACTATTATTCTTTTTTTAACTTAAAGAAAAAAATTTTTTATATTTATATCATCAAAAATATTTATTTTTTTGTTTTACTTTTCTTCCTTTATTCTTATGCTTAAATGAAAGAATGAAAGAATGAAAATACTGAATAGTGGCATTTAAGTAGGGGATATGCAATGAGCATAATGCAATTGAGCATAATGTGGAGACAGGGAAATTCAGAAAGAACCAACTTTCTCTTTACCATTAAGTAGATCAGTTTTCAAACTGTGACCCCAGCATGTGAAGAACCTGGGAACTTGTTAGAAATGCAAATTCTCACACTCCAACCCCATCTTCCAATTCAAGTCTCCTTATGACACACAGCAGCAGCATCTGACATGCCTTCCAGGTAATTCTGAAGCACAGTGAAGTTTGAAAGCACCGATTTGGAAGCATTGGATTCGTGGCTCATGGCCCAGGTAACAGGAGTAAGGAGAGTCCTAGAACAGGGAGACAAGGGGAATGGGAGGAGTTTCCAAGAAGTAGACCAGTCTCCAGTCACCTGCCAGCTGGCTGGGAGCTAGAGAGGAACAAGTGCTGCACAGATAACTTAGGAACTATACAGCATTAAATATTCATTAAAAAAGAGTTTTCTGTTCTGTGCTGCATTATAAGTCTTTCCTTTTACCCATACCTTTAGGACAAGTCTTACATCCTTGTGTTAGTGAGGTTTGGGGACATGAAGGAGAAAGAGCATAGGGATGAACCACTGAAGAGTTCAGTACCCACAGAAGCAAGGCAGCAAGATGGATCAAAGATTCAATGAGACCAAGGATTTTAGAGCAAAATGACCTGGGATACACAGGGAACCTCAAAACTACTGAGTAAATAGACAGCAGGTCAGATGAGGAACTGTGTTGCTTTGTTTGGTTATTAGAGGAAAAGGGTCAACACCAAGAGGCTGAGGACTTAATCAGTTGATGCTTAAAGGCATCTCTCCCACCATAAAATAAATATTCACCCATACATTTTTCCAAGATGGTCTCACTATATTATTTCTTGCATTTCACTCTTTAACATACTTAGAATTTATCCTGGTAGATTGCATGAAATCATTTTCCTACCCAAATCATTTATAACTCTTCCTTGCCACCCTGATTTACAACAAATAGTAAGCATTTGGCAAAAATCATGTTGAATCAATTACACAATTAATGAACAACAGTAAAGTTTTGTTCACCAGAAAAAGTCTAACATTAATGATAATCCTAACAGTGATGAAAAGCTTAACCCAAATTATGAGTGTAATCATTCTACTCCTGATCCTTAAACCAAGGTTTAGCAACCTCTGTTGCCCCAAGAGAAATCATAAAATGGAATGAGTAAGTCTGAGTAAAGCAAAGCTGTCTCTGGAAAGGGAGAGACAGAATTGAACACAGCACACAGCATTTCCTTGACTTGGCCTTCATCATTTCATCACCATGACCGTAACTTAATCCAGAGCCAAATGCCGACACCACTCAAACCACTACAGGGACCTCTCCAGTAGTGCGCCATCTGCTAGCCCAAACTTCCTGTTAAGAAACATAAACAATGAGTGTGAAAATTCCTTCGCACCGAAACCCAATAAATTACATATACTTCAAACTCTTTAAACAGGCAGAGCACAATGCAGGAGCTCAACCATTCAGCTGTGACAGAATTCATCCTGTTGGGCTTTGCCTCAAACCCCAGGACCAATCCTCTGCTCTTCACCTTCTTTCTAGCCTTTTACCTGCTCATCCTTGTGAGCAACAGCCTCCTCATCACCCTCATCCACCAGGACACACGCCTCCACACGCCCATGTACTCCTTCATCAGTGTCCTCTCCATGCTGGACATGTGCTACACCACCACGACTGTGCCCCAGATGCTCGTGCATATTCTCAGCAAGAAGAGAGCCATCTCTTTTGCTAGATGTGTGGCCCAGATGTACATCTTCCTCTTCTGTGGAATCACTGAGTACTGGCTTTTCACCATCATGTCCGTGGACAGGTACGTGGCCATCTGCCACCCTCTCCGGTATAAGGTCATCATGAGCCACTGGGTGTGCCTTTTCATGGTGGGCATCTGTGCAGCCTATGGTGTGGTGGGTGGTCTGTCCTATACCTTCTTTGCTATGCGCCTTTCCTACTGTGGTCCTAATGAAATTGACCACTACTTCTGTGAGGTTCCTGCGGTCCTGAAGCTGGCCTGTGAAGACACTTCCCTCAATGACTTGGTGGACTTCATCACAGGCTTCAATGTCATTGTGGTCCCACTTTCCTTGATTGTCCTTGTTTATGTCAACATCTTTGCCACCATCATGAAGATCTGCTCAGCCCAAGGACGGATCAAGGCCTTCTCCACCTGTGCCTCCCACATCACTGTGATTACTATGTTTGCTATTCCGTGCATCATCACGTACATGAGCCCTGGCTCTGACTCCTTGTCAAACAGTGGCAAGAAAATGGCCCTTTTCTATAACATTGCCACAGCCTTCCTCAACCCTGTCATCTACAGCCTGAGGAACAAGGATGTGAAAAATGCTTTCCTCAAATTGATGGGAAGGGGCAGGGCCCCAGAGTGACACTTTAAAGATTAAGATCTGGGAAATCTTACATGAGGGTGCACACTCACCAACTCCCTGAAGACTCTTCCATGAGACCTGGAAGAGATGGTCTCCATAAAGCTAACCATTCAACTCTCCAGTGGGAAAGAACAGGGTGCCTGGCAATCAGCATTACCTATGGTGCTGTGGTTTGAGAAAAGATGATCCAGAAGATCTAACACAGTGGTCAAGAGCCTGGACTCTAGTGCCAGGCAGACCAGGATGACACACTTGGCTTTATCAATTATGAGATATGTGACTTTTTCTGTTAACATAATTAATCATGCGTTTTTATTTATTAATTTTTTGGCATGTGAATTCTTACAGCTCACTTAACTCCTCTAAGGTTTGCATCTCTCCCTCAGAGGGAAGATGTAATGATTAAATGAGATAATACACAAAATGTTCTTCGTACAGAGCCTGACATACAGTAATTTTTTAGGAAATGTTAGTTTCAATTTTCAATATCTTTTACTCATAGATGAATTATCAACCCTTAAATGTCCATGATCTTCCTGGTTAGTAGCCGTGACTGAATCACTGTCTCAGAGAGACAGTGAAAAAAAAAAAGGGTGATGGAGTCAGAGAGTGGAAGAAGGAGGAAGTCAGAAACTGTGAAGTGGAGATTTTTAAGGTGGGAAAAGAACTTGAGAAGGATGAAATGAGCCTATATGTACCCATCTCTAAGCTGTGCCAGTTAGAGCATCTGGGATCAATTGAAGTTATTAGTATCTTAGAAAGGGGCAAGATTCTCCTTTATGACCATTTTTTTCTGTTCTCGTATTTTTCTCTCTTCATTTCTCCTTTTTTTCCCCTAATGACATCCATTTTTAAAAACAATAGCCTCTCTGGATAATCTCAAGGAGAAGAGACTCTGCGCACTTAAGGATAAGAGAAATTAGAGGGTGAATACAATGTGACCTCCAGATGCAAAATTTAGGAAGTTCAGTAAGAGGTTAAAAATTCAGTGGAGTTTTTTATTTATTTTTTAATTAATTATTTATTTACTTACTTACTTACTTACTTATTTATTTTTGCTCTGTTCTCTCTTGCTTGAAGGGACTTTCCCCAAAACAATGTTTATTTCTCATAGAATCTTTACAAATATGAACTGTTTTTCCCATGTTTCATCCATCTGCAGGTTCATGGTACAGGGCATCACCCATATTTACTGACTGCTGGCTGCCACGGGAACTTCAGAACCCAACAGAGCAATTCTCCTGATGTTCTAGAGACATGTACCATAAGCTAGCATGCCGCCCCTTTGGGTTTTTCCCAGCCTCTTGCTGATGTACACTGCCTATGAAACTCCTTACAACAAAAAAATCAGCTGGGCTTGCCAAAAAGTATAACATGAATGTCTGTTCCCTCTGTAAGAGGCCAGGCTCCATGTCAAAGGTGCAGGTTCACAATTCCCCAGAGCTATCACCCAGCCTCACCACCCAGGAGCCAGAGCATTGCATAAATAATGAAGCAAAATGAAAGGCAAATAGCAACACAAAGCATATAACTGCAACATACTTATAGACACATGAATAAAATCAAATCATTAACACAGAAGAAGCTCTTACAAACTGGTAAGAAAATATACACACTTAGGAAAACTGGCAACAGATATGACACTTTATAAAAAAGAAGTCCAAAAAGTTAATAAACATATGGGAAAATCATACCATAATAGGCACCAAAGAAATGCAATTTAAACTATCAATGAGGTACCACTTTTTCACCTTTAGAATCTGGCAGAGTTTACACAATAGAGGAGAAGTGGCCTCAATAATAAATTGAGAACACAATAAAACATGGATTTTCACACATTGCCAGTCAGAGTACAGATTGACCTAAAAAGTACACTCATATTTCACACGACCAAGTGATAGTAATTAGTCTAGGTGCTGGTTGTATAGTAGGAAGGACCTTTGCAAGGCCCAGTCTATGGCCAGAGCATTGCAGAAGATGTTTAATTCTATGCAGTCAGCCGTGTTCATACCCTAGGTTTTAGCTCCATTAGAACATGTGGTCAAACAGAAAGTCAACATTGAAAGCAGAAAAACCAGCAAAGAAAATTTCAACTCAATTCCAGATATACTCAAATAAGGATGTGGAAGTGATTATTCACTCTGAACCTGGTTAAGAGGGCAGCAGAGGTGAGGTCAACGGAGCCGAGGAAACCTACCTGGATGACCTCTGACATTGTCTCCAGCTCTGGGGGTCATGATTACTAGAGACTTTCAGAGCAGGAGCATCAGGCACATCACCCCTTCCTCCATTACTTTCCTCTTACAGGGAGTCCTCATCTGTTCCCAGAGTGATACCTGTCAGAACTGGTTGCAGTTACAGATTCCTCTGTGTCTCTAATGGGATACATTATGCTCTCCTGGCTGCTAGCAGGTGATGGGAGTGTTGATCACAGAAGTGCTAGGTCTGGTTTTGATGAACACAATGGATGCTGTCCCCACATTAAAGGGCCAAACTCAGAAGAACTATACAAAAAAGATCTTCATGACTCAGAAAACCACAATGGTGTGATCACTCACCTAGAGCCAGACATCCTGGAATGTGAAGTCAAGTGGGCCTTAGGAAGCATCATTATGAACAAAGCTAGAGGAGGTGATGGAATTCCAGTTGAGCTATTTCAAATCCTAAAATACAGTGCTGTTAAAGTGCTGCACTCAATATGCCAGCAAATTTGAAAAGCTCAGCAGTGGCCACAGGACTGGAAAAGGTCAATTTTCATTCCAATCCCAAAGAAGGGCAATGCCAGAGAATGTTCAAACTACACCACAGTTGCACTCATCTCACAGGCTAGGAAAGTAATGCTTAAAATTCTCCAAGCCAGGCTTCAACAGTACATGAACCATGAATTTCCAGATGTTCAAGCTGGTTTTAGAAAAGGCAGAGGAAGTAGAGATCAACATCTGTTGGATCATCAAAAAAGCAAGAGTTCCAGAAAAACATCTACTTCTACCTTATTGACTATGCCAAAGCCTTTGACTGTGTGGATCACAATAAACTCTGGAAAATTCTTCAAGAGATGGGAATACCACACCACCTTACCTGCCTCCTGAGAAATTTGTATGCAGGTTAAGAAGCATCACAGTTAGAACTGGACATGGAACAATGAACTGGTTCCAAAATGGGAAAGGAGTATGTCAAGGCTGTATATTGTCACCCTGCTTATTTAACTTCTATGCAGAATACATCATGAGAAATGCAGGGCTGAAGGAAGCACAAGCTAGAATCAAGATTGCCTGGAGAAATGTCAGTTACCTCAGATACACAGATGACACTACCCTTATGGCAGAAAGCAAAGAAGAACTAAAGAGCCTCTTGATGAAAGTGAAAGAGGCGAGTGAAAAAGCTTAAAACTCAACATTCAAAAAACTAACATCAAGGCATCTGGGCCCATCACTTCATGGTATATAGATGAGAAAACAATGGAAACAGTGAGAGAATTTATTTTCTTGGGCTCCAGAATCACTGCAGATGGTGACTGCAGTCATAAAATTAAAAGACATTTGCTCCTTGGAAGGAAAGCTATGACCAACCTAGACAGCATATTAAAAAGCAGACATTATTTTGCTGACAAAAGTCCATCTAGTCAAAGCTATGGTTTTTCCAGTAGTCATGTATGGATTTGAGGAAATCAAGAGTATAAAACTACAGAAGAACAGAAAAAAATTGTGGTAAAAGAGAATTTTCAACTTTCTCAGACAGCTTCAATTGACCCTGGATGATCTAACTGACAGTTTGTGAATGGTTTATATAGGTTCATTTCCTCCTTCTCAAGTCCCTTCTGCACCTTAGAATCTCCACTTTACAGTTTATGAGTTACTCCTTCTTCCTCTCTCTCCACCTCCACCACCCATTTTTCCCTTTCTCTCTAGAGATCCAGTCATCTCCACAGACCAGGAAGATCATGGCCATATAAGAGTTAGTAATTCATCCCTGAGTAAAAAATTTTATAAATTAAAACTAACATTTGCTAAAAAATTACTGTATGCCAATTCTGTACCTTTAGTGTATTATCACATTTAATCATTACAACTTCCCTGTGAGGAAGAGATCTAAACCTTAGAATTAAGTTAAATGAGCTGCAAGAATTCACATGCCTAGTGATTGGTAAAGCGAAGTCTCTCATCCTGGTCTGCCTGGCCCTAGAGTTCAGGCTCTTGACCACGGTGTTAGATCTGGATCCTCTTTGTCTCAAACCACACCACCATACATAATGCTAATGACCAAGCACCCTGTTCTCTCCCACAGGCCCAGGGTGGACAGTTAGCTATATGAAGACCATCACTTCAGGTATCGTGAAAGTGTGTTTGAGGAGTTGATGAATGTGCGTTCTGCATTGTAAGACTTCCCAGATCTTCATCTTTAAAATGTCACTCTGGGGCCCTGCCCCTTCCCATCAGTTTGAGGAAAGCATTTTTCACATCCTTGTTCCTCAGGCTGTAGATGACAGGGTTGAGGAAGGCTGTGGCAATGTTATAGAAAAGGGCCATTTTCTTGCCACTATTTGACAAGGAGTCAGAGCCAGGGCTCATGTACGTGATGATGCATGGAATAGCAAACATAGTAACCACAGTGATGTGGGAGGCACAGGTGGAGAAAGCTTTTATCCGCCCCTGGGCTAAGCGGATCTTCATGATGGTGGCAAAGATGTTGACATAAACAAGGACAATCAGGGAGAGTGGGACCACAATGTCAATGAAGCCTGTGATGAAGTCCACCAAGTCATTGAGGGAAGTGTCTGCACAGGCCAGCTTCAGGACCGCAGGAACCTCACAGAAGTAGTGGTCAATTTCATTAGGACCACAGTAGGAAAGGCGCATAGCAAAGAAGGTATAGGACAGACCACCCACCACACCATAGGCTGCACAGATGCCCACCATGAAAAGGCACACCCAGTGGCTCATGATGACCTTATAACCGGAGAGGGTGGCAGATGGCCACGTACCTGTCCACGGGACATGATGGTGAAAAGCCAGAGGTACTCAGTGATTCCACAGAAGAGGAAGATGTACATCTGGGCCACACATCTAGCAAAAGAGATGGCTCTCTTCTTGCTGAGAATATGCACGAGCATCTGGGGCACAGTCGTGGTGGTGTAGCACATGTCCAGCATGGAGAGGACACTGATGAAGGAGTACATGGGGCGTGTGTGAGGCGTGTGTCCTGGTGGGTATGAGGGTGATGAGGAGGCTGTTGCTCACAAGGATGAGCAGGTAAAAGGCTAGAAAGAAGGTGAAGAGCAGAGGATTGGTCCTGGGGTTTGAGGCAAAGCCCAACAGGATGAATTCTGTCACAGCTGAATGGTTGAGCTCCTGCATTGTGCTCTGCCTGTTTAAAGAGTTTGAAGTATATGTAATTTATTGGGTTTTGGTGCCAAGGAATTTTCACACTCATTGTTTCATTTATGTCTCCTAACAGGAAGTTTAAATTAGCAGTTGTGGGCACTACTGGATATGTCCCCATAACAGTTTGAATGATTTTGGGGTTTGGTTTGGTATTAAGTTGAGGGTCATCACGATGAAATGGAGAAGACCAAGTCAAGGAAGTGCTGTATTCAATGTTCCATTCTGTTACTCCCTTCCTGAGACAGATTAACCTTTCTCTCTGTTATTTATCCCATTTTCTGTTTTTCTTGGGACAACAGAGGTTGCTAAGCCTTGGTTTAAGGATCAGGATTAGGACTATTACACTCATTATTTGGATTAAGGTTTTTATCACTGTTCAGTTCAGTTTCAGTTCAGTCGCTCAGTCGTGTCTAACTCTTTGTGACCCCATGAATCGCAGCATGCCAGGCCTCCCTGTCCATCACCAACTGCCGGAGTTTACCCAAACCCATGTCCATCGAGTTGGTAATGCCATCCAACCATCTCATCCTCTGTCATCCCCTTCTCCTCCCGCCCCCAATCATTTCCAGCATTAGGATCTTTTCCAATGAGTCAACTCCTCACATGAGGTGGCCAAAGTATTGGAGTTTCAGCTTCAACATCAGTCCTTCCAATGAACACCCAGTACTGATCTCCTTTAGGATGGACTGGTTGGATCTCCTTGCAGGCCAAGGGACTCTCAAGAGTCTTCTCCAACACCGCATTTCAAAAGCATCAATTCTTTGGCACTCAGCATTCTTCACTGTCCAACTCTCACATCCATACATGACCACTAGAAAAACCATAGCCTTGACTAGACGGACCTTTGTTGGCAAAGTAATGTCTCTGCTTTTTAATATGCTATCTAGGTTGGTCATAACCTTCCTTCCAAGGAGTAAGCATCTTTTAATTTCATGGCTGCAATCACCATCAGCAGTGATTTTGGAGCCCCAAAAAATAAACTCTGACACTGTTTCCCCATCTATTTCCCATGAAGTGATGGGACCAGATGCCATGATCTTAGTTTTCTGAACGTTGAGCTTTAAGCCAACTTTTTTTTTTTTAATTTATTTATTTTAGTTGGGGGCTAATTACTTTACAATATTGTAGTAGTTTTTGCCATACATTGACATGAATCAGCCATGGGTTCACATGTGCTCCCCCCCGCGCCCGAAACCCTCCTCCCACCTCCCTCCCCTTCCCATCCCTCTGTGTCATCCCAACGCTCCATCCCCGCTGAACATCCATCCCATGCATAAAACATGGAATGGTGTTCCGCTTCACATATGACAATATACATGTTTCAATGTTATTGTCCCAGAACGTCCCACCCTCACCTTCTCCCTCAAGAGTCCACAGGACTGTTCTATGAATCTGTGTCTCTTATTCTGTCTCACATATAGGGTTACCATTACCATCTTTCAAATTCCATATACATGTATTAGTATACTGTATTGGTGCTTTTCTTTCTGGCTCACTTCACTCTGTATAATGGGCTCCAGTTTCATCCATCTCAATAGAACCGATTCAAATGTATTTTTTTTAATGGCTGAGTAATATTCCATTGTGTATATGTACCACAGCTTCCTTATCCATTCATCTGCCGATGGACATCTAGGTTGCTTCCATGTCCTGTAAGCCAACTTTTTCACTCTCCTTTTTCACTTTCATCAAGAGGCTCTTTAGTTCTTCTTCACTTTCTGCCATAAGGGTGGTGTCATCTGCATATTCTGAGGTATTGATATTTCTCCCCGGCAATCTTGATTCCAGCTTGTGCTTCTTCCAGCCCCAGCGTTTCTCATGATGTACTCTGCATATAAGTTAAATAAGCAGGGTGACAATATACAGCCTTGACGTACTCCTTTTCCTATTTGGAACCAGTCTGTTGTTCCATGTTCAGTTCTAACTGTTGCTTCCTGACTGTTAGGATTAGCATTAAGTTTAGAATTGGGGTTTAAAGTGGATTCTACATCAAGTTTTGACTTCGTATTTAAGATTTATCTTTTTCTAGTGAACAAAACTTCACTGGTGTTCACTAATGATGTCATTGATTCATCATGTTTTTGCCAAAAACTTACCATTTGTTATAAATCAGAGAGGTAAGGAAGAGTTAAAAATAATATGGGTGGAAAAGTGATTTCATTCAGTCTACCAAGATAAATTCTAAATGTGTCAGAGTTTAATGCAAAAAAAACAATTATATAGCAACTTAGGAGAAAATACACATGGGTGAATATTTATTTTTTGATGGGACAGAGAAAGGCTGTTGGCATCACCAAAATGTTCTAAGTCCTTCAGCCTCATGGTGTTGACCCTTTTCCCTCTAATAAGCAAACAAAGCAACACAACTCCTCATTTGAGTTGCTCTATATTTCCTCAGTATTGTTGAGGGATTCTTGTGCATTTCTGTCCATTTTGCTCTAAAATCTGTGCTGCTGTTCAATCCTTGACCCCTCCTAACTGACTTTCTTGTGTCAGTACTGACCTCTTCAGTGGTTTATCCCTATTCTCTTTCTCCTTTATGCCCCAAAGTTCACCAACGCAAGGATGCTATTTGTACAACTCGTCCTGAAGGTGTAGGTAAAAGGACGATGACTTACATTGCAGCACAGAACAGAAAATGATTTTACAAATGAACACAGTATTGTAAAGGCTGTAAGTCATCTGTGCAGCAGATTTTCCTCCCTATCCTCCAGCCAGCTGTTTCTAACCTCTTTCCTGGAACCTCATCTCATCTCTTTTTTGTCTCCCTGCCCTAGGATTTTCCTTACTCCTGTTACTGGGGCAACCAGCCACAAATCCCCAATTCCTCTAACTCAGTGAGTTTAGACTTTCCTGTGCTTCATAATCACCTGGGGGGCTTGTCAGATGCTGCTGTGCCTCATACCAAGTTGTAATTTGGAAAATCTTGGGTGGAGCCTGAGAATTCTCATTTCTAATAAGTTGCTAAGTAATGCAGATTCTAGGGGCCACACTTTGAGAACTGATTTACTTAGTTGTAAAGGGAAATTTGGTTCTTTCACAATTTGCCTGTCTCTACATTATGCTCAAGCTGCTATGTTCCCCATGGCCAGACCAATATTTTCTTTCCTTCATGTGAGCATAAAAATAAAAGAAGAAAACTAAAGAAAAAGATGAATACTCCTGGCTACAAAAAAAGGAAATTTTTCTCTAAGTTAAAAAAATGAATAATATCTGTTGCATTTGTGGAATACAAGTGATTAATATCATTAGAATATAAAGATCGCTTCTTCATAAAGAAAAACAATAACCGAGAATATGAATAATCCATTTACAAAAGAGGAGATTAATGAACTACAAAAGTTTAAACTTAATAGAAATCAAAGACTGAAAATTAAAACATCAATGAAATAATTTTAACCTAACATTGACAAAATATTATTTTGAAATGATAATATCTGGCATCAACCAGCTTACAGTAAAAGAGAAATTCTTATATATTGATATGAGAATTCATATGGGAATAAATTACTCTAATCTTTCTATAGGAAAATTTGACAGTATGTAATTTCACCTGTCATAACTCCTTGGAAGAAAAGCTATGTATGACAAACCTAGACAGCATGTTAAAAAGCAGAGACGTCACTTTGCCAACAAAGGACCCTATGGTCACAGCTATGTTTCTTCCAGTAGTCATGTACTGATGCGAGAATTGGATCATAAAGATGACTGAGAACCAAAGGATTGATGCTTTTGAATTGTGGTGTTGGAGAAGACTCTTGAGAGTCCCTCAGACTGCAAAGAGATCAAACTAGTCAACCCTAAAGGAAATCAACCGTGAATATTCATTGGAAGGACTGATGCTGAAACTGAAGCTCCAATACTTTGGCCACCTGATGCGAAGAACTGACTCATTTGAAAAGACCCTGGTGCTGGGAAAGATTGAAGGCAGGAGGAGAAGGGGATGACAGAGGATTAGATGGTTGGATGGCGTTACCAACTCGATGGACATGAGTTTGAGCAAGCTCTGGGAGTTGGTGATGGACAGGAAAGCCTGGAGTGCTGCAGTCCATGGGGTCATAAAGAGTTGCACACACCTGAGCGACTGAACTAAACAGAACTCACCTTTAAGGATTTTGCATAGGGAAAAATGAAAGATGTGGGGAGAGATTTTCATCAAGGAGGTTTATGAGAGTATTACTTCTAATGGGTAAAATTGGACAAAACATAAATGTCTTATCACAGGTAATTGGTTAAGTCAATTATGGTCTATTGATATGATTAAATACTTTGTAGCCTTTAAAATGGGCTTCCAGGGTGGTTCCGTGGTAAAGCACCTGCCTGCCAAACAGGAGACACAGGAGATGTGGGTTTGATCCCTGGGTTGGGAAGATTCCATGGAGGAGTAAATGGCAACCCACTAAAGCATTCTTGCCTGAAAGATTCCACAGACAGAGGAGCCTGTTGGGCTATAGTCCATGGGGTTGCAAGAGTCAGACACAGCTGAGCAACTGAGCACGCACACACCAACCTTTAAAATGTTTTGTAGACTATTTCACATTGTGGAGAAATGCTCCAACAGATTGTTAAGTTAAAAAGAAGAATATGAAACTATATATAGCCCAATCCTAATAGTACAAAGATCATATGCACAGACTAAGAATTGGAAATAATTATACCAAAACATTAACAGTGGTCATTTCTGGTGATTACATTTACAGGTGGTATTTATTTTTAAAAACTCTTTGTTGTTGTTGGTGTTGAGTTGTTCAGTCATGTCCGACTCTTTGCAACTCCATGGACTGCAGCATGCCAGGCTTCCCTGCCCTCCATCATCTCTCGGAGCCTGTTCAAACTCATGTCCATTGAGTTGGTGATGCCGACTCAACCAACCATCTCATCCTCTGTTGTCCCCTTCTCCTCCTGCCTTCAGTCTTTCCCAGGATCAGGGAATTCTTTGAACTTTCCAATTTTTATACAATAATCATAAATAACTTTTACAATAAGGAATAAAGTTTGAATGATACTTCGAAGATGGAATATATAGGGATTTGTCTTCTCCATTCAGAGTAGTTAGATGAAAGGGTGGATGTGAGAGTGGAAGATCAGAGATGGAGAAAGACATGTTGGACCGAGACAAGACTGGAAGAGGACGGAAGGGAGAGCTTCTCCTTTCTTCTGAGCTCATCCCCTACACTGAGCTGCACTTGGAAATCAGCTTATATAGATTAATACACATACATTTACTGCTTAAGGTAAAAGTCTTTTGGGTAGGAGATAATCCTGAGAGATGGAAACCCTTCAACAAGGTTCCTGGTGATGAGGGGCTGCCCAGTTTTTACCTCCAGCTTGTACCTGCAGGGTTGGGGTAGAGGAGATGTGGGTGACAGGACTCTGCCTCCTGGTACTCCTTGCCCTAAGAAGAGTTTGTGTCTTTGTCCTAAGTGGAGCCTGGGGACTGGTTCCTGCCATTACTTCACTTGGCTTGTTTGCTGTGTGTCTTAAGGGCCATTTACTTGGCCTCTCTGAACCTCAGGTTCTGACCCTGCTACAGCCATATTTGACAAAGAAATGTTACCAATGAGAAGTAGTCAGAAATGGATTGTGTAATTGCAAATTCCTGGTAGGGGTGAGCCTCTAGTCCCCAAATTGGTTATAGCTGGGGCTGGGGGCACCAGCCTTGTTCCCTGTTAGGATGTAATAGAAATCAGAAAAAAAATTGTTTTCTTTTCACATTGGACCCTTATATTTAACTTCTACTCACATACCTACTCTCCTGCAGCACAGGTTAAGAGACAGAAGACTCAAAGTAGTCTTGAATTTTCACTTTTTCCATTTAGAGCCATGATTCTGAGCAGGTAACTGTGAAAAGGAGGTTTATTGCAATAATACATGATTCTGTCAAGATCTGAAGATATGTTTTCTGCTCCCTTCCCCTGTCATCAGCTCTTCCCTCTTTCCCTGATACCCTCCTGCAGCATCAGCACCAACCTGCAGGGGCTAAGAATGACTCAGAGAAACAGAAAAAACTAGAGAGCAACAAAAGCAGAAAGAAAGATGGGAAAAGATAGAGAAGTTCAGAAGGCAAGAAGAGACACAAACACAAGAGACAAGAAGGCAGAGAGAGGCACTGAGAACCAGAATCTGGGGGCGGGCACAAACATGAAGAGAGCAAAATGGATGGTGGGCATGTAATTGACATCAACAGGAGGAGAAGGTGGGAGCTCAGAAGGAGGAAGAAGGTGGGAGAATGTTTATTCTCTTTGTGTAAAGAGTGGACAAAAGACTAGAGGAAAGAGGCAGAGAGATATGAGACCCAAAGAGTCAGCGGATGGAAAAAGATGAAGACACAAAAGGAGAAAGAGGCAGGGAGACAAGGGAAAGACAGAAAGGGATGTTGGAGATACTGGAAGGTGGAGTGTGAGCCAGGTCTGAGAGAAAGAGGCACCAGAGGGCTGACCAGGTTGTGACTGGAACAGCAAAGAGCCTGCAGAGACCAGACAGGGGAAAAGAGAAACAGGCAATCCACAGGGCAAGTGGAGAGAGGAAGGGACAAGGCCAGTCTCCCGGGGAGAGAGAAGAGAGGGCAAGGGCAAAAAGATGGGGGTGACTGCAGACAAGGGAGAGCAGGACAGAGGAGTGGAAGCAAAGAGAGCGGGAATGTGAGGGAGATTCACAGACAGTGGAGGAAGGATGGCAGAGAACCGGGCTCCCAGGCTAGACCCAGAAACACTTGTGAGTTAAAGAGGCAGCTGTAGACTAAAGAGAAGAGGTAAAAAGCAGGATGTCTGGAGGTGACTCTACTGCAGGCAAATCCAGTAGTACAGTGAGCAGTAAACAGACGTCAAGTTAGAAAGAAAGGCACAGAGTGAACTGAAGACCCAGTCAAACAGAACACTAAAGCTACATACTCAGGAAAAAAAGTTAGAGGATATGGGACAACGACTTTGGAGGCAGAGAAACACAGAGACAGCAAACAGAAATATAGGCAGGAGAAAGATGGAGATGGATGGAGAGTAAGAAAGAAAAGGAAAAGCAGAGACAGATAATAACAGACCCAGAGAAAGAGAAAGGGATGGATGGACACACAGAGAAAGAGAGGCAGAGAGAGCCATGGACACACTCACATAGATGTGGAGAGAGAGACCGAAGTGAGCGGGAACTGCAGACCAGGCTGGGCTCCACTCTAGAGCTCCCAGCATGGCTTGGGAGCATTTGCAGGCTGGCTTGCTCCCCAGAATGGTTGGGGCACTGCTATCTCGAGCTTATAACTCTGCTGGGAAGGGGGTTGTGGGCACAGCTCCCTCAGATTCATGGGCCACTCATGAGAGGCATGTGGCCCCAGGGCTCTAGCCAGGAGCCACAGCTTCTGCAGCCCTTTCCTGTGGTCAGGGAGGAAGAACCAGGTTCCCATTCAGGAGCATCATTCCTGCTCAGGCCAGGCCCTTCTGGAAGTCCAGGTAGGGCAGCCAGAATGTAAGGCTCAGCTGCAACAGGAGTGTTGCTGAGGGGGAGGCGTGTCCTGGCACTCAGGATGTGCTCAGAGGACAGCTCTTTTCTCAGCCGCTCCTCCTTCCCCAGGAAAAGAAAAATGAGCTCCCCTGGGAGGTGTAAGGTGATGAGGGCCATAAAATGGTCCTCTCCCATGGAGGTCTGAAACTACCCATTGGCCTCTTGAGTCTCAGATCCATGAGGGTGTGTTCTGTCATTTCAAGTCACTTGATGAAAAGCTTTTTTCAAGCAGAAGAGAAGGGGCCAGGTACCCTTGTGGCCCCTCACTTGGCAAGGACTGTAGCATCAAGGACCTGATATAGGAAACAGGAAGAACTAGCCTCCTGCAATTTTGAGAGAGTGAGGTAGCAAGGAAGTCTTTGAAGCCCCTTTTTGACGTCTCTGGCCAAGGGGTAGGGAGTTCAGTCCTGCCTGAAGGCAAAAGAAACTTCAGGCTCCATCCTTCCTGAGCACGAGAAGGTCCCCTGCCCACACAGAGCCCAGGGGGATTGGAGTTACATTTGTTTCTTGGGCAAATATTTCCCCACAGGAGCCAGACTGGGGTTTGGGCTGAAAGCTGGGAGCGACACAGGGGGAGGCTGATGAGAGCAGAGCCCATCTGCAGAGCCTGGCTTCTGGGAAAAGCGGTCTCCATAGGCGGGGGCACCAGGCACATTCCAGCCCTCACTGTGTCCTACACTCCCCAGATGAAGTCCCTTCTTTCTCCTCCTTATTGGTCACTCGAGCAATTCCTCCTGGGTGACGGTCTGTCTCCTGCTCCCCAGATCCTGATCCTGACCCCAGTGTGGAGTCCACTGCAGCACTGACTAGGTCCTGGAGGTCTCTTCCTCCACTGGAGGGGAGTTCAGGGTTTGGTGGTTTTCACATCCAGCTAAATCTGACTTAAGCTCCCTCTGAGACCCTCAGGTCTCAAAGGAAGGTCTTTGCCTGCCTCCCACCCTATCTTCATACCTCTGGAGGGCTGTATCCTTTCTCACATTCCCCTGGCCCAGCCTGGAACGCTCTCTCCCAGGCTGCCCACTCCAAGCAACCAGGGTTTCCAGGTGCGTGACCCACCTCGCTTCTCCAATGGCAGGGTCTGGATTCAACAACAGGCTCTGGGGGCGGTAAGCATTCCCACGGCTGCTATAGCTGGCTTTCTAATCTGCAGCTCTGACTTTCCTCCCCTGGGCCGTAGCCCACATTGGTTCCATGTGCAGCTCCTTCGTCCAGCTGCCAAAGACCTTCCTGCCCTGAATCTTGTCCACCTCCCTGCAGCCTTCCCTCTTGAAGATCAAGGAAATCTTTGACATACGTTTATTTGAGAAAAACCATAAGGAAAAGACTCATAAGTTTATTAAGAATTCTATTCATTATAAGTCATTATTCTATTCTATTCATCAAAAAAGTGAAAAGAATGCTTTTCAGCAGTGAAAACAAATCAGTGAGGAAAAATGTCAAAACATAATGAATGAGTAAATAAATCAATGTATCAGAAGAATACATACTGTGTAACTGAATTTTAAAAATCATGGAAACAATAAATTGTTTAAGAATTGTGTTATATTTTTCAAAATATTAATAAAAGCAATTAAAAATTTTTAGATCTTAAAATGTTAACTATCATTGTCTCCAAGTCTAAGATAATAGCTATGTGTTTGCACCTATTATATAATTTTAAGAATTAACTTATATGACTTTTGCAACAAAGAAAACAAGTAATAAACTGAGAGAAGATATTTTCTTTTTAAAATTTTTATGTATTTGGTTGTTCCAGGTTTTAGTTGTGGCATGTGAATCCTTAATTGTGGCATATGGGATCTAGTTCCCCCACCAGGGATTGAGCCCAGGCCCCATGGATTGAGAGCATGGAGTCTCAGCCATTGAACCACTAGGGTAGTTCCCAAGAAGATATATTCAGAGCATGAGAATAATAGCGAACATATGATAAGCTACAAACTAAGAAAAGGTAAACGTATCTCATATTCATTGAACAGTTAGTATTTGTTTTTTATTATAATAAGTGCTTTCATGTATTATCTCATTTAACCCTTCTAACACTCATCTGGGAGAAGGCAATGGTAACCCACTCCAGTACTCTTGCCTGGAAGATCCCCTGGGCGGAGGCTGGTAGGCTGCAGTCCATGGGGAGGCTAAGAGTCAGACACGACTGAGCAACTTCACTTTCACTTTTCACTTCCATGCATTGGAGAAGGCAATGGCAACCCACTCCAGTGTTCTTGCCTGGAGAATCCCAGGGATGGAGGAGCCTGGTGGGCTGCCGTCTATGGGGTCGCACAGAGTCGGACAAGACTGATGCAACTTAGCAGCAGCAGCAGCAACACCCCTCTGAAGTCTATGGTATATTCTTCCCATTAACAGATGAGGCAACTGAGACTCACAGAAGTTAGTAATTTGCCCATCATCACTGAGTTAGTAAAGGGTTAGCTGAGGTTAGAATACAGAAATCTGACTCCAGAGTTGACTTCACTACTCAATATTACCAATAATCTTATGAAAAGATGTTCAATTCACTAGCAATCAGGGACTTAGAAATGAAGTAAAAACGATGTCACCATTTTCCATCTATGAGATAGATAGCAATTTTAGAATGACTGAGACAGATGATATTATCAAGTGTTGATGAGAATGAATGGTGTACATTGGTATAACTACTTAGAAGAATAATTTAGGAGCATCTAGCAAATTTGAAAGCTTTAAACTCTACTAAATTCACTGGAAAAAATACTTACATATGGAGAAATGTCCAAAGACATTTGTCACAGAGTTGTTTAAATAGTGAAAAGTTGGAAATGAACAAAAGTTCAATAATAAAGAATTAGATAGATGAAATGTGGCAAATTAAAATGCTTTTTAAAGAGAATGAGTTAGGGACTTCCCTGGTGGATGAGAATCTGCCTAATGCAGGGGAAATGAATTTGATCCCTGGTCTGGGAAGAATCTGCATACCAGGGAGCAACTAAGCCCATGTGCCACAACTACCGGGCCTGTGCTCTAGAGCCTTCAAGCTGCAACAACTGAGCCTGCTCAAACTCATGTCCATCGAGTTGGTGATGCCACCCAACCATCTCATCCTCTGTCATCCCCTTCTCATCCTGTCTTCAATCTTTCTCAGCATCAGGGTCTTTTCCAATGAGTCAGTTCTTTGCATCAGGTGGCCAAAGTATTGGAGCTTCAGCATCAGTTCTTCCAATGAATATTCAGGACTGATTTCCTTTAGGACTGACTGGTTGAAACTCCTTGCAGTTCAAGGGACTCTCAAGAGTCTTCTCCAACACCACAGTTCAAAAGCATCAATTCTTTGGCACTCATACTTCTTTATGGTCCAACTCTCACATCCATACATGACTACTGGAAAAACCATAGCTTTAACTAGATGGACCTTTGTTGGCAAAGTAATGTCTCCACTTTTTAATAAAATCTTAAGTGCATACAGAAAATTCTCTGTATTCTTTATGAATACAATTTTATGTAAGCAAAAGCTTTAAAACACCCTGAATAGACTACAGTTTAATGACAGTGGTTGACTCAGAGTCCATTATTTCTAAAATGTCCTAACTGGTAAATGTGGGACCTGATTTCCAGAATCCTCTTCTTATTGGTTTTGGGATTTGGCCTGCAGAAGTGAAGTAGCAGTTCTTATTGTTGGATTGAAAGTTTTTGTGATCAGGTATAGTGATGGCTAGACACTGAGGCTCATTTGGTCTTAGTTTGTCCTTGTTTTCCTTGGTAAGCTTATTTTATCGAGAGCTGACCCTGGAACTAATAGTAAAGCCTGGACTACACCTGAATCCTTGGCTGTGGACTCTCAGAGGCAACAGGTTTTCAGAGACCTCTTTAAGAGTTCCCCTGTCATGGTTCAGTGGTAAGGAATATGCCTGCCAAGCAGGAGATATGGGTTTGATTCCTGGGTTGAGAAGATCCCCTGGAGAAGGAAATGACAATCCACTCTAGTATTCTTGCCTGATAAATCTGATGGACTGAAGAGTCTGGTGGGCTAGTCCATGGAGTTACAAAGAGTTGAACAGGACTTAGCTACTGAGCACATGAAACACTGTTAGGGCTGGATAAAGTTGTGGTATATATATGTATATATGTGTATATACATATGAAGAAATGAAGTGAAGTCGCTCAGTCATGTCCGACTCTTTGCGACCCCATGGACTGTAGCCTACAAGGCTCCTCTGTCCATGGTATTTTCCAGGCAAGAGTACTGGAGTGGGTTGCCATTTCCTTCTCCAGGGGATCTTCCTGACCCAGGGATCGAACCCAGGTCTCTCGCATTGCAGGCAGATGCTTTACCATCTGAGCCACCAGGGAAGCCATATATATATGCACAATGGAATATTACTCAGCCATAAAAAGAAACAAATTGGAGTCAGTTCTAATGAGGTGGATGAACCTAGAGCCTGTTATACAGAGTGAAGTAAGTCGGAAGAGAAAAACAAATATCGTATATTAAAGCATTTATATGGGATCTAGAAAAATGGTGCTGATGAACCTATTTTCATGGCAGGAATAGAGATGCAAACATGGAGAACAGACTTGTGTACACATGGGGTAAGGAGAGAGTGGGACTAATTGAGAAAGCAGCTCTGAAGCATATACATTACTTTGTATATAAAATAGATAGCTAGTGGGAAGTTGTTGTATAACATAGGAAGTTCAATTTGGTGCTCTGTGACAACCTAGAGGGGTGGGATGGGGTAAGGGGTGAGAGGAAAGTTCAAGAGGGAGGGGACATATGTATACTTATTGCTGATTCATGTTGTTGTATGGCAGAAGCCAACACAATATTGTAAAGCAATTATCTTCCAATTAAAAAACATTAAAAAGAGAGAGAGAGAGTTCCCCTGTCAATGAAATTGAGTCAGCTGAAGTGATGTGGATGAACCTAGAGCCTGTCATACAGAGTGAAGTAATTCAGAAAGAGAAAAACAAATATCACGTATTAATGCTAATATATGGAATCTAGAAAACTGGTACTGATGAACCTACTTGCATGGCAGAAATAGAGGTGCAGGCATAGAGAATGAACTTACGGACATCAGTGGGGAAGGAGAGTGGAGGAAGAACTGAAAGAGTAGCATTGACATATATGCACCACTATGTGTAAAACAGCTAGCTGGTGGGAAGCTGCTGTATAGCATAGGGAGCTCAGCTGTGTGCTGTGATGACCTATGGTGGTAGAATGGGATGGCGGGAAGGAGGCTTAAGAAGGAGGGGATATTTATATACATATAGCTGATTCACTGTGTTGTCCAGAGAAACTAATACAACATTGTGAAGCAATTATATTCCAATTAAAAAAGATCGTTCCCCTGTTATAGTGTGTTAATGCATTGGATCTGGGGCTTCTCACACCTTCCTGTAAGCTCTGACTTGTCTGCCTTTACCAGTAGATCATGATTAAGTATTAGTGATTTTATTCTGATCCTCCAATGCCCCCTCCTCAGTCTTGTCACAGTTGTGTAAGGTCTAATCCCTAAAATAAATTCTTAATCCATAGCACATACAGTGTCTATGTTTCTTGAATGAACTCCAGCTGCTACATATAACAAGTTTGCGCAGAGCTAGCCTGCCAGGCATGGCCTTGTAGCAGGCGCCTCCTCTGCCTGGTGGAAAACTTGAACCATCTGGATTTAACCAAAACAGTAGTACCTCTGAACTTGCAAAGCTTCTTGAACTGTGAAATAGAGGAACTATATTGGGGACTGGCCCTGCAGGTCACTGGAGGTTGGCCAGGAGATACCACTTACTCACAGCTCAGTACAATTCAGTCGCTCAGTCATGTCTGACTCTTTGCAACCCAATGGACTGCAGCATGCCAGGTTTCCCTGTCCATCACCAACTCCCGGAGAACCCAAATCCATGTCCATCAAGTCGGTGATGCCATCCAATCATCTCATCCTCTGTCGTCCCCTTTTCCTCCTGCCCCCAATCCCACCCAGCATTAGAGTCTTTTCCAATGAGTCAACTCCTCGCATGAGGTGGCCAAAGTATTGGAGTTTCAGCTTCAACATCAGTCCTTCCAGTGAACACCCAGGATTGATCTCTTTTAGGATGGATTGATTGGATCTCCTTGCAGTCCAAAGGACTCTCAAGAGTCTTCTCCAACACCACAGTTCAAAAGCATCAATTCTGCGGTGCTCAGCGTTCTTCACCGTCCAACTCTCACATCCATACATGACCACTGGAAAAACCATAGCCTTGACTAGATGGACTTTTGTTGGCAAAGTAATGTCTCTGCTTTTAAATATGCTATCTAGGTTGGCCATAACCTTCCTTCCAAGCAGTAAGCGTCTTTTAACTTCATGGCTGCAATCACCATCAGCAGTGATTTTGGAGCCCCCCAAAATAAAGTCTGACACTGTTTCCACTGTTTCCCCATCTATTTCCCATGAAGTGATGAGACCAGATGACATGATCTTAGTTTTCTACACCAAACTAAAAATCTCCACTGCAAAGGAAACCATCAGCAAAATGTAAAGGTAATCTACATAATGGGAGAAAATATTTGCAAATCACATATCTGATAAGGGATTGCAGGCCTGGTGGCTCAGACAGTAAAGAATCTGCCTGGGTTCTATCTCTGGGAAGATTCTCTGGAGAAGGAAGTGGCAACTCACTCCAGTATTCTTGCCTGGAAAATCTCATGGACAGAGGAGGCTGGCAGGCTACAGTTGGGTTACAGTCATGGGAGTCGCAAAGAGTCAGATACAACTGAGCAACTAACACTTTCACTTCATCTGATAAGGGAGTATTTTCAAAATACATAAAGAAATCATACAGCTCAATAGCAAAAAAAGGGGTAAAAATGAATCTGATTTAAAAATGGGTAGAGGAACTGAATAGACATTCTTCAAAAGAAAATATACAAATGCTCAATAGTTACTTGTATATTGATTCAGCATTACTAATCGTCAGGAAAATGCAAATCAAAACTATAATGAGGTATCAACTCACATCTGTTAGAATGATTATCATCAAATATACATGTGACAACAAGTGTTTGCAAGGATGTGGATAAAATGGATCCCTGGTGCATGTTGGCAGGGATGTAAGTTGGTATAGCCACTATGGAAAACTGTACAGAAGGTTCTCAAAAATTTTTTGGAAAGAGCTACCATATGATCCAGCAATCATACTTCTGGATATATATCCAAAGGAAATAGAAAGAGGATATCAAAAATATACCTGCACTTCCATACTCATTGAAGCATTATTCACAATAGCCATGATATGGAAACAACCTAAATGTATATCAACACTTAAATGGCAAAGAAGATGTGTTATAGATAGGTACATAGATACATAGGGATATGTATTATTCCTCCATGGGAAAGAAAGCAATCTTGCCATTTGCAATAATACAGATGGACTTTGGGGCATCATGTTAAGTGAAATAAGACAAATACTGGATAGTGTCATATATATTTCATTTTTAAAATATTAAACTCACAGAAATGAGAGGAGAAAACCTGCTGCAGGAGCTGTGGGAAGGGGAAAATAGGGAGAGGTTGGTAAAAGTGTACTACAAACTTTCAGCTGTAAGATGAATAAAGTCTGAAGATCTAATAGAAATCATGACTATTTTTTTAGTGATGACTATAGTTGCTAGCACAGTATTATACAATTGAAATTTGCTAAGAGAGTAGAACTTAAATGTTGTCACATACACACACAAAATAGATAAATACATGAGTTAGTAGATGGAGGAATCCCTTCACAATGTATACATTTATCCAATCATCATGATACATGCTTTAAGTATCTTACAATTTTACAAGTCGATTGTACTTCAATAAAGCTGAAAAAATTTTAAGTATGTATATCTTTTGACCTGGGCTTCCCAGGTGGCGCTAGTGGTAAAGAATCTGCCTGCCAATGCAGGAGATGTAAGAGACATAGGTTTTATCTCTGGGTCGAGAAGATCCCCTGGATGAGGGCATGGCAACCCACTCCAGTATTCTTGCCTGGAGAATCCCATGGACAAGAGGAGCCTGATGGGCTACAGTCCATAGGGTTGCAAAGAGTTGGACATGACTGAAGTGACAGCACGCACGCATCTGTTGACCCAGCAGTAGAAACAGTATGTCATTTGTATCATTATTATGTTATACCATTATGCCCCTCACCTTAAAAAGACAAAATTATATTTCTATATGTTTATATATATATATATATATATATATATATATAATGCTAAAGCAAATTTTCTTAAAATCTGGAAGCAGACTTAACCTCTGATGTGGCGACTAATATTGAAGTAAAGATCAAAAAGGACTTCTACTTATCTGTATTGTTTGAATGTTTACAATGAGTTTATTAATGTTAGCTTGTATAATTAGAGACAAAATAAAAGCAATTACAAATAGCAGCCGTTAAAAAACACTGCAGTGGTTTCTGATGTAACCAGGCTGTCACTGCCACTTTTCAGGCTTCTGATAGCTCTGGTCTTCAGCAACTGAATAGCGTGGCAAGGTTATCTCAAGGTGGTAAAAACTTCTCAGCCAGGATATGCTACCTGAATTTTGGGGGCTGCCTTCAGTTCGTGATATGGCTTCCTGAGGAAAATCAAAGGCCCCAGACTTTGAGCTACTGAGAATTCCCCAGAAATTCTGCATTAGCTGGACACTTCCCAGGAGGATGCAAGAACTGTCAATTATAGAAAACTACGCTCTTCTAATCACAATTAAGCTAGAAGTAACGCACTGATCATTCTTCCTCTTTCCCCTTCCTGCTATGTCTTTAAGTCTATTCCCCAGTTACTGGGAGCCACTCCTGGGTCCCTCTGCCCCTGGAGGGCAACTTCCTGGCTGTGGCCCAATTAATCCATAGCTGAGTTGCTCTGAGGTAACAAGCCCTGGGAGGCTTGTTAAATTCAGTGCTTAAGGATATGGGAGAAACATCATTAAGAACTTCAGCTTATTAAACCTCTGGGCCAACAGCCACAGCTAAGAAGAAAAAGCAGAAATGATTCTGTGTCCCTCAGAGGCACCTCAAGAAACTTTCTTAAACTTTTACCTAACTTTATCCCAAGTGCATACCTTAGTTACTCACATACCCAAGGTACCTTAACTCTCACCACCACCATTGCCCCTGTTATTTTCATCACACATTACATCATCATCGTAACTTCATCACTTCACTAGTATTCTCATTATCATTTTCACCATCACCCAAAAATATCATCCTTTCTTTATTGCACTATCATTCACAATATTAACGCCTAACTCATCATCGCAAACATCATCAATATTACACCATCCCCATTATCACTCAAACACCACCATTCAGCTTCAGCACTTCATCACCATCACTATAATATATCGGCAGCTCATGAGAAGACAGCGGGGTCCTCAAAATTCAGAGAAAAAGTCTTTATTTGAGAAACAGACAAGAAAAATACTTATACGCAGCTGTTCTATGATTTCAACCAGGTAAAAAAGAACAAAGCAGGCCATGATGAGAAATAATAAACTGAGATAAGAAGAAGGCATTAAGTACAATAAAATATAATTTGACACAGAAGTCAAAAGAGACCCTGAAGTGAACACAGTAAATGGGACAATTGGTCTTGCATAAAATTTTAAATATTCCCAGAAGGCAGTGGAAAAGAAAGAAAATTATGATGATTACAGAGTTGTGTCAGGGAGGAAGAAACTTTCTTCTACTCTTCCAGTTTCTTTTGGTCTAAGGGCTTCCCTGGTGGCTCAGATGGTAAAGAATCTGCCTGCAATGCAGGAGACCCAGGTTCAGTCCCTGGGTTGGGAAGATCCCCTGGAGAAGGAAACGGCAACCCACTCCAGTATTCTTGCCTGGAGAATTCCATGGACAGAGGAAGCTGGTGGGCTACAGTCCATCGGACCATGAAGAGTTGGACGTGACTGAGTGACTAACACTTATGAATTAAACTGACATGAGATAGATTAACAGGAGAAAATCACAAAATTTTAATAACAGGTATACATGGGAGAGACCCAGGAAAACTAACTCAAAATGGCTGAAACCCTCACCTTAGATACCATCTTCAGCTCAGGACAAACCACTGGGGCTAGTGGTTTGAGCCTTCAAAGGGGAGGGAGGCAATTCATAAGAAGAAGGAAAAGCAAATGTTTGATTTAAAAAAATGTTCACTGGGCCATGTAGAGATAAGGGGACACAGAGTGTGCTCTGTTTTCTCAGAGCTTCCCCACCACACCTGGTCCATATTCACTGCAGATGTCTCTGGTGGTAGCTTTATTCCTGTAATAGACCCTCTCCCTAATTGCTTCAGGCAGTTAGCAGGAAGGCCTAAATTTCTTCTTGAGCCTTTTGGACCTTGATTGTTTTCACCTTGAAATAATTCACGTGCCATAAAGACATTTGGCATGCTTAGACACTCAATTTTGTCCAACTCTTTGCAACCCCATGGACTGTAGCCCGCCAGGCTCCTCTGTCTATAAGATTCTCCAGGCAAGAATATGAGAATGAGTAGCCATTCCTTCCTTCAGAGATCTTCCTGACCCAGGGATCAAACCTGGGTCTCCTGCATTGCAGGTAGATTCTTTACTGGCTGAGCCACCAGGGAGGCCCAGAGACATTTGGGGACAGCAGATTTTGTTCCCCTACAGCTACATAGATCCAACTTACAAGTATTAAAGGATTTCCAAAGAAGATAATAGTAAATGCAACAGAGGCATCATCCAAAGCTACAGGAAAACCTTCTGAATCTCAAAAGAAATTCTCTGAAGATCAAAACATTCCACTGTATTCCAGGGAAAAGTAATGAAAGAAGTCTAAAGACTTCCCTAGTGGTCCAGTGGCTAAGACTCCACGCTCCCAGTGCAGGCGGCCCGGGTTCCATTCTTGGTCAGGGAACTCGATTCCATATGCCACAACTAAAAATCCCACACGCTGCAACTAAAGAGCCTGAGTGCCAAAACCAAGACCTGGTGCAGTCAAATAAATAAATATTAAGTATTTTTAAAAAAGAAGTCTATACCTTCATATATTCACCTGATAATCTGTTCTCCACACTGCAGCTAGAATGATCCATTAAAAATGTGTTTTAGAACACCATCCTCAGTTTTAAATACTCGATTAACTTTCCAGTGTTTTTAAAATAAAGAACAAAGCTCTAAGGTGGCCTCCAACGCCTGTGATTTGACTCGGTTAATTCTCCACATGCTTCTCCTTTGCTTTCTGCCTAACTGACCTTTCTGTTCCTTGTACATGCCATGCTCCTTCTGACTGTAGGAACTTGTTATATTATTTCCTCCTCCCATTAATTTCCTCTACATACTAAGTCACTTCAGTCGTGTCCGACTCTTTGTGACCCCATAGACTGTAGCCCACCAGGCTCCTCTGTCCACTGGATTCTCCAGGCAAGAATACTGGAGTGGTTCCCGTGACCTCCTCCAGGGGATCCTCCTGACTTGGTTAACTCCTAATTTAGGATCTCACACTTCACTTCCACAAGGAAACCTTTGCCCAGACCCAACTAGACTATATGTACCTATTACATGCCCTTGTAGCACCATGCATCTTTCCAGTTTAGTACTTCTAACAATTGGGGTTTGTATCTATTTGTATAACTCTTTTATTCTGTCTGCCTCTCCCTCAGAGTATAATATTCACAAGGGCAGAGACCAAAGTACCAAGTCAAGTTTCAAAGCATTATACAAACAGGCAGAATGAACACATTCCCTCACATTTATCCTCTCTTTTGCTCTTCAGTCACATCTAATGTCAATGTCAAGTTTATCCTATTCACTGAGATTTTCTTATTATTGTTTCAATGACCATAGCTTTCATTCTGGTGTTAGAGAGTGGTGTGCCATCTAAAGTTTATCCTATCCATTGAGTCTTTTGTTTCAATGACCATATCATTCATTCTTGATTTTTTTTCTGTCATCTGCTCTTTAGTATCTTATTCTTTTTTTAGGATTTCAAGTCCTTATTTTATGACTTTAATTACAAGTTTCTTGTGAAGTATGTATAATTATTCTCTTTGTTGTATCTGCTGACTGTCGCTCACATGAATTGTTTACTCATGCGTCTTGTAATTTTGGATTGTGAACTCATCTTCAGAGGGATTTTCCTATTGGGAGAACTTGTGGCCTGAGTTATAGGCCACACTACAGTGGCCTGTAGTGTTCCTACAGAGTGAAAAACTTGGCATCTTCCTAATACCTTGGAGGTAATATTGACCTGCCACTAATGTAATTATTGGCTATCAGTTTCTACATAATGTAGTTTAAATTCTGGACTCAAAACCAGCGTAAGAGGTAGGCATGGGATTTCAATATCTCAAGAGAAACATTTTATTTTTTTTTATTTTTTTTTATTTTTATTTTAGTTGGGGGCTAATTACTTTACAATATTGTAGTAGTTTTTGCCATACATTGACATGAATCAGCCATGGGTTCACATGTGCTCCCCCTCCCGAACCCTCCTCCCACCTCCCTCCCCTTCCTATCCCTCTGTGTCATCCCAACGCTCCAACCGTGAGCATCCGTCCCATGCATAAAACATGGAGTGGTGTTCCGCTTCACATATGACAATATACATGTTTCAATGTTATTGTCCCAGAACGTCCCACCCTCACCTTCTCCCTCAGAGTCCACAGGACTGTTTTATGCATCTGTGTCTCTTGTTCTGTCTCACATATAGGGTTACCATTACCATCTTTCAAATTCCATATACATACATTAGTATACTGTATTGGTGCTTTTCTTTCTGGCTCACTTCATTCTGTATAATGGGCTCCAGTTTCATCCATCTCAAGAGAACCGATTCAAATGTATTTTTTTTAATGGCTGAGTAATATTCCATCGTGTATATGTACCACAGCTTCCTTATCCATTCGTCTGCCGATGGACATCTAGGTTGCTTCCATGTCCTGGCTATTGTAAACAATGCTGCGATGAACATTGGGGTACACGCATCTCTTTCAATTCTGGTTTCCTTGGTGTGTATGCCTAGCAGTGGGATTGCTGGGTCATATGGCAGTTCTATTCCCAGTTTTTTAAGGAATCTCCACACTGTTCTCCATAGCGGCTGTACTAGTTTGCATTCCCACCAACAGTGTAAGAGGGTTCCCTTTTCTCCACACCCTCTCCAGCATGTATTGCTTGTAGACTTTTGGATAGCAGCCATTCTGACTGGTGTGTAATGGTACCTCATTGTGGTTTTGATTTGCATTTCTCTAATAATGAGTGATGTTGAGCATCTTTTCATGTGTTTGTTAGCCATCTGTATGTCTTCTTTGGAGAAATGTCTGTTTAGTTCTTTGGCCCATTTTTTGATTGGGTCGTTTATTTTTCTGGAATTCAGCTGCAGGAGTTGCTTGTATATTTTTGAGATTAATTGTTTGTTGCTTCGTTTGCTATTATTTTCTCCCATTCTGAAGGCTGTCTTTTCACCTTGCTCCTAGTTTCCTTTGTTGTGCAAAAGCTTTTAATTTTAATTAGGTCCCATTTGTTTATTTTTGCTTTTATTTCCAATATTCTGGGGGGTGGGTCATGGAGGTTCCTGCTGTGATTTATGTCGGAGAGTGTTTTGCCTATGTTTTCCTCTAGGAGTTTTATAGTTTCTGGTCTTACATTGAGATCTTTAATCCATTTTGAGTTTATTTTTGTGTATGGTGTTAGGAAGTGTTCTAGTTTCATTCTTTTACAAGTGGTTGACCAGTTTGCCCAGCACCACTTGTTAAAGAGATTGTCTTTTCTCCATTGTATACTCTTGCCTCCTTTGTCGAAGATAAGGTGCCCATAGGTGCGTGGGTTTATCTCTGGGCTTTCTATTTTGTTCCATTGATCTATATTTCTATCCTTGTGCCAGTACCACACTGTCTTGATGACTGTGGCTTTGTAGTAGAGCTTGAAGTCAGGCAGGTTGATTCCTCCAGTTCCATTCTTCTTTCTCAAGATTGCTTTGGCTATTCGAGGTTTCTCATACTTCCATACAAATTGTGAAATGATTTGTTCTAGTTCTGTGAAAAATATCATTGGTAGCTTGATAGGGATTGCATTGAATCTATAGATTGCTTTGGGTAGTATACTCATTTTCACTATATTAATTCTTCCAATCCATGAACACGGTATATTTCTCCATCTGTTTGTGTCCTCTTTGATTTATTTCATCAGTGTTTTATAGTTTTCTATATATAAGTATTTTGTTTCTTTAGGTAGAAATATTCCTAAGTATTTTATTCTTTTTGTTGCAATGGTGAATGGTATTGTTTCCTTAATTTCTCTTTCTGTTTTCTCATTATTGGTGTATAGGAATGCAAGGGATTTCTGTGTGTTAATTTTGTATCCTGCAACTTTACTATATTCATTGATTAGCTCTAGTAGTTTTCTGGTAGAATCTTTAGGGTTTTCTATGTAGAGAGGATCATGTCATCTGCAAACAGTGAGAGTTTTACTTCTTCTTTTCCTATCTGTATTCCTTTTATTTCTTTTTCCGCTCTGATTGCTGTGGCCAAAACTTCCAAAACTATGTTGAATAGTAGTGGTGAAAGTGGGCATCCTTGCCTTGTTCCTGACTTTAGGGGAAATGCTTTCAGTTTTTCACCATTGAGGATAATGTTTGCTGTGGGTTTGTCATATATAGCTTTTATTATGTTGAGGTATGTTCCTTCTATTCCTGCTTTCTGGAGAGTTTTTATCATAAATGGATGTTGAATTTTGTCAAAGGCTTTTTCTGCATCTATTGAGATAATCATATTGTTCTTATCTTTCAATTTGTTAATGTGGTGAATTACATTGATTGATTTGCGGATGTTAAAGAAACCTTGCATTCCTGGGATAAAGCCCACTTGGTCATGATGTATGATCTTTTTAATATGATGTTGGATTCTGTTTGCTAGAATTTTATTAAGGATTTTTGCATCTACGTTCATCAGTGATATTGGCCTGTAGTTTTCTTTTTTTGTGACATCTTTGTCTGGTTTTGGAATTAGGGTGATGGTGGCCTCATAGAATGAGTTTGGAAGTTTACCATTCTCTGGAAGAGAATGCAATTCTCTGGAAGAGTTTGAGTAGGATAGGTGTTAGCTCTTCTCTAAATTTTTGGTAGAATTCCGCTGTGAAGCCGTCTGGTCCTGGGCTTTTGTTTGCTGGAAGATTTCTGATTACAGTTTCGATTTCCGTGCTTGTGATGGGTTTGTTAAGATCTTCTATTTCTTCTTGGTTCAATTTTGGAAAGTTATACCTTTCTAAGAATTTGTCCATTTCTTCCAAGTTGTCCATTTTATTGGCATATAGCTGTTGGTAGTAGTCTCTTATGATCCTTTGTATTTCTGTGTAGTCTGTTGTGATCTCTCCATTTTCATTTCTAATTTTGTTGATCTGATTCTTCTCCCTTTGTTTCTTGATGAGTCTGGCTAATGGCTTGTCAATTTTGTTTATCTTCTCGAAAAACCAGCTTTTAGTTTTGTTGATTTTTGCTATGGTCTCTTTTGTTTCTTTTGCATTTATTTCTGCCCTAATTTTTAAGATTTCTTTCCTTCTACTAACCCTGGGGTTCTTCATTTCTTCCTTCTCTAGTTGCTTTAGGTGTAGAGTTAGTTTATTTATTTGAGTTTTTTCTTGTTTCTTGAGGTACGCCTGTATTGCTATGAACCTTCCCCTTAGCATTGCTTTTACCGTGTCCCATAGGTTTTGGGTTGTTGTGTTTTCATTTTCATTCATTTCTATGCATATTTTGATTTCTTTTTTGATTTCTTCTGTGATTTGTTGGTTATTCAGAGGCGTGTTGTTTAGCCTCCATATGTTGGAATTTTTAATAGTTTTTTTCCTGTAATTGAGGTCTAATCTTACTGCATTGTGGTCAGAGAAGATGGCTGGGATGATTTCAATTTTTTGGAATTTACAAGAGAAACATTTTAATACTAAGATCCCAGTCACACACCTTATCATTTCCCTGTGGTGTAAATAGATTTTTAGTTCCATCCAGACAGGCATTACCAAGCCCCCAGTACTTCTCAAAATTTACTATTCCACCACCCACTCCATTCTAGACTGCCATACTAACACCTAAAGTATTTACATCTCTTTATTTTTTGCATCTGGATATTTCCTTTTCATATCCCATGGTGTAACTGTGGTATAATTTATTTAAATCCTTACTTATAATTATATATGCTGTTTTCCATTTGTTTACTCTAATAGGTAAACATTCTCAACATGAACATTCTCATGGGTATCAGTTTTTGTGGATATTGTTTAGCATACAGTTGAAGTCAGACTATTAATTTAGTACCAATATTCCAGGCTATATAAAAATTTTTTCCAGTAGCATTCAGCAACACAAGGAAGTCAAATAGTTGGAATCACTCAGGTAGGGGTACCCCACTCAAGAAAATACAATAAAAAGATATTCTGGCAGCAGAGTTTAGAACTAGGGTAAGAAAGTCATTGACATTTTGAATCATAGATTCCAAGGTGGATACGGGGAGAAATAAAATCAGGGAAATCAGAGTTCGTAGATTAAAACAAAGTAAGAGTCAGTGAATTGGAGGCCCCAGGGAAGTGGGAAAAATGGAATGATTACAATGTATGAGCAGAATGTAGTGGTCAGAGAGTACAATGTCTGAACAAGTGATTTCAAAAGTGGGATAATTTTTTACTTCTTTAAAAAAATGTTGATTTATTTTTGGCTGTGTTGGGTCGTAGTTGCAACGTGGGGGACCTTTGCTGAGGAGGTGTGCAGGCTTTTCTCTTGTTGTGGCAACCAGGCTCCAGAGCACGAGGGCTCTGCAGCTGTGGCACACAGTAGTTACAGCGCACAAGCTTAGTCGTCCTGCAGCCTTTGGGATCTCAGTTCCCTGACCAGGAATCGAACTAATGTCTCCTGCATTGGAAGGTGGATTCTTAACCACTGGACCACCAGGAAAGTCCCCAGGTAATTCTTGAGTAATGGAAAAGATCAGGTTTGACCACGGGTGGCTGAAAGTAGAGTGTTAGTTATGAACTTTAGTGATACAGAAATCAAAGAAAAGAGAGGCCAGAGCTTTGAATGGGATCATCTACACAGACACTAGAGTCCTTAAGGATGATGAACTCAAAACCGACTTTGCAACAAGTACAAAATTTTCATGGAAAAAGAGTATCCAGAAGATCTGAAGGTGAAAGTACCAGGGAAATGCTGGTGGGTAGCACCAGCTTCTAAAGAGCAAGGGATGTTCTAATTGGAAGAGAGGAATAATGGTTTAGAAGGAGCCAAAAGGAACAAGGAGAATACACCTCATTCCCACCCTGAAGCATCTTAAGAGTTTGAGAGAATGAGCCATCTCTACTTAAGAGATATACAAGGGAAACAACATCCTCAAGGGAGATCCAGGTGACAGAGCCAGCAGATGCAAACAATGAAGAAACAGTCTAAGGAAATAGGGCAGTTTCCCAGTCCAATAGCTAGATTTCCAGAGAGGACAATGAAAAGTTGTGTGGAACATGGGAGGCAAGGATATTGGGTCAGAGAGAATAATCAGAATATAATGTTATAAAAGAGAATAGGTGACCAAATGGAATTATGATCTGGTTGGTGATCAGAGAAACCGGGACTGCTAAGCAGAGAGAACTGCTAAACCAGACAGATGAAAATGGGAGTTGCAGTAGCCTCCTAAATCACCTGACCTGGAGTTAGGTGCCTTGGGTAGTGAACAGGAAAATCCAAACCTATTCATTAGGCACGCAGGACTGGGCAGTCATCCTGACAGCTTTGACCTTGTGTCTCTGATTCCACATGAGGGTCAGGCAAAACACCAAGGGACCACAAGGACCAAGAGGAAAGCTATATTGTAAAGTGCTGCTGGAAAGCACCCCTACAAGATTCTGTCCTGACACACGGGAGAGGGTCATGCTGACTTTCAGTGTTCTGTGTCATTTTGTGCTCCCTCCTGCATGCCCCCTACTTCCTGACGTTTGACCCATTTTCTAATTCATACCTGCTTTGTCACCTACTCTGATTACCTCATCTCCATGGAGTGATATAAACGATGTGAAAAGGCTTTGTAAAATGTAGAAAGTGAAATACATGGGGGCATTGACTTCTCCCCCACTTTGACCATTTCTGCTTCAGATCCATTCTCCTAGGTCCCAACCCCCAACTCTATCCTAGCCCTTGGATCAATCTCTGCCTACTGAGGGGCAAAACTGTATGTTATCCCAAGAAATAGGGGCTACTATTATAGCTCCATTTATCCTCTATGCCATTTCCCATAAACACTCTTCAACCTAGAAACCGAGACCATTGCTCTGGTTGGTGGACTCTCCTTATTGGCTGCAAAGGGAGGAGTATGTATGCTTCATAATGGGCATTCCAACATGGGGTGGTGCCAGTTGTAGTGTATCAGATAGCTTCTGGAACAGGTGTGAGCTTCTGCCAGTTTCTTATTTTCACAAGATGAGTAACTAGAAATATTCCATTTGAAAAAATGACAAGAAAGCTACCTCCAATTTCTCCATCTCACCCCCAGCTTCCACTTCCTCTTTCTGTTCCTTCTTGCTCTCATTATCCAAAGCTCCTTCCTCCCCTGTCTCCTCAGTCTTTTAGCCCTCAGCCTGCTCCGCAGCCCCATCTACCTCCTTCACACTTCAGGCCTACCCATTTCCCTCCTCTGACTAGTGTCACCCCTTCCTGTCACCCTGCCTTAATGACATCCACGTCCAGCTCTTTCCCTGTCTCTTCCATATCAACTACTTACCACCCTGTTCATCTTGTTCCCCTTTCCTGTTACTCCTTTATCTGTGCCCCTACTCCCCCTACTGCCCCTTCTTTTAGTCCCTTGGACTATGGTCCTCATCAACACTCCAGCCAATCCCAACCAGACCTGCTGATTCACAGATCTTATCCTGGAGAGATCATTTCTCTACTACTGGAACAGACCTGGTACACTTCAGAAGTGCCAGGATTGTGGATTCCCAGAAGGCTTACCTGGTGAACCTAGTGAATTCAAGATGATGGCCAAACAATATTCAGCTTGAAAGTAAGTTCAGTTCTTTGCAGGAGTCCTTTTCTGTGATGATGTTTTTAGCCATGAGCAGACTCTGGTTATCTTACTATTATCTGTGTTTTGCCTTTATCGTAATTTTATCAATCCTCTTCAGACACCAATAAAAATCCTAACAAAAACAGACTGGTTCCAAATTGGGAAAGGAGTATGTCAAGGGTGTATATTGTCACCCAGCTTATTTAACTTATATTCAGAGTACATCATGCTAAATGCCAGGCTGGATGAAGCACAAGCTGGAATCAAGATTGCCAGGAGAAATATCAATAACCTCAGATACACAGATGATACCACCCTTATGGCAGAAAGTGAAGAGGAACTAAAGAGTCTCTTGATGAAAGTGAAAGAGGAGAGTGAAAAAGTTGGCTTAAAGCTCAACATTCAGGAAACTAAGATTATGGCATCCAGTCTTATCACTTCATAGCAAATAGATGAGGAAACAATGGAAACAGTGACAGACTTTATTTTTTTGAGCTCCAAAATCACTGCAGATGGTGACTGCAGCCATGAAATTAAAAGACGCTTGCTCCTTGGAAGAAAAGCTATGACCAACCTAGACAGCATATTAAAAAATAGAGACATTACTTTGCCAGCAAAGGTCCATCTAGTCAAAGCTATGGTTTTTACAGTAGTCATGTATAAATGTGAGAGTTGGACTATAAAGAAAGCTGAGCACCGAAGAATTGATTCTTTTGAACTGTGGCACTGGAGAAGACTCTTGAGAGTCTCTTGGACCGCAAGGAGATCCAACCAGTCAATACTAAAGGAAATCAACCCTGAATATTCACTGGAAGGGCTGATGCTGAAGCTGAAACTCCAATCCTTTGGCCACCTGATGTGAAGAGCTGACTCACTGGAAAAGACCCTGATGCTGGGAAAGATTGAAGGCAGGAGGAGAAGGGGATGACAGAGGATGAGGTGGTTAGATGGCATCACCGACTCGAGGGACATGAGTTTGAGCAAGCTCTGGGAGTTGGTGATGAACAGGGAAGCCTGGCATGCTGCAGTCCATGGGGTAACAAAGAGTCAGACACGACTGAGTGACTGAACTGAACTGAAGACCTCAGGAGGCTGTTAGACTCTTGCTAGAAAAAGGGACCCAGGCATGAATCACAGTGACAAGTAACAGAGGTTCTTCTCCAACTCAGCCAGGTACAATGAAATCTGTTTGCATTTCAGCATGATATAAAGGTTTATATAATGGTGTAAGCAGAAGAAAATCACAGTGCCATCTGGTTGGACATCCAGTCAGCCAGCAAACATTTATCAAAAGCCTGCATCTGTATATACTGTGCCAGGTACTTGTAATTCAGAGATGGCCAGATACATTTCTTGTTCTCAAGTAACTTAGTTGTATAAAATAAGTTTAGTATTCTAGAACTACAGAGTTGGGGTTGAGCATGGCACGAAGAAAAGTTGGACTAGGGGCTACAGAGTCCAGAAAGGTTTTTGAAAGAAGATTACATGTGAGCTCATTATAAACATTAGGTGATTGTTCCCCAGACAGACAATAAGGAAAAGAGCCTTCCAGGCCAAGGAGATGGAGCAGCAGGAGCTAAAGCAAGGATCATGATGTTGCTTGCTGGCCTCAGGAAACTGCAGACATGTCCACCCATCTGTCATGTTCAGCACTGTGTCTCCAAACCTAAACTCGCTGGGAACACACTGTTCTGGATGGAGGGATTGATGGGTGGATAGATGGAGTATACACAGAGGGGAAGACCCCAGGCTCTGGAGTCAGCATTTAGGTGCTTCCTAAAACCAGGGGTGGCTCCTTTCTTTATGCTAGGGCTGTTTTTAGTTGTTTTTTTTTTTTAATATAAACTGTATTAAATAAGGTATCTAGAGGAGTAAAATTCATAGAAAAAGTAAAATGTGGCCACCAAGGGCTAAGGGGAGGAGGCAGTGGGGAGCTGTTTAATGGATATAAAAACTTTCTGGAGATGAGTTTCACACAGTGTGACTATAGCTCACACTACTGAACTACAATACTTAAAAGTGGTTCAGATGGCAAATTCTATGAGTATTTTACCACAACTTTAAAAATTTAAATAAATAAACTGTAAAGTCCCTAAGTTATTTTTAGGGTTAAGAAAGAGTTAGCCTGTCTATATTATTTATCATATGGGTTGAAGGAGTCTTTTGGGCCTAGAAAAGAAAACAACAGTCTCAAAGGCCCTTGCTGAATCATCTAACTTCGGAGAAAACAAAACCGAACTTTAGGTCCCGCCCTGATGCTCCAGGCCGGTTGCATCTATCTGAGACTTATCACCCCCTGTCCAGAAACCTTCCACCCCCCACACCTGCCCAGAAGACTTATCACACCCTGCCCAACTACAAATGCCATCTCAATTAAAAAATACCCAAAACATCCCGCCTGATTAACATTTCCCTTACCGCTTCCACAAACCCCCTATAAATATGGAGCCTCCCTGATCCCTCTGGGTGCTCAGCCTGGTCGTTAGGCCGACTGTCGCCCCTCCTTGCCTGAATAAAGGTAACCTACCTTCATTGAGGTCATCTTTCCTTTTCTGCCTCAGCCCGAACTATACCCTTCATGGGTGATACGGGGAGGAATGTCTTTATGCATGGGAAACCTCTCCGTGTTTCTGAGATAAACATAGAGGGTCTCAATTTTGGGCATCTGCTTTAATGTAGCGGAGAAGGCAATGGCACCCCACTCCAGTACTCTTGCCTGAAAATCCCATGGACGGAGGAGCCTGGTGGGCTGCAGTCCACGGAGTTGAGAAGAGTCGCACACGACTGAACGACTTCACTTTCACTTTTCACTTCCATGCACTGGAGAAGGAAATGGCAACCCACTCCAGTGTTCTTGCCTGGAGAATCCCAGGGATGGGGAAGCCTGGTGGACTGCCGTCTATGGGGTCTCACAGAGTCGGACATGACTGAAGCGACTTAGCAGCAGCAGCAGCAGCTTTCCTTCCAAATGTTTTTTAGAAATGGTTTACGGCTTGGGACTCTGTTGCCTGGAGACAGCCTTTGGCCTGGCACCTGGTGAGCGTCTAGGGGGGAGGTGAGGGGGCGCTGTACTGACCAGACACAGCAGAGCCAAGGCCATGGCTGGACGCCAGAAGGAGAAAGCGATCGCAGATGAGGTTCACCAGAACCAGATCCTGCGGGAACTGTACCTCAAAGAGCTACGAACCCAGAAACTCTACACGCAGTATCACGTGAATCCACTCCGCAAGGGTGAGGGGCGCTACCGGACGGAGGAAGGGAAAGAGGGAGCCGGCAGGGGTGCGGGGCAGGGGGTTCGGGGTGGAGCCCAGCAGGAGACACCTCCTCTGACCTCGCCCCTATTCTCAGCATTTCAGAACTATTACTTTGGGGTTGGGGAGGGGTCTCATTCCCCATCACATCAAACAGATGTATTAAAATGCATCCACATCCTAATTGAATAATATTTTATTGTAGCAAATTTGAAAGGTTCTTTATAAATTTGCTCTTGAAATATTTTGAAGGGTTTTGTGTTTTGTTTTGCATGTGTTTTGGTTTGTTGTTAATAAGTTAAAGGATTTCTTTCCATCTTCTTATATTGTCTGAAGACCTTCAGAAAATTCAAGGGGTGCAGATTCAAGGCCCAATGTGCACCCCAACTCTTCTCACTTTGCACATTCCTGGGCCAGTTTCATCTGGTCCTGTAACATCAGCTCCCTCTAAAGGCCACTGAGTCTCAAATGGAGACCCAGACCCACATCCACAACCACCTCCCAGCTCCCTTTCCCTGGTTCATCCCGCACCCCTCTCCCACCTGTGGTTACTCCAGAAGATCTTGTTTTAAGCACAAGGCACCACAGCCATTCTCTCTCCCTAGTTAGAAGCCTGGGAGTCATCCTCAGTCTCTCTCTCACTCCACACAGCTGAGTAGACACTGTACTGTTTCTTCCTTAGCGTTTCTCTCACAGGATGGTTCCCATGTTCCTGCCTCAGTGGGAGATGCCATCACGCAAGACTGCGAATCCTCACTCAATTCAGCCCTCTCTCCATCTGACCTCCGAAGCCTCAGCAGGGCCCTTCTCACTCCTGCTTGCGTTGATCTGATGCTCTACTAACTCTCTCTCTCCCTCCAGGCCCAATCCTCCAACCTTCCCCTACACCACAGCTGGCAAGAGCTGTGCTAAAGGGGACTCGATCATCCAGTCTCTCTGTAAAACCCTCAGAGGCCCCACAGCTTCTGAGCTGAGGTTTACCCTGATCAGAACGTAAGGCCCCTGTGGATCTGGTTCTGCTGCCCACCCAGCTTCATCCCAACTCCCCTGTACCTGCACCCTGTTCCTTTAATAAACATTTTAGTGTCTATTCTGCAGCAGCCACAGGCTCTTTTCTGTCCCACCACATCTGAATGCGTGGATTTCCTAAATCATGCTATCCCCCACCTCTTCGCTTTCTCTTCTTTCTGAATTCTCCTCCAGCCCTTGTTGTTCGTCACTCAGTCATGTCCCACTCTTTGCGACCCCATGGACTGTAGCACTCCAGGCTTCCCTGTCCTTCACCATCTACCGGAGCTTGCTCAAACTCATGTCCATGGAGTCAGGGATGCCATCCAACCATCTTATCTTCTGTCATCCCCTTCTTCTCCTGCCTTCAATCTTTCCTAGCATCAGGGTCTTTTCCAATGGGAAAAGACCCCCCAGTCCTGGACCTGATTAACTGTAGTCCACTGCAGCCCAGCTGTGTAGAAGAAATGGATTGTCACTATTTTAAAATAAAATTTGCATATAGTTAAGGTATGCCACGTTGACATTTGAATATACATTTATACAGTGAAATAATTAGGACAGTCATTTATTTAAGCATAACCACCTCCTCACATACTTACCTCTGGGGGTTGGGGGTGGGGGATGAGAGTACAGAAAATGTATATCTTCATTTTGCTTATGATAACCTGGTTTTCCTCTGGAGCCCCCAACTAGTAATTTCAAGAAAACCACTTAACATCCAATTCTGTTTAAACTTGGCCCATTTCAACAATTTTCATAATCCCTTCCAGCAGTGTCCAGGCATCCTAGGAAAAGTGCTTGGTCTCTCAGCTCACAATCATTGGGCACATGATTAATATGATCCATTGGGATTAAGTGAGGAAATATTAGAATTTGTACCTATGATTATACTTAGGTATAAAGAAAGAAATGATGCTTTGTTAATATACGACAATAGTGCATAGAGACTATATCAATACACACGTGGAAATTTTTGGTTTTTTTACTGGTAGGAGATAGGGAAAAACACGTGGAGACCACTAGTTCCTTCTGGCCTCTGCTCACTTACTACTACCATCCACCTAGCTCCCTCCACCAGAATTACTCTGCTTCTTGATATTTCTCTAACTCACAAAGCTCACTCTTGGATCTTCCCCCATGTATCTCACACAGCAAGTTTATTCAGGACTCTGCCCTCCTGTCTGTCTTTAGAGACACGTCACCCACACTGTGCCCCACCATCAACATGGGTTTATCCATATAATGTGCTTTATGTGGTTGTGCATCTTACTTATATTTGCCTGATATTATATACCTGTTTATTGAGTGTTACCACAAGTAGAGTGAAAGCTCAGGAAGAACAGGGACCTTCTCTGTCTTGTTTGCAGCCCTACCTCCACTGCATCAGTAATTATGAGCTGAATAGATGTCTGTGGATCCTCTACCTGGTACCACATGGCCTTCTGGGTATATATCACTATCTCTGGCTGCCTGATACATCTGCATCTCCACAGACCAGTCTGTCCAAGAGAACATTCCGAGATAATGGAAATGTTCTCTGTCTGTGCTGCCATGAATGGCAGCCAGTAGCCATATGTGGCTGTTGATCACTTGAAATGCGGCTGGTGGGACTGATTTTCAATTGTATTAAATTTAAATTACTCAAATTCAAGTCGTCACATGGCTGGTGGCCATCATCAGGACAGTGCCTCTCAGATTGTGAGGTCCTTGAAGATCCTATGCCCTAGTGCCCAGCAAAGTATCTGACACTGGACAGACACTCAAAAAGTGCTAAATGGGTGTCCAGCATAGGGAGGGTCTTAGAAAGGCCAGGGAGAAATTTTTTTAATTTGAACCTATGATGCTGTTTTTTCTAGTTCACACAATCGCCAGAAAGCCCATGTCTTGGCATGATAACCTGGAAGAACCTGCAGACGGTAAGTCCAGGATTTGAGAATGACGTTGAGACAGAGACAGAGAGGCAGCTGGCTGGGAGATTCTCAGGGCAGTGGTTCCTTAGGGTAGGCCTCAGTCCTCTGTTTGATCATCTGAAAGCTGAACTCATACTGACAAAACTCACAAGAAACCAACATTTTCAAAACTGCCAGTTTATTAACTGTCAAGCCAAAAAACATGTTCCTCATGGCCCTGACATTGTGTTCGTTCATCCATCCAATACTTAGCTGATACAAGCACAGGTTCTGGAGTTCTACTAACTGAGTTCAAATCCTGGTTCTGCCATTCATTAACTGTGTGACTTTGGGCAAGTTTTTTGTAACATTTCTGAACCTATCTCTTTGAGGTGTTGTGAGAATTAAACAATGTAATGTAAGGGTTTAGAACAGTATCTGGGGCCCTGCGCTGCCCAGACTAGCAAACAATACAGTCAAGATGGCTAAAGGTGATCCCAAGAAATCAAAGGGCAAGATGACTGCTTATGCCTTCTTTGTGCAGACGTGCAGAGAGGAACATAAGAAGAAAAACCCAGAGGTCCCTGTCAATTTTGCTGAATTTTCCAAGAAATGCTCTGAGAGGTGGAAGACTGTGTCCGGGAAAGAGAAGTCTACATTCGATGAAATGGCAAAGGAAGATAAAGTGCGCTATGATCGGTAAATGAAGGATTATGGACCAGCTAAGGGAGGCGAGAAGAAGAGGGACCTTAATGCCTCCAAGAGATCACCATCTGAATTTTCCTATTCTGCTCTGAATTCCGTCCCAAGATCAAGTCTATAAACCCTGGCATCGCTACTGGAGACGTGGCAAGGAAGCTAGGCCACGTGACAACTTAACTTAAGTGACAGGGAGAAGCAGCCATATATCAACAAGGCAGCAAAGCTGAAGGAGAAGTACGAGAAGGATGTCGCAACTATGTCTAAATGCAAGTTTGATGGCGCCAAAGGTCCTGATAAAGTTGCCTGGGAAAAGGTGGAAAAGGAAGACAAAGAGGAGGAGAAGGAAGAGGAGGAGGAGGATAAATAAAAAAGACTGTTGATCTGTCTCCTTGTGAATACCTTCGAGTACGGAGTGCTGTGATTGACACACCTCTCATCCAAGACGTGTCTGTTGCCCTCATTAGGTTCAACTACCCGATTGGATCATGATCAGATTGTAGTCTCTCCAAGTGCTCTAGCAATTGTCAGTGGTTTACAGGAAGTGGCCATGGGTGTCTGGAGCACCCAGAAACTGTATCAAAGTTGTACATATTTCCAAACATTTTTAAAACAAAAAGGCTCTCGTGTTCTCCTCGCTCTGTGCACTTTGCTGTTGGTGTGACAAGGCATTTAAAGATGTTTCTGGCACTTTTTTTTTTTAATTTGTAAGGTGGTATGTTAATTCCATGGTCATTGGCTAGAAATCCCGAGTTTGCAACTGTACATATCTATAGTTTGTAAAAAGAATAAAGCAACCAAGGCACACTCTTGATGCTCCTTGCTTGGTGTGGAGGCTGTGGGGGCGATGCCTTCCAGAGGGGCCGTAGCTCAGGGCATGCACTGTGGGGCTGGACCTGTGAACACTGCAGTGGGCATCCATTTAGCTTCTGGTTGTCTTGTTTTTGTATATAGTGACATAGCATCCTGCTGCCATTCTTAGCTATGGAAAAGGGGTCAGGGGTCAGCTGGCATGAGAAGTGTTTTGGATCCTTTTTAGTTGAAGTGCAGTAGTTTTAAACTGTTTTTTTTTTAAACAAACCATCGTAGAACTCTTCATTGTCAGCAAAGCCAAGAGCCAAAGCACCAGTGAAAGTTCAAGAACCTTCTATACTAAACACGATCTGCAACATTCTGGGGTTTTTTTTGTATGTTTAGAATGCTGAAATGTTTTTGAAGTTAAATAAACAGTATTACATTAAAAAAAAAAAACAGTATCTGCTACATGGTGATTGGGACATGTTATTAATATTATTTTCATTATTACCCTGTGATAGTCACTAGAATGGGGCTGGGAATCTCACACCATAGGCAAAGAGACAGACATGTAAATACCCAGGTAAACAGAGAGCAAGATTGGGATGGCAGCAGCATAGGAAATAGGTGCCCACCTCAGACAGTGAAGCTTTGGGAAGTCCTCCTGGAGAAGGTGAGGTGGAGTATGTTAGGTGTAGAAGAATGTGGAAGGACATTCTGGCTACATGGAGAAGCACAGAAATGAGACACCACCATGGCCCAAGAACTGTGAGTAGTTTGGCATGGCTGTGATAATACGGGTAAGCGGGGCCACATTTAAGAATGAGGGAAGAAGATCCTTGATAGGAAGCCTAACTCTTCTGACAAGCTTTCCTGCCTCCCCTCTACCTTCTTAGGGTGGAGTTTGATAGAGGAAGGATGTGTGATTTACGTAGGAGACAGGGTGGGAAGTGGGGGTGGGCAGGAGGAGTGAGGATTTCATAGCATCGTGGAGACAGACAAGTAAATAGACTATTAATAGAGAACAAGGAAGTGAGGTTGCCATCTGTAGTGGAGACACCAGCCTGGCTCGAGCAAAGGATAGCAGCTGGGGACTTGTAGCAATAAGGAAAATAACAGGTGGCAAGGAGTTCATTACCAGCCGCCTTGTCTTCAGGATAAGATCGGCCCAGTGCAAGTCCTTTATTTTTTAATTGCATCCTCGGGCATCTTGCTGAGGTAGATATCTTCCTCCCATTTTACAGATGAGCAAAGTGAGGCCCAGAGAAGTTAAACCACCTGTCAAGCTAGTAGTAGAAGGGCCATGAATGTCTGCCCACAAGGCAGCTTCTTCCCCTTGTCAGACTACCTCCCTCAAACTGAGACTGGATAGGGTAGATTTAAAATGAAATCTTTTAAGTCCTTAAGGTGTAGAGTTAGAAACATACCTGGTGTTGACAGCCATGCTGATTTCAATCCAGAAGGATCTGACCTCACCTCTTATCGTCCAGATCCTCACTGTCTCTTCTGCAGCTTCATCGCCCAAACTTGCTCATGCCCCAGGACCTTTGTTCCTGCTGCCTGTGATGTGCTCCTCCTCTGCCTCTCTCACGGCTAGCACCTGCAAGGCATACAGAGAGGCCTCCCCTCGTCATCCTAAGTAGCCAGCCCTGCCTCCCCCTGCCCCTGGCCTACTCCCTTCTTCACAGTGTGCATCACTGCCTGCCTCTGTGTGGTTTGTTTTTCTTTTTCTTTTTCACTTTCCATTTTATATTGGAGTATAACCAATTAATAATGTGATAGTTTCAGGTGCACAGCAGAGCAACTCAGCCATACATATACCGGTATCCATCATCTCCCAAACTCCCCTTCCATCCAGGCTGTCACCTGACATTGAGCCGAGTTCCCTGTGCTATACAGTAGGTCCTTGCTGGTTACCCACTTTAAATACAGCAGTGAGTACATGTCAGGTTTGTTTTTATACTTGTATGTTGTGTCCCCTGACCCCTCACCCAGTCTACATTACCAGGAGACCAGGAACCATGTCTCTCTCACTCTGCTCTGCCTCCCAGGGCCCAAACAGTGCCTGGCACAGAGTTTGTTCTCAACAGATGTTTGTTGAGAGATGCATGGAAGAACCAGATGCCTGTGTCTTGACGTCTAGGCAAGCCTCTGAGGCTGGTGCTCTGCCTGTCAGGAGGATGTGCCAGAGTCAAGGGCACAGCATCTCTCGTTGGTCCCCAAACCTGACTCCTTTGTAACCGCTGCCTCGTCTCCCAGCCAGGTTTCTAAATCTTATCCACCACACTGCCCAGGGACCAAGAAGGAAATACCCAGAGACACAGACTGAAGGTCAAGAGATTGGATGGGATTGTGAGCCTTTGGTAAGTGGGTCTCCTTTACTTGGAAGGTCAGGGGTAATCCAGCAGTGGTCAAGAAAACAAGAGTATGGAGCCAGCTGCCTGGACTTGAACTCTGGCACCACGTACTAGCTGTGTGACCCTGGGAAGTGACTAAGCTCTTTTGTGACTAAGCTTCCTCCTAGTACAATGGAGATAATCCAGCATGTCTCTCATAAAAATGTTCCAAGGATTAGACGAGACAGTGTTTGTAAGGTGCTTAGAACACAGTGCCTGGCACGAAGTGAATACTGCTAAGTGTGGATTAAACAAAGCTTGCTGATGACAGATGGCCTGAGCTTGCTCTCCCAGGTGTTGGTAGAGTGGTCTCGAGCATGTCACCTGCATCTCTAAACTCTGTCCCCTTCTCTGGAAAATGTGAATGCTAGTAACATATTTGCAGCATTGATTGGAAAAGCACCACTAAGTGCAAGGAGCCTGGAAAATGCAGTCTTTAGCATACGATCTCCCTAAATGATACAGGGCTTCTGTTTCTAAGGAAGAAACAGGATTTTGAATAGACAACTTGAAGAACTTCCTGTCGCACTTGTCTTTCAATTCTGATTATGTCTTCATTTCACAAACAGAGTTTAGTAAGAAAAAGCAGCAGGGGCCACACATCAGGAGACTGGGACCTGAGTCAAGTCCAGCTCCCTACAAGACAAGGTCTTCCCCCTTCCCCATGGGCTTCTTTCTGACATCTGCCTCCTTCTCTCTAGGTCAACCCACAACGTGATGACCACAGGCTGAACCACTTCAGGGTCTACAATGACATCACTCTGTACAAGGCTAAAATGTGGAGCCTGGGAGAAGACGATCGCCACAAGTAGCATTCCCTCAGCACTGGCAATCCTTGTCATTAGTGCCCAAAGTGTGTGCGGCCCAGGTAAATAAAGACACTTTTAAGCCTTGGTCTGACTGTCCAGAGTCTCACATTTCTCCCTTCTGCCCAAGTTCACCAGTCCACATCCATAATCTTATAAACCAGGAGAGAATTCCAGTTAAAGATGGCAAACTAAGTGTATACTATATCACCTCTGCCTTCTAGACCCCGATAAAGGACAATAAATTGGTTTTTTAAAAGATAAATGAGAAACATTAGCAACCAAGAAAACTGAAGCCAATGCTTAGAAGATGGAAAGTTGATGGAAGAGGGTGGAGGAAACCACAAATGTGAGCTGAGTGGGACATCTCTGAGCACAGAGTCTTGTCCCCCCAGAACTCTGGAGAGGGGTCAGGATACTGGACAGAATGGGTGTGAGGCAGGGAACTGAAGGAGGGAGTCTGCTGGGTGTCCCATTGAACATCCCAGCGCCAGATGCTTAACAGCTCCCACACTGGAGGTTTACTCTTGGAGGAATGGGCAAAGGCCAGGGCTCGGAGACACTAAGACGTGAGCTAGGAGTAGGTGTGAGCCTGAAAACAATCAACGAACATCTGTGAAAGAAAGGATGAACCCCTCACCCACCAGGCTGCATTTTTACCCTGCGTTTGAAGCTAGAGGGCTCCTTTTTCGGGAAATGAGCCAGCTCCAAAGAAATGACCCCCAAAGACCCCCACATGGTACCATTTGAAGGTTCTGGGAAGAAAGAACCAGGGACCACCCAGGAAGCTGAACACACAGAGGTGCTGGGAGTCACTCACCCAAGGAAGGCATGGACATTCCATGCACCACACCTCACCACTCTCCCCACACCTGCCCAATACCTTGCTCTTTGTGTATCTTCCATCTGGCTGTTCCTGACTTATACCTTGAAGAGTGAAGCCATATACTGTTGAGGTCACTCCTGCTTTTTGAAGTTGCCAAGACTGAATGGAAGCTGCAATCCTGAGTGGCCTCACCCTGACAGACATTTTCATGCAAGGATGGGCCAGACCAATTAGTGACTACATGGGGATCTAGAAGTGTGCCAGTATCTCATGACTGTTACAGTGCATCTGCTGTAAGGAATCCATGGTCAATGACCAGGGGGTGACTGTGATATCATAGAAAGGGATTTGGTCTTTGTCACGGTTCCTGACACAGAGCTCCTAAATCCTTTGTAATTTAAGTGACAGAGGTGGTAGGAGGGTCTTTTGTTCTAATGAGGTGAGTCTTGGCAGCTTCTTGATAGTTTCAGAAGGGGGCTGCTCCCCAGGAAGACCAAACCTTGGTTAGAAACTTAAAACTTCCAGCCCCACCACCAAAACTCTGGGGAGGGAGGAGGAGCTCAAGATTGAATTAATCACTGATGGCCCACGATTTCATCAATAATGCCCACATGGTGAAATCTCCATAAAGCCCCTAGACTGCAAGATTTAGGGTGCTTCTAGGTAGGCACACATTAAGGCACTGGTGGGGGGAAGGGGCAGAGATTTAACTATCAGGACTTGTGGCTTGAGTGTGCCTGGCACTTGGATGCACCTGGTCTTCCTTCAAGGTAGTGTAGGTTGTTGCTCAGTTCTGTTTAGTCACTCAGTTGTGTCCAATTCTTTTCGACCCCATGGACTGCAGCACGCCAGGCTTCCCTGTTCATCACCAACTCCCAGAGCTTGCTCAAACTCATGTCCGTCGAGTTGCTGATGCCATCCAACCATCTCATCCTCTGTCATCCCCTTCTCCTGCCTTCAATCTTTCCCAGCATCAGGGTCTTTTCCAATGAGCCAGTTCTTTGCATCAGGTGGCCAAAGGAATGGAGTTCAGCTTCAGCCCTTCCAATGAATATTCAGGATTGATTTCCTTTAGGGTTGACTGGTTTGATCTCCTTGCAGTCCAAGGGACTCTCAAGAGTCTTCTCCAATGCCACAGTTCAAAAGAATAAATTCTTCCGTGCTCAGCTTTCTTTATAGTCCAACTCTCACATGACTACTGGAAAAACCATAGGTTTAACTAGATGGACCTTTGTTGGCAAAGTAATATCTCTGCTTTTTAATATGCTGTTTAGGTAGGACAGGGAGGCCTGGCGTGCTGTGGTTCATAGGGTCGCAAAGAGTTGGACACAACTGAGTGACTGAACTGAACTGAAGGTTGGTCATAGCTTTTCTTCCAAGAAGCAAGCATCTTTTAATTTCATGGCTGCAGTCACCATCTGCAGTGATTCTGGAGCCCGAGAAAATAAAGTCTGTCACTGTTTCCATTGTTTCCCATTCTATTTGCCATGAAGTGATGGGACTAGATGCCATGATCTTAGTTTTCTGAATGTTGAGTTTTAACCCAGCTTTTTCACTCTCCTCTTTCACTTTCATCAAGAGACTCTTAGTTCCTCTTCACTTTCTGCCATAAGGGTGCTACCATCTGCGTATCTGTAGTTATTGATATTTCTCCCAGCAATTTGATTCCAGCCTGGCATTTCGCATGATGTACTATGCATATAAGTTAAATAAGCAGGGTGACAATATACAGCCTTGACATACTCTTTTCCCAATTTGGAACCAGTCTGTTGTTCCATGTCTGGTTCTAACTGTTGCTTCTTGACCTGCATACAGATTTCTCAGGAGGCAGGTAAGGTGGTCTGGTATTCCCATCTCTTGAAGAATTTTTCCGTTTGTTGTGATCTACACAGTCAAAGGCTTTGGTGTAATCAACAAAACAGAAGTAGACGTTTTTCTGGAAATCTCTTGCTTTTTGATGATCCAGCAGATGTTGGCAATTTGATCTCTGGTTCCTCTGCCTTTTCTATATCCAGCTTGAACATCTGGAAGTTCAGTTCACATACTGTCGAAGCCCGGCTTGGAGAATTTTGAGCATTTTCTTGCTAGCATGTGAAGTGAGCGCAAGTTTGAAGATTCTTTGGCATTGCCCTTCTTTGGGATTGCAATGAAAACTGATCTTTTCCAGTCCTGCAGCCACTGCTGAGTTTTCCAAATTTGCTGGCATATTGAGTGCAGCTCTTTAACAGCATTATCTTTTAGGGTTTGAAATGGTTCAACTGGAATTCCATCACCTCCACTAGCTTTGTTCTTAGTGACACTTCATAAGGCCCACTTGACTAAGGTATTCCAGGATGTCTGGCTCTAGGTGAGTGATCACACCATCAAGGTTATCTGGGTCATGAAGATCTTTTTTGTATAGTTCTTCTGTGTATTTTTCCCACCTCTTCTTAGTATCTTCTGCTTCTGTTAGGTCCATACCATTTCTGTCCTTTATTGCATTTCATGCAAAGATGGGCACAATAAAGGACAGATTGTTGATAGACCACTGGATTTTCTTGAGTGGTCATTAACTTACAAATCTCCCAAACTCCCTCAAAATTATCTATTTTTCATCCTCTAGTGGGATTTCTAAACTAATTATCCTACTCTATCCCTATCAAATTCGCTTTTAACATTGTATCATTTGTAATTTCAATGTCACAAAATACCTCCAAGAGTCCCTTTAGTGTGAAGTTTTCTGCCAGTGTGATTTCCTCTAGGACATCATTATCCTTTCCACCATTTTCCTCATTCTGTTTAAGTTCACATTCACTAGCTCTCTAGCTGCATCTCTTTTTAGTCCTAGAACAGCAGCCATGTCTCCATTCTCTCGCAACATATCCCTCCCATAACTCCATTTGCATCCTATTCAGTTTTACTTCCAACTTTATCACTTTCCATTTCTTTGGTCAATTCCCTCTTTCAGTTACTTACTTTTGTAAAATGCCATGTGGGTTTATTGCTGAAGATGAGGAGGCAACACAACTGCACTCTTTGCCACCTGTGTGTGAACTGAGTAACATGTGCCACCAATCACCCACAGACTTTGAAAGAAGCAATTTGGGGTCACTAACCATTATGTATCTTTTAGGCAGTGGTTTTATGGACTGAAGAGCCAGCAGCAAAATCTCTACTTTCCGCAGTTACTCGGTTAACAATACTTTGGTAACTGAAAGGTGAACAGTGTTGTCTAGGAACTGCTGTTGATACGGCACCGTGACAGCTGAAGTCCACGCATATTAGTACAAAGCAAGAACAGCCTGGACTCAGTCATGGCAACTACTAGCATCCTACTCATCCTTCAATGCATCGAAACACATTTTAAAGCAATGTGAGAGCTAATACTGAATGTAGCCCGATTATACTTTAAGAGCTGGAATGGTAAAGTGATATAAATAAGCTCTATAAAGTATATCTCTGAAATTAAGTGATTCCATTTGCTATAAAAAGGAAAGAAGGTACATCGTCCAAACCCTTCAGAAGTATTCAAATCAGTAATTTACTCTTGTCCCTACTAGTGTACACCCTGTCAACCTTAAAACTCTACGTTCCACACATAATTCAAAGTTTCTTAAGCTAAGGCTCCTAACTGGAATTACTATTCATTACCCTATTCACTACTATTGTACAAATTGTCAAAATAGGTTGGGGTAAAACATTGTGGTCTTCTGAGAATATGACCTATGTGCTTAGACTTTTGTTCATTGAAATTAGCTTACAAAAACTAAATTCATTCTTTTTGTTCTAGAAACAGTATCATAGGAAACTAGAGAGATCTTTTAGGTACCAATGATGCTACAAGAAAACCATGCAAAAATGAGTTGTTTTTTCTGCTTAAGCATCTATAGAGTTCTCAGATATTTGTAGCCTCAAAATTTCTAAACTGGAATGGGGGTGGGGTGGGGGGAGTGTGGTGCGGGGTGGGAAGCTGTCTTCCCTTCCTACTTCTCAACACAGAGAAAATCCCAACACGAAACATGGCCTGCTCACAACATTCAACCTGCACACAGCTCCAAGCCGGCACTGGAGAACTTCAAATACACACGCACCACCATGGCTCAGCAGACATTATGGAGAGCCACCCCACCTAGCATAATAATCCCATGAAGGTATGTACTCTTCATTATACAGCAGGCAGTGTGCTAAGCGTTTTGCACGTATTAACTTACGGCTTACAGGAACCCTCTTTGGTAGATTCTATTATCATATATATATAGAGAGATGACAGAGCACAGAAAAATCAACTTGCCCAGGGTCAAACAGCAAGTCCACAGCAGAGCCAGGTGTCAAACCTGGCAGTCTGGCTCCAGAGTCCATGCTTTTAACCTCCATAGGGCTCGTTTATTAATTATCAATAAATGGCAATATTATTTAAAATATAAAAGTAACTTCTAAATCTTTTAGTCCTGAGTTTTTAACCAAGAATATATATTTCTCTGAAAATTTTCCTTTAGTTTATTGAAAGAATGTTTACACAAAGAAGCTAACAGAAGGGATCCAATTGCCTTGTACAATTCCAAGTCTCCATCTCTTTTTCTTGGTGTTTGTATACAAAAATGCTGCTTGATTAGTGTCTTCTGCTCTTCATTTTCTCTCTTGTCCGTTTTCCAGGTCTTTTCTGCAGAAAAGGATATATCACGTGTGTTCACACAGCAGTTGGCCTTCTGCCCCAGGGTCTGGACACGAGTAAAGAAAGGGAGGGAGAAGGGAGGGGTGGGAGTGGAGGCTGCTCCAGCCCCCTCACTCTGTACTCACATTTGATCCTTTCTTTCCAGGCCTCTTGAGGCCCCTGCCATGAGCTGTCTTGGCCCGGAAGCTGGATACATCATCATAGCTCTCACGAGTGTTCCACTTGGAGCCTTTCTTCTTCCCACCATAACCAAACTTCTGGTTTTTATAGCGTCGCTTGGCATTGGGCCTGGAAAAAAGCAGTCTTATAGGTTACCCTCAACACTGCAAATCCTGACAATGTTATGGTCCAACCATACCCTCAGTTTCCTATCTGTAAACGAAGCCTGTAGATACTACTGTACCCAAAATCTCATCATTGACCCAGTATTTCTACTCTATAAACTCCCCAGACAAGATCATCTACCTACAGCCTTAACCACCAAAGTAGGAAAACAAAGCGAGAATCAGGAAAAGATCTATCATGTGGCTCATCATTTATCTTCAGAGCCCATGGACTGCAGCCCACCAAGCTCCTCTGCCCATGGAATTTTCCAGGCAAGAATACTGGAGTGGGTTGTCATTCCCTTCTCCAAGGGATCTTTCGCACTCAGGGATCAAACCCAGGTCTTCCGCATTTCAGGCAGATTCTTTACCGTCTGAGCCACCTGGGAAGCCCCATTTTTAAACTAAATCTTATTAAATCACCCTCAGTTGTTCCTAGTCCTCTCAAGGATATTAAATGCAGTTAACATTCGAGTGTAATACATGTTAAAACTGATCTTCCCACAGGAATCTCAATTCACCATATCCGAAGTCATTGTCCTCTCCCTCCCAGACTGGTTTCACCTCCTGTATCTACAGCCTAACTTGAGGTTGGTGGTCCTACCATTTATTCAGCTGCCCACATTATGAACCTAGAGTGGATTATAATTCCTTCTTTCATTCTCTGCACCCAGCTCAATTACTGAGCCCTGCTAATTTGACCTCTTGAGTATTTCTTAAACCAATTTTCTCTTCTCTACCCTTATTACCACTTTCAGGTCATTGTCCTTGTGCTCTGGACTTTTGTTAATAGTCCCCTGATCAATTTCCCTGCCTCCCTCACTTACACAAGTGCCACTGTAATACTGAAAACACGAATATGACCTGCTCACCATTTTGAGTAAAGCCCATGAGCACCTCCCACTGACTGCTGGAAACAGCCCAGGCTCCTCACATCATTGCCCTGTACTCAGCCCAGGTCCTCCCAGCTACACCTCACCACTCCTTGCCTCACGTTGTAACCCCCATGACACCAAATGCTGGCTGTTCCTCACACACAAACCTGCTGTTCTCATCTCTATACTTCTGCTCATTCATGTTCTTACTTCCTCCCCAAATCCATCTCTCTCCTGTTCTCCTGGTTAATCCTACTCATCTTTCAGACTAAGCTCTGGTGAACCCTTCTCCAGGAAGCCATCCCAGACTGTGACCCCTGGACCTGTCACATATTTCTAAAATGGGCTTCCAGATTTCTCCCTCAATGCCTCTATCACAGCACGGACTATATTATACAGATATGATTATTCTCCTCAGGAAGGGTGTCCAGGAATGCATAAAGGTGAACAAAAAGAACGAGTAATAATATCCAACATTATCCCTTTTAATCTTTCTAATATTAAGAGGTACTTACAATTTTTTTTTTCATTTTCACAGATGAGGAAATTAACATTTAGTGAGAGACAGAGAACCCAGACCAGAACCCTAGGTCTGCACACAACCCTCACACATGAGATCAACTTCTATTGCATATTCACTGAAATCACCTCACTTGAACCTTCAAAGACTGATGTGGCTGAACGGGCCCATCACATGGCCCGTAGGTCTGGCCATAGGCACAGCCACACTCCTTGCACTGAGGCCACACCATGAACTGTGGCCCTGCAAGCACCACCACCAAAACAGAATGCAGCACTCACCCCTTCCTCATTTGCTGGCCTTTGGCTCCTTCTTTTGTGCTCTGGGCAACAGGCTTCTGATCTCCCTCAAGGAAGTCCAGTTTATCAGAGAAACCTGGGAGTGAAGTACTTTGATCAGCACCACAGTGTTTTAAAAAAAGATTCAACTTCAAAAGAAGGATGTTACTTGTGGAATTGGTATTAAGAGGCACATCTTGCTCCCCACACCATTCCCAAATGTTAGGTCCAATAGTTCCAAATCAATCAAGCCTTCAGATGTGTTTGATAGAATCAGCAGGTACCCCTGCTCCCCTGCAGCCTTATGAGAGAATACACTCACCTTTCTGATATTTCTTAATGGCACTCATCATGTGTGATTTCTCCTTCTGCCGCTTCTGAAGAACCTCTGTTTGCACCTGGATGTGGACACAGGACTGTTATACCCACTCCAAACCAGCACTCCAAATGTCTACAGTCTCTCAGTGACCAGGCTGTGACCACCACAGAGCACTGACTGTGTGCCACAACCACGTTAAGGCTCTAAGTATATCCTCAATTTCTCATCCCAACAACCCAGTGAAGCAGAAATTCTTATGACCCCAAAACGAAGCACAGAGAGATGCTGTAATTTGCCCAAGTCACACAGCAAGTGTGGAGCTGAGATTCACACCCAGGTAGTCTGCATTCTTACCGATGACACAACCTGCTACAAAACTACACAGATCATGTTTATGTCAACATCCAATTCTCTCCCTATTATATCTGGGCAGATTAATACCTAAACCACTGTTGCTAGGCATGAAAACAACCTCCCCCAAAACAAGCAAAAAAACCTTTAAGGATAAAAAGAGATGCTTAAACTCTAAGGCAGGGTTTCTCCATCTCAACACTATGACAGTTTGGACAGGATCATTCTTTGTCAGGGGGGAGCATGGCCTGTCCTATGCATTGCAGAATGTTTAGAAGCCTCCCTGCTCTCCACCCACAAGCTGCCAACTGCACACTCCCCACCAAGGTGTGACAACCAAAAATGCCTCCAGACATTGCCAAATGTTCCCTGGTCAAACAAAATTATCCCCCATCGGACTGTGCTGGGAGGTCAGGTTTGGAAACCACTGATGTGGACCCAGCTCTTCACTGTACAGGTGTGTAAAGTACAGCCCAGAGAAGTGCCTGACTCGCTTGTAGTGACCATACTACTTCTGGTGACACACAGGTGTCCAGGAGGGATTGTGTTTGTGGACACTAGCAACCCACGCTGCTATGAGATAGTAAACACACAATGGAACACACACCAGGCACAGAACCAACTCAGACCAGGCAATTTATGGACAAATACCCTCGGCCCCATCCCATCCCTGTCCGTTTTCCTTCCCACCTTCTTTCCATATTTCCTAAGTGCTCGCAGCTGCTTAGCCTTTTCCGACTTCTCCATGGCGGCCTGTTTAGCCTGCAGCTTCTGTCGAATCTAAAACACAAAATGTTGCCAGCTTATGTTAATTGAAGATGGCATGGAAGCTGCTTAGGGTGCACTGCAGCAGGGAGTGGACACACTGTGGAGCTCAAAGGAACCTTGTGGATCATCTACTCCAAGCCCTGTGTTTCACACACAAGGATAATAAGGCCCAAAGGCTAACACCTTTATCCAAGACACCAAAAGTCCCAGCCTTGGGACCACAACATCAAGGAGACCTTCTTATTCCCAGTGTGCTGTTTGCTCTGTTAAACAAAACAGCTTGCTTGCCACTGAATCAGGAGAAAAGACTAACTTCTCTCCATCCATACCATCTGCAGACTTTGGTGAAATCAATATGCAGCTTTAGCCTCCTTCTCCAGTATACCATCTGCACTATAAAAACTCAAACAGATATCAGATACCTAGCCGTCTGCATTAAACATACACATTTCAGTTAAAGAATGAACAGTTATGAATTTGAATGTGCAGAAATGGGTCTGGGTTAGTCTCTAGATTAGCTTCTTTGAGTACCACTGAGACAAGAAAATCCAGCTTGAGACCCAAGGGAACTATTTAGGTATATCTTGGATTAGACATTGGTAATTCTCTGCCTCCCAAAGTTGAATAAGGACCAAATTCTACCTAACTGTTCAGTTCAGTCGCTCGTTCGCGTCCAACTCTTTGCAACCCCATGGACTACAGCACGCCAGGCCTCTCTGTCCATCGCCAACTCCCAGAGTTTACTCAAACTCATGTCCATTGAGTCAGTGATGCTATCCAACCATCTCATCCTCTGTCGTCCCCTTCTCCTCCCGCCTTCAATCTTTCCCAGCATCAGGGTCTTTTCCAATGAGTCAGCTCTTCACATCAGGTGGGCAAAATACTGGAGTTTCAGCTTCAGCATCAGTTCTTCCAATGAATATTCAGGGTTGATTTCCTTTAGGATGGACTGGTTGGATCTTCCTGCAGTCCAATGGACTCTCAAGAGTCTTCTCCAACACCACAGTTCAAAAGCATCAATTCTTCGGTGCTCAGCTTTCTTTATAGTCCACCTCTCACATCCATACATGACTACTGGAAAAACCACAGACTTAACTAGCCTTAACTTAACTTACCTAACTGTAAATTATGCCAAATCTGAGCCATATATTAATCCTTCATTTTATAGAAGAGAAAAACTGAGGCTCAGAGAAAGGTAACTGTCTACAAGTTATAATGCTGCCCCGGCAATGGCAGGAAAGAACTGTTGTCTCTTCCACACACCATGCCATGACCATGCCAGCTAGGAGATGCATAAAGATCATCTTTACCTTAGGGGCCACACTTCTTACCTTATCTTCCTCTCTTAACTGTGTATATTAGGAAAAAGTCAACCTTACATTTGTCCAACTGGTGTTGATTAGCATGAATCTGACATAGACAACTGAGATAATAATTGTCCTCTGACAACTGGTTCCCTATTAATGTGCTTATGCCTTTGTTTGAACATTAAGGGAGACAAGCCAGCTGTACAGACTTAAGTACAAAGCCTCAGTCTTCCAGAGAAAACCTTTTCCATTTCTTACCTTCTGCATCTGCTGATCAGACTTGGCCATCTCTGCAAAATAATCTGTAGGCCGCTTGGTAGGCACTTTGAGCTGATGGAGGCGGGGCAATACTGCAAGCACTGCTGCCTGGGCTTGACGGTAGCTGTGGATGTAGGACAAAGTGTGAAATAAGCTAAGGCAGAGACAGAGGCCTTGTATTCTTCTCACTGCCTCTCATAAGGTATCCAAGGTCAGAAGAGCCCACAACACCTGACCTCCACCAGCAAGAACACACACACAAACAAAAATGGTAATAAAACCTCATTAACTCATTAGAAGAAATTTAGATGTGCTCTTTTAAAAGGGGTGGGGAGTATTGCTTACAATGAATTAGTAGTTTAAAAGAATGACCACTTTAGACATGCTCACTAGCTTACAAATGCCAGTTACACATTCTTATTTAGTCACTAAACAAAAAGTCCATATAACGATCCCACATAAGCAACTTTTTGTTCTCATAATCAACTGCACAAAAAACTTTAAAACTTAATATCTGAAAATAAACTGGACTTTAAATTGTGACTGCTGGACCACGGGGCTTTTCTCTCAACCACGGAGCATCTCCTATTCTTTAGTCCACAGAAGCTTTCCTCCCTACTCCCACGCTTAGGACACCTCGGAGGAACACATGCTCACGGCTTCCACCCTCTCCCCACTTTCTAGCACAGGGACCCACAATCTTTCCCACACTTGAAAACATACATACAAGTTCATCTCACGCTTAAAGTCATCTTCTGGATCAACAGCTTTCGGATCCTGGTTCTGAGATGTTGACTGAGGTCCAGTGATGTCTGGTACCGGACCCAGGGTCACATCAAGCCTTTCAACCCATTCCAGATCCCGCTTGAATTCAGCCAAACACTGCTTCAGGCCATTCTAGGAAATTCAGACACCAAGCTCACAAAAAGCTAACAGGCCAACAAACGATGTGCCAACCTCCAAGACCCCGACAGGTAGTTGACCCTCTTGGCAATGCTCAGGTTGTGTCTTTCCTGGAACTAGAACGCAGTCTCTGGAGCACAACAGTGCTTCGCGCGCATCCCAAGTCTAGCATCCTCCGACCGAGCGCCCGAACTCACCACGTCGTTCACGGCCTTCTTCGGCCCCTCTAGCACCACGTTGAGGCCTGGCTTCAGAAGCCCTCGGGAAAACGCCTCCTGCAACTACAGGGGACATTCCGTGGTGAGAACGGGAGAGTGAGGAGCCCTCTCCCTCGCGCAGCCCCGTGAGCTCGGATGATACCTACCTCTCTGTCTGTGACAAGACAGTCATCAGAATCGGAGTCCGAACCTGAGAGCGGGGGGGTGTCCATCTCACCGCGCGCGAGTCCACACCCACCGGAGGAAGCGGAGTAGCTAGAGACCCCCGCGCCTGGAAAAGGGCGCCCCTCGCCGCTGCCGGTTTGCAGACCCCCGCCCTCCTGCCGCGGACCCACGTGGACTCGAACCGCAAGGGAGCAAACAGCTGCTCCTGAGCTCTCCGAGCAAAAGACTTCCGCTTCCGGGTGCTGACATACTTCCGGCTTGCCGTTGCTATAGGAACCGCTCCGGCGTCGGTGAGTGCCGGGTTGCTTCGGATTTGTAGGGGTAGTACCCTGGACACACGCGTAGTCTGGTGATCCTGAGAACAGAAGCTTACAGGTGGGAGAGATCCCTGGGAGGGGGGGGTCGTCCAGAGGAGCAGGAAGCCGCGATGGCGAAAGGAACGAACAGACGCGGAAGCGGGTCTGGGGCACCGAAGGAGATTGCTAAGGGGAGGGGGCGGAGGAGCAGTTCGGAGGCGGAGCCACGGGCGTGTCGCGAGGCGGGGGCGGCAGGGTGGGCGGGGTTTCGCTCTTCTCCATGCTCACCAGCTGCGTTGCATCTTTAGCGGAACTACCCGGACCATGTCCACTGTGGTAGCTCAGTCGCTGCATGTTTTTGGTCTTCGATCCCACGTGTCCAATAATGTCTTCTTCTTCGATGAACAGATCATTATATTTCCTTCAGGAAATCACTGTGTGAAGTACAATGTGGATCAGAAATGGCAAAAATTCATTCCAGGTAAAACTGTTTCCAATCTGACACCTAGGTAATCATGTGAACCAAATATAACACCATAATCCCAATATGACGATTGAAAGAAAACTTTTTTGGCCAACTTGAAGATACATATAGTTTTATAAATGTAGAAGAAATACATGTCTACTTGCCTTATTTTAATGTATAGATTAATGAATCATACATACTTAAAGTCACATGTAAAATCATGTTAATTTAAAGGTACTTATTTTCACTGTGATCTAATGGAAAAAATTCTTTTGAAGAGTTTCATGCATCTTCATTATCACTCTCTTTGTCATCACCAGGGCTGCTTTTTGACTTCTCTAACAGTTTTCTAGAGTACACCACTTTCATTACAGACCTTTTGAATCCATTTCTGATAAAGACACTGGAGATTTTACCCCAGGTCAGAAATAACCATTTGTATACTGTAACATTTGGTTTTGTTCACACTGGTCCTGCTAATGATATACATGATTTCCACACCTTAGCCACTCTTTTCCACTGTTTTCTGCACTCGACCCGTTTTATTGTGACATGCATACAAAAGATTGTATACTACATATATGTAGTATTTAAAAAACTATAGTAGAATGAAGATCTGCAAATCTACCAAAAGGAGAGCAAATAGTACATTACCAGTTCCAGTGTTTCTCCCTGACTTCATTCATCTCACGTTTGCCCACTCTCATTCCATCCTAGAATTTGTAATTATTCCCTTATTTCTCTGTATAGCTTTACCACATATTTATCTGTGTGGCCTTATGTAAGATATTGTCTTTGTTTGTGCTACTTTAAAACTTTGTATAAATGTAATGGTAGCGTATGTATTCTGTGACTTGCTTCTCTTGTTAAACAACATACTTTGAGATTCATGCATTTTGTACATGTTAACTGAGTTCTTTTTATTACTGTGCAGTATTCCCTCATATGACTCTAATGTCTCAAGTATATTTATCCATTCTAGTGTTGATGGATATTTGATAACCAACATTTTTTTTTGCTTCTCTGGTGGCTCAGATGGTAAAGAATCCGCCTGCAATGAGGGTTCGATCACATTGGGTTTGACTTGGGTTTGACCCCTGGGTTGGGAAGATTCCCCTGGAGAAGGGAACAACTACCCTCTCTGATATTCTGGCCTGGAGAATTCCATGGACAGAGGAGCCTGGCAGGCTACAGTCCATGGGGTTGCAAAGAGTTGGACATGACTGAATGATTTCACTTTCATTTTTTTGCTATTTCAAATCTTGCTGCTACAAGCATTCTTGCATTCATGTGTTCTCATCTACTTGTGCAGAGATTCTCCAGGGCACACACCAAAACAGTAGTGCGGCAGTACTAGTTCACACTTGCTGTTACCCCACAACCTCACCACCCCTTGCTGTTTTCAACTTCCTAATGTTTTGTGCATTTACCTACTACTAATGAGGATGAAAATCTTTTCACATAATTAAGGGGCTACTCCTGTTTAATCTTCTGTGGAATGTCTTGTTTAAATCTTTTATCCATTTTCTATGTTTTGGGAGGTAATTTTCTTACTGATTTAGGGTTGCACTATATTTTCTGTATGCAAATCTTTTGTCATATGTATACATACTACAGACAATTTCTCCCAGTTTGGGGCTTGTGTTTTCTTCCTCCTTATGGTATCTTGATGGACAGAAATTCTTGGGTTTAATGAAGTCAAATTTATCAACCTTACTCAAGCTTATTAATATATTCCCCTATATTATCTCTTTGATAGGCTCCACATTTACCTTTCATCTTTTAGGCTCTGGGTTAGGAGTGTGCTGAGTGTGTTAGGGGAATAGTGAGGAACCCAGTATGCCAGGAGCAGAGTGAATAGAGAAGGAGGAGCGAAAGGTGAAGCAGAGAAGTAAGCAGAGCAACATCACATGGGCTTTGAGATCAAGGGCTCCTACTCTGAGTAAAATGAGACGCTGAGATAGAGGATTCTGAGCAGAGCGACATGATCTGACTTATGTTTCTAAAGGTTCCTTCTGGCTACTGTTCAAAGAATAGATTAAAGGAGGGACAAGGGAGGAAATAGGAGACCAGCTGAAGGACTATTTATGTAATCCAGGTGGGAGAACATAGTGGCTTGGAGCAGGTAGCAGGTAACAGGGATGGAAAAGAGATCAAAGTCTGGCTCTATTTTGAAGGTGGAGGTGACAGGTTTCCTCGTTGACCTGATGGAGTTGGGAGAGAAAAGGAAGAAGTAAGGGTTTTGGCCTGAGCAACTGAAAGGATGGAGTTGCTGCTAATTGAGACAGGAAAGACTGCAGAAGGAGCAGGTTTTGTGGAATGTTAGTGTTTGACATGGGAAGACCGAGATGCCTGCTAGATATGCAAATAGGATCTTAAGTGAGCACTTTGATGTCAGTTCTTGCCTGGAGAGTCCCATGACAGAGGAGCCTGGCAGGCTACAGTCCTTGGGGTAGCAAAGAGTTGGACACGACTGAGTGACTAACACTTTTTCAATTTCAATTGATGTCAATTGTGGATTCAAGAGAAAGAGGCCCTGGCTGGTGATAAAAATTTGAAGGTTGTTAGCATAGAGGTGAAAATACCAAGTCCTGAGAGTGAGGACTTCCCTGGTGGTCCAGTGGTTAATTCTGCACGTCCAATGCCAGGGACATGGGTTCAACTCCCGGTCAGGGAACTTAAGATCCTACATGCTTGCAGCATGGCCAAAAAATAATTTAAAAAAAAACCCCTCAGAATGGATTAGATCGCCCAGGGAGTAAATGTGTTTATGAAAGAAAAGAAGGATAATGATTGGGCTATGGGGCCTTCCTACATTCAGTGCCAGGAAATGAGGCAGAACCTGAAAAAGAGTCTTTGGAGGAGTAGCCAAAAAGAGGAAATCCATATAGGAGGTGAACATATTTCAAGGAGAAGTCAGTCATCAACTGGGTTAAAACAACAGGAAAGCATTTACAAACGGCAATCAGCACATGTTAAGCACACACTGGGAGTCAGGCACTAGTGATTAAAAGAATAAATAACCCAGAAAGCCAGGGCCCCTGGCCTCCAGGAGCTCTCAGCCTGTAGTGGGGACAGGTATGTATTCAAATGAGCATTGGGACTATGTAAATGAGCAGGACACCTGCTAGGCCAGGTACAGCCCTGGGACAGAAGCACAGAGGAGGGGAGTAAACCGTTGTCCTTTGCCTTCTCCTGGCAGTCTCGTCTACACTCACACTTTCAACTCCCCACCATGACTTTTACCTCAAATCTGTATTTCAGGCCAAACATCTCCCCTAGCTTTCATCATGTCAAGCTGCCTGCTAAGACCTCCTTACCTGAAAGCTCCACAGTGTATCTCTCACACACAATATATCCAGAATGGAATTTGTCATTTGCTTTTTTTCTCCCTCTTTCTTTGAGACTCTACGTTGCAAGGTATCCAAACACATGATAAAGATATGATTACAAAAATAAGCTAGTCCTAGTATAAATATCCCAGAAACCAAATAATACACAAATAAATGAATACAGTGGGTAAGTTCAGTTCAGTTCAGTTGCTCAGTTGTGTCTGAATCTTTTCAACCCCATGAATCACAGTACACCAGGCCTCCCTGTCCATCACCAACTCCCAGAGTTTATGCAAACCCATGTCCATCAAGTCGGTGATGCCGTCCAGCCATCTCATCCTCTGTCGTCCCCTTCTCCTCCTGCCCTCAATCCCTCCCAGCATCAGGGTCTTTTCCAATGAGTCAACTCTTCGCATGAGGTGGCCAAAGTATTGGAGTTTCAGCTTCAACACCCGTCCTTCCAATGAATACCCAGGACTGATCTCCTTTAGGATGGACTGGTTGGATCTCCTTGCAGTCCAAGGGACTCTCAAGAGTCTTCTCCAACACCACAGTTCAAAAGCATCAATTCTTCGGTGCTCAGCTTTCTTTATAGTCCAACTCTCACATCCGTACGTGACTACTGGAAAAACCATAGCCTTGACTAGACGGATATTTGTTGGCAAAGTAATGTCTCTGCTTTTTAATATGCTATCTAGGTTGGTCATAACCTTCCTTCCAAGGAGTAAGCGTCTTTTAATTTCATGGCTGCAACCACCATCTGCAGTGATTTTGGAGCCCAGAAAAATAAAGTCAGCCACTGTTTCCACTGTTTCCCCATCTATTTGCCATGAAGTGACAGGACCAGATGCCATGATCTTAGTTTTCTGAATGTTGAACTTTAAGCCACCTTTTTCACTCTCCTGTTTCACTTTCATCAAGAAGCTCTTTAGTTCTTCTTCACTTTCTGCCATAAGGGTGGTGTCATCTGCATATCTGAGGTTATTGATATTTCTCTGGGCAATCTTGATTCCAGCTTGTGCTTCTTCCAGCCCAGCGTTACTCATGATGTACTCTGCATATAAGTTAAATAAGCAGGGTGACAATATACAGCCTTGACGTACTCCTTTTCCTATTTGGAACCAGTCTGTTGTTCCATGTCCAGTTCTAACTGTATTAAATGAATTAATACAACATAAAGGTGGCATTAGTAATTAGTGCTGGGACAACCAGTTAGGTATTTGGAAAAGCGGAACCAATTTAACTCATTTTAAAGTTTTTACCATCATGAACCCAAGATGAATTAAAGACTTCACTGCAAAAAAATGAAATCACAAAAAATTGGAAGCAAATTAGCATGTTGTTTTTGTTACTCAGTCGCTAAATCATGTCTGACTCTACAACCCCATGGACTGCAGCCTACCAGGCTTCCCTGTCCTTCACTGTCTCCCAGAGTTTGCTCAAACTCATGGCCATTGAGCCAGTGATGCCATCCAACCATCTCATCCACTGTCACCCCCTTCTCCTCCTGCTCTGACTCTTTCCCAGCATCAGAGTCCTTTCCAGTAGTCAGCTCTTTGCATCAAAGTATTGGAGCCAAAGTATTGTTGCTTCAGCTTCAGCATCATTCCTTCCAATGAATATTCAGGGTCGATTTCCTTTAGGATTGACTAGTTTAGTTATATTCCTCTTTAAACCAGTGAGTCATAAAATACTATTGTTACCATTTTTTTAATGGAGGAAAGGGCCCATGAAAGCAGAAGTGGCTAGGGCCCACAAAAATTATAATGCTGACCTGATTACATTACCCACAGAAGCCATTTGAACTTCAGTCTTTACATCAGGTTTTCATTCTCATGCTTGTTACCACATGGGCAGGAAGATTGCTCAATCACCAGATATCACCTCTATATTCCAGGAAAACAGGGTAGCATGCATCCATCCTGGTTTTGAAGGAACCACAATCTTTACCATAAAGCCAGTCCAGTAGACCTCTGTGTCTGTCACTCAGCCAGAATGTCACATAGATCCCTTAATTGCAAGGGAGTCTGAGAAATCCAGTAGTTAGCATTCCAGCCTGAAAAGTGGAGGAAGAATATGGAGTGCTGGATGTTCAGGGCATAAAGGCCTGTTATCTGACCCTGCCGCACCTTCCAGACCCATCTAGGTCATCCCTGGCTCACACAGGATGCTCAGCCATTGCCCACTGAGTGTAGTTCCCCCACCATCTACACCCTTTCTCACATCCACACCTTTGCCCTTCCTGACCTGCCCCACCCCCCATCCTGTTCCCACTTTGTCCTCTTTTAGGAATCCTTCCCTGACTTCTCCTCCCACCACGGCCTCAGTGAGGGGCCCATCCTAGTTATTTTCAAAATAGCCAAGGCACAGTTGTACTGAAGGATACAGGGATCAACGGTTACCTGTTTCTGCACTTTTCTCCTGTTGCCTTGACAGCACCCACCACGGTGCCTGGTTTGTGCTGAATCTCGGTGAATGCATGGTCACCCCTCATCAGCCCCTCTCCTCTGTTTGCAGGCTCAGACAAGAGTCAGGGCATGTTGGCCTTGGCCATCAGTCCCAATCGGCGCTACCTCGCTGTCTCGGAGACCGTGCAAGATAAACCTGTCATCACCATTTATGAACTGTCAGCCATCCCCTGCCGGAAGCGCAAAATCCTTAATAATTTTGACTTCCCAGTTCAGAAGTTTATTTGCATGGCTTTTTCTCCAGACTCCAAATACCTCCTGACTCAGACCTCACCTCCAGAATCAAACCTTGTCTATTGGCTGTGGGAGAAACAGAAAGTCATGGCCATTGTTAGAATCGACACTCAGAACAATGCTGTCTACCAGGTACTGCCCAGAATAACAAATATTATGCGAATTATTAAAAAATAGTACAAGTTGTCTCTCATTGAATGCTTTCTATTGCAGGAATAGTGCTGATTTCTTAAAATGCATTTTGAAATTTGCCACATGACACCATATAAACTATACATAATTATTGTCTCTGTTTTAAAGATGAAGGAACTGAGGCTCCAACAATTTAGCAGGATCAGGACTCCCTGACCCCAGGGCCTGTGTTCTTTATTTTGGCCCAGAACTGCTTGCTGGTCACAAGTCAGGTTCAGAGGCAGGTTGATCAATTTGCTCTCTCTCCCCAGACCTGGCCTCTTCTGGGCAGCATTTCTGGGCAGTGGGAAGACTTCAGGAAGGTGGTGTGAGGTCATAAATGTTTAGGAAGCTATCCATGAAGTTGCAGTTATGTGAGGAGCAGAAGTTTCTATTGTGCTTTGAGGGTAAAATGCAGAGGATATGTCAGGAGGCTGGTTGGGTCCCAACGAGGCTTTGCTTGGAGCAGTCAACCTGGTGTGAGATCTAGTGCTCAGTTTTACAGGTCCACGCACTCAATTCTGTTCAGGTTCAGAGATACTGACTGATCAGAATCTTGGGCACAGACTCTGTTATTCTCACAAGAGGCTGGCGTGTGAACCAGCATGTCACAAGCAGAACACACATCATCTATCCAGTGTGTTTCCTCCATTGAGAAGTGAAATGGTTAATCAACAGCTTGCTTGGTGATTACAAAATCAGAGCAAAGACAAGTAGAGCCTGAAGATGATTTCATCCAGGTCATAGTAAGGCATGATACAGCATCCTATTCAGAGCAGCGAGCGCCTTCTCTCAAACAGATCGGGAAACAGTCACTGGATGCCTGCTCTGAACCTGCCGCTGGGGGTACAGAGATGAAAAAGGCACAGCCCCTCCAGGTGCTCACCATCCCGGGGGTGGGGGGAAGGAAACAGATTGACTGTGACTGCAAATGGGGATGAGGGCAAAGGTAAAGTAGGCCCAGTCCCTGACATGTGGCTCCTTCGCCCTGGACAGGTCACATAAACCTGCCTGACCCTCATTTTTCTGTTTTTAGCTGAGCTTTCATTCTATTTTGCTAACACAGAGTTTGGTGATTGTCCAGACCTGCTCATCCTGCTTTTTGGTCTTCATCAGATGACTTTTGAAGGTTTCCTAATTTGACTCATGGACCCTACAAATATAATGGACATAGATCTGTCCTCTTATCAAATATGTCTTAAAATTATATGATTTAGTGATGTTTAAAGGATGCTGTGAACTACTTGGACTAACTAATAGTTAAATGGGAAATAATTCCATCAAGTTTAGTTTTATGTCTCTTTCTCTTTCATTCTTTCATCTTTTACAGGTGAGCTTCAACCCCCAAGATAACACTCAGATATGTATCACTGGAAATGGGATGTTTAAGCTTCTCCGTTTTGCTGAGGGAACCCTGAAGCAAACTAATTTTCAGAGGGGAGAACCCCAAAACTATCTCGCCCACACCTGGGTGTCCGATGACAAGATTATTGCTGGCACTGATACAGGCAGACTCTTTCTCTTTGAATCTGGAGATCAACACTGGGAGACAAGTATCGTGGTCAAGGAGCCCACCAGCGAGACAAAGAACCTGGGGGTGATCCAGGAATCAGAGAGGTAACAATGCCCTCTGGGTTGGAGCTCTTAGAAAAACACACTCATCTTGCCAATAGCATCACCCCTAAAACAGCTTCTTTAAAAATCATTCCTTTATCTTTTCTAGTGTTCACTCATATTCTGGGTCAAATTTGATGTTTATAACCATAACCTAGGTACAACTATTTTTATTTTTATACCTAACCTCATTTTATAAGTGTTTCCCTGATGGCTCAGACGGTAAAGAATCCATCTGCAATGCAGGAGACCCAGGTTTGATCCTGAGTTGGGAAGATCCCCTGCAGAAGGGAATGACTACCCACTCCAGTATCCTTGCCTGAAGAATTCCATGGGCAGAGGAGCCTAGTGGGCTAGAGTCCATGAGGGTCACAAAAAGTCAGACACAACTAAACAACTAACAGTTTCACACTGGTGTGACTTAGTCTTCAAAACTACCTATTTTCCAAAATATGTTTTCTACTGGCTTCCCAGTTTACTAAATCAATTAAATAGATGTCCACCAAGCCTTTGCAGTGTGCAAGGCATCTTGCTAAGTGCTGGGGACACAGGTCCTCAGGACCTTATAATTTGATAGGAAGCAGCGGACTAATAAGGAAATACAAGGAAACGTCAGTCTGTATAACAAAAGTGTATGGACCAGAGCAGGGGCTCAGGATGAAGCTTTGAATTTTACCTCTACTGCAGCCAATAATAGTCATATCTCACTCATATTGGATAGTACCATTGTGTGGTCTAGACACTGCCTTAAACAGTGTATATACTCTGTATATAACCTCATTTGAGCCTTACCCACCCTACATAGTACATATTATTATCACACCCATATTATAGACTCTAAGCAAGATCACAGCACTGTTAAGTAACAGGCCAGGATTCAAAGCCAGGTGTCTGATCCCAGTACCTGAGCCCGCAATCAAAACTGCACCCTGTAGATTCCTCTTCCTCAATGTCTTTGGGTTCACCCATTTGTACCACCCCCATGCCAATGACATTTCCTTTTTGTCATGATTATGTTGAGAACTTCCTAATAAGGCCACTTCCCTCCAGTTTGCTGTGTTCACCATCTTTCAGTGAGTCCAGGACTCCAAGAATAAAGCTCAGACTCTTGAACTTGGCCCACATGTCCCTGCTGCTCTGACACTTCTCTATATCTGCAGCATCAGCTCTTGCCTCTGTCTACCACATATCCCTCGTGCACTCTCCTACTTCTGGGCTCAGTCTGCCCCTACACCGACCCCACTCCTCTGGACACTGCCACATCCCTCTTTGTCCTTCCAGTCTCAGCTGGGAGCCCCCAGCCTCTGCTCATCTCAGACAGGTGTTCTTCCTCTATATCTGTCCTTAGGTGTTCTCGTTAGCTGATAACTGGCCACTGCCATCCTACTCAGCAGTCCCTGACAGTCTTTATCATACGCCCCCTAGACCATCAGCTTAGGAACTGGGTCAACTTATTTATCATTGTTTCACAAAGTCGTCAACACAACATAACTCTGGTAAATGTTATATGAATGAATGAATGAAAATATGCGTAAATGAATGAAAGAGAGAGAAAGGAAGGGAGGGGGAAGGGGAGGAAGACGAGCAGGAAGGAAAGAAAGGGAAAGGGATGGAAAGGAGGGAAGGAAACGGAAACCTGGATTTAAATCTCAGTTCTTCCTCTTACTAATTGTGTGATCTTGGGAACTACCCGTCTGAGCCACTTTTTTCTAAACAACAAAATGAGTATGATAATAAAAACAGTGACCACAGAGGATTGCAAGATTTCCATATAAGTGTATAACCTTCCATCTTCCGTGGAGCTCCAGTAGCACTCCCAGCCAAAGGGGCACATTTAGGCCATGGGAAGGGGGCTCACACTAAGTGGTTTTTCCCATGTGCATGCACGCTAAGTCGCTTCAGTCGTGTCCTACTCTTTGTGACACCATTGACTGTAGCCTGCCAGGCTCCTCTGTCCATGGGATTCTCCGGGCAAGAACACTGGTGAAGTGGGTTGCCATGTCCTTCTCCAGGGGATCTTCCTGACCCAGGGATGGAACTTAGGTCTCTTGCATTGCAGGCAGGTTCTTTACCATCTGAGCTATGCTGCACACCCAAGGACAGTCCTTCTTTCTCATCCCTGGCACAGTTCATCTCCTTGGAATCATCTGTGTTATCTGTGTGTGCTGTTTTCTTTTGCAGCCTGATCAAATTTCCAGCAGTCACTTCCCCAGTCCCTTCGTACGAGCAGGTCATGATGACCAGCAGCCACAGCCAGCTGTTGCTGCCCCAGGTGTTTGCCATTGCAGCCTATTCAAAGGGATTTGCCTGTTCTGCTGGGCCAGGGAGAGTTCTGCTGTTTGAGAAGATGGACGACAAGGAGTTTTACCGTGAGAGCAGGGAGATCCGGGTAAGGAGGGGAGGAAGCAGCAATCCTGGGGTCCAACTGGCATCTGTCCTCCAGGAGCAGAGCACTGACACAGCATTTGATGCAGGGAAAGGGGCTGAGTGCAGAGCGCAAAGGGACTCGAGCCATTTGTCCTGAGGGGAGTTTTAGGATGGATTGGACAGAGTTGCCATATAGAAATAGGGGGCTCTGGATCTGAATCCTGGGAGGGAACTTGAGCAAATTGTTTTCTCTTCAAGTTCAGTGTTCCCATAATGTATATGGATATTTTAACATCAAGAACACCACCTGATATGGGGCTTCTCTGGTGGTCCGGTTGCTAGTCTCTGCACTTCCAATACAGGGGACCTGGCTTCTAGATCCTTGGTCAGGGAACTAGATCCCACTTGCCACAACTAAGAGTTTGCATGCTACAGCTAAGATCTCATGTGCCACAACTAAGACCCAGCGCAGCCAAATAAGTAAATTAATATCTTTTTTTTTTAAAAAAAGAAAACTACCTGGGCTTCCCTGGTGGCTCAGAGGGTAAAGCGCCTGCCTGCAATGCGGGAGACCTGGGTTTGATCCCTGGGTCGGGAAGATCCCCTGGAGAAGGAAAAGGCAACCCACTCCAATACTCTTGCCTGGAAAATCCCATGGACAGAGAAGCCTGGTAGGCTACAGTCCATAGGGTCACAAAGAGTCGGGCACGACTGAGCGACTTCACTTTCACGTTCACCTGGTATGCAGCAGGCATTCAGTAAATCTTTGGGGAAGAAATGATACAAACTGTTGTGGAGAGAGATTTCACCTGGTCGGGGAAGAACTAGTAAGGTTTCAGAGTGTTTGAAGGTCATCTTTGAAGAAGGGTTGTAGAGGATGGATAACATTCGACAGGAAGAAACAGATCAGGAAGTCCAGGTGAAGGGAAGAAATTAAGCAAAGGTACCACTGACAGGGAGTAGTCGTGTTTGGGAGATATCTGTTCCCTAGTGGAGGGGCCTTAAGTCACTTGAAGGGAATGGGAGGACTAAGACTGGTGAAAAGATGGCAAACACCAGCCTGAGGAGTGAGTATGTAAACGGGAAAGGCATCCTGTTTTCAGTGGAGAAGCACTGTGCTTCAGAAAAGTGATCTGCCTGTGACATTAATACACAGTGTGGGCGATTTGAAGGCATTGGATATGAAGTGGTTAAACACACATTAAATGAGTTAGACTTGACTCTTAAGGTTTCCTGGCTGAGTGACTTCACAGGAGTTGCTGAATGTAGCAAACCTGTGTCTCTTCATTAAGGAAACAGCTCACCCTGGTGGTTATTGAAAGGATTAAACATCTGTGTGATAACTGGATGCAGTTCAGTTCAGTTCAGTCGCTCAGTGTCCAACTCTGCAACCCCGTGGACTGCAGCACGCCAGGCTTCCCTGTCCATCACCAACTCCCAGAGTTTACTCAAACTCATGTCCATCACATTGGTGATGCCATCCAACCGTCTCATCCTCTGTCGTCCCCTTCTCCTCCCACCTTCAATCTTTCCCAGCATCAGGGTCTTTTCCAATGAGTCAGCTCTTTGCATCAGGTGGCCAAAGTATTGGAGCTTCAGCTTCAGCATCAGTCCTTCCAATGAATAGTCAGGACTGATTTCCTTTAGGATTGACTGGTTGGATCTCCTTGCAGTCCAATGGACTCTCAAGAGTCTTCTCCAACACCACAGTTCAAAAGCATCAATTCTTCGGCACTCAACTTTCTTTGTAGTCCAACTCTGACATCCATACATGACTACTGAAAAAACCATAGCTTTGACTAGACAGACCTTTGTTGGTAAAGTAATGTCTCTGCTTCTTAATATGCTGTCTAGGTTAGTCATAGCTTTTCTTCCAAGGAGCAAGCGTCTTTTAATTTCATGGCTGCAGTCACCATCTGCAGTGATTTTGGAGCCCCCAAAAGTAAAATCTCTCACAGTTTCCATTGTTTCCCCATCTGTTTGCCATGAAGTGATGGGACTGGATGCCATGATCTTAGTTTTTTGAATTCTGAGTTTTAAGCCAACTTTTTCACTCTTCTCTTTCACTTTCATCAAGAGGCTCTTTAGTTCTTCTTCACTTTCTGCCATAAGGATGGTGTCATCTGCATATCTGATGCAGTGCCAGGGCTCAATAAATAACACTAGTTATTCTTGCAGTTAGGAATTAGTCCTGAGGTTTTTTGTTACTGGTGCCAAAAGGCAGTGAGGTCTAGGATCACAGCAGTGAGAAGCAGAGAGAGCCTTCATGAAGGTTAGTCTGTAGGATGTCCCCTGAGTAGATGCCGGAGCCCAGAGATAAGGAGCTCTCAGGGAAGATACCCAGGCTCAGTTCAGGGTGCTGGGAAAAGACACCAGGAAATAGGGGTTAAGAGCAAGGTGGGTGGGCACTAGGGGGAGTTCATCAGTTTACTTTGACTATAAAACAGTTCACTCTTTTGTGTGTTCATTTATTTAACAAATATTTATTGAGGGTTTGCTATGTGTCAGCCTTTATGCTCGGGGCTGGGACATAGATGAGAAGTAACCACACTGAGACTTGTCCTTAGGGCTCAATCAACAAGCAAACAAACAGATATGAACAGGTAGTTGGATGAGAGCAATGCTATGAGGAAAATATGGCTGGGAAAGGATAGGGAGTAAGAGGGGCTTCTGTTCTAGAAAAAGTGGCTAGGGGAGGTCCTCCCCCTGAGGAATGTTGACACTTGACCAGAGACAAGGATAAAGTGAAGCAGTTTGAATGTGGTTTAGACCTTGGTAGTGAGATCACTCACAATATATCCATGGCACATACACACACAGGCTCACACTCACACACACATATACACACACATACTCATATACACAACCATTGTGCTTGGCTTCTATCTGGCGCATAGATGATGCTTAATTTTCACTGTTTTAAGTATTTATTATTGTAATTACTACTGTTGTTTTCGGGCTTCCCTTGTGGCTCATCTGCTAAAGAATACGCCCACAATGAGGGAGACCTGGGTTCGATCCCTGGATTGGGAAGCTCCCCTGGAGAAGGGAAAGGCTATGCACTCCAGTATTCTGGCCTGGAGAATTCCAAGGACTATATAGTCCGTGGGGCCGCAAAGAGTCAGACACAACTGAGCGACTTGCACTTTCACTTTCGCTGTTGTTTTCGTTGGATCCTCGTATTTGGTAAAATCATTGAGAGAGAAAATATAGAGACAAAAAGAGGACTGAGGACAAAACTTAGCGTTTCCCAATTTCAAGACTGAGACAGGATGAGAACCCAGCAGGACACTGAGAAGGCGAGGTCGTTCACTCATTCAGTCAACAAATGTCTGTCGGTCACCTGTCAGGGGCCAGGCTCCGGAGTGGGGCCTGCGGTGGGCACATCAGACATGGCGCTTCCGCCAGGGACCTCACTGCCTGGGGGAGGGTGCGCGGCCACACCATGCAGTCGCTGAGCACCTGCCATGTGCCAGGCCCCGCTCCAAGCACCAGAGGACAGAGTGGGAACAGACAAGGTCCCCGGTCCGCAGGCTCCTGTTCCACTTTATGCTGTGTGACACCTGGGACAACAGAGGGAACTCCTGGTTCCCGTGGGCACACTGAGGGACTGTCAGGGCCCACTCAGCCCAGGGCGGTCAGGAAAGACTCCTCAGAGCCCTCGCTGCCCAGAGAGAGCAGAGGGAGTAGACCTCATGAGGACGGGATAGGAGGTGCAGAGGAAGGCAACTCCACGCAGTGGGGGGGGCAGCCTGGACAAGAGTCCAGGCTGTTCAGGGGAGGAAGGTGCCAAGGTCACTGCTGCAGGCTCTAGGAAAGCCCAGAAGATGAGGGCTGAGCAGGGCGCTGGGCTTTGGTGATAAGGAAATTTCTGATGTTCAGGAGGACAGTTTTAGTAAATGAGGCAGTGAAAGCCGCGTTATAAGGAATTAAGAACTGAGTGGGTAGTGAGGATGCAAAGGTGGTATATGCAGACCAGATTTCAGTAAGTTGGTTGTTCGTGGAAGGAGAGGAGAAGCAGGGAGAAGGAAACCTCGTTTAATAATGTCCACTGGGAACTCCAGGCCCCCTGAGACTGCTGCAGGAGCTGCGGGACCCCTTCTCTTCTCTCTGCCCTGTCCCCCACCCCATGTGAGAGAAAGGCCTCAACCTTCCCCTCCACTGCCCTGAAGCGTACTGTGTACCTGGGGCAGGTAGGTGCCTGCACTGAGCTCCCACCAGCTGGGCGAGAGTAAGGGCTAGACTAATGCTTGTTCTGAGGGGGGATCTCAAACAGATGTACAGATGGATCAGTTTCACCTGTGCTGCTGCCTTATTATTCAGCCACTAGTCACTTAAAGGTGAGTAGGAAACCCATAGAAACTGAGGCACCTCAAACCCTCCCTTCTCCACATCTGAGAAGCGTCCAGGAAGCAGGCTGATTAGGAGTCTGTAAGCTGCAAGTATCCGAGAGCCTCTGAAAGTCCATGCAGAGGCCTTGCTGACTGCTGTCCTGTGTCTTGGGCAGATTCCTGTGGATCCACAGAGCAATGACCCAAGTCAGTCAGACAAACAGGACGTGCTCTGCATGTGCTTCAGCCCCTCCGAGGAAACGCTGATCGCCAGCACCAGCAAGAACCAGCTCTACAGCATCACCATGTCCCTGACAGAGATCAGCAAGGTGAGTCTCACCAGCAGCACTTCCTGCCAGCCGGGGGACGGGTCACCACTAGGCAAATTTTAATCCAATTCCTGAACATAGGCCCATTCACCCCTTTATAACAAAGCGAAAGAAACTCTTAATTTCAAAATGTCCTTGTAGGAGCACCCCAATACCCGCAGGGGGCCGGGGTGGGGGATGCCAGAATCTGATTGTTGTAGCCTCTTTGTATGGCATTACTGACTCGATGGACATGAGTTTGAGCAAGCTCCGGGAGTTGGTGATGGACAGGGAAGCCTGGCGTGCTGCAATCCATGGGGTCGCAAAGAGTCAGACACGACTGAGTGACTGAGCTGAGCCTCTTTGGAGAACATCTTGGAGGTCTCTCTCGGATTTAAATTACGCCTATCTTTTCCTCAGCAAGCAAGCGTACTTCAGGTATTTAATGTACTGCAGTACCTCTCCTGTGCACAAAGATGTTTATGTGTAAAGGTTTAGCATTGCTTTTGTTTTTAAATAATAAAGAAAGCCAGTATGAATACACTGTAGATATTGCGGCAAAAAGGATAAAAAAGAAGCACCTTGTACTTATAAAAGGTTCACTTTATCAAGCAGACATTACAGTTTTAAATTTGTATGCAGCTAATAGCATGGATTCAAGATATAACCTGCAAACTTTGGCAGAACAACAAGGAAAATAAACCACCTACAATCACAGGAGGTTTTAATACATCTTTTTCAGCAATGGTGGTTTTTAAAATAATAGCCCTATTGAGTTATTCATACACTATACAATTCACCTACTTAAAGTGTACAATTCAATGGTTTTTAGTATATTCATAGAGTTATGCAGCCATTACCACCATCAACTTTAGAGCATTTCTTCACTCAAAAAAAAAAAATGCTCTTTAGCTATTATGCTCCCATCATCCCATCTGCCTTCCCCCAGCTCTGCTGCTGCTGCTGCTGCTAAGTTGCTTCAGTCGTGTCCGACTCTGTGCGACCCCTTAGACGGCAGCCCACCAGGCTCCGCCATCCCTGGGGTTCTCCAGGCAAGAATACTGGAGTGGGTTGCCATTTCCCCCGGCTCTAGGCAGTCACTAATGTCTTGTGTCTCTATAGATTTTCCTTTTCTGAATGTTTCATAGCAATATGTAGACTCTTATGACTGGCTTCCTTCACTTAGCACAATGTTTTCAAGTTTCATTCATGCTCGAGATTGTATCAGTACTCCATTCCTTTTTATAACCGAATAATATTCCATTCCATGGATATACCATTTTTGTTGGTCTAATCATCAGTTAATGAACATTTGGGTTGCTTCCACCTTTTGGATATTATAAATATTGCTGCTATAAACATCTATGTACAAGTTTTTGTGTGGAAATATGTTTTTATTCTTCTTGGGTATGTATCTAGGAGTGGAATTCCTGAGTCAAGTAGTAACTCAATATTTAACCACTTAAGGAACTGCCAGATAGTTTTCCCAAAATGCTGAACTGTTTTATATTCCCATCAGCCGTGTACAAGTGTTCTAATTTCTCTGTATTTTTGTCAACACTTATTCTTATCTGATTTTTAATTTACATTCATAACAGCGGTTGGTCTGTAGTTTTCTTGTGATGCCTTTGTCTGCATTTGGTATTGGGGTAATACTGACCTCATAGAATGAGGTGCAGAGATAAGGTGGAAAAGAAAGAGATGCTTTTGTTTCAACACAAGGGAGATTTGAGTGTATTTAAAAGCTTGTAGGTTAATATGTAAATCCTTCTGTCATATACTCCAGACTAAGACATTTTTATCATTTCACGTGCGGGGACCTCATTCACGAGGACTCAGAAAGGACTGATTTGATGGCCGGATCTTCAGTCTGTTGCTTTCTCCATGTAGAGGGGTGAGCTCACTGCATAGAGCTTCTCTCCCTGCTGTTAGGCTTGCCTCTCGGAGGGAAGGTTGCCTAGAAAGGAGAGCACCAGACCAGAGAGTGGGATCTTCCATAGAGGGGAGTGTTTTCACTCTCTCTCCCAGGATGTGTAAGTCTCCTGCCCGTCTCCACTCTGCCCTTAGGCCCCTGAATTATACTCTGTTTGGCTGCCAGAGTGATCTTTTCAAAACCCAGATCTGGCTGTCACAAAATTCACATGTTGCACCACCTTCACCACTGTCACAGCCTCAACCCCTCAGTGACCTTCCAGTGCTCTGAGAAGAACTGAACTAGGTGCACGGGGCTGAGTGATGTCTGACACAAGCTGCACTCTGCAGCCCCATCCCATCACCCCACCTGATAGAATGGGCTCTTTGATCACTAGGAGTCTGCATGTTCCTTCTGCCAAAAGGCATCAGCGCTCCTGCCTCTGCCTGGGGCACTCATACTCTCCTCTCCCCCGCATTAGTTCTTGTTGGTTCTTGCTGAGCCTTCGAGGGGGGAGAAAGCTACTAGGAATATGCTAGTAGAGACAGGGAGGTTGAAGATATTAGAGAAAGTATGGGAAGCAGGCGGAGAATGGGAATTATCTGTGCCTACCCCCAGTTGGCTCAGACAGTAAAGAATCTGCCTGCTATGTGGGAGACCTAGGTTCGATCCCTGGGTAGAGAAGATTCCCTTGGAGAAGGAAATGGCTACCCACTCCAGTGTTCTTGCCTGGGAAATCCTATGGACAGAGGAACCTGTCAGGGTACAGTCCATGGGGATCGCAGAGAGTTGGACACAACTGAGCGACTTTCACTTTCACTTTTCATCCCCTCTTTCTGACAGCCCAGCACCTCTTTCTGATATAGCAGAGTGGGGTAGAATAGATGCAGGTAGTTTGTAAGTGGGGAAGGGTCTGAATTTGAGAGAGTTGCCAGCTCAGCCTTTGTCTTGGCTTGTGAGCAAAGTATATATACCTCATTGAGTTTCCCAATCATCACTCCTCATGCAGAAGTCCCAGGTATAATGATTCTGATGACAAACACTTGAAATTTACAGGGAACATGCAGACCCTTGCAATAGGATACATTTTAACTTAAAATCATTCACCCAGTTCTCCTAGCTGCAGCTGATGGAGTCATACAATGTCTCTGCAGAGAAATTTGGGAGGACTCACACAACTGAAGCGACTTAGCAGCAGCAGCAGCATTGCTGCTGCTAAGTCGCTTCAGTCGTGTCCAACTCTGTGCGACCCCATAGACGGCAGCCCACCAGGCTCCGCCATCCCTGGGATTCTCCAGGCAAGAATACTGGAGTGGGTTGCCATTTCCTTCTCCAATGCATGAAAGGGAAAAGTGGAAGTGAAGTCGCTCAGTCGTGTCTGACTCTTAGTGACCCCATGGACTGCAGCCTACCAGGCTCCTCCGTCCATGGGATTTTCCAGGCAAGAGTACTGGAGTGGGCTGCCATTAAGATTCTTAATACCATTCAGACCATTTTGCCCTGTATTCCATTTCTAGAAATGTATCTGTTGTGTGGGGCCCAACCTATTGGTAGTGAAGCCATCAGCTAGGAATGCTGGAGGCACTCACCCACGGCTGCATCTCTCCCAGCAAGCCCCATGCACACTTCCCCCACCAGGGCCAGTGCTGGGGCCAGACAGGCCCTTTTGGTTCTTACTACAACTGAAGGATGCACTTGAGCAAAATCCATCAGGGAACTTTGAGGAACAAGATTTCTTACTCACAGGTCTTGGAGGGTACATAGCATGCCCAAGGGCCATAAGCAGTAAGACCATGGGTAAAGAGAGAGGCAGACCAGGGGCTCTGCCTTTATCAGGGTTTGAGGATGGAGTGTCAGGCTTTCGAGAGTTCACTATTTAATGCTCATTTAGCCATGTGTGTGGAAATTAGGGTACAGGAAGAGTGGGATCATTCAAGAAGTCAGTTATTTAAGTATCCAGGGCTTTCTACAAAAGGGATCTTCAAGGGTGGGAGCAAAAATTCTTTAGCTGATTGTTTTGCTGGTAACTTCATCATACAACTGCAATATGTTTACTCAAGCTGGAGGTCCTTTGAAATAGATGCCTTGAGACTGAAAAACTTACTGTCAGGCACTTACTCTACAATATCTAAAGAAGTAATCAGAGAGGTACACAGACTTACTTGCAAGAATACTTAGTCCATGTTACCCCTTGATAGCAAAAAATTGGAGACCACCTATATGTTCCCACAGTAGAAGAATGGATAAATTAAATCCTGGTATATTTATAGAATAAAATATTTTATTGCCATTAAAATGTTTTAAAATAATGATAGCATGGGAAAATATGCATTATGTTAAAGCAACTTGCCCACAGTCTGATTTCTGTGCATCTGGGCCAATTAACATCCATAAACAGTAACGAGAGCTGGAGTACCTGGCCAGTCTTTTGCTTCCTCTGCTCAGTCTGATTCTGTGTGATTTCTCCAGGGGGAGCCTGCCCACTTTGAGTATCTGATGTACCCGTTACACTCGGCATCCATCACTGGTCTAGATACTTGCGTCCGCAAACCCCTCATTGCCACCTGCTCTGTGGATCGGTCCGTCCGCATCTGGAATTATGAATCAAAGTAAGAAATGAAAGGCTTTGCTACTGGGGTATGCAGGATTTCAGTTGTTAAATTTTTCCATGCAAATTATTTTAGAGAGTTTTCAATTTTAATTACTTAGAAGCTTTCATCTGGAAACCTTTTATAAAAAAATTAAGTCCGTCAGACTTCCTTTTTCTCTTTTCACTCTTGCATGAGCTAGAAAATCACTTTGTACTTTATTAAGTGTTTACTATGTGCCATACAATATGCTTGGCCTTGGGGAAATAAAGAAACCAATATCTCACCTCTTTCCATACCCTCCTGTGTCCTTCGACCTTTCCTGCCCCCGCGCCCCCCACTGGATTGGTTCTTTGTTTCATGGAGCTCTCCAGATCATTGTTTCCTCCTTTTAGTCCTGATCACTGCCCCAACAACCCTCAACTTCCAGCGATTTTATCCTCCGGGCACAGCTTCCCTGAGAATCTCCAGCCTAGATTGGCCCCAGAATATAACTTCTTTGCTTTTACATATGCCTGCTGGGGCTGCTAGGGAAAAAATTGTGCAATACTTCTGAGTTGGAGATCTGAATGGAGCTGTATCTTCAACATCCCTAAACACCCCTTAATCAGTCCCTCCACATGCCATACTCTTTGCTAAACACTATCCTCAAGTAACTGAAATCTAGATAAAGAGGCACCAATAATTACAAGTAGTAAAGTATCTCAAATGCTGTTATAAAAATACATACCAGATACAATGGAATGCTCAAGGGACTTAATGGGCTAGACTTATATTAAGTAATGTATCTTTTTCACAGCACTTTGGAACTATTTAAGGAATACCAAGAAGAAGCTTATACAATCAGCCTTCACCCATCTGGACACTACATTGTGGTAGGGTTTGCTGACAAACTACGCATTATGAATCTACTCATTGATGATATACGTTCTTTCAAAGAATACTCTGTCAGAGGGTGCAAAGAGGTAAGAACTGCTGAAGGTAAGTATCTTGGAAAGTCAGAGTTGAAATATCAAGAACTAACACAGCTGGGGAGGGAGACCAAAGAATATCTTAGAGAATTTTAGTGGCTTAAAAAAATCCAATTTTCCACCAAAGTTATTAAGTGTATTGGTCCTATCCCTTTTCTTTTATGCCCACTAGAGTATATGTTTGAACCAAATCACATGAGATCCCACCTGCAATCTGTCCTCTCTGTGACTGTGGAGTAATTTTTTTTAAGCATTGAAAAGAAAGTTATCACATATTCAGAGTCACAGTTGGGAGGACAGGGTTGGCAATTGGGAGGGATCAGGGAAAATGAGCAACAGTGAAAGACAGTAGCAGCCTATCTGATTTCCCCCATCCCCACCCTGAAGATGACTTGCAGAAATAAGACAAAGCTTTAAAGAATCACTTTCCCACTCTGAAACTTCTTCTACAGGCAAAATGAGTATTCCACTCTCTGATCCAAACAGCTTCATTATTCATGCACATGGTAGTGTCAGCATCTTGGCCAGTATGAGCTATAGGAATAGTGACATCAAATAGGCCAGTTCTGAATCCTATTTATACCTTTCCGCAATTCCCAGTCCTGCACGTGGTGTCAGCATGAACTCTTTGGGAAAAACAGCTTTCCACTACAACCTCCACTACAACCTACTAAACCACTCTTTCTTTCACTCTTGCTCTCTCCCTGTATTTCCTTGCAGTGTTGCTTTAGCAATGGAGGTCACCTGTTTGCTGCAGTCAATGGGAACGTGATTCACATTTTTTCCACCACAAGCCTAGAGAATATCTCAAACCTGAAAGGACACACAGGGAAGGTAAGTGAGTGAGCAATGTCCAGGGAACCAAGGGCACAGAGTCAAACATCATGCTGGCCAATGGGATATAAGAGAACAAAAGAGAAGTGATTTTTTTCTTCTTGGAGGTCCCTGTCTAGTTGAGGGAAAAGACAATAAAACAAATGCACATACAGATTTAAGTACTAACTGCAGAAAACTCAATGAAAGAAAAATATAGGTTGCTAGAAGAGGAAGTGATCAGGAGTTGACATGACGGAGATTGGGATGTTCACAAAGGCATGGTCCTAAGGAGTGAGTCAGAATTAACCAGACAGATCTGATGGGTCAAATTGTTGCCAATAGGAATCCAAAGACACTGAGATGGAGATTGCTAGGGGTAGAGGAGGAACTATCTGTGGAAACATAGGTGTTAGGAATGAAACTTGGCATGAGCTGAGATTGGTGAGGTTAGCAGGGCCTGAGTTCTTGAAATCTTGTTCATGGAACCTTATAGGCCCTCGTAGCTCAGCTGGTAAAGAATCCACCTGCAATGCAGGAGACCCCAGTTCCATTCCTGTGTCGGGAAGATCCCCTGGAGAAGGGATAGGCTACCCACTCCAGTATTCTTGGGCTTTCCTGGTGGCTCAGTCAGTAAAGAATCCACCTGCAATGCAGGATCCCTGGGTTGGGAAGATCCCCTAGAGGAGCGCATGACAACCCATTCCAGTATTCTTGCCTGGAGAATCTCCATGGACTGAGGCGCCTGGCGGGTTACAATTGGTGCGGTCGAAAAGAGTCGGACACCACTGAGCGACTAAGCACAGTACATACTTTATCCTCCTTTTACTTTGAAATCACTGAAGACTTTCAGGCCAAGAAATGATATGACCCTGTTTGCATTTTGCAAGATTACTTTGGCTGCTGAGTAAAGATTGTATTGAAAGGGATGAGGGTAGAAGTGGTAAGGAGATTGTTGTCTACATGGTAGATAGTATTTTGGAGCAGGATGGAGGTGGTACCAATAGGAAGAAATGGATGGATTCAAAAGATATTTAGGAAGTTAAACCAGTGGTACCTGAAGGTAGAGTGGATATGGAGCATGAAGAAAAGGGAGATGCCAGAGACTGAAAGGGTAAGAAGTCAGCAGATGAATTTAGATAGAAAAAGCAGTGGGAAAAGAAAGGCATTCTAGGCAACAGGACGTGTTTCAGGTGAGGGGATGGGAGTATAGAACAGGACGGTGGTTTGTGGTTTATAGGCTGCAACACTGAGCACATCTGAGAAGTGATACAAAGAGGAGCTGGAGAAGTTTGCTGCATCATGGAGTGTGTGTGTGCCATGCCAAGGAATTGGACATTAGTCTGTAGGTGATGAGAAATAACTGGAAGGATTTAAGAAAACAAGTAATGGGATCAGAAAGATAATTTTCCAAACAGTATTGAAAATGGTTTAGAGGGAAGGGAAGCTGGAGTGAAAGAGGTCAGCTAGGAAGTGAAGGTGAGAGAGGAGTTAGGAACTAAACCATGGCTTCTGCAGTAGGGACAGAGAGAAGAAAGCTATTAAGCTCCATTTTGGACGTGTTATGTTTGCTGTATCCAGGAGTGTGGCATGTGAGAATAGAAGTCAGAAAGAAGTGTGGGCTAAAAATTCCAATTCAGGGAATTAGGTGGTAGTTAGTGGAAGTCAGAGGCATAGATTAGATCACCAAGCGCTCATGCCGAATCTGAGATCTTGGTCAGGAGACAGGTGACCAACATGTAAGGGACTGGTAAAGAAGAGAGAGACTGCAAATGAAGGTACAGAGAGAACCTGGTATCAAGGAATTGTATCAGAGAAGCCAGGGAACTAGTTTCCAGACAGATAAAGAAGTCAGTGACTGTTGACTTCAGCAACTAACGGGTCGTAAGTGTAAGTGCTATTAAGCACAAGTGTATTGAGAGCTCCTGAGCTTCCTTTGCTCCAGCAGTATGATTGCAGAGATGTAGAGGAAAGCACACCAGATGAATGTGATGCTCTTTCTAGAACCACGTACATCTCCATAGGAAGCCCTACCTCACCAACCCAAGGGAGCAGCCATTTGTTCCATCACTGTACCAGAATGTATAACACTTGTCTCTAATGAGGGATATATGTTAGGTTTACAGGTGTACTATTAAAAGAAAATACAAAAACAAGCAAAAAGTATAGATGGAGCATGCAGCTAAAACCATGCATATAGGGAAATTTTTCACATTAAACATGTATTAGAAAAATGACAAAGATGAAAATCAGTGATACAACCATCCACTGAAAAAGATAAGTAGAACAGAAATTAATTCAAAAAAAAAAAAAAAACAAATTGAAGGACATCATAAGGATAAGAGCAGGATGGAACAGAGAACATTTACACGATAGAAGATCATCAAAGCCAAACTTTGTTTTTTGAAACCCCAAAATGGACAAACCTTTAGCAAAATTGTTTAAGGGAAAAAGGAGAGAAGATATAAGTAACTAACATGAGTAGTGAAAAGGGGTTATCACTACAGGTCTGATAGACATTTTAAAAGATTATAGGAGAGTATTATGAACAACTTTATGTAAATAAATTTGAATAAATAGATGAACTGACAAATTCCTAGAAAAATTGAATCTATTATTTAAAACCGAACAAAGAAAACTATCACTGGAGAAGGATATCAAATTTTAAAGAAAGCATGACACTAATCTTGGGGGGGGGACTCTTCTAGAGAATTTTTTTTAAAAAGTAAATACTTCCAACATTGTTCTAGGAGCCCAGTTGTGATATCTAGTTTGGTATCTAGTTGTGATACCAAAACCTATCAAAGACATCCCAAGAAAGGAAAATGGTCAACCAGTCTTTCGTGTGAACATAAAGATGTCCTAAATAAATTACCATCAAACCAATCCAGCAATATGTTAAAAGGATAATACAACATGACCATGTTGATTCACTCTAGGAATACAATGTTGTTTTAGATTTTGAAATCATTAGTGTATACCACATTAACATGGTAAGGGTGAAAAAGCATATGCTTATCTCTATAAATCCAAATATAATAAATCAATAACATTAACAGTGTATCAATAGCAATAACAGGTTTAAAAAGCACTTAAAATAATGGGGAATGTATCTTTATTATAAAAAAAATCTTATATAAGACATTTATTTTAAAAACCTACAACAATCAGCACACTTGATTATGAAATTGTGAAAGACGGAGAACAAAACATGATGCTTCTGTTAGCCTTGTACTGAGTTCTATCCAGTGCAATAAGGCATGAAACGGAAATATACATTAGTCCATGTGTTGTGCTTAGTCGACTTCTCAGTCACGTCCACCTCTTTGCGACCTCGTTGACTGTAGCCTGCCAGGGTCATCTGCCCATGGGAATTCTTCAGCCAAGAATACTGGAGTGGGTTGCCATGCCCTCCTCCAGAGGATCTTCCCAACCCAGGGATCGAACCCAAGTCTTCCACGTTGCAGGCAGATTCTTTACCATCTGAGACACCAGGGAAACACAACATTAGTCCATGGGGCTGCCATAACAAAATAGTCCAGACTGGATGGCTTATGAAGAGCAGAAATTTTTCCTCACAGTTTGGAAGGTGGGGAGTCCAAGATCAAGGTGCCAGCATGATCAGAAGAGGGCCCTCTTCCTGGTTTCAGACTTCCTGTAGCCTCACATGGTGGAAGGAGTGAGCTAGCACTCAGGGGTCTTTCCTAAGAGCACTCATCCCATTCATGAGGGGAGCACTCAGGACCTAATCACTTCCCAAAGGCACCACTTCCTAATACTGTCACCTTTGGATGTCAGAATTTCAACATATGAATTGAGGTGGGGCTGATGAGAGACAGAAACATTCAGACCATAGCAAAATAAGAGGCAGGAAGGTTGGAAAGGAAGAAATAAAGCTATCACCACAGAAAACATAACTGAGTTTGTAGAAAATTTAGAGAATTTGCAGATAAACTATTAAAATTAGTGAATCGGGGAATATTGTTGGAAATAAGGTGACTATATTTAAGTCCATTTTTACATAATAGTGACAAACAATCAAAAAATGTAATTTAAAAGGTGGAGCTCAGACTAAGACATGGCTAAGGATGTGGCTGGCAGGACTGGAGTCATGGGAACACCCAAAAAGGTGTCCAGTTGGTCAGGAGGTTGGCTACTTAGAAGGAGATTGAGAAAATGTATTGGAGATATTAATGTAATGGAGATCATGGGAGCCAGTTGCTCTATTGGAGAAGAGAGTTACATGTATAGAAAAGGGAAAAGGTTAGAATGTTGTTTTTATTTGGTGGTTTTGTTCAGTGACTTGGTAAACTGATTTTGAGAAGTCTTTTGTTCTCCTGCAGTGGGCAGCCTTGGATGTCGCTGCTCGGATGTTTTTCTTTCTTGATCTTTTAGCCTGGGCTTGGTCTTTTACCCAGGGCTTGTCCCTGGGTTGACCTAAGCCACTTTATTAGTCATAGATTATGCTTAAGGCCCCTTCCCCAGTTATATTTTCACCCTTTATTGTTGAATTTTTGTTTGGCTTCGAGGCTGCTGTCACAGTTCATGGAGTTTATGCTTTTGCTCCATGTTTAGCCAGAAACTAGTAGTTTCGAGGCTCCCTCTCTGACTACACCTGAGAGGGTGCAGCCTCAGCCGTGCATACCGCCTTCCAGGCTGCCAGGCATAAGCGTGATTTTATTTCTAAGCCTGACTTCCTGGGAAATGCCTCTGGCTCAGAAGCTTATTATTCAGTTAGTGTTGGTCAGATGTTGTGTTTAAACCCTTCGTGCCTGTGAGGTTTCCACCCTCTGCCAGTGGGGTTTTGTGCAGCACAGGAGATGCTTTCAGGCGTCCCCATATCCTGCTCTGGTTGCCCTGAGTGTGTGCAGCATAGCATGTCCATCAGCCTTCCTGATCCTCACAGTTGTCTCTCATCCTGGAACAGCTCTCTCGACTGTCTCCTTCCCATGTTCTTCCTGTCATAATTCTGGTACTGCTCTGCCATTTTGCTTCTATCAGGGAGTTTCCAACCTTCTCTTCTTAACTGCCCTCCACCTAGATCTCCACCGATTTAGATGATGCCCGTAGGATGGAATTCTCCATGCTCTGTTCCAAATAAGTCAGTCTCCTGCAGCAGAACTGTGGAGCTCATTGTCTTATGACCTATGTCCCCCTTGGAAGAAGTTCTGCTCCACTGTACGAGAGCGGGGGTTGAGGGGTAGAGACTTTCTTTCCCAAGAGTGACCTCCCTGCTCTGTGCATGGCGCTTGCATGTGGAAAGGGGGTGAGATCTCTTCAGCTCTCCCCTCATGGCGTAGAACCCCCACCCATTGAGTTAACTGGGGCAGGGGCAACTGGGCTACCAGTATTCTCATGCTTCTGCACTTGGAGTAGAGCTTCCACCAGCAGGTGGGGACTGGCTAGGGGAAGGGAGATGAGGTCCTCTTGGCCACACTTGCCTAGAATAGAGCTTCTGGGTGAGGATAAGAAGTGCCAGCAGGTTTCCCAGGATAAAGCCATAGCCAATGACTAAGATCTGGGGGAGAGAGGGAGCCCTACCTTTTGGCTACAGCTGCCCAGAGCACACCGGAATAAAGTGTTTGAGGATGAGGAGGGTAAAGGAGCAGATCAGGGCTTAGATCCCACAGTCTCTGTTCCTCCTGAGATTGAGTAGATTTTCTTGAGTGAATGTTTTTGCATTTTCTATATGCCCTTAACACAATTGCCAGAGACTTTAAATAACTGTTTTTATAAACTTTTTGGCCACACCACAAGGCATGCAGGATCTTAGTTCCCCAACCAAGGATCAAACCTGCACCCCTGCAGTGAAAGCATGGATTCTTAGGACTACCAGGGAAGTCCCTAAATAACTGTCTTTATGATTTTTAACAGTTACCTATTATGTAAGGGATAGGCCAGCTGAGGTTCTTACTCTGCCATTTGGAAGTACCCTCTCTATGCAATTTTTGCAACTCCCTTTGAATATATATATATATATATATATATATATATATATATATATATATATATATATATATATATATATATATGTATAATTATTTCAAAATAAAAAACTTTTTTAAAAAACATAGCAATGATTGATTGCAGTGTTATAGGAATTATTATGATTCAGTCTTTACATTCATAAAGTGAAACAGAAATGAGAAAGTTCATCCAGTATTTTGCAAACGTCTGAGGAAATAGAATGCTAACTTTCCTGCGAAGCTATGATTTGTGTTTACTGAAGGGTATGTACCAGGAAAGGACACTCTGCCTCAGCATAGCGAATCACATTAGGGTTTCTCCTCCTCTCTTTGAGAGGTGTGTGTGTGTGTGAGAGAGAGAGAGAGAGTGTATATGCGCACTCCTAACTGGGCACGTCTTCATCCCCTGTAGATTCGTTCAGTTGTGTGGAATACAGATGACAGCAAGCTGATTTCTTGTGGCACAGATGGTGCTGTGTATGAATGGAGTCTGTCCACAGGAAAGAGAGAGACAGAATGCGTGCTCAAGTCCTGCAGCTACAACTGTGTCACCATCTCTCCTGACAGCAAAATCATCTTTGCTGTTGGGTCAGACCAGACTCTCAAGGAGATTGCAGATTCCTCAGTGAGTCTGCCCCTGTCCCTCCTCTGGGCTGCTGCCTTCATCTGCCGAAGACAGCTTCCTGTGTTTACAGCAGAAAGGGGTTCTCTGAGAACAGGGCCCCTTCTTCTTGGGGGAACACCTGCCTCCTCATTCCTAGAGGATCAGCTCAGTAATGGTTACTTCTGGAATTTCCTGCCCAGTGCCCACCTGACTCATTTAAGTTGTGGGGCCCTTTCCCATTCCTCCTTTGCTTGCTGACTGTAACTTCTCTCTCATCCTCCAGGGAAGGAGGTCAGCAGCATCTCTAAACTGCACTCTAACTCTTGATTTGCCCCTACTTCCGTGGGCTAAAAACAGAACCGTAGATATTGCTATCACCTAAGCTTGCCTCCATAATTGTTTGGAAATCCCCAAACTCTGAAATTTTTAAATTGTGCACATTGGTTCCCAAATAGTTAAGGGAGGAAAGAAGAGCTTGGCAAGGACACTTCCTGGAAAAGGAGCAGTGTCCTCCTCCACGAGCCCAGCTGAGAGGAGGGTATCTCTCCAGTAGGCCCCCAGACCCCCAGTGTGGTGGTTTCCACGGTGCTGCACCAGAACAAAGCTTCTTAAGGGGAGGCCCATGGTTCACATCTCTTGGTATCCCTACTAGGTAGCGCAATGCATGGCCCACAGAAAACACTCAGTAAATAATTGGTGGCTAGGTGGATGGGTGGGTTGATGGACAGTAGGGTGGATGGATGGATAGATGGATAGATGGGTGGATGAGTGAATTAAAGAGTGACGGAATGAATTAATTCCCTGAGAGTGTAGTTTTGTTCCTATAATGGACATTAATAACTATTTGCTGAATAAATTTAGGATCCACATCCCATTATTAGTTTGAGATGCACGATAGAATAGCAGTTGAGAGCATACTCTCGGGAGCCTGAGTGTAGGTGGGTGAGTCGAGGTAACTTACCTAGCATCTCTGTGTCTCTGTGACTGTGTTTCATCATTTTTAAAATAGGGATGACAGTAACTACCTTAAGGGGTTTTTGTGAGGATTAAATGAGTTACAACCTGTAAAAGCAGTAGAACGCTTCTGGGTATCTTATGGAAGTTTCCTTAGTGTTATTCCTAACTCCTAGAACTGTTTAGTCATCAGTCAAGCAGCCAAGAAATATTTAGTTTGTGCCCTTCTGTGTGCTAGACACTATGCCAGATGCTAAAAGGAATGGAAAACACACATTTTTAAAATCCAGAAGTTGCCCTAATGTTGCTATTAAAAGCAAGGAGGAGAATGACACGGGGACACTGGGAACATGGTTCAGCCCCTCGCCCTGAACAGAGCTGGCTGTGTTTCAGGTAATTCGAGAGATGTCAGCATTTGACGTCACCTACACAGCCATTGTCATCTCCCACTCCGGGCGCATGATGTTTGTGGGCACCTCGGTGGGAACCATCCGTGCGATGAAGTACCCGCTCCCTCTGCAGAAAGAATTCAATGAGTACCAGGCCCACGCAGGTCCTGTCACCAAGGTGAGGGGGACCATTTCCCTGGGGTTCAGTCCCAGATCCAGCTCTCGAGAGATCCACCTGGTCCTGCCCTCCGCATACCTGCTTCATCCCTTCTCCCTCCCAGCATCTTTTCTCTCCCCTTATTTGTTAATCCAGCCAAGTGTTCAGTAAACACTTACTGGCTCTTAATACTCTTTGTTTGAATTACTCCCAGGAATGTGTCCTAGGAAGTGGTTAGAGGTGCCCCTGAAGACTTATGTACAAGGTTGTTCATCATATTATTTTGCATAATAATATGGGCCATTTGAGAGATGCTGTAGGGCATGGCTCAGCTGTCCTCTACAGGCCAGCACCCTCATGTCCCAGCTGCTAATGGCTCACAGCTGTCCTTCTCCGCAGAGTTGCTCTGGACTAAAAGGAGACACAGCCCAGGAGATGAGCCCCCATCCCTCCCCAGGGGCAATAACATGAGCACACATTTGTAAACTGTCCTTCCATCCCCCTTGTAAAAAAGCAGTGTCCATGTTTACAATGGGATCCTGAAGAACAGGCACTGGGAAATGTGTTCTCTCTCCCTCCTCCCTCTCTTAACTCCAATTGAACAATACCAGCCCCTGAGGTTTTTCATTAAGTCCCAAACTTTAAATCGACTCGCCTGCAGACACATCCTTATGAGGAAAGGATTTTTCATTGTAAACCAAAACATTCCTGTACTGAACCTGAGTCTTGGGCCCAAAGTAAATTACTATCACATATCTCCCCACTTTGCTTTAGAACCACTAAATTTTGTGGACGTTTACTTTTCTGATTATAAAAGCAAGACATGTTTATTTCAGGAATAAAAATCCTAATAGCATCATCATTAATATACTGATGCATTTTCTTCTACATTTTTGTGCATATGCTTTAAATAAATTAAGATCATACTGTATGTACTCTTTTGTTGGCTGCTTTCTTTAAATTTGTGCTATTGTAGGCATTTTTTTATACAATTAAATATTCCTCAAAAGCATGATTTTAGTAGCTATTCAAATATCCTATCACAATGATGGATCATAACTTATTTAACTCATCTCTTACAACTGGGCATTTAAATTATCCCATGAGCTCATGGATATCCTAGTCTGTAGATTCCTATGAGCATCTCTGATTGTTTCCTAAGACTAAATGTCTAGACAGAGAGTGAATCCTGAGGGAAAGAGAATGGCCATTTTTTAAGTTCTTGACACATTTTGGTGATTGTGAGAAGAGAGTTTCCATAGTTGATACTTCAGTTTTCATTTTTTATTTTGAAGTAACTATAGATTTGCAAGAAATCTAAAAGTTAGCATCAAGGTCCCGTGTGCTCTTCACTTAGTTTCCCCCAGTAGTTACATCTGATGTACAATGTCAAACCAGAAAACTGACAGTGGTGCACAGGTGGGGTCCTATGTCATTTTTTCGCATGCATAGATGTGTGTGACCACTACTGCATGCAAGACACAGAACTATTCCAGCACCACAAAGAGCTCCCTCCTGCCCCTCTCATAGTCCCACTACCATGCCTAGTCCTCAGCAACTGCTAATTTATTTTCCATTTCTATAACTTTGACATCTTGATAATTTTATGTAAATAATCATACAGTATATATATGAAATTATCAAGATGTCAAAATTATAGAAATGGAAAATAATCATACAGTACCTGGAGAAGGAAATGGCAACCCACTCCAGTATTCTTGCCTGAAGAATTCCATGGACAGAGGAGCCTGGCGAGCTACAGTCCATGGGGTCACAAAGAGTCAGACACGACTAAGCAACTAACACACAATCATACAGTACATGACCATTTGAGAGGAGCTTTTTTTCACTCAGCATAATACCTTTGATCTCCATGTCAGTTATTTCATATATCAATACTTTATTCTGTTTTCTCTGAGTAGAATTCCATGGTAAGGATGTACCATGATTTGTTTAACTGTCTACCCCTTGTAAGATATTTGATTTTTCCCCATAGGTTTTGGGCTGCTACAAATAAAACTGCTATGAACAATTCTGTACTGGCTTTTATGTTGACATAAGTTCATTTCTCTGGGGTAAATGCCCAGGAATACTGTTGCTAAATCATATTGCAAGTATGTTTATTTAGCTTTTCAAGAAACTGCCAAGCTGCTTTCTATTCCTTTCAGCAATACACAAAAGATCCAGTTTCTCTGCATCATTGCCAGCATTTAGTATTATCAGTATTTTTTTTATTTTAGCTGTTCTAATAGGTATATAGTGACATCTCATCATAATCTTCACTTGCATTTCCTTAATGACTAATAATGTTGAATATCTTTTCATGTGCTTATTTGCCATCTGTATTACTTCTCCAATGAGATGTCTCTGTATCTTTTGCCCACTTCCTAATTGGATTATTGTGTTTTTTTTAACTGTTGATTCTTTAGTGTACCTAATAATTGACTAAAGATTCCAAATCCACAGAAAACATATACATAGCCTTATCTTTTCATTCATTCCCAGAAGCCCATGAGGGTTCCTGTCTCACTCTTTTCTGAAATCAAATCTTCCTCCCTGGGAGGCCGTGCCCGGGCTTGCATGGGGTGGGGATCTTGCACAACCACTGACTCAGTCCTGGCCTCCACCGCCTGAGAAAACGTCCTCACCATGCTTGTTCTCCTCAGATGTTGCTCACCTTTGACGACCAGTTCCTGCTGAGTGTTGCCGAGGATGGCTGCCTGTTCACCTGGAAGGTCTTTGATAAAGATGGTCGGGGAATCAAGCGAGAGAGGGAGGTGGGCTTTGCTGAAGAGGTGCTCGTTACCAAGACAGACATGGAAGAGAAGGTGAGAATTGGATCTGATGAAGAGCAACAGGGAAATTGCCTGTCAGGCTGCGTCCAGTGTCCTGGGACCGGCATAGAGCCCCTCTCCAGCTTGGCTTCACCTGTGCCCAGTGAAGACCCCCACCACCACCACCGCCACTGCATTCTGTGTCCTTCCCACCCCGCCTGTGCTTCTGCCATTTGGTCACTCTGACTTACACTGAGCTGGACTCTCAGTCTGTGACCTAGCTCTCCTCTCCTGCTCTTTGAAAGCAGGGACTGTGACATAATTTGCTTTAATGACCAACAGTTTCCAGCACATGCCAGGCATGTGGGAGATAGTCAGTAACAAAATTAATGTGGCACACTGAATATTCCAGTTGTATCTGTGAAACTTAAATAACAGCAAGTATCTGGAAACTTCTTTTTTTTTAAAAAAAGGTATTTATGAAACAGTCCTGAAATCCACTGCTTTCAATAATAAAACAATAAAAGTAATAATATCCAGTAACCAACCTTTTCTGGGGGGGCTTCCCTGGTGGCTCAGTGGTAAAGAAGCCACCTACCAATGCAGGAATTGCAAGTTTGATCCCTGGATCAGGAAGATCCCCTGGAGGAGGAAATGGCAACCTACTCCAGCATTCTTGCTGGGAGAATCCCATGGAGAGAGGAGACTGATAGGCTACAGTCCTTGGGGTCACAAAAGAGTTGGATACAACTGAGTGACTAAACAACAACAAGCCTTTTATTTAGGTTTGCCACAAACCAAACACTGTGCTAATTACCAATACAGGAGACACAGGTTTGGTCCCTGGGTCGGGAAGATCCCCTGGAGGAGGAAATGGCACCCACTTCAACATTCTTGCCTTTGAGAAATTCAATGGACAGAGGAGCCTGGTGGGCTACAGTCCATGGAATCGCAAAAGAGCTGGATGCGACTTAACGACTAAACAGCAACAAACCTTTTTTTTAGGTTTGCCACAAATCAAACACTGTGCTAATTACTTTATAAGTATTTTCTCATTTAAATCTCACAACTGGAGAAGATACTATTGTTTTCCCCCATGTTTCAGGAAATACTTTTGGAGAGGTTGAGTGGCATGTCCATAGTCACTGAGCTATTACAGTTAGGAGTAGGCCCAGAGCACCAATCCAGACTTCATCCACAGCCCACTTCCATCATCATGACCTCAGAGCACCTTCCCTCCTGTTGATGCAGCCAACAGTCCGTTCACATGTGTTTGGAGTGCTCTGAGGCCTGTGCTCCCCAAGGAAGAATGGGTGGTAATCTCTCAGGGTGTACAGAGCATGCACAGCTGTGTACTCACTGCTGTTCATCCAGAGTTTAATGTGCATTCACTGAATACCTGCTGTTTGCTGGTCCCTGGGGATGCATGTGTGGAAAGACAGGCCAGACCCTGTGATCAGGAAACTCACAGTCACGCGAGGGACAGAGACAAGTGAAAGCAGCAGGACTGCAATGCCAAAAGGGCCCCATAGTAGGATGATAGTCCCCTGGTGATTCCCGGATATCACTGTGAGAGCTCCCCAGAACTTTCTGCAGGGGGAAGTGGGAGGAAAGGCTGAGGGAGAGCCTGTGACAGTTATAGTCTAACCTCCTGCAGGCAGGCACATGTGTCTCCTTCTCTTCCTTCTCTCTTTTCTCTCTTCTTCCCAGAGGGCAGAGGAAGACACCAAACAGGACACACCAGGCTGCACCAAAGCCTGAGGTGTCTGGGCTGCCTCCTGACCCCCGCCCCCAGCTAGGCCTGACAGCACTGCTGCCAACTGAAAGTGACTAGTGTGTGTTCCCCTCACTTCTTGAAATTCCCTTGTTTCTCGGGCTCCATGCGCCCACACTCTTATCATTGCCTGTAAGCCTCTGACTGTTCCTCCCCAGCAACCTTCCTCGCCCTTCCTTCACCTGGCCTTAAAAGTCACATTGCCCAGAATTCCCGACTCTCTCTTTTTCTTTATACTCTTTATGACATTCTATGTAACTATGTGATTCTCCCAGCCACTTAGTCATTCATTTATTCATGCATCCAACTAGTACTTGCAGAGGGATCTGCCATGTACCAGACACTGTGCTAGATCTGGGATTACAGAAAGGAAAGGCATAGACAGTCCTGGAGCTTATATCACGGGAGAAGGTGTGGGTAAAATTTTATTCATTCATTTATTTTGGCCCTGCCACATGGCTTGCAGGAACTTAGTTCTCCAGCCAGCAATTGCACCCACACCCTTGGCAGTGAAAGCCTGGAGCCCTAGTCACTAGACAGCCAGGGGATTCCCTAGGTAAAATTCTTAAAGGGAATCAAGTGTGTAGTGAGTGTTATGAAGGAAACTGTGCTGTGGGAGCACAGGGAAAGGACCCTGACCCAGGCAGACTGGTGTCTGAGGAAGTGAGCCTTGAACAGAGCCTCCAGGACACGAGTGTGTGCAGATGGGTGAGGGAGGGTGCTCTGAGGAGGATGCCCCTAGCTAGTGGGGCTGGAGTGGAGGGGGTGCTGGAGAGAAAGGTTGGTGGTAAAGCAGAGAGAGGTGGTGAGGGGGCTTTCATAGCAGGTTTTAGACTTTGGAGATGGTTCCTAAGGCCCCATTGATGATCTGAGTTAGGCAATGACTTGATAGACATGCATCTGGAGAGACTTCTCTGCAGCAGCCACGTGGAGAAGGACAGAGGCAGGAGGATGAGTAAGTGCTTCCAATGCAGCATGTCAGAACTGGAGGTTCCCGCCAACAAATGTATCCCAGTTGTCCCCGGCAGGCCCCCGGGGCCACATGTTCATCTGATAAGTGTTTATTTGGTGCTGACTCTGTTGCTGGTCCTGCGCTGGGCTCCCAGGATAATGCAGGGAAGCAGGCCAGGCCAGGGCAACCCTCGGGGAACGGTCCGGTCACGGGAGGTAAACCTCACCCATAGTCCTCTCACTCATCTTCGCCACATCAGGTACCATTCCCTACAACCTGTACGAAATCTTTCCACTCTGCTCTGCAACCCGACCTCTGGCCAGGCCCGTACCGTCTCCCACCAGGACTGTGCAGGGCCCCTCAACTAATGCATCTGCCCTCGGTCCTTCTCTAACCCAGCCTGGGTGCACACTGCCTGGGTTTGGGCACTTCTCACAGTTGGTAGTGATATGTCTACCCGGCTGATTCAGTAGGCTGTAATTTCCATGGAGGCAGGAATCCTGATTCAAGAAATACTTTTCGAGTGCCTACTGTGTGTTCAGCACCATTCTAGGTACCTGAAATACATCAGTGTACAAAACCAACCAAGATCTCAGCCTTCTTGGAGATTGAATTCTAGTGGGAGATGAAGACAAAAGGCAATAAACAAAATAATACATAGCATTTAAAAGTGCGGAGATCTCAGGGGATAATGAAAAGTAGCGCAGAGTAAGGAGTGGGGACTCAGAGTGCTGGGAATGGGAATGGCAAGGGGAAGGAAGCAGGATTAAATCAGGTCCATGTAGGCCTGGCTGAGCAGCTGACATTGAAGCATATTTGCAGGAGAGATGTGAGTTATTAGCATAATGCCTGTTGCTCAGTGGAGCTCCACACTGAGTAGGTGGTTTGGAGATAGAGGAAGAAGCTCATATGTCTCCAAGTGTCTGATCTGTTTGTCTTATGCGGAAAGATGACACATGCTCTGAGCAGAGCCCAGAGAGCTCAAGGCCACGGGTTTAAATAGTCCGATTCAACCGCACAGTGAATGTTCTTGATTCTGTGTCCTCCTCCCACAGGCTCAGGTTATGTTGGAGCTGAAGACTCGTGTGGAAGAATTAAAAATGGAGAATGAATATCAGCTTCGACTAAAGGATATGAACTATTCTGAGAAGATTAAGGAGCTAACAGACAAGTTCCTCCAGGAAATGGAGTCCTTGAAAACAAAAAACCAGGTCTGTTGAACCATCAGCCACAAATAATAAGAAATTTCCTATTCACTCTAGACAACTGACACTTTCTCAAACAATAAGACATATGATAAAGTTGATAACATCAGAAATGCTTACAGCAAAGTGCTAAGTGGAAAAAGAGAAAAAAGCAGAATACAAAAACCTCTTTATGGTGAATGCTACTAATGAGGTAAAATAGATACACCTAGAACAATTTTTAAGAAAATAGATAATGTTATGACCATCTCTGAAGTTGAGATTGTGGATAATTTATATTTAGTTCTTTATGCTTTTCTATAATTTCCAAATTCTCCACCATGAGAATATATTACCTTTCTGATCAAGAGAAACAAGAGAAAAGCTTGCAGAATATTGATCTCCAGATTGTCAGTAAGTTAAGTAAAATTAGTCTAAATGACCTTCCTGTCATTAACATTGGTCCAAGATTCTCCTGGAATGATTTCTCTGTTCCGTACAAACCTGCCTGGCCCTTCTTCCAACACTGCCAATTTTTTGCTCAGGTGATACTTGGTTCTTCTATGTTATCTCTGTGGGTCTAAAGACACCCTGGCAGTTAATTTTATTGTTTCATTCATTTAATCAACAAACATCAGTGCCCTCTGCACACAGAGTACAAAGTTAGGTCCCTCCTCTGCCTGCAAGGAGCTTTCCTGCTGCATTAAAGAAAACACTTTCTTAGAAGCTGACACATTAACATATCCAAGGATTTCCTTTGAGAACAATGTGCTAACAACAGAGGATTCAAATCAGTTCTTACCTTTTCCACCCAAAAATCCATTTGGTGCCTGTCCAAAACTGAACTCATGATTGACAAGATCCATTTCACAGAAGGGATCTGTATAGAGATAATATAGAACTTTCAGAGCAGAATATAATACAGATAAAAATGATAGCTTGAATGTTGTTCATAGAACAGTGCTTGGTGCAAAGTAAGGCCTTGGGAAATGTTTGTGAGTGAAGGAGGCTATTACTTATACAATTGGTGCTTCTCACAGTGGTGCTTCCAGCAGACGTGTAGAAATTAGAATATTTGACTCTGTGTCTTAGGTTTTAAAAGCCGAAAAAGAAAAGCAGGATGTACTCCATCGCGAACGCATGGACGACCTCCTGGACAAACAGAGCCGGGAACTGCAGGACCTAGGTGAGGCCACCTGTGGAGGGCCCTGGGCAGAGGGCGGTTGGTTCGGGGCAAAGTCCGACAGCCCTCTGTATTCAACCCCAGTCTATAAACAGCCTGCCTTTATCCCCTGGAGCTGCTCACTGTGGTTTTTATTCCTGTGTATTTACTCATTCTTTAAACACAGGTTAAATACCTACTGCTTGCCAGTAGGAGATACAAAAAAGTGTGGGTTTAGAACCTAATAGGCTGCATTGGGTCCCAGACTCACCCTGACTTGCTGAGTGCTCTAGGGAGTCACCTAACCTCCCCCAGCCTCAGTTTACTTTTCCATAAGATGGGGGTACTGGTACCTGTTTTGCACACTCAGGACATTCTTCTTGGCCCTGAACCCCCAAACATCCCTCTGCACTTTCCTGGAAACCTTTCTGCCTAACATTGAAGGAAGGGAATCAAGTTGTCTTATAAGATGATAGCGTGGGGGCCCTGTAAGGAAGAGGGGTGTGCATTTGAATCTGGCCTGTCGAGGCAGAGGCTCCAGCTGGTGCTGAAAGGGGATGGAAAAGCAGCCAAGGCTCCTGAGTGCCCCTGGGGTTGGTGCTACCGTCTCTCCTGAAGTAACATTCCTTGCTTCTCTCCAGAATGTTGCAACAACCAAAAGTTGCTTCTGGAATATGAGAAGTACCAGGAGCTGCAGCTCAAGTCCCAGAGGATGCAGGAGGAGTACGAGAAGCAGCTTCGGGATAACGATGAGACCAAGAGCCAGGCCCTGGAGATGCTGACTGAGTTTTACGAGGCCAAACTGCAGGAGAAAACCACGCTCCTGGAAGAGGTACTCACAGGAAGCCAAGCTCTGCCTCCTGTTCACAGTGCCATCCTGCAGCCCTGGCCCGGGAACAGCCCTGAGAGCCGTGGGGAGCCTCGCCTGACCTCCTTTTCCTTCCCCACCTTCCTTCCTGAGTACACACTCAGGCCTTGTTTTATGCTGTTTCTATGTTTGTGTCCCTGGCAGCAAGGGGCCTCCCTGAGTGGGGAGGTGCTCAGCTTTTCAGACCTAAGTTCCTTGGCTAGACTAAGTTCTTCCCTATTGTTCTCTTCTAACTGTATTTTCAATGGGGAGAGCTTTCTAGAAGAAACCTGTAGAACCTGGAGACGAGCAAGGGACCTGAACCACAGGGAAGGTGGTTGCCTGAAACCCTTTGTAGCTTCTTATGTCTCACAAGATGAAATCTTCACGGACTCAACAAACAGACCTGTCTTACAGGTTTACCAGCATAAGCGCTGGGTGGTCAAGCAAAGTGAAATGTGGGGCCAGGTTCTCGGTTGGGTGAGAGAGGTGGTCACACAGACTAATGTTCATCAAAATGTAGACCAGACAGTGGGGGACACAGACACACTCTGCAGGCGTATGCCTCCCCCCTCCACCTCCTAACTCTCCACCCACCCCCCACATGCCCTGCCACTGGCCTGCAAGGTCAGGAAAGGCTGGTAGGAGCCACTGAGATCCTGGAGGCATGGAAGCTGGAATTAACCAGGAGACAGGGAAATCCAGGAGGTTAAGAGAGAGCATCCAGGCAGAGCAAAGTCATAGAATGTTCCAGCAGATGGGGTTGCTGCAATATCTCATTTCCTGAGATGAAGAGAAAATTGAGAGAGGCCAGATGGTCCCCTTTTTGGCACAGAATTCTGGCAGATGGTGTTCTGAGAGTGAGGGGGCAGGAGAGTCATGAAGGTATGGAGTGATTTTGGGGGATGTTTTTTTTTTTTTTTGGCTGCTCTGGGTCTTCATTACAGTGCATGGTCTTAGTTGCCCCATGGCATATGGGATCTTAGTTCCCCAACCAGGGATTGAACCCACTTTGGAAGGCACATTCTTAACCACTGGACCACCAGGGAAGTCCCCATATGTAGTGATTTTTGAAGGGAATGACCAAGAAGAGGATGGGCCAGTCTGTAGCTGAAGGCCTAGCTGCCTGAGGCTAATTCTGGCTGTCACCCACCAGGCTGTGTGCTTTTCCACAGCAGGGCTCTGCAAGTAAACGTGTGAGCAAGGAAGGCGCAGAGCAGCCCTGACCCAGAGCCAGGGCTTCACCGAGTGGTGAAAAAAATGGCCAGCTGGAAACCAGCCACCGGGACCAGGCCAGAGAGGGTCGGTAAGGAACCAAGAGACAGTGGATGAACCAAGACCAGGCCAGGGAACGTGGTGAGGTTGAGAGCCAGGGTGGCATACCTGGGATTCAACAGAGAAGCCACCTGTGCTCAGAGAGCAGGGCCTGTATTTTAACACTCAGAGGTGGCACCGTTCCAGGGGGTGGGCCTGAGAGTGGGTGCAGGAAGATGAGGATCACAGCACCAGGAGATGTCCTAGGGTCCTCTGTAACCACCCTGATGATGTCAGGGAAGATGCTGAGTCAGCATCCGGAAGTCCTCGGTGAACTGGGACACTGCCCAGGCAGTGGGGGTGGACTCAGTAGGAAGTAGAGGCTGGAGGCCCCACAGACTTGGCAGAGGCTGAACTCAGATAGCAGAGTGAGAGCCAAAAGAATTCCGCCCCCACCTGAGCCCACCTGATTCCAGTTCTACAGTGTGAGGAATGCTCCCTAGCTGCCCTGCCTACCTGCCCAGCTCCATTTCCGGTTGCCCCATCCAGCTGCCTACATCCAGTGATGTGGAGCCTCCGGAATTCTTCTACACCAACCTCTGAGCCCCTACTCAGGATGATGCTTCTTCACTTGGCTGCTGGTGTGCACCCTCAGGGACTCAGGACAAGAGCCAACACCTTGACAATTTTCCCCTAACCCCTCAGCCTCCTCCTCCCCCTTTCACAGGGCTAAGCATCCCTCCTCTGTGTTCTCAAGATGCTGAGACCCCTTTTGCTTGTGTGGCTTATACAACATCTCAGTTTGCTGGGCTCTGCTTTTAAGGTGAATGGGTTTTCCCCGAGTGGTGAGAGGCCAGCCTTCTTCCCCAGACCTCTCATAGTGATGACAAGGCTTTTCTTCTTTTGAGTCAGCAGGATTTCAACTCAGAACTTTCCTAGAGAGACGCCTCCCAAATGTCATCTTACTAAGCTGACTGGGATTCTTCTACTTTTTAGCAACATCTCTTAGATCAAGAGCAGGGGCTTGTGGGCCCCTCCAGGTTACAGACAGAGTCCACTTGCCAGACTTCCGTCCAGCAAGAGTCTGGTGACATGATGGGCAAAGAGAACCCTTTTGGCAGGAGGCCATTGAGCTCAGTTTTAAAGCCACCTGCCTCTTTCAATCTCTAAAACACTCAGTCAAGGGATGGTATATGCAACCTGGGAGAATGCCAGGTTCAGAATCAGAAGAAAGCCACTGATTCTGCTGAGATCCACAATGTCCACCCCCCGGCAACAGTGAGCAAGGAGGGGTCACTCCCCACGCTCCACCAGGCAGAGCTATTCTCCCAGAAGTCTGAGCTCTAGGCTTTTACTCATTCAGCATATGCTGGGTATTCACTGCAGTAGACAGAGATGTGGCCCTGCCATCATGGAGCCTCCATGTCAAATAGGCATTTATTATGTGATAGGGGATATACAGGATTCACACAGGAAATGATACCTCAATCGAGAGCTGGAGGAAGAGTCAGAGAAAGCCACAGGAAGAGGCTGGAACCAGAGGTACAGCGAGTACCAAGGTCCTGTAGCTGAGGACCACGCACATTGGGGGAACTGCAGTTAGTTCACACTGGCAAAAGCTCAGGGCAGGTGTGATGGCTGAGGCTGGAGAGATGAGCCAGGCCTGCCTCCTGAGAGTCTGTGGACTGGGTTCAAGAGTCCAGACTCTACCCTGAGGACAAGGGTGAGGCAGAGAAGGCTTCCAAGTTAGGGGCGGCATGACCAGGTATGTGGTTTAGAAAGTTCCCCTCAACCTGAGAATAAGATCAGACTGGAGGGAAGCATGACCAGAGGCAGGAGGCCTGCTAGGAGGCTGAAAACAGTCCAGGTAAGAGATGATGGGGGCCTGGGCAGTGGCAGAGGCATAGAGAAGTGGATGGATTCAAGAGGTGAAAAGGGTGGTACTGATTGGATTAGGAAGGGGGGAGAAATTAAAGAGTCACTCATTCATTCAGTATTTATTGAGTACCTGCTGTGTGCCAGTGTGCATTGTACACTGGGGACTCATGGTGGGCATGATAGGCTAGGTTTTTACCCTCAGGGAACTTATATCTAATGGGAGAGACAATCAAGTAATTCCAGAAATAAATATAAAGGTGTAAGTATCACAAAATTTAGTGAAAGGAAGATAGAGGGGGCACTGGTGTCAGTGTGAAGAAAGACAGAGGTGAAATGGAGGGTATTCGGATGGGACGGTGATCAAAGCGATGGAGCATGAGGCCTGATCTGATAGGGAGAGAGGGACAGACAGGAGAGGAAGAAGGTGGAAGGGCCAAGGGACCCATGGCCTTGTTTTCCATTTCTGTGCTAACACTCGGTCTTTCATCCCCGTGATAGTCTTCGATGCTCACCTTGCCCTGCACCCTCTGAGCTCCAAGGTGCCACCTGTCCCCACTTCCCTGGGCTCACACTCTTCTCTCCACTCCAGGCACAGGAGGATGTCAGGCAGCAGCTGCGGGAGTTTGAAGAAACCAAGAAGCAGATTGAAGAAGATGAAGACCGTGAAATCCAAGACATCAAGACCAAATATGAGAAGAAGCTTCGGGATGAAAAGGAATCAAACCTGAGACTCAAAGGAGAAACAGGCATCATGAGGAAGAAGGTACTGGACTGGTGTCTGAGAGGCCTGGGGGGCAGGCCTGGACCACACTGCAGAGAAAGCATGGGGTGGGTGGACGGACACGGAGTCAGCTAACAGTGGCTCTGCCCAGGATAGGAGCAGGTGACAGGAGGGACTGGCAGAATTCCCACCTGAATGTCCTCAGCTCCAGCAAGTGGGTTTGGAAAGCAGCACCAGCCAGTGTGAAGGTTCCCCCTGCACAGACAGGCAGACAGATCCTTACCACACCCTCTGATGGGGTAACCACTGGGGCTCGTCCTCCTCTCTCCTGTTTACAGGAGACAGGGAGGTTCACCATGACACGGGTGAACCCTTTGGGCTTTCATTTATTGGCAAGTGGGATTTAGAGTTTTCAGAGTTAAACCTTTAAAGTGGAAGTGAGGTCTTTGGAGGCGAGATAGGTAAAGTCTGCGCCTGGAGGTGTCCTCAGGCTCTCAGTGTAGGGAGTCAGGGGTGCTCCTGGTCAGACACTGTGGGTGGGAGAAAGATTGGGAGTAGAGGGTACTTAGTTTACAAGGAGGGGGAGATGTTTGTAGTCACTGATGGCCAGGCAAGGAGGCATTCAGTTCACAGATCCTTATAGAATTGCCAATTCCCCCCAAACGTTTAGCCTTTGTTGTCGTTTGGTTGCTCAGTCATGTCCGACTCTTTTCGACCCCATGGACTGCAGCATGCCAGGCTTCCCTGTCCTTCACTCTCTCCCAGAGTTTGCTCAAACTCATGTCCATTGAGTTGGTGATGCCATCCAACCATCTCATCCTCTGTCATCCCCTTCTCCTGCCTTCAGTCTTTCCCAGCATCAAGGTCTTTTCCAGTGAGTTCACTCTTCGCATCAGATGGCCAAAGTATTGGAGCTTCAGCTTCAGCATCAATCCTTCCAATGAATATTCAGGGTTGATTTTCTTTAGGATTGACTAGTTTGATCTCCTTGCAGTCCATGGGACTCTCAAGAGTCTTTTCCAACACCACAGTTCAAAAGAAGCCAAATGCAAAGCCAGTTCACATTCTTTCCTATTAGAAATCACACTACTAGTCAATCCAGGAACAGTCATGCCTTCCCTTCTTGGACACAACTAAGATGGCTCATCACTTAGGACCCAATTTCTGTGACCCTGATGGAGCATGGATCCCAACCTTTTGAGGTCAGTGCAGTCATGGAAAACTCTGGATCTGCCAGGGTAACTGGTCTCTAGAGGCTCTTACAGCAGACAGTCCTTCCTCACATAAGGGGATGGGACTGGATCTTCTTGAACAGAAGGCTACGTTGCCCATTTGGCCTGGGAAATTCCTGACAGTCTCAAATTCCGATGAGGAGCTCCTAAAATCTACAGGCAGTGGGGAGGGATGGAGGTGAGTTCACAGGCTCTGGTGTTCTCTGCTGTTGCCGTTGGTTCCCTAGTTCAGCAGCCTGCAGAAGGAGATTGAAGAGCGAACCAACGATATTGAGCTCCTGAAGGGGGAGCAGGTGAAGCTGCAGGGGGTCATCAAGTCCCTGGAGAAGGACATCATGGGCCTCAAGCGGGAGATCCAGGAAAGAGACGAGACGATTCAAGATAAGGTAAAGGCACATCCTCTGTCCCCCCTCAATTCCAGCCTAGCTGGACCCAGGCCATGAGAACAAAGCTCTAGACAGAGTCCCTGCCTTTTGACCTCAATGGGGGATGAGCTGTCAATGAAGTACCTACTGTATGGGTGGCACTGGGCTAAGTGCTGTAAATTCGTCCCATTCAATTCCCCCCAAACGCCAGGGACCTTGAGCAACCCAGTTGTATAGCTCAGGAAACTGGTTCCCAGGGTTGAGTGTCTCACCCAAGGTCGTACAGTTTGTAGGTGACAGGCTTGTGGTCAGAACCTGAGTGCTGACTGCCAGGCCCCAGCTCGCCTCTGTGCCAGGCATCCCAGGGTGACCATCCCATGGACTGGGGGCAGCTCACCCACCGCATCACCCGTGTGGTTCCCCTGATCAGAGAGGAACTCCCCTGTGGCTAGCCTTGTAACCACTGGGTACCGCAGAAAGTGAAATCACTTTTCTGGATAGCTTTCTCACAAAACAGTAAGACAGACACCTCACATGTTGTAAGGTACACCACCTCCGTATCCAAAATCTCATCTCCTCCTCCTGAGCAAATCCACGCTCCTCGCCCTCCTCTCATCCCCTCTGCCATTGTTGCCTTAGTTGGATGCAACTCCCGGGTGGTTGAGGACCTGGGTTTCAGCCTAGTGAGCTAGATTCCCAGGCAGCCTTTTCCACTGACCACATGACAGCCTCAGGTAACTGATCCAAGCCTTGTTTTCTCACCTGTGAATGGGGCACTCAGGGGGTCTGACAAAGACAAAATGAGACAGTGCCTTCTGCAAGTGAGCATTTGCATTTGTATCTGGGCATTTTTTTAGGTAGGAGCCAAAGCTCTCTGCAGATTCTTAAAGTGTTTTTTTATTAATTTTTATTGGTGTATAGTTGATGTACAATGTTGTGTTAGTTTCATGTGTGCAGCAAAGTGAATCAGTTATCCATGTACATATATCCACTCTCTTTTAGATTCTTTTCACCTATACGTCATTACAGAGTATTGAGTAGTTTCCTGTGCTATAAGTAGGTCCTTACTAGTTAGCTATTTTACATATAGTAGTGTGTATATATTAGTCCCAATCCACTGATTTTTTGTTCTCCCCCCTTAAAGGGGGCTTTTGACAAGAAAGAGGTTAAGACCTCTAGAAAACTGCACCAGCCTAACGGGTCTAACAGCCTTCCATCCCACTTCCCATCCAGGCTCCCTGCCTCCACACTCTGTAATCATTTCAGTCTCCCACTTTAAATTCTTTCGCAGCTCTCAACTGCATGTGGCAAGGGTCAGCAACCTTTTTTTCCTGTGAAGGGCAAGGTAGTAAATATTTTTGTGTTTGCAGGCAGTGTGGTCTCTGCTACAGTTGCTCAGTTCCGCTCCAGTAGCATAGAATCAGTCATAGACAAGACATCAATGAATGGGCTTGGCTATGTTCCAATAAAACTTGATGAAAATAGGCAAAAGGTCAGATTTGCCCTGAGGGCTATAGCTAACCAGCTCCTGGCCTCCTGGATAAATTCTCAACTATTTAGACCCTTGCCTTCCTTCCCCCTTCCCCCCCAGCCCCGTTTCTCACTGCCCCCATCTACCACCACCCTAACTCATGCGAGTTCTTCTCAGCGCCCTCAATACACACCAGGCGTTCTGTGTGCCAACCTCTTCTACCACACCTGTCACAGTGTAGGTTTACACTTGTTGGCACATCTACTTTCCCAGCCAGTATGTTTCTTCTTAAAGGTAGGGACTGTGGCATATTTCTATTTGGAATTTGTAACCTTGGCAAAAGATCTCTGTTCAGTAAATAACAGATCTACACTCCAGTTGTCATTGCCTTGCAACAAATTGCCCCAAGACTTAGTGGTAAAAAACAATTGTTTTATTAGGTTGCAGATTTTGTGGGTTTAGAATCTGGGCAGGGTACAATGGGATGGCTTGTCCTTGTCCTCGATGTCTGGGTCCTAGTGGGACCTCAGTTGGGTGACTCCAGCAGCAATGGGCTTGAAGACCAACAGCCAATGTGGCTTCTTCAGCCCCCTATCCAGCCCCTTGGCCAGCATGGCTGGAATGCTGGGCTTACTGGGACTGTTGACAGAGCACTAAACATGCTCTCCAGCCTACAGGTCTCAGAGTGGTGGGACTTTTGACATAACAGGTGGCCTCCCCCAGAGCATGTATTCCAAGAGAACCAGGTGGAAGCTGCTCAGTCTTTTCTGAGATAGCCTGGGAAGCCACACTGCATCACTTGAGCTGCATTCTTTGGGTTACAAGCAGACCATAAATCCAGCCAGACGCAAAGGGAAGGGATTAGACCCTGCCTCCTGATGGAGAAGCATAAGGTCATATTGTAGAAGACCGTTTGGGATGAGAGGTGCTGTCCAGGTGAGCTTGCTTCCACGCAGTCGACCACAACCTGTCTGGATGGGTGAGTGAATGACTGAAGTCTGGCACAGAAGCTGGGGAGTCAGTGGTGCCCCTGGTGGGGGAGCCCCGCTTTGTGTCCCCTCAGGAGGTCACAGGATTTGTGTTCTGTGCCTAAAGGGATTCCATACCAGGGTCTCGGGATAGCTCTCTCACGCCTCCCTCCTCTCACCCACAGGAGAAGCGAATCTATGATCTGAAAAAGAAAAATCAGGAACTAGAGAAATTCAAGTTTGTGCTCGACTACAAAATAAAGGAGCTGAAGAAGCAAATAGAACCTCGAGAGAATGAGATCAAGGTGATGAAGGAACAGATTCAAGAGGTGAGAGGCCATCTGGACACCCTGGCCTTTGTCCCGACCATTCCTGGCTGGGGTGGGGCTTGAGGGAATGAAAGCAAGCTCTCCTCACAGCCTCTCTCGGCTCCCAAGGTCCACATCAGCCTCCACTCCGCACAAGAAGTCAAAGCGAAGGCCTAAGGAGGGGTCCACTGATGCAGAAGCAAAATGCTTTAAGATTTGGCTTCCTCGGACCCTTGGGTGGGGTTTAACCCTGTTCCTCCCCCGACTCCCCGCTGTGCCCTTGAGCGGAGCCCTCAAAGGGAAACCGCAGCCATTGAGGCTTCCGCCACCAGGGGGCGATGTCTACTCACTCACTGGCTTGTCCACCAGAAAGTACATCCCTCTGGATTCAACGATTTTTTCTCAGACTAAACATGTTGGTGGGGGCCCTACGTGAGGCGGCGGTGTTTGGGTGTTTGGACTTCATCTGATAAGGAGTAGGAAATCCTCAGAGGCTCTTGAGCAAGAGAATGGCAAAATGAAGTGTGTGTTCTGGGAAGCAAACAGGATGAAGGCAGAGAAAAGAGAGGGCTTCTGAGAGTCCAGTGGGGTACGAGTGTTCCCCTTCAGCCTCTCTGCCTTTCCTTATGGCGGTGTTTGCCTGGAAGCCTGCCCATGCTGGGCAGAGAGCAGCTGACTAGGGTCCATGGTTGACCTGAAACTCAACTCCTAACATCCCCCTTGTCCAGCTCCCGCATTTCTCAGGCAGTGGCACCAAGACCCACACCAAGGTGCTGAAGGTAGAACTCGGGAAGCCTTCTCAGGTCTTCCCTTGTTAACCCCCATATCCAAATCACTGATGCCTGTCTGATTGATCTCCAAATGATATTTCAGATCCAGCCCTCCTTGCCGTCTGCTGCCACCACTCCAGTCCACAGCTCCCTCCTCTCTCTTCCGGACTTGACCGCAGCCTCCAGTCTGGTCCCTACATCAACACCACAGCAAACTCCCAGTGGTATCCCATTCCACCTAGAATAAAATTCAAACTCTACCGAGGCCCCTGAGGCCCTTCATGATCCCACCTCTACCTGTCCCTCCAGCCATATCTCCAGGCTCCTTCTCCAGCTCCAGCCTGCAGGCTTTCTGACAGTTCTGAGGACAAGCCACGCTTTTCCCATCCTGGGACCTTTGCAAATCTGTTCCCCGTGCCCGGAAGGCTCTCAGATGACAATCACCTAACTGGCTGCTTTGAGTTTTTCACATCTCAGCTCCTGTGTCACCTCTTCAAGGAGGCCTTCCCTGACTATACTATCCAAAACAGGCTCCTGCTCCCCCTCCATCTTCTCTAACTGTGCTGAGCAAAGCTCAACGTAAAGGGTATAGGATGTACCGATGGCCCCATTAGAACTGGCTCCGCAATAGCTATGGTGGAGAAAAGTAAAGCCTTTTCTCCAGGAGGCCCAGAAAAGAGACCAGATGGTGCAATCGGTCCAGGGCTGATGCATCCAGAGAGGACTTGTCCTTGTGATGACTTTCTCCCTGGCCTCTGAGATAAGGAAGAGTGTTCCCAGCTGGCCACAGAGCTGCTTCCTGGTGGACTCCTGCCATATTTGAATGACCTCAGGGCCCAAGAATGGCAGCCTGAGAAGATAAGAAAGAGCAGGGGCCCCACCTGCCTGGAAGGTCGATCTGCTGCGAGCCCCAGACCGTCACTGCCCCTCTTCTCCCCCACTTCATCTGACATTTGTTAAGTGCATTTCAGGTTGGGTCAGTTGTCTTCCACTGCCACACACCTGAAAGATTATTCACTTTCCCTTCAGTACCTGGACCAACCATGACTTTGATCCTCAGCAGGGAATATGCCCCCCTCACTTTAGGCATGAGTCAAACAGGACCCCTCCAGCCCCACCGCAGGTGCCAGTCTCAGCCAGGGCTGATATCTGAGCCCAGTTCCTTCCCCAGGGGCCCATGACCCAGGGGCTTCCATCTGGGGGTCAGACACCTTTGGCCCACCTGCTGCAGCCCCCCCTGGAAGTTCCTTTCCCTGCAAGAAAGAAGCTGCAAGTCCTCAGTGCTTTGTAGAGCTGAGACCTCTGTGTGTAGGAGAATGCTCTCTCACCCTCCACCCCAAATGCTTTTCCAGCTTCTCTTTGATGAGTCATGACTATCTCCTTCCTAGGGCAGAAGTTTCCAGAACCTTATTTTCCTTCATATGTTTTTATTTCTTCATCTAATGCAGGGTTTCTTCTTCTTGGCACTATTTACACTCTGGGGTGGATAAGTCTTTGTTGGGTGGGGAGGGGGCCATCCTGTGCCTTGCAGGATATTCAGCAGCTAGATGCCAGAAGCAAACCCGCCCCTCCCCCTCCCCAGATGTGACACCAAAAATGTCTCTAGATGTTTTGCCACATGTCCCCTGAGGAGGCAAGATGCCTCTCCCCAGCGCCTCACCCCATTGAGAATCTCTGAACTGGATGAGTAACACATGACAAGTAGATGGAATTTCCCCACCAGGAAAAGGACAGTTGTTCCCCTATACCAACTAGTCTCCTGGCTGTACAGCCGGTGACTCAAACTGAACATATTTCACAATTTTTCTGTGAACTAGATTTTCTTTTTTCTCAGTGTGGTTTGAGGCTTTGTTCATATCACTTCCTTTCTAACCTAATCTGCCATTGCTGACTTTCAGATTGTAGAGAAAGAGGCACAGCCAGCTACAGGCACTCAGGTAGACCTTGGAGAAGCCCCTTTCTCTCTCTCTTTTTAAAAAGTATCATTTATTTAGCTATGTCGGATCTTAGTTGCAGGGTGTAGGCTCAGTAGTTGTGCCATATGGGCTTAGTTGCCCCCAGGCATGTGGGATCTTAGTTCCTTGACTAGGGATTGAACTCATGTCCCTTGCATTGCAGGGCAGATTCGTAACCACTGGCCCACCAGGGAAGTGTCCCCTTTCACTCCTGCAGCAGCCATTTCCTTGGTCTGGGGCGGCAGCCTCTCGCCTGGGCCACAGTGGCAGCCTCCTGACCGGCTGCCGGATTCCAGTCTTGCTGTCTCCATCAAACCTTCTAAGGTGCACATCAGGTCAGGCCACACCTTGGGTGAGACCTGTCAGCGGCTCCCTGAACTCTCAGGATAAAGGCCACACTTCTGACCAGTTTCAACTTCTGGCCAGGGTAGAGTCTGAGCTTCTCACCATTCGAGCCTCAGCCCTGGAGTCCTGGATGACCCAGCTCAGCTGACCTGTCCAGCCCCCTCTCCTCCTTCCTCACATGCACCCCCTCCAAGGTGCAAGGGTGGCTGAACCACTTGCAGCCTGCAGAGATGCACCAGACTCCCACGCTGCTGGTCCTTTCTGTGCGTGGCTGTTCTCCCTGCTTGACGTTCTCCTTCCCGACTTGCCCTCTAAACCCTATTCCTCCTACAAAACCCGACTGAGCATCCCTTCCCTGGGGGCCACCCCCACCCCTCCACTGTGCACACACAGGGCTCTTTCTATCCTGACTGCAGACGATGTTTATCCTGCTCCACCTGAACTTCTCATTGACTTCCCACTAATCCCTCTAGACCCAGGGCTTCTTGAAGACAGAAACTGCCTCTCAATCAGGTCCGTATCCCCTATGCCTTTGACAGCCGGCCAGTCCTTTCTAACAGATACATTCTTTGGTTAGCTGTGCAAATAACCACACTTGCTCTGTGTCCTCTACCAGGCGGCTCCACAGAGCTCTGCAAACATTGCATGTTTATCTTATCATTCTTCTTCCAGAGGCAGGTTGTTTCAGGCCCCCCTCCCTTCCCTCGTTTTCACTCCCCCTTGCCCTTCTACATCTCTGATGCATTCATTCATTCACATGAATATTTACCGAGTGCCACCTTTATGCCGGGCATTGGGTCAAAGGGCTCCTCTGTCCATACAAAATGCTTCCAGTAATTAGGCTGACATTCTTCTAAACGCTGCCCCTCCCTGTCCAGGATGTGGCTCCTTAGGGCTTGCTGATACTCCAGAACATGACTGGGGAGCCTTAAAGTATGACCAAAGGGCCTGGGTTAGAGTAAAGGGGCTACTCCATCCAGTCATGAAAAAACCCAGTAAACTCCTCCAATCTCCCCCCTCCAAAAAAAAATAGTCAGCAAACCTCTCTAATAACAGGAATGCTAGTGTCCACCAGATTTGGCCTGTCAATCAGACTACACTCCTTTGCTTTTGGCAGGAATTAAATCCGTGAAGCACTCACCTACAGCTGGTCTCCTCCTAATTAGAAGGTCTGATTGTCACTCACAGGTCTTTGGTTAATAGCAACACAACAGTGAATAGTCTTTCAGAAGCACAGGGATAGCTTCTTTTTCTTTTGAAAATAAGACACTCTGAGTTGTACTTTTCAAGAACTTTTCAACAGAATGATGAGGCAAAGGTCCCTTCTCAGCATCCTCTTTCTTCTTTGATGCTTTAGACTGGGGACGCCTACATGCTGGTCCCATCAAAACTTTTTGCTTTAAAGTCGGCCTTGCTGACTTGTGGCCCCAAAGAGTCAAGATTCACTCACACAACTTCACAGAGAAAGCAAGGAAGGGGCTTGTCTGCAGAACCTTGCCTCAGGCTCCAGGTTCCAGCAGTCAGGAGTCATCAGTTTATAAGGAATTCAAGAAAAGGAGGTTGAAGGAACAGAGAAACTAAGGAGGGGAAATCCATAGCCTGGCTATAGAAACACATGGTCTGGGCTAACATATCAGCCAAGGGGGTTGGGGACTTCGACGATGGCCAGGAGCAAAAGGAAAGGTTCGTTTCAAAGGGGAAACTAGAAGGGAGGTGCCCTGGTAATAGGGGAAATACTCCCGCTGAAAGACTTCACTTCTCAAATATAATTTTCATTCTCTTACTTTCTTCTTGGAGGCACCATTGGTTTGTAATGTCATATAAGTTTCATGTTACAACACTATATTTCTAATTCTGTATGCACTACAGTGTGTATCGTTAGTTTCCCTCCATCAGCACACGTTTCCTCCCCTTTATTCATGTTGCCCTCCCCCATCCTTCCCCCTCTGGTAACTACCGCTCTGTTTTCTGTATCATGTGCTTGATTTGTTTGGTTTGTCCATTTAGTTTGTTTTTTGCTTTTTTTTTAGTTGAAGTATAGTTAATTTACAATGTTCTATTAGTTTCAAGTCTATACTTAAGTCATTCAGTGAATAAAGCTAGTGGAGGTGACGGAATTCAAGTTGAACTATTTCAAATCCTAAAAGATGATGTTGTGAAAGTGCTGCACTCAATATGCCAGCAAATTTGGAAAACTCAGCAGTGGCCACAGGCCTGGAAAAGGTCAGTGTTCATTCCAGTCCCAAAGAAAGGCAATGCCAAAGAATGCTCAAACTACCGCACAATTGCACTCATCTCACACGCTAGGAAAGTAACGCTCAAAATTCTCCAAGCCAGGCTTCAGCAATACATGAACTGTGAACTTCCAGATGTTCAAGCTGGTTTTAGAAAAGGCAGAGGAACCAGAGATCAAATTGCCAACATCCGATGGATCATTGAAAAAGCAAGAGAGTTCCAGAAAAACATCTATTTCTGCTTTATTGACTATGCCAAAGCCTTTGACTGTGTGGATCACAATAAACTGTGGAAAATTCTGAAAGAGATGGGAATACCAGACCACCTGACCTGCCTCTTGAGAAACCTGTATGCAGATAAGGAAGCAATAGTTAGAGCTGGACATGGAACAACAGATTGGTTCCAAGTAGGAAAAGGAGTACATCAAGCCTGTATATTGTCACCCTGCTTATTTAACTTATATGCAGAGTACATCATGAGAAATGCTGGGCTGGATGAAGCACAAGCTGGAATCAAGATTGCCTGGAGAAATATCAATAACCTCAGATATGCAGATGATACCACCCTTATGGCAGAAAGTGAAGAAGAACTAAAGAGCCTCTTGATGAAAGTGAAAGAGGAGAGTGTTGGCTTAAAGCTCAACATTCAGAAAACTAAGATCATGGCATCCAGTCCCATCACTTCATGGCAAATAGATGGGGAAACAGTGGAAACAGTGTCAGACTTTATTTTGGGGGGCTCCAAAATCACTGAAGATGGTGATTGCAGCCATGAAATTAAAAGACACTTACTCCTTGGAAGGAAGGTTATGACCAACCTAGACAGCATATTAAAAATCAGAGACATTACTTTGTCAACAAAGGTCCATCTAGTCAAAGCTATGGTTTTTCCAGTAGTCATGTATGGATGTGAGAGTTGGACTATAAAGAGGGCTGAGCACAGAAGAATTGATGCTTTTGAACTGTGGTGATGGAGAAGACTCTTGAGAGTCCCTTGGTCTTCAAGAAGATCCAACCAGTCCATCCTAAGGGAAATCGGTCCTCGGTGTTAATTGGAAGGACTGATATTGAAGCTGAAACTCCAGTATTTTGGCCACCTGATGCGAAGAGCTGATTCATTTGAAAAGACCCTGATGTTGGGAAAGATTTAAGGCAGGAGGAGAAGGGGACGACAGAGGATGAGATGGTTAGATGGCATCACCAACTCAATGGACCTGAGTTTGGGTAAATTCCGGGAGTTGGTGATGGACAGGGAGGCCTGGCGTGCTGCGGTTCATGGGGTCACAAAGAGTCGGGCACAACTGAGCGACTGAACTGAACTGATATATGTGTGTGTGTATATATACATACACATATATGGGTTTCCCTGGTAGCTCAGCTGGTAAAGAATCCACCTGGAATGAAGGAAACCCTGGTTCAATTCCTAGGTCAGGAAGATCCCCTGGAGAAGGGATAGGCTACCCACTCTAGTATTCTTGGGCTTCCCTGGTGGCTCAGATGGTAAAGAATCTGCCTGCCATGTGGCAGACCTGGGTTTGATTCCCGGGTTGGGAAGATCCTCTGGAGAAGGGTTAGGCTACCCACTCCAGTATTCTTGCCTGGAAAATCTCATGGACAGTGAAGCCTGGTGGACTACAGTCCATAGTGTCACAAAGAACTGGACATGACTGAGCACAGCACAGCATAAGATACTGAGTATAATTGTCTGTGCTACATGATACATACTTGTTTACCTATTTTATATATAGTAGTGTTTATGTGTTAAACCCAAACTCCTAATTTAGACCCCCCCCCACCCTTAATATCCCCTCTGGTAACCATAAGTTTTTTATGTCTGTGAATCTATTTCTGTTTTGTAAGTTAATTTGTATAATTTTTTTTTAGATTCCACATATAAGCAATATCATATGGTATTTGTTTTTGACGTACTTCACTTAACATGATAGTCTCTATGTCCATCCATGTTGCTGCAAATGACTTTATTTCATTCTTTTTTATGGCTAATATTCCATTATATATATGTACCACATCTTCTTTATCCATTCATCTGTCAATAGACATTTAAGTTGCGTCCATATCTTTTATATTCCAAAGATGAATGAAATCATACAGTATTTGGCTTCCTCTGTCAGACTTGTTTCACTTAGCATAATACCCTAAAGGTCCATACATGTTGTTGCAAATGGCAAATTTTCAGTCTTTTTATGGCTGAATAGTATTCCATTGTGTGTGTGTATATATATATACAATATATATTGTATATATATATAATATATATATATCTTCTTTATCCATTCATCTGTTGATGGACACTTAGATTGCTTCCATATCTTGGCTATTATAAAGAATGCTACAGTAAACATAGGGGTACATATCTTTTCTAATTACTGTTTTGGTATTTTTTGGATAAGTATCCAGAAGTAAGATAGCTGGGCCCTCTGTTAATACTTCTATTCTTAATTTTTTGAGGGATCTCCATACTGTTTCGCATAGTGGCTGCACCAATTTACATTCCAACGAATAGTGCACAAGAATTTCCTTTTCTCCACATCTTTGTTAATCCTTATAGTTTCTTGCCTTTTTGATAATAGGCATTCTAACAGGCACAAGGTGATAGCTCACTGTGGTTTTGATTTGCATTTCCCTAACAATTAGTGATGTTGAACATCTTTTCCCATGCTCATTGGCCATCTGTATGTCTTCTATGGCTTACTTTCTTATTCTTGACTCTTTCCCCACTGCTATCTACAGATGGAAGCCGAACTGGAGCGTTTCCATAAGCAGAACACACAACTGGAGCTGAACATCACAGAACTGTGGCAGAAATTAAGAGCCACTGATCAGGAGATGCGCAGAGAGAGACAGAAGGTGTGAGGATTTTCAGAGTCTGGCAGCTCTTGGATGCAAGAGCTGGTGCCTGTGTGCAATGGGCAGCTGGCTTCCAAGAGACAGAGCCAGCCCATCGCTAAGATACATTCCCATTTTAACTCACATTCTTTGCTTGTTCACAACCCTGCCCTATTTGAGGCTCATGTAAATCTACATGACTGAATCCATCTGAGACTATAAAATGACTTTGGGTAGAGCAATCAAGGAAGTGGAAGCCAGTGTTATAACGATGCTTACAACACTGGCTTGTGCGGCCTGGGAAGGAGCATGCTCAGAGAGGTCCTCTGTAGTAGGTGGTTAAAGGCTTGACTACCAAAACAGTGCTGAGCTCAAAGGACCTCAGAGATCACCTGTTGTGGTCTCTCTATGTAATAAACAAGGAAAGCACAGTCAGAGAGATTATGAGATTAGAAACTTCACCCAGCACCCATAACTGTTTAGCACATAGAGGCCAGTGCTGGAAACCCAGTCTTCTGGTCCTGGGCAAGGACTTGGCTGCACCCCCACCCCCTGGTGGCTCAGACGGTAAAGCGTCTGCCTACAATGCGGGAGACCTGGGTTTAATTCCTGGGTCAGGAAGATTTCTTGCCGGGAAAATCCCATGGACTGTGGAACCTGGTAGGCTACAGCCCATGGGGTCGCAAAGAGTCAGACACAACCGAGCAACTTCACTTTCACTTCACTTTCACCCCCTGGCACAGAGCACCTCATAGTATTGGTAGAATAAGATTGAACTTTTCCATCTCCCACATCAAGCCTTGACTCTGGACTGCTGCTGCTGCTGCTAAGTCGCTTCAGTCGTTTCCAACTCTGTGCGACCCCATAGACGGCAGCCCACCAGGCTCCCCCGTCCCTGGGATTCTCCAGGCAAGAACACTGGAGCGGGTTGCCATTTCCTTCTCCAAAGCATGAGAGTGAAAAGTGAAAGTGAAGTCGCTCAGTCGTGTCTGACTCCTAGCGACCCCATGGACTGCAGCCCACCAGGCTCCTCCATCCATGGGATTTTCCGGGCAAGAGTACTAAAGTGGGTTGCCATTGCCTTCTCCTGACTCTGGACTAGATAATACTAGAAGCTGCAGAGCTATCAACATGAACTGACACAGATCCTGCCCTTTCCAAACTGAAGAGGTTGACAGGTGATTTATGATGTGTGCATAATAATTAATCGTGCAAGGGAGAAAATTATGGAGCATGTTTAAATGGGCTGTAAGGACAAAGAGAGAGAAGAAGCTCTCTAGGTCAAGGGGAGGGGAAGATGGGTATCTGAGACAGTATGGTGGAAGAGCCCAAATTTGTAGATGAACCATTCTGCCCAATTTTGCCATTATCTTCCCTACCCACTCATTCTTAGCAACCCTCAGGAAGGAAAAGCACTGGATGAGCTAACTAGGGGGCAAGGAAGCCCTGGCCTGGGATCCGCACGAGGGAATCAATGCTCTCCATCCTGGCTCTGAAAGGAGTAGGTGACCAGTGGTACCTCCTTTAGTCTTTTAAGGCCTGTGGTCCTGGAAGAAATCCAGAGCCAAAAAAGAAATCCATGTGTGCAGCCTCTTAAAGATGCTAAACCATTCAGGCCAGGGGCATGGGAGTTTCAGTGCCTCCCCTGCGGGCCTGTGTGCCCCTCCTGGTCTCTGGGCCCCATGTGGCCCCTGGCGGTCAGTGATGAGTCCCAGATGAGGTGTTTCTTGTCCCTTTAAGCAGCCCCTGTCCCTGGAGAATCCCTGCAGGGCCAGAAGTAAATGCCTCTGCTCGCAGGAGCGGGACTTGGAGGCCCTGGTCAAACGGTTCAAGACGGACCTCCACAACTGCGTGGCCTACATCCAGGAACCCCGGCAGCTGAAGGAGAAGGTCCGCGCTCTCTTTGAGAAGTACGTGCAGCGGGCAGATATGGTGAGCTCTGCCTCCCATTCCCGCCCTCCCCTATCTTCTGGGCTCTCTCCTCCCTCATGGCTAACCCCTTCTGCCCCGTCAGGTGGAGATCGCGGGGCTGAACTCAGACCTGCAGCAGGAGTACGCCCGTCAGCGGGAACACCTGGAGAGGAACCTGGCCACTCTCAAGAAGAAGGTGGTCAAGGAGAGCGAGCTGCACCGCACAGATTACGTCCGCATCATGCAGGTACCCACACGCGCCCTCGGAGACCAAGCCATCAGAGATGAGAAAGTCTGCCAAGGGCCCCTCCGAGACCATTGTCCTCAGGGCTCCCCCAATGTCCAAGGGAGCCACTAGCTTTCTCCAAAGTTCCTTCTTTGACTCATCTCCTCTGACCGCCCAGAGCTCATCCTGGCGGTGACCATGGCTCAGAACCCCACCAAGGAGGTTTTCTCAGCAATTCCATGCCCACTCCTGCCCTTCCAAGGCCCGTTCATTTCTGCCCTGCCTCACTTCACAGGCACCTGTTTCTTTTTTCCACCCCCGCATCTTCATGCAAAGTGCTCCTGCACCCTGCCTCACTCCTCTCCTTGACCCCCGTTTCCTCTAGACCTGCTGCCATGTGACTTGAGCTCTCTCGAGTCACTCCCTTCTGTATCTTCTTTTCTGTTTCCAACTCTTGGTTCACCTTACTTTGTTTTGCTGCCTTTTAGTCTGCTACCTGTATCATATGGTCCCTGCTGGCCAAGTCCTCTCCTGGGAGCATGGCCAAGTGTTTTGTCCTCTCCTGGGAGCATGCCTATCTCCTCCTACCTCCTCTGGCTTTTCTGATGCCTTAGGTCCCTACTCTTCTCTTGGGTCCGGAGCCAACCACACCCACCCTAAGGGTTGTCCTCCCCCTGATTTAATGAGGCCTCCGAGGACCCTTCCTCGGGCTATTCAGGGAGCCTAACCCCATTACTACCGCTTCCATTCAAGTGCACTATCAGGACTGCCAGGCAGGATTCTGCTGCCAATTTCTATCTGGGTATCAGTATCATCTGAGGCAGTTAATGTGAATTAATAGTAAGAGAAAACATGAGAATTACATTTATAAGGCACATATCTTTTAACGTTTGTATTTCTTTAATGCTATAATTTAAATACTGGAATGGGGATAAGCTGCGGTTGGACTGAAACAAATCAGTTCCGAACACAGCTGGGAAGAGCACAGTGCAGTCTAGGCCAGACCCAAGCATGGTGGGCCTCATGCCACCTTCCAACCAGCCCCTGACCACAGCCCAGCTCCTGAGTCCTAAAAGCAGCCAGAGGCCCAGAGATGGGAGCAGATCCAATGGATGAGACTCTTCGCAGCAGCTGATACACAGAGACACTGCCAGGTGTCTTGAGTGTTCCCAAGCGTGGAGAGCCCCCGTGGATGCTGCTGTGCAGCATGAGGGGCAGGGGGACCAGGGGGACTACAGGAGAGGTTGTCAGCTAGTGACACTGCTGAGCTCTCATCTGTGATTTGCCACCAGAGCACAGGCCTAAGGGGTCCTCCAGGGTCTGGGTTCCTCTCTCCATGCCAACCAGGCCCCCAAAGCAAGTGTCAATCCTAGGAGAAGAAGGAAAAGGAAAGAGAGCGGAGACCACGGGATAGATAAGAGTATGAGCATCAGCAGGAGGTTGCTCAGGGCTGGCAGAAGTTCCCCCTTTGGCTCCTCCATCCTCCAGGAACTACCTGCCCACTCCTGCTGAGCCAGGGTGAGAGTCAGGGGAGCAGGAGCAGAGGTGACCCAAGCAGGGGACCCTGATGGCAGGCAGAAGAAGCTGTCAACAAGGAGCTCCCCGAAGAGTGTTTGCTGCAGCCGCATTGTAAACCTGTGTGCTGCAGAGCCCTGCAGATGCATGGAAGTGCGGCAGACAACCACAGGGGGCAATAGAGGGGTCAGGACGCAGGGCTCTGGGGCCCCACCACCCCCGTCAACCAGGAAGACTCCTTGCTTATTTCAGTGGGCTCTGTGTAAGATTTTGTTTGGAAGATGTAAAAGAAACTTTCAAAACCTCTATTCCAAATGACAAAAATTGTTTCCTTCTTTGATCTTAAGGACCAGGCAAGGTGTCGGGGCCGGCAAAGAGAGCATAGCCTTGACTCAGTTCAGAGCCGGTTTATCCTCCTGCTAGCCACTCTTGCTGGCAGGTTCTGGGGAGGGGAGGCGACTCTTCAAATTCTCCAGGAGCCACCTTCCTATCTGTACGAAGAGGAGAATACGCCAACCTCAGCCAGTGACTGCGAGGATTGAATGAGCTAACTAATGTAAAGCATCAGGCACTGGCCCTGTACAGAACAGGGGTTCTAAAAATGTAGTTTTCCTTCCCTTCTCCTGAGCAAAAGACTTACTCCAAAACCAAGGCAAAATCCAGTAGGAGAGCCTAGAAGTCCATCACAGCATGGACTGGGGGTACCCGTGAGCTGGGGGCATAGGAGACAGGATGGTGCAGCTGATTCCAGACTTCCCAGCTGGTGGCCTGGGACACCCGCTGCCTTGATATGTGTTTGTAAGGAACTGCGTCTACAGGCATCAAGGCCCTGATACTTAAGTCTCAAAGGGCCAAGGAAGGCTGGGGGCAGACATGGCATCTGAGAGAAACTTGTTAGAAGACACAGAAAATGAAGTCAGTGTTTCATTTGTATGTTCAGACAGGAGCACTTGTCACTCATTCTCATGCATGCTTGCAGATATGAAAATAGGATTTGCAATAGAATACAAATATCTAGGACACACACTTTATTCATTCAGGACACATATTTTGCGGGCTTCTCACATGCCAAGCTACAAGCTGACCATGGAGGATTCCCAGATGAATGTGAAGACTTGCCTACTCTCATGGGGCTCACCTAGGGAAGTGGAGCCAGACACAAGTAATCACTGCTCCACACAAGGCGTGTAGTCCGGCCAGCTCACTGGAGAGGCGGGCTTCAGCTAGGGGGCATGGAATTTGAGCTAGGCCTTGAATGGTGAGTAGAGGGGGTCAAGGAGCAATGGAGGAAGAACCTTCCAGGCCAAGGATACAACCTGAGAGCAGTCAGAGGAGAGTGAGACCTTTGGGGTGTTTGGGGACCCCGGAATCCTCTGACCTAACTTTATAGAAGAGCATGGGGGCAAGGAGGAAGGGCCTGCTGGAATGGTAGGTAGCTTAGGGTCACATTGAGGGGGTTTTTTGTGTCACACCAAGAAGCATGCAGTTTATCTTATAAGCCAGTGCCACCCAAGTTTTCTTAAGTAGGTAGGGGTGTTATCTGTTCTGGAAATGTTACCTCTATGGGCAGAAAGGAAAGACCGGTGGGGAAAGGCAGGTGGCAGGAAAACCCTTTAGAAGATGACTCTTATGTTAAAGAGAGATGCCAGGCCTTGGGAGGGAAGGTTGTGATGTCAGAAGACATTTCAGAGAAGAGATGATGAGTAGAAATGTCAGGTTGGATGTGAGAGGAAGGCTGAAAGAGAAACAGAAAAATGGTTCACTTGTGCATTTAGGCAAGTGGCAACCCCACCAGCTATGGGCTCAGGAAGGACGCCACTTGATGCGGGGCTCCCAAGTTTCTGGGATTAATCTGATGCCTACTTTTTGCACACTAACCAAACACTGCTGTATTCTTAAAGATGTCAACCCAAGGTAGGCCAGTAGGGGGTGCTCTAGGCATTTCCTCTCCATGACCTTCTTCATGGGAGTCTGAAGTTCAATGTCATTCCCATCTGGAGCTTTCTGGCATGTCCTCAACCGAAGGCGGTCCTGGACAATTTGGCATAGCCTCTTCGTTCAGAAGGCTTTCTATCTAAACAGACCTCAGCATCCCTGAGCGTGTCTCTCTCACATACCCCAAGTCCTGGTGCTCAGTGGATCAAGGTTAGATTTTCCTGCCAAAGGAGCTGTGGAAGGGGTTGGGGGGGAGAGGGTAGCTCTGAAGGATTAGAGGAGTTTTTGTTGACCATCTTGACCAAGGAGGGATCTGGAACAGAAGGCTCAGCAAATCTGTTGCATTCACATTTTAATTTCAGAAAACTACTCAAGGCATATACAAATGACCTCAGTGTGACCTCTGGACTCCTCAGAACATGGGCTACCCCAGAAAGCCCTCTGGTACTTTTGTACTAAGGCAGCCCCACTTGTACTTTTCCGAGCTTCCTTGGCCATCATCCTGTGTGAGGTGTGGATGGAGGTGATGTACATCAGTGGTGAGAGAGCAGAGCCTGGGAGGCGCCTGTGGGCAGATACAACCAGATCTGAATCCCAGCTCTACCCTCCATACACAGCCTTGGATTCCTCTTCTGAAACTGAATCTCATTACAACTTCCTCGTAAGGTGGTTGTATAGATCAAATGATGTCTTGTATACAAAGTATCTGGTATGGTGCAGGAATCTAGTCAGCTGTGAAGTTATTATCTTGTTGTTATCATCATCAAGGGCTTCCCTTTTAGCTCAGTTGTCAAAGAATCCACCTGCAATGCAGGAGACCCCAGTTCGATTCCTGGGTCGGGAAGATCCGCTGGAGAAGGGAAATGCTACCCACTCCAGTATTCTTGGGCTCCCCTCATGGTTCAGCTAGTAAAGAATTGGGTGGCTCAGTGCTTGCTCCCTCTTAGCTCTGGGCCTGAAACACTCTTCCCTGCCCCCTGCCTCCACAGGGCGGCTTCCTTACTACACTGGTGACCCCTCCACTCACTCTTCAGGGCATCTCTCTATATTGGATCCACGCTGGACCCCCGCATCTGGCACAATAAGCACCTAAAAGGCTTCCCATTTTTATGAATGAATGAACAGAGCAGAGGAATTGTGTTGCGCTGAGTCCTGGGCCTCAGTGATGCTCTAGTGAGGACTGAGCCGTGTCCTGGAGACCCATCTAGGAGGCCAGTCTCATAGAGGTGTCCAGGGCTGGCAGTGGGGTCAGAAATGTGTATATCAAAAGGTTGCAGCCAGAGGTCAGACAGGGTTGTCAGCGTGGAGGGAATGGCAGGGGCTCCACATGGGGCCACCACAGTGGCATAGGAGAGATGCTGAGAGCTGGTGATGAATGAACACGAAATTCAGTTCAGACACAAAGTCGACAGGGTTGAGTGACAAAATGAACAGAGGTTGCCTGGGAAGAAGTACCTTAAAATGTTTCTGAAGAGAACTGGGGAAATGGCACTTTTAGTCTCTGATCTTTATTCTGATAACTATTACTTTATTGAATGAGGCAGAGGAAGTGAAACTAAGTGACATCAACTAAGAGGAGGTGTGGAGAGAGCCCCTGAGCGGGCTGGTGTCCCCAGGGGTTCCCTGGGGCTCTCTGAAGACTCCTTTCTATCTGGTCTCCCCTAACTTTACCCCCTGATTTGTAATTTTCTTATTAGGAACATTCATCTTATTCAACTTGGCCTCTTGCATTTGTTATTCATTTGCTTATCCCTTCCACAAATATTTGTTAAGAACCTCTTACTGGTCAGGCAGAGTCCAAGGTCTTAGAATCCAGTGAATACATATTTAATTCATTGTGTCGTGATATAAAGTCAACAGGGAGGAAACAGAGCATCTGGAAAGAAAATGTGGGCTGTGCATTTCCAAGGCTTGGGCTGTTTAAAGGGGTTAAAAATGAGAAGGAGAAAACCTGCTGACTTTTTATCAAAAAATAGGCACAAAGCTGAGCCTGAGAGAACAAAGGAGTGGCAGTAATTGGGCATTTCTTCCAAGAGGGAGAACATTTTTTTAAAAATGAGGAATAGTGAAATTAAGTGATATACTATAACTCTGAAGGCAGATCTGACCTGCTTAGATGAAGAGGCCCTGGAGGGAGGGCCTGCCTGGGTGTCTGCAGTTCACATACTCCTAACAGAGAAGGCGTATCCCACTGGCTGGGAGCAGTGCTCAGGATCACCCTGTCCTCTGGGCTCAGACTCCCCGCTTGCCACTCTGAAGATGGAGTCCCAAGCTGAAGCACGGTGTGTTTCCAGAACTGGTCCATCTTAGGTAGATTTGGCTAGTATTTGCTGTGTCCATTCAGTTCAGTTCCTAGGAATCTATCCTGGTCATTCAGGTAGGGCTAAGTGCCTTTGCTCTGTGCCCGACTCCTCTGTCCCAGTAGTGGGCCACCTCACTAAAGTGTGCCCAGACCCCTCACTAATCCCTAAGCTCTTCAAGTAATGAATGGAAAAAAGCAAAGTGTAGTACAGCACTGAAGGGCTCTGAGCTCTGGGGCCAAACTGGGTCAGAATCCTGGCTCTGCCCCATGTTATCTGTATAACTTGGGTAAGTTATATCACCTCTCTGTGCCTTGGTTTTCTCAACATTCTGTGATTGTAACAGAATCTACGCACAGGGTTATTATGAAACTTCAGTGCATTAAGTCCATGAAAAGCATTGTTGTCACTACTGATAGGAAGAGCCTGGATGGATGGGAATGGTGCATACTGTCTGTATCTTACATTGCCAGAGTCCACCTGAAGGTGAGTCAACTGATGCCTCAAGAGACCAATCCACGAGCCAGAATAAAGACTCATGCCACCAGAGGAACCAGAGATATAATCTGGATCCAGATCAACCCTGACCTTCCCCTACACCCTCAGCCCCAGGCCAGGGGAGGTCCTGTGCCCACTGATCACTTATCCATCTATACTCACTCTCTCCTCCTCCTTTTCTACAGGAAAATGTCTCCCTGATCAAGGAGATTAATGAGCTCCGCAGAGAGCTGAAGTTCACCCGCTCCCAAGTCTATGACCTTGAAGCAGCTCTGAAACTGAACAAGAAAATTCGACCAGAGGTTGAAGAGACAGGTAATGTCACCAGTGGCCAAGAAAAACAGGCTCTGGGATCCAGGGGCCAGAGACAGCCATGAACAGGTCTTCTCTTGGCTTCCAAAGCTGCCTCTCCCAAGCTTCCTCCTGCATCAGGTCACACCCACCCCACGGCCTCCTGGGCACCTCTGCATGCTACATACCTTCTCCCCAAAGGCTTTGTGAGGACCCTACCACATTCAAACACTTACAAATCCAAAATCCTTGGGGTTAGCTAAGGTTTCAGAATTCAGGATCTTTCAGATCTTAGGAAGAACGTACTATGTATACTATAGATTACATAACATCTCTAGAGGAGTCTGGGGCAGTGCCCTGAAATCAAACATATTAGTCTTTCTGTAGTAAAACATGTGAATATTTACACTAAAGTTCATGAATCTCAAATGCCTTCCACTTTTAAAGTTTTTAGTATTTTACAATTGTGGATAAGGGATTATGGACCTGTACAAAGAAAATAAAGGCAAAAAGAAGGACCAGAAACTATTTAAAGGGAGAGTGGGAAGAATGACCCTAGAAATGTTAAATGAGTTAGTTATTGCAGTTATAAAGTTCCTCTGAATTTCTGATAGCCAAGACAAAAAGGGAAAATATATAATAGTTTATATAGCTCTCTTATGGAGAAAGGATGTTTTTTCTGGAGAAGCAAACCTTTCTCTGGTACTAAATTCTATGAGAAACTTGATACATGGAGCCTTATGTATTATACATAATACATAAGCCTTATATATAATACATAAGCCTTATAATATATATAAAATAGTGTGTGCATGCTAAGTCACTTCAGTCGTGTCTGACTCTTTGCAAGTCTATGGACTGTGTAGCCTGCCAGTCTCCTCTGTCCATGGGATTCTCCAGGCAAAAATACTGGAGTGGGTTGCCATGCCCTCCTCTGGGGGATCTTCCCAACCCAGAGATCGAACCTACATCTCCCACAGCTCCTTCACTGCAGGCAGATTCTTTACCACTGAGTCACCAGGGAAGCCCATATATATGATCATATATGTAGAATTGTCGCACATGCCATTTTTGTTTGAGTTGGAGAGAAGTTGAGAGGGTCACCTCTGTGAGTTGTACCAGAAGAACAGTGTCAGCTCTAAAGAACTGACATGAGAGTACCACATGTGTTAACATGGCTGAGAACCTGACTTCTTGGAGGTGAACCCATCTTCAGTTAGAAGTGATGCATAGATGCATCTGTGAATAACTGCAAAACTTCTCTTCTAAAAAATATTTCAAATATGCCCAAGCAGTCTAGCAAATAAGCAGCTGAGACCTCCTCAGGATGCTGCATGATACAGCCAGGTTCTTCTTACTGCTGCTGGGCTGGCCAAAAAGGTTTTTTTGGTTTTTCCATAAGCACTTCAGAAAACTCTTAACAAAATTTTGGCCAACCCAATACAATGGAAACTGTCAGACATAGACAGAAATTGAGAGAGAAGTCTAATGAATTTCCACAAATCCATTCCCCAACTCGAACAAGTGTCAACTCCTATTGCTCTTGCTTCCTTGGTGTCTCCAGCCCCTCCCCCAACCCAGTTATTTCCTCCCTTATCCACAGTAGGTTATTCTGAAACAAATCAAACATCATGTCACTTGTTTCATAGAGCTTTACTCAAGGGAGATTTCATCTCTAATAGTTAAAGACAGGTATTACCAATTGTCTGCCTTGAAATGAAGAAGGCTGGCTTCTGATTTTGAACATGGGGCCACCAAAACAAGTTAGCCCAAATACACATTCCCAAGTTGTTTAAAATTAACCAGTTCATTTATTAATAGTTTTAAACTAGGCAAAGGCAAGTGATGCAGGCCCAAGAAGGTGGATAGGCTGATAGGCACCCTCTCTCTGTGGGGGTGTGGGGGATGAGCAGCGCGCATGGAGGGACCTCAGGGCAGGCAGACTGGGGGGATCAGAAGAGAGGCCGGGCTGAGGTCAGGCTCCGCATTTGCCTTATCACTCCAGACGCGTCTCTTCACTTCTCCACTGCTAGATGGTGAAATGGCTCCTCTCTTTATTCCTAAGGTCTGGGATGGAGTGTCTACCCCATAGTAGGTGCTCCATGAACATGTACAGAGGTGGAGGTAGGGGCTGGTGGGGGAAGGAAGGATAAGCTGCTTTCAAAAACCTCTGCAGCAGTCCGGGAACAGACCTCCCAACCCTAACCCTGCCCTGTTCCCTGAAGTGTCCAGCGAGGACTTGCCCAGTGTCCCTCCCACCATGAGATTGAATGTGCAGGAAGAAACTGGGAGAATCATCGAGATGCAGCGCCTGGAGATCCAGCGCCTGAGAGACCAGATCCAAGAGCAAGAGCAGGTCCCCGGCTTCCACCCTCTGGCCGGGATGCTGCTGCCATCCCTCAGTGGAGAAGCGGACTTAAAGGCCCAGACCAAGTGACGCCCTCTGGTGAGACATCTCCAGCCTCTCCGGAAGGTGCACCATGCTCCTGTCCTGGACTGACTCTGGGCTGCAACCCAGACCACACGAGCCTCTCCCCCAGGCCCTGGGGAACCTGGAACATAGGCAGAATAAAGGTGTTGGTTCACAACCACATCCAGCTCTCCACTTAGCCACAGAGCTGGGGAGAGGGGAAGGGAAAGAGGGACCCTGAGGCCCAGGGGGCTTCTGCTCACCCAAAGCCACTGCTGCCAGCCCCTGTCCAGGTACCCAGCTGCCCGCCCCTGCAGAGGTCCCATGCCCTTCTCCGCACTGGGCCTCAAGGGCAGGGCTATCTGTTACTTCTGACCTGCTTTTTCCTCTGCCAGCTGCATCAGCATCAGACAAACCTTCCTACATTTTCTTCTCACTTATGAAACCTAGCTAGGTTTTCTGAGGATTTTCACATCTGTGTGAAAGTGAGAGTAGCATCAGGAACATGGCACAGTTGGTAGCGTTCCCCGACGTCTTCCATCACCTGCGGACTCAGGTAGTAGGACTACACGCAGAGCTCTGCCCTTCCTTCTCTTACCCCCCATGCCTCTCTACACTTGTCATCCTCAGTCTGTAGGGCCCTGCCCCTCTCCTCCATTTCTGGGGGGTGCCTTTTCCCCACGACCCTACACTGGCTGGCCCAGCCACACACACCAGGAAAGGTGGGTTTTTATGCACTAAGAACCCAGATGTCCTGTCTTCTCCCACCTGCAGAGGTCAGACACCCTTCTAATATCCAAATAACAAATATTAAGCCCCCAGTCTCTGCTTGTCCCACTGGTTGTCTTAAACCTGGCATCTCCAAGGCATCTCCCCATCTTTCCCAATCTGCTTTACCCCAACTCTGGGTGCTTCTCTTGAGTTAGTTTTCTTAGAGCTGAGACAGAGCTGTGAAGCTTGCCGATACTCTCCCAAAGGCTGAGAACAACAAAAGGAGATGCAGAGCAGAGGCCCCGAAGCAAAGTCAACATGGATCTCTCTCTCTCCTGAGCGACTCCCCACCCCCACCCCAGCCCACACCCTTTTGCAGGGGCCAGCTTATTCACTCCAGACCAGGGTTCACCCAGCAAAGTCCCCTGCCCACAGGGAGACCAGGCCCATAACATTATCATGCCGAGTAGATGGGCTCTTCTGGGAACTCAGACTTCTCCATCCCAAACTAGCTTTACCCTCTGCAGAAGAAACTGACTTGGAATGAGGTTGGGGAGGTCAGCAGGGCCAGATGGTGTGGGATCATGAAGGCATATTACAGGTAGGGGACCATCCAGACGCCACCACTGAGCCACTGAGAGTCACTCCCCACTGCTTCCCAAGCTCTTGCCAAATTCTTTCTTGCCTCTGGGTCTTTCCACATACTGTTTGCTCTGCCTAATATGCTCTCACCTCCACCCCTCACTCAGTGAACCTCTCCTCATCTATCAGATCATAGCTGAAATGTCACCACCTTAGAAAGATTTCCCTGATCCCTTCCTCCCCGGCTTCATTGTCTTCCCCCCTAGTGAAAGTGAAAAAAGTGTTAGTTGCTGGAGAAGGCAATGGCATCCCACCCCAGTACTCTTGCCTGGAAAATCCCATGGACGGAGGAGCCTGGTGGGCTGCAGTCCATGGGGTCGCGAAGAGTTGGACACGACTGAGCAACTTCACTTTCACTTTTCACTTTCGTGCATTGGAGAAGGAAATGGCAACTCACTCCAGTGTTCTTGCCTGGAGAATCCCAGGGACGGTGGAGCCTGGTGGGCTGCCGACTATGGGGTCGCACAGAGTTGGACACGACTGAAGCAACTTAGCAGCAGCAGCAGCAGTCCTCTTCCAGTGTGTCCTCTTTGCGACCCCTTGGACTATAGCCTGCCAGGTTCCTCTGTCCATGGAATTCTCTAGGCAAGAATACTGGAGTGCGTTGCCATTCCCTTCTCCAGAGGATCCTCCTGACCCAGGGATCAAACCCCAGTCTCCTGCATTGCAGAGAGACTCTTGATCCTCTGAGCCACTAGGGAAGGCCCCCAGCCCTCCCTATGACATATCCCTTCAGTGTGATGCTGCCTCTTCCATTTCGTGGGGCAGGGGCTGTCTGTTTTCAAAGTTCACTCCAGAGCAGAGGGACCCAACTATGGTGGCAGGGACCATTAGAAGGACTCCGTGACCAACCACACATGAGAGGACAGCTGCTGGGACCAAGATGGTGACCATGGACATTCAAAGAAGAGAGTTCTTTTGACTTGAGGACTAAAGGGAGTTATACAGGCAAAGCAGGAGGGAGAAGGACCCTGCAGGGGTAACTGGGGCTCTTCTGAGGGCCAGAAGGAAATTCACAGGCTAGGGTGTAGCAACGTTCAGGTGACAATCTTTTCACCTTAAAAATGGCTTAGGATGAAGACGTCACATTTCACCTACAAGATGGGTCTGACGTTACTGATGAAGAAACCAAGGAGGGGTAAAGTAGCTGGCATGGGGTCAGAATTACAGCCTGGTTTGCCCAGTGACATCCACATTCCGTGCTCTTAAGCCAGGACTGGAGAGATGCCCAAACAGAACACTAGGCCAAGTGGTGAAGGTTACAGAGTTTGAGGCCCACAGCATCTAATGCAGAAGTCAAAGGAGCAGACAACTCTGATGCTAAACTCACCTAAGCCCGTGGCTGTCTGTGGTCCAGTGGGGAAGGACGAGGTGGGGAAATCCCAGGCTGAGGGAGAGCCCCCTACACAGGCAGAGCCTGACACCTCACCCACCAAGTCAGCAGAGCGCTTTCTCAGCAGCACAGGGGTGAGCACAGCTTCCTGCTGGAAAATCTGGGACCAAAGGGACAATCTTATTTATGTCTCCATGTTGTTTTCTGATTGGCATATAGTTGATTTAAAGTGTTGTGTTAATTTCCACTGTATAACATAATGATTAAGTTATACATTCGTGTGTGCCTGCCAAGTCACTTCAGTTGTGTCCGACTCTTTGCAACCCCATGGACCGTAGCCCTCCAGGCTCCTCTGTCCCCAGGATTCTCCAGGCAAGAATACTGGAATGGGTTGCCATGCCCTCCTCCAGGGGATATTCCCCACCCAGGGATCAAACCCATGTCTCTTAAGTCTCCTGCATTGGAAGGTATGTTCGTTACCACTAGTACCACCTGGGAAGCCATATATATACATATTCTTCTTATTATTCCTTTCCAGTATAGTTTATTACAGGATATTGAATATAGTTTCCTGTGCTATACAGTAGGACCTCATTGTTTATCTGTTTTATATATAACAGTTTGTATCAACCAGTCTCAAACTCCTAATTTATTCCTCCCCCATCCTCTTTCCCCTTTGGTAACAATAAGTTTGTTTTCTATGCCTGTGAGTCTACTTCTGTTTTGCAAATAAGTTCATTTGTGTCATATTTTAGATTCCACCTATAAATGATATCATGTGATACTTGTCTTTCTCTGCCTGAAATTCTTCACTTAGTATGATAACCTCTAGTTCCATCCATGTTGCTGCAAACTGCATCATTTCATTCTTTTTTATGATTGAATAGTATTCTATTGTGTGTATATACATCCCATATCTTCTTTATCCTTTTATCTGTTGGCAGACGTTGTTTCCAACGTCTGCATGTTGTCTTCCATGTTTCTATACCAGACTGTTGGGTGGCGTTGTTTAGGTGGCATTGCTGAGTGGCTGCTGCTTATGAGACTTCCCTTCACTTTGCCTAAGCTGACTCCATGGGGAGGTTCCCACCCCACTGGTGCCACCTCCTCCTTCACAGGCTCCCTTGAGCCAGTTGATCTCTCATTGATGGAATGGGCCTGGCAGTCACCTCTGCTGGTCACCCAAGTGCCTAGTCATTAGCCTATGGGCTATGCTTTTGTTCTTCTGGTTACAATCTATTGTTAAATTCTGGGGATCCTCTCAATGCTGGTGTGACAGCTGTGCCTTTGGGGGCTACCCTCTTTCTGGAACCCAGACATCCTTTGGCTCTCTTTCCCTTCTTCTGGAGTCTTAGCATCAGTGGTGGCCAGACAGGGTGAGCTGCTCAGCTGAGCCACCTCTGCCATCCTGTTCTCCCAACACTGAAGACACTGCCCTGTAGGAGTTCATACATCAGTGTCTACCTCTCCCTACTGCTTCGTTTGCTTGTTTTACAAATTAACATTAGGTTTTATTAGAGTCTCAGGCGGCGTGGGGATGGGGCAAGAGATACACTGCAGCATTAATAGGAACTTCTATATTCATTGAACCCGGTCTTGTGAGAAACATACAAACATTTGACAATTAATGGAAATCCAACCCTAGAAGCATAAAAATATTTCAGCAACATGGAGTTGCTAGAAAAACATATTTGAGAAAAATGGAAAAACCTGAGGGTCACTCTTCCAGAGTCAGAGAGAGGAAGATTGCCATTAAGGATGGAGTCATCAAACTAAATGTTGCTTTAGAACAAAGGGAAAGATGGGCTTCTCAGAATCCCTGTTGTTATTCTCAAAATTAAAAGGCCAATGTGATTAAGGAATAGCTGACCTCGTACATATTTCCCACTCAAGGAATACATTTATTTTTGGTGATTAAAAACCTGTTTTCTAAAAGGTTTTTCTGTAGGAAAATATGAGGATTTGCTGACTTTAACCTCCCACATCCCCCTGAAGATAATATTTATTATTTTGCCCTTCTATTAAAATTCTATTAAAACTCATCTTAGCAGAGTCACAGCTTACTGCTTCAGTTTCTTGCTTGCCATATTTAATTTTTAACAGATTTACAAGAATGAGATTTAAATTATTTGTATTTATCTCTTATAAGGTAGGATTAAACATTCTAAAATTATTACTCCACAAATCATAAAAGTTGCATTACATTAGGTATTTATAATCATTATTGTTTATCAATTATTAATAAATATCAATATTTCATAGCAAGTACTATAAAATACTTGCAGGTGTTTGGGAGTAGTGACTGGTTTTAAGCCTAGAATAGTTTTCTAGTCTGATTTTTTTTTCCTCTTTTCAATAGTCCCTTCCTTTACGAGAATGAAGTTCCCTCACCTTATTTAGAAAATTCTGGATCATGGATTGTTTTGGTTATTTATTGTTATATCTAAAGCTACACCAAAACTTTGCAGCTTAAAACAACAGCTTTATGGGTCAGAAGTTCAAGAAGGACTTCCCTTGACATCTTTTCTCTGCTCTAAGTGGTATCAGCTAGGGAAGGTGACTGAGGCTGGAAGATGGCTCACTCACATGGCTGCCAAGTGTTTGTATAATAAGTCCCCTACATATAAACAAGTTCCATTCTGAGAGTGGGTTCATAAGTCCAATTTGTTTGTAAGTCCTACAAAGTTAGCCTAGGTATCCAACTAACACAATCAACTATCTAGTACTGTACTTTAATAGGTTTATAATAGTTTTCACATAAATAATACAGAAAAAAATAAACATTTTTAATCTACAATAGTGGAGGTTATGGAATTCCAGTTGAACTATTTCGAATCTTAAAAGATGATGCTGTGAAAGTGCTGCACTCAATATCCCAGCAAATTTGGAAAACTCAGCAATGGCTGCAGGACTGGAAAGGTCAGTTTTCATTCCAATTCCTAAGAAAGACAATGCCAAAGAATGCACAAACTACCGCACAATTGCACTTATATCACACGCTAGCAAAGTAATGCTCAAAATTCTCCAAGCCAGGCTTCAACAATACGTGAGCTGTGAACTTTCAGATGTTCAAGCTGGTTTAAGAAAAGGCAGAGGAATCAGAGACCAAGTTGCCAACATCTGCTGGATCATCGAAAAAGCAAGAGATTTCCAGAAAAACATCTATTTTCTGCTTTATTGACTATGCCAAAGCCTTTGACTGTGTGGATCACAATAAACTGTGGAAAATTCTTCAAGAGATGGGAATACCAGACCACCTGACCTGCCTCTTGAGAAATCTGTATGCAGGTCAGGAAGCAACAGTTAGAACTGGACATGAAACAACAGACTGGTTCCAAGTAGGAAAAGGAGTACGTCAAGGCTGTATATTGTCACCCTGCTTATTTAACTTCTATGGAGAGTACATCATGAGAAATGCTAGGCTGGATGAAGCACAAGCTGGAATCAAGATTGCCTGGAGAAATATCAATAACCTCAGATATGCAGATGATACCACCATTATGGCAGAAAGTGAAGAAGAACTAAAGAGCTTCCTGATAAAAGTGAAAGAGGAGAGTGAAAAAGTTGGCTTAAAGCTCAATATTCAGAAAACTAAGATCATGGCATCTGGTCCCATCACTTCATGGCAAATAAATAGGGAAACAGTGAAAACAGTGGCAGACTTTATTTTTGGGGGCTCCAAAATCACTGCAGATGGTGACTGCAGCCATGAAATTAAAAGACATTTGGTCCTTGGAAGAAAAGCTATGACCTACCTAGATAGCATATTAAAAAGCAGAGACATTACTTTGCCAACAAAGATCCATCTAGTCAAGGATATGGCTTTTCCAGTGGTCATGTATGGATGTGAGAGTTGGACTATAAAGAAAGCTGAGCGCCAAAGAATTGATGCTTTTGAACTGTGGTGTTGGAGAAGACTCTTGAGAGTCCCTTGGACTGCAAGGAGATGCAACCAGTCCATCCTAAAGGAGATCAGTCCTGAGTGTTCATTGGAAGGACTGATGTTGAAGCTGAAACTCCAATACTTTGGCCACCTGATGCGAAGAGCTGACTCATTTGAAAAGATTCTGATGCTGGGAAAGATTGGAGGCAGGAGGAGAAGGGGACGACAAAGGATGAGATGTTTGGATGGCATCACCAACTCAATGGACATGAGTTTGGGTAAACTCCGGGAGTTGGTGATGGACAGGGAGCCCTGGCTTGCTGCGGGGTTGGGAAGAGTCAGACACGACTGAGCGACTGAGCTGAACTGAACTGCATCTATAATACCTTGAAAAGTACAGTAGTACAGTATAACAGCTGGCATACAGAGGCTGGCATTGAGTCAATAGGCAAGAAGAGTTACTGACTGGAGGAGGGAGAGGATATGGGAGATAGTAAAGCTGAAAGATGGTCAGCAATAGGAGACAGAGGGCAAGCTGCACTTTCACTCACATCTGACGTTGATGGCACAGGTTCTGGTTCCTTGCTGGAACCAGGTGCATATTTGCATCTTTGAAAGCTTGCAACTTGGCAGTTGGCACGTAGAGGACTTACTATATTGTTTGTCAGCCCCAAGCTCATTTGGGAAACTCAAGGACCTCTACGCTGAAATATATTGACCTTCTCAGAATGGAGGCTGGTTTCAACACCTAAGAAATGTACATTGCCATACTTTTTAGTCCTGGGCTTGGAAACTGGCAATGTTATAACTTCTTCCATGTTGTTGATCAAAGCAGTCTTAGAACCCACTCATATCTAAAGAGAAGAGGCACAGACTCTCCACTGCTTCTTACAGAGCATAACAAGCCATTACCAACCAGCAGGTCCCAGCAAGTGTGGAAGGGGGAATGGGGAGCCTGGGAATATCTGCATATTCAGCTTGGACCCCCAACAATCATTGTTCAGGATTTGGAGTGAGAGGTGAGAGAGAAGGCATGTCAGGGTTGCATATGAATGAACTCCAAGGGTTCTGGGGCTCATTCTCCCTGAGCTCTGTTGGGGTGAGCTTCCCTAGGCCTTGGAGGTTCTGGGACCTGCTAATGCTCAGGGCATGTCTGAGATGCCATCAGACTTCCCACAGCTGAGCAATACTGGGGAGCAAATTCTCAAGGAAGGAAATGTGCTGTGTGCCAGGCAGCAGGAAGGGCTAGCATTCTTTTTTTTTTTCAATTAGTTTATTTATCTATTTTTTAACTTTACAATATTGTATTTGTTTTGCCATACATTCACATGAATCCACCATGGGTGTACATGTTTTCTCCTTCCAGAACCCCTCTCCCACCTCCCTTCCCATCCCATCCCTCTGGGTCATCCCGGTGCACCAGCCCCAAGCATCCTGTATCATGCATCGAAACTGGACTGGCGATTCGTTTCACATATGATAATCTACATGCTTCAATGCCATTCTCCCATATCCTCCCGCCCTCGCCCTTTCCCACAGAGTCTATAATACTGTTCTATTTATCTGTGTCTCTTGATGTCTCACATACAGGGTTATCTTTACTAGTTAACTAAATACCATGTATATATATATGTTAGTATACTGTATTGGTGTTTTTCTTTCCGGGACTTCACTCTGTATAATAGGCTCCAGTTTCATCCATCTCATTAGAACTGATTCGAATGTATTCTTTTTAATGGCTGAGTAATATTCCATTGTGTATATGTACCACAGCTTCCTTATCCATTCATCTGCTGATGGGCATCTAGGCTGCTTCCATGTCCTGGCTATTATAAACAGTGCTGTGATGAACATTGGGGTACACGTGTCTCTTTCAATTCTGGTTTCCTCAGTGTTTATGCCCAGCAGTGGGATTGCTGGGTCATATGGCAGTTCTATTTCCAGTTTTTTGAGGAATCTCCACACTGTTCTCCATAGTGGCTGTACTAGTTTGCATTCCCACCAACGGTGTAAGAGGGTTCCCTTTTCTCCACACCCTCTCCAGCATTTACTGCTTGGAGACTTTTGGATAGCAGCCATTCTGACGGGCGTGAAATGGTACCTCATTGTGGTTTTGATTTGCATTTCTCTGATAATGAGTGATGTTGAGCATCTTTTCACGTGTTTGTTAGCCATCTGTATGTCTTCTTTGGAGATGTGTCTGTTTAGTTCTTTGGCCCACTTTTTGACTGGGTCGTTTTTCTGGAATTCAGCTGCAGGAGTTGCTTGTATATTTTTGAGATTAATTGTTTGTCTGTTGCTTCGTTTGCTATTATTTTCTCCCATTCTGAAGGCTGTCTTTTCACCTTGCTTATAGTTTCCTTTGTTATGCAAAATCTTTTAATTTTAATTAGGTCCCATTTGTTTATTTTTGCTTTTATTTCCAATATTCTGGGAGGTGGGTCATAGAGGATCCTGCCATGATTTATGTCGGAGAGTGTTTTGCCTATGTTTTCCTCTAGGAGTTTTATAGTTTCTGTTCTTACGTTTAGATCTTTAATCTATTTTGAGTTTATTTTTGTGTATGGTGTTAGAAAGTGTTCTAGTTTCATTCTTTTACAAGTGGTTGACCAGTTTGCCCAGCACCACTTGTTAAAGAGATTGTCTTTTCTCCATTGTATACTCTTGCCTCCTTTGTCAAAGATAAGGTGTCCATAGGTGCGTGGATTTATCTCTAGGCTTTCTATTTTGTCCCATTGATCTATATTTCTGTCCTTGTGCCAGTACCATACTGTCTTGATGACTGTGGCTTTGTAGTAGAGCCTGAAGTCAGGCAGGTTGACTCCTCCAGTTCCATTCTTCTTTCTCAATATTGCTTTGGCTATTCGAGGTTTTTTGTATTTCCATACAAATTGTGAAATTATTTGTTCTAGTTCTCTGAAAAATACCATTGGTAGCCTGATAGGGATTGCATTGAATCTATAGATTGCTTTGGGTAGTATACTCATTTCACTATATTGATTCTTCTGTTCCATGAACATGGTATATTTCTCCATCTACTTGTGTCCTCTTTGATTTCTTTCACCAGTGTTTTATAGTTTTCTATATATAGGTCTTTTGTTTCTTTAGGTAGATATATTCCTAAGTATTTTATTATTTTCGTTGCAATGGTGAATGGAATTGTTTCCTTAATTTCTCTTTCTGTTTTCTCGTTCTTAGTGTATAGGAATGCAAGGGATTTCTGCATGACAGTTTTATATCCTGCAACTTTACTATATTCATTGATTAGCTCTAGTAATTTTCTGGTGGAGTCTTTAGGGTTTTCTATGTAGAGGATCATGTCATCTGCAAACAGTGAGAGTTTTACTTCTTTCCAATCTGGATTCCTTTTATTTATTTTTCTGCTCTGATTGCTGTGGCCAAAACTTCCAAAACTATGTTGAATATTAGTGGTGACAGTGGGCACCCTTGTCTTGTTCCTGATTTTAGGGGCAATGCTTTCAGTTTTTCACCATTTAGGATAATGTTTGCCATGGGTTTGTCATATATAGCTTTTATTATGTTGAGGTATGTTCCTTCTATTCCTACTTTTTGGAGGGTTTTTATCATAAATGGATGTTGAATTTTGTCAAAGGCTTTCTCTGCATCTATTGAAATAATCATATGGTTTTTATTTTTCAATTTGTTTATGTGGTGTATTACATTGATTGATTTGTGGATATTGAAGAATCCTTGCATCCCTGGGATAAAGCCCACTTGGTCATGATGTATGATCTTTTTAATATGTTGTTGGATTCTGTTTGCTAGGATTTTAAGGATTTTTGCATCTATGTTCATCAGTGTTATTGGCCTGTAGTTTTCTTTTTTTGTGGCATCTTTGTCAGGTTTTGGTATTAGAGTGATGGTGGCCTCATAGAATGAGTTTGGAAGTTTACCTTTCTCTGAAATTTTCTGGAAGAGTTTGAGTAGGATAGGTGTTAGCTCTTCTCTAAATTTTTGGTAGAATTCAGCTGTGAATCCATCTGGTCCTAGGCTTTTGTTTGCTGGAAGATTTCTGATTACAGTTTCAATTTCTGTGCTTGTGATGGGTCTGTTGAGATTTTCTATTTCTCCCTGGTTCAGTTTTGGGAAGTCGTACTTTTCCAAGAATTTATCCATTTCTTCCAAGTTGTCCATTTTATTTGCATATAGTTGCTGATAATAGTCTCTTATGATCCTTTGTATTTCTGTGTTGTCTGTTGTGATCTCTCCGTTTTCATTTCTAATTTTGTTGATTTGATTCTTCTCCCTTTGTTTCTTAATGAGTCTGGCTAATGGCTTGTCAATTTTATTTATCTTCTCAAAGAACCAGCTTTTGGCTTTGTTGATTTTTGCTATGGTCTCATTTGTTTCTTTTGCATTTATTTCTGCCCTAATTTTTAAGATTTCTTTCCTTCTACTAACCCTGGGGTTCTTCATTTCTTCCTTTTCTAGTTGCTTTAGGTGTACAGTTAGGTTATTTATTTGACTTTTCTCTTGTTTCTTGAAGTGAGCCTGTATTGCTATGAACCTTCCCCTTAGCATTGCTTTTACAGTGTCCCATAGGTTTTGGGTTGTTGTGTTTTCATTTTCATTCATTTCTACTCATATTTTGATTTCTTTTTTGATTTCTTCTGTGATTTGTTGGTTATTCAGCAGTGTGTTGTTCAGCCTCCATATGTTGGAATTTTTAATAGTTTTTCTCCTGTAATTGACATCTAGTCTCACTGCGTTGTGGTCAGAAAAGATGCTTGGAATGATTTCAATTTTTTGAATTTACCAAGACTAGATTTATGGCCCAGGATGTGATCTATTCTGGAGAAGGTTCCATGTGCGCTTGAGAAAAAGGTGAAATTCATTGTTTGGGGGTGCAATGACCTATAGATATCAATTAGGTCTAACTGGTCTATTGTATCATTTAAAGTTTGTGTTTCCTTGTTAATTTTCTGTTTAGTTGATCTGTCCATAGGTGTGAGTGGGGTATTAAAGTCTCCCACTATTATGTGTTATTGTTAATTTCCCCTTTCAAGGTCAATCTAATTTCAAAGCCAGAATTTTCTCTACTGTCCAAGTGTTTTCTAAACACCTATTATTTGCCAGGCCTGTTCTAGGGGCTAGGATCTCTCCACACAAATCTCTCTCTTCATGAAGCTTATCTTCTAGTGGGGTAGACAGACAATATTCCAGACAGATAAGAAGAATATATGGCATATTAGACAGCAAAAAAGCTAAGGAGAAACATGAGAGAATAAAGGAAATCAGAGAACTAAGGGCAGGGAGATAGGAAGTATGTGGAAGGCTGTGATTTTTTCTTTAATTTTTAATTTTGTATTGGAATATAGCCAATTAACAATGTTGTGATAGTTTCAGTGGGACAGCAAAGGGACTCAACCAAACATGTATGTGTGTCCATTCTCCCCCAAACTCCCCTCCCATCCTGGCTGCCACCTGACATTGAACAGAGGTCCCTGTGCTATATAGTAGGTCCTTGTTGATCATCCACTTTAAATAGAACTGTTCATAAGGTTCATAACTCCTTCACTATCCCTTCCCTCCATCTTTTCCCCCTAGCAACTGTAAGTTCCTCCTCTAAGTCTGTGAGTCTGTATCTGTTTTGTAAATAAGTTATTTGTATCACTTCTTTTTAGATTCCCCATTTAAGGGGTGTCATACAATATTTCTCCTTCTCTGTCTTACTTCCCTCAGTACAACAGTCCACAGGTGGGAGGGCTGTGCTGTTAGGATAGCTGGGGAAGGCTCCCTGAGAAGGGGACTTTTGAGCACCTTCCTGAAGAAAGGGGAGGGAGGGAGCCCAAAGGAGGAAAGCGTTCCAGGCAGAGGGAACAGTCAGTGCAAAGGCTCTTGAGCGAGCACAAGCAGAAGAGAGACAGCAGGGGATGAAGTCAGAGAAGGCGTTAGAGATGACGTAAGGACTCTGGCTATTTCTCTGGGTAAGATAGGCCATTGGCGGGGTGACATTGGAGGCAGAGCAGTGACTTCAGTATCACTGCAGCTTACTGGGTGGAGAATAGTCTGAGGTGGGAACTTGGCCCAAGCAGGGAGGCTGGGCTGCAGGGCCTCTCCCTTCTCCTGGGTCCTCCCACTGGCTAAGGGATCAGTTAGGATCCACATCTTGCACTCTCTGCCCACTGTCGCCTCCTCCCCCTGCCTTCAGTACCACCCATCTGAGCTGTCCCAGCAGCCTCTGCTTTGGGGACAGAGTTCAACAGCCCTGCGAGGAGCCTGCCTGTCCACCTTAACTCCAAGTTATTCGATAGGCCCATAATGAGAACAAAGTGTCACCTGATCAATGTTTAAACTGAAGAAGCTTTTAGGCTTTGCTCCCTCCACCCAAAAAAATTTCCTTCAAAGCCCCAGAGGGAGCAGGGGTCGGGGGTTTGGGGTGGGGTATGCAAATCTCATGACTTACCCTGTCTAGCTCTACTCAGAACAGCTGGACCATGGTCCTGGCTGGAACTTGCCCTTCCCTGGAACCAGGAAGAAAAGGAATGTCAGAGGGACCAGAGGAATACGCAGCCACTGAGCCCTGCCAGGTCCTTGCTCCAGGCCCGCCCCAGGGCAGGGAACTCTGTAATGTTTTGCAAAGTAGTAAAACCACACGTTTGTCCCAAGGTCCAGCCTGCCCTCTTCCCCTTTTTCCTTGAAGGGAAGAACCATCCAGTAAAATATCTGCAAGCCATACCTGGCGAGCTTTAGACAGATGGCTAGTCTGAGCTGAGATGCACTATATGTAGAAAATACACAGTGAAAATACACAGACAAAATAAAAGATTAAAATAACTCAATCACTTGTGTAGTAAAATGAAAATATCTGGGGCTTCAATAAAAATTTTAATGTTTTAATTTCACCTGTTTCTTTTTACTTTTTTCACGTGGTTACTAGATGATTTTAAATTACATATGTGGCTTGTGTTATATTTCTACTGGACAATGCTGCTCTAGCGTTATGACCAGGCCCCAATAATTTCTGCAGACAAAGCAATGAACGGGTCCAGCATAATAACTTTGTGAGCTGATGATGGAAAGAAAATGTTGATTTTGTCTTTCTTGTGTGTTTCATACACACCAGAAGGAAGAGAGAGCAGGAGGTATTACAGGGGGTTCGATCCAGTCTAGAGCCACTACCAACCAGCCCCGCTCACCCATTATGTGGTGTGTAGTGCCAGATTTGCCCATCACAAGCATAGCCCTGCCCAAGTTCTTGTTATACTTCAGAACCCTCCATGAGTACCTCAAGTGAGTCCAAATGCCTCGCCAGGGCATTCAAGGCCCCGTGCCACCTGAGCCAAACTTGTCTTGCCAGCTTCATCTCACAAGCTCCCTGCGTAAAAACCCCACATCCGGCAGTTCACACATTCATTCACTCAGCAAGTATTTACTGATTACTTCCCATGTGCCAGGCACACTGCTGGCTGCTGAGGTCACCATGGTTAGCAAGACAGGCACTAAATCTGTACCCACTGGGAACCTCGCATCTATTGAGGGGTATTGCTGTTGTTCAGTCACTCAGTCGTATCTGACTCTTTGTGACCCTATGGACTGCAGCACACCAGGCTTCCCTGTCCTTCACCATTTCCCAGGGCTTGCTCAAACTCATGTCCATTGAGTCAGTGATGCCATCCAACCATCTCGCCCTCTGTCATCCCCTTCTCCTCCTGCCTTTGTCTTTCCCAGCATCAGGGTCTTTTCTAGTGAGGGGTGACAGGTTAATAAATAAGGGCACTCTTAGCACATGTAGTAAGTGCAGTGGTGGGGGAAGCCCCAGGGCCATGGGCACCCCAGAGAGGCACTTGAACCAGCCTGGAGGTCAAGGAGGGCTTCCTGGAGGAGGTGACATCTCAGCTGAAGAATTCAAGTTGGTCAGACTGAGGTTGAGGGTGTTGGAAATATCCCAGGGAGAGGGAAATCTGAGTTCAATAACCAAGCAAAAGGGCAGAGCAATGCAGAGCATGCATAACTGAAAGAAAGGCAGTCTGGCTGCAGGGCAGGGGTCAGAGGAAACTGACTGGCCAGTGTTGATGGCAGGGGTTTTGTGAGCCTGTGAAGGAGAAAGGCATTTATCCCCAAGTGTTTATTCTGCAAGTGTTTAAAGCAAGGAATCCTTGCTTTCTACCTGAAGAGCCATTACCCACTTCTCCCTGTCCACTCAAACCCTGCCTCCTCAGCGGGACCAAGACTGGGGCAAACGTACCTTGGTCAGGCCCTTGAGGCTTAGAAAGAAAATGGGCAAGGGGCTTGGGGAGCTCTTGCCCATGAGAAAGTGACAAGGAAATGATGGGGCTGGGTTTGTGGGACAGCTGGTTTTGAAATTTGGGTCAGAGGCAGGATTTGAGTTTGAAGTTGGAATTTGGGGGCTACATTCAGAAACAGGGGTCAAGTTTGGGGCCAAGGATGAGGTTGCAATACAAGACCTAATTCCAGAATTTGGAACTGAGGTTTCAAGCCAGATTTGGGGTTGGGATCTGGGGCTGGGACTGGAATTGTATTTGGAAATGGGGCTGGGGTTAGGATTGGGATTTGAGATTCATTGTTGGGGCTGAGATGTGAGGTAGGAGCCTCAGTTAGAGTCAGGAGTTCTAGGTAGGGTTTAAAACTGCTGCTGGGTTTTGGGGTTGGGTTGCAGGCTGGAGTTAAAGCTAAACTGAGCTGGGGGATGGAGCTGGGGGATGGGCTCAGGCCCAGGCTCTGGGGCAGATGGACAACATTCCTCCTGCTGTCCAGGTCTAGGAATTGTGTTCGAGCCCTAACAGCAGCGGACAGAAGCCCCTCCCTTCCCTGGAATGCCTCAGCCTAGCAGAAGGAGCTGTGCCACGTCAGCCAATTGGCTCAGGCTCTGTCTTGGAAACACCTGTTGAGCCTCCTCCCCCTCCCCCACCTCAGCTCACCTAGGTGCAGGTTAGGCAGGTGAAGCGCCTCCCCGGAAGCGAGCTGGAGTGCCCCATCTGCCCGCCCTGACTGCTCGGGATCGGATCCAACACCTCCAGGCTTCTTGTGAGTGCCCCATGATCCCCTACCCTTGCCAGCCCACCTCCTCCCACTGGCTCTTCCCTTGAGAACCCCCAACCCCGGGCCCGCGGCCCCAGCACACCTGTGCAAGCACTTTCAGACCAGTGAAGTCACAGTCCTGGGGAAGCTGGGACTGATTCCAGGGCCCCTCCTCGGCCCCTCCCCCACCTCCCTTGGGGGCATCAGCAGCTGCCCCTCCTACCTCACGTGCCAGGCAGCCCCTGCTGAGGGATTGGGACCACGGATACCTCATCAGGGGTGTAACCCACGTATAGTGTTGAAGTCACGTTCCCAGAATGACCTAGGGCCTGCGTCCTCCAAATAAAGCAGGAGTCTTTGTCCTGAATTGGATGAAAGAATGCTGGGTTCTTTTATTCAGAAAGCACACTCTGGGCATCTTTGCAGGCCCTAGAATTCCCACTGAAATTCTGACCTGGAGATTTTTAATGCCCTCCCCCCCCAAGATAAAGGTTATTGGCCTCACTTTTCAGATTAGGAGCCTGAGCTCCAAGAGGTGAACTCATGGGGGCTTCTCTGACCTTCTGCAGGCCCCTCTCTGACTAACCCACAGCCCAGCATTCATCACAGGAGCACCCCTGCTATAAACTGGGGCTCCTTGTGGCAGGGCCTGGAATGCTGTATTTTGCCCCGTGGGAGTCACTCTGACTGGCCTCTGGAGGACGTGTTCGATGAGGAACCACTGCAGCATACCTCGCCCACACACCCCAGTGGAGGGACTGCAGTTGGGGGACCAGTCCAGAGCCCTCCTTCCCTTTGTACCACATTAGAGAAATTGTGGCATGGGGGGCAGTGAGAGGAGAAGCGTGGGGGAGGCAGGAAGGGCAGTGAGGGAGTTGTGGGGGGACAGAAGTTGAAGGGCAGGAGCGGGGGTTGAGGGCAGGGATGAGATGGAAAAATGTTCAGAGGTGGCGTCCCCAGGACGTGCCCCAGGGAGGAGCGCAAAGGAGGAGCAGGTTCAGGGTAAGATAACAAGCTGGGCTTGGGACCTGTTGTGTCAGAGATGCCTATGGGATGTCAAAGTGACTACCACCTTACAGGTCTGGAGCTTGGGAGAGGGATCTGGGTTTGGCAGAGAGAGGGATTCGGGAGCCAGCAGCTGTGGCTGTGAAATTGGATGGGACATTAGGGGAAGGAGGGTGTTAGAGGTCAGATCCTGACTTGCAGAGAAGGAGCCGCAGCCCCAAGAGAGAAGATGCAGGGTCAAGCTGCTGGTTCCAGAAGGGTTAAATCATAAGCCCCCTCCCTGCCCATAACCCTCCCCCCAGGAGCCAGCGGTGACAGCTGAGGCCATGTGAGTCAGATCCTGAATGAGGCTTTATTTGCAAGTCTTCATCCAGTCCCATCGTCTACCGTGACACCAGCTCCATCGGCCAGCCGGAATGGCACAGGCAACTGAGACAGCCAGAGCCAGAGAGGTCAGGGGCTGGGCAGGGGGTTCCCTAGAGGGCTGGGGGTGCTTTGGGTGGAGGGAGCTCTCCTGGGGTCTCTGGAGAGGCATTCCCAAGGGAAAGTGCTAGGGAGGGACTTGGGTGGCTGGGAGGATTACAGGGGACGCAGGAGGATTCCCAGGGGACACGGGAGCATCCCCAAGGCTCCCAGGAGAGACCATGATGGGCAGGTGGGCTGGGGAGATAGCAAGCATGATTCTTCCCTGGCAGGTGATGGTGACCAGATCCTGGACCATGCGAGGAATGAGACTCTGGGCCTCTAGCTGCCACACAGGTGGTGGGGGCTCCAGGCCATGACCTGCACCTCTGCCCCCTGACGCTGCCCTCCGCCCTCACTCGTGCCAGATCAGCCATGTCTGAAAGAGAGGCTCAGGCCCCGCGGGGCCAGGGACTGCCCCCAGATGTGCTGGCGGAGCAGGTGGAGCTGTGGTGGTCCCAGCAGCCACGGCGCTCGGCGCTCTGCTTCGCTGTGGCCGTGGGCCTCGTGGCGGGCTGTGGGGCAGGCGGCGTGGCCCTGCTGTCCTCCACCAGCAGCCGCTCTGGGGAGTGGCGCCTGGCAGTGGGCACGGCGCTCTGCCTGCTGGCCCTGCTGGTCCTGGTTAAGCAGCTGATGAGCTCGGCCGTGCAGGACATGAACTGCATCCGCCAGCCCCACCACGTGGCCCTGCTGCGCAGCGGAGGAGGTGCGGACACCCTGGTGGTGCTGCTCAGCGGCCTGGTGCTGCTGGTCACCGGCCTGACGTTGGCCGGGCTGGCTGCCGCCCCCGCCCCGGCCCGGCCACTGGCCGCCATGCTGTCCGTGGGCATCACCCTGGCTGCCTCTGGTGCACTCTTGCTGCTGGGCCTGCTCCTATATCAGGTGGCCGTGAGCGGACACTGCCCCCCAACCCGCACGGCCGCCCCCCCCACCCGCAGTGACCACAGTGGCAATGGCAGCGTCTTCAGCATCTCAGGACAGCTGTCCGCCGGTCATGAGACCACGTCCAGCATCGCCAGCCTCATCTGACCGAGCCTGGGCCCTCCTTCCCCCGACCTGCCTTCAGCCTCCACAGAACTGTGCCTGAGCGTGAGTGAGTGTGTGTGCAAGCATGTGTGCACACGCATACCGAGGGGATAGTGATAGCACGTGTGTCCCCAGGACTGCCCAGCCCGCTGAGGGACTGTGTGATTGATCTGTGACGAGGAGCCGGCATGCACCCACATGTCACATCACAAGGAGAGGACTGCTTCTCCTTGGAGCTCATGGAGTTGTCACAGTCTGCCTGTCGGTGTCCCGAGCCTCTCGGCGGAGAAGGGTCTAGGATCCCTGAAGATTCTTGACCCCTGTTCCTAACACCTCTGAGAGCCTGCTCTGCCTGTAACAGCCATCACCTGTTTTGCCCACCCCCAGAGACTGCAAAGTGAGCCCTCTTCATCGAGAAGACTAAGTGGTGGCAAAGTGGACAGAACACAGGCTCTGGCATGACAGGCTTGGGTGACAGTGCCCCCTCTACCACTCACCAGGTGAGGGCCTTGGGCAAGTGGTTTAACCTCTCTGAGCCCCAGTCTCTTAAGAGAAACAGTCACGGTCATCAATTGTTAGGATCGAATGAGATGATGTGTGCAAGGGCCAGGCACACGGCAGGTGTGCAATAAAAGTGATGGCTGCTATTGCTAGTATTGGCTTTAAGCATCTCCCTTAGAGACCATCCCTTCCCCTGGCCCTGTCCCTTCCCTCCCAGCCATCCCTCCCAAAAGGAGCACTTTGTGTCTCTCTCAGGCTTACAGAGGTACCTTGAAGGAGTCCTTAGCCAGGCCTGTGGCTTCTCCTCATAGGTGCTAGGAAGCTGGAGAGGGGACGGGGGAGGGGATGCTCAACCTCAGGAAGGTGGCGGGCCTCTGGTCTCAGGTAGAAGGCAGTATGGGCGGGGAGGCTGATGAGTCCTCATCTGCTTAGGTGCTGGTTCCACATGAAGCCTGCGTATCTAGGTTTTATCGGCTGGTTTCTCCAGAGGCTGCAGCTCCCAACCCCACCTCTGAAACCAGAACATCCTGGTCTGTGTAATCACAGCACCGGCGGGCCTGCCTCTGGGTTCCCAGGCATGGGAGGAGTGTTGGATGCCCGCTGGGGCATAAGAGTCTCTTGCTGCTTAAGGTCAGCCCTGAAAGGGCTCTCCCTCTGTGGGTGCAGGGACACTCTTTGTGTGAGTTATTGTTTCATCACTTCCTGCTTCACAAGGTGAAGACCGTGGGATACCCCACCGAGGAAACCAGGAGCGGCGGGAAAGCCGCGCAGACATGCTGCCTAAGAGGTGTTAAATGTGGAGCTCCAGAGGCTCTGACAGGAAAATCGCTTTCAGCTGCCAAGATCAAGGCAGTTTCCTGGAGAAAACGCTGAGCTGATGGATGAGGGGAAGGGTGTTGCCAGCCATGGCAGGGAGCAACGTGAGCAGAGAGAATAAGCAAGTCGAGGAGCACCAGGAATTCTGTTGGTATCTCAGACTCCACATATTCAAATGTGAGCCCCTCTCCTCTCTACCTTGAACTAGCTCCTGGTCTCACCCTTCACCCAGCATCCAGGTTAAAGACCTCAGGTGCCAAGGTCCCCCCTGCTTTTGCAGGCTAACATGCAGACTCCCCGACAGGACTGGCCTCACTCTCCTCAATGCACCCATGAGCCAGCCATGGTGCAGCATCAGCGTGACCCCACCATGTTCTTGCCCTCCTCCTAGGCATCATGGCTCCCTTCTCCTGCCGTGGCACATTTTAAGACCCTGGGCTCTAGGAAGCCACATTCTCGGGGAGTCTTTCCTGACCCTCTCCCCCTACACTAGCAAATTACCCCCTTTGCTATGGCCAAACCCTCCATTGTAGACACCAGCCTGCAGTTCTTTCTCTGTGAATCTGTCTCCTTAACCAGGTGGTGATCTCCTTCTGGCAGAGTCTGTGTCCTGCTCGTCCACGTGTTCCTAGCCCGGGCACACTGGACTGACATGTAGGAGGGTGTGGATGGGTGGACTAAGGACTCAGCTTGGTGAAACCCTCCTAGAACTGGGAGAGGTAGGAGGTTATACCACTGTTCACTGTTGGCCCTGAATCTTTCCCTCCTGAGGCCCCACGCCATCTGCCCCGGTAACTCATTCTTCAGGGGCTCCCGAGAGGGAGCTGTCACTCTCACCCAACTCCTGGGCCATCAGAGAACCATCTAATCCCTCTCCATCCTGTAAAACAGGGGGTTACATCCTGGGTTTTTTTTCAGCTGAGACAAGATTAGATTCTTTCACAAAAGTTCTTTCAAGAAACTAAAGGAAAACAGAAACACAGAAAATTGGGAGGGGGAAGAGTTACATATGAAAATGTCTGGATGAGCAGTTACTGCAGGTCAGGCTGTGTCAGACTCTCCTGGGAAGGACGCTACACGAGGAGCATGGTTCCTGCCCACAGAGGACCTAGTCCAAAGGGCAGTGGAAGTCATCATCTATACACCCAACTATAACATGGGAAGGATGGTAACAGCTGGGCGGAGGCCCAGGCATGGTGAAAATGCTAATACTTCCTCATTCACTAAAGCCAACCCCACAACCTCCCACTTCTAGCTTGTGTGCTCTCAAAGCATTTCACTCACTAAACCCCATCTTGGTCTCCATCACAACCAGTTATCCCCTGACCACCTCTGCTCTCTCCCTCTCTCTTAAAGCAGTCCATTCTGTCTTCTCATTCCATCTGGTTAAGATTCTGGACTCATCCTCTCACCCAGTCCTTAGACTCCTCAACAACTTAGCTGCCTGATCTTTGGTCCCTCCCTCCCAGCAAAATCCCCTCTGTGGGTGAACACTCACAGCAAGTGGCTACTAGAGAAATCTGAAGAGCCAGGCAGCCTAGTGTCACCGTGATTCCCCATCACCGATCTCAGCAAGGTCTGAAACTCAGTTCATAAGTTACGCTGTTTCCAAGGCCAGCTCCTGCTCCCACACGGCCCTCAAGTTCCCTCCACTCCCTTCACACCCCAGCATCATTCCGCTCACAGCCCCCAACACTGCTCTCTGCAGACAACTTGGCCTCCCTCATCATGAGAAAATGAGAGTCATGGGGCAGGAAACTTCTACCTTGCTCCCATGAAATCACTTCTTAACTCCTGTCTGTCAAATGGTCTTGTCAGCCAAGCTGAGGAATTTGGACTTTGTCCTCAGGACACTGAGAAACCTGGGAAGATTTTAATTAGGGTGGTACCCTGACCAGAATGGGACTGGGGACTCGCCTGGCTGCCCTCTGAAGCCCAGATTGGTCTAAGGAGGAAAATAGTAAGAAAAAATGACCAAACAGCCCCAGAAGTGCCATCTCAGCTAGCTCCTGAGGGATGAGAAGCAGCTGGCCAAGCTAGGGAGGTTGGGAAGAGAAAACCAGAAAAAAGAAAGAGCAGAATTGCCCAGAGATGAGAGAACTGGCCCTTTGAGGGGCCACAGAGATTGTTAGTGGTGGAAACATGGAGCATTAGCGGGCAAGAGGCAAGGGCATACCTGAGGGCAGCCCTGGGCCCCTCCCAAGCTTCAGAGTCTCCTTAGCAGGTAGGTAGCACAGTTTCTTGAGGTCAAGAGGAATCCAGCGATGGACTGTAAGGAAAGCAATGGCCTGGCTGAAATTGTATTTTAGAATTCATTGGAAGAGGCAAAAATGGAGGCAGGGAAAGCCTCGGCCTCTGCTCACAGAGGACTTGTTTCAAAGGGAGTGGAGGTCATCATCTATATACCCAGCTATAACATGGGAAGGATGGTGTCAGCTGGGTGGAGGCCGAGACTCCAGTGGTAGATTGATGCCATCTCCAGATGACGGGGCTTGGACAAGGAGGTGTCTGCTGGGACAGTCTTATAGGATAGGTTCTATGGATGCTCAGAAGGTAGGACTCACAGGTCTTTGTGACTATCTACCTGGAGGAGCTTCTTTAGGACCAGACAGATGTGATGGGTCCACAATGATAGAGAAGTAGGTTTTTAAGTCCCTGAGCAGGAAGGTGGGGAGAGTGGACCAGAGCCCACAATGGAGTGACTGGAGCCCACAGTGGAGTGATTGGACTCACAATGCTATTTTGATAGGAGAGAAGGAAGAATGTGGACACAGGTAAGTTTGTGAGTTTTGTAGCAGGAAACTGACCAACACCCATTCTCTCTGTGAGACAGTGGTGATGGTGGTTTACTCGCTAAGTCGTGTCCAACTCTTGTGATCCCATGGACTGTAGCCTGCCAGGCTCCTCTGCCCATGGGATTCTCCAGGCAAGAATACTGGAGTGGGTTACCATTTCCTTCTCCAGGGGATCTTCCCAACCCAGGAATCGAACCCAGGTCTCCTGCATCACAGGCAGATTGAGGCCATTTTAAAGAACTGCTAGGGAGAATGAACAAGGAAACAGCAAGGTTGCTAAAGGCTTTGAGAGCCTGGGGAATGCTGGAGAATGGAGACTTTGAGAGCCCATGGGAAGCTGGAGAACGGGCAGGAACAGAAGCATGGACTGGGAGATGCGAGTAGCAGTGAGGGGGTGGGAGGAAGGGTTCTTCAACAGTATGCAGAGGTTAAGATGCAGGCCTCAGGTTGGAGTGTCACCTGGAGTGTGCAATGGTGACATGATGGGGCAGGTATTGGCAAGAGAGAGGTTAACATAAAGGCCCTGTAATCCTAACAGGTGTTGGGGACAAGGGGAGCTGATAAAGACAGCATAAAGTGGTTAGGACCTCCTAGAAGCTCCCACTGGCAGCAGGCAAGATGAAGAGAGGAGAGAGACTTGCCCCATGTTCCTTCTGGGTCTCTTGGATGCCTGGATCCTGGAAGAATATGTTCCAGAAACCTCCAAATCTGTTCTAGTTCAGGTGGTCCTTCCATCATATCCAGTCACACCCCATAGGAGACCTCAGGCTCCCCCTTGAGGAGCTTTCTCTGGGCCTCAGGGGACCAACACAAGCTCAGTGTTTGCACACTGACCAGTCTGCCTCCTGGACTGTTGCCCAGGACCTGCCCTGGGCATAGCAGAGAATATAGCCTGCTGTGGTCCCCTCCCCAGTCAGGGATGGGACACACCACTTCTACCCTCCCAGCCTGCTCTCCCAAACCTGGAACTTCTTGGCCCTCATTCACATGGGCAAGGGGTGCCAACCCAGGAAGGATGGGGGCGAATTCAACTACCAGGAGATTCTTTCTCTGGGTCTGTTTGATCACGACTTAGAGGTGAGATAATAGTGTTATTTCTGAGTGAAGCAGGCAAGTTGTAGCTAACCTGTTTGAGCCTCAACTTCTCAGTCTATCAAATGGGCTGCCTGTCCAGCAGGGCTGTTGTAAGGAAGTGCTTACACATCAGTGTTATTATTGTTGCTATCATTATATCCTACGGTATCAGAACTTTTTCCTTCCTTTTTTTCCTTTTAATTATGACAGTATGATAACACATTTACAGGAAACAGAAAATACAGAACAAAATTACACATAGTTCTACTATATTTTAGAATTATTTTTGAGTGGATAAATTAAGATGTTTAGTTGCAGTTTCAATATCAAACTCTCAAAAATTAATAGAATGAATGGACAGAAAAGTAGAAGGATATAGTAGACATGAAAAGCACTGTGAACCAATTCAACACAATCAAAACAGTAGGACACAGATTCTATTCAAGTTTCCATAGACTATAAACCAAGAGACACTGGAATATATCCAGGGATGTAAAATAAGTCACAAATATTTCATGGTCTAAAGGTACTGAAATCATACTGAGTCTGTCCTCTTTATCACTGTGGAATTATGTTAGAAACCAATATCAAAAGGTATTTGAAAACAACCCACATATTTTTAAGTGCAATGTGACATTTACCAAGAGAGAGCATCAGAACATCTAATTCTAGTCTTTTGCTGCTCTCAACTGGATCTTCTGACCTGAGTCCTGGGAAACAGACGCGTTCAAATCCCAGTCTAGAGCGAATGAGGAGGAAGGAGGCATGGCAAGCTCCTTCTTCAGGATTAAGACTGACGACCTGTCGTGGGGAGAGATTGTCCTGGTGGTGCCCCTACAGATACGGTTAATACTTGCAGATGCTTCTCTGTTCTACTTTACACGTGTCACTCATTTAAGCCTTCTAAAACCATGTGAGGCAAGTGCTGCTATGACTGTTATTTTACTAAGAAATCGGAGCACTGAGGGGGTAAGTAACTTGCCCAAGGTCACACAGCAGGTAAATGGCAGAGCTGGGATTTGAATCCAGGTCTTCCTGGTGGCTCAGACGGCAAAGAATCTGCCTGCAATGTAGGAGACCGGGGTTCAGTCCCTGGGTCAGGAAGATCCCCTGGAGAAGGGAATGGCAATCCACTCCAGTATTCTTGCCTGGAGAATTCCACGGACAGAGAAACCGGACGGGCTCCAGTTCATGGGGTGGCAAAGAGTCCGACACGACCGAGTGACTCACACTTTCACTTTCACATCTGTGTTCTCAACTCAGTTTGTTATTCTGCCAGTCTTCTTCAACTTCACATGCCTGGCTTGTGTGACCCCTGTTTTTGGCCTCCCCACAAGGACAAGGGTTGTGGCCTTGCTTTGGGGACAGCAGGTTGAGGCCGCCAAGAAGCTGGGCTATCCTTTGCAGTCAGGTCTAGGTTGGGGCTCCCAGGGGAGAGAAGGTAGTGACAGCTCCTGAGGGATGAGGACAGGTTGCACGTGAGGGGCAGAGGTGGCCTGGGATCAGGGTCTGAAGCCACAGGAAGGCAGACCAGAGACAGGCCTGGCTGAGTCCCAGGCCTCCCAGCAGTTCCCGCATCCCCATGCCCTTGAATCTGTGGACCTGAGTGGTTTTCCTCTTTGTGCCTGGGGCCAGGCATGTGAGCTCGCTGGAAAACATCCCTCCGGGAAATCCAGCAGGGCCGCTCTCTAGGTCCAGATTTCCCACCACCCACAGCAGGTTCCGGAATTCTCTTGCTTTATCGATGATCCAACAGATGTTGGCAACTTGATCTCTGGTTCCTCTGCCTTTTCTAAATCCAGCTTGAACATCTGGAAGTTCACAGTTCACTTACTGTTGAAGCCTGGCTTGAAGAATTTTGAGCATTACTTTACTAGCATGTGCTGCTGCTGCTGCTAAGTCGCTCCAGTCATGTCCGACCCTGTGCAACCCTATAGACAGCAGCCCACCAGGATATTCTGTCCCTGGGATTCTCCAGGCAAGAATACTGGAGTGGATGTGAGATGAGTGCAATTGTGCGGTAGCTTATGGTTTTTCCAGTAGTCATGTATGGATGTGAGAGTTGGACTATAAAGAAAGCTGAGTGCCAAAGAATTGATGTTTTTGAACTGTGGTGTTGGAGAAGACTTGTGAGAGTCCCTTGGACTCCTAGGAGATCCAACCAGTCCATCCTAAAGGAAATCAGTCCTGAATATTCATTGGAACGACTAATCCTGAAGCTGACACTCCAATAGTTTGGCCACGTGATTCGAAGAGCTGACTCATTTGAAAAGATCCTGATGCTGGGAAAGATTGAAGGCAGGAGGAGAAGGGGATGACAGAGGATGAGATGGTTGGATGGCATCACCGACCCAATAGGCATGAGTTTGAGTAAACTCCAGGAGTTGGTGACAGACAGGGAGGCCTGGTGTGCTGTGGTCCATGGGGGTCCCAAAGCATCGGACATGACTGAGCGACTGAACTGAACTGAACTGAACAGCAGGTTCTGAGGGGAAGCCTCCCCTACCAACCCTTCTTGGTGCCAGGCTCAGAAATGTGTGTGTTAAGTCACTTCAGTCGTGTCCAACTCTTTGTGACCCCATGGACAGGGGTCAGGCTCTTCTGTCCATGGGGTTCTCCAGGCAACAATACTGGAATGGGTTGCCATTTCCTTCTCCAGTTGCCATTTCCTTCTCCAAACTTCAAATCTGGGGTTGGGCGCTCACCTCTGCCCACGTTTCTCAGAGGTTCAGTCAAGGCCCTGAGAAGCTGAGCTGCTTCCTGGCCCAGAAGTGCAAGCCAGGGCAGCCCCTCCAGGTGGGCCCTGGGAACATACGAGGGGCAGAGGAGAGACCAACCAGCTCCTCCCCCGGAGGCCAGGACACGCTCTGCTACTCAGCATCCTCTGCAGGGTCTCAGGCTGGGGCAGGCTCTTTTGCTTTCCCCCGCACAGGGCCTCCCCGGGCCTTCGAGGGTCTGGGGGCTGAGGAACAATGAATAAGGTTGGCTCCCCTCCTGCCTGGCTCCTCCCCAATCTCTCCTGCCTCCTTCTCCTCTGCAGACAAACCTTTAGATGTCAGTGTTTCCCTGCTCTGTCCTCATTGCCTCCTCTATCCCACCCCAGCCCTGGTGAGATGATTCACTCCAGAGGGGCTCAGAGACTCTATTGTCAAGGATTCCCAAGCCCACATCTACAGACCAGACTTCACTCTGTGGATGCAGCTACCCCGGGCATCTACCCCCTGGAAATGCCATGTCTGGCATTGAATCTTCGCTCCCCGAAAACCTGCTCTTCCTCAAGTGCCCAGCCAGTCAGTCAGAAACCAGGGTGGCTTCGCTGACTCCCTACTCCCCACGTCCAGCAGCCCAAAGTCCTGTCAACCATCTCCCCATCCCCCTGCCCCCACCTCACCCCTGTTTTATCACATCCCTGGGATCTCTGTTCCCTGTGCCACACTTTAGTCACATCTTGGTCTCTCCCCTTCCATCCATCCCTGCACAGCATCCCCTCTTCAGCTTCATCCCTGGCATGGGCACCCTCAACCCTACACCGCAGCCATCCTCGACCTCTGACCTTTTCCTTGAGCACCCCACACATTAGTCAGCCCTCACCTTCTTTCTCCGCTGGCTCTTTTCCTCAAAGGCTAACACTGCATGTGGTGGATACATCTGGGCAGCTGCCTGGTTCCCAGCTTCTCCCTGTTTGGCTGGGGCTGAACTGGAACAAACAGGTGGGCTTCTCAAATCACAAGAGGACTACAGGAGCCTGCCCCCCACTGGTCGGAGCTGATCAGACCAGCAGTAGATACTTGACCCAAGCTGGGCCAATCAGATTCTATCAACTGGGTACTTGAAACCCAGAATCAAGAGTTTGGGAGTCCCAGGCATGGAACCTCATAAGTGCCCATAAATGACAGAGCACTAGAGGTCCCATGCCCGACCTCAGGCAGCTGGGACCACCTGCTTCCTGCCCTCCTGAGTTAGCTATCCCCCTTTAATTCACCCCCCAGACTCCTTTCCATCGCTTGCAACCAAAAGAAGCTTAACTCAAGCCTCTGCCATCTTGAAACTGTCTCTCCTTCTCCAGACTCCCCACTAGCAATCATGGCCCTGTCTTTCTCCTCTCCATCAAGGTTCCACGGTCAATTCCACTCCATCATCTCTCATCCACTCACCCCTAGGCCCATGATAATTCAACAAAGTCAATAAATATTTATTGAGCATCTGCTATGTACGAGACTCTGAGTACACAGAACGAGGTGCAGACTGTGGCCTCAGAGAATACACAGACTAGCCCAGTAAGGGTAAGTGCAAACTGTAACAAAGATGAAAATTAAACATGGTAAGAGACCACTAGAGAAACTCACAGCTGTTATGGGAGGGAGCAGCTCTCAGGTGTCCAAAGGAGGGGATGTCTGAGCACTGTCATAGCTTTGAGTGACAAGGGACATTTTTATGTTATTTTTATTTAAAATGAAAACAGATGTACTAATATCTGTGAAAAACATGATAGAACTATTTAGAATACCACTTTATTGATAGGAAAAAAAATCTCAGTAAGAAATTTGGCACATTGAATTTCCTCTGCTAAAATGTTATCATCAGGTCACATCTGAAATGCTGGCAGGTAGGCAGGCCACCTGGATTTTCATCACTACTGGCCAGGGATTTTCATCACCATCAGAGAGGACTTGGAAGAAGAGAAAGGCATCGAGGCAAAAGAGGAGTGTGAGCAAAGGTCCAGGGAGAAACAGCATGGTAGGAGGGGGAGGAATAACCAACAATTAGCTAAGCAGGAAGTAAAGAAGGGACAGTCAAGAAGGGAAACCAAAGGCTGACAGAGGCCCGATTTCAAAGTCAGGCCCTTGGTAAGCTTTATTCTGAGAACAGCAGGGAGCCATTGAGAGTTATTGAGCAAAAGAGGGTCATGATCACTTTGATGACTAGAGTCAAGGAAGGGAGGATTGCTCCACCCCTGGTCAGCCCTTAAGCCCTAACTACCAAGTCCCCGAGGCTTGTGGTTACCATGAAATATCTGCTCTTCTTAAGCTGTCAAGCATAGGGATGGGAGGTGGGTAGTCCAAAGATGAAGACTCAAAGGGAGAAGTGGTCCCTGCTTGCTTCTGTCTCCAGCCCACCAACCCCAGGCTGAATGTAATTGTCCTCAATGAAGCCATCGTCATCCTCATCTTCACCCACCTCGGGGCGACCTCCCTTCCCTGATTCAGGCAGTGGGCGGTGCTGGTAGCTGGCATGGTATTTGCGGCAGAGATGGCATTTGGCAGCAAGTGCGATGAGGAGAGAGAGGACCACAGCCCCCAGGACAACCCCTACCAGCACAGGCCATGCCCGGATCCCGCTGCCCAGTCCAGGGGACACGGTAGATGTCGAGGGGACCTCGGAGGGCCACGCAATGGCTGCAGAGAAAGGGACAGTGTTATGGATGGGGCCCAGGATCGGCTCCCAGGGGAAACCGAGAGACAGGAACGCAAGGTCCTCCCCACAACCTAAGGGGAACCCAGACCCCTCTTCAGTCTCCCTCCCATTGTCACTCACTTCGGTTTGCCTCACTCATGGAGGGGCCAGAAGACACTGGAGAGCCTCAGCCTCTGCCAGAAGAGCCCTGGCTCTAAGGAGACCCCCTGATGCCAGGCAGCCCTGGGACAGAGTCCTGGAATATACACACACAGATGGGGGTCAGGGATGGCCACAGGGCACACATTCCAGGCCACACTCACAGCCACAGGAGGATGCTGCGCAGACTCTGGAGACTGGACAACTGGCCCTAACCAGCTATCCACAGGAGAAAAACAAGCTGAGCCGCGGACATGGGCTGTTTGTAAGGGAACACCGGAAACATAACTCAGTGATGGAATTTACTGAGCACAACTTATGGTTCACCCTGTAATGTGAGCATAAACATTATCCCCACTCTACAGATGAGGACACTGCAGCCCAGAAAGGTGAACTAACTCAGCCAAAGTCCTAGGACTTGAACCCAGAGCCCAGGCTGCTCCCCTGCTCCGTAAGCTGAGGGTGGGAGTGGGGCAGAAGCAGTCCCACCTTCCGGAGGATAGACAATAGCAATTCCTTAAAGCTAATGGGCAAAGTGGAGACCAGATTAGAGAGTGGTGCTGGTCCCCACCCAGGACAGGAGGCCTCAGATACCGCCAGAACAGCCCTGGCTCCTCTGCTCCAGAGTCAGGAGCCCTGTGTCCCCACCCTCACCTCTACCCTCAGCCCTTCAGGCACATTCCTTGTTCATTCACCTCTGCCCTAGGGGGCGGGGAGCTGTTTTGGGGGAGTAGCCAAGTGTAAATCAACTGGATCAAGAAATTACCTGGCTGAGACTCTCTAGGGCTGGGAAAGGTCTAGAGGAGGAAGAGCATCTAAAGAAAGAGAACATCTGGAGCACGATCATCTAGGCTCAGGATACCTGGAGAGAGGGCATCTGGGCCAAAGGAATGTCGGTTGGGGGTGGGGGGCAGCACCTGATTCTGGGGAGGAGCTAGGGGAAGAGCATCTGGGTTAGAGAAGTACCTGGAGGAAGAACAGCTGGGGCTGGAGGTATCTGAATCAGAAGAGGATCTGGGAGGAGTGTCCAGGCAGGAAAGTACCTAAGAGAGAAGCACCTGGTTTAGGGGCGTACTTGGCCATCTTCTTTAATATCAATACCTTAACAATGCCTTCCCTCCTCAACACCACCGCACTGTCACCAGGCCCCATGAGTTCTTCCTCTCAGTAGCCCTAGAATGCCGACACCCCTCCTCTGCCCCAGTTCGAGCCACCTTCATCTTGTCCCTCAACTCTTACAATAACCACCTAACTGAGATCTCTCCCCACCTCTCATCCACGTCAGAGTAATGGGCCTATGGACCAAATCTGATCCCATTACCCTCCTGCTTAAAAGTCCTGCACGAGCTCCCTAGGGCCCTAGGGCTTCGTGCAGATCCTTCAAGGCTTTGCAATTCAGCACACAGCCCTCAGTTCTCTCCCCATGCTACACACACACACACACACACACACACACACACACACACACACACGTCCTGCCTTGTACTCTTGTTTCTCAGTCACTCCCTCCTCAGTTTTCAAGTCCCTCATCCCTCAAGGCCAAATCAGACCATACCTGCCTGTGACCCCCCTCATCACCCCCTTCACTGCCCTGCCCACTCGGCCACCAGTCAGAATTCGCCAGTTACTAAATGTGCAGCTCTCTAGGCAGGGACTAGGCTGATAAATGTGCACCCTGCCACAGGCAGAGAGAGAGCTTGGCAGTCAGCTGCTTAGTGCATGTTTGTGAGATGATTGGATATAGGGGGTGGAGTGGGGGAAGTCATTAGAAAGGAGAAGTAAATCATTCACTCATCCATTCACCAGCAAACATCCACTGGGTGCCTATCTAGGCCCCATACTAAGCTTTGGGTCCTCAAAAAAAAAGGTCTCGTTCAGTTGAAATGAGTTGTTCAAGAGGGAGGGAACATATGCATAAATATGGCTAATTCATGTTGATTATGGCAGAAACCAGCACAACACTGTAAAGCAATTAGCCTCCAATTAAAAATAAATTCAAAAAAAAAAAATGAAATGAGTTAAATTCAACCTGATGTTTCTAAGATTTTACTCCTATTCCTTTCCTTCTTGCCCTGTCCCCAGGAACACACACACACACACACCCCCTCAGGCTATCACCGCACCCCTTCTTCCACCAACAAACACACACTCCACTCTAATTTGTAGCTCCTTTCCTGCTCCCAGGAGCCTTCAGGGATCTGTGACTTCGCCACCCAGGCCCCCAAACGTCTTCCCCTTTGCTCCCTACCTGTAGGAACTGTGCCCAGTCCGCAGAAGAGCTTCCGGTTACAGCCGGCAGGACCAGGCCAGGTGGGCGGGCCAGAGCTGCCGCTGACTCACCTGGGGACGCAGCAGGCAGGCGGGGCCGGAGGCGCAGGTGAGAGTGGAGGGCAGCGCCGCCAACAGGGAGGACTAATTCTACATCTTCCCAAGCTTTTGCGGAGAACCTTCAGGCAGAAGTCTCACCCCCACCCCCAGTGCTGGGCGGGTCGGGGGTTGGTGCAGCTGGGATCCAGAGACGGGACAGTCTTCAGCGGGCGGCTGCTCAAGCTGGCGGCCCTGGTAAACAAGTGAGTTTCTGGTGACAGGTACAAAGTCCAGAGTTGAAGAGGGTGCTCTACAGGCCTGTGAAGGCGGTGAGCCAGAACCAAAGGGGAGGGGGGTGGGCATTCTCCAGGCAAAGCCAGAGGGACCAAGTACATTCAAAACTGCCTGCAAAAGCGGATATAAGCGTTTGTGCCTGTGTGTGTGTGTGTGTGTGAGGCGGATGTGGAAGTCGATGGAGATTGTGAGTTTAGAGGCCTTTTGGGAATGTGATGTGCCCTTGGGGGTTATCCTGTGTTTGTGTATTTACCTGGACAGAGGGTACAAGCCTCTATCTGGATCTCCAGGGTTCTGTGACCCCCACAAAGCTAGGCTCTGAGCCTCCACCTTTTGCCTTACTCCTCTTCCCCAGGTTTAGTGTACCTCCTTGTCCTTTCAGACCCTCGGGGAGTCACCTTCCCCGAGTCCTCCGTCTACCCTAGCAACTCCCGCCTCCACCTTGACAGGCCCCGCCTCCACCCGGCAAGCCCCGCCTCCTCGATGCTCAGAGCACCGCCCGTCAGAGCATTTCCGTCCTTATTTTGTAATCATTTCTTCCTCTGCTCCCTCCCCGACTAGACTCGTTGGGGAGCTCTCCTAGGGTGGAAACAAGTTTGACAGTCTCTAGGTTCCCAGCACCTGACACAGGGCAGGCTCTCAGTAAATGACTAAGGGAAGGAAGGGTTCCAGGGGCTAAGTCATGTGGGCGTAGCAGTTCACAGGGACCCACAGGGCAGAGAGGAGCGAGGGTTGCGGCCCGGGTTTGTGAATGGGGAACGACTAGAAATGCGGCTGGAAAGCGGATGGCCAGTTCATGCAGGACGTTGAAGATCTTGGCACGGAGTCTGAACTCCTACTGCCAGTGGCCCATTCCACACTCTCCCACCCACACCTCATGTTCTCTGCTGCAGTCATGCCAAACTATTTTCCATTCCTAGAACTCACCATGTGCTCATCTCCCGGGCTTTGCGTGCGCTGTTCCTGGGACCCCTGCTTTCCTCCAACCCTCATCCTCTCCCCCGACATATCCACCTCCCACCTGCCTGACTGTTCCTCCCAGGCCTCCCATCATGTAGGTCCCAGCTGAGGTCCTCTTGAGCTAGATGCACCCTAGCCTAGGTCCCTCCTCCCCACTCTGTGCCCCTAGAAGACCCTGGCCCTTCTCCCTCATGGCCCTGACCACACAGTATGGTGATTTTTCTCTTTACTTGGCAGTGTCCCCTATGAGCCTATAAACTCTGAGGATAGGGTCTGTGTCTGTCTTGTTCCCCTTCAAATCTCTAACATCTAAATGACAACAATTAGTACCCCTGAAATAAACGAATGAGAGGAAAGTGAATATTATCCTGGATGAGGCAGTAAAGATCCAACGAAGGTTTAGAAGTTTTGGTTGATTCTGAAGCAGGGAAATCTCATAGGATTCAAAAAATATTCATTGAACACCTACCATATGCTGGACACTGTGCCAGCATATGGTACATATGGTTTTGATGCTGTTGTTTTCATTGAGGTATTCACATAGCATACCTTAGTTCACATAACAACGACAAAAAAATCACTCTATTCATCCATTTCAGCACACAATTCAGTGGCTTTTCGTACATTCAGAATGTTGGGCAACCATTGTGCAGTGTAGTTATAAAACCTTTTTATCACACCAAGAGGATTCCCCCTGCTTGTTAAATAATCACACTTCATTTCCCACTCCCTAGCTTCCAGCAACCTCTAATCTTCTCGGTCCCTATGGATTTGCCTATGTCCTACAAGTGTAATCATATTTGTGCCAGCTTTTTAATGAACTGCCTTATTTAATCCTAACTGTACTATGAAATTGATGTTAATTACCCTCTTAGTGGATGAATAAAATGAGACTATAAGAAGGTAATTTCCATGAGGTCCCACAGAAGAAAACAAGTAAAAGTCTGCCCATCCATCAGTCAGACATTTATTCAATGAATACCTCCTAAATGCCCACCACAGAGCCACAGCCAGCCCATAGGCAAGCATTGTAAAATAGCAGAAGGCAACCTGCTAAATGCTCCCACAGCATGGAGACAGAGAGCCGGCTGGATATTAGCACCTACCACCCTCTCAGCCAGAAGCTTTGGTGCAGGGAACAACCTTTACAACCTTCCGTGGCAGCCCTGGCAGCCATGTGGTCGGCTCTGTGCTAGCTACTGGGGAGAGTTCCTGCCGCCTACAGCTTTCATTCTGGTGGTGAAGATAGACAATACACAAGAAAGGACATGACTATGATGATTTCAGATAACGGTTAGTGCTATGAAGAGAGTAAAATAGCTTCGAGTGATGGAGCTGTGGAAGGGGCTCCTGTTTTATATTAGATGGTTGGAAAAGGGAGGTTGACTGAAGGGGAGGCGTTTGAGCTGAGATCTGTATAAGAGTGAGATAGCAGTCATGCCTATATCTGGGGGAAGAACATTCCAGAAAAAGGGAACAGCCAGGACAAAGCAAAAGCAGGACTGGCTTGTTCAAGAAACAGATAGAAGGCAGGCTGATGGAGTCCATTAAGTCAGAGGAGATGGGAGAAGCCACAATGCTGCGCTAGGTCCTTCCCTCTGTGAGATGGGGAGCCACTGATGATCAAAGTTGGGGACCCAGGGACTGACCTTCTTCGGCTTCCATGTGAAGAATGGATGAGAGGAGGCCAAGGCAGAGGTAGGTAGGCCAGTTAGAGAGCTGTGGCTATCACCCAGGAGAAGGGAATGTGGTATTAGGGTAGTTAGGTAGGAATGGAGAAAAGTGCTAGATTCTGGATGTATTTTGAGGGTGAAGCCAACACAATTTGCTGACTGGATATGGGAGTTGAGAAAAAGAAAGGGAGCAAGGATAGCTCCAAACTGTTGACCTGAGCAACTAGAAGGATGTAGTTGTGGGGAGACTCTGGAGGGGACAGATTTGGGAGGGCAATCTGGACCTCAGTTTTGGACATGTGACTTGTGAGATGCCCGTGATTCATCCCAGTGACATACTGAGTAGGCAGTAGATAAACTAGCCTAAAGGCAGCAGAAGGTAGGGGCTAGAAATATAAATTGGGGAACCAGCAAAAAAGCAGACTCTTTTTTAAAGCTGGTCATCTAGGTGAGACCCCATAGAGAAGTGCAGAGAGAAAAGAGGGCTGAGGGCTGAGCCCTGGAGCCCTCAGGGAGCAGAGGTGAAGGAGCAGAGAAGCAGGCAAAGGGACTGGGGAGTGGCCAGCATGATGGGAGAGAGGTGTCCTGGAGGTCAGAAAAGAAAGTGTTTCAAAGGCAAGAGCTTGACCAGCTACGTCAAATGCTGAGGATAGGTCCACTAAGATGAATGTGAACTGAAAATTGACATTGAACTTGGCCGTGTGGAGGCACTGGTGACCTTGACAAGCACAGTTTCACTGGTAAGTCAGGGACAAATGCCCAACTGGATCCATGCCTGGGCATGGGAGCAAAGGAAGTAGGGACAACTCCTTCAAGGAATTTTCTATAAAAGGAACAGAGAAATGGGGCACACATGGGAGCAGGTGTGGAAGGATTTTTTCAAGACTTTTTTCAGGGCTAGGAGCTTTTAGACCATGTGTGTATGCTGATCAGAACAATCCAGGAGAGGGAGGAAAGTGATGATGCAGAAGGAAGAGAGAAGAGACATCTGGGGGGTGGGACGTCCTTCTAGAATCAAGGGGTGTGGGAGTTGAGCAGCAGGTGAAGGGCTGGCCTTGGGCAGGAGCAGAGGAAGGTGGAGTGTCAGGTGAGTGATGGGAGTCAGGGGATTTTCTTCCATGGCTTCTGCTTTTCCAGAGAAATAAGAAGCAGTGTCCTCAGCTGAGAGTGGGGAAGGAGTGCTGAGGTTTGAGGATAGAAGACGTGAGTTTATCATCCTGGGGCTTTGGAGAGAGAACTGCATGTGGCAGCATCAGGACCCCCTTTAGGTGAGCAGCGTGAATTTATAGTGAGATCAGTAAGGATGGCTGAGTGTTTTGTTTTCTAGCCCTTCCAAGTGCAGATGGAAAGAAGATGAAGCCTGCAACTTAATCAGTGTTGGGGGACACACCGGGCAAGTCTAATAAAGGGAACTGAGCTGTAGACAAGGGCTGAGGTGGGGCCAGGTAAAGAGGGAAGTGTGGACAGAGTTGAGGAGGTGGGAGGGACTCTGAAAAAGTGGCAGAATTGATAGATTTTAGCAGTGATTACCGGAGAAGGCAATGGCACCCCACTCCAGTACTCTTGCCTGGAAAATCCCATGGACAGAGGAGCCTGGTAGGCTGTAGTCCATGGGGTCGCTAAGAGTCAGACATGACTGAGCGACTTCACTTTCACTTTTCACTCTCATGCATTGGAGAAGGAAATGGCAACCTACTCCGGTGTTCTTGCCTGGAGAATCCCAGGGACAGGGGAGCCTGGTGGGCTGCCGTCTATGAGGTCACACAGAGTCGGACACAACTGAAGCGACTTAGCAGCAGCAGCAGCAGCAATTACTGGCTAGAGTGGTAAGGTGAAAAAATAGAAAGTAGTGGGCAGATGACAGCATATAGAGTGGAGGTTACCCAGAGGATGCCGTTCTTGATACAGACAAGTCCTAGGACATGAATCATGCATGGAGTGATCCTGAGGTAGGATCTACAGACTGGTGGTGGTTTTACTACTGCCTGCGGCATATTAACTCCTGAATCAGAGGTCAAATGACTATGTGCTACAGTTCAACGAGTAAATGGCAGAGGCAGGATTGAACCTAGGTTTTCTGCCTCTAGGTCCAGCACATTTACAGATACATCCCAACTGCTCCTGTGAGTAACACTTAGCATCAAGGTGTTCAGTTTCTCATAGTCACTGGGAGTGACAGTCGGTGACCACTGCTTTTGCAAGGATTTACTTCTATTTTCCAAAGGAGACTCAAAGTGCTGCTATTAGAAGAACCAGGAACGGATGCTGAGCAGGCGAAAGAACCAGGTGTCCTGGTCCCCAGCTCACAGCTACTTCCTCCTCCATCTCACCCACCTCCTCTCTGTGGCAGACCCAGGACTCTTAACTTGGGGATAGTTGCATCCCCTTTAAGAAACTGATGAAAGCCCAGACTGCTGTCAGCCCGCACACCAACCTGTTCCATTATGGCTACCCGCAGCTCCAGCATTGTGATTAGGGATGATGAACCAGGTTATGACCTGGATTTATTTTGTATACCTAATCATTATGCAGAGGATTTGGAAAAGGTGATTATCCCTCATGGACTAATTATGGACAGAACCAAACGGCTTGCTCATGATGTGATGCAGGCAATGGGAGGCCATCACATCGTAGCCCTCTGTGTGCTGAAGGGGGGCTATAAGTTCTTTGTAGACCTACTGGGTTACATCAAAGTACTGAACAGAAATAGTGACAGGTCCATGCCAATGACTGTAGATTTTATCAGACTGAAGAGCTACTGTAATGACCAGTCAACAGGTGACATAAAAGTGATTGGTGAATATGATTTCTCAACTTTGACTGGAAAGAATGTCTTGATTGTCGAAGATATCGTTGACACTGGCAAAATGATGTAATTCTTGCGTTCCCTGGTCAAGCCGCATAATCCAAAGATGGTCAAGGTTGCCTGCTTGCTTGTGAAAAGGACCCCTCGAAGTGTTGGCTATAGACTGGACTTTGTTGGATTTAAAATTCCAGACAAGTTTGTTGTGGGATATGCCCTTGACTACAACGAACACTTCAGGGATTTGAATCATGTTTGCGTCATTAGTGAAACTGGAAAAGCAAAATACAAAGCCAAAGGTGAGAGTTCAAGTTGAATTTGGAAACAGCTAGTGTCCCATTGATATCACCAGTAAAATTATGAAATGTTCTGGTTCTGTGACCAGCTGCTTAGTAGAGTTTATTATTGCATGTACTTTCTAAGAATTTTATCTATTTTGTATTTTAGAAATATTAGTTACTGCATTCCTTAACTCTTTATTTGCACTATGAGCCTGTAAACTATCATTTCCCTTTGGGTAAATTGTTGTTTGACTCATGAATAAAACTCTTAAACTGTACCACTATTGAATGAAAATATTGAAGTTGTATCTGTAAGAAACATTTAAAGAAAAGAATTTATTAGTTTTTGAACTGGTATTTTAACTTTTACATATTCAGGAAAGAACAGAAGTGATGGAACATTGTCCATCGTACCACTGTGTGTTTAGAACAGTAAGAAGCAGTCAGTTTCAGATCAGTGACAGCACTGAGAGGTATCATTACGTCAGATAAACCACACATCCTGGAATTATTTTAGTAGGCTTCAATAGTATTAACTGTATTTTCCCACTTGTCCAGATTATTTCCAGTGAATATTTGTCAACAGTTCCTTTTATTTTTTTCCCAAACTTTAAACTTTTTATTTTGCATTGGGGTATAGCCACTTAACAACCAATAGTTCCTTTTAAATGCAAATCAATAAGTTCCAACCACTTTTTGAATTCTTCAATATAAAAATCCTTAAACTAAAAGCTGTCTCTTTAAAAAGAAAAAGATGATGAGGATGATGAAAGCAAGAAAATGCACGTGTACACCCAGTCACGAATATGCTCACAGGCCTGACAGGTAGGAAGTGCTCAATAAAAATTTGTCAAATGACTGAATGGTCAGAATTTAGGGAGCTCACTTGCTCTCTTGGGGTGAAGGACTGGTATTAACACAAAGTGTGCAGGAACCTCTATTCTATTATAAACAGGTATCACATTTGACTAGGCACCTTTGACTCTTCTTCTTTGTAAGCCTCTGGAGGGTGACTGCCAGTCACTCCCAGCATCCCAGAGGGGGCGGCGGCCCCACCCTGCACTCTTCCTCCTTCATTCAACCCTCATCTTCCCTGGAGGCTGGCCCCTCCCCATTCCTGCTCGGCCAGGGCTGACTTCCTAGGCATGCCCCAGCATTCAGAGCATCCCTGATGTGGTCCCAGCAGGGACGGAGCTCTCTGACCTGGTCATCAGTGAAGTAAGGTCAAAGGATGTGTCCCCAGTGGTGCATCCCAGCAATGCTCAGAGATCACAGCTTCTTGGCTTTCCCCATTTCCTCAAGGTGGACCAGCCTGTCTGGGGCCATGGTGTTCCGCAAAGCCCTGATCAAGAGCTTACTAAACCTCCTCTATCCCAACCACACCACCATGAAACTCCAGTGTAATTGCCTCAGATGGTTGCCACAGCCAAAATCCAGGTTCATAGGATGGCTTCTTCCCAGGCCACCAGCTCCATCTTGCCAAGCTGGATTTATAATTAGACATCACAGGTGTCCAGAACAATGAAGCAGCAGTCTGGGGTCCCCTGTGATCAGCTATCTCTCGAATAACTGGACTCGGAGGAATAAAACTCCGCAGACCTGCCAGAGCATGACCATTTCCCTCTCCCGAGGGATGCCACACCCAGGCAAGTGGTCAGAGGTGACAGGACATCTGGACAGAGTGGCCCCATGGGCTGCGCCTCCCAGCCCCACCTCCGTGGGCTCCTCACAATAGGAATAGTCATCTCTTCCACATTCTCGCTTTTTCCTAGGGGTTGGAAAGGAGGAGAGTTGGTCGCATCTGAGCCCCCACGAGTGTTGGGCATTCCCAAGTGGAAATCCTCTGGTCCTCGACACCACTCATGCCTGGGGAAGGGCAACTCTTCCCACGATGGCATGAAGCCCACTCCTGCCTGCTACTGCACTTACATTCACCCCCAGGACAAACGTCCCTTCCTCAGGGCGGGGGCAAGGATGGAGCGCCAACATGCCTTCAGGGGAAAAGGGTTTAAAAAAGCAGGGGTCATCCCTGTGACATGGTGAATGAATGGGCTGTGTCGTCACTACTTATTCTCAAATAACATTCGAAGTGAGATTGAACAGCCAGGAAGCCATCCCCATGCTTCAGCCAGGCCATGGATACTGCAGGGAAGTGTGACTGTGGCCGGTGGTGGCAGCTTTCTCCCATGAAATGTGCTTTGTATTCTAAGTAGCCTTGCTGTTGTTTGAGGCCAAGGACAATGAGTCATTTGTGTCCCGAGCTAGTGGTTCTAGGATTTCAGAGTGACCTAAGGTGAAGTAAGGACCTGGTGTACCTTAAAGGCAAGATGCCCTGAAAATTCATGCCTGCCCAGCTCTACCGGTCACGGTTGCCTTTTAAAGGGCCCCTTCTCAATCGTGACACAGCACAGAGAAGACAAATTATTTTTCTGGAGTAAAACCTCTAATGCTTTCTGAGTGCATGTGTGCGTGAGTGCCAAGTCGTTTCAGTCATGTCCGACTCTTTGCGACCCTATGGACTGTAGCCTGCCAGGCTCCTCTGTCCATGGGATTCTCTAGGCAAGAATACTGGAGTGGGTTGCCATGCCTTCCTCCAGAGGATCTACCTGACCCAGGATTGAACCTGCATCTCTTGTGTCTCCTGCAGTGCAGTCAGGTTCTTTACCACTAGCGCCACCTGGGAGGCCCTTCTGAGTACATAAGGGTTGACTTTTTAAAATCATTTGTAAGACTTTGGAGATGACACAGGCAGATGGTAGCCACCTCCCTGTAAATGCTGGCAGAGACTTACTTTTACCCTGCTTGCCATCTGGATGGGACCATTTAGCAGACCTGATCCAGAGTTAAGCTCTCTGGTTCTAGATCAGATTGTCTGGGGTCAGAGCTGAGCTCCACCACATGACACCCTTAGGAAGCCTCAGTTTCTTCACTTGTTAAATGGGGATAATTACAATTAAAGCTGATTCAAGAGGTAAGGAACTAATGGGGAGGTGTCAGTGTATTTTCCTGGCACTTGTAAATGTTGAATAACCATTTTTCACTCTAGCGGAGGTTTGTTGCTGCTCTACGTAAGACCTCTGCTTGCAGTACTAGATAAATTTTGTTCTAACCAAGGTCAGATATGCTTTAAGAAGGTCTTGAGCTTTGAACTATCTGAACCCTGTATGGGGTGTTGATTCCAGCTTCTGTTCTCCAATGGTTCCTCAGGGCCAAATGGCCTTTGTCAAGCAGTTTGTATAAAAGGGACTTCATTCAAGCCTTGTTGGATTAAGTGGGGCTTCCTTTAAATAAGGGCTTGTTTTCAGAAGGTTTCTTTTTTCCAACAAGGAAAAGAACACAATGGCTTCCAAGTAATCTACAGTCCTCATCACAGCTTGTCACAAACACCTGGCACATCTTTTCATCCCAGAGTGCAAACACACACACTCCCTCACTTGCTAACTTCAAGAACCTAACCCCAGTCTATCCCCAAAAGCATTTGCTGACAAACTTCCGCTCACTATAAAGTTATTTCCTGAAATAATAGCAAAAACTGGCTTTGAATTAACAGTATGGCTTTAGTTGCTGGAGAAGCTAAGTGAAATTACCATTGTTACCAATTATTTCCCTAAAATAAAAAAAACTTACAAGAATTACTTTCTTTTTTTCTTTACTGATCAACATGAAGAAGGATTTACAAGCATTTGCAAGCAAAGATAGGACTTAGGAATTGGGTTAATGTGTTACTTATTTCAAAAAAAGGAAATTTCATAATGTTGGTTGGGCACCAGTTTACTTGCTGCTTCAAAAAGCAATTATGATGAATAGTACAGAGAGTTAAAGCATTTATGGAATAGATAGACACCAGCATTTGGGGTTGCACACAACAAGAAATATCTTAAATATTTTTCAAAATATTCTAGAAGCCAAGACACAAGGGCATGCTTTAAGAGAACATAGGAATGTGAGGAGGGGGCACATACTGGAACTACCCATTTCCTTTCAAATCAGTGAGGAAAACAAAGCAGCATTCAGCCTCATATACTGACTTGACACAGTTTATATATAATAGTTTGACTTTAATCCAAGAAGCAAAGATGGAGTGCTCTGTTTATTTTGAAAAATAATTGCATGGACACTCAGGTTTTCCTCCCTTGTCTGACAGGTTTCCTTGGGAAAAGTCTGTCTCTGTTACTTAGAAAAGTACCAATTTAGCATCCTTATTTAGATAACCTAGGGATCAATTTTGACTAGGGTTTCCCTGGTAGCTTAGATGGTAAAGAATCAATTTTGTGAGACAAACTGAAGAGATTCATTTTCTTCTCTGTTGATCCATCCCTAAATTTCTCAAGCAATTGTGTGTGTGTGTGTGCGTGTGTGTGTCTGTGTGTGTGTGTGTACATAATTTACATAACAATTTCACCCAGATGGGTCTCAACTCTGCCACCATTTCTGCAAGAAGACAGTGGAACTTGTCTACACAAAACATTAAATCAAATCCATGGGCATTTTCAAAAGAGCCTGTCAAGTGTTTCACAAATATTTACCTGCAAGCTAAGGTCATGGAAGACCATGGAAGGGGTATAAATCAGTTCACTGTCTGCGCCACTTTTCAAGGAAGACCAATGCAGCTGGGAGAGTCTAGTTTTTCTGTTCCTCTTAAATGTGAGGATCACTTGGATAAAGGTGAACCCAGGCCCAGCAGGGCGACCACAGACAATGGGTCTTTACTTTAGTAAAATAAAAGAATAATCAAGAAAACAGTGTTTTGGCTGATTTGCAGCTGAGTACTCCCTCCAAAGCGGTACTTAATACCACAACCAGACATTCATGCCCCTGAGCTCTCTCACGGGTGTGTGTATGCTCAGTCGTGTCTGACTCTTGGTGACCCCATGGACTGTAGCCTGCCTGGCTCCCCTGTCCACGGAATTTTCCAGGCAAGAGTACTGGGATGGGTTGCCATTTCTTACTCCAGGGGATCTTTCTGACTCAGGGATTGAACCCAAGTCTCTTGCATCTCCTGCATTGGCAGGTGAATTCTTTACCACTGAGCAACCTGGGAAGCCCTCTCTCAGGGGTAGTAGAATGTTTTTTGCATTTTTTTCTTTTTGACTGTGCTGGTGCTCTGTTGCAGCGCAGGGGTGGGCGGGGGTGGGGGGGTTGTTTCTCTTGTTGCAGTGTTGCTCAGGCTCAGTATTGCTACGCATGGCCTTACCTCCCAGCGGCACGTAGGATCTTAGTTCCCCAACAGGGATCAAACCTGCGTCCCCTGCATTGGAAGGCAGATTCTTAACCACTGGGAAGTCCCTTGCCTTTTTTTTTTTTAAACATTTATTTATTTTTGGCTGCACTGGGTCTTCCTTGCTTTGCGAGGGCTTTCTCTAGTTGCGGCAAACGGGGGCCTACTTTTCCTTGTAGGGCACAGGCTTCTCATTGCAGTAGCCTCTCTTGTTGTGGAGTACAGGCTCTAGGCAAATGGGCTTCTGTAGTTGCAGCACATGGGCCCTAGAGGGCTGGCTCACAAGTTGTGGCCCACGGCCTTAGTTGCTCCATGGATCGTGGAATCTTCCTGGACCAGGGATTCAACCCGTGTCCCCTGCATTGGCAGGTGGATTCTTATCCACTGGGCCACCAGGGAAGTCTTCGCTTGCCTTTTTTAAACCAAGGAAATAAATATGAGGAGCTGAATTACCATTATTTCAAATTTATTTTATTTTATTCTCAAAAAGATAGTATGAGTCAGAGATCAGAAAAAAGATATACAGTGAAAGTTCTCACTCTCATCGCTCCGTTCCTATCTACCTTATTCTTCTCACCCCAAGTAATAACATACTTGTATTAATTCCTGTTGTATCTTTTTAGTTTCCTTATGCAAATACAAGTGCTATCAATATACTTTCTCCTTTCTTGAGCAAAAGCCAATGCACTGTTCTGCATCATATTTCTTTCACTTACTAATTACTGCGTCTTAAAGAGCTTTTTTGGAGAAGGCAATGGCAACCCACTCCAGTACCCTTGCCTGGAAAATCCCATGGATGGAGGAGCCTGGCAGGCTGCAGTCCATGGGGTTGCGAAGAGTCAGACACGACTGAGCGACTTCCCTTTCACTTTTCACTTTCATGCATTGGAGAAGGAAATGTCAACTCACTCCAGTGTTCTTGCCTGGAGAATCCCAGGGATGGCAGAGCCTGGTGGGCTGCTGTTATGGGGTTGCACAGAGTCGGACACGACTGAAGTGACTTAGCAGCAGCAGCAGCAGCAGCAAAGAGCTTTTTAAAATCAACATATAGACTTAGAGATTTTCTCCAATCATGTTTACGGCTGCACTGTATTCCCTTATGTGGTTACATCAAAATTTATGTAACCAGGCCTGTGTTGATTGACACTTGGGTTATTTCCAATCTTCTACCATAAGATACAGTGCTGCAATGAAACATTTTATACTGTGCAGGTATATCTACAAGATAAATTCCGAAGAATGTGAGTCAAAGAATAAATGTATTTGTGAATTTGACAATATTCCCAAATTGCCCTTCATGGGAGTTAGACTAACATGCATTATATGTGAGCATACTTGTTTCCCCACATTCAATCAAGAATGTGTGCTGTAAAATTAGTGGATTTTTTTTCCAAATAAAGGGTGAAAACAGTAGTTCAGTTCAGTTCAATCGCTCAGTCATGACCGACTCTTTGTGACCCCATGGATGTAGCACGCCAGGCCTCCCTGTCCATCACCAACTCCCAGAGTTTACCCAAACTCATGTCCATTGAGTCGGTGATGCCATCCAACCATCTTGTCCTCTGTCGTCCCCTTCTCCTCCTGCCTTCAATCTTTCCCAGCATCAGGGTCTTTTCAAATGAGTCAGCTCTTCGCATCAGGTGGCCCAAGTATTGGAGTTTCAGCTTCAACGTCAGTCCTTAGGACTGATCTTCTTTAGGATGGACTGGTTGGGTCTCCTTGCAGTCCAAGGGACTCTTAAGAGTCTTCTCCAACACCACAGTTCAAAAGCATCATGAACTCCTTATTGCCAAATTCAGACTTACTTAAATTGAAGAAAGTAGGGAAAACCACTAGACCATTCAGGTATGACCTAAATCAAACCCATTATGATTATACAGTGGAAGTGAAAAATAGATTTAAGGGACTAGATCTGATAGACAGAGTGCCTGATGAACTATGGACGGAGGTTCATGACATTGTACAGGAGACAGGGATCAAGACCATCCCCAAGAAAAAGAAATGCAAAAAAGCAAAATGGCTGTCTGAGGAGGCCTTACAAATAGCTGTGAAAAGAAGAGAAGCCAAAGGCAAAGGAGAAAAGGAAAGATATACCCATTTGAATGCAGAGTTCCAAAGAATAGCAAGGAGAGATAAGAGAGCCTTCCTCAGTGATCAGTGCAAAAAAATAGAGGAAAATAATAGAATGGGAAAGACTAGAGTTCTCTTCAAGAAAATTAGAGATACCAAGGGAACATTTCATGCAAAGATGGGCTCAATAAAGGACAGAAATGGTTTGGCCCTAACAGAAGCAGAAGATATTAAGAAGAGGTGGCAAGAATACACAGAAAAACTATACAAAAAAGATCTTCATGACCCAGATAATCATGATGGTGTGATCACTCACCTAGAGCCAGACACCCTGGAATGTAAAGTCAAATGGGCTTTAGAAAGCATCACTACAAACAAAGCTAGTGGAGGTGATGGAATTCCAGTTGAGGTATTTCAAATCCTAAAAGATGATGCTGTGAAAGTGCTGCACTCAATATCCCAGCAAATTTGGAAAACTCAGCAGTGGCCACAGGACTGGAAAAGGTCAGTTTTCCTTCCAATCCCTAAGAAAGGCAATGTCAAAGAATGCTCAAACTACCGCACAATTGCACTCATCTCACATGCTAGTAAAGTAATGCTCAAAATTTTCCAAGCCAGCCTTCAGCAATACAAGAACCATGAACTTTCAGATGTTCAAGCTGGTTTTAGAAAAGGCAGAGGAACCAGAGATCAAATTGCCAACATCCATGGGATCATCGAAAAAGCAAGAGCGTTCCAGAAAAACATCTATTTCTGCTTTATTGACTATGCCAAAGCCTTTGACTGTGTGGATCACAATAAACTGTGGAAAATTCTTCAAGAGATGGGAATACCAGACCACCTGACCTGCCTCTTGAGAAATCTGTATGCAGGTCAGGAAGCAACAGTTAGAACTGGACATAGAACAACAGACTGGTTCCAAATGGGAAAGGAGTACGTCAAGGCTGTATATTGTCACCCTGCTTATTTAACTTATATGCAGAGTACATCATCAGAAATGTTGGGCTGGATGAAGCACAATCTGGAATCAAGATTGTTGAAAGAAATATCAATAACCTCAGATATGCAGATGACACCACCCTTATGGCAGAAAGTGAAGAAGAATTAAATAGCCTCTTGGTGAAAGTGAAAGAGAGAGTGAAAAAGCTGGCTTAAAACTCAACATTCAGAAAACTAAGATCATGGCATCTGGTCCCATCACTTCATGGCAAATAGATGGGGAAACAGTGGAAGCAGTGTCAGACTTTATTTTTTTGGGCTCCAAAATCACTGCAGGTGGTGATTGCAGCCATGAAATTAAAAGACACTTACTCCTTGGAAGGAAAGTTATGACCAACCTAGACAACATATTAAAAAGCAGAGACATTACTTTGCCAACAAAGGTCCATCTAGTCAAGGCTATGGTTTTTCCAGTGGTCATGTATGGCTGTGAGAGTTGGACTATAACGAAAGTTGAGCGCCTAAGAAAATAGTTGTTAGTGAGAGTTTTATTTTGTATTACTCTTACTATGAATGAGGTTGAGCATGCTTTCATAAGTTAAAGGGCCATTTGTATTTACTTCTCTATAAACTTTCATAATCATGAAATTGTGTGTTAACATGTTATCTTTGTCATAATCTCTGCCCACTTATATATTGTATTTTATGTGTCTTTATTGATTGCTAACCTGTAATAATGAGTTTAAAATATTTTTGACATTTGTCTTATTTTTGCTTTTCAGGTTCTTTTATATTTAGTAAATTTGATTAATGTTTTCTTTTAAGGTCTGCAGATTTTTAAAGCTTAGTTATAAAGGTTACCCAATCCAAAGTTATAAGAGAATTTACTCATGTTTTCTTCTATTCATTTTGTGGGTTTAATTTTTATGTTTAAATCTAGGCCTATTTGGAGTTTATTTTGATATATGATATTAACTACAAATCCAACTTTATTTTTCCAGACAGTTATCTGTTATTGCAACATCATTTATTAAAAAGAAACAAGTTTTCCCACTGATTCAAAATTCCACTTCTTAACATTTATTTATTTTGGCTGCACTGCTCAGCATGGGGGATCTTAGTTCCCTGACCAGGGATTGAACCTGTGCCCCCTGGAGTAGGCATGCGGGGTCCTAAATGCCAGCCAGCAGAGAATTCCCCATAACAGCACTTCTTTTTGAAATGCCACTTTTTATGCATACAAATTTCCTGTTTGTATTTGGGTCATTTCTGGATTTTCTCTTCTTTTGGTCTATTTGTGTGCTGACGACACATTGTTTTAATTACTGAGACTTATATATATAACAAAGTTTTGTTTAGTCAAAGCTATGATTTTTCCACTAGTCATGTATGGATGTGAGACCATAAAGACCATTGCACCATAAAGACAGCTGAGCGCCGAAGAACTGATGCTTTTGAACTGTGGTTTTGGAGAAGACCCTTGAGGGTCCCTTGAACTGCAAGGAGATCAAACCAGTCAGTCCCAAAGGAAATCAATCCTGAATATTCATTGAAAGGACTGATGCTGAAGCTGAAGCTCCAATACTTTGGCCACCTGATGTGAAGAGCTGACTCATGTGAAGACCATGATGCTGGGAAAGATAGAAGGTAGGAGGAGAAGGGGATGACAGAGGACAAGATGGTTTGATGGCAACACCGACTCAATGGACATGAGTTTGAGCAAGCTCCGGGAGTTGGTGAAGGACAGGGAAGCCTGGTGTGCTGCAGTCCATGGGGTTGCAAAGAATCAGACATGACTGAGCAACTGAATGGACAACAACAGTATATTATATATTACACATAAATAGAAAATATTAGAAAATATTGATGTGAAACAAATCATCCCTAAACTTAGTCATTTAAAACAATTGTTTTATTATATCTCACAGTCTATAAGTTAGGCATTTGGGGAAGTATTGACTGAGTGGTTCTGGCTCATTCTGTTATCAGAAAGTGGCCAGAACTGGAAGTGTTGGAGGGGAGGCTGGAGCAACTGGGAGCCAGTCAGCCTTCCTTTTCTCATGCAGCTTCAAGCTTTCTCTTTTATTTAATTTAAAAAATTTAATATATTTATTTTTAATGGAAGGATAATTGCTTTACAATATTGCATTGGTTTCTGGTATACCTCAACATGAATCAGTCATAGGTATACATGTCCCCTTCCCTCTTGAACCTGCCTCCCACATCTCACCCCTTCCCACCCCTTTAGGCTGTTACAGAGTCCCAGTTTCTGTTCCCTGAGTCAAACAGCAAATTTCCATTGGTTATCTATTTTACATATGGTAGTGTATATGCTCCCATGCTATTCTCTCTATTCATCCCACTACCTCCTTCCTACCCCCGCCCATGTCCACAAGTTTGTTCTCTATGTCTGTGTCTCCATTGCTGCCCTGAAAATAGGTTTATCAGTACTATCTTTCGTTAATATACGATATTTGTTTTTCTCTTTCTGACTTACTTCACTCTGTATAATAGGCTCTAGGTTCATCCACCTCATTAGAACTGACTCAATGCATTCATTTTTATAGCTCAGTAATATTATTGACTATGCCAAAGCCTTTGACTGTGTGGATCACAATAAACTGTGGAAAATTCTGAAACAGATGGGAATACCATACCACCTGACCTGTCTCTTGAGAAACCTGTATGAAGGTCAGGAAGCAACAGTTAGAACTGGACATGGAACAACAGACTGGTTCCAAATAGGAAAAGGAGTACGTCAAGGCTGTATATTGTCACCCTGCTTATTTAACTTATATGCAGAGTACATTATGAGACATGCTGGGCTGGAAGAAACACAAGCTGGAATCAAGATTTCCGGGAGAAATATCAATAACCTCAGATATGCAGATGATACCACCCTAAAGGCAGAAAGTGAAGAAGAACTAACGAGCCTCTTTATGAAAGTGAAAGAGGAGAGTGAAAAAGTTGGCTTAAAGCTCAACGTTCAGAAAACTAAGATCATGGCATCTGGTCCCATCACTTCATGGGAAATAGATGGGGAAACAGTGTCAGACTTTATTTCTGGGGGCTCCAAAATCACTGCTGATGGTGATTGCAGCCATGAAATTAAAAGACGCTTACTCCTTGGAAGGAAGGTTATGACCAATCTAGATAGCATATCTAAAAGCAGAGACATTACTTTGCCAACAAAGGTCCGTTTAGTCAAGGCTATGGTTTTTCCAGTAGTCATGTATGGATGTGAGAGTTGGACGGTGAAGAAAGCTGAGCACCGAAGAACTGATGCTTTTGAAGTGTGGTGTTGGAGAAGACTCTTGAGAGTCCCTTGGACTGCAAGGAGATCCAACCAGTCCATCCTAAAGGAGATCAGTCCTGGGTGTTCATTGGAAGGACTGATGTTGAAGTTGAAACTCCAATACTTTGGCCACCTCATGCAAAGAGTTGACTCATTGGAAAAGACCCTGATGCTGGGAAGGATTGGGGGCAGGAGGAGAAGGGGACGACAGAGGATGAGATGGTTGGATGGCATCACTGACTCGATGGACATGGGTTTGGGTAGACTCCGGGAGTTGGTGATGGACAGGGAGGACTGGTGTGATGCAGTCCATGGGGTCGCAAAGAGTCGGACACGACTGAGCGACTGAACTGACTGAACTGAACTGAATTTTCCATGTATATATGTATCACTGCTTCTTTACCCATTCATTCAAACTTTTTTTTTTTCATTCAAGCTTTCTTTCTGTGGTTTCTCTGTGAGAGCTAGTTCAATCTTCCTCACAGCATGGTGGTTTCAGAGAAGAGAAGACAGGCAGTTTACATGGCAACTAGAATATAGTGATAGTGCTTCCAAAAACAAACTAGAAGCTGCCTCATCTTTCTGACCCAGGCAGCATTGTATTCTCTGCGATCATTTTATTACAAGTGGGTCAATCTCATCCAAATCCAGAGAGAGGTGAAATGACCCCATCTCTCAGTGGGACAAATGTCAAGGTCACACTGTAAGAAAAACGGATGGAGTGGGAGAAAATACTCTGGTCAACTGGGGACAATACAACCTACCCCATTTTACTTTCTGATAGGACTGGAATACCCTTCATTAATCTTCTATGTCAGAGCTTTTCTGGCTATTCTTAACCACGCTGGGCCACCATGCGGCTTGTGGGATCCTAGTTCTCGACCAGGGATCAAACCCCGGCCCTCTGCAATGGAAGTGCGGGAATCATAACCACTGGACCACCAGGGAAGCCCCTAAGGAGCATTTTTAGAAATCCGATAGTTGAGGTGAATACACTGATAATCATGTCTTAACGTTTTATCGTTTTCATAATATATATTTAGTTCTAACTATAAATAATTTCTCCGAAAATATGCTTTTAAAAATTAAATAATAGAGATGAATATTGTGTTTGGTCAGAGACAGGGTGGGTCTAAAATAAAAAGCACTGCTCTTGACTCATGTAATAATGGAGAAGTGGAGACATCCTTATGAACTGATGCTTCAGTTCAGTCGCTCAGTCGTGTCCAATTCTTTGCAACCCCATGAATCGCAGCACACCAGGCCTCCCTGTCCATCACCAACTCCCAGCATTTACCCAAACTCACGTCCATTGAGTTGGTGATGCCATCCAACTATCTCATCCTCTGTCGTCCCCTTCTCCTGCCTTCAATCTTTCCCAGCATCAGGGTCTTTTCAAATGAGTCAACTCTTCGCATGAGGTGGCCAAAGTATTGGAGTTTCAGCTTCAACATCAATCCTTCCAATGAACACTCAGGACTGATCTCCTTTAGGATGGACTGGTTGGATCTCCTTGCAGTCCAAGGGGCTCTCAAGAGTCTTCTCCTGATGCTTAGTTTAATATAAATACACTGCTAAATATAGAAATATTTGTAGTATGTACATATGCATTTACTGGTATACACACATATATTTCCTTGCTCTGCCAGCTGAGAGGGCCTAGAAGCAATGATATACCAGTAGCAATAAGCACACCTGGCACCCAGATTTTGTTTTCTAATGTCATTCTCAAATAAAATTTAAAAAAAATTAAAAAGATCCAGGGATCCTCAGAGAGGTGACTCATTCTAGAACTGGAGCAGGAAATATATGAGTGAGCCTGAAGCATCTTGTTAGAGCCAGGAAGTAAGGAAGTGGAAAAGAACAAACAAATAACAATCAAAAAATACAAAGCCTTACATTGGTGGGAATGTATCAAAGGAACATAGGAGCCAACTGGAAGCACTGCCAACAGTCAAAGCTGGAACAACTAAGCAACAAAATAAATAAAATAGAATTGGATTATAATAACCCAAAATATGAAATAAATACCCATGAGGGCATGTTGTTGTAAACAAATAATTGACTAGATAGAGAAGTGGAAAAGAAAAGGGACATATCTCCATTTCAGAAGAATTCTAATTAATTTATGTAGACAAAGTCTCCCAGAGGGGAAGAGTCCTTCTCCTTAAGTGTGAGCTATATATAATGACTTCAAAGAGGAGTGTCTGGAAAGGGAGGGAAAAAGTAGTAACTTTTGGGACTTTCCTGACAGTCCTGAGGTTAACACATCATGCTTCCACTTCAGGGGACACAGGTCCAATCTCTGGTCAAGGAACTAAGATCCCACATGCCACGCAGTGTGGCTATAAAACAAGGGGGAAAATAGTGACTTCACAGTGGAAAAATGTGACAAATACCACCTCAGGTAGGTGATCAAGCTCAATATCAACAGTAACAGAACATATTGGTGGGATGTATCCTTGTTAAGACCTCTTTGGTCTTCCTCCCTAGCACCTAGAACCTCAGTCTAATTGTAAGAAAACATCAGACAAATTCCAATAGAGGGGCATCCCACAAAATACTTGACTAATAGACTCCTCACAATTGTCAAGGTCACCAAAAAGAAGAAAAGTCTGAGAAATTATCACACCAAGAAGAGCCTAAGGAGACACAAAACTAAATGTAACATGGTATCATGGATGGGATGTTGGAGCAGAAAAGCAAAAACAGGGAAAAACTGAAGATTTCTAAATAAACCATAGTATTTAGTTAATAATAACATACTAAGTAAGGTTCATTAGTTATGGCTAATATACCCTATTAATGTAAGATGTTAATAAGAGGGGAAACTGGCTATGAGGTATACGGGAACTCTGAGCACTATCATCTCAATTTTCCTATAAATCTAAAACTGTTATAAGAAATAAAATCACACAAAATAAAACAAACAAAAAACCCAGAATGAAAATCAAAAACAAAAAAAAATCACTGCCCCCCTCCAGCTCAGGAGAAAAGATTCACAGGTCCCCATGAGCTGAAACTGTAAGTAGTACCAGCTATTGCCCACTCCCTCCTCCTCCCCCACCAATGCCCAGGGACTGAGGAAACCCAGCCAGGCACCTCCAGCCCCATTCCGGACTTTTCTATAGACTCAACGTGAAAAATCAGGCAGTCCCTAAGATGACAGAAAGGGCTGTTTCCCCCAGGACAACCTCCATCCAAAGCACAAACTAAACGGGGCCTTGGCAAGTCAGAGCTCATCCTGAAGAGTAAGTTCCCACCTAGCCTCAAGCCCTCTAACCCACATGGTCTGCTGCTCCCTAGTCCCCCAGTTCTTCCCCTTCCCCTTCCTGAGCCTCCATTCATGAAAGAGAATGGTGTGCTATTTTTGTCTGGTTTGGGGTATCAGGATGATGGTTGCCTCATAAAATGAGTTTGGAAGTTTTCCTTCCTCTGCAATGTTTTGGAACAGTTTCAGGATAGGTGTTAACTTCTCTAAATATTTGATAAAATCAGCCTGTGAAGCCATCAGGTCCTGAGCTTTTATTTGTTTGCAACCCCATGGACTGTAGCCTGCCAGGTTCCTCTATCCACGGAATTTTTTAGACAAGAATCCTGGAGTGGGTTGCCATTCCCTTCTCTAGGGTATTTTCCCAACCCAGGGGTCAAACCTGGGGCCTCCCACATTGCAGGCATATTCTTTACTGTCTGAGCCACCAGGGAAGCCCCATAAAATGAGTTTGGAAGTATTCTTTCCTCTGCAATTTTTTGGGAACAGTTTCAGGACAGGTGTTAACTCTAAATGTTTGATAAAATTCGCCTGTGAAGCTGTCAGGTCCTGAACTTTTGTTTGCTGGGAGGTTTTTAACCACGGTTTCAATTTCAGCGTTTGTGAGTGGTCTGTCTTGTTCCACTATTTTAGAGATCTGTCCTTCCCATCACCACCCCCAAAGAGTTTAGAACCACTTTGTAGGAAAAACAGAATTGATGCATTACAAATAATGTGCAGATGGTACACAAATCAAGAAGGCCTGTATTGGAAATGCTCAGTGCAGGGTTTTTACATGCCTGCATCTATGTAAAAATACAGTGTGTTCGAATGACAAGGGTGAAAAGGAGCATATCCTTATAGGTGACCTTTCCAAACCCCGCTTGGACTTCTTCGTCTCCTGTGGCCATCACCTCCTTGCCACTCCTACAACACCACAGACTCCACCATAAGCCAGAAATACTCTACAGGTCTCCCCACTATAAGAGCATTCCCATGAAACCTTTAAGCCTAGATGGCATAAAGCAAAGAAGCAATTATCTTGGGACACATCTCATTAACTAACGGTTGCACAAAATAAATCAAGATTAAGCACAGATGCTCACAGACACAGTTCAAAGCTCTGGGGGCTTGACGCTGAGATGCTGAGTATAGTTTCTGGGGAAGGAGCTTTGCGGTCTACCTCTCTAGCAGTTCAGGGTGCAAGCTGCCTCTGTAACAACTCCCTGCAAAACAAATGATGAATGCTATTTTCACTTTCACCTTTTTTCATAAAATTGAAAATCCTCCTCGGATCTCTTTTGGTCAGCAAAAACAGGTACTAAGGCAGGTCTCTCATAAAAGAGAAAAAGTGGGGGATCCCTGTAACTCTCAAATTCAGACATTTATGACTTCAGCCATCTATCCCTCGACCCTCTTTGTCTGTTACCCATTAGACTAATGCTACTCAAAATGTGGCCAGTGGCCCAGAAGTCTGCCAACTGTTACAGAGACAAGGGTTAAAATCTTAGTCTCATTAATCTGCTCCTAGCAAAGGATGACAGTATGGTCTGAATGTTTGTCCCCCTCCAAAATCCATACATTGAAATCTTAACGCCCAGGGTGATGGTCTTAGGAGGTGGAGGCCTTCAGGTGATTAGATCATGAGGGTGAAATTATGGGCATACCTCGTTTTATGGTGCTTTGCTTTTTACTTTTTTTTATAGATTGAAGGTTTGTGGCAATTCTGCATTGAGCAAAGCTATCAGTGCCATTTTTCCAACAGCATTTGCTTACTTCCTGCCTCTGTGTTGCATTCTAGTAATTCTCACATTTCAAACTTTTTATTATTATTACATTTGTTATGATGGTCTGTGATCAGTGATCTTTGATGTTATTGTAATTGTTTAGGGGCAGGTGTCCATATAAGATAGCGAAATTAAACGATAAATATGTGTTCTAACTGCTCCACCAATTGGTCAGTCCCCTGTCTCTCCCCATCTCCTCGGATTTCCCTGAGACACAATAATATTGAAATTAGATCAGTTAATAACCCTACAATGGCCTCTAAGTGTTCAAGGGAAAGAAAGAGTTAATTGATACAGACTTAACTGTTGCCTTATTTTAAGAAATTGCCACAGCCACCCCCTCCTGTAGCAACCACCAACATCAAGGCAAGACCCTCCACCAGCAAAAAATTACAACTTGCTGAAGGTTCGGATAATGGTTAGCATTTTTTAGCAATAAAATATTTTTAATATTTATATTTATTTATTTGGCTGTATCAGGTCTTAGTTGCATGCGGGATCTAGTTCCCTGACCAGGGATTGAACCTGGGCCCCCTGCCCTGGGAGTGAAGAATCTTAGTCACTGGACCACCAGGGAAGTCCATGTATTTTTTAACTAAAGTACGTATAATTTTTAGACATGATGGTATTGTACACTTAGTAGATATAGTACAGTAAGCTTAACTTTTATATACACTGGGAAACCCAAAAATATGTGACTTGCTTTATCGTCACATCGCTTTATTGGAGCGATTATTGGAGACATTAGAATGTTATTCGCTTTATCGGAGACATTAGAATCGAGCCCACACTATCTCTTAGGGATGCCTGTAATACATTTATAAAAGAGAACTGAGAGAGCTCCTTTGCCTTTTCACCCTGTGAGGACCTGCGACCTGGAAGAGGGTCCTCACTGGACCATGCTGGCATCCTGATCTTAGACTTCTAGCCTCCAGAACTGTGAGAAATACATGTTTACTGTTTATAAGCTAGCCAGTCTGTGGTATTTTGTTATGGCATCCCAAAGGAACCACAACAGACTACTCCAAAAGCAGCAGCCCCAAAGCTCAGATTAGCTATGAAAAAATACACGACCATTTTCAGTAGCACTCAGTTAATACCGACAGTTGACACAGTCATGCAAACACGGAACTCTTTGGCTCCACGGCCCCACAGTGGAACATGAGGCTGCCCCCATGGGCCTTGGACAGTTCCACAATTTCATGTCCTTTTTCAGTTCTTACGGGCAAAGGATAACTACTTTCATTACCTTTTCAGGTCCAACTGCACGCTTCTTACTAGCAACATTCTAACCGATGGTGAGTAAAATCTGGCATTTGGAAAGTAAATTGGCACGGATTGTTTACTAAAAATCTCTGCTTCAGAGTTCCACAGGGGGCCTGTTTGCCCTTAACCCCTGGTGACCTGGCAAACCCCCTATATGTGACCACGTGACAAGAGCTGGCATTCCCACTATTTGCAGGAAGGTGACTTTTGTAGCAGTGAATCATCAGCCTTGTGTGGAGTTGGTCATGCTGCTATTCTTGCTTTTTTAAAAAATAAGTTATCTTTAGCTCTATCATTATCAGCTTTGTTTTGGATTGGATGGTTGGCCTCACAATGTGTAGACTGCATATCTGCATTAACATTATTCTTGGTCTGTAACTTTCCGGTGACTTTCCAGTGACTGAGACTTTAAGGCATGCATTATGGTTTAAGTATTCCTATTGCAAGAGCAGATGTACACACAACCCACTCAAAATTTGTTGGTGCACAGATAGTTCATTAGTGACATTCTGTTTGTAAACAGATGGTATTTAAGTTGCTTGCAACATTATCTCAACACGTGTAAAAATACACTTTTACACTTACAGGACATTGTTTTATAATACAAATTCTTGTATACAAACTCTGCAAGATGTGCATTGTGTTCATCTACAGATCATTACTACTGAGTTTTGTTTCCCAGTTGAAAGTGGGCTGGCCAGATGGGCCTGTAGTCATTGCCATGTTACAGAGTCACAGAGCCTTAAAATTCATTCAGAGCAAACGCCTGTGCCAGTAACTGTCATTTTCCACAACAGTTGCTGCCTAAGTGCTCTCTGTATATATACAAAATGACATTAGGCCTACCAGGTTTCCCCAGAAACAAGGGAAAAGTTCTGCCTACAATCCTGCCAGACAAACTGCCCAGCATTTCCCAGCTCCTTTCTTATGCTAGAGTCAAAGGTCTTGGCACCAAGATAAGCTGAAGACTAAAGTATCAGCCACCCCCATTCCCACCAGAGTCTTATCCACAAAAAGCTCTTCCCAGCCTCATACCTAGGAATGAGGAATCTGGGGGCCAACATGGCGGGGGTGGGGTGGGCTTCCCTGATCCATTTTTCAAACTACACCAGGAGTCAACATCTCTCCTGGGACTTTTCAGGGATTTTCAGAAGAGTCCCATTCCTAAACCAGCTCAGCTAGACGGCAAAGGCCCTGCTTCCCCCAGACAGTGAATTAGAGCCTCGTGGGTCCAAAAGAGAGTCCAGCTTTCACCTGGCAACAGACTTTGGAAGATGTCCCAGCCCCAAAGGGAGGGTGTGGACTTCCAAACCAGTCCCCTAACCTAGCACCAGGTCTCACCCCACCCCAACCACTCTATTCGAGGCCAGAGGAGTCACAGATTTCACAAGCAAGCCCAGCCATCTGATGGCTCCAACACGCTTCCCTCTGTTCCCTGCAAGGACAGACCCCACCCCTAGACCGGCGGGCATTCTGTGCCCGTGGATGATGTTCTGCTCTGGCAAATGCCAGTGGAGAGGTGGCAGCAGAGCAGGGAGAGATGAGGGGCACAGCAGATCCATGGGACTTCGGAGCCTTTGTCAAGGGCTAGGACTGCTTCCAGGCTGCTGTCAGCCCTCAAGAGTGCAGGCACTCTCTGGGTAGGGCTTCTGCTGCCCCAGTGTCCAAGGATAATGACATCAGGCAGACAGTGTGCTGAAGCCTCTGTTAGTGGCTTAAGCCAAGGACTGCAAATGCAGGAGACTCACCCCCTGTGCACTCTGTAAATTGGCTTAGCATGAGCCCTGAGGAACGGCTAAGTCAGAAGCTCAGGTCCCAGCCTCACCATGACCTCAGAGAGTCCCCAGGCTCTGCAGGCTCAGGCCTCAGTTTTGCAACCTGTAAACTGAGAGAATAACACAAGATTGAATCAAAGGGCTTTTGCCCTGAGTGTGTTGTTTTTGTTCCTTTGTGTACATTCCGGATCCTTGTGTTACATACATGAACTGCTCTCTAGGACCCCCATGTAACTGTGTCCTGGGGTGCAAACATGAGGAATCATGTGTTTGTGTTGGGGGAGGAGAGACCCCAGAACAATATCCTCCCCATCCCCTCTCAATAGGAGGAAGCCACCGACTTCCTCCCTTTCCTGTCTCCTGCCTCCTGCCCGCTGGCAAGACTGAGGACCACGGGGAGAAGAGGGAAAGGGAAACGGTCCAACAGTCCCCAGGTCTGTCCTTACCACAACCCTCCCCCCACCCTCAGTGACCCCATTCCAGGACCTTCCAGGCCACACCCATCCCCAGACTAGGGGGGCCTAGAGGCCCAGAAGCAGGATAAGTCCTCCCCACCCCTCCCACCCAAGCTAACTCATTTCCTCTTCCTCCCTAACACCAACACACACTGACAGCACAGGCTGAGCAACCAGACCCAGAGTGACTGACCCTGGGCCCTGCTTGTGCTGGCTGGCGCAGTCAGCCTCCGGAGTATGGTCTGGCTGGAGCCCCCTTTGCTGCTCCCCATCTTCTTCCTGGCTTCTCATGTTGGTAAGTCTCTCCCTGCCCAGGGCCTTGACTACCCCCGCCCCCAAAACCCTATCATCATTGCTATCTCTTTCCTCCACACTCTGATTCACTGGAAAGTGGGATCAGGGCCTGGAAAACCCAGGCAGAAGCTAGGGATTGGGGGAGGGGAGCATCCACAGACTGTGTTGGATTTGAACATCAGTGGGGAGCAGCAGAGCCTCTAGGCCCCCTGAAGTTTTCAGGGGGTGCTCATACGGTCAGTGTGTGGGACTAACTCAGTTAGTCATTCGACAAACATTTATCGAGCACCAACAATATTCCAAGAGCTGTAAGAGGCAGAGAGCTTCTAGAGCTGTATAACAGATTCAATGATGTTGACCTCCTATGGCTGTAACTGGGTTTCAATGATGTAATTTACACAGAGCACTTGCTAAGAGCTTCTGAATACGTAGTAGCCAATTTCTTCAGCTGCCGCCCAAAGAGGATTAGAACACAAAGGTCACCTTGAGAGGTTCGCGGTCTAGTGGGGGACCCGGGACACCGGGTGAGCACGGAACAGACACAGAGGAACACTGAAGAGTCAGCCTACTCTACCTCAGGATAGGAGATGAAAATGGATCAGGACAGACTTCACTCAGAGGGTGGTCTTCATTCCAGGACAATCAGAATAATAGACACAAGTCTCAGAGAAGTGGAAGTAGAGGGGAGTGAGGGATCCTGGAGGGAACGCACAGCAGGAGGAGCAGTGGGAACAGCAAGGGAGCTCTACAGCAAGCTCTGCATCGTGAAGGGCAATAGGGAGCCACGGAAGGTTGTAGGCCAGAGAGTCACAAGGTCTCGGATGGGTCAGTTAGGAGGACAGTCTCAGGCAAGAGTGTGGCTATCAGGATGGTCCATGGAACCAAGGATGAGGGTTAACAAGGGGAGACTTGAGGATGGGGATGAAGTCTAGAGGTTCTGAGGAAACAGAATTTTGTGACTGATTGGGGCAGTCAGGATAGTGCTTCAAGGTGTGGACTTTAGAGTCAGACAACCAGGCTCTGCCAGTTACTAATTGCATGCCCTTGGGTAAGTTATTTATCTGAGCCTTAATTTGCCAGCTATAAAACTGGCAAACTCTCAGGAGAGCTGGGACGATAAAACTAGAGAACATAAGTAAAGTACATGGCATATAACTGATCTCCGACAGACATTCATTATGACAGCAGCAGTATGAAATGTCTCGGAAGTTTGTACCTCAGGTGGGTTTTGCAGTCTGCTGAGGCAGGAAGTCGAGAGAGGAGCATGTTTGGGGAGAGGTGAGAGGCCTGCCCAGGGTTACTGACTCAGAAGTGATGGTGAAGGCCCAGAGAGGGGATCAGCTTACTAGAGGAAGCCTAGAGAATAATTTCTATGACCCTCCTCTGTGGATGGAAAGACATCAACTTGTGCAGAGTGTGAAGATCCAAAGGAAAACAGGTGCTCGGCACAGGACAGACAAGTCAGCTTCATTTACTTGTGGCAGGCTTTCAAAGAATATCCATTGATAAGCAAAGGAGCATCTAAACCAACTAACCACTTGGCAGTGAACAGGCAGGGACAGAGTAGGAGGGGCTTGAAAAGGCATGGGGTCCCAGGACTGAGGAAGCTCAGCTGAGCCTAGACTCCAGCTCTCCGAGGTCCCTCCTAGCCCTGGCCTCACACCCTATGCCCCAGCCACTTTGAACTTGGACAGCCCCCTGTCCACACCACGATATTTTTCATTCTACACATTTACTCGGGCTCTGGGACTTCCCAGGTGGCGCTAATGATAAAGAACCCACCTGCCAATGCTGGAGACATAAGATACACGGGTTCAATCCCTGGGTCAGGAAGATCCCCTGGAGAAGGGAATGGCAACCCACTCCAGTAGTCTTGCTGGAGAATCCCCATGGACAGAGGAGCCTGGAGGGCTACAGCCCACAGGGTCGCAAAGAGTCGGACACAACTGAAGCAACCTAGTGTGTACCAATGCATGTCCTCTGCCTAGAATGTCCTTCCCACCAATGACTTCTCCCTGTCCTCATTCTCAAATCCCCACCCTGTATCCTGCTCAGCTTTAAGACCCTCAAGCTGTATCTCCCAGGAGGCACCTCTTCAGCCCCTGTCTCCCCTATGCTGGGTTAGGTGTCCCTTCTCCGTGCTCCCTACACAGTCTCGTGCATTTGATAGGTTTGTCCACATCTGTCTCCCCACCCTGGAGGAAGCTCTGTAGAAGGCAAAGACCAAGGCCCACCTGGTGTCCATGCATGTTTCAGCCCCAAGTGGGCCCTAGGGCCTGCCCTCCCTGCTTCTGGCCTTTTGCTGGGACCAGAGCTCTCTTCCTTTCTGCTCCATAACCACCTGGCTGCAGAATCCAGCCTCTCCCGCCTTCAATCTCAGCACAGCAAACCGGTCCAGATTCCGGAGCGACGTGGGGACCAGAGCAACGGGAGGGGTCCCTCCAAGACACTTCTGATCTTTAGCGCTCTCCTAGCCGGCAATCTGGGGGTGGGGGGGTGGGAGGTGGAGGGGGGCAGGGAGAGCGGCTCCCCTTTGCGGAGCAGCTGTAGAGACAGGTCAGGAAAGGGGACTGCCGGGAATAGAGTGAGGAAACGGTGATGGGGCGCATAGATCATTCTTTCTTTGCGAAGGCTGGGCTGTAAAGGGAAGCCATCTGGCTAGAGAAGGGAGGGGATGGGGAGGCTAGGGAAGGGGCTTTGTTTTTGTTTTTGTTCTGTTAGGATGAGGAGACTCGAGGGAAAGGGGCCGGTGCACCGGGAAGGGGATAGAGACAGGAAGGGAGGCGGATGGACGTGCCTGATGAAGTGCAGTGCCTGGGGAGGAGGGGGGAGGAGAGGGGAGAGGCCGCGAAGAGAGGGGCGAGAGGCGGAGGGCGAGGCAGGGGGAGGGCCGGGACCCTGCCAGATCGGAGCCCGGTGTCCCGGCCCAGGGGCGGCGGTGGACCTGACGCTGCTGGCCGACCTGCGTCTGACCGAGCCCCAGCGCTTCTTCCTGACCTGCGTGTCCGGGGAGGCGGGGGCGGGCAGGGGCTCGGACGCCTGGGGGCCCCCGCTGCTGCTGGAGAAGGACGACCGCATCGTGCGCACGCCCCGGCCCTGGCAGCCCCAGCACCTCGCCCGCAACGGCTCGCGCCAAGTGACGGTGCGCGGCTTCCCGCAGCCCTCCGACCTGGTGGGCGTCTTCTCCTGCGTGGGCGGCGCGGGGGCGCGGCGCACGCGCGTCCTCTATGTGCACAACAGCCCCGGGGGTGAGTCCGGCCGCCGGTGAGCGGGAGGAGGGGAGGAGGGGCTGCCCTTGACCCTCGACCCCTGACCCCACCCTCCATCCGCCTCGCAGCCCACCTGCTCCCGGACAAGGTCACACACACAGTGAACAAGGGCGACACGGCTGTGCTTTCCGCGCGGGTGCGCAAGGAGAAACAGACAGATGTGATCTGGAAGAGCAACGGTAAGAGGGGAGGCATCTGAACTGGGCGGGCAGGTGAACCCATAGTTCTGACGCCCCGGCGCTTCCATGGCCCTCGAAGCTCCCAGGGCTGGCCCCGGACACAGCCGTGGCTCCATACACCTGTTACCGGCTCTGGCCAGCCTCCGGGGCGCATCCTCTCTTCTGCACCAGATCCATGGGAAGCACCCGCATCCTACTCATCTCTGGCTGTGAGATGTCCTACTGCGCCCGGAGGACCAGCAGCTTCATGGTCAGCTGCCTCCTTCCCTGTCACCCCCCAGTTAGCTGTGTTAACCCCTCCCAGTTGGACTCTCCCAGAAGGTAGCAAGTGCTATCACATAGCAGGTCTGGCAGGGAGCAGAAGCCCCCCCCCGCCCCCCCTGCTGAAGAAGAGAAGGGGTAACAAAGTTCCAGCACAGGCAAGGGACATTTGGCCTCTTCCAGAGATCTGTCCAGACGGGAGCAGGGGCCTGGGCAGGCCTGGGGATCTCAGCCCGGGCCTGCCCCCACCTGGCCCTGTCCGGTCCTCTGGCCACCGCAGAGGAGGAAGCCATTTTTCTGTATGGCCCCAAAGATTCCTGCCTCAGCTCTCACACCCACAGCCCTTTCGCTGCCTCTTGTGTCCCTGCACTCTTGAGCCAAAGATTTTCCCTCCTGAGCTCCAGGGTCCTTAAACTAACAAGAGACGTGGAGTCAGGTAGACCCGCGTTCTCTAGAATCTCTCTTCCATCCTGAGCAAAGAGGAAAGGGGGAGGGGTGCGGGGACGAGAACCCTAATATTAGGGTCCACAGATCCTGCAAGGAGAGGCTCCTGGGAATTAACTGCACAAAGAAGAGGGCAGAAGCATTCCAGGAGGAGGGTTGATAAGAGCAAAGACAGGAAGCTGTGAGATACCACATTGTTTCTAGAAGAGATAAAAGCAATTCAGGAATGCTATAAGTCAAGATGTGGAGAGGTATGGGGCTAAAGGGCTGCACGGTAGCCAAGCTGGTGAAAATGCTGTGTTGAGGAGTCCGATGCTGTCCCTTGGGCAGTGAAGAACTACTGAAGAGCTTAAGCTGGGGAGCTACGGTGGGGTCTATTGGAGAAAAATCTCACTGGTCACCCGAAGTGGAGGATGGACAGGAATCAGGGAAACTGGAGGCAGAGAGACAGCTTGGAAGGCTATGGGAGGCTGGGAGCAGGGTAGTGGCAGTGAGCATGAAGAGAAGCGGGCAGCTTTAGGAGACAAGGAAGAGGTGGACTGAACAGGACTTGGTGATTTACTGAGTGGTTGGTGGAGTGTGGAAAAGAGGCTGCCTCCCACATTTCTGGCTCAGATCCAGACACTCACTGGTGCCTTCCCCTGGTCTGCTCACTCTGCCTGGCTCACGCTAATGTGACTCAGGATAAGATGGGCAGAGGAAGGGGACCCCAGCTCTTGTGTGATGCTGAGGCCTGTATCCTGTTTATGCCCCCAGGATCCTATTTCTACACCCTGGACTGGCACGAGGCCCAGGACGGGCAGTTCTTGCTGCAGCTCCCAAACGTGCAGCCGTCATCGAGCGGCATCTACAGTGCCACATACCTGGAAGCCAGCCCACTGGGCAGCGCCTTCTTTCGACTCATCGTGCGGGGTCAGGAGCAGAGGGCAGAGGTGGTGGGTGATATGGGAGGTTGGGAGCCCTGTGCATACTTCCTGTGGATCCCCTGAGCCCCCACCCAGGGATGCCCCAGTCCTCAAGAGGCAGTGGTCCAGTGGGTGAGGGTCAGCTGCTGAGAGTACATTCCTGCAGGCTGTGAGGCGGGGCGCTGGGGACAAGACTGTACCAAGGAATGCCCAGGCTGCCTGCATGGAGGTGTCTGCCATGATCAGGATGGCGAGTGTGTGTGCCCCCCTGGATTCACCGGGACCCGCTGTGAGCAGGGTAAGGAGGAGGGGGCACCAGGACCTGGGCAGGAGAGGATGCCTGGCTGGGAGAAGACTCTCAAACCACGAGGATGGACTTGGAGGATGAGCATGTTCCAGTAGGTCTTGAATGCTGAAACCCAACAGAGGCTTCTATACCCACCTGCCCTCTTTCTAGCCTGCAGAGAAGGCCGTTTTGGGCAGAGCTGCCAGGAGCAGTGCCCAGGCACATCAGGCTGCCGGGGCCTCACCTTCTGCCTCCCAGACCCCTATGGCTGTTCTTGTGGATCTGGCTGGAGAGGAAGCCAGTGCCAGGAAGGTATGGACTAACCCACCCTCCGTAGTCTCTGACCAGACAGCTGGCTGCAAGCCCGGCCCCAACTCTTCTTTCCAGCCTTGCCTCACACACCAAGCCCTCCACCGTCCCCTGCTCACTTGACCAGTGCCCTCTCCGCCCAGCCTGGCATTCCCCAGGCCCCAGCTGTGCCCTTGTTGCCCCTGACCTGTGCCCCTCTAACTACACCCCCTCTGTGCCCAGCCTGTGCCCCAGGTCGTTTTGGAGCTGACTGCCACCTCCAGTGCCAGTGTCAGAATGGTGGTACTTGTGACCGCTTCAGCGGCTGTGTCTGCCCCTCCGGGTGGCATGGGATGCACTGTGAGAAGTCAGGTACGAGCACAGGGTGTGGCTCTGAGGTCCCTCGGAACAGGTCAGCTTCACCAGATGCATCCCCCTGGCTCAAGGCCCCTCTTCCCCTGGGGATGGGCAGCAGCCCAGGGTGGGTGGGAGCCCAGAGTGGGCCCTGACCAACCCGAGAGAGTCAGGGAGGGCCTCTGGAAAGAGGCATGATCTCAGACGGGGTATGAAGGACGGGAGAAAGATGGCCAGGGAGAGAGCAGGGCAAAGGGAGAGAGCAGGGCAAAGGCCAGGGGATTGAGGACTCAAGCTTTAATACCGGAACAGTGGCGTGAGGAGAGGCTCTGAAGTGGTCAGAGGAGGCCAACTCTCAGGGCGTTTGAATGACAGGCCGTAGGATTTGCACTGCATATGATAGCCCCGCAGGGAAGGGTCGAAGAGGTCCCGTGCTGTCAGGTGTGGGTTCGAGAGAGGACCCCAACTGCTTGGGAGGGAGTGGGAGCAGGAGAGCCCAGAGGATGTGTCACGGGGCCCAGAAATGATAGAGGCCTGAACCAGGGTTCTGGTGGTGAGGCTGGCGAGGGGTCTGGTCTCAGTGTGGGAGGGTCTGAGGAGGCAGAGGGCACAAGAGGCAGATTCGGGGGCCGGTAGAAGTGGGTGTGAGGGCCTGGAGGTGTTGCCGGGACTTTGCTGGCTTGCAGGCCTGCGTGACTGGGATGCTGGCGGTGCCTCCACTAAGATAAAAGACTCAGAGTGGGGGCGGGGAGGGGTGGCTCTGTGGCAGTCGTGTGTCTGCCCTTACAGGGCCTCCAGGATGAGTGTCCCCTCTCTCCCCAGACCGGATCCCCCAGATCTTGGACATGGTCTCAGAACTGGAGTTCAACTTAGACACAACACCCCGGATCAACTGTGCCGCGGCGGGGAACCCCTTCCCAGTCCGGGGCAGCATGGAGCTCCGCAAGCCGGACGGCATGGTGCTGCTGGTGAGCCCCATGACCCCAGCCCAGGGCCCCTGCCCACCCCCAGGCTCCTCCACCCCTCGGGGCTTTCTGCAGGCTCTGCCCACTGGCCTGGCCACAGCTCAAATGAGGTCAGGCAGATTGTTGAGGAACCACCTCCCAGTCTCTGTCCCCTTGTCAGCCTGGACAAACACACAAGCCTCTGCCACATGGCACACCTTCTCTGAGGCCTGTCCCTTTCCCCTGCCTCTCTCAGTCCACCAAAGCCATTGTCGAGCCAGATAGAACCACAGCCGAGTTCGAGGTGCCCCGCTTGGCTCTTGGGGACAGTGGACTCTGGGAATGCCGCGTGTCCACATCTGGTGGCCAGGATAGTCGACGCTTCAGGATCAATGTCAAAGGTCAGTGATGTCCCGGGTCCATGGAGGATAGATGGCAGACAGAGTGGGCGCTAGCCGAGGCTGCTCAGATAGGAGCAGGAAGGGCAAGAGCATGTAAGGTCACAGCCCAGCACCAGGCAGAGAAGAGGGCATCATCAGCCTGAGGCCTGGGCCGGGCACTCTCCAGGCTGGAGTGTAGCTCAGTCCCACCTGAAAAGGGAACCCATGCCCCAGAAATGGGACACTCTCCAGCCTTGCCCTGGGCAGTGCTCTCTTTCTATCTCCCCCGCTCCACAGATACACGGTTCCTTTCACTCCACTTCTGGGATGCTGTGTTCCCTCCAAACCCGAGTCACACCACCGGGTACCCAGTGCTACGACAGGGGAATGCCTGGGGCTGTGGACCTGTTTCATTTCCCAGAAGTGCTTCCTGGTGAATAAGGAGGCAGCTGCCGGTGCCCAGGATTGCTCAGAGCATAGTACCCCCACCCCAGTCTAGGTGTCCCCTACCTTCTCCAGCCCCATAAACGTCAGATGTTCACAGCCCCTCCTACCCCCTGGTCCTCTTTCCCTGTGCTCCTGACCCCCGCCACCACCTCCCCTGACATGAGCCCAGACCTCTTGTCCCTCTCCCTCTTTCTCACTGTCCGACTCTGCTTCCCATCCTCTCTCTACTTCTCTGTCGCCCCCTCCACCACCCAGGGTCCCACCTCCAGCCTTCCTCTTCTCACTCTCCCCAGGCCACTTGGCTTTCAATCTTCACTACAAGTTCTAGCTCCATCATCTAAGCAAGTTACCTTGCCCCTCACAGCTTGTTTCTCTCTCTGTAAAATGAGGATATCAGCACTCCCTTGATAGGATTGCTGTGAAGATTAAATTAGATGATGCGTTTAAGCATTTGCCACAGTGCCTGACACAGGGTATGTGCTCAATGTATGTTGACATTTATTGCTATTAGTAGTTATAATGTCACCTGTTCCTAAGATTTCAACCATTCCATGGCAACTCCCAGATACGATCTGCAGCCTGGACCCCTCTCCTGGGCTCCAGACCTCTGCATAGTGGGGGTCTGGTTCTTAAGTCAGTGGGGAAGTCACCTGGTCCATGACTCAGGGGCCCCACTGCAGGTCACCTAACCCTCTGCGTGAGCCACAGGCCCAGGGGCTCCATAGGATCCAAACTGGGCCTTCCTCTCCCCCCAGGCCAGCACTTCTTCCTTACATGTGTGTTCCTGCCTGACAACATTGTTCCTTCCCACCCCTTCCACCACACCCCTGCATCCTCCTGACCCTCCTCCCTTCCCCCATCCATCCATTTATCCATGCATGCATTCATCCATACATACATCCATTTTTCTTAGAAAATCCATCTGGAAAATGTTTGGATGAGGCGAGGGAACCAGTTGAGACATTAATGCAATAATCTGGACAGAAGAGCGGGTGAGGAAGATAAGCAGGAGCACAAAAGCTGTTTGGGATAAGATGGGCTGATTTTAGATGGCCTGGCCAGACAGACTTTGTTTAAACCCTGGCTGCATGTCCTTAAGCAGGTCATTGCATGTCTCTGAGCCTCAGTTTCTTCATTCTTAAGATAGGGATGATGAGCCCTGCCTGAAGGCAGTTGTCAGAATTAGAGACCATGCACTTGAAGCATCTGGGTAGAGCAGGTGCTTCATCACCTGCTACTTTTTTTTTAATTAAGAGAGTGATAGATGATGGGGGATGGGCAGAGAGCAGGGTGACCCTGCCTTGGGCTTCAGCTTTCTCTGTCCTCCCCCACATTGCATGGCAGAGTGCCCGCCCCCAAACCCCTGTCTGGCCATGTCACTCCCTTACCTAACATCTTCTGGGACACCCTCATCTCCTTGTTGCCGAGTCCCTATGCCCTGAGCTGTCCTCCCTGGGCCCTGGCCACTCTGATCATCTGTTGCACCTGGTCTCTCCCCAGCCCAGGGGGCTCCCCAGGTCCAAACTGAGACCCAGAGTTATCTTTGATGCCCAGAGCTCAGAGTCTGCCCCTGTGTCCAAGGGCTGGGTGGGCCACGCCTTACCCTGAGTCTCCTGGCAGTGCCACCAGTGCCCCTGACCGCCCCGAGGCTTCTGGCCAAGCAGAGCCGCCAGCTCGTGGTCTCCCCGCTGGTCTCCTTCTCTGGGGACGGACCCATCGCCTCTGTTCGCCTGCACTACAGGCCCCAGGACAGCACCATGGCCTGGTCCACTATCGTGGGTGAGGGGGCCAAGAGCTAGGGGCAGGATGGGGTGTCAGGTAGTAATGAGGGGGATGGAGGGATGGAAAGGGAGGGGGAAATGTGTGGAGAAGAGAGGGGTTGAAGGGGAAGTGGAGGCTTCTGGAAGGGGTTGGGGCTGAATGCTGTGTGCTGTGCACCCCGCCCCCAGTGGACCCCAGTGAGAACGTGACATTAATGAACCTGAGGCCAAAGACGGGATACAGTGTCCGTGTGCAGCTGAGCCGGCCGGGGGAAGGCGGGGAGGGGGCCTGGGGGCCTCCCACCCTTATGACCACAGACTGTCCTGGTGAGAGGCCAAGAGTCACCCCTTTCTCTTCCCCAGGGGTCACTGTCCTGTGCACTCCGGGGTTGTCTCGGCTTGTCTGCCCCAGGGGTCCCTGCCTTTCCCACTGGACGTTGTCCCTGGGGGTTCACCATCCCATCCGGCCCCCAGGACCTACCAGACAGTTCTGACCTCTACCTCTGGCCCCAGAGCCCTTGTTGAAGCCGTGGCTGGAGGGCTGGCATGTGGAGGGCCCCGACCGGTTGCGAGTGAGCTGGTCCTTACCCCCGGTGCCGGGGCCACTGGTGGGCGATGGCTTCCTGCTGCGCCTGTGGGACGGGGCCCGGGGACAGGAGCGGCGGGAGAACGTCTCGTCCCCCCAGGCCCGCACCGCCCTCCTGACTGGACTCACACCTGGCACCCACTACCAGCTGGACGTGCGGCTCTACCACTGCACCCTCCTGGGCCCGGCCTCGCCCGCAGCACGCGTGCTCCTGCCCCCCAGCGGTACGCTCGGGAGTGGGTGGCAGGCTCGTGATGAGGGAGGGCAGGGCATGCAGGGAACGCGGGGCCCGAAAGGACATGGGAGGTTACAGGAGCCTGGATGGACAGGCAGCGATCACAGGACATGGAAACCGGGGCGCAGGGAGGACCTGGGTGTCAGGCAGACAGGAGCACAGGGACGACAGGACACAGGGGAGCATCCAGGATGCCAGGAGGATGTGGGCCTCCAGGAGTAACTGGGACAGAGGAGAGCCCAGGGAGATCATGGGAGGGGGTGGGGTGTGAGGAGGACATGGGACCCGGGGGAGATGGCGACACTGCAAGGAAGACTTGGGATGTAAGGGGAAGCAGAAGCTCGCTGGTGAAGGAGGCCACAGCGAGAGGAATATTCGGCTCAGGAAGGAACGGGGAAGTCGGCAGCGGATCTCCCATTCTGGGGTCAGTAGAGCTGGGGACACAGCTAGAGCGAATCTGTCCGACCCCACAGCCACACAGCCTGGTCCCATCTGAGCCCCACCTTCCCACCCCATCTCCCCAGGGCCCCCAGCCCCCCGACACCTCCATGCCCAGGCCCTTTCAGACTCTGAGATCCAGCTGATGTGGCAGCGCCCCGAGGCTCCAGCTGGGCCTATATCCAAGTACATCGTGGAGGTGCAGGTGGCGGGGGGCTCCGGAGACCCGCTGTGGATGGACGTGGACAGGCCCGAGGAGACGAGCACCATCGTCCGCGGCCTCAACGCCAGCACGCGCTACCTCTTCCGCGTGCGGGCCAGTGTCCAGGGCCCCGGCGACTGGAGCAACGTGGTAGAACAGTCCACCTTGGGCAACGGTGAGAAGAGGGGATGCCCGGGCCACGGGGTCAGTCACGGTGCTCTCCCCAGCACATGATCCCCTGCCTTGGATCCAGGGCCTCCTAGGCCCCTCCCAACAAGTGATGTGACGCCTGGCACTGGGGACTCTGACCCTTCCCTTCTTTCATTTTTCAAGTTTTTCTTTGACGTGAACCTTCTTTTTTTTTTAATTAATTTATTTATTTTTGGCTGTTCTGGGTCTTCTTTGCTGTGTGAAGGCTTTCTCTAGTTGGGGTGAGGGGGACTACTCTCTAGTTGCCATGTTCCGACTTCTTATTGCAGTGGCTTCTCTGTTGTTGTGGAGCACAGGCATTAGTAGTTATGGTTCGAGGGCTCTGATTTGCAGGCTCAGTAGTTGTGGCACACAGGCTTAGTTGCCCTGAGGTATGTGGAATCTTCTGGGACCGGGGATCGAGCCCGTGTCCCCTGCATTGGCAGGAGGATTCTTAACCACTGTATCAACAGGGGAGTCCGACCCTTCCCTTCTTATGATCCATTGTCCGAGTGCTGGGAAAATCATGACATTCCAGCAACCTGCTGGTCCTAGGCCTGACATCCCCACTCCCTCCCTGGTACTGGGATCTCCACCTCTGTGTGACCCCGTGGTGGCCTCTGGGTTCCCTGACCCAGGCATCTCTGTGATCTCCCACTCTTCTTGTGTCCAGGGCTGCAGATTGAGGGCCCAGTCCAAGAGATCCATGCAGCTGAAGAGGGCCTGGATCAACAGCTGGTCCTGGCTGTGGTGGGCTCTGTGTCTGCCACCTGCCTCACCATCCTGGCTGCCCTCCTCACCTTGGCGTGCATCCGCAAAAGCTGCCTGCATCGCAGACGCACCTTCACCTACCAGTCGGGATCGGTCAGTCACCTGTACCCGCCTCTGGGCACACGTGTGCAGACCCTGTGTATATATGTGTCTACCTGTATACACACAAGTATTTGTACACTGTGAGTGTGTGTGTGTTCACGCATGGATGTTTAGGTATAAGACTACACTCAACAGCACACAAAGGTGAAATCTCTATAATTTTCTCCATTTCTATAGAATTGAACTCAGCTCATGAGCCCAGGTATGTTAGGGATGAAATGTTTAACATTCCCAGTTCAGAATCATTCAATTATGTCCATGTTGCACCAGGGTCAATTTGGGGTTCTCCCCCTTCCCATGAGGGGTGATGAAAGCTTAGGAAGCCTGATGAGAAAGTGGAGAATGCCTGGGCTCCATGAGGACCTCTCTCTGGCCAGGCCCTCCTGCACACATCCATGGCTCATGTCTTCAGCCCTTCTGTGACCTCCTTCAGGCCAGAAGGGCACTTGCGCTTTCAGTTCCTCATCCCAATCTCCATCTTTACAAATCCCAGGGCCTCCTTGGACTGAAGAACTCCAAGGGCCTTCCCTGTCCCCTGCAGAGGGCAGCATATTCTGCAGCCCTCAGACCTATTGCTGCAGGTCCTCCTCCAACTGTTTCTACTGCTCTTGAGTTGAGCTGGGCCTGCAGCCTCACCTGTCACTCCTTGCGAGAAGCACAGGCCTCCCTACTCTTCTTGTCTTCCCTGTAATCCTGAGCAGCAGGCCCCCACTGAGGGGGTAAGGACTAGGGGAGGGTGCTAACTCCCCTTCAGGGACCCCAGCATAACCTTGTCTGTCACCCCCCTCCACCTCTCTCTCCTCTGGGATCTTCCCTACTGTTGTCACTTACGATCCGAACTCTGCCCTGGGTCCTCTGTGGCTGGACTCGGTATTTACAGAGAAGTTTTGGCATTTCAAAAACAAAACAAAAAAAACCCTCTTCTCTCTCAAGGGCTGATCCTTGTGATAGAAAGCCTAGTGTCCAAAGCTGTTGTCTCTGCCATGCCTCTAAAATACTCCCTTCAGAGATTCAATCGGCTTCTTTGTTCCAGGCTGCGTTGGCCTCCCTCTGAGGTCAGTGTGTGCAAAAAGCGGCCTGGCTGTGGTGGGGGAGGGTCAGGGGTATGAATGTGAAGGGAAGGAGTGAGAAAGTAGCCTTAAATGGATGTAGCATCCTAACATATATCAAGACATACCCCTGCCCCAGGCACCTATGTGCGGGTATCTGTGTGCATGAACGCATGTGCTGGGCGTGAGTGTGCCTATCTGTGAATGCACCATCTGTATGCACCTGTATCCCTGACATGTGTGTCCCTCTGCTTGTTCTCCTGTACAAGCACATGTCCACATGTACCTCTCATGGATGCGCTGCCTGGGCCACCTGGGCAGGGCTGAGAGCAGGGAAAGGAAACAGCTGAATGCGCTGTTTCCTCTCATGGATGCGCTGTCTCCTGGCCTCCACTAGAACACATGTGTGTGTATGCAGGTGTGCGCTTTCAGTTGTCTATGTTTCGTGTGAATCCATGTGACCTGTGTCCTCTGACCTCTCCCATCAAGCTGGGCTGCAGCTCATATAGGGATCCCACACCCTAACAGGTCTATCTTAACTATTCTTTCTGTTCTCATATTGGCAGTGCCCATGGTCCCATTCAGCTGTTTCCTTTCCCTGCTCTCAGTCCTGCCCAGGTGGGCCAGGTCCTACTTGGCTAGGGCAAATGGATGGTCTTCTCTGTTATGTTCTTTGTGTCTTCAGGTCCTAGGTGGTTTGAGAGATATGGGAGCTGCCAAGTGAGTGGACCGGGGTCATCTCTGCTTCTCTGCTATGGAGAAGAAAACCACTCTACTGGCTGCCCACTGCTCCAGGCTCAGCATGGAGTAGGTGCTCACTAAAAATACCCCAATCCACTGCCCAAGGCCAGAATCCACTCCAGAGCATCCTTGGTGACAACACAGCCTGGTTATGGGATTGGCACAATAAAGGGAAGCTCATTCCAATTCTTCTTGGTTTTAGTCTTAGGAGTATCAACCTTCCATTGACTCATGTCGTGGCTTCCAGCAATTTTACTTACTCCTTGTACCTCCAGAACCCACACACTAGATCTCCATCCTGCGGCCTCTGTGTTTCTCTCTGGACATCTGTCCACCCAATGGCCCACCTGTGGCTCCATCTCGTATGATTCTGTCTCAGTATGTGTCCTCTGTCTGTTCATGCCTGGCTGGCCACCAGAGTGCCCTCTGTCTGGGTATCTGTTTGTCTGATCACTGTTTTGTCTGCCTGTCTGTGCATCTTGCTGCCCCTGTCTCTTGTGTGGACTGTCTGCCTACTTGTCCCATCCTGTGAAGGGCGAGGAGACCATCCTGCAGTTCAGCTCAGGCACCTTGACACTGACCCGGCGGCCAAAACCTCAGCCCGAGCCCCTAAATTACCCAGTGCTGGAGTGGGAGGACATCACCTTTGAGGATCTCATTGGAGAGGGTAATTTCGGCCAGGTCATCCGAGCCATGATCAAGAAGGATGGACTCAAGATGAATGCCGCCATCAAGATGCTGAAAGGTCCGCTGAGAGCAACCCCTGCCCCAGCCCTGGCCCTCTCCTTTCTCCCTCAACCCCAGGCCCCACCTAGCTTCCACCAGAAACTGACCCCAGCCCTCAACAGCCCACACCTTTTCTCCAGGGTTATTTCTGGCAAAAGTGATATTGGATTCTTTACACAGAGTATGCTTCTGAAAATGACCATCGTGACTTTGCGGGAGAACTGGAAGTTCTGTGCAAATTGGGGCATCATCCCAACATCATCAACCTCTTGGGGGCCTGTGAAAACCGAGGTGAGCCCCCAACTCATCACCTACCCCTTCTTCCAAACCCACATCATCAGCCAATACCTCTAGTAGCTTGTAGGAAGCTTCAGGACACCAAAACATCACTATTGGTTCTCCTTCATGCACCAGGTTCTCTATCTAGTACCATAAGGTGCCTGCTGCCATCCCAGGTTGTCTCAGTATAAATCACCACCCTGTATGCCTCACCTCCCAGGTTACTTGTATATCGCCATCGAATATGCCCCCTATGGGAACCTGCTGGATTTTCTGCGCAAGAGCCGGGTCCTGGAAACTGACCCAGCTTTTGCCCGGGAACACGGAACAGCCTCCACCCTCAGCTCCCGGCAGCTGCTGCGCTTTGCCAGTGATGCTGCCAATGGCATGCAGTACCTGAGTGAGAAGCAGGTGTGTGTGTGTGTGTGTGTGTGTATGTGTGTGTTTGGGGAAGGTGGGCTAGAGGGATGAGGGGAGACCATCAGGCAAACTTCAGGGGATCAAATCAGCAGGCTCTAATTGGATATGGGATTGATGACTAGAGAGGACGTGATCCCAGGTTGCTGGCCTGGGTGAGTGGGTGAGAACACCCCCAAAGCAGGTCTGTGTTTGGGGATGTGGCTTAGCATTTTGCAACTGTCAGCCTAGAACCAAGGAGGGAGCCCTGGACCAGGGACAACAGTCTGGGAGCTGTCACTTCAGAGATTGGGGTGCTGGTGGCCAGGGAGTGGGTGAGACTCACCAGGAGAAGGGTGGAACAGATGGGAAGCCTGAGACCAAGTCCAAGGACACCCCACTTGAATGCAAGGAGGGAGGGGACAATTGGAGGAGGAGATGTGAGACTGAAGGGAGGCATTTTGAAGTTGTTAATGCTTTGAGTGTCTTTGAAAGCAGAGGGCAGGGGGCCAAGGCAGAGGGAGGGGTGATAGAGCAAGGTCTCTGAGGAAGGTGGATGGCCCAATGGAGAGGATCTGGAACTCAAGGGAGAGATCGCTTTGGGCAAGAGAAGGGCCTTTCCACTCTCATCAGTGGAGCAGGGCTCGGGGACAGGTCAGGGAGAGACGGGGTCAGGGAGCATTCAAAGAGGAGAAGATGCAGTGTGGTCGCTGGGGAAAAGTTAGCCATTGTCCCAGGAGAAGGATACAGCATGAACTTGGTCATGGCCCAGATCACAAGTAGGAAGGGATGATAGCCCCCACTGTGGTTTTTCCCAGGCATGAGTCTGTGATCCAGGTTGAGGCCTGGGGTGGGTGGGCAGAAGAGTAAAGGGCTACTAAGGGCACAGAGGGGCCCAGGAAGCCAGCCATGAGGCGGACCCCCTCCCTGGCCCTGGAATCCCAGGCTCCATCATCCTCCATAGTCCCTGACTTCTAACCGTGCCTGCAGTTCATCCACAGGGACTTGGCTGCCCGAAACGTGCTGGTCGGAGAGAACCTGGCCTCCAAGATTGCAGACTTTGGCCTTTCTCGGGGGGAGGAGGTTTATGTGAAGAAGACTATGGTAAGTCTCCTTCAGTTCTCCCCTTCAGGACCCATGCCTGGCCCTGCCTCCCAGAACCTGCTGAACAGCCCTTTCTCCTTACCCAACCCCTCAAACCCACGTCCTCCCAGGGGCGTCTCCCGGTGCGCTGGATGGCCATTGAGTCTCTGAACTACAGTGTCTACACCACCAAGAGTGACGTGTGAGTGTGGGAGTGCGGACAGGCAGGAGGGTTTGGTCCCCTAAGGATGTGTGTAGGTGTGACCCGGACGCACCTCAGAGATGTCTCAGGTTGTCCAAGGCATGACTTGGCTGTCCCTAGGGTGTATTCCAGGTATGACACAGATGTGACATGGATGTGTCTTAAGTATGCCTTGGCCATGCCCAGCATCTTAATGGGAAGGCAGGGTTGAGTCGGGGGGGGAATGTAGCTGGAAGGAAGCTTCATCTTGGAAGGTGTTTCAGGGGTAGCATTGGAGTAGGGGTGGTTTAGGGCTGTGTTTGACTAAAAGACTGGAGGATGCCTTGGAGAGGTATGGGGCTGCTGGCGGATAACGCCTGGGTAAATGGAGAGACCACTCAAAGAATGCTCTGACTTTCCTCTCTGAAGGGCAGGTCATCCCCACCGGAGGACCTAACCAGAGCATGACCCCCAAGATGCCACTTCTGTGCTCCCTCCTCCAGACAGCCATCCTGGCACACCCCTGCCCCTCTCTTCAACCTGGCCTGCCCAGCACTCCAGCCCTGGTCCTGGCCCTTTGGCCTGGCCTGCCCAGCTCACTGTCTACCACACCAACACCCCTCTGACCACTACTCCCCTACTTCCTACTTCTGCCCCAGGACCCCTGAGATGCCTCCCCCAACTAGAACTCCCACCCTGGCCTAAGCCACCTCTCATCAGCCCAGCTGCTGTTATAATATAAGAGGCAGCTAAGAGCAAGGGCTTTGGAGCCAGACTGCCAGAGTTTGAATCCCAGCTCTACCACTTGCTAGCTTTGTGACCTTGGGGAGCTAGTTAACCTCTCAGTGCCTCAGTGTCTCTATCTGTAAAATGGGGATAATAATAGTACCTATATCATAGGGTTGGTGTGAGGGGTAGATGAATTAACATGTACATTAAATGGTAAGTGCCTGGCCCACAGCGAGTGCACAGTAAAAATGTTAGGTGTGATTATGTTGAGCCTGGGAGGCTGTGAAGGAATTTCAGTAGCAGAGACCACACCTGGTCAAGGCCAGACCCTTGCAAAGTAGACATAGGTAGAGGCTGGGAGGGGCTGCACACCTGGGGTAGGTAAACATTAAGCTGCTGGGCCCCAGGGCCTAGAAGGTAACTCAGTTCATCCTCCTCATTTCAGTTGGTCTTTTGGGGTCCTCCTCTGGGAGATCGTGAGCCTTGGTGAGTCCCTGAGCCCTGTTCCCCAGAGGGCCCCCACCTTTCCCTGGCCCCCACCCGCCTCTTCCTGGGCCCTGGGCTAAGAGAGCATCGCCCTCCCACAGGGGGCACCCCATACTGCGGCATGACGTGTGCCGAGCTATATGAGAAGCTGCCGCAGGGCTACCGCATGGAGCAGCCTCGCAACTGTGACGATGAAGTGTAAGTCCCTCAGCCTCAAGCCCCGGGCCGCCTGTCAGTCACCCCCGCAGGTCCTGACCCTCATCTCATTGATCCCCACCTGCAGGTACGAGCTTATGCGGCAGTGCTGGCGGGACCGTCCGTACGAGCGACCCCCCTTTGCCCAGATTGCACTGCAGCTGGGCCGAATGCTGGAAGCCAGGAAGGTGAGGAGAACACCAGGGTGTGGGGAGAGCTGGGCTCACTGAGCTCACAGGAGTGCCCTCACAGTGCCCACAGGAGCCACAAGGCAGCAGTCTCCATGGCCCTGTCCCCACCAACAGCTGCACCACAGCTAAACGGGACCCTGGGGTGTAGTGCCCTTTCTAGCTCTCACTGCATTGGACGCTAGGCCCTTCTAAAGCCTTCCAAGGCCACTGATTAGCCTCAGCACCAAGTCCTTGTCCCAGATCCCATGTCCAGGACTCCCTGCTTCCCTCTGCTGGGGTCATCAGTTCTTTCTTATCATGGACACCTCTTCTCACCTGGCACAGAGCCAGAGTGGAATGCACAAATGGTCAGCTTACCAAATGGATGGATGGATGAATAACACAGTAACTGCATGAATGAATGTATAGAATTAGTGGATGAATGATATAATAATCATACAAATAAACATGTAATTAATGGAATTCCTTGGTGGCCCAGTGGTTAGGACTCCATGATTCCACTGCAGTTTGCACCGATTTGATCCCTGGTCTGGGAAATAAGATCCTGTAAGCCACATGACAAAAAAACCCACATAATTAAATAACTGAATCTAATAACCATATAAGTAAATGAATTATCAAATAAATCTAAGTGAAGAAGTACATGAAAATGAGTAATGTGAAAAGAGTCCTTAAATATGAATTAATGACTAAATAGTTATAGGAATTATTAAACTATCTTAAGAATGAAGGGATAATCAAATAACCATGAAAGCGAAAGTTGCTCAGTTGTGTCCAACTCTTTGCAATCCCATGGACTCTACAGTCCATGGAATTCTCCAGAATAGAATACTGGAGTGAGTAGCCATTTCCTTCACTAGGGGATCTTCCCAACCCAGGGATTGAACCAGGTCTCCCACATTGCAGGTGGATTCTTTACCAGCTGAGCCACCAGGGAAGCCCAAGAATACTGGAGTGGGTGGCCTATCCCTTCTCCACGGGATCTTCCTGACCCAGGAATTGAACTGGGGTCTCCTGCATTGCAGGAAGATTCTTTACCAACTGAGCTAAGTAGTTATAGAAATTATTAAACTATGATAAGAATGAAGGAACAGTCAAACAACCATAAAAATGGGTAAATCAACAGAAGGAGCCTTATGAATACATCAATAAGTAAATGAATGGATAAATGCATTAACCATCAATTCATTGGATAAGGGCATGAAAAAACACCTATCTAACATTGTGTCAAGGGTCTCTCATGTAAGCTTCCCAGCTGTGGTCTGATATTCTTGCTGCTCTGTGCTGGTGAGGCCCACCCTTGGCCATGGGGTCATCTTGAATCTCCAGTACAGATCAGTGTCTCTTCCAGTACCCCAACCACATGGAAGTCAAGGACCTCCAGGGCAGGCATACCCCAGTGCCTGGCCCCCACTAAAGCTTGCTCTGCTCCCCAGGCCTATGTGAACATGTCGTTGTTCGAGAACTTCACATACGCGGGCATTGACGCTACAGCAGAGGAGGCCTGAGCTACTGTCCGACCAGATCCTGGCTCTGCTGGCCAGAGCACACTCAGCTCTCCAACCTGTGACTGCTGATCCTTGTCGCCTGAGCTGCCTCAAGGAATTGGTTTTTAACTTAAGGAAGAAAAATGGGGATCCAGGAATGGGGTGGGCTCAGGGGGGTGGGTCCTCATCCCTTGCAGTTGCTCCCAATGCCTCCTGCATCACTGATGGCTACCCTCACATCCTTCCTTCTGGCTCAGCTACTCCATGTTTGTGCTGTTCTGCTCCCTCCACTCAAACCCCTGCTTCAACCCCTCCATGCAAGCCAGCACTCACACCACTAACATGCCGTTTTCAGCTGCGCCCTACTCCCAGCCTCCTAATCAGGAAAAATAAATGCTCTGAGAAGCGCCATCCAATGTCTTCCTTTTACTGCTGGTCAACCCTAGGGAAAAATTAAACCAAAGAGGGAAAAACTGGACTTTCCAAGAAAAGAAATGCTCTCGCTTGTTACACTGTCATTATTTCAAGCCCCCCATGATGGGAGATGTTCTGAAAGACCCACTTTACACATACACATCGAGCTTCCCTGATAACTCAGTTGGTAAAGAATCTGCCTGCAATGCAGTAGACCCCAGTTCGATCCCTGGATTGGGAAAATCCTCTGGAGAAGGGAAAGGCTACCCACTCCAGTATTAATTCCATGGACTCTATAGTCCATGGGGTTGCAAAGAGTCAGACACGACTGACTGTATAGTCCATGGGGTTGCAAAGAGTCAGACACGACTGAGCGACTTTCACTTCATAATCACTCCCCCACATCGCTATCATAATGAGAAGCCCAGTTTTCCCCTGGTCTCTTCCCTGTTCTCCAGCCTCTACTACCAATATGTCTCCCTAGATAGCTGCCAGTCTAGGATTCTTTGCTCTGTCCAACCAGTCCCTCCCAGCATCAGCTCTAGCCCAGCCTCAGTTCAGACTGACACCCAAGCAACAGACAGAGTCTGGCCTGTCTGGAGCTCCCATTTTCCTTTGTCTCTAGGCAACCTTCCCTGCCTTGGTACTGCCCAGCTTGTGGGCCCCAAAGGAAGAAGGCAGAAGTCATTTCCAACTTCAGTCAGTCACAGAAGGATGCCTGTGCCTTCTTCAGAGTCTCTCAGTGTTTGGGGAGGTGAACCCTGTCCTAAGAGCTAGTCCCACATCACTACCCCCTGCTGGGTGGTCTTCAGGTTTGCCCATCCTTTTGATCTGTCACTGCTGGCCTCAGGTTTCTCTCCCACTTCTCCTTAAAAAGACATCTTGCTTCTCACATTTTTTCAGAGAATCAGATAAAATCAAAGAAGCCATAACATAGCATGACATTGTGGTTAACAGCACAGTTTGTGGAATCACATAGACCATGTCCAGGCCCTGGCTTTATCACTTAACTATCTGTGTGACCTTGGTCAACTCACTTAACCTCTCTCCTCTGAAAAATGGAGTTAGTAATAGGTACCTCCCTGTTGTTAGCACTGAATATGATCACAGCACTGAACCTTGGAAGTAGTATTCAGTAAGTGTCAGCTGATAACATACAAATACAGGAGGTTGAGGGAAGGGTGTACTCCAAAAAGACTTGAGTGCTAAGAGAATGGAGCTGACTTTAAGAAGGAGAAATTAACTGGAGTAAATGGGAGGCTATGCATGCTAGGGGAGATGGCATTTCTCGGATGAAATTCTATTTCCAGGTCCAAGATGGAAGCATTAAAAAGTTATCCCTGATAGGGACCAACATATAAAAAAAGATGCCTTGTGGGATGACAGATATGTAAACAAACTAAAATACAGTGGTGTATGCCATAGGAGCAGGAGGGGGCTCTGGGGGATACATAGAAAGGAGACACAGTCAGGAAAGCTTTTCCAAGAAAAGTGACATTTTAATATGGGCCATGAAGAAGAGCAGGAAATTGACAGAAGAAAACCTCTGGCAGAGGAAACAACACCCGTAATATCTGGTAGGTTCAAGAGCTGCACAGAGTTCCCTGTGGTTGGAACAAAGGGAGAACATAGCTCTGTGAGGGTAATGACCCCAGAGAGGTGACAGGGGCCAGCCTGTGCTGAACCTTATAGGCACTATTAAGGATATGGGTCTTTATCCTTAGGGCAAAGGTCAGCCATAAAAGAACTGGATGTAGGGGTGTGTCATGATTAGTTTTGCATTTTTGAAAAGATCACTAGCCAATATGTAAAGAATGGATTATAGAGGAACAAGGTGAGGACATACCTATAAATTAGAAACCGTCAATAAAATAGACAAATACCTGGAGCTTTGTTTGTGGCCCAGTGGTTAAGATTCCAGGTTTCTACTGTAGGGGACGTGGGTTCAATCCCTGGTCCGGGAAGATCCCACTTGCTGTGGGGCAGCTAAGCCTGAGAGCCACACCTACTGAAGCCTGCTCACCTAGAGCCTGGGCTTCACAGCAAGAGAGAAGTCTGCTCCGCGACTAGAGAGTAGCCCCCACTCACCACAACTAGAGAAAGCCCGTGCGCGCAGCATCGAAAACCAGCTAGGCCATAAACAAATAATTTTTAAAAAATAGACAAACTCCTAGAAAGACAGGAACTGCCAAAATTGACTCAAGAAAAAAATGGGCCTTTTGAATAGACTTAGGACAAGTAAAGAGATTAGATTAGTAATAAGAAAACAACCTACAAAGAAAAGCCTGTGCCCAGATGACTTTGCTGGTAAATTCTACCAAATGCTTAAGAAATAAATACAAACTCTTCAAAAATAGAAGAAAGAATAGCTCCCAATTCATTCTGTAAGACCGGTATTACCCTGCTACCCAAAGCAGACAAAGATATCACAGAAAAAACAGTGAGCCAATATAGCTTATGAATATGGACACGAAAATTCTCAAGAAAAGAGTAGCAAACAGAATCCAACAACATATAAAAAGGATTATATAACATAACCAAGTGGGATTTATCCCAGGTGTACAAGGTTAGTTTAGCATCCAAAAACAAATTAGTATAATATGAATGCATGGTCATCTTAATAGGCACAGAAAAAGCATTTGGCAAAATCCAACACTTTCACGTTTAAAAAAAGAAACTAAAACTAAGAGTAAATGGAAACTTCATCAACCCTATACAGGGTATTTATAAAAATCCACATCAGACTTAATGAATGCTTTCCCCCTAAGAAAAGGAAGAAGCAAAGATATCTGTTTTCCCACTTCTATTCAACACTGTACTGGAGGTGCTAGCCAGAGCAGATGTGCGAGAAAAATAAACAGCATCCAAATTGTAAAACATGAAGTAAACCTGTCCCTATTTGAGAATAACATTATCATGTATCCAGGAAATCCTAAGGGATCCACTAAAAAACTATTAGGACTAATAAGTGAGCTCAGCGAGGTTGCAGAACACGAGATTTATATACAAAAAGCAGTTTTCTTTTATACACTCGCAATGGACAAACGGAAAATGAAAATAAGAGAACAGTCCCGTCTATAATAGCACTAAAAGGAATGAAATACTTGGGAATAAACTTGGCATGCAAAACACACTCTGAAAACTATAAGACAACGCTGAAAGAAATTAAACCACATCGAAATAAATGGAAAAACATCTCATGTTCATGATTAGAAGACTTAGTATTGTTAAGATAATAATACTGCCCAAACTGATCTATAGATTCAATGCAATCCCTATCAGAATACTAACTGGCTTCTTAGTAGAAATTGACAAGCTGATGCTAAAATTCATATGAGAACTGCAAGGGACACAGATTAGCAAAAACAATGCTGAAAAAGAATAAATTTGGAGGAATTATTCTTCCTAATTTCTAAAACTTACTACAAAGCAATAAAAATTAATGGTACTGATGTAAGGATAGACAGATGAACAGAATAGAATTGAGGGTCCAGAAAGTAACTCGGGTGTCTATGGTCACTAGTTTTTGGGGGGTTTTTTCTTTTTTTTTGTTTTTGTTTTTTTTCTCAACTAGTTTTTAACAAAGGTGCTGAAACTATTCAACGGGGAAAGAAAAATCTTCAACAAATGCCATTGGGACAACTGAATAGCCACATGCAAAAGAATGAATTGGACCTATACTCAAGTACCATAAACAAACTTAAACTGGATCAAATACCTAAATGCAAGAGCTGAAACTATAAAACCCTTAAAACATAGGGGTAAATCTTCATTACCTCAAAAAGTACAAGTAACAAAATTAAAAATAAGTAGATTAGACTTTATCAAAGTTGAAAACCTTGGTGTATCAAAGGACATTATCGAGAAGACAACACACACAATGGTAAAAAATATTTGCAAAGCGCATAACTGATAAGGGACTTATATCTAAAATACATTGGCTTGGTCAAAAAGTTCGCTCAGATTTTTCCATAAGATCTTACAGAAAAAGCCAAATGAACTTTTTGACCATCCCAGTATAAAGAAGTGTGGAATGCTCAGTTGCTCAGTCATGTCCGACTCTTTGTGACCCCATGGACTATAGCCCACCAGGCTCCTCTCTCCATGGAATTTTCCAGGCAAGAATACTGGAGTGGGTTGCTGTTTCCTACTCTAGGGGATCTTCCTTACTCAGGGAGTGAACCCATGTCTTTTGCGTCTCCTGCATTGGCAGGCAGTTTCTTTACCACTGCCACCTGGGAAGCCCCATAAAGAAATATTACAACTCAACAATAAAGACAAATATTTCAATTTTTTAAGTGAGCAAAGGCTCTGAATGGACACTTGCACATGAAAATATATTCAACATTATTAGTCATCAGGAAAATTCAAATCAAAACTATAAGGAGAGTTGTGAGGGGGAGAGAAGGATTAGGAGTTTGGAATTAGCAGATGTAAACTATATAGGATAGATAAACAACAAAGTCTTCTATATAGCACAAGGAACTATATTCAATATCCTGTAAAAACCATAATGGAAAAATATGAAAAAATATGTGTAACTGAGTCACTTTACAGCAGAAATTAACACAACATCATAAATCAACTACACTACAATAAATCTTTTTTAAAAAGCTATAAGGAGATACCATTTCATATCTACTATGATGGCTATAATCAAAAGTCAAACAATAACAAGTTGGCAAGAAGAAATTAGAGCCCTCATACATTGCTGGTGGAAATGTAAAATGGTGCAGCCTCTTTGGAAAATAGTCTAGTAGCTCCTCAAATAATTAAGCATAAAATTCCCATAGCACCTCACACTTCCATTTCTAGGTATATACCCAAGAGAAATGAAACATAAGCCTACATGAAACTGTACATGAATGTTTGTAGAAGCATTATTCATATTAGCCCCAAAGTAGAAACCACCCAAATGTCTATCAGCTGATGAATGGGTAAACAAAACATGGTATATCCACACAGTTGAATATTATTCAGCCTTTAAAAGGGAATGAAGTACTGATTACTCTATAACATGCATGAACCTTAAAAATGCCACACTAAGAGAAACCAGTCACCAAAAGACTAATATTGTATTTGTTTGTACTTCATTTATTTGAAGAGTTCAGAACTGACAAGTCTTTAGAGACAGTCAGTAAATTGCAAGTTGCTTAGGACTGGGAGAAAGATGGAAGGATATAAAGGCAAGAGCTAAAAGATACAGAATTTCTTTTTGAGGAGATAAAAATGATCTAAAATTGACTATAATTTCATATAAACACTAGAGTATACTAAAAGCCATTGAATGACACACTTGGTTGGGCAAATTATATGGTATGTGAATTATATCCCAATAAAGCTATTAAAAAAGAGAGAGAGAGAGTGAAGATGTATGTGATGGTGTGGTGATGAGCTGGAAGAAATACCTGGGTAAAAGACTGGGCAGGGGTTGAATAAGGGTGTGGAAGGAAAGGGAAGGAGTCTAGGATGATTGCCACACTTCTGTTTAGATGACTGGGTTACTGGAAGTGCCAGTCACTAAAAGAAAAAAAACAGCTTTAAACTCAACATTAAAAAATAACTAAGATCATGGCATCCGGTCCTTCACTTTATGGCAAATAGAAGGGGGAAAAGTTAAAGCAGCAACAGATTTTATTTTCCTGGGCTCCAAAATCACTGTGGATGATGACTGCAGCCATGAAATTTAAAGATACTTGCTGTTTAGAAGGAAAGCTAGAACAAACCTAGGCAGAGTATTAAAAAGCAGAGGTACACCCAATCAAAAAGTGGGGAAAAGACCTCAACAGACATTTCTCCAAAGAAGATATACAGATGGCTAACAAACACATGAAAAGATGCCCAACATCACTAATTATTAGAGAAATGCAATTTAAAACTACAATGAGATATCACCTCACACCCAATCAGAATGGCCATCACCTAAAAGTCTACAAACAATAAATGATGGAGAGGGTGTGGAGAAAAGGGAACTCTCTTGCACTCTTGGTGGGAATGTAAACTGATATAGCTACTATGGAAGACAGTATGGAGATTTCTTAAAAAACCAGGAATAAAACCACCATATGACCCAGCAATCCCACTACTAGGCATATACCCTGAGGAAACCAAAATTGAAAAAGACACATGTATCCCATTGTTCACTGCAGCATTATTTACAATAGCTAGAACATGGAAGCAACCTAGATGTCCATCAACAGATGAATGGATAAAGAAGCTGTGATATAGATATGATGGAATATTACTCAGCCATAAAAAGAAGCACATTTGAGTCAGTTCTAATGAGGTGGAGCTTATTATACAGATTACAGTAAATCAGAAAGAGAGAAACATGTATTGTATACTAATGCATATATATGGAATGTAGAAAGATGGTACCAATGAAATTATTTGCAGGGCAGTAATGGAGACATAGATATAGAGAACAGACTTATGGACACACGGAGGGAGCAAGGAAGGAAAGGGTGGGATGTATGGAGAGAGTAACATGGAAACTTACATTACCATATGTAAAATAGATAGCCAATGGGAATTTGCTTTATGACTCAAGGAACTGAAACCAGAGCTCTGTAACAACCTAGAGGGGTGTGATGGTAAGGGAGATGGGAGGAAGGTTCAGGAGGAGGGGACATATGTATACTCATATTGATGTTTGGCAGAAACCAACACAATTCTATAAAGCAATTATCCTTCAATTAAAAAATAAATTAATTAAAAAATTTTTAAAAAAAGCAGCGATATGACTTTGCCAGCAAAGGTCCATATAGTCAAAACTATATTTTTTCTGGTAGTCATGTACTAATGTGAGAGGTGAAACATAAAGAAGGTTGAGTGTCGAAGAATTGATGCCTTTGAACTGTGGTGTTGGAGAAGACTCTTGAGAGTCCCTTGGACAGCAAGGACATCAAGCCAGTCAATCCTAAAGGAAATCAACTTTGAATATTCGTTGGAAGGACTGATGCTGAAGCTGAAGCTCTAATACTTTAACTGTTTGATGAGAAGAGCCAACTCATTGGAAAAGACCCCGATGCTGGGAAAGATTGAAAGCAGAAAGAGAAGGGGCTGGCAGAGGATGAGATGGTTAGATAACATCACTGACTCAACGGACATGAATTTGAACAAACTCTGGGAGACAGTGGAGGACAGAGAAGCCCAGCATGCTACAGTCCATGGGGTCGCAAAGAGTCATGCACAACTTAGCGACTGAACAACAACTTACATGATATTTAGTTGCCAGGCACTGTCCCAAGAACTTGTCATATATTAATTCCTTTAATCTTCAACAACCCTATTAGGTTGGTACTATTATTATCATTCCCATTTAACAGAAGAGACAAGTCTGAGAGGTTAAGTAACTTAACCAGAGTCTGGCAGTTAGTAAATGACAGAGTTGGGATTCAAACTGAGAATTTTGGATCCAGAATCTTTCTGTTAGCCACAGTGCTATGGTGCTTCTCTGGCACAGGAGAAAGGGCTCAGCTGAGGTATGACTGTTGTTGTTGTTCAGTCGCTAAGTCATGTCCATCTCTTTGCAATCCCATGGACTACATGCAGCATGCCAAGCCTTCCCTGTCCCCCAATACAAGCTTGCAAATCTAACGCCAATACTTTGATCACATACTGCATGCCAGGTCCTGGGCTAAGGGCGGGCCCCAATGGTACCCGCCCCAACAGAGGAGCTCACATGTCCACTTGGCACCATAGGGCCCAAGATGCCACTGCAAATAAGAACTTCAAGCCAAAGTACCTGGCCTTTCAGCCCCACCTGCCCCAGTCCTGTCTGGCTTTGGTCCTCACCGCCTCTCTCAGCAGCTGCATTCCCGCAGGGGATGGCCTGGGTTGGATAAGCATTGGAGCAAGAGACCAGACAAGCAGTACAAACTTGTTTCCAGGGAAATGATGGAAAGCGGAAGAAGGAAGGCCAAGGCACGCCTCTTAAAGCCTCATTAGGCGGGCGGCTATGGGGAAAGCAAACCCAAGCGCTTTGCCCAAGAGGCTTCGCTGCAGCCTGCCTGGGCTGCAAAAACGGAACTCCCACCCATCAGCCCTGAGTCATTCCCCTCTCAGACCCAAGGAAAGGGTGATTTCCTGCCTGGCCCTCTGGGCAGCTCAGGCTCCTTTCATGGGTTGTGCATCTCTTATCTCACCCCAGGCCCTCTCCCAGAGTCTGGCCGGAGTGGTCTGATCCTCATGTTTCCTGAGCAGGAAACATGGATTCAGAAAGAGCCCAGCAGCTCAGGAGAACAGAGGGCTAAGCAAACTGGGTCTCCTGAAGCTCTCTCGCTTGGAGTCACTGGTGGGTACCTAGGGATCCTTTGCCCCTTTACTTGAACTAAGTCTCTCCTAATGCCTGTTTTCAACCCAGCCTCATCCTGTAGGAGATTCTGGCCTAGTGTGGCCCTGTGCCAGGCACACAATGTTAAATACCGTAAGTCCCCTGCATACGAACAAATTCCTTTCCAAGAACACATTCAGAAGTCCAATTTATTTGTAAGTCCAACAGAGTTAGCCAAGGTGCCCAGCTAAAGCAATCAGCTATATAGCACTGTACTAGAATAGGTTTATAGTACTTTTCACACAAATAATACATAAAAACACAAAAAATAAACATTTTAAATCTCACAACACAGTTCTTTGAAAAGTACAGTAGTACAGTACAACAGCTAACATACAGTGATTGGCATCAAGTGAACAGGCAAGAAGAGTTACTGACTGGAGGAGGGAGAGGAGATGGGAGATGGCAGAGCTGAAGGATTGTCAGCAATAGGAGATGGAGGGCAAGCTGCGCTTTCACTTATGTTTGACGTTGATGACACAGGTTCTAGTCCCTTGCTGGAACCAGATGCATGTTTGCATCGCTGAAAGTCCTCAGGTTGAAGTTTCATATGTAGGGGACTTACTGTAAGTGAATGAAGTGAAGGAAACAGCAGTCCTCGTCAGAGGTGTCCATGTAGAAGTTGTAAGAACAGGCTTTGGAGTCAGACAGACCTGAATTCAAATCTCAGCTCTACCCCTGAATCATGACTTTGGACAACTCAGTTAATCCATTTCAATCTTGATTTTCTCTTCTGCCAGGTAAGAAAAGTGAAAGTGAAAATCGCTCGGTGGTGTCTGACTCTCTGTGACCCCATGGACTATAGAGTCCATGGAATGTATTCAGGCCAGAATACTGGAGTGGGTAGCATTTCCCTTCTCCAGGGGATCTTCCCAATCCAGGGATCAAACCCAGGTCTCCCACATTGCAGACAGATTCTTTACCAGCTGAGCCACCAGGGAATCCCAAGAATATTGGAGTATGTACCCTATCCCATCTCCAGCAGATCTTCCCAACCCAGGAATTGAACTGGGATCTGCATTGTAGGCGGATTCTTACCAGCTGAGCTATCAGGGAAGCCCCAGAAGAAGCGCATATAATCAATTCCTCATGTGATGTAATGAGACGATGCATTAGCACAGGGCTGGCAAACAGCAAATGCTCTTTAGTGGTAGCTGGTGAAACAGGGAATTAGAGAGGAAGAGGCTGGCCCACCCCACCCAGCTTTTACCCCAGGAAGCATGAGTATAAGATGATGGTACCCTCTTGGCAGGGTTGACATATTGTCTAGCAAGGGCAAAGGTATGCATGGCTGTTTATATATAAAACACCCCAGTAGAGGCACAAAATTCTGGGGGGACTCAGAGGAAGGAAAGAATGTGTGTGTAACCCAAATATCCTCAAGGCTTTCAACCCTCTGAGGTCACCTTTTCTCTTTACATCCAATCAGAACATCCCAGTCCCTACTCCACATCCTCTGGAAAGTCCATACCATCTCTGTTTTGACTAGGACTTTAGTACATCCTCATGATTGCCTCTCAGTCTGAATTCCTGCTCTTGCTAAATTTTTCATCACTTTCTTGCTCACTTTCTGTGGCTGCCTTTGTCTCTTGATTCCTCAGATATTGTCACCTTCTTCCCTTTGTTTCTAAAACACCATGTAAGTTTTCGTGGATAGAATGCCTGCACCAATAGTATGCTTTAGGGAACATAAGCTTTCATAGAAGAGGGAGTAAACTTAAAACTGAGTATTAGGCAACATTGTTCTAAAATTTTCCTCCAACAGCCCTTCTACTGAAATTTTTCCCTGGTGAAGACGTCTTTTCCTCGGGCTGCTATCTTTCATTTACTAGCCCTCCTTCTTCTTCTCTGGAGTTACCACAATACACTTGAAAATTCTCATGAATTTCATATTTGGCAAATTAGCTTTCTAAATCCTTCCTAGGCCCAAAGGCTCACCCAGTTGTTTCTGATTACAAAAGAGTTACAAAGCCTCTGAAAGGACTGTGACACTGCATTTTTCTTTTTACAGTTAGACTCCCCCCACCCGCCACCGCCCATTAAATTTAGTTGGGAGAGAAGAGTCCCAAAAAGTAATGACTCGGGACAAGTCTTGAATCACAAAGTCAGTTCCAATAGGTTGAGAGGTTCTGGAGGGTTTTGTGCTCAGGGAAGCAAGGGCTTGTGGCAGGAAAGGGGATCGCATTTGGGAAAGAGTGAGGTGGGCATCGTGAGGGAGAGCGTCAGGAATGGGACGAAGAGAGGCAAAGGGCTTCTGCTCCAGCAGTGAGAGGTGAGCCTTGGTCCAAAGGATCATGAAAGGGTTTTAAGCAGGGAAAGAATAAAAGCAAATTTGAGCTTCAGAAAAAGTTCTGAATCGGGAGATACCATTTGTTAACAATGGCAATGGCAAACATAACATTGGAGAAGATATGGGGAAAACACAGTGCTTTGACACACTGCCCCAGGTGTCAATGCAACAAGAATTCTAGAGAGAAGCTTGGCACAGTTGGGAAAGCGGCGGGGAGATGGAGAAACCAAGTGCCCAAAGCTGCCTCTGCCAGGCTTTCTGACTGGATTAAAATGACAATGTTGGGAAGTCTGGGAGGGATGGGGCAGGAGCACATCACATGAGTAGCTTGAAATTGGCTGTTTTGCAGGTCTTGGGTTTTGTTTTGTTTTTACCGCGTGGCACACGTGATCTTATTTCCCCGAAATGGGATTGAACTAGCACTGTCTGCATTAGACGTAACCACTGGACCGCCAGGGAAATCCCTGGAGTATTTATACCACGTGCATGCCTGCTAAGTCGCTTCAGTCTTCTCCAACTCTTGGTGATCCACTGGACTGCAGTCCACCAGGCTCTTCTGTCCATGGGATTCTTCAGGCAGGAATACTGGAATGGATTGTTGTGTCCTCCTCCAGGGGATCTTCCCAACCCAGGGGTTAAACCTGAGTCTCTTACATCTCCTGCATTGGCAGGTGTGCTTTTTACCACTAGCGCCACCTGGGAAGCCCATTTATACCACAAAGGTCAGCAAATGCTACACAACAGGACTCCCATGCCCCTCACTCCCCTCCACCACCACCCGCCAAAGAGCAGATCAACAGCATATACCTGCCTGAGCCAGTCCTCACCCAGCAACCCTCTGAGTTCCGTCAGCAACGGCTGCACTGAGAACAAATACAGACTTTCGCAGGCCAGGGCTTTGGCTTGATATCCCAACAGAAAAGTCTAGGCCTGCTGACCTGAGCTGGATCCACTGGCCTCTGACCAGAGAGTAGCAGACCTAAAGGATCTTTCCCTGAGGGCTATCCCGGTCCTTGTTTGATATTCTACAAAAGGACCCAGGAAGGTATCTCTCTCCAGCTATGCGGTAGTAGAAAAAAATGGGAAGATGACAGGGACGGATAATCAGACCTCCTTCCATGCAGGAGCAAACAGGCCCCAACGCAATTCTCCGATGGTCAAAAGTAAGCCCCTTGTCTTGTGGGCTCTGCACCTCTAACTCTCTCTGTAGAAGTCATAGGACTTGGTAAGACCTGCATGCAGGATTGGAGGCAGAATGAAAATTTAAGGGTAATGTTCAGGTTCCAAGCTTACATACCCAGATTGCCTATGGGGAGATGCAAACCTAGGAAGGGAAGATAGGAGGGAGGTAGGAATCATTCTGTTTGGGACCCGGTGAGCTTGAAGCACCCGTGGAACAACAACTCAAGATGTCTAATAAGTAACTGAAAACTTGAAGTTCAAGAGTGTTAAGATTTGGGGAGTTACTGGTAGATTTTAGAAATGGAACTGAAGCTATGAGGCTATTCAGAAACTAGTAACACAAAGGGGGAAGCAAGGAGATCTTTAGAACAGTAACATTTAAAAGAAGGAGCAAAGAAAGAAAGAAACTGAAAGGGGATATTACAGGAGTGGGAAGAAACCAGGTTAATGTGACACATTGCAGAACCCAAGGAAGGGAGTACCAAGCATTGCAGGAAGGTTGAGCATGATGAGAATTAAAATGAGAGACACAATGAGGTTACTGTGACTGATACAGAGAGGAGATAGTGGTGGGAGATAGGATCTAAGTAGGCAGAGGTCAGATCAGACAGGACCTTGTCTTTAGGAGGTATTCTAAGTGCAGTAGGAAACATTAGGGGTTTTAAGCAAGGGAGTGAAGAAATGTGAGTTGCATTTTGAACATATCACTCCATTCTATGGAATATTTGCTGGAGGGATTAAGAGTGGAGGCAGTTAGGAAGCTTATCAGTGACTCAAACTGGGACTAGAATGGTAGGAGTGCAGGAGGTAAAAAGTGTTCAGGTTCAGGGTACATTTTGAAAGACTTTCTGGCAAGAGTTGCTAATGACTTGAATGTAGGGTAAGAGGAAGATAGGAATCAAGGAGTACTCCTTGATCAACTGAGTAGATGGTGATGCCACTTACAGAGTAGGTAAGACTAGAGGAAACAAAAAAGGTATAGGAAGGAAGCCAGACTCAAGAGTTTTATTTTGGTATACAACTATAAGAAGTATAAGATGCCCATTAGACACAGAAGTAGAGATTCGAAGTAGGCAATTGGTGATCCAAATCTGAAGCCCAGGAGCGGGAGTCACAGCCAGAGACATTAATTTTGAAATCATCAACACATCCGCAGCATCAAAGCCATGGGACTCCATGAACATTAGAGTTATTTCCTCTCTCACTTGACCCGACAAATTTGGTGCCCCTTGCTTGGGGGCTGGGAGAGGCATCCGATGTCATCTCCATTGGGCAGAGGAAGCTGGTCCCATGGAACCTGAGAGCTGTACAGGAATCAGGGCAAACCTGGCCTCAGGGACTTCTTGCAGAGAAGTGATGCAAGAGAAGCTAAGACCTCACAGGTGAGGCTGAAGGTTTCACATCCTACAATCCTCCTACCCCTCCCTACAACACTCTGTTAATAACATTAATTCAGGAGGAAGAAAGGATACTCAGTCTGTAAAGCCAGTGAGGGGAGCCCCAGGTGAGGTCGGAGGTGCTAAATGTGGGAAGTTACCATGGCCTGCACTGGCCCCATGCCCTGCCAGAGTCAAAGCTCCTGAGAGTCAGCGGAGAAGCCACCACAGTTACAACAGTCGCAGGAGGGGACTTGGGCTTCAGAGAAGGGATTGCACCAACTCTTCCACCACTAACGTGAAGATGAGCTAGAGCTGGAGAGCTGAGACCAACTATCCCTTGATTCTGAGCCAACCAGATAAAAGCACTAAAGCCCAGAGCTTCTCAAACTTTAATATGTATTCACATCATCTGGGGATTTGGGGAAAGTGCAGATTCTGCTTTAGAATGTCTGGGGCGGAGCCTAAGAGTCTTCATTTTAATAAACTCCCAGGTGGTGCTTTTGCTGATGGTGCATGGACCACGCTCTGAGTAACAAAAGAAAGAAAGGTGGCTGTGGGGGCTCCCCACATTGGAGGGGGTGTCCAGTTCCAAGGAGAACGTGCTTATATGTGCACAAAGTGACAGAACCTATTAAAGTGGAAATAGCCACCATCTTGTCACCACTGCAAGGCAGACAGTCATTTCTTGGTGGATTTCACCTTCCAGAGGCACTGGCATGGCTGTTAAACACTTGGGTTCTAAAGCTTGATGTCCTGAGTTTTACCTCTTAGGAGGTGTGTCATCTTAGGCAAATCTTCAATTTGTCTGCGTCTCCAATTTCCCCATCACTATAATGGAAATAATCAGACTATTATGAGGATTGGCTGAGTCAGTGGATAAAAAGTGCCTAACACGTGGCAGCACAGTGAACCACCCTCAGTAAGTGTTTCTCTCCGTGCTCATAATACACCTTCTCCAGCAGTGAACGTGGACCCACACAGAGGCTTACTCTGCTTCTGGTACATGGTCAAAAAAAAAAAAAAAAAACATGCAACCCCCCATCTGTCTCTTACTGAAAGGCCTGTATCCTCCCTTTCAAATTCCTCCTTCCCTCCTGCCCACTCCCACACCCCCTCCCCTGGCCCCCAGCCCCAGTGTGGTCTGGATGGGCCCCACAGGGGCAGGGACAGGGACAGGACGTGGGGCTGTATCTGACAGGAACCTGAGGGGCTGGCCCGGGAGGGGACTGGGGCCCAGCTTCCTGAAGGGAGGATGGGCTGAGGCAGGCACACAGTGCCGGAGAAGATGCCCTCCTGGGCCCTCTTGGCGGTCATCTCCTACCTCCTCCTGGCCCCCCAAAACCTGGCGCAAGTCACCAGCCAAGGTGAGGAGTGTGGAGGGTAGCAAACACCTATACCCAGGAAGATGGAGCCTTGGGTGGGTGGAGGGGGGAGGGAAGTGCAAAGTGGGAAGCCCCCACTGGTCCCTTACTCTTGCCCACAAACATGCTGGGGAGGACCGGGAGCCCAACTCACCAGCTGTTCCTCAGATGCCTCCTTGCTGGCCTCGGACTCAGAGTCCCTGAACTGTTTCTCTCGAACCTTTGAGGACCTCACTTGCTTCTGGGATGAGGAAGAGGGAGCACCCAGTGAAATGTATCAGCTGCTGTATGCCTACCCAGGGTACGTGTTGTATCATATGTCTCATATATATGTATTGTGTATACACCACTCCCCTGTATCTGTCCTGTGCATACCGCAGCTGAGCCCTATTCCAGCAGCTTCCTTGCCTTTGGCCCTGTCAGAGGACTAGTCCAAGTACGAGACTGAAGTACCCACTTAATGAACAGAGGTGCTTTGGATACAGCCAGCTCCAGCCCCTACACACCCCCTAATCCCACCCAGTCCAAGCACTGAGAAGAAAAATGCCGGTAACGGAAACAGAAGTTGGGCTTGGGCCCAGACCTGGGTCCTCAGGACTGGACAGGTGAGCGTGCAGGTAGCACAGACTTCTCCTGTGCCCACAGGGAGCAGCCCCGCGCCTGCCCCCTGAGTTCCCAGCATGTGATGCCCTTTAGAACCCGATACGTGTGCCAGTTTCCGGCCCAGGCTGAAGTTCGCCTCTTCTCTCAACTGCACCTCTGGGTGAAGAACGTGTTCTGAACCAGAATCTGACCCAGCGGGTGCTCTCTGTGGATGCTGTGGGTAAGGACCATCCTCCTGTCATCTTGGCCCCTCTGTTTGCCACCCTTGGGCCAGCTCCTAGAATCAGACCGAGTTGTGTTGTTTCAAGACACCATGGGTGCACCCCCACTATCAGAGTCTCAGAGGCACCTCGAGACCCCTTTCTCATTCCTCTTAGCCTCAGCGTCCAGAGCTAGACTTCGTTTCACACCAGAGACACCCCGACCTTCCCATCATTAACCTATTCATTGACTCACTCATTCATCAGTTACAGAATGCCTACCCTGTGCTAGGCACTGGGCTTCAGGACAAGGATGCACAGATGAGGAGAGGTCCCTGCTCTTGAGGAGCACTGAGCCTAACAACCCGTGGTGAGGTCACTACTCATCGGAGGATAGAACAGGATAAGGAGTCTCCCTGCCCCTGCCCCAGGGGCTGCCCTCAACCCAGCCTCGAGCACCCCTCTCCACAGCCCATGGGCTGAGCTGTAGACTGTAGCACCCAAAGAGTTCTGATGTGCCCTGTCTCGCCCTTAGGCCTGCCAACTCCCCCCAGTCTCATCAAGGCCATGGGTGGGAGCCAGCCAGGGGAACTTCAGATCAGCTGGGAGGCCCCAGCTCCCGAAATCAATGAATTTCTGAGGTATGAACTCCGCTATGGCCCCAAGGACCCCAGGAACTCCACTGGCCCCACAGTCACACAGCTGCTGTCTGCAGAGACCTGCTGTCCAGCTCGGCGGAGACCAAACCTAGCTGCAACCGCAGACCAGTCTCCATGTGCACAGCCCATGATGCCTCAACAGATTGGACCAGAGCAGACCTCCCCAACTAGAGAAGTATTCTGGCCTTCTTCTGCTCCACCCCATACCTCTTACCCTCAATTTTGCCCCAAGAAAGGACAGGCTGTGCTTTGGGGAGTCCAGACTGGGTTGGTCCTTGGAGAGTTAGCATAGGCTCTGATTAGTTCTCAGAAGCCATGTTTATTTAGGAATCTCCCACTTTGGGTCATTCAGACCAACACAACTGAGCACTTCAGGTCCCCAGGTTAGTGGGGATTTCCCTAAAAAGCCCTGAAAGGGAAAGTGAAAGTATCAGTCACTCAGTCGTATCTGACTCTTTACAACCCTGTGGGCTATAGCCCACAGGGCTCCTCTGTCCGTGGAATTCTCCAGGCAAGAATACTGGAGTGGGTTGCCATTTCCTTCTTCAGGGGATCTTCCCCGACCCAGGGATCAAACTCGAGTCTCCCACATTGCAGGTGGATTCTTTACCGTCTGAGCCACCAGGGAAACCTAAAAAACCCTGAACTCCACCTGAAACCCACCTACCTGGCCCCTAGTCTGTGCACGTATTTATCCAGTGAAGAACTGAGTGTCTCTCCACAGGCATGTTGTGGGGCTTCAAATATAAGAGGTGGAGGCTCTCTTGGCTGAGAGGCAGACATAGATTGTGAGGCTGGGATTCTTCTCCCAAGGCTCCATCTCTGACAATGAAGGGTGGCAGCTGCCTCATCTCAGGACTCCAGCCTGGTAACTCCTACTGGCTCCAGTTACGCAGCCAACCTGATGGGGTCTCTCTCCGTGGTTCCTGGGGATCTTGGTCCCTCCCTGTGACTGTGGACCTGCCTGGCAATGCAGGTGAGTCAACAGAGGAGTGGAGGAAGAGATAGAAAAGATCTCTAGAGAGGCCTGGGCTGGATATGGAAGCTCAGAGAACCATGGTCCTTCCTGATGACCTCAAACTTGCTACAGCACAGGATAAACTAAATTCAGGGAGAGAAGAAAGTATAGGAGCAAATGTTCAAGTTATGTGTGTAAAGATGATCTGGATACCCAATGGAGTAGGAGCATGTGGGCTCTGATGGGACTTCTTTCTCTGCACCCATGCTCAGTCTTTGCAACCTTATGGACTGTAGCCCACCAGGCTCCTCTGTCCATGGGATTCTCCAGGCCAGAATACTGGAGTGGGTTGACATACCCTCCTCCAGGGGATCTCTCCTTCTCTGACCCCAGGGGAAATTGGACTGCAATGCTTTACCTTGGACCTGACGAATGTTACCTGTCAGTGGCAACAACAGGACCATGCCAGCTCCCAAGGCTTCTTCTACCACAGCAGGGCATGGTGCTGCCCCAGAGACAGGTGAGAAGTGAACCACTGATTGAGTTTGATGTCATGGGAGAGAAGCACAACTCTGCAGAAAGAAGGGAGAGATTGTTCTTGATCCTCTTCAGTCCCCTCCCTTATTCCCCAAACCAAAGGCCCTCTATGCTCTCATCCACCAATGGGTATTGTATCCTTTCAACATCTCTTCATACCCCCTGGGAACACATTGCTCTAATTCAATGTAATCATATCACTTGGACCATTACAACAGTCTACATTCTCAATCACTTCCAATTTATCCACCCCTGCATGCTGTTGACTAACCGACCTTTCTTAAACTTTGCATGGCCTTCTCCTACTCAAATATGTACTGCAACTTTTCACAATCTATTGGATCCAATCAAAACTTCACTTGGTCTTCAAGCATTTCCACCAAACACCTCACTGATCTGTCACCTCCTTTATATCTAATATATAACCAAGTCTTGTTGATTTTACCTATTAAACATCTCTAGAATCTGTCCATGTTTGTTCATCATAGCTATCACCCTAGTACAAGCCATCTTCATCTCTCAGGTTACTGAGAAGACTTACTAACTGATCACCTCTTGGATCCTCCAAAACATTCTCCACACAAGAGCTGAAGTGAGTTTTTAAAAGCAGAAAAATAAATGCAACATTCTCTGCTTAAAACTCTTCCAAGATCCATAGCTTTCACTGATCTTAGGACAAAGAAAAGAATTCTGTTGTGACTGTGTCAAGTTCTAAAAGACTCAGCCCGTATCTGTGCCTTCAACTTTATCTTATTCTATGCTGCCTTCTGTGCTCTTTGCTCCAATACTGGCCTACTTTCATTCCCTCCTACCTGCCACAATCCCTCCTGCCTCTGGATCTTTGCACATGCTGTTTACCCAGCTTGTTTATCTTTACTTAACCTCTACTTATCCTTCAGATCTCAACTCAAATGTCACCTCCCCTGACCTTCCTTCTTAGGTCCAGTGGCACTATTACATATCCTGTTGTACCATGTACCTCTCCTTCTTAAATACCTAATGTAGTTATAATTTTACATTTATCCCTTACATAGTTATTTGATTGATAACCAAATTCTCTCTCAGAGCTCCGTTGAGAAAGGCTGGTCTTAACTAAACATGATCCATGAGGGCAAAGTCAGGGTCTGCTTTTACTCACCAATGTATTCTCACTTACCATGGTGCCTAGAACACAGCAGGTGCTCAGTTAAAAAAGAAATTATTGAATAATGAAAAAAACCACTATTAACAGTTTTAGTGTATTCTTCCAGTTTTCTATGCATTTACATATATCTAAACATAATATTTAATTTTCAATATACATTGGATCGCATCATATGTATGATTTATTTTAACTTACTTTTTTTTAACTTAGTTTCTTACTTAAAAATATGTCTTGGACATCTGTAATGGTAACTCATTCTTTCTAATAGCTGTATAGATTTCCATAGTATGAAGAGGGTGGCAAAACTGAATTCACATACTCTCTGTCAAAACCTGCTCCTCCTCTTCTTGGCCATTCTGCCATCAACTCACTTTTCCACCCTGAACTTCTGCCTTTTCTACACCCTCCACATCCAATCAGAAACACTGGCCATTTCTACCTGTTCAGTACCCCCTTTGAATCCATCTGTTTCTCTCTACTCCCACTGCCACAATCCTACTTTCAGATCCTCATCACTTTGCATGCAAAATTCCATGACATTGTCCTAATGAATTTCTCGGCTTCTAGTCCACCCTCACAGATCCTTTCTCACAAACTGCAATTAGAGAGACTTTCCTAAAGTACAAAGCTAGTGATAACAATTCTCTGCTTAAAATTCTTGAATGTCTCCATCATTGCTGCAAGATTAAATGCAAGCTCCTTAGAAAGGCAATAAGGCCACCTGTGACCTTGATCTGCCCACACTTACCACTCCCCACCAAGCCCTCTGTGCTAAAAACTTTCTGCACCACTTAGAGTTTCCCCCAAAGTACCATATCTCTTATCTATGCACAAGCATGTGCCTAGGATGCCTGTTTGTACCCTTTGCTTGTCCTATTTATAGTCTAAGACTCATTCCAAGCACTGCCTTGTACAAGAACTATTTTCTGACCCTCCCTGTTTGGTTAGATGATCTTCCTTGCTACTCCCAAGCCAGCCTGTGCACATCACAGAAAAATACCATCTGTTTGTTTTTCTCCCTTTCCCAATGAAATGACAGCTCCTTGCGAATTTTTCCTCTGTGTGTTTATAGGGTCTATCATAGTACCTAGCACATAGTATAAATTATTTGTTGAATAACCTAGTAAACATAAAAATACATAAAATGGTAAATGATTTTAGTAATAGCTAGCTATTTAGGGGTTATAACCAGGAAGGAGACAGGATTTATTTGTTCAATAAACTACTGTTGAAGGTGACTATGTACCAGGCCCCAGGGATAGAGTGACAAGACAGAAGCTTCCAGCATTGTGGGGGCTTACATTTTAGTTGGGGGAGGGGGGTGGAGGGAGACCAACAAGAAAGAAAGGAGCAAGGTTAAATGATAGAGACTAAGTGGAAGGGTAGGGGTGGGTGCTAATTTCATGACTGGGTGGAGAAAGCCTTGCCAAGGGAGGTGACAGGTGAGCTGAGACCCAAGTGGTGAGAAGAAATGAGTCACATGAGATCTAGAGGCAGGGCAATCCAGGGCAAGGTGAGCTGCAAAGACAGTGGATCTGGTATGTTTGCAGCACAGAGAGAAGGCCTGTGTGGATGAAGGGTCATTACCTTGTGTGAGACTTGTAGGAGATGAGAATGGCAAGGCAGGTAGGAACTCAACCATATGAAGTCCTATAGGCTCTGGGGTGGAGTTTGGGTTTTATTCCAAGTGGGATGGGGAGCCATGGAAGGATTTAAGCAAGAGTGATATGAGCTTCCAGGTGGCCCAGTAAGTGAAGAATCCAGCTGCAGTGCAAGAGATGTGTGTTTAATCCCTGGGTCAAGAAGATCCCCTGGAGAAGGAAATGGCAACCCACTCCAGTACTCTTGCCTGGGAAATCCTTTGGACAGAGGAGCAGGCTACAGTCCACGGGGTCAGAAAAGAGTCGGACACCACAGTGACTAAACAACAATGTGACACCATATGATTTACATTTTTTTCACTTTAAACTTTTTATTTTGTACTGAGGTACAGCCAATCAGCAATGCTGTGATAGTTTCAGGTGAACAGCAAAGGAACTCGGCCATACATATATCCAAGTATCCATTGTCCCCCAAACCCTGCTGCCCCAAATCCAGGCTGCCCCATAACACTGAGCAGAGTTCCATGTGCTATACTACAGTTCCTTGTTGGTTATCCATCTTAAATACAGCGGTGTATACATGACCATCCCAAATTCCCTGACAATCCCTCGCCCCTGGCAACCATAAATTCGTTTTAAAAAATATGAAGTGCTTCATGAATTTGCATGTCATCCTTGCCCAGAGGCCATGCTAATCTTCTCTGTATCATTCCCACTTTAGCATATGTGCTGCTGAAGCGTTCACATTTTTTAAAGATGCTTCTCTGTGCAATTAAAAAGAAATAAGAGTGAAAGCAGGAACACCATTTAGAAATATGCCTTAATCCAGTCAACAGATAATGGTTTCATCTAATGTGGAAGGGATAAAGGTCAAAATAATGGGATAGCTTTGACATATATTCTGGACATTATCAGATCAACATTTTGGGTCTGAATTCTGATTGCTGTGTGGAGAACAAATTGAAGGGAGTGACAGAAACAGAGGCAGAAAAGCCAGTTAGGAGACTGTCGAAATAATCTGTTAGTGAAATAACATTTAAAGGTGACTAAGAAGGCTGTCTAATGAGAACAGATTAAGAACATAAATATGTTTTGCTCCAGAAACATACGCTTTGCTTTACTCTTTGAAACAATCCCATTCAAAGTAGGGATTATTGACCCCTTTCACAAATGAGGAAACTGAGGCAGAGGTGAAAATCAAGTAATTTGCCCAGAAGACCTGAACTCTATAGCCCATGTTATTTCCCTATCTCATCTGGCTCTTGCTCTTTTTTTATTTTTTTTTGGCTGCACTGGGTCTCTGTTGTAACACTTGGGCTTTTTTTCTAGTTGCTCCTCATAGGCTTAGTTGCCCTGTGGCATGTGGGATCTTAGTTCCCCAAGCAGGGATCGACCCCCCATCCCCTGCATTGGAAAGCAGATTCTTAAACACGGGGCCACCAGGGAAGTCCCTACCTCTTTATTAAGAAAAGGCTGAACCCCAAAGCAAACCTCAGAAAAAAAATACATGGCATGAGAGAGAAAGCCCTGGAGGCCTGTCCAAGGAGCAAGTTAGATTATATTCCTTGTGAGACTGGATTAGTCTCTGAGGCAGGCATTGAATCAAATGACTCTATTTGCCTGATTTGTAGGGACCCCATCTGGGAGAAGTGTGAAGAGGAGAAAAACTCAGGATCACGGTCCTCCCAGTTCTCCCGCTGTCACTTCAAGTCACAAAATGACAGTGCTATTCACATTCTTGTGGAGGTGACTACAGCCCAGGGTGCTGTTCACAGCTACCTGGGTTCCCCTTTCTGGATCCACCAGGCTGGTAAGGACTTTCTTCCCTTCTCCTCCCACACAGTTCCCACCCCTACCATGTCTGACCCCATGCCCAGGATCACCAACTCTGATACTTCTGACCCATGGCCCTGGTGACATGATGTCTCATGCACATAAGGGCTTAGGCCAGTCCCTGGTGACATCCCTGTAGTGCTCATCCCCACTCCAAATTTGCACTGGAGGGAGGTCTCCAGCGGGCAGCTGGAATTGGAATGGCAGCATCCATCAGCCTGGGCAGCCCAAGAGACCTGCTATCAGCTCCGATACACAGGAGAAGGCCATCAGGACTGGAAGGTACAGTCAAGGAACAAATGACCCCAGACCTCATACTCAGGGTATTTCTGAGTTTCAGGATATCTGTTATCACGAGTGATAACCAAGATATCACTGTATATTCGTGTATCCCTGTCTGGGCTTGTTTATCTCTGTTCTGATTCAACTGGTATCTTAATCTTTCTTTGGCATGTGACACTGCTGACTACGCCTATTTAAAATGTTCTCTTCCCTTTGCTTTTGAGATATGTCTCTCCTGATTCTCCTACCACTTCTCTGACTGAACCGCCTCACTCTTTCCCGACTCTTCCTTTCCACGCTTCCTTAATAGGTTGTGCTTCCCGCAGTCCCATCCTAGACTCTTTTCTTCTCTGAAAGTGAAAGTGTTAGTTGCTCAGTCATGTCCGACTCTGCAACCCCAAGGACAGTAGCCCCACAGGCTCCTCTGTCCATGGAGTTCTCCAGGCAATAATACTGGAGTGGGGTAGCCGTTCCCTTCTCCAGGGGATCTTCCTGACCCAGGGGTAGAACCCAGGTCTCCTGCATTGAAGGCAGATTCTTTACCAACATCTAGATGTTCTCCCTGGGTGAGTGCTTCAATTCCATGTTTTCAGTGACTATACATTAACCATCCCAAACTTATTCCAACACCTATGTGGAAAATAACTTCTATACCATAGGTGAATGATCTAAACTCCTGAAGAGTCTCAGTTTCCTCACTGGTGAAATGGGGATAAAGCTATGTACTTTCCAGAGTTATAGTAAAAATTAAATATATAGATATTTAGTATATTGCCTGGTAGATAGAAGGCACTCAATAGACATTAAATATTAGTTTCTTTCTCTACTTTTATTCTCATTTAATACATGTATATCTGACTTCTTACCAGACAGTTCTACCTAAAAGCCCCCTAGGGCATTTCAGACTCAGTATATCCAAAACTGAACTCATTTTCTTCCCCAGACATTTTTACTTTTTTATTGAGGTATACAATACATAAAGTAACACAAATCTTAAATATACAATTGGTTAATTTGTACATGTGTACACGTCCATGTAACCATCACCCAGGTGAAGATAAAGGTTGTTTCTGGTACCCCAGCAGTGTCTCATGCCCTCCGTTCACACATACACACCCTCCGAGGTAACTACAATTCTGACATTACCATTCATAAGTTCCGGCTATTGTTGAACTTAATAAAATAAAAAAATACAGCATTTTTTCCTCAAATTTACTTCTGTTCCTTGTCTCTGACAATGGCACCAACACTTAACCCGGTTACTTCAGCCTGGAATTATCCTTGACCCTTCTCTCCTTTTCCCTTGTCCCTTCCCTCTATCAACAACTTAGTTGAGTTTATGGTACTAATAGGCCTCAAGTCTCTACTACCACTGCTTTAGTCTTATCTTTGACCCTCTAGCCCACGCATGCATGCTTTTAGTACACAGAACACTCTGTAACCCGCAATGAAGCAACTCAGTCAGCGTAACACTCTTTTGAGCGCTCTGTGGTTCCTTACTTATATTGTTGTTACTGCCCTCATTACTTCTTGCAACTATTTACTTGTTTGGATGTCTTCTTCATAAGATATGTGAGGCCTTGTTTTTCTTTTTCCTCAATGCCTACCCCCGGGCTTGGCTTGTCACAAGCAGTTCATAAATGTTTACTACTGATCAAGGTAATGTCTCCCTGCTGGTATACACGATGTTTGTTCTCTCTTCTCGGACTCTCCTCATATCCCCAGCACCTAGCACAGTGCTGGCATCCTCTACTGAGAGGATATTATTTGTGGCCTGGTTTACATGGCTATGGGCTTCCCTGGTGGCTCAGGCGTGAAAGCGTCTGCCTGCAACTGTGGGAGACTCGGGTTCGATCCCTAGCTCGGGAAGATCCCTTGGAGAAGGAAATGGCAACCCACCCCAGCACTCTTGCCTGGAAAATCCCATGGACCGAGGAGCCTGGTAGGCTACAGTCCATGGGGTCGCAAAGAGTCGGACACGACTGAGCAACTTCACTTTCACGGCTATGAGTATCTGAGTGTGTCCGGGGTTTCCATCGCCCAATCTGGTCAGTGTGTGTGTACCGGATCTCTGCCGATGTATCATATGTATGTGTGTCAGGATGAGTAGTTCTGTGTGTAGATGAGTCAGTGTGTCGGGGGTGTATCACGCCAGTCAGGGAGAGGCTCTCTATCCGAGTGTTCTCTCCAGCCAGTTTCCGCCAGGGATGCGTATTTTCTGCCAGTGAGGCGCTTTGGAGGAATCCCCGAGTATTCAAGGCGGTAGGATTGGGGTCAAACAGAGGCCAAATTCTCGAGGGGCCAACGCCGCCGTCCCACGGGGACCTGGAGCCTGATCACCTGCTTGCACCTTTGCGTAGGTGCTGGAGCCACCTCTTGGGGCCCAGGGAGAGACCTTGGAGCTGCGCCCGCGCTCCCGCTACCGCGTACAGCTGCGCGCCAGGCTCCACGGCCCCACCTTCCAAGGTCCCTGGAGCTCCTGGTCCGAGCCAGTGAGCGTGGAGACGGCTTCGGAGACGGGTGAGGGCCGGGCAGGGGCAACGGCTCTCTGCGGCTGCGCGAGTGGAGGGGCGGGGCTCCGGCCGCACCAGGCTGCGGCTGCGCAGACATACCCGGCGCCCCGCGACAGCGAGTGGGGTGGGGCTGGTGGGCCTGCCGGCAGGGCGCTGGCCAGGTGCCTCCCCCTGAGGGCTGACTGCTTTTTGTCCCTTAGTCTGGATCTTCCTGGTGACTGCTCTGCTCCTGGTCCTGGGCGTCAGCGCCCTCCTGGGCCTGCTGCTGCTGAGGTGGCAGTTTCCTGAGCACTACAGGTACCGCTCCGGCCAGGTGGGAGACGGGGCTGTGATCCGGGCAAGGCCGGCGGCCCTAAAGAAGCGTCCTCGGGTCGCTCTATAACGCCCGCTCTCCAGACAATTTCACATCCAGACCTGTGGCGTCTGCCGCTCCCCGCACTTCTTCTCTGGGAGTCGCACCGCCGACTTCCACTCTGACTTGTCTACTATGCGGGACACCTCAAACAGCCCCACCGTCTGGCTCCTCTTCTCGGTAACAAGTCCACCTGTCACCCAAGCCAGACCTCTTAGGCGCCTTCCTCCCCATTATCTAGTCTGGTCCTGTCATGCCACCTCCTAAACCTCACTCAAAAACAGCACCCTTTCTCTAGCCCTGCAGGCACTACCTGACTCCCCGAAACGGAGCCCTTTCTCCCTCCAATCTAGCCTCACACAGCCACCAGAATAATCTTTCTAAAACGGCGCACGTGAACTTGTCACTCTGCCTCCTTAAGTTTCACTGTTAGCTCCCCAGGATCAAGTCCAGGCTCTAGAATAACAAGCAAGGCTGTGCCCCTGTCAGTATTTCCACCTCCCACCCTGTGCATCAGCCTTGCCACACTCGGTGATTTCCTCCACAAGTCCAGTGGTTTTACTTCTCAGTGCCTTTGAACACAATGTCCCCTCTGCCAGGAATATCCTCCCTGGATGACTAATACCCATTTATCTTTAAATAACTTTCTTCACCAACTCCTAGGAAACCTTTCCCGACCCTCCCCGATTGGCTACTCTCTTTGTGCCCCAATACAGACTTCTTTCATAGTGCAGGAAGCATTTTACTGCATTCATTTCTTTATAAGTCTTCCCTGTGCCTTACGTGGTCATCCTTAAATCTTCAGCACAGTGCCTGCCAAATAGCACACCCTTAAATAAATGCTGTTAATGAATGAGTTGTTTATGTGGGGAGACTAAGGCTGAGGATAAATGTCACTGGAAGTTATAAACATAAAGAATAGATTCCATACCACCTCAGTCCTTTGACTGGTAACATCTCTTTATTCTCGAGGACTCAGCTCAGAAGGTGAATCCTCCAGGTGGCCTCTTTTGACAGCCTGAGGCTGGATTAGATGCCCCTCTTTTGGGTTCACATCTCTCCTTGAACATGTCTTTGAGCTTTTAATCCTCTCTAATGTGTGAGTAACTTAATAAAAGCCCCATGAGTTCTCTTCATTCAACTAATTTCTTGAGAATCTATTACGGGTCAGATACTGTTCTATACCCTGGATATCCAAGAATGAGCAAATAGACAAACCCTTTGCTCTCGTGGATTTACATTATATATATATATTTATATATATACACACACATATATATAATAAGATTCTAATATACAATAAGTCAAGTACTATAAAGAATAATAAGCAGAGCAGGAGACAAAGAGTGATTGGGAAGGGAGGTGGTTCTATTTTAGACAGGGTAGTCAGGGAAGGCCTCTCTGCCGGGATGACATCTGAGCAGAAACCTAAGTAAAATGAGGAAATGAGTCAATGTTCCAGGCAGAGAGAATACAAAGTGCAAAGACCCTGAGGCAAGAATGTTTGAGGACACTCAAACTGTTTTTTTGAGCCTCCACACCACTGACTCCCCCCCACCACCTGAGGCTGCCTTTTCACCCGTGCTCCTCTACCTTACTCTTACCTCTTCAAGCTTACTCCCCCACCTCACTGCCTCCCCACACACACCACAGTGCCCTCTCCCCCCCTCCTAATTCACTCCCACAGCTCAGTCTCCTCTTCCTTCTCCTCAAGGAGCCTGAGGCATGCCCTGTGGCCCTCACTTCCAGACCTACACCGGGTCCTTGGCCAGTACCTTAGGGATACTGCAGCCCTGAGTCCGGTGAGTGCACCTCCCCCCAGCACCACCCACCACCAACCCTGCTTAGAGTTCCTTGCCCCACCACACAACTTCTCCAAGGCCCTTGCCCCGCAAGTATATCATCCCTGGGCCCTACCTCCAGCCCAATCCTCCTTCCTGCACAGTCCACGTCCTGCTCCCACAGGACCTGCTCTAATCCAGACCCCTTTCCCCCCATCTCTCCCAGCCCAAGGCTGCAGTCTCAGATGTCTATGAGGAAGTGGAACCCAGTCTCCTTGAAATTCTACCTAGATCCTCAGAGAAGGCTCCCTTGCCCCTGTGCTCCTCCCAGGCCCAGTTGGACTACCGAGGATTGCAGCCTTCTTGCCTGGGGACCATGCCCCTGTCTGTGTGCCCACCAATGGCTGAGCCGGGGTCCTACTGTACCACTCACATCGCCAACCATTCTTACTTACCACTCAGCTGCTGGCAGGTCCCTCGCTCCCAGTACCCTGGACAGATCCAAACTCTCTAGTCCTCCCTCCTGAACCTCCTAACCCATCCCATCCCAGCAACAACTATCTCAGATCTCACGTCCTTCCCTGTTGTCTACCCTTCTGGCTGGACTTCATAACACTGATCTTTCACCACGGCAGCTGGCATCAATCTTGGACCCTTTCTCCTCAGGGAAGGCTCATTTGACTAAGCTCCTCTAACTTTCACCTCCTTTTTCTCTGCTCTTTAATGGCAAAGTCCTTGAAAAGGAGTCTCCACTTCCCAACTCCCATTTGCTCCTCAGACTGCTTCAATTGATTCCCCTGCTGCTGCTGCTGCTGCTAAGTCCCTTCAGTCGTGTCTGACTCTGTGCGACCCCAGAGACAGCAGCCCACCAGGCTCCGCCGTCCCTGGGATTCTCCAGGCAAGAACACTGGAGTGGGTTGACATTTCCTTCTCCAATGCATAAAAGTGAAAAGTGAAAGTGAAGTTGCTCAATCGTGTCCAACTCTTCACAACCCCATGGACTGCAGCCTACTAGGCTCCTCCGTCCATGGGATTTTCCAGGCAAGAGTACTGCTACCACACTACTAATGAAACTACTAAGGCAAAGCTCACCTCAAGCTTTCTCATCACAAGATCCAAACAGATCTTGTTAATCCTCAACCTGTTTAATCTCTCAGTTAGCATTTGTCATGGTGACTACTTATTTCTCCATTAAATTCTCTCCTCCATGGCTTGCATGCATCACCACCTCTCCTGGCTCTGCTTGGGCTTCTCTGAGCAAACTGATAGTTGACAGCATAAACTCTGTGGAGTCAGAACTAGGTTTAATTCCTATCTTTCCCCCTTGCTAGCTGTGTGACCTTGAATAAATAAGTCAAAGTCTTTGAGCCTTAATTTTCTCATCTATAAAATAGGGATAATACAGAATGCTATAGAGTTGTAAAGAGCATTTAGTGAGATATTCTAAGTAAAGCACAGTGAAAGAGGTTCCCGGATTAATGCCAGCAGCAGTGCCGACATAGTGCCAACTAGGACATAGTGTTTGAGATATCTAGACTATAGTAATTGTTCCTTCCTAATCTCTTGTCTTGGCATATCTTCCACTCCTTAATTATTGCAGTCATTTAAGAGTCAATTTTTAACAGTCTCCGACCCATCTGCTCTCATAGCCTTTCTTAACATGCTGACCATTCTAAAGCTCTTATCTCCACCCCAGACTTTTACTATAGCACCTGTAATGCTGTATGCAAATAACTGTTTACATGTCTGTCTTCTGTTACTAGATTGTGAGCTCCTTGAGGGCAAGGGCTGTGATTCATTTGCCTCCCCCCTACCCCACCCTCTAGCACCTAGAGTAGTGCTTGATTCACGATAGCAGGCCTCCAATAAATGTTTTCGAAATGAAGGAAATCTTTCTGGACAGCGCCATCTCATCCCATGCCAACCTCTCTCATCCTCTACACCATTCATATGCAGTGGTAAATATGCTTAGGCCATTCTGATTATGGATTCCCTGACCCATTCAAATTCTCAAAATGGTATTTTTTGCTGACTCCAAACATACCCACTGTATCAGTCAGAGTCTTGGCAGAAATAGATGACACACACACACTCAACCTGCGTATCTGGATGAGAGTTTAATATAGGGCATATTTACAAAGATGGGGCAGGATTCAGGAAAAACATCCAGGAATAGTGCAGTATCCTGGGGCTAACAACAACTGGGAGATGGTGCCCACCCCTTCCCACCCTGGGTATCAAGGGGTCACGGGAGAGAGTGGTTACAGAGAGGGCTGCCTGACAGGAGCTGTGGCAGAGAGCTGCAGCCAACCTGTGGGGATGTGACAGTAATGGAGCCAAGTTGGGAACAAATAGCTCCTGCCTGTTCTCCACCCCACCCAACACCTCCCCTTGACCCCCTGTTTATTAGTTTGCAAGCACTGCCCTAACAAAACACCACAAACAACAGACATTTATTGTCTCATATTTATGGAGGCTAGAAATTCAAGGTTTCAGCCAGGTTGGTTGCCTCTGAGAGCTATAAGGAAGAGTCTGTTCCATTCCTCTCCCCTAGCTTCTGGGACTTTCTTGGTGTTTCTAAACTTGTTTCTAGTCCTCTCCTCCATCTCTGCCTTCATCTTCATAGGGCGTTCTCCCTTTACATGTGTGTATGTCCAAACTTCTCCATTTTATAAGGACACAAGTCATATTGGATTAGGGCCCACCCAAATGACCTCATCTTAACCAATTATATTCTGGAGTGACTCTATTTCTAAATAAGGTCACACTCTGAAGTACTGGGACTTAAGTATCCAACATATAAATTTGGGGGCGAGGGACACAATTTAACCCATAACATCCTCCCATTGGTGAAATACAAGCAGAAACCAGAGTCCAAGGGAATCCACTGACGCAGGCCATATGAGTCAGCCTCACAGGGCACAGAGCAGAGTAGAGAAGGATGAAATGTGGACCCAGATGGGACAAATGGATGACATCTAGTATACTCACTTTCCAGACTTCCTTCCCCAAGCCATGTTCAAGGCTCCAACTCGACTCCTAGGGACTCAAAACTAGGATTGAGAACCAAACCACTGAACCTCTCACCTCTACACCAATTCAGTCATCATGTCCTTACCCCTTTTACTTACCAAATTCTGTCTCCTCTTCTCCATCTTCACTGAGCTATTATTACAGCCTGTACCAACTATCTCTGCCTCCAGTCTCTCTCACTAAATCCAACCTGTATGTTGCCTCCAGATTAATCTTCCTGTTCATCTCACTCCTTGCTCACTCCTTACCTCTAAATCTTTAGTTTGGCTCTTCAGAATTGATCTCATTCTCTTCTACTATTTTGCTATGTGAGTATTAAAAGTGTTAATACAATGCCAAGCACATAGTAAATACTCAGTATTTACAGAGTTATCTTTATTATTATCCCAACTGGACTGTTTCACCCCCTGAATATTACCTATATTTTGTTCCCTCCACACCCTCTCCTTCAGGTCCTTCAGGTGAGAGTTCCCTTATTTAAGCAGCTCATCAGGTGTCCAGACACCTTGCTCTACCAACAGGCATTGACCGCCCTCTTCTATCTCCTCTGGCTCTTTTGCCTTCACCTTCAAAGATGCATAGACAGGACTTCCCTGGAAGTCCAGTGGATAAGAACCCACCTGCCAATGCAGTTGACACTGATTCAATTCCTGGTCCGGGAAGATCCCACATGCCTTGAGGCAGCTAAGCCTGTGCACCACAACTGCTGAGTCCAAGCACCCTAGAGCCCCTGCTCTTTAGCAAAACTGCTCTTCAGCAAGAGAAGCCACTGCAATGAGAAGCTCCGGCGACCCAACGAAGGGTAGCCTCCTGCACAACTAGAGAAAACCCTCATGCAACAACAAAGACCCAGCATAGCCAAAAATAAAAATTTAAAATAAAAGATGCATAGGATCTTAGTGCTGGCATTCCCTCAAGCTCCCATGAACTGCCCTCTTTCTCATTCTCAAATTTCTTATACAAGTAGCCCATGCTTGCTGCCTCCATATTCTCCCCACCCTTCTTTCTGCAACCCCTTTCAAAGGAAACCCGAGCACCCCCTCCCCTGATCCCTTTCTCTCCAAGGTCACTCATGATTTGTTTCTCAATAGCCAACTCTGACCTCTTCTGTCATCACTCGACTATTTTGCATATTAGAATTCCTCCCACTTCAAGGTCCATGTCAGTACAATTGCCACTGGCTTCTGCCATTCCTTTATTTTTATTTTTTTATTTTTTTAATTAAAGGTCTTTTTTTAATGGTCTTTTAATAAATTAATTTTATTTATTTATTTAATTTTTTGGCTGTGGTGGGTCTTTGTTGCTGTGGGGGCTTTTCTGTAGCTGCAGAGAGTGGCTACTCTCTAGCTGCAGTGCACAGGCTGCTCATTGTGGTGGCTCCTCTTGTTGCAGAGCACAGGCTCTAGGACACTCGGGCTTCAGTAGTGTGGCGTGTGGGCTCAGTGGTTGCAGCTCCTGGGTTCTGGAGCACAGGCTCAGTAGTTGTGGTGCTCGGGCTTAGTTGTTCCATGGCATGTGAGATCTTCCTGATCAGGGATCAAACCGCTGTCTCCTGCGCTAGCAGGCCGATTCTTTACCACTGAGCCACCAAAGAAGCCCTGTCATTCCTTTACTTTTCAAGGTTCAAATCCCCTGAAGTTGTACCCTTATTTACCGTGTTGTTCTTTTCCTCTACGGTGACACTTACTCCAGAAACTGCAAATTGCTGGCCATGCCTTGTCCTCAGAAATGTTTTGTTTGGCCCTCCCCTGAATGGAGACGCTCATTGACTCCACTCATTTTATCCTAGCAGATAAAAGTCCAAACTCCTTAGCTTAAATTAACATTTATGGCCCTGACCAACTTGACTCCTTTTATGTCCTCTAGGGTTCAGGGACTCCCCATTTCCAACCCTAAGACACCTAAATCCTTGTTTTCCGAGGTAATTGGAAAGAGATAACATGAATGCTTCAAAATTAAAGATAATAACAATATCATTTGGGTGAAAACTCCAAAATTTTCTCTGTCATCATTAGAATTGCTTTTAGGCTAATGATTGATTTTTTTTTTTCCTAGCCTCTCTCTGGGACAGTGTAGAATATGGTTAGATTGCTGAGGTTAGTTAGATAGTTTGGCTTCACTAATTATTATTGGCTGTGTGCCTTTGGGCAAGTTTCTAACCTTTCCCTGACCTGGTGTCTTTTTTTTTTTTTTTTTTGTAAAAAGGAAATAAAGTTTCTGCCTTATGGGATTAAGGATTACATGTAGTAATGCAAGTAAACTCTTTAAACATCATAGTTAGCAGATGGTCAGTAAATGGTGCCAATTATCATTTTTATGATTGCTGCTTCACCTGTACGTATATCATACAATTCACTGAAGTCACTATTAGAGCTGCTGCTGCTGCTGCTAAGTCCCTTCAGTCGTGTCTGACTCTGTGCGACCCCATAGACGGCAGCCCGCCAGGCTCCCCTGTCCCTGGGATTCTCCAGGCAAGAACACTGGAGTGGGTTGCCATTTCCTTCTCCAATGCATGAAAGTGAAAAGCGAAAATGAAGTCGCTCAGTCGTGTCCGACTCTTAGCAACCCCATGGACTGCAGCCTACCAGGCTCCTCCGTCCATGGGATTTTCCAGGCAAGAGTACTGGAGTGGGGTGCCATTGCCTTCTCCCCACTATTAGAGCACTCTGTTGAATAGGAGTCAGATCTGGACTCCCACCAGCATGTGACCTTGCACAAACCCCTTTCTGGGCTGCGGTTTCTTCATCCATAAAATACGGGTGTATTCCTGGGGTGGGGAGATGCACCATGCGCAGATTAGACTCATGGATCTCTAAAAATCCTGACATCTCTTAAGCTCCATGAGGGTCAGCCCCAGTTTCCCTCACAGGGCTAACCAATCTTATCTTCCAGATAGGCAGGTCTGAATCCTGATCTTTTTTCTTGACCATAAGGAATTCACCCCTCTTTCAGCCTCATTTCCCTTGTTGCTAAAACAACAACAAACAAAACAGTTTTTGAAAACAAACACAGGCACTTCTTCCTTCCTAGCAGTGTTCCCGCAGCACTAAGCTAACAATGGACGCTCTGGCCTTCTCTCTTCTGCTTCTAAGTTTCTCAATCATCTTCTGCAGCACCCCACTCCCAACCCGCCTGCCTGCCTTCAGTCCGGCTGGTCGGCCACTGCCTTACACTGCCTTCTCTAAACAGGATTAAGTGCTTTAGGTCATTCCACCGAGTTCTGCACTTCGTTTCATAAAAACGATCCTCAAGCATGAAGCGTGAAGGACGGGTGCAGGGGAGACTGAGGAATGAATGAAACCAGTAGGGGAAGGCAGCCAGCGCAGGCCCCGCCCCCAGACGCGCCCCGCCGCGCCCCGCCCCGCCCCGTTTCCCGACACCTGGTGGTGTAGAAGCTGCCTTTGCCTTTCTTCCTACCCTTCAAATCCCGCTCTCCTGCTGGACTCCCGTGAGATCTGCAGCTTCCCCCGGAAGGCCCGCCCCCTGTGCCGTGGAGGCCAATGGGCGAGGGCGACGGTTGCGACGGTTGGATTTTGAAGGAACCAATGAGTGCTTGGAGCGGAGAGTTTGAGTCGTCCAAGTCTTCACTGCTAAGGCCGGTCTGGGATCAGAAGCTGCTCTAAACTGACGGTGAGAGAAGGCTGGACTGAGTGAACCGGTCTGGGACCGCTGCCGAGGGTGCTGGGCCGTGAAGGGCTGCGGCCAGGGTGGTCCTGACTGTGGTCGGCCGCCCCAGAGCACGGTCGCTCCTCTTACTCTGGGGCTCAGCGGGCAGCCACTGCAAGGAACCCTCTCCCTGCAGACGCTCCCATGGCCCAGTTCGTGTTCGAGAGTGACTTGCACTCGCTGCTGCAGCTGGATACACCCATCCCCAATGCACCCCCTGCGCGCTGGCAGCGCAAAGCGAAGGAAGCCGCGGGGCCGGCCCCCTCGCCTATGCGGGCAGCCAACCGATCGCACAGCGCCGGCAGGACCCCAGGCCGAACTCCCGGTCAGTAGGGTGAGGCGGGTCGCGGGGAGGGAAGGCCAAGGGCTTGAAGCAGCCTTCACGCCTCCTCCCCCTGAGCCGGGTCTGACAGTCTGGCTTCCCTCTCCCTGTCCCAGGCAAATCCAGCTCCAAGCTTCAGACCACTCCCAGCAAACCTGGCGGTGACCGCTATATCCCCCATCGCAATGCTTCCCAGATGGAGGTGGCTAGCTTCCTCCTGAGCAAGGAGAACCAGCCCGACAACAGTGAGACGCCCACCAAGAAGGTAGGTGTCCCAGGGGACTTCTGGCAGGAACCTGGTCTGTGAAATCTAGACGATACCGCCACCTCATCCCCACCCTTATGTACCAGGAACATCAGAAAGCATGGGCTTTGAATCTGAACGGTTTTGACATGGAGGAAGCCAAGATCCTTCGGCTCAGTGGAAAACCACAAAATGCCCCAGAGGGTAAGATGTCATTCTATCCCCAGGGCTCGGGGTGGATGAGATGGCTGTCTGCCTTTTCCACCTAAGACTAAGGGGAAGGAAGTGCTTATCTGGCCTTTCTGGCTAAAGGCATGCGGAAGTGTCAATCCTCCCAGTGTCTAGACCCACTCTGTTGCCGCAGGTTACCAGAACAGACTAAAAGTACTCTATAGCCAGAAGGCCACGCCGGGCTCCAGCAGGAAGACCTGCCGTTACATTCCTTCCCTGCCAGACCGCATCCTGGATGCCCCTGAAATCCGGAATGACTACTGTAAGTGCAGTCTTCTCCTTGTCCAGCGGATGGAGAAAGAGGGAGAGAGGGGGACAAGGCAAACAAGACAGCTCATGCTCTTCCCTTCCCCCTCTGGTAGACCTGAACCTTGTGGATTGGAGCTCTGGGAATGTACTGGCTGTGGCTTTGGACAACAGTGTATACTTGTGGAGTGCTAGCACTGGTGACATTTTGCAGCTGCTGCAAATGGAGCAGCCTGGGGACTATATATCTTCTGTGGCCTGGATCAAAGAGGGCAACTACCTGGCTGTGGGCACCAGCAGTGCCGAGGTGCAGGTGAGACTTGTCCTGGTGCTGCAGTTCTGTTGTCCCCAGACCCAGGGGGCTTGCCCAGCAGGAAGATGTTAATGCCAAGTCCCGATCATCATGGTCTTCTCTCTCTGTAGCTATGGGATGTGCAACAGCAGAAACGGCTTCGAAACATGACCAGTCATTCTGCCCGAGTGGGCTCCCTCTGTTGGAATAGCTATATCCTGTCCAGGTCAGTGGCTTTACTAATATGTTACAAAATCAGGTTTTGGTCCCCCTCTCCCTGGACTGTACACCTCTGAACAGAAGCAGCTCTGGCAGCTCTGTTCCCTTCTCCCCTCCTGCAGTGGCTCACGCTCCGGCCACATCCACCACCATGATGTTCGGGTAGCAGAACACCATGTGGCCACACTGAGTGGCCACAGCCAGGAAGTGTGTGGCTTGCGCTGGGCCCCAGATGGACGACATTTAGCCAGTGGCGGCAACGACAACTTGGTCAACGTGTGGCCTAGTGCTCCTGGAGAGGGTGGCTGGGTTCCTCTGCAGACCTTCACCCAGCATCAAGGGGCTGTCAAGGTGAGAGTGGGGCTGGGCTGGGCCTCTGCAGACTCTCACCTAGGAGAACCTGGGGACTATTAAGAGGACAGGGGATGGTGGAACTGAGTTAATCTGTGTGCCCAATAACTCCTTGTCTTGCTCTAGTACCTGCTGACTTCACCTTTATCCCACCTAGGCTGTAGCTTGGTGTCCCTGGCAGTCTAATGTCCTGGCAACTGGCGGGGGCACAAGTGATCGACACATTCGTATCTGGAACGTCTGCTCTGGGGCCTGTCTGAGTGCCGTGGATGCCCATTCCCAGGTAGTCTTCCTTATTCCAGCCTCACTCCCAGATGTGTTCTTATTCTGTATAGCTTTCCTGGGCAACCTCCTCCCCTCCAATGGCTTCACCAATGCAATACTGGCATGATCTCCAAGCTCAGATGTCACCCTTGAATTCCAGACACATTTTCAACAGTCCATAGCCAGCCTGTCTCTAACCCCACATTCTATAAGGTGGCACTACCCTAGTATGTCCCAAATTAAACTTGTCACTTCCCCTTGCCTCCCTGAAATGTGTGTTCCTCCTCTGCTATTTGGGACTTCCCCAGTAGCTCAGATGGTAAAGCGTCTGCCTACAATGCGGGAGACTTGGGTTCAATCCCTGTGTTGGGAAGATCTCCTGGAGAAGGAAATGGCAACCCACTCCAGTATTCTTGCCTGGAAAATCCCATGGATGGAGGAACCTGGTAGGCTACAGTCCATGGGATCGCAAAGAGTAGGGATACTAAGAAATCTGAACAAGTTAGACTCTTTCATCTTCCTCACCTAGCCACCAAGATATATCAGTTTTCCCTCAGAGTATCATTCACATGTGTCCCCTCCCCTTGGCCTCATCCTTCTTCCTGTGGAGACTCACAGCACTGGTCTTTTATTGCTTCCAGTCTGTCCTCTATATTGGTCTGGGTAGTCTGTTTCTGTCCTCCTCAAGCCCTGCAAGAGCTCCCAATTACCTACAGTGTATAATCCAAATGTTTTAGAATGATATTTGAGGCCGTAGCTCAAAGGTGAGTCTCCCTGCAAGCACTGCAGCTTCCTGACACCCCCCTGCCCAGTACATGCAGACTTTGCTTTATTCTAGCCTCAGGCTCTGGAGCCAGAGTTCAAATTCTGGCTCTCTCACCTACTAACTTAAATAACTTAACTTGCATGTGAGCTTAGACAACTTACTGAACCTCCTTCCAATTGATTCATCTCTAAAATGGTTAACAGTTCTAACTCTCAGAAGGGTTTTGTGAGGACTACAATTCAAGTCTGAGTCTGTAGCCTCTGGCAGAGTGCCTAACACCATGGTGGATGTGGTTCCGATTTGAGTAGTGTCAGCTCTTTGTATGTCATGCCCATGCCATGTCCTCTCCACAGGTGTGCTCCATCCTCTGGTCTCCCCACTACAAGGAGCTCATCTCAGGCCATGGCTTTGCCCAGAACCAGCTGGTTATTTGGAAGTACCCAACCATGGCCAAGGTGGCTGAGCTGAAAGGTAGGTGCTAAGTGACAGGCACAAAAGGGCACATATTGTATGACTATTTGTATGAAATGTCCAGTAGAGGCAGAGACAGAAAACAGATTAATAGTTGCCAGAGGGTGGGAGGAGAGAGTACTGAGGAGTGACTGTCTTTATGGAGTGATGAATTATCATTGTGATGGTTGCACAACTGTGTGAATATACTAGAAACCAATGAATTATATGCTTTAAAAGGATGAATTTTATAGTATGTGAATTGTTAATTATCTCAATTAAACTGTTACAAAAACTCTCAAAATTGGAGGGCTATAGGTACCTACTATCCTATGTATTGCTCTCCCTTTTTTCCTCCTCACATCCCAGGTCACACAGCCCGGGTGCTCAGTCTGACCATGAGCCCAGATGGGGCTACAGTGGCGTCCGCAGCAGCAGATGAGACCCTGCGGCTATGGCGCTGCTTTGAGCTGGACCCTGCCCGGCGGCGGGAGCGGGAGAAGGCCAGTGCGGCCAAAAGTAGCCTCATCCACCAAGGCATCCGCTGAGGACCAACCCCTCACAGTGTTTTGTGGGGTTTGCTTTTTGTCTTGTTTTTTTTTTTTTTACTTTTCTAATAAAGTCATGTCTCCCTCTCTTCTGGCACGACCACTGTCCCAGCAGCCTTCCCAGAGGCTCCTCTCTACTGTGATCAAGGAGCTAGAAACATCCATCCTGCAGGCACCTTGACCATCCCTCCTGTTTGCAGACAGGCTGGCAGGTTTTGTACCCACCTGTTCCATTGACACATGTACACACACAGCCATCGTGCTTTCCTCTGTCACTTTTAATAAAGACATAAAGGAGTGAGCAGCCTCCACAGGCTGTATTCCCAGGCCCCCTACCCACCCTGACCTTTGGCCAAGAAGCTCCTACTTCAGTGTGGGGTGAAGGAGGGGGGAGCCTGGGTCCACAGTGACAGATTATTGCTGACCTCTTCAGTGTGAGGAAAAAGGCCACAAGACCCTGGTGGGGGCCAGCCCTGAGTGTTCCTCTCCCAAGTGTAAGGCAGGGAGGGGGAAGTAAGTGTCCAGCCCTTTCAGCCCCCAGCTCTGGAGTGGCAGAGGGCAATGAGGCCACGTTCCTAGGGCTGGCCGGGAGAAGTCAGGGAGGAACGGAAGCGGTGGTCTCTGTGTACCAGCTGTGGGGAGCAGAGAGCTGTCTGCAGCTCAGTCCTGACCACATAAGCCCTGGTCACAGGTGTAGCTGGGGAGGACAATGACAGTTGCTGCCTAAGGTGCAGTCCTGAGGCACTTAGGTGGGTACCTAGCTAGGCCATGTTTCTCAGTTGGCCTTGACTTTGGTGGTACCTGGAACTCCATTTTGCTGAAGTACACGGGGCAGCCGCTTGCCTTTAGTGTAAGACTGATACCAGAAATTGGAGAAGAGCACGAAGAAGATGGTGCCGTACATCCAGATGAGGTGGATGATGACTGGGTACTGGTAGTTACAACTGGGCAGGAAGTAGTACTGGGAGATGTGCAGCGAGACCAGGACAAACTGGATCTGGGACCAAAAGGCATGGGTCAGAGGGAACAGGGAGAGAGGAATGGAGGGCAAGGGGATAGAACACTGAGTGGGGAGGGGCTGGAGTCAAAGGTGAGGTAGGCTGGATAAAGGTAGGATCCAAACCAGAATGTTGGGGGGATGACTCTGGGTCAGGCTCAGGTCCCTCACCAGCTGGATGGCTGTCATGTGCTTTTTCCACCAAAGGTAGGGCTGAGCCGCAGGGCCAAGGGCAGACAATCCATAGTACAGGTACATGACGACGTGCACAGAGGAGTTTATCATGGCGTGGAAAGAGCCCATTCCTCCTGTGAGTGGACAACAAACAAGGTCAGGAGAGTCAAGCCTCTGGTCCCCAGTACCTGTCCCTCCCCCAGTGGCCTTCACCACTCACCTGGGGCTATTTTTACCCCCCACCACCAGCTCCAGGGAAGCACTGAGTGGTGGAAGACATGTAGGAAGGTCACCTGTCCATCTTTCTTCCGGAGAATAAAGATCACCTGAGAGAAGTGTGGGGGAAGGGGTTTCAGAGCCAAAGCCTCTCACTTCTTTCTCCCCACACGCTCTCAAATCTCATTTAATTACTCACTGTGTCTATCAGCTCAATGAACTTGGAGAAGAGGAAGAGCCAGGCCACTCGAACCATCTGTAAGAAGTCAGGACATCCTTAGGACTACCAAGAGCCTCTCTAAACGGGCCTATAAGACAGGGCACATCCAAAGTGCTCTTACCCTGGTTGTTTGGGGCCTGGCCTCCGCTGCAACTTACCCTCAGTGCCTCCGGGTTGTTGGAAAAGTCCACTGGGTCACAGCGCCAGGTGTAGGAACTTAGCCAGCCAGACATCAGGAACTATGAAGAAGTGTGTATTAGAGAGCCAGACATCCCTCCCTCCTCAAAATCTCTTCTGTTCTCTAGACCAGTGGTCCCCAATCACAGCCTGGAGGTTGGGCACCCCTGCTCTAGATGGAGAAATAGAGCTGAGCCTCGGTGGAAAGAAGATGCCTCCTCTAGCCCGAGGGCCCACCCATTATCCCGTAGGAATAAAGCTGAGGCATCCCAGGGGCCTACCTCATAGACAATGTAGAGAGAAAGTGCCACCAGTGAGAAGTTGTAGACAACCATGAAGCCACGGAGCTGGAAGGGCTTCCGGTTGGCCATGATGCGAGGCCCCAGTGAGAGAACGAAGTACACATAGGTCAGGAGGATGGAGGTCATCAGCAGGGGGGACCCCATCAGAGGATAGCCCTGGAGCCGGGGATCTATGAATAAGGGTAAAAGAAGTAAGGAAGGGTCACAGAGTCCAAATGGTCCCCACCAGGTTTGCAGACATGAGGTCAGGTCACAAAGGGTCAAGGGGTCTATAAGGAAGGGCCAGTAGACAGCATCTCACCTGCATGCTTCATCATCGCCTGGTACAGGTTCACAACAGCCTCCATCCTGGCTAAGGACTCTGGCAAGGTCAGGGGGATAGGTGTCAGAGAGGGCTGACTGTTCCCCCAACCTCCCCCCAGTTTCACCCTTGACCCACAGACAGGACACAGACCAGACAGGACAGTTCCAGACACCTTGTCGCAGAAAGGACAGAGCAGTGAGAGGAAGGAACTGCTAGGGACCAGAGAGAGGAGAAGGCCATGGGGGGCGGGGGTGGGGTGGGTGGGGGATCTGCTTCCCACACATCCTGCATGCCTGGGAAGGGCTGTTCTGCCCTTCCTCTCCACACCTTCCTCTCCTCTCCTCACACTCTGCTCCTCTCTAGGGATTTCTACTTTCTGATTTCCCCTCCCTTATTCTTCCACAAGAGGACTCTCAATTTCTGGTCTCCTTCCAGAGAGGCTTACCTCCTACCACCAGGGAACTCATCTCTGGAACGAACCTCCTCTCCCTTCCTCACCAGTCTCTCACCTCTCCAGTCCTGGAGAGTCTGGGTCTGCCTTCTCTCCAGAGGTCCTCCCCTTCAATTTCTCTTGCCCCATTTCAGGATGCACATCTCCTGGGATGGTCCGTCCCTCCTCTCCCCTGCCGAGACACTCCCTCAGGTTCTCCTCTGCCCTCCTGGGCTCTCACCTCCAGCCTCTCCTCTGTCTTTGAGGCTCTCCTCTCACCCTTCCTCTCCAGGAGCCTGGCTCTTTTGAGACTCCTGCCCTGGCGGCTCCACCTGTCTGACTAGATCTGGCAGCAGCACCGCCCTCTGCCCACCCCCACGGCACAGCGTCTGAGGTGGAGGGTGGGTCCAGGCCACAGGTCACAGCCTGGAGGACCCACCGGGATTGAGAAAGCCAAGTAAAGCACAGGACTCACCACCCACCCAGCCACCCCGGAGCAATTAGATGAGCTCTAGGTTTTGACCCAAAAACCTGGACTCCAGCCCCAGGCCTAGCCTCAGCCCAAAGAGAACCGCTGAAAACCCATACCCGGGCATCCTCTCCTAAATGAGCCATAAATTCTCAGGTTGTCCTACTTCAGAATGGGTACCTCTCTCTCAGGGAGGGGCCGGGAGCCAGTGGCATGTGAGGAGGTGGGGAGTGGGGGAGGTCTCAGGAATCTTCCCCTCCCTCAAGGAGGGGTCATAATTGACCAGGCCCTCTCCCTCTCGGAGCCTGAAGGAATGTCGGGGGAGGGCTCAAAGGGACACAAAAGCCTTGGCCGGGAGGAGAGCCTGGGACTCCAGACAGACAGCCGTCAAGGGGCAAGGTGCTTGCCAAACAGCCAGCACAGCAGGTGCTCTGCGAGCTGCCTGCACTCGGGTTGGCCAGGTTCCCTCCACCCAGAGAAGCAACTCTGCAGGTACTAAGTAAAGAACACAACTTCTGACATTCACGGGGGCTGCACACACATCTCAGACGCTCTCTCAACCTCCACGCCCACCCACAACTGCCCCACCACGGTCAGGCCCCCAGCCCTCCCATATACACAGCCCCTGCCACAGCTCTCCCTCCGCCCCTGCGACAACTCGCCAGCGGCGAGCACACGCATGCACACAGAGCCCACCTGCCTCCTGCCAGCTGCAACTGCCCTTGTCTGACACACTACCCAGACAAGTCTTTGTGGACTTTGACATGCACCGTCTCTAATACTCAGGCCTGCTCCTAGCTACGCGCACACTGGCAAACACACCTAAACACACATGCTCCTTCACAGGAGCTGCATTACCATGTGCGAGCGCTTGTGCTCACATGCAGCTTTCCTCTCACGTCTGAGTCTCAGATGAGTGCAGTCACATACATAAACTCACACAGCCCACCTGCAGGTGAATGAAGCCAAGATCACCCATGCCATGTGCAGACATATACCTGCCCTGGGTCATGCACACCCACAACTCTTTTCACTGACGGCAGTCATCATTCATTCATTCACAGTCAAGAGTTTTGCTGGCTGCTTATTCTAGGGTAGGGCCTACCCAGAAGCATGTGCTCTAACACAGCTCCTCCTCAACTCATGTGAGCTTGCCAGCTTGTTATCTCCCAGTCTCTCCCTGCCATCATCCCCAAGTTGACCTCCCCCACCCCACACTCGCAGGACCCTGGAGGTCAGGCGTGGCTCAGCCTTTTGGAAGGCCCTCTCCCCAAGTTTGAGGAGAGTCTTGGTGTGTCCCCAGTAGAGAAACTCGGTCTGGTCCTTCCTTCCTTTAAGATGGATGGAAGGGAAAAGGAGACAGGCAAAGGGAACAGTGGGGGTGCAAAAGGGCGCCAAGGGGAGGGAGGAGTAAGAGAAGGAGAGGGGCCGGAGTAGGAGGTGGTGGAGGAAGGCCCAGGTTCAAGTAAATGGGGGCCAGGCGCGAGGGAGGCTGCTGGGGAGGCCCAGCCCCGGAGAGCTGGGACCTCCCACCCACTCTCCACAGGCACAGCCTCGCCCACAGCCTGGGAAGGGCAGGGCTGGGCCGGGTGGCCCAGCAGGTCAGGGGCTTGGGCACGTGGTGAGCCCGCCCTGGGAGGTCCCGACTCACCAGTGGGGGCCAGGCGGGCAGTCGTGGAGGGCTGGGATGGAGCAGGGCTGGAGAGGAGTCCCCAGGGCCAGCCTGCCTGCCACTTCCTCATCTGCTGGGCCGACTTTCTGTCACCCGAGGGGGAGAGGGCGGGCCCGGGTAGGGGGCGCCCGCTGATTGGGCCTCTGGCCGAGGCAGGAGGGGCAGGCCAGCCCCGGCTCCGCCGGGCCTGCAGGGCGGAGGCAGGGGCGGGCCGCCAGGCCCCTGGCAGGAAGCGCGCCCAGCCCGGGCTCCCCACCCCTTCCCGCCGCATCGCCTCCCGCCCCGGTCAGCTCGCGCGGCCTGGCCCGGGCCCTCGCCCGCCCAACCTGCACCCTGCGCCTTCCTAATGTTTAGCGCCTGCGTGGCCTCCTTCTGGACCGTCTGGGATTCGCCCACCAGCACGACCAACACAGCTTCTGTTCGTAGCCGACCCACCCCACCTGGGACTTTGGAGCAAGTTCCAGGGCCAGCCGTCCCCTCATAGAGCTCCCGGTCGAGAGAGTGAGACCGGAGGGGTGGGCTGCAGGCAGCCTCTCTGTGCCCTGAGAGTGGACTCGGTCGGCGGGAAGGTCTCAGCCCAGGGAGCCGCTGTGTGGGGAGGCCTTCCTTACCAGCCCATAAACTTGGGTGAGCCCAGCATTAGGAGTTGTTGAGACGATTGTGTGTGTGACCGGAGGTGGGGGAATACAAGTAGCCCGGGGCAGGGGAAATTAATGAATCACTGGCTATGCTGGCCTCTTCAAGGCTGTGAAAGGAAAAAGGGGAAGTGAAGCCAGCTGTGGCTGAATGTTGAAGCAGTTTGGTTTATTCTGGAAGCAGAGGAGAAACCAAAGAGTTTTGAGGAGGCTACAATCAGACCTGTGTTAGTAAATATCCACATATTACTGACCACCTACCACGTGCAAGACGATGTTAACTGCTGGTGGCACATCAATGAACAAGGCAGATGCTGTCCCCACATGGGGTTTACTGTCTAGCCAAATCACTTCACATTGGCAACCAGTGACAGAGGGTACTGGGGGGGACCAGGTGAGAGAGCACCTTCACCCAAGAAGGTCTGGAAACTGACAGGGTTGGAAAAACAGACACTGGAGGTTTCCCTGAGACAGCTAGTCTCACTCCGTCCACTTAGTTGTCTATCTGGCTCCCTGCACCCTCCCCACACCATACATTCACCAACTAGACAGAACCACTGGGGTTGAGGACTAGGTTTCAGCAAAATGAAATCTGTATCTCCAGCAGCTCCTGGAACAGTGCTGATAATTGCACACAGTGATCCAGTAACTGTGTACAGGACTGTATGATGTACATGTGGAATTCAGAGGAGGTGGCGGTTTGGGAGAAACAATGTGTTCATCAGTGGTGGAATGTAGCTTTGTGGAGGGGCTTTCCTGGTGCTGCAGCGGTAAAGAACCTGCCTGCCAATGCAGGAGATTCGGGTTTGATCCTTGGTTAGGAAAGACCTAGAGAAGGAAATGGCAACCCACTCCAGTATTCCTGCCTGGGAAATCCCATGCACAGAGAAGCCTGGTGGGCTACAGTCCATGGGGTCGCAAGAGTCAGACACTTAGCCACTCAACAACAACAAGCTATGTGGAAGTTTAGTCTTAGAGTTAAGAGGTCAGAGCCAAAGTACAGTTCTGATCTAGCCCATGAGTACCTATCCTTGAAAGGAAATGGCAAAAGAATTCAGCTATTCAAAAGGCTCAGACTAATTGCCATTGTACCTGAAGGCCTACCTGATCTGGTCCTCAGCCTCCCCCATTTTCCTGGGCCACATCCTATGCTTTAACTGTTCCCCAAGGATATCAGGATCTTTCATATACCCCCACACCTCCAAGCCCTGTCTCCTAACTCAAGATAAAAGCAGCTTTTCCAGGCAATAAAGCAGTCCCTCCCTTCGCGTTCACAATCTCACTGCAATGCAATTATCTGCATACGCCCTCACTGTAAGTTTTTCTCAGCAAGGACCAATATTTTAGTCATCTCTGTACCTCTAGTATCTGACCAATGGTGGACTCATCTGCCCCTCCACAGTGTTTGCGGAGTATTAGAGTGAATGGGAAATGTGAGAAGGGGAAGAGAGGTCAAGGGACCCAGAGTCAAATGGGGAAGACAGTAAGAATTCAAAAGCTTTTCTACTTGCCTTGGGATGGCAGTATCGGTTGAGTCAAATATTTATTGTGTTAGGTATACTTCAGTAGCCCTGGGGGTCACACCTAACTCCAAAGACCTGATTTTAAATCTTCAGTTAGTACTTGTATGACTTAATGTAAGTGGCTGAACCTCCAACAGCACCTGTCTCATAGGATTGTGAAGATTAAAGGAGATGACCCAGGTAAAGTACTCAGCACTGTTTCTACCTCAACATTTCATAGCCTAGGGGTGAAGCAAGAAGGTATATACTTGTATGTCGATTAATGAGCATTCATTCAACAAATATTTCCTAAAAAAACTGTGCAAAGCACTGTTTGGAAAGTGCTATTGAGAGGTTTGGACTAAGTGTCCATCTAGAGACAAAGCAGACTGTTATAAATGATGAAACACTTCCTGAGGTTAAATATGGTAGAGATGTGTGTGTGGGTGCTGTGCTCAATTCTGTCCAACTCTTTCTGACCCTATGGACTGTCACTCGCCAGGCTCCTCTGTCCATGGAACTTTCCAGACAAATAACTGGAGTGGGCTGCCCTTTCCTACTCCAGGGGATCTTCCCAACCCAGGAGTCAAACCTTGCCTTGACAGGAGGATTCTTTACCACTGTGCCACCTGGTAGAGATAGAGATCTTCAACTATCCATTAGTCACCTGGACCACGCTGGTATTAATAAATGACCACAGCAAGCCCTCAGTAAATGCCCACTGACTACATGAACATGCCCAAAGACTCACTTCCTTCAGTTCCAGTCCTAGTCCTAGGAGAAAGCACCTTCAAGTATCTGATACAGACCACCAAACCAGGTCCTACCAAATGGCATCTCCAAGGCACTGGGGTTCCTGAAAAATATTCACAGTCTAGAAAAGAAGACAGATAAATTAACAGTTACAGTAGCAAGTGGTGAGTTAAACCGAGAGGGTTAAGAGAGCAGCAGGGATGGGGAGGCACCTTACCCCAAGGTGGAGGTTAGTTCTTGAAGGCTTCACAGAAATGACACCAAACTGAGTGTTAAAGAAGGCAGGGAAACATTTTCAGGCGGTGGAAGCATGTGTGTGAAGGCATGGAAGCAGGAGATATGGCCGGCGTGGGGAGTTCTGGGGAGTCTCCAGTCCAGAGGGCGTGTGTGTGGGTAAGGGGGGTAACATCGGCAGGAGTCAGTCATGAAGAGCCCTGTATGGCCTGGTAAGAAGTCTGGATTTAGCTGTTTATCTTTTTTAGCCCTGGCTGCACACCAGAATCACCTGGAGAGTTTTTAAAATATCAGTGCCTGACTCTCACCTCCAGATTGATTCTAAAGGTTCTGATTTTCACATATACGCCTTTACTGTGAGCAGCAGGTAGGACACTTCCAGCAATAGTAGAAACAAAAACCAAAAATGAATTTACCAAAGGAAGGATTCCTTGGTTGGAACCCTTGGGAGCTCAGACATAGATGCTGACCCAGAGCAGCAGGCAGAGGACTCCAAAGCCCATGAAGAGTGAGGCCACCAAAGAGATGAGGAGCTCTTTGTAGATACCCCAAGTGTACTTGGTGGAGGTGACCTTATAAACAAAGAACCAGGAGGTGAAGAACATGTCCACGGCCAACAGCACCACAGTCATATGGGGAAAGATAGCTGGGTTCACTGGACTGGTATATCTACTCATGGCCTCAAGCTCCATTTTTCTGGGCTCAGGGTAATCCACTGCTCCCCTAAGGGTTGTTTCTAATGGGAAGAGGCTTAAGCGTGTTTCTGTGCTGTGTGGAAGACAATGTGATATTAGTCTAAACACTAGTCTAGGTGTTTAGACTTTGGCTCAGGAAAACACTTTATAGGCTGAAATATACAGAAAAGAAGGGTAAGTTTGTCAACGGACTGCAAGGAAATGGGACCATTTAGAACCTGCAGGGAAGCTGGGTGGAAGGTCTTGGAGGTAAGAGGGTCCATGGAATGCTACCTACACTGGGGGCAGGCTGATAAACTGGAGAAGCTGAAAGAGTCCAGGAAGTCGTTCTTGATAAGGATAAAGGCTAGATGTGTGTGTGGGTAGGGAAGAATACCAAGTCCAACAGCTGAAACTCCCCCTGAAATTCATGGAGCATTCCTGACTAAAGGGAAGTGAGGTGACAACTTCCCCTGGGCCCCACCCTCTCTGACTCACGCCTCACTCACATGGGCCTTGCTCCATCCTCCTTCCCCAGAAGATAAACTACTGATTTACCTTCTCCAAGGGTTCAGACTGAAAACCACCATCTGTATGAACTGAACTCTAACAACTCTATTTCCATGATTGCATGGTTTTAAATGTGTTTCTGGGGGAAAAAAAAATCTAAAGGGAAATGGGATCAAAGAAGCAGGAAAAAAAAAAAATGGGAAAAGGTATTATCTGTATGTGCCTGCAAGGGAGCAGGTGGAGCAGTGGAGGGAACAGGGTATGGGGGCAACAGGCGAACTGGCTGAGAACAACAGGTACTGAAGGTCAGAGGCTGAGAGGCAACAGGAGTGACAGGTAGAAATGGAAGCAGCCTCCCTGGGCCTGTGTCAAGCTTCTCCCTTCCCCACCTGTAAAGGACAAAGGGCACTTTCTAACTGTATCCGCACAAAGGAGCTGAGGGGAGGGCTGTGTCCGTGAGGACAGAGGAGTGAAGACAAGGGGAAGGGCTTGTCTGTTAATGATTCTGCATGTCCATGGAGACATGAGCTCATGGAGTGAGCTCAGTCAGCTCACTGGTGTCCTCTGCCTAAGGCTAGGACCTTGGCTGAAGGAAGGACATCCAGCCAGCAGAAGAGAGAGACTGCATGCAAACATTCATCATACCATCTGAACTGGGGGCCTGCCTGAACTCTGGAGAGGTCAGGGGGACAAGGCCTGATCTGTTGTAGGTAGCCAATGCCAACACCCTATGAGTATTGTTCAGTGTTCACTGAACTGAGGTTAAAAAAAAACACAACAAAACTCAGTTTGGGGGAAAGGGCTGTGATAAAATGTGCTGGAAGAGTTATGGAGAGAGAAAAGGGAAGGCTTTTGGTGAGGGGACAAACCAGGGGAGGTTAAGATGGAAGAAAGAGAGTTAGCAAGATCTGGAAGATGTGGGAGAAAAGCCAAAAGGGGGAGAGAGAAAATGCAACACTTTCTCTGGCAAGCATGGGGCCAGCTGCTTCCCATATGCTCTTATGGTTCAGTCCTGTAAGGTAAGTACTGTGATCACTGCTTAACAGATGGGGAAAGAATGGAATCAGAACGGGTGAAGGGTTTTTCTCAAGGTGACACAGCAAGTGAGGTGGAAGTAACATAGATGATTCAAGCTGAGGAAAAAGCATGGACAAAGAGATGGATGGAGGGAAGAATAGGACAGGAGCAGGGAACTGCAAGTGATTTTATTTGGCTAAAGGATCTAGTGAAGGAAAGGCCTTCATATGCTAGAAGGTTAAAAAGTAGGTTGGCCCCAAATCATAGTGTTTTGAATGAAAGAGGAGTTCTGTTTGTACTGAGAGGTCCCTGGAGATTTTTAAGGGGTTGGTATGATCCCCATTGTTATTTACAAAGAAAAACCTGGTGACAGTGAGATTATCAAGAGGAAGGCAGAGGAAGGGAGGCCAGGTGGGAAACCAGCTCAGAGGCACAGGTGTGACATGGTGAGGGCCTAACCTAGGACAACAGAGCAAGAAGGAAGAAGAGGGGATGGGACCAGAACTGACAGCCAGGCTGGCAAGCTGGATAACACACACAGTGAAGCAGGATGGAGGAAGTGAATGCAGTTTGGGATATCCAGAGTTTGAGGAAAGATGGCCCCTTCCACAGGCAATCTGAAACACAGTACTGTAATTTTAGGAGAAAAGAGGGGGTTTGGTCGTGGAGGGGCGGGTTGTGGGGGACAATATCTGCGAATTGTCTGCAGAGATAAAACCACACACAGTGGACTGTTGTAGCTTTAAGTCTGGTTGCATCCAGATACTTTCCCGTCCCCCTGCTTTCATTTCCTTTATAGAATTTCTGCTCAACCCCACTGGTGCTTTAGTCATGGTGTTCTCTCCATTTCCCTCAGTGCTCCTAATGGCACAGAATTCAAGCAACAAGAAAGTTCTTCCACGAGATGAGCTATATGTAGTAGAGTGGAGAAATGCAGAGACAGAGCCTAGACAACACCAAACCCAGAAAACACTGAGCCCAAACAACACTGAGCCCCTGACCTGCCTGGAGCCAGTCACCCTTCAACTCCCCATCTGTATAACCCAAATCCACTGGGTCTCTTTTTTTCAGTTAAGCTAGCTTAATTATATGTTGTAATCAAAACAGTCTAATATGCTATGTGATAAAGACAAGATCGCTCAGGAGAGAGTAAGGGATTGCTCAGGGGAAGAAGAACAGTATTGGCATTTCAGTGCTGACTATATGCCTGGCAGGCCTTGTATGCCCTTCTTAGAAGCTTGGACTTTATCCTATAGTAAAGTAAGAGCTACTTAAGTTGAATTTTAAATATGCTAAGTGGAAGGTACCCTTCAGTGAGCATATTATGGGATTATAGCACCGATTTAGGAGGTGGAAATCGAGGGTCTTGGAACTAAAGTAATCTGCCTAAGGTCACATAATGGATAAGTGTCCAGTTCAGTTCACTCACTCAGTCATGTCCAACTCTGTGACCCCATGGACCACAGCATGCCAGGCCTCCCTGTCCATCACCAACTCCCAGAGTTTACCCAAACTCATGTCCATTGAGTCGGTGATGCCATCCAACCATCTCATCCTGTCATCGCCTTCTCCACCTGCCTTCAATCTTTCCCAGCATCAGGGTCTTTTCAAATAAATCAGCTCTTCACATCAGGTGGCCAAAGTACTGGAGTTTCAGCTTCACCATTAGTCCTTCCAATGAACACTCAGGACTGATCTCCTTTAGGATGGACTCGTTGTATCTCCTAGGAGTCCAAGGGACTCTCAAGAGTCTTCTCCAACATCACAGCTCGAAAGCATCAATTCTTTGGCACTAAGCTTTCTTTATAGTCCAACTCTCACATCCATACATGACTACTGGAAAAACCATAGCTTTGAATAGACGGACCTTTGTTGGCAAAGTAATGTCTCTGCTTTTTAATATGCTGTCTAGGTTGGTCATAACTTTCCTTCCAAGGAGTAAGTGTCTTTTGATTTCATGGCTGCAGTCACCCTCTCCAGGTCAGGTATAAGTTAAGAATGGTCAACTGTAAAAGGGAGGAAGTGATAAATACTTCACAGGAGTAGGTGCTATTGGGAGGACGAATTGTTCACTAGGTGAACAGGAGGTTGAAGCAAGAAAAAGAGAGGACAGACACACCAAGGAGAGAGCAAAGCATGTTTAAGGCATGGAGGTGTGAGACGGCACCTGGTCCGCACGTTAAGAGTATAGCAACAAGAACCACGGAGTTGCCATGGCAAAACAAGGCCTAAAGGACTGGTGGTGACTGTGAAGGGAAGTGAGCAAGCATGGAGCTCTGGTGTGTGATAACCAGTGGATCTCACAGCCACTGGTGAAGACCTAAGAATGGAGTGAGTGAGCAGGGACAGAGGAGAACACATCCCAGCTGCACAGGGAGACCTCTGAGTGGTGAAGGGCCCCCTTTAGATGAGATGTGGGCAGACTGGAACTGAGTCTTCAAATGGTGTAGACAGGGAACAGATAGAGCTTAGAAGGGGTGAAAAGGAACACTGCCAGTCAGGAAGTCTGTCATATGGTCTCAACTCAAAATCACAGTTTAGGAGACCAAACTGGGCTTGAATAGAAGACTATAGGTGACAACTAAGTGGGAGAAAGAAAGTTCACACAACTAGATCTGGAAATGACTCGTTACATCAGGCAAGCCAATGCAGAAATGTTCCAGTGTCTGCTCTGCACACAGTGCGGCATTAAATGTGCATGGAGAGTCTCTCCTAATGTGAACATAGCTGTGAGCACAGACGAGCTACAGAGGGAGGAAGAGTTACCTCCGCACAGAGGGACTGGTCAATGATTGATTGAAGCAACAATTGCTGACAGCAGACTTTCAGACACTACCCTGAGGACAGTTAATATTTATTGAGCTTCTACTATTGTCAGGCACACTACCCTAAGCGCTTTGTATGTATTAATATATTTAAACTTCACAGAAGCCTTGTGAAATAGCCACTAGTATTATCATCCCTAGAAATAAGGAAGCTGAGGCAGAGAGAGGTAAAGTAACTCGCTGAAAGCCACACAGCTAGTAGGTGGCACAGCTAGAATTTGAACCTAAAGGAACCCAACCCTGAATATTCATTGGAAGGACTGATGCTGAAGCTCCAACACTTTGGCCAGCTGATGTGAAGAGCTGATTCATTGGAAAAGACCCTGATTCTGGGAAAGATTGAGAGCAGGAAGAGAAGGGGGCGGTAGAAGATGAGATGGTTAGACAGCATCACTAACTCAATGGACATGAATTTGAGCAAACTCTGGGAGATACTGAAGGACAGGGAAGCCTGGCGTGCTGCAGCCCATGGTGTTGCAAAGAGTCAGACACGACTGAGCAACTGAACAATCTGGAACTAGAAAATGCTCTTTTAACCAAAATGCTAGATTATACTCTTTCTCCAAGGTCAACCAAATAATAACAGTAATAGCAGCAGCTACCACTTACAGTGTTTATAATGGGCCAGATGCCACATATGCCAGGCATGCACATTTCTTGCCGAAGAAAATACAGCTCTCAGATAGAAGAACTGGATTCAAACTTTGACAGTGCAGGGTGCTTGAACTTGGGGGGCAATAAAGAGCAGCAGGAGCTAGAACAAGTTTGTACAAGGTACAAATGTAGAGCATAAAAGAGCAGGTCATTGACCGTGCCTAGTGGGAATGGCACTGGGCTGTGGACAGACAGGTTTCTTGGAAAGCTTCAGAGTGTGATCTGTGAGCTGAATTTTGAAAGAAGATTGGATATTCATTACAGAATGATGGGACAAAATGTTCTGTGCAGAGGGAACAGTGGGAATAAAGGAATGGGAGGCCAAAGAGTTACATTCAGGAAACATCAAGCAATTTGTACAATGTGGGAATAGAGTGGGTGGCAGGACAGTACAGAAATTAAGTCAGGAGAAGCCAGGGAGCTAGATCACAAAAAACTCAACTTGCTTTTCCAGGAAATTTAAGCTGTTTTTCAAACTTGTCCACTGCAGTAAATGTTAAAAAAAAAAAAGAATAAATATCCCCAGAGAATTTAGTGGCTTAGTATGAAATCCATTGGACTAGTAGGAATTCTCCAGTCTACTTACTCTTTACTGCATGCCTGATAATCTGCATTTTAAGTTACTTACCCTTGAGTAAAATGGGCAGTCTAGGATGAGCTTTACCCTGTAACTTTCAGTATGCCTGGCACACTGCCCCTACCAACCTGCCCAGTACGTGGACCCCAGTTTGAGAACCATAGGAAGGAAACTATCAAAAGGACTTTAATCAAGGGAGTAATGTGATCAGATCTGCAGAAATCTACCTGGCAGCCACATGGAAGATGAGTTGGAGTGGGCAAGCCTGGATGCAGGGCGTCCAAACAATACTTTTAAGGCGAGAGGCTCCAGGACCAAACTGAAGGGCAGGATGGATGGATCCTGGGGAGGCAGAACTGACAGGATTTGTATCTGACTGAGTGTGGGGTGGTGCTGGGACACAGAGTGGGGAAGTGTTTAGGACAGTTTCCATAGACCCGGCTTAGGTCACACTTAGGATACTAGAAAAGAAATAGGTTTGGAGGGAAAGATGACTGGACTGGCACATTCAGAACCTGAGGTACTTGTGGATCATAGGGGCAGAATACCCAATAGGCATCTGCATGTCAGCAAAGAGGTCTGGGCTGTCTGATAAAACTTGTTTGAGTTGTGTACCTAAAGGTGGTGGTCACAGAGACAGCAGGTAGAATAAGAAAAGCAGGTTAACAACAGAGTCCTGGAGAATAACAACATTCAAGAAGCAGGGAGAGGGACAGAAGGCCAAAAGCTGCAGAGAAGGGATGGTCAGAGAAGTGGGAGCCAGTGAAGGGGAAAAGGTGGAAAAGCAATGGCCAGCACTGTTTAAAACCATGGAGGTAAGTAAGAAACAGAAGGACTGAAAAAGTCTGGATTTAGTGATCCGAGACAGGCTAGTTCCTGAAGAAGAGTGAAAGTGGGGCTAAAGAGTGAGTGTGTGGCGTGAAGGAAGATGGTGATGGTAGGCTCCGTATTTCAAGACCGTGGCCGAGAGTCAAGAGTGGTGATGTGGGCTCAAGGACTAACATGGAAGGATACTAACCAGGGTCGTGAAAATGGGTGCAGCCCAGAGAAACGAGTACCAAAGAACAAGGATGGTCTGCACGTGGGGTGGGGGCCAGGGAAGATTAGGGATCAAAATGACCATGAAGGAGGGAAATTCAGGTGACAGCAGGGAAGGGAGTGATATGGCAGAGGAAACACAGGAAAAGGAGCAGCCTGTGGTACCTTGGATTTGATTCCATAGGGAAGGTTATCATCATGTGGAAAAGTATAACTTGCTGCCTTTGGCGGGGGGGGGGGTCTCTCTGGTACATATATCTTGCCCAGAGGCGAGGAGATGCCTGAGTGGGAAGGTGACTTCTGGCATTCAATGCATTTATCTGTGTTGTAACTTTTACTAAAGAACTAATGAAAGTTAGGAAACAATTTTAGGGAAGTGGTCTAGAAAGAAGCCTGTGTTTTAAGCTGCAGGTGACAAGAACTCTAGGAACAGTTTGGAGGGGCTCAAGGGACTGGCAGGCCATTCTAAGAAAAACTTTGCCTATCATAACATAGTCATGCAATGAGGAAAATGAAAAATGCCTGGGGATATACAGGCTTCAGAATCATTGCCAGAGACTTGAAAGCTAGGAAGGATCACTGGGAGCACCCAGGTGAGAAAACTGAGGCCCAGGGAAGTCAAGGGCCTTGTCCCCCAAGCCTGTGTACTTGGGGGAACTGCCATGTCCATATGGTAGGTGATATCTTGAGAGCATGTGAACTGATCAAGAGGTGACAACAGAGAGCCAGAACCTGCCTCAATAGAAAATAAGAGACGGAAGTTAAAGGGAAGAAGAGAGGAAATTTGTCCCGTAGGACAAAATACATCTTGAAGCAATGACTGGAGTTTCAGTTAGAAAGCCTCACCTGCAGGGTGGCAAACTCTTTCCAAATGTTAGCCCCTGTGTGTTCAAGGCTGTCAGGCCAGAGCCACATCAAGCCTCCATAGGTTGGTACAGTGAACCTTCCAGATTGAATCACAAAGGGACCACAGCCCCCAGCCCTACTCCTGGCCCACTGCTAAACTTCAATAGGCTACCCCCCACAATTTGGAACAGATGGAAGAAAATGTATATCCCTTGGTGGTTTCTCTAGACAGTAATCAGGAGCTGATCTAGGGTGGGCATTTGGAAGGATTCTGCCCCCGTCCTGCCTGGTGCTGGGATCAGCTCACACGGCTCCTGTGTCCACAAGGCACAGAGAATACATTGTCCATAAGGAGGATTATTCTGTACAAGAAGTTCAGACAAAGGGAGAGGTTGTTCCCAGCTGCCTGGGGGAGGTGAGAAGGGGGTGGGAAAGGGACTGGCCTTGCACTAGGGCATTCCTGCAGAGATCAGCTTCTTCCCTTCAACAGCAGGACAGGAGGTGGGCACTATACCGGCTCTGGTTCAGTCCAAACACCAGGACTGATTATGGAGTTTGAAGGAGCACTTAGCTAAAACATATCTACCTTGACTTGTTTCCTAAGAAAGTACAAGGTCAAGTTAAATGACCTAACTAGGTAGGGCAGCAATAGACATCAGAAGAGGAAGAAAACAGGGTGACTGGGGCTACGTGCAAAAGAGGTTCAGCAATGACAGAGTCCCAGCCTCAGGGCAGAGCTGGAGAGGGGGCAGTCCTAGCAATGGGTGTCATGCAAATACTGATGCAGTAAGCTTCCGCCTTCAACAGGATGACCTCTGTGCCGTAGTTAAGTTTAACAGCTGCTGCTTTTTTTGCCATCCCAGACACACACCTGGGAGATAATGGCCTAATCTCATTTTCCCCGGGTCCCCAAGAGAAGAAAGCACAGGCCCCAGGCAAAACAGAGTCATTAGAAACTGGACAACACTACCAGAAGGAAGCAAGAGTGCCATCTTTTTATCTTAAATCTGAGCAAGGGAGCAGCAGGTCAATGTCCTCTTCTCAAAACTCTGTAACATTCTCTCTATTCCCTCCTTTGAGGATGAGTGTGTTAGGGATGGGAGATACTCTCCACCGAGGCACTTGCTGGGCTGCATGAGCCCCACAGTTGGTAATGCTGCTAGGTTTGTGTACTCCAGAGGATCTGGGGTTGGGAGGTTGGGAATGAGAGCATGTGCTCTCAGAGTGAATACAGATGTAAGGACGGCTTGCTTAAGGGCACGAGATGGAGGTGGGGTCCCGAGTATGGTCCTCTTGGGACAGGAGGGCACTTCCACTCTGGTAGGACAAGGAATCCATTTCAAATGGTACTTTGGGAATGACGCTGCTGTTAGTCTGAGACAACAAAGACACTTGGGGTTGGTTTCAACAGGTTTGAGAAGTTTTCAAGAAACTTTCAACAGGAAGGAATCTTTGGGTGGAATAAAGGAGAGTGGTCACCGAGATACTCCAGGGGCTTTGGAGATGCACATTTTGAATTCTATCCGATGTGACAGTGAACTCGGATATTTCCAGTGCAAAGGGAAGAGAGGAGAAGGAACAAGTGAGTGGGCTGACACACCGGTAAGGCAGCCCTGTTGTAGTGGGGAAAACGTCTGATACTGCCTCAGAGCTGACGGCAGGACTTCTGTGCTCTGTGTACTATGATCAGTGAGCTGTGTGGATACATTTCTGGTCGTGATGGAACTGGAATGGATGTGACATCTGTGACTACTTTTCCAGTCCTTTGCTGCCACAGCCTGGCAGAATCCTGCCTGGCACTGAACAAATACCAAAGTACTAATGTGTGACAGAAGAGAACAGAAAAAAGGCAGCTGGGAGGAATGAGCAGGCCCTCTTATTACCTCAGGACTTTTAGATCAAACCTACACATAAGAGAAAAAAGCCAAAAAACCTAAGAAAACATTTTATTGGAGAACAAACAAGAATTGCCTTGGGACTTGGTGGTCCAGTGGTTAAGACTTTGGGCTCCCATTGTAAGGGGCCTGGGTTTGATCCCTGGTTGGGGAACTGGATCCCATATGCTGCAATTAAGAGTCCACCTGCCACAACAAAAAATCCTGCATGCTACAACTAAGACCCAGCACAGCCAAATAAGTAAAATTTTTAAAAATATTGCCTTGCAGCAACCTTGAAAGTCTCTGACATGTAGTCTCCAATTCCCACATAGCTCTCTCAATTCACCTGCTGTCAGATAACCCTGATACAGTGGTCATCAACTTAAATAACTTTATTCAGAGCAATCCTTTGGTCCACTTCTGCTGACTCAACTCCTGCCCTTGCTTGCAAAGGAGAGCCAAGAAAGGCAGCTTAAACTGGTGACCCAAGCCCACTCTCCTCTCCAGCTTTATAGAAGCAGGCAAAAGTGCTGGCGGCTGCCACCTTCCACCATCCACTTGACCCTTATTGGAACTACTGGCTCAGTGGACTGGAGAAAAGCCATGCTAACTGAGCCCAGGAACCAGGCATACTTTGAGGATGACTCAACCATGATGAGAGACGGTGTGAGGTGCAACTCCTCTCTCCCTCCAAAATATGGGGGAAAAAAAAAAAAGGCTGGAGAGCAAGGGACATTTTCACGTGCTCACAAAACCCTTTCTCACGGAGTCCTGCCTGGCAGAGCCACTTCCTGAGGAAGCCCCACCTACTAAGACTTCAACATCTTCCTTCACGTGCCCAGGGTGGGGTAAAGGATAGGGGACTCAGACTATTTCCCAGATGAGAGCTGAACTGGCTTCTGAGAGGATGGAGAGTAGAGCAGGCCCAAGCTTCTCCAGAGTTGTAAGTGGATGGTCTGTCTTGGCCCGGAGGCCTCGTCACCTGCAGCCTAGAGAGATGGCCAGGCTGGAATCTGGGAAGCAAGGCCTGCAGAGGCAGCAGGCCTCTAAGGACACAGAAGCTGTCACTGTCTCTGGCAGCACAAAATAAGTACAGGCTTTCAAACAAAGCTGAGCAGTCCATGATCTTGTGTCCATCAGCTCACCACAGATATGAAGCAATCTCAGCTCAGGGCAAGTTCTGGATTGAGGACCGAGAAGGGGGCAGTGGGGAGAAGTGGCTCCAGAAACTCTCATTTATTGAATACTCATTATTTCATAGATTGTGCTAAGTGTTTTACATTCATTTTCCCATTTTAATCCTCACAACAACCCTATGAGGTAGGTATTATCATCATTTATAAACCAGAAAACAGGCTCAGAAAAAGTAGGTCACTTGCCCAAGGTCACACAGCTAGTTGGCAGTGGAGATGGGATTTGTCTGTGGCTGACAGCCTGTGTTCTTTTTATTGTACCCATCCAGGTCAGCTTTGGGCAAAAGGCAGTTTCACTGCCCAACTCTGAAAAGAGCACCTGGGAGTGGAGGCTGCCACCCACACTCACCGCTGGTAGGGATGCATGGAAGCCGACTTGATGTTGGTTTTTATCCCACTTGGCATTTTCCCTAAAAAGAACATGAAGAAAGACACCTGAAGCACAGTCAGATGTTCATCATAAATCAGAAGTGTTGTCTCCCAGGTTCCCTTCTGTCACCTCCTCCATCAGCTCAGAATCTGCGGCATCTGACCTTGGGTGACAAGGCTCAGAGGTATGGCTCCCTGCCCAGCCCTCTACCTGAAGATGGTCAGGAGGAGGAATAGTGGGAAGGGCTGGAACACATCCCTGCAGGCTCCTGCTCATCCCCTAATGGAAAAAGAGAGCTTGTACCTTTGCCTAGACAGCTTGGAAGAAAATACTTCTTCTAGCTGCTTATATCTGAACTCCTCCAGACTGTTCTTATAATTACTAAGAGTGAGCAGAAGAGACAGGATACAGAGCAAGGAATCTGCGTAGCACTGGAAAACCAGCCTGCTTGTCAATTCCCAACACATATACCCAATGATCCTAATACCTAGGGTGAGACATTGACAACACACCTACCCAAAGTTAAAGGGGACAGAAGGGTAGCTAAGGGCAATTTTAGTCAAAGTTCTTTCTCATTGTCTGGTGCCTATTAACAGAGTCTCAAATGAGACTTTCACTCTCAAGGGTTTTTTTTCTGGGTCATAGTCCAAGGGAGAAAAGAAGAATGTCTCCAGCTCTGGGGATGGGGTGAGGGGGAAGTGTGGCAGATAACCCAGTTTATTCTCACATCCTGCTCAAGGTCTGTCACCAAGCCAATCCTTGTCACCTTACCTGGCTGACCTGCTTGGGCCATCTGTACCCCACTGAGCATTGGCTGCTGCTGACTTGGAGCTCCTGCCATCTGCACCTGCTGTAATCCTGAGGCTCCTGCGAGGACTGTTCCAGCTCCCGGCTGGCCTGGCTGGCTAGGACCACTGCTGCCTGAAGGTCTCCAGTTAGACAGCCCCTTTCCAAAGGCAACAGCTGCCACTAAGGCATTGGTGTCTGCTGGATTAAAGGTCTGCTTGTTCGGCCGGAGACCTGAAGGGTAAGGTAAGTGGAGACCCTGAGGTATGCCTCTGGCCCTGGACTGCATCTAGCATCAGAAAGACCAGTATGAGTGCCAGGGCTTGGAGTTCTGACTTCGGTAGCATCCAGACCTCCTGGCAGCCCAGAGGAAGAGCCAGAGGACCCCCACGACTATCTCAGAATTCTCCCTTCTCCCTTTGCTCCTTTCTCCACCTGCCCCAGCACTGGCCTGAAATATAGAAGGCCAACAGAAGAGATGCATACCCTTGGATAAACAGCACATCCCTACATCCTCATTTCACCACTACCAACACCACCCTTCCTATTCCAGTGATCTTATCCCTCATTCCCCCACCACTTTGCCACCAATCCCTCCATACCTCCACTCTCTGATTCTCTTTCCTCTTTGCTGATTTTTTCCAGAAGGTTCGAGCACATTTTGTTCAAGCTCTGGATCTGTTTCTGTAACACATGTAAGTTTGTGCAGAAATTAGGGCAAGCAAGAAATGATTACAGGAAAGTTTCTTCCTTGAGCTATTCCAGGGGCAACAGAGGCATAACCAACTGTCATACCCTACAGTAGAGGAGTGGGAATACTCAGCTTCTCATGGTAAAACTCGGGGGTGTGGGGCAGCAGGGCAGTGACTCAGTCCAACCTGCGCTGCATCAGCACCAATGCGAGCAGCATCCGTGGTCAGCTGCTTCTCTTGCTCTTCAACCTCAGGGTCAGGCTTGGTCCTTAGATGGTCAGGGACCACCTCGTGGCTGAAAACAGGTACCCGTCCTTCAGTCTGCCTCTGTAATACACAAATTTTATTGATCCTACTGTGCACTCCAAGAAGATTCAATTCTGGCCTGATATACACATAGTTCCTCCCACAGGCAAACAGTGCATTTTCAGGGAAAACACAACCTGAGACTAATAATATCTGGCTTCCTAAGACACGATTCCCCTCAGTCCACCCTTCAGTCCTATCTACTCCCACCCCTATCTCTACCAGATCTAAGGGTAAACCCCTCTCTGCCACATTTTAATCAAAGATTGAAATAGGAAAGGCTACAAAAAAACAAACTCTTTGCTCAAGACAGGTGTTGGAGGAAAGAGGAAAAAGGTCTTTATCTTGGTACTGTAGGCCTCAGGTTAATTTAGCACTCTTTGGGAGTGGTTCTCCCAACTTCAGAAGGACAAAAAACCAGGCCTCCAAAATGTAGCCCTCACTTATTGCCACACACTACTGCATATTCAAAATTTCTAGAATAGAAACCAACCACTGTGCTGTCAGTCCTCATTTGAGAACTTCGTTTCCTAAGCTGCATCCCTCTCCTCCTCTTACCATGAGATCTTCATCTCGGTCTGGGGACAACACCAGAGGGATGATGACTTGGTTGCGGAACAGTGGTGTCTTTTCATGCTTTAAGACCTTGTTCAGAGTGTTCAGCTGTCCAGAGAGCAAGGCAAAGCTGTCCAGGACAGATGGCCTGGTGGTGGTAAGAAGATGTCAGAATGTTCCTGGAAAAGGAGCCTCAAAGGGGTCCCTCAGACTAGGAATAACCAGACTCACCCCCAAAAGACTCATAGCCCTATGCTGGCCTAGGAACTAGACTGACTGCAGGGATTATGGGGTTAAGAAAGAAGGACAGGAACTAGACTGGCTCACAGGGATTATGGGGTTAAGAAAGAGGGATACACTTTGAGTTTCTGACACAGATGGAGAAAAACGACAGGTCATTATAGCAGTCCCCACTTATCCTAAGTTTCACTTTCTGAGGTTTCATCTACCCGTGGTCAACTACAGTCCAAAATATTAAATGACAAATCCAGGAAATAAACAATCCATGTTTTTAAATTGGGAGGTGTTCTGAGGAGCGTGATGAAATCTTGCTTCATCCCACTCTGTCCCACCTGGGATGTTAATCATCCCTTTGTCCAGCATATCCATGCTGTGTACACTACCCACACAAGTAGTATATAAAAAAAAAAAAACCCACAGTATATACAGAATAGGATTCAGTACTATCGTAGTTTCAGGAATCCATAGTGGGTCTTAGAAGTTATCCCTGATAGATTATGGGGAACTACTATATTTGAATGGGGTGAGGGCAATGGCAAAATAGGAACAATCGCTACACTATTATCACTAGAACTTCAGAAACTGGGTAAAAGATCCCTTTCCAGATCCAAACTTTCTGAGTAGACTGGACCTAAAAGACTTGGCAACACCCATGGCAAGAAATCCAGTATGAATACTGTGGTGGGAGGACCCATTGCAGGAGGACCTCATCCTGGAGAAGTCAAACAGGGAGAACCAAAAGCTAGCAAGAACCTGGGTTGAGAAATTGGGCATTTCTCTACTTCCCTTACAATTGGGGCCTAAGGCCAACTTCAGTGTTAAATGTTGGGAAACCCAGCTCTTCCTAAATCAAAAGATGTTTGCAAAGTGATAAATGCTAGAGATACCCTATCCAGCAGGTGGCCTAGTCCCCACCCATGGAGCCCTCCCCAGCTTGCCCTGGCAACTCTTACCAGGTCAGCCGGTCATACTCGTTCTCCAGCTTGTAAATGAAACTCCCCAGTGAGTTCTTCAGATCAGCCACTTGACTCAGCAGTGCATCTAATGATGCCTCAAGCTGTTTTTCCTCCCTCTGAGCCAATAGGAATAGGTTGGTTACTCAGATGAGTGTAAGGATGACGCATACAGAGGAAGGCTGAAAAGCCAGGGTGACAGTGTGCAACACCAGTACAGTGACACAGAATCTCATTGGCACAGGGAGAGTCAGGTTGTTTACTAAATCTTTGGTGTTAGGATCACAGAGAGCATCAACCCTTAGACCTTTAAACCCATTCATCTGACCTCAATTCCTCCTACCTACTGATTCCTTCCTCTCACCGCTCTTAATCCAGGCGTGATTGTTTCTCTATATTAGGCTTGCTTTTCCTCTGTTCTCCCTCATTGGGCAATTTTCACCAGACGTAATGCCTGGGATTTATTATGTTTGGGACACCTCAGCAGCATACGTACTCTGACGTCCTCTGTTCTAGAACCTGATTTGTGAACCTGGCTGTTCTTGGCAATGACATAATCTCTGGAAAACCTACCTACATATGAAGGCTCCTCTGAATACTGCCACCGCCACCACCGCTGCCACCCCCACCTTCCTCTTCCCTCAGCATTTGCTGTTTCAACCTCTTCCTTGCTAAATTAATCTGCATTCACTTTATTGCTGTGCCAATATTCCTGTGCCCCTTTCGCAAGCTTAGTCAACCTATAAAAATGTACTGACAACTACCCTTGTGCAACAAACAGTGACAAATGAAAAACAAAACAAAACAACAACAAAACCGCACATGCCCCTAAGCACTAGGCAAACCATATTAAAAGCTGAGGGGGGTCTCATAGCATTTCCTTTACGTCTACGCTGTCCAGTTTTATCTCATTTCATCCTTAACTACTAGGGGCACAGACTAGGAAGAATGAAGCAAAACTGCAAAACCCCGAATGTGCAGGACAGGAGCCGGGCTCCACCCACGGCCTCAGACTATATAGTCTGGCTTCTGGCCACTATGGTCCCACAATTCCTTCCACCCTCGGGCTTCTCTCCAATTACAGATTCTCTGTTCTGTCGACATCCAACAGCCTAGGCCGGGGCCTGAGCCCGAGCCCAATCCACCTCTTTTTTGAGCCATCTTTCTTGGACTGCACCTTCCCAAATTACAACCTGATCCTTTTCCAGACCCTAGCAAGACAGTGGTGCCTTCTCCGTCCGGACTTAACCGCAGTTTCTGTCTCCGGTCAGCTGGGCTCCACCCCCATCTCTCTCCAGAGGTCCTAGCCCCCATCGCACGTCCCCTTATCTCACAGTCGCGAGCTCGACCCCGTCCTCTCAGCCCCAACTCCTCACTCTCTTCTCCGCCAGCCCACTTTCGGTCTCGTTACCCGAAGCTAGCTAGCGGTCACTAGCGCCAAACCAGTCCTCACCTGCATTGCGGCGGCGGGGGCGGTGTCAATCACTTCCTCTTCCGGTTCTCACGTCAGCCAATTAGAAAGCGCAGAACTCGTCCCTCCCACTCACTTCCGGCCCCGCCAGTCGCGAGACCTCCGGGTCAGGGGTCAGGAGCGGAGCATCGTCTCTGGCCCGGGCCGGCGGGGGAGGGCAGTGTGATGGCCTCGGAGCGCCCGGAGCCGGAGGTGAGGGGCGGGCGGGCGCAGCGCTGGGCCTGGAGATCCGAGGGGGAGGGTCCGGCGGCCAGGCCCCGCCGTGGCCTTCTCCGGGTCTGGAGGCCGCCTGGCCATCCTGAAGGCCCAACAATAGCATCTCTTCACCCCTACTTTTCTCGGTGGGGCTAGAGGAGGAACTCGTGGCTCAGTTTTGCTGGCCGAAATTTAATCCACTACTCTCAACTCTAGGGCTCTTGGGTTCTTTAACCTCGTAATGGCATTCAGAAAATCTGTATTTTGATTATCTGTTGCAGTTTCAGTGGGCAGGTTTGCCGGTTGCTGCATTTTTCAAATATTATTGGAATGCCATGAACAGCATAAATTAATTAGGTTCTAGTGCTCATGCTGTTGGAGAGCAGCTTAGATTTCATGAAAAAACGTTGGCTTCAGAGTGAAACCTCGTTCTCGTATTGGCGCTGCCCTGTAGCTATCTGTGCAACTTCAGGCAAGTCTTGACTTCCCTGATCCTGTTTCCTTCTTCGTAAAATACCTATCTTCTAGTCTATTGTGAGGATCACACGTTTTAAATCGGAAAATGCAAATGAAGCATCTATTAAGTACTAAGGACCATGCAAGGAACTTTTGTATACATTGTGTGGTTCAGGCTTGTGCAAGGAAGGTGACAATAGCCATTTTCATTTACGGACAAACTAAAAATCGAGAGAAGTGAAGTACCTTACCCAAGGGCTACTCTCAGCTGGGGAGTAGCAGAGTTTTGGAATTAGAAGTGTAAAATGTCCCATTTGGAAAGAAAACACTAGGAGAGGTGCCCAGTGTTATAGAAAACATGTGAGTGGATGGGAAGGGTGAGAGTTGTATAATCATGCACTGAGTCCTTACCTATTGAATATTTTCTGTGTGCCAGAGACCATCTTAGCACTTTACCAATATCAAAGATTACTCTCAACCCTATGAAGTAGACACTGTTATCCCCATTTTTCAGTTGAGGAAACTGAGGCACAGAAATATTAAGAGTAACAAAGTTGCACAGCTAGTAAGTGGCAGAGCCAGGACTCCAAAACAGGTGGTCCCTTGTAGATCTTGTGTTCTTAGCCATAATGTTTACAATGCAAAAAGAAAGTAGCCACAGGATGGTAAATCTCCAGTGTTAGGATTTGATGTAATAAGACCCAAGATTAAATACAATTGTAGGAAACTACCCTATTAGAAAGGATCAGATGTGCTCACAGGGCTGATGGAGTAGCCTATGCATCAGAAATACCATTCCTGAGGAATACTCAAGGAATTTGGAGCATGTTTTGTGGATTAAAATGAGAAGACATGGAAGGATGTTGTTGTGAAATACAACAGACTTTTCATGCATATAGTCTAAAACAGCATTTTCCAATGGAAACCCAATGCGAGCCATATATGCCAGTTTTCTAGTAGCCGCTTAAAGAGGTTAAAAAAAATACGTAAAATTAATTTATGATAGCATATTTTCTTTAACCCCATATTTCCAAAATAGTGTCATTTCAACATGTAATGAACATTAAAAATTATGAAATATTTAACGTTCTTCTTTTGTACCAAATCTTTAAAATCCATAGTGTATTTTACACTTAAGCACATGTCACTTTGGGCTAGCAATATCTCAAGTGCTCAGTAGCCACAGATGGTAATGGCTACCATACTGAGCAGTGCAAATCTAAAATAACTTGAATCAACACACGTTCCTGGCAGTCTCACTCAGCCACAAGTTCATTTGTTAAATTCTTGATTTGCATTTCTGAAAATCTTACCCCAGAAGGTAAAGAGAGTAAAGAGTCCTGCCCCTTGGCAGAAAAGTGACTGTTAGAGGTTATTATAATCCCAAGAGAGAAAGATTGGGCATAGTCAGATTTAAGAAGTCATCATTCCTCAGATGCTTAAATGATGTGTGTGCTGTTATGGACTTGGAATTGTGCTAAGTATCAGGGTGGACAGGGAGCAGTGTAAAACACTCCCTATTTTAATGGAGTGAACAGACATTGAATTATGATAGTAAGTGCCTCAAAGGAAAAGTACAGAGCGAGTGAGTGTTTAACAAGGGTTCTTAACCTAATTGTTAAGTGAAGGGGGTGGTTCTTAAAGCCCTTTCAGAGGAATGACATTTACGCGTGGAAGAGTGGAGGGTGACAGTGAGGAGAGGCAGAATACATTGCAGGCAAAGGGAAATTGGCAATCCGGAGGGGAGGAGGAGCTGTGAGCCTTCAGAGAACTTAGAGGAAGCAGCTGCTCATGTGGGCTTAGTGACAGTGAGAAGAGCTAACATGAGTGCTTCCTGAGTTAGCATCTAATACTTGGGAAATCCCCGTGAAATAGGCACAGTTATTATCCCTCTTTCACAGGTGAGGAAACTCAGGCACAGAGAGTTTAAGTAACTTCACCAAGGCCTTATTCTAATTAGCAGTGGAACAAGTGTGTGATCATAGGTGCTCAGGCTCAGGGGGAGGTGGGTGAGAGAGAAGACTGGTGAAGAAGATTCAGGTTGAAGCCATACTTGAGGTTCAGGACTTTGGCATATGTACAGTGGTTCAAGGGCAAGTGAAAACTATTTTGTGGGACTCTGTTAACAGAAAACAGCACAGGGGTTGGAAAAGGCTTCAAGAATAATTTTTACCTTAACCACCAAGGGACAGGGGCAACAAACAAAAACCAAATTAATGAGATGGACAGTGTTTCCTTCATCCTGGCGTACATAGTATGCAGCACATGCCTCATGTCTTACTCAGCTTGCTGTGAATGGTATGTAGTCCTCAAAGAATGTTCCAGAGAATGATAGGCTTTCTCTATCATTGTCTGATTCTCCTGGTTAATTGCCACAACATTCTTCTGAAGTAGACATTCTTATTCACATATTACAGATGAAACTGAGGCCTGGAAAAACTGACTTGTCCAGGCTCAATTGGATACCAAGTAGTAGAGCATGTTTGAATCCAGGTCTCTGCCTTCAAAACCCTGCTTTCTCTTTGCCAGACAACTCCAATGTACTTCAAACTCAGGATTCAGTATCAGGGATTAAATCTCCACGTAAGTGTCAGTGCTGTGAGAACACAGCTAACTCGAATTCTCAACCAGTGCAGTGGAAGAGTGACTTAGGGGAGCTCATGAAGTATAGGCTCCTGAGCCCTCTTGACTCTTAAATCAGTTGGTCTCAGGTGGTGCCCAGGTTTCTGCAGTTTAACAAGCACCTAAGGTGGTTCTGTGGAGAAGGCAATGGCATCCCACTCCAGTACTCTTGCCTGGAAAACCCCATGGACGGAGGAGCCTGGTAGGCTTCAGTCCCTGGGGTCGCGAAGAGTCGGACACGACTGAGCAACTTCACTTTCACTTTTCCCTTTCATGCACTGGAGAAGGAAATGGCAACCCACTCCAGTATTCTTGCCTGGAGAATCCCAGGGATGGCGGAACCTGGTGGGCTGCCGTCTATGGGGTCGCACAGAGTCGGACACGACTGAAGCGACTTAGCAGCAGCAGCAAGGTGGTTCTGATGCCACTGGGTCCTTGGATCACACTTGGAAAAATACCACTCTAGCTGCCTGAATTAATTCTTGAGTCTTTTGGTTCGATAAATTGCATCTTGAATGTGAAGAAAACTTAGAGCTGATGTTTGTGAAAATGTAGTTGTTGACTTTGAAGGATACATACAAGGGGAAATGTTGCGAGAAGGCTTGAGTTAGGAAATGTTCCTGGTTTCAAGAGTGTGGGTTCTGTAAGAACCGATTGATGAACTAGACTTCAGTTTGGCCTTGAAGAGTTAGTACGTCATTCAGAATAACCTTTGAGACAAGGTGGAGAAACAGAAGCTACACAGTAGTGGAATTAGGCAGCCTACTAACAAAATAGTCTGAAGAAAGTCTTCTAATAGGACAGTACTTGTCTGTACCCTCCATCTGGTGTATCCTCCTTTCCCTCCTCACTTGGTCAACTCTGCTCAACCTTCAGGGTCACTTTTTCTTAAGACTCACCTCTGAGTCAGGTTACTTTGTTAACATGCTCTCATAAAACCACATTCTTATCCTTAGGCACACCTAGTTTGTATTAATATAATAATTAGAGTGATTATCTGATTGTTTTTTTTTTCATTATAGGGTAAATTCTGTGAGAGCAGAGAATGCCAGTTTTTGCTTTCCATCATATCCTTAGGACCTAGCCCAGTGTTGGCATATGGCAGACTCTCCTTAAATTTGTTGAGTGACAAATGAATGCATACTCACCTTACCTTTGTCCTCTTTCGACTCGGATGAGGACTTGATGGCATCGTGATTGAATCAGCAGGGAAATTAAGCTGTAAAGAGATTTACTAGAAGACAAAACAGCAGCCTAAGCTTCACAATAGAATAATAGGCTGGGTTTATCCAATGTAATAGGACGAATTGAATAATTGTATGTGTCCAAAAAAAGCCAGCTGCATGAGGACAGAATGGGGGATGTGTCTAAGCAGAAGAAGCGAGCAAGTCAGAGAGATTTCTCGGGTCAACAGCATGGTAAAGCTTCCCCCAAAGTAAATAGAATGTGGGATACTCTGAATGTGACCTCACCTGGGTCTTGTACTCCATTCTGGCCGCCACATTTTAAGTTGAAAAGTAGACCAGCCAGAGTTTGTTTGTGGGCTTGTGATCTAAGATATAAAATAGGGAACTCAAACCATGCTGTTAGAGATACACTTAAGAAACCTGGAGACGTTTCTTATGGAGCAGCAAAGACTCATAACCATCATCAGATATCTGATAGATTCTCCTTTGGCAGAGGGTCAGATTTTCCCTCTGTGGCCTCAGAAGGTAAAACCCAAAGTGAGTGATATATTTTCAAGAGAGCAGATTTCAAGAGCAGGTCAATGTAATACCAAGAAGACAAATTCTGGCTCAGTGTGAAGAAATTTCTAACTCTGCCAACCAAGTGAGGGTGAGCACAAAAAGCTGAAGTGAATGGCTATGCAGAACTTCCTCTAGACTCAAAACAGCAGCACCTTGTTGCTATTTGATACATGCATTTATGTGGCACTTTTAACTTTACAATGTGCTTTCACCCATCATTGGGGTAGGTGGTGATATTTTATAGAGGAGGAAACTAAAGGTCAAGGCCAGAGTCTCAGCTATCACATCACATTTTATTTCTTTAATACTGTCATTCTATCTAAAATCTATTAAACACCAGAACTACCCTCCCCCCATTCCAGAATTGTAGAGAAGAAGATAGTATCAGTAAAGAACATACTGCTGCTGCTCCTAAGTCGCTTCAGTCGTGTCCGACTCTGTGCGACCCCATAGATGGCAGCCTACCAGGCTCCCCCGTCCCTGGGATTCTCCAGGCAAGAACACTGGAGTGGGTTGCCATTTGCTTCTCCAATGCAGGAAAGTGAAAAGGGAAAGTGAAGTCGCTCAGTCGTGTCCGACTCTTCGCGACCCCCTGGACTGCAGCCCACCAGACCCCTCCGTCCATGGGATTTTCCAGGCAAGAGTACTGGAGTGGGTTGGTGGGGGGAAAAAAAACTTGGTAAAAACAACTTTCATGGAGGCAAAAATCCAAACAGGAGTTTTTCCACAGGTTAGGAAGGATAGGATTTCTTGAACAACAAAAGCCAGATATTGATCAAAGTGAAAAATTTGGAATCACTGGTAAGATACTAAGAACATAGCTTAAAACAGAGAAGAGAGTGAATATAACTTGTGGGAGCGATTTCTCTCATTCATACATTCATTCGACAAATATTCCATCCCTTGGTGTGTCTTGGCACTGTGCTGGTTGCCAGAGGTACAGCAAAGAACAGCACAACGTAGACAGCCCCTGCCTCCCTGTGGTGTCTACACTTGTTGGGGAAATCAGCATTAAAAAGTTCACAGATTTTTCAGTATAAATTGTGGTGGGTGCTATGAAGAAATTCAGGCCGCTTTGCGAATGCCTAACAAGATACCAAACAGTACAGGGAATCATGGAAAGGTTCACTTATTAAACCCAGAGTGGCCAAGATTTTAGTCCTAGAAGATGAAGTGACCAGGTGTCCCCAACTCTCCTTATGGTGTTGAGACGTAGACCTGTGCTCTCCCTCCTTTAACCCTGGCTCAGTATGGGCCAAAAAACTTCCTGGCTGTTTCCTTGCACAACTGAAACAAACCGGCATTTTTTTAAAAAATGTCTTTACTAACCACCAAAGAAGAGCAAAAGGAAAATAGCATGGTGACTAGTGTTATTATGACCTCACCTTGAGAAGAGTTGTACTGCCTATGATTGGTTTTAAATGTTGCATTTGCTTTGCTTAGAACATAGAGTGAATTCACTTATTCAGCAAAATTGTATAGAGCATCCTATTGCCAGGCAGTGCACCAGACTCCGGGGATAGAGTGATAAACAGAAAGGGCTGCTGAACTGGGATATCCTTCTTATTCTGATAATACTGAACCCAACCCAGCCTTTTTCAAGATAAGAACCGCAGCACAGTCAACATGTAGACAAGAGAGGTCACTAAGACCACACAGCCAATCCAGAGGGAGAGGTTGCCTAGTTTATAAGAGTAAATCCCAGGGACAGTGGAGCCTGTCTATGGAGTCACACAGAGTCGGACACGACTGAAGCAACTTAGCAGCAGCTGCAGCATTCTGAGACCAAGGATCAGAGAAAGAGGGCATGTAATTGCTGCCATTTCCTTTCAAGCCAGTTAGATCCCTTTTGTCTTTTTTAGGAGTTTGGCAATAAGAGCATTCAATTTGATGGGACCTTTTGAGGGGAATGATGGTTAGAAATGATAGTAAATAACTATATCTTGATTTCTCTAGCCATCAGAAATCATCCTGCAACCTACTGGTTTTTGGTGTTACCTTAAGCATCCTTGACACCTTTTTTTTTTTTTTGGTTACTTTGGGCTTCCCTGGTGGCTCAGACAGTAAAGAGTCTGCCCGCAGTGCAGGAGACCCTGGTTCGATCCCTGGGTCAGGAAGATCTCCTGGAGAAGGAAATGGCAACCCACTCCAGTATTCTTGCATAGAATATCCCAAGGATGGAGGAGCCTGGCAGGCTACAGTGCATGGGGTCGCAAAGAGTTGGAGACGACCGAGGGACTTCACTTTTCTTCCCTACTTTGATTAATCATCGGTTCTTGTCTATCTTATTCTATAGATTCCTTAAAGTGCAACTGAGCTCACTTGTCTTAAAGGTTAGTTCAGCTGACTTTTCCCAAGACCATCAGTGAAAGGCAGTGGTGGTTTTACATTCTAGTACAACTCCTTCTGTCAGCAGGGAACAGGCGCAAACAGCTCACAGAATGGCTACTTTGAATAGCTGTGCTGTAGGCCATTGTCATCTCCCCTGGTTGTTAGGGGAGCTTTCTAAATCCTGTGGTAGCCAGGGGGGTGATTTTTTAAAATGCTGCCCTGCTGAAAAAAGATTTAGGTAGCTTGACCTAATTCTTGAATAAAATCCAGAATCCTAGCCAGGGCCTACCTCAGGCTAGTGCAGGATAACAGTGTAACAGTAGTATTTCCCAAAGTGTGATTTTAGATGGTATAGAGACAACACAAAGTAATACTGAATCGCATCACATTGATGTTTAAATTGTCTTTTTGAATTATGTCACAGCATCCTTTATAAACCTCCATCATGTTCCTTCTTGTAACCATTTTAACTTTTCTGCTCCTAAGTCCCCAGTTTGATCCATGTGTTAAACTCATAGATAGACTTTCAGCTTATCAGGTGTGGGCTTGACTTCTGACCCTGTGCCTACAAATTCTAGACCACTAGACCATTCAGGTATGACCTAAATCAAATCCCTTACAATTACACAGTGGAAGTGACAAATAGATCCAAGGGATTAGATCTGATAGAGTGCCTGAAGAACTATGGATGGAGGTTCGTGACATTGTACAGGAGGCAATGATCAAGACCATCCCCAAGAAAAAGAAATGCAAAAAGGCAAAATGGTTGTCTGAGGAGGCCTTACAAATAGCTGAGAAAAGAAGAGAAGCTAAAGGCAAAGAACAGAAAAGATATACCCATTTGAATGCAGAGTTCCAAAGAATAGCAAGGAAAGATAAGAAAGCCTTCCTCAGTGATCAGTGCAAAGAAATAGGGGGAAACAATAGAATGGGAAGGACTAGAGATCTCTTCAAGAAAATTAGAGATACTGAGGGAATATTTCATGCAAAGATGGGTACAGTAAAGGACAGAAATGGTATGGACCTAACAGAAGCAGAAGATATTAAGAAGAGGTGGCAAGAATACACAGAAGAACTATACAAAAAGATCTTCATGACCCAGATAACCATGATGGTGTAATCACTCACCTAGAGCCAGACATTCTGGAATGTCAAGTCAAGTGGGCCTTAGGAAGCATCACTATGAAAAAAGCTAGTGGAGGTGATGGAATTCCAGCTGAGCTATTTCAAATCCTAAAAGATGATGCTGTGAAAATGCTTCACTCAGTATGCCAGCAAATTTGGAAAACTCAGCAGTGGCCACAGGACTGGAAAAGGTCAGTTTTCATTCCAATCCCAAAGAAAGGCAATGCCAGAGAATGTTCAAACTACTGCACAATTGCACCATCTCACACGCTAGCAAAGTAAGGCTCAAAATTCTCCAAGCCAGGCTTCAGCAGTACGTGAACCATGAACTTCCAGATGTCCAAGCTGGTTTTAGAAAAGGCAGAGGAACCAGAGATCAAATTGCCAACATCCATTGGATCACTGAAAAGCAAGAGAGTTCCAGAAAAACATCTGCTTTATTGACTACACCAAAGCCTTGACTGTGTAGATCGCAACAAACTGTGGAAAATTCTTAAAGAGATGGGAATAGCAGACCCCCTGACCTGCCCCCTGAGAAATCTGTATGCAGGTCAAGAAGCAACAGTTAGAACTGGACATGGAACAACAGACTGATTCCAAATAGGGAAAGGAGTATGTCAAGGCTGTATGTTGTCACCCTGCTTTTTTAACTTATATGCCGAGTACATGCAAAATGCCAGTCTGGGTAAAGCACAAGCTGGAATCAAGATTGCCAGGAGAAATATCAATAACCTCAGATATGCAGATGACACCACCCTTATGGCAGAAAGCAAAGAAGAACTAAAGAGCCTCTTGATGAAAGTGAAAAAGCTAACTTGAAGCTCAACATTCAAAAAACTAAGATCATGGCACCATCACATCATGACAAATAGATGGGTAAACAATGGAAACAGACTATTTTTGGGGGGTTCCAAAATCACTGCAGATGGTGACCACAGCCATGAAATTAAAAGACGCTTGCTCCTTGGAAGAAAAGCTATGACCAACCTAGACAACATATTAAAAAGCAGAGACGTTACTTTGTTTACAAAGGTCTGTCTAGTCAAAGCTAAAGTTTTTCCAGTAGTCATGTATGGATGTGAGAGTTGGACTATAAAGAAAGCTTGCTGCTGCTAAGTCGCTTCAGTCGTGTCCGACTCTGTGCGACCCCATAAACGGCAGCCCAGCAGGCTCCACCGTCCCTGGGATTCTCCAGGCAAGAATACTGGAGTGGGTTGCCATTTCCTTCTCCAGTGCATGAAAGGGAAAAGTAAAAGTGAAGTCGCTCAGTCGTATCCGACTCTTAGCGACTCCACAGACTGCAGCCTACCAAGCTCCTCCGTCCATGGGATTTTCCAGGCAAGAATACTGGAGTGGGGTGCCATTGCCTTCTCTGAAAGAGAGCTTAGCACCAAAGAATTGATGCTTTTGAACTATGGTGTTGGAGAAGACTCTTGAGAGTCCCTTAGACTGCAGAGATCAAACCAGTGAATCCTAAAGAAAATCAATTCTGAATATTCATTGGAAGGACTGATGCTGAAACTCCAATACTTTGGCCACCTGATGTGAAGAACTGACTCATTGGAAGAGACCCTGATGCTTGGAAAGATTGAAGGCAGGAGGAGAAGGGAACAACAGAGGATGAGATGGTTGGATGGCGTCACTGACTTGATGGACATGAGTTTGAGCAAGCTCTGGGAGTTAGTGATGGACAGGGAAGCCTGGCATGCTGCAGTCCATGGGATTACACGACTGAGCAACTGAACTGAACTACAAATTCTGCTAAGCTGCCTAACTTCTTTGGACCTCCGCTTACTTCTGTTAAATGTTTTGTGTGAAGACTGAATGTGGTTACCCAGGTAAAGGGCGTAGTGTTGAGCCTGGTCATAACCTGTAATAGTTAACTTCTCTTGTGTTCTAACTAAGTGCCATGCACTGTGCTGAGCACTTCATATATTCAATCGGTATTAGGATTGGTACTGGTATTAGGGTTTAATACCAGTACTATGTCCATTTTACAAATGAGGACACTGAGACTTACATAGATTAAGTACTTTTTCCACAATCTCACTGCTAATAGGAGGCCGAATTGGGATTCAAACCCAGGCTGTCTGAATCTGAAGTTCTTATACTTAACCTCTGCAGTGTTCTATTGAATGTATTTTAGGTACTCAATCAATATGTGTTTCTTCCCTCTTCTTCCTTCTACTCTCATTCCTGCCATTTTCCTGTGTCTGTTTCTGTATCTCTTTCCCCAAACTTTAAACTTTTTATTTTGTATTGGGATGTAGCCGATTAAAAATGTTGTGGCAGTTTCAGGTGAACAGTGAAAGTATTCAGCCATACGTATACGTGCATCCGTTGTTTCTGTATCTCTTTATGCTTGCCTTCTGCCTTGAAGAGAAAGGTCTTTCTTCATCATCAGTCGTTGCATCTCTGCTCTCCAAACTCTTCTCCAACATCAGGTACCCATCATTATTGCTTTTCCAGGGCTTTTTCCATCTCTTCTCCATGAGTATTTCCCCATTATTGGAGAAAAAAAAAATCTTCATTTCAACATCCCATTTCTCAACAGGATATCACTGACTTGTGCTCACTTCCTCACAGCCTGGCATTTCCCCGTCACTAGGAACATGGGAAGAGAAATTTGCAGTTTGTCTAAGTAGGAGGAGAGTAATCTTTTCTTCTGAGGCAAGAGTAAGGGAGTAAAGGATGTTACTGATAAGGGTTAATCCTGAGGGAACATCAGGGAGTTCAGGCCAGCTGACCCTTATTTCTCTGCAAAACAGGCAGGTTTATCTGCTGGGACCGCGGGAGTCGGACAGATGGGAAAACCTGAGGGGAATAAGGAAAGGTTACTGACCAGGGAAAGGTGAAATGATTGGTAACGTTCGCTAGAAGTGGCACCACTGGCAAGGTGAGAGGTTTCTTTCTGTCAGAGTATACAGCTGGTGCAGCGTATGTGTGGATAAGGAAGAAAGTTAAATTCATCCTGAGGCAAGAGTTGGCCGGGCTTTTATAGTGACAGGTGAGGACACGGGCAGTGGAACAGATGGTTGTTAGGACACAGTTGAACTGACTGCCTGTGAGGCAACGGAAGGAAGGAGCTGTAAGGAAGGAGCTGGAGCGTTGACAGCTAAGAAGGGTGGGGAGGGAGACTGTGACCCACAGAAGCTGGGCTTTGAGATCTTCAGTAGGCTTGCCATTCACCCCGTGAAGAGCTTTCAGTTCCTGCTGTTGTCAAGACTTAATAGGAGGAACTGCTGGGCATTATTGAATGTCTGTTCTGTTTTAAGTGATTTGCTAAGTACAGAGACACAAAAATAGAGCAAGACGCAATCCCTGCCCTCAAAGAACTTAGAGTTTATAGGAGAAACTCACATAGCCATTGAAATGTACAAAGGTCACTTGATCTGCATAGAGGTCTTTAGAGAACAAACGGGAACCAAGAGATGAGAATTGAATCCTTGGGAAACCCTTTGCCCTGAAGTGGGGGTAACCATTTCACCTCTGCTGCCTTGCCTCGGTAATGGCTTCTGAGCTTTTTGGACAAGTTACTTGCACTGTGATCTATATATACTGCTGCTGCTGCTGCTGCTGCTAAGTCGCGTCAGTCGTGTCCGACTCTGTGCGACCCCATAGACGGCAGCCTACCAGGCTCCTCCATCCCTGGGATTCTCCAGGCAAGAATACTGTAGTGGGTTGCCATTTCCTCCTCCAGTGCATGAAAGTGAAAAGTGAAAGTGAAGTCCCTCAGTCATGTCCGACTCTTCGCGACCTCTTGGGCTGCAGCCTACCAGGCTCCTCCGTCCATGGGGTTTCCTAGGCATGAGTACTGGAGTGGGGTGCCATTGCCTTCTCCGCTATGTACTAGGAACTAGTGAATTTTAAAAAAGTGCTTATTTGGTTGTGCCAGGTCTTAGTTGCAGCCACATGAATCTTTAGTTGCAGCTTGTGAACCCTTAGTTGAGGCACCTGGGATCCAGTTCCCTGCGTGCACGCTAAGTCGCTTCAGTCATATCCGATTCTTTGTGACCCCATGGACTGTAGCCCACCAGGCTCCTCTGTCCATGGGATTCCCCCGGCAAGAATACTGGAGTGGGTTGCAATATCCTCCACCAGGGGATCTTCCTGACCCAGGGATCAAAGCTGTGTCTCCTGCATTACAGGCAGATTCTTTACCCATGGAGCCATCTGGCAAGCCCCTAGTTCCCTGACCAGGGATCAAACCCAGGCCGCCTGCGTGGGGAGCATGGAGCCTTAGCCACTGGACCACCAGGGATGTCCCTGGGACGAGTGAATTTTTATAGATTTATTAAATATCTCTTTTTCCCTAGGTGGAAGAAGCCGGGCAGGTGTTCCTGTTGATGAAAAAGGATTATCGAATCTCCCGCAATGTTCGCCTGGCTTGGTTCCTCAATCACCTGCACCAGACTGTGCAGGCCACACCCCAAGAGATGCTGGTGAGGCCCAGAGACATGCACAACATGAGCGCTGACCTAGAGGACATGCTTTTTTAAGGAGAGTGCTGGAAGCAGGAGGGGAGACTAACTCTGAGGGGTCTACTTCTAGGAGGGGCAAGTGACTTTGCCCATAAGATTTCACAGGCAGAATTTTGTCCAGTCATTTTTCCAGCTTGGAGAAGTACTTGGTTGGGTTGCGGGAGGTAGAGCCAGTGGTGTGTCATTCTGGGTCTGGAAGTCAGGTCCTGGAGAGAAAGGGGTGACTTCCCTGACTCTTCCCTCTTCTCTCCATCATCAGCTTCGGTCTGAGCAGGAGCTGGAAGTCCTCAGTGTCCTACCTCCTGGGTGGCAGCCAGATGAGCCAGTGGTGCCCAGGCCCTTCCTCCTTGTACCATCCACCCGGGTCACCTTCCTGGCCTGGCAGTATCGGTTTGTCATTGAGCTGGACCTCAGCCCATCTACTGGCATTGTGGTAAGGGGTTGGTTGAGGAGAGGCAGTGGGAAGAAAGGATTGGGTAGGAAGTGAGGAATAAGAAGAGGCAGCCTGAGATAAGTGAAGAATGATCGCACAGTGGTACCACTGTGGAAAGGAGACAGATGTGTGAAGGATTGCTGGGTGTTTGAAGACAGAGCCCATCCCATCTGTGCATGTTGGGGAATATGATCAAACTTAAGAATCTCACCCCCGGAAGCTGCTTGTATCTGCCCTCTGCTCAGGGCTGTGTTTGGTTACCCTTGAGAGACCTTTCTTTGCATTGCCCTCAGGATGATTCCACAGGGGAGATCTTGTTTGATGAAGTTTTCCATGCCCTCTCCCGCTGCCTAGGCGGGCTGCTCCAGCCCTTCCGAGTGCCTGGATCTTGTATCGACTTCCAGCCAGAGATCTACGTCACTATCCAGGCCTATTCCTCCATCATTGGCCTGCAGTCCCATCAGGTATTGCATCCTTTCTCCATGTCTGTTTCCTCAGACCTGATTTTGGGTAGTCCGCTGACCAAGTCCTTATCCTGACTCTACTCTCCATGCCCAAAGTCCCCAGCTCTCCTCAAACCTATTCCTAGTCATCTCTGCAAGTCTCTCTCCCCTGTTGTCTGTGTCTGTTGCTCTGGCCTTAAAGGGCCTTGCCATAAGCATCAGATGAGTTGGCACTGACTGGACAAATGCCTCTCTCATTGCTCCTTTAAGTCTCTGGTTCTGCTCCTGAATGTCTCTTTTCTCTCCCCTGCCCCTTTTAGTTCCATCGGAAGGCTTGATACTGTCCTAACTCCTTGCACTGCCTCTAGGAGATGGTCTTTTGGGACAGTTTTGTGGTTTTGAAATATAACAAAGACCCAGAAACATAATTTCTTTCAAGGAGAGAGGAGGGTCATTTTTCTTCTAGAGACCTGCGAGCTGTCGGGTGTTAATGCTGACCATACAGATAATTACAGGCTTATCCAGCACCCAGGCAGTCTATCAGAAGGCACTCCTTTTGGAGAATGGCCAAGTCTGTTACTGGAATATCTGTTTTGGGCTTAGATAAGTATTGACCCAGTTTCCCCTCATTTGCTTGTAACCACCTTTAACTCATTGGTAGGGGCTTACCCTGAAACTGTCCCTGATGGCCGCATTGTCAACTTAGCTATCAAACTGGCTTTGAGAGAGGGGGATGCAAGGAACAGCATCTGAGGGGCTGAAATATGCACACGGCATTTGGTACATGCCTGGATCCCAGCCCTCCACCCAGGATTGAAGTGTTCTCCTAGTGCTGGTGTTAGGACTGTTGGTGGTGGGCTACATCCCCAGACAGAGATCAGGCTTTGCAGGTGCTCACAGTCAAGGTGAGAAAAGTTTAGATATTAGGTAATCACTCAACACTTGGTTCACTTTGACAAACACTTAGTGAAGCCCGATCGATGCCAGGCCTGAGCTAGGTCCTGGAGACACAGATGAATCAGACACTGTTCCTGTCCTGCTGGGAGGGGTTGAGAGCTTAGTGGGGGAGACAGATATTGAAGGAGGTAATTTCAGTTGAAAGTGATAAGGGCACTGATAAGTTATGACTCAGGTGCTGGGGGAGCACCCAGCCAGCCTGGAGCAGCAGCAGGAGAAACTTTTGGACCAAAACATTTGAACTGAGTCTTGAAGGATGAATTGATGTTAATTATTTAAAGCAGAGGAAATGGGCTTTCCAGGCAGAGGGGCCAGCAGAAGCAAAGACATAGAGCTGTGAAACTGTGCTGTCAGTCACAGGGGTTGTAGGGAGCTACATGTTACTCAGCCGGACACAATGAAGATTGAGTGATGGGAGGGTTAGGAGGGTGGTAAAGGGGAGACTGGAGAGATAAGCAGGGGCAGAATTATGAAACACCTTGGATGTCATGGCTAAGAACTTGCACTTTATTCTGCAGGGGAGTTTACTGGTAAAGAGCATCTGTATCTGCAAGTGCCTCGTGTGCTTCCTGGCTGTACCCCTTACCAGCTGTGTGCTCTTATGCAAGTTACTTAACCTCTCTGTGCATCTGGGTCTTTTCTCCAAAATGAGGATGTCACCAATATTGCATGGTGATTGAATTAATACTTGTCAAGCATTTATTAATAAAACAGTGCCTGTCACATAGAAAACGTGCAAATAGTCACTAGTAGTAGAGAACTGTTGGATGTTTGGAATGTCAGTGACAGGATCAGATGTGTACACTAGGAAGATGACAGTTGTTCGTGGCCAGTGAGAAGAATTGGGAGCAAATTCTGGACTAGGGAGAACAGGCAGAAGATTATTGCAACATGGCAGAGGAGGTGAGCTCTGAACAAGGACGGCCACTGTGGAGAAGACAAGGACTGAGAACTTCAGTAAGCCTCCAGGGCCTCTTGTCACCAAGTCAGCTAAGAAGTGAGGCAACTTCCTCAAGATGTATCCTGCTGTTTTTCAAAACAAAAAATTGTCACGTTTATACTATATACCCTTTGAAGGAGATTCGTAAAGTATATAAAATACTAAAAAAAAAAAAACCTACAGAACTTGCTCATAATATACCTCCCAGAAATAGCTATTTTTGACATGTTACGGACTGTCTTTCTTCTCTTTGAGTATGCTTTTATTTCCCTCATCACTCCTCAGTCCAGAGACAGAAGAAACATCAAACTTATTCCAAACACCCAGTTCTACCTTCTGCTCTTTTAACATACGCTATGGACATTTCTCCACATCACTACATATTTTTTGAAAACACAGTTTTAAATGACTGCTGCTCTTAATATTTTATCATGTTTTTGTCATTATATATTTAGCCAAACCTTTATTGTTGGCCCCTCAGGTTGACCCGGTTTTCACTCTCCTGAAAAGTACAGCTCTGAACACCTTTCTCGTCTTTTCACAGCCCCAGCTCCCAGTCTTCCTCTCCTCACAGTCAGGCCTCTAGTCGTCCGAAGTCCTGCTCTGCCCTCTTCTGGCTGCCCCCACCCACTGGCCCAATTCTGAATAGAGCGAAGAAGTAGCTGTCGGGCAGGGAGGTCAGGGGTTGGGGAGAAGGGGGAAGGTTGTGGGAGTCTGATGAGAACAAGGAGAGAGGAGAGATTCCGAGGGCCACCACAGGGGCCACCAGGTCTGTATAAAATTTTTAGGATGGGAGAACTTACTCATATTGAAAGTAGAAGGAAGGAAACCCCATGGAGAGAGAACCAAGATGTTAGACAGACAAAAGATCCAAGATTAGATGGAGATAATAGCTTTGGGGAGAAAAAAGAGGAAGAGGAATCTTTTCTTCGGCACATGAAAGGAAGAACAAGAACACAAGTAGATCCAAATGACTGGCAAATGCTGAGGGCATTTTCGGGGGGTTAGAAAGTAGTACACCCTGAAGGTTAGAGTGAGTAGGGAGTTCCTTTGACTGGTTTCCTTTCTCTGTGAAAATGGTGGGTGGGAGTTATCTGCTGAGGGTAAAGAGAAGGCAGGAACGCTCGTTGGGGGAATAAGATTCTAAGCTTAAGAAAGAGAAAAGATCCGAGCAGCTTCTGTGTGCAGTGCTTGGAAATCAACGAGAATAAGAAAGTACAAATCAAAAGAGGCTTTTCCTGGCCAGATAGGGCAGCTTGTAGACAATGTCCTGGAGGCCAAGATGGAGGAAACTGGAAGATGTTAGTGGCGCCCCCATGCGGGAGCTTGGGGCAGCCCAGTGTGGCGAATAAATAGGGAGACCAGAGGGGTACTGCCCAGTGTCCCCCTGCCCTTCATGTCTCGCTCTTTCCCTTGTGCTTCTCAGGTGCTGGTCCAGGGCTGCCTTTTGGACCCTTCCCAGCGGGAGGTGTTCTTGCAGCAGGTGTATGCACAGCTCTGTCTCTTTGAGGATAAGGTGGCCACCATGCTACAGCAGCAGTATGACCCCCAGAGCCAGGTATGTGGGAGAGAAAGCAGGTAGAGGCCGCTTAGAAGGAGGAGCTGTTAAGGGGCAGAGGGGACAGAGGAAGGACAAGCCAAATGTCATAGAGGGAAGAGACAGCAGAAAAAGAGGGCTAAAAGCCAGGGGCAGAGGACACCAAGGAAAGAAGTGCTAGTGAGTGCACACAACAGATTCCCTGTTGGAAGAGGGCTTAGATAGACTCCCCAGGACGCATGGTGTTGCTGGGAGAAAATGTGGAGGCTATTTGCTTATGTTTTTTCAGTCCTGAATCTTCTCCCCCAGTGGATCTGAGAAGGTGATCATCGATGACTTTGATTTGTACTATTTTGTATAATCTGGGATAAAGCTGCTTGGGTTCACCACAGTGCACTCTCTTGTTCTTTTAGATATCTGAGAAGTAGCCAGGCAGATGGCAGGTCTGTGTGTCTGAAGACTTAATCTAATTGATGTATTAATATATATCATAATGGCAATGGAAGAATATGGAAAGGTGGCCTTACTGGCAAAAGATGGGGAAGGCCTGCTCCAGGACAGTGTGGTGCTTCACCTGGTGCTGGACCCCCTGCCCATCTGAGGATCGGCCTCCAAGCACACAGCAGGGGGAGGAGCATAGTCAGGACTTGGCCACACAGTAGGGGAATTGGAGTGCTTATAGGATTAGGCCTCTCTGGCCTGGGCAATGCTGGACTATCAATTCTGGCTTTGCTATGGATGGGGCAGCAGCACCATCTGTCCCATTCAATCTTTTCTGTACCTTGGGCCAGACAGAAGACCAGCCCCCAGATTCAGGGGAGCCCTCAGGCCGGAAAGTGGGTGTTTCCATGGTCACAGCTGATCTTGGACTGGTCAGTATGATTCGTCAGGGCATCCTGGCGCTGCAGCTGCTGCCCTCCAACTCCAGTGCAGGTCAGTAGGAGGAATGTTGATGGGATTGGGGAAAGGGAGGTACAGGAAGGGTAGGTAGTATTATCAACAAAGATAGAAGTTCCAGAGGATTTGTGGGCCCCAGGGAAGCATGTCTGTTTCCTTGTTTATGAAAGGTAAGTGTTCAGTAGTGTGTATCTTGAGTAGCCCCAGCTCTGACAACCAGCAGGGACCCTGGTGGGAAGGAGCAGAGCTCCAAGATCACCACTTGGAAGGAGGTTGGGACCCAGCCCTTGAAAGCTTGGAGCAGGAGGGAAGGGGAGAAAGAAAGGTATTGGAGGATTATAAAACACAGTGGTTGGTGGACACTGAGGTCCTGTCCCTCAGGTGCCTCCCCGTGACTCTGATCTGGAGGGCCCCCAGGTCTGAGTCTGATGCTTCCTGCTTCAGGTATCATTGTAATCACGGATGGAGTGACCAGTGTCCCCGATGTTGCTGTCTGTGAGACACTGCTGAACCAGCTTCGCAGTGGCACTGTGGCCTGTTCTTTTGTGCAGGTAAGGACTTTCTGGGAAGGAGGAGAGGAAAGTATCATACCTTACAAGGTGGAATGTGGCTGGTTACTTTCTTGTAGGCAGTGGTTTCCCAGGTAAAGCTTTGGGCAGCCTACACATGGCATTTGAGAATAGAGGAGGGTCCCCAAAGAACTTGGGGGATACTGGGGTTTAAAGATCTTTCATAGAAAGGGGGCCCAGCAAAGAATGAAGAGGAAATAATCAGACAAAAACCAGAAGGCTCTGGTGTCAAGAATTTCCGGGTTTGAGGGGGAAGGAGTACTTGACAGCATGAGAGGCAGTAGAGCAATCATGTACAACAAGGAATAAAAAGTGCCCTTTGGGTTTGGCGATTAGAAGGTTATGGAAATTTTTTTCGAGGCTATTACAGTCAAGAGGCAGTGAGAGAAATGATTGCAGTGCATGGAAGAGTGGGTAGAAGGGAAGGATGTAGAGACAAGTGTTGACATCTGGAATCTAGTTGTTCAGATCAAGGGAGGAGCAAGCGTGCGCGCGAGAGAGAACGGCAGCCTGAGGGGAGGATAGGGTGGAAGGAGAGGGGTGTTCTGATTTGTGTTTAAAGCTAGAGACTTCATGTTTCCAAAGGGCCATGGTGGAGCAGAGTTTGAAAAAAAGGTAAGGAAGCTGGATGAAGTCCCTAAATTAATAGGAGGGCATTGGCTCAAAAACGAAATTGAGGGATTCTTGGAGCAAAAGAGTGTCCTTCCTTCTCTGAGACTAGGATAGAAGTGAAGACATGTACTGTGAGGGAGGGAGGCAGAGCTGGGAAGGAGGAACGACACTGAAGACCGACCTGAAGGACCAGCTGGGTTGGGTGTCATACGCTTTGATGTGGCACCACCCTGCACAACTATACAGTTTTTCTTCCATTTGGGATCCACTAAGATCTCATTTGGGATCTGGGTATAGAGCTTGTGATCCTAGTTGGGGTTTCCAGGTGGAAGCAGGAAAAAAGTGAGGAGGGCCTGGGAGTTGAGAATGTTGCATAATAAGTTGCTTGAACATGGGGTCCAGACTGGGTTGAGAAAAGAGGGCCAGGAGGACGTGGATAGATTTGAAAAGAGCAAAGGTTCAAGGCCTGGGAGTCTTAATGGGATCAGAGGGCAGCAGGAGGAGGAGGATGAAAGGAACTTAAAAATGGGACAGAGTTATGTGTAATCAGGGATGTGGCAGTTGAATTTGCAAAGAGGAAGTAGTTCCAGGTGAAGCCAGGGGCCAGTGTGTAGCCAGGGGGGCAGGTGAGTGGAGTAAAGTTCTTGGAGATGAGGGTTAAGGAGCTAAGAGGTCAGGGAATTGAATGAACCATCTGTAGGTGTCCCCACCTCTGATATCTAAAGCCTGATGATCTGAGGTGGAGCTAATGTAATAATAATAGAAATAACTTGCACAGTAAATGTAATACAGTTGAATCAGCCTGAAAACCATCCCCCTTAACCCTGGTTCATGGGATAATTGTCTTCCACGAAATTGGTCACTGGTGCCAAAAAGGTTGGGGACTGCTAAATTCTAGAGTATACCTCCAAAGGACCAACTAGTAAACATTTTAAGCTTTGTGGGCCATATGGTTGTCCCAGCTACTCAGCTGTGCTCTTGTAGCCTGAAAGCAGACATGGACAGTAGGAAGATGAATGGGCGTGCTGTGTTCCAATAAAAGTTTATTTACAAAAATAGATGCTAGGCTAGATTTGACTGCAGGTTGTATGTGGTTTGCCAATCTCTGATCTATAGGTTTAGTGCTCAAACTACAGTCCACACACCAGCAGCCTTGGCATTGCCAGGGGGCTTGTTAGAAATGCAAAATCTTAGGCACCCCCCCCAGACCTCAGGTGTTTTGTGTGCACCCTAAAGTTGGAGAAGCACCCTGTCAGACACTGCAGTCTTGAGATGATGATAGGAATTTGGTGAACCATTGGCCAAAATCTTAGTGAATGGAGTCAGGCTGGTATTTGATGTGGGGCGAGAGAGGTGTGGCCAGCTGGCGTTGGCTTCAGACAGAAGGGCTCAGGGAAGGAAAGCTGCAGCTGTGCGGGCCAGGGATGGAAGCTGCCACCCAGCCCAGTCTCTTCTTGCACTTTCTTCTCTGTTTCCTCTATTGGAGCTAGGTCTCTACTTGCTCACTTTCTTCAGGTGGGAGGAGTTTACTCTTACGACTGCAGTTTTGGCCACGTACCCAACGTGGAATTGATGAAGTTTATCGCCATGGCGACATTTGGCTCCTACCTGTCCACTTGTCCTGAGCCCGAACCAGGCAACCTGGGTCTGACTGTCTACCACCGGGCATTTCTCCTCTACTCCTTCCTACGCAGTGGGGAAGCCCTGAACCCTGAATATTACTGCGGTGAGGGGCAGACTGGGGCAGGTGTGGGAACCGGGGGACGCTAGTGTGGACCCAGAGATGATACAGGGAACGGTCTAGGGGTCGGGTGCCCGGGCAGTATAACTGGGCTGACGACTTTGCCCTGTTCCCTCCCGTGATTCAGTGCAGCCCCTCCCCCGTCCCTCCATCAGCTAACAGATAACACTGACCCCCTGCCCCGTCCTCACCCGTACCCTAGGCTCCCAGCACCGCCTGTTTAATGAGCACCTGGTCTCCGCAAGCAGCAACCCTGCTTTGGCCCTGCGCCGGAAAAAGCACACTGAGAAGGAGGTTCCAGCTGACTTGGTCAGCACCGTGTCTGTGCGGCTTCGAGAGGGCTACAGCGTCCGAGAGGTCACACTGGCCAAAGGTAAGGTCTAGGCCCTGCTGTATCCCACACGTCTAAACAGAGCAGGATGCAGTCCTTTGGTGCTCCTCCGTCCCAGAAGGCGGATCCCAGCTGGAGGTGAAACTGGTGCTGCTGTGGAAACACAATATGCGCATTGAGTACGTGGCTACTGCACCCTGGCCCCTGGAGCCTGAGGGCCCTCGAGGCACCCGGGTGGAAGTGACAATGGAAGGCGGTTATGACATCCTGCATGATGTGTCCTGTGCGCTGAGACAACCCATTCGCTCGCTGTATCGGACCCACGTTATCCGGCGGTTCTGGAACACGCTGCAGAGGTAAGCAAGGTCACCGCTCAGTGACAGAGGCCCCACTTGTTGTTGTGTGGAGGGATGGATGTGTCAAAGCGGGGGCTGGAGAGAGTCACCCTGAGCCCTAGGGGCTTGTGTCCAGATTCCCATATGCCCCTGGGGCTCCCCTCCCCTGACTCCCCAGAGGCCAGGGAGGCTCAGGGTGGCCCTTGCTCTGCAGCATTAACCAGACGGACCAGATGCTCGCCCACCTGCAGTCCTTCTCCTCCGTCCCAGAACACTTCACACTGCCCGACAGCACCAAGAGCGGAGTGCCTCTCTTCTACATTCCACCTGGCTCCACCACCCCGGTGAGGGGGCCCTGACGCGCATTCTCCCTGTCCTGTGCTCACCCTCTGGAGCCCAGAGCCACGTTCATTTTCCTCACCTCTCAAATCTGAGGCCCCCAAACCAGGACCCTGAACTTTAGCCTTCAGAGCCCCCTCCCCCCCACCTCCCCAGGGGAGGAAAGAGTCTCTAGAGAAAGGTGGCCCTCAATAGATCATTGGAGTCAAAGGTCAAGACTTGCAGAATGTCTCAGTAGTGGTCTCCCAGCCAGCTGCAAGCCCTCTTGCCATCTCCACATGGCATCCTCCAGCCTCCTCCGCTTTTCCAGCCAACCACTGACTGCTGTGCTTCTCAAGGACTATGTTTTCATTTGTCCTTTGCTTTCTCCACACTTGGCCCCAGCCGTCAGCCTAGCAATGAGGGGCTGGGGGCTTATTCTAGTAAATAATAGCCTCATTCCTGAGGTCCTGCCACCACTCAGAGGCTTTCCTCCAAAGTCAGTAATGGAAGTTCCATCCTGTGTCTGGATTCAGCTTTAAGAGGCCATGTGGCCTGTCCCTGGGCTCGTTTGTCTTAATCTAGCTGGTGGTCCCCAACCTTTTTGACAGCAGGGACCGGTTTTTTGGAAGACAATTTTTCCACAGACTGGGGTTTCAGAGAGTCGTTTTGGAATGACTGAAATGCATTACATTTATTGTGAATTTTATTTCTTACTATTATTTCAACATTTCCAGCCCAGACCATTAGGCATGAGATTCTGGCGACTGGGGACCCTTCACCTAGCCTTTGTATTGGAGGCAGTTTCTGCCTCTGTCCCAGGCTGGGCTGAGGGTTCCTTTAGCCTTACACCACTGCTGCCTCTGACCCCTCCTCACCCCGGGCTCCGATGCCATGAGGAGGTTATTCACGAGCTCTTCCTGCCCCCAGGTGCTCTCGCTTCAGCACAGTGGCTCCGACTCCTCCCATGCCCAGTTTGCTGCCTACTGGAAGCCGGTGCTGTCCATGGACGCTAACTCGTGGCAGCGCTGGCTGCACATGCACCGCCTAGTGCTCATCCTGGAGCATGACACGTGCGTGTCCCTAGTCGGGCCGCCGCCCGGGCCGGAGGGGCAGGGGGCGTGAGGGACGCGCGGGGTGACGGGGAGAGGAGGCGGGGCATGAGCCCGTACTGACCTTGGCCAAGAAAAGCTTCAACCCATCCTGGCCCTCCTGCTCTTGAGCCTCCAGACCCTCAGACAGGGCCTGAAAGAGAGAAGTAGCAGCCTGTCCCTCTCCCCCACTCCTGGGGCCGGGAGGGCTGACCTCAGCGCACCCCGTCTTCCCAGGCCGATCCCCAAGCATCTGCACACCCCAGGCAGCAACGGCCGCTACAGCACGGTCCAGTGCAGGATCTCGCACTCCTCGCTGACCTCCCTGCTCCGTGACTGGAGCAGCTTCGTGCTAGTGGAGGGCTATTCCTACGTGAAGCTGCTCTCCAGGTGGGCACGGTGACATCCCCTCCCTCCTCCCCCTCATCCTGTGTCTCTTCCTCTCACCCCACACCCTCTCCCTCCTTCCTCCTAAACCCATCTTCTCCCAGCCGAGGGCTGCTCACAGACCCTCTGTTTCTCCCCAGTGCCCCAGACCAGCCCCCCTTCTCCTTCTACATGGTCCGCATCATCTCCAAGGCCCCATGCATGGTGCTCCGCCTGGGTTTCCCCATTGGCACACCAGCACAGGCTCGGCACAAGGTGAGCGGGGCCCCAACTCACTCTCCAACCCACGGGCCCTTTAGTGTCAACTGGCTCCTTCTCCCCAGCATTCCCAGGACCAGTCAAAGGAGGAGCCCCCCAGACCAATAAGCCGTGGGGTACCAGGCTCTCCCACCTCGTCTGTGGACCCCTTCTGCATGTCCACAAGAGATGGGAGCAGGAATGTGTGATCACAGTTTCCCCTCAGATTGTGTCGGACTTGCGGGAAGAAATCCTGCGCCTGCGTTTCCCCCACCGGGTTCAAAGCAAGGAGCCGACACCCAAGGTGAAACGAAAAGGGCTAGGGGGCACCGGTGGGGGTAGCTCTCCCTCCAAGTCCCCCCCAACGCTGGGGCCACAGCAGGCCCTGTCTGACCGGCCCTGCCTTGTGGTCCTGCATAAGCCACTGGACAAGCTGCTCATCAGGTTGGTAGAGAGGGTGAGGACGGGCCAGGAACGCTTTGGGGGGCCACAGCTGAGCTGGGCATCTGTAGAGGTCAACTGGGAATTGCCCTTGTTGCCCAGGTATGAGAAGCTGCCCCTGGACTACCGGGCACCCTTCTTGCTGACCCTGGAGCCCCCAGGGCCACTGCCCTTGGTGTCGGGCCGCTCGGCCTCTTCTAGCCTGGCATCACTGTCCCGCTACCTGTACCACCAGCGCTGGCTCTGGAGCGTCCCGTCAGGACTGGCCCCTGCGCTGCCGCTCAGTGCCATCGCCCAGCTCCTTTCCATCCTCACTGAGTACGTCACTCAGCCTGCCGGGTCACTGGGGGCAGGGAGGGAGCAAGCGTCGACGCTGGGCTTGGATGCTGGCAGAAAGCCTAAGCCAGACACGGCCCCTCCCTCTGGCCTCATCTCTGAGGCCCCCGCTCTGCAGAGGAGCCAGCACAGAGCATGCGTGCTGCTCCCCTACCCACCACCTTTCCTCACAACTTGGTGATTTTGGCCTCTGGTTCTCATTGGACCTGCCACCCCTGAGGGACCAGTGGTTTGAGCAGGGCCACCAGCAGACAAGTCCACCTGGCTGGCCGCTGGAAAGTGGGTGTCTAAGTGGCATTGGAGGCCGGGGGTTGTATGCTGAGTGTCTCTCCCCATCTCATCCTGTCCCACCCCTGCTTCTGCGGGGCCTCAGAGTCCGGCTCTCGGAAGGGTTCCACTTCGCCTGCAGTGGGGAAGGCATCATCACCATGGTCCTGGAGCTCCCGATTCAGGTACGTGCCATCCCTCACGACCCCTCCCACCAAGGTCTATCATCATCCCAGGGCTACTCACCTCTGAGTGGGGTCGGGGCTGATGGAAACGCTGCCTCACTGGGACCCTGTGGCCTGAGGCCAATCCCAGGACAGTGTGGCGAGGGGCCTGAAGTTCTGAGGCCCAGAGCTAGGACAGGACCAAACTCTCCCCTCCTGTCCCAGAACGAGCCCCCGGGGCAGGCTGCAGCCGAGGAGAGGCACACATGCGTGGTCCAGTACATCCTCTTCCCACCTCACTCTACCTCCACCAAGGACAGGTGAGACCCGACCCCCCCGAGCCACCTTGCTCCACTTCCCCTTCCTCCTACTGTCCCCTAAAGGTCTGTCTCCCAACCTTGAAAGTCAGGGCAGAGGGTATTGTCTTTAGATGCTTTATCAGGCAGATACAGTGACAGAAGGCCATGTGTGAATTGTGCCTGTCCTGTGAGCCCTGGCCTTCCCGCCCTCTGTGGACGGACTCCCGACCAGGCGGTGGCAGGTTGGACTCTCCTTTCTTCCAGGCTTAGAGTCCTTCCTCCTTTAGCTTCTCAACAGATGATGACAACGATGTGGAGGTGGAGGCCCTGGAGGGGGACTCGGAACTCAACCTGGTCACCGAGGTGTGGGTGGAGCCACAGTGTGGACGGGTGGGACCTGGCCCTGAGAGCTGGAGACACCTCCAGGACTTGACGTACTGTGAGATCCCTCGAGCTGTGAGTGGCCTCGGAGGACCCTGCCGCTCCCTAGTCCCCTGGGAGTAGCACAGCCTGATGGCTTCCTGGTCCCTCTCAGTCTCTGTGTTCTGAGTGTCTGTGTTGGTGTGGGCTTCCTTGAGAGCTGGAGGCTGGGGTTAACCCCTGCCCTCTGCTGTTTCTCGCCTAGCTCCACCCTCGGGATGCTGCCTGCATAGGCTCCATGCTGAGCTTTGAGTACCTGATACAGCTCTGCCAGAGCAAGGAGTGGAGTCCCCTGCCCCCAGAGCCCAGGGTCTCTGCCGGTCAGTGGGGAGGGGCCCATGGGCAGGAGCAGGGGAGGAGTGGGGAGAAGCCAGCTGCAGACGGGGACTCCAGGCCTCCCCGCATGCTCATCTCCCCTGCTGCCCTCCCAGGATTGGACCAGGGAGGAGACACCTGTGTCCACGAGATCCCTTTCCGTTTTGACCTCATGGGACTGTTGCCTCAGTGCCAGCAGCTCCAGATGTTCTTCCTCCTGCTTTCCAGAGGTGGGTGAACCTTGTGCCTTGAAGGCCAGCCAGCCAGGGGATATTAGAGCCCACAGAGCAGATGAGTCTGCGAAGGAGCAGAGAGGGATGGGGGCGGGGGCTGCCGGAGGGCGGGCTGGCCGGGGCGGAGCTGGGGGCACCGGGCAGCAGGAGGCCCTGGGTACTGAGCAGAACGTGTGTTGGGCAGAGCCAGAGGGCATCCCTCCCGCCGAGGGGCCCTGTCCCGCCAATGACATGGTGCTGTGCCTGCTGCATGGCTGCCTGGGCCAGGAGTTGAGTGACCGGGAGCTCCCACTACCCGCTGCCGACCAGGCGGCCTTCCTGCGCGAGGTGCTTCGGCGGACCTGCCACAGTCCAGGTGAGCCCCCACCTCTTTCCAGGTACCAGACTACAGAGTGATTCCCGTCTGGGTTCTGGCCTCCCCTTTCCTGCACCTCAGAGCCCTGCTCTCTCCCATCCACCTCTACCTTCATTGTAGGTCCAGAGGGGCCACCAGTGGGGGACCCTGGGATCCTAAAGGATCAAGCAGGCAGCAGCGCCCAGGCCATCGGAGACCCCGGTCTTCCCACCCCGGTCAGCACTGGTGCATCCTCTCGGGCCTTTTGTCATAGTGACCTCCTGCCGTCCCCACGTGTTCCTCCCCCAGCTTTCTAAGTCTGGGGATGCTCAGTGCCGCCCGCCACTGACAGGGTGCCATCATCCCTCTTGGTCACCAGTCTTGCAAGCTGTCCCTGAGCATGGAGTCTCGGGCAGAGGAAGGGAGTAGGCATTGGGTGGTCCCTTCAGACGGCTCTGATTTTGTTTCTCTTGTGCAGAGTCCAGGCCCTCCTGAAACTCTCGGGCCTTTCAGCTCTGCCCAGCCCCCTCAGTGGCGCTGCTATGCAAGGCTTGTGACCCCCCAGCATGTTTTTCTGACTTTCCTCCCCGCGACCTTCTCAGGTACCGACTATTGACCTCTCTCACTCATCCCCTCAGCTCTCTCACTGGCTTGCCAGGCGGCTCTGAGTTACGTCTCGCTTTTCCTCTGCAGATGTCCTACATCTAGCTTCATATGGGCTGGAGGGAGCCTCTCAAGAGGAGATGAGGCCTAAGTTTGGGGATTGGAATGGGGCCCCCAGCCTGAAAGATCTGGCAGGAACTGGGGTCACGTTGACGAAGTCCCAGGTGCCCATCCTCAGTGTCACCCCAGCCAGTGGTAAGTCTGCTGACTCTTAAGTCAGTTAAGCAGCAGCAGGAATGGGAACAGAGAGCTGGATGCCATAGGCCACCTCTTGCCCACAGACAGTGCCCAGAATCCAGGAGAGCTGAGCCCACCCTTCCATCGGGACCTACCAGCATACCCTGGGCGCCAGGCTTCACAGACAGAGGGTGCAGATGGGCCCCGGACCCGGTGTCCTGTCTACATCTATAGTTGTTCTCTGGAAGCGCTGAGGGAGCAGATGGTTGGCGTGCAGCCCCCTCAGGCACCCCGAGATCTCATCTTCCGGTGAGTGCCCTCCGTGTTGATCTAGGTCCTTTCCCAGCCCCCAGCCAACCATGGCCCCCAGCCATGACTCAAGAGGACAGACACACAAGTTGATGATCAGTGGCAAGAGCCATGTCCTTCCTGCCCAGTGCTGGACTTCCTTCAGCACATCAGCTGAAGTCTCTGGGCCGTCACTGCATTTGGTAGGGACCTAGGGACAATCCACTAGAAGGTGGGGGATGGTTGAGTGTGGGCTGTCACTGAGGGTTGCTGGCCAAGCCCTCTCTCTCCTTCCATTCCTAGGACTCAGTTCCTCGACCAGCCTTCCCTCTCCTCAGCCTGGATGGAGCCCAGGCACAAGGAGGCAGCCAACCACTGTGCCTTGCTACAGGAGCATGCACAGCGATGCTACGTCCGCGGTGAGTGTGACGCCATGGCAAGGAGGAGCCCACTTTGCAGATTATGGACATGGGGACTGGAGAGGTCCTCACAGAGCTTGACCTCGTGGCCCCTTCCGCTTCCCCCAGGGCTGTTCCGGAGCTTGCAGCAAGCACAGAGCGTGACCTCGCAGGACCTGCTGATAGCAGTGGATGCCTGTGAGGAGCTACTGCAGGAAGTAGACATCACCCCTTTTCTGCTCGCACTGTGTGGCCACACTCGGGGTTTGCCTCATGCACCCCCAAGCCCCGGTCCTCTCAGCCCAGGGCTCTTCAGCAGCAGCATGGAGGAGGGCCCCGAGCCTCGGGAACGAGCTGTCCTGGCTTCTGAGTCCAGGTTGGGATGGTCCTTGAATGACGTATAAGGGGGCACACAGACAAAGCCCCTATATCCCGGGGCCTTCTGCCCTGGGGAGGCGACCAGCCGTGCTAGGTCACTGGTTTCCCACCTCCTGCCCAGGCTTCTGTCTCCCATTTAACATGGGCAGCAGTCTCCCCATCTTACTCTCCTGGTTCTCCCAGCTTTCTTGTTTTGGTGTGGAGTGCTGAGCTAGGTTAGTGGTGGGGAGTTGCCAGTGGCCATCAGTGAAAGTAGAAGCTTGTTCCGAGGACATCCAGATAGTAGTGAGAATCCCCTAAACTGGTGAGTCTCACAGAGACAGAAACTGTCGAGTGAGAGAGGCAGGCAGACAGACAGCTGTGTGTCTGGTGTCTGCAGGGGTCAACACTGGGGAAACGAAAGGAATGGAGGGATGAGGACACTGGTGATGCCCAGTTCCCTCTCTGGAGGCCTAGATCCCTCACCTTTCATGCCCCTCAGATGAGTGCACTTTCTTCCCACCAAACCTTGCTTCTCCACCTGGGTCTGTCTTCCATGATGAATGATCTCTCCCTCCACCCACTGGTCCAAGTCAGAAAGCCAGGAGTCAGCCTTACTCATTCCTCTGTTGCACAGAAATGTCCAGCCACTAAGAAATATGGAGGTTAGAGCGGAGATGTGTGGGTGGGTTCTCCTGGCCTCTTCCCGCCAATGTCCTGTTCTCAGTGCCCTTCCTAGAAGCAGAGGCAGACCATTGTGTGCTTCTCCCACTTGGGAAGCATGCTCCTCTAGGACTTGGTGATGGTTCCTAACACTTCACTACCCGCCACCCCGCTCAGCATAGAGACCGAGGACCTAAGCGAGCCTGAGTCTCAGAGCACCCGTGTCCCCGGCCATCCAGACCCCGGCCTGGAGATCTCTCTGACAGATGTCTGCCAACTCAGAGGAGAGGCCCATGATGCCCTTCACAGCCTCATCCAGGTGAGGGTGGAGAGACAGAGTCCTGCCTGGGCAGTGGTCTCTCATGGTTGGGGGTGCATAGGTGTCTCTACTAGGATGGGGGCAGTGTTCAGCCGAATAGCAGCTGACATCATAGCCTTCTAACCCCAAACAGGAGAAGTTCCTGGAGATCAGCAGTCTCCACTTCCGCACGGTGCCCTCCAACCCCCACTACTTCTTCTATTGCCCTCCATCCAGCAGGCGTGAGGTGAGCGGCCATCTCCGTTACCTCCCTCCCCTGCCCCAGCTTGTAGCCCCTGAAACCCTGCTTGGCCCACCCAGATCCTCCTGATCCCTGATCCTTGGTCCCCTGAGGCCCCACCTCGGGTCATGCTGCCTCTTTTCCTGACCCAGGATGAGGGCCCCCGGGACACGGTCGACAGAAAAGTCAGTGACTTGGAGTTTTCAGAGGCTGAGCTCGTGGGAGAGGAAGGTACATAGGCCAGCGGGTAGAGGGGTAAAGGCTACCTTCAGCCAGGATCCGGGGCCTCCACTGCCAGCCTCTCCTGTTGACCACATGACGTCGTGTCTCCAGGAGACACATCTGCCTGCTGCGTAGTCACCGAGAGTGACCCGGAGCTGGAGGTGGAGTACCGCGAGAGCCGTGAACCAGACCTGGGGCCTGCTGGGCTGGACTCCGCCTCGCTGTCAGACGCAGACACCGTGAACCCCGATGAAGACTCCTTCAGTATCCTGGGGGGCGACTCCCCCACGGGGCCCGAGAGCCTGGCGCATGACCTACCACCACTCTTCCTGCACCTCACGTGCTCCGTGCGGCTGCGTGGCCAGCACAGCTCAGTGCCTGTGTGCAGCCTGCCCACCTGCCTGGGTGAGTTTAGAGTCCCCAGGGGAGGGCCGTAGGACCTGGTCCAGCCTGCCTACCTGTCTGGTGGTGGGGGAGAGCCTCCAGACTCTTTAGCCCTGGGTGTAACTCTTTAGCCCTGGACACTTGGAACCTGTGCTTGTCCCAGGGCTCCAGTGACCCCTAACCTCCCCCTTCTCCCAGGCCAGGTGCTTTCTAGCCTGGAGGGCCCCCCCATCGGAGGCCGAGTTCCTCTGCGGGACCTCAGTGTCACTCTGGACGTCTTTGTGCTGACCTTACCCCTGGAAGTGGAGCTCCCCCCGACCTCAGATCCTCAGCACCACCGGTGTGGCAACAAGTTTGGTGGGGAATCAGGGGCCTTGTTAGAGTAGGGGGACCATTAAAGAATTTAGAGAAGCCTGGGGACTAAGGGTACCTTAAGGATTCCAAGAAAGGATTGCTGAAGAGGCCTTGGGAGGATGATAGGTGCTGACCTTTGATCTTTGCTCCTGTACTGTTCAGGTCAACATCTGAAAGCAGTGCGTCTTTCCCACGGTCCCCAGGGCAGCCATCCGATGATGGGCTGGGGCCCCCACTGCCGCCCCCAGGAGAAGACAGGTACTTCCTTATCTCCCTCTTAGACTTCCTTGCTCCCCATTGGTTTTGTCCCCTGGAAACCAGTTATGTAAACCCTTCTTTCAATTAGGCACCCAGGACTGTCTAATTTGGCCACACCCCACAGACTGGCTGTTGAGACCACCATGAGTGAGGTGAGGGCCTTCCCTCCCCCAGCCTAAGTAACCGCCTCTCAGCACTGTAACTGACACCGTTTCCATTAGATGGTGACATAAGACACCCCCTTTATTCTGGGGTCCAGTGAGGCCTCTCCCAGTCTGTGAAGCAGAGTCTCTTCCAGTGTCTTCTGATTGAGGAGTGTGGTGATGCCCCAGTCGGCCTGGGGGGTGCCCCTCACCACTCCCTTCATCGCTCTCTGACCGTAGATCCGCTGGCTGCTGGAGGATGAGATGGTGGGGGCGCTCCGAAGAGGGGGCATCCCCCAGAGCCTGGCCCTGCACCGCGCAGCCGCCCACATCCACAGCTCCCCTGGACGCTCCACCTGCCTGCGCCAAACGCTGCCCCTGAGTTTTGTGTTTGGGCCAGAGCGTTCTCTCGCACAGTTTAAGGAGGTATGCTGCCCTCAAGCGGAGAAGGCAATGGCACCCCACTCCAGTACTCTTGCCTGGAAAATCCCATGGACGGAGGAGCCTGGTAGGCTGCAGTCCATGGGGTCGCTGGGAGTCGGACACGACTGAGCGACTTCCCTTTCACTTTTCACTTTCATGCATTGGAGAAGGAAATGGCAACCCACTCCAGTGTTCCAGCCTGGAGAATCCCAGGGACGGGGGAGCCTGGTGGGCTGCTGTCTATGGGGTCGCACAGAGTCGGACACGACTGAAGCGACTTAGCAGCAGCAGCAGCAGCAGCTGCCCTCGAGACACTCCCTGGTCACCTTGGGGCCTGTCCTTCCCCAGGCTCCATGGACAGAACCAGAAGGCCCTCTCTCAGTTGGAGTCTACCTCCTCACCCTGTGGTCTGACCCTGACCCCATGCCTGGCAGCCCAGCTCACCCTTGCCCCTGGGCCTGTTGAGCCTTGGGCGAGTCACTGAGCCTTTTCATAACTCTCAACAGGGATGCTAGTGTGTGCTTCCCCGGGTACTTGTGAGGGTCTGATGAGGAAGTGTGGGGCCCACCAGTAGGGAGGGCTGCTCCTGCCTAACCTCTGCCCTTGGCTCCTGCTCCCTAGGAGTTCCGCCGCCTCCACCTCCCTGGTCATGTTCTTCTTGAGGACCCTGACAGTGGCTTCTTCTTTGTGGCAGTGGGCCAACAGCCAGGTGGGTCCCACGGGGAGCCCCCTTCCCCGGCCTGGGCTTGGCGCAGCCAGGAGGACAGGGCTGAAGGCCTTGAAGGGGAGGTAAGTCTTGCCTGGGCTGACCTATGAAAGGAGCGGGTGGTGGTGGAAGTGTGGGGCTGTGCTCCAACCTGACTTCCTGACCCTCAGGCCCTGACCACCAGCCCCCAAGCCCCTGGCTCCCCAGAGGATTCTCAGAGCCCCCTGCTCATCAGTCTTCCCAGCCTGCCCCAGGGAGGTAAGAGAGGACTCGCACCTTCCTGGCCCTGCAACCATGTTCAGAAAGTGTCCTTGGCAGGATCGAGAGAGGCTCCAGGCTTTCCCTTCTCTTCCCAGGGAGCCAGCCTGGGCCCAGCCGGGGACTCAGTCTCATGTCCAGTCAGGGCAGTGTGGACTCGGACCACCTAGGTAAGTTGGGGCAGAGCAGGGAAGACCAAGCTGATGGGAAGTGGACTCAGGGCCACATAGTGAAAGGTCTGGGCAGGTCCATCAGTAGGGACTAACCCAGAAAGGCCCACCAAGCTGATGCATTTGGGGCTCACGTGAGCCTAAGGGTAAGGTTGAACTTGAGCATGTTTGACACAGGTTACGATGGTGGCAGCAGTGGCTCAGACAGTGAGGGTCCCACTGAGACCCCAGGTGAGAAGCCCTCCTTCATGTTGCGGACCCCGCCTGGGCTGGCACCTCCACAGCCTTCACTCATAGGCCTCCCTGAACCCTGCCTGCCTGACTTCTGGCTCATTGTTCGGGTGCTACAGGACCGTGTGGAAGTGTATGCACATGCAAGGTAGGGAGAAGCTGGGCCCTGCACCCTGACTCCTACGTTAGCTTCTCCCTGGTTCCACAACTCCCCTCTTCGGTGTTGTTAGAAGGCTAGACTTGGGACTGAGGGTTTGGGTAGGGCTCTGACTAGTGCTCTGAGGTTGGGGGCTGCTGACCACTTCCCACATGTTGTAACAAAGCATGTCACTCCACTCTTCTAATGGAGTTGAAAAGTTGATGAGGATTTTGGCTCCTAGCCAAGCATTAAGAGAATCTATAGTTCACAGCAGCTCAGGATCTGTAGGTGTATAAAAATAAGGGATAATAGGTAGTATTTAACAAGTACTTGCTATGTGGCAGGCACTGTGCTGTTTGTTATACGGATCACTCATTTGATCTGTAGTGTACCTGCAAAGTATTATTATCCTTGTGGTCCGAATGAAGAAACTCCAGCACACATAGGTTATATTATACTTGCTCAAGGTCCCAGTTAGTAAGCAGCGGCGCCATACTTAGGCATCTCGTTCAGTGCTGCTCTAATCATGGGGGTGGGCATGTTAAGAGAAGGGAGGACCACCATTCTGACAAAGAAGATCAGAGGATAAAGAAGAGGTGAATTGCATGACGTCAGGTACCCACATGGAGGCTGGTAAGGCAAGCCTGGAGCCCAGGCTTCCAGAATTGCTGTTGAGATTTCCATTTTTCCTAGTTCCTATCATGTTTACTTCCCCTTGTCCAGTCCTCCTTCCTTTCCATGGTTCCTCTTGGCCCCTCCTCCCATGACACCCTCCCCTCTCTCCCTCCCCACTGCAATTCTGTGTCTGATGCATCCTCCCCAGGAGCCTGATTCGGGAGGATGGGGGTCCAGGGACCGATTGTCGCCACCTGCAGCAGCTCCTGGTGAGGCGAGTTGGGGAGATCTGCAGGGAGGTCAACCAGGTAAGGGGCAGCCGGGGGCAGGGCTCTCCAGGCATGGGCTGCAGCCCAGATGAGGAAGGAGTTTCCAGGAACTTGACTTTCAGAGGCTGTTGATCCAACTTGGACATTTTCTTTGACCCTTAGTTGCTGGGATGCTATTACTCCCCAGTGTCCTTACAACCTGAGGAGCTCTCCCAACCCCCCCCAGAGTGGCTTACTCTCTCATTCCCTTCCAATGACTGTGAGATGCTCCCTGTCATTGCAGTCAGCTAGCATTAGGGATGATAATGAATTAAGACAGAGGGAAGCTTATGTCAAGTGGGGAGAGATGGATATGAAACAACTAAAACACACAAATTATTTCTGCTGCAATTGTGAAGGCTTCTGTAGAGGAAAAGCAGAGACTGTGAGAGCACTTAACAGGGATCTGACCATCTGTAGTGTCAGGGAAAGCTGGGAAGAAGAGATTTTTAAGCTGAGATCTGAAGGGCAGTAAATAGATTCTGGCAAAGAGGAGGGACAGATGTTCTTCACTGGCTTCAGCGCTCAGCGCCCGGAGCCCAGTGACTGTCAGACACCATCTCTGAGCTCCCAGTGATTACTGATGCTCTTTTTGACCTCTGACCCCCCAGTGATAATGGGCATTCTCTCTAGCCTTTGATCGCCCCTCTCCACCACCACCAGCAGTGTATGCGGGAATATTTCAGTTCCCTGAGAGCTGCTTCCTTCTTCTCTCAGCGGCTGCTTCTTCAGGACCTGCACGACAGTCACGTGTGCAACTCTCTTCTGGTGGCTGAGAGCGAAGAAGATCTGTGGCGTAGCGAGACCCCCTTCCACTCCCGTCAGCGGGTACCACTACCCAGCGATGGTGAGTCCCTCTTGGGAACCTTCCTTTACCGAAGACTGCTGAGAAGCTGGGGGCGGAGTCACTGTTACTTGGTCCTCGGTGCCAGGTAATGCAGTGAGAACAAGAAAAAGAGGACAGAAAAGGATCACCGGGTTTGGCTGCCATGGGGTCATCAGTGACTTGAGTCAAAGTGCTTTCAGTGGAGACAGGAGTAGGAAACCAGAGGAAGTGGAAACATGAAAGGATATTAGGCTGGAGGAGCTGGGAGTCACTCCTCTTTCAAGTCGCCTGGCAGTGAAGGGAGAAGCAAATAGATACGGCAGAAACTAAAGGAAGGTGGGAGGCAAGGCAGGAATTTAAAATAAGGTAGAGACTTGAGCATATTTCTGTTCCACGGGAAAGAGCCAGCAGAGGGGGAGCTGTTGAAGAATACAGGAGAGAAGGGACATGGAACAGGCGCTGCTGTGACCTGTCTTCCTATGGGCATGCTCTACCTAGCCCTGCCTTGTTTTCTAAAATGACCATCTCTCCCCTGCAGGGTAATAGCCGGGGCCGAGGAAAGGGGCAGGGGATGGTGGACAAGTGGGCCAGCTTGCAGGAGAGAACATCGGAGGGGTGGAGCCTGAGTGCCAGTAGGATTTGCCCTCTGATTGGCTGTCCCTCCAGACAGGGGGCACAGAAACCTTTGGGGTTTCTGAGATGTCTGGTCACAGTTAAGAAACACACGATCATCTACTTGAGATGGTAATCAAAATATCCACCCTTCTGCTCCCTTCTCTTATTCCTCATGACCTCTCACCCCAGCTCACAGAAAAAAGCCAGATGGTGCCATTCCTTTGCCGTTCTCCCTCAGTTCTAAAAGTAATGTCAGATCACTCCTTATCTTTGATATGCTTGGCAAGTCTGTAGACAAACGTTCCTAACAGCTACGGGAGAGCGCGTCTCTCAGCACGTCCTGGGATGTGTTCCATATCAAAGCAGAATCCCCATAATTGATGGACTTCCCAGGGTTTAGAAGACATCTTCTGCAAATTGAGTATGAGCTGTGACCGCTAAACACTTCACAGTGGCTCCCAGTAGCCCAGAATGTGAGACTAGCGGGAGCCCAGACCCAGCCCTTCTTCATTTTAGTCTTTCCATATGGTTTCACTGAAACCCTTAGCAACCAGCATTCCATTCCAGACTCTGCAGCCCCCTGGGTGTCCTGTACGCTGCTCACATCTTAGAGCAGCTTCTCTGGGGAACCAGATTGCCACCTTGACCTACTGGAAGGTTCCTCATCAACCTGGAAACCAGAAAGGGTCGGTCAAGGCCATGGGCTGCAGCCACAGGCTCTTGCAAAGAGCCACCCAACCCTTCGGGTTTTCTAGGCTAGCTGTCCTCCAGAGCAGAGGGCGTAGTGTCCCCTAACTCTGCTGTAGCGGTATGTAAGCCGTCACACACATTGTGTTTTAATGGGGTATGTATTATTATTGCACTGCCCAATGAGTACATGAGTAGGATATGTTCTGTATTATATTCTGACAGGCTCAGAGTGTCCTGGCAGCATCCTCAGGATTATGCTTTGCCTTTCCTGACACCTCTTCTTAGCTTCTTCTCCATGTCTTTCTGAGATAGTTCTGAAAACCTCTGTGCTATGACCTGTCTTCCTAAGAGCTTATCTTAATAACCCAAAGCGACCATCTTTCTCCCCTGCAGAGCGATCGGCCAGAGGAGTTGGGGGTTGAGGACAGGTAGGCCAGTTCACAGGTGAGAAGTCTGAGGGCAGAGGGCTGTGTCCCGTTTCTGATCCACCATCTCCCATCCCCCAGATTATGCTGCCGACGAGAGCTGTGGGCCCCGAGGGTACCTGGCCGCCACGATGCAGTTTGTCCCTGGCCATTTCTCCTGTGACGTTGTATGGGGAACCGTGATTCGAGTCCACTCACGCCTCAAAATGGGACCCAGCATGGGTGTCTCTCGGGGTATGTGATTGGCATGAGAGGGCAGGTGGAGTGTACGGGGGTTGGGGGTAGGGGGGATCTGGAGAAGAGAGTTTCCTAAACCCAGGTTCCCCCTGCAGCCATCCAGGCCCTGCGCTCTGTGCTTAATGCCTTCTCTGTGGTGAACCGGAAGAACATGTTTGTTTATCAGGAGCGAGCAACAAAAGCTGTGTACTATCTGCGGTATGTGGGTCCTGGGAAGATGGGCTACACCCTGGGGTAAGGGAGGAGCTGTGTCCAAAGCCCTCCTGGTACCACTCTTTCCCAGGCTCCTGGAGACATCCTGCAGTGAGCGGCCGTGGGACAGTGACACCCTGCCCCCGTCCCTTGCTCTATCCCGAAGCCAGGAGCCCATCTGTTCAGAGGAAGCCTCGGCATGTATCCCCTACTCCCTGATTCCCCCGTGCTCCTGCAGACTTTGCTCCCTGGAACCAGGCCCTGACCACAGTTTCCCTGCAGGGTCCTCGTTCTCCCCTGGACATGGCATCCAGCCGCAGTTCCGATGCTGCTCGTCCTGTGGGCCAAGTGGACAGACATATCCAGCTGCTGGTGCATGGCGTGGGGCAGGCAGGTGAGGGCTGTGGGGCAGGGGAGGTGGGTGGCCAGATGCGGTTCCACAGTCCTCTGGGACTTCTCTTCTTACACTAGCTCCGGGCATCCCTCGAGCAGGAGCTGGGTGGGAAAGGACGGGCTCCTGGGATGCTGAAGGTTAGGACCTATAGCTGGCTAAAATGCAGCCAGATGTCGAGACTGGGTGACTGTGTGGATAGATGGTGGTCCCACTGGCCAGATACTAGGGCAGGTTTGGGATACATTGAGCCCAAGGTATCCAGTAGGCAACTGGCTCATTTATTTATGGCTCAATAAATGTATACAAGCCTTGGGCTAAGACTGTTAGCTATGAGATAGATGCTATTATTATTCCCACTGTACTGAGGCTTTGAGAGGTAGGACTCACCTGTCACACTGAGTAGCTTGGCAGAACTAGAACTTAGTGCTGGCTGCTCTGGTGTACGGGAGCCTGTTTGAGTCTGGGGGTAAGGGATGAGATGGGGTGGCTGGATCTTCTGCTAGCGTCTCTACCTCCCCACCGTGGCTGTGTCCAGGTCCTGAGATCACGGATGAGCTCGTGCGGGTTCTGCGTCGGCGCCTGGATGAGGCCACACTAGACGTCATCACCGTCATGCTCGTGCGGAACTGCAAGCTGACGCCAGCTGATGTGGAGGTCAGCTCCCTCCCAGGCTCCCTGCGTGACTCCATGCAGCCGCTGGGACAGTCGCAGCCAGAACCTCTTTCTTTGGCTCTGACTCTCCTTCCTTCCCTCTCTGCAGTTCATCCAGCCCCCAGGGAGTCTGCCCTCCGAGGTGCTGCACCTGGAGCTGCCGCCCTCCTGCCGGCCCTGGCTTCCCGCCCTGGCCTGGTACCTGCGGCAGAACCTGCTCATCTTCCTGCATTCCCCCAAGTACACGGACAGCAATAGCCGGAACCACTTCCAGGTGAGGCCACACCCCCAGTCCACACTTGCGTGCATGCTTGCTGAGTTAGCTGTTTTCTACAGATGCCCCCCTGCCCACCCATGTACCTTTGTACACCATGGACCTCTGTACACCCCAGCCCCTCCCCCGGCCTTTATTACCTTCCTGTGTCTTCCTTTGCTCTTGCGTGTACCTGTTTCCCACTCTCCCTGTGGACACCCGTTCCCTGATGGCCTTTGTCTGTTTGCCTGATCGTAGTGCTCAGTGGCTCTTCTTTCCCCAGCATCCACTCCCACCACAGGGTGGCCTCCCTGACTTGGACATCTACTTGTACAACAAGCCTGGAGGACAGGGTACTGGGGGCAAAGGTACAGTGCAGCCCCTGGGCCCGTGGCGCCACAGGGTGTGAGAGAGCCTGTTCCTGTCCCGCAGCTGGATTAGGTGGGGAGGGGCAGGGCCCGGAAATCCCAGAGCTGAGCTTTCCTTTTGGATTTCTACCCAGGGGTCGCCTGCATCACTCTAGCTTTTGTGGATGAGGAGGGAGCCCCCATCTCACTGGCATCATGGCCCACCTCTTCTCTGGGGCCCCCAGACCCACTGCAGGAGGAGGAGTTCGAGCAGCTGACTCAAGTTACTCGCTGCCCAGTCCTGCCAGACAGTTCTTCAGGTGGGGAGGCTTGGTCAGAGGAGGGGGTGTTCATTTAATGCTGTGGAAACCAGGGACACACTTAAATGGCCCCCGTTCTTTCTTCCAGCTCCAAGTGGGGCCCCACGGCTTCGACTGGATGTGTGGGAAAAGGGGAACATCAGCATTGTGCAACTGGAGGAGAAGCTCCGAACAGCAGCTCGCCAGGCCCTGGCGGATGCCATCATGGAGCTCTGGCTGCTGCCAGCACCACTGTGTACAGAGGATACATCCGCAGGTACGTGGAGTTCGGAGAACCCAGAGATCCAGGTGAGACGGTGTTCCAGGTCAGGGTGCCAGGAGAGCCTGGGGAGACATGGCAGAGGCTGCATCTAAAATACACATTCACAGTTGTCCATCACCTTCCCTGCATCAGCAAGGTGATACACTTGATAGGAATGTATGTGTGCAATTGGTCACTCGTTTAGATTGGGGGTGTATGACCAGGAACTCCCTACATACACACACACACACACACACACACACACACGCACACACAACCAGGAGCTCCCTACACACACACACACACACGACCAGGAACTCCCTACACACACATACACACGACCAGGAACTCCCTACACACACATACACATGATCAGGAACTCTGTGTACACACACACACACACACACACACACACACACACACACACCCTGCCAGGAACTCTGTACACACACACACACACACACTCACACCCTGCCAGGAACTCTGTACACATACACACACACACACACCCTGCCAGGAACTCTGTGTACACACACACACACACACACACACACACACACATACACACACACCCTGCCATTCAGGAACAGGTATAGTATGTAAATGCATGTCTGTCTCTTATCAGTCTTGGGGCTGACTGGGTTGTCTGAAATGGGGGTCGATGGTCAGTGACAGGAGTCTGTAATGCCTGGTGCCCACAGGAAGTCTCAGGAGTGGGTCGCTGGACACCAAGAGCCCTGCAGGCCGAGCCAGCACCTTTCCCCCCAGCCCTGGCCCTGGCGAACCTGTGACTCCCCCCAGCAAAGCTGGCCGGCGTAGCTTCTGGGATATGCTGGTAATGGGAGAAAGGGAGGTGGTGAGGTTGACCTCTGTCTTCTTGCCTGCCTCCTGTCTCCCCTTTCTACTCCCTGGAGGCCCTGCCCCAGAGCTCCTGTTGTATAAAACTACTCTGTCCCTTAGACATGAGTGTACAGAACATGGCACGTTCTCACTTATATACAGATAGCCTCAGCTTAAGTGTTTTCATTTCCACTTGCCTTGTCAGATCCTCACAGCCTGCAAGATTTCAGCAGGCCTGTTACTAGTGAGGCCACTGAGGATCCAGACAGTTGAGTAGCCTGCTCAAGGCTGCTTGGTCAGCCTCCAGCTCTTCTAGGCTCTTGTAACTATTCTTGGATGCCTCCATCCTCCACCACATTCCCCTTCCCAGTAGCCCCTCCTCATTCACTGCATTGCCCCCAGAGTAAAACAGAATGTGGGGACTTGGGTTCCCCCAAAACAACTGACGACATTGTCCTGGATCGGCCAGAAGACACTCGGGGCCGGAGGCGTCACAAAACGGAAAGCGTTCGGACTCCGGGTGGGACTGAGCGGGCAGTGGGCCCAGAGTCTGGGGCCCAGAGACAAAGGTAAGTGTGTAATCATGGAAAGTGTGCTGTGAAGTCACAGGGGCTGTTGAGTACATGTGAACATACAGGTCTTGTGTGTGGGTGCGAGGCTGTACTCCTGCTGTGTCTTCAGACGGAGGACCACACAGCTGGAAGAGGGCGAGGCAGGCACCCTGCAGCCTGTGTTTGCTCGTGTTGCTCAGCACTGGATGGAGTTCATGGTTCAGATTGGTGAGACCCTTCTCCCACCCCCGAGCCTGTGGCCCAGTCCCCAGCCCCCAACCCTGAGCCCCACCACGACCTCTGTGCCCTGGATCCAGGATGCGCCTCGGTGTCCAGGAGCTCCACTCACATGCTGTCCCGCTTCCTCCTCCCATCCGTCCTGTCTGAGTTCACCACTCTGGTCACCTCAATGGCTGGCGACACCAGTGTCCGCATCTTTGAGCAGCATTTGTGAGTTTGGGGTCTCACGGAAGCTGAGGTGGGAGAGGCGATGGCCAGGGAATGGGGCCATGGATGGTCTGCTTTCTGTCCGTCCCTCCTTCCCACTAGGACTCCTGAGCCAGAGCTCTTCAGTCCTTGTTCCTTTGGACAGCTGGGTCCACCACCCCGCCCGGCGGCTGAGCAGCACCTGCTGCTTCTGGGCAGGAACTTCTCACAGTGGAGGAGACCCACCCAGCAGGGTGAGGCCACAGCCTGCAGTGGGGGTGGGGGTCTCAGAGGGACCGATCCTCTGACCCTGTGGGGGACAGTGAGGGATTGAGAGGGATCAGTCCCAAGACCATCATTTTGCCCCTTGACCCCATAGCTGCCAAAGCCATGCAGCGCTTTGAGCCGGGAGGTGATGGGAGCATGGGGCGAAATGCTCCCCGGCAGAGATTCCTGCTGCTGGAGGTCATGGACAAAAAGGTAGGCATAGGGCCAGGCAGGGGCTGGGTGGTCGGAGGGCCTCTATGATCCCACTGATGCTCAGCCCTGACTTCCAGCTCCAGCTGCTGACCTACAACTGGGCTCCAGACCTAGGGGCAGCCCTGGGCCGAGCTCTGGTTCGCCTTGTGCAGTGGCAGAACGCACGTGCCCATCTCATCTTCTGCCTCCTCAGCCAGAAGCTGGGGCTCTTCCACCACTACGGCCAGTTGGACTTCCCAGTGCGGGACGAAAAGGTGCCTGACGTCTGGGCCCCTCCTCTCCTGAGCGGTCAGCTAAAGGAAGGTGCCGCTTGGAAACGGGAAAGCAAACAGACTGAGAGCAGAGGTCGCAGGGAGGGCGAGTCAGAGAGGCAGCCACGGGGTGGGAGAGGAGGTCTGAGGACAAAGGCCCCAGACCCCTTGTGAGACTTCGTCTCTCTCAGGAGCCAAACCCATTCCTGCTGCCGACCGTGGAAGCAGAGACCCTCATCCGGAGTGCAAGTCCCCCTCTGAGCCGTGAGCAGGGCCGGCTGAGTGGGTCTTCACGGGGCGGGGGCCCCCTTCCCCTGGACACATTCCCCTTCGATGAGGCCCTGCGGGATATCACAGCCGCCCGCCCCAGCTCCTCCCTTGGCCCTGTGCCCAGACCCCCTGATCCCGTCACCTACCATGGACAACAGTTCCTGGAGATCAAGATGGCAGAGCGCAGAGGTGAGCGTGCTGGGCCAGGCGGCAGGCAGGGCCACCTATGGAGTCTGGCAGGAAGAGGGGCGGCTGCTCCTGGGGTCTGCTACTAAAAGCCTCCAACCCCTAGAGCTGGAGCGCCAGATGAAGATGGAGAACCTGTTTGTCACGTGGCAGCAGCGCTCCGCCCCAGCCAGCATGCCCATCAGTGTGAGTGCCCCACCCGTGTCCTCCGGGACTGTTCCGTGACCCTGCCCTGGCCACCCGCCCAGTGCTCACTGTCTATTTCCCCAGGCCGGGGAGCTGGAGACCCTGAAACAGTCGTCCCGCCTGGTGCATTACTGTGCAACGGCCCTACTCTTCGACCCCGCAGCCTGGCTACATGGGCCCCCAGAGACCTTGGGGCCCCCGGAGGGACAGGTGAGGCTCCAGACTCTGGATTTCTCTGGGAGGACCTCCGTTCCGTCACCCCTGAAAGGGTGGTTGCCGGTGGGTAGAGTCTTTCTTAACCTCCACTCCCACAGCGGCGCCATCGCCCTGAGTCAGCCTCTGGAAGCCGAGAATCCTCCGCCAGCTGCGACTCCTCAGACGGGCCTCTGCTGGGCGCCCGGGAGGAGCCTTGGTTGAAGGAGCTGAGCTTGGCCTTCCTGCAGCAGTACGTGCAGTATCTGCAGAGCATGGGCTTTGTGCTGGTGCCGCTGCGGCCCCCCTCGCCAGCCCGCAGGTGAGCCCCTCTCGTCTCCCTGCTCTCCTCTCCTCCTTTATGGCAGGTGAGGCCCCACACTCCCTTCCTCTTGGGTCCTGTTTTGGTAGTTAGGGCCATGTACACATTCAGTGCACCAGGCCCACACTATGACATGGTTCATTTCACATTTCCAGATATGTGAGTGTGTTTTCTCCCTCCTCTCTGTTTTCAGTTTGATGCCTTTTCAAAGTAGTAAATGTAAGTCATGCTTCCTCAAGATGCCCCCTAGTCCCAGAAAGCCATTTCCCACCTCCTTAGTGTTTCTGTAACCAGCTCTCCATCTCCCCGGCCTCCCTCTCTCAGGCCTTAGGAAGAGGACAGGCCTGCGCCCTCAGGATGTTTCATTTGGTTGCCCCTTTCATTTCTCCGGGACAGACCCCAGGAGGAACTCTGCTCATTGCCCTCCACAGCCAGGTCCCAGCGGTAGGGATTTCTCTGGTGTTCACATCCTTCCCATTCAGCTATGTTCTTCCCAGAAGTCAGAATTCCCTTTTAAAACCAAAGACACTAAGGTTAAATATATGTTTCTAGAGGAAAATTTTAAATCAAGCCTTCCTCCCTCTCAGGTCTCTCTAATCAATAGGCCTGGTCCCTATTTCCTTGAGGATTAAGTGAGACATTTCTTCTTGCCAAAGGCTTGGACCCCCACCCCCAGCCACCCCCACAACAGTTCCAGCAGTTTGTAGTCCTGAGTATGATGAGTGGGTCTCATTGGCTCTATTTTGTCCTCATTCATTCACAGTACGTCTCTTTTTTCCCTTTGTCTCTGAGTTGAGAAGGGAAGAGCAGTAGGCTTTAGATCACTGAAACTGACCTTTCCTGCTCAAAAGAGAACCCCTTTTCCCTCTCAGAGGAACCATCTTTACCAGGGCATCAAGCATCCGCTTGAGCTTTCCCCATGAAGTCTCAAAGATGGACATCACCCACTCCCCTCCCATCCTCCCCTGCTGCCCCCAACAAGCAGGTACTTCCATATCCCACAGGGGTCTCCCCTTAGTCATGGCAGCCTCAGTGGCCCCACCTTCTTCCTCTTGCTGGATATGAGGGACCTGTCTCCACCTCCCCTTAGAGCAGCAGCTGCTGTGGAGAGAGCCCCACCCCACAATATAGCCCCGGACTCCAGTCTCAGCCTTCCCACTGATCCACCATGGGACCAAAGCAGGTTCTTCCCTCCTGTGGGCCTGTCTCCTTGCCTCCACAGTGACTCCGTATGAACTGGTCCTGGATCTGATAGCAGGGACCCTTCACCCCACAGGCCTGCCTCACCCCCTTGTCCCTCTTCCTTTTCTGCAGTACCAGTCGGCTTCGGGCCATGGCTGTCCTTGGAACAGAAGGTCGAGGTTCCTTCTCCTGCCCGAAAACCAAGGCTGAAGGGAGCCCCAAGGTAAACACATTGTCATGTGCCTTCCCCAGAAGTGAAATCACCAATGCCTCAGACACCAGCATCACTGAGCCTGAATTCTTTGCCCAAGGCCTAAAGTCAGAGGCCTTGGATAATGACTGAGGTCGCTGATCCCAGCCTGACACCATTAAAGTCACTGTCCCAGGGGCCTGCTTCCCCAATGAGCCCCCATCCTTGCCCCTGAACCCCAGTCTTTCTTCTTTCTGCAGAGCACGGGCTCTCCAGTCACCACATACCACCTGCAGCGGGCACTGCCTGGGGGCATCATCCTCATGGAGCTGGCTTTTCAGGTAAACAGGAGGAGCACCACGTGGGGAGAGCCAGGCCCTCCTGTCTCTTGCCCTCCTGACCTCATCTTCATCCTCTCTCCAGGGCTGTTATTTCTGTGTCAAACAGTTTGCTCTGGAATGTTCCCGAATCCCCATGGGGCAAGCTGTCAACTCTCAGGTAAGTGGTGGGGACAGAGGGCTGTGGGGTCTAAGTGTAGCCCAAGCAATGATCTGCTGCTGTTGGTGGCTGGGTCATTTAAGTGCCATGACTGGCCCGTCTACCAGTCACACTGCGGTAGTCCAGAGCCGTATTCAGGCATGGCACCGGGGGCAGAAGGCAGTGCAGCACAGGGGCCGGTCTGGCCCTGTAGTCATTCTAGCACTGACCATAGATGGTTGGACAGTGAGGACATTTGAGCTGAATGGGTAATGTGACACATGAGTAGGCCAGTGCCAGTCCTGGTTAGAGCTGGGGACAGCCTGGCACTGTTCATATAGTCACTAACACTTAGAATGTGGACTAGAGTCCCCACCCATACAGCATACCCCCACACTTAGTTTTATTTCTATCCCTGTCTGATTGCCTGAAGGCAGAGCCTCTGCACCCCATGAGGGCTGAGCACTCAGGAGGGCTCAGAATGAATGAATGAGTCAGGGATCTGAAGCCCTCCAGCCTTGAGCGAGTTCAGCCCCTTTGGGTTGTCAGGCTTGTTGTGCAAGGGTCTCTGCCTTCCTTGTACCTCGAGTTTCTAAAAGATCAGGGTCTGACTTGGGCACAGGCTGTCACCCTCCAGGACAGATTGCATAGACCCTCCAAAATCTGGACAGCTTCAGATCCAGCTAGTAGGTGGTGGGCTCTGACTCGGTGTGGATGCCTGGTCTAGTCATCACAGGAGAGTGAGATCCAGGAAAGCCTGGTGACTTCAGTGCAGGAACCTACCTGGGCCAGGACACAGCAGGGAGATTGGACGGGCAGGTACTCTTCCACACTTTGCTGTAGTACTGGCAGGACGGACCCACTTCATTATTCTCTTGAGCTTCCTGAAGTCCTGACTTCCCTGACCCCTGACCTCTATCCAGCTTGGCTCTCTCTGCCCCCGCATATCTAATCTGTATCCGTACTTAGATTTCTAAGTTGCTTTATTATTGCTATTAATTAGTAAGTGTTTAGTATACATTCCAAGCAAAGAGGAGAATTTTATTCCTGCTGCACAGATGGGGAAACTGAGGTTCACAGAGGTTAAGTGGTGTGCCACCAACACAGCTAGTTGGTGGCAGTACTGGGGCTGCAATCTGAGGCTCGTCCTTGATGACTGCAGTGTTTATCACACTGCTTCAAATCTATGAGGGCCTTTCCTTTATTTCCATAGTGGATGGGGAAACGGAAGCAGAGAGGTCATGACTTACCCAGGGTCCTGCAGCTACTCTGACTCCCAGGGTCTCTTTTACAGTCATTGATTTCCTTTCCTATTAGTTCTTTGGCCGGTGCCACCAAGGGGCATGGTCATGTTGATTCTGCCATTCCAGCCTCACTTATCCAACTGTTAATACACTCTCAGTAATGCTGATTTCCTCCAAGAGAAGCCCAGCTCCATGTCTCTGCCTTCCTTTCTTCCTTATTCAGTGGTTTGTTCATTCATTCATTCATTCACAGATCAACTAGAGAAGGCCCACCCTGGGCTAGCCTTGACAGGATGTCCCAGATGAAGCTTTACAAATGAGTGGGAGTTAGCCAGCTTGGGGGTCAGTGGGAGCAGCATTCAGGCCAAGAGAATGGCCGGTACAAAAGTGTAGAGAAAATGTGTCATATATACTTGGGGAGAGCAAGTAATTTGATGAGAAGATAAAGCTGGAGAGATGAGAAGTGACCAGGAAAACCTTTCTAATAGTCAGTAATTACACACCTGCTGTCCCAGCCCACCCTGTTTAAAACTGCACTTGATTTTCCATAACAATCTACTAATGTGCTGTGTATTCATTTACTCTGATGTTTATTATCCTGTCCCCACTGCTAGACTATAAGCTCCTTGAAGGCAAGGGTGTGTATCCCCAGCACCTAGAACAGTACCAGGTAGGCATGTGGTAGGCACTCAGCAAGTATTTATTGCATGAGTAAATCTGTGCTAGACTTGAGTGGACTCTGGGATACAGAGTTCAAAGGTCCATCTCTCAAAATGGTCAGTTTCATGTAAACAGTTACAACACAGTTTAATGTAACGAGGAGGGCTTCTCACAGAGCATTTCTGGCAGAGGGACCCACAGGACAGGGTGAATGGTGAGTGGTGTTTCCCAGGCAGGAGGAGGGAAGTGGGGGTGCGCCATCATTTCCTGACCTGGTCCCCCCACCACCTCCCCAGCTGTCCATGCTGTTCACAGAGGAGTGTGACAGGGTGCGGGATCTGATGCACGTGCACTCGTTCAGCTACGACTTCCACCTGCGCCTCGTGCATCAGCACGTGCTGGGCGCCCACCTGGTGCTGAGGCACGGATACCACCTGACCACCTTCCTGCGACACTTCCTGGCCCACCACCCTGATGGGCCCCACTTCGGCCGCAATCACATTTACCAAGGTCAGTGCCCAAGGGCAAGCCAGTGAACTCAGAAGAGAACAGGCCGCCAGCCAGGACTGAAGGGACCACTTCCGGGGGCCAGACCCTGTCTCTGTCTCTCCTCTCCTATGTTGTCAGTCGCCTTGTGTCACTGGACCCTGTCCTTACATTTCTGTATTAAGTAACTCCCAGTCTGTTTCATAAGTTTAGGTCCTTGTGCCCTGTGTGCCCTGCCCCCCTGTGTGTCCTGAGCCGCTTTGTCCCATCTCCATTGTCCCACAGGAGCTCCCCAGAAAGAATCAGTCTGCTCGTCAGTCAGAGCCTCAGGGACTCCTGTCCTCTGCCCAGCAGATCATTGTGTCTGTCTTGGGCTCAGTGTGTCCTGTAACTCACCCCTCAGGGACCCTGGAGCTCCCCACCCCGCTCATTGCTGCCCACCAGCTGTATAACTACGTGGCCGACCATGCCAGCTCCTACCACATGAAGCCACTCCGGATGGCCCGGCCAGGAGGCCCGGAACACAATGAGTACGCCCTGGTGTCGGCATGGCACAGGTAAGGCGGGAGGGGGCGGGTGGAGCTGGAGACAGGACCATCCTTGCAGTGGAGGGACCCGTGTTCTCTTAGGCCGAAAGGGTGGGCCTGGCTTCATCAGAACCTCAGCCTTGACGTCTCCCCCACTCCTACTGCTCAGCTCTGGCTCCTACCTCGACTCTGAGGGACTTCGTCACCAGGACGACTTTGACGTGTCTCTGCTTGTCTGTCACTGTGCTGCACCCTTTGAGGAGCAAGGAGAGGCCGAGCGGCACGTTCTTCGGTCAGCAAATCCCCTACCTTGAATGTGGCTCTTGCCCAGTGGCCCCCCTGTCATTGCCCTGTCTCTCCTACTGACTGTCACACTCCTGCCCCTGCCCACCCTAGGCTACAGTTCTTCGTGGTGCTCACCAGCCAACGAGAGCTGTTCCCCAGACTCACTGCGGACATGCGCCGGCTCCGGAAGCCGCCCAGACTGACGCCTGAGCCAGAGGCTCCTGGGAGCTCAGCCAGCAGCCCTGGGGAGGCCTCCGGGGCCGGTCTGGCCCCTGGACCAGCTCCCCTCTTCCCCCCACTGGCTGCAGAGGTGGGCGTGGCACGGGCACGGCTGGCTCAGCTGGTTCGGCTGGCTGGAGGGCACTGCCGTCGGGACACCCTTTGGAAGCGCCTCTTCTTGCTGGAACCACCAGGACCTGATCGGCTGAGGCTAGGGGGGCGCCTGGCCCTGGCTGAGCTGGAGGAGCTCCTAGAAGCAGTCCATGCCAAATCCATCGGGGACATTGATCCGCAGCTGGTAAGGGGCTGGGATGGGTGCTCGGAATGCCACCAGCAGCCAGGGTAAAGGTTGCAGGAGTCTCAGAGGTTGCTCTGGGACAGCAGATCCATGCCTGTGCACCTTCCCCCCAGGACTGCTTCCTGTCTATGACGGTCTCCTGGTACCAGAGCCTCATCAAGGTTCTCCTGAGCCGCTTTCCCCAGAGCTGTCGCCACTTCCAGAGCCCAGACTTGGGAACTCAGTACCTGGTAAGTTTCCTTGACCTTCCTCTGAAAGAAATCCTCATCAGAGGGATGACAGGGTCCCCCCCAAGGAGCCCCAGCATGACTACATAGGCTCTGGAGGGAGGCTGAGATGGAGTGACTACACAGGTAGATAGGAGGAAAACTTTTCAAGCACCAAGCCATAGCATGTAAGTCACTGAGAATAACCTAGAGCTGTGCTCTCAGGACCCTCAAAGGCACAAACCTTGGCTAGTGATCCCAAAGGCCAAGCTCTTGGGAACCTCATAAGTTCATGGAGGTTCAAGTCCCAGAAAGGACTTCTTGGGCTTTCAAGACTTTTTACCAAAGTGTAGTCCTCGTACCAGCAGCATCAGCCCCACCTGGGAGCTGGCTGAAGTGCAGACCCAAGGCCCCACTCACAACCTGCTGGCCCAGAAGCTGTTTTTCTACCATCTCCACAAGTGATTGATGTGCACATTAGAGGCTGATAGATTGCTGGGAAGGACAGTGAAGAGAAAAGAGTGGGCACTGGGCAGTGGGCACTGGAGACTGGAAGACTCAAGGATGGGCCCAATTGAGAGCAGCAGTTTAGGAGGGGTGAGGGTCAAGAGATTTCTGAAAAAAAAGTACTTGGTCCATGGTGAGGGGTCCTGCCACGTAGTGCTTGTGGGGAAGACTTAGTTTCAAGGTGTGACAAAGCATCGTCCAGAAGCTAAGGTTAGTTAGGGTAAGGTTGCAGTAGTGCAGACCACTGTGAGCAGATGGGGGTGCTTCTGGGGTGGCAAGAATGCTGGAGCAGGAATGGGTTTTGGGGAAGGGCGATGAGTTGACTCTGAGGCCCAAGAGGACCTTGCAGGACCACAGTCTAGAAGGTCTACAGACATCGGGGATTGGCGCTCAGGAGGGGGGTGTAGGCAGCACTTATATGAACAGGTGGTCACTGAAGCCCCGGGCATAGAAGAAACTGCTTGGGGAGAGATTACAATCTGAGCTACAGGGACGGACATCTGGGAGGCCAGAGACACAAAATCCAGGAGGCAGGGAGGGCTCTTCGTCTAGGGCAGAGAGCCCCTCTTTGTTGATGGGCTTCAGATGTTGATGCCAGCTTGTGCAGGGCCTTCCAGTCAAGGACCATTCCCCTCATCCTAATGTCGCCAGACAGGCTGACTGGGAGCCAGTGAGGATGAGGAGCAAGGTTGCAGCGCAGGTGGTGTCAGGTGGTGATGGAAGCCGGCCTTCCTCAGCCTGGCCCCGCCTCCAGGATGCCCTCATGGAGGGTCTCTGCTTCACTGTCCATCTCATTGTGTCTTTGGCTGTAGGTTGTGCTGAATCAGAAGTTCACGGACTGTTTTGTGCTAGTGTTTCTGGACTCCCACTTGGGAAAGACGGTGAGAACAGGGGTGGGGGGGTTGTTGAGGGGCTTTGTGTCAGCCCTAGTGGGAGGCTGTACCTCAAATGCTCCACCCCAGAGCCTGCTGAGGTTGGGGAGCCCTGCTTCCTGGGCCCAGCCTGCCCACCTCTCACCACTGCACCCACCCCCTGTTCCTTAGTCTCTGACGGTGGTTTTCCGAGAGCCCTTCCCTGTGCAGCCCCAGGACAGCGAGAGCCCCCCCGCTCAGCTGGTTTCCACCTACCACCACCTGGAGTCTGTCATCAACACAGCCTGCTTCACCCTCTGGACCCGCCTCCTCTGAAAGACAGGCCACTGAATGTCCTCAAATCATGGCTCTGTAAGGTTGCCCACTTTAAATCTTACAGAGACCAGCCTGTCCAGGTCCCCAGGCAAGATTGGACACTGAGGGATGCCAGAGGTCATGTGAATGTGTCTTGGGGGCCTGGTAGCAGGAGCTATGCTCCCTAAACACTTGCTGCCACTGACTCAACGCAGGGCTCCAGAGGGTCCGCTCACCTCCTGAGGTGCCCATGTCCTCTCAGGTCCCCGGGCCCTTCCAGAAGGAGACTCCTCATTTCTGCTCACCTGGCTGAGGCTGGGAATTCTTCATATCAGGTGGCAGGTAGAGCTGCTCTGCTTGAATCCTGTCCAACACCCACGTCCCCCACCCCCATCGTGAGCCCTCTGGTCATCAGTTCCCACTGGGACATCACTGCCAGACAATTGCCATTGAGATAAGACACCTCCGTTCCAATCCCAGCTCTGCGTTTGAAGCACCTGTGCATGGGCCAGTCCCTTGGCTTCTCATCTGTACACAAGGAGCACGTACACAGCAACACCGGCACAGACTGGAGGACCTGAACATGAGCCGTATGGCCCTTCTCTGCAGGAGGGAAGTGACCCAAAGAAATGGAAAACTTAGACACTGTGTGTCCTCCGCTCCCCCTCCAATAACATACACACATGGAAATGCTCAGCAGGTTGTCTTTAATTAGAGGAGACTCGGTCGTGCCGGTCACCGTCCCAGAGGCGTGTGGCTGGAGTGCAGGGCCTCACTGGCCAGCCTGTGGATGGCCCCTCATCTCCCAGTATGAACGCAGCCAACTCAGGCCCTCTACTGTGTCTCCTGAGGGGAGCGGGGCGCGAGGCATCTCAGCCCGTGAGGAGGGAGACAGCCCCTGTCCGACACTGTCCCTCCAGGGGCCAGGCTCAGCCCACCCTTACCTCGAGGCTGGTACTCGCAGCCCACGAAGCCTGTGTAGCCTTCATCTTCCAGCAGTTGGAACAGATACGAGAAGTTGAGCTCTCCGGGGCTGTCGGGTTCCCCCCGACCCGGGACCTGTGCCACCTGCACGTGCCCTGGGGGTAGATGTGGGGGGTGGAAAGAGTGGAAGGACAGAGGAAGCCTCACGGCAGACCAGGAAGAAGCCAGGAAAGGGGCCCTCACCAACAATGGGCAGGAACTCTTGCATGTTCCCTGTCAGGTTCCCGTCCATGATCTGCCAGTGGAATAAGTCCTGGGGCAAAGAGTCCCCCAGTCAGAGACCCTGCAGCCCACACCACTGTCCCTGGATTTGGAGAACACGGGCCCTCTGAGAAGCACGCCCTCTCCCCCACTTACCATCTGTAGCTGGAGGTTGGGTCTTCCCACCTTCTGTAAGATGGCTGCCGCTGGGAGAGAAACCAGGGCAGGGGGTCGTGAGACTCAAGGAGGGCTCGAGAATCAGTGGACAGAAGGCGGCACGGGGCAGGGGGCCTACCCTGCTGGGGCGTGTCCAGGAAGTACCGGGGATCCGTGATGCGGGTGTTTATGGGTTCCAGCAGTCCCACGAGGTTCTCCTAGCACCAGGCCAGACCCATGAGTAGAGCTCTCCCCAAGTTCATCCCCCTCAGTCACTGCTCAAGCCGATCCCCAGCCCTTCTGGCCTGGGCCAGGGCCCAGCCTTGTGCCTCACTGCTCTCCCTACTGTGCTTCCCCTCCACACATATACACACATGGAGTATGTGTGTCTGTATGTGTTTTCACTGTCTTGTGTATGTGCTCAGCTGTGTCCAAATCTATGTGACCCCATGGACTGTAGCCCGCCAGGCTCCTCTGTCTATGGGATTTCCCAGGCAAGAATACTGGAGTGGGTTGCCATTTCCTCCAGAGGATGTTCTGACCCAGGGATCAAACCCACGTCTCCTGCATTGGTAGGCTGATTCTTTACTACTGTGCCATCTGAGAAGCCCCTTTCACTGTCTCACCTGAGCCAAAACCTCAGCTGCGTGCCTGAGGTTCTCCAGGAAAACTGTCTCCATTTCACCCCTGACCGCGGCTCCGTCAGCCCCCTTGGGCACTCGGCCAGCCATCAGGTGAATCCTGTGGGGAAAATGGGGCTGGAGGGGGCTGTGGAGTCCATCCTCAGCGCGGAGGCCTTCACTCCCATGGTCCCTGGGTACTTCTCTTCCAGCTGCCCTCCGACTGCACCAGCCTCCCGTGTCCCCAGGTCTCCAGTCGGGACCATCTGGCTGTGGTGCTCAGGCCTCCTGCAGCCCTCAGACACTTGTGTTAACCTAGGCCCAAGACCTTTCCCAGATTCCTTCTGAAGGCCCGCCATCCTGTTTCAGAGACCACAAGCCCTCACTCAGCCCCGCCTGTACGTCCAGATTCTCCTTTTCCACGGCCCTTCTCCTCAAGCCTCACCTTTTTTTTTTTTTAAATAAATTTAAGCCTCACCTTTAAAAAATTATTTTGACCCTCATGCTCAGGTATTCCACACTGCCTGTCTCTCCTCCTTGCATCTGTTTCTTAGCCTCTTCCCATTGGTTTTCTGCACACACACTCCTCCCTCTGCCCCATAACTGCTTGTTGCCAGTTCCCTCTCAGCCTGGTTGCCCTGTGCAAGATTTGACATTTACCTTGATCAGCCCCACTGGGTCCCCCACCTTCTCCCTTCACCGCCTCATCTTTCTCAGTCACCTCCAAAGCAGACAGGCTTCACCTCCAGCCTCATAAACTCTGCGGAATACACCAAGCCCCCTGGGGGCGTGTGGCTACTGCATCCCTGCCTGGAATGCTTCTTTGGTCAAGCAAGCACCCACCACGGAGACCCAGTTCAACATCACTACCTGTTAAGAAGCTTTCTCTGATCCCAGACCGAGTTAGTACCCGCTCTGCTCCCACAGTCTCCTTGAACTGACCAGTCCTCTTAATGGACCACTGCTTTGTTGACTGTGTTATGTCCCAGGTCATACTGAGTTCCCAGCATGAGGTAAGCAAGAAAGAGTTGCAAACTGAGAGTGACATACACACAGATAAAATGCAAAAGGCAGTTTACAAGAGACCAGGACTGAAGGGGCAGAGGCGGGAGTACCCCTGAGCCTCTTCTCTCGCGGATTAGGGGGGCGGGGGCGTGGAGAGGAGAGGTTACCTGGAACAGTCCAGAGCCTTAGCGTACAGCACTGCCTGCTCCAGCCCTTCTCGGAAGGCCGCCTGCCTCCCGGGAACAGCCCCCAGCCCATTCTCCCCCTTCTCTCGGTCTCCTGCGGAAAGAATGGGCCTCAGCTCCCTGCTCCTCCCCCCGGCCCCACCCTGTCCCGGCCCGGGCCCTCCCGGCGCACCCGGGGGCGTGTTGATTAACACGACTCGTAGCCCGGCTTCCCGCGCCGCGCGCGCCAGCGCCTCCGGCGGCTCCGCATACGGCCAGCCGATCTCGGCCGCTTCGAAGCCCGAACTGCCCGCGGCCCGGAGCCGCGCGGGAAAGCCCGAAAGCTCCGGGAACAGCCACGACAGGTTGGCCGAGAAGCGGAGCGGAGCCATAGCTACTCGAGAGCGCGCGCGGGGCGGAGTCTCCGCCGCCAGAAGGCTGTGGCCGCGGGCAGGGTCGAGCGGGGGACTACAGAGCCCACGCTGTGCGCAGGGCCGGGGAAAAGGCCGGATGGCCGCTCTTGGGGGGGCGGGGCGGGGCGGACCCAGAAGTGATGGAGGAACCCGGCCCGGCCGCGCGGGGGCGCGCTGGCGCCGCAAGCTGAGTTCCGGCCCCCTCGGGCTGGGAGACCCGTGGGTGGTATGGGCTGCGGACCTGCCAGGAAAGTTCACTTTTCCGGACGGGAGAGGGAGGCACGGGGAGGGGCCGCGGGCCCAGTTAGGGTGAAGGAACGTGGATGCTAACAAATGCTTGGTGTTTACCTTCATTATAACCAAAGCATCTGTTCATTAAAGAACTTTCGAAAGCCATGTGCCGCACTACCCACCCGTTAACTTTCCTGTACAGGGCAAAAACTAAACACGTACAGTCTTGTCTTAGAAAACCCTGATCACAGTGTATATGCGGTCTTACGGCATATTATTTCGTTTTCCCCGAGAAAACCTTGAATTAGCTGCTCGTTCCACACCTTAACAGCCTAAAATTGACCATGCTTACAGGGGTCTCAAAGTGTGTGTGTGCGCGCGCGCGTGTGCTATAAAAGCTCTTTAATGCACCTTTTGGTTCCATCTCTGAATCGTTTTCTCAGGTTCCTTTTGTAGGTACAAAGTTCAAAGTCCTTTGTAAGGAAAACTGCCCCCACCCCTGGACTCCGCACCGAGCGGCTGTGGGCGGGCTGTCCCCTCTCAGCCCCAACTGATTGGGCCACGGAGAGACATCTGATCCAAGCGCAGCCAATCCATAGACGGGCCCGAGACCCTTGTCCAGTTTGTAAAGCTAATCTGGCCAATTAGATTCCCTCTTGGAGAGTTCAAACAAGGAAATACTGAGAGCCAAGTAAGCGGTGGGTTTGGCGGATGGTTTTGGCTGTAGAAAAGAAATAAGCCGGAGTCAGGTGGTGAAGAAAATTAGAACAGAGAAGGAGAATAACCGAACACTACGAGTAGGCGTAGCACATTGAGATACCGCTGCTTTAGTGTTCCCAAGACTGACCAAACCCACGGCAGCTCCCAGGTCTATGCTTCCCCAGGCCAGGATATTTAGACTTTCCCGGTTTCTGTGTCTGTAGTTTCTTGGTGTTTCTTCAGATCCTCCGAATAAATTTATTTCAGCCACACTAACCCAACTGAATAGGCAGATTCCAGGTTGGGATTACATGGTGAAAAAGTAGGACCATGCTTAAGTTTTTTATGACTGTGCTAATGTGCTGTGGGCGCTAAATTGCTTCTGTCGTGTCCGACTCTGTGCAACCCTATGGACTGCAGCCTGCCAGGCTCCTCTGTCCATGTCCATGGGATTATCCAGGGGAGAAACCTGGAGTGGGTTGCCGTTCCCTCTTCCAGGGTATCTTCCCGACCCAGGGATTGAACCCGTCTCAAGTCAATCTGCATTGGCAGGCCGGATTTTTACCACTAGCGCCACCTGGGAATGGCTTCTCAAAAATGTAATTTTACACTCAGATGACACATGCATAGAAGTCATCTTGATCTGCTTCCTGTGCTAACTTTGACAAACGGCAGCTTGAAGTGCAACATCAGGAGAACCCAGTGTCCACTGTCTTCTGTCACTGCTCACTTGCATCTCAAGTCAGGCTCACTCAGACACCCTGGGTCCAGGCTGAGAGAATTAACCCAAGTTGCTGGCACATACTGTTTCTTCAGCACTACCTCCACGAACAGACGGATGTCAGCTCACCTGAAATCAAATCACATTATTTCTTGCCCCTCTGCATTATGCTTGGAACTCTGACTCCTCCAGGAACATGTTTATTGGAAGAAAGTGAAAATGAAAGTCGCTCAGACATGTCCACTCTTTGAGACCCCATGCACTGTAGTCTGCAAGGCTCCTTTGTCCATGGAATTCTCCAGGCCAGAATACTGAAGTGGGTAGCCTTTCCCTTCTCCAGGGGATCTTCCCAGCCCAGGGATCGGACTCAGGTCTCCCGCATTGCAGGTGGATTCTTTACCAGCTGAGCTATCAGGGAAGCCTGACATGTTTCTTGGGTACTGTCCAATCAGGATATGGCCTCACTAAGTTTAACATTTTAATCAATCTCAAGTTCAGCATGTTTATGATCCACTGTTGACAATGCAGAGTAACATCTAAGGTAAGTAATTCCTTATCAACACTTCACTGTAAATCTCTGAGTATGCAAATTCTATTTAAGACTTTAAAAACACCACCATCTTCTTGGGTCTTTACCAGGAACAAGATTTGTCGAGGCTCCAATGGTCTACTCGTTTTTTGCTTCTATACCCTTTTTAGGGCAGCAGAGATGCTGTATAAACTAGATGTTCATGACTCACTTTTCTTCTTACATCCACCTTCACATAATGTATCAAAACATATACAAGAGAAGAACAATGCCCAGGAAAATTATTTTCTTTAGTCATCATTTGTCTATACCTTATCCCACTTTGCGAAATGAGCATTACACTAATTTATTATTGCAAATCTTGATTCTTTGCATTTAACTTTTCTTTTAAATTTATTTAGTTATTTTTGGCTGCACTGAGTCTTCATTCTATGCATGGACTTCTCGTTTGAGTGGCTTCTTGTTGTCCAACACCAGCTCTAGGGTACTCGGGCTTCAGTAGCAAGCAGAGCTTGGGCTCGGTAGCAGCAGCTCCCTGGCTTAGCAAGCTGTGGCATGTGGGATCTTCCCAGAGCAGGGATTGAACTGGTTTTCCCTGCATTGCAAGGCAGACTTTTAACCACTGGACCACCAGAGGCCCTGCATTTAACTTTAATCAAAGAATGTGTACAGGTATGATGATCAGTTAAGAGAACAAGAGCTTGTAAATAATTATGTGGATAATGGCTGAAACTTGCATGTAGAGTTCAGAGTCTCATTTGATCACTGATTACACGTGCCAATGTCATAGAAAATATTACAACTCATATGTGAAATGCAAATCAAAGCCTTAATGACATTTCATTTTATACTTTCCAATTGGCCAAAAAAAAAAAGGTAGACAATACCTCCCTTAAAAGGTAGACAATAGCAAGTATTGGAAGGGATTTGAAACAATTGGGACATTTATTCACTGCTGATAGGAGTACAAGTTACTATAAACCACTTTGGAAATTAATTTGGCATTATCTCTTAAAGCTGAACATTCATATACCTTTGATCCAGCAGTTCCATGCCCAGGTTTATCCCCTGGAGAACTTTTATGGAGAAGAGTACCCAGAATAATTCAGTGATGTTCATAGCAGCACTATTTATGCAGCAAAAATAAGGAACTAACTCAAATGTCCATCGATACATACATAGATGAGTTGTAGTATGGCCCTGCAGTGTTGTTTATAAAACTGAAGGGAATACCGGTGACTTAAATGATAAAATTGAGTTGCTCTTGGATTAGAGTAATGCATGAAGACAGTGACTTTGGATCAAATTGAAAACATCAGTATGAACACATCAAATGGATAAATCTCGGAAACATAATTGTGAGTGAAAGAAGCAAATCACAGAGAAATATATACAGTATGATTCCACTTACATGAAGTCGAAAGCAGGGAAAACCAAGCAATACCTTGTGTAGGGATACAAACATCTGTGGTAAAGCTATAAAGAAAAGCAAGTGATCATGACCACAAAATTCAAGATGATTGTGACTTCTGGAGGGGGAGAGAAAGGAGTGGTGTTGCAAACTTCAAAATTAAGGGTCATCCCCTTTTCCTGATGTGTTGTGATCATGTACCTTTATCACATTCTCTGTATCTTACATATATTTTATAAATATTTTGTATCTGTTTTATATTTAAAATGATAACATTTTAAAACTTTTGATATGCTTTATTACCACCTGTTGGCACATTTTATATTAACATCTTCATTTCACTGTGGTGAGAATCTCAAGGTTTTTCTACAGACTCAGCTTGTTTGTGTTAGACTGTAATTGCTACTTTTTAGATTCAGCGTGTCACTGCTCAGGCTAGTGGTCCTTTACTAATATTACCTGCTCAGAACCTGTGGGAGGCAGCCTGTAAAGTGGTCCCTGGTGATCTCCACCTCCTGGTTGTCATGTCCCCGCCCCTTGAATATGGGCTGGACCTTGCAATTCACTTCAAATAGAATACAGCAAAAATAGTACAATGTCACCTTGGAGATTAGGTTACAAAAAGGCTTTAGCTTATGTCTTGGGTATCCTCTTTCACTCACTTGCTCTGAAAAAAACCAGATGCCATATTGTGAGCCCTATGGAAAGATCTCTGTCTAAGAGTCTTTCCAGAGTGACTAAGAACTGGCCGCAAGTTAGCGACTAGAGGCCAATGTCGCCACTGAGCCTTAAGATAACTGTATCCTGACCAACACCTTGACTGCCTCATGACAGACAAGATTTGAGTCCGAGACATCCAACTAAGCTACACCCAGATTCCTGGCTACAGAACCTCTTTGGTAGTAAACATTTGTCGTTTAAGCCCCTGAGTTTGGGGTAATTTGTTAGCAGCAATAGATATCTAATAGAGGTTCTCTTTCTTCTCTTGTTTTGGAGAATGATATCACATTCACCACTTCTTCATCTTAAGTGTGAATAGGTTCTGCCATCTTCTTATAAGTTCCTCTCTCGACCCAGCCATAGTGATTGGTCAGTGAGTAGACACCTGACCCAAGCTAGACCAACCAGAGTACCTGTTATAGGCATTGTAGGTTGCCTACCCAATGTCTGTTCCCTCTTTTCTCCTTAGTTGAACCATACCTCATGGGGACACTTTGTTCAGTTGCTAGGTCCTGTCTCTTTGTGACCCCACGGACTGCAGCATGCCAGGCTTCCCTGTCCTTCACCATCTCCTAGAGTTTGCTAAAACTCATGTCTGTTGAGTCAGTGATGCCATCCAACCATCCCATCCTCTGTCATCCCCTTCGCCTCCTGCCCACAATCTTTCCAAGATCAGGGTCTTATATAAAATGAGTCCACTCTTCACATCAGGTGGCCAAAGTATTGGGGCTTTAGCTTCAGCATCAGTCCTTCAAATGAATATTCAGGGTTGATTTCCTCTAGGAGTGACTGGTTTGATCTACTTGCAGTGCAAGGAACTCTCAACAGTCTTCTCCAACACCACAGTTCAAAAGCATCAATTCTTTGGTATTCAGTCTTCTTTATGGTCCAACTCTTACATCCATACATGACTACTGGAAAAACCATAGCTTTGACTAGATGGACCTTGGTCGGCAAAGTGATGTCTCTGGTTTTTAACACACTGTCTAGGTTTGTCATAGCTTTCCTTCCAAGGAGCAAGCGTCTCTTAATTTCATAACTGCAGTCACGGTCTGCCGTGATTTTGGAGCCCAAGAAAAGAAAATCTGTCACTGATTTCACTTTTTCCCCTTCTATTTGCCATGAAGTGATGAGACTGGATGCCATGATCTTAGTTTTTTGGATGTTGAGTTTTAGGCCAGCTTTTTCACTCTCCTCTTTCATCCTCAGCAAGAGGCTCTTCAGTTCCTCTTCACTTTCTGCCATTACAGCGGTATTATCTGCATATCTGAGGTTGTTGATATCTCTCCCAGCAATCTTGATTCCAGCTTGTGATTTATCCAGTCCGGCATTTCACATGATGTACTCTGTAAATAAATAAAATAAGCAGGATGACACTTAGCCAGAGAGAATAAAGTTGATGTACACAGCGCTTCCCAGGTGGCTCAGTGGTAAAGACTCCTCCTACCGTGCTGGAGACACAGGTTCAATCACTAAGTCAGGAAGATCCCCTGGAAAAGTAAATGGCAACCCACTCCAGTATTCTTGCCTGGGAAATCCCATGGACGAGGAGCCTGGTGGGCTCCAGCTCATGGGGCCACAAAAGAGGGGTCACAACTTAGCAACTAAGCAACAACAACAGAGAGACGTGGCAAGAAAAACTGAGAGAGGCATTGTGTTCACTCAAAACCTCTGTAAGGGACTCAATCAGGCTAGTCTTGCTTCATCTTAACTCTTCCCCAGAAAGAGATGTCTCAGAACTAACTTGCTTTTCCCATCACCAAACCAAGAATTGTGCACATTTCAAAAAACACTTGGTTCTTTTGGTAAAAAAAAAATTTAAAGACTTGAACCATGGGCACTTGGGCTATGTATTTGCATAATTTTATGAATTTATATAATTTCATATAGCTGGTAGCAGTAAGCTAAATGACTCACAGCAACTTAGGGATCTCAGTGTCTATGAGAGAATCTTTATCTTTCAAAGTAATGAATTTATGCTGATGATTTTATTTCACCCAATCTTCATTAAGCTCTTTCCTACCTTGCTTTAATATAAGAGCATCTTCCTTTCTATTTTAACTTCCTTATTTGAGCTCCCAGTCTTTTTTATCACTTTTATATGGCATGTTCAAATCAGGCTCCATATATCATGTTAGGTATTTTCACATCCAGCCATGTGTTCAGTTACAGCTGCCTGGATTTAAGAATCTAGTGTCACTTTATTATTATTATTTGTCTGAGCCATTGAGTCTGCATTTCCAAGGCTTTGGAATTTAACTTTCTACTTTACTCAGTTTTACCAGTAGTAGTCCGTATCACATGGATTCATGATCGCTTGTAACTGTATCAAAAAGGAAACTAAATCTTTGGTAAAGTTTTTCTTTCATAGGTTTCTGTTGTACCCAAGTGTGTCATAGAGGAATACTCATGGTACATCTCCATTAGGACTGTATAACTAAAATTTCAGCACATTTAAACAGAGTCATCTCACTCACACAGTACATTGAATAATAACATCATTATGTGAAACAGCACTGAATCACTCTACAAAATTTGTACTTGCATGAACAATCATTATATTCTTGAGAGAATATAATAATATTTTCTGTTCCATGTTATACATCCTTATCTTTAAAAAGAGGCTCCTATAACTGGCCCTTTATCTTTAGTTTCTAAATTCTATTACTGAGTGGCTGGATCGTGTCCAGAAACTCTTCTTGTGCCCCTCCCCTACACACGCATGTTGTTCTCGGCAGTATTAGTTAATGGAATGTTAGCTAATGACACACTCATCCACATGCAATCTTTAAACTTTGGTAAATATAACCAGTGTGTGTATGACTCAAAGGGTGCAAGTGTGAATAACTACATTTTATTCCAGAATACGAAGTTTTTATCCTTCCCCTATTGATGGACAAAACGATTGCTTCCAAGCGATCACTATTACAACAATATTACAACATCTTTGTGTATGCCTTTTTGTATGTGGGTACAAATATGAATATTTTTCCAGTATATGTCTCTGAAAGTGGACTTGCTTGGTCAAAGGATGAGCACATTTAAAGTTCTCATTCACTGCCAAATCACCCTTCAGAACACTTTATCAGTTTACATTCGTTCTGACAGCCTCTGAGTGCCTGTTTCCCCACATCTTCATCAGCGCTGGATTTTTGCCAATATGATGCAGGAAAAAACATTTTAAAAAATCAAGTCCTTCCTTATTTCTGAAGTTGAACATCTTTTCAGATGTTTATTTGCCATGAACATCCCCTTTTCTGTGAATTGCTTATTTGCAGCCTTTGTCCACTTTTCAGTAGGATTCTTAATGTTGTAATTAATTAGTTTACAGATGTTCTTTATAGAAATTCTGGATGTTAAGTCTTTGGCTGTTTTACTTACCTTTGTCTTTAGTTAGAGTATTTGCTGTTCAGAGCATTGGAGCAGTGCTGCCTTTCCCCCAGGCTTCATGTTCCCAATGTGAAGGAAGTCTGCCCTGTATAGAAGGCTCTGGGCACCTGCCTGGCCTTCTCAGTCTTCCCCAGGGAAGCAGAGTGACTCCTTTGGCAGAGAGGAGCCTAAATACTCAGCTGAGTCCCATCCTCCCTCCTCTGTGTGAAAAAGCACCTTCCTGGTCCACTCCCCCCACCATAAGGTTTACAGGGCTGAGCCCTCATAGGACTGACCTCGGGGTGAGGTATCAGCAACCCGCTTGCCTAGCAGACCTAAGCCATATTGTCCAGTGTCAGTTGTAGTGGTAATGAAGGTAATATTTGTATCTCCATCTGCCACACTCCAGTGCCTATCTCCTAATAGGTTCTTGTATCAGTCAGAGTCCAAACAGAAAACAGATGGCACATTCAAATTAGGATAATTCGGAAGATTGAATAAAGGGACTATTTATGAAGGCGTGGGCAGGGCGTAGGGGAGATCCATGAGATAGTGAAGCAACCCAGGGCTGTCACAGCAGAGCTGCTCCTCCTCCTAAGCTTGAAAGGGTGAAGGGGGTGCAGGCAAGGGGACTGACATCCAGGAGGAGAGGGTTCTATAGCAATAACTGTCTTACAAGGAGCAGAAGCCCTCACTTGCAGGACACGGGCAGCTTGAGGCGGCCTGTATGGAGGAAGCCTGAGAAATAAATACCCTACCTGACCTTCTCTCCTCTAGTCTCCTGGTGGGCCTCCCCACTAGATAAACCAGCCAAAGCCTGGGGGAAAGGGGACCTGTTGATGGAGCCAACCCTGGTCCATCTATTCGGGCAGAGAGCAAGGAGGAGAACACAGTGAGGGACACAGGAAATATCCATCCGAGTTCTCCTCCTTGTTTCCTCAGTGTGCACTTTCATTCTTCATCTGGGTAAAAAATTCGTGTTCTCATCAACGAGATGCACAAAATCCCACTGACTACCATTTCCTCACGAGGTGATCTCAATCTGCATAATCCCCCCTGACACCCGTAGCTTTACTGCCACTGGTGTTCTTCAAATAAGGAATCAGGTTAAAGTGAGGAGAGGTGTGGTAGGCAGAAACCACAGACGGTCTCTCCTAGTTCCTGCTCTTGGTGTACACGTCCCTTCTCTCAGTCATTCAATCCAACGCTAGTCTAGATATTGCTCTGAAAGGATTTTGCAGATGCAATTAAGGCCCCAAGTCAGGGATGAAAGCGACATGAAGCTGGGTGAGCCTGACCTAATTAGGTGAGCCCTTAAAAGGGCCAGAGCTCTTCCTGGTGAAAAAGATGTGGAGTTAGTGCATGAGAAATTGTGCAATGGTGGCTTTGGAGATGGAGAAGGAATGGGGGTGGCTTTGAGGACTTCACACTTCTTATGCTGTAAATCATGTCCCCTTGTCAGAGGTGATGGTATAGCATTTGGTAGCATGGTTAAGGATAAGGCATTCTGTAACTCTACAAATGATCCTGGAAGAAGAACTTCAGGCAGTGAAGACAATCGGAATATGTATTTACTCCACGAGAACCAAGCTCTGCTCCCTCCAAGATGGAGGCGTCCACAGCGGCCTCCCTGCAACCTCAGTGTGTCTCTTGCTTTGTGGTGTGAAATTCAAGAGACAGCTACTTGTCTCCTCCTTTAGAAGGATGTTCCAGACCACAGAACCCCTAGATACTTCCCCTGTATGGTGGGTCCCTTGCCTCAGGGACACATTTAGCTTACAAAGGCCTCTGGAGTGTGAGACACTTCCCACTCACAGGTCTGTTGATCATAATACCATCAATGGGAATGTCCTGTCAGAGACAGAAATGCTTAACTTCCCATCACATAATATTATGGCAGGGAAGATGAGACACGACAATGTCATGGTAAAGATGGTAAAGTTATACTATTTTCCCTGCTGTATACATTCAAATTGCTTCAGCTTTTCCTGGAAAGAAAATATTTTCCAGGTGAAATGGAAAATGGTGAAGCTGAATGCCAGGTGCCATGGGCTGTATTGAATTGCCACAGTAAAGATTTCATCTTTAGTGCTCTAGTCGTGAATGGCATCACTATCTAAGTTTGCAGAAATTTATTCTCTATCTCTGTGCCCCACCTGGTTCATGCACTAGCCATTTAAGTGAGTTAAAATGGGGATGTGCTGGGAACCACCACCCTTGCACATCTCAAGTTTTAATGTTAGCACTAATCTCTGTAATTTCCCCAGGGTGAAAGTATTGCTTCTGACTGACTTTCTTGGTATGATGGGCATGTAAATGGGGGGGATCATTTGAAGAGCTTACACTTTGCCCATTTCATCATAAGAGCCTTCATTTCATGGGTGAAAAGACTAATATAAGAATTCTACCTGTTATTAAGTATCTTTCCTTTCACTGTCTATTCTGGGAGATGGGGTGGGGGAAACACACGGTGTGTCCATGACCCCAAGGACACTATTAGACTTGGGCTAGAACTCCATACATCACCTGCTTCTCATTAGTTCTGTCTCACTAGTGGATCATGGTGGCACTTCAGGGCTCTGGGGATCAGCGTGAATTCAGAGCCAATGTCTATTAACCTCTGGAAGATCTAGCATGTACGTTCCACTAGTGCACAGTTACCTTGGTTAATGGTAGCAGGTCATCTGGCAAAAGTGGGCTTCCCAGGTGGCTCTGTGGTAAACTGTCTACCTGCCAATGCAGGAGACGCAGGAAACACAGGTTCAATCCCTGGGTCGGGAAGATCCCCTGGAGAAGGAAATGGCAACCCACTTCAGTATTCTTACCTGGGAAATCCCAGGGATAGAGGAGCCTGGTGGGCTACAGACCATGGGGTTGCAAAAGAGTCGGACACGACATAACGACTAAACAACATTCAGGGACAACACACAGTATCTATCTGCAGCCACACTGCAGGATTCTTCCTCGGTTGAGGGTCTCTGAGTCTTGAGGGTCTCTGAGTCTGTGAACTATCTTAATTAGGTCTAAACTGAAAGGGAAAGTCGCTCAGACATGTCCAACTCTTGAAACCCCACGGACTGTAGCCTGCAAGGCTCCTTTGTCCATGGAATTCTCCAGGCCAGAATACTGAAGTGGGTAGCCTTTCCCTTCTCCAGGGGATCTTCCCAACCCACAAAGCAAACCCAGGTCTCCCACATTGCAGGCGGATTCTTTACTGTCTGAGCCACCAGAGAAGCCCAAGAATACTGGAGTGCGTAGCCTATCCCTTCTCCAGGGGATCTTCCCAACCCACAAATCAAACCAGGGTCTCCTGAATTTCAGGCGAATTCTTTAAGCTAAGCTACCAACGGCCTAGGAGTTGGGTAAAAAGCCAGGAATACCCTCCCCTCAGCTTCTATCCAGAAATCTAGAATTTTTCATCTGTGTTTGTCAAGCAGCACCTTCACAGGCTGCCCAACTATTTCATTTCCAAAAATCTTTGCCATAGTTACCTAGAGATCAAAGCACTCCTATTGCCATTGTATATCTGTGACTTATTGTGGGCTTACCTGGTCTTTGACAGGTAAGTGTGGCCACCTTGACCTTTCTACTCTAGGATCCCATTATTACTGCTGAGATCAAGGGACACGATTCCCTTGCATTATCCCTAAACCTCATCTCCAGTCTATAGATGACAGTCCAGTGACTGCAAGCTCTTCAGAGACTTCTTACTGCCTTCATGAGGGGAGTGTCCTCCAGGCCTTCCCGAGGGCTGTGGTTGGGGAGAAGTGAGCAGGTTTATCCAATACCATTGTTCTCAAAGTGTGGTAATTCTGATACATGCTAAAGTTTGAGAACCATTACTATAGAACAGGGCTTCTCAAACTTTAATGTGCATGCAGATCACCTGGAGAGCTTTTTAAATGCAGAATCTGATTCTGTGTGTCTTGTGTAGAGCCCAAACTTCTGCACTTTCTAACAAGCTCCTGGATGATACCAGCATTTCTTATCCAATACTACCACTTTGAGCAGTAATGCTATAGAGGAGGATGTCTGATGACTTAGGAAATGGGAATGTAATGGATCTGTTCTATCAGTGGTCCTCAAACTTTGGGGGTATATCAGAGTCCCCTGAGAGCTTGTTAAAATGGGGATTTCTGATCCACAACCAAAGTTTATGACTATAGATCTGAGGTGAAGCCCAAGAATTGACATTTCTAACACATTCAAGATGGTGCCAATGCTGTTGGTACAGGGACTACACCTTGAGAACCTCTTGTCTAACATCCTTAGAATCCACTACCACACGTTTTTGCTAGACCCTTGATTCTACACCTTGGCAAGTTTCTATAGCTTGTTAAGTACATATGCCGTCTTCTTCTGGAACAGACACATACCTCTCCATCTGGGTTCTGAGTGGGCCTGAAAGTGATAAGAGATAAGGAGATGGGACCTAAAGAAAACTGACCTCAACTTATGAAGCAACTGTCTTGCATGCGATTACTATAAGGCTTTTATACAAAGAAGAGACATTTTTTTTTCAGCCAGCAGAAGAGATTTGAAGGAGTATAAAGGGTCAGAATTTTCAGCCACATCATGTCTGCCCTTTAGGCATTATGCTTTCCCTTCCATGTGCCAAGAGTTTTACTCTTTCCACCAGTAACCTTGACCAGGTGTAAGAGACTTGGCATTTAATTGGCACTGCAAATCTATGACCTTTACAGTCATACCCTAGGATTGTTTCTTAGCCATATTTCCTCTGCAATTACTGGAAACAAGGGACTCCTTCACTGCTGCCGTGGAGGTGTTCTGGTTTTCCATATGTTTCTTTTATTGTGTTTCTGTAGCTTTATTTTCTTTCTGTCTATATATACTTTTCAGGGTGGTAAAAAGAATCCAGTTGGCTCCATTCTTTTATAGCCACTGTTCTTGCCATAGTAATGAAGTGTTAGAGCCACTTGATCTCTTAATGCCTTGTCCTCCATCTGCATTTCATCTCATGCTGCCACCATTGATAACTTGAGTAATGATGATGCCACCACATGCCATGGATTGTTTATTTCCTAACTCTTTCCCAGCAAGGTTATAATAGTAATCCTTAAATATCTGAGCAACTGAATTCCAGGGTTTCATTTTGAGAGACTGTTTCCTGATTCTACAATTACTGTATTATTCCCAAGTATGAACGGGAAACAGATGGCTCACTGAAATTAGTAATTCAAGGAAGGTTTTATAAAGGGACAATTTATTAAGGTTTGGGCAGTATAAGTGCAAGGGGACCCACAAGGGATAATATGTTAATCCAGAACTAAGAATAGCAGAATAATTAATATCCCCAGGCCTGAAGGGATGAAGAGAGGGAGTGGTTTCTGAGATCCATAAGAAAATTCTGATAGAGCAGGTCAATGAGAAATAAGCAATGACTTTTGATCACAAGACACAGCAGTCCAAGTGTGCTTCTAAGGGGTATGTCTTGCTGGGGATCTGCATTGGCTGAACCCAACAAGACGTCAGAAGGTGAAGAATTCACTGACATAGTCCATGCGGGTCAGCCCCAAGGCAAAGCGCAGGGTGGAGAAATGTACACAGTGGATCTGGAGAGGTGAATATCGTACTAATTTTTTACTGTTTTTTACTACTGTTTTTTTACTAATTTTCTTACAGTTTCTTTTTCTTTACATTCAAATCTGCCATTTTGTTCTTTGTTTTCTACTTGTTTCATCAAGGTTTTGTTCCTTTATTTCTCCTTTCTTGCCATCTTTGGGACTAATTTTTTTTTTCCATTTTTCCCTCCATTACCTTATCAATTTTACATTTTCTTATTCTTTTAGTGGTTACCATAGAGATTGAATATATGTCCTTACATCTATATGAACTCATATTTAGCTTAATATAGATACAGATATAGAAATATATATTTATAAATATTTATACGTACACACACATACATACATATGTGTGTGCACAGGCTAGGACATACACATATGCTTCATTACTGTGTCAGCTGAGAGGGCCTGGACGTTATGACACCCCATTAGCAGCAAAAACAGCTATCACTTGTACTTTGGTTTCTAATGCCATTCTCAAATAAACCAGGGACCCTTAGAGAAACAGCTAACTAAAATTGGGACAGAAAATATACAAGATAAGTCTAAATCATCTTGTAGTGCCATAAAGTGAAGAAGTGGTTTTTTTTAAAAAAAAAAAAAAAGATTAGGTTATGTCAAAAGGATGCAGGAATCAAATGAAAAGCTCCCAGTGGCCAAAGCTGGATCAATTTGAGCAAAGGAAAAAAAGTAAAAGAGTACTGTATAAGCTAAAGTGTAAAATAAATACCCATGAGCCCATAGGTAAATAATAGAATAAACAAATAAAGGAGAGAAATCCCCCTTGTACAAGAATTCCGAATAGTTTATATAAATACTCTGCCTTCAGGGAGGTAAAACATAACTCCCCACTCCTTGGGTATGAACCTTCAATGCTGTGCTTCCAACTGGAATTATTTTACTTGAGCTTGAAACCCCCTTTAATAGTTTTTAGTGTTGCTCTGATAGCGACAAATTCTCCCAGCTTTTGTTTGTTGGGAAACAGCTTCATTTTCATTTTTGAAGGATATTTACACTCATTTTTGAAGGATATTTACACTGGGTGTAGTTTCTAGATTGGAGAAATTCCACTGTCTTATGGCATTCATCGTTTCTATTGAAGAGTCAGCTATAGGTCATAATGTTCCTTCTATGAAAGTAATGTGTTTTCCCATCTCTAGCCACTTTAAATATGCTTTCTGTCTTTGGTTTTTATTAGTTTGACTCTAATGTGCCTGAGCATGGTTTTGTGTGTATTTAGCTCATAGAATCTAAAACGTCTCTTGAATTTGTGTTTTTATGCCTGTCCCATTTGCTTCTGTTTCATTTTCTCTCTTCTTGCTTCTGTTTCATTTTCTCTCTTCTCCTGGGAATCTTACTACTCTTACATTAAACTTTTCCACTGTATCTCTATGTCTCTTATGGGTTTTTAAAGATCCTTTTACTTCTGTCCTTTAAAATCTGTTTTAAAATCTCTCAGTGTTTCAATCTATGTATTCTTTTCTAGACTGTCTTCCAGTTTATAAGTCCTCTGTGTCTAGTTACCTTTTAAACCTATCTATTGTATTTCTGGGATTTAACCTAATCATTTAGATTCCAGGTTTCTGGTATAGATTCCAGGTTTCTGGTTAAATATACTATGTATGTTCTTGACTATATTAATAACAGCTATTTTCAGGCCCCTGTCTGAAAACTCCAATATCTAAATCATGTATGGATCTATTTTTCTCTTGATTTTTAAGGATTTGGCTCTGTTTGAATCATAGTTCATAATTTTTTATTGATGCCTGTCACTGTGTGTGAAAAATTGTTGAGGATTTGATGATGTTGTCTTTCTACAAAGAGGATTAAAGTTTCTTCTGGAGACCAGTTCAGTTCAGTCACTCAGTCATGTCTGACTCTTTGCACCCCCATGGACTGCAGCACACCAGACTTCCCTGTCCATCATCAACTCCCAGAGCTTGCTCAAATTCACGTCTATCGAGTCAGTGATGCCATCCAACCACCTCATCCTCTGCCGTCCCCTTCTCCTCCTGCCTTCAATCTTTTCAAGCATCAGGGTCTTTTCCAATGAGTCAGTTCTTCCTATCAGGTGGCCAAAGTATTGAAGTTTGAGCTTCAGCATCAGTCCTTCCAATGAATATTCAAGACCGATTTCCTTTAGGATTGATTGGTTTGATCTCCTTGCAGTCCAAGGGACTCTCAAGAGTCTTCTCCAACTCCACAGTTCAAAAGCATCGATTCTTTGGCACTCAGCTTTCTCTATAGTCCAACTATAAGAAGGGTACTCTGGAGGGTAGAGTATTGGGCAAATACCTTAATCCTTTCGAGACTTGGACTTACCCTTGGAGCAGAGCCCTGTTCCAAGGTCATGGAACTTCCTCTTAATGTGTGGACCTTAATGCAAGGATGGCTTTTCTAGGGTCACAACTAAAAGCCTAGATTTTACGAAGGCCCTTTCACCCTGGCAGTATCTGAGCTCCAACTTCTGTCCTAACATCATGCATCAGTTGAAATCCCTGCTCAACCTTTTACTCTATCCGCTATTCTATTCTAAGCTTCTTGGGGTCTTACTGTGTGTATGTGCATCTTAGGAGCTGGCCAAGATCTGAAGAGATATTGGATGCAAAAAGAGCCAATACATGCTATGCTCAACTGCCTTTTATTACAGTTAGATGGTTATCTTTGTTAAATTGTGAAATATATGATACATTCAAGAGAGTATTATACCATATATGCAAAATTTTAAGAATAGCAAAATATAACTCAACAGCGAGGTTAGTAAACAGAACAACAACAAAACCTTTGAAGCTTTTTATATGCTCCTATCCAAATTCAAATGCATCCTCCTCTCTGAACCCAAAGGTAACCATCATCCCAAATTGGTCTCGATCACTTTTGTTGCTTTTCCTTATAATTTTATCACATATATATGTACTATATATTATTTAGTTTTGCATGTGATGTTAATACAGTATAAATTAGAGTATTTTTTTCTTTTGTTATTTGCTCTCTATTCTCAGTATTAATCTTTGAGATTCATTCTTGCTAATGTATGTTGCTAGTTCATTTTCATTGCTATAATATGTTGTATTAAGTAGTATTACACTGTATAGATGTATTACAGTTTTAAACAAACAAACACTTTAAACAAAGTGGTGAATATTTGGGTTTCCAGATTTATGCAATTAAGAATAAAGCTGCCGTAAGCATTTGTATATAGTTTGGGAGATTTTTTGGCTTTTTAATATTTGGGGGCTGTGCTGAGTCTTCATCATTGCGTGTGGGCTTTCTTTAGTTACAGTGCACAGGCTTCTCGTTGAAGTGGCTTCTCTTGTTGGGGAGCACGGGCTCTAGGGAATGCAGGCTTCAGTAGTTGCAGTGCGTGGGCTTAGTTGCCATGCAGCATGTGGGATTTTCCCTGGCCAGGGATCAAACGAGTGTCCCTGCATTGCAAGGCAGATCCTTCACCACTGGACTACCAAGGAAGCTCTGTATACAAGTTTTAGTGCAAACATAAGTTTTCATTTCTCTTGGGTAAATACCTAGGAGTGTGATTACTGGATCACAGACAAAATGTATGTTAACTTATAATGAGCTGTCAAACTGTTTCCCAAAGTGGCCATGTCAGTTTTGCATTCCTACCAGCAATATATGAGAGTTCCAGTTGCTCCATATCTTCATCAATGCTTGCTTTTGTTTGTCTTTGTTTGCTTCTTTGTATGCTTAACCATCCTGATAGATGTGTAATCGTGTCATGCTGTAATTTTATTTTGCACTTCCCTAATATCAAATGAGGTTGAGAATCTTTTCACATGCTTATTTCCTATCCAAATATCTTCTGAGGTAAACTGTATGTGTAAAATGATTGCTTATTTTTAAATGGAACTATCTACTTATCACCGTATTTGGGGAATTAAAAAATTTACTCTGCACACATTTTTTGACAGATAGGTGCTTTGCAAATATTTTCTTTCAAGCTATGACTTATCTGTTCATTCTTTAACAGTGTCCTCCACAGAAAATTTTAATTCTGATGCAGTCTAATTTATCTATTTTTCTAGTGGCTCTAGATTTTGTTTATCACATATAAAAAATCTTTGCCTACTCTAAGGACATGGTGATTTTCTTTTATGTTTTCTTCAATAAGCTTTGGAGAGTTGGATTTTACTGTAGTCTATAATCATTTTGAGTTAATTTTTGTATAAAGTGAAAGGTTCAATTTTTTACATGAATGTGCAATCGTTCCAGTACTGTTTATTGAAAAGATTCAGTTCAGTTCAGTCACTCAGTCATGTCCGACTCTTTGTGACCGGATGAATCGCAGCACGCCAGGCCTCCCTGTCCGTCACCAACTCCCAGAGTTTACCAAACTCATGTCCATCGAGTCGGTGATGCCATCCAGCCATTTCATCCTCTGTCATCCCCTTCTACTCCTGCCCAATCCTTCCCAGCATCAGGGTCTTTTCCAATGAGTCACCTCTTCTCATGAGGTGGCCAAAGTATTGGAGTTTCAGCCTCAACATCAGTCCTTCAAATGAACACCCAGGACTGATCTCCTTTAGGATGGACTGGTTGATCTCCTTGCAGGCCAAGGGACTCTCAAGAGTCTTCTCCAACACCACAGTTCAAAAGCACCAATTCTTCAGCACTCAGCTTTCTTCACCGTCCAACTCTCACATCCATACACGACTACTGGAAAAACCATAGCCTTGACTAGACGGACCTTTGTTGGCAAAGTAATGTTTCTGCTTTTTAATATGCTCTCTAGGTTGGTCATAATTTTCCTTCCAAGGAGTAAACATCTTTTAATTTCATGGCTGCAACCACCATCAGCAGTGATTTTGAAGCCCAAAAAAATAAAGTCTGACACTGTTTCCACTGTTTCCCCATCTATTTCCCATGCAGTGATGGGACCGGATGCCATGATCTTAGTTTTCTGAATGTTGAGCTTTAAGCCAACTTTTTCCACTCTCCTCTTTCACTTTCATCAAGAGGCTTTTTAGTTCCTCTTCACTTTCTGCCATAAGGGTGGTGTCATCTGCATATCTGAGGTTATTGATATTTCTCCCAGCAATCTTGATTCCAGCTTGTGCTTCTTCCAGCCCAGCGTTTCTCATGATGTACTCTGCATATAAGTTAAATAAGCAGGGTGACAATGTACAGCCTTGACGTACTCCTTTTCCTATTTGGAACCAATCTGTTGTTCCATGTCCAGTTCTAACTGTTGCTTCCTGACCTGCATACAGGTTTCTCAAGAGAAAGGTCGGGTAGTCTGGTATTCCCATCTCTTTCAGAATTTTCCACAGTTTATTGTGATCCACACAGTCATTATCCTTCTCCAAATCTGTATTTGCATCTTTGTACAAACTAGGTTTACCACATACGTGTCAGTAAATTTCTGTATTCTATCCTTTTCCATTGGTCTATATGCCTACCTTTGTGCCATTACTACACAAACTTGATTACAGTACCTTTGAGTAGGTCTTGAAATGAAGTAATGGAGTCCTCCAACTTGCTTTTTTTTTATCATTTTTAAAGAACAATGTTTCAGCCTTCTTGATTTTTTCAGTTGTATTGTTTTCTCTTTTGTAATTTTGGCTCTTTTCCTTGGTACTTCCTTCTTCTCCATTAGGCTTATTCTGTTGTCCTTTTTTCTAATTCCTAAATTAAATGGTTAGCACATGTATTTTTAGGTTTTCTTCTTTCCTTGTACAAATTTCTGAATAAAATATGTGAATGTCTCTCCAAATTTCTCTTTAGCAGCACCCCGCAAGTTTTGATATATTGTATTTCTTTTATATTTTGATCTAAATATCTCCTTTTTAAAAAATTATTATTATTATTATTATTTTAATTTACTTTTATTTGGCTGTCCCAGGTCCTAGTTGTGGCACGTGGAATCTTTATTTGCAGGATGCAGATCTAGTTCCCTGACCAGAGACTGAACCCGAGCCGCTGCATTGGGAGCATGAAGCCTTAAATACTGAACCAAAGGAAAGTCCCTAAATATTTCCTGATTTACGTTTTCATCTCTTCTTTGGCCCAGGAATCATTCTGATAGTATGCATTTAAATCTTCAAATTTATAGAATTTTAAAGCTTTTTATGTAATTGCATTATGATCAAAGAATGTGGCTGAATGGCATTAATTCTCTGAAATATATTGACTTAGTAGATGATTTAGCACATGATCAGTCTTATGAATGTCTCATGTATGCTTCAAAATAATTTATATGTTTTTATTCTTCAGTTGTTGGGTGTAATGTTATAATTGTGTTCATAAGATCAAACTATTCATTGATCTATTAAATCTTCTATATCCTTACTGGTTTTCTGAATGTCAGTCTTTAAAATTTTAATAGGTTTGTGTTGAAAATTTTCCACATGAATAAAAAAAATTAAGTAGTAATATATTATAGCCCAAAGTATAAAATAAATATCCTTAAGTCCATACTGATATAAATGACTGAATAAGTAAACAGATGGGGGAGAAGAGAGAAATCTCCCTTGTGGAATTCTAAATAATTTATGTAGATACTCTACCCTCAGAAAAGGGGAGTATAATTTCTTACTCCTTTAGCTTGAGCTGAGCATAATGACTTCATTCCAAAGAGTAGAGAATTGAAAGAAAAACTTTACAGTGGAGAAACCTAACACTAATTCAGCCCAGTGATCAAAGTCGACATCCACAGTTACATAAGTCATGTTGATACTATGTACCTTTGATGTGATATGATATGATATGATATGATGGGAGTAGTACTTTACTTCCATTGGCTTCCCCTCAAAAACATTACCAGGGTGTAATCATAAGAAAACATTAGATAAATTCCAATAGAGGTATATCCTACAAAAACAGGGGAAAGTCGGAGAAACTGTCACAGTCAAGAACCTACCTAAGGAGACATGATGACTAATGTAATGTGTATCTTGGATGGGATTCTGGAACAGCAAAAGGATATTAGGTAAAAACTAAGGAAATATGAATAAACTGTTTTATTTAATAATATTATATCAATATTGGGCTTCCCTGGTTGCTCAGATGGTTCAGTGGCTGTACCACTTTACATTTTCCATGAGCAGTGAACGAGTATTTCAGTTGCTCCAATTTCTCATCAACGCTTGATGCGGTCAATCTTTTTAAATTGTATGTTTCTAGTGCATCTGTAGTAGTATCATTGTGGCTTTAATTTACATTTCCCTTGACTACTGAAGATGAGTATTTCATCTAAAGGTGCTTTATCTTTAGCATCTTCTTTAGTCCATTGAAGGTAAATTCCTCTGTTTTTGTTTGTCCTTTATTCTGCCCTCTCTTTTGAAAGAAATTTTACTGAGCTTATGATTTGACAACAATTACTTTCTCCCAGCAATTTGCAGATATAATCCTCCCATCTTTTGAGTTCCATTGTGGATGCTGCAAAGACAGATTTCAGTCAAATTCTTGTCCCCTCATAATGATCTGTTCTTGCTCTTTCTTCATCTTATACAGATGTATATTTCTTTTTATTTATCCTGTTTGAGAATGGTTTGTCTTTTCGCATCTTATACTGAAAATTGACACCTCTCATCTGTTTTGGAAATTCTCAATGATAATCTCTGAATATTTCAACTCCCCTTCCTTCTAGAACTCCTATTAGGTTTATAGTAGTCTTCTCATTTGCTCCTTCTTATCTCTTAATCCATCACATATTTGCTGCCTTTGTCTCTTCTTAGTGCATTCTGGGCAACTTCCTAGCTATATCTTCTTCCACCTGTGTGTAACCTCCCCTTTAAGCTCTTTATTTTTTCCCATTTTATTTTTAATTTCCAGAAGTTCTATTTGGTTTGTTTTTGTTGTTGTTGTTCAGTCACTTAGTTGTGTCCAACTCTTTGCAACCCCATGGACTGCAGCACGCCATGCTTCCCTGTCCTTCACCACCTCCTGGAGCTTGCTCAAACTCGTGTCCATTGAGTCGATGATGCCATCCAACCAGCTCATCCTCTGTCATCCCCTTCTCCTCCTGCCTTCAATCTTTCCCAGCATCAGGGTCTTTTCTAATGAGTTGGCTCTTCACATCAGGTGGCCAAAGTATTCTAACTCAGCTTCAGCGTCAGTTCTTCTAATGAATATTCAGAATTGATTTCCTTTAGGATTGACTGGTTTGATCTCCTTGCTGTCCAAGAGGCTCTCAAGAGTCTTCTCCAACACGACAGCTCAAAAGGATCAATTCTTTGGTGTTCAGTCTTCTTTATGGTCCAACTCTCACACCCATACATGACTACTGGAAAAACCATAGCTTTGACTAGACAGAGCTTTGTTAGCAAAGCAATGTCTCTGCTTTTCAATACCCTGTCTAGGTTTGTCATAGCTTTTCTTCCAAGGAGCAAGGTTTGTTTTTAATTCTGCCTAATTCCTCTTGATGGTCCATTGCTACTTTGTTAAACTTTTGGTGTCTTTTGCATTTCTTTAAACATAGTTAATGTTTCTCTGGGCTTCCCTTGTGGCTCAGCTGGTAAAGAATCTGCCTGCAATTCGGGAGACCTGGGTTTGATCCCTGGGTTGGGAAGATCCCCTAGAGAAAGAAAAGGCTACCCACTCCAATGTGTCTCTTGTATGCTGTAACTGATCATTCTAAGTAGCTATCATATGTACAGCTCAGATTCTTCTGGGTATTGTTTCTGCTGATTCACACACATAGTGTCTTACTACCTCCTGTGTTTGAGAATTCTTCAAATGTGTGTAAACTCATATACTTTGAAAATTTATCTGTGGCAATTGAGGCCCAGGTAAAAATGTGTTCCTTTGCAGAAAATTTCACATGTTTGCTTCTGCCAGGCAGTTAGGGCACTACAAACCCAGAATCATTTTAAATTTGGGGCTTGAGGTTTTTTTGATGCACATATATGAGATATCATTTCCAAGGGAGCACAGCCCCAGATTGGAGATGGGAATCCACCTTGCCTTTTTCTGTTGGTGGCATTTTTTCACTTCAGTCACTTTTCTAGGTCAGCCTCAGGGAATCTCAGCTTTATGTATTTTCAATCCAAACTCCCTGCCCTCTTACACTCAACCCCTATCCTCTGCACTTTGCTAAGCCACCAAGGATTGGCAGATGTCACCAGGCAAACACCAACTCCAGCTGGAATATTTCTGGAGTAGAGCTTTCTTCTTTTTTTGACAATTTCCCTTCCTTTTCTGACATTGCCATGTCTTTAAAAAGAAAGATGCTTTTTGTATTTCATCCAGCATTTTAAGCACTCTCTACTGGGTGGTTTCTCCAGACAACTATTGCTAGAAATAGACTATTTATATTTTTACCCATCTGGAATTTATTTTTATATGTGGTGTGAGGCAGAGGTCTAAGAACTCTACCTCCATTTTCTACTGTTCCTCCTTTTTCTTCAGAAGTGGTATCTTTAAGTCAACTTTTAAAACAATATTTCTTCCCTGTTGTTCATTGCCAGCTGACTATGTAAAAGAGTCATAGAAACCTACTTATACATGAAATATTTCTAAAATAAAAACTATAATACTATTGTTAGCTCCTCTACTGACTCTAGGTTTTTACTCCCATATCTTGCTTTATGAAAAACCAAAATTCTATATAACAAAGTTTTTTCTAACAATCCCATTTCATAATTTAAACAGAGGGAAAAGGGAACTAGGGCTCCTGATATGCATATAGATAAGCCAATGCAGGTCAACATTTTGCATTAAAAAAATCACAAAGTTGAAAGAAGAAAAATTCAAAACTTGGACTCTCAAAATTAAGAATCATACTGGAACAGAATTTAACATCAGTTTAAAGACCAAATAAACTTTCTGTCAGTTAAATTCATACCAATGGATGGAAAACAGAAGATGTTGCAAAATAATTTGCCACATGTTTTTTCATGTAAGCGGAGAGAATACACTGCTCAACCCCAGTCACATATAGACAGATAAACATTGGAAAGAGAGCATCTGTTGCAGTTCTCACAACATAAATTTATATTTTCAATCATGCTAAATTGTTAGTTGGGAAGCATAATCCCAAGGAAACAATAATTTCTGAAGCTCTATAAAACCTGTTTTTTATCTGATGAGCTCTCAGTCAAGCTAAATATTTCAAAGAAGACCTCTAGAACAAAGTTCTTTATTCAAAATATCAATCCCATTTAGAAGGAAAGATATGAGGGGGGAAATTTAAACATATTTTTTAAAGATGCTTTTTTAATTTAATCAATGAATGCAGCTCATGGGGGGCGGAAAAGACCTCCTGGTTCTCCAATTAAGGTAAAATTTATGTACAATAAAATGCTCAGATTTTAATGAGTTTTGACATCCAAGTAATCATCCCAATCAAAACAATAAACATTTCCATTACACAAGAACGTTCATTCGTGCCCTGTCCCAGTCATCCTCCCATCTTTTCCAAAAGGTAAATACCACTCTCATTTGTATTACCATGCTTTGTTTGTCTCAGTCAAACCATTAGACAACTTTTCTGTAAAGAGACAAACAGTAAACATTTCAGTCTTTGCAGGGCACATACTATTTCTGCCACTACTACTTCTCCTCCTCCTTCTCCTTTACAATCCTCTAAAAAAATGTAAAAACCATTCTTAACTCAAGATTATACAAAAACAGGCATTGGGCTGCATTTGATCAGTGGGCCACTATCCAGAACCTCAGATAAATGGAATCCTACTCTTTTGACTGGCTTCTTTGACTTAGCATGCTTTTAAGCCAATCTGTTATTGCATATATCAATAATTTGTTATTTTTATTGATTTTGGGATTTGTTGATTTTCTGTATTTATCTGTTTCTCTTTCCTTTGTTTCTACTCTTATTTCAATTATTTCCTTTATCCTCCTTATTTTGAGTTTAATTATCTTTTCTTTTTTAAAATTTTAAGGTGGAAGCATTGATAATTGATTTTAACACTGTTCTTTTCTAATATTAGTACTTAAAGCTATAAATTTCCTTCTAAGTGTTGCTTTAGCTGCATCCTCCAGATTTTGGTATAAGTTCATTACCATTCAATTCAAAATAGTTTTGAATATCACTTATAATTCCTTATTGACCTATGGATTTAAAAGGTGTTCTTTAATACCCAAACATTTGGGAATTTTCCAGTTTTTTCAATTTATTTTTGTTTGTTTCTCATTTAATTCCATGATGATCACTGAGTATACTCTGTATGGTTTCAGTATTTTGAAATTCATTAAGATTTGTCTTAATGCCCAGTGTATGGTCTACCTCGGTAAATGTTCCTTGTATATTTTAAAGTATTCTGAGTTGTTGCATCAGTGTTATATAAATGTCCATTAGGTCAAATTGGTTGATAATGTTCAAATTTCCTATATCCTTACTATTTTTAGTGCACTTGTTTTATCAGTTACTGAGAGGACATAGCAATACATGTGCACCTGTATCAGCCAGCTTCGGCTGCCATAGCAAAATGCCACAGACTGAATGGCTTAAACAGTCGAAATTTATTTCTCACAGTTCTGGAGGCTGGGAAGTCAAGTATCAAAGTGCTAGCAGTTCATGATGAGACTCCTCTTCCTGGCTTGTGAATAGCCAGCCTTCTCGCTGTGTCCCCACCTGCTAGAGAGGGTGAGTCCCGGTTTCTTCCTCTTCTTATAAAAACACTAATCCCATCATGGGGGCCCTACTCATGACCTCATCTAAACCTAACTACCAAAATGCCCTACCTCCAAATACCAGTACTTTGGGAATTAAGACTTCAACATACAAATATGGGGGAGACACAAACATTTAGTCCATAACAGCACCTAATAATAAAAGTTCAAAACACATAAAGCAAAAATTGACAGACTTATCAGGAGAGGGAGAAGGCAATAGCTAGTCAAATTCACAATCATTGGCGATTTCAGCACCATCTTTCTTGAAAAGTGGGTCCTCATCATCAAGAGATGACATCTTTATCTCTGATAATATTTCTTATCTTAAAGTTTGCTTTTTCTAATATTAAAATGGCCACACCACCAGCTTTCTTATACCTCCAGCCAAGATAGAGTACCAGGAATCAGATTTATCCCCTCACCCCAAACAGAGAAAATACATGAAAAGTTTTCGAGATACAGTATATCAGACAAAAAAGAATAGTGATCCTTGAGAATGGGAAACAAATGAGGTAAGTCCCATGATTTCCCAAACTTACTCCCTTGAAAGAGTTTCTAGGTCATGGAATAAGTAAGGGGAACTTTGGCAGAATCTGAAGATGTCCTGAGTTGAGAGGATGGAACTGAGAGTCTGGAGACAAGGCAGCTAGAGTTTATATAGGGCAGAACACAAAAGAGTGCAGAACTGCTCCGAGAGAGAACCCTGAAGGTTTGCAGAGGATCCCACTCCAGTATCCAACAGATACACTGGTGTATGTGTGCGAGGAAACGTTCTGAGACTGGAGAAATAAGCATCCAAAAGGATTAGAGGGAGCTGCACCTGGCACTCACACAGGACCAGAAAAACCCTAATAAATACCAGACAAGGGGCAGAGCACTCAAACATTGTATAGAACGCCTCAGGAGCAGGGAAAAATGAGTCTTGGACTGAGCACGACTGCAGACCCACCTAAAAAATCATAAAACCAAGACCTAAAAGGCTCAAACCGCTTAAAAGTAACTTGGTTGCATCCCAGAACAAAGTTCAAGAAGAATTAAAGGGTCCTGTTGTTTTAAATCTTGTCTGTCAATTTCCTTCTCTTGATTGGGATATTTAGCCCGTTTACAGGCTTCCCCGGTGGCTCACCCAGTAAAGAATCCGACTACAATGAAGGAGACCCAGGTTCGATCCCTGGGTTGGGGAGATCCTGTGGAGAATGGCAACCCACTCCAGTCTTCTTGCCTGAGGAATTCCATGGACAGAGGAGCCTGATGGTTTACAGTCCTTAGGGTCACAAAGAGTCAGACATGACTGAACAGCTAGCACTTTCACTTTCAGTCCATTTGCACTTAGTATAATTATAGATATGGCTGGGTGTAGTCAGCCACACTGTTAGTTGTTTTCTGTTTATTCCATGTGTTCTCTGTTTCATTGTTCTTTCTTTTCTGCCTCCTTTTGGCTTAATCAAGTATTTTTAGTATTCCATTTTCATCTTCTCCATTGGTATTTTTTGGAGTTTTATTGATATCTAGTACACATGCCATAAAACTGTAGCTATTTAAGTAAGTTAACCCTTGAACAACATGGGTTTGAACTGTGCAGGTCCTCTTATATGCAGACTTTTTTCACTATCCCTCCTCACTGGTTGAATCCATGGATATGGAACCAAGGATACCGAGGGCCAAATGTCAATTTCCACATGGATTTTTGACTGTGTAGGAATCAGTGTCCCTAACCCTTGTGCTGTTCACAGGTCAACTGTATACAATTCAGTGATTTTTAGAATATTCATAGGGTTGTGCATCCATCAGCACAATTTTACTCCCACTAAAAATACCCGTGTATCATTTAGCTCCCTTCCCTCTGCTGCCAGCCCACTTCTAGCCCTAGTCTACAAATAAACCACATTCTGTCTCTAGAATTGCCTGTGTTGGACATTTTATATAAATGGAATCATATAATTTGTGGTCTTTGTGGCTAACTTCTTCCACTTAGCACGATGGTTTCAAGATTCATCCATGTTGTAGCATGGATGAATACTTCATTCTTTTTTATGGTGAAATAATATTCCATTGTATGTATAAGCCAAATTTTACTTATCCATTCTTCAGTTGATGGACATAAGTTGTTTCCACATTTTGGCTATAATGAATAATACTGCTATGAGCATTTGTGCATAAATTTTTGTATGTATATACGTTTTCATTTCTCTTGGGCATATACTTAGGAGTTTAAGTATTAGGTCATATGGTAATCTTGTGTTTAAACTTTTGAAAAATTGCCAGATTGTTTTCCAAGGTGACACATTTTACATTACTGGAGATGTATAAGGGTTTCAATGTCTCACTTCCTCACCAATACTTATTGCTATTGTTTTTTTTAAATTATTATTATAGCCAATCTAGCGAGTGTGAAGTGGTGTCTCAATAGAGTTTTGATTTGCATTTTCCTGACAGTTAAGGATATTGAGATCTTTCCATGTGCTTATGGGCCATTCATATATCTTCTTTGGAGTCTTCTGGCTTTTTATCTATACTTCTTTATGTTATCATTTGTGGTTCCTCTAGGGATTACAATATTTATCCATAACTTACCATAATCTATGCTGAATTAATATTATGCAACATCATACATGAGATAGTATACAATGGTATAATTCCATTTGCACCTCATCTATCTTCTGTGCTATATTTCATAAGAACAACATTTCATAAGCCCCACAGTACCTTTCCACCATTTGCTTTAAACAGACTACTGAATTTTAAAGAATTTTTAAAATAAAAGTAGTGATTGTATTTTTAAACATATATATTCCCTTTCCAGTACTCTTTATTCCTCCCTGTGGATCCAGTTTTCCGTCTAATAACACTTTCTTTCCTCCTGAAGAACTTCCTTTAGTAGTTCTTGCAGTGTAGTTTGAGACAATGAATTCTTTCAGCTTTTGCTTCTCTGAAAATATCTTTATTTCATTTTATTTAAAAAAATATATTTCACTCAATATAAAATTCTACTTTGACAATCTTTTTCTTCCAGCACTTCAAAAATATCATTTCATTGTCTTCCGGACTTTTATTTTTTTTGATGAGAAGTCAGCTGACAATCTTATAATTGTTCCCCTGTGTCCTTTTTCTCTGGCTGCATTTAAGATTTTTTTTCTTTATTCTCCCTCAAACTCCCCCTCTCCCCCATCCAGGCTGCCACCTAACATTGAGCAGAGTTCCCTGTACTATACAATAGGATCTCGTTGGTTATGCTTTTTAAATATAGCCATGTATACATGTCAATCCCAAACCCCCTAATTATTTCTAATTTTGTTTCATTGTGCCTGGAGAATTTGCACTGTATGAGTTCAATTCTTTCAAACTTATTAAGTCTTGTCTTATTGCCTAACATACGGTCTTCTCTGGGGAATAATCCATATGCACTTGAGAAGGATGCACATTTAGTTGGTACTGAGTAGAATATTCTATAGATGCACGCCAGATCAACTTGATTTATAGTGTTGTTTAATTCTCCCATTTCTTTTTTTATCTTCTAATTGTCAGTTTTTGCTTTTATAATTTGAAGATATCTTTAAGATCACTGACTATGTCTTCTGCCTACTCAAATTTGCTGATGAAGACATGTAGTGAATTTTCCATTCTAATTATATTTTTCAACTCCAGAATTTCCATTTGAGTATTTTTTCATAATTGTCTCTTTGTTGATATTCTCTAAATGATGATACATCATTTTCATAATTTCCTTTATTTCTTTAGACATGGTTTCTTCAGTGCCTTGAATATATTTAAAATAGTCAATTTTAAATCTTAGTCTAGGAGGTTTAACATCTGGGCTTCTTCAGGGACAGTTTTTATTAATTCCCTTTTTCCTGTGACAACTTTTTTTGCATTCACATAATAAGAATAACAATTTTTCATTAAAACTAGGCATTTAAAAGACTATTATGTGGTGCTTGGAAATCACACCTCCCCCCAGGGTTTGTGTTACTGTTACTTGTAGCTGTGTAGAATTTTGTTTGTTTGTTTTTGTTTTCAGTGACTTCTCTGAATTAATTCTTTAAATCTTCCCTGATGGGTCAGATGGAAAAGAATCTGCCTGCAATGCAGGAGACCTGGGTTCAATTCCTGGGTCAGGAAGATCCTCTGGAGAAGGGAATGGCTACCCACTACAGTATTCTTGCCTGGAGAATTCCATGGACGGGGGAGCCATGGGGTCACGAAGAGTCAGACATGACTGAGCGACTCATACACACAAAGCCTATATTCTTTATTGTGTATGGTCAATAGCTTTTTACTTGGTTAGCAAACAATTGGACAGAGAGAGATTTCCTTAAACAACCAGAACCAGTAAGTCATTGCCAAGGGGTTCTGCATGTGTGTTGGGGTGTACCTTCCACACTAGTCAGGCAGTTTACTACTCCACCTAAGCCTTTACTTCCTATTTGCACAAATCCTCAAGGCCAGCCATAAGTGAGAGCTTAGGTCTTTCTCTAGTCTTCCTGAGCATGTGCACAGCCCTACACATGTATGTGACCTTGTAGACTGCCAAGAATATGACAGGACTTTTCAAGACCCCATGGTCATCTCATTCCTGAGATTTTTCTTCTATGCTTTGTGGCTAGTCTTTGCTACCCTCAGCTGTTATTTATTGCCTCAGGTAGCCATGAAGTTGAAACATGTGCCTGTAATTTATTTCAACAAACACCACCCGCCATCTTCCCTAAGGATGAGGCTGCTTATATAAGCTAACTTCAAACCAGCCTTGTAATTGCGGTCTTTTAGGGACAGGCCAAATAATGACACTTCTTGGGAACAAGTCTTTGAAAAAGCTCCAGCTCCATTTTATTCCCACCAGTGACTGCCAAGAGGGCTTCCCAAGAGGGAATTGGATTATTATCCTTCAAGGCTACTGAAGGACTGGAAAGTGAGAGATGAGACTAGAGCAAGTTTAAAGCCACAAAACTTGCTGCTGTAACTGAGACTCAACCATTTTTCTTGAATACACACTCCCCAGGTTGCCCCAAGCTTCTGGTTAATTTCCATAGTTCTGCATACGTTAATCATGTCGATTGCTTTCCAATATTTTTGTTGTTTTATGGAGGAGTGAATTTTTGGAGGATCATACTGTACCATTTTCCCAAACTGCTTTTGATCTTATCCGATGAGTGTTTTATTTCAGTTAGTATATTTTTTAGTTCAGGGATTTCCACTGACAATTTTAAATATATGTAACAATTTTATGCAGATATAATTTATATAACATACACTTCATCCAGTTAAAGCATACAATTCAATCAACATTCACGGAGTTGGGGGTTTTGTTTTTGTCTTTTTACAGTTTTTGTATCTCTACTGAGGTTCTCCGTTTCTAAACACATTATTTTTTACGTTTTCCTGTGGATTCTTTAACCCAGTTATCGTGTCTGTTAATTCCAACATTGAGTTATCTAAGGAAGTGTTTCTATTGCCTTATTTTTTCTCTACTGAGTCACATGTTCCTGTTTGTTCATATGTCTAATAACTTTTTTTGTATACTGAGCATTATAGGTAAAAAACATGGTGGAGATTCTGGATTCTGTTATCTTCCTCTGAAGAGGGTCGAGTTTTGTTACAGTAGACAGTAAATTATTGGTGTATCACCTTGAGCTTGTGGAACCTTGGTTTTATGCTTTAGTGTAAATCGTTTCTTTTAATTTTGGCCTTATTAGGGAGAATTCCTTGGTCTGGTCACTGTCCTTCTGGAATTTCAATGGAATGCCTGTGGTATTTACCAAGCTCCCCTAACATGATGACACTCAAACTCCAGGTACTGCTTCCCCTGAAGTGAAGAGCTATGGAAGTTGCTGCTCAACTCTTTCAGGCTTCAGGAAGTTATTTTCCCTAATTTCTTTGGAGTCTCTACACTCATATAGCTTAGAAGTCAGCCAAGGATTTGAGGAAATTTTATGAATAGATTTGGTGCTTCCGCCTTCTGTAGCTCCCTCCTTCCTGGTTTTTCTTCCTCAAGTTCCAGTTCTCTGACAGCCCTAAATTCTGCTCCCTGACTCCTCAGGCTACAGCTTTCTGCTGTCTTCTATCCTCATGCTTTGCAAGATCTGGGAAGTATTCTCTGAGGAGAAAACATACAAACATGGATCTCATCCAGTATATTCTATTCCTTCAAGAATTGAATTCCCTCAAGTTTCTTCCTATTTTTTGGTCATTCTCCAGTAATTTCAAGTCATTTAAAAAATATTTTGGCCAGAGTTTATAATTTTTTGTTCAAGAGGACAAATCTGACACAAACAGCGCTGCCAATACCAAAAGTTTGGACCTTGTTCTTGAAATTGTTACCCTCTTAATGTTAATTCCCTGGTGGCTCAGACAGTAAAGTGTCTGCCTGCAATGTGGGAGATCCGGGTTCAATCCCTGGGTCGGAAAGATCCCCTGGAGAAGGAAATGGCAACCCACTCCAGTACTCTTGCCTAGAAAATTCCATGGATGGAGGAGCCTGGTGGGCTATAGTCCATGGGGTCGCAAAGAGTTGGACACGACTCTTAATATTAGTTATAAAAATTATTCATTTGTTATCTATTTTATTATACAACAAACAAATACTCTTCTGTAAAATAATATGAATAAGACAGGAGTATACAAATGAAAAATTAATTTTTAAGTGATTAAAAAATAAATTACTTCAATTACCCCATCCCATTTTCTTCTCCACGTAGTTTGATATTTTTTCTTTATTCCCCTTACACACAAACACACATATATTATTTTCACATGAATAATATGATACTATATATGTTATTTGGCAATTCGCTTTTTTTCACTTATGTATTTCAGGGTTTTTCTATGAGTACATGTTGATTCTTTCAACAAATATTCATAGGGCACTTGCTACATGTCAGGCACTGTTCTAGGTCCTGTGGATTAATCAGTGGACCAAACATACAAAAGATCTGCTTTCATGAAGCTTACATTCTAGCGAGGGTGGGAGAAGGTGGATTAGAAATGAGCAATAAACACAATAAATAAGTGATAAACGAGAAAGGCAATGGGGAGTGCTAGCAAGTGGAAGGGGAAGAGGTTCATAATTTCTCAAATGATGAACAAGGAAGGCCTCACTCAAAGGGTAATGTTTGAGCAGACTTGTAAGAAGTGAGGCAAAATGAGAAAAGAGCTTTCTAGGCAAAGTAAGACCAAAGGCTTGACAAGAAACTGCTAGCATGTTTAGGGAACAATAAAGAGGCTTAGACCAGACCGAGGGAGGGAGCAGTAATTGGAGATGAGGTCAGATTGCTATAGAGAGTCAGGTAACACCAAGGCTTGTCAGCCATTATAGTTATCCATCTTTACATAACATTCCACGGAAGGGGGTCAGCTTGACCCTCTTGAGCCACTAGAATTTTTCCTTCAGTTGACTTCACATGGTATTCCTGTTGAACCCAGGCCCCACAACCCAGTGAATGCTCTTCTACTCTGATGCTGACATTGTTGACCTGGGTGTTTCTTAAGAGAGTTGCAACTTGACTATAGTTTCCCCCAAACATTACCATGCTGAGGTGCCCTGACCTAAAGGCACAGCTTTCCCTATGATCTCTTAGATACCTGTTTTGAGCCCAAATTCCCACTTCTTCATTATGATTTCTGCATTGGAAACCACTGCCTTCTTCTTACCAGCAGACCTACATCAGGACGTTAGTGTTCCACCTGATCAGGGCTCCTTAACTTTAAATGTCAAAGAAGAGAGGCAATAACTGCCATCCCTTCCTTCTCAGAGGACTTGGGCTTCTCATGCAAATCAGTTTACCTTCTCCTCAAAGACCAGACCTCCATAGCAAGGGCATCTGTAAGAATCCTGCTTTGATGAAGCCACAGAAAGCTTTATTTCGCCATTTTCTCAGGGCAAGGGGTACACTGCCATAAATAATGGATACCACAAAAGCTATCCTTCCCTGAATGGAGAAGGTTCGTTTCAAGGTGAGATGTTAGAGAAGAGGGGCAGCTGCTTGGCCCCCTCCTACATATGGATGTACCGTAATTTGATTGGTTGCTCCTCTACTTTTAGATATTTGTTTCCCTCCTTTTTTATTATTATAAATAATTCTGCAATGAGTATCTGGGCATGAGTGCAGACATTTCTGCAGAATAGATTCTTGAAAGCAGAACTGCTGGGTCAAAAGACACATGCATTTAAATTTAAAGCGTTCCCAAATTGCCCTACAAAAATGCTTTACTGATGTTTATTCCTGTGAGAATGTGCTTCCCCACTCCATCCCCATCACTACATATCAAGGATCATTTTTTGCTTTTGGTACTAATGTTGTTTCAATTTCCATATCTCTGATTACCAGTGAGGTTGAAATTGTTTTCATGTCTGCTGGACCATTTTTATTTTTCTGTGAACTGACTGTTCATGACCTTTGCTTATTTTTCTGTTGGATAATCTGTCATTTCCTTATCGTCCACACATTAAGTTATTGCTAGGTATTTTGAAGTTGTTGTTGTTAATTGATTACTATGGACAAATAACAGAGCTGTTGATTTTGGTGTGTTGAGCTTATTCCTGGCATCCTTCCTGAATATTTTTCTTGATTGTAATAGTTTTACAGTTGATTATCATTTCTTTGCTGGGGAGACCATCCTATCATTTGAAAATGAAGGTTTACTGTGATTACTGATGTGTTTGGACTCATGCCTACTATTTTAGTCTACATTTTCTATTGATCATGCTCTGATTTCCTTTTCTCTTCATGCCTTTTGAGGTTTGATAGTATATCTTTGCTCCTTTTGTGGTCTGGACCATCCAAATTCTGTTTCTCCACTTCTAGTGGTTGTCCTTATATATTTTATTAAATATTGAAACAGATTTTTCTGTCAATGTCAAGAATCAAATCAGCTAATAAATTCCCTCCAAATAAGATAAGATCATTAACTGTACTCCGCTCCTAACCCCTGTTTTTTTGAAGTCACTTGAAATCTTAGTATCAGATTATTTTTTACAATCATTTTACACATTGTGTCTCTATTACTTAGGAATCCTTAACTTTCTGCTTTTTGCTATATAGCATATTTTATTTTGTCTCCTCCCATGATTTAAAAGGCAGTAATCCTATTTTTAATTTAGCTGGTGATCAACTTTTATATTTACCAAATATATTCTTAAACATCCATTTCTCTGATTAGGAAAGTAAAGAACAATCTATATCTCCTAACTCCCTTAAGTTTTATTTTATGTCAAATAGAGATTTTAGTGTGTATCCTTACCTGTCGTGCCCTCTGCTCTCTCATTTCCCTGTTTTTTAAAATGTACTGTGGGTTTATAAATCCAACTTGCTTTCAACCCTACATATTTTGTTGTTGTTGTTCACGTCTTATGATCTATTTAGTTGGTTTTAATGCTTGCAACCAAACCTTTATATTACAGTGTTCCCATCTTCAAGTTCCTAATTTTAATTCATCTCTTGAGCCACTGAAGTATGTCTGCAGGTTGTTTACTTAGGGAGAACACAGGAGTGATACATTTTCTACATCCTTCTCTGTAAATCTGGAATATGTTTCTATTGTTTTTGCACGTGAATGACAATTTGTTAGGTACAGAATTCTTATGTCACCATCTTTTTCATCCAAAACTAGTAATCATTTCTCCCTATTGTCTAGCATTTAGAAATGCTGAGGTAAAGCCTAAGACCAATCTAAAACTTCCCCCTTTGTAACCTCACTTCATTTGAGGAGCCGTGCAATATTTTTCCTTCATTGTAAAAAAAAAAATTTTTTTCATGGCCAGGATATATCATGGTATATAATTCTTTTATCAATTTTCCCTGAAACTCATTGATTTATTTACCCAATCATTTTCCAGCTCAGGAAATCATTTCCCACTGGATATGCGAATATTATTTCCGCTCATTTGATGGTAATCATTGTAAATATCTTGGCTATGCCCTCTTTTCCATCATCTCTCATCTCTCACCAGGGTGAAGGCAACCCCCGCTTTTGCTCAGGCCTCACTCCCTTTTCATTCTCTACTTCCATTTAAGACCCAAGGACTCTGACTGCTCTATTCATTGCTTTAACGCCAGCTTCCCACTGCCTTGGGACTGTGGTCCAGATCCCGAATGTGGCCACTGCAGCCTCTAGTGAGGCCCCCAGCCTCAGCTTCCTCTTCTACTACACACCCCGGTTCTCCCTACACCCAACCCCACAGCCTCCTCTTACTCCTTCAGTTAGGCCTGCTCCCTCTACCACCCCCCATGATTTATGCCCCCTCTGCTCTTGTGTCCTGGCCGACTCCTCCCTGTTCTTTATTTTTATTCTTTATTTTTATTAGAGTATATTTGCTTTACAATGTTGTGCTAGTTTCTTCTGTACTGCAAAGTGAGTTATACATACGTGTGTGTGTGTGTGTGTGTGTGTGTGTGTAGTCATTCAGTCACGTCTGACTCTTTGCAACCCTGTGGACTGTAGCCCACCAGGCTCCTCTGTCCATGGGATTCTCCAGGCAAAAATACTGGAGTGGGTTGCCATGCCCTCCAGGGGATCTTCCAGATCCAGGAATTGAACCCACGTCTCTTACGTCTCCTTCATTGGCAGGTGGGTTCTTTATCACTAGCACCCACCTAGGAAGTCTATATATCCCCTTTTCTTGAAATTTCCTTCCCATTTAGGTTTCCCCGTTCTTTAGATCTCAGGTTAAATGTTGCTGCCTGGAAAAACTCCCTGACCCTCATACCTCCCCGCTGTTATGTCTGGAACTTTGTCTTTTGTTCGTGCTTTTTCAAGCAGTAATCTTGCTGCTGCTGCTGCTAAGTCACTTCAGTCCACACCCTATGTGCCACAGGATACATCAATGAGTGAAAGAAATGGAGGCCCCTGCCCTCACAGAGCTTCATTCTATAGGTTTTCCTTCGCTTCTTAGAATTAGTATATAAAATAATTGATTGTGAGATTCCTTTTATTCTGCCTCTTCCCACAACAGTCAGCTCTCTAAGGGCAAGGATCAAGTCCACTCGTTTATAGCTGTGGCTCTAGGATATAAGACACTGCCTGCTATATGTCAGACACTCAATAAGTGTTTGATGAATGAATTAATGAATTCATGCTATTTGTAGAAGTCAGGACTCTCAGTTACAATCCATCTCAAACTAACTTCAGCAAAATAAAAAGAAAAGGAAAAAAGAGAAAAACTGAAAAGAAAGAAAGGGGAGCTGTGGGTTAGAGGCTCACTGCAGGGGGAAGGCCACAGGCAGCGCTAGAGCAGTGTGCATGGTGGATCCAGCACCTCCCTGATGCTAACAGGGCTCCCTCTGCTTCCCTCCACGTGTTGATCTTCTCCTCTCCGGCTCTAGACGTATTTCCTCCATGTTGCCAGGGGAGATAGGTGCTGACAGCTCCAAATTCACATATTCTCAGCTTAGCAACACCAAAGAAAAAAGCCTTTGTTTCTCTCAGCGTCTGTACGGTTGCAGGGCCCAGACAACTGGTGATTGGTCCAGCACAGATCACATGCCTTCTCTGGCCTGATCTCTGTGTCCTAGGGAATGGGGCATTCTGATTGGCCAGGCCTGAGTGGCACACCTCTCCCTGAGGGTCTGGGGGAAGTCAGGTGGGCAGGACACCGTGACCTTCACACCAAGATATCTCGAAGTTCAGGAGATATTCCCCAAAGGAATAACAGGGGTCACCAACAGGAAGAAAGCAGCATGCCACTAGAACGAATGCAACAATTGCTCCGTATCACAGGACAGGTTCTCTTGCATTCTTTATTTTTTTTGCAGCCAGTGCTTTTGCATCTCTCTCTCCCTCTCATTCTGTTCATTCTGTCTTCTTATTTGCAGCACTTTCCAGGGGTGCTGTCCTCATGCTCAGCACAGGCAGTGGAGGAGTCCAGGGAACTTTGCAACTGCTATACACAAAGCTACCTGTGGAAGACTGTGGCTTCAGATGGCCCTTTCATATTCTGGGAACCTTTGTCCCAGAGTGATTGATACTCTACTGGAGAAGGGCCACTCAGACCCTTTTGCACTCGGTAATTTTGCACTAGAATTAGGGCTAGTGGTTCTTGTTATTAGGACTGCTGTTGGATTTCGTGTGTCAAGGAGCCAGCTCTTCATCTGGAAGGGGACTGTCCACGTGTCCTGTTCCCTGTGTTCAAGGGTTCGGCCCAGACTGAAGCTCCCTTTTGTTCACAGGCAGAGCCCTCAGCATTTGCTGCATCAGTTTACAGGCCAACTGCACACTTTGCTCTCCTGTAACACAGAAATAAGGTCTAGGTTTTCCCTTGTGGCTCAGCTGGTAAAGAATCCACTTACAATGTGGGAGACGTGGGTTTGATCCCAGGATTGGGAAGATCCCCTGGAGAAGGGAAAGGCTACCCACTCCAATATTCTGGCCTAGAGAATTCCATGGACTGCATAGTCCATGTGGTCGAAAAGAGTCGGACGTGACTGAGAGACTTTAACTTTCAGATCATTATACATAGGGTATGCACTTATATGAAAGTCCAGTGAGTTATTCCCAAGTCAGTCAGGATAAGGGACAATGGTTCACTGTCCTGAGTTCATGCAGAGCAGCCAGCGTCCCCTTCAAGGATATGTTATATGTGTAAGTATGTGTTGTGTGTGACAGAGTTGAGAACAACAGGTCCAGAAGTTTGGCAGATGTCAGCAACTAAAAGGAATACTTTTCTGTTCAGAATGATCTTACTTGCCTTAAAAACAGACCCACAGGGACTTCCCTGGCGGCACAGTGGATAAGAATCTGCCTGCCAGTGCAGGGGACACAGGCTCAGTCCCTGGTCTGGGAGGATTCCACATGCCACAGAGCAGCTAAACCCAAGAGCTACAACTACTGAAGCCCATGCGCCTACAGCCCATGCTCAGCAACAAGGGAAGCCACTGCAATGAGAAGCCCGTGCACTGCAAAGAAGAGTAGCCCCTGCTCGCTGCAACCAGAGAAAACCCACACACAGCAATGAAGACCCAGCACAACCAAAAATAAAGAAATAATTTTTTAAAATAATAAATTAAAAAAAAAAATACAGACCCACAGTATAGGGGTAAACTGCCTTTTGCCAGGCTTATCAGCCTTTGATATTAGTGGTGTCCCAACAGCAGCTATAATTAAAATTTCACCACTTGCCCCCCTCACAAGCATCACATCTAGACACCCCTGCTCCCCAAAAGCCAGCCCTGGGGATGAGCACCCCTGCAGTGACAAATGCACATGATCTTGGAGAGAGGGTCACTCCTTGACTCACTATGGCTTGTATCACCTGCTCAAGCCCACTGCTTTCCATGAGGTCTCACCAAGTCCCTCAATTTTTTCTGAAGCCCCTGAAGTTCTGAAGGAGTCACACCTCAAATTCAAGGATCAAATTCAAGGCAGGCACTTTGGGCTCCCCAAACTCCTTTCCCCCTGGCACATGTGCTCTGAAATATCCCCCAGGCAGGGAAGTTTCGGTTCCAGGATCTGGCCAACAGGATTGATCAGCAGCAAAGCCCTCATCTTCCTCCTCCTGGAACTGGGAGCTCTCTGCGTTCTGAAGCCATTCTTCCCACTAACCTCCCTCTCTAGGGGCATCATGGAGCCGTGTTTGTCCTGGGAAAGAGAGGAGCAGAGACAGGAGAGCTTCATTTGGATTCCAAGCACAGAGGCCTCTCTCACGCCTTCACTTGAACCTTCTCCGGATTTCACTGGCTTATCATGTCACCTGTGTATGAGTGGGCCACCCAGGGCTGTACCGGCTCTCCCCTGACAGCCTTGAGGCCAGAACCCGCATGTGGCTGCATCCCAGATAAACAGAATTCCAGCTCCGAAGGCCTCAATAGATAGGGTGGGTTTTCCTGAGGGTTTGTGAGATGACAAGGGAGTCCAGTGCTCCCCACAGGCTCTCCCCAAGTCCTTCCATCCACAGCAGCTGCATGTCCCTCCCCTCTCCCCAACCTTTCTTCCTTGTTCTCTCTCTGTGGTGGCTCCAGCCTCCCCACGCCTCTCTCTCAAAATTGGCATGTAAAACCCCCTTCATCCTTAGCCAGATAGAGGCCACCACTGGCTGGCCAGTCCCCAGCACCCCTGGGAAGCCCTTGCTTCATCTCCCCACCCTCTCCTGCTCAAGAGGTGCTTCTGGTCTTTAGCAGAGCAGTAGATGTGCTGTTTGCTTGTGCCCAGGTGTTTCCTCTGGCTCAAGCCCCGTGCACTGCCCCCTCCTCCCTTCCCACCCCATCCCTACCTTTATTCCTGAAGCTTTGCTCATGGACTTGCCTGCCAGTCCTAGCCTGGCTCTTCAGGACTGTCAGCTCCAGGGTCTCTCCTCTAACCCCCGCTGGCCTGCAGGGGACTCTCATTGGTTACTAAAACCTGCAGTGATGCCCTGGATCTGAGGAATGTGGGATGGCTGTGGAGGCAAACCCAATGGGTCCTGGGATTCACCTGAAGCTGAGCCGGAAGCTGGCTCCTCTTCCAGGGGCTGTTGCCCCGCGTCTCCTGCTCCCTCGCTTTCCTGGGTGCTGCTCTGCCCACTTCAGTCTCCCTTCCCCAGGAGTAATCCTGGGTTCACCAAGCTCTTTTCCTGCAGGCATGGTGTGCTATAACATACCTTTCACTGCCATGATCTATACACATTTTCAGAGCAGAAGAATGTGGAGGGTTTCATGACACAAAGCCCTGGATTGTCCTGGCTTGTCCTCAAGGCTGTCTGCCTTTTGCTGGGCCCTCTGGGAAGACACAAGAGCCAGGAATCCCCATGCACCAAACTTAGGAGTGATAACCCAGGTCTGGAGCCCGTCTGAGGGGCCCTCAGGCTAGGGGCTCATCTCCCCCTCCCCCAGACCTCCTCATCTTTTGAGAATTTGACCTACATCACCTCCAGCTCTCTGAGTTTGTCCTCTCTGATCCCAACCTCCTTCTCTTCCTCCCTCACTAAGAGCTGGAATGTAGGTAGCCCATCTAGATCCTGGAGGGTCTAAACTTGTTCAGGAAAATCTAGCCAAATTGTCCCCACGCTGACTGGCTTTGGCCATTCCAGATACTCAAAGCTGTATTTGTGCACCATGGAAACAGCTCACTCCAAATGCTTCTGGGACCCATGCATACATGTGAGAGTACTTTCCCCTTCCCAGTGACCTGCGGTCACCACCTCAACCCTGGGACCAGGCTCCTCGTCTGCTTGCTCTGTGTTGTCACAGCTGTCAGTTCCCAGGACCACAGAGACTTGTGTTGGTTCCCCAGCAGCAAACCCTGAAAGGAGAATTTGTATGCAGGAGACTTAAGGATTCCTGGGAAAACCAGTAACGGAGAGGAAGGTGGGGTCACCAGGCAGGGAGGGGGGTCTAGTGAGGATAGGATACTGAGCAAAGTCCCGTGGAGGGTAAACTTGGCTCCATTCCACAGGGGGACTTTGAGGGCTGCCTGAATGCAGAAGATCCGGGTTCAAACCCTGCATTGGGAAGCTCCAACCCACTCCAGTATTCTTGCCTGGAGAATTCCAGACAGAGGAGCCTGATGGGCTACAGTCCATGGGGTCATAAAGAGTCAGACACGACCGAGTGACTAATACTACTACTGTGGGTCATCCTGACCAGGGACGAGGGAGTCCCACAGTCACTGATAAAGGCTGTGCCTGCTCAGTGTCAATTCCCTGGCCCTTGTCTGAGCTCAGCATCTGACAAAGATAGAGTGCACGTTCTTGAGTGTGAAAGTGCTCTGGAGCTGGTATGCAAAAAACCATCCAGGGGAAATACAGGCGGAACCCTGACAGCCTCCTCTAGTCCCTCTGTAATTACTTCTGAATGCAAACTCTTCCTATCTGAAACCTGCCACTCTAGGTCATCTCTCATCCAGGGAGCAGAGTGCCTTTTTGCCGCATCCTGTCCCTTGGCATATGCTCAGCCAGCAGATAAAGTAAGATCAGACCTCAAACCACTCCAGGTATATGGGCTCCCAACTCCTCTCTGCTTCAGGGAAAGAACGATTGACCCCCTTAAGGAACCGAATATCTGTTGAGGCTGGAGTTTCCTATTTCCTCATAAAGGGGGATTCAGATCTCTTCCACATGAAGGGCAGCAAGGGCTTGGGGCATCCACATGCCCCACAGAGGAGGCAGCCCCTGGACAGGTGGGGGTGCCCATCTTAGGCAAAATCATCCTCTAATCCATCAGTATCTCCTTCCACTCCTCACCAAGAGAGAGGGCTGACTTCTCCTCGGCCTCACTGGGGCATTTCTTGTTCCACTGATCATGCAGTTATTGTCAGCGTCCTCAGACATCTAGATGCCCACACTTCCAGGTCTCTGTTGCATGGAAGTTTGCTTGAATGTACACTCTTAACAGTCCTGCCTCTCTGGCTGCATGTTATAAACAGTCAGGCATCCTTATCAGTCCCCTACCAGATATAGGGTTTCTCTTAGGTCAAAGCTGTATCCTGCCTACTTGGGGTTGCCAAATCCATTGTGAAACCCCCTCTCCAGTCTGCAACGCTGGTTCTATACCTGGGTAAACTAGTAAGAAAGCTTTTCATTGTATTGATAAGAATACCAACTCAAATTGCTTTAAGTAAAAGGAGAATGCACTGGTTCATTAACTGAAAAATCCCAAGGGCAATTGGCTTCAGGCTCAGCTGCATCCAGATACTTAAACAAAGGATTGATCAACTACAGCCTATAAGTCACATCGAACCTGCCACCTGTTTTGTAAATATCTTTGTGTTGGAACACAGCCATGCTTAATTGTTTACATATTGTCTATGGCTGCTTTCACCCTATGACCACAGAGTGGAGTAGTCGCAACAGAGATCTAAGGACCACAAAACTGAAAATATTTACTACTGGCCCTTGTAGAAAACTTTACCAACCCTGGCTTAAACAATATCATCAGGAATCTACCTTTATGTCTTGCCTGATGGTAGTCGTGGGCTCCCCTAGTGCCTGACCCCTAAATGACACAGACTGAGAGTGGCTGAGGTGTGTTTTCCTAAGTTAAAAAGTGGGGTGTGGTCACCGAAGGAAGGATAAATAGCTTCTGAGCAGGCCAAAACAACAGATGTCTGCTCCTCAGGCTCTCATCTTGTTTTCTGTGCACCGTTCCACCGAGCCTCCGTGGTGATGAACCATCAGTCACCTGAAGTTTATCCTTCAGCGTGGTGGCATACTGAGTGAGACTGTGCCTGGGTGTCCCCTTGTTGTCAAGCCCAAAATAAGATCAATCAGTGGCCATGGCTCCAGTGCAACTATCATGCTAGAGAGCCGTCAGCAGCGCTGCTCCCAGGGCTTGGCGTGGATTAGAGCATCTGCACAAGAGCATCGCTGCCGCTGTGGGTTTGGAGACAGCCTTCCATGCATGTTTAATAAAGTTCTATGGAATTCCCTAGGTTAGGGTCCATTTTAGGGAGTGGTCCTAGCCTTGCCAATTATAAGTCTGCTGGCAAAACGATTCTTAAAAAAATCTCACAATTTCTTGGTGAGGGTTTATAAAGACAGGAAATCCGTACACTGAGAACCTCTCCCTCCACACCCCTATTGCGGGAGGATGCTTCTTAATCCCCGGGCATGGGAGGAGCTGTGCCATCCTGATTTGGACTCTCTGGTTTCAGAAGACAACATTCAGGGCATACTGTTTCTAAAACCCTGACACTCTGAGTCCTCTCCACATAGGGCTGGTCGGGAAGCAGTGTTGTCCGCATAATGCACTGGGCTCAGGTGTCCCACTTTATTCGGATGTCCTCTGCTGTCATAGGCCAGCAGAGCCATGCCCTAATTAGCCCCAGCATCTGTTCCCTCCCTAAGGCCCAAAGTCATCATGCATGGACCTCAGTGCTGCAGGGCAGCTTTTTTGAAACAGTACCAACTGCTTCCACAGTCCATTTACAGGGCACACAGGGTCCTGTGTAATCCAGGTCCTGATAAACAGGGCGATTATTGTGGTTCTAGGGCAGGAGGTTTGGGCCTCAAGAGGCACTCTGTACCCTCCCAGCCCGTTGGACCCACTTCTTCCCCTTCACTGTCAACCATTGCTCACTTCCGGGTAAAGCTCTCTGCAGACTCCTTACCTCCATCTGGGACCAAGAGGCGGAGTTGGGTTATGTCATTCAAGGGCGGAAGTGCAGCTTCTGAGGGTTGCCCCAGGCTGTCAGCCAAGCCTCTTTTCCAGACCCCTTTGCCATTCCAAATGGCCTACCCTCCCTCATTAAAGATGGTCTCAGCAACCTGAGGACCTGACCTTTCTAATGCAGCAGCTGCACCTTCAGAGCAGATGATAACAATGATGGAATTGCAGGCCACTGGAGCTAACATCCAGCATGCTTCTCAATACCCAGTTTAGCGCTGGGAAGTAAGGCAGGTAGCAACCCATGCCAGGAAGGCTGTGCCACACCCAAGTTCCTTAAATGTGTTCTCAATAATCCACTTTGGCATTAAAAACCCTATAGTCTGTTAATGGGTCTTTGGGCCTTACTGCCAGTTGGGCTTTGATGAGCAATGTCACAATTTTATTATCCCCACTGATCCAGTGTAACATCACCTTCCACCATTTTGGCCTAGCCTGAGGTTGCCTGCCTGGCATCCTTTCCTGGAAGGAATATCCCTCCATAATTCTATGTGGTTTAAGTGGCACTGAGCCCCACTCAGCCCCCAGCCCCAGAACCTAGATGCGGGTATGCGACACAGGCCTGCAGATCATTCCATTTCACTAGCCTTCGTGATTAGTTCAGGGCTGGGTCCATGGCCAAGCTGGGCCAACCTGACTCTTCCCTGGGAGTTCCCTGTCAACTCCATCAGGAAAATGCTCCCTCCTTTTCTGAGCGTTCAAGCTGGAGCCACCCAAGGCCAGTTAGCTGTCCCCATGAAGGAAAAATTCTACAATAGAAGAAAATGAGGCCAACAAGCCAAGTGAACCAGAGATCAAGTAGAGATGAGAGATGGAGAGAGACACGGACAGATACAGAGAAGGAGAGAACTTTGATATCTGAGCCCCTGGACCCAACCTTGTCTGAGTATCCATCCTTGGAGGAAATGAAATATTATATTTAATATCATTTATATCATCATTTAATATCAATCTTATTTCATGTCTGTTTGAAAATGTAGTTTAAACAATAAATAAGAAGTCTTGCAAGAATAAGAAGTCATTGCTATGAGGGCTTTTGAGAATGCAAAGCATCAGGCTGAATATAATTTTTTGTATGGCAAAGACTAAGAGTAAGTTGGAAGGTACAAGGAATAGAAAGAGAGAGAGAGAATATTAACCATATGGAGTTAAGATCTTATTTCAAATTACATTTATTCTTATTTTGTATCTTGTCATGATGATATTGAGTAGTTTGTATGCAAGAAGCTCTCCTATAAAATTCTATTCTAACTACAATAGTTTACTGTTTTATAACCCTTAACCTTGAGACTATGATGCCTGTTTATTGTAGGAAATTGTATTTACTCATTGTAAGTTTGTTATAGAAAATTGAACTTTCCATCAGCTTTGTAATATTTAACCTGCTGAGTATGAGTTCAGTGGTTTTGTTTTATTTAAACCAACCAGCAAATGTAAGTGTGGTAGAATTTCTTGGCACTTGGAAAAAGTATTTGTAAGTTCTTTCCCCCTTGTAGAAATTATACAAGGAAAACAAGTACTAATTATAGCTGACTCACATTAAAAACACAATGCAGAATTTAAACTTTTTCTGCCACACCTTGGACTTTTCAGTTACACAGAAGACCAATACATTGTCCTTTCTCTGCCGTGTGCAACCAAGAATCCTGATTAATGTACCTTCCAAGGAGGAGTGGTGAGGGAGGCAGGTTAGGTGGATTGGCAGGGTCATACAGGAGCACAGATAAGCTGATCTGTGGGGTTCCGCATGCCCTGCCCTCGTTCAGGGCCTGTGGTTACCCCAGACATTTTAAAGAACACTGGGCATCACAGCTGATCTAACACTGATTCCCAGAGATCCAGATGCCCATAAAGTCCACCGGTTAAAGTGGGAGTGTGTGGCGTTGGGGGCAAATAAAGATCTGAACCTGAATCCACCTCACATAAGGTCCAGTGAGGCCCAAGCTCTATCCTGTGATCATTCCCCAGTTTGTGAGGTGTAGCCAGAACTCACAGCTCCAGCCACTCCTGATCCCCACCCTGTATGGGTGAAGAGTTTTTTTTCAAGGGAAAGACCTAGTGTGAGCTCCTGGAGTCTCCCTCTCCCTCTAAACAAAATAAAAGGTATCCTATCTCCCTGGGACAACTGCATATGTTGGCAAAACCACTAACAACGTGAACTATACAGGATTAGTGACTCCCATCTCATATCAATACTTCCTCATTTCTTTTGGCCACAGCCTTGGAGAATGGCAGTGGATCATCACACGCTTCCTTAGTGACGACCGTTTGCATCTGTTCCTCCAGATGTGCTTAGATCATACATGTCCACACAGCTCCCTGCATGGCTGCGCCCCCTCCATGTTGTCTGGCGCTGCTTGATCGAACCATCTGTTTTCAACAATTACACCTTCCAGCTGCTCCAGGGCCAGGTGTGACTGTAACCTCCCATGCCCTCCCGCCCTGCAGTGTCACCCACCCCCACCCCCGTCTCTCTTCTTCCGTCCATTGCTGGATGCTCTTTGCTCCTCAGTATATTCCTTATCGCTCCTAGTGGGATGATGGGATTGCCAGCCTCGGTCAATACTTCTGGGCAGTTTTTACTGACACTACTCACCATGACTCTGTGATTGTGGAAGTAAGGGAGAAGCAGAGTTTACTATAAGTAACTGTAATCTTAGTCAGAAAAAAACACACACCTAAAGCACTCAAATCACTGTTGACTTCTTTTTTAATATTTACTTTTATTTACTGACTTATTTGCCTGTGCCAGTTCTTAATTGTGGCGTACAGGATTTTTTTTTTTTATAGTTGTGGCATGTGAACCCTTAGTTGCAGCATATGGGAGCTAGTCCCTCGACCAGGGATCGAACCCCGAGCCCCCTGCATTGGGAACGGGTAGTCTTAGCCACTGGACCAGCAAGGACGTCCCCATTGTTGACTTTTGACTTGAGTTTTTCTTCCAATCTATACAGAATGCATCCAGAGAATTTTTAAGAATAAGTGGACCCTAACAGCGCCACAGTCTACAAGGGCCTTTTCATGCAGGCTCTCAGCGTAGTCAAAACCACCACCCTCTGACACTGGGAGGAACAAAACCCTCACCTGAACCCTCTCACTCTCATCTATAGCTTGACCTGTCTGCGTCTGGTCTTTCCTCCCGTCCTACAGAAGCTACCTCCTTGGGCTCTGTTTCAAGCTGTCAGTTTTTCAGTTCCATCTGGTTTCACTCTAGATACGGAGGGATGGGGATGAAGATGAGGGCTGTTGGCTGGGAGAATATCAAGAAAGACAAACTCTTCCTACCACCATCACAATCTCCTCTTGGCACCTGGCCAGTGTGTTGTTATGTACAAAGAGCTCTTGTCTCTTTGGTCAGGAATCACATGGCTATATGCCCTTTTGGTCAGCCTGCCCTTTGTGTATCTCAGGCTTCAGGAAGGCAGATACGGGCCCAGAGGGGGTCTTGCGATGCCACCACAGTTGTCATTTCTATCTCAGAGTGGTTTCCACAATTTCCCTCTGATTTTGAGGTGAGATTCTAAACCTCTTTACAGCTCAGGCCTGATCAATCTTCATTTCTTTGTGCCATAAATCTGCAAGCTTGATGGTCAGAGTGAGGTTGAACTCTGGAGTGTGTCAATAGTTTAATCTAAGATGCAGGTAAGTAACACCCATCAGGTAAAAAAAATTCCAGGCGAGACCCAGCGTTTAACCCCTACATGACTGGATCTCCCAGTGCCACCGCTTCCGTCACCCTCTGCTGGACAGGAAGTTGGTCTCTGCACATCATAAGAAAGTGAAAGTCGCTCAGTTGTGTCAGACTCTTTGCGATCCCATGGACTATACAGTCCATGGAATTCTCCAGGCCAGAATACTGGAGTGGGTAGCCTATCCCTTCTCCAGGGGATCTTCCCAACCCAGGGATCGAACCCAGGTCTCCTGTGTTGCAGGTGGATTCTTTACCAGCTGAGCCACCAGGGAAGCCCCTGCACATCAGAAAATCCCCCTAAGTACATAAAATCCCCCTAAATACAAGCTCAACTCTCCTGTGGCTAAAAGTTTCCTGGAGCTCTGGAAGAGAAAGGCACGTGACCCTCAGGATAGCAGAATCCCCTCGAGTCCTTACTCCTTCATCTCTGCTCAAGGCAGAACCCACATCCACCTGTTCTCCCCCCATCCATCCACATCTCAGCCTCCCCCTGCCAGCCTGGCTCTACTCCTTCCCTGCTCTGTATATCAAAATCCTGCCAGCATGAACATACCTCTCAGCAAAGAGAAGCCCAGTCATTAGCTGAACAGCTAAATTAACCAACTGTTGTTCCTCAAGGGGGCATGACCCTGGGGGGACCCCAGTTTATCCCACCACTCCACATTCAAAAGTTAGAAAAAGTCAAAATGCTATCTATGGTAAAACAGTTCCTTGTTTTTGAAATGAAATTTCCCCTCATCCCCAACCCAGATTGAAGAGTTCCATCCATGCCAAAGTTGGGACAGAACCACTCTTTCACCAGTATTCTCAACTCTAAGCTTTTACTTGTTTTTACTAAGCTCTCCTCTAGCAGCAGCACCAATAGAACTTTCTGCAGTGATGGAAACGCCTCACAGATGCACTGTCCAATATGCTAGCCACTAGCCCAGGGGGCTCCTAAGCACTTGGAATGTGGCTTGGGTGACTAAGAAATAAGATTTCTAACTTTCTTTGTTTGTAATTTTATTTATTTATTTTTGGCTATGGTGGCTCTTCATTGCTGTGTGAGGACTTTCTCTAGTTGTGGCAACCATTCTCTAGTTGCAGTGCTCAGGCTTCTCATTGTAGCGCTTCTCTTGTTGCAGAGCATGGGCTCTAGGCTGGAGCTCCAGAACTCGGTCTCAGTAGTTGCGGTGCATGGACTCAGTTGCCCTGTGGCCTGTGAGATCTTCCCGGACTAGGGATGGAACCCATGTCCCCTGCATTGGCAGGCGAATTCTTAACTACTGGGCCACCAGGAAAGTCCTCATTTTAATTTCAATAACCACATGCAACTGTGGCTATCGCTTTGGGGAGCACAACTCTAGTCTAATTCTCCCAATTCTATTCTTCTTAATTCTAAGAAGCTGTCAAAGAAAACTCAAAATTAAATTGACTGTAGGATAGTGCTCAAGATGTTGACTAGTTCCTATAGTGTCCTCTCACTAGAAAAAATTTTTCTCAGGTCTAAGTACCTGAAAAAGCAAAGCTGCTCTTAACAAGTTAGTCTTTTTTTTTTTCAGTCTTAGAGACACTATGAATTGCATACTCAATTTGTTTCCTCTTTCTCTTTGGCTGTCAGGAAGCTCAGTCAAATTTAGAGCCTTTACCTTAGGTGCCTTTGAATTTTAATATCATCCTCAGTTCCATTTATTTCTTTCCTACCCTGTTGTCTTGTATAGGATGGGATGCATATAGAATGCCAACACCCTTCCCCACAAGAATAATCTTTGGGAGGAGATGTCCAATCAGGCATTACTGATCAACTTGGTGAAGCCTGCAGACATGACTCATGAGTTATCTTGGGGAACTGAATGAGGGAAGGGAAGGGATCCAGGGAGTGAGACCCCTATTCTGGTGGGGAAGGAAGGGATTTTCTTTGTTTCAAGGGGGCATTGATGAAGGATGTAGCCCAGAGAAAAAGGAGGGCAAGGGAGTGAAGTTAGCATTTGCTTCTTGAGATACTTAGCTCACTGGTCTCAGGGAAAGTCCTAGTTATTACCCAGTTGTAATTTTTCTGCAGCGTGTATGTGTGTGTGTCTGTGTAGCATTAAATGATTCTTAGTAGATTTACAGAGTTGTGCAACTATCACCACAAAACATTTCCATCACCTCAAAAAGAATCCTTATGTTCATTTCTAGTCACTCCATATTCTCACCAGCAACCACTAACCTACTGTCTCTTTCTGTAGATTTGCTTTTTCTGGACTTTTTATATGTATGGAATCATACAATATGTGATCTTTTGTGTTTGGCTTCTTTCGCTGAGCGTAATGTTTTTGAAGTTCATCTGTAGAAGCGATCAGTACTTTATTTCTTTTTATTGCCAAATAGTATTCTACTGTGCAGATAGACTACATTCTGTTTATCCATTCACCAGTTGATAAACATTTGAGCTGTTCCTGCTTTTTGGGTATTGTGAATACTGCTGCTATGAACTTCTACACATATAAGTTCTGTGGACATATGTTTTCATTTCTCTTGGGAAGATACCCAGAAGTGAAGTTGCTGGGTCACATGGTAAATTTGTGTTAAGAATCTCAAACTGTTTCCCCAAGTGTTGCAGTATTTCACATTCCCACAAGTAATGTGTGAAAACTTGTTTCTCCATATCCTCATCAGCACTCATACTGCCTGCGTTTTTTATTACAGCCATTGTAGTTGATGTGTAGTGGTATCTCATTGTGCTTTTAATTTACCTTTCCCTAATGACTAACAATGAGCATCTTTTCATGTGCTTATTGACCATTCAAATGCCTTCTTTGGTGACATGTTTGTTCAATTCTTTGCCATTTTTAAAAACATTTATTCATTCATTTGGCTATGTCAGGTCTTTGTTGCAGCACAAGGGTTTCTCCAGTTGTGGCATGGGCTCAGTAGTTTAGGCCTGTGGGCTTAGTCGCCCTGTGGCATGTGGGATTTATTTCCCTGATCAGGGATCACACCTGCGTCCCTGCATCGGAAGGTGGATACTTTTTAAAATTTATTTATGTGTTTATTTGGCTCCATCTTCATTGCATCATGTGGATCTTTCGTTGCAGAGCACGCACTCTCTAGTTGTGGTGTGTAGGCTCAGTAGTTGTGGCTTGAGGGCTTAGTTGCTCTGCAGCATGTGGAATCTTCCCAGGCCAGGGACGGAACCCATGGCCCCTGCACTGCACATCAGATTCTTAACCACCGGGAAAATCTCACCCATTTTAAAATTGAGTCATTTGTCTTCTTATTATTGAGTTGTAAAAGTTTTTTACATATTCTAGATACAAATCCTTTTATTAAGCATAAGACTTGTAAATATTTTCTCCTAGCCTGTAACTTGTTTTCACTTTCTTAATGGTGTTCTTCGAATTGAAAAGTTTTTAATTTTTGTGAAACCCAATTTATTATTTTTTCTCACATTGCTTGTGCTTGTAGTATCATATCTAAAAACTCTTTCTAACCCAAAGTCCTGAAGATTTGCTCCTATGTTTTCTTCTAAAAGTTTTATAGTTTTAGCTCTTAGATTTGGGTCTAGGACCCATTTTGAGTTACTTTTTGAGTACAGCATAAGAGTCTAAATTAATATTTTTGCATGTGAATATCCAGTTGTCCCAGAACTGTTGGTTGAAAAGACAATCCTTTCCCCATTGAATTGCCTCGGCACCTTTGTCAAAAATCAATTGATGATAAGTGTGCGGGTTTATTTCTGGGCTCTCAAGTCTGTTTCATTGATTAGTAGGTCTGTCCTACATAGTCTTGAGCACTGTCCTTGTTTTGTTTTGTTTTCAACCTTTTCCATTTTAGTTAACTGGGAGGAGAGGCCAATCCCCTTTTCTTTCCCCAAATTGATATTAGCTCTTGCCAAGAATGTAATCGCCGGGCGTCCTAAAATCAAGCCATCAGATCCTCTCTTTCGAAAATCATTGAGAAGTCATTAAAGGGACTAGGACCATATTCTTATTCAAACAAATCCCAAAGGGGATCAAGAAAGGAACAGACATTCTACCCTTGCCACAATAATCGGATTTACTGACTCCCAGGGAAAAGGGAAGACACGATGCTAATTATGAGGCAGTTAAGGAATTATTTCCTTTCTCAGTATGGCTTTAAAATGTACTAGGCCTAAGAAGTTGTCTTTGAGCTACGGGTATGAATGTATTTGTTTAACAACTTCAGTATTTAAGGAAACCAGTATGGATATGGAATATTGAAAAGAAAATCCTTGAAGCAAAGAAACCCACTTTGAAAAATGGGAAGTAGAATGCCAACACATTTCCCACAAGAATAATTTTTGGGAGGAGGTGTCCATTCAGGCATTATTGATCAAGTTGATGAAATCTGCAGATATGACTCACAAGTTATCTTGGGGAACTGAATGGGGAAAGAGAAGAGATCCAGGGAGTGAGACCCCCATCCTGGTGGGGAAGGAGGGGCTTTTTCGTGTTGCAAGTGTGAATTGACGAAGGCTGCAGTTCAGAGAAAACCTGTATAAAGAGGGTAGGGGAGTGATGTTAGCTTTGGCTTCTTGAGATACTTACTCTCCAAACTCAGGGAAAGTCTTAGTTATTACTCAACTGTAACTTTTCTTCTTCTGCATTGTGATACCTCTTCTAAGCTGCCCTGTCCTACATTAAAGCAAGTCAAACATGGCAGCCCAGCCTCATATGCTGGTCTTGGGAAGAAGAAAAAATGCTATGGTGAAGTGGTGGAGGATTCCACCTCCCACCTCTTTGCTGGGGTTCAAAGGGAGGAAGCAAAGTTTTCTTGAGTAATCTACATCCCAAGTGCCAGGTGGTGACCAGCATTATGAGATTCGATCACCCACAGAGCTTAGAAGAACATTTAAAATGGTGCACCAGCTTCTAACTGAACAATGCAAGGAAGATCTAAGACTGAACCTTCTACTTTTCTGTTTATGTTAGATGAAACTTCTAAAGGGGGTATTGGGGCAAGGGAAACATTTTTCAATGTATTCATTTGTTCATGAATATAAGGAGAATCTTACTGTGTGCCAAGCATCTTATATATATTTTTTAAGTTTTCTATTTTGCTTATTGATTTGTTTTATTTTTGGCTGTGCTGGGTCTTCAGTGCTGCATGCAGGCTTTCTCTAGTTGCGGTGAGCACAGGCTACTCTTTGTTGTGATGCACGGGCATCTCATTGCAGTGGCTTCTCTTGTTGCAGGGCACAGGCTCTAGGCTCACAAGCTTTAGCAGTTTCAGCTCGTGGGCTCAGCAGTTGTGCACAGGCCTAGTTGTTCCTCAGAATGTGGGATCCTCCCAGACCACGGGTTGAACTGGAGTACCCTGCACCGGCACATGGATTCTTAACTACTGGACCACCAGGGGAGTCCCATATATGTTTTTAATAAGTCACCTAAGCCTTTTAAAAAAGAAGGTAGGGTATAGAAAGAGGGAAAAGAACTCAATAAATCTTGGTTGAATAGATGAACTTCAAGAGCCAGATGGCATGAGCCTTAAATGAGCAGGAATTTTTCCATGAGGCTGAAAGGAATAATGATGTGGGAGTGGCTTTTGTGAGCAGGAAGGCTCTTCCCTGCCTCCTTAGTCTGCACTTGTGGAGAATGACAGCTTCCCTGGAGACAGTTGCCAGGCCCTCAGTGAGGCAGAAATTGGAGGAAGGACTTCTGAAGAGGCTGAGGGTATCCAGAGGACTACAAGCGAAGGCTGGGGAGGGAGCAGTGTGAAGCTGGATCAGGAGAAAGGAAGTGCAGAAGGAGGTTGATGGATGATGAAGCTGGCACTCATTCAAACAGTAGCTGAGGATTACTAGGATATGGTACCCCAGTGGGATTAGCTTTTAAATGGTCCTCCAAACCAATGCTATTAGAGTCTTGGTTGTGCTAATTCTGATAATCATCAAATAGCTTCTATCTTCAAGAACCTGTGATATAAAGCTCAGATGACGCTCTTTACAAACACAATGTTATGTCATTCCTACAATGCTACAAAGTAGGTAGTATCCCCCTTTTACAGAAGAGGAAAGTGAGGCTTAAACAAGAGAAGTAATTTGTCCAAGACCAGATAGCTTGTAAGTGCCACAGGCATAATTCAGGCCAGGTCTGGTATGTCTCCAAAGGTTGGCCTGCCCCTAGTAACTGATTCATCCTGTGTGGCCAGTTCAGCCTGGGGTGTCTGGTGGCACTGGCAGCTTTGGGGAGCCCTTGGAAACCTGGAGGTGTCTGTGGTATAAACCTGTGCAGATCCAAAGCCTTGGTCAGAAGCCCCTACCACACTTATGAATCCCAATGCCCACGTGGCTAGGAACCCCCATGGACTCTACCCACCTTCCAGACAGGGTGAGGGGCCCAGATATGTTTGCATAATTATATGTGGAAGAAACAGGACACTGTAAGAATGTCTAACAAACAACCCTGACTTACATCAGGGAAGGCTACCCCAAGGAAATGATGCTTGCACCAAAAGTTGAAGAATGAACTAAAAGGTGAAGTGATGTAGTAGAAAAGTCTTCTACAAAGAAAGGTTCAGGGACTTCCCTCATGGTCCAGCGGCTAAGATTTCACATTCCCAATGCAGGCGGCCCGGGTTCAATCTCTGATGGGGGAACTAGATCCCGCATGCTGCAACTAAGAGTTCACATGTTGCAACCAAAGATCCCGCTTGTTGAAACTAAGTCCTGGCACAGCCAAATAAATAAATATTTTTAAAAAGAAAGGGCAAAGGCCTGGTGGTTGGGGTGGGGACACACGTGTTTGAGGAATTGTAAGGAACCTAGTGCAGATGCAGGGCACTGAGCAGTGGAGAGCATGGTGCTGGATGATGTGGGAGGCAGGCAAGGGGAGGGCGTTTAGTACTTGTTAAGGAGTTGGCTCTTTATCCCAGAGCAATGGGAAGTCATTAGAAGGTTTTAAAAGGGGAGTGAATGACATGATAAGACTGGAGCAGGGCAGGGAAGATTAGTGAGATCAGTTAAGAGCCACCGTAGGAGTCCAGATAAGAGGTAACGGTAGCTTGGACCAGTGAAGTATTGATAGAGATAAACACAATGGGGTAGATTAGAGGTGCTTTGGAGGTAAAGTAAACAGGATCTGGGGATGGTTCTGAGGATTCTGGTTGGCCTATTAGGTGGACAATGGTGCCATTCACCGAGACAGAGAACCCCAAGAGAACGAGAACCATGTGTTAGGTCTCAGACATGTCCAGGTTGAGGTCCTCTGAGAGATGGAGGTGGAGATGACGAGGCTGTTGGCTAGGATCCTCCTGGTCAGAGCTTAGACAGGAAGTTCTCCAGGCTGGATGCATAAAGGTGTGAATCATCAGCAGATGAGTGGTAATCGAAGGTGAAGCACAGATGAGATCACCAGGGAGGGTCCACAATGAGAGGGAGAAAGGCCTAGGAATGAGCTCGAGGAACACAAGCATTTAAGGGAGGAGGGTGACCCTGCAAAGAAGCCTGAGAAGGAGACAAAAGAGACAAACCAGGAGAGTATGGTGTCAAGGGACTCAAAGAAGCTAATGTTTTAGTTTAGTAATCAAGACGATTAGTAAGATGAATGCTGGGGGAAAATGCCCATCGTGTTTTGTGGCATGGAGGACCCCATTCAAACATTATGCTCTGGGGAAGTTGTGGGAGGTGAAAGTGATATTTGACTGAATGTCGGAGTGGACAGGAATGCCCAACGGCCAACAGTGGGAAGGGAGCCAGGGTTAAGGTTGCAGGGACAGGTTGGTGGAAAAGATCCAGGTAAGGGGCGGGGGTGAGAGGAACAAACGGAGAACTCAGAGAGAGGGGATAACAAGAGGGGCAGGAGGGGCTAGGCCATCAAGGAGGCGCAGGAGATGGGAGGAGGGGTGTTTCCTCTGAAGCAGCGGGGGTGGGGGGCGACGGTGTAGGGAGACATGTGACTGTGCTAGTCGGACACTGGGGGGTTTAATCCTATAAAGGAGCAGGCCAGGTCACGTCTGCCAGCAAGGAGGAAATGGGCTGGCTGGAGGCTTAAAGAGAATGGTGAAGGTTGAAAACAGCCATTGCAGAGAGGTAGGGTTCCAAGCTGTGGGGAGAAAGGTGTCGAGGGCCCGCCTGCAGTCAGCGGCTATGATTTATGGGAACAGCACTCTGACCCCTGGAGTTACTTGACTGCTTGAGCAAGCACAAGAAGGCAGACAGGAGGGCGCATCCGGAGCTGGGGGTCTGCCAGACAGATACCATCAAAAGGCAGAGAGGCAAAGGGACTTGGGGGATTGACAAGAGTGTAATTAAAACATTAGGCCTTGGCACCTAGGTGGGACGAGAAGAAAAGTGAAGGCAGGAGAGAGCGGATACATTAGAAGAACACAGGCCCACAGCGGAGAGATCTGAGGAGACCCAACAGTCATCTCATCTCCAGGTCCCCTGAGCGAGGTGGGAGCAGTGGGGCTGGGGTGAGGGATGGTCGAGGCTGGTGTGTGAGGGTAAGAACAGGGGGCCCAGCAGCCTGCTGATGGGGATGTAATGAGGTCAGAACTGGTCTGTGTGCGCTGGCACCAAAGGGACTCAGGTGGAGGGCGGGAAGTGGAAAAGACTACTGAGAAGTCCATTAAGCTGCAAACAGGCACGGCCATCGGACTGGAAAGTAGGCAGGCGAACAGTCATTGTGCATGCATGCCAAGTCGCTACAGCTATGTCCGACTCTTTGTGACACTGTGGACCACAGCCTGCCAGCCTCCTCTGTCCATGGAATTCTCTAGGCAAGAATAATGGAGTGGGTTGCCATTGCCTTCTCCAGGGGATCTTCCCGACCCAGGGATCGAACCTGTGTCTCCCACATTGGCAGGCAGGTTCTTTACCACTAGTGCCACCTGGGAAGCCCAGTAGTCATCATGTCAAGAGCAACTTCAGTGGAGTGGTGGTGCCAGAATACACATCACAGTGGGATGAGTGTGCACAGGAGACAGGAGAGTGGAGGTTCCCTGTGTCAACAGCTCGTGGGTTCACAAGGATGGAGAACAGAGAAAAGCTCCTTCTCTCCCATTCTGGAGGGGCTGGTGGAGTCAAGGGAAGGGAGTTTTTAGGATGGGAGAGACTTGAGCGTGACGGAGAGTTGATAGGAATGATACAGTAGAGGCTGCATGTGGGGTCAGCCCCTGCCATTGAGGGGCGCACCTGAGGAGGGAGAAAGGGTAGAACAGGCAGGGTGGGTTTCTGGATTTGATCATTGAGGGTGGGGGTGTCCTCCCCTGGATAGCCTCTATTTTCTCAGAGCTTGAGGGGAAGTCATCAGCAGAATGTTCTATTGAGATATTAACTCCTGTCTCATTTACACACACACCCTCCCTGCTCCCCGCCCCCTGCTCTCCCGCCCCCCACCCTGCAGAGTGACTCACAGGCAGGAGTGAAAGGCATTAGCCAGGCTTTTGCGTTCCAAGGCCAGGGCCTTTTTCCTCCCACTCAACACCTGAGATGGTACACAGACAGTTTTGTGGTGCTGGCGTCTGAGTTCTTTCTGACTGGGCTGAGAGGGAGAACACCACCGGGTCTTAGGGAGTTGGTTCTCCAGCATGGAAAAGGGGGGCAGGAGGATAGGCGTTCCCCATCCCACTCTGGCATGCACCCCCCCACCCCCAGGAAAATGACTATGTGTGACTGCAAATACCAAGGACTAAGGGCTGCGACTTTGAGGGTCTATGAGAGAAACCCCCATAAAGAGCCAGGGGTTGGGGAGTGGCTGCAGATGGGGGACAAACAGTGGAAGCCCCATGGCAGGGACGGCTGATGTCTGCAACAGCAGCGCCGGCCTGAAACAGACCTCAGCCTTTCTCCTCAAAGAGGAGCACAGACTGAGCATCTTTGTGAGCCCCCCGGTGTTCTTGGATCACTGGAGGGAGGTGAAGGAGAGCTGTGAGTGATATGGAATTCTCACAAATCTGGTGGGTAGGGACTCAGGCTGAATTTAATTTGATTTAGACCAACCAAGAGATGACTAAGAGCTGTATTTACGTCATGAGTTGGAGCAGAACGTCCAGTGGGCCCAGGACCTGGACAAAGGGTGAACAGTGAGTGGGAGCTGACATCTGGCTCTCCCCTCACCCTGCCCCCCTGGGGCTGGAGCTCGGCAGACACAGACCTACCACGTGGTAGCACTCGGCCTTCACAGATGAGCACAAGGACGTCCCTCCCCGCCAGGCTCAGTAGCAGGGCAACGGGTCAAGTCCGCATGGACCCCGAGCTCAGAGTTTGGCAGTCTGGACCGAGTCTTGGCTCCTCTCCTTCCACAGTGCTCAGGGACGCACAGGCCCAGCCACCTGAGGCTCTCATCTACGTGCCCCCAGGGCCCAGGCCTTGTGTTTAGTCCCAGGCACTGGGCACACTGAGGTCTGGGCCGGCTGCTTGCAGCCAGTCTCACCCCCCACCTCAGCAAACACCTGAACCACGTATGGTTCTGAAAGATGGGCGAGCAGGAGGCTGGAGACCAATGGTTTGAGCTTCTGAGAACCCTGTGTCCCTGAGGGGGTTGAAGCAAGAGCCTGGTTGGTGTAGCATTGAGTGGGGCTGCCGACTTCAGCCACAGGAGAGTAAGGCTTTGGCCCACGGGGCTTTCCAAGTATTAGGTTCACAGACCAGGCAGTGCTGAGCTGAGGGAACTGGGCCGTCAGAGCTGCAGACCCACTGAGGCCCAGGCTGCAGGCACACACGTCAGCAAATACCACAAGCCCCTCTCAGGCCAGGCCAGGCTGACAGAAGCCCCAGGTGTGGATGAGCTCTGAGGCTTGGTCAGGGAGCCTTCCTCACCTGGTCACTTATGTCTGACGGTCCCTGAGCACAGAAGGGGAAAATCTATCTTTTCATTCCTTTAACAAATATGTACTGAGCAGCTTTTGTGTATCAGGGCCCAGTACTGGCCACTGGGGTATGGCAGTGGACAAGGCAGGCTCCCTCCTCCTGCCCTGTCCTCAAGGAACCCACCACCTTTAAGGTGGGGGGACAGACACAGATACTAATGGTGGTGACATCCAGGGTTTAGAGTTTGGGCAGGCAAGACCCAACTCAGCAAGAGGTTAGAGGTGGCTCCCTGAAGGAAGTGATAGTTCCAAATAGGTACCATTGTTTCCAGGGTACTGACCCCACTCAACATAGTCTTCATAAATACATATATATATATATATATATATATATATATATAGAGAGAGAGAGAGAGAGAGAGAGAGAGAGAGAGAGAGTGATAAGCCACTGTCACTGACTGGGATCTTTTTTTTAAATATTTTATTTATTTATTTGGCTTTGCTGAGTCTCAGTTGTGGCATGCAGGATCTTTTGTTTAGGCCCATGGGATCTTTAGTTGCGGCATGTGGGATCTAGTTCCCAGACTAGAGGAACCTAGAGCCCTAGGTTCCCAGGGCTCAAACCTAGGCCCCCTGTATTGGGAGTTCAAAGTCCTAGCCACTAAACCACAGGGAAGTCCGACAGAGTAAGTCTTAAGAGGTGTTTTTTATGACTGTATGTGAGAGATTTTTGTGTGAATTGAAGCCCGAAAGTCAAAAGAACTCTACCTCTGTTGCTTTCCCATCTCCTCCCCTCTCCCCTTATTCTCTCTCCATCCCCCATTCCTGCTCACCTCCCTTGGGATGATCTCTAGCCCCTTTCTATATTTCAAATTTTACAGGTTGCATTAGATGAGGGTGCAGGGAGATGCCCTGTTTCTGGCCCAGTGACTGATTGAATGAGGTGCTGCTGCCTGAAATGGGACTGCTGGGGGCCAGCAGATCTGGGGTGGGAGAGACAGTGAATTCAGTTTACCTGACGGACAACCGGGGAGTGGTCTAGAGAAGACTCTTGGAAATATGGGTCCTGTGCTTAGAACAGGGCTTCCCTGGTGGCTCAGACAATAAAGAACCTGCCTGCAATGCAGGAGATTTCCTGGGTTGGAAAGATCCCCTAGAGAAGGGAATGGCAACCGACTCCAGTATTCTTGCCCAGGAGACCCATACCAGGGAGACAGATTTGGAAGTCATCAGCATTTGGTTGGTGGTGGTGGAGACCGTCCATGGGCAGAGAGCAAGAAGGGACAGTATAGACAGACCCTGGGAGGAATAGGAAATGGTAAAAAAGAGACTGAGAAATGGCAATCAGGGAAGGAGTGTAGGCTATTGAAGCCAAGAAGAACTGTTTTCACGAGTCAGCAGGGAGCAGGCATCACTGGCCGGAAAGTATACTTTTTTAAATTTAGAAGAAACCCTCCCCCGAAGCCTAATCTCACTCCACTTCTGAAAAGCAGGCCAAAATGTCTAAAGATGCAAAAAACTTGCAATACCTCCTCCACAGGACACCAAAATTATCAGTGGATAAAAAACCACAGACTAGGAATGTTCATTTTTGATCCATTTGTCATCTGGAATCCAGATCTGATTGTTTGCCCAGAATCACTCCCATCCCCTTCTCATACACGAGGGGGCGCACACACACCGCTTCTAAATTCAAGTCCAGGGCAAAAGCAGGCAGTGAGTTAGGTGATAACCAGAACTCCACTCAGCTCACAGCCCCAGGCCCCCCACCTCTACCTCTGCCCTGCACATTACACTATGCTCCTGGGATCCAGGTGCTTCAACAATCTCCAGACTTTATTTTTCACCTGACCCCCAGACTCATAGAGATATCCCAGAGACTTCACAGATCAGAGACCCCATAGGGGTCCTCATCTGACCTAGGCAGTTGGGGTAGGCTCCCCATCTTTCATGAGGGGGGCAGGCAGGAGAGGGCTGATGTGACGTGGGCTGCATGGTAGGTCTGAGATCAGAGGGTTTGGTGCCAAGGTGTGGCTCTTGGTTTGAACCTCACCAAGTTCCTATGAGTTAGGACCTGTAGTAAATCTTCTGGTAAGTTATTGGTTTAGCCAGAGATTTATAGGGTGAGCATTTAAGTTTGATATGAGGAGTCAGAAATTCAATACAGAAGTTTATATCAGGCTTGGAGGACACTATCAAGTGCTGAACTAAGGACCAATTCAGGACCTGACTCAGGTCCACAGTCGGCATTGCTGATTTTGGGGTGTTGGCCAGCCTCAGGCTGGGGTTGACATTGGGTCAGAGGAGTAGAGAGTGAGTATGGGGCTGCAGTGGATTTGTGTGGAGCTTCTACAAAGCCAGTCTCATAAATCTTAGGTTCCAAGATTACCACTAGAAGTGAGCCAAGTTAGGGTCTTAAATGGCCCCTCAAATGGATGAGGTCTGAGGTCAGTATTTGTATTAGTGTCCATTTCTGGGGACTCAATCCTAGTTCACAAAGTGTGTTGGCATTGACCTGGGGCTGGGACTGCAGTATCAGAGTTTTATGGAAAGGCTTGGGGTTCATAAAAAAGTGCTGGGTAGCTACCATAGCAAGGTAGCTATTGGACTTTAAGGTTCACACAGGGATTGGGGCTCAGCATTGGTACTGGAGTCCATTTAAGGACCAGGGTTGATGCTGGGGTCACGATCAAGTAGAGGTGATAAAGGGGTTTTAGCCTAAGAATTGGTATTTCACGTTAATATAGGGGTTCAGATTAAAACTACTACTAGAGCCATTTTCACCGCACATTTAGGGGTTTGGACTTACTATTGATTTGGGGGTGGGTTGGGGGTGCTCAATAGCAGGTTCAAATCTCTACGGAGAGAAAATGGGGTCCTAGAGTAATATCAGGTTCACATTTGGATTGGGAGTCTCTAATAGGATTCGGACTTCGTATGGAAGTTTGGGTCGTCTGCCCATGCTCATTATTGGGGTTCCGGTTCTGTATTGGGGTCCAGGTCGGATTAGACGCGGGGTTGGGTTGCGGTCTCGGGCCTACGCTGCTCAGCAGCTCTACGAGCGAGAGTGCACGAGGGGAGGGGCGGCGCCGGGGACGCGCACGGCAGGGGCAGGGGCGCGGGCGTGGGCGCGGGCACGCGGCTGGAGCTGGCGCGGGAGCGGCGGAATCGGTGGCGGCGGCGGCAGAGGCGGCGGCTCCAGCTCCGGCTCCGGCTCCAACTCGGGTGGCGGTGGCGGGAGTGGGATCCGGTGGCGGCGGCGGCGGCGGCAGAAAAGGAGCGGGAGCAGCGGCCCCAGCGGCTTGGGGGGGGACATGCGGACCGACGGCCCCTGGATAGGCGGTGAGTGACCCCCGGGCCCCCTTCCAGTTCCGTCTGCATCGGTCCCTTCTCCACTCCCCCGCCCTCTCCCCGCGTTCGCCGAGCGGAGCTGGGGGCGGTCCCGGGGGGCTGGGGGCGCCCCTTAGGCCGGGCCGCGCCCCCACCTGCCGCGCCTGCCGCCTCGGCTAAGAGCCCCCACCAAGCCCGGCGGCTCCTCCCCGCGTTACCCCGCGGCAGACGGACCCCCCCACTGACCCTGCCGCCGGCTGGCTAGCTCCCTGCTGCCCCTCGCCGCCATCCCCTTTCTGCGCCTCGCCCCCTCCCTCCCGCCGCACCTGAGCCGCAGCCCGCGCCCCCCCGGCCCCCCCCCCCCCCCCCCCCCCGCCCAGCGCAAAGTTTCCCTTTTGCGTCGGGGCTCCCCCTCCTGGGGCCCCGCCTCGTCTGCCCGCGCCACCGGCGCGGACACGCTCCGGGGGCGGCCCTCAGCCTCCCACCGCCTCCCCAGCCACGGGCGGGTCCAGGCCGCGCCCCCGCCCCCGCCGCACAGGCGCCCCCTCCCAGCCGGCTGGGGATCCGCAGCCGCCGCGCCCCCCGTCTTGCTCGCGGCCCGGGCGCACGTGCCGTCCCGGGGTGCGCGGGGCGCGAGTTTGGAAACCCCCAACCCCCCCTCCTCCCCGCGCCCAGGTCGCCGGCGCGGGCTGGGGAGGAGCTGGGCCGGGCTGTACTCGCCCCTCCCCGGGTGCAGTGACCCGAAGGCCCTGGGGCGACCTGTCCCGTGAGGACGTGTCCACTCGGGCCCGCTCCGGAAAGTTCACTCAGTCGCCGCCCGGCGTCCCGTCCCGTGCTGGCGTGCCCCGGCCTTCATCGCTGTGCCCACGATCCTGTCTCGGCTTATTTCCTCTTTTCCCTCCGTGTTTCCGTTTCTCTACGCCCTTCAAAGCCTCTGTATCTCTTGTCTCCCCGTGTCGCGGCCTCCCACTTTCAACCCATTCCGCCCCCCAAGCAATCCCGGGGTCTCTCTGCCGTCTGCGACTCCCTCCGGGGGTCTCCCTGTTCTGTCTCGCTGGGCCTCTGTGTTCTTTCTCCCGGCTCTCCGTGCTCTTTGCCGGGTCTCTGTGTTCCTTCTCTTGGGTCTCTGTGTTCTTTCCCTGGGTCTCTCTGTGCTCTTCCCGGCTTTCTGCTCTCTCTTCCCAGGTCTCTCTGTGCTCCCTCCCCCATCTCTGGGTCTCCCTTCCCGGGTCTCTGTCGGGTGTCTTGCTGGTCTCTTGGTGTCTCTCTCTCCCACGGACTGGAATCTCTGCCGCCCCTTTGCAGAGACCCAGACCTCCTCCTTGTTCCTCTGGAATGCTGCCCCTCTGGTTCTTCCACCCCAGGGTGGGGGAGGGGCTGGTTTTTCTCCTCTTTTCAACACCCCCCCACCCCCCAGTGCAGGGCCCCCGAGTTGGAACAGGTTGATGGGTGGGTGCCGGGTACCTGTCTGAGCTGTGGAATGGAAAGAAGGCTGCTGGCAGGAGTGGGGGGGAGGGTCCTCTGGATTCCCCTGGGGGCCCCGGGGGGGGGGGGGGCGGGCCCCGGAGTCTGGACTGCGGAAGTGTTGGTGCTGAAGACTCCCCTTGGGATCCCAGAGTGACCTGGTGCGGGATCTGGCCAGAGAATCCAGAGAAGTGCATTGGGGTGGGAGGCCTGGAAAAGGTTCCAGGGGATCCTCAATGGTGAAGGATCCCTCGAGAAGGCAGGAGATCAGCTGAGGGATCCTTTGAGAGGCATCAGGCATCCAATGGGATCCAGAGCAAGGTTCTGTCAGAAAAATCTCAGGAAATTCTATGCTTGGCTCCTTATTAACTCTTGCTTCAGGGAGCAAGAAAATCCCAGTTTTTCGCTGATGGTATGAATGAGCGTAGGGCTTCAGGAAGGAGCAGGTGAGCCTCCCCAAGCACAGCTCCCCCATATCCGCAGCCCCAGCCCAGGCCACACACTCACACCCCCCTATTTCCACACTTAGCTCACCCTCCCACCCCCACCTCCACTCCACATCCACTTGTCTCCCCAGTGCCCTCTCATTTGCACACTTGGGCCTGCGTAGCAGCCAGAGCTCCAAAATCTGCTGTGTTTGCACACCCATGTCCCAGTCTGTGTGCTTGTTTACACTCTCACTGCACCCCTGTGCACAGCCTAGGAAGGGTGTGTGTACATGTGCAGCCTCGTGCATTCTTGTGCACATATTTTCTCATACATTTTTGCTTGCTCAGTTTCCCCTTGTCATTGGAAACATCTCTGCAGTTCTGTTTTCTTCTTGCTCTTCTTCTTCCCTCTTTTTTCCCTTTAAAAAGGAAATAGTTTTCATATAATTTCTTCCTCTCTCCTTCCTCCTGCAGCTCCTGGCCTCCCCTCTGGTCAGCCTTGTGCACATAGTGAGCGTGTGTATGGTGTCCCGGCTTCTAGGAGAGGAGCCTAGGTTTGGGTGCTGGTGAAGCAGTTGGGGAGGGGGTTTCGGGGAGGAGGGGAGCGTTGCAGTAAGAGCAGCCTGGCTGCTTTTCTTGGGAATTTTATTTGTGTGCAGCAAAATGCTGGCCTTTGCTCTCTGTGCTCCCTCCACTCTTGTTCTTGTCAGTCCTAACTGTGGAAGTCCAGTACAGTCAGCAGGAGATAGGACTGGACCTCTTCCTACAGTGGCTGTGACACAAGCTACAGCCCCTCCACTTTCCAGTTTGAGACCTTGGGGAGATCCCGTTCTCCCTGAGTCTCAGTTTCACCCCCTATAAAATGGAAGATGTCATCCAACCCTAGCTGGGTGCTAAGGCTGTCGTGGGAATCCCCTGTGTGGCAGTGTATCAGCAGCAGTGGCGATTGCTTCCTGTGTGACTGACACTGCTGTATGCTTGGACCAAGCTTGCAGCCAGGGCCCTGCCCTTGAGAAGCTCATGGTCCCTGGGGAAACAGACTGCATTATGAGAATGCAGAGCAATTCAGTAACCTCTTATTGATTGCCGACTGTGTGCCAGACTCTGGGCTAGGCACTTTCAGCTGGGCTGCCATGCTTCCTGTGGGACTAACTGCCATGTAGAATAGGCAGCCCACTCCTTAGGAACTGCTGAGGTTAAGCCCAGCGTCAGCTTCACCTAAAGCAGCCGCCATTCTGAACTGAGGTTAGAAGATTGGAGGAGTTCACCATAAGTTCAGAGATCAAGATGAGATGAGTCCCAAAGAAAACCAAGAAAATGGGCTATCTGAATTGGGTTTTGAGGGATGAATAGGAGTTTTCCAATTGAGGAAAAGGCACTCCAAGCACAGGAAAAAAAAAAAAAGTATGTCTAAACACCCAGAGGTCTTATCACTTGTGGCGTGTTCAGAGATGGAGCAAATCTAATGCCCTGTTAAGTAACTATGACTTTACTCTGAACACAAAAAGGGAAACACCAAATAATTAAAGCTTGAATGAGAGGGATGGTTGTGTGGAATGTGCTGTGATCAGATTCATGTTTCCAGAAGAGGATTGTGTCACTGCGGGAAGTAAATGGAAACAGGATACCCAGTGAGGAGGAGGGTGAAGGTAAGTCAGATGAGAGAGAATGGTGGTTTGGTAGCATGGAGCCATTTAGAAGGCACACATTTATTAGAACAGGATGATTTATTGGATGTGGGAGTGAGGGAGAAGAAGGGGTCTAGGTTCCTGGGAGTGACTGGATAGGGCTTTCACTGAGCCAGGGACTTGGAGATGAGAGGTGGATTTGGGGAGAGACAGATAATAAGCTTTTGAGATGCTTGCAGCATTTGAGGGTGAAATGAGGGGGTCTTTTAGGAGGGAGATGTGTGTGAGAATCTGGAGCTCAGGAGAGAAGTCTGAGAAAGGATGGAGAGTTATATGAGAGTGTGTAGACCTGTGCCCAAGAGAAGACAGCTTCACTGGTAAAAAGTGCAGACTCTAGTTTCAAACTGCTGGGTTCAAAACCACTTAGTAGCAGTGTGGCCTTGAGCAAGATGCTTAACATCTGTGAATTCATTTTCCCTTATATCAAAGTGGATATAACAGAAGTCCATATCTTGTGCAGCGGTTAGAAGATTGAAGTTAATACGCAGAAAGTGCTTAGAATAGGGCCTGGCATCTAGTAAGTATTGCTGTCTCAGTGTTAGCAGTTCTTATTATAATAATCATCAAAGGGGGCGGTGCAAACCCACCCCATCAGAATCACAGTGGGACGGGCTTTTAAAACTCTTTGGGCATCTGCTCACCTAAAGTAGCTGCAGTTCTGAGCTTTGGTTAGCAGGCTGGAGAGTGCCTCGCCCTCAGCCCTCATGCCATCTCTGGGATCATGTGTGTTGCTTAGGTGTATCTGACCTTCAGGTGGGCTAGTGTGAGAAGACTAGAGGATGAAGCCTTGGGGAAGAGACGTTGGGAACCGGTGGAAGGGGATTCTGAGAAGGGGTGGCCTCAGCGTGTTGGGTCCCCTGTCTCCCCACCCGCCCTGGCCCAGGGCGTCAGGTGAGGTGTCTGCCTCTGAGGTTCAGATGTACCCAGACTCTGTCCCCAGTGTTCAGATCTGTGAACAGCGGTTTCAGATCCTTGGCAGTGTTTCATCTACTTCTGGGGACTGTTCTGGTGCAGCCATGAGGGCTGCCTGGGAGCCGCTTGAGAGAAGTGTCCGTGCTCCTCTAGACTTCAGCTTGCTCCTGGTCCTGCTGCCAGGCCGGCTTCCAGACTTGGCAAATGACGAGAGCCCTGCCAGAGGCTAGCCCTGGCTTGGTGCCAAGGCCTGCTCACCTGATCCTGGTCACCAATGCAATCTCGTTCCTGAGGCCTTTGTGGGTGCCAGCTGGTGATTCCTAACTTGGGTCCAGTACCAGCCAGGCCCTTTCTGAGTACCCCTCCAGTTGGTCTCCTGGGTGTGCCCGGCAGCCCTGGTTGATGCTGTGTCTGGGGTGGTTCTGGGAGCTCTGCAGGTGATCGTGATGGGTGATTCTGATCACTCTCTTAGGTTGTTTTGGGCACTGGTGGTTCCAGGTGCTATTCTAGCTCTTCTGGAATCCTGTTTGTGCTTTAGGGTCTTTCCACATGCAAAGTTCTCTGCCTGTTTTGTCTGTCCTCTGACCTACGTCCAGGCCATTCAGGGCACATCCTCCTCTATCCAGGGGTAGCTCCTGCTCAGCTTAGGTCCAAGCCCCAGGCCCACTGTTCCTTGTGTGGCCTTGAGCTTGGTGGTGGTGCAGCTAGCTTGTGGGACCCTCCCCATTCTCTGCCTTGGACTCTGCCCCAGGGTCCCTGAGCAGCAGTGGAGCTGACAGCCTCCCGCCTGGCCCTGTGAGGCCCCAGTGGGCATCCCCAGACAAACGGGCCTTTGAGACATGGAAGCTGGTTTGTCTGGCCAGACCCACCTGGCAGCCTGTGTGCCAGGAACAGGGGCCACAGGGAGCTTTGTGGAGAAGCCGGTGGGCTGGGGGCTGGAAGCGTGTGACCATCCCAAGGCCCAGCGCTTTGGGCTCTTGGGAGAGGGGGCAGTGGAGGTAGGAGAGGATGTGAGCTTCAGGGTCAACACGAATGGTCCTGGGCTGGCCAGGCCTGTCCTGGTCAGTCAGAATGGGCCTCCGGCCTAAGGACATCCCCTGTGTTACAGAGGTGGTCAGTCTCAAGTGAGGCTGATTCCCAGGTGTCAGGTGTGGGGGATTGGCCTCGGGGGGCTCCCTGACCCAGTCCTATGGGTCCGTTTGCGGAGGAGCCAGGGTGGAACTGCCGTGTAGGGCAGGATCCCTGTGTGCGTGGGGGCGTGAGGCTGAGGAGCAACCCGAGTGAGGTGCCGCCCGAGTGGAGCGGACAGTGGGGAGATGGTTGCTGGGCAGGAGGGAGGGGGCTGTGAGAGCTGTGGGCAGGTCAGACCCTTCCCCCACCCAGGAGGGGACCCATGCCAATAATAGGTGCTCAATAATAGTTCTAGAAGGACGGGGCTGGGCCCTGTCACTGTGTGTGTGCCAGTGGAAGAGGCATCTGGGGCACACCTTCATTTTACAAATTATAGAGCAGCACAGAGTCAAAAATAAACATTGCTTCTAAAGCTTCTTTGAAGGCTCTATGGATGCTGGCGCGGTTCTCCCCAGGTTGGGCTGTTTTCCGTGAACTCATTCATGCGTCCATCTGCCCAGTCAGCGTATATTGACAGAGCACCTACTATGCGCTGGCCTTCTGCTGGGAGCTTGGGACCTGGAGCTGAGCCGGCACGCACCAAGCTTATTATGCTTGTGACTCAGCGGCCACTCAGCAATTGTGTAAATAAATAAATCATCACATCTGCGGTCACTGCTCCGAGGCAAGGTCCAAGTGTGTAGCCTGCACATCCTCCCTGAGAAAGTGCTCTCGGCTCTGAGAGCCGAAGGATCACTGGCTAGAACAGGTGGGGAGTGCAGTCCTGGCAGTGGAGCAGGGCACAGGCAAGGCTGAGAGACTGTAAGAATATGGCACGTTTGAGGATCAGAAGAGGAAATTGTCAGGCCTGCTGGCAGGCAAGGGAGCATGGCCAGGTGGGGCTGCAGAGGTGGGTGGGCAGAACTGCTGTGCTGGAAGGTCACGCTAAGGAGTTTGGACACAAGTTTTTCTCCTGAGTTGTTGTTCACGGCTCTATACAGGGTGCCTGGCAGAAAGCCTGGCGCATAGTAGGTGCTCAGGAGCCTGGAAGAAGTGAGTGAATGAAGCGAAGAGAGGGGCATTTTTACTAAATGGAGATCGTCCTGCTTGAACAGTCCCATAACCTGCTTTTTCCACCCCTGCATAAACAGCACATTTTGAATGTCTTTCTGTGTCAATACATGTTCTGCTGTGGTGCTGTTCTTAATATTTCCTCATCCTTTTCCCTCTTTCCAGGAAGGAGCGGAGGCCCTGGTGCCCTGCCCTCAGTGCCGGTTGTCCAAGAGTGACTGGCGTGAGCAAGCAAAAACCTGGTGAGTGTCCAGCCAGGTAGGGGTGCTGAGGGCCAGGCTGGGCAGTTCAGGTTTAGACTCAGACTGGTGGAGAGTCATGAAAGGATTGTCGCTAGGGGACATGGTGATGCAGTGTGCATGTGGCAGAGAGGTGATGGAGGCCTGGACAAGGAAGGCAGCGGTGGAGGTGGAGAGGAGGGATTTGAGTGCTATTTAGAGAGGCCGAGTAGACAGGACATGGTGAAGGGTTGAATGTGGGGCAGGAGGCGGGGGGAGGTGTCGCGGATGGCTCTTGAGTCTCTGGCTGGAGTGGGTGGTGGAGGTGGCTGGGGAATGATATACAGCTTGTCAGCTGCTGTAGGTGTGAAATAGGCTTCAGGGTAACATTCCAGGACTTCCACCAGGATCTCTGTGCCTCCCATTCACCATGTTTCTATAGAAAATACTGTTCCTGTTGACTGTAGATTGTGGAAGAAAGAGCAGGATACTCACAAGATCTGGGGCCCATCCTTCCATGTCTGTTTGAAATCAACTTCTCTCTATCTGCTAGAAGCCCAGAGCAGAGTTGCAGGGAATGAAGTTGGAGGGTTTGGTTGCAGTTGAAGTGTGTTGGGCCTTGGGTATCAGACAAAAGACTTTCCTGAGCGTGATATGAAGGCACTGAAAGTTCTTAATCTTGGAACCTGCATCCACACATTCATCCACATTCATTTGTTCATTCATGAAACATTATCTGCATGTCTACTGTGGCATAAAAGCAGCAAACAAAACTGAGGGCCTTGATCGGATATGCATATCTGTAAACTGAAGGGAACATTGGTTTATGTGCAGGAGGGGTTGGAAGCGAGTGACCAGAGGCAGGAAGCCCACTGAAGACATGGGTGCTGATGAGATCTTCCTAACATGGTGGTTGTTGGGGTGGAGGCAGGTCACATCCAAACGTATAGACCAGCTGCATAGGTGGGATGAGGAGAAGGGAGAATTTGAGGAGGCCTGGCTGGCTTGGGTGGCTGGTCATGGTGGCGCTCGTCACTGAGGTGGGGACCTGGAGCAGGGGTTGGGGAGGATGGGTTCCGGTTGAGTCTGAGTCCTCTGCAAGTGCCCTGAAGGCAGAGCCCATGAATGTCTTGTTCATCACCCTGCCTTCTGCCTCGGGGCCCAGTAGGCTCCCCCTGGACAGTTCTGCATGATGGCCAGTGAAGAGGTCTGTGGAAGAGATGGGTTTGGCCTAGGCAGGGGGAGGAAATGAGCACATATCGGGCATCTGCTGGGGGCCAGGCCCTGTGCGTGGTGAGGTGGGCTTTGGGCGTCTGTAGAAGATGCAGGGGGAAGGCCGTGTCACTGGTCGGAAAGGTCAGATGGGGAGGATGGGTATGGGTCACCTGTCCATCCACATCACCTGTCACCTGTCCATCCACGGATTATGGGTCTGATCTTCCTGGGAGCCCAGTCTCACCAGAAAAGGGGCCTGAACGTGGAGCCCCTCTGTCCTCTGGGGAGGCCACTTGCTGATGGCATATGCGAAGGGGTTGGACTGGGATGTGCTATATGGCTGAGCTTCTGGAGGCAAAACTGACTGGGAGGGGGCGAGCAAGATGCCTTGAGATCCAGAGGCCTAGGTTCAGCTAATGTAAGAGTCAAGCATACCTGGGGTCTTGGGGCCCAGGGTACTCATAGGGACTGGGTTCTGGGGCAGGGGCCAGGGCAGGACCTAGGGGACATCAGGGAATGATCTTGCTGTCCGCATTGGGGTTTCTCAGCCTCAGGACTGTTGACATTTTGGACCAGATAATCCTTAATGTTGGGGGGCTGACCCGTTAACCGTAGGATGTCCAGCAGCACCCCTCGTTTCTTCCTACTATGCCAGTAGCACTTAACACCCTCCCCCGTCAGATAATCAGAACTGTCTCTAGACATCGCCTGATGTCCCATCGTGGGGCAAGATCACCCTGGATTGAGAAGCACAGATCTGTGCCACTTTTTGCTGCCTTCACTATGCTGTACAAATCTAGAAAACTGGGGAGGGCCACTCAGGGAAGATTCACAGTGATCGGCCACTGGAGCTGAGTTCTGGTGGGTGAGTAGGTGGCTGGGCCAGGAGAAGGCCTTTTTTCCAGTATAGAGGACAATGAGTGCAGAGGCCTGGAGGCACCACGTTGGTGAACATTAACCCAGGGGAGGCTCCACTCCCCAGAGGAAGGAGGCCAGAGGGCTGGTGGCCTGGGAGTTATAGCTGTAGGAAGGTGCCTCTGCTGGCCTCTTGGTCTCCTGCCCCCAGAGCTAAGCCTCTGCTGGAGCTTGTGCCTCCCCCAGCAACTCTGGGACAGTCTTCCTAGGCTCCCCGTCCGCTCACAGAGGAGACTGAATTGCTGAGGGCTGCCAGAAGGTCAGGGTCCCAGCTTCCTGGGTCGGGGGGCTGATTCTGGCTGCGCCCATAGACCCTGACCAACTAGCTGGAGGAGCAAAGGTGGCCTGCTGCCAGCTGCCTCCTTTCTCAGGGCCAGGGTCACGGCACGGCTGAGACAGATTTATTCCCGTCTTAATCTGGTGGTTGGTTTGGTGAGAGTTGGAAACATGTTGGTTTTCCCTTCCCAAGTGTAACAAGGCCTGTTTCCGCTTCCGCGGCCGCTGCTGCAGTGCCACGCGGTGAAGTGTCCGGGACGTGACAAAAGGGCTCGGTTAGCTGCCCGCCGGTGAGATGAACAGCTCCCAGCGCTGCCCGTCCTCACATTCCTCTTGCCCAGGCGCTGGCCTCTCCCCTTGGCCGGCTGCTCCCTGGGGCCCTGCATACCCCTCTTTCTACTAACATCCATTCTGGGGCCCCAGGCCCCCCTGGGAGCCAGGGTCCTGGCCCAGGGAGGAAGTGGGGAGGAAGCTGTAGGAACAGGTGGTTTTTGGAGACTAATTAATATTTGTGAATAATAACACATGCCCAAGGGAAACAAATCAATCTGTGTTTGCATATTCATGAGGAGGCCTCGGAATGATCCCAGCTGTTCTCCAGCCAGGGAACCCCTTCCCCCCCCCACCATGGCTGGCGTCACATGGTCTCTCTGGGGCAGCCCCCTTTGAGGCCGGCAGGGGTGGTTGGCCGCCTGGAGGTGGCCTGGCCTCTGCTTACCGGCCTGTCCGTGATGTCTGTGCTCGAACCCTGTGACTTGGTGTGGTGCCTGGTCCTTTCTTTTTCCTCACAGCAGAGATTCCCAGGCTCTTCAATTTCACAAACCAGTACAATTTCCAGAAGGACTTAGAGGCCAGACATGGGGTTAGCAATTTTTATTTTGCCAAAGTAAGGACATTATTAAAAAATAACTGGTATCTGCTATCCCCATCACTTCCTATAAGAAAGGACATTTTAACACCAAGGACAAAATTTCAGAATAAAGGACAGTTCTTCCCAAGAAAGGGCAGTTGGCAGCTTTACACTGATGTAGCGAAGAAAAAGGATATATGAAAACCATTCTGAGTGTAGAAAAATGGCATCCAGTGATACTGTACAATAGCATTCAGTATGGAATTGTTTTCCTGCCCAAGTGTGTCAGTTGGTAGAACCGATGGTCCGCAGTGCCATCCAGAGACGAGCCGAGTGGGCAAGTGCTCAGGCCGTGTTTTCATCTCGGTTGTTGAGAGTCCAGACTCACCCAGCCATGGGCAGAAGTGGACACTCTGCTCTTAATGCCACTGCACTTAATTCAGAAGGTTCTCGGCCACCCCAGCAAGGCGAGCGTCAGTCCGCCTCCCTACTCCCCTCCTGCCGTCTCCTCACAGGTGACCCTGAGCACTCTGGGGCTGGGGGCAGGGCCAGTGTCTAGACCCGGGACTTGGGACTCTGATGGGACTTCAGCGCGGGGCCCTGGAGCTGGGAGCAGCTTGCACCGCCTGATACTGGGGTGGGCTCTATGCCCAGAGTCAGGACGGAGGCAGCTTGCTCATACCGGGAGCCGGTGAGGGAGGAGCCCTGGCCGGGACAGCTATGTGGTGGCTAGAGTAATTCCCTGAGAACGTGTCTGTATTTTGTGTCCCCATGTTTCCCCATCACTCGGGGTGTCCCCATATCTGTGGACTGCTGGGAGAAGCTGTCTAGGAGGGAATGTCATCTTTTCAACATCTTCACCTCTGTCTGTCCTCTTTCTGCATCTGGACAGTGTCCTAGGCACTCCAGACCCAGATACACAGGGCAAGCCAGGAGTCCCCACATCAGGGCCGGTTGTCTTTGTTACAGTGGTGGTGGGCTTAACAGAGGCCCAGTTTCTCTGACACCCCATGGCCAGAATCTCATCCAAGAGGATACCACATGATATCTGCTCTGGAATAACACCCCCATGATGGCTGTACTGGGCTTTCCCTGTGATTCAGCAGCAAAGAATCCACCTGCAATACAGGAGACTCAGGTTCAATTCCTGCATCAGGAAGATCCCCTGGAGAAGGAAATGGCAACCCACTCCAGTCTTCTAGCCCAGGAAATCCCATGGACAGAGGAACCTGGTGGGCTACAGTCCTTGGGGTCAGAGAAGAATCAGACATGACCAAGTGATGCTATGGCTGTGCTGGGGACTGACACCCCATGATATTGATACTGGTGTTATTCCTGTGTGATAATGTACCTTGGTAATGTCCATCGGGCAGCTGCACACCCATGATGTCTGTCCACACTCACATGGCGTCTGGCCAGGATGGCTACACCTCCGTGATGTCTCTGCCTGGGAGATGCACTGCTGCGATTGCTATACCAAGGCAGATACAGGGGATTATGCCTCAGTGACCATTATACTGGGGAGTTACACTCCATGATGGTTGTGCTGTGCTGTACCTCCACAGTGTCTCTCTTGTGTAGCTTCATCACCTCTACGCCCATGCCAGAGAGATGCGTGTGTCTTCACTGGTGGTAGCGGGGACAGGTTCACACCCGGACTGCTTGTACAATACCTGGGAGTGAAACCTCTGTGAATATCGTATTGTTGCACCCCATGATGTCTGTACTAGTCCCCTCTGCCTCTGTCCTTTGGTGCAACATGCCACTGAGACGTGTACCAAGGGTGCAGGATGGTTTTATCAAGGGCCCATACCCCCATGACGGCCCGGCCTAGCAGTTTACCGCCTGATGTCTGCTGGAAAGTTGAATTCTATTCTTGGTAGCAGTGCTGCAGGACAGTGCCATGGTGACCACTCCCAGACAGACAGGGCCTTAGTGATGTGTGACCTCCATCCCAACTTGGCCATACAAGGTATCGCAGTGGGGATGCCCTCTCTCCTGGTCTCAGCTATCTGAACTCTGTGATCGTTGAGCAGAACCCCAGGTGTGGGGTAAATGGGACTGGATGCCCACCAGGCTGCTTCAACGTTCTTGCTTTTGCTGCTCAGCCCATCTCAGACTTTTGGTAAGATCTTGGGACTAGAGACATCTCCCACCCTTTCCCCTTTGTGGTCAGCCCCTACCTCACTACACAGTCCTCCTGCTTTGTCCCAGCACCTTTGCTCACTTCCTGCCCTCTGCTCTTCTGAACTTTGTCCCGGTTGAGACTAGGGTCCAAGTTCAAAGGGAGAGCAGAGCCATCTTTGAGTCCGGACTCTTCCTGTTACCAGCCCTATCCCCTCCTTGCAGATTCTCTCACCCTGTGGGTCAGCTGGGTCTGGTCCCCACTCTCCCACATGAGTCTGTAGGTACCACTGTGGAGCCCCGAGGTGTGTTCACCATCACACTGTGCCCTGTTGTATCCCCAGGGCATTAACGAGGGACTTCGTACACCAACCCCTGTCCCAGAGCAAGGTATAAGTAGAGCTGGTGGGCCCTGGAGCAGATTTCCTGAAGCCTCCTGAATGGGAGCCGTGGGAGAGAGACCCTCAGGAGCTCGCCATCAGGGCGAGGGAGTGATAGCAATGTGTCTGTACCGTCTAGTGTGATCATGCTGAGTGCTCCACATAGGTGCCAGATAGAGTGTGTGTGGAGGGAGAAGGGGCACACCCGACCAAGGAGCCCTGTAAGCAAAGGCCTGGAGGCATTCAGACCATCCCGTATGGTCTTCTCCTTCCCAGGTTCCTGGCTCAGCCCGGAGGGCAGTTGTGAGCGAGTCACCGTCTGAAGCTTGCACACTGTCACTTGATCTGCTCTGGGCCACTGGGGCAGGGCAGAGGAGGTGTGGGGTTGACTCTCAGGGCCCAGTACCCCCAGTTCCTGGCCACTAGGGCCTCCCTGTGGTTTCCCTGTAGAGAAGGTTGGTGCCATGGGAATTGGGTAGGATGAGGGTGGCCAGGCAGGGCGGCTGCAACTCATCCAGAGCACGTCCTGGCGAGCCCAGATGGGTTGTGGCTTTGGCTCCAAGCCTCTGATACCTGGATCTTGTCTGCCACCGCCAGGGCAGTGCTCTGAGGCCTGTGCCCAGCATGTGGGCTCTGCTAGGGAGAGAGGGGGCAACAGGAGGCCCCAGAACTCTGGAGTTCCTGGCCTCTGTGGGTCTGCTAACTGCTCTATCTCTGTCTCCATCTCCTGTGTGTCTGTGCCTCTTGGAGCCCGTTTCCCTGTCCCAGTCCCCTTATGGAGGCATGTTGGAAACTCTAGGTCCAGAATGGAACATCCCTGTACATCCTCTGGTCTCAGTAGCCCCTGCCCCTTACTCAGGTTTAGAGAATGACCTGAGGGCCTCTTGTACTCTCCCTACAGTATGACTGGTGGGTTATCCTTGGGGGTCTCCAGGGAATCTATCAGGAGTCTAGGTTTGCACAAGATTTGGAAGGTGTGGGTGGTCATTGCACACTTCAGGGTGGGGGTGTCTGTTGAACTGGGTGGTCTTGGTGGTGAGTGGGAGCCAGGAGGTGGCGTGTGGACAATGGAACATGGATGGATACCAGCCAGTTAACTCTGCCCTTCTCTCTGTCACAGGTTGATTATCCCGGGCTGTGGCTGGCCGCGGTGCTGGAGCCCCAGATGTCCCCTGAGCCAGCCCCAGGGAGGACGATGGTGCCCCTCGTCCCTGCGCTTGTGATGCTTGGTTTGGTGGCAGGTGCCCATGGCGACAGTAAGTCTGGCCCCTCAAGGTGTGGGGCCTCCCAGATGGAAAGGATGCATTCTTCCTAGCAGGACTCTGGAAGGGGGGATGGGACCAGTCACCAGGGGAGACAGGATGGCTAGATACACCTCCAGACCTTCTGTCCCAGAGAGGCCCCCCACTTGGAGCGTGCGCCTCCAAGGAGCACCCCAGCCCTGTACTTCCCAGGAGCACCCTGTGGAATACCTGCCTGTCTCGTAAGGTGCTGCAGGGTGAGGTGTGTGTGAGAGTGACCCTGTTTATGGGCTGGAGGTGAGATGTGCCCAGGATTCGTGTGGTCACAGATGATGTGCTCAGGCGTGTACTGTGTCCGCTGCTGTGGACCTGTGCAGAAGGCACAGTGTGGGTTGCACCAGGGGATGGTGTGAGAATAGGGGGGCTGCACACAAGGAACGTGTGTGGATGTGGGAATTTTGGACACCAGGTGTGTGCACAGGTCCAGGGAAAGGTGAGAAGCGAGCCACCATAGCCCTTCCCCTGGGCTAGGCCCTTGTAGACACTGAGCCTTACCCTCTTCGAGGCAGAGGGGCATCCCCTCCCCCAGCCCCTCAGCCCTTAGAATGGGAGAAGATTGCACGTAGCCACAGGAAGCTGGACTCCAGCGCCCCTCCTTGTGTGTTGGGGGAGGTGGGATTGTCCCCTGCCCAGATCCAACTCGGAACTTTGGTCCCTTTCCTGCTGCCCTTCCCCCTGCCTGGCACTACAAGACTGGCCGCAGCCCGCCCCGTCACCATGGTTACCACTGCTTGGTTACTGGTGGGAGGCGGGGCACAGGGCAGATTTAGCCAATCTGCACACGGAGGGGGAGGGGCGAGGTCGGAGCCAGGGTCCCTGGGGAATGGGGCTGTTCCCATCCTGTCCGGAGCCCAGAGGTGGCCCAGGGCCAACCTGTGGGTCAGCAGGCCATAGGTTCCCTCAGCCCCCTCTCCCAAGTATCTGGGTGCAGAGCTCTCTCCTTGCCCCACCCAAGCCCTTTCTCCTAAGGGCTCATTAATTATTCAGGACCAGATCCTGGAGGGGGTGGGACTGGAGAGCCCCGCCCTTTGTCCTCCAGGCTGAGCTGGGTGGGGCTCCTAGGGCAAGGGGGAGACAGGGTATTCCTCTTGGAGTGTGGGGCGTGGGGTGATGAGAGCCTGAAGGTGCTGGTGATGAGAGGGCCAGGCTAGCAGGAGCAGGGCAGGGTAGGGGGTGCTGGAGAGAGCTGGAGCCTGCAGGGACAGCCTGGGGTAGAAGTAACTGGGTGTGACTCTGAGATGGCAAGGAGGCCAAAGCTCATCAGAGTCAGCCCCTGGACACTGACGTGCTGGCCTCGCTCCCCCACCCTCACTCTGGACACTCTTAGGGCCTTCAAATGGGAGCTTGAGAGCAGAGGGAGGACCACTCTGCTGGCTGTCAGAGACAGTACACCTGGGAGCGAAACTGCCTTCCCTCCTGCTCAGACCCAACATGCTGGAACCTGTACCCACACCCTCATCCCCCCAGACCTGCCCATCTTTCTGTGTTCTCTCTCCTGTGAATGGCTTTCCCACCCACCCAGCCACCCAAGTGAGAAACCTGGGCCTCCTCCCACTCTCATACCCACATCTAATCCATCACCAAGTTCTGCTGTTTCTCCCTCCTGAATATCTTTGGAATGCATCCACCTCTCCCTCCACGTCCTCATCCAAGCCAGGCTCAGTGCTCTCTGGGGCTTTTGCAGGCCACAACCTCCTGGTGGCTTCCTGTCTCCAGTCTCTGTTCCATGGTGGGAGTCATGTTGCAAAATGAAAACCTGGTCTTGTCTCTCAGTTGAAAATCCCTCGCTCTCTGTTGCCTTAAGGATGGAGCCTTGGGGTCCAGGCCCTGCATCTGTAAGCCTCTGCCAGCCTCATCCTTCACCTGCCCCATCCTTCGCCATACCCCCACCGTGCTGACCTCTCCGTCATTCCCGTGCTCCCTGTTTCTTCTGTTTCCTCTGATAGGAACCCTGTTCTCCATCCCCTTTACCTGGCGATTCCCACTCACCTGGAGCCATCACCTCCTCCAGGAGCCTTGGTCACATGCTGCTCCCCTGGGCCCGTGTGACTCTGTGTCAGGTCTGCCAGTCCCAGGGGCTCAGACCGTTGTCCAGCTCAGGGCCTGAAGTTTGGCAGATGAGTGCATTGGAAGGGTGGAGTCAGGCCTGAACCCCTAGTAGGAAGGGGGTGGAACAGAGCAGAGTCTAAGAACCTCCATGCTGGTCCCTTAAGGACCAGAGCCCACAGACCACGGTCTTGAAGATAGGAACCAGCTGGAAATGCTGAAATAGGTGAGTTGGGTTCTGCTCCCAGGCAGAGAGCGGAAGAGGGGCATGGGCTGGGGGCTGCGATGACCTGACCCCAGGAGGCAGTGTCTGCCTCACACTGCACAGACATTTGGATCTGTCCCCACCCCCACACCTTGGCCAGCCTTAGGTTGGGCCTGGGAGACTTCTAGCCAGGGCAAGCAGGCAACGTGGACAGAGCTGCTGCAAAAGGTAGGGCAGGCGCCCCAGAGAATTGACGACCAGAGCAGTGGAGCGCGGAGAGGACAAATGTGTTTCTATAGGCCTCTTAACGAGACAAATGAATGGGGGCCCTGGCCTCTGAGGGAAGTGCAGGGAAGGGGGGCAGAGAAGCAGCTGGCAAGAGTTAGCCCAGAGGCCCCAAGTCAATGCGGAGTCAGCTCCGGCGGGGACCTGGGCATGGGACTTGGGGGGCTCCCCCAGCCGGGGCTTGTGTTTCTGAAGAGGGCAGCTTGTGGGGCCAGAGGTGGTCCTGAGCAGGAAGAGGTTTCTGCTGGTCCACTGTGTGCTTGTCAGGTGCTCAGTGTGAAGAATCCACACAGGCCTGTGTTTGGAGCCTGTGGTGGGGTTACTACAGCGTGCGCTGTGCTCGGGGCAGTGCCGGCACCCCCAGAGGTAGTGACCTAAGCGTCGTGGGAGTGGATAGGAGGCTTCCTGGAAAACCGAGGCCCTGAAGGGTGAGTGGGCATTTGCTAAAGGGGGGTATTGCCTAAGGAGATGAGATAGGGGGAAGATGCAGGAACGGGCCTGGGCTTCTCCCTGGAGCCCCTGCGAGGACCACCATGAGGACCGTCCCCCTTTTGATCCCAGACAGCATAGGGCAGTCCAGTTACTTGAAATCATAGGAGCCCAGAGCAGGATGCCTAAAGGCTAGAAGATAGGTGGGTGGGTAGAGTCCTAAGTAACTGGGGATGGATGTATCTGTCATAACAGCCCCGACCCGGTCTGTGGAGCTGGAACGGGGCAGGCAGGGTGCTGCACGTGGTTCACCAGTGCTTTCCCCACCCAACCCCCGCCATCCTTGGGGAGGCCAGACCTGGTGCCCGTCTAGACTCTGCCCTCTGTGGAACTTCCGGCAGGTTGCTTTCCCTCTCAGGGACTGTTTTCCTATTGCACAATGAGGATAGTCACTTCTACCTGGAAAGGTTAACTGAGGTCACATGTTCAAGGCACCTGACACTTCGTACGTGCTCCCTCCATCCCAGGCCATGACCTGGAGCTCCCTGTGTGTCCCCTGGGAGCCCAGGGTTGTCTCTGAGCGAACTTCCCCCCTGGGGATGCCAGAAGTGGTCACAGGAGCCAGCGTTAATGAGTCCCCAGCTCATTAGGCTGTTCAGGGCCGGGGAAACCCGCCTCCCTGCCCTCCCTCACAGCCCCTGGCTACTGCGTGTCTGTGCGCCTATGTACAAGGGGCTTCGGGGAAGGTACAAAATAGCAATCATCTCCCTGGAGAGTTGCCTTAGGCAGCTCAGTTTGGCTGGACCCTGGGACTCATGGCCCCCCAGGCCAGCCCACTTATTTCCTCTCTTAGGCCACTCCTCCCACTTGTCATGGGCTCAGCTACCTGAGAGTGTCCAAGGCATATGCCCCTGGGAACTGCTGCCCAAAGGCCTGTGTAGCCATGACTTCCATGTGGTCAGGGAGGGGCGAGTGTGGAGGGGAGGTGGCCCTACATTCTGGTGGGGCAAAAAGCCCCTCCAGGCATGTGTCCTTGGAAGTTCTGTTCAGACCCTCCCTGGATGCCAGCTCTGGTCAGTACTGGGCAGAGTGGTTAAGTCACTGAGGTTGCCTGCCTGCCTGGAGACCTGACCGGTGACTGTAGCCCAAAGGCTGAGGGGCTCAGAGCAGGCTCTCATAGGCTTAAGAGTAGAGTGCATGAGAGGGGCTGGGCACATGCAAAGGCAAGGGGGATGCCCATGGGCTTGGGTGGGATAGCATCGCCACGGGACCTGAGCTGTGTCCCGCACATTGCTTGGCCCATGGCAGGTACTTTTTTTTGTTTTTTTTTTGTTTTTTTTAAGAGTCAGAAAGGTGAGCCCAGAGAGGGAAACAGGAGTAAGTATGGGAAAGGCAGCAGGGAGACAGGTTTGTGCTCCCCAGAAGTCCAACTGGTGAAGAGGCGAGGGCTTGGCGGAGCTGTGGGATGAGAGGTGGCCTCCTGTGGGGGTTAGTGGGCTGAGAGAAGTGAGGGTCTGGTCTGATGAAGGGGAGAGACCTGCCCCCTGGACAGTCCCGGGCTTGCACACTGCCAGTCTTTGCCAGAGCTTGGTGGGTGGGTGGGCTGGGCAGGGCCCTGGCCCCTCTCCAGCCTCCCCAGGAGGTTCCGCCTCCTCGACGGCCCCAGGCCTTGGGCACTGTCCAGGCTCCACTGTACTCAGGCCTTCCCCTTTCTCTCTCATGACCTGTACCTGGCTGCCTCCCCAGCTCCCGGTTCTTTGTTTGGCGCAGAGGCCCCACCCCCAGGCACACTCACCTGGCTGTCTGGTTCAGCAGGTTCCAGCCTCTGGTTTCTGCAGCCGACAGGTTGAGGCAGGAACCAGGGGGGTTCCACCCTGGGCTTCTCTCCCCAGCAGGTGTTGAGGGCTCCCCAGTGTGGTGTGTAAGGGGCCGAGGCCTCCATCCTCCTCCGCAGGCCTTCCCTCATGGCCAGGTCACCTCCCTCATCCACCCCACCACTGCCCTGTGCCAGGAATGGGGTTGGCGCTGGGACAGGGAGGGAATCAAGGCAGGCAGGTTTCTGCCCTGCCCAGGGTTATTGTTCTCTGTCGGGAAGCAGCCATGAATCAAATACTCCTCCACAACGTGGAAAAAGTAATAACCTCACACGTGTACATAACAAATCGTGAGCAAAAGCAGTAACCTCACACGGGACATAACAAACCATGAGCGCTGCTATGAGAGGCAGAGGGGTCGCCAGAGAGCCCCAAACACAGAACCAAGCCAGTCGAGGTGGGGACCACAGCAGGGGGGCAGGGAAGGTTTTCTGAGGAAATGATGTCTAAACTGAGATAAGAAAGGTGGATAGGAGACAGTGGGTAAAGAGATGGTCTAAGAGGTTTGTGGCAGGAGGAACAGCTTATGCAAAGGCCCCGAGGTGCAGGATGAGCATTGCTTATCCAAAGGATGGGAAGCCAGGGCTCTGGGGGGTGTGAAGGGCTAGGGTCAGACCTGGCAGGGCTCTGTCCACCATGACAGGAGTTTAAGTCTTGTTTCAGAAGCCGTGGGAGGCTTCCAGAAGGTTTTGATCAGGGAAGAGGCTGCCACTTCGCTCCGGCTGCTGAATAGAGACTAGGCTGGAGAGGACAAGACTGGAGGCAGGGATGCAGCTGGTTAGGTTGGCGCAGTATCCAGTCGAGGGAAGGTGTTGTCTGGACTAAGGTGGTGGCAGAGCAGAAGGAGAGGGGAGCTGCAGTCTGGAGGCATGGGGGAGGGGTGGGCAGGAGACTCTTCGCCACCCCTGAGTGTGGGAGGAGGGGTCCTATCTGAGAAGACCTGACTGCAAGGACCGGTGTACAAAGGCAGGCTCTGCAGACTGGGAGTGTCCAGAGCCTCCAGAGGGCAGCTGGGGCAAGAGTGAGGCAACCTGAAGCTCTCTGAACCTTTGTGGTGTCCCCGTGCCACTCTAGCCCCCAGCAGGTTTGCGTGTTATTCCAACAGGGCTGCCCTCGCCCCCTCTGGGTACTCCCAAGTGCAAGTTAGGTAGGTCCCCGAGTCTCCCTCCTCCAGGGAAGCCCTGAGCTGTGCTTAGGGTTTGGAATGCTGGCTCAAACCCTGGCTTTACACCAGATAAGTGTTGATTTATCTGTTGTTTGACCTTCTGAGCCTCCATTTCCCCATCTCTAAAATGGGGATGATAATACTACCGATGCTGAAGAGGGTGATAGCTGCCCACAGGCGAAGTCTACCACATGTCCAGCTGTGGGAGCAGCCTACAGACATTATCACATTTTGTCTGCACAGACCCCTGCTTCTAGCACCGTTGAGCAGATGAGGCTCAGAGATAGTTGGTGACCTTTCTTAATAATTACACAAAACCTCCAGAGCCCACTGGACCCTGGGGTACTGGATAAGATGGACCCCTCCCTGCTTCCTGCAAGGCTGAGCCCTCCCAGCTCTGTACCGCAACTGTCACTCCTGAGCCTAGTGGTTGGTCCCCAGACCCTTCCCTCCTCAGAGACGCTGCTCCATCTGTTATCCCTCTTCTCTGCACTGGATCAGTACCTTCTCTCTCTGCTGGCTCCTTCCCATCAGCATTTAAATACCATCTTTTGTGCTTCCCTGGTGGCCCAGTGGTAAAGAACTCGCCTGCCAATGAAGGAGACCCAGGTTCAATCTCTGATCCGGGAAGATCCCACATGCCGCAGGGCAACTGAGCCCATGTGCCACAACTATTGAGCCTGTGCTCTGAGCCCAAGAGCCGCAACTACCGAGCCCACGAGCCTCGACTACTAAAGTCCTCTCACCCTAGAGCCTGTGCTCTGCAACAAGAGAAGCCACTGCAATGAGAAGCCCATGCACCACAACTGGAGCGTAGGCCCCGCTCTCTGCAACTAGGGAAAAGCCTGTGCGGCAATGAAGACCCAGCCCAGCCAATAAATAAAATTATTTTTAAAAAGTACTGTCACATCTTAGGAGAAAAAGAAACAAGAATGTAAAAACCTCCTTCCAGTCTTCATCGCCTCCAAGTGCCATCTTTTCTTTCTCTTCCCCATCACAACCAGTCTCCTTTAAACAGTCACTGTACTCTGCTCTCCACTTCTTCACCGCCAACTTATTCCTTGACCTTCTTTGGTCTGGCTTTGGCCCCTGCCACCCCCTTGACTCTGCTTGTGACAAAACCTCCAACTACACCAAGGTTAACTGTTTCTGCCAGGTGTTTTGCAGTCAAACAGGCTTGAATTCAAATCTCAGATGTGCCGCTCATTGGCTGTGTGACCTTGGGCTAGTGACTTGACCTCTCTGTGCCTCTAAACTGGGGACAACAAGCAGTGGAGGACTAAATGAGATAAAGTACCGGGTACAGAGTGGGATTATCATCATTGCACAAACATGTTTTTGTGCCAGAGACCAGGCCAGGCCTGGCCTCATCAGCACCAAGCAGGTGGTCTGAAAGGTCACTTCTCACAGTATCAGCCTTCCTGAAGCTGTTCATTGGCCTGATTAATAGGAAATGGATCCACTGTCGGGATTAACGAGGCATTGCTACATCTTAATGAAGGCTGGGTTTCCCGGATCTTGTGACCCTGGGTTGTGGGATTCCAGGTTGACCCTGTTGTATATCAGAGTGGCATGGGTGGGCGTGACCATACAGTGTCCAAGCCCACTCCCTTCTCCCCCTCCCGCTGCTTCTCTGTGGAACTTTGGGGAGACGTCCAGGCCGTCAGAAGGCAATCACCCAGTCACTGGGAGCTGGGTGGGGAGGGTAGATATATAGGAAAGCATTCACTTGGGAAGACGTCCAGAGATAGGACGTCTCTGGATTAGGAGGTGGAATGTCTAGGCCTCCGGGACCGATGGTGCGTGGGGGCTGGGGAGAGGAGTCATGGTTTCTGGCTTGAGCCTTGGGGCAGGTGGTGGTACCGTCACCTGGGTGGAGAGCAGTCATGTCTGCGAGAGAGGCTGGGGCCGCTCCCAGCAGCTCTCAGCATGCCTTTGTCCTGAAGCTTGGAATTGTTGAGGGGATGGGAGACAGAAGAGTATAGCAGTTAAAGTACAGAGTCAGTTGCCTGGATTCAAATCTTGGCTCTGCCACTAAGCAGCTGTCATGTTGGGCAAATCCCATTACCTCTGTGTACGTTGACTTCTCTATAAGCAAAAATAAAACCCACCTCATGTGCTCACAGCTCTTTGAAGAGCACCTAACACATAAGAAGCACTGCATAAGGGCTAGGCATCACTACCATTATTTCCTTTATAGACCTTTCTTCCCCACTCCCATGCCTGCCCCCTGTAGCATAGGCCATGTCTGCAGTGACCATCCTGTGGTGACTTGACGTTCCTCTCTCTCCAGGCAAACCTGTCTTCGTCAAGGTCCCCGAGGACCAGACTGGATTGTCAGGAGGGGTGGCCTCCTTTGTGTGCCAAGCCACGGGGGAACCCAAGCCGCGCATCACATGGATGAAGAAGGGAAAGAAAGTCAGCTCCCAGCGCTTTGAGGTACAGCCTCGGGTGGGAAGGGGCAGGCAGGGCTCCAGTTCTGCCTATTTGGGGGTCTGGTCCTATATCACCTCATCTTGATCTCCCTCCCTGGGGGCCTTTTCTCGGCAAGAGAAAGGCTGAGCCTGAGCAGGCCCTGGTGTCTGTCCCGGGCAGGCTATGATCGTGTGTCTGTCCTCCGGCAGGTCATTGAGTTTGACGACGGGGCGGGGTCTGTGCTGCGGATCCAGCCACTGCGGGTGCAGCGAGACGAAGCCATCTATGAGTGCACGGCCACCAACAGTCTGGGAGAGATCAACACTAGTGCCAAGCTCTCAGTGCTCGAAGGTACCTGCTGCTGGAAAGGGATGCGGCATTGGAAGGTGGGGAGAGTCACGTGGGGGATGAGCCAGCCAGCCAGCCCCGGCCCCACCGTGGACTGTAGTGTGTTTGGTAGAGAGGAGAACTGGCCGTCCTGGGGTCGGAGAAGGTCAGTGGTGGACAGTGATGATTTCTGGGTTTTTGGCATATGCGTGGTGTCTTTGTGTTGTGCTGAGCTGGGGTGTTGCTTGGCTGGGGTCTGGGGCCTGACCTGAGCTGTTGAGGTGGTAGCTATATATCATGATTCATGGTAGTGGATGTGATTTTCATGTGGAATCTGGCGAGAGGCTTCAGAGAAGTGTGTTCCCAGTCGCTGTTATGAGCAAGGGCCCTAGGCTGGAGGCTGGGGCTCTGTATGTGGACTTGAATGACCTCTCTCACTTAGTGGCTCCTCCATCCATTCACAAACATGCCTTAATGATGCCTTGTGTCCTGAGAATTATCTGACCTGGTCCTGCCCTTGTGACTTCGGTCTCCAGTAGGTTCTGTGTTCTTCAGGAGAGGCCCAGGGGACTGCAGGGGTGAGGGGCGCACAGGGGTTCAGGGGAGGAGGGAGCTGTTGTCTAAGCTGAGTCCTGAAGACAAATGGGAATTGGGGTGGGGGCCTTGGTGGGGAAATAGCATCAGCTCACACCAAGGCCCAGAGGCAGGAGAGTGTGAAGCTTTCAGCGAACTCTTGAGTGGTTCCATTTGGCTTTGGGGTGGAGGGTGGCTGGAAGACACAAAGTGAGGAAGAGTAGGTAGTTCAGCATGAGCCTGGAGAGCTTGGAGGGCAGATCACACAGGACCAACCAGGCTAAGAAACACTTTCCTAGGGACAGAGGAAGCCACAGACAGGGAGTGACATGATCGCCGCCCACCCCTACCTGCCACAATGAAGGCATCAGTCTGACTATGTCTGCATGTATTTTCAAAATATGGCTTGGACTGTTGCTTTAAAAAAAAAATTGCAATACCAATACCTGTTCACTGTTGAAATTTTGGTGAGTATAAAATAGCACATAAGAAAAATTAAAACTCACCTGTTTATCTTATCCCTACTATTAACATTTGGTTGTTTCCTTATAGTCCATTTTCTGTGCATGCATTATATATGTAACAAAAACAAGGTTACTTTTTGCCCAATGATTTGTAGACTGCTTTTTAAAAAAACATATCATGAACATCTTCCTCACCATTAAGTATTTTTCTGTATCATTATTTTTAATGGCTGTGGGTAAGTGTCACATGCAAGTACCCTAATTTATTTAGCCATTCCCTTATGGTTGGACACATATGTTGTTCCCAGTTTTTTGCTTGTATAAATAAGGGACTGTGTGGTTCCTTACAGATAAGATGTGTTCACTTTCCTGATTATTTCCTAGATGCACAGAAGTGGAATTGCTTGTTCAAAGGGCCACATGCGATGTTTAGCCTTTTCAATATTTCTAGAAGACTCTGTCAGTTTACACACCCACCAAACAGGGCGTGAGAGGGCCTCTTTTCTGCACATTCTCACCAGCGGTGGGAGTTATCATTAAAAAAATCTTTGCCAAGTTAATAGGCAAAAAATGGCATCTCAATTTAATTTGCATTTCTTTGATTACAAGAACAGTTGAACATTTTTTTGTGTTAGCTGTTTTTATACTGTGGCTTTATGTGTTCACGTTCACATCCATTCAGAAACTCCTTTGTGCCTGTGTGTCTCCTGTGAGGCAGGGCAGGGCCCTCCAGCTTAGAGAGGCAGCAGTTAGGATCAGGGGCTCTGGACCACTTACTCTCTTACCTTGTGACTTCGGGTGAGTAACCGTGCCTCTGAGCCTCATTTTGCTCCATCTGTAAATCGGGACGTGATGCCTGCCACCCAAGCTTGTTGGGAGGATTAAATAGGATGTAGTTAAGCACTTTGCTGGATTCCAGCATGAATGGGAGCTGCTATAGGGCTGAAAGCTGCACACCCTAAGGTCCACACGTGTGAGCTGCCTGTACCTGGTGTCTGTGCTGCCTGCCTCTGGGTGATGCAGCCCCCACCGTCCACTCCCCTGAGGGGTAGGGGGCCCAGAGGACAGGCCCTGCACCAGGATCCCTGATGGTTGGGTGCTCTCGAGCTCCTCCCTGCCACCCCTGACCTCAGTTTCCCCACTCATGACCTCAGGACAGGTATTTCAGCACTGCCCTCCCTCCTGTTGCTTGCTACCCCAGCAGGAGCCATCTGCCCTGCCCTGGCATTTGGGAGGTGGCCGAAGGGCCAGACTGTGGCTCCCACCCCAGAGGGCATCTCTCAGGCCCTCACATTAAGGAAAAGAGAGCCTCCTTATTAGTGTTGGAGGAAAAGTCCCCCCAAAGCCCCTACACACCAGTTCTGGAGGGGCCTTCTTGGAGGAGGGTTTCTTTAGCAGGGGTCTGGGATGTGTTTGTGCTTCTGGGTGTGAGAGGTGTCTGGTGAGATTGAGGAGCGCATGGGGACCCCAGGCCTGCTCCTGGCCCAGTTGGGATGGAGCTGTGGGCCTGAGTGAGCCCCCCTCCTGCTCCTGAAACACAGCACCCGGAAGGTGAAATGCTGACTTGCCATGTTGGTCTGCGTAACCTTGACCAGCTCTGAGCTTGGCAGAAAGGAGTGGAGTAGGAGGTCGCAAAGGTGCCAGGGGGCGGGGCCTGAGGAAAGCAGCTCCCCTCCACCATGCCAGGCCTCCCCTGCTGGCCAGAGAGGCTGGGTGTGTATGGGGTGAAAGGATGGTTTGACTCCAGCCGTGGGCTGGGGCCAGGAGAGAGCCAGGGCCATTCCTGGGAGGAGGGCTGGGGAGAGGAGGAAGCTGGTTTGGGGACCGGGACTCAAGGTTGAGTTCCTTACGTGCAGTGTGCCATGCACTGCGTGTAGCTCAGCACACGCTGGGCGCTTCAGGGGAGTGGCCCAGGGCTCCCTGGGGTGACTCGGCTCAGCTGAGAGGTTGCTGCATCCCAGGCCTATGTGTCCACGCCAGGCTCCCTGCCCTGCCTTGCTCTGTGCCAGGCCCAGCTCCTTTAACATTCGAAGCACCCCACACCACTCCCACTCCGTGGCCTTTGCACCCAGCTGCCTGGGCAAGACTGCCACTCCCAGGGAGTCCCGACTGCCTTGCGATGCCCAGCCGGCTGCCTCCCCACCCCCTTGGCCCGGGCTGGGTACAGGGTGGGGGTGCCCGGCACAAGCTGGCTGGGGGTGAGCTGCCCAGCGTTCCTGTCTGAGTGGTAATTGAAGCCATTAGCGCGCCAGCCTCTCCCTCGCCGGGTAATGGCAGGAAAAGCTCTTCTCACTCTGCACTCTTGAGGCTGAATCACTCCCCCTCCAACCCGCCTGCCGCCACTGAGACAGGGAATCTGACATTTTCCCTCGCGAGGGAGGGGGAGCCGAGGGGGAGGGGAGGCAGGCCTTGCTTCCCAGCCTTTCCCTCCAGGAGGTGGGGGAGCCGGGAGGGTCTTGGAACTCAGTCTGGAGGTTCAGGATCCACTTGGGCCAGTGGGCTCCGGCCAGGAAGTACTGTGGTCAGGAAAGCCCTGGAGGATGCCAGACAGCAGAGGTGTGGGCCGGGCCCTGGTGACTTGGGCAGGTTCTGGAAGGGCCTAGGAGAAGGGGAAGAGGGGCAGGGAGGAGACGGGGAAGGAGGAGGAAAAAGGCCAAGGAGCAGAGATGAGCCATTTCTGACTTGCCTTGGAGGGCTTGGCTTTGCGGACTCAGAGTGCAAGAGGCAGCATTTGCTTGTGGTCATGGATATAGCAGACAACATGCACCCGTGTTGTGGCATGTGTGCCCTGTGTGCTGTCTGGAAGGCTGTGTGTGTGAGGTGTGTGATGTGGTGTTACACTCTTATGGGCTGTGTTGTGTGTGCCTTATGGGTTGTATAGAAAACAGGGGCTGTGCATCCGACTCTGTGTGTGTGTGTGTACGTGTGCGTGTCCTTGTGCGTACGTGCATCAGGCAGTGTGTATGCGGTGTGGTGTATACAGCAGGTGGTGTACATCATGCCGTGTGTGCATCAGACAGTGTTTATATGGGGTGCGGGCTGAACAGCAGGTGGTGTGCACCTTATGGGCTGTTGTGTACAGCAGGGGAAGGGGTGTGCCGCAAGCAGCCTGGGCCAAGTGTGTACAGTCAGTCTGGTGCTGCGGGAGGCCAGAGATGCTGGGCTCAGTGCCTCCAGGATCCCACAGGATCCCTGCTCAAGGCTGGTGGTCAGCCAGGGCAGGTGGACAGAGATGGACATGGGGCAGAGTAGTCAGCCTAAGCTGTTCTCAGTGCCTGAGAAACTATGCTTTAGCAGGCCAGAGGGAGGGGGCACCAGAGAGGGATCCTACCCAGACCTTGGGCTCTCTCCTATTCATCTCCTCCCCTCACTGAGCCCCAGCTCCCTTTCACCTGTTCGCACCTGGCCTTGGTGTCTGCTGGTGACTGACCAGGACCACACCACTCAGGCCACAGAGGCCCAGGAATCCAGGTGCTGCATGGCACGCCTGGTGTTGCCCCCTTCGTTGGGGATAGGCTCTAGCGGAGGCCTGCTGTCAGGCCTGTGGGGTAGTGACTGATGGCAGGAGGCGGGCAGGCAGTGCTGGGCCTGGATCCCCAGGCTCGGCAGTGGTTTTGACCCTGGTTTGGGGACTGTGGGATGATGAGGCCCTCTTGAGCCCCGTGCCAAGCCCCTTTGAACATGAGGACTGATGAACAGCATACAACCCTGTCCTGCCATCCTGGGCTGGCCGTACCTGGAGCATGGCCAGTACAGAAGCTCGTGTTTTCAGGGTGGGTGGACGTTTCCCCAGGGAGTCAGCTCTCCCTGCCCCACCCTCCTCCCTGTCCCTGGCCCAGGGCTGATTACGGGGTGGGGCATTTGGGTAAAGGGCTATCACAGGCAGAGGATGACTGTGCCCCTTTCCTGTTGCATGCATATGTGTCCAGGTAATGGGCTTGTTTTGAGGAAGCTGGGCCCATCACCTCCCTGATTTGCATCCACAGAAGACAGAGAAAGGGCCCCTAGAACCTAGCACCTAGAACCCAGGCCAGCTTCTGCCCCTTCCCTCGAAGCTGAGGCGTGACCTAAGTGCTTTTGGCCCCGTGACCAGGGGATCTGTAGCCTGTCCCTCCAGCCCCGCTGTGACCCTAGTCACATTCAGAACCACACAGATGCGAGGCTCTGCAGCCATTTCCTGGAGAGATCTGAGCCCCAGACATAGGGGTGGGAGAGGTGTCAGTAGGTGGGCATTGCCAGGAAGGTCGCTAGGTTTCTTGGTACCTGGGTTCCCCCACTTTTTTCTAGTTCTGATCTATCTTCAGGGGGCCCAAGTGGACTCCCTTCTGAATGGTTCCTCCTATGGGGTGGGCAATAGGCCTGCCTCTTCTGTTAGCCACAGGCACTGGAGGCCTTGCCTATGCCCAGCCTGCCCCTCCCACCCCTCAGTCACAGATACTTACAGGGCCCTGCTGTGTGCATGGCCCCCTCGCCTACACCCCTCGCCCCAGCCTCAGGACCACAGTGGAACCGGCAGCTCTGGGAACAGCTAGCCAGCTTGGAGGTTTTAAATGCCCCTCTGTGTGCACATCCTCCACCCCTGATGAGGTGTCCCCTGCCTCTGGTTGCCAGGGAAGAGAGGATTTTAATCAGGGGAATGCCTGATAAAATGTGTGCTTCAGAAAGGTCCCTGAGGGTGCAGAGGCGGGTACCGGAAGACCAGTGAGAGGTCAGGGCAGCGGCCCAGGCAAGAGGTGGCAGTGGCCCAAACCCAGGCAGTGGGTAGAGGAGGAAGGGAGACTGGGTTCCATGCAGTTTAGAAAGCTTGCCTGGCCACCTGTGGGACTGGGGAGGTGGGTGACTCGGGATTGCTGGCTCTGGGCCAGGTAGATGGCAGTGCTGTTTGTTAAGGTTCAGGTATGAGAGGAGGACCCGTTTGAGGGGCAAGTTGATGAGTTCACTTAGAAATCTGTTGTAGCAGGTATGTGTAGGCATCCTGGGGAGGGGTGTCAAGGAGGCCTTGTTCAGATTTTGCCTGGCACTCCGAGGGACAGCTGGAGATAGTGGAGAGAGAAATGGCAAGTCTTAGGGAGCCAGAGGACAGGAAGAGGGCCTGGATGGAGCCCCAGACACTAGGTCTTCCTATAAGGATGAGTTCTCGGAAGTCAAGAGAAAAGATATCTGAAGGAGCAGGGAGGGGTGCTGTCGAGAGGTCGGGCAAGATGACCGCTGAGACGTGGCCACTGGACTTAGCTCCATGGAGTCGTGGTTGACCTTGGTGAGCATGCTGGCGTCAAGCCATGGGGGTGGCAGCTGGGCTGCAGGGACCTGAAGAGCAAGAGGGAGGTTCTCAGTACCCTGGGGGGCCCAGGCTGGAACCTAGCAGGGGTAAAGGGACCAAAAGAAGAGTCCTGGAGTAGGACTGAGGTGGGGACCCTGGGAGGAGGGTTCAGCATGGGCCAGACCCCAGAAGCTCGAATGTGGAGGGTGCAGACCTGGGGCCAGCCCCCGGGGTCACCTGGTGTTGTGCGGCTGGGAGCCCTCACTTGCTAGGTTGAGTAGAGCCCTGGGAGGCGCCAGGGAAGTCCTGGGGAGGAGGGGATTGGGAGGGGGAGGCCTCGGCTGCTTGGCTGTTCTCGGCAGCGACAGGCCCCAAACAGCTCAGATTCAAAAACAAAACAGGCTTTTAAGATGCCAAGTTTGATGAAATCTGAGTGCTGGAAGAGGTGGGAGTTTTCTCTTAGAAAAAGCTGAAAATGAAGACTGAAAGCTGTGAAGGGAGCCCAAGGCTCCCCAGGCCTCCCTGACTGCCTGGCAGCCTGGGGGAGGGGTTGGGCTCTGGAAAGGGTGGGAGCCCGGCAGGGGCAGGTCCGAGGGCAGGTCCAAGGGCCCCTTCCCGCTTGCTCAGGGGTGTCCTGACCTTGACCTTGGTAGGGATGGAGCTGCCTCAGGGACAGGGCCTGAGGCAGCCTTGGCTCCCTTAGAGTGCCGGCAGCCTGGGGAAACCAGCAGCCTCGCTATTCACCAGGTCCCCTTGTGCGTCTCCACACGTCTGCGGTTCCCGGCTCCGGCCCCACAGGCGTCTCCAGGGGACTCGCCACGTCAGCATCCGTGTTTCTGCATGTCTGCACATGTGTGTTACTGCGTCTCTGCGTGCACTCCCACTGGCTCTGCTTGCATGCGTCTGTTTCCACAGGTGCTTGTCACTGCAGGTGCCCCTCCACACACACATGGAGGTTTCTATTTTTGCACCTGTCTCTTTCTCCATGTATCTCTCTGTGGGGCCCTGGCTGTGCATGGATCTAGGTGTCTGCGTTCAGTGATGAGGTGAGGCCAGGCCCAACGCTCAGGCACCGGGAAGGGGGTCAGGCCTACAGACGGTGCCACCCCAGGCAGCCGGTGTAACTGTGTGTGTGCGCGCGCGCCTGCGTGTGCACAGAGACGCCAGGAAGCTGAATAAACACGAGTGAGGAGTTCCTGCTGACAGACGGTGCCGCCCGCTCCGGGACCCCGCGAGGCGTCTCCATCTGTCCGCCTCCCTGGTGCAGCCCCCTCCCTCTGGCCCAGACTCTGCCTCAGGCATCCCAAGCTGAGCTGGACAAAGAGACCTGTGTGTGCTTTGTAGGGGGCAGCAGCAGCCTCCCTCCCCCAGTCATTGCCGCTAGCCTAGGCTGATCCCCTGTCCACCCCCACCCTAGCCTCATCCATCAGGCCTTAGCTCCTGCCAGCCTCACCTTCCCACTGTCTCCCCACCCTCCCCCAGCCCTTACTCAGGCAGCCCCTCCCTCCCTTCCCCCCAAAAGCTCTCCCCCCCGCCGCTCATGCTCAAGTGTTTCCTACTCCTGCATTTCCCTCCTCCTTCAGGAAGCCATCAAGATAGCACTGATCCAACTGCATTGCTGCTGTGGGGACCTCGGCCAAGCTCTTGTCACTTTCTGAGCCTTAGGCTCCCAACACCCACCCCTGAGCCCCCACACCCTGTCACCTTTCTCTGCCCAGTGAGGATGTCAGAGAAGAAGTCAGGGTTCCCACTGCAGTATCTAAAGACCAGCGTATGCACACGTGTGTCCCCAACCCAGGTACACAGATCTGTGTGGGCAGACCCTGGGAATGTGTGCGCCCTAACTGTGCATGCAGGCAGAATCCACAAAGAGCTGTAGAGGCTCCCAAGTACCTCTGAGGTCCACTAAAGCCCCCACGGGTTTTTCTTTCCTTCGTGGGGACCCTTTTATCAGAGGATGGACCGACCTTTGCCCCAGAGGGACACACTGCAAAACCCTGGCACAGAGGCCAGGAGGCAGGTGTGGGGACCTCCCCGCTCTGTGCGCACTCGGGGCAGCCCCCAGCTAGGCGTCGATTGAGCGGGAAGGAAGCTGGGCTCCTTAGAGTTGGGGAGTAGGGTCTTGAGAAGGGGGTGCTGTGACTCAACCCAGGAGGGGACGGGAGGAGCCGCCGCGGCTCGGACCGCGGATGCGCGCCCCGCTTGGACTCGCAAGCGCCGCCTTTCCGCCGCGGCGCCGGCTCTCCGCCGTTGCCATAGTTACCAGGCGGTCTGGAGTGGGGAGGGACCCTTCTTCCCGCGGCGCAGCGCAGCCCCGCCGCCCTCAGGATGGGTTTTGAGCGGACTCGGCGTGACCAGTACGTGCCGGTGTTGGAACGTGAGTGCGTGCCGGCGGGTGGCCGTGTGTGGGGCAGTCGTGTTCGTTTTGCGGTAAATAAAAAGGCGGCGGCGTGTGTGCAGGGGTCTGCGGTGGAGCGCCCAGCCAGAAGCCCAGCCGGCAGAGGGCGTGGTATGGGAGCAGGATGGTGGCTGGCTCCCCGAGGGCCCACACCTTGCCAGATGTGAGGCCCCACCACCTGGTCTCATCCCAGCCCCACCTCGACTTAACTCTGTGACCTTGGGCAGGTTCCTGGATCTCTCTGCGCCTCCATTTGCTCATATACTTTACATAGTTTCGGTAAAGATTAAATCAGTTTGTAAGGCATTTTAACGCAGTACTTGGAACTAGGAAGTGCTCCATAAACCTGACCTTTATCCCTCTACCTGGGCCTCTGTTTTCCCCGTTGTTGATGGGTTTGGAGTGATCATGCGACACCAGCCTGAGGAATTTGCCCTGGTCCTTAGCCTGAGTGGTTCAGGGTACAGTGACCCCCAAGCTCCTGCGGTTCAGGGTGCAGGGGTTATATGAAGAGGATAAACGTGACGGTTTGATGGTGGGTCAGTTTACACCAGCCTGCCCAGTACTCAGCTTGGCCAGACAGGCATAGGGCATAGGTGTCAGTAAGTGGCTGCTGTCCTTGGCTATATTTGAATGTGCCCGGGGCGGGGGAGGGGGGCGCTGCACCAAGTGAGTGCGGAAGGAAGAGCCAACAGCGGGTCATTCCTGAAGGGCTGGAGTCCTCCTGTGAGACACGCTCCCCCCACCAAGGTGCAGAACTGCAGCCTTCCGGCTTGTGCCTGGAAGCCTAGTTGGCACAAGGGACTGGCGTTTGGGTCCTGCTGTTTTATGGACTCTTCACACATGCCGGTTTTAGGCTCTGGCGGCTATGCCTGAGGGATGATCTGAGCCAAGGACGGAGCCATTGAGGGCACGGTAATTGAGGGAGGAAAATTAATTGTCCTTAATTTGGCATGATCCCAAAGACTTTCCCTGTGTTAGGAATTCAGAGTACGTTCGCAGGACACAGGGCTGCAGCTGTATGTACTTCTTCCCCTTCTCCTTGATCAGCACCTTGTGGGTAGAGATGGAGGCCAGCTGACTCCTGGGCCCTAACTCTGGCAGGCCCTGCCCCCGCTTCCCCCTCCACTGCTCAGGAGGGCTGAGCAGGTAGAATTGAGGCCTGGGAAGAGCTAGACAGGTGCCCCAGTGGGCTGGGATGGCTCCAGCAGCCCTGAGTGTCCCCCGGCTGTTGGGGAGTCCAGGGAGGGTGGAAGTGGACGGAGCCCTGCATGGGCCTTCCTGGAAAAGCTAGTGGCGGCAGGATCAAAGGAAGCTGTTTCCCTGCTTGGCACATCCCAAGTCCTGCTTTCATTTCCATCCTTCCTTTTCTTGCCACGGTTAACGTTCTCATTTTAAAAATCAGAGCTAAAAGTCAGGACGCTGTGGGATCATATTTACAGCCAAACAGATGCTGGGTTCACGTCTGGAATTTATAGGGCTGCAGGTGGGGAGGTGTTCTGCCAGCTACCTAGAGAAGCTGGGTAGGTCCCCAGCCCAAGACCCCACCCTTTCTCCCCACAGGGCCACAGTCCCTTAGGGATGCCCCAGGCAACTGGAGCCCTGGCAGAGCGCCCTCTAGGGTGTGGCAGCAGAGTGAGAAATGTCTTGCCCTTGCCTGCTGGGGCTCCTCCAGCTTCCTCTCCTGCCTGCCCACCAGTCACTCCCCCTGGGTCTCTGGGGAGACCAGCCCTGCCAGCCTCTTTCTCCTTTCTGAGGATGCCACTTGCCTTTTCTGGCACGGGAGCTGACCTCAGCAAACTTCCCCCCGCATTCGAGCTGGGCCTGCAGGAGGGAGATGGGTGTAGTGCTGGCCTCCCCCACCACGGGGCCCCGCTCCCCTGTCAGGAGACTGACAAAGGACAGGGTTCGCATTCCCTCACTGGGTGTGCAGCCTGGCATCCACATGGGTGGAGAGGCTCTGCCGAATTGCCACACTCACTCTGTGGTTTGCTACTTGCAGGTGGGGGGGGCCCTCTCACCAGACCAGGACGGGAAGGGGGCCCCAGGCCCAAGTCTTGGTACTTGCCTGCCCCGGTGGCCCAGCTCTTTCTATTATAATAACGTCAGCCAGTAGTCCTGGGGTTCAGATTCTTTGTCCGATACTTTCCAGCACCTTATGTGCATCGTTAGATGTGGTTTTCATGACAGCTTTGTAAGGAGGGGACTTGAACCTTCTAAATAGCTAAAAATGGATAAAGGGAGAGGATCAGTAACACTCCCAGGTCGCAGAGCTAGTTAGTGATGGAGGCGGGAGCTCTGCTTGGTCTGGACTTGTCCAGAGTCTGTGTTCAGCCCCACGTGCTCCCAAGGGTGGGGAGTGGGCAGCCTTGCCCCCGTCTGGGTCCCTCAGGCCTGATGCAGGAGTCCATGTGCAGTGAGAGTAGGAGTGTGCTGCTGTGGTCCATGCCTGTTGCTCCTGTGGATGTGACTCCTCTGTGAGCCCCCAACCCCTGGCAAGCTGAGAGAAAGCAGCCAAGGAGTTTTGCCTCCCTCATTGACTTTTGATGTCCCCATAGCGCTTTTTTTTTTAAATCTCTTCAGCCACCACATGCTCAGACCTGGTCCCCGGGCCTGACCATGGCCTCCAGGGTCAGGACTGAGTAAGGAAGGAGGTTCAGGGTGGGGACCAGGGGTCGAAGATGGGTCATTGGTAAGGCAAGGGGTGCCCAGGGTCAGGGCCAGACCCCAGGCTGTGACATGGGGCTCTGCCCCGTGGTGGAGCTGAAGGCTGGATGCAGGCAGCGGAAAGGACACTACACATGCACACAAGAGGGTGGGGCCTGGATGGCACAGGGAGCCTTTGGGCTGAGTTGTGGCTGGTGATGCCACTGTGGGAACCATGGACCCCTTCCAGCCCAGTGTCCAAGAAGCACTTTCTTCTGTGGCCAGGAGAGGCTCAAAACTCATTTTCCCAGGGCCTGGAGAGGTAAGTCCTCATGTCTGCAGTCTGAGGCCTACTTCTCAGACCTGTAAACTCCCTGACGGGACAGGGTGGGCTCCCTGGCAGCTCGCTGGCCCTGTGAAGGGCAGGGCTGGGCAGTGGGGCTCCAGACTCTGGTTCCTCCCGTCAGGGCAGGCTTTGTACTTAGAATGCAGAGAAGAGAGGAGCCAAGGGTCCCAGCTACCCTGGGAATCATGACGGTCCCGTCGGGCAGGCAGTGCCAGCCCTAACGTGCACATCTGCTCTCGGTCTGCAGAGGAACAGCTGCCCCTTGGGTTCCCCTCCATCGACATGGGGCCTCAGCTGAAGGTGGTGGAGAAGGCCCGTACGGCCACCATGCTGTGCGCAGCAGGCGGGAATCCAGACCCTGAGATCTCTTGGTTCAAGGACTTTCTCCCTGTGGACCCCGCCGCGAGCAACGGCCGCATCAAGCAACTGCGTTCAGGTGAGCAGAGGGAAAGGGTCGAGGGACCGCGCAGACTTCAGGAAAGGCGCTGGGCTGGACTCCAGTGCTTCCCTCTTGGGAGCTACGGGAGGCCTCGGCCTGGGTTGACCTTCCAGGGCTGGGCAGAGGGCACCTGGTGGGTGGGCCAGATACTGCTGTAGGCCCACCTGACCTGCCCAGGAAGAGAGCTTGGCAGCGAGGGCTGCTCGCCAGCGATTCTTTCACCTTCCCGGGGCTGTCCGGCTCCAGACTTCGGTCTACCTCTGCACCTGGAGGCACGGGTGTCTTTTCCAGCCTGTGTTGGGCTCTGCAAAGGTGCTCTGTGGGCATTCATCCTCCGCCTTCCCTGGAGCCTGGCCTGAGAAGGGGGCCCAGACGGTGCTTCTCTGTGCTTCTCCGGACGGCAGGGAAAGAGGCCACAGATGTCTGAGGCTTCCAAAGGCTGGACCTCAGAGGCTTGCAGCCAGGGGGATGTTCAGCCATCCTTTGGCCACCAGGGCCACCTGTCTCCTCTGGATGTCTCAGTCGAGCCAGCTTGGAGCCCTGCGAGCAAGATGCTGCCTTGAAACCAGGCGGGAGGTGTCACCCCATCGATCGATCTGCCTGTGAGGCTCCCGCCAGGATAATTGATTCCGTTTTTGTGGGAAGGGAGCCTTGGAATCAGCTTGGCTGCAGCTCTGCGTCTACCGCCAGTGCAGGCTGGGCTGGTCGACCTCGGTCCAGGAACCCTCCTGCCAGCTGTGGGATGGTGGGCTCGGGCTGGATGGCCAGCACCAACCGTACCCATCAGCTGTGGTGTCAACACTGCAAAGGAGGTCATGACCCTGCCCCTCTCAGGGCCTTGCCGGCTACAGAGATGTCCTGCCACTCGCTGGGGTGCCAGCCCCTCCACACCAGCTCCCACCGGGTGGGCGCCCCCAGGGGAGGAGGAAGGGATGAGCCACCCAGCAGGGGCAGGATTCTGGTCGCAGCCACAGCCACCTAAGACAGCCTACGAAGTGTTAGCTCATTTAATTTAATTAAAACTCAACAAGATGGAGGCAGCTGTAGCGCAGTTAATTAAAACAGCCATAATCAAGGCAGGAAACGGGCCGCCAGCGTTCGCGGCCGCTGCCCAGCATGGCACAGTGGCCGCCACGATTCGGCTCCCCTGCGCATCCCCACAGCCCCCAGGCAGGCTCCCCAAGCAGCCAGATGGTCCTCCCTGCAGGCCTGGCCTCCGCCCGGCACGGTGCTGTCTGTGGTAGCAGTTCCGGGAAGGCACACCGTCTCACGTGTTCCATTTGTTAAGTATTTATATGGCGCCTGCTGTGTGCCGGGCCTGGTGCCACCCATTCATGGCCCCATGAGTCAGCTCCCGCCCAGGGCTCCTCGGTATGCTGCTCACCAGCCACCTCGGCCTCTCAGCAGCCACCCTGCCACCCTCTGAATCCACTCGCTCCCCTGTCGCCCTGGCTTCCCTCTTTTCCAAGCACCCCTTCTCTGCTCAGCAGCCCGGTCTGCTCGTTTCTCCAGGCAGGGAGTGCGTGAGCCCTATTCTTGCCCCATAGACAGAGACCTTCCCCCGGCCGGCTCGCCCACTCCTGGAGCTTCAGGTTCCATCTGTCTCCACGCCTGCAAGCCCCTGTTCTGCCTCTCTAACCCAAACATCCTGCCGGAGTCCTGGACTAAAAAAGTCCTCTGCTTCTGGGTGTCACCCTGACCATGAAGGGTGGTGCCCTGCTTCCACTGACTGTCTCTCTGGGAGTGGCAGCCCCTCTAACCTGGAACTTAGGACACACCCCAACTCCTGCTCCATATAAGGAACTCCCTAACCCTCTTGATTGGTCACCCACATGGCTTTCACGTTGGTCCTCTTTCTTCCTCCAGTATCCGAGATGCTCCCCTTGCGCTGCTCTCCAGGCTCTCCCCTTGAATCCGTCCTGCAGCACTGGTAGAGTTTCCTGCTTGTGCCCCGTGTGCTCTGACGACCTCAGTGGCATCTCGTTGCCTCCATGGTCACGTGCACACTCCTGAACAGGCACACACAGCCTTTCTCACTCTTGCCCAGCTCACGTCTCTAGCTTCTTCTCATCGGGTCCTGGCTTCACCCATTAGCTTCTTGGCCTCACTCAGGTTATTTAACTTTGAGCTTCAGTTTCTCATCTTTAAAAAGGAGTTACAGTGAGGATTAAGTGAGGCAGTGGCGGTGAGAGCTATTGACTGGCCTGTGACAAGGGTTCTGTGAATGGGGCTCTTGGTAGCGCCAGTCACTCCCCAGTTTGTACCGAGCCCCCCAACCACATCCTCACCCTCTGCTCACATTCACTAGAATGTGAAGCCCCCCTTCTCTGCCTGAGGCCCACTCCCTCAGGACTCCCCTTGCTATGTGTTGTCACCATCTGGCTCCAGCTCTGGTCACTTAGGCTGGGTGTTCTGCAGGGAGGGCCTGGGGTTGGCTCCTGCCTGTAGGGGCCTGGCAGGTGACCAGCACAAGCCTAGCTATAGGACAGATATCTCTGAGCCCTGAGGATAAATGATTTCCTGATGACCTTTGGGCCCTGTCCTCGCAGACCTGGCTTCTCAGGTCTGGGGAAACCTTTCTTGTTTGACCTTTCCTGCCACCTGAAAGCAGTGACCTAAGGGTAACGGCCCAGGATCCAGCTCCTGGGATGGCATCTGAAGCGCCTCAGTCATCCCACTTGCTCAATAACAGAACTCTTTCCATCACTGCCTGACCCTGGTGACCCTTGACCCAGTAGCTGCTGCTCCTGGCCTGTACCATTGAGAAGGTGTGGAACTGTGCCAGGCACATCTGACAGGGGCGTCCCTGACGGAGTAGAATAGCCCTGAGCGTTCAGCTTTTACAGGGACCTCACAGTTTATGCATCACCAACCGTTTACAAAGTGCTTTCCTGCCTTTGGTTGCACTTGATTCTCTTGCAAACATGAGAAGTAGGGCAGTTTGTGATTATCATGCCTGCTTTACAGCCGAGTTAGGGAGTCACCCACCCAGGGTCACGTGGAGATCCGAGGCTGGGGAGCTCCCCTGGGACGGCATCCAGGGCCTTCTACTATCGCATCCAACTAACCTGGGGCCTGGGGAGGGGCTGGGCCCTGCTAGGGCCCCAGAGCGCCTCGCCTCGTCTTCTCCGAACCTCTTGCCCTCCCCGACCATACCCAGAACTCCTCAGGGGTCTGCGGACCAAGCCCCAGCACATGGCACCAGGGTATGGCCCCCTGGAGCAAGTGCATGAGACAAGGGCAGTTGGCTGAGTGCGTGTGCACAGCCCAGGCATGACCCCTGCTCAACAAGTGCTTTCTTCTCCGAAGTGATGTCACCTGCTGCCACAGCCTGTGCCTCTTGAAGGATTTGAACTTGAGACCCGGTGTGGACCCCAGAGGGATGGGCACAAACTTGGGGAGAGTGGAAGTCAGTCAGGAGCAGGCAGCATCACTGGAGCCAAGACGGGGCTGACCGCCAGGTGGGGCTCCAGACCACTGCTGTGGGCCCCACACTGCCAAGCCTGGAAGGACCACTGTGGGATACCTCCTGTGCTCCGCTCATCCCACGGCCAGAGTGTGCATGCCACCATCCCCATCACTGTGGAGGACCACTTGCCCACACTGTCCACTGCTCACCCAGACACTTGAGCCTGGATGCCAGCATCTGGCTGCAGAAAGAGGCCCACTGACCCAGACAGATGGAACTCTGGTGGGCCTGAGGGCTGCAGCCCCCATTCCATCCCAGCACCAGCTGGTCTGCCAGGAGGGCCTGTTGTCAGCAATGGTCCCTTTATCTGAACGCTCTGGCACCCCTCAGGGGCAGTGTGGATCTGAGGGACCCTCCAGTCTCCCTCACCCATCACGGAAAATGGAAAAGACAAATTCTTTCAGTTTGGTGGGGAAACGATATGCCAGAGAGGCCCAGAGTCTTGTCACACAGCAGGTTAGGTTTCGGAATTGCTGAGGCCAGAGCTAGGGGTCCCAGGCCTGGAGCATTTAGGTGGCCACCCTTCCCCTCCCTTTTCCCCTCCCCCTCCCATGTCAGGCCTGGAGTGTAGGAGTAGATCAGCCTGTGGATGTTGTGCTCTCAGGACTCCTGCTTGTAAATATCAGAGGATCTCCAAGAGCTTTTGTTTGTGTGGATTTTATTTATCAGTATTTGCCATATTAGATGTTAAGACCAAGAAGATTTTAAATATTTATTAATCCACTTTAAAATAATTTAAAAACCTATTACGTGTTAACATAAACAACATTTTTTAATGGAAAATAATTATATTTTGTGAAACAAAAGCGTTCAGTGAGAAGAGCGGCCCTGTTTTACACTTTTACAAATCTCTTTAATTTGGGGCTTAATGGAAGGCAGCTGGATCCTCCTGTCTGCTCCTGCCTTTGGTCTGTTGTGATATCACATATTCTGAAGCCTCCAGGAGACTCTGCTGTACATTTATGAGAGAACAGGAGTGAAAAAGGCCAAAAGCTTCTCAGTAGTGTGAAAACGGCTTTGACCTTGCAGACCCCTGAAAGGGCCTCAGGGACCCTGAAGGTCCATGGACCACGCCTGGAGGATCACCGGGAAGATGATTCTCCCTGGACCGTCTGTGCGCCTCACACACTGCCCTGGGCCCAGCGCTGCCTTTGCCTTCTCTCTAGCCTGTGTGTCTTGCAGGAGGCAGCCTGGTCTAGTGGGAAGGCTGTGAGCCAGCCCTGGTTGGTTCCCGCCACCTCATAAGCTGTGTGACCTGGGGCTTCGAACACTTGATGTTCCTCAGCCTCTGATTCCTCGTTCTTGCCAAGATGGATAATTCCTCCTCAGTGGGTGTCGTCAGGTTCAATGAGCCCTAATCAGTGTTTGTCTGCTGGCACGCTGCCCTCCCCAGGAGTGGGCAGAGAGGGGGAGAGTGGACAGCGCTGACCTGGACCTGCCCACAGGCCCCTCAGTCCTCTGGATGGGGAGCTGGAGAGAGGGGCCGCTGCTGGGGAGGGAACCAGTCCAGACCTGATAATAGCCCCGCACCAGGCATTTGCAGGGTGAGCATCTGGCCCTCTAGGCTGCTGATTCCCAGGGTTACAAGGCAATGAAGAGACAAAGGTGTGCGGGGAATGGCCTCTGCCTCTGACCAGCCAGGCTGGGGGTACTCTGCAGTCACTCTGTTTAGCAGGTTTGAGTGACCTCACAGGGATTTGCCACCCAGTGGTGAGGAGAGGGCTAGTCTGGTGGTGGCCTGAAGTGAGCCCTCTCTTTAGCCCTTTCTTCTGTCTGCTTAAATGCTTTGCTTTGGGTAAGTCCTCTATTTTGAAATCCTGCTCAGTCCTGTGCACTTCAGGGATCCCTGCAGGGTGGGATTATCGCCTCTTCTCTTCACCTTCCCCCTCCATTGACCTCAGCCAGTGGGGTCTTCAGGAGCCCTGCCTCACCGTCCTGATTCCTGTCACCCCCCAGCCTTGCTGACCTAGCCTCAGTTTACCCCCTCCTCAGAGCCGTGCCAGTGACCTGGGGCACACAGCTTTGCCTCCACACAGCTGGCACTTGCTCACATACCACCTGCAGCAGCCTTAGCCAGGCCTCAATTTCTCCATGTATTTATTAAGGCCCTCTCTCGTGTTTTATTTATCTGATTTGGCTTTTTGTGGCTTTCCTTCCTTTTGTACTAATGCTTCTCTCTGATCTTATTTGCATTCAAATTACCTCGCCAGGTGGTTCACCAATCAGAGGTAAGAATGCTGTCCGTGCATCTCGCCACGCCACGCCGTCACCACCACTCCATCCCGTCCCGTCGTCACCTCCCCCATCCCCACCTCTCCAGCCTCCTCATCTCCAGCTCCGGCCCCTCAGCACCACCGGCCGCCACACACATCCACTCTCAGCCATCCCCTCCTGTGACTCATCCATTCCCAGTCTGGATTGTGGACATAACTCGGCTCATCCCCGCCTTGGGGCTGCAAGCCCACTGACCAGACCTTCTAGGCCAGCCCCGCAGACAGAAGGGGCTCTGCTGGCTCCTGCAGGGAAGCCAGGCCCTGGTCTTTAAGGCTAGCCAGAGATGGAGAATCTTCCCATGAGGTGGGGGAGCATGACCAAGCCTTGCCTTCCTTCTCAAGAACCTCCTTGGTCTTGGGGCCTTCAATCATTACTAGCTCCCCCTTCAACATCTGGCCCTGTGGTAGATTGAGGTGCCCCCTGTAAATCCCTCAGTCCAGCAAAATCTAGGAAGGACAGGCAGTTAAGACTAACACAGAGGCTGGAATGACAACAGAAATTAGCAGGGTCCTGGGTAGCCTGATCCCCTGACCTGTGAACCCCAGCTGCTTTCATGCTGCAGGACCCTACATTCTGGGATTCCCAGCCCAGACTGGACTCAAAGATCCACGAAGATCCACGTTCAAGTTTGACTCGCTTCGTGTCCTTTGAAAACTGTTTCTCTCTCAAAAGTCTATTTCCTCCTCTTTAGGCTGAGGCCAGGGACCCACCTCATGGGGTATGAGGACTAGAGCCGAGGGAGAGGATTGGGTATGGTCTGGCTCAGGGCAGACATCCTGTAAAATGGTGGCTTCTGTAGTATTTGTATTCACATCGTTTTCTCCCCGCTTCTCAGTATCCTTGGGCACCTCTAGACCCTCAGAGTTCAGGGCCAGGCTGTTTTCAGAGCAGAAGATGGGGCCAGGCCCCCACTGCCAGCCTGTGGTGTTGGTTCCAGGTTTGGGGGTTTCTGTGTGTGGTAGTCTCAGGGTCTGCATGGGGTCCCCTGACCAGTCCTGGTTCTGAATGCAGGGGAGCCGCCTCCTCCACCCAGGATGCCACTCAGGTACCACTTCTTGCTCTCACCTGTGGCACCAGCTGCCAGGACTGCCCCCTTCCCCCAGCTGAACTGACCTGCATACAGCCCCCTCCCCCTGGCCAGGGGCCTGACCCCCATCTGCTTGAATGAGCATTTTCTGTGACAGCGTCCATCCATCCCATAAACATGACTTGTTGGGTGCCCATCAGGGCAGTTCTCGCAGGAGCTGGGTATGTGGCATATGTCCTGGGTCCTCTTGCTCCCTGATGCTGGTGGGGAGGGCTGACCAGGACCACAGAGCAGGCCAGCCCTTTGTCCCTCTGCACTGGGGTCGAGCCTGAGCGTCCCTCTCCCCACCTCCAGTGTTCACAGCCCCTCCTGCTGCCCAGCATTTGGGTGATGAAAGAAAGGTTTCAAGGGGTGAATAGGCTGTTACAGCTCACACCTGCAGTGGGACCCCGCCCCCCACCCCAGAGCCTGGGTCACGAGACCTCCTCCTGTGGCTCCTGTCCCATTGGGTCAGGCGGGATCGGGCAGTCCTGTCTGCGTCCTGCGTGCGTGTGACCGTCGGCCGGCCTGGGCTCTGGGAGGGGTAGGTCTGTGTAGGCAGGGGTTTCTGTCAGGCTGTGTCCTGTGGGGTTGTTAACTGTCCGTTGGAGCGTCCTGCATGGGTGTGACTGTCTGTCAGATTGTTCTAGGGAGCAGGTGTTGCTTGGTGCCTCAGGGTGTTCCTGTCACGGCGGTTCACCCGGTGTACCCTCACCAGCAGCAGTGTTCTCAGGCGCTTACTGCCGGGGCTGGGGGTGGCCAAGTCCTGGTTTCGCCCCCATCCCCCGCCTTGGCCTCCCCTACCTGGACCTGCCAGGACTGGCCCCAGCCCTTTCCTCCGCCCTCTGTGAGGGTCATTTTCAGAGCCCACCCCCCTCCCCCCCGCCAGGTCCTGGCTCCTATCTGTCCGTCTGCGGCCAGAGCAGCCCCTCAGGGCGCTGGCCTGAGTGGGAGCTGCAGCCTCCATTAGCCTCCTGAATTATGCAGGAGCCGCGGTGGGTCGAAGCACTTTAGCAGGGACCAGGCTGAGGAGAGGAGCCGGAATGGGTGGGACTGGTGGAGGTGGGGGCGGGGAGGATGGGTGCTGTGAGCAGAGGCTGCTGGGCACCAGGCCCGCAGGGCCAGCCCTTCCTTCCTGCGGGTTCTGGTGGGCGGTAGAATCTCAGGTCTTGCCCGAGGAGGGCATCGCACACTCATGGGTTCCAGGCTGCTCCCACCCACGCCTGGCTCCGTGATGCTCTGATTGGGGATGCTCATTAGCAAACAGGCTCCAGTACTGTGTACTGGCCAGAGCGTGGAAGATAACTTGGTGGAGTTGGGGGATGGGGTGGAGCCCCTGGCCGAGCCCACAGGCCCAGCTAGACTGCAAGTGGGGTGGGCTTGATCTCCGGAGCATGACCCTCGGTTCCATCCAGGAGGCCTCGGGGCTTGTCAGGGAGAGCTTCCCGGAAGTAGCACCTGTGCCAGGTGTGGCCCTGATGCCTGCCACATCAGGTCGACCCGAGCCTTGGGTCCTGTCGAGACCCCTTCTCAGGTTCCAGGCCAGACCGCCATCTCTGTGTCCCCACAGGTGCCTTGCAGATTGAGAGCAGCGAGGAGTCGGACCAAGGCAAGTACGAGTGTGTGGCGACAAACTCTGCAGGCACTCGTTACTCGGCCCCTGCCAACCTATACGTGCGAGGTAAGGACTCAGGTGGTGCCCAGCCCTGCCTGACTGTGGGGCAGGCCGCACCTGCTGGGCTTGCTGCCCAGAACCTTGGTGTGGACCCACCAGGCTGCTGTGGGCCTTGTCTCTCCTTTTCGCCTCTCTCTGCAGCAGCCGTAGCAGCAGCAGCTCCCACTGGGCAAGCTCCTAACATCCGCCCGACTTTGCCTTCCTCCCGCAGGCCCTTTGGGAACAGCTGCTCTTGGGAGCATTTGTATCTCTTATAGGTCCTGCCTCGTGGGCCTGGAGCCCCACGAGAGTCTAGAGCCTTCCAAGCAAGCTGTGTGTGTGTGTGTGTGTGTGTGTGTGTGTGTGTGTGTGTGTGTGTGTGTGTGTGTGTGTGTGAGAGTAGGCGCACATGTCTGTGTGTGAACATATTCACATCTGCCTGGTCTTCCTTGAGTCTGTCCTGCCTACCCCAGCAGGGTGGGCTTCAGGCCAGGTGTACCTACCTTCTGACCAGGTTTGCCTGGGACCTTTCTTCCTGGAGGAGGAGGCAGCTGTGCTTTGTCATCAGCCAGGACCCTTGGGTAGGGGGTTCAGGCCCAGGCAGCTTTGAGCCCCTGCAGGTAGGCACCTCGTGCGTTTGAGGTGTTTCTCGCTGGGACTAAGTGGGTCATGTATTCACAAGTCCAGGTGCCCAGCAGAGAGGGTCTGGGGCTGTTTTGGTCTGTCCAGTCTCTGTTGTGCTCACAGCTCAAGGGGGACCAAAGGGACCTGCCCCTTCCTGAGAACACTCTGGGTTTTGTGTGCACAGTGTCCAGGAGGGACCCTTGGCACCCCTCCTACCCCTACCATCCCCCCACTTAACCCTCCTTCACAGATGGGCGTCATGAAAAGTGAAACCATCTCCCCTCGGGGGATTTCTAAAGGAAAGTGGATGCCACTTCTTTGCAGTGATGATTTCATCACGCTAAGTGCTTAGTACAGCTTGACAGCGAGCGTCATCTGCCTGTCTGCCCAGGCCAAGCGTGGGGCAGGGCGATCACAGTGGCCTGTCCCACCCTTCAGGGCCACGTGGTCAGACAGACCAGAAAGAATTAGGCCATCAACTGTGAGCTTATTAAGGGGCTGTGCTGTCAGGGCACAAGATCCCAAGAGGCCACAGGTGATGGGCAAATGGGGCTTCAGAGAATAGCTGATGCCTCATCAGAATTGGGGGCATGGGATAGGAGGTCCCCATTGAAACCCTTCTCAGGTATTCTGCTCTTCAGGGCTCACCTGAGCTGCCCCAGGGCCTGCCTTAAGGAGCAGCATCAGGGCATGAGGCCAGGAGCGTGCAGGTCACCCAGATGGCCAAGATGAGTGTGTCGTAAATTGCACGGCCTCCCCCCTCACACTGCCCCCAGCAGAGCTTCTGACCAATGCACAGGGTCCTAATAAGTCCCCCTCTGAGAGGAGCAACTGAAGGACCCCCCTCCTCAGAGACCTCTCTCCTCCACCCAGACTGTTCCAGCTGCTGTGTGGGCCTGACCCAGCACTCCTTCCAGAAGACCATCGGGTTGAGAATGTGGAGTTCCGAGGCCTCAGCAGTGAAGTCCTTCACTGCACTTGGCTGCACCAGGGAAAGGAGGGACGGGCAGAGCTGCAGGCACCATACTGAGGCAGAAGGCCCAGAGCTGGGGTGGCTGAGCTCCTCATTGTCTTGGCTGGGGAGCGTTCTCTGAAGTCACCATCACCCTGGCCTCAGCCCAAGGCGGGACAGTGGGTCTCTTTGAATGAGCTGAGTTCGGATGCTGTAGCTGGTGGCTCGGGCGCTGACCAGGGGGCTCATACCTTCTTGTCTGTGGGAACTCCACTGTCCACACGTGATGGGCTCAGGCAGGACTCTTAACTGGTTCCTGCCATGGCCCATCCCCAACCTCCACAGGTCTTCCTGAACTGCCTTCCCGGGCTCATTTCCACAGGACTTTTGGGCCAGGAATGTGGGTGTTCCTTTAGTTCTAGCCCCACTTGCTAGGAATCCTAAAATAGGGACAACTTCACTTTGGTTGTCTCTCCCTCTTACTGGCACACACACACATTTCCTGTGGGGCCAGTCCTCAGTCCGTCCCTAGGACATGTCTGATACCCAGGCCCCCACCTGAATCTGTACCCGCTCTGCTTTGCAGAGAGAGATTTGCCCTGTAGACCTAGGACAGAACCCTAAGCCGTGCTGCTAGGACCCTGGCATTTGGGGTCCACCAGCCCTCCTCATCACAGTCTTGACAGAGCCCCTGCTTTCTGCCCCAGCAGTGCTGAGAGCCCTATCAGCTCCTTACTCTTCTGGGACAGCCTCTGTGGTGCTGGCCACCAGCCCTGTCTCCTGAACCCCTCTTGGGGGTGGGCACACATGGAGAAAGCCCCCAGTGCTGGCCTGTGCCCGCCTGCTTCCTGGCAGAGCAGCGGTAAAGCTTCCTTCCAGACAGGGCACCTGTCACCCTCCAGGCCAGTGGGAGGCCCCCATTGGGCTCAGCCTTAGCATTGGGGTCGGTGTGGACGCCAGCTCAGGGTTTCTCAACCTCAACCCCGTTGACATTTGAGGCCAAGTAACCCTTCACTGGGAGAAGGCAATGGCACCCCACTCCAGTTCTCTTGCCTGGAAAATCCCGTGGATGGAGGAGCCTGGTAGGCTACAGTCCATGGGGTCGCTAAGAGTCGGACACGACTGAGCGACTTCACTTTAACTTTTCCCTTTCATGCACTGGAGAAGGAAATGGCAACCCACTCCAGTATTCTTGCCTGGAGAATCCCAGGGACAGCGGAGCCTGGAGGGCTGCCGTCATAGGGTCGCACAAAGTCGGACACGACTGAAGCGACTTAGCAGCAGCAGCAGCAGCAACCCTTCACTGTGTGGGGCTGTCCTGTGCATTTTGGGGTGTTTACCGACCCACTGGATGCAATAGCACCCCCTGGTCACAGCTCACAGGGTCTCTAGACCTTGCCCAGCGTCTCTTGGGGGAATCCTCCTCCCTGTCATTACGAAACACTCTTCAGATGGACAGCCTCTCTCTGGCTATTGTCTCCATCCATCTCTAACTCTCTTCTGCCACGTCCACGGGGCCCGAGGTCATGTCTCCTCCTTGGATTTGGCTCTGGTGTCCACCTCACACCCCTCCTCTGTCCCGCAGACTCGGGGCTCCCACCACCTCTCTCAGACCTACAGTGGCTGCATTTCATAGGGCCATGCGTGTAGAGCTCCCAGCCCGGGGCTGGGCACGCAGGAAGTGCTGGGCAGTCAGGAGCCGCTGCCGCCGCGGGGAAAACACCACTTGGGCTGCACCACCCAGTTTCATCTGACTTTGCTCAGTTGCCTGCAGCTCCACCCACGGTCTAGCAGGCCCAGGCTTGCCGGGTGGACCAGCCTATCCATCCCACTCCCTCCCCCAGTGACTCACTTGCTCCTTCCATCCACAGCGTCTCTCCTGTCTAGCTCTTAGGACGCACAGCTGCCAGGGACCAGGGAGGGGCCACGCTTTCCACTGAGCCTGGCCCACTTGCCCCCACTCTTCCCCACTTCTCTGCAGGGACCTGGCCGCTGGGCCGCAGCTGTCTCTAAATGGGGCAATGGCTCTGTGGCTTCTCCCCACAGGCTCCAGACAAGCGCCTCACACTCTGGGGCTTCCTCAAGGTGGCAGGGTTCTAGTGGCCCATGTGCCTCGGTGGGTTTGTGGGCTGGGTGGGCCCTGAGCTCAGTGGGTCTGTCTGAGCCTTGGGATGCGCGTGAGGCACGGGGGCCTGCCTGTCCCACACTCCCACCCGTCCCTGTCCCGCCCTTGGCGCACGGCACCTGCCGGCGGGACCCAGCCCTTTCCACCCGTGTCCTCCATGAGTCCTGAGTCTTTTGTGAGCGGCGTGGTCTGCGCGCACCTCTGGGCACGTGCGTGTGCGTGGGGCACAAGAGTCTTGTCTCGTTTCCGTGCTGTGTGGGCAGATGAAGGTTGGCCTGTTTTTACTCTCTCTGTGTTTCTCCTTGTCTTTTTTTTATTCCCTCCTCATCCTCATCGCACTCTGCCATCAACCCAAACTCTCATCTCTCAGATCAGCGAGAAGGTTGGTCCTTTTCACTTCTTATCCACCTACAGTTCGCCCATCGACGGGATACCCCCGTCAGTAGGGACCAGTGGGCTCGGTCCGCTCTTCAGGCTCGCCCCAGTCAGGCCTGCCCGCCCGTCGGGCTCTGCGCTCCCACTGTTTGAGCCGGCAGGCGGGCAGGGCCAGGGGTGGGTGGGCAGGCCCCCCTGCCCCGCATGTTTCTGCTGCTTGGGTCCCTGACCACCCCCACGTGTCTGCATGTCCCCTTAGCTGGGCTCCCCTGCTGGGGAGGTCGGGTGGGCATGATGCATGTCACAAGACTGGGCCCTGCCATTGTGCCCAGGCCAGGCCAGCTGTCTGCTCCAGGTGGAGCTCAGAAGTGGTTGTGGGCTCTGTAAGAGCTGTAGGGCTTTATGTGCACCTGTGGGGCCTTCCACAGTTCCCCCTGCCCCCCCTGCTTAAAATCCACATTTGCTGGAGCTCAGCTGAAACCGTTGGGAAGATGAAGGGGACAGCTAATCTAGAATGAGTTCACCCCTCAAGATTCTGCAGCTCAGGGTGAACGTCCTCTAGGGTCTGCACTATCCTTGAGCACCTCCCCAAAGCTGGACTGACGGCAGTCATGCTCTGCCCACTGAGCTTAGTGTCTGGGGCACAGGGTGGGTGTCGTCACCTTGGCTCACTGAGGAAGCCTCCCGTTGACTGGTCTCTTCTCTCTCTAGCTAGATCCAGATGAGGGTCTTCCCACCTGGTCCAAGCCCTTCTCCCAGACAGTTGGCATTTCCTCAGCCCCATGCTGGGTGCTGGGCATTTGACCAGGAGCTCATATCTGACTGAATGGTCAACTGCTGCTTAGAGCCATGTGTGAGCCTCGCAGCGGCCCTAGCCCGGCCGTGGGTCGGGGAGGGCTTCCCAGAGACCTCAGAGCAGCCCATTCCAGAGCAGTCTCACACCCTCAGGGCCTGGCCCCTACTCCCCACCCTTGGTCCAGCAGCAGGGGCTGAGGGGCAAGGACACAGGCAGCCATCCTTCCTGTGTCCTTTGGTCTGAGCAGTTAGAGGAGACACTCCGATCCACTGGGTGAAGCCCCAGGGAGCAGACACAGGCCACCTGGTGCCCTGTGCGTTCTCTCTGTGGCTTGGGTTTCCTCCACGAGGAGAGGGAGCCTGTCGGGAGGAGGACTGCAGCCTCGGCTCAGATACCAGCCCTGAGCATCATCATATGCACTCCTGAGCTCTGGGGCATTTCAGTTACACTGTTTCGCTGACCGGGCAAATCTGCCCGGGGCGAGTTCAGAAAACGGTCATCAGCAGAGACAGCCCAGCCTGCCACCGCCTCCACCTGGCCCCCCTCCTCTGCCCTCCCGGTCCTTCGTCCCTTCTCCTTTTCCCATTCCATGGTTCCACCAAAAATAAGCATGTACACAAATATTTAATGAGAAGGCAGAAATGAGTTTCTAAATATTCCGGGGGGGATTTGCCGTGCTGGTAATTTGTTTGGTACTGATAATTACATCTTACATTTTTCCAGCTTTACTTAAAACTGTGTGCCGTGTGCGCCGGCATTTAATTACTGCTCTGCGGCAGCCACAAGGTTATTTATTAAAGAGTTATTTTATCTTGATACGGTGGATCCTGCCCCTTATCCCCTCCTTAATGTTGTGTTATTTTCATCAGAGAAATTTCCGCAAGTGAATGCCGATTGCGGGGCTGCCTCCCCCCTGTGATTAGGCTGTCACTCCACTGAATGCCGATGCCTCCAGGCGCCGCACCGCCCTATTATAGGGGGTTGTCAGCTCAAATAATTAGACTTAAAAGTTACAGCTGAAATATAATCCAGAAATGGCAAGGCCCTGTTTTGGAAATTGTCTATAAAATGTCAGCAGTAAGGATGCTCGGGGAACAGTAATAGACCGTCATTGTTGGAGCTCAGGATTAGACCCTAAGTGCATTTTTCCCCGGCCCTGGTTTTTCCTTCCCTGCTGTTGCTGCTGTCAATAGACTGAGTCCAGGGCGAGTTCTGCCCCTTCTGGAGGCCTCATGTCAGTGACAGCAGGAGGAGTGGTGGTGAGACTACTGCAGGGAGGCGCCAGCCACTCCCGGCACTTGGGACAGGGGGGTGACCATCCAGAGTTCGGGACTCCGCAGATACTCCGGACCCCAGGAAGTGGTCACTCGCCTCCGTTACCCCCACCTTCTGTCTCTAGTCCTAGCCCCTGCACCGTGGGAAAGATGAGTCTGCTCTGCGGTGAAACCCATCCAGGCTCTTTGTGTGGGCTGAAGCCCAGCAGGCCTGTGAAGGGAGGTGCCCTGCTGGGGTCCCTGGGCTTGAGGCCGTGCCCTGGTGCTAGGGGTGATCCTAAGGCTCACCTCTGACCTCTCACTCATCCTTAGCCCCTGGGGTTCTCCCTTCCACTTGCATCTGGAAGGGGGGAAATTAAAAATAAAAACAAACCCTTCTCAATGTTAGTTCCTCAGGGGCCTTTATTTCCTGGCACTGGGAAGAAGACCTTGTCCTCCGGGACTGTTTGAGGTAAAGCCTGGTCAGTTTTCTTCACAGTTTAGGTTGAGACCTAAGGTTTATCCACCAAGGACCTACTTCCTTCTCCTGGGGCTCTTTGTTCTCATGTCCAGCGACCCGATCAGGTCCCAAGATTCTGCCACTGACCACTGTCAAGCTGGCAGGTGTGTCCCTGACACAGGCTTGAGGCCCATCCTCATGCCAACTGGAGAGTGTTCTCCCGCCAGCCTCGACAGACCCAGAAGCAGCTTCATGGAGCCGCGCGGGTCTCTCTTTTCACCCTGTGAGCCGGGGCTCAAAGGGGCCTAAGCTTTTCATCCCATGGACCTGCTCCCAGTACGTGCATAAACACGTCCTTGAGTGTCAGCTGTCAGTTCCCACCTCTTTAACTGGGAGGTGCCCGCATCCACAGCGTGGAAACCTGCAGCCCGGAGGAGGTGCCCAAGAGTGGTTCTCTTTCCCCCCCCAGACCTGTTTGGATGGCCATGAACAGGGAGGAGGCGGGGCAGCCCCTGGCAGAGAGGAGAGGCAAGGAGAGAGTTGGTCAGTTGGGACTGCTGAGCCTTTTTGCTTGAGCCAGGCTACATCTTCACCAGCAGGCATGCCGCTCCTCATGACCTGTGCCCCAGGTTCAGCACCAGAGCCCAAGGAGTGCCTGCACCATGTCCGAGCCTCCTAGCCTCACCTTTTGCTGTTTGTGGGGAGTGCTCAAAGAAAGCTCTTTGTCGTGGCTTTCTGCTGCCAGCCATGCCCCCGGGACCCACCTGTCCCCCTGCCACACAGCACTGCTCTGCCTGAACTGTGCTCTTGTCACTCAGTGCAGACTCCCGGCTTTAGGACAGATGACAGAAGCCCACTTCTACCAGCTTAACCCAAAACACGGAAACTCTTGTCTTACAAAACTGAAAGTATAGAAGTAGATTTGGCATCAGGCAGGGCTGGATCCAGGTGTTCAAACAGTTTAGTCAGGCATTCGTCTGTCTCTGTCTCTACCTCTGCTCTCCTCAATAACTCCTTTGTTCTCAAGCAGGTCCTTTCAAGTGTTGTGAAAGGTGGTCCCCAGCCCCCAACCCTTCAGGTTAGAGACCAAAAGTAGAGAGGAAAAGCCACATGTCTTAATAGTTTTCACAAAAGGCCAAAGGTTCTATCTCTTGAGCCACATCTGGGTCGCATATCCCATGAACTGAGAGTGGGGGCTGAGATGGTTCTCCTAAGAAGATGGGGATGCCAATTCTAAGAGGAAACACACTGGCACCCCAGTGAGCGTGGGGCACAGAGGGAAGTAGACTCAGTCCCTGGTGCTGGCTGTGGCACAGGCAGTGCTTTGGCTCTGACTGGAGGCTTTGGAGGGAGGCAGTGTGGGTACAGTTGAGGCTGAGTAAAGTGAGGTCTGGGCTGAGGAGGCGTTTAAAGCTCCATGCAGGAGTTTTTAACAGGGCAGGTAATGTGAACAGATACGGATTTGTGCCGGCTGTTTGTGGAGGGCCAGTGACTGGGTCGGGGGATGACCAGGGCAGGAGGAGTAATGGAGAACACAGTACAGCAATCCAGGGAAGGATGGTGGGTTGGACTTTGGAGGTGGCATTCACCCGTGGACTTGGTGAGAAATCAGAGTGTTGGAAAGATGTTTTAGGTGGTGCGTTAGCAGGACCTGGTGATTTGCTGGATGTCTGGTCTGTGGGCTGCAGCTTTGACCTCTGTGTAGTGAGATCATAGGTTGGACCAGGTGGTGTCTGCAATTACCTCCAGCTCTGATTCTGTGCTTTTGGGCTGAGCGAGCAGCAGTCTGGCACCTGTGGTGGAGGTGTTCCCGATGTGGCACCATGGGTCCTTTGCATGCCTGGACTCCCCAGCAAGGACCCTCAGAGACCTGCACCCTGAGTGGTCCCCTCTGGGTCTCTTCGCCCCGCTGCCTGCCTCCTTCGGCCCTGCGTGTAGGGGTGCCCAGGAAGGACACAGCCCAGCCTCTGCCCACCAGTTGCATGTCCTGTCTGCATGCCAAGCATGTCTGCCCATGGCTAGGTTTTGCTTGCCTTCCCTCCTTCTGCATGTTCCGAATGTCTTTACCAAGCTCAAGACTTTGGCAGGCGGGGTGGGGGGGTCCAGGCTGCACCTTGAACTGAGAAGCTCAGAACAGCTTCTTTCCTGGGGAGCCCGAGGCTGGAGGTTGTGGCCAGGCACAGCCACCCTCTCCCTTGAGACCCTGTCCATTGTTGCCGAAAGCCGTCTGCTCGGCACCCTCATCATGTTACTGCCATCGTCATGCCCATCCTGCCCGCGGACCACGTCCCTGGCCCGCCCAGAACTCTGGCCCCTGTCCAGTTGCTCCTGGAGGCAGCCCTTCCTCTTGGGTTCTCAAGCTGTGCCTTGAGCATGGCTGAGGTCCTTGGAGGTGCTCCTGCTGCTGCCTTCATCTCTTTCCTGGGGATCATGTCCTGGAGGTGGAGGCAGTGGCCTCAGAGATGGCCACGTCACTTCCGGGCTGACCCTCTGCCCTGCCCCAGTCATACTCTGAGGACCCTCCACCCTTAGAGTGCCTGGATCTCTCTCACTAGTGCCCCAGCTAGCCCTGCTGGAGACCCTCCTTGGTGGGGGTGGGGGTTGGAGCAGGTAGGGGTGGGCATTGGAGAGCGACCTGGGATGTGGCCCCTACAAGGCCTTGCACTGATCCCCCTGTGATCCTGGGCCTCAGTTTCCTAGGCTGTAAAACGGGAGCTTGGTTGCAGAATCTCTCGTGTTCCAGACAGTCCCTGAGAGTGGGGGCTCTTCTGGCCCCAAAGCAGGATGGGTGGGGGTCAGCCGGGGCCCAGGGACCCCACCCCTTGGCTTTGACAAGAGGGGCTTCCTGGACGAGGGGCCCCTGCCCTTCCGCCCGCACACATATCCTGCCCGGCCTGTGAGTGCCTCTCTCCCTCCTCCCGCAGTGCGCCGCGTGGCTCCCCGTTTCTCCATCCCTCCCAGCAGCCAGGAGGTGATGCCGGGCGGCAGCGTGAACCTGACGTGCGTCGCCGTCGGCGCACCCATGCCCTACGTGAAGTGGATGATGGGGGCCGAAGAGCTCACCAAGGAGGACGAGATGCCAGTCGGCCGCAACGTGCTGGAGCTCAGCAACGTGGTGCGCTCTGCCAACTACACCTGCGTGGCCATCTCCTCCCTGGGCATGATCGAGGCCACGGCCCAGGTCACCGTGAAAGGTGAGCCTCACTGGTGTGCTGGCCGTGGCCCGTGGCCTTCCCTGGAGTTGGGGGGGGAGGTGGGTGTGAATGCTGGGGGACGGGCGGGGCTAAGGGTTGTTACTCTGCTGGTGCCCGGCCCTGGGGGTCCTTCTGGCCCTCAGTGGTGGACGGAGGGCTTTCTGTCAGAAACTGGCTTAATCATTTGAGCTAACAGGCGCTAGGTCCCTGGGGGGCAGACACCGTGCTGGTTAGGAAGCACAGGTTATATTGTTCAGGTGGTGTCACCCTGGGAAATAGATTCTCTTATTGTTACCATTTTGTAAGTTAGGGAACTGAGGAGCAGGGTCACAGGGAAGTAAATGATGGAGCAGGGACTTGAACCCTGGGGGTCTGAATCTACCACACACCCCTCTAACCGTGGAACCGGACCCTCAGCTTTCCCAGCCTCCCAGAAGGAAGGATGGGAAACAGTAGCCAAGACAGGGGGGTTCTCTCTGCCTGGAGCCCTGGGACAGCCACATGTAGACCAGACTCCTTGGGGTCCTCTGCTTCCACTCTCCCCTCTGATAACACCCCCCATTCTGCAGCGTGAGTCCTCTTTTTAACAGAGCAGCATCATGTTATAGAAGGGAGAAAGACTGTGTGGTGGCTTCCGACTGCTTTTAAGATAAAGACCAGGATCCTCACTGCTGTGAACTGAGCAGGCTGACAGTCCCGAGTATCACTCTGCGTTCACCCTACCCTTGCTGTCACTGGCTCCACCTCGCTCTCCAGGTCTCAGTCCTGGGAAGCTTTCCCCAATCACCCCATTCAAGGATGCCCTGGACTTTTCTCCATCTCAGCACACTGGTTTCTGCGGTCGTTACACATACCAGAGCCACGATTATCACTCGCTGATCGCTTCTCTCTCACACTGGTGTATAAACCCCGTGAGCGCAGCGATGTGACCGTGTGACCGTGTGTCCTCAACCCTAGCGCAGTGCCTGGCGCACCGTCAGCACTCAGGCTGTGAGTGGCCATTGTTCGGGGATTGACTATGGACCTGGGACTTGTCCCCTCCTTTTGAGCCAAGCCATGGTGTCTGTGGGGCTAGCTGCCCCATCCGTCTCTCTCAAATCCAGGACCATTACCTGAGGAAATCCCTTCCCTCTCCCTGCCCCTGTTACACGCACTTGCCAATGGGTGAGCCTGGATGCACTGCAGAGGCCTGTGTGTCTCCCATCTGCACGGGCCCAGGCAGGCCACCTCTGGGTCCATTTGCTCGATGAGCTACAGGGCTGGTGTGAGGTCCAGGGAGTCCTAGCAGTGACTTAGGTGAACACGGAATGACCCAAGGCCCCTACAGGCACTGATAGTCCTGGCCACCAGCCCCCACTAGGTGACCTCAGTGGTCACTGAGAGGTTTTCAGGCGATTCTTTGTTGGGGAGGGCCGTGGGGGGGTCAACCACACTTGGGTTGAATGAACCCCAGGGCAGGGTCAGCTCCCGGGGTCATGACCGCAGGCAGCCCTGAGCCTTCCACTTTGTCCCCAGCCCTGCCGAAGCCTCCGATTGACCTTGTGGTGACAGAGACAACTGCCACCAGTGTCACTCTGACTTGGGACTCTGGGAACTCGGAGCCTGTGTCCTACTATGGCATCCAGTACTGCCCAGCGGGTGCGGAGGGCCCCTTCCAGGAGGTGGACGGCGTGGCCACCACCCGCTACAGCATCGGCGGCCTGAGCCCTTTCTCAGAGTACGCCTTCCGCGTGCTGGCAGTCAACAGCATCGGGCGCGGGCCACCCAGTGAGGCGGTGCGGGCGCGCACGGGGGGGGAGCAGGCGCCCTCCAGCCCCCCGCGCCGCGTGCAGGCGCGCATGCTGAGTGCCAGCACCATGCTGGTGCAGTGGGAGCCACCTGAAGAGCCCAACGGCCTGGTGCGGGGCTACCGTGTCTACTACACCCCTGACTCCCGCCGCCCTCTGAGCGCCTGGCACAAGCACAATACGGACGCCGGGCTCCTCACCACTGTGGGCAGCCTGCTGCCCGGCATCACCTACAGCCTGCGTGTGCTGGCCTTCACCGCCGTGGGCGACGGCCCCCCCAGTCCCACCATCCAGGTCAAGACGCAACAGGGAGGTAGGCGCAGGCTAGGTTGGGTGGTACCCCTCCTCCCTCAGGCTGTGAGCTGGTGGGGGGTGCTTTGGGACGATGAAAGCCCATATCTGCACACACAGCCACTGGGGAGTCAGGGCAGGAGTGGGGTGAGGCCCTGCCTCCTTCCGCTGGGGGCCCCTGCCCTTGGGGGATTGGTGAGGCTGATGGCGCCTGGCTGGGGTGTTGCAGTGCCTGCCCAGCCCGCGGACTTCCAGGCCGAGGCGGACTCAGACACCAGGATCCAGCTCTCGTGGCTGCTGCCCCCGCAGGAGCGGATCGTCAAGTATGAGCTGGTGTACTGGGCGGCGGAGGACGAGGGCCAGCAGGTGAACACCCGGCAGTGTGGAGGGAGGAGGGCTGCTCCTGGTCCCCGGGGGTCTGTGCTGGGCTCTCCCAGGTAGGCTTTCATGGATTCTGGGGTCGTGGGGACACAGCCCCATGAGGCTCTGGGACCCATGCTGGCCTGTGTGGTTCTGTAGTCTTTGTCACGCCTGTGCTGGGGACAGAGCCCCTAAGTCCATCCTGGGTCTCTTCGGCTCTGTGGCTTGCATGGCACCAGCAGAGCCCTCAAGTTCCCCAGGCCATGTGTCCGTGGTATTCCCATGGCCATGTGGCCACGTGGCAGAGAGCCAGCCCTGCAGCCACAGTGGGTCCCCAGGGATCAGCCACAGCCCGTGTTGGGGGTGACCTCTGAGTGACCTTTGGGGTCATGGTGGTCAGTGAGTGCTCTTTGCTCTTCCAGCACAAGGTGACCTTTGACCCCACATCCTCCTATACCATAGAGGACCTGAAGCCTGACACACTGTACCGCTTCCAGCTGGCCGCCCGCTCCGAGCTGGGGGTGGGCGTCTTCACCCCCACCATTGAGGCTCGCACGGCACAGTCCAGTAAGTGTCTCCCAGAGCCACGGCTGCTACCGCTAGGCAGGTCACAGACACACACACACACACTCTTTCCCCTCGACCAGGCGAGTGGTCAGTTCCACTGGGCCCTCGGCTCGGTCTGGATCCCAAGTGAGGGACAGGTAAGTGCCCTCTAGTCTGCATCCAGGCTGCTGCTGCCCTCGCTGCTCACTGCCCACCTCCTGCCCTCCCTCAGCCCCACCCCCGCCCAGGTAAGTTCTGTGTCTCCTCCCCCACCCGCTCTGTGCTGGTCACATTAGCCCACGGCCACCCTCCACAGAGGGACCGCCATGCTCGCTGTGTTTCAGACCTGCTCCAGCGGCGTCTTCCCTCCTGTATCCCCACATCTCATCTCCCTGTTACCCATATTCCTGCCTCCTGTCCCCTCCACGAGAGTCCATGTGAGCCAGGCAGTCACACTGAGCCAGCTGCACGGGGGAGAGAGGAGACAGCATTGGGACCGTGTGCCACTCATGTTTTGGACTGTGCATGAGGCTGTGTGTGTGCGAACTTAGGAGTGCTGTGTGCTACTGTATTCCTGCGTGAGACTGATGCCGTGAGTGTGTCCATGTCTGAGCACCCAGCCCCTGAGGGTGTCTGTCACTGTGGCTGGGTCTGGGTGTGTCCATTGGCTGTTTTTAGGATCAGGACCCAACCAGTGTGTCTCAGGGTGTCTGGGTCTCTGCACCTCTCCTTCCCGGTGACAGATTGCGAGCCCATGGGCTCTCTGGTCACATGGCCACAGTGAGCCATCATCTGTGAGGCTGCCTGTGATAATGGGGCCAAGTATGTGTGGCTGGTTGGGGTCGTGGCATTAAGACAGCACGTGTGATGACATGTGATGGTCCTGTGAGGCCCTTATGTCACATGGGATTGTGTGAATGTGCTGTGTGTGACTTGCTTTGCTGTTCCTGGATTCATTCTGCAAGCACCTGCCACACTCCTGCCGGGGCCCATGCACCCTGCTGGGAATAGCACAACCGTGATGTGGCCTCTGCCCACGGGGGTCCTAGTCTAGTGTGGAAGACAGACATTAAACCCACAATTACCCAAATGAGCTTTTAATTATATTTGTGTAAAGTGCCGTGGAGGAAACAAACAGTGGAGAGAAGATGTGATGGGAACCTCGTGTGATCTGAGGGGTCGAGGGGGCTTCCTTGGGTGACACAGAAGCCCTAGGCAGGGGGTCAGCAAGTGCCAAAGACCCTGAAGCAGGAGGCACTTGGTTGTGGTCAGGGTGAGCAGCCAGCCAATATGGCCGGAGCAGCCCTGGGACGACAGCATCAGGGCTTTGGGGACAGGAAACAGGAGAGCTGCCTGGCTAAGGGTGAGAATGCGGGGGACAGCCCGACAGGACACTGGAGACAGGAGAGGCTGTGCATCGGTCTAGGCAAGAGATGGCGGCTTAGGTGAGCTGGAGGTGGGGGTCGGGGGTGGTTTTGAGAGCTGTCTGGGATCCTGCTGGCCACACTTTGTGACGGATCAGGTGTAGGGGTGGGCTGAGGGAGAGGGCTGCCTCGGGTGCAGCCTTGTACGTGGTGTGTAGACCTGGGAGGAGAGTGGTGCCGTTCGCTCCCTAGGATGGGAAATGAGACAGAAGCAGGTACGAGGGGTGCACCTGTTGCCAAGGCCCCCAGGCTCGAGAAGCTGTGTGCCATCCAGGTGCTGATGCTTGGCAGGCTGCCAGAATCCGAAGCTGGGACTGGAGGTCAACTGAGGAGGAGGAGCAGAGATGGGAGGGAATCCAGGAGATGAAGGTGTCTTGGAGGTCAGAAGGAGAGGGTTTCAAGAAGGAGACCAGATGTTGCTGCTGAGTGGTCAGGGCCAGAGCGTGACCCCTGGGTGTAGTCATATGCAGGGGTGGACCTGGCGTGAAGGGCTGAAGCCAACTGGAGTCCCAGGAGGCGTGTATGGGAGACAAGGAGGTAGAGACAGGCTTAGTTGAGAAAGGGGACACTGTAGCTGGTGCAGTAGCGGAGGCTGTGGGGCCGAGGATGGGATGTGGGAAGACTAAGATGGGGAAATCTTGAGCACACGTAAACGTCATTGGAAATGTGTCCACGAGGAGTAGACAGTGTGGAAAAGAGAAGGATAGTTGGCACCTTGGGAACTGGGGATGAGAGCACAGGTGAGGGGAGAGACTGGCCTTGGACAAGAAGGCATCCCCTCCTTTCCCGGGCTGGGGGAAGGAGAAACTCGGAGCCAAAGCTGGCCGGGTGGTGGGTTTGGTACCAAGAGATGCAGGAGCTGCTGTCGGGAGGTCTTGGTTTTCTCTGCAGAGTAGGATATGGGATTATTTGCTGAGAGGAAGGGAGGTTTGAGGAGCGTGGAAGAGGTGGAAGGTGTTTTGCGTCAAGTGGCGTGGTGGGGGGTGGCGGGCAGAGAGCAGAGACTGGCCGACAAGCATGGATGGCCCTGGGGAGCCATGGGCGCTCACAGGGCTCTAGCCAGCCTTGGCAGATTTTTCTGCTTGCCCCTGTGCTGCCTTGGAGAAGGTGGGGGATGGGGTCATTCAGAGCCTGCTGCAGGCTGGGCAGGAGCTCCGAGTTTGGTGTGTTGGTACGAGTGGTGAGAGTCTAAGCTGATTGCAAGGGCAGTGAGGACAGTAGGTCAGCAGATGGGGACTCTGGGGTTGCAGGGCAGGTGGCGGGCTGGGGACCCTGAGTAGCTGAGCTGGTCCATAAGGCGAGGGCCTGTCGGGGGGTGTTGGAGGCCAGTTGTAGAGAGAGTGGCAGCGTCTGGGGCAGGACCCCATCAGCGCAGGGAGGAGAAGGCTCTGAAGGTGAGGGGGTTGGGAGCCAGTAGGTTGAGGGGCTGCTGGCGTCCCGGGCAAGGTGGTGGCAGAACTCAGGATGAGAACACCCCCGCGATGGGACTGGGGTCTGGGAATGATGAGTGAGGGCCCCTCTGATGGGCCCTTTCCCTTAGACTGCCCCTGGGGCCTTGCACCTTGGCCACAGACCCCCTGTCCAGGCAGGCACAGGCTCAGGCCGCCTTGCGCCAGAAGAGCCATCGGGTCACTTGTCCTGAGAAGGGACAGTGCTGTGGGCACGGCAGCCAGAGAGGGTCTCCATGAGTGGTTATAGGTGTGACCGGGGGTGAGGGTGGCACGGCCTCCGTTGCTTGTGTGTGTCTGATGCCATGTGTGTTTCGTGTGAGACGGTGGATGTGTGAGGCGCTGCGTTAGAGATCTGCGTGTGTCTGTGTGCGTGTGTAGAGAGCCTGTGGTCCAGAGGGAGAGCTGAGCTGTCTGGGGGCCAGTGGCGGCAGCTTGCCTGGAGGGGCCCCGGGAATAACTATGCCACCCTGCAGGGAGTAGCCCGCTTGGGTGAGTTTCCGTCCTCCGTGACCGGTCGCCATGCCTGAGGCCCCCCGCCCTCCATCTGCCTGCTTCCCCCCCCATTTGTCTCCCCCAGCCCCCTCCGCACCCCCCCAGAAGGTGACGTGTGTGAGCGTGGGCTCCACCACCGTCCGGGTAAGTTGGGTCCCGCCGCCGGCCGACAGCCGCAACGGCGTCATCACCCAGTACTCGGTGGCTTACGAGGCGGTGGACGGCGAGGACCGTGGGCGGCACGTGGTGGACGGCATCGGCCGCGAGCATTCCAGCTGGGACCTGGTGGGCCTGGAGAAGTGGACGGAGTACCGGGTGTGGGTGCGGGCGCACACGGACGTGGGCCCCGGCCCCGAGAGCAGCCCGGTGCTGGTCCGCACCGACGAGGACGGTAGGCGGCGCCAGGGGACAGGCAAGGGGAGGGGACAGGGAACAGGAGAGCTGCCTAGCCAAGGGTGAGGATGCACGGGACAGCCCGACAGGACGCTGGAGGCAGCAGAGGCTGTGCCTTGGTCTAGGCAAGAGATGTCCCCACCAGACGCCCAGGGCCCAGCCTCCCGAGAGCCCCTGGGGGACTCCCCATCTTCCCGATACAGGCTTAATGGCCCCGCCTGGGGAGATGGAACTCGTGGGATAGCGTGTGCCCGAATCCCAGCCCCAGAGCTCCCCAAGCAGGGGTGCCTCAAAAGGCTGAGGCCAAAGAGGAGACTGGCGCCGGAGACACTAGCGAGGCTCACCTCACTAGACGTCGGGGTGACGCGTGGCCCAGAGGAGATAGTGCAGGTTGTGCTGACTGGGGGAGGTCGAAGGCCTGGTGCCCCACCTCCCCACCGAGGGAGGCAGTCCCGGGCCCGAGGGTCGCAGAGTCCCAGGCTATTCCCCGTGCAGGTGGAGGGAGCCCTCCACGTTCCTCTGCAGGGCAGACAGTCTAAGGCAACCGCATCAGGGCCTTTCCTGGGCAGTGGGGTGCAGAGACACAGCCCCGGAGTGTGCTGTGCCCACCTGACTTCCTTCTCCACGCACTTGACTTCCTCCTCCATCTGGTCCCCAGTGCCCAGCGGGCCACCGCGGAAGGTGGAGGTGGAGCCGCTCAACTCCACTGCTGTGCGCGTCTCCTGGAAGCTGCCTGTCCCCAGCAAGCAGCACGGCCAGATCCGCGGCTACCAGGTCACCTACGTGCGGCTGGAGAACGGCGAGCCCCGTGGCGCCCCCATCATCCAGGATGTCATGCTGGCCGAGGCCCAGGTGTGCACCCGGGAGGTGGTGGGGTCAGCGAGCGGGTGGGCGAGACCGTTGCGTTCCACTTCCTCTTTGGAGCCCATGTTCGCTCCCCTCCCCTGCCCACTCTCAGAGCGACGGTGACAGTAAGACATGCTGTGGCATCTGGGGAAGCGCTGAAACCAGGAGGTTAGGGCCAGCTGCCAGGATCACTCCCTCCTCTGTCTTGGGTCTGCCCAAGCTGTCCCAACCCAAGCTCGACCAGCCCCACCTGCCCTGGTGGCAGTCCCAGCCTGGCAGTCACCCCAGTGGCTCAGCCACTGGTGCCAGCAGTGCGGAGCTCTGTCGGCACGCGCCCAGGCCTCAGCACCACCCCTCCAAGCCCTCCTTTGTGGCTTGCAGGAAATGCACCCACTGTCAGTTAGGCTGGGTTTTCGAGATGTGCCTTTCTCCTCTCACAGCCGGGGCGGTCACCTCCCCCGTCCGGCCATTGTCCTGGCAGAGTTCCGTGAATGGCCGGGCTGATGTTTGCTCTCAAGGGCTGGGCCTGCGGCCTGTCTCACACCTCTACACCCTTCTGTCCTCAGGGGATGGCGCTTCTGCCCGGGAGCTTGGGGTGAGGTTCCTGGGTTCTCAGCACTGGTTTGGCTATCCAGAAGGAGAACCTGGGGTACTGGGAGACTGGGCGAGCGGGTCAGAACTTCCCAGTAAGGGGTGGCTGAGCTCAGATAAGAAACCAGGTCTCAGGACTCCCGGGAAAGGCCTGTAATTGCTACCACGACTTCCCTCCCCACACATTCTGTTGAAGATTCACAACACCTGGCGTGTCTGTGCCGAAGGGCTTTTTGTCCAGAAGCAGGGCCGTGAGGGGGTGGAGCCTGACTTCCCCCGCAGAATGCAAACACCACCACCCCCGCTAGTCTGGCTCTTCACACCACCCCCATCCCCCAGGCTGGGATCAGATCGGTGTTCTTCGTGCTGCACTTAGGGTTGGACTCACCCACAGGCAGGCAGGGCTTTCAAGTCTCCAGCTCCAGCTGGGTTCAGTTTTCTGCCCAGAGGGCGCTCTCTTCCTCCTCTGGGCTCTAAGGAAGCAGAGGGGAGAAGGCGGGCCTGTGGACCCGCCTGCATTCCTGGGGCAGGTTGAGAGCTCTTCCTGGAGCCTCAGCGGGTGGACACACCCACCCAGAAGCATCCCGGGAATGGGCTCCCTCCGCCCCTCCCGCCCCAGGGGGCCAGCAGCCCAGCTGCAGCCACTACAGCTCCAGAGAAGCTGCTTCACTTCGGGTGCCCCCTTCTGGTCCCAAGTGGTTAGGAGGGAGCTGGGCCATAAGATGAAGGGCACTGTCCTCTTGGTCTCAGATCTCCTGTGACAGGAGGTAGACATGCACCTGGGCTCTAGGGAAGCCGAGTGAAGGTGGAGGACCTGCCTTTGTAGCTCCCAACACCTGGACTGGGTCATTGTGCTCCAGGCCAGGAGGTGAGCAGATGGGGCCTGGTCCCCAGCCTGGCCACAGGGCCCAGCTGTCCCCCAAGCGCCTGGTCAAGGACATCACAGCCTGTCCTTGCCCCCAGCACCATCTGCTCAGCCCAGCCTCATCAGTAGGGTGCATGCCCCCCTACGACTGTGTGGCCAGACTTGTCTCTTTTCATGTGTGTGTTTCCATCTCAAGTTTGTCCCTTTCTCGTGGTCTCTGACTCTACCTCCCTGTCTCTTTGCATCCCTGTGGTCTGTTTTTCCTTCCTCTCTGTTTCTGTCTCTCTCTCTCGTTGACTGCATTTTCATCTGTCTGTTCTCTTCTCTCCTGTGATCCCTTCCGTCCTCTGGCCCTGTGTTTTGCCTCAACCTGTTTCTCTTTCCCTTCTTGTCTCTCAGTCTCCCCCTTGCGAGGCCCTCCACGCCTACGCCTGGCTTGAATAGCAAGGGCATCCCCCATCCCCCTAGGCAAGGAAGCTAGAGCAGGACTGGGCCCAGCCACACCTTAGAAAGTGGCCGTGGTCAGGAGGGACGGCCGAGGGCCTCCTCCCATATCTTGTCCCACACTCCTTGCAAAGACTTTCCAAGACAGCTTCCCAGAACAGGAGCAACTAGGATTGCTGGACAGAGATCAGACCAGCACTGCAAAGTGGTTGGGCCAGAGGACCCCGTGGTCTGGGTATGGCATGGCCCCGCTTCCTGTGCTGTGCTGGACAGCTGTCAACCCCTAGTCCTCCAGTGCCCCAGGACCTCCCTCTCTCCACCCTCCAGCTAGTAAACCTACATGCACCACAGCCTGGAGAAGAACGTGTTGAGAATCAGCAGTAGCAGTAGCGCCAGCCCAGATCTGCTCCTTCCTATCTTGATGTTCAGGCATCCTGGGAAGGAACTGGGTCTTTCCCAGTGCCTGTGGGGCAGGGTCCAGACTCTGAACTTGGCACTCATGGCCTCTGTCATTTTGTTGACCAGTCTGCCTCACCCCTTCCAGCCACAGCGTAGCTTCTGCTGTTCCTGGGACAACATCACTTGCCTAGAGCACTGCATAATCTGTCTTCCCAACTGGGGTGCTTCTGAGAGGGAAAGGAGACGTGAATAATCATACCAGGACAGCAAGCTTAGACCAGGACTATTCCCGGCAAACCAGTACAGCCACTTCCGTGTACAATATAGACACTTGCGTGTCTCTCCACCTCTCTGCCTGAGCTGTAGGACCCACCCCGCCAAGTCTGGCAGCCTTTCCCTCTAAGCACCTCCAGGCGGCGCCCTCCAACTCCTCAATGTCAGGGAGCCCTGTTGCTCTGGCCCTCTGCCCTCCAGGTCTCCCCTCCTCAGCCCTGGTGCCCCTAGCTGGGCTTGTGAGGCAGGGGCTGGGATCTTTGGATGGCGAGTGGTCCTGGGGTGCCACCCCTCTGGCCCGTGCCTGCCACCAGCCCTCCCCCAACCAGGCCCCCTTGGGGCCAGAGTCTTTCACATCCTATCTCCCTTTCTCTCCCTCTCCCGCGGTCAGTGGCAGCCAGAGGAGTCCGAGGACTATGTAAGTAAGAGGTGTGCGAGCGCGGGCAAGACCTGGGTTAGGCTGGGCTCGTGGGACACTCCCCCTCCCCCGCCTTTCCTCCCAGCCTGAGCCGCCAAGATCCACGGGGCACCAGCCACATCTGGAGAAAATTGGCATTTACGCCGAGCCCCGAGCTGAGCAGCGATTGGCATTTTCTCTAATCCTTACTTCTCGCCTGTCAAGCAGCAATTTCAGGCCAGTGTTCGAGATCGACCGGGCCCTGGCCCTTGCTCTGGCCAGATGGGGATGGAGTTAAATCTGATCCTGATCGTTAGGCCTTATTGATCCCTGAAGTGAAAAATCACCTGCTCCAGGCCCAGGCTGGGAGGCAGGTCTGGGGGCTGGGTTCCGGCATCGGTGTGTTCTGGAGCCCCAGCCCTGGGAGACCCTCCAGCCAGGGCAGAAGGGGCCTGCGAGGGTTTGGTGGCGGCTGCAGCAGCCCCACCCGAGGCTCAGAGCTGGAGGGACGCCAGGGCTGGTGGTGACAGCTCTGTTCCCACTGCGCGGTGGTCCCCTCCCATCTTCCCACTATTATCTCTGTGTGGTGTGGCTTGGCCTCCCATGGTGTTTTTCCGCATGTCTCTGGAAACAATGCCTCGGCTGGAAATGGGCATATGGGCAGGGCCTGCCAACGCAGGGGGACACTGCCCTGGCTGACTTCTCAGGCATCACTGGGGACAGTATGCTCCCCAGGGTAGGGGGGTTCCCTGTCCTCCTCATCTCTCCTCCTGCCCCAGCAAGCTTTGCAAGGCATATGGTGCTCCCAGAGCCAGGGCCTGGATGGGGCCAGGAGGGGTCCTACTCAGTCCTGCAGGACGGCGCCTCGGCCCACCCTTCCACGTCCCTCTGTGGTGTGCGTGCACACACGTTAGTGTCTACAGGTGGCCCTCCGCCTGCTGGTGCGGGAGGAGCCGCAGGCTGCATGGGTGTGCGTGCCAAGAGCCGAGTGAGGTGCTGCGTGTGTGTGAGGCTGTCTGCCCTATGTGTCATGTGTCCCCGGACCTCACGAGGTGTCATTCACAGTACAATGTGGTGAAGGAACAGTGTGGCCCTTTGTTCTTGTCTGAAAGGAAGAATGAGCAGCTTGTCTGCCTTAGGCTTGTGGCTCCGCAGAAAGGCTGGGTCCTCCTGGGCACACATCCACCTGCCTGTACTGCCTCCTGCAGGGTCCAGCACCACACAGCCCCCCTCCCAAGACCTCTGGCCCCGTGTGCCTGGGGTGGCTGGCCCGGTCTGGTCCCTCCTTGCTCTCCTGTGATGGGAATGGGCCCCTCCTCCTCCTTTAGGAAACCACCATCAGCGGCCTGACCCCGGAGACCACCTACTCCATTACCGTCGCCGCCTACACCACCAAGGGGGACGGTGCCCGCAGCAAGCCCAAAATTGTCACGACCACGGGGGCAGGTGAGTGAGGGGCTGGGGTCAGAGCTGAGGGTGGGGCTGAGAGGAGGGCAGGGCCAGAGCCCAGTGCGTGGTTGTTCAGTCCCAGGCCGGCCCACCATGATGGTCAGCACCACGGCCATGAACACCGCGCTGCTCCAGTGGCACCCACCCAAGGAGCTGCCTGGGGAGCTGCTGGGCTACCGGCTGCAGTACCGCCGAGCCGACGAGGCGCGGCCCAACACCATCGATTTTGGCAAGGACGACCAGCACTTTACGGTTACTGGCCTGCACAAAGGGGCTACCTACATCTTCCGGCTCGCTGCCAAGAACCGGGCCGGCCTGGGTGAGGAGTTTGAGAAGGAGATCACGACCCCCGAGGATGTGCCCAGCGGTTTCCCCCAAAACCTGCGCGTGATAGGACTGACCACGTCTACCACGGAAGTGATCTGGGACCCCCCAGTGCTGGCGGAAAGGAACGGGCGCATCACCAACTACACTGTGGTGTACCGTGACATCAACAGCCAGCAGGAGCTTCAGAACGTCACTACTGACACCCACCTGACGCTCTCCGGCCTCAAGCCAGACACCACTTACGACATCAAGGTCCGTGCACGCACCAGCAAAGGCACCGGCCCGCTCAGCCCCAGCATCCAGTCCCGGACCATGCCCGTGGAGCAAGGTGTGTGCTGCGGGCATGTGGCTACGCCTGGGGACTTCTGCTCTCCTTGACTCACTGACCTCTGGCGACTGTGAGCCACCAGCCTCTGGTGTGTGACACTCCAGTCTCTCATGACCATGACCACTAACCTCTAGTGAACAGGCGCCACATTCTCCGTGTGTGGCCCCTGACTTCTGCTGTCCTTGGCCTACTGACCTCTGCTGGGCAACTCCAATCTCTCGTGACCTTGACCCACTGATCTCTCATGACTGCATCACCGCTCTTGGGTATGCAACACTAACCTCTTGGGGCCATGACCCCCTGACCTCTAGTGAACACGGTCCACAGTGCTCTGGTGTGCGGCCACACTGCTTCTCGTGACCGAGTCCCACTGACCTCTGGTCACTCTGACCTGCCGTCTGTAAGCTCCAGCTTCACCCGCGCCCTTTTGGAGGGCCTGACCACGGGTCCTGTGGCTTCTGCCCCGCTCGGTTCTCACCATGAGGAAGAGCCGGGGCTGGGAGCTGAACTGTGTGCAGTGGAAGCTGGTGGGAGTGGGGGTTCTGGCCCTCTGCAGCCATCCCTAATCCCCTGCGCCCTGCCTCCCATCTCTTCCCAGCGGGGAGCCCTCCAGGCCTTTTAGGCAGCCAGAGGTGACTCCTTCCTCCTTATATCCCAACAGTGTTTGCCAAGAACTTCCGTGTGGAGGCTGCAATGAAGACATCTGTGCTGCTCAGCTGGGAGGTGCCTGACTCCTACAAGTCAACAGTACCCTTCAGGGTAGGTGGGGCCAGCTGGGCCCGACACTCGCTGTCCTGCTGCGGGGTCCGCATTGCAGTCCCCGCCCACGTGTATGCATTCACAAAGCTCTGTCCCGCAGGCCTGGGAGGGGGCCCCTCACCCGAACACACCGCCTGCGCCCCCCCTTCCCGTGCAGATCCTGTACAATGGGCAGAGCGTGGAGGTGGACGGGCACTCCATGCGGAAGCTGATTGCAGACCTGCAGCCCAACACGGAATACTCATTTGTGCTGATGAACCGCGGCAGCAGCGCGGGGGGCCTGCAACACCTCGTGTCCATCCGCACGGCCCCTGACCTCCTGCCGCACAAGCCACTGCCGGCCTCAGCCTACATCGAGGATGGCCGCTTCACCCTCACCATGCCCCGCGTGCAGGAACCCGCACTTGTCAGGTGTGCAGACATGCCTCGGTTGGCGGGGAAGGGGGAGGGAGGGCAGGGCCGGCCATTCAAGAACCAGGGGAGGACAGCCCTGATTCTCCTCTGCCCACCCAGGTGGTTCTACATCATGGTGGTGCCCATCGACCGCATGGGAGGGAGCATGCTGGCGCCGCGGTGGAGCACGCCCGAGGAGCTGGAGCTGGACGAGGTGCCTGGGGACCGGCTGGGGCAGGCCTGATGGCAGTCCCACTGTGCTGGTTGGCTGTGCCCTGGGGACTCCCCCCAAACTGGAATTATTCTCTGATTGGCAGCCTGCCCATGTCTCTGAAGAGACACACTCTGAGCTGGCTCCTGGGAGCTTTCTGAGAACTCCTGGAGGGCTGACCGAGACCTCCCCAGAGGAGTTTGTGGAGGATCCCCTGGGGTGCGAAGTGGCAGACACATCTCTCAGATCTAGAGGATCTCAGGTCCTGTGAGCCTCGCAGTCTGCAGGGGTCTAAAGGCCACAGATGGGCTCCAGTGGAACCCCAGCAGTGGTGGGCAGCCAGCCCTCTCTGGTGAGGGTGAGGGGCAGGTTACCCAGAGGGCCCCTTCTTAGCAGGTTGGCTGGGAGGAGTGGCACTGCCTTCTGGTGTCCAGCGTGATTCTCATGGACAGTGAGTTAGGCCAGGCTCAGGCCCCTGACATGGACGGTGAGCCTAGCCTCAGCCCAGGAGCGTGTGCTCCAAGGCCCCTGTGTGACTCCTCTGCTCTGCTGCCAGCTCTTGGAGGCCATCGAGCAGGGCAGCGGGGAGCGGCGGCGGCGGCGGCGGCGGAGGCAGACGGAGCGGCTGAAGCCATACGTGGCCGCTCAGGTGGACGTTCTCCCGGAGACCTTCACCCTGGGGGACAAGAAGAACTACCAGGGCTTCTACAACCGGCCACTGTCTCCAGACCTGAGCTACCAGTGCTTTGTGCTCGCCTCCCTGAAGGAACCCGTGGACCAGGTCTAGCCAAGACCCCAGGCCTGACCAGACACCCCCAGACCAGTCTCACACACCCCAGAGGCCCCAGACCTGCACTGCGGTCTCAGGGCACTAACCCCTAGGATCCAGAAGGACAGCCCGACCTGGCCCTAGGGGCCCAGTGAGCTGACCAGGCCCAGGTCAACCTCTTAGTTCCGGGAGACCCGGGCCAAAGCCCTTTCTCCAGGTTTGGGGGATGGAGGATGGGCGATCTCACCCCGGGGCTCACCTGCTGTGCTGTTCCTCCACCGGGTCACAGAAGCGCTATGCCTGCAGCCCCTACTCCGACGAGATCGTGGTCCAGGTGACACCAGCCCAGCAGCAGGAGGAACCCGAGCTGCTGTGGGTGACGGGCCCTGTCCTGGCAGTCATCCTCATCGTCCTCATTGTCATTGCCATTCTCCTGTTCAAGAGGTGAGTGCTCTGGTGGACGGCCACCTGCCCGTGGACCCCCAGGCCCTCCCCAGTCGGACACATGCAGGCCAGGGCAGCCATGCTGGTCTGCACCCCGGGGTGCACGCTCCTGGCTCGGAGGGAAGCCAGGAGAGCAGAGGCAGTGTGTGGGCACACCCGCTGGTGTGAGCCTGGGTGTGATGAGCAGCCGCGCACCTTCACAAAGGATTTGTTCAGGTGCATCCCTGAGGCATGTCCGTCTGTCCGTCTCTGTGTTTTGGTGGATGTGAGCCTGTCTGTCTCTCAGCTTCAAAACACTACCTCCTCCTGGTCTCCTACCTTCAGCATCCCCTCTGCCACCAGCCCTAGATGATTCCCAGCCTGACTCCCCTGCCCAGGCCTTGAGAGGTCCAGACCCAGCTCCAGGTCCACGTGCCCATGGACAGTCACTTGACAGATGTTTATTCAGTGCCCGCTGTGACACAGCATCCACAGCTGTCCCAGACAGAGGCTGTCTTGACCCTTCCCACAGCCCTCCCCCCAGGGTCCCTGTCACAGGGGATGGGCCTACCCATCCAGTTGCCAACTGGAAATCCAAGTGTCACCCTCAACCCTCCTCCCCCCTCCCCCCCCCCAGTCTCTCGTGAATATCACTTGACCTGCCCCCCACCCCACCATGAGCTCCCCACGAGGTAATGCACACGCATGTGGCCCGCCTCAGTCCTCTCTCTGGCGTAGCTGCAGCCTCCTCCTCTCCTTAGCGTGCCCGTTCCTCTCCATCCTCCTCCCAGCCTGAAAGGTATTTGCAAAGATTTGCTTTGTCACCCTCAATATAAAACTTCTCAGCTTTAACTAAAGAGTTTTATAGCCTGTCTGCAGCCTGACGGTCCATCAGATGCCTGGCTGCTCTGGCCCTTGCCACCACCCCTACATCATCACTGAACTAACGCAGCTCCCGGCCGGCCTGGCCGGCGCCCCTCCACTGCACTCTTGTCCCATCCTTGGAGACTCTTCCAGGCTCTGATGCCACGAGGCTCTGCCAGGCCCCTCCCACTCCCTCTCACACTGTCCCCCACTGTCTAGGGGTGCTTCCATGGGAACATCGCTGGGCCTGTTTGCAGCACCCAGCACAAGGCTGTCAGTGCATGCTTGTTGATCCTTGTGTCTGCACACAGGTACACACTTGAGGGGGCCTGTGCCCAGTGCCCCATCTCTCCCTGCCCTTGACCCTGACCCTTGACCTAGACCCAGTGCCTGCTACCTGAAGTTAGCTCCTTCCTCCCAGGGTGAATAGGGACAAGCTCACCTGGTTCAGGGCCGGAAGATCCCTGGGTGGGGAACCTAAGGAGCGACTCCCACACCCACTCAAGCCCCCTCCACTGCCGTCTGGGTCCTGATGTATGCCAGGAGAGGTGACCCCCTCCCTATGAATGCCACGTGGGTGCTGTAGGTCGGTCCGCAGTGTCCCCCCGTTTCATGAGAGGGCCTGAGTGTGTGTGGCAGAAACAGTGATGGTTCCTTTCTTCTGTCCTTGCCTGTCTTTCGGGACCTAGTAAACAAGAAAGGTAGGAGTCCTTCCTTCTCTCTTCACACGCCTCCCCATTCACTTCTTGTCCCCATGCACACTGCGGGCCCATCAGGGAGGGGCGCTGCTTGGACCAGAAGCCTCCTGGCCTGCGGCTGTCTGGTCAGCTCGGCAGACGCCGGAGCCGGCTCTGTCACTCTCTCCACCTGTGCCCTGCACCGAGGGTGCCCCTTCTCCGGAGAGAGGCTTAGCTCAGAACTCCAGTGCTGCCCATGCATGCACAGGCCGGCTCTGAACTCCTCAGAGCCTGCCCCCAGGCTCCCGGGTGTCTGAGGTCACCGCAGCGCTGTAGGAGACAGAGCCTGGCCTCTGTGCAGGGAGCACTGGCTGCAGGGCAGTGGGGAAGTGTGTGGTACACACTCACACACACACGCATAAGTTTCCTCCCCTGACACAGCTGTGTCCACTGCGCAGAAGCCTTGGATACTTGTCAGCAGTTGGACCCCACAGTCTGTCTTTGATCCTGTCCCTGTAGACCGGGGAGCCGAGGCCATCAAGGGAAGACTCTGCCCAGCTAGGGGAACGCCTTCCCCTGCTGCTCTGCGCCTTTACCCTGATCCCAAGAGCCAGACAGCGGGGGCCCAACTCTCTGTGATGTTTGCATATCTTATGTGTTGTTTGCATGTTTACTCCTGGTGGCTCCTGCTGCCTCAGCGTGGGGGTCTTGCGGACAGCAGCCACTGCCCAGCCGTGACCTGTCCCCGTGGGAAGGAGCCACCAGCCTCTGTGACCCCTTCCTTTCTTGCTGTGCTAGCCCACTGTCCGCTCCCTACTCCTGCTCTCTCCCCATCCCCACCTTGTGAGGCTGCTCTGGCCCTGGCTCCCCTGCACTCAGAGACCCCAGGCCGGGATGGGAGGGGCAGAGCTGTGGACACAGAGCTCTGGGGCAGCCGGCCATGCCATGCGTCTCTGTCCTCTGCCTGGACCTCGGTTCTCACCAACCACCCTTCTGCCTCTCCAGGAAAAGGACCCACTCCCCATCGTCCAAGGATGAGCAGTCAATTGGTCTGAAGGACTCCTTGCTGGCCCACTCCTCCGACCCCGTGGAGATGCGGCGGCTCAACTACCAGACCCCAGGTAGGGTGGCTCCCCCAGCCTGCCTGCCCCGCCTGGGTCTGCCGGTCTCCCCTCAGGGACCCTGGCCTCACCCTGGCCCCCGTTTCCTGTTCCTGCCTTCCACCCTTCTCCCTGAACCATCCACTGTGATGAAGTGACCAAGGAACTCCTGTATCCAGCAGCTAGACAGGCACTGCAAGCCCTGGGGTGAAGCTCCTTAGACCCTGACCTGTCTTCAGTCAAGCCCTCCAAATATAGGTCCAGGACCTTCACAGAACCCACATCCCAGCCCCGGGGTGCCAGTCCCTGTACCTGCATTCTGACCCCTGCACCCAGAAGAGGGGTTTTTTGGTGGGGGGGATGGCTCATCAGATCTTGTGGCAGGATGGGGGTATCTGCACCTGACTTTTCCTGATGTCTGGGCCCAGATTTTCCGTGTGAGCCCTAGAACCCAGCACAGGACTTGGTGACTGCCCCTCCTTCCCCACCACTGTCGTGGGCTCTCTGGCTGTCATTCCATGTCTGCACCCCAGCAGGCACAGCTCAGACTTTTTTCCAGCGGGGCAGGGTCATTCCTTGGCTCCCAGATGCTCTTTCCATCATGACGCCTCTCGCCCTGGGCTGGGGTTGCCTCAGTGACAGTCTGAGCTCTGTGAAGCCAGGAACTGTCTTCCTGCTCTGCCATCTCTTGGGTTGTGTGCATGGTGGGTCTTGTTAAGCGCCTGTGAAACACACAGCTGAATGAATAAGTGAGCTATAACACTCACTGTTGCCTATAACAGGGTTTATGTGTGCACGAACTACTTAGCACTGCATGCTGAATGACCACACCATTTCATGGCTGGAAACAACAGCAGTGATATACTAGTCTCACAGCTTTTATGAGTCAGAGATGCAGATGGGAGCATAGCAGGAGCAGCTTGTCTCTATTCCAGAATATCTGGGCCCTCGGCAGGAAGACTCAAAGGCTAGAATCATTTAAATGAAAGGTCAGCAAACTGTGGCCTGGGGCCAAATGTGGCCCACCACCTGTTTCTGAAAATAAAGTTTTTTTGGAACACAGCCATGCCCTTTCATAAATGTACTGTCTGTGGCTGTTTTCACACTCTAGAGCAGAGTTTAGTAGATATGATACATACCATATGTCCTCAAAGCCAAAAATATTTACTCTCTGGCCTTTTATGGGAAAGTTTGCTGACCACAGAATTCTGGAGACTCATTTCATTCTGTGTCTGGTGCTTGACACTGGAGTCAGCTCTGGGTCCACCTGGGGTTTTCGGCTCTCTTCCTGCACCCTGGGCTCCCTGTCAACACTCCAAGCACACGTGTCCTGAGAAGGAGAGAGCCAGGCTGTTGCAACCAGGTGTGGTCAGATCTGCAAGGAATCAGAACTCCAGGGTGCTGGGGTCTGGAGGGCAGAGAAGCCTCCCCTGAGAGGGATGTGAAGCCCTGGGGGCCTTAGTCAGGCTGAGGGGCTGGGAGAGAGCTCCTTTCGGTGACAGTGGCAGGTGCAGAAGCAACTGGGGGGCGCTGTGTCCTGTAGCGTTGGAGCTGGGCATGTTGAGATCCCAGAGCTGAGTCTGGAGGGTGAGTCACAGAGGGACCTGCCTGCCAGGCTAAGGCGTTTGGACTTCGTCTTGAGGGCTCCAGGGAGGCATAAAGGGTTTTCATCAGGGGAGCAATGGGGTCAGAATTGTGCTCTTGAAGTGTCATCCTGGCTGTGGTGTGGAAGGCAGATTGGAGGGGGAGAACCCGGGGAGGCAGACTGTTGTGAAGGTGCTGAGGACCTGGACGTGGGGCTGGCCGTAGGGGCCTGCCTGAGCAGCAGAGCTTGGGCTTGATTCCCCGTGGGGTGAGGAAATAGGGGCAAGGGCCCCAGGATGGCTCCGTGGTTGCTGGTGGAGCAGTGGGATGGCAAGTCCAGGGCGACCTCCACACCAGCATCCTGGTGGGAACCACAGGAAGGGGAGGTGGTGAGGAACACGCAGTGGTCAAAGCCTGCAAATAGATGAGCTCTCCCCGGAGAAGGGTGCAGGGAGGGGAGAGAGCGGCCCAGGAGCAGCCAGGGAAGGAGCTGGAATGTTGAGGAAGGACAGATGGAAGGATGACCAAGGAGGGGGAGCCAGACAGAGAATGTAGGGGAGAGGAGTGTCCCTGAGGCCAGGCTGAGAGGGCTGTGCGAGAGCCTGTGGTTTTAGCAGTTGGAACCTCGGAGAGGTCCGAGTCCTGGGCAAGGAGCCTTTCAGTGGGTTGAGGCACTGCTGGTGGGGGGTGAGCCAGTGGATATGCAGGCCCTGCTGGGGTCTGGATCCCTGTGGCTGTAGAGATCTGAGAAGGGAAGGCAGGGTGGAGCACAGGGGATCCGAGGTGGTGTTATAAGGGATGGGGGACCAGAAGAACAGGAGGCTGTGGCCTGGGGCAGGCCTTGGGGCAGGGCATGGTGAGGGTCATCAGAGGTGCTGAGGTCAGGGGACGAGGCTGCTGGCCGGGAGAGGGGTCTCTGTGCACAAGGTTATCCAGGGAGGGAACCAGTGACCAGGAAGAAGAGTTGGCTGGAATGGCGGCACCGCTGAGGGTCCCCCTTCCCACATTTTTAGTTCAGCAAATGTTTATTATTTTCTCTCGTAATCTAACTTTCCTTCTGAAAATGCTTGAAATGCACAGAAGAGCTGAGAGAGCAACACAGTCCCCACGTGCCCATCCTTGCCGGGGACTCACCCTTCTGTTTCTCACCACCCGTGCCTTCCCTCTCTCTAAAAGCACACTTCTCTTTTGCCAAATCATCTGGAAATAGCCAGGGTCAAACTTGGTTACCAGAGGGCACGAGGTTGGCTTGGACCTAGAATTCCATCACAGACAGAGGCCCCCAAGGCCGCGCAGGCTCTGGGGGGTGGGAGGGGCGTCTGTCCCTGGTGGGGGTGGAGCAGAAGGGGCTGTGGTGGGCCAGCCCTCCGAGCTCCCCAGACCTCCCCAGACCTCCCCAGACCCTGGCTGCAGTCCAGCAGCGATGTAACCGGAGGTTAACGGGCGTCCTTCTCTTGCCCGCTGTTTTTGTTCTTTTTCTCTGCAGGTTCCAGTGTCCCCAGTTGCCCGAATATCTCAAGTTAGTTTTTCACGTTCCCCGTTTGGGGCCCACTCTGGCTTCTGTGTGTCTCCTCTACTTCTCTCACCCATCGCCTCTTTCCTTCCTTGAGCTCTTCTCTTCCCCTTTCCTGTCTTTGCCCCACCTTCTCACCGTCTTTTCCTTCTGCGTCCCACTCTCTCCTCACCTCGCCCCCCTTCCTCCGGCCGCCCCCTCTTGTCCCTGCCTCTCCCACCTCCCGACTCAGTTCGACTCCTTTCCGGTGCCTCTCCCATCTCCTTGCCCCAGCGTCTCCCTCCTCTTCTCTACCTCTCCCTCCAAGTTCTTCCCCATCACTCTGCCGTATCTCTGTACGTCATGATCACCCCATCCCCATGCTGGGTGCTGGGAGGATGACGTCACAGAGACTCCCATGGTGATCGGCGCCTTGAGGGCAGGAGCACTGGCCAGAGGAGGGCCCACGGGCAGGGCACAGGCTGAAGCAGCCCAGCCCCATCCCGTCTGCTGCCCTCCAGCTGGGCATCTGGCCCTGGCCTGGGAGGAGGACCAGCCACTCAGCACCGTGTCGCGTGGCCATGCCCACTCGTGCCCACGGCGTACATACCCCCCGCCCTGTCCTCTCCTGCCCCCCGCCCTGTCCCTCCCCCGCCACCTCTGTCGCCGCATGTGCTGCTGTCTCCATGCCACCAGTGCCGAGTGCTCCATGGTCACACGTGTTCACATGCGCACATACATGCATCGGGCTGTCTCCACCACCCACTCAGGCCTCACGCTGACTCTACTCATGTACCCCCCCTGCTCCCAGGTATGCGAGACCACCCGCCCATCCCCATCACCGACCTGGCTGACAACATCGAGCGCCTCAAAGCCAATGACGGCCTCAAGTTCTCCCAGGAGTACGAGGTGAGACATCCCTTCACCGCCACCCCCACCACCGCCATACGCTTGGCCCCAGGCCAGCTCCTGTCCTGCCTCAGGCCCCTGCTGTATGTTTGGGGAGCGGGTGGTGGGCTCCAGGCTGCCCCAGAGCACAGACTGAAGAGGTCAGCAGTAGCCAGTGGGGAACTCTGCTTCTTAGGTACCGGGCCTGGTCAGGACCCTTTCAGGCATGCCGAGATTAGGACACAAAGTCACATGCCCCTGTGCTAACAGAGGCAGATAGAAGGTCATGAACACAATCAGTAATAAGAGCTGGCATTTGTAGAGAGCTCCCTGCCAGCCAGCTCCAGGCTAGGCACTCTGCGTGCACCATCTATTTTTGTCCTCCCTACAACCCTATGAAATGGGGACTGGTGTTATCCCATCTTACAGATGAGGAGGCTGAGACTCTGAGAGGGGAATGACTTGTCTAAGGTCACATCACTGATGAGTAGTGGAACCCGTCTGGCAGCCTGTGCCTGCACATGCATGTGCTCAGAGTGCCTATCACAAGAAATGGGGAGTCTGGGAGCCTGACTCCTGCTGCCTGGGCTGCATAAACCTTCCTGATCAGGGCCCTCCAGGTGCTTCCTTCACTGTGGTTTCAACCCTACCTGCTTCCAGGAGGCGTTAGTGATAAAGAATCCACCTGCCGGTGCAGGAGACATAAGAGACGCGGGTTCGATCCCTGGATTGGGAGGATCCCCTGAAGAATGGAATGGCAACCCATTCCAGTATTCTTGCCTGGAGAATCCCATAGACAGAGGAGCTGGGCAGGCTACAGTCCATGGGGTAGCAAAGAGTCGTGCAAAGAGTCACGACTACAGCAACTGAACATGCACGCACCCTGGGGGCTCAGACTTGGAGCACTGCTCCATGGCCTGGAGTCAAGGCTTCTAGCTCTCAGCTAGGGCAGTGCTTTGCTAATGAAGGAGGTGATACGAGGTGATAAGGAGAGCCCAGACTCCTCTGAGGAGTACTGGGGAAGGTGTTGTTAATGCATCTTTTGCCTTAGCCCCACTCAGTCCCCACTCCCAGTGCAGGCCTGGCACAGGATTCGCCTTGGTGGATGATGGATGGATGGGTGATTGAAGGGCTAGCTCTGCCCTGCCTGTGCATCCACTTCCCTCCAGTCACACGTCCACCCTCCACTGTGCTTGCTGTCCCAGGCACCAGGGCTCCACTCTCAAGGGCTGTGGGTCAGGTTTCCGCAGAGGAAACTGAGCTTGGCAGGCGAATTGATGATTACATCTGCCTAGAGGACAGGGTGCTGCCTCTTCCTGTGGAGCTCCCACTGCAGGGACCTGCCCTGCTCAGGGCCCCACCACAAAGGGGACGGAGCCACCGAGTCAGGCTCCCTGCTTCCGGTTCCCATGAGGCCTTCACTCATCCAGTTCCACATCCCACTAACCCTTCTTCCTGTGGGGCCCTGCACCCCACTGTCCAGGCCCGCGGTGTCCTTCTCCCACCTTCTGCCGCTTCTCTGCTCCCATCTGTGCTCCCCTTACAGACCTTCCTCCTTCAGGAGGAAGGCTGCCTTTGGCCACCCTGGCCTGCCAAGAGCTTTTCTGCAGCCAGGATCTGATAGCTCTGTTACCTTTAATGATCAGCATCATCAAGCACCTAGCCTGTGCTAGCCACTGGGAATGTGGAGACAAGTGCCCACAGGGAACTCAGTCGGTAGGGAGATGAGTGCAGACAGATAACGCTAAATGTGACCTTGTGCCATGGTGTTAAATATGCAGATGTGCAGAGAACGTCCTCCAACAGCAGCACGAAGCAGGCAGGCTAGGGGTGGGGTGTGCTGGGGTCTCATGGAAGTGCTCACTGACCTGGGGAGAGTAACAGGCTGGTGCAGAAACCAACAGGCAGGTGTTGTGCTATGCTGAGAACTTTGAGTCGTATTCATCCGTAAAAGGAGGGTAACAATAGACCTGATTCCATAGGATGATTGGGAGAAGGAATACAGAGTACAGAGAAAGGCGCCATGCACACAGTAAGTTTTTGCTGAGATTCAGCTGTTGTTATTATCATCTGAAGTGACAAGGAGCCATGGAAGGCTTTAAGCAGGGAATTGATCATCAGATTGGCATTTTATAAGGATTGTTCTGGCTGCAAGACAGAAAGAGGCAGGGAAAGAGGCAAAGGAAAGGGCAAAGGAAAGAGGCAGGGAGATGCCCAGTCTGAGTGGGAGTGGCCCAGCTGAGGCCCTGGCAGCAGGGTGGCAAGATCCAAGGAGCTGGGGGATCATCGGGATGTGGTGACAGATGAGATGAGGCACAGAGGAGTTTGGAGGATGACTTGCAGGTTGTGGCCGTGGCTTTGGGGTAAATGAGGACAGAGCCCTTCTCCAAGACAGAACCCCAGCAGCAGAGCCATGTTTGCACAGGGGAGCTGATGAGCTCAGCTTAGCAAGGGCTGAGACTGAAGAAGTGTAGGGCATCCTGGTGGGATGTCAGGGGCCTGTGGGCTCTGCAGACTGGGGCTCAGGGGAGACTCTGGGCTACAGCTGAGTTATGTCAGCTCCAGCATGTGGGCTTGAGGTCCTGAGAGCCAGTGAGCTCATCCAAGAAAGGTTGGAGAGTGCAGAGAGGGCCTAGGAATGAACCCCGGAGAAGCACTGTGTCCTGCCTCCAAGAAGGAACAGCCGGAGAGGGAGGAGGAGAGCTGGGCAAGGCCGTGCAGCGGTGTCTGGAGCCCAGCAGCATTGGGTCATGCATAGCTGGCTGCCTCTCGCTTCTGCCCTCATTGGCTAGCCGGGTGCAGGGCTTGAGGGACTTCCCTGCCCACACCCCACCCCTACCACTCTCCTAGGCAAGGGGCTTTGGTACCTTGGTCAGAGGCGTCTTCAGTCTGTCACCTTGCTGACCAGTTCCATGGTAGCCTCTGTGCTCTGTGGCTGGGGAGCTGAGGCTCAGCCTTCCCTGTCACCGTGGGACAGAGCCAGTGACTGTGGCCTGGGAGTAGAGGCGGATGTGGGCACCACGTGGAAGGCTGGGTCTCCTGGGGGCACTAGGTAGAGATCAGCTGTTGCCCCACTCCACCTGTCTCCTTCATTCCCTTCAGTCGATTGACCCTGGACAGCAGTTCACATGGGAGAACTCAAACCTGGAGGTGAACAAGCCAAAGAACCGCTACGCCAATGTCATTGCCTACGACCACTCTCGAGTCATCCTTACTTCCATCGACGGTGAGCCTAGGGCGAGACCCCCTCCCATCCCCTTGCTCTCTTCCTCCTCCTCCCTACTGGATGACATCTCCTCCTCCAGAAGAGACCCACGGGTCCCAGGGGTGCACCGAGCAGATACGGACTAGGGTGGACGCCCCGAGATAATGCTCTCCCGTGTCCCTTCCTGCCCATAGGTGTCCCCGGGAGCGACTACATCAATGCCAACTACATCGATGGCTACCGCAAGCAAAACGCCTACATTGCCACGCAGGGCCCGCTGCCTGAGACCATGGGCGATTTCTGGCGGATGGTGTGGGAGCAGCGCACAGCCACTGTGGTCATGATGACACGGCTGGAGGAGAAGTCCCGGGTAAGGCTGTGCAGCAGGGCCCTGCTAGGGTTGGGAGGGCAGGAGTGGATAACCGGCCACCAGGTGACGTCAGGCACCTCTGCCTGTTCCTATGGGAAGACACCCCTCAGGGGACTTGCCAAGTGCTATTGTTCTCCTGGGGTGTCCTCATGTACCAGCTGCTGGGTGCTCCTGGGACGTGGTGTGTTCCCCAGATGCCAGTGGGTTCCTAGCATGTTAATATGTTGTCCCAGATGCTGTCATTTTCCAAGAATGTTAATATGTCCCCCATTTACTGCATGTTTCTGGGATGTTCACGTGTTCCCTAGATGCTGGAGTGTTGCTGGGGCCTTAACACATCTCCTAAGTTAATTAGTGGAAAGAGCTGCTGTTTTCTGCTTTTGCACGGCAAAGCATTGACTGGAACATAAAATTTACAGAGCTTGAAAATGGTGTATAAACGTTATGGGTAAATTTGGCAGAAAACACACCTGGTGCGATCTGGTCATGAATAAATGATTTTCAATTACGTCCCTCGTTCCCCTCGCGAGGGCAGGGGTGGCGGCCTCGTGTGAGGCCTTGATTTGGTCTGGTGAGGGGGTGGCATGATGACTCTGAGATCTTGGGGGCTAGGGGCCTGGCAGCCAGCGCAGCTGGACCTTCCACCCCTGGGCCCTGCCTGTCTGAGCCTTTGGGTCCCTCTAACACCCTTGCCCGCCTCTCCCTGCCCGCTGTCCCTCTGCAGGTGAAATGTGATCAGTACTGGCCAGCTCGCGGCACCGAGACCTACGGCCTCATCCAGGTGACCCTGCTGGACACGGTGGAGCTGGCCACCTACACTGTGCGCACCTTTGCGCTCCACAAGGTACAGCCCTGCCCCGGTGCCTGGCCCCAGCCTGGAGCCTGTGGGCACCATGGTCTGAGCGTGGTGTGCTGGGGGAGCGGGGCCGGGTTGGAGACCAGGGCTTGGAAGTGTGAGCGGGCCACGCCGGCTGGTGCCATGGGCGGGATGGACGGAAGCAGCACCTGAGCTTCTTCAGGCTGCCCCGTGTGACTTCTGAGTCCCGCCGGAGAGCCAGGCTCTGGCCTTGGTATTGGGGCACCCCACCCCTAGTCTGTAGCAGGCACGCTCCCTGGTCACTCACTCCATCTCTGCTGCTGTCCTCTGCAGAGTGGCTCCAGTGAGAAGCGGGAGCTGCGTCAGTTCCAGTTCATGGCCTGGCCAGACCATGGAGTCCCCGAGTACCCGACCCCTATCCTGGCCTTCCTACGGCGGGTCAAGGCCTGCAACCCCCTGGACGCAGGGCCCATGGTGGTGCACTGCAGGTGAGGGGGTGCTGCCACTGGGCAGGGGCAGAGGTGGGGGGAGGCCTCTGCCCAGGCTGAGTCCTGTTCCCGCAGCGCGGGCGTGGGCCGCACGGGCTGCTTCATCGTCATCGACGCCATGCTGGAGCGGATGAAGCACGAGAAGACAGTGGACATCTACGGCCACGTGACGTGCATGCGGGCGCAGCGCAACTACATGGTACAGACTGAGGACCAGTATGTGTTCATCCACGAGGCACTGCTGGAGGCCGCCACGTGTGGACACACGGAGGTGCCCGCCCGCAACCTCTACGCCCACATCCAGAAGCTGGGCCAAGTGCCTCCTGGGGAGAGTGTGACTGCCATGGAGCTGGAGTTCAAGGTGGGCTCGGGGCTGGCTGGGCCTGCCTGGTTCCAGCGCCTGGACCAGGTCATGGGGACGGCCCCCCCAGGAAGCCCAGCCTGACCAGCCCTTCCCTCTTGCTAGTTGCTGGCCAACTCCAAGGCCCACACATCCCGCTTCATCAGCGCCAACCTGCCCTGCAACAAGTTCAAGAACCGCCTGGTGAACATCATGCCCTATGAACTGACCCGTGTGTGTCTGCAGCCCATCCGCGGCGTGGAAGGGTCCGACTACATCAACGCCAGCTTCCTGGATGGCTATAGGTCAGCATGCTTGTGACTGCCCACCACGCCCATGAATAGCTGGGCCTGCACCTGGCTGGTGGGGAGCACAACAGAGTCGGGCTGGCCCAGAAGACCAGGGTGGGCTTCCTAGAGGAGGGGTGATACGAGTGGGGCCCCAGGAGACTAGGCAGCCATGGGGAGACTCTGGGGGGAAGCAACACCTCCAGCATATCCAGTCTTGTGTCTGCCCCAGACAGCAGAAGGCCTACATAGCCACTCAGGGGCCTCTGGCGGAGAGCACCGAGGACTTCTGGCGCATGTTGTGGGAGCACAACTCCACCATCATTGTCATGCTGACCAGGCTTCGGGAGATGGGCAGGGTGAGCACACCGGCGGCCCTCCTAAATCGCGTCCTTTCTCTTCCGGCTCCGTAAGCGTAGCCTCAGACCCTTACTACCACCTGCGGCTTTCCACTCCCAAATCCTCTGAAACCTGGAGCTTCCTTTCCCCACTTCTCTCCTCCCCACCTCCTCCCCTCCTGACCCCAGGGCCGGGCCCTCTGTCCGCAGGAGAAATGCCACCAGTACTGGCCTGCGGAGCGCTCTGCTCGCTACCAGTACTTTGTTGTCGACCCGATGGCCGAGTACAACATGCCCCAGTATATTCTGCGTGAGTTCAAGGTCACGGATGCCCGGGTGAGTGGACAGGGGAGTGTGTACATGTTCATGAAGGCATGTTTGTAACACTGCCTGAGCCCCTCTGGGGTGGGGGCTGCCTGCATGGTATCCCAGCTCCAACCGTAGGAATCTGAGGTAAGGTGTGGGGGCGTGAGCCCATTTCCCAGGATGGCTTCAGGGTGCTTACCTGTGTGCTGCTGCACTGCCCACCTAGCCAGGGGGTGCTGCCACTCCAACCCTGATCCTGGGCCCTGCCACCTCTCTCAGGATGGGCAGTCGAGAACGATCCGGCAGTTCCAGTTCACAGACTGGCCGGAGCAGGGCGTGCCTAAGACGGGCGAGGGCTTCATCGACTTCATCGGGCAGGTGCACAAGACCAAGGAGCAGTTCGGGCAGGACGGGCCCATTACCGTGCACTGCAGGTGGGACCGACCCCCGCGGAGGGCTGGGCGGGTCGGGGGCCTGGGGGCTGGAGCCCTGACCCAGTGCTATCCCTGGGCAGTGCTGGCGTGGGCCGCACTGGGGTGTTCATCACACTGAGCATCGTCCTGGAGCGGATGCGCTATGAAGGCGTGGTTGACATGTTCCAGACCGTGAAGACCCTGCGCACACAGCGCCCAGCCATGGTGCAGACAGAGGTATGCAGGCCACTGGCCAGGCTGAGCCTGGCTCCTCCCAGACACATGCCACTGGCATTGCCCGAGGCACAGGGGAGGGGTGAGCCAGACACACTCCCCCCTCAGCAGCTGTGCACTGGGTGCCAGAGGTATGCCTGGCTGCCAGCTAGGGTTGCACGTGTCAGTCCTTACAGGGGTACACAGTCTAGGGGCAAACTGGGGTGGCAGAGGGAAGCCCGAGCAGATGTCTAGGTCCAGCCCCTGCTCCTGGCCAGCAGAGGCTAAGTCCATGAACCACTGGCTGCAGTGCACGTGCCCTTGGCTGTGTGTGGGGGTATCTGCCTGTGCTGACCAGCCCCCTGTCCTGTAGGACCAGTACCAGCTGTGCTACCGCGCGGCCCTGGAGTACCTCGGCAGCTTTGACCACTATGCAACGTAACTACCGCCCCCTCTCCTCCGCCACCCCCGCCTGGGGGCTCCGGAGGGGACTCAGCTCCTCTGAGCCATACCGACCATCGTCCAGCCCTCCTGCACGGATGCTGTTGGGACCACAGCATTTCAGGAACATTGCCACACCGCACAGAGAGCCCAGAACAGCCCTGGGCGAGGGGGCGGGCCAGCAGGCAGGCACCACGGCCCCGTCTCTGTCCACTAGGCCCGCCCCGGAGCCCCTGCAAACTCTGTTCTGCTGCCGCAGTTCTCATGCTTCTTCTCATGGGGTGGGGGGATGGGAGCCAAGCCTCCCTTTTTATACATTAAGTGGGATAGACAGGGATTATAGCCTCTTCCCTCTGACTTTTCTTTTTGTGAATTCTTAACTGCAGACTGGGCTGCTGTGGGGGACAGGAGAATAGTTTGTTTTCTCCTTGAGTTCACTTTGGATCCTTTCCTTTGGTATGACTTTCGCTGCTGCAGGATGGAGCGTGCCTTCCCCATGTGTGTGGAGCCGGGGCCGCCAGCCTGCGCGGAGGTACCGCTGATCTGGCTGCCCTTCCAGTCCTGCTGACAAGACCCTGTTTCAGCCAAGTGCAGGGAAACACATTTGGGGGGTTTAATTTCTGTTCCATTTTTCCATAAGAGCCTTATTTGAGGCCCCACAGACAGTGGTGGGGGAGAGGAAATGGGAAGCCCTCACCCCCAGTCGTCTATTCCAGTGCAGTGCGTGTGTAACATTCACAGCCCAGAACCACAGATGTGTCTGGGGGAGCAGGCGTTCCTCATCACCATCATGTTTGCAAAGGTTAAAGATAAAGCAAAGACAAAAAACAAACAAACAAAAAATCCAAAAAAAAAGAAAACCCAAGAAAAAAAGAGGCACCCCCTGGTCTCTGCTTCAAACCCCTGAGAGCGTAGGTGGCTCTGGGCGCCTGGGGGTTCCCTTTGGGTCCACAGAGCCTGCCTTTTGTCCGGCATTGCAGGATGGCACGGTGTTGGTAGGCTGTGGGTCTGACCACGTGGCCAAGACGGTGGGCACTGGTCAGGGTGTGTGCCACGCCCCACACACCTCAGGGCCAAGCAGGGGTGCGGCTGGCTGTTCAGGTCCAGGCCAGTGGGCCTGGTAGCACACGTCTGTCCTCCGAGTGGGAGCCAGATGACTTCCTTCCCTGGTTTGCAGCTGTCTTCAAAGCCCCCAAGGAGTGCTCTTTTCCACTCCTTCAAGATGCCCTCCTAAACCAATGTGGCAAGACTACTGGACTTCTCTCAATGGTACTATCCTCAACCCTTATTATCTTGGCTTGCTGAGGGGCAGGGAGAGGGCCTCTTCCTCTGGGCAGCACTATCTAGGTAGGTAAGTGGGGGCGGGAAGGGTGCATAGCTGTTTTAGCCGAGGGACGCGAGACGGACGTCCCCAGATCTAGCTAGGCTGTCAAGATCAACAATCCAGGGTTGGTAATGTTGAATGAGACATTCATTTTTACCTTGTGGATGCTAGTGCTGTAGAGTTCACTGTTGTACACAGTCTGTTTTCTATTTGTTAAGAAAACTACAGCATCATTGCATAATTCTTGATGGTATTAAATTTGAATAATCAGATTTCTTACAAATTGGGTCTCTTGTCTCCACTCTTTCTGGAATGAGAGTCTGGGCTGTCAGTCCCTTGGGGTGCAGGAGACGGTGTGACTGTCCTGAGGATCTGGTGATGAGATGGGCTCCCAGGATGGTGACCAGTTTCAGATGGGATCCTTAAGATCAAGTGTGTGGAGGGAGCACCCTGACATGAGCTCCAGCTCCCCCGGCTGGCAGCACACCTCCTGCCACATTCTGGGTTGCCACATCCCCTTTTCCTCCACCTCCTCCCTCTTTTCTCCTGCTGTAAGGAAAAGAATGGTACTGTGGCAGTGGCGGCCAAGACCATATGGAAATTGGTCACAATTCCTGCAGTGTGGGTATTAGACCCAGTGTGGCCATCCGGCCCCTGGACACAGAGCATTTGTAGTGGTCTATCCACTGGTAATCAGGTTAAGTCCTACCAGGTTGGAACCTTGGAACTTCTGGGGACAAGAGACAAACAAGATACAGAAAAAGTGGAGAAGAGAAATACATGTGGTCAGCAGTGACCAGACTATAGAGAGTATTGTGATGAGCCTAACACAGAAGTGTTAAGGCAGCATCTCACTCTGCAGAGGGATCAGGAAGGGCTTCCTGGAGGAGGTGACATAAGCTGGATTCTGAGTGTTCCATAGGTTAAGTAAGGCTTTCTTTCAAAAGATGGGAACAGCATTTCCAATGGAGAGAGTAACTTGTACAAAGGCTTGGAAGCAAGAAACAGACTAACAAATGTGATAGACTACGAAGAACACCCATGACCGGGGTAGGCACACATAAGGAGACTGAAGGCAGCTGAGGGGTTTGAGCTGGTTGTGGATTCCCTGCTGGGTGGCAAGCCTCTGTACCATGCTAAACAGGCTCTACACCATGCCTTCGAGGCCCTTGCTGCCCCCTAGTATTGCCAGCAATCTCTTTGGTGGCCGTGGTTTTCTGGCTCCTAGCTCAGTGCCTGGCATATTTCTTTTCATTCAGAAAAACAGTGCCATCATTGCATTATTCTTGATATTAAATTTAAATTTTCTAATAATGAGCCATTAAACATTTTCAAGTGAGGGTAGGTATCAGATTGTCACTTGAAGAGCAACAGTATATGAACTGTACCAGGCAGGCTCTGCATACACTGCTTTATGGACATGATCACTTAGCCTCAGAACAACTTGGCAGGCAGACCACACAGGGCAAGGCGGTGCCAGAGCTGGGACCCACGCCTGGTTATGGCTGTTCCAGAGTCCCTGCCTTCTCCATTGCCTGGTGTCAGGCTCCCTCCTCTTGGCTGTCACCCCCTCCCAACCCACTCCTTGAGGATCCAGGGTTCCCCATCACAGTGTGAGGCACCCCATCTATAGGTTCCCCAATCAGGCATCTCTTCTCTTCCTCCCTCACCCTCACAACTAATCACCGAACCCTGCCCTTTTGGCCTCTTCTGCGCCTGTTTCATTCTCTGCATTTCCGGGACCGCCCTCTCCTGCCTGGACTGCTGCCACGCCTGCTCCCTGGTCCGCCTGCCCGTAGTCCTGCCCCAGCCAACCCATCCTCGGCATTGCCACCAGAGTGATTCTGTTAGCAGACGTGACCACGACACTGTCCTGACAAGACCCGGCCAGGCCTTCACAGTCAGCCCAAACTCCATGGGTTTCTGAGGCTGCAGGACCCTGCTGTGCAAGTAACTTGAAATAGGTATTTTTCATGTGATCCTCACAGCAATGTGTGGGGTGGGTCCTATTAGGCCATTTTGTAGATGAGAAAATCAGGCCTCATTCACTCATTCAACAGATAACTTGAGCACGTGCCGTGGGCTACTCACATCAGGGCACAGATTTCTGCCCAGGTGGTGTTTATCCTCTCAGCAGGAGGAAACACGCATGTGAAAAATAATACATGTATATGGTTTGTTAGGAAGTGATAGGTTCCTCAAAGCGGGGGAGGAGATTAGATACACGGGGAAGGTTTGGTTAATAATCAGGATAGTTGGAGGGAGCAGCCTTGAAAAGATGGGATTTGAGGAAAGACAAAGCTGGTGATGGGTTGGCCTGAACGTCTTTGAAATGAGCATCCAGGCTGAAGGAGCAGCTGGAGCAGAGGCCCTGGGCGGAAATGTGCCTCATGGGTTGAGGCATGTGTGGCTGTGACATCGTGAGCAGGGGATGGGAGAGCAGTGGAAGATGAGGTTGGAGAGGAAATGGGGCAGCTTCTAGGCCAATGAGAGGACTTTGGCAGAAATCCAGGTGTGGTGAGAGGTGGCCAGATACCAGTTCTGTCTTGGAAGCAGAACTAAGAGGATTTGTTTATGGACTGAATCAGAGAAAGGAGTCAAGGTTGACCCCACAGTTTTGGCCTGAGCAACTGGATGAAGTTGCCATTTATTGAGATGGGGAAGCTGTACATAGGAGCTGAGGAATTTGGAGGAATTTGGAAATTTCGGGAGGGTCTGCCTGACTCTCCAGGGCTCTTTCCCCACTGCTCCCTGCCCATAGCTAGAGACAGAATCAGATGCATAGAGGAAAAAAATATATTTAGAAGGAAATAGACCAAGAGCTGTGAGTGTGGGTGGCTTTTTTCTTCATAATACTCTAAATTTTGTGTAAAGGATATTTTTAAAAAGACAAACTTTTAAAATGGTATAACCAATGCTTCATTTTATTTCAACATGCTGTGCCACTTGGGGGAATCTTAGTTCCCTGACCAGGGATCAAACCCATGCCCCTGAAATGAAAGCACCAAGTCCTAACCACTGGCCTGCCAGGGAAGTCCCAACACTTCATTTTTTAAAACAACAAAAATCTTCCATATAGAAGTGTAACTTTGTCTGGCATGGCTTCTTTATTGAGAAAAAGAATTGGGGATACCCCTGGCAGTCCGCTGGTTAAGACTCTGCACTTCCAGAGCAGTGGAGTGTGAGTTGCGAGTTCAATCCCTAGTCTGGGGCCTAAGATCCCTCATGCTTTGCAATGAGGCCAAAAAAAAAAAAAGGTTTCCAGAAACTTTTAAAGCTCTTGTTTCTACTACTGTTTGAACCAGTTGTTGAAGGAGGAGGGTTATATGGCACTGTTGATGCTTTGCTAACAGGTTTCTTTATCAAGTTAGCCTGATATTTGCTTGGTCACCAATTTGATTTTTCAGTTGTAAATTCTGAACTTAAACCTAGTCCAGGCTTCACTTGGGAAGAATGACCCTTGACTCAGGGATCTTGGGCTTGTGGTTTTCTCAGCCCTGGTTTATCCGTCAATCTGAGTTCATCTACCTACTATCTTTCAGAATTTTTCTGTTTGAAAATACTTTGGAGTATAGCTAATGTGAGTACCTAAATTGGGGTTTTTCCCCAAAATACTTATTTGTTTAAGTCACCTTTCTCCCTGTCCTGATTGGTAACGCCTCCTTTTTATGACATTTGAAGTTATTACAAGTACAGAGTCTACTCTGTACTCTAGGCCTGAGGTTTGTTTCACTTGTCTGTTTATCTGGTCTAAGCCAGAACTAGTCATTAAACTTGCATGGCTTTGTTTCATTATCTGATACAGCTAGTCCCCCATCATTATATTTTTTCTTAAAACTAATTAGTGCAAAAAATAATAGTAATTAGTGCAAGTCCCTGTTTTTCCTCCACTACATATTAAATTATTTTTTGAAAACTCCATCCTCAATTCTGATTGCAGATTTTATTGATAAAATTGACAACAATGTATCTGAAGAATATATGTTAATGTAAAAGAAAGAAAAGCTGATTGGACTCTAAATGAAGCCTCAAATTTAAGATCAAAATTAAGCTTGCCCATCCAGCCCTGCTGAGAGGGAGGAAACACTATCTGATGTGTGCAGCCATCCCAGCTTCTAGAACGAGGGCTATAAGGCAGGCAGTGCAGGCTCTGAGCAGCCCCAGGGTCCATAGCCCGGTGCTTGAGACATTATGCTCTTCTTTAGTTCTTGGCTCATCTCTCCTTGAACCTTTCACTCCAGCTTTATCTACATACCATGCTTTCTCAGGCACACCTTGCAAAACCTTTGTAACAATCCAGGGGTTAAATCTAAATCTTTCAAATTAATAAGAACAAAAGTAAACACACTAATAGAAAAGCAGGCATGGACACAAATAGGCAATTTACAAAAGAAGTACACAAATTCCAATAAAATAGGGGAAAATACTATTAATCAAAGAAGTACAATCGAAGGAACAGTGAGGTACTAGCGTGCGACAAACAATGGACAAAAATATGCTAATATGCTGTGGGGATTTGAGCACCCAGGTGGCACTAGTGGTAAAGAACCCACCTGCCAATGCAGGACACCTAAGAGACTCTGGTTCAAGACTCCCTGGGGCCTGGAAGATCTGGACGAGGGCATGGCAACACACTCCAGTATTCTTGCCTGAGACTCCCATGAACAGAGGAGCCTGGTAGGCTATAGGGTCGCAAAGAGTCAGACATGACTGAAGCAACTTAGCACACGCACACATATTGCTAGTAGGGATATAATCAGCTTCTATCTTTTTAGGGAGAATATTTGCCTTGTCTATCAAAGGCTGTAAAATATGCTTTGCCTTTGATTCAGTGATACAATTTTAGGAATGTACATAAAGGAAACGATCATACAAACATTTAAAAAATCTATAGGCAAAGATTCATGGCAGCATTGTTTATAATACTGAAAAGTTAGAAACAACCCAAAATACACACACACACAGTCTACAGCCTGGCTCAAGTGAATTTGGAGACCATCAGTATCTACATCACTGGGAGCATTTTAGAAAATGAATCTCGGGCCCCACCCTAGACCTACTGAATCAGAATTTGTATTTTGACAGTTTCTTAGGGCATGTGTAAAAGAAAAAGCACTGGCAAGGATACACACTGAAATGTTAGCATTGATTTTTCCAGATGGTGATGCTCTCTGTTTGATTTTCTGTTTGTTTTTATTATGGTTGTTGTTGTTTGCAGCAACTCCCCATCCCCACCCCAGTGCACACACGTGCGCACATGTGTGCGCAAGCGCGCACACACACACACACCTTTCTGGACTTCAACTGTAAAAAAGGAATCTCCATACCATTTTTCCCATGCTAGTAGTTGGGGCCAAGAAGAACATAACCAGAAAAGGTTCTGGAAACTCCAGGACAGATGAGGGTCCTCCACCCACTGGCAGGACAGATTACTGCCCCCTCCCTGGATGGTTCTCCCATTCATTCTCCAAACAGCACATCTCCCAAAGAGAAAATCTGATCTTGTCAACCCTCCTTAGAACTATTTTGAAAGTGAAACTGTTACTCGCAGAGTCTTGTCCAACTCTTTGCAACCCTATGAACTGTAGCCTGCCAGGCTCCTCTGTCCATGGAATTCTCCAGGCAAGAATATGGGGGTGGATAACCATTCCCCTCTCCAGGTGATCTTCCTGACCCAGGGATCGAACCCGGATCTCCCACACTGCAGGCAGATTCTTTACCATTTGTGCCATCAGGAAAGCCCTGTAATCCAGTTTCCCAATGCCCCTTACATTGGGAGTGCAGAGTCTTAACCACTGGACCACCAGGAAGTCCTGAGCGTAACCCAATTCCTTAAAGGCTACAAGGTCCTGCTGGATCTGCTCTGTCACTCCAGGGTTAATGAAGCGTGTGTCCCTCGGGTGCCTAGTTCTCTCCCATCTTTTCACACATCGTTCCCTACCTTTGCCTGGAAACTCAGCCCACCACCTCGCTGACTGCCTTCTAGCCCCAGGCCTCCTGAGGCCAGGATGTCATCTCTTCCAGGAAGCCTTCCCAGGAATGGTTAGGGGTACCAATAGCATAGGCACCTGGCCTATTGCTCCACAATCAGGTTGTCAGATTCATGAGAGCTGAGGCCGCATCCCCATGGCCTTCGGTCCCTGCACTGAGTGGGGACATTTTGAGGCCCAGATTCAGTGACATCCCTAAGGCGTCTGCTGGCTCTGCCATTCGGCCCTCTCGGGGGCAGTTCTGGCATAGAACATGGCGGCTGCCTGGGACTGGCCTGTTTTGGGGGGTGTGGCCCAGCCCTTGGGAGGATGATGAAAGGAGTACATATTTCTTTAAGGCAGAAGACACCCCTACTCTAGGGAGGATGCCCCTCACAAACATGGGTGAAGCGCTTCGGCCTGGCCCAGGACCTGCCCCTCGATGCTCCCTGCTGTAAATGCATTTCCTAGTTCCTCTCCCTCTGATGGGCATTTTCTTTATGAGAATGTGTCTGTGGTAGACAAATGCAGCAGGCTGTGGTGGCAGGTGCCTAGACGCCCTTCCTGGCACACCTGAGCCAGGACAAATCCTCACAGAATCCTCTTTTGGCCCCTATCTTCCCCACCCTCGACCAGACAGCCTCACATCCAGCTGTGTTGTGGGTCCAGTAACCATATCACTGTGCTGATATTATTATTCTTGCTTCTTCAGCTATTCACATGCTAAGATAGGGAAGAAAAAAAAGAAATTATGTAGGCAGCAGTGGAGAAATGAAATGCAAGTTGGCATTATAATTATTGTGTGATTCATCTGTCTCCTCCACTGGACTGTGAACTTTTTTAAGGTAAGGACCCTTGTCTTCCAGCCCAAAGAAGGCACTCAATAAATGTTTGTTAAAAGGATAACGGCTTCCCAGGTGGCATTAGTGGTAAAGAAACTGACCACCAGTGCAGGAGGCATAAGAAATGTAGGTTCGATCCCTGGGTTGAGAAGATCCTCTGCAGAAGGAAATGGCTACCCACTTCAGTATTCTTGCCTGGGGAAACCCATGAACAGAGGAGCCTGGAAGGCTACAGTCTATAGGGTTGCAAAGAGACACCACAAAAGTGACTTAGCACACAAAAGGATAACAACAGACTGGTTCAAAATTGGGAAAGGAGTACTACGTCAAGGGTGGATATAGTCTCTCTACTTATTGAACATATGCAGAGTACATCATGCAAAATGCCAGGCTGGATGAATCACAAGCTGGAATCAGGTTTGCCAGGAGAAATATCAATAATGCATATATGCAGAAGATACCACCATGATGGTAGAAAGTGAAGAGGAACTAAAGAGTCTCTTGATGAAGGTGAAATAGGAGACTGAAAAAGCTGGCTTGAAACTCAACATTCAAAAAACTAAGATCATGGCATCCAGTCTCATAACTTCATGGCAAATTGATGGGGGGAAAATGGAAACAGTGGCAACTTTTATTTTCTTGGGCTCCAAAATTACTGTGGATGCTGACAACAGCCATAAAATTAAAAGACGCTTGCTTCTTGGAAGAAAAGCTATGACAAATCTAGACAGTATTAAAAAGCAGAGACATCACTTTGCTGACAAAGGTCCATCCAGTCAAAGCTATGGTCTTCCCAGTAGTCATGTACAGATGTTAGCATTGGACCATAAAGAAGGCTGAGCACTAAAGAGCTGATGCTTTTGAACCGTGGTGCTGGAGAAGACTGTTGAGAGTTCCTTGGACAGCAAGTTAATCAAACCAATCAGTCCTAAAGGAAGTCAACCCTGAATATTCATTGGGAGATCTGATGCTGAGGCTAAAGCTCCAATAATTTGGCTGCTTGATGTGAAGAGCCAACTCATTGGAAAAGACCCTGACGCTGGGAAAGATTGAGGGCAGGAGGAGAAGGAGGTGACAGAGGATGAGATGCTTAGATGGCATCATCGACTCAATGAACATGAGTTTGAGCAAACTCCAAGAGATAGTAAAGGACAGGGAGGCCTGGAGTGCTGCAGTCCATGGGTTGCAAAGAGTTAGACATGACTGACAGACTGAAAAACAAAAAGGATAAAGCGGGAGGCGTTTGACCTGGCCCTGAGACAGGACGAAAATCTGATTGTTGGGCGGATTATGTTAATAAAGCTACTGGATGAAATTCCAGTAGAACTAGTCAAATATCTAAAGGATGATGCCATCAAGATTTGGCATTCATTATGTTGGCAAATCTGGAAGACCCAGCAGTGGCCACAGGACTAGAAAAGGTCAATCCTCATCCCAATCCCCAAGAAGGGTAGTACCAAAGAAAGTGCTAACCATCGGACAACTGCAATCATCTCCCATGCTAGTAATGTCATGCTTAAAATCTTGCATGCTAGGCTTCAGCATTATGTGAACCAAGAAATTCCAGATGTCCAAGCTGGCTTTAGAAAAGGAAGAGGAAGTAGAGAAACTGCCAACATTCGCTGGAATACAGAGAAAGCAAGGGAATTTCAGAAAAACATCTATCTCTGTTTCTTCGACTACGCTAAAGCCTTTGACTGTGTGGATCATAATAAACTATAGAAAGCTCTTAAAGAGATGGGAATACCAGACCATCTTACCTATCTCCTGAGAAACCTCTTTGTGGGTCAAAAAGCAATAGTTAGAACCCTGTATGGAACAACTGATTGGTTCAAGATCAAGAAAGAAGTACAACAGGGCTGTCTGCTGTCACCCTGTTTGTTTAACCAATACGCTGAGCACATCATGAGAAATGCCAGGCTGGATGAGTTACAAGCTGGAATCAAGATAGGCGGGAGAAACATCAACAACCTCAGACATGCAGATGATACCACTCTAATGGCAGAAAGTGAGAAAGAACTAAAAAGCCTCTTGATGAGGGTGAAGGAGGAGAAAGAAAGAGCTGACTTAAGACTAAATATTAAAAAAACTAAGATCATGGCATCCGCCCCTATTACTGCATACAAATAGAAGGGGAAAAGGTGAAAACAGTGACAGATTTTTTCTTGTTGGGCTCCAAAATCACTGCGGACAGTGACTGCAGCCATGAAATCAGAAGACAATTGCTTCTTGGCAGGAAGGCAATGACAAACCGAGACAGTGTGTTGAAAAGCAGAGACACACTGCTGACAAAGGTCCGTATAGTCAAGGTTATGGTCTTCCCAGCGGTAACATACGGTAGTGAAAGTTGGACCATAAAGAAGGCAGAGTGCCAAAGAATTGATGCCTTTGAACTGTGGTGCTGGAGAAGACTCCTGAAAGTCCCTTGGACAGCAAGGAGATTGAACCAGTCAATCTTAAGGGAGATCAACCCTAAACATTCACCGGAAGGACTGATGCTGAAACTGAAGCTCCAGTATTTTGGTCATCTGATGCAAACAGACGACTCATTGGAAAAGTCCCTGATGCTGGGAAAGATTGAGGGCAGAAGGAGAAGAGAGTGTCAGAGGATGAGATGGCAGGATGGCATCACCCATGCAATGAACATGAACTTGGGCAAACTTCGGGAGATGGTGAGGGACAGGGAAGCCTGGCATGCTGCAGTCCGTGGGGTTGCAAAGAGTCGGACATGACTGGGCAACTGAACAACATGGCTGGGCTGCCAGAATACCAACCTTTAGAATCTCTAGTCCCAGCTCTTGTGAGGCCCTTCCCTTCCTTTCACCTCACACCCTAAGCACAGACCCTAGTCAGATCCTAGAGGATCTTCCCACCCTCAACCTCCTCATCTAGGGTGGGGTCAGCCTCCACCACACCAAACTCTACCCTCTCCCTGATGAACTGCTTGTCTCCCCATGCCCCACCCCAATGGAAGGAATGGCTCATATGGAGATATACCAAGGAACAACAGCCCTCAAGGAAAGAAAAAATAGGACTTTCCTTGTGATCAGTGGTTAAGAACCCACCTGCCAGTGCAGGGGACACAGGTTTGATCCCTGGTCTTGGAAAATTCCACATGCCATGGAGCAGCAGAGCCCACGCACCCTAGAGCCTGTGCGCTGCAACAAGAGAAGCCACCACAATGAGAAGCCTGAGCATCACAGTGAAGAGTAGCCCCCGCTCGCTGCAACGAGAGAAAGCCTGTACAGAGCAACAAAGACCCAGTGCAGCCAAAAATAAACAAGCCAAGTTTTTAAAACAAAGAAAGAAGGATCAATCAGGACCTGGACTGGACTTTGACCTGCGATTAGGTTTTTGGCCCCAGAAGCAGACTCCTCAATCAGCCCCCACAAAGACCTTGTGTCCCAGGCCTCTTTTCAGGGATGGCCCCTTCTAGCCCTCCCCTCAGGTACATTTTCAGGGCAGCTTCTGCAGTTCCTCCCACCTGAGCTCCTACGTGGTCCCAAAGATTTAAATCCAACAAACACAGGGTATACCTCTATGATGTGCTATAATAATGCCTACTAATATCACTAACCACTTAAATGTGCCAACCACTTTACCTACATTGCTGAGATTTAATTCCTCCAAAAGTCCTATAGAGTAGCTCATATCAGTATCTCCTTTTGCAGCTGAAGACTAAGATTCAGAGAGGTCAAGCAATTCACCCTAAGCCACACAGCTAACAAGGGAAGTTGAATCTAAATTTGAACCTGGATCTGTGTGACTCCAGAGCCTGAATGCTTAAGTGTTATACAAAGCACAACCTGTGTGGTTTCATATTCTGGAGTGTACAAAAGTCTCTTCCCTTAGAGGCTTCCCTGATGCTGAAGCTGAAGGTCCAGTACTTTGGCCGTCTGATGGGAAGAGCTGACTCAGTGGAAAAGACCCTGATGCTGGGAAAGATTGAAGGCAAAAGGAGAAGAGGGTGGCAGAGGATGAGATGGTTGGATAGCATCACCCATTCAATGGACATGAACTTGGGCAAATTCTGGGAGATAGTGAGGGACAAGGAGGCCTGGCATGCTGTAGTCTATGAAGTTGCAAAGAGTCAGACAAGACTTAGCGACTGAATAAGAACAGCAGATGTCTGAGGCAGCAGGGAGTACAGCTCCTTTAAAGAGTGTTTTAGAAACACAGAACAAAGCCCTGTATCGCTGGTACCCAGAGAGCAAGGGACAGTGGGGCAGGATGGGGTGGCCAATGGCCAGTTGCCAAATCACTCAGGGCCTGTTAAGTCATGGCAAAAAGCTTGGAGTTCATGGTGAGGGCACAGGGAGCTTTTAAAGGGTTCTCAGTAGAGTTGTGAATTCAGATTTGCCTTTTAGAAAGACTGCCCTGGCTGCTGTGTGGAGAACAGATTGAAAGGGGCAGTGGTTACAGGGGTCCAGGAGGGATGTGATGTGGCTTGAAATGGGACGGTAGTGCCAGGGAGGTAAGAGGAATAGAGTTCAGGACAGAGTTTTGAAAGTAAGGTCAATAGGATTGGATGTGGGCTGGAAGAGGGAAGAATCAACACAGACTCTGTTCACTTGGATGGAGACTGGTGCTTTTACTGAAATGCTCGAGAATGAGGGAGGAGCAGGTTCAGAGGAGAATCAAGAGTTTGCTTTTGCTAAGTTTGAGGTGCCTACAAATGTCCAAGTAGTGGGACAGAGTCAGTCTATATTTGTATCCCCAGAGTCAGCACAAAAAAGTGTTAGTCGCTCAGTTATGTGTGATTCTTTGTGACCCCATGGACTCTAGCCTGTCAGGCTATTCCGTCCATGGGATTTTCTCAGCAAGAATACTAGAGTGGGTTGCCATTTCCTTCTCCAAGCACAAAATAGGTCCTATTTAAAATATCTTTAAATAAAAGAATGCACTGGAATTCCCTGGTCGTCCAGTGGTTAGGACTCCAAGCTTTCACTTGCCAAGGGCCCAGGGTTGAATCCCTGGCTGGGGAACTGAGACCCCACAAGCTGCTCGGCCAAAAAACAACAACAAGGAATGTACATGGGTCAAATTTGAGTCAAGTCTTGAAGAATGGAGGGGATTTGGCTTTGAGATGAAGATATTTTTGTGCCTGAGATAAAGATGATACAAAACAAACAAAAAACAAGCCAAGTAGAAGAGCTGGTGGAAGCAAGAGAGAAAGGAGTGAATGTGATGTAGAGGGGGCCCATGGGGCGCCTCCTATTGTGCCTCTCCATGGCTTCTGTGCCTTTGCTGGAATGCTGAGCCATCCTCTTCTGGGTGGGAGGATGAATCAGAGCCAGAAAGAAAAATTCTGTTTCTGTTAAATGTAGAGATCCAGGGTGTATTTGTGGGTATGTGTGTGTCTGCCTCAGAGCATTTTTATATTTCGTAGGCTAGAAGGCCCTGGTCTTTCCAACTGACTTTGTCTGCAAGGCTGAATTGAGCCTGAATTCTTTTTCTCTTTACCTAGACTGACCTGGCTGCAGAAGCTCCCCCCAGTGATTCAAGCTGAATAGGTCAGACTGTGTCAATGTGTTTCTGTTGCTTATAGATCATGGCTTTCTTCCTGGGCAGCTAGTTATCAGGCCCTTTGCCCAAAGCTTCTGAGAAAGATGTTTACATTTAGCAGCTTAGTCCATAGGCAAAGATTGGAAGGCTACAGACTCAGAGGTGAAAGTCAAAGGCATCATTAACATACAAACATAGTCCTTCCTGGTCCTTGATTCATTCAGTTCCTCATTCCCTCTTCTATTCCACAAATATCCTCAGGCTCAGTGTTTGTTTCAGGCTACTTAACTTCAAGCTGAGCTATTTCAAATCATAAAAGTTGATGTTGTTAAAGTGCTACACTGAATATACCAGCAAATTCGGAAAACTCAGCAGTGGCCACAGGACTGGAAAAGGTCAATTTTCATTCCAATCCCAAAGAAGGGTAATGACAAAGAATGTTCAGACTACCACACAATTGCCCTCATCTCACATGCTAGCAAGGTAATGCTCAAAATCCTTCAAGCTAGGCTTCAACTGTACATGAACCAAGAACTTCCAGATGTACAAGCTGGGTTTAGAAAAGACAGAGGAACCAGATCAAGCTGCCAACATCTGCTGGATCTTAGAAAAAGCAAGGGAATTCCAGAAAAGCATCTACTTCCGCTTCATTGACTATGCTAAAGCCTTTGACTGTGTGGATCACAACAAACTGTAGAAAATTCTTAGAGATAGGAATACCGGACCACTTTACCTGCCTCCTGAGAAATCTGTATACAGGTCAAGAAGCAACAGTTAGAACCAGACATGAAACAATGGACTGGTTCCAAACTGAGAAAGGAGTACCTCAAGGCTGTATATTGTCACCCTGCTTATTTACATCACGTGTAATGCAGGGCTGGATGAAGCACAAGCTGGAATCAAGATTGCCACGGAAAAATATCAATAACCTCAGATACGCAGATGACACCACCCTCATGACAGGAAGCAAAGAGGAACTAAACAGCCTCTTGATGAAAGTGAAAGAGGAGAGTGAAAAAGCTAGCTTAAAACTCAGTATCAAAAAACGAAGATCATGGCATAGATCTTGGTCCCATCACTTCATGGCAAATAGATGGGGAAACAATGGAAACAGTGACAGATTTTATTTTCTTGGGCTCCAAAATCACTGCTGACAGTGACTAAAGCCATGAAATGAAAAGATGCTCCTTGGAAGAAAAGCTATGACAAAACTAGACAGCATATTAAAAAGCAGAGACATGACTTTGCCAACCAATGTCCGTCTAGTCAAAGCTACGGTTTTTCCAGTAGTCATGTATGGATATGAGAGTTGGACTATAAAGAAAGCTGAGCACCAAAGAATTGATGTTTTTGAACTCTAGTGCTGGAGAAGACTCTTGAAAGTCCCTTGGACTGCAAGGAGATCAAACTATTGATTTCCTAAAGGAAATCAACCCTGAATATTCACTGGAAGGACTGATGCTGAAGCTGAAGCCCCAATAATTTGGCCACTTGATATGAAGAGCTGATTCACTGGTAAAGAACCTGATCCTGAGAAAGACTGAAGGCAGGAGGAGAAGGGGACGACAGAGGATGAGATGGTTGGATGGCATCACCGACTCGATGGACATGAGTTTGAGCAAGCTCTGGGAGATAGTGAAGGACAGGGAAGCCTGGTGTGCTACAGTATATGGGGTTACAAAGAGTCGCACATGACTAAGTGACTGAACAACAACCTCCCTGCCTTCCAGTTTCCTCAGCTATAAAATGGGGATGGTGAGACTTCCCCAATCCTTAAAGCTTCACCTTCCAATGCAAGGTGTATAGGTTCCACCCGTGGTCAAGGTGCTAAGATCCCAAGTGCCTCGGGGCCAAAAAACTAGAACGTAAACAACAGAGACAATATTGTAACAAATTCAATAGACTTTAAAAAGAGTCCACATAAAAGGCAGTGGGGGAAGGACAGAGTGGGATGAACTGGGAGAGTAGCATTGAAACATACACATTATCATATGTAAAATAGATGGCCAGTGGGAATTTGCTGTATGACGCAGGCTTAAGAATCTGCCTGCAATTCAGGAGACCCAGGTTCAATCCCTGAGTTAGGAAGGCCTTGAAGAAGGCAACGGTTACCCACTCAGCATTCTTGCCTGGAGAATTCCATAGACAGAGGAGCCTGGCAGGCATAGTCCGTTGGGTCACAAAGAGTCAGATGTGACTGAGTGACTAACACTTTCACAGGGAGCTCAAACCTTGTGATCTGGGACAACCTAGAGGGGTGGGATGGGGTGGGAGGGAGGCTCAAGAGGGAGGGGACATATGTATATCTATGGCTGATTCATGTTGGTGTATGGCAGAAACCAACACAATATTGTAAAGCAATTATCCTCCAATTAAAAATAACAGTTTTTAAATGGTACACACAAAGAAATCTAAAAAAAGAAAAATGAATAAAATGGGGATGGTAATAATGACTTCTCCAAAAATTCATTCTGAGGATAAAATCCCAGACTTCCCTGGTGATCCAGTGACTAAGAATCCTCCTGCCGAGGCAGGTGTCAGGGAAGATTCCACATGCAATGGAGCAACTAAACCCATGTGCTGTGTGTGTGTGCAGTGTGCTCAGTCATGTCTGATTCTGAGTGACCCCATGGACTGCCAGGCTCCTCTCTCCATGGGATTCTCCAGCCAAGAATACTGGAATGGGTTGCCATTTCCTACTCCAGGGAATCTTCCTGGACTCAGGGATTGAATGTGAGGCTCTTTCGTCCCCTGCTTTGGCAGGTGGATTCTTTACCACTGTACCACCTGGGAAGCCTGTGGGCCACGGCTATTGAGCTTGTGCTCTAGAGCCTGAGAGCCACAACTACTGAAGCCCCTGCATCCTACAGCCTGTGCCCTGCAACAAGAGAAGCCACCACAATGAAAATCCTGTGCACCGCAACGAAGAGTAACCACTGCTTGCCACAACTAGAGAAGGCCTGTGTGCAGCACCGAAGACCCAGTGCAACCAAAATTTTTTTTAGAAAAGCAAAAATTCAGAAATATCATTCGACTCAATATAATATTTAGTGAGCACAGGCAAAGAGCCAGGGCTGTTCTAAGTGCTGAGGATCTTGGTGAACAAAACACAGATCCCTGCCCCCATGGAGGCAGGTATTCTAATGGGGAGAGTTGGGCAACAGAAAAATAAATAAAGCAAACAAATAAAGCATGTAGTGGTGGTCCCAGAAGGCTTCACTGAGGAGGTGATATGTCAGCAAGGCCCTGAAGGAGATGAGGGAACAAGCCATTCAGATTTGAGGGGATAGGGAACTGGAACAGTGAAGCAGGGAGGGAATGACACAGGGCTGAGGGTGGAGAGAGACTGTAGGCCATTATAAGGACTTGGCTTCCCTCCAGAATTAGATGAGAAGTCATTTGATGGTTTTAAGAGGAGTAACTTGATCTGGCATCTAGTATTAAAGAATTACTCTGCCTGCTGTGTTGAGCAGACTGCAAGGGGCCTGGTAGAAGTAAGAATTGTGCTGACCAGGCTACAGATGATGGTGGCTAGGATCAGGTGGTCGCAATGGAGGTGGAGGAAAGTGCTGGGTTATGGATAAATTTGGGAGGCAGAACAGAACTAAATAAATGTTGGTGTCAATGCACCAAAAGCACAATTCATAAAAGAAAAAATTGATAAATGAGACTTCATCAAAATGAATAACTGTGCTTCAAAAGACACTATTAAAATGAAGACAGGGAAAACTCCCTGGCAGTCCAGTGGTTAGGACTCCACACTTTCACTGCTGAGGGCACAGGTTCAAATCCCTGTTTGCGGAACTAAGATCCCACAGGCTCTGCAGCACAGCCAAAAAAGGGAAGAAAGAAAAAAAGTCACAGCGTGAAACAAAATACTTATAAAGCCTATATCTGATAAAGGACTTGTATCTAAAATATGTAAATAACTCTTACAACTCAGTATTAAGACAAACAACCCAATTTAAAAATGAGCAAAATATTTGAATAGACATTTCACCAAAGAAGATATGTTAATGGTTAATAAGCAAATAAAAAGACACTCAACATTATTTGTCATCAAGGAAATACAAATTAAAATCTCAGTGAGGGAATTCCCTGGTGGTCCAGTGGTTAGGACTCAGCACTTCCACTGCCAGGGGCCCAGATTCAATCTCTAATCAGGGAACTAAGATCTCCCAAGCAGAGCTGCATGGCCTAGAAGTAAATTTTAAAAATAAACAAAATAAAACCTCCGTGAGTTACCACTTTATATCCACTAGAGTGGCTATAATAAAAAAAATAGTAACAAACATTGGCAAGGATGTGGAGAAATGTGAAGAGAGTAATGGGAATGTGAAATGGTACAGTCGCTTTGGAAAACAGTTTGGGAATTTCTTAAAAAGAAAACCATAAATTTACCATTAGACACAGAAATCCCACTCCTAGTTATCTATCTCTAGTTCCAAATTGGAAAAGGAGTACATCAAGGCTGTATATCGTCACCCTGCTTATTTAACTTATATGCAGAGTACATCATGTGAAATGCCAGGCTGGATGAAGCACAAGCTGGAATCAAGATTGCTGGGAGAAATATCAATAACCTCAGATATGCAGATGACACCACTCTTATGGCAGAAAGCGAAGAAGAACTAAAGAGCCTCTTGATGAAAGTGAAAGAGGAGAGTGAAAAAGTTGGCTTAAAACTCAACATTTAGAAAACTAAGATCATGGCATCCGGTCCCATCACTTCATGGCAAATAGATAGGGAAACAATGGAAACAGTGACAGACTTTATTTTAGGGGGCTCCAAAATCACTGCAGATGGTGACTGCAGCTCTGAAATTAAAAGATGCTTGCTCCTTGGAAGAAAAGCAAAGACCAACCTAGATAGCATGTTAAAAAGCAGAGACATTACTTTGCCAACAAATGTCCATCTAGTCAAAGCTATGGTTTTCCCAGTAGTCATGTATGGATGTGAGAGTTGGCGGTGAAGAAAGCTGAGCGCCAAAGAATTGATGCTTTTGAACTGTGGTGTTGGAGACTCTTGAGAGTCCCTTGGACTGCAAGAAGATCCAACCAGTCCATCATAAAGGAGATCAGTCCTGGGTGTTCATTGGAAGGACTGATGTTGAAGCTAAAACTCTAATACTTTGGCCACCTCATGCAAAGAGTTGACTCATTGGAAAAGACCCTGTTGCTGGGAAGGATTGGGGGCAGGAGGAGAAGGGGAAGACAGAGGATGGGATGGTTGGATGGCATCACTGACTTGATGGACACGGATTTGGGTAAACTCCGGGAGTTGGTGACGGACAGGGAGGCCTGTTGTGCTGCGATTCATGGGGTCGAAAAGAGTCGGACACGACTGAGTGACTGAACTGAACTGAACTGATGTAGATAGGAAGTAGAGTTGCCTGGGGTTGGGAGTGGGGATTGAGAGTGATTATAACTGGACATGAGGGATTTTATTGAGGGGGCAGATTTTACTGAGGTGATGGAAATATTCTGAAACTGGATTGGTCGATAGTTATGTAGTTACCATCAACCACTACAACTATGAGTTAGTGCAGTTGATGAATCAGATGTTTTTCTGGAATTTCCTTGCTTTTTCTATGATCCAACAGGTATTGGCAATTTGATCTCTGGTTCTTCTGCTTTTCTAAATCCAGCTTGAACATCTGGAAGTTCTCAGTTCAGGTACTGTTGAAGCCTGGCTTGGAGAATTTTGAGCATTACCTTGCTAGTGTGTGAAATGAGTGCAATTGTGCAGTAGTTTGATCATTCTTTGTCATTGCTCTTCTTTGGGATTGGAATGAAAACTGACCTTTTCCAGTCCTGTGGCCAATGCTGAGTTTTCCAAATTTGCTGGCATATCGAGTGCAGCACTTTCACAGAATCATCTTTTAGAATTTGAAACAGCCCAGTTGGAATTCCATCACCTTCACTTGCTTTGTTCATAGTAATGCTTCCTAAGGCCCGCTTGACTTTGCACTGCCGAATGTCTGGCTCTAGGTGAGTGATCACACCATCATGGCTATCTGGGTCATTAAAACCCTTTTAGTATAGTTCTTCTCTGTATTCTTGCCACCTCTTCTAAATCTCTCCTGCTTCTGTTAGGTCCTTACCATTTCTGTATTTTACTGTGCCCATTTTGGGGTGAAATATTCCCTTGGTATCTCCAATTTTCTTAAAGAGATCTCTAGTCTTTCCCATTCTATTGTTTCCTTCTATTTCTTTGCATTGATCACTTAAGAAGGCTTTCTTTTCTCCCCTTGCTAGGTTGTAAACACCACAAAAGCAGCTAAAGGTTTGTTCCGCTCACTACTGGTAGGTGGAAAGATTCTGACAGACTTTTTGCTGGATCTGATAGGAGTAACAGGTGCTGCTGATACTCTCCCTTTCCTCCATATCCCTATGAATAGGGGCAGGATGTCCGGAGCTTCAGCAGTCACTTTATGGCTATTAAGTGCATACATGAAGGGCAAATGCAGGTTGTGAAATATGATGGAGAAAAATGAAAGGAGCCTGTGTCTTTGGTGACTCTGTGGAACACTGAGCCAATGCCAATAAATGCCCCTCTTCCCTTCACACTTTTTATTACATTTGGGGAACATAATTTTAAGTTACTGTTGCTTGGATTTTGTATTTCTGGCAACAGGACACATTCCTAAATGATACCTCTGATAAGACCCAAGTGATGCTTTCGAGATTTTTGTCTCATGGAAGATGATGGGCATGTAAACGAATCTAGGCACTTATAAAGCACTTGCTTTGTGAACTCTGTATGGGTGAAGTGATGGACCACATCAAGGACCTAGTTGCAAACTGGTTTCTGGCTTTTGGTGGGGGAGGGTGGGATGGGGGGTGGGGAGGGTGGGGGTGGGGGAGTGATTGGATGGCTGGCTGCCTCACCAAGATAGGAGTCCTAGGAGGTGGAGCTCATTTGTGGAGTGAACAGATTAGTTCTTTATTGGGCATATGGATTTTATATACCTGTAGCTACCCAGGTGGTGGGGGTGGGGGTGTCCGGAAATAGGAGGATATATGGATCTGAACTCAGGGGAGACTTTATTGGAATATAGAATGGGTATATCAATGTGCACTCAGTGTGCACATATGAGTGAAGCCTGAGAGTGAAAGTGCATCGAGCTCTTGTTTCAGGCTTTATTCTAAGTGCTTTGTATCATCACCACCACCATCATCTTCCACCGTCACAGCTAACATTTGCTGAGCACTTAATACCTGCCAGCTTGACTTCTAAGTGCTCTGCCTGCAATATCTCATCCAATTCTCACAACCAAAAAAGGGAAGTGCTATTCCAGTTTCAGCTATAACTAAGGATTAGAGAAATTAAGTAACTTGCTCTAGGTCATAATGCTAGAGTTATCAAACACCTAAATGGGTTTGTAGAATGAGAGAAGAGGACAAAGGTCAGAGAGCCATGAAGACGTCAATGTTTTTTTCTTTTAAAAAATAATTAGCTTTTAAAAATTAATTTTGTAATTTAATTTTAAAAATTAAGGTATTGTATACATGGAATGTTATGCACAACTTATAAGTGTATATAGCTCAAAGCAATGTGAACACACCACTGTAATAACCACCTTGCAGATGGAGAAACAGAATATTACTAACACCACAGAAGCATTCCTTATGCTAACTGCCATCATTCCCTGTTCCCACCCAAAGTTAAGCCCAACTTGGTCTTCTTTCACTATAGATTAGTTTGCTTCAGATGTGAACATTTAAAGGGTGGGAAAGGAAAGATGAGCTTAAAAGGGTAACTACGATAAACTGGTCAGAGATACAGGAAGATGAAAGAGAAAGGGATTGAAGTTCCACCTATCATGCACACAGACCAAGGGGAAAGCTAGTGATACAAAGTAACAGCAATCCTGGAAAATCCCTTTTGGCCTCAGTGGGAAATGTTACAAGATTAAATTCCTGGAGTAATTGGTAGTAAAGTGGTGCTACTAACTGTATCCATGCCCAGGACAGCCAATCAGTGAAGCAAGCACCTAATGTTTGGGGGCAACATTGAGGAGAGTGGTGGGTGATTTGGGGTGATTTTCCTTGTTATGTATACTCCAGGTTGGATTCTTCAGACTTTTTAGCAATTTTCTGAGCTAATCGATATAATCTGTCACCTAATACAGTAGGTCAAGAGAGAAAACCTTTATAACTGTTGTGAAAGGCTATTGGTTGCCTACTTAAAAGTCATTCCCTTGTCTTTTTTTGAGAAATAAGTCTGCTTTTTTAGGGAGAGGGTAGGGTTGGGGGTAGGACATGACCAGTCCCAGGGTGTGTGTGTGTGTGTGTGTGTGTGAGCTGCTTAGTCGTGTCCAACTCGTTGCAACCCCATAGACCTCCTCCGTCCATGGGATCCTCCAGGCAAGTGGGTTGCCATCTCCTTCTCCACAGCCCCAGGGTATATATCACAATTGCTTTACGTCCATTCCATTCTACCTAATACTATCCTTTTTGCCAACATATATGAACTCTCATCTTTACAACAATCCTGCAAGGCAGGTATAATCTTTTCCTCTTCACTGATGCGAACACCCAACCTCAGAGGAGCGGCTAGTTTTGAACACAGATCTGACTTCACAGCTCATTTCAGCGCACCACAGACCTACTCATCTGGGGGCAATTTTGTACATCTTAATAACTCAGGTTGCTAGTATTCCACTTTTCTATTTGACCTACCAGAGTGTTCTGGCTGCTTCCTTCCCCATCACCCCTGACAATGTGGGGCTCTTTAGGGGCGACTCATGATCCCTCAGGAACAGTTCCTAATGACTTCCAGGAATCCTCCTCACCCTTTACAAGTGTGTCTAATGACTTCCAGCATCTTCTCCCTCCACCCCAAGAGCTACTCCTAATGACCCCCAAATCCCTGCTCATTGAGGAACAGCTTTTTAATGACCCTAAGGACATCCGCCCTCAGGACTTGTCCTAATGACCCTCCGAGCTCCTTTCCCCTTAGGAACTGCTCCTTTCAAGAAATGTCCAGGTTTGCCGGCAAGTGAGGGGGTTCCCAAGACCCCTGATTCGCGTTTTAAAAACCGAGACAGCACTGCACAAACTGGGACAGGTTGGTCACCTAGTCGGGAACTCTTTGACCTCAGAAGCTACCCTTAAGGGTCCAGAGAGCACTTTTACTTTAGGTAAGGGTTCTACTCACCCCGCAAAAGACTGTGCCCACCCTTTAGAAACATCCTACAACGGCCTCATTAGCGCCTTTACTCTGGCCAACGATCCCATTTCTAGGCACTCAACTGTCTCAGTTCAGACTAGCTACTGGCAGCCAGAAGCCCGCCTTCGATTGGCCAGCTCTGCAATTCAGCCGAGGTGCTCAGTGGCCGCAGTCCCGGGTGGTTACTACTTTTCCTCCTGGCAACAGCCCGAGTCGGCGCTCATAGGCTGAGTAGATTGATACTGGACTTTGGGGTGGCCTCACAGCGCTTTCATTGGCGGGTTGAAGGCTTATAGAGGCCCCCAGATTGGTTGACTTTGTGGAGCGCTGTGCGGCTGTGCAGAGGCCGACTTTAGAGGAGGCGGAGTCTCGTCCTTCGCCGGCTGGAAAAGCAGGGTGATCGGCTAGTGGCGACAGCAGAAGTCGAGCCTTAGCCCTGTCTGGGCAGTGGGCTTTAAGTAGGAACTACAGGGTTTTTGAATCCTTTAGATTTGTTGCTTCTGTAGCCTTGACCGTGATCCCCGGTGGGGGAGGGGCGGAGAGCGGCCTGCTGCGGTGAGTGATAGGCATAGCTCTCGGCCAATGGAAGCAGGGGCTTCTAAAATGAGCCCTGAGATTGGCCCTTTCCAATCTCTTTTGGCCAATGGGCGTCGGGAAGGGTGGGCGGGTCTACTGGGCCTTATTTTCTCTTCCTGCGGCCCGGCCTCACTCGCCTAGGCGGCGGGGCCGGGAGGGCCCGGACGTTTACTCGGTGAGCTTCGGGGACCTTGGGAGCGCGGGGGCTACCTTGGGAGCGATACCTGCGGGATCGGATGCGAGGGGAGGGAGCGGGAGTTTGAGATAGTTAGTAATAGCTGCCTTTACTGAGTTGATAAGTACCAGGCCTAGTGCTTAGCGTTTCGCTTGCATCATCTGAGTTAATCACAGCAACCCTGCGGGGCAAGGAGGTTGGGATCCCCATTTTACAGGAGTCGTCACTGAGACTCGGGCAGTTTACACAGCCAAGGTCACACAGCTAATAAATGGCAGAGACTAGATCTGTATTCAGAGTTGTTTTAACTGTGGGGCAGTGCTCTTTTAAACCGCAAGGCTTTGTTGCTGGGTGGGGGAAGGAAGGTGTCAAGGAACAGGAGCTTTCCCGAGGGAATAGATTGAGGGAAGGGGATCCTAGAGTAGAAGAAAGGGAATGAGCAGTTGATGTAAGAGCAAGGAAATGAGTTGTTCAACAGTTACTGAGTGTGTACTCTCTGTCGTGCATTGTTCTAGGTTTTGGGCATACAAAGATGAATAAGGCCAGAGGCAAATGAAGTCTCTTGTGGGTCTTTGGAGGCTTTGGGATGGGGCCTAACACTGTGTTTACATGATTTATATGTTTTTGTAAAATTTGCAAAAGTAAGATATTTTGTATTCTTTTCTTAGAAAAGAGGTCTTTAAGATTGCATAAAACTTGAGGTTCCTTTACACTTGAATCTGCCCTTGCAAAGGGCTTAGATTAAGTGGAGATTATGATGTAGGCAGCACAGAGAAATGGAGCACTGGGAATGTATTAAGGGACTTTGGGTAAATTTCCCGGTATATAAAACAGGGGTTACAGTATACCTGCCATGGAAAGTTTGTTGAGGTGCATAAAAGCACCAGGCCAGGAGCTCACTTTATATTTGGTGAAATAGAAACTGGAGAGATGCAGGTACTGGGACTTGTCTTCTCTCTTACCTTAGACAGTTCTGCTCCATCCTGTCTTCCTAGTCTTTCACTAGATTGTTGGTAGGTTGGAGGAGTTTTCTCCCTTCTGATCTCTCCAGCTCTCAAGGGGAACTCTTGGAGCTGAATGAACCGCCATGATTTTGGGGCCGAGATTTGGGGGAATTGAGTAAAGAAAAGGACATAAGTTTTTCGTTTCTAACCTGACTGTTTTTAGCCGGTATGCTTGGTTCTTATTCAGTTGAAATAGTCTATTGTGTTTCCAGGCAGTGGGGATGCACCCACTTAGCCAAAGACCTCATCTAAAAACAAAGTAGTATTTATTTCACCTCCAGTCAGTTATGAAGTTTGCCCTGTACTGCCAGTTTATTGCCTATTCAAATTTTGTTCTTTGAGTTCTGGGTACAGTGCGATTGAACTAGTCTCTACCTTGATTTCATGTAACTGTGCTGAAACTGCATTTAAGTGTAGCTATGAAAACAATTTCACTTAAGGGTTTTAAAAATCATAGCTCTGGCTGCTAATATCAGGATGCTTTTTAACCCTTTAACTTTGTAATCTTGTAGCTAAGTAACTTTTCTTAAGAATCTAGAATCCTGTTTGAAATCTGTGCCTTAGAAGGAAGCCCATAGATAGATTTTTATGAAAAAAACAAAATCAGGTTGTAGTATATTAAGTTTAATACTTAGAATTAATTAGCCAAGTATGAACAAGGGAGTAGCTGTAAAGATGGGTGGGGCAGCTGCTTTGTCAGATGGGACCAACAACCAAATAATTAGTTTCCCTTTTTTAGTTGAGACAGTGTCTCCATTAAATGAGGTTTGAATACATGCAATTTTGATAGGTCAAAATCATTTAAGCGGAACCTTTTCTATCCATTTATCTTGCTCATTTAAATAACCTGCCCCAGGCAGATTCCACGTGTGAGGTCTTCTTGGTGCTGCAGACTTTCTTCCTCTTTCACTGTTTTCAGCACTGACATTCCCAGCCTTCAGTCTCAATTACATTTTGTATAATTTTATACTCTTAATGTATGTCTTCAGATTCCTGTCTGACCAAAGTGACCTCAAAAAGGAGGGAAGATGGCTTCTGAATCTGAAACCTTGAATCCCAGTGCTCGGATAATGACCTTCTACCCGACTATGGAGGAGTTCCGAAACTTCAGTCGTTACATCGCTTATATTGAATCCCAAGGAGCTCATCGGGCTGGGCTGGCTAAGGTGAGGGGTGGAGGCGGAGGCCTTTGGGACCAAGGGCGGCGGTAAGATTTTTCTTAAACGAAGCCTTGAAGAACACTTTTACTGAAAGGCAGGTGGGGTGGTAGTTGAATATATGCTGTCCTATTTACAAGTTAATTCCTTTCGTTAACATCTGAAACATCTCTTTTTTTTAGGTTAGAAGAGAGCTGTTGGGAATCTTTAAAAGGAAGGGAAAGAGCCAGTGTCCCAGGGCCAGTTGCTGAGGTGCTTCCATCTCTTGGTGGAGAGGGTGTTTTCATCAATCTAACTTCTCTCTTTCTCGATTCCCTCTCTTTCTCGGTTTCCCCTCTCATTCCGCACTCTGATAGTAATTTGGCTTCCGTATGAACTTTCTGTTAGATGGAGAGAAAATCAACTCTTCACCCCCTTCTCTTGGTGCCCAGATAATATTCTGAGGCTGAGAACGAATGAATATTCCTTACTTTAGGTCATTGCGTCTGGGCAGCTAGTTGATGGCAGAACTGGATCAGGGTTAGCTTGACAGTGTGGCTTGCCATGTTTGAGTGAGCATGGTTAAATCCACATGACTTTCTAGTAAAATCAGCTGTTGGCCCGCACACTTCTTGGACTCTGATCAGCTTGCCAGGTTACTGATCTCTTTGTTCCTTGTGTTCCCTACAGGTTGTTCCTCCAAAGGAGTGGAAGCCACGAGCGTCCTATGATGATATTGATGACCTGGTTATTCCTGCCCCCATCCAGCAGCTGGTGACGGGGCAGTCTGGCCTCTTTACTCAGTACAACATACAGAAGAAAGCCATGACTGTGCGAGAGTTCCGCAAGATAGCCAACAGTGATAAGTGAGTGAAGCACGTTCCTTTTAGCATAGGGACCTTAGATTTCGTGTGCAGAGTGGTCTTCAAGACTGCTGCCATCCTACTGAAGTCCCCTTTGCTCAGCTGCTTCTGTCTCTCTTGCTGTTCTTTGCACGGAAACATTTTTCTTCTCAGTACACAGTCACAGTCTAAACTTGTCTATGTTTTTACATAGAGTAATCCCATTGCTTTTCTTTCAAAAGTAGGACTTAATAGTTTGCAAGGTTGCAAAGGGGAAACTTGGAGTTGGTTCAGAGGTGCTTTGGCCAGATGTATCGATAACACCCACTTATCAAAAAGTGGCCTCAGTAGTTTAAGTTAATCTCTTCCTTCTGGGTCCTTGTGTTTTTAATCATGTCAAACTCCTCAGTACCCATTCAGATGCTATCTCATTTTTTCTATGACATTAACCAAAGGTGGGTAAACTAACAAGCTGTTTGCTGTTTTCTGTCACTCCATGACCATTGGTACATTCTTATCTCTGTTGGAAGCATCCTTGTTTAGGTCTGCTGTTTTCCATTGTTTTTCTGTGCTGTTTTTAATAATTTCACTCTCATTTGACCTCAAATTTACAGAGAATAAATTGTGTGTTCCCCTTGTTGGACTCTGACTAGTCATTCTTATCCTCTTGTGTCATTCTTATCCTCTTGCTTGAATCTTCTCCTTTACCTTGTGTCTCTTCATTTTGAGGCTCCATAAGGGATTCGTCCCTCCCCCCCTCGCTTTTTCTCCTGAGTCCTTTTTGGTCCACACACGGCTTGGTTTCAACCAGTCGGATGTTTTGTGCCTCTGGCTTGGCCATGGAGGAGCCCCGGGGAGAGCCTCAGCTCACCAGGCTTCACACTCAGAGCGCTTTGTTATCTCACATCAGGTCTCACTCTTGCTCCATCTGTGCTCTGCCTCTTTTCCTTGGACTTGTCACAGTTCTGAATGTGGGCTTCCAGTTTTCTTGGCAGCCTGTCTCTTAAAGCATCTCCCTTGCTGGCCAACCTGCTGTCTAATTAGAGAATCTGTGTAAAAGCCTGTTGAAGCAGTGTGCCATGCTCCGCAGATACGAGCCTGTGTCGTCCTTCATGTCTGCTTCCTAGCTCTGCACTGGGCCAGGCACACTTGCTTTGTTTCCCCTGGGGTTGGTCTCCTTCAGTCCCCGCCTGCCCCCGGGGTCTTCCAGTCTCATCTCATCGGCATATGGTAGGCCTTGCCTTTCAGGATATCAGTTTTTAAATCAGTCAGTCTTGTGTCTTTTCTCTTCATCTGAAATACAACCAGTTCTTACCCTTGATTTCGGTCTGCATGATCAGCCAGCTTTAAGAAAACCCAGTAGGTAACAACCTGAATTTATAAAGCAGATCAGTTGGAAGTAGAGTTATTTGTATTTAAAGGGAACTTGAGAGTTCTAAACTTCATTATTCATTAGGTTGACATCAAAATGTAAGGCAGCATTTAAAGTAAGATTTTTTTTTTTACCCCCCCCATTTAACCTCATTATCTCCACACAATTTCAGTTTGGTCTTCCATTCCCTATCATATATATATATTTTTGCCGAGTTATACTATGCATTTTCTGATACTTATTAGTTTTACACGTTACTCTTTAAATTGTGTAATACTTTTTAAGTGGTTTGAATTTTTAAAAAGTTTATTTTGGAGTAAGTTCTCAGTATGTGATTTTATTGAGCTAAAGAATATAGATATTTTTAACAGTATTTAACAGTATTATGTGGAGATATGTATGGATTGGGGTGTGTGTGTGTCTGAGCATATGTATATACTTGTATTTCGCTCAATGGAACGTTTGATATGCAAAAACCTGTTTTTATGTTTTTAAGACTATTTTATATTTTTATTAAACTATTTTGTTTTCAGGCATGCTTATTTGTTGGATGTTAGCCACACTGCATAGGATGGTGGGAATGCAGCAGTGACAATTCAAGTGAGCCCTCTTGGAGACATTTCCTTAGAGTGCAGGGAAGTGGCCACTGTTCCAGGGCCTCACCTCTCCATGTATGGGCGGGTTTTGGTTGTCTAGATACACAGGAATTTGCAGTTCTTGGTTCTCACAAGTTTGTAAGCCTGTTTTCCCTCTGGGTGGCCAGGCCACTCCTGAGTGGAGCAGGATGTAGTTTTAGTAGGGTCTTTTAAAAGAGTGGAAGATAGCATTCTTAAGGAAGATGGGCTTACATCTTGGTGTATGTTACCTTCCTTGGGCCCAGTACCCACAGAAGGGAGGTTGAGGGAGTTAGTGGAACCTTGAAGGCCAAGGTTATACCTTGTTCATTTGAAATGTCTTGCTGTCCCTGGAACAGGGGATTGTGTCTTGTGCTATTCATAATGCCTGATGAATTTAGTCTCTTATGAGTGGCTAACCCTTTTTTTTTTCCCGCTTTTGAAAGGTACTGTACCCCACGCTATAGTGAATTTGAAGAGCTTGAACGGAAATACTGGAAAAATCTCACGTTCAATCCCCCAATCTATGGTGCAGATGTGAATGGCACTCTCTATGAAAAGGTGAAAGTCACTGGAAACTCTATGCAGCGTGTTTGCAGTTTTGTAATTTGATACCATTTTCATCTGCCCAGCATGCAATAGACACGTAAAAGCTGTTTGTCTGTTTTTTGTTTTTTTTTTCTTTTTTAACTATCTTCTTTATTTGGCTGCATAGGTCTTAGTTGCGTCTCACAGGATCTTCATTCTTGGTGGTGGCATGCAGGATCTTTAGTTGCGGCATGTGGGATCTAGTTCCCTGACTGGGGATTAAACCTAGGCCCCCTGCATTGGGAGAACTGATTCTTAACCACTGGATTGCCAGAGAAGTTCCCCTAAAAGCTGTTTTGCTGAATGAGTGTTTGCACAAAAGAGTGGTCCACCACCAGCTGATAGGCTGTGCTCGCTGAATTGGGGGTAGTTTTGCACGTGACTGAATTTTATTTCTCCCACTCTACATGTGAATTGGATGATAGGGTGTTCTTTGCAAGGGCCATTAGAATAGTCTGTGGGTGGTAGTTCTGATGAGTTCTAGAGAGGGTGGGATCACAGTAAATGAAATGTTGGGTAGGGCAGTGTGGTTTCTGTGAAAAAAAGATCACTGACTAATATAATGAAAGGGGTATGTATTTAAGAAAAGAAACATATTTAGATTTTGAGAATCTTCCAAGATTCTGTAGGAAAAGCTGTTTTTTAACGAATTGCATTGGCTTAGGATATAGTGGTTTTGGACATGGAGAACAGCCTTACGTGTGGTGCAAAAAAGGGCTATTTGGCACCATTTTAGGATGATTTGAAAAATCTGTAGAGTGTTTCAGGGATTATCACTCAGATTATTGTTTTTGTAAATTATTCGAAGGAAGGCGTTTAAAAAGTGGATTCCAATTTTGCCGTCGATGACCGCTTTTTTGGGTGGTGAGAAGTGAAGCTTGTAGACGTAAATCCGGAAAGTCTTTACAGGAGGTGGGCTTCTCGATGACCTTTGTAACTCAGGGTAACACTGTAGACTTTTTACTGAAGACACTGCCCAGTAGAAATAAGGGCTAGGCAAGTCACAAATTAGTATAGTTAATTCTCATGCTTTGTATTTGTTGTGGTTTGAGAGGTCTTTCCTCTTTTGACCTGTTATTTGGCTTCTGTTCAAACTCTTTGCCTTGGGTTTAGAACAGGTGGCTGTCACCTCCCTTTTTGCTCTTTCACTTACTAGTGTTCGGTGTTGTTTTGCTCTTTGGGGGTATAATGGCATCAGTTCCAGTGGTGGCTCTGGACGGCGAATGAGAGGTGCTGTGGTCTTTATGTCCACACGGTTTTAACAGTATGCCAAACCTTTGTTAAAAGTGACAGCTCACCTGTGACCTGCTCTGCGGTTGGTGGGTTCAGAGCCTCAGTTTATGTTCAATCTAACATCCTCTGCAGCATGTAGATGAGTGGAATATTGGCCGGCTGAGAACCATCCTGGACTTGGTGGAAAAGGAGAGTGGGATCACCATCGAGGGTGTGAATACCCCATACCTGTACTTCGGCATGTGGAAGACATCCTTTGCCTGGCACACTGAAGACATGGACTTGTACAGCATCAATTACCTGCACTTCGGAGAGCCCAAGTCCTGGTAAAGTGGGCCTGCAGTTGGTACCGGGGCTGGTCAGCTCTGTGTGCACATGGACCACCTTGGGATCGAGATAAAATGCAGATACTGGTTCGGCAGGCTCAGGGTGGGACTGGCGTGTTACATTTCGTTCCAACTTTGAAACAGGGAGGTGCTGTTAGAGCGCTGGGGCTCCCCCTGCCCTTGGAGCAGCAGGATTTAGAGTGCAGGGCACCTGGTCCCATCGTGTGGAAACGGAAGGTGGCTGAGTCACCGAGAGCTGTGGGGGCTCTCCCAGGCTCTCCCGCTGCTGTCTGACTTCTTTTTCTGAACAGGCCTGAGGCATTTCTTAGAGGCAGACTTCCAAGACTGGAGTCGCTCCTTCAGATGATAGAAAGCTTTCTTTTCCTCATGGAAAAAATATTTGGTGAGCAGCAGTGTGTGCCTAACCCACGAGGGGGTGCGTGGTCACTTGGCATCCACTCCCTTCTGTTCGCTGCAGCTGCAATTGTGGCTGGGGAGGCAGATTAGCCCTCTCGTCTCCTTGCTCCCACCCACCCATCTCCGCATATCAGCGAAGGTGCGGCCTTCAATAGAGCATAAGACCGATGAGGCGCTCACCCTCACACAGATAGGAGACTGATCAGGAGAGAGACAGTGGGAGAAAAGCTGTGAAGGGGAACAGTGTGTACAGTAGGTCCACACAGGAAGGCAGATGAACGCTGGGCTAGAGAAGGCTGCCCCGGAGGAGGTGATGGCCTAGCTGAGGCCTCGCATGTGAGGGTGTGGCTGGGTGGGGTGGTGGGGGGTTAGGAGGGGGGACAGGGAAGCGTGTCTGGGTGTTTGTAGCAACACGTGTAAAGACTTTGGAGTGAACGCAGTGTGTTGCGTAACTAGAGGAAGGAAGGCCTTTGTGGTTTGGGTGCCGAGTATGAGGATGGAGGCGCGAGGAGGCCGGAGGGGACACTGTGACCAGGTCTTGAGGAGTCATGGAAGCTGTGTCTGTCGCCATTCCTTTTCCAGCCTCTTCAGCCACGTCCTGTCCCAGGGGTTTTCTTTTGTTCTGTCAGATGCCTTTCCAGTTTCCAGTCTTGGGATGGGGAACCCTTTTGAGTCTGTGCTTACCCCCTGACTACTGACCCAGTTTCTTAGAGGCTAGACTTCTCTCTCGAGTCAGTAACTTTTGTTTCTTCCTCATGTTTACTCTGAAGTTCCTGAAACTAGACTTTGTTACTATATACACTCTTTAGGTCACCTGAAGTGGTTCCTCCAGAGACGTTTATGCAGGGTTGCCTGATGGATCCCAGAGCCCTTTAGGTGATAGACAGTTTCCTCATCTGTTTTGTTTCATAACAAAACTATTTGGGATGGGAAGGTTTTGTTGTTGTGGAATCATCTTTAGAACGCATTATAAAGGTAAAATAGACTTACTGTGAGTTCCTGAATATGAAGTTGTAACAGTTTTGCAAAAGTTTTAAATAGTCTTCTATGTGTATTTTAGTTTTTCCTTTTGTTTCTTAATGAAGGGCAATCCTATGGTGTCTGGATACCCACAGTGTTGGAGGCGTGAGTGGCTACTGGATAATCAGTGCACTGTTGAGGAGACGAAGGGAAATGGGCTCTTCAGCAGATGGGGGCCAGGTCTCTGGTACCTAATCCATCGTCACCTTGTTGCCCATTTTTCTCTCTCTATCCCATCCCAGTTAAGCCTTTCAGGCTCTGCCAGGAGCACTTTAATGCCATCCTCCTCCTCTTTTTTTTTTTTTTTTTTTTTTGTTTAAGTTTTATTGCATGAATAACATTATAAAGGAGAGCAACGTTGAGTGTGTGTCATAAATCCTGGTTCATGGTAACTATCAAATAAACATCTTGTTAATGAATATAAAAGATAAAAATCTCTTGCCCTTCAGTGTGGGTTCCCCACTCCAGTGCCCAGACAGTCTAATACTTCATTTCTCCAGATCCCTTTCTAGTTCTTGTGGTCGGGAAGTTGAAAAGTCTGATATTTTGAGCTGTTCCTGAGAGTGGGCACGAGCCCTCGGGCCCCTTTCGGGGCCAGCCCTCTGCTCAGTGGCCGCTGCTTCTGTGTGCTTGCAGGTACTCCGTCCCGCCCGAGCATGGAAAGCGGCTGGAGCGCCTGGCCAAAGGTATGGTGTTCACTCCGTGGGCCAGGTCAGACCTGCCAGGGAGCTGCGCTCCTGGCTCTCAGATGTCCACTTTCAGAGGTCTTTTCTTAGGCCCACGTGTGGGGGGTGAGCCGGACTGCCAGTCTGGGTACGTCTCAGAGAAGCTGAGATCACAGCCTTGCCACACTTTGTCCTGGGAAGGGGCTTAGTAAGTGTTAGACTGTCTTTGCCTCAGTCTCATCATGCATGGGTTTGTTTGACCAGGGGTAGTGTACTGGTCACCTTGGGTCTGGTTCTTTTGCCGAAACCCCAACTGGTCAAGTCAAAGTTGAATGTCATGCTTTGGTCCTTGTAAGTGGACTCTAGTAGATTTGTACCTCTAGAGAGACTATTTCACAGGCGCTTGTCATGTGTACTGTAGATGTGTTACTAACAAAAGATTGAGGGTCCTGGTGAATGGAGAAAGGCTTTAAGTAGTTTTAAAACTCTTGATGAGAGCAGAGGCTGCCAGGGCCATCCCCCAAGCAGGATTTGATGACCCATGTAACAGCCTAAACTGGGGACACCCCAGAGGCCTCATCATAGAACGCTAGGACTGGCCTGGAGCTAGAATCATCTCTGGCGATCACCTTGGTGATTCATCCTCCTTACATTTAGATGAGATGCGCTGTGTGAAGTGACTCCAGGGTTACAGAGCCAGTGTGGAGCCGTGTATTAACTGCACCCGTTTTCAATTAAACAGGCTTTTTCCCAGGCAGTGCTCAAAGCTGTGAGGCTTTTCTCCGCCATAAGATGACCTTGATTTCTCCTTTAATGCTGAAGAAATACGGAATTCCCTTTGACAAGGTGAGCAGATTGCGCACAAAGCAACCCTTGGCTTACATGGAAACCACTCTTTCTGGCGTGTGTTTCACAGGGAGCTTTATTCTACTTGCTCCTCTATACCAGGTGTGGGCCAGGACTAATCTGTGTAACCCTTTGATCTCAATGCATTAAAGGTGGGTGCCGCCTTCCTGCTGCCAGAGGAGGGTCAAGCCCCCTTGAACAGCGTTAATCCAGAGGAGTCATTAATTACAGTCATGGTGTCTGATGTGTGGGGACTTTGCATGTCGCAAAAGACACTAAGACTCCAGTGGCTTTATGACTTGTCCCTGGTCACTCAGCTCAGCCAGCAGTGGCTGAGCTGGAGCCCAGCATTCCTGCCCTTTACTGCAACTGCTTCCTGTTTGCTCTTGTTCAGGTGACTCAGGAAGCTGGAGAATTTATGATCACTTTCCCTTACGGCTACCATGCTGGCTTTAACCATGGCTTCAACTGTGCTGAGTCCACCAACTTTGCTACCCGGAGGTGGATCGAGTATGGCAAACAAGCTGTGCTGGTAAGTCCACTGTTTCCTTCATAATAACTGTGTCTAAAAACAACTGATTGAGCCAACCAGCCTTCTTAGATACACTGACTGGCGTTTCTTTGAGCTGCTGGAATTCAGAAACAAAGTGGCAGGGAATGTGCAAAAGTACCAGCATCTTGTGTTCATGAAGAATGTTTAAAAACTGGTTCATATTTGAGTTGTATAAAATGAGGTTTCTGTGCTTGAGTTCGTTGGTCATGAACACTGCACCTACACATGCAGCGCTGTTTCTTGCTCTAGCTGCTCTGGGTGTTCGCCGTTGAGGGGAAATCTGATGGGCTTCCCTTTTACTTGAAGGAAGCAGCAAGGCTAGACATTTGGCCGGGAGCAGACTTGCTGCCGAGGTCCTGGCCTGAACAGATGGCAGAGGGAAGGTGGACGTTGACCGTCCAGGGCTAATGCTGAGCCTCGTCTCTTAACTGTTCTCTGCACACCCTGGCTACCGTCCTAGTTGACTCGCCCCAGTGCTGTGTGTTCTCCACCCTGTTCTCCCTGCTTCCTTTCATGTGTGAAGGCTCTGCATGGACGGGATGCCCTCAGCCTGTGAACCCAAACAGTTCAGCCTGAAACTGTTCTCTTTTTTCCATTTGGAGGGAGGAGGTGGGAGAGGGGGGTGCGGGGAGCAGGGGAAGCGTCTCACCTGGAACCCCTTTGGCGCCTTGGGACAGTGCTCCTGCAGGAAGGACATGGTGAAGATCTCCATGGACGTGTTTGTGAGGAAGTTCCAGCCAGAAAGGTACAAGCTCTGGAAAGCTGGGAAGGACAGCGCCATCATCGACCACACTCTGCCCACACCAGAAGCGGCCGAGTTTCTCAAGGAGAGTGAACTGGCCCTGAGAGCCCGGGAGGAGGAGGAGTGCCCAGAGGAGGAGGACACGGAGTGGGTGGAGGATGGAGAGGAGGGCGACCTGAAGAGGAGGTAACCCCGCAGCCCTTGGGCCCAGCTGCCTGGGGTGGGGTGGGGTGAGGGGGAGTATCTGGTAGCTCCCATCACCTGTCGAGGGGCTGCTTCCGAGCGGGGTGTTTGAGCACAGCTGAGGGAAGGTTCTTCTTAGTGCAGGCTCCAGAATCCTCAGGTATTCAGACCCTTCCTCCCGGCTGAACGCAGAGGTGATGGCACCTCTCCTTGGGCCGGTAGTCACCTGGAGCGAGGCTCACGTGTCTGTGGTGGGTGGCTCCCTCAGAGCCAGAGAAGCCTGCCTTCTTGCTGCCGCTTGAGGGCTTTCTATGAAGGAGAGAGTGGTGCGGGGAATGAGACTGGTGAGGGCAAGGGGCAGCGTCGTCAGTGTCTCAGCCAGAGGACCTGTCCTCAGCAGTTTTCCCCCCCAGGCTGTGTGGGGAAGAGAGGAGGAACGTTGAACATTCACGGGGGTACCTGCTATATGCAGGTGTTCTGCGCATGCTCAGCACATCTTTTCCCGAGCCTCACGTCAGATCTGTGAGGCGGGGTGGCAACATCCCTAATTGGCACTTGATGGAACAGGCTCAGGGCCGTGAGGTCCCCGGTCTCGGGTGGCTCCAGAGTGTGAAGCAGGCTCTGGCGGTTCCTGTCAGGTTGTGTGGGGATGTGTTTGTGTAAGCAGACATACACACCAGCTCTTAAAAAGTGTGCCCTCCTCCTTGCAGCCTGGCCAAGCACCGGATCGGGACAAAGAGGCACCGCGTTTGTCTTGAAATCCCGCAGGAGGTGAGTCAGAGCGAGCTCTTCCCCAAGGAGGAGCTGGGCTCCGGACAGTACGACATGGCAGAGTGCCAGGCTGCCCTCGCGCCCGTGAGGCCCACCCACAGCTCCGTGCGCCAAGTCGAGGACGGCCTCAGCTTCCCAGGTGAGTCGGTCGTGGTGCTTTTCCCCCACAGTCCTAACCGTTCTGTTCTGTGTTGGACGCCACGTCACTGCAGGGTCGCAGGCGTGACATGAGGGAGGCGGGCCTGCGAGCAGATGGTGACTAGAGTGTGGGAAGCACTTTGGGCGGGGACACCCAGGGTCAGGGAGGGATGTGGGGGAAGGCCCACAGCTGTTCAGGGAGATGGCTGTGGTTTCCTGTGATTTGAACAGGGGGCGGGAAGAGTAGGAGACAGGTGTGTCACGGGAGCTGCCCCCTGAGACATGGGGTGAGACAGCGTGGGGACTGCCTGCCTGCCGTCTGAGAGTTTGCTCACTGGGGATCCGAGGGGCCGTTGGTATTTCAGGAAGGGACGGCGTGGTCCAGCACTGTGTTTGAAAGCATTCCCGCAGACGGTTATTGAGGGTAGATTTATTTGGAAGGCATTTGTGTCAGCCTCGGGTCAGGCCCGGCTTGCGGGATCTCTGCGTGGACAGGATTCCTCCGGGTGTGTGCTGAGAGCCGTCAGCACTGTGGGCCCAGCTCCTTCCGTGGAGCAGACTTCCTGGCCTGGCTTGCTGGGTCTCTGCTGAGCTGAGGGGACTTCTGGGGAAGGGACAGCTGCCATGTGCTGTGTGCCAGGCTGTGCTCCCACCTCATACGTCTCAGTCTTATTTAAGAACCCTGGCGAGAGGTGGTAGCATCCTCACATGACAGAGGAAGAAACTGGAGGCCCAGAGAGGCTAAGTAGCTCACCCCAGATCGCACAGGGACCCCGTTATGGTGGAGTCAGAGTTGGAAACCAGGCCTTCCTCGCCGCCCATGTTCTTTGGTCTGTGTCCCTCTCTCGGGGTTGAGATGTGCAGGAGAAAGTGGGCTCTGTCCAACACGTCTTGTGTGTTTCAGATTATTCTGACTCCACTGAAGTCAAATTTGAAGAGCTTAAAAATGTCAAGCTGGAAGAGGAGGACGAGGAAGAGGAAGAGGAGCATGAAGCGGCTGCCTTGGACCTTTCTGTGAATCCAGCTTCTCTCGGGGGACACCTCGTCTTCTCAGGCTCCAAAAAGAAATCGTCTTCCAGCCTGGGCTCTGGTTCTTCACAGGATTCTGTTTCTTCCGATTCCGAAACCAGCGAGCCTCTGTCCTGCCGAGCCCAAGGGCAGACAGGAGTCCTCACTGTGCACAGCTATGCCAAAGGGGATGGCAGGGTCACCTTGGGAGAGCCATGCGCCAGGAAGAAAGGGGGCGCCACCCGGAGCATCAGTGAGAGGGAACTGGCTGAGGTATGGGTGCTAGGGTGGGCTCCTGCAGGGTCCCCGACGGCAGGAGGAGACCCTCAGGATGCACCTCCAGCCTGCAGTTGTGTCAAACAAAAGCCAGGTGGCATTGGGTCACTTTAGCTTGTTCTTTGCTGGGAGGGTTTTTTTTTTTTCTGTTATCTCTACGTGACTGTTGCTCCAAAGAATGGCTTTGTGGCTTCCCTGGCCACCCTTAGTGGATCTTCAGTTGAGGGGGCACATGCTCTGACCCTCCTGGCCTTAAGGGTGCAGGGTTAGAGCAGCAGTGTTTGCAGCCTGGTGTTTGAGGGTTGGAATGACATGGCCTCTCTTACCCTGGGCTGCCCTGGGAGTTTTCCCGCCACTCCCCATGTTCATCCTCCCCCTGCCAGTATGACACTGCTGACAGCATCTCTTTGGAGACCAGGATGACTCCCAGAGCCGTCAACAGGGACGTGTTTGCTCTGGCTTCCTCCCAGAACACACTGTTGCCAGAAGCTATGTTTTCTGTTTGTTCTGGGTAGAAAGGCGCTTGGTGGGTCTGCGTGGGGTACAGCAGAGCCACGTTGGGTACAGCCCAACTCAGGCCTGCCCAGTGACCTGCCCTCTCCCCAGCCTCACAGCCTGTGGTGAAGTTGCAGCTGGGCTGAGGGTTGAGGCGGGGTCACTGGCGGATTGTAGGAGTGAGCACAGAGAAGCTCTCCTCGATTGCCTGTTCCCTTCACCTTTGGAAAATTTGTCTTTTAGAAGTTTTTGTTTGCTTTTTAAAAAAACTTTTCATTTTGTTTTGGAGTATAGCCGAATAACAGTCTTGGGATAGTTTCAGCTGGACAGCAGAGCGACTCAGCCATGCGTACATGTGTATCCATTCTCCTCCGAAGTTTTTATTCCGAAGCATTGTTAAAAGTATACACAAACAGAATACTGTCACGAGTCCCCTGTGTGCACACATTATCCCCATGTGGGCACATTATCTCTGTGTATTAACATTTGACGTGCTGGCTTTATCTTTCCTTTGCCTGAACTACTAAGGCTTTGTCCATATTCAAATTCTCCTAATTTTTCAGCAGTGCCTTTCTGTGGTTAGTTTGCCTCCTTGTCTTTAACACCCGTATGATTTTTCTTTCTGTTTTTTCTGCATCTTGGGCTCAGTTTCTGTAAATGCTGTTTCTCCATGTGAAGTCCTCCTTCCCTCTCACACGTGGTGCAGTCTGGTGAGCTAGTGACACCCGTGTCTCCTTCCCTGCTTTCCCATCGCCTCCGACCCCCATTCCCTGCCCTTCTGTGGTCACTTCCACAAGCGAGGGCTCTTCCACGTGGAAAGCAGAGCCCCTTCTGTTCCTCGTGGCAGCATCCCAGTTGTTGCTTCACAAAGCTCTGTGCCCTCTTGTGCATCCTGCTGTCTGTGCAGGCCACACTGTCCTTACGCACTGTCCTCCTGATGTGTAACCAGCTGCGAACAATAGCAAGGACATACTAGATGGTAAGTACTTTACAGTATTGAGGCTATATATTAATAGATATATAGCTATTAATTATATTATTAATCTTACCATGGAGTCAAGTTTTTTCTAGGGCATATGGAGCTCAGAATGTCACTTTGTCACCAGTTAAAATGGTTGAGGAGAGTGGTTTCTGACCCGTGGCCAAGTAACCCTGCTGCTTGTTTACCCTCAGTTAGATGACCCGTCTGGTCACAGGCAGCCCTGGACTGCTCAGGCCCCCCTCACAGGGGCAGAGTGTCTCCCACTGTGTCCTTCCACGTGTTGTGCACACAGGCAGCAGTGCGTTCCCTCTGTAAGAGGCAGATCCCAGTGAAGCCAAAGCCAGGACTCCTCCCATGGAAACATGCTGGGAGAGGAGGCTTCTTTCTTAACATGCCTCTTTGTGTGACCCCTGCTCCAAAACCACTGTGTGTCTTCCTGGTTCCTTTTTGCTTGTGTGGGCCTCAGCTGCAGCCTAAATACCTTTTCTCCGCTAGTCACCTGCCATCTCTCCCACCTCCCCCCTTGATGTGCTAGCATCTTTGAACTACTTCAGAGTCACTGATATATCTTGGCTGCTTGACCTCTTTGCTTTACTCTGTAGTGGTTTGTGTGCCTGCTCTGGGCTAGGATGGTACCTTCAAAGGAGCTCGTCACTGAGGCCAGCAGACAGATGCGAGCAGGGAGTTCTAGTCCCTGGTGATCTGCATTGCAGCACACGTGGTGGAAGTGTTAGCAGCTCAGCCTGGGGTTGGGGTAAGGAATCAGAGGGACAGCAGGAGGAGGTTAGCAGGGGCGTGAATCTGGCGGGGGAGAGGGTTCTCTTTGGAGCTGGGGCTCACGCCAGCGTCAGAGCAGGTTGGGGTCCGCAGTGGTTTTGTTGGTCTCAGGCATACAGGACTAGAGGGCCTTGGGAGGTGTGGGTGGAGGGTGTCAGGAGGCCAGTCCTAGACCTCTGCCTGTTGTCTGAGACTCTTTGACTTCAGAGACAGGGTGAGGGGGCAGTGAAAGTTTACCTGACGTGTGTTTTTGGAGACTGAAGATTTCTGTAACGTCTCTTGATCTCTTTTTTTGATGCACAAAGATAACATATGGAGTAATACAGCAAACCACAAATAACCGTCACCATCGCCAAGATCTAACAGTTAATATTTTGGAAGCCGCATATGCTTCATCTGTCCTTTTAATTTCCTGAAGTATTTTATAGCAAATCATGATATGGATGTCACGTAATTTCCTTCCTGCTTCAATGTGTATCTCTGAAAAATATGAGTGTGTTTTAATCACCATGCTATGATTATACCTAACAAAATTACAAAATTTTTCTAGCATCATCTAATACTCAGTTCACAATCAGTTTCCCCCGTAGTCTAAACAAAATTTATTTGACAATAGGTTTGTTTGAATCAAGATTTAATTGGTCTTACGCCTGACATTTGTTCATTATGTCTCTTAATTCTGCCTTGATCTAGGGCTGTGCCCTTCTCACCCCCTGTCACTGACTCAGGAAACTCTGTCAGTTGTTCCTTGGACTGTCTGGTGAGGTGTTTTTTTAGCTTTGCATTGATGTTTTGGAAGATCATTTTGGAAGCAATGTAAAGGTATTTTGGGGAAGAAGGAGGCAAAATTAGAAACAGCAGAGATTCTCTTGAAGGTGAAATTATGGATGAGTTTCACTTCATGCATTTATAAATTGTTTGAATACTTTTTATGAATACCATGTTATTTTTATAATTAAATACTTGAGGACAGAAGGGAGAAAAAGGTTTGCAATAGGGAAATCAGTTTGGAACCTGCTTCTTAATCTGAGAGCTGGTGAGGTCCTGAGCTGTGTGGTGGGGGGTGGGGGTCTGGGGCCACCACTTGGAAGGTAGGAGTGGGAGGGCACCATGAGGTGACCTGGAATTCTGGCTTGTGTTACTTACAGGATGGACAGGGGTGTATCAGTGGCGGGTGAAAGTCACCGAAACAGGGAAGGGGAATTTGAGTGTGGCTTGGGATTTGAGTTCGGTCTGGGGCATGCTAAGTGCCACCTACTTGTGAGGCAGGCTGTGGAGATGTGCATACACACACCTGAGATGGGTAGATTTGGGAATCATCTCCACCTGGAGGGTGTCGGTAGGTGTGGAAGAGCTCCCTGGTGGGGCGTGTAGAGCAATTTTCACAGTGTGGGTAGAGGTGGAAGGCCCGGGAAGGAGAAGGACAATGAAAAGGGAGAGCCAGAGGTTTAGAGAACTAGGAGAGGGTCATGCGTGCAGAGCCAGGGAGGAGAGCATGGAAGACAGTGGCAGCCCGCCGAGTGGGCCTGTGTTGAAGAGGGGGTGATGGGAGATAATGGGGGTGCTCTGAGAGGAGCGCGTGCTGTGGTTTCCAGCAGAGGCAGGAGATGAGGGGATGGCTGCAAGAGGATTTTTATTATGGTAATATATGCATGACATAAAATGCCATTCTACTGTTCCTTAGCCCCTCACACCACTGTCCCATCGGCACCCAGCTTTGGAGGGGGGAAGAGGCTATCATCTGTCCTGTAACAGTCCCCTGCTTACGGGGGCACAGCCCTTTTCACAAGCCACTAGTCCTGGGAGCCTTCCGTTGCTTCCCAGCTGCTTCTCGGCCTCCTTTAGTCCCTCTAGCACTTTGCTCCTTGTCTGTGATGCTGTCTTGGTCTCAGTGCGGTTGTCCCAGGCTGGTGAAGGTGCACTGCTAGGAGCCAGGCCCTGGGCCACCTTCAGCCTTGCTTCTTGAGGCATCGACATGGTCCCAGGAGCCTCTGTAAACAGGGGTGGAATGAAGGGAAGTGTAGCTCCAGTTAGAAACTGACATGAGTGCTGATTCACTGGGCAGAATGGTGGACTGACAGTCAAGGCTTGGGCAGAAGCTGAGACATTCTGCCCATCCCTGGAGAGGTCTAAGAGCGTTGTGTCTGTATTTGGAAACAGCTGGGTTTTGAAGAACACCCTGGTGGGCTCCCTCCCCACGCTCTAAGTATCCCTCCGTGTTATCTGGACCCTTGTCATTCAGTTTATGTGCCGCCGTCTTGTGCCAGGGGACTTGGTGAAAGGGCCCTGGGTGACTGACTGCTGAAGCCCCACTGCCTGAGTCTTTGCACAGTGACGAGTCTGCTGCAGTTCTTGTAAGTTCAGGCTGCTTTGAAAAAGTGAGTTCCTCAAAGAAGGAGAGAGAACACTTGGTTCTTCTCTGTACAGAACCAGCCCCGTCAGGAACATTGACTTTGACCTGATTGCTCACGTGAAGGGGATAATAGATAATAGAACTCAGGGAGCCTGGAGCTCCAGCCCTCTTGCCAGCAGGGCCTGGGAGACCCAGCATGCACTCCCACCCTGTCCTCACCAAGAGTTTTAAAGGCAGTTGCCACCATCCCTGGCTCATGTGGTTAATTGGTTGAAACAGGGTTTGAGCCCAGTTCTTTCTGTTAAATCCTGCGGGCGTTTAGAAATTGGAGTACATTGCAGGTAAAGGCAGGACCTGGGGGGAGTATTTAGCCAGAAGAGATGAAAATGTGGAAGGATGTTCTATATGGATAGATCTGTCTGCTTTGGTCAGAGGCAGAGTGATGGTAGCAGGAAGGGCAGTTTTAGACTCTGGCTGGGTCATAAGCCCCTTGAGGTTAGAGGTCATGGTCTCACTGTTTCTGCATCGCTCAGCAACAGGCATGGTCCTCTGGGTGCATCTCCTCAGTGTACAGTAGGCACTTCGGTTAAAAAGGTGTGGACAGAGGCAGCCTCCTTTCCCCAAGCCACATTCTGGTGTTCTTGGTCCTGGACCCCTCTGCCTCAGAGGCATTTTGCTTGCCTGTAAAATGGTTAATCTCCACCTCCTACCCTCATATGCATTTTCTGTTGCTGCTTTAACAAGGGACACAAATTTAGCATCTTAACACAAATTTACCTTCTTCGGTTCTTCAGTTCAGAAGCCTGAAATGGGCCTCATGGTGCTAAGGGCAAGGTGTCTGCAGGGCTCTGTACCTTCCTGGGGGGCATCCATTTCATTGCCCTTTCCAGCTTCCACAGGGTGTCCGTATTGCTTGGCCATGACCCTTTCCTTCCACCTTTGAAGGGAGCAACATCTGGCCAAGTCACATCACTTTGACCGTGACCTCTGCTACCTTCTTCCATTGTTAAGCAGCATTTGAATACATTGGGCCCACCCAGATAATCCAGGATAATGGTCATCTGATTAGCAATCTAACAGTTCTTTGTCCTGTTAATCTAACGTATTTACAGGGATTTCTACTGTGCATCTTTGGAGGACAAGCTTCTTCACTAGTAAAACCATACTCAAAGCCCCTTTTTATAAAATACAATTGAAGGAAATTTCCTTCTCAGATGTCATTTCATTCGTTCCCTTGATCTCAAAAATTGTGTGATGGCATTCGCTCCCTAGTTCCTTATTGTGTATCTACTGGAGTTTATTTCTAAAACAGTCCTGGCGCCTCCCAGTTGCTGAGTCCCTTGGCCACTGCTCTTCCATAGTCTGGACTGTGGATTTCCCCCTTGAGGAAACCCCGCCTCTCGCCAGCATCTCCTTTCTTCCTCTTCTTTCTCCTGTCCTGGAAGACATGGTCTCCAGTCAGTTTATCTTCCACTGATCATCTCATTCACTTCACCATTTAAATTCTGAGCCTGATGTCCGGGATTCCCAGATCCACAGCTCTTGCTCTGACTTCCTTTCTGAACTCCCCGGCTGAATTTCTTCTTCCCCCTGGGTATTTCCAAATGAAGGAGCCATAGTCAGGGGTTTGTGTACCATACGCAGCATGTTTAACTTGGCTTGTTACCACTCCCCCCTCGTCCATGGGAGCCCTCTTAGTCTCTCACCTTGGACACCCAGGAGACCCAGGCCAGAAATCCCCACCACCTCTTTCCTTTATTCTCACACCTGTACTTCCTGGTCTTTGCCAGAACTCACTTTTAGAGCTGTTATCTCAGTAGTCTTCGTAGTAGGGGGTGCAAGAAGATTATGGAGGAGCAGGAATCAAATAATGGAACTTTATTTTTAATCTTAATCCTTTCACTGTCTGTTTTAAGGTGTGTATAAGTACATTAGTATATGTAACTCATCAGTAAGTATACACGCATTGGGGTGCATATCCCTACATTTTTTAGTTTCATGATTACACTATCAAATAAATTTGGTGGGTATTTCCGGTTTGTTGAGCCGAAGAACCCCCTCCTTAGGTGACCTCTTACTCATTTAAAAAATGCAAATCAGAAGCAGGACTCTTGTGGTCAGAATGAAGGCAGGCCCGGAGCCCTAACCTGTTCACCCTAATAGCGGCTTTCACGGCACCTTCTTGATGTACATTTTGGAAGGCACTGCTTTAGATGGAAGGCACTGCTTTAGACTGCTGTTTGTAGTTCTGGTCTGATGAAGTCTGTGATAGTCTTTGTTTCACTTCTCCACATCATCGCATGCCGCTGAGAGCATCATCGCTTGTGTCGAGCTAGGGAGCACACCCTAGGGGTCATGTTTTTTCACACCTACCTTCCCCCGGCTGGCCTTTGGACTCAGTAGGTCTTGGTAAATATTTGTTAAATGAGTGGGCAAATAGACATTCAATTTATGTTTGAAAGAGGGGGCTCTGTGCTCTGACCTGCTCAGCATTTGGTTTTTCTTGACATTTTCAAGTGTGACGCTTAAGTCCTGGGGCTCTGTGTAGTGGCACGTGGAGTCTGAAGGTCCAGTGTCCCTTCTCCGAGGGGGCACTGCGATGCTGCCCCTTCTCTGCAGCACTAAAGCTCTGGTTTCTGTCGCACACAGTTGCAGAGTGGCCCTCTTCCAGGCCTCAGTTCCTCGTTGAATAGGTTTTGCTGTAACCTGTGTCTCCTAAAGTCAGTACAACCAAGTTTTAAACATGTTGATTAGAAGGAAACTCTGATGTGGTATTACTGATTCAGTCCTTATACCTTAAACCTACTCACATTTGCTCTGACATTATGTAAATGCAACATTAAATCAGCCTTTCTCTCTGTAGCCAGGCCAGGGTTTCAGAGGCGCCCTCTGTCCTGGCTGGTGTTCTCTAGAGAAGAGGAACAGATAGTGGTGTCAGCTAGAGCTGAGGTCTTGAAGGTGCAGGGGAAGTGGCCTGTTTTCTTTTTAATGGGTCAGCTGCTCCTCTCTCCTTTGCATGTGCTCGGGCCTTTCAAACCTAGATGGCCCAGGTGCCTGGCACTTTGTAACAGCTGCTGCTGGCCTTCTGGTCCAAGGAAAGGGGCTTGTCTGGGCTCTCAGACACAGCCTCTTGTCAGTGAGCTTAAGGGAGGGGCCCGGCTCTTCTTTAGAGCTGGAGCAGGTTTGTTTTAGGTACATTTGTTTCAGCCTGTTTCTGAGACCCACACTTACTAAATCCAAAAATGGTTTACACAGTCCTGGTTTAGGCTGATTTGCATGACACTTGTCACTTTAGCTTTTTCTAAGACAGATGTTTTCCATGTTTGGTTTTATATTTATTTCTTTGAGTCTCTCTGCCCTGCTCTTTCCCTTGGTTTCCACTATAAGACTGACTTCTGCTGTGTCCCCCAAGGGGCAGGAAGGCCAACTTGATTTCTTTTTGTGGTTTGCCCAGGTTGCGGATGAATATATGTTTTCCCTGGAAGACAGTAAGAAGTCCAAGGGCCGCCGTCAGCCCTTAAGCAAGCTCCCCCGCCACCACCCGCTCGTGTTGCAGGACTGCGTCAGCGATGATGGTAAGTGGTGGTTTCACTCATCTCCAGAGGAAAGGCTCTCAGCACATCAGGACCTCCTCCAAGACCTCGGGAGGCCACATGGAGAGCCGGGGTGGACCTGTGGCTTAGCTGTTCCCCCAGGTATTCTGTGAAGAGGGCCAGATTTCAAGATATCAGACTTGTTCTCAGATTTCATTATAGGTTCAGGTGTCTTGGAATTTGCCTACTGTGGGATGGTTGCACACAGGTTCTTCCCTCCCTTCTCTTAGGAGGGCGTGGCTGATTGTTCAGGGGAGCAGATTCTGTCACTGATGCCAAGGGCCCTGTGCTGAATGTGTGGCGACAAAGATTAAGCTGAGATATGTCCATGCCCTCAGGAAGCCCAGGAGGTAGTTGACTGATCTAAAGGGAGGAGATGGTGATCCAGGCAGAGGGGACAGTGTAGAGTAACCGTGGCGTGAAGACAGGCAGGGAGGTATATTCAGAGGAGCCAGCCCACTGTGGCTGGGTTTCCAGAGCCAGGCCAGGATGTGGAGGAGGAGGAATGAGATGGTTGTGAGCCCCAGTGAGGGATTTGCCTTGGGCATTCTGAGCCCTGGAAGTGTTTCGCCAGAGGAGGGGCTTGGTCTGATTTGCATTAGAAAGATTGTTCCTAATGATTGTGTCTTAGAAGGAGCAGAAGGCTTTTGTCACAGCCTCTGTGAGGTCCAGAGGTCTGAACTAGGAAGGTGGAGGTGGGGCGGGGGAGGGGACACGGTGTCCCCTTGGGGAGGATAGAGTCCTGTGAGGTTGGTGGGACAGGGAAGCCTGAGGTGAATGCCTCCCTAGGTTCTAGTGTTGGTTGGGTTTGGAAACCTATGTTCAGTGTCTTCAGAAGATGTAGACCTGGGGGATGGAGGGGGTATTTATATCTTTATTAAAGGGGGCCACTCAGGGAGAGGACACAGAGGCTGGGGTTAGGAGGACTGAGGAAGAAGAGGCTGTGAAGGAGACAGGGGAGTAGGCAGGGATGCACGTGGAGGAGACTTGCAGCTCAGCACGTGATAGCCATCAGTCAGTACAGCGTGGCCTCCTGTGCTGCCCGGAGCTGGCAGACCCTCCGAGGTCTGCAGTGACTAGGCCCCTTGTTGCTGTTGCCTGGCGCCCCATCCTTCCCTGTCCTGTCCTTGCCCACGCCCAGGGCTGGGTGGGAAGGCCCAGAGGCTCCTTAGTCAGCCCTTCCCCCTGCTCCACAAGCCTCATGTTCCCTCTCTGATGTGTGGTTCTCCTTTGATAGAAGATCACGTTGAGCTGGGTGGGGAAAGCCTCTTGAGACCCCGATTCAGAGTCTCAGAAGTCCTCTGTGGTCTTCCTCCAGCCTTGGTGAGGGCTTCAGGACCTCTAGGTCGGCAACAGCCTCGCTTCTGATTTTTCCCCAGTACGCTAAAGCAATGCAGACTATAGAAAACTGGGAAAGCTGGAAAAGCTGTAAAGAGGACAAGATAACCCCACAAAGAGGACCACTCTGAACACTTCAGTGTGCCACTCTTCCTGACTGTCCTGGTCAGATGTTAAATTATGTCCACGTATGTCTTTTTCTAATAATGTGAATGAGATCATAATATACACCTCTCTAACTTTTTATGTTTAAAAAACTTCAAATGTGGAAAAATTGAAAGAGTAAGAATACTGTGTGTTGCCATAATTGCTTTGTCTCTCCCTATACATTGTTTGGGCTCCCCAGGTGGCACTAGTGGTAAAGAACCTGCCTGCCAGTGCAGGAGACGTAAGAGACGTGGGTTTGATCCCTGGGTCAGGAAGATCCCCTGGAGGAGGGCATGGTAACCCACTCCAGTATTCTTGCCTAGAGAGAAGTCCTTGGACAGAGGAGGCTGGTAGGCTCTAGTCCATATAGACTCGTAGAGTCGGACACAACTAAAGTGACTTCCCACGCATGCATGCATTGTTTACGTATGAACATACATATCTGCTGTGTCATTTGAGAGTAAGATGTAATTATCAAGTCTTTTCGTTTAAAGTGAACCAACAGGCGTCTTCTATGTAGGATTGTCTCCTGTGTAAACATTTGACCTCCGAAAGTAAGGAGTAACTTCATAATAACCTCTGATTCTCAGTCCATATTCATCTTTCCTTGCTCATCCTAAAAATGTGTTTTCTTCCTCTAAACCAGTATGAACCAAACTAGGGTCATACATTGCATTTAGAAGTTTCTTCAGTCTCTTAGTCTTGCACACCCTTCTCTCTACTTAAATTTTTTTTTTTTTTTAATTGAGGCATTTAGTAAAGCTAAGGCATTTTGTGGCTAAACTGTGTAGTTCAGTGAGGTTTTATCTATGTAAGCTGTGAAATTTTTTTTCCTACAGTTTTCACTAAACTATTGAACTTTTTCATCATTGGTTCAGTATTCACAAGTCGAGTGATTCTTGGCCACTTTTGGTTGTGTAAGCATAGCAAGTGTGCGTATGGTCATTTATCTGTGGTGATTGTGAGTGGTCGATTTCTGTTTCCCTGCTGTCTCGATCACTCTTGTTGTGATTAGGATGTGGAAAATAAGTGTGCTTGGATTTTGGCACCATGTCTCCTGTTCAGGGGAGAAGGTGATGGCACCCCACTCCAGTACTCTTGCCTGGAAAATCCCATGGACGGAGGAGCCTGGTAGGCTGCAGTCCATGGGGTCTCGAAGCGTCGGACATGACTGAGCAACTTCACTTTCACTTTTCACTTTCTTGCATTGGAGAAGGAAATGGCAACCCACTCCAGTGTTCTTGCCTGGAGAATCCCAGGGATGGGGGAGCCTGGTGAGCTGCCGTCTATGGGGTCGCACAGAGTCAGACACAACTGAAGCGACTTAGCAGCAGCAGCAGAAGCTCCTGTTTAGGCCTGATTGATGGGGCTTGTAGGGTTATATTTTAACTGCAATCCATTACGGTCCCCTTCACTGAGATCACGTGCATGGCAGCTGCCAGATCCCTTTGGATTAAACATGATTGAAGGTGGAGGAGATAACTGTTTGTTTGCACTGAGCTTGAGTTGCAAGGAATAAACAGATAAACGGGTAGCTTGTGTTGATACGTTCCAGAGCTTTCCTTGGGCTGCTCACCGTAGGTCTTCAGGGTCTCTTGGAAGGCACTTGCTGTCTGGGAAGAAGTGAGGAGGTCATTGGAGGAGTTGTAGCCACAGATTGCAGGGCTCCTCACAACATCATCCAAATACTGGAGGAGTCCTTTGAAAATCACTCCTGTCCTTTGCCTTTGTCACCCATAGGCTCTCAGGTTAGTTCCGACCTGGAACTGGAAGGTCCCAGCTTGAGCTGAGCTCATCGGCTCTCCAGGCAGAGCCAGAGAGCAAGGCTGGTGCTGCCTGCCTCACTCATACCTCTGCTTCCTCCTGTAGAGCTACCAGAACAGCTGACCCCCGAGGAGGAGGCTGAGGAGACAGAGGCCTGGGCCAAGCCCCTGAGCCAGCTCTGGCAGAACCGACCTCCGAATTTTGAGGCTGAGAAAGAGTTCAACGAGGCCATGGCCCAGCAGGCCCCTCATTGTGCCGTCTGCATGATCTTTCAGACTTATCATCAGGTAAGCCCTCGTATCCCCTCTGTTTACCCAGTGCCAGCACTCAGGAAAGCTAGCTTTAATGGTGGGTGCACAGTTTGGGAGGGCTGTGTTTTTGCCCCATCTGCCTGCTGGATGTAAAGGCTTCATCAGGCAGGTAAGCATGTGGGTTTTACTTGAGAATGCTTTGGGGAAGAGCAGAGGATGTGGCTTGGGCTCTGGGGGATTCCCGGCTCCCTTTGGCACTCACACTGTTTGCTGAGAAATCTGCTCTTTCTAGTAAGTGGTGATGATTCCTTCTAGGTGGTTTGTCGTCCTGGCCCGTCTGGAGAACTGGGGATTCTTTAAATCAGTCTGAACGTCAGCTGAAAAGTCAGATCCTCCAGTATTGTCTCTTTTCTTCCTTGCCCATCACCACTGTGGATGTTGGCAGCTGTGGAAAGGCACTTGGGAGGGGCAGGAGCCAGGGGCTCTGCAGGAGGAAGAGGGATGGGAAAGCACCCTGGTTGAGCCCAGCCGTGCCCCTCCCACTCATGGGGCATTTGATGCGTCCACCATCATGGGTCTCTTTGAGTCTAGCTCTTGGAGGCCAAGAGGGCACCCACAGCAGCCTGTGCCAGAGGACCAGCTCGGTCTCAGCTGGGACCTACCCAGGGCAGCATGTAGGGAACCAGTCCGCTGTGCTAGTTAGAGTGGCGTGGCTGTCCCTGAGTCTGGCAGGGGCCCCAGGTTCATGTTTGCCAAAGAATGAAACTTCAGACCAACGTACTTTGAGTTAGTAACTCATTCTTTCTTTCCAGTGACCAAAAAGCGAACCCAAAAGTTCACTGCGTGTCCTTGACTGGGCGGGAAGCAGGCAGATGGCCTGGCTGTTTGTTTGTCGAGCGGGGCTCAACATTCCATGAATGGCACGGGCTTCGGGGTTGACATGTTTCTGGGCCCCGTCCTTGGAACAGGGGTGGATGTGCCATCCAGCGTCAGAGCCTGCAGATCCTCGCAGTCAGGCTCTTTGCCAAGGGAAGGACCTGGACATAATGTTCTTCCCGAAGGGGCCCCAAGCCAGGAACAGCATGTGGGGCTCCAGCCATGTGACAGAGCTGCAGCTCAGGTGACTGCTGACATGGCCTCCAGAAGAATCCATGCTGGCCCGCGGGAGCCCCTGCCCTGGGGCCTCTCCCTGGGTGGAGCGCAGTGCTGTGCAGCACAGAGGGAGGCCCCCAAGAACAGCCTCGCCAGCCTCTCAGTGCATTTTATTACCGTCTGGTTGGGAAAGATTGAAGTCCCAGTTGCCTCTTACATCTTTTCCTCTTCTTGGTTGTCCCCGGGGGCCTTTGTTTGATGCTGCTGTGAGAAATTGAATTTGAGTCATTAGAGGTAACTTCAATTAGCAGCTCTGGGATAATGGCTGTGCACCTGGGAGCCATAGCCGCCCCGTCAGGAAGAAAGCAGCTTTCTGCTGACGGAGCAGGTGGGGAGTGCAGGACACCGGCTGGGTCTCTGAGGTGTGCGCTTGCCCCCTCCTTAGGTGGAGTTTGGAGGTTTTGGTCAGAGCTGCGGCAGCACTCCAGATTTGGCCCCCCAGACGCAGAGGACCAAGCCATTGATTCCGGAAATGTGCTTCACCTCGACTGGCTGCAGCACGGACATCAACCTGTCCACCCCTTACCTGGAGGAGGATGGCACCAGCCTCCTGGTTTCCTGCAAGAAGTGCAGTGTCCGGGTCCACGCCAGTGAGTGCCTCACCTCTTCTCTGAATCCGGTCCTAGGGCAAGGGCATCTCATCAACTCCTCCCACCTCTCAGTCTCCCCACAACCTCCCAGGACCCTCCCCCACCACTCCCCAGTGCAAAGATTGCTTATGTGTTGTTGGAGTGGTCAGATCGGGTCTGTGACTTGGGTCTGTGCTCATATTGTCTGCCCTGGGCTGTCCCCCTGGTTGCAGATACGTGGAGGGGACTAGTCCCTGCTGCTTACTGGGTATTGGTACCAGTGACTCTAGTTTCTGGCTTTTTGAGACTTTAGTCCATACTGTGTGGCTGATTTGTGGGGGCTGTGGCACTAGAATTCAGGGGTCTGTGTAAGATTTGGTTGTCTCTTTGGGAAAGGATATTTGGAGAGGAGCTGCAGGTCTGCCTTCTGATTCTGGGTTTAATTTGCTCACCTCGGTGTCCCTGTTAGGTTGCTACGGGGTACCCCCTGCAAAGGCTTCTGAAGACTGGATGTGTTCTCGGTGTTCAGCCAATGCCCTGGAAGAGGTGAGTGCATCCATGCTGTCACTGTCTCCCCATGAGACGAGCTTGCTCAGGGCCACTCTGTTTCATGTGGACTCTGTTCCAGCTGTCTGAGCAAGACTCGGTACACAGTGATGTGAGAGTGTTTTTAGAATAAATCCCCTCCACTGTGAGAGCGTTTGCTGCCCATCTGCAGCGGGGCCCGATGGGGTCTGGAAGCTGTTTGCTCCATTGTGTCAGGACCACGTAGAGGTCCTCTGGTGAACAGACCACTGCCCCCTGTAAAGAATTGAGCCATCAGGTCAGAGCATCAGAACAGGGCTCAGATGGTTCATTTTGTAGCTTTCTCTTTATTCTTCACTCTTCTCTGGAACCTGGCAATACCCACATAGGAGGTAGGCAGAGCCCTGTAATGCCCACAGCTTGAGCAGGGTATCATTCATGACTTTCCTTTCAGTTGTTACTATTAACAGTGAAGACAATTAGGTTAAGTCAGGCGAATAATTGGTACACTTTAGCCCCGAGTGGCCTCCCTGTCTTCCTGCAGGGGAGTGCTGGTTCTGGGGGTTGTGAAGGCGAGGCCTCCAATGCTGGGGGTGCTTTTTCATATGAAGGCTACAGTTGCCCGAAGGAAGTCACAAGGAGAACAGATTGGATGTTAATAATTCGGTGGTGACCACTCCTCTTCCCCCCCTTCTTGGCAGGACTGCTGTTTGTGCTCGTTACGAGGAGGAGCCCTGCAGAGAGCCAATGACGACAGGTGAGTTTTCTGAACTCTGAAGCTGCGTGCAGGCGCACCTCCAGGGTAGGGGCTGTCATCCACATGACTGATGATGACTTGGGAAGCACACAGTTTGGGGCTGAAATAGCATCTCCAAGACTAATTTTAAAGATGGGAAGCCAGGCAGCCCAGATCTTCCCCTCGGAGGCAGCCTTGTAAGTTACCTCCTTCTGGAGAAGCTAAGATGGACTCACAAGGGTATAAAGACCCTGTGAAGATGATGCAGGGGCTTTATGGTGGACATGAGGGCATGACAGGTTACATCTGGGACTGGTGCAGAGGTGGCCATGGCTGTGGGCTGTGACCCCTTCCCAAAGCAGAATGAGGGCGTATGTCCTTAAGGAGGGCGGTGGGACATTTTGAGGAAGCCCAGCCACGCCTACCCACTAGTCAGCCAAACCCACAGAGGGTTCTTTTCCTCAGTCCGGAGCTGGGCTTCTCTGCTGTTAGCAGGTCACTTTCACTGAGCTGAATTTTTTAAGTCTTTATTGAATTTGTTGCAATGTTGCTTCTGTCTTTTTGTTTTGGATCTTTTGACTGCTGATCATGTGGGATCTTAGTGGGGTCTTAGCTCCCCGTCCAGGGATCAGACCCACACCCCTTGCATTGGAAGACGAAGTCTTAACCACAGGACCACTAGGGAAGTTCCTTGAGCCGAGTTTTTGTGCTTTGTCTCGGCTTTAGTGGTTCTGGGGTAGAAATGTCTGTTGAATGAGGTTTTCGCTCTGAGGCCTGGCTGCCTAGGGGAGAGTACTCACAGGTCGATGGGGAACCAACAGGGAGGACCCTGCTTCCAGCTGAAATCCTGTGGGAACTTGCGCACACACCACCAAGCCTCTTGCCTCACCGGCATCCCCTTCATGCTGTTCTGCTGCTTCCACTGCTCTAGAGGCACTTGCTGCCCTGACTGGAGGTCACTGTGTTCCTCACAGATGCCAGAGAGTGCTGTTAAGTTCTCCTTTTCTTGGCATGGAAATGGCTCTGCTTGCACCTCCCACCTTCACCATATAATCCTTGGTCTGCCCTGTGGAGTCGTGCAGAAACAGATCTGTCCCCACTCACAGACTGCAGGTGGCCCCACATGGCCCCAGCACTGTCTGTCGTACGTAGGTTTTCACCTGGCCTGATCCTGAGAGCGCTTACCATCTTAGTGGAACCCATCTAGGTGCATGTTAGTTTTTCCAGATGCCCCGAACTTTAATTCTCTAAGGATGTCCATTGAACACACCTCTCAGAGTAAATGGGGCTGGACCAGAAATTAAAGAGTGATGCTGAGGTGGATGAAGGGAGCAGACGGGAGAGGTCATTTTGGCCGTGGGAAAGGTTTGGGCAAAGGCATGGAGGGGAGGGCTGGGCTTACTGGCAGATTGGGGCCCATTTGGAGCTATTTTGAGGAAGTGTCCAGGTCCTCCAATTAAAGAGACCTGTAGGGAGTTCTCTAATTTATTCTCACTTCCTAAACCATGCCATACTCCCAGTTAGCTGTGTTTCTGTTTATTTAGCAACAGGCAGTGAGTGAGTGATGTAAGCAGTGTGATGCTCTGCTGACCTGGGACAGTGTGGTAGGGACCTTTTCCTACTTAGTGTGGGAGACACTTCTGGTCTTAACTCTCTGGGTCTCAGGACTTTGCTGGGAAGTTCAGGGGTTATGTTGGGGGAGGAAGGAAGCGCCCCAGGCAGGCCCACATCAGAAGAGGCCAGGCTCTCCAAAAGCAGCAGTTGAGGTTTTGGTCTCTGTATCTTTTTGTCCAGAATTTGCCCCAGCTGTGCACGTGCACACTTATTCTTAGTCCTGTACAGTTTCTTTGTATTTTGTTGCTTGAGGAGAACTTTGTCCAGGTGGAAGCATTGCAGCACTGGCAGAGGGTCCCAGGTCCTGGTCTGCCTCATTCCCCTTGCCCTCCCCCCTCCCCCCACCCCCACTTCTATACTCTTATTCTAAGGGGCCAAAGGTCTCGTCTTCTGAAGCTTCTTATGCTGGACAGGGACCACAGACCATTGCCTACACCTCGCTGACTGTTTCAAGGACCTGTAGGGACCTGGGCCACTCTCTCCCAGAATGGGTTGAACTCTTTGAGCCATCCTGAAGCCTTACTTCGAACTGTTGGAACCTAGAAGACACAAACTTAACCAAAAGGTTAAACAAACAGGGCTAAAAAGGAGAACCACGGAAGCCATTTAGCCATTTGAAGAGTCTGTAGCAAAAACAGGGTGTTGGGAACAAAAGCGGGTACTGAACATGCACCCTGCACTCAGCACTACCAGAAGGGTGGGCAAACCATCTAAGCTACCCCTCTGGCCTGACCCCTAGACACACGTTACTCTCATCCTATATAAGTCGTAAGCTTGCCTCCCCACCTTGCAGGGAGCAAGCAAGCAAGGGAACTTGTTCTTTGTTCTTGCTCCCCCTTGCTACAGCAGGGCCACAATAAGCCTTGCCTGGGGAAAAAAACAAACAAGAGAAAGCCAGAGGGCCTGGGGGTACTGAAGTGGCCTTTGCCTTTTGGCAGATGGGTCCATGTCTCATGTGCGGTGGCCATTCTGGAAGCAAGATTTGTCAACATTGCAGAAAGAAGTCCAGTGGATGTGAGCAAAATTCCCCTGCCCCGCTTCAAACTGGTAAGGAGAGAGAGAGGGGCATGTGACCGTGCATCCTTTCCCTGCTTCCAAGGCTCTGGGTAGAGGGGAGCATAGCACTTACGAGGGTGTCCCCTGGCTGGTCCTGTGCCCCATGGTTTTGGTCGTGACTTAACAGTTCTCACCCTCTGGTTAAAACTACTTAATGAGGATGTCTGTGATCGGATACGAGATTAACAGAGAGCATATGCACCCTCATGTTTTGGGAAGCAGGTGGGCTCTTGCTCTTGTATGGCTCTGTGCATTTGGGGGAGCAGTAGAGGAGACTGTCCCAGTTCCTGTAATCATTGGCCTACTTCCCCTGTGTTATAGAAATGTGTCTTCTGTAAGAAACGGAGGAAAAGAACTGCCGGCTGCTGTGTGCAGTGTTCTCACGGCCGTTGCCCAACTGCCTTCCATGTGAGCTGCGCTCAGGCTGCAGGCGTGATGATGCAGCCAGACGACTGGCCTTTCGTTGTCTTCATCACCTGCTTCCGTCACAAGATCCCTAATTTGGAGGTGAGGGGGCTGGCCGTTCTGGAATCCACTTGACCGTTTTTTCCTGAGTCATTTTCTCTGCAGGCTGTTCATTTGTTATGTCAGCAAGTTATTTCCTCAAGCACTATGCTTCTTGGAGATGCTAATGAGTGTGGGATTAGGAGGTGGTCCGTGTCCATCTCTGCTTCCTGCCTTGTATTTCCTACTCCTGGGGTATCAACTGCCTGGTGGTTGATGCCTTGTTTGCCTCTCCTCCTGGATAAACTCCTTGAGAGTCCATGTCTTGTTAATCTGGGTATCGGGGACGTCGCAGAAGCTCTGTAAATGTTGTGAACTTATGGGAAGAGTAGTACACCATTAGCCCTCCATGGCACTGATTTTCTCTAAAGGGTGAAGCATGGTGAAAGCTACATGAAAAGGTTTGGATTGAAGGTGGCATTGATGTGGGTCTTAAGTAATAAAGGGGAATTGTGAGCAGGAGGCGGTCAAGTCTTCAGAAACAGAGTGAGCGAGCCTCAGGAGGAGGAACGAGTAAGACTGGTTCTGGGAACCTGGCGGGGGATGGTACTGGAAAGGCAGGCAGTGCCAGAGGAGGAAGGCCCTGGGCTGCCAGGCTCAGTTAGGAGTCTGACCCTTCTTCCATTAGGAGAGGGGAACTTGTGCAGTATTATGATTCGAGCTATATTTTTTAAAACAGTTCTGGTTTGAAGAAAGGATTGAAGGAATAAGAATTTGAGGCCAGGAGACCAGTTAGCCTAGGTGGGAAGTTGAGGTCTGAAGTGGGAACACAGAGGCAGAGCTTTAGGATCACAGCCAGAGCTGGATCCCATAGTGGGTAGAACTGATGGTGTCTGTTGACTGCCATGGGGAGAGGAAGGGGGAGGTGAGCAAGCATGGATTCAAGATGGCTTGGCTACTTCCTTAAAGATGGAAGGGATGCTCATACGGTGTTAACTGCGTTCAGGAGCTGAGATGGGCCTGGGCTGTTTTAAGGGGAAAGCGGGGGAGATAGAAAATGAGGGAAGGACCTGTAGACTTTGATATTGCTGGAACATTCTGGCTGAGGTACCAGGAGGCCGTTGGATTCACTGGATGAAAATTTGGATATTATCAGCATTTAACAGGATAGTTAAAGCTAATTCCTATTAGAAGCTGGGCTCTGGAGATTCCTAATAGAAGGAGCAGATGGTACAGCAGGAAGCAGTGAAAGCAGCTGAGAAGCAGAGAGAGACGTGGAGAGAAGCAGAGCAGCAGAGGGCTCAGGAGGGTGGCAGCGCTGTGTGCACCCTACCTGGGGGCTCCAGGGGCAGTCGGGTCAGGAGCCAGAGTGCCTTCTGTGAGCTGCAGTCTAGTGGAGGGGACGCCCATGAAGACGTGTCAGCAGTGTGGTAAAGAACAGTCATAAAAGGAAGGACACGATAGAGCACCAGCTCAGAGGACAAACTGCCCTCTTACCATTTGGCTCTTGGAAAAGGCCTTGGCTGACTGGCTCTTTCTTCCTCTCCTTTAGTTACTTACTTATTTGGCTGCCTTGGGTCTTAGTTGTGGGACATGATTTTCATTGTTTGCTGCGGCCCAGACTTGGTAGTTATGGCTCGCAGGCTTAGTTGCTCTGCGGCATGTGGCATGCTTAGTTCCCCGACCAGGGATCGAACCCGCATCCGCTGCACTGCAAGGCGGATTCTTAACCACTGGACCACCACCAGGCAGGTCCCTGGATCCTCCGTTTCCGTAATATATTCTACTGAGCACAAGAGGTGGTTGGGGGTGGGTAGGGAGCTTAGGAAGAGGGGAAAATAGTCAATATTAGGATGAGGAATAAAAGCCTGAGGTACATTTTGGTAAGGGGGTTGGAGTTTTGTGTTGGAACAGGATAGTGATGTGGTGATCATCACCTCCCCCCCACCCCCAACCACACACACATCCTCACACTGGCAGCTGTAGATGGCTGGTACTATGAAGAAAGGTGGGTACTGTTGAGTATTTCTTTTACTAATTCATTCTTCACCCATATACTGGGCATGTCTGGCATAGTTATTTATGTTTTGTTTTGTTTTAACTTTTATTTATTTATTTTGGTCGGGCAGCTTGTGGGATATTAGTTCCCTGACCAGGGATTGAACCTAGGGAGCCCTAACCACTGGACAGTCGGAAATTCCCCAGGCACAGTTTTAGGTGCTGGGAACAAACTAGTGAATGAAATAACAATGCCTGCTCTCCTGCTGCATTTTCTGTGGTTGTAGGATGTGTGGAAACAAGTAAACCTACAGTGTTAACAGATGCAGCATAAGAGTAAAGCTGGATACAGGAATGGAAAAGGAGGTAGTGAGGAGTGTTGTCCCTGAGTTGACTCTTGCACGTGAGGGAGCCAGTGTGCAGAGAACTGGGGAAGAACCTTTCAGGTAGAGGGAACAGAGGCGCAAAGACCTTGAGGTGGAAACACGCTTGGCACGAGTGCTCAGAGGACAGCAGGGAGGCCAGCGTGGCTGGAGCACAGACAGAGCTTGGGCCACTTAGGGAGGGGCGGTTGGACACAAGGCTACCAGATACTCTGTGATCTCATTTGCATCAGGGGCAAGTTCAGAATGGGAAGAAGGGTGATGTGAGGGCCCCAGAGATGGCAGAGTCCTTGTAATGGGGAGCTGTGTGTCATACACAGCTGAGGACATCCAGGGTATCTTAGTCTTTGTGCCCTGACCCTGAGGGTAGAGCTGGTGGTAAGATCTGTGTGGAGTATTATGTGGGGGCCCTGGGCCTGCTGAGCATCCACTGTGATGTATGTCTGAACTATGTGAATTAGTAGGTGCTGTCTGGTCGGTTCTTCACAATAGGGAGGTCACGAGAGTCTGTTTGGGGAATTTGGGGTGAGACAGGATGGTTGGTTGGTATAAGGACCAGTTGTGTACTCTGAATGAGGGAGGAGCTACATTATGGGGGAAACGTGACACTAGGTTTTCCCATGTCCTGGCTGGGGTGTGGATATCTGGAAAGACCTGTTTCAGCTCTCATGTCCTATGCCGTTTTACCTTTCCATTCTCATGCTTCTCTTTCCCTGGTGAAGAGGAGCCAGCTCATCTTGGTCCCCATTTGCTAGGCCTGTCAGCTCAACATGGGCGTAACCCCAGCCTCTGTTTTCTCCAGCGTGCCAAGGGGGCCTTGCAGAGCATCACTGCAGGCCAGAAGGTCATTAGCAAGCACAAGAACGGGCGCTTCTACCAGTGTGAGGTGGTAAGGCTCACCACTGAGACCTTCTACGAAGTCAACTTTGATGACGGCTCCTTCAGCGACAATCTCTATCCTGAGGACATAGTGGTAATGTCTGCGTGGAGCTTCTTGGGCGTTTCGGGATGGGGGTACTTCTAGGTCTGACTGACTGTGGGCCCACCTGCCTTTTCTAGCCAGGCCCATGGTTCCATCATTTGGCCCCCAAACAGAATGAAGTGTTTGTACTGGTCTTTCTGTACAAAGAAAATTGTATGCCACTAGGGTACCCTGGTTCTTCTAGAAGCTTGTAGGAAGCAGCGTTTTCTGCAGTAATTTGAAACAAGCTTGTATTTTAGTCCAAACTACCCTTAACTCATTGGAAAAGACCTGATGCTGGAAAAAATTGAAGGCAAAAGAAGGGGGTGGCAGAGGATGAGACGGTTGGATAGCATCACCAACTCAATGGACATGAATTTGAGCAAACTCTGGGAGATAGTGGAGGTCAGAGGAGCCTGGTGGGCCATTGTCCATGATGTCGCAAAGAGTCAGACACAGCTTAGTGACTGAACAACAGCAACAACCCGCAAAGGTGTTTTGGTGCATTGGACGAAGAGCCCAAGCTTTGGAATCAGATCAGTGTGCCAACACCTGCTCAGGAGCTGTGTGATTTGGGGAGGGTTATCCAGTCGCCTCTCTTCTACCATGCCCTCTTGGTAGGCGTGTGGAGTGTGCTTTTGGTTCTTTACAGTTGAAGGCTTTGGAGGCTGAATAGAAGCTGCTTGGAGATAACCCTGGCCTGACTGTGTTACCAACACCTAAGACGCTGGAGGCCCTGCCTGGACTTAGTCCTGGGTTTTCTGGCTCAGGACTCGGCACTCAGTTCAGATTTCCCCAGTTGTTCGTCTCTCTGTCCCTACTCCCCCACCGCCCCCCACCCCAACCCTTTCATGTTAGACTGAGCACTAGCATAGTGGGATGAAGTCACTTCTTCCTTTAACAGGTCCACACACATTAGCACCTAGCTGCTAAAAGTCCGTTCATTAGTTGTAAGGCACTTCTATGTGTTAGCAGTAAAGATGGTATCATGTGTGTTTGTGGCAATAGACTAGCTATGCTTTGTGATGCTCTTCCAGTTTGCCAGGCACTGGGCTAGGTTCTTGACTCGGGTATCTGTCATTTCTAATACCAACTCTGAGAAGTAGGAGGTGTCTATAACTTAGAGAACTCTCAGGACTCTTCTAGACATTACTGAGGACCCTAAAGAGCTTTATGTGGGTTATGTCTATTAACCCTTGCCTGCCTGTGTTATCAACAAGGCTCATTTGCTCATTATTTTCTGTTTGCTCATTATTAGTAGAAATTAACACTGAGATTGATTTGAAATAGTCCATTGTTTTTAACAAATTGAAGTAAAACAAAAAGTATTAGGAGTGCCACTTTTCTATAATTTTGCAAACTCCTTTAATGTCACAGCTTCAGTTTGTTGAAATATATTGTTTTGGTTAAAGTGTATGAAGAAAACTGTCTCACATAGATAAGCAATTGAAAAAGTGAGTATTTAAATAGCCTTCCAGATGATTGTGTTCATTCTACTTTGATACTACACCAAACCTCAGTGAATAGTAGTTCCTTAACAGTTAGCTGCGGTGTGGACTCTGAAGGCAGCTTGCTGAACATACTCTTCTTAAGTTCTGTTGGTCTGTCTTACACTGAGAATGGATCTTTCACCCATGCATGATTTTGAACCCTCATCCATGTTGGTGTAATGGGCTATACAGATCTTTCAAGTATTGTTAAATTTTATTATACAGTACCAAAAAACCACTTTGATTTGTAGCACAAATCTCAGAAAAGTCTTTAAATTTTAGGGAGCGTCAAGCTCATGGTGGTGATACGACTTTTCTGAAATTATAACTTGTGCTTGAAAACTTAGGTTTTATTGCTGGCAGTACTGTCAGTCCGTTTTCCTCGAAATGAAAGGCTCACTTCATTCATTTTCAAGGTGTCTGCCAGTACCCAAGTCTGAATAACCTGTTTGTCTTTTTTTTTTTTTCAAATAAAACTGGTGTTTCATGAAAAAAGCAGTTACTTCTTACAACTCAGTTACCCTGTGCTTTTTCTCAGGACAGCCATCATGCTTCAGTGTGCAGCAGAAAATGTCTTCTGAGTACTTACACATGTACTCAAAGATTGTGGTTTAACAAAATAATTTTTTCTGCTTTATCAAAGGTACATTGTTATGTGGTTACAGGTTTTTCTCTTTTGTTCTTAAATCATGAGTACACAGTAGCTAAGAATCTAGTAACAAGTAATAGAGCTCAGGGTTGTTGCCTCAATCTTTGCTGCGGTGCCAGCAGTTGCACACTTTCTAGGTGTTAAACCATCACTGTAAATGTCAGCACAGTGAAAGAGACTAATGTTTTAATATTATTGTGAAAATTGTCATGCCCTTGCTTGCTCCCTGCTGGCGGCTCAGGAATGTGTGCAGACCATACTTTGAGAACTGCTGTTATTGGAGGAAAAACTGAATATCCGAGAACATAAGTGATTTATCAAAGATCAATATTTATCAAAGATCAGATATTTGACTAGTTAAAACTTCCACCTCAGATTCTTTTGTGGGGCAGTGCTTTCTATTTAATTGTTGAATTCATAACACATTATAGTTATTGAGTAACTAGTCAATAATGAGTTGGCAATACAGTATAAAGCCATTTCTATTCAGTAAATGAACTGGCATGTAGAACCTTCCTCTTGTCATGAGTGGAAATTGGGAAGAGCAGTTGGAATTTTAGATATTTGGCATTTTAGACTCTGTCCCATCCCTGCTCCAAGGTGTATTTTTTGGGCCATGTCCCCAAGCACCTTCTCTAATCTCTACCCGTGAGACCTTTGATTCAGCTGCCATGAGCATGCTCACACACTGACCAAATTATATAACAAGCCCTCTACTAGGAATGCAGCGAGGGTTCCACCCACCCTTAGGGTGCCCCCTTCTGCAGGGAGTCAAAGTGCTAAAGTTTTTTGCCAAGTCCCATGGTAGGTGGTCTTTTATTACTTTCCTATTAAGAACCCCTCTCTTAAAATAGTTGAGTACAATTTGAGTTTTTCTTCCTGGCAGAACCCTGTCCCCTGTCCCTTAGACAGTTGAAGGAACATGAGAAAGGCTCTCGATGATGGTAGTTGTCTTCTACATTTATTAAGGTTATTATAGCTGCTTTTTTCTGTCACCTGGAACAGCAGCAGCCAGCAGAGATAGCAGGTGGACTAGGACTTAAGCAGGTCTCTCAAATGGATGTCCCTTTCACCCTTCTTCCTTACTGTTCCCTCAGAGTCAGGACTGTCTCCAGCTGGGTCCTCCTGCTGAAGGGGAAGTAGTCCAGGTGAGATGGACAGATGGCCAAGTCTATGGAGCCAAGTTTGTGGCCTCCCACCCCATCCAGATGTACCAGGTAACCAAAGGCTTTGCTGGGGATGGGGGGAGGCTGGTGCTTGGTTAGTTCAGGGTTTCCTCTTGAGCCAGGGGCGGGGCACGTCTTTGCTCTTGAGAGAGAGAGCTAAGGTATGAGTCACAACCCTTTTCAGAGCTGGGGCTGCCCTGTGTCCAGTCTGCCGGGTATGGCTTCAGACACGGCAGGCCTTGCTTAAGTGTTCTAAACCTTTCCTGTGTCTGCAGGAAATGGCCACTGTGCATGGTGGACCAGGGAGCAACAGGGTATATTCGCTTAAGGCCTTTGTTTCCTTGGTAGGTGGAGTTTGAGGATGGCTCACAGCTTGTGGTTAAGAGAGATGACGTGTACACGCTGGATGAAGAGCTTCCCAAGAGAGTCAAGTCTAGACTGGTGAGTGTGTTTTCTCTGTGCCCTTGGTTCCCCTCTGGGAGGGAGGGAACAAAGCAAGGACGTGACCTTTTGTTTTTTCTTCGGAGGTGGGGGCATTGGCCACAAAGTGCTCATTTATTTGGCTTGCCTATTCTTCTATAGTCAGTAGCCTCAGACATGCGCTTCAATGAGATTTTCACGGAGAAAGAGGTTAAGCAGGAGAAGAAACGGCAACGAGTTATCAACTCAAGGTACCGGGAAGATTACATCGAGCCTGCACTATACCGGGCCATCATGGAGTAGGTGCTTCCAGCAGCTGAGAGAGTCCCAGTCAGCAAGGCGAAGGCACTCTGGGGTTCCACAGCACAGCAGACACTTGGAACTCTGAAGTCTCCAAAGTGAATTGTAAAATGAAAAGGAATGAACTAACCGACCCCATCATCTTCTCACCCCACCCTCATCGCATTCCGCTGTAGTGCAAGGATGAGCCCTTCTTGGACATATGGCAGCAGACGATGAGCCTCCCAGCTGATGGGCTAAGCACTGGAATGCTATGGCTGCACTGGCCCCAGTCTGCAATGGATCGACTGTGCTGGCTGGGCTGGTTACCTTGTTCCTGGCCTCGGACTTAGCTTCCTAACAATCACCTGCACCAGCTAGGCAGAGGTGCTGGTGCTTGCCCCCCTAACCCCTTTTGTATTTATGTGTGTGGGTGTGGGTGTGTGTGTGGGGTGTGTGTGTGTGTGTGTGTGTGTCGGTACGTATGTTTGGTCTGGACCAGCTTCTGCCAGCCCCTGGCCTTTACTTTCTTCCTTGCCTATCCAGGGCAACAAAAATGTGAAACTCTGCCCTCAGCTGAGCTGAGTAAGGGCCCCTGGGGGTTGGCTGGAGATGGCTGTGGCATCTGTCTATCCCTAGAACTGCCTCAAGGGAGTGGTGGCAAAGCTGCAGTGATGAGATGGAGATGCTGAGGAGTTAAGCCAGCTGTTTGCCCTCTCTTGAAGAAGAAGATAGGGTAACATGGGTGTGTGTGCCCATATCACTTGAGGCACAGAGCGCCTGTGGACAGTATTAGAGGGTGTGGGTGGGGAATAATCTGAAGGGAGATCAAATGATGGAAGCAGGCAGAGCCTGGTGAGTGATTCTGTCAACAGAAAATTGCAATCATGTAGGGGCTGGGAGGGTTAAGATGAACTGGGGCCACTGGAGGCCAGGGGCAGGTTTAGAGATGCCCCTTGGTCTAGGGGTGGGAGGGAGCTGATTTTGGGGGTGGGGGTGGGACTGGAGGGCAACACTGAAGGGGTTAAACAGGTTTTTGCTCCTCATGAATTTGTTTGCCTGGGCCCAGGATTGGAGGGCTTCACACTTATACCCTGTGTATACAAGAATCAGATTTATAATACTCCCTGTTTTTTTGTTACGTATGAACGCTATAAACCAAATTATTTTGAAAACTGGTGCATCACCTTGTCCTTAGCAATAAAATGTGTTGAGCAGACGATTGGCTGTGTCTGCCCCAAGGAGCCTGATGGCTCAGGGTCAGGCCGGGAGTGTACCTAGAGGCCACAGGCTCTGGAGCAGGGCCATGCATTTTAAGAAGGCTCTTGAAGGGCCTCCTAAAGAGTTGGACTCTTTGTCAAGTTCTGGTCCTTTGGCTGTGTGTGATGGGGACCTGGGGAGAAGAGGTCCTTTGGCCGAGAGCATGTCCTTCTGCTTCTCTAAGGAAAGAGAAAAGCTAATAGAGGGAGAACCAGACCCCTTCCACAACCCGTAGAAAGAACTGAGTTTGATCTTTTCTCATCTCAACCTCACTTATTAACTTCATTGAGCAGGTGTAAGTTTATACCAGTGTCTGTTCCATAAAAACTGTAGAACCAGCTTGAACGAAGGCAGGACATTTTAGGTGCTTGAAGAGCAAGGGGTTGCCCCCCCCTTCCCCCTGTCCCCCTTCCCTTGGGTCCTGAAACCTTTTGGATCTGCTTGTAGTTGGTGAGACACTTCCCTGGGGGATGACCCAGTTCCTTTGACCAGCAGTGGGTTCCTAAGGTCCAGGTGGACAAGGATAGAGCAGCAGCAGGGCAGGGAGGGACTGGTGAATTGGGCACAGCAGAGCTGTTCCAGCTGGTCTAGTTCTTGGCTCTGGCCAGGTGCTCGAGATTCTTGGGTCAGCTCAGCAACTCAATGCTGCTTTGTGTCCTGGGGCTTGGGAGGTGGCTGCCACCTCTGGTGTCTGGGGAAAGGAGGAGCAGCAGGTTTCAAAGATAATTTTATGTGCCAATTTCCCCTGGGGCCAAGAAAAGGGAGGTTGACTCTTTTGTCCGGCACCCAAGGATTCCCAGGGGAGAGCCGACAGAGCCAGGCCTTAATGGATTGGCAAGCCCTGGGAACACACATCTTTGGAGGGAAGGAACCTTTCCCCAGACTTGGCAGGGTCTGTGACCTCCCTTCCTCTCGCTGACCTACCATCCCCAGACTTGCTGCAGGACAGGCAGGGAAGTCCCTGGTGTAACCCCAGCAGTTCTTTCTCAACAGCTGATTATTTTTCTAGAAACTTGTTTTGGGCAAATGTAATAACCCCCTGGGAAACTTAAAGTTTAAAGAGGTGATGAAACTCAAGTCCCACAGAACAGGCCCTCATGCCTGCAGTCAGGCCCAGGCCTCAACCAACTCACCGGGCTCCCCTCAGAAGCCTTTTTGTCAGGACAAACTGCCCACCTTTGGTGAGGTAAAGTCTTAGGGTTGGCAACCAAAGATCGCAGCCGGACAGTTCTTCCTCTCCCGTAAATTCCCGAGAGGGGTGATTGTGTTTTAAACTGTGCACCAGCAGGGTGGGAGAAAGCTGGGATTTCCGGTGCTGCGAAGGGTAGACGAAATGGGGCGGATAGGTCCTGGAATAGAAACTGAAGTGTGAGGCTGTAAAGTAACAAGAAGGGCAGCCAGCGACCCCTGTACCCGCTCACTCCACAGGATTGGGCAGGGTCGCCCAACCTGTGGAGGTCCACAGCCTCGGGTCTCTAGTTTGGGTCTGGGGCGTATGCCTGCGGCCCTCGGCGTGGAGTGACCGTGGACCCCTGTCCCCCTCACGACGGAGAACAGACTCTCGAGGGATTATCTCGGCGGACTGTGAGCCCTGCGGCCGTCAGAAGCCCACATCCCGAACGCGCACCCTGCAGGGTGTGAAGCTGCGGATGGAGGATTCCTCCAGGCGGCGGGCGGGCTACGGGGAACCAGGGGGAGCGTCGGCGCGGAGGCAGCAGGGCCGGGCGTCGGTCCAGCAGGCCAGGCAGGCAGGCAAGACAGACTCCCCGCCTCGCCAGCAGCCCCGGTCCGCGCGGGGCGGGGCGGAGAGGAGAGGGGGGCGCGGGATGGGCGGGTTGCAGAACTCGGGGCTCCCGTGATAGCGGGCCCCTCTGGGGTGCGCCCGCCCACTGCTCGCAGCGCAGCCCCGCATTGGTCAGCCCGCTGCCCCGCCCGGCTCCCGCGCGCCGATTGGCCGCCAGTGCCCGACCCCCGGCGAGAGCGCTGAGGCGGAGAGCCGGATTGGTGGTCCCGCAGTCCCAGGGTCGCGGCCGCGCGCGCTCCGCCCGCGGCTGCGTCCCCACTATGGCGGCGCCCAGGCGGCCCACCGCGTCGTGGGCGCCCGCCGGGGTCCCCCGCGGCTGCCGCCCCCGCCTAAGCCGTCGCCCCCACCTTCCCACCCGCGTCGTCCCGGGCGCCGCCTCCCCCCTGCCTCCCTTCCCGCTGCGGTAAGGACCGGTCCTGCGCGCGTCGGGGCGGGTTGTCTCCGGAGTAACGGTAGCCGCCACCCTTTCCCTCCCCTCCCCCCGCTACCCGCGGTTCCGGGTCGCCGGGGCGCAGAGCCCGAACGCGCTGGTGCTGGGGAAGGAAGGGTCGCGCGCGGCCCAGCGGTCTCCAAATAATGAAGTCCGGCTCAAACTGGGGGCTCGGGGCGGGAGTGCGGTCCCACGGAGACCTCGCCCCGGTAGGGGCTGCCAGGCCTCGGGGAAGAGGACGGCGGGACTCGGGCCGAGCGGTCTAGGTCACCTGCGCGCGAGACCCTGCAGCGCTGCGCACCTTGGTGCAGAGGAGGGACATGGTCAGGCGGGCCTTCGCTATGGGAAGAGCAAGGAAAAGTGGAAAGCCTGAGTGGGATCAGCAGCGTACGGGTAGCGGTTGTCATTGCTTACTGCTCTACCAGCTGCCAAATGTTCCGGGAACTCGGGTCAACTTGACTGACGAAGTACGCCTCTTGCTTCCTTTCCCCTGGCACTTCTCCCCATTGTTTACTCTCTGATTTTATTTTGCAGGAGGAAGTATCTTAGTGATGAGAGCAGGTTTGATTAGGATAGTGTCCCACGAATATTTTTGTATTCCTTTTTGTAAGCGTGCTTGTTTTATAATTCCTCAAGGACTTCACTCATGTTTGTGTTTCCTGCACAGAGGAGGAAGGAGAGAAACTGAACTGAATCATTGTAATTAATTGAGAGAGGGACCAATGAAGGCAGCTGCTATTTTGTAACAAACAAGCAACTTACAAACTTTTCTGTCGATATTCGTTGAATGGACTGTACTATAGCTAGTTGAACAGGAAGGTAGGTAAAAAAGCACTTATTGGATTCCTGAAAGTAAATAAACCTCATGGAAAATTAGGTTATTTCTAAGTCAGAATCACCTTGGAGTGCTGATCATTGAAGTGTTGGGTATATCTTCAAATCAAAAAGATTCAAAGGAAGCTGGCACAAAAATTTATGATCAAAATGGTGTATTCAGACAGTCTCTTAAGACAATCTCTTAAGCAGTTCCTAAGAGTAAAGATTCTTAACTCAAGGATATTTTGAAACATTAAGTGATGAAATCTCCCTATTTCACATGTCTAATCATGATTTAATAAAAGTAAATTATTAATGAAATAAGTGCATATTTTTAGAGACTAAGTTACTTTGAATTATCAATAAAGTATCTATTGTGTACATGTTGTGTGCAAGGCAGTGTAACTGTGGGGACCTCACAACCTGAATTGTATGAGACTTCTTCTGATGCGATGGTTTGGGGATAAAGGACACACAGGAAAATGATCATTAACAATATGGTCTTTAGAATTCCAGGACAGTAGGTACTATGAAAATTCTGGAAAAGGAGAGATCCATATGTTTGAGGAAAGTTTTACAGGAGAAGTGAGGCTTGAGTTGAGCCCTGAACTAGGTAGGCATGAGTGATGATGAGAAAGGGAAATTGAGAAAATGAGAAAGTGAGAATGGGAAAGGTGGCAGAGGAGAACCCAACACACTCGGGGGCGGTTCCGGGAGGTTCTTGCTGGATAAAATGGGAGATAAGGTTAATGGTATCAAATCAGGGAGTACTTTTGTCCTGGGTGAAGCACAGGGTTAACAAGAAGTAGTTCTTCAGATGAAACGAGCTTGCTGTTAGAAAAACAGATGGTAGCACTTTATTTGCCCTTGTCACTTTTCTGAGTAACCTCAGCTGTTTAGAATAATGGTCCTCTCAGCTACCTAGGATCTGCACCTCAGGATTTATTCTTGCCTGCCTTTTGTTTCCCCCATGTGTTAAGTTGGTTGCCAGTTCTTATTGCTACGGCCTCCACACTGTTTCTAGTATTTGCTTCTTTTGGTTCCTACCATCATCAAACTGATTTGGGGTCATTGATACCTTTCCCTCTTATTACTGCAGAAACCCTCTAACTTCCCCCCTGCCTCCTTTCATCTATCCTGTGTACTATCATCATTTCTAGGTAATTCATTTCCCCAGCCTAGACTTTTATTTTTTATTTATTTCCCCCATCTTTATCAAGATTTAATTGACACATATAACACTGTAATTTTAAAACACACAGCATTTTGATTTGATTCAGATATCTATTGTAAAATTATTACAATGAAATTAGTTAACAACATATAATTACCTTTTTTGTGGTAAGATCATTGGAATTATACTTCTTATCTATTTTCTTTTTTAGAGTATAATTGCCTTACAATGTTGTGTTAGTTTTTGCTATATAGCAAAGTGAATCAGCTATGCATTTCAGTTCAGTTGCTCAGTTGTGTCTGACTCTTTGTGACCCCATGAATTGCAGCATGTCAGGCCTCCCTGTCCATCACCAACTCTTGGAGTTTACCCAAACTCATGTCCATCGAGTTGGTGTTGCCATCCAGCCCTCTCATCCTCTGTCGTCCCCTCCTCCTCCTGCCCCCAATCCTTCCCAGCATCAGGGTCTTTTCCAATGAGTCAGTTCTTCGCATGAGGTGGTCAAAGTATTGGAGTTTCAGCTTCAACATCAGTCCTTCCAATGAACACCCAGGACTGATCTCCTTTAGGATGGACTGGTTGGATCTCCTTGCATTCCAAGGGACTCTCAAGAGTCTTCTCCAACACCAGAGTTCAAAAGCATCAATTCTTTGGCACTCAACTTTCTTTATAGTCCAAGTCTCACATCCATACATGACTACTGGAAAAACCATAGCCTTGACTAGATGGACCTTTGTTGGCAAAGTAATGTCTCTGCTTTTTAATATGCTGTCTATGTTGGTCATAACTTCTTTTCCAAGGAGTAAGCATCTTTTAATTTCATGGCTGGCAAACCACTTGAGTATTCTTGCCTTGAGAACCCCATGAACAGTATGAACAGTATGAAAAGGCATGGGACTAGTTCCTCCTTTAAGCAGTTGTAACACTAGAATCTGCCTTTTTTCCCCAACTGCCAACATAGGACTGCAACTTTTTCAAGACATGAATTATCTTCATCTTCTAGCACAGTGTTTTGCACATAGTGGGTACTTTGATAAATATATTTTAAATTGAACATAGCTTTGAACCAAGATAGATGCAAAGAAAATTCTTTGTGCAAGCAAAATGTTTATCATAAAATCTGTAAATAAAGTTACTTATGTGAGAGAATTCCTTACTGAGAAAGCTAGTGTATTGGTCTGGATAGCTTGGATTAGGCTTCATTAACAAAAACCCCTAAGACTTCAGTGGCTTAACAGAACAAAGTTGACTTTGTTGACTTTTTGTCAACAAAAGTTGACTTCTCATTCATGCCACATGTCCAGCAGGACTACATGGGTGACTCTGCTCCTCTCAGTTACTCAGAGACCCATGCTGATGGAAACTCATCTTAATATGGTTTTCCATGACCATTTTGATTGAGTGGAAGATGGTGATCAAGGGACACTGGATTTTAAAATATCTGACCTGAAGTGGCACATATCACTTTCATTTCCATATCATTGGCTAAAACAAGTCACATGGCCATGCCTAATTTTAAAGAATGGCAGAGAATTGCAATCTTAAGCATGTGCCAAGAAAGCAAAGAGCCCGAAGTGACTGCTGGACAGCACTAATGACTGCTACATCTTCTATGAGCATCACGGCCCAGCCTGTGGAAGATTGGAGGTAGCGAAATCAGATTGGCTACTAGAGAGAAACATACTGACAGTAGCAAGAAATAATAGCTCTAACGAGGCATGGAATGAGAGTGGACAGGGAAGTCAGAACTCCACTACAAGCACTGTAACGCTTGTAATGTAACAGGCTGAGGCTGTTGATATGAGGGTAAGTGCAAGTCGCTCAGTCGTGTCTGACTCGTTGCGATGTCATGGACTGTAGCCTGCTAGGCTCCTCTGTCCATGGAATTCTCCAGGCCAGAATACTGGAGTGGGTAGCCATTGCCTTCTCCAGGGGATCTTTCCAACCCAGGGATCAAACCCAAGTCTCCCACATTGCAGGTGGATTCTTTACCATCTGAGACAGTAGTCTGATTTTCCAGTTATTCCATAGGGCATTACTATTTTACAGCACCCTCAGAGATGAATTCAGGAATGGTCCTGAGGCATCCACAAAAAATTAAGTTTTATTCAAGATACACAATTTAAGAAACCAGAAAGTGTATAATAAGGTACATTTTTACTCGAATGGTTAAAAAGACCCTAATTCAACCTTACTGGTTTAATTGGGTTTAACTGAGGCTATCAAACTTTGGTATTTGGAGAGGAGATTTCACTTTTGGGCTTCCCTGGTGGCTCAGATGGTAAAGAATCTGCCAAAGAAGGGAATGGCAACCAGCTCCAGTGTTCTTGCCTGGAGAATTCCAAAAGTGAAAACAGGGTTGAAATCTTGCTTCTGCCATTGATTGTCTAATGTTGGGCCAGTGTCTTGATTCTGGAGTCTTGAGTTTCCTCATCAGTGAAATGCATAGGGTTCTTTTGAGTTCATCTTATATAAAGTGCTTTGCCCAGTACCTCGTTCAGAATAGGCATTCATGGTCGTGATGTTCATTGGCAGCAGCCACAGGATTTGAAGAAACTTTGAGAAATCAGGTAAGGAATCTCAGGATTCCCCCAGATTTTCCTACGCTTTTCTACTTCCTTGGCATCCTGCCATACTCTTTCTTTCTCACCTTGCTTATTTTCACGTGTGTCCTATTTTATTTTTTACTTGGTTGTATATTTGTCTGTTTCTTCTACTGTACTAGGTCCTCTAGTCATCCCAAAGTAGTTATTGAGGCTCTGGTAGCCTTGGCGCTCAGTCACGGCATTGCAGATACAAAAGGCATGTCCCAGGCCCAAAAGAGCCCGTAGTCTGGTAGGACCAGAAGCCAGTGAACTAGCAGTTAGCATACATTGTAATGTGCTGTGTCTGGGGGTCCTGTGGGATCTCCTGAAAGGGAACCTGATGTCATACAGGGAATATAATTAATGATTTTTCCAGAGAAGCTCACACCTACCTAAGTCTCAGATAACTAGTTATTAGCTGAGTAGGTGTAGATTTGAAAGACTTTTCAGGTAGGAAACAATGTGTGTAATGACCTAGAAATACAAGAGAGTGTGGCTGCATCCTGAAGATGCTTGAATGGCAGGAGAACAGTCTGTTTGGGGAGTGTGTGGAGGCTGCAGAAGTCAGACTGTGAAGGCTTGTGAGTTCAGGAGTTTATCCTGACTGAGGAGGAGCCACTGAAGTACTTGAAGGCGGGAGATGACTTTATCAGCTTTGCCTTTTAGGAAGGTCACTGTGTGTGGAGACACCAGAGGTGTGAATGTCCTGTTTCCCTGCCATGAAAAATTGTGAGATTTGCAACCATAGTACCATGTCTGCTACAAAGAATCATAAAATACCTCTGGATGAGGAGAGCTTAGAATAAGGTGACGCTGGAGGGAAGGTTCCCTGTTAGGCTATTGCAGTAGTAGGAGGGATGTGTACATGTCCTGCCTGGGGATAGAGTCAGCTGACCAGGGTTTCCATCACGGCTTCACTAGTGTCTATGATGTGACCTTGGACAGTCTTCAGAACCTCTTGTGTCCTCTTGGTTTTTCAAACTGGTAAAATGGGATTAAAAAATCCCTACCTTGCAAGGTTGTTCTGAGTATTTGAGCAAATAGATGTAAAAAGCCTGCTCCTGTACTGTTAGACACTTAAGGGACCTCTTATAATAAAAATATTTTTAAGATTCTTAATACTTAGTATATTCCTTGGTTCATGGTAAGTGATTATTAGCCTAAATTCCCACCACCTGGACATAACCACTGCCAACATTATGTGTTTTTTTTTTTTTTAATACATCCTAAATGATTGAAATGCTGAATTTTGTGGGCTGGGCATGAGGTAATTATCCTAAGATCAGGAAGAGAAGAGTTGGTTGATATGAATACCATACCAATTTAAACATTCTTTAAATGCCAACAAATTGTATATGTTTATTCAACTGTTCTCAGCCCTCACCCAGAAGTGACACGTACATCTGCATACACTCTTGTCACTAATGTTATAATGTGCTCACTGCCTGGGATGTTAAAATACATGTGCTTCTCCTTCAGCCTGCCATCATCATTGTGACTCTGTCGCCCTGAAATTTTGCTCCTCCTCAGTCTTCTTCTGAATATATTTGTAAAGATGATAATACAGGTTTACTTCCAATTTGTTCTCCTTTCGGCTTCTCCCTGGTTATCTGGGCTGACAGGAGTTCCTCCCCTATGAACTTCTACATGATTTATGTTATTCTAATTAAACATTATCTATTGCCTTGTCTTACAGTGTTCTTCTATATGTCAGTAAATTTCTCTTTTCCTTGATGGTGGTTTTCTTTACAAAGTGATAGAAGGCATGTTTAATATGTTTCTGACATGACTTAAAAATCCATGGAAACTTTGTGTTTGAAATATGTTAATAAACAGGCTTTCAATATTCTGTTCCTAAATTTTAAGTATATAGCGTGATTTTTCAGAGTCTTTGATCTCAGGACTGCTTTATAAGTTTGAAAATATTGAAACCCTAAAGAATTTTTATTTCGTGGGTTTGTCTTTTGATATTTAATGTATTAAAAATTACTGAGATTTTAAGTCACGAGAATGCACCAGCGCACATCCCATTAGCTGTGAGGACAGTGATACGGTTTCATGTCATCATATTTATAGCCTCTGGAAAACTGTGCTGGACCCTTGTGAGAGAATGAGAGTGAACAAGGCGAATAATGTCTGAGAGTTACTGTGAAAATAGTTTTAAACTCATGGATCCACTGAAAAGGCCTTAGAAACTCTCTAGGGTCCTTAGACCACAGTTTGAGAACTGCTGACATGGAAACAGGAGAGTTTTTATAACAGACATTTCTGCATCTTTTTGGCAACACAATAACGTAAGGATGGAAACATTGCCAGATGATAAGCAGAGAACTTGTTTGAAGCACAAGAGTTTCATGGTTACTAACCGTCTCATTGTCAAGTTTAGTTATGGTCCTATTTGTTTAAAATAGGATCCAATTTTTATGAAATTAACCACATTGATGCCATTTTGTATTGCATAAACTTCACCATGCCACGAAGCAGATGGTAAGTGATGGTACCACTGCCCCCCATGCTGTGGAACTTTCACACTTCTTGAGGATTCTTCCTGAACCTCATGTGCCCCAAAATGTCTGACAGAGGGATTGTTTGAGGAGGGCAGTGTCCACTGAAGTTAAATATCAGATAAGTTTACTAACAGGAGTTCTGGTATTTTCTTTTGTTACTGTGAATTATTTTGAGTGCCTTTGAGATGTTCATTCTCTGTGACAGCAGATGGTCTGGGCTGTTCCGAACGCCTCTTGCCCTTGCTTGGCCTGCTTCAGGCTGTCCGTTGTGTTGCTACTCAAATGATCCTTCTGAAATGTAGACATGGTCCTGTCATTTCTCTTCTTAATGCCTTCACTGGTTCTCCGTTGCCAGTGGGATTAATTTCTACCCCTTTAGCATAGCACCTAAGGCCTCTCTTTCAGCTTCTTGACTGAAGCTTTTCTGAAACCTCACAGACAGTTGTTAATTTCTACCACCTCATAATGTCTGTACCAGTTTAACTGCGTGTATCACACTGTTCTCAAGGGCAGGTGTCACACTGTGTTCCTTCTGTTGTACTCAGATGCGTAATAATGGCTTCTGTTTGGGCTGATAAGATGGCATAGCTTTCAGCATGGTTCTAGCATAGTTATTCTGTAGTATTATATTTCTTTTCTTACCCTTTTTTAAAAAAGATATGAGCTGATGAACAATATGGAACTACTACATGGGCCTAAGACACCTAAAGTCTTAGAGACATAATAACAATGAAAGGGGACATTTATCTCATATTTTCTAATGATGTATTTTACACCTACAAGAACAGAATAATATAATGATATCCATTATTTAACAAATAATACCATTATACCAAATAATACCATTGTACCAAATAATACCATTATACCAAATAATACCATTATACCAAATCTTAATATACCATATTGCTTCAGTTTGGTTTTTTTTTTTAAACAAAACTTGGCAGTTCCAATAAAAGCCCTTTATATATTTTTCCCTGGTATCCTCTCTCCTTAACCAGAGAAAGCACTATCTTAAATTTAAAGTTTTAAAATTCACATACACGTTTTTATGCTTTTGTGGTTTTGCTACATGCTGTGTGTCCATATACCATATGCAGCGGGGGCCAGCAAACAGACCTGCAGGTTTTATTGACACACAGCCATGCCCATGTTTAAGTACTGTTCTTGACTGGTCTCATGCTGCACCCTTCTGTTTCTGGTTTTCTGGACATAATGCCACCTTCTAACCACCTTCAACACCAGTCCCCACCCTTTTATCTCAACTGGCTCAAAGCATGGTCATCTTTTCAAATATTCCAGTTGAATTTCCTCAAGACTTGTTCAAGTCAACTTTTCCAAATAAAAAATTATGTCTAGAAACTTGTCCTCTGAACACCATTAAAACAAATAAGCAAAAACCCAATTAAACCAAACAGCTCCTATTGAGAAAGACTTTTTTTTTATAACAACAACAAAAAAATAAAACATTCAAAGCTGAAAGTTCTATTTCCTTGGATGTTTACCCCTTTTCCTGAGGCTTTTTTTCTCAGCTACTTCTCAAGGGAACATCTGACCAGGGACAGAGTATTTTTCAGCTTTACTTTTCTCTCTTCTATTTTTAAAACCTTGGTGAAAGTGAAAGTGTTAGTTGATCGGTCGTGTCCAACTCTTTGCAACCCCATGGACTGTAGCCCACCTGGCTCCTCTGTCTATGGTTTTCCACCAAGAATGTTGGAGTGGGTAGCCATTCCCTTCCCCAGGGGATATTCCCAACCCAGGGATCAAACCTGGGTCTCCTGCACTGCAGGTGGATTCTTTTCCATCAGAGCCACCAAGGAAGCCCTGACACCTTGGTGTTGACATCTAATTTCTATGCAGAAAGTCACTTACTGCACATGTTGTATGAGTCTGGGTCCAGTCAAGAGAGAGAATCCATGTGCTTTGAGTAGGCAAAGTTTACTGTAAGAATTATTAACTTTCACAGTGAATTAGAGTAACATGAGGTCAGCTAGTAAAAGTAAAGAAATCAGCACATGGAAAGATGCTCAACACCGTCAGTCATTAGGGAAATTCAAATCAAAACCACAGAGATGCCACTTGACACCCGCTAGGATGGCTGTCATCAAAAAGACATGATAAGGAGTGTTGGCATAGGTGTGGAGAAATCAGAGCTCATACACTGGTGGGAAAGTAAAATGGTACAGTGGCTTTGAAAAACCGTCTGGCATTTCCTTAAACAGTTAAACATAAAGTTATCATATGACCTGAGTGGATTTTACTCCTACATGTAATGTCCCCAAGAGAAATGAGAACCTATGTCCATATAAGAATTTCTCCATAAATATGCGTTGCAGCATTGCTCAGCCAAAAGGTGGAAACAACCCAAATGTCTGTCATCTGACAAATAGTTAAATAAATGTTGGTATGTCCATATGATAGAATGTTACTTGGCAGTAAAAAGAAGCGAAGTACTGACAAGCAAAAACTTTGAAAACATTATGCTAAGTGAAGGAAGCCTGTCACAGAGGACCACATGTTGTTTGATTCCATTTATATGAAATATCTATAAACATTTGCCTGTTCTATAGAATAGAAAATAGTTTAGTGGTTCCCTGGGGCTGGAGGTTTGTAGGTGATGACAGGTAGGGGGTACAGGGTATCAACTGGGGGTAATAGAAATGTTCTAAAATTGATAGTGGTCATGTTGGCACAACTCTGAAAATACTAAAAGGCATTAGAAAGTATACTTTGAATGGTTGAATTGTACAGTATGTGAATGATATCTAAATAACTGTCATATGAAGTAAAGAGAATGCTGAAGAATATAATAAACAGTTTTAAGGAGCAGCCGCCACCACCGGGCTGAGCTAACGTGCCCAACAAACAGCTCTCCAACCTGCTGCACACCCGCTGCAGGCTAAGATTCTGACTTTGGTGTAGTGGACACCCCCATGAATCACTGGATTATAGATGAGTGTCTATGATGCTGCAGGGTGGAGTTTCCCAGAAATCTGCCTCTCAGGGACTGGGGAATGCTGTTTACGGAGAGGTGTCTCACCAGAGGCACTCTGTTACTTCTCTTACTCTGCTCAAGAGAAGTGCTGGGAGAAGCTGTTGGCTGCTGTCCGCTGGAAAAGTCCTGTATGTTGCAGGAGCCTACCAAGAGGAATACACCGGAACCCAGAAGCCACGGCTTTCCTGCACCCTCCACAAAGCTTGACATCATGTCAGCTGGCAAGAGCAAAATACTTTAAGGGCCCAGATCCATTTTCACAGAGCAAGCAGAAAGATTGAATTTGAAGCTAAGAGGCAATAAGTCTGTAATTCACACAATAGGTAATTGGAACCTCAGCATACTCTTCGCTTTTTAATTCCCTTGGGAGCTTTTCAGCTTTTCCTTGCCACCTTGGCTGTTGTGGCTTGGAGAAGCTGGGACTCTATCTTTGTGACAGCCCAGCTCTCTCTAATTATCCATTTTTGTGTGTCTTTTGTTGTTGTTGTTCTATATGCTTGGTTCCCTTTTGAGACACCAGTTATACCTACACTGGATCTCCTGTGGAAACTGTTGTGTTTGGGGTTTGGGTTTGTTTTGGTAATATTTTCCTAATTTTTACTTTTCACTTTCTTGTGCTCATTTTTTACCCACCAGGGCCTTCATGAGTTCTCCTGTGTTTTTGCAGTTCTTCATTGTTCTCCTTCATTGAGGCTTTTGTGGTGGTGGTATTTTTCTTCCTTCACTTTTGGCACTTGAGTGCTGATTTTATTTAAAAAGTGGTGTTTTACTATTTTTTTCCATAAGGCTCTCCCTTTAATCTTGGCTCTTAAGTCTTGTTTTATAGAACCTTCTGGGAGTGGGCAGCACTTGGAGAACTTTCGTTAATTATCTATAATCTGTAACCCATCCTGTGACATAATTTTATTCTGTTGTGTGGTCTTCATTTACCACACTTCCCCTTGACCCTCCCCCTTCCCTTCTTCCACTCTTATTTAGATTCTGTACTGGTTCTATTCCATTTTTGTTCTGTTGCCCCCATATAGCCTCTTCAAGTGAAGGGTTACTTGATTAAAGGCAGATCATTTGAATTTGAATCCTCACTCTGCCACTTACTGGCTCTGTGGTCTTAGAGAATTTTCTCTCTCTGTTCCTCAGTTTTTTCTCTATATAATGTGAATGATAATCTTGTAGGATTGTTAAGATTCAGTGAGTTAAATCATATAAAACTTTTAGAACTCTGGCTAGTCCGCAGTAGGTACTGTATGAATGTTAGCAACATTAGTTTATCCCTTGCATTGACTTGCAATTAGAAAATACACAATTCTGCAATATTCTTCTGTAATGTATTGCACATTAATTAACTACTTAAATCTGCTTAGCCATGCATAGTCTGAAAAGAAGGTATGCATTCAGCAAAACCATGTAAAAAACTGATGACTTTTTTAGTAACTTGTTCAGGAAGCTAGGTAATAAATGTGCTTAATCACTCAGTCGTGTCTGACTCTGTGACCCCATGGATTGTAGCCCACCAGGCTCCTCTGTTCATGGGGATTCTTCAGGTGTTCTCCAAGAATACTGGAGTGGGTTGCCATCCCCTTCTCCAGAGGATCTTCCCAACCCAGGGATCGAACCCAGGTCTCCTGCATTATAGGTGGATTCTTTACCGTCTGAACCACCAGGGAAGCCCGGATAATAAATAGTACGTAATAACTTCTAATTAGCTTGCCTCAAAATTATTCACAGGAGATATGTTCAGGAAATACTTTGTAGTTTTTGCTCCATGTAATTTTGTAATAACTGAGTTCATATTCATTATGCCTGATACTTTAAGGTCAGCAAAATTCTAACATTTCAGAGTAAAAATTGTTCCAGGTATAGATTAGAAAATAACCACATTATAGGATGTTTTCCAAATGACAAGAGTTTGTATTTTGTTTCAGTGAGTTCAAATTTTTATATAATTTTTATGGTTAATTAAAATAACCTAGATTTATGTACCTTTTGTACCTTTTTTTGAGCAGACTATAAGTGACTGAACATTTGGTCAGTGAGCACATAGGTTTTGAATACCTACCAGGAATGAAATGGTGAATAAAATAGACATGTTCACTTTCTGGATTAGCCAGAACATACATTTTAAGCCCATTACTCATGATAAGTAAATACTCATGATTATAAACTCACTATGTAATGGATAGGGATATATATGTGCTGTGGGAATTTCCAACAGGGAGACCCAACCTAAAGTGTGGGAACAGGTAAGGCGTCCCTGTGGAATTAACTTTTAATCTGAGACTTAACGGCTGAGTGGGAGTTGTCTAGATGAAGTGGTGGGGTCAAGGAGGCTTCAGCCTGCCATTAGGAGACAGCATGGCAAGTTCAGAACACTGAGAGATGTTCATTGTTGCAGACTCCTAGAGGTGAGGTGGTAAGAGATGACAAGAGAAATGGGAGGAGACGTGAGCAGGGGCCAGATTCACCAGTCTTACAGGCCCTGTTAAGAGCTTTGGAACTTTACCGTAAAGACACTGGGAAAGTTAAGAAGTTGAAACCTGGGAATGAAATATATTCACATTGGCTGCTATGTGGAAAATGAATTGAAGAGGATAAAGAATGGATATGGGAGTACCCAAAGGAAATGAAAACAGGATCTTGATGCATTATATGTACACACCTGTTCATCACAGCATTATTCTCAATAGCCAAGATATTGAAATAACCCAAATACCCATCTGTAGATAAATGGATTAAAAAAAGATGTGAAACATACTACCCTCAATGGAATATTATTTGGCCACGAGAAAGGAGGCTGTCCTGCCATTTGTGACAACATGGATGGACCTTGAGCACATTATGCTAAATGAGATAAGTCAGAAGGACAACTACTACACGGTGTCACTTAAATGCAGAATCTAAAAAGCAAACCTGTGAAAAACCAGAGCATAAGCGGCGATTACCAGAGGATGAGGGATGGGGGGATAAGACTGATGATGGTTTAGGGTACAGACTTATGGCAAGTAGTAAACCCACAGAGAGCTAATGTACAGTGTAATGAATACAGACAATAATATTGTGCCATAATGTAATGCGGTAAGTATTGTTTAAATGGCAATCATATTACAGTATAGAAATGTATCAAAGTAACATGCTATATACCTTAAATTTATAAAGTGTAACATGTCACATTTATCTCATATGAAATAATGGAGATAGGAGGTTTATTAGGAGGCTGTAGTAATCGTCCAAGCAAAAGATTATAGTGACTTGAAATATAGTGGTGGCAGTGAAGATAGAGGGATGGATGGATTCAAGAAGTATTTAAGAGGTAAAATTCATAGGGCTTGATGATTGATTATATGTGGAGGGTAAGAGGGAGAATGAGGATAGTGTCAAGGTTAATTTCCAGGTTTTTGTGAAGGTGTTGCCTTTTATTGAAATAGTGAACACACTGGAGAAAGAGGGGGTTACTGGGGAAGTCTGAGACATCTGTGAGACATCTAGATGATGATATAGAAGTTAAATAGAGGAAATTCCCTGGTAGCCTAGTGGTTAGGATTCTGGGCTTTCACTGCCGGGGCCAAGGTTCAGTCCCTGGTTGGGGAACTAAGATCCCACAAGCTGGACAGTGTGGCTGGAAAACCCCAAAAAACAGAAGTTCAAGAAATGGAAATGGAACTTAGAAGTCTCCTATCTGGATGGAATATATACAGTTTGGGATAGTCAGCATAAGGATGGTAAATGAAGTGGAATGAGATTGTCTTGGGTGTATCTGTGTGTTAGTTGCTCAGTCCGACTCTTTGTGACCCCATCGACTGTAAGCCTGCCAGGCTCCTCTGTCCTTGGGATTCTCCAGGCAAGAATACTGGAGTGGGTTGCCATTTCCTTCTCTGTGGGATGAGACTATAAGAAAAACTCAGATATACAGCACCTCAAGCTTCTCTCTACATTTAAAATTGCTCATGCCTCTCTCATCCTCCCTCTCCCTCCCTCCCCTCACCCCGTCTCTCCCTACACACACACACACACACAAACACACAAACACAGATTATGTCTTTAGGATATGTTTTTGTAATGTGAGCAAATTATATTGTATCTGAAGTTGGAATATAATTAGAAATATATTCATTTATTTGATCTTTAGACAAACACTTCTTGAATGGGCTATGTACTTGGTGCTGTGTTGTTAACTGTAGATGATTCATAGACCTAAGTTATAGATTCTGCTTTCAAATTATATGCTAATTCCTTAGACAAGATATTTTACAAGTGCTAGGACAGAGGTAAGCATGGGGTGTTACCAGAGCACAGATTGCCATAGTGTCGGGCAGTGTTTAAGGAAAACTTTTTGAAGGAAATAAGACTTGAACAGAGTCTTAAAAGATGAGTTGGTGTTGCTAAAGTAAAGAAGGCAAGAAAGAGCTCTCATCACCACACTGTACTCTCTAATAACAGTTTCAGATGCTTTAGAAAGGTCAAGTGATGGGAGAACTGTGTGTCCAGTGGCTTTGGCAGTTAAGTGGTCAGTGGTAAACTTACTGAGCAACAAGCAGGAGCAGAAGCCAGATCAGATTGTGGTGGGTGAAAGAGTAAATGGGGAGTGAGAAGTCAAACTCCAGCGCAGGGTCTAAATTTGATTGTCTAGTATCCTCCATGCCTTGTAATAATCCCTGGCACTTGGTGCTTGTTGCATGAGCGTTGAACAGAAGAGAGACATTTCCTTCTTGGAGCTAAGATGAATGCCTGAGGAGGGGATGAATCCAACTGCTGCATTCCCTCTGCCTGCTGAAGAGAGCTGGCTGTGAGCATTTGCGGTTCTTAACCTGCATGCGTTTTGTGGCTGTGCGGGGAGACCAGGTGTGCTCCCACAGCCAGAAAAAAACAGATTCTCTGCATGGATCTGTTAGTTTTCTTTTTATTCCAGTTTTTTTTCTTTTTTAATAGTTGAGGGTATGATATTTGTATCTTTTTTCCTTCAATACGATTTCAGAAGCATTTCTCCATCATTAAAATTTTTTCATAAACAACATCTTAATTGTCTGCATAATCTCTTATTTGATATTTATTTGAACATTTATATGCACATTGGTTTAATTTTTTTTCTTTTTTGACTTTTAATTTTGAAATCATCCCAGACTTCCAAAAAGTTGGAAGAATATAACAAGGAACCCTCATATATCCTTCAACTAGTTTATGGTGGTGCCTATTAGATTTCTGCATTTTAAAATTACCCTTTTCCTCTCTGTAATTAATAAGTTTCTTTTGGGGAGATACTTTAAGATGTCCCATTTCTCAAAATATTACTTATTAATTTTAGCATCCTTTGATGTTTCTTAGCTGAATTATTCCTAAAATGATTGCTAAATGATTTTCTAATTACATTATTCTACATTCTTTCCACTCTAAGGAAGAGCTTTATCCTCTTCTCACTTACTAAATTCTTATTTAATGGGTCGTAATCTGTTATTATCAGTCTAAATTGCCACAGATCTGGCCATTAGGAGCCCCTCAAACTGACTGCTTTTTCCTTTTGACATGTCACTCTTTGAGTACTTTCCTACTGTCAGGCTTATCTTGTGCCCTCTCTGCTTCAGCCCTGAGTTCAGCCATTCTTCTAAGGATTCCTAGTTCCTATCACATGGTGGAGAATGGTATTTAAAAACCAAGATCTAGGTGCTAGGTGTGCTCATTGCTATTTGGATATGACTGCTGCTGGGCCCTTTCAGTGATCAGAACTAGGACTTCCATGCATGTACACACACAAAAGCACACACACAGTCCACATCTGTAGTTATTTTTATATTTTTGTATGTGGACATACTGAAAACCTTCACTTCACACTCATACCTTCAATTCCAGTACAACCCAAAAGATGCGTTCTAGTTTATCTTTTCCCAGTTGCTCCTTGGAAGAAAAGCTTTGACAAACCTAGACACCATATTAAAAAGCAGAGACATTGCTTTGCCAACAAAGGTCCATATAGTCAAAGCTATGGTTTTTCCACTAGTCATGTATGGATGTGAGAGTTGGACCATAAAGAAGGCTGAGCACCTAAGAATTGATGCTTTTGAACTGTGGTGTTGGAGAAGACTCTTGAGAGTCCATTGGACTGCAAGGAGATCAAACCAGTCAATCCTAAAGGAAATCAACCCTGAATATTCATTGTAAGGACTGATGCTGAAGCTGAAGCTCCAGTACTTTGGCCACCTGATGCAAAGAGCTGACTCATTAGAAAAAAACCCTGATGCTGGGAAAGATTGAAGGCAGGAGGAGAAGGGAACAACAGAGGATGAGATGGTTGGATGACATCACCAACTCAATCGACACGAGTTTGAGCAAGCTCTGGGAGATTGTAAAGGACAGAGAAGCCTGGCACGCTGCAGTCCATGGGGTCGCAAAGAGTCGGACACGACTGAGCGACTGAACAACAACAATAATCTTTTTCCACATTTGCAACTCACATCTCCATCATTGAGAAATTTGGCTCCTCTTGGTCTCAGTGTATTTAATTTGTTTGGTCAGTCCCATGACACCTCCTGCCATATTCCCAGACTTCTCATGATGGCCTAATGCCCCTTCTGTCTTCACTTCCGATACATGTGCCTACCTTGCTTGACCCCTAAAGCCTAATGGCATTTAGATTAAATTATTCAGAAGGAAAGAGATGGAGAGAGCACATTCCTGTTTATAGCTGCATAATCCTATGTTTTGTCAATACACCATAGGTTTTGAAGGTGTACTGGAGAACTTTTTCTCTTATATTACAGAGTGCTGCAATCAGCCAGGGCATAAGTCTTTTTTGTTTTTGTCAGTGTATTTTTGGGATAGTTTCTTAGAAGTGAGAGTATTGGGTTAAAGTGTTGAAGCCTGTGTGATTTTGTTAGATATTGCCAAATCCCTCCTACCACCAGCCATGTATGAGCATTCTCCCCACAGCCTCACCACTAGACTATGTTGTCAAACTTTTGTCCTGGAAGTAAGTTTGAAATGTCATCTCTTTCAGAACATCAGGATATTGTGCTCCTCCTTGTTTTGGCTTATTTTAAGCTCTTACTTGCTGCTTTGAATGTCATCCACTTCTGGAGATCTGTTTCCTCCTTAGACTGTTTGCTCTGCCTCTTTATTTGTAGATCTTTTTCCTTAATGGAAAAGTCAGAAATGAAATAAGTGATTAGTTCACTATTCTGTCATATCTGTTGAACAGATAGTAAATCCATTGGTCGTGTGTCTGCCAGAGGCTTCGATTGAAGTCACTTGTGGCAGTTCAGTTGTCACATCTGCATTCAGGACACAAGGAATGGGAAAGAGCTGGGATCAGCCACTTTAGTCCCCTTTTAATAGGAAAGAAAAATCTTTCCAAGAACCACCTGCTTTTTGTAGGCAGGCTGCTTACACCTTAAAGTTTTCACTGTTTTTGTGGGAGGATTGGACACAGTACATATCTTTTGTGCTACTGAAAATACAAGTCTCCAATTTCTATTTCACTTTGGAAACTGTACATTTATTACTTGCATGAGTACAGAAATTAAATATATGAATATATTATGAAAAATACCCTCTCCACACCCACTTTTTGGAGATAATTATTGTCAACAGCTTGGTGTGTGTTCTTATATCTGTGTGCTTCCTTCTGAACTTTAATTTTTTTTTGTTTTTGTTAACCTTAATTTTAAATGTTACTGTTGTCCTTTCTTATTACCACCAGTATGGGGCCGTATATACATTCACATACATACTATTCTACAAGATTTGTTTTCCACTTAAGCAGTATACTCTAGCTATTTTTCTATGTCAGGACATGCCTCAGAAAAATGTGTGAGGCTAAACAATCAAATACACTGTCCTGTTAAAGCCTGTCATATCAGCCAGAGCAGACATTGAACCTCCACCTTTGACATCAAGGCAGACAGCCATAGAAGATGCAGACAGCTGCAGAAAATCTTGTCACTAACTTCCTTTGGTTAATTCCTTTGCTGTCTACTTCCTGTCATGAACTCAGTGGTAGCAGTGATATCAATAGCATTGTGTAGTTGTATTATAATGTATTTGTCTGGTTCCCTATTGATCGACATTTGAGTTGTTTCAAGTATTTTGCTCTTATAATCAGTGTTGCTGACAAATATCCATGCATGTGTCTTAAAATATTTGTTGAAGTGTTGCTTTAGAAAAAAGTCATAAAAATAGAAATGGTGAGTCAAGGTGTATGAATGTTGTAAATTTCAATAGCTATAGGTTTCCCTTGCCATCTGAAAGTAGAGCATTCCTATGAAACCTTTCGTAAGCTGAAGTGGTAGAAAGCCAAGAAATAATTACCGTTAATTTATATGGAGAACTTTTTGAGTGTTCCCAGACCCGAAAAACAACTTACCAAAGCATACCAAATAACACTTAAAACTTAAAATAACACTAATATATAGTGAAAGCAGAAATGACTTGATAAGTACACAACCTGTATAAGATAGAAATAATGTATTTATGGTATTGTTTCACTCACCAAAATCAGGAAGAGAGCAAGGTTAAGAGGTGGTGATTGTGTGTCAGGCTGAATTGTCAGAGGTTGGGGTGGTGGGAGGTTCAGAGGTACAGACTATGGTGTAGGGGAAAGGGGAAGCGGGTCAGTTATCAACATCTCATTATCATCTGAATCCATCAGATCAAGCAGGTCACTTATATCTGCATCTTCTATGGCTGTCTGCCTTGATGTCAAAGATTGAGTTTCATTGTCTGCTCTGGATGTTGTGACAGGCTTGAATAGGACAGTGTACTTGATTGCTTAGCCTAACACATTTTTCTATCACACAGTTCTTTATAGACGCTCAAAGCATCCTGCAAACCTGCCCTAAATTTGCATGTCCTTTCAAAATTAAAGTCATACTTTTTTGCAGTCATTGCAGCACTCAGTCATAGTGAAAAATCTCTGTAAGTGCTTTACATTTCAGTTTCTGGATGACTTCACTTTGGGGCTCTTTCAGTCAATATCCTTTACTCTTGCAGTCGCAGCAGCTGTTTGTCAGTTCTTGGTCATAGGATGCCAAAACACTTCAACATCTTCATCTGTTTCCGCAAACCCAGCCTCCTTAGCTGTAGTCACTGTTGCCACACTTATTGTTGATTTAAAGCCCTAAAATTGCTTATTACTTCAGGACACAGTTTCTTCCAAATGCCATTTCTCAGTAAGACTTTTAGCCTATTGAAAGTATCTCCAAGGTTAGCAGTTGCCAATTTAATTAATAAATTTGTGTTTTGTTTATTTGTATTTTTTATTGAATGAAATATTCTTTAAATTCTATAGTGCTTTTCAGTTTCCAAAAGTTTCACAAACAAGGTTTCATATAACCCCATAATAACCTTTTGTTTCCCCTATCCCTATATTGCCCCTCCCTGCTTCCCTTTCCCCACTGGTAACCACTTGCTTATTCTCTATATCTGTGAATCTAGCAATTGCCCACTTTATATTTTAGTCTTTCCAGATCTCTCATAAAGATGCTTTGGAGTTTTCTTCTCTTTCAGTGGCACTTATAATAAGATGCATCACACTTTTTGCATATAGTAAGCCTCAACTGTGGCTCCAAGGCCTTAGTCACACAGTCGCAACAACAGTGTCACATTTGGTGGTAAGAACACACCATGAAGGTTACTGCTATACCTGGTAATACCAGGTGGAGAGCAGCACAATTATCGATAATCACAAGATACCTATTATTGAGGTTATTTTCTCAATAGTATTTTTCATCAGAAGGACTAACATATCCAGTCATGTACTCAGAAAAAAAAATCACTTGGATATTCCAACTACTTGGATGTCCTATTATGTTTCAACATAATAGGAAATGTATACCCACCATTGCCTCTGAATGCCCTCAGGTTTTCTGAGTGGTACGTTAGTTGAGGCCTCAGGACACCATCACCAGTGGTGTCAATAGTGGGCACTAGGGTAAACCTCTCCTTTGATGCCTTGTGTCCCTCAGCTTGCTTTTCTTCTCTTGAAATAAATGTCTTGCTCAGTATTTTTTTTTCCAATAAATTACAATTTTGCTGTAGTTAAACGCTTATGTGAATAGCCACTTTCTGTAATTATTTTATTCTGTTCTTCTGGGAGCTTTTCAGCAGTTCCAGTATTAGCCAAAGCACTCTTACAAGTAACCTTTAAGCTATGAAGCGGCCCTCACCTCAGAAATCAATCCAACCATCCATAGGTACCTTTAAATTTTACTCTTGTAACACTATCATCACCATTGTCCAGTGCTTCCTTGCTTTCTTTCTAATTGTTTTTTTTTTTTTTTTTTTTTTTTTGGCTGCACTGTATGGCTTGTGGCGTTTTCATTCTCCGACCAGGGATTGAACCCAGGCTATTGGTCATGAGAGTTTTAACCACTGGATGACCAGGGAATTCCCCATCCAGAGTTTCTGTTTCATCTTTTTGAAAAGACTGATATCTCCTTAAGTATAAGATAACTTAATGAAGCAACATGCTTTGTACACTCATCAATCCACTCAAGCAGTAGACTTTCCAGTTTGTCATAATATTCAGTTCAGTTCAGTCGCTCAGTCGTGTCCGACTCTTTGCGACTCCATGAATTGCAGCACGCCAGGCCTCTCTGTCTGTCACCACCTCCCGGAGTCAATCCAAACCCATGTCCCTCGAGTCGGTGATGCCATCCAACCATCTCATCCTCTGTCGTCCCCTTCTTCTCCTGCCCCCAATCCTACCCAGCATTAGGGTCTTTTCGAATGAGTCAACTCTTCGCATGAGGTGGCCAAAGTATTGGAGTTTCAGCTTCAACATCAGTCCTGCCAATGAACACCCGGGATTGATCTCCTTTAGGATGGATTGATTGGATCTCCTTGCAGTCCAAGGGACTCTCAAGAGTCTTCTCCAACACCATAGTTCAAAAGCATCAATTCTGCAGCGCTCAGCTTTCTTCACTGCCCAACTCTCACATCCATACATGACCATTGGAAAAACCATAGCCTTGACTAGATGGACTTTTGTTGGCAAAGTAATGTCTCTTCTTTTAAATATGCTATCTAGGTTGGCCATAACCTTCCTTCCAGGGAGTAAGCGTCTTTTAATTTCATGGCTGCAATCACATCAGCAGTGATTTTGGAGCCCCCCAAAATAAAGTCTGACACTGTTTCCACTGTTTCTCCATCTATTTCCCATGAAGTGATGGGACCGGATGCCATGATCTTAGTTTTCTGAACGTTGAGCTTTAAGCCAACTTTTTCACTCTCCTCTTTCACTTTCATCAAGAGGCTCTTTAGTTCTTCTTCACTTTCTGCCATAAGGGTGGTGTCATCTGCATATCTGAGGTTATTGATATTTCTCCCAGCAATCTTGATTCCAGCTTGTGTTTCTTCCAGCCCAGCGTTTCTGATGATGTACTCTGCATATAAGTTAAATAAGCAGGGTAACAATATACAGCCTTGACGTACTCCTTTTCCTATTTGGAACCAGTCTGTTGTTCCATGTTCAGTTCTAACTGTTGCTTCCTGACCTGCATACAGGTTTCTCAAGAGGCAGGTGAGGTGGTCTGGTATTCCCACCTCTTGAAGGATTTTCCACAGTTTGTTGTGATCCACACAGTCAAAGGCCTTGGCATAGTCAATAAAGCAGAAATAGATGTTTTTCTGGAACTCTCTTGCTTTTTCGATGATCGAGCGGATGTTGGCAATTTGATCTCTGGTTCCTCTGCCTTTTCTAAAACCAGCTTGAACATCTGGAAGTTCACGGTTCACGTATTGCTGAAGCCTGGCTTGGAGAATTTTGAGCGTTACTTTACTAGCATGTGAGATGAGTGCAATTGTGCGGCAGTTTGAGCATTCTTTGACATTGCCTTTCTTTGGGATTGGAATGAAAACTGACCTTTTCCAGTCCTGTGGCCACTGCTGAGTTTTCCAAATTTGCTGGCATATCTAGTGCAGCACTTTCATAGCATCATCTTTCAGGATTTGAAATAGCTCAACTGGAATTCCATCACCTCCACTAGCTTTGTTCGTAGTGATGCTTTCTAAGGCCCACTTGACTTCACATTCCAGGATGTCTGGCTCTAGGTGAATGATCACACCATCGTGATTATCTGGGTCGTGAAGATCTTTTTTGTACACTTCTTCTGTGTATTCTTGCCACCTCTTCTTAATATCTTCTGCTTCTGTTAGGTCCATACCATTTCTGTCCTTTATCGAACCTATCTTTGCATGAAATGTTCCTTTGGTATCTCTAATTTTCATAATATTGCTGGATGCCAATTAAAAGAGAACACTTTTTCTACTAGCATAACCAAGAGTAACTTTTTCAGCATTCTGTATTCTTTCTGAGTGTAAACAGTTTGAATGGTGGACACAGGCAAGTTCAATGTAGATGCATCTTTGTTTGGTTCACTACAGTTTAAATGCTTAATTATGTTCATTTTTATGCCAAGCATGACACTCTTACAAGTTCTCTTAGGCCATTCTGAAACCTTAGGACACATCTTGCTAAGAGTTGCACAAAATAAATCAAGATGAAGCCCAGATGCTCATAAAAAGATTTCAAAGCCATGTTGGCTTGTTGCGGAGATGCTGAGTATAGTTCCTGGGAAAGGAAGTTGGTGGTGCCACTCTCACTGCTCTGGGTGCTTGCTGCCTCTGTAACTGCTGGATGCAAAACATACTGAAAGCTATTTTCATCTCTTCATAAAAGTGAAAATCTTTTAATTTCTTTAATAAAAACAGGTACTAACATAGGTTTCATGGAAGCAAAGTGATGTAAATCGAACTTTCAAAAAACAGGGGATACCTATACTTCCACATTGCTCCTAAAAGAGTATACCAATTTATATTTTTTAATGTGTTGTAATCACGATTGTGTGGTTACTCACCTAGAGCCAGATATCCTGGAATGCGAAGTCAAGTGGGTCTTGAGAAGCATTACTATGAACAAAGCAAGTGGAGGTGATGGAATTCCAGCTGGGCTATTTCAAATCCTAAAAGATCATGCTGTCAAAGTGCTGCATTCAATATGCCAGCAAGTTTGAAAAACTCAGCAGTGGCCACAGGCCTGGAAAATGTCAGTTTTCATTCCAATCCCAAAGAAAGGCAATGCCAAAGAATGCTCAAACTACCGCACAATTGCATTCATCTCACACACTGGCAAAGTAATGCTCAAAATTCTCTAAGCTAGGCTTCAGCAGTACATGAACTGTGAACTTCCAGATGTTCAAGCTGAATTTAGAAAAGGCAGAGGAACCAGAGATCAAATTGCCAACGTCCGCTGGATCATTGAAAAAGCAAGAGAGTTCCAGAAAAACATCTATTTCTGCTTTATTGACTATGCAAAAGCCTTTGACTGTGTGGATCACAACAAACTGTGGAAAATTCTTAAAGATATGGGAATACCAGACCACCTGACCTGCCTCTTGAAAAATCTGTATGCAGGTCAAGAAGGAACAGTTAGAACTGGACATGGAAAAACAGACTGGTTCCAAATAGGAAAAGGAGTACGTCAAGGCTGTATATTGTTACCCTGCTTATTTAACTTATATGCAGGGTACATCATGAGAAATTCAGGGCTGGATGAAGCGCAAGCTGGAATCAAGATTGCCGGGAGAAATATCAGTAACCTCAGATATGTAGATGACACCACCCTTATGGCAGAAAGTGAACAACTAAAGAGCCTCTTGATGAAAGTGAAAGAGGAGAATGAAAAAGTTGGCTTAAAGCTCAACATTCAGAAAACTAAGATCATGGCATCCGGTCACATCACTTCATGACAAATAGGTGGGGAAGCAGTGGAAACAGTGACAGACTTCATTTTTGGGGGCTCCAAAGTCACTGCAGATGGTGATTGCAGCCATGAAATTAAAAGACGCTTGCTCCTTGGAAGAAAAGTTATGACCAACCTTGTGTGAAGTCACTTAAGTCATGTCTGACTCTTTGCAAACCCATGGACTGTAGCCTACCAGGCTCTTTCATCCATGGGATTTTCCAGGCAAGAGTACTGGAGTGGGTTGCCATTTCCTTCTCCAGCGGATCTTCCCAACCCAGGGATTGAACCTAGGTCTCCTGCATTGCAGGCAGATGCTTTACCATCTGAGCCACCAAGGAAGACATGACCAAACTAGACAGCATATTAAAAAGCAGAGACATTACTTTGCCAACAAAGGTCCCTCTAGTCAAAGCTTTGGTTTTTCCACTAGTCATGTGTGGATGTGAGAGTTGGACTATAAAGAAAGCTGACCATTGAAGAATTGATGCTTTTGAACTGTGGTGTTGGAGAAGACTCTTGAGAGTCCCTTGGACTGCAAGGAGATCCAACCAGTCCATCCTAAAGGAAATCAGTCCTGAATATTCATTGGAAGGACTGATGTTGAAGCTGAAACTTCAGTACTTTGGCCACATGATGCGAAGAACTGACTCATTGGAAAAGACCCTGATGGTGGGAAAGATTGAAGGTATGAGGAGAAGGGGACGACAGAGAATGAGATGGTTGGATGGCATCACTGACTCCGTGGACATGAGTTTGAGTAAGTTCCGGGAGTTGGTGAGGGACAGGGAAGCCTGATATGCTGCAGTCCATGGGGTTGCAAAGAGTCGGACATGACTGAGTGAACCTAATTGAATTTGTTTTTTTCTTTTAAAATTGAAGTGTGGTTGACTTATACTATTAGTTTCAGATGTACAGTAAAGTAATTCATATGTATATGTATACATATATTCTTTTTCATATTCTTTTCCATTTTGGTTTATTAGGATACTGAATATAGTTCCCTGAGCTATATATAGTGGGACATTTATCCATTTTATAAGTCCCAAACCCCTAATTTGTCCTTCTCCACCCCTTTTCCCCTTGCTTAACCATGAGTTTGTATTCTAAGTCTGAGAACCTATTTCTGTTTTGCACATAAGTTCATTTGTGTCAGGAGAAGGAAATGGCAACGCACTCCAGTACTCTTGCCTGGAAAATTCCATGGACTGAGGAGCCTGGTAGGCTACCGTCCATGGGGTCGCAAAGAGTCGGACACGACTGAGCGACTTCACTTCCACTTTCATTTGTGTCATGTATGTTAGATTCCACATGTAAGTGACATCTTGGTATTTGTCTTCCTCTTTCTTGCTCAGTATGATAGTCTCTAGGTCCATCCGTCTTGTTGCAGGTGGCATTGTTTCATTCTTTTTATGGCTGAGTAGTACTCCATTGTGTATATACACATCTTCTTTATCCATTCATTAATCCGTGGACATTTAGGTTGTTTCTGTGTCTTGGCCATTGTAAAAAGTGCTGTTATGAACATCAGGGTGCATGTATCTTTGAATTCAGAGTTTTCTCCAGATATATGCCCAGGAGTGCTATTACTAGAAAATATGACAACTTGATTTTTATTTTTCTGAGGAACCTTCTTACTGTTTTCCATAGTGGCTATACCAACTTACATTTCCCACTACCAGTGTTGGAGGGTTCCCTTTTCTCCACACCCTGTCCAGGATTTGTTTTATAGATTTTTCTAATGATGGCCATCCTGACCGATGTGAGTTGTTACCTCAGTGACACTTTGATTTGTATGCCTCTGATAGTCAGCAGTGTTGATCATCTTTTCATATGCCTATTGACTATCTGTATGTATTCTTTGGAGAACTGTCTATTTAAAGTCTTCTGCCCATTTTTGATTGATTTGTTTATTTTTTTTTGGTTACTGAGTTGTATGAGCTGTTGGTGTATTTTGGAAATTAAGCCTTTGTCAGTCACACTGTTTGCAAATATTTTCTCCCAGTCTCTAGGTTGTCGTTTTGTTCACGGTTTCCTTTGCTCTGCCAAAGCTTATAAGTTTGATTAGGTCCCATTTGTTTATGTTTGACTTTTATTTTTTAATTTTTTTAAAGTCTTTATAGAATTTGTTACAGTATTGCTTCTGTTTTTTTAAGTTTTATTTTTTGGCTGAAAGGCATCTGGGATCTTAGCTCGCCTACCAGGGATTGAACCTGCTCTGCCTCCATTGCAAGGCGAAGTCTTAACCACTGGACCACCAGGGAAGTCCCATATGTTTGATTTTTTAAATTTTCAAAATTATAGAGGCAATACTTGTGACCTATAACAAATTTATTTTAAAGTGTGTGAAGGGAAAATTACTTTTCATTGTCCTATACTATTTCTTAGAGGTAACTATAACAACAGTTAGCTATGTATCCTTCGTATCTTTTTAAAAAACTTACATGCTTACTGTAAATTCAAATATATGGATAAATTCAGTTATGTATGTGTATATGTATCCGTATCTATATGTGTCTCTTTATTGAGACAGCTCTTTTCCAGACTCTGTTCTGTTCCATTGATTTATTTGTCTTTTCTTGTGCCACTACCCATCTAGCTTAATAATTATAGCTTTGAGTTGGTTTTAATATGGTAAGACAAATACTCATTTCATCAAAAAGTTTCTTCAGTCTTCTTGGGTATGAACTCTTCAGATTAACCTTGTGTGCGTGCATGCTCAGTTGCTCAGTCGTGTCCGACTCTTGGCAACCCCATGGACTGTAGCCTGCCAGGCTCCTCCGTCCATGGGATTCTCCAGGCAAGAGTGCTGGAGTGGGTTGCCATTTCCTCCTCCAGGGGATCTTCCCAACCCAGGAATTGGACCCGAGTCTCTTGCATCTCCTGTATTGGCAAGTGGATTCTTTTACCACTGTGCCACCTGGGAAGCCCTCAGATTAACTTTAGATCTAAGTTGAAAAAAAAAAAACCAAAAACATGGGTTTTGACTGGCTTTAGACTAAATTTATAGAGAACTGACATTTCAGGAGAACTGACATGTTTCCATTATTGAATTTTCTCACTTGGAAACCTCTCCGTTTATTTATTTGGATCTTTTATGTCCTTTGGTGAAAATTTTGTTCATTTCTTCTGAAGTCTATTTGTAGGTATTTTGTAGATTTTGTTGCCATCATGAGTGGAATTTTCTCCCCTTACATTTTTTAAATTGATTATTGCTGGTATAGTTTTTAAGAAGCTGTTGGATTTTGTAAGTAAATCATATAATCACCTACTTTATTCAGTTTTCTATTAGTTCTAACGGTTTTTCAGTTGAGTCTCTTGGCTTTTTTAGGTGGACGATTATATAGTCTGAAGATGCTAACTTTTTATCACTTCATGTATAATGTTTATACATAGGATATAATATTTATAATATTTCTCATAGATTATTTCATGTCTTAGATATCTTAGTAGGGGTAGGGAAGAGTGATCCTAGGAAGTCATCTTGGCTGAAGTTACATTTACGGTATCAAAGAATGTGCAGCAGGTGAAATAGCAGGGTGGTAGAGAATATATTCCAGACAGACCTTGAGGAGAGTAACAACAAGAGCTGTTCAATGAATAGAAAGAAGAGGGGCTAGAGCATAGGACACAAGTGAGGTTGGGAGGAGCAAGAGGTGGTTGGAGAGTAAATAGGGGTGCAGTCAGAAGCTGCTAGACTCCTGAGGAGCAGTTGCTTTATGTTACAGAACTGAGAATTTAATGAAAGGTCTGTTAAGGAGAATGGTCCCTCCAGGATGTCCACATATGGGAATTCACTGGCAGTCCAGTGGTTAGGACTTCTCACTTCCACTGCAAGGGGCCCAGGTTTGATCCCTGGTTGGGGAACTAAGATACCACAAGCCACATAGCATTGTAAGAAAAAAACAATCAAAACCCAAAACAACAATGACAGAAAACAACTAAAGATGTCCACACACTAATCCCTGAAATCTGTCAATATGTTACTTTACATGGCAAACGGGACTTTGCACATGAAATTAAAGCTTCAGACCTTAAAATAGGGAGATTGCCCTAGATTATTCAAGTGGGCCCTGTCTAATCACATGAACCTGAAAAGCAAGGAGGTTCCTCTGCCTGGAAACAGAAGCAAGACGTGGTTAAAGGGGAAGTTGGAGAGATCAGTGTAAGAGGAACCTAACCCATCGTGACTGAAGGGTATCACATGGAAAGTATGAACAGGAACACAAAAGCAAAGACTGAACCAGCAAGGTAATGGGGACTCGGGCTCTACAGCTGTAAGGAACCGAATTTAGCCTGGAGTAGCTTGGAAGTGTACTCATCCCCAGAGTCTCCAGAAAGGAATGCAGCCCTCCCGAGCCTCTGGTTTTGGTCTTGGGATAGCCTATGCAGAGCGCCCTGCTGAGCCATGCTGTACCTGGACTTGCTGCCTTCAGAGCTCTGAGATAATAAATTTGAATGGTGTCAGGCTTCTGAGTTTGTGGTAATTTGCTAGAGCAGCAGTAGAATATTAATGCAAAGGGGTTTTATGCCAGGAAGTCGTGTTAAATTTTGTGTTATTAATAGACTGCCCATTGTGCTGTGTGGAAAATGAATTTGGGAGAGGCAGATTTGGAGGCAGGGAAACTTGTTTTGTGGGAATATGGTGGTGACAGGGCCTAGGGGAGTGATGGTGGGAAGTGGGTATGATTTGAGATTTACTTGGGAGGTTGGAATTGCCAGAGTTTGGTCACTGATTTGGTGTCAGGAGTGAGCGAGAAGAGAGACACGAGGATGACAGCTGGCTTGGATGCTGAGTGATGGTGAAGCTGTCCTTTGAGCCAGGCTTGAGCAGGTCGGAGGATGCCAGGTCATCAATCAGTGATAATTCCAGGTTGTTCTTCATTTGGAAATTGTCTTGTAAATACTTATTTTAAGGTAGAGTATATCAGTAAGATGATTGCTTTATCAGTTAAGACCTAAATTGTCTTTTTGTTTGTTTGTTTTTTTTAGGTCATGTAGGAAATTGTAGATCATGTGAAGATGGGACTCTTGATATTTGTACGCAATCTGCTGCTAGCCCTCTGCCTTTTTCTGGTACTGGGATTTTTGTATTATTCTGCATGGAAGCTACATTTACTCCAGTGGGAGGACTCCAGTAAGTATGGTCACTCTAGCCTACCCTCAGAAAAAGCCTGCTGTGGATCAGTTATGGGGCTTTAGCGTGGCTGCAGTGCTCTCAGATTCTTCAGAGATGGGCAGTGAGAATAAACTGAGCATTCCTGGAACTTAGGCTCAGAAACCATCTACCACTTTTGTTGCTCTAGGGTGGGAACTTGGATGTTTTATAAAAACTGCATGCCATGGCAAATCTTTTTATGAACTTAAGGGAAATGTGCTGTTTTATCTTCAATAAAATTCCAAACCATACCAGTACTTCTGGTTCTCAAATGTTGTTCTTTTCAAATTATTATACTTTACTACCACCCCCATTTGCCACTTATCGTCTTGGGGCTTGCTGTTGAAGTTGGTTTTCTAATGCCCTTAAAGCATTCACCTTTACCTTTTCCTTGGATTTTCAGGTTTTAATTTACCACTCCCTGTTTTATTTTCCCTAAAGAACTTTTGTAACCTTTTTAGCCCTTGTCAGTACTGAAGTTGTACCTGAGTAGAATAATGGCCTCCCCCACCCAGCAACCCCTAATCCCTTTCTGCCAGTCGCAGTCATCTCCTGTGTTGTACTTTTTCCGTATGGCTTTCTGACCCCCTCCCCCGACACCAGCTTGCTTCTGGCTCGCTCAGTGTTACCTGTACTGTGGTTTGGGGTTTGCAGTTGGAGAGTTGCACTGAGCTGCACCGGCCTCTGCACAGTCTTCTTGGCTGTCCTTCAAGTGCCACATGGTGGCCGCACGTACTTTTCCTTTTGGCACTTTTGCCTGATGGCTGGCTGAGCTGGGTGCAGTAAAGTTTGGGTAGTCTGTTCTGATTCCTAATGTCTCTTCTCTGAAATAGTTTTATTTTTACAAACACTTACTGGATACCAGTGTGGAATTCACTTGAGAGTGGAGTCAGTCTCTAGCTACGAGGTTAACTGAGTTAGAATGAGTTGGAAGAGGCAGCTGGCAACTGGCCCGCTACTGTATTGACTCCTTAATGTGGGAACTATTCCTGTGAGGTAGTTCATAATTTTCTCACATAGTCCAAACTACTGAAGCAGCTTTAAGCCAGTTTTGAAAGCATAGTGTTATACCTTTCATATTATTGTTTTATGAGTAGTGTTTAAGTGCCTCTTAAATGCATAGTTTATAATTATCATTACTTTGTGTTTCTATTTAAATTTTTCTGTTCCAACTTATCTTTAAGATCAAGGAGAGGACCCAGAGGAAAGAGAGTTTATATCAGTGCAGTGTAAAATTCTGTAGTTAGAGACCTTGTCCATATCTGTAATGGTTGGGTTCATTTGTATTCATAAAGATGATGGGAATATATGCAAGGAATGGGGGGGCTCTCCTTCTCTGTTAAGAGGTGCTGTGGGAGACATAACCAAGGATTAGATGATTTTTTTCTAGAGAAATTGAGAAGGACATTAACTTTTTGGAAGACCTATTGTGTGTCAGGTTTTAGGCTAGATAATTTACAAATTTAATTTACTTCTTACTATAACCATGTGAAGAAGTTATTATTATCTCTATTCTCCGTTTGAGCAAACTAAAGTGTTTAGTTTAATTTACCCGAGTTACATAGCTAATTATTAGAACTGAAATTGAGTCCTGATTTTCTTTCTTTAAAACCTATTTTCATTATTTTACTGGAAAGTATAATAAATACTAAGAGTACGAATTAATTCTGCATTTCAGTTGGTAAAAAGAAAGAACAGAGACTCAGAAGAAATCAGAGTGTCAGGATAGAGGTGAAGAAAGAAAAGGGGAGGAAAATAAGGAGAAGAGAAAGAGAGAAAGTCCTCCAGGCGACGAAGGGGTTATTAGGTTAGAGGTGACAGTTGCTGTTCTTGCGCTGTAGGTTCCACAGTTTGTTAACAGTTATCTGCTTTGAGTTATTAGCTGACTACCCACTATCCACATCTTTTCTGTTATTCTGACTCTCATGCCTTTCATGTATTTGACTTCGAATAGGTTTTTTAGACCTCCTTACTATAGCATGTTGTTTCTGTGCTGTAATATCAGAGGATAGGGTAATGTGATCAACCCTAATGTCTTACCAAGTCAGGGGTTATCTTTCACCTTGTAACCTTTACTCAGTAAACAAGGTCAAGCTGAAGGAGTTTCTAAAGCAGATGGCTACTGTGTACTGAGGTGTAAGTGATGGTTTGACAGTATTGATGCTGCTGCTAATAATGAAATGGAAATAATAATTTGTTGAGTGTCTACTGTATGTACTGTAATGAGAGCTTTATATTCATAACCTCGTAGTTTACGTTGATTGTTATTATCCTCTTTTACAGATGTAGAAACTGAGGCTTCAGACAGGCTCAGTGACCAAGAGTTTGTATGTCTCTCATCTATGGAGCTTAGAGGGCACTACCAAGCTTGAAAAATAAATGTCTTTGGCATTATTTTCCTTAATTTTTATTCATTTATGACTTAACCAAGATTACATATTAGGATTCCGTCATGTTGGGGGAAAGAAGGGGAGTCAAGAGTTTTTCTATTATCAACTGATTTATTCAGTAACAATATGTCCTTATTATGGTCCAAACTGTTCTATGTAGACTGAATATAAGATGAAGGTAGACTTTATGCTCTCAGCCTATAACATGAGAAATAAATAAATCAACTAGTATAGTGTGTCATATTCTAAAAGAGAGGTCTGTGTGAAATGCCGTGTTAGAGCATGGAATTTCTTCCCACTAGGAAATTTCAAGAATTAATCCCAAGGCATGTTGTATTAATAGAAGGATGCAAACTATTCTCTCTTGAGCAGTTTAAAGCTGCATGTGGCCAGTGCTTAGTTAGAGTGCCAGGACTTGGGTCAAGTGCTTAATCTAAAGGTTTGCTGTATGAGATTGGTCCTAGTTATCAATGTGTTTTAAAAAGTTCTGAAGCTTGAGGTTTCCTGTTCTGCATGTTAAGGGGCTTGGAAGTTGCCACTCTGACTAACAACAAGTGAAACACTGAACAGACTGAAAATTCAACTCTTCTTGGCTCTGTAAGAGAGAAGAGCACACAGGGCAGACCACTGCCACCTCACCCAGAGAGAAAGGTGAATACAGGGCAACCACGAAAAAAAGTTTAAAAAGTAGAACCTGCATGCTGAAAAAGGAAAGAAAGTGGGGTCATAAACTGCTCGATTAAAACCACAAAAAGCATAAAAAGAGTAGAAGATAAAAATAAGAACAAAAAATGAGGGCAGCAAATCGAAAACTGTAATGAATATGGGATTACTCCAAATATATTGGTAGTCACTTTGAATATCAGTGGTCTAAATGCACCAGTTACAAGACAGAGATTGGACCAAACAAACAAGACCCAACTGTCTGTTGTCTACAAGAAACCCATTTTAATTATAAAGACAAATATAAATTAAAAGTAAATGGAGAAAAATATACGGTGCTAACACTAGTCAAAACAGGAGTAGCTGTGTTAATTTCAGACAAAGCAGGCTTCAAAGCAAGGAAAGTTATCACTGATAGAGAAGGCACTACATAATGATAAAGGGGTTCGTTCTGTAAGAAGGCATAAAAATTCTTAATGTGTATGCACCTGAAAATAGAGTCTCAGACTGTGAGGCAAAAATTAGTAAAATTGCAAAGAGAAGTAGATGAATACTATCATAGTTGGAGACTTCAACACCACTTTGTCAGAAATGAACAGATCCAGCAGGCTGGAAATCTGTAAGAACCTAATTGAATTCAATCACACCATCAATCAATTGGCTATAATTGATGCCTATAGACTACTTCACCTAGCAACAACAGGATATGCATTCTTCTCAAGCTCACATGCAACATTCAAGATAGACCATGTTCTGGGCCATAAAACACATCTTTTCTTCCCCTCTTCAAGTATAGTTTATTTGGCAGTGTTGTGTTCATTTCTAGTATATAGCAAAGTGATTCAATTTATATACATATATATATACACACACATATACATATATATTCCATTATATTTTATTCCATAATATTGAATATGGTTCCCTATGCTATATAGGGAGGACCTTGTTGTTTATTTTATATATAATAGTTTGTATCTGCTAATATCAAGCTCCTAATTTAACCCCCCTCCCTCTTTTCCCTTTTGGTAACCGTAAGTTTGTTTTCCACGTCTGTGGGTCTGTTTTTGTTTTGTTGGTAAGTTCATTTGTATCATATTTTTTTGTTTATTGTTGGATATGGTGGATTTACAATGTTATGTTAGTTTCAGATATACAGCAAAGTGAATCAGTTATACATATATCCATTCTTCTTTAGATTCTTTTCCCATATAGGTTATTACAGATCACTGAGTAGATTCCCTGTGCTTACAGCAGGGAATCTGTATCTGTTTTATGTATGATAATGTGTATATGTTAATCCCAATCTCTTAATTTATTCCCCCCATCTTTTACCTTTGGTAACCAAAAGTTTGTTTTCTACATCTGTGAGACTGTTTCTGTTTTGTCAGTAAGTTCATTTGTATGATATTTTAGATTCCACAAATAAGTGATATCATATGCTATTTGTCTTTCTCTGTCTGACTGACTTCACTTAGTGTGATAATCTCTAGGTCCATCATTTTACTATAAATGGCAGTATCTCATTCTTTTTCCATAAACATCTTAACAAATTTATAAGAATAAAAATCACACCATATGTTCTTTCAAACCACAACAGAATTAAACTAGAAATCAATGAAAGAAAGATAACTAGAAAATCCCCAAATACATGAAGATTAAACTGCATACTTGTAAGTACAACATGGATCAAAAAAAATATATGAGATTTAAAAAATATTTTTAACTGAATGAAATGATAGCCAAACTGATAAAAAAATATGGGATGCAGCAAGATCAGAGGGAAATTTATAGTGTTGAAGCATTTATTAGAAAAGAAGAAAGATCTAAAATCAATTAAGTTTCCACCTTCAGTTCAGTTCAGTCACTCCGTCATGTCTGACTCTGCGACTCCATGGACTGCAGCACGCCAGGCCTCCCTGTCCATCACCAACTCCCGAAATTTACCCAAACTCATGTCCATCGAGTCGGTGATGCTGTCTAACCATCTCATCCTCTGTCGTCCGCTTCTCCTCCCGCCTTCAATCTTTCCCAGCATCAGGGTCTTTTCAAATGAGTCAGTTCTTTGCATCAGGTGGCCAAAGTATTGGAGTTTCAGCTTCAACGTCAGTCCTTCCAATGAACACTTAGGGCTGATCTCCTTTAGGATGGACTGGTTGGATCTCCTTGCAGTCCAAGGAACTCTCAAGAGTCTTCTCCAACACCACATTTCAAAAGCATCAATTCTTCGGCACTCAGCTTTCTTTGTAGTCCAACTCTCACGTCCATACATGACTACTGGAAAAACTATAGTCTTGACTATATGGACCATTGTTGACAAAGTAATGTCTCTGCTTTTAAATATGCTGTCTAGGTTGGTCGTAACTTTCCTTCCAAGGAGTAAGCGTCTTTTAATTTCATAGCTGCAGTCACCATCTGCAGTGATTTTGGAGCCCAAGAAAATAAAGTCTGTCGCTGTTTCCATTGTTTCCCCATCTATTTGCCATGAAGTTATGTGACCAGATGTCATGATCTTAGTTTTCTGGATGTTGAGCTTTAAGCCAACTTTTTCACTCTCCTCTTTCACATTCATAAAGAGGCTCTTTAGTTCTTCTTCACTTTCTGCCATTAGAGTGGTGTCATCTGCATATCTGAGGTTATTGATATTCCTCCCGGCAGTCTTGATTCCAGCTTGTGCTTCATCCAGGCCAGCATTTCTCATGATGTACTCTGCATATAAGTTAAATAAGCAGGGTGACAATATACAGCCTTGACCTACTGCTTTCCCAGTTTGAAACCAGTCTGTTGTTACATGTCGGGTTCTAACTGTTGCTTCTTGACCTGCATACAGATTTCTCAAGAGGCAGGTCAGGTGGTCTGGTATTCCCATCTCTTTCAGAATTTTCCACAGTTTGTTGTGATCCACACAGTCAAAGGCTTTGGCATAGTCAATAAAGCAGATGTTTTTCTGGAACTCTCTTGCCTTTTCAATGATCCAGCGGATGTTGGCAATTTGATCTCTGATTTCTCTGCCTTTTCTAAAACCAGCTTGAACATCTGGAATTTCAAGGTTCACATATTATTGAAGCCTGGCTTGGAGAATTTTGAACACTACTAGCGTGTGAGATGAGTACAATTGTGCGGTAGTTTGAGCATTCTTTGGTATTGCATTTCTTTGGGATTGAAATGAAAACTGACCTTTTCCAGTCCTGTGGCACTGCTGAGTTTTCCAAATTTGCTGGCATATTGAGTGCAGCACTTTCACAGCATCATCTTTTAGGATTTGAAATAGCTCAACTGGAATTCCATCACCTCCACTAGCTTTGTTCATAGTGAAGCTTCCTAAGGCCCACTTGACTTCACATTCCAGGATGTCTGGCTCTAGGTGAATGATCACACCATCATGCTTATCTGGGTCGTGAAGATCTTTTTTGTACAATTCTTCTGTGTATTCTTGCCACCTTAGGAGACTAGAAAAAGAAGAGGAAATTAAATCCAAAGCATGCAGAAGAAAAGAAATAGTACGAATTAGAGCAGAAATCAGTGAAATTGAAAACAGAATAATAAAGAAAATAAATGAAACCTAAACCAGGTTCTTTGAAAAGGTCAGTAAAATCAATAAGTCTCCAACTAGGCCAACAAGGAAAAAAGATGACACAAATTACTAGTATCAAATAAAAGAGGGATTATCACTACTGATTTAATGGATGTTAAAAGGATTATAAACAAATACTCTGAACAACCCTATGTCCCCCAAAATTTTTTTTGTCCACAAATTTGATAAACCTAGATGAGATGAACCAGTTTTTTGAAAAACATAATTTGTCAAAACTTACACAGGAAGAAATCGACAATATGAATAGGCCTTATATCTATTAAAGAAATTGAATCAATAATCAATACCTTCCAAAACAGAAAGCACTTGGCCCACATGAATTCACTGGTGAGTTCTACTAAATTTTAAGGAAGAAATTAAGCCAGTTCTCTGTCAAATCTCTCTTGGAGGATAGAAGGATAGGGAATACTTGCTAATTCATTCTGTGAGGCCAGCATCACGCTAATACAAAATCCAGACAAAGACATTTCAAAAAACAAAACAAAGCTACAGACTGATGTCTCTCATGAATATACATGTAAAATTCCTCAATAAAATATTAGCAGATCACATCAGTATTCTATAATAAGAATTATACACCGTGGTTGTGGGATTAATTCCAGGTATGCAAAGCTGGTTCAGTGTTCAAAATTCAGTGTAATATATCAACAAGCTAAGGAAGAAAAATCACATGATTATATCCGTAGATGTAGAAAAGGTATTTGACAAAAAAAATCCAACACTAAGTCATGATAAAAATTTTCAGTAAACTAAGGTATAATGAAATTTCTTCAACTTGATAAAGCTTATCTACAAAAACCTACAACTAACATCATAATTAATGGTAAGAAAATAGAAGCTTTTCCACTAAGATCAGGAATGAGGCTATGATGTCTCCTCTCACCACTCCTTTTCAACACTGTACTGGAAGTCTTAGCTAGTATAGTAAAACAAGAAAAGGAATTAAAAGCCATATAGATGGAGAAGGAAGAAGTAAAACTGCCTTTGTTCACATGTGACTTCAGTTGTCTGTATAGAAAATCCAAAAGGACTGACAGAAAACTCCTGGAACTAATAAAGTGATTATTGGAAGGATGCAGGATACAATATGAATATACAAAATCAATCACTTTCCTATAAACCAGCAATGAACAGTGGAATTTGAAATTAAAAGCATAATATCAAAAATATTTGCAAGATCTACATGCAGAAAACTGTAAAACTTTGATGAACTAATTAAAAAAAACTAAGTAAATTTAGAGATATTCCATTTTCATGGACAACGAGACTCAATATTGTCAAGATATCAAGACAGTTTCAATGAAAATCTAAGCAGATTATTTTGTGGATCTACTGATTCTAGTTTTTACATGGAGAGGTAAAAGACTTAGAATAGCTAACACAATATTACACAGTATTCAATATTGAACAACAAGGTTGGAGGACTGGCATTACCTGACTTTAAGACTTATTGGAAAGCTCCAGTGATCAAGATAGTGTAGTATTGGCAAAAGACTAGACAAATAGAGCAGTGGAACATGGATAGAGAGCCCAGACATAGACTCACATGTAGTCAGTTGATAAAGGAGCAAAAGCAATACAATGGAGAAAAGATAGTTATTTTAACAAAGTGGTGCTGGAACAACTGGACATCCATATACCAAAAAAAAATCTAGATAGACATTATATCTTTCACAAAAATTAACTCAAAATGGATCACAGATCTAAAGGTAAAACATAAAACTTTAAAATTTTTGGAAGATAGAAGAGAAAACCTACATGACCTTGAATTTGGTGATGACTTTTTAGATACAATGTGAAAGGCACAATTCATGAAAGAAAGCAGTAAAAAACTGGATTTCATTAAAATTAAAAGCTTCTGCTCTGTAAAGAGAATGAAAAAGCAATTTACAGTTTGGAATAAAATATTTGTAAAGGACACATCTGATAAAGGATTTTATTCAAAATATATGAACTCTTAATACTCAACAGTAAGAACACAGGTAATCCTGTTTAAAAATGCGCCAAAGACCTCAACAAAGAATGTATACAGATGGAAAATAAACATGAAAAAATGCTCTACATCATATATTATCAGGGAAATGCAAATTAAAATAACAATGAGATACCACTACATACCTATTAGAATGGCCAAAATCTGGAACACTAATAATACCAAATGCTGGCAAGGTTGTGGAACAATGAGAACTCATTCATTGCAGGTGGAAATTTAAAATGGTACAGCTACTTTGGAAAATGGTTTAACAGTTTCTTATGAAACAAAACATACTCCTTGCTCCAGCAGTCACATTCCTTGGTATTTATCCAAATGAACATTGTGTCCAAAACCTATAGTTGGATGTTTATGATGTTTTATTCATAAGCAAACTTGGAAGCAACCTAGATGTCCTTCAATAGTTGAATGGATAACTAAACTGTAGTACATCCAGACAATGGGATATGATTAAGTGCTAACAAAAAATGAACTACCAAAGGCATGAGATGATATGAAGGAACCTTAAATGCGTATTGCTAAGTCTTGAGTAAATGAGTCCCATCAAGTTAGAGAAGTGTGAAACACCATGGGCTTTCCTCAGATCCACTCTAAACGTAGCATTAAATCATGGCTATATAAGTTTAAGGTGATCAGGCAGTAATTGAACTACTACTTTTTTTCTTTTTTGGGGGCGCTGTACTGCATGGCATGTGGGATCTTCTTTCCCCAACTAGGGTTGAACTTGTGCTCCCTGCAGTGGTGATGCAGTCTTAACCCCTGAACCATCAGGAAAGTCCCTGAACTGCCTCCATTTTTGTTTTTTTTAAGATTTATTCATTTATTTCTTTTTAGCTGTGCTCAGTCTTTGTTGCTGCATGAGGGCTTTCTCTGATTGTGGTGAGTGGGGGCTACTCTTCATTGTGTTGTGTGGGCTTCTCACTGCGGTGGCCTCTCTCGTGGAGCACGGACTGTAGGTATTTGGGCTTCGGTAGTTGTGGCTCACAGACTCTAGAGCATGGGCTCAGTAGTTGTGGCACACGGGCTTAGTTGCCCCGCAGCATATGGGATCTTCCCGGACCAGGGATTGAACCTGTGTCCCCTGCATTGGCAGGCAGATTCTTAACCCCTGGAGCACCAGGGAAGCCCCCTGGACTGCCTCTTAAAACACAAATCATTGCTCTTCAGAGAAAGATAATAATACTCAGTTTCTACAGGTAATGTCTACAGTGTCCAGTGTTCAATAAGAAGTTGCTAGACATACAAACAGGAAAATGCAATCCATATTCAAGGAAAAACTCCAAGTCTGTGGGTAAGTTGGCCCAGATTTTGGACTTAGTGATAACGTAGCTATTATTGATAATCTGAAGAATGAAAAGAAGTACAGTGAACAATAAGTAGTCTTAGCAGATAAATAGAAGCTATAAAAAAGAACTAAATGTATAGTCTATATCTGAACAGTATAGGAACAGAAATGAATTTTTCATTTAATACTAGACTGGGTAAAACAGAAGTAGCCAATGAACTTGAAGAGAGTGTAACAGAAATTATCCAATCTGAGCCACAGAAATAAAAAAAAATATTGAAGAAAAATGAACAGAGCCTCAGGAACCTGTGGGACAATATAAAAATTTTTTTTAATATATATGAGAATTGGGCAGAAAAAAAGTTTGAAGAAATAATGGCTGAAAACTTCCTGAATTTGGTGGAAACAAATTAACTGATAGATCTAGGAAGCTCAGCAAACTCTAAGAAGGATAAATATTGGGGGAGAGAGGAGACCTAGGTACATCACAAACTTGTGAAATTTAAAAATGAAAACCTTGAAAGACAGAGAAAAGGAAACTTTGTGTATGAGGGTAAGAAATTCCACTGACTTTTCATCATAAACAAAAATATCAGAACACAATGAAAGATCCTTAAATGTTGAAGCAAAACACCAAGAACTTGTCATCCCAGAATTCTTTATCTAAGGAAAATATCCTGCAAAAATGAGGATGAAATAAAGACATTTTCAAATAGAGAAAAGTTAAGAGAAATTGTTGCTAGCAGAGCTGTATAACAAAAGAATCCTAAAGGATATTCTTCAGGCCAGTGGGAAGTGATACCAGATGGAAACTAGGATCCACAGGAAAAAACGAAGATCACTGGAAATGATAAATAATGGGAAATATAAGAGACTGTCTTTCCTTTCTTCTCATAACTTGCTTAAAAGACAACTAATTACTTAAAGCAAAAATAAAGACCCTGTAAAGTGAGGCTGAGAACGTGTGTGGAAATAAAAAGATAGGACAATACTTGCATAAAGAGTGGGGGGTGAGTGAATGGAATTTTGCTGTTGTAAGATCATTACACTTGTGAAAAACAAGAAATGGGAAATAGGAATGTTGTGTATAAAGTAAGTAAAGGGTAAAGTAGATATAAAATGTCATATATAGAAAGGTATTATATTGACTTTGGTAAGTGAAGGGTGTGGTTCCTATCAATGTTCTACTTATTGCCTAGTAGAATAACTAGTAAAAAAAAAAAATAAGTTTTTATCTAAGAAATCAGTAGAAGAAATAAAATGGAGCGTTAAAAAAATTCAGTTAATCCCAAAAAAGAGAAATGTAAGGAGAAAAAAACAGAAGGGAGAAATGGAAAACAAATGGTAAGACAGTTGACTTCCTTACTATATAAATAATTACATTTAAATGTGAACAGATTAACATTCCAGTTAAAGGCAGAAACCATCAGAATGGTTAATGAAGCAGAATCTGACTGTGTCCTAATATGAGACATATGTATTAAAGACACAGATGGGTTCAAAGTAAAAGGATGGAAAATATATAAACAATAAGCATTTGGTACAGCTATATTAATTTCAGCATATTATACTTCAAGACAGAGAGATTAGAGAGGGTCATTAGAGATTACTTAATGATAAAAGGAGAAATTCACCAGGCAGACATATATAAATGTGTATGTGTACCTAATAACAAAGTATCACACCTCATTAGGCAGAAACTAATAAGACTAATAACTAAAAGTAAACTAGTAAGAAAAGCAATGACAAACCTAGACAGCGTATTAAAAAGCAGAGACATTACTTTGCTGACAAAGGTCCGTACAGTCAAAGCTATGGCTTTTCCAGTAGTCATGTATGGATGTGAGAGTTGGACAATAAAAAAGACTGAGTACCAAAGAATGATGCCTTCAAACTGGTGCTGGAGAAGACTCTTGAGAGAGTCCCTTGGACAGCAAGGAGATCAAACCAGTCAATCCTAAAGGAAATCAACTCTGAATATTAATTGGAAGGACTGAAGCTGAAGTTGGAGCTCCAGTGCTTTGGCCACGTGATGTGAAGAGCAGACTCATTGGAAGACTCTGATGCTGGGAGAGATTGAAGGCAGGAGAAGGAATGACAGGTAAGATGGTTGAGTGGCATCACTGACTCAACGGACATGAGTTTGAGCAAACTCTGGGAGGTGGTGAAGGACAGGGAAGCCTGGCATGCTGCAGTCTGCGGGGTTGCAAAGAGTCGGACACAACTGAATGACTGAATAACAACCAATAAGACTAAAGGGAGAAAAGGACAAATCTACAATCATGTTCAAATATATTAATACCCACTCAGTAATTAATAAAACAAGTCAAAAAATCTGTAAGGCTATAGAAGATCTCAGCAACAATATCAACTACTTCTACCTAACTGAAGTTTATAGAACACTTTACCCAATAACGGCAGAATATGCATCCTTTTAAGTGTAAGCAGCATGTTCATTGAGGCTAATACTAGGCCATAAAATAAGTCTCAATAAATTTTAAAAGATTGAAATCTTAGTATATTCTGTGGTTATGATGGAATTAAATTAGAAATCAATAAGACAGTAATTACAGGTACAGGCAAATTAAAACTTGCAGGCCAAATCCAGCTGGCTGCCTGTTTCTGTAAAGTTTTATCAGAACACAACTATATAAATTCATTTACATATTGTCAGTTGCTACTTTTGTGCTATAATGGAAACATTTAAAAAATTTATTTTTATTGAAGTATAGTAGATTTACAATGTGTTTGTTTCAGGTGTATACCGAAGTAATTCAGTTTTGCATACATACATACATACATATATATTTTCAGATTTTTTTTTCCTTACAGGTTATTACAAAATACTGAGTATAGTTCCCTGTGCTGTAGAGTAGGCCTGGTTGTTTATCTGTGTTATATACTGTAGTGTACATTTGTTAATCCCAAACTCCTCGTTTATCCCTTCCCTCTTCCCCTTTGGTAACCGTAAGTTTGTTTTCTGTGTCTGTGAGTCTGTTTCTGTTTTGTATATAAGTTCATGTTGTCATTCTTTTTACAGTTTCCACATATAAGCAATATATGGTATTTGTCTTTGGCTTACTTCACTTAGTACAATAATCTCTAGGTCCATCCGTGTTGCTGCAAATGGCACAATTTCATTCTTTTTCATGGCTAAGTAATATTCTATTGTATAAATATACCACATCATCTTTATTCATTCATCTGTTGATGGACATTTAGGTTGCTTCCATGTCTTAGCCATTGTAAGTAATGCTGCTATGAACATTGGGATGCATGTATCTTTTCAAATTATGGTTGTATCTGGATATATGCCTAAGAGTGGGATTGAAAAATCATATGGTAACTCTATTTTTGGTCTTCTAAGGAAATTTCATACTGTATTCCATAGTGGATGTACCAGTTTACAATCCCACCAACAGTCTAGATGGGTTCCCTTCTCTCCACACATTGAATAGTTGTGACAGAGACTATCTGGCCTGCAAAGTCAGAATATTTATTTTGTGGCCTTTACAGAAAAGGTTGTTGACTCCTCAAATATTTGTATATTAAACAAGCTCTTAAGTAACTCGTAGATTAAAGATGAAACCATAAGAGAAAACAGAAAATGTTTTAAACTGAATGATTATGAAATGCTATATATTAAAATTTGTTGGGTGCAGCAAGAACAATGTTTAGAGGAAAACTTATAACTTTAAATGACTAGAAAAGAAGAAAGTCTTAAAAACAGTCATCTCCATTTCTACCTTAAAAGACTAAAAGAAGAAGGGTAAATTTAATCCAGAGCAAGCAGAAGAAAATAAATGATACAGATGTGAACAGAAATCAATGAAACAGTGAACAAATAATTGAGAAAATTAAGAAAACCGATATTTGGTTATTTGACAAAATTAAGAAAATTGATAAATTTCTAACAATAGTCATGGATGACACCAAAGACACAGACAACAAAAGAAAAAATAAATTGCATTTCAAACGGAAGCTTTTTTGCTTTAAAGGACACTGTCAACAGCATGAAAAGGCAACCTATGGAAAGGTAGACAGTGTTTGCAAATCATATATCTGATAACAGATTGATATCCAAAATATGTAGGAAACTCCTGCAACTTCCCTGGTGGTCCAGTGGTTAAGACTCTCTGCTCCCAATACAGGGGGTCTGGGTTTGATCCCTGGTCAGGGAACTGGATCCTTCATGACTCTATTAAGAGTTCACATTGCCACAACTAAGACCTAGCAGAGACAAATAAATAAATAAATTCATTAAAAAAATAAAAAAACCCGATTCAGAAATCGGCAAAGGACTTGCATAGACTGTTCTCCAAAGGAGACACACCTAAATGACCAATAAACATGTGAAAACATATTCAACATCACTAATGATTAGAGAAATGCAGACCAAAACTACAGTGAAATATCGTTTCACACTCATTAGGATGGTTATTATCAAAAAACAAAATAACAAACGTTGGCAATGATGTGGAGAAGTTGGAACCCTTGTTGCGTTGCTGGTGGGAATGTAAAATGCATTCTTATGTGCATTCCTAAGTGCACCTGTTGTGGAAAATGGTATGATTTATGAAAAAATTTTAAATTACTATATGGTCCTGCATTTTTACTTCTGGGTATATACCAAAAGGAAGTGAAATCAGAGACTTGAACAGATATTTGTATGTATGTGTTCATAGCAAAATTATTCACCATTTTCAAAAGGTAGAAGCAACCCAAGTGTTCATCAGTGGATGAATAGATGAACAAAATGTGGTATATGTATACAACAGAATATTATTTCACCTTAAAAAGGAAAGGAATATTGACACACACTGTATGGATGAACTTTATATTCATTGTGCTAAATTTAATATTGCAGTTACTAAAGGACCAATATTGTATGATTCTATTACATGAGGTTCCTAGGGTAGTCAAATTCATAGAGATAGGAGGTCGAATGGCAGTTGCCAGGGCCTGGAGAAAGAAGGGGGATGGAGATTCAGTGTTTAATGGGTACAGAGTTTCATCTGGGAAAGATGAAAAAGTTCTGGAGATGGAACTTTTTGAAGAGATTTAGTGCTTTGCTCTGATTAGGTTTTTGCTAAAAATAATGTGACTGGTTTGATCTTCTATCCAGACCACTAAAAAACTTTCTCCATAGTAAGAGAAAGTAGTAAGGCTTTAGTAGTAAGCCTTAGTAGCAAGGGTGTTTTGTGTTCTTATTATTCTGTGTGTTCACTGGAGTAGCACTTTTAATTTCCTTCAAGAACTTTTTCTTTGCATCCATAACTTAGCTGTTTAGTGAAAGAGGCCAAGCTTTTGTCCTGTCTTGGCTTTTGATATGCCTTCCTTACTAAGCTTAATCATTTCTGGCTTTTGATTTAAACTGAGAGATGTGCAACTCTTCTTTTTACATGAACTCTTAGAGGCCATTGTGTACTATTATTATATGTGGCCTAATTTCAATGCTGTTGTGTTACAGGGAAGCCCGAGGTGAGGGAGAGAGGTGGAGAACCGGCCGGTCGGTGGAGCAGTCAGAATACACACAACATTTGTCCGTTAAGTTCACCATCTTATATGGACACTGTGACACCCCAAACAATTACAATAATAACATCAAAGATCACTCATCACAGGTCACCATAACAAATGTAATAAAAATGGGAAAAAACATTTGAAGTGTTGCAGGAATTGCCAAGATATGGCATAGACCCAAGAAGTAAGCAAATACTGTTGGAAAAATGATGTCTATATAGACTTGCTTGATGATGCAGGTTGCCACTAGTCTTCAATTTGTAAAAAGCGCAATACTGCAAAATGCAGCAGTGAAATGAGGTATGCCTGTAATGGGTTGTATTTCAGGTAATTATAGGAATCTTGTCTGTGTGTGGGTGTGAGTGATGATAGCTGTGTAGTACAATTGAATATTGCATGGTGCCCATGTTTCCTAATGGAATACTGATTTAGAGTTCCACAGCAAACTCCAGTAAAATGTTAATTTTGATTTTACTTACACTGCATTTTTGTAACTATTATTTACTTTCTGAATTTATAAGAAGTAGGCAGTGCCTAATTATAAATTTAAAAAATGAAAGTCTGTGAAATTCCGTGAAAGGACTCCATATTTGACTCAATTTGTAGACTATCAGTAGACCACAGATCCTACTTTGAGAATCACTACTTACTGTGAAAGTGTATGTGACGATGGGAAGGATGCAAGGAGCTCTGCTGCTGTCTTGCTGCTCTTCTGCCACTCTTGCTGATCTCATGTTCTAAACACATTGTAGCCACTCTCTTCTAGGTTGCATACCGTTGGCAGGGTCTTCCTGCCTCTTTGGTTTGATGAAAAGTTCTTCCTGCTTCTAATGAGAGGCAGTTTCTGAGGGGATTCCCTAAGCTGGGCCTCTCGTAACCCAGTTCTTTCCTACACACAATTGTCTCAGAATTTGGGGACTTCCCTGGTGGCTCAGAGGGTAAAGCATCTGCCTGCAATGCGGGAGACCTGGGTTCAATCCCTGGGTCGGGAAGATCCTCTGGATAAGGAAATGGCAACCCACTCCGATACTCTTTCCTGGAAAATCCCATGGATGGAGAAGCCTGGTAGGCTACAGTCCATGGGATCCCAAAGAGTTGGACACAACTGAGTGACTTCACTTTCACTTTCACTGGGTTAGGAGGGCTGTAGCAGATTGGAGGATGCTCAGGCACAGCCTCACACCAGATTCTTAATGTATGTGTGTGTGTCTAGTCCACTTACCCTCAGAGAACCCCAGTTCATTACAGAAATCTGTACCTACTTAGACCAAGGTTATGGGCTACCTCTGTTTATCTCTGTAAAGAGGAGGAGGGACTTGCCCTCCCAGATATTAAGACCTTCTTAAAGTCATACTATTAGAAACAATAATGTTGATGCTAGAACAGAAAAAGTGGCCAGTTAATAAAATAGCTCAAACCTACGCATATAGGAATTTATTAGAGCATAAAAGTGACAACATAAAGGAGAAAGGACATACTGAGTTAAAGAAAGCTGTATCCATACCTAACTCCATGTACAAATGTAGACTTTAGATGAACTAAAGATTTACATGTGAATAGGAAAATTAGAATGGTAATAGGAGAAAATGAAAGATTATCTTTGTGACTTAGATGTCAAGGGGAAGGACTAACAAAACCTTTAAAAGCACAACTCATAAAACAAAAAAAATTGATGACTTTGTCTAAATAAAATTTAAAGATTTTTGTGCTATTAAAGACATTTCAGACAAATATAATATATAGATATTATACTGGGTGAAGTAATTTTCACTATTTAAAATTTGTAAGACTTGATATCTAAAATACACAAGGAACTCCTGAAAATCAAGAAGAAAAAGGCAGCAACCATAGTAGAAAGTGGTCAAAGAACTGGAACAAGGAATTTACAGAATAAGAAACTCATGAGGCTAAGCATATGAATAGATCTTCAAACTCTTGGGCTTTGAGAAACATTAAAATTAAAACAAGATATCACTTTATACCTCTTAGAAGTTGGATAATGTCAAATATTGACAGAAATATGAAGATATAGTATCCTTTGCTGGTGGGAACGTAGACTGGTAAAGCCATTCTGGAGCTCAGTTTAGCAGTAATTAACCAACTGAACTATATGTACATCCTTTAGCTCAGCAAATCTGCTCCTTTATATATATTCCATGGAACTTATCAAGTCACAGAATGGAAAAGAATATGTAATATTTGTTTAATATTTAATACAGTAATGTGTTTATATCTGAAATGTATAAACAGTTCCTATAAATTAATGATAAGTTAACAAAAATGGGCAAAAGATTTGAAGAGACACTTTACAAAAGAAGAGATATGAGTGGCCAATAAACACATGAAAACATTCTCAACCTTGTTATTCATCAGGGAAATGCAAATTACAGCTACAAGGAGATAACACTATAAACCTGTGAGAATCACTCAGGTTTTTAAAGAAATGATAACAAAGCACTGGTAATAATAATGAAACAATTAGAATTCTCATATGTTGCTGTTGTGAATGTAAAATAGTGCAACCACTTTGCCAGTCTCTTAAAAAGTTTACATACACCTGCCAAATGACAGTCTTTTCACTCTTGAGTATTTACCTAAGAAAAATAAAAATGTGTGACCACGTAAAGACTTGTACATAAATGTTCCAAGCGGCTTTATTCCCAGGATTCCCAAACTGGAAATAACTCAAATGTCTGTTGGCAGACAAAACGTGGTCTATCCACACCATGATGTACTGTTCAGCAATGAAAAGGAACGAAGTTGATTTGCCCAGTATCACGGATGAACGTCCGACTCATGTCTGAGCAAAAGAAACCAGACACAAAAGCGTACATATTGTATATTTCCATTTATATAAAATGAAAGCTAATCATTAGTAACTAAAAGCAGATCAGCACTCAACTGGATAAAAGATGAAGGGAGTGATGGATTGCAGAAGAACACAGGGAGTTTCTTGAGATTGATAGAAATGTTCTGTGTCTTGACTGTGGTGGTGATTTCATGAATGTATATAACTGTCAGGACTCTTCAAATTGTATTTGAAGCAATTTAAAACTCTTTAAATTGAAGCAATTTATGTAAATTATTCCTAAAGTTGGTATGAAAAAAGTAAATGTACATAAGACATATGCTAAAAGAAGATAAGCATATGTGTGTATAAAACACAATAGAGTGGTTGTCTTTGTAAGTGGAAGGAAATGGGGAAAAGGGAGAATAAAAATTATGATTTGATTTATATTATTTTCCGTAGGGTTCCTTGCAGTTTGTTTAATCTGGGTGGATTAACTTTCTGTATGCCTGTACATTTCATGATAGGAGGATGGTATATTTGAGCATAAGGAAGAAGGCCCTCTAGGGAGCAGAATGGCCACTATGTGCCTTGAAAACCGCAAAATATTGCTGTGAGAAAGGAAGGAATATTGAAATAGAGATACACTATGTTCATGGATCAGAAGACAAGATTATTTTCAGTTTGTTTTAAGAATCAGTGGATTCCTGGGAGTTCCCTGGTGGTCCAGTGGGTAGGCGCTCTCACTGTGTGGGTTCAGTCCCCGGTCTGGGAACTAAGCTCCCACAGGCTGCACAGCATGGCAGAAAAAAAAGTCAGTGGATTCCCAATCAAACTCCCAGAAAGCTTGGTAGATTGTTTTTTGGCAAGGCGAAGGGGGTGGGGGGTGGGAAGAAATTGACAGCTGACTCTAAAATTAAAACGCGTGCGCCTGTAATCCCAGCTACTCGGAAGGCTGAGGCTGGAAGATCGCTTGAGCTCAGGCGTTCTGGGCTGCAGTGCGCTATGCGGTCCGCTGTCCGCACTAAGTTCGGCATCAATATGGTGACCTCCCGGGACCGGGGCCCATCAGGTTGCCTAAGGAGTGGTGAACTGGCCCAGGTCAGAAACTCCCGTGCTGATCAGAGAATTTAGAATAATCAAAACAATTTAAAAAAATAACAAAGTTGGAGGGTTTATACTACCTGCTTTCAAAACTTACTATAAAATTACGATAATCAAGATAAGAGTGGTACTAGCATTAAGATGGCCGTAGATCAGTGAAACAAAAAATAGCCCAGAAATAGACCAACACATATATGGCAAACTGATGTTTGATAAAGGTGCAAAGGCAATTCCGTGAAAAAAGAATAATTTTTTTTCAATAAATTGTAGCAAACAAACAAATCTCAATTGATATGTGCCATACACCTAAATGGGAGTGCTAAGACTATCAAACTCATGGAACAAAATATAGGAGAGAATCTTGAGTTTGGTAATGATTTCTGAACTCGGGCAAGAAAAAAGCACTAAAAAGTTAATAGATTGGATTTCGTCAAAGCTAAAAATTTTTGCTCTTTGAAAAAAATCACAAAAATTTAAAGGCAAGCCATAGACTGGGATAAAACTATATGAATTGATACTTTACCAAAACAGATATGTAGATGTCAAGTAAGCACATGAAAAGATACTCAAAATCATTAGTCACTGTGAGAAAATGGGAAATAAAACCACAACAAGATATTACTCTAAAGCCTTTAGAATGGCTAAAATTAAGAAGATGGACTGTATCAGCTGTTGTCCTGGATGTGGAACAACTGTAACATTTAAACACTACTGGTAGGAATCTAAAGTGATATACAACCACTTTGAAAAACAGTTGGGCAGTTTTTTAAAAAATTAAACATCCACCTTACCATACCTCCAGCCATTCCAGTCCAAGCAAGGTGCAACCATATGTTCATACAAAGACTTGTACATGAATGTTCATGGCAGCTTTACTTATAATAACCAAAAAAACTAGAAATAACTCAAAGATAGGTAAATGGCTAAATTGTGGTATATCTATACAATGGAAGGCTACTCAATATTAAAACAGAATTAACTAATTTTTCCAGCTTTATTGAGACATAGTTGACATATAACATATTGGTTTCAAGTGTACAGCATGACTATTTGATATATGTATATATTGCAAAATGATTATAATAAGTTTAGTTAACATTCATCACCTCCCATAATTATCAAAATGGAATTAACTATTGATATACAAATAACATGGATGAATCTCAAAATAATTGTGCTGAGTGAAAGAAGCCAGACACAAACGAGTACATAGAATATGATTCTATTTATGAAAGACAAACTTAGTTATAGTGATGAAAAGCAAATCAGGGGTAGTATGAAATGGGGTAGGTTATCAGGTGGATTTAAAGGGGCATGAGGTACTTTTGGGCTTGATAGATACGTTCATTATCTTAATTGTGATGATTTTGCAAATATGTGTCAAAATTCATCAAGTTTTATACTCTATATTAATATATGGATAGTCCTTGTATGTTAATTAGACCTCAGTAATAGCTTTTAAAAAATAGAGAAGAAACAGTATTCCTTTGATGACCTTCAAAGGAATAACAAACTTGATAGTTGATTTCTAAAGAGTAGCAATACAAACTGGAAGACAGTGAAGCATTTTACTGTGTTTGAATAAATGTGTCAACCTAGAACCTGCACATGCAGTGAAACCATTTTTCAAGAATGAGACAAACACGGATGAAAGTTCACTACCAATAGTTAAAAGCACTTACAAAATATAAACTTCAAAACAAAGAAAGTGATTCCAGAAGAAGATGCAGAAAGGAATGGTAAGCAAAGAAAATAGTAAACATGTGCGTCAATTTAAGTAAATACTCAACAGCAGTATTGTCCAAATATTTGGCATTATAAAAGCAAAAAGATGGAACCACATTACTAGTTAATAATGGCATATAAGTTGAGAGAAGATGTTGAGAGTTAAACAAGAGTTTCTTGTGTTGTTTGGTAAGAGGGTTAAGTATATTTGATGAGTTTAAGTAAATATGCAGGTAAGATTTCTGGTATAACTACTACACAAATAGAGTGCATAACTTAAAAACTAACAAAAAGAAAAGTGTAATGAGAAGAAAAAAGAAGATAGGAAAGTCAAACAAAAATAATTTTTAAGAAAGAGGCCAGCCCTCAATATCTGAAACGAAAGATTGAATAGTTGGTAATTTAAGCAAGAAGAGTGTGCTTGTAAGATGTCATCTCTCTAAATAAAGCAGAAAGCTATCTTTTGTAGCAGTGGGGTTTTCAGAGTTTGGTCAAGAGTATTAATATCTTCTTATTAATACGATACTGATTGCCTGTTGCAGTGTGTTGACATTTTCACTAATACCGTAAAGTGATGGTAGGTAAAACTGTTCACACCTTTGCACAGATGAAAGCAGTGGCACCAACTGTACTATCAGTTGTTGTATTTTTCATTGCCACACAGAGTAAAAACAAACAAAAAGCTGTTTCAGAAACTGATGAGAATCTGAATTTCTCATATTAAGTTGTAAATTAAAGAGATTTGCAAAATCTAAAATGATGCCACTCTGTTCCTACTATTTGTTTTGAAAAGTTATTTCTTCATAGAATTATATTGTATAATTATATGATAATATATAGTGGGTTTATTATTAATTTTAAATAAATTACTATTTTGAAATTTCTTAGTTTCCAATATATTAAATACTAACGTAGTTATTAACCTAATACACAAATACTCTTTGGAGCCCTCAGTGAGTTTTAGGAGTGTTGAAAAGGGCCTGATACCAAAAGTTTAAGAACTACTGTTTGTTCTGGATCCTTCAGAAGAGAGGAGCTTGGGGATTGGTGGGCTTTCAGAAGGAAGAGTATTTAGGGATTGGTTGCCCATTGTCTGCGGGTTCACAGTTCTCTGAGTAAGACTCACTGATTGGATGATTTTCAGAAGCATAGTCATAGAAGTGAAGCTGCTATTGTTGTCTGCCTTTCAAAAGCTTGTATTGTGGTGTGAAACTATTATTGATTGATTTGGATGGGTTTGAAACTAGTTCTGGTGGTTACTTCTTGCTATAAAAGAGTAATCAGTACTTTCCTAGGTGGTTAGGAACCTTTTATTTTCAGTGGAAAAGACGGGGAAAAATTGAAAACACAACTCTTATAACTCAATAATAAAAAGACAGATAATCCAGTTTTTAAAACAAGCCAAAGATCTGATTAGGCACTTCTCCAGAGATGATATATAAATGGTCAGTAAGCACATTGAAAGATGTACAACATCATCAATATTCACTAGGGAAATGTAAGTCAAAATCACAATATACTGCTTAATACCCATGAGGATTGTTGTTCAGTCACTCAGTCGTGTCCAACTCTTTGTGACCCCGTGGACTGCAGCACGCCAGGCTTCCCTGTCCATCACAATCTCCCGGAGCTTGCTCAGACTCATGTCCTTTGTGTCAGTGATGCCATCCAACCATCTTGTCCTCTGTCGTCCCGTTCTCTTACCTTCAATCCTTCCCAGCATCAGGGTCTTTTCTAATGAGTCAGCTCTTCACATTAGGGCTATAGTCAAAATGACAGCTCATAAGTGTTGGTGATGATGTGGAGAAATTGGAACCCTCCTGCGCTGCTGGTGGGAATAAAAAATGTTGTAGCCACTTTGGAAAACAGTCTGGCAGTTTTCTTAAAAAGTTACATAGAGTTACCATTTGATCCACTCTCTTGAGTGGCCTAAACTCAAGAGAAGTGAAAACATATGTGCACATTAAAACTTGTACACAAACATTCATAGCAGCATTATTCATAACAGCCAAAAAGTAGAAAAACCCAAATATCTATCAACTAGTGAATAGATAAATAAAATGTGTTTTATCTGTACAATAGAATATTATTCACCAATAAAAGGAATGAGTTACTGATACATCCTACAGCATGAATGAAACTTGAAACATGCTAAGTGAAAGAAACCGGTCACATATTGTGTGAAATGTCTAAAACACGCAAATCTGTAGAGACGGAAAATAGATAATTGTTGCTTAGGGCCCCAGGGATAGGAGGATGATAGCTGAAGGGAATAGAGTGATTCTTTCTTCATTGTCATCTCTCAAGGCTGGGTGGACAGTGGGAGAAATCCCCTTCCTGGGAGCTGTACAGCTTTAGCGGTTCATTTTCTGTTGGTGGGGGTTTGGGAGCCTGGGAATTCTTTTAAGATTTAATAACCACAGGCTTTTAAGCAGGCTGGGCTTGGAATTTCTTTAGCTTTACAGTTTCCTCAGAACCTAAGTAGTTGAGTGTAAAAAGAATTTTTTGAGATAATTGTGGGAATATGAATCTGGACTGAGCATTTGATGATACTGACAAATTAACTTGGTTAGATGTGATGACACTGTGATCATGTAAGGAGATGTCTTGGGGTTTTATAATTATGTCTAGACAAAGTATTTAGGGATGAAAGCATGATGTCAGGGACTTGTTTTAAAATAATGCAGCCAAAAAAGAGAGAAGGAAAAGTAAAGAGGGGCTAGGGAAGGCCGGTAAGGAAGAGAATGAAACCAGGAAGCCAGTAGCAAAATGTTTAATTGTTTGATCTATAGGATGGGACCTATATTCTCTCCACTTTTATGTGGTTAGAAAATTTTCATTAAAAAAAAACAAAAAACCTTTCACAGGTTAGTATCCACAGCTGCCAAAGACTCTGATCTTTTGTTTACTGGCCTCTGTGCTCTATCCTTTTTTAGCCCTTGAATTAATTTGTGGATACTTTGTGAGACTTTTTGAAACAGTAGGCTAGGGTGGGAGATGTGCTTAGATGCTCAGTCATGTCCAACTCTTTGCAACCCTATGGCCTGTAGCCCACCAGGCTCCTCTGTCCATGGGATTCTCCAGGCAAGAATACTGGATTGGGTAGCCATGCCCTTCTCCAAGGGATCTTGCTGACCCAGGGACTGAACCTGGGTTTCTTGCATTGTGGACAGATTCTTTACTGTCTACTTCTAATTGTATCTTCTCCTGTGGATTCACTCCAGGTGTCTGGCAGGTAACTATAGGTTGAAAAATGTTTGAGACCATAGTTTTCTCCTGTGAAGTTGCTGCTTGGCAACACCCCCTTAAATCGCTTCAATTTGGGTTACAAATCCTACTATTTATATGCAAGTATAGAGTATATCTATACAGAATATATATATCAAGGGGGGGAGTCTTGTGCGTGTATATTCATATTTATACATACACAGGCATATATATTACATACAGATTTGTGTAAAAATAATTTTGGAAGCATGAGACCCAGTAATGATAACAGGCTGCCTTCAGGGAAGAAAGCTGATAGGTAGGAGAGGATGTGGGATAAAAGAGACAGGATGGAATCCTGGGGTACCAGCATCTAAGGGTTAGCAGCAGGTAGTGACCTCTTACAAAGTCACCCTGAATAACCAGTGTTTCTTACATGTCTAAGAAAGCGTGGGAAGCAACCAAGAAGGAGCAGCCAGAAAGATAGGAGGGAAAGTCAGAGGAAGGAGTTTCCAAAAAGAAGTAGTCCTAAAACTTACATCTGCACTTTGACCCAGCGTTTCCCCTTGCAGGAATCCATCTATAGGTATACGCGCACATTTGCAAAATCGTCTGTGTACAAGATTATCCACAGCAACGTTTGCTTTTTGCATCATGTTTCTACTAGCAGGCGAGTGAAAGCAACTTGAGCATTCACCAGTAGGAGCTGTGGGAGTGCTCTGCCTCTGAATAAGGAGGCTCTGAATGTGCTGGTATGAAAAGAGTTCTAAAATATATTAAGTATGAAAAGCAAGGATTAAGATCCTCAGAATGATTTAAGCTTTTATCATTGTTCTGAAAGGATGTAGCTGATTATTGTATTCTTTATCCTTGTGGCAGAATACTTTCTTTTTTGGCTGCACCCATGCCGTCTATGGGGTCACACAGAGTCGGACACAACTGAAGCGATGCAGCAGCAGCAGCAGCAGCATGCGTGGCTTACAGAATCTTGCTAGTTCCCTGACTAGGGATTGAACCCAAGTCCTCAGCAGTGAAAGCGCAGAATCCTAACCGCTGGACTGCCAGGGAATTCCCCAAAATACTTTTTTATTGTTGTTCCCTGAACTCTAGTGTATTGTTATTCTTATTATGAACTTTCTTATTACAAGCAGTTGTTGGCATAATCAAATTTTTGACTTATTAAATCTGCTCCATTTTGAGCCAATCACAGTTGCCGCCTGCTGTTTTGTTTCTGACTGCCAAGTGCCTTTATATGGTAGTTTAACTCTTTTTGATTAAACTTTGAAATGTTGCAGTCTCCTTGAGCCACAAGAGGGCAGAAGAACCATTTGATTGCCTCAGGAGAGGCTTGCGCTGATCTCCTTTGGCAAAACTGTGCCCGAACTAGTTCTCTCACTAACTCATTCACTAGGCTATGTGCACCTAGAAGGCAGGACTTATGCCTGTCATCAGTGGAGGAGGTGGAGTGATGAGAGGAGAGACCATATGTTTTGGAATCATAGACCTGCCTTTTGCTTTCCTGCCGTCCCGCCTGCAAATTACTTAGTGAACTAGTTGCAGTTCTTAGCCTCTCTTAGAGCTGAATATGCAGGATATATATGTAGTATGCAAGTATATGCAAGACATCCGAAAGCTGAGGCTTCACAGTAAGTGCAGCCTGACTTTAAGCCCCAGCTCTGCAACCCTGGGTAATTTATCTGCTCTGTGAACCTGAGTTTTATCTCCTGCATAACTGGTTAGGGCTTCCCTGGTGACATGGTATTGCATTAAGGATGTAGTGCCTGTCTCAGGTTGGGATCACAGGGAAGTGGCTCTGAGATAAAGATTAGTGTGTGAAAAGCTTATTGTGGAGTGCTTTGGGGATTGACACTCCTGAAAAGAAAGAATGTGAAAAGGAGGAAGAGGAAGCAAGATTATCCAGCGGGAGAAGCTGGGCCATGGTGAGTCCCAGAAAGGGCTCAGGCTATGCCGTGAGGGCAGTGAAGTTGGGATGGTCCTTCTGAGTTAGGGGAGGAGGCTGTGCCTTTATAGTTTCTCCTTGACTAGTCATTGGATGCCACTAGTCTTGGATGAGCCCACCCCAGGAGGAGCATGATCCTGGGCAAAACAGCTCTCTTCTGCCAAGGCCTTCCCTGAAGAGGGATGAGAGCTAGGGGCTTTCTGCCCACCATGATCCCAGCAGCTGGACTAGTCTGTCATTACTCAGGGCGATCTGAGGGGCACCAGTGCCCAAGTCATGCGAAAGGGAAAATAGCTACATTGCTAGTGAAATCTAACAAAAGATAGCTTCAGACAGAATTGCTTGTAAGGAGTATTTAGGAATAACTGTACTTTTTGACAAGTTTATTTATTTTATTTTTGACTATTCGGGCTTGCTGCGCAGACTTCTCTAGTTGCAGTGAGCGAGGGCTACTCTGTTGCAGTGCTTGGACTTCTCATTGCAGTGGCCTCCCTTGTTGCAGAGCACAGGCTCTAGGACGTTCAGGCTTCAGTAGTTGTGGCACACAGGCTTTGTAGTTGCGGCTCCTGGGGTCTAGAGCTCAGGCTCAGTAGTTGTGGTGCACAGGCTTAGTTGCTCTGTGCCATGTGGGATCTTCCCCAGATCAGGGGTCGAATCCATTCCCATGCATTGGCAGGCAGATTCTTTACCACTTGAGCCACCAGGGGAGCCCAGGAATAATTGTTGCTTTTAACTTTGAGTTCAAGATAATATAATTTTAGTTAAGGTAGACCCTTTAATGCTATAGACGATTCCCAAGTTTCAGTGTGTGTTAGTCGCTCGGTCGTGTCCAACTCTTTTTGGGACCCCATGAACCATAACCTGCTAGACTCCTCTATCTATGGAATTCTGTCCATGGAACTCTCCAGGCAAGAATACTGGAGTGGGTTGCCATTTCCTTCTCCAAAGTTTCAGTGGCTTTGCATAAGGAAGCTTCATATCTCTCCTGGCACAGTCTAGTGCGGACCTCTGAAGACAGAGGCAGAGGTTCTGTCCTATCTCATTCATTCAGGAACAGACTGCTTCAGTCTAGTAACTGCCAGCTCCTAGAGCTGGGGGTTCTCCCACTGGGTCCTCTGGTCCAGCTCACAGGGAAGAAACAGGAACATGGAAAATGTACAAAAGGTCTCAGTGGACCAGGCCTGGAGGTGATGTGTTTCTGCAACCCACATTCCACTGACCAGTCCCCAGGCATGTGGTCCCACCTACCAGGGGAGCTGGAAGACTAAAGTAGTGGGGTGCCCAAGAGGAATAGGATGGACGTAGATCTTGCTCACATCCTTGTGGTGGCTGGATTTAGTTACTATTGGTGAATCAAAGACACTTCAAAACTGTTATGTTTTCAATTTCCCAGAGTTACATAATTAAATCACCGTCGTCATTATTTTGTGGCTTTGTTTACCTGGGAGTATTTAAAAAAACTCAAGAAAACAAAATTTTACCAGAGAAAGGATAGAACAGAGCTGAGAATTTAAGGATTCCTTGTTCTGAAAAGGCAGAAAGAGGCAAAATAACTTCAGTTGTGTGTGTGTGTATGTTTAGTGATACAGAAGAAAACTGAGAAGTCTTTCAGTTCAGTTCAGTCTCTCAGTCGTGTCCGACTCTTTGCGACCCCATGAATTGCAGCACGCCGGGCCTCTCTGTCCATCACCAACTCCCAGAGTCCACCCAAACCCATGTCCATCGAGTCAGTGATGCCATCCAACCATCTCATCCTCTGTCGTCCCCTTCTCCTCCTGCCCCCAATCCTACCCAGCATTAGGGTCTTATCCAATGAGTCAACTCTTCGCATGAGGTAGCCAAAGTATTGGAGTTTCAGCTTCAACATCAGTCCTTCCAATGAACACCCAGGATTGATCTCCTTTAGGATGGGTCGATTGGATCTCTTTGCAGTCCAAGGGACTCTCAAGAGTCTTCTCCAACACCACAGTTCAAAAGCATCAATTCTGTGGCGCTCAGCTTTCTTCACCGTCCAACTCTCACATCCATACATGACCACTGGAAAAACCATAGCCTTGACTAGATGGACTTTTGTTGGCAAAGTAATGTCTCTGCTTTTAAATATGCTATCTAGGTTGGCCATAACCTTCCTTCCAAGGAGTAAGTGTCTTTTAATTTCATGGCTGCAATCGCCATCAGCAGTGATTTTGGGGCCCCCCAAAATAAAGTCTGACACTGTTTCCACTGTTTCCCCATCTATTTCCCATGAAGTGATGGGACCAGATGCCATGATCTTAGTTTTCTGAACGTTGAGCTTTAAGCCAGCTTTTTCACTCTCTTTCACTTTCATCAAGAGGCTCTTTAGTTCTTCTTCGCTTTCTGCCATAAGGGTGGTGTCATCTGCATATCTGAGGTTATTGATATTTCTCCCGGCAATCTTGATTCCAGCTTATGTTTCTTCCAGCCCACGTTTCTCATGATGTACTCTGCATATAAGTTAAATAAGCAGGGTGACAATATACAGCCTTGAGATAACTCCTTTTCCTATTTGGAACCAGTCTGTTGTTCCATGTCCAGTTCTAACTGTTGCTTCCTGACCTGCATACAGGTTTCTCAAGAGGCAGGTCAGGTGGTCTGGTATTCCCATCTCTTTCAGAATTTTCCACAGTTTATTGTGATTCACACAGTCAAAGGCTTTGGCATAGTCGATAAAGCAGAAATAGATGTTTTTCTGGAACTCTCTTGCTTTTTCGATGTCTTTAATCCTGTCATATAGCTATGAACACAAACTCTTCTGTCTCCCTCAGCTAAAGCAGGCATGTTGTCCTCGAGGTAACATGAAGGTATTTGGGAGAGATAGGATTACAAGGAAATAATCATACAAGTGGTGCTGATAGCTCTTTGTGGGTTTCATGTAAATGCCACCCAAGCAGCCCTTGAGTTGGAGAGAGCGAAGCCAAGGTAGAGATATCAGTGATTTTTTCTGTCAGTCAACAAGAAGGATTACTGCTGAGAAGTTGATTACTCAGCTTTGTTTGAGGCAGTGTGTGGCACATAGGAAGAGAGGCACCAGGGCCTAAGAGGTTTGCCGACTGAAAGCTGAGGTCATAGAAAGGAACCAAGGATAAGACAGGGCAAGATTAGGTGTTTCAAAGATGAGAAGAGATACATGAAATCATGGAAGGCTTGAGAGAGAGATGGGCTCTGAAGCAGGGACTCTTGACATGTGAAGTAGGACATCTAGGGGCTTGGGGAAAGGTTCCAAATTAGTAGAACATTCACAGTATTTCTGAAGTGGGAGAGACTGCTGAGAGTGCTGTGAAGAATGGCGGGGTGGGTGGATGGTGAGGGGTCACGGGACAAAAGGCTGGAGAGGGAGGGCTGAGTTGGATCACAGAGGCCTTCAGGTGTGCGAGTTTAGATTTGATGCAGCAAGGCCATCAGAGGTTCTTACACTGAATAGAAATGCCTGGAAATGTGGTGTTCTGGACTTGCACGTGAAGGAGGATTAACGGAACCCAGAAGTTTCTTCTGGAATTTCTATTTGAGTACCTAGAATTTTTGTCTTCCTTTATTCCATTAATAAAGTGCATTCCACAGCCATTTAATCATACTTACCAAGCTAGTTACTGGACCAGTCTCCCAAGATCAAAATTAAGCTCTGGGCCCTGCTTTTGAGGATATTATAGTCTTGTTTGGTAAGATATACTTAGTTCATGAGATCTTACGTATGTGAAGATTAAGGGGTGTACAGCTCTGCTTGCAGTGCTTGCCAACCTTTTAAAAAGCCCTCATCCTCCTGTGAAAACATTGAAATCTCAGTCTTTCTCTTTTTTAAAAAAGCTATTTATTGATTTATTTGGCTGCGTCAGGCTTTAGCTGCAGCACAACACAGTCTGTGGAATCTTAGTTCCCCAACCAGGGATTGAACCCACATCCCCTGCATTGCAAGGCAAGCTCTTCACCACTGGACCACCAGGGAAGTCCCTCAGATCTCAATCTCTTTTAATTGATATTTAAAAATAAAATCAATATCATAATTAAAAGTTCAGGGAAATTCTCCTGCCCCTACCGGTCCCCTTGATTATTACCGTTAGACAGGGAGTGGTTAATTGGACACAGAAGTACAGTGTTAGGGGGATGGGTGCAGGAAAGCCTTCATAGAGGAAGTGACTCTCAAGCCTGGGCTTGAAAGATGAATAAGGTGAGAAGTGCATTTTAGGCAGCGAGACTAGCTTGAGTAAAGGGAAAGAACCTGAAGAAGGGCTAAGGGAGAGTCTTGTAAGGCATGCTAAGTTTGGATTCTGTTTCAGGGAAGCCGCTGATGCAAGGATTTTAAGCAGGAGAGAAATGTGGTGGGATTTGCATTTTAGGAAGATAACTTGGCAGCAGTATGGAGGATAGATGGAGACAGAAAGATGGGAGGTAGGAATATCAACTACCACAGCCCTTCACCAAGTGGAGAGGTTCAGGTTTGAGGGGAAGGCCGGGAGAGTCTGCACCGTGGAGGGGAAACCTGAGCTGAATAGAATAGGAAGCACAGAGAATAGCAGTGGAGACTTATAGCAGCGGGAAGATTACGGGCAAAGGCTCAAAGTATGAAAGGGCATGGCATGTTTGGAAAACTGTGGGAAGTCTCATACGGCTAGTTTGTAGGATATAATTGGGATTATACTCAGTGGGTAGACAGTGATTCAGGTCACATTAAAACAGTTAGACCTTATCAGATAAATGAAGAAGCCACAGACCACACATGAAACAAGTTCCAACAAGTCAGCAAGGGTTGATAACGTACAGAACAAATTCTCTGGCCATAGGAAACTAAATTAGAAATCAATAAAAGAAATATAACTAGAAGATCCTTTTATGTTTGGAAATTAAAAAGGAACTTACAGTCATTGGATCAAAGAAAAACAGTCATAATGAAAATTGGAAAATAGTTTGAACTGAATGGTATGGAAAACACTACATGTTATAACTCGTATAATGCTATTAAAATCAAGCTTTGAGAGAAATTTGTAGCCCTAAAGGCATATATTAGAAAAAAAGCATCAAAGACTGAAAAATCTCAACATTTATTTTAAGAGGTTAGAAAACATATCATATAGCAAATTAGACCCAAAATAGGAAAACAAAATAATAAGAGTTTGATGTAGAAAAATTTTACAGCATAAAGTATTAACAAAGCCCAAATTTGTTCTTTCAAAAGATTAAAAAATTGACAAACCTCTGGCAAGACTGATCATGGAGGAGCAGAGGATTGTGTGAGTGTGTGTGTGTGTGTGTGTAAGCACCAGTGCCAAATGAGCAACATCAGGAATAGGAATGGCCAGGACAACAATGAAGAAGCTACAGACATTCAAAAGACAAAAAGAGGATATTGTGAGCAATTTTATATCGAAAGTTTTGAGAATTTTATGAAAATCAATTCTAAAGTAATATAGCTGACCAAAACTAACTCAAGAAGTAATGAAAACCTTAAAATCCTATAAACATAAACCAATGAGATAAAAAAATAATTGGTTTATTGTTAATTATTTAATAATAACCAAAAGTCTTTCCATGAAGAAAACCCAACAAAGACAAGACAGGAAAATTACAGATCAAGCCACTTAAAAATAAGGATGTAAAATTCTTGAAGAAAAAATTTTTAATTAATTAATTAATTTTAATTGAAAGATAATTACTTGACAATATTGTGGTGGTTAGCAAATCCCACAATATATAAAAAAGAAAATACATCATAATCAAGTTGGGCTTATCTTAAGAATATACATGGCTGATTTAACATTACAGAAATTCATCAATGTGATTAACCACATTAATAACTTAAATAGATTTAAATAGATTAAAAATAAAAATTGTATTATTTCAGTAGATACAGAAAAAATCAATAAAATCCAACATTCACTAAGGCTAAGACTGCTTAGCAGAGTAGGACTAGTAGAGAACTTTAACCCGAAAAAGGGTATCTATCCATAAAAGCTCCACATAAAACGTATTATTTAATAGTGAAATTTTGAAGGTTTTCTTTTCAAGAGCAGAAACAAGACAAGGACCAAACATAACTCTATCAATATTGAGCTGGATGGCAGTGCAGTGAGGCAAGGAAAAAAAATGGTGAAAATCTATTCTGAAGAAGTAATAGGATGGGGTGAGGGCATAGGTTTGAAAGAAACTTAGGAAGCCTTGTCTGACTTAGATGCATGTATTTATTTACTTTGTTGATTAAATATATTACCTGGTAGATAGTGTTGGATAGAGGAGCCTGGTGTGCTAAGTTCATGGGGTCGCAAAGTAAGACATGACTTAGCAACTGACAAAAATTCATTGGTCAAAACTCTTCAAACTGAACGTTTTAAAATGGGTGCAATTAATGTTATGTAATCATACCACAATAAAACTAATTTTTAAACATCTTTTAAAAGATATATATATATGTATATATACAGATAGATTACCTGTTAATGCTACCAAGTCCAAGCTCATGCTGCTCACCACAGGATAGGCCAATAAATCAAGAGATGAGTTGTGGGGCAAGGAATAGTGACTTTACTTGAAAAGTTAGCAGACAGAGAAGATGGCAGACTGGCGTCTCAAGGAACCATCTTACCTGAGTTAGAATTTTATACTAAAAGGGAAAGGGGCTTGGCTAGTTATTGCGGACTTCTTGGTGTAGGAATCCTTTTTTCCTGCAGCTGTACAGGCAGGTCTGGTCACAATGTTCCTATAAACCTCCAACATGACAAATGTTAGTCTCTGTTCTGCAACTTTTTATCTCTGTATGAATGGGAAAGTGTTATACCTTTAAAGTCAGAGCCTTGAGAATGGGCTATCAATCCTGTGGATTTCAGGCTATAGGCAACCTTCTTTTGGAAAAGGTGCAGAGCCAGCGTGTCTAAGCACAGGGTTAGTGCTAAAGGAATAGGTCCAATGTGGAGTCAGTTTGTTCTTCTCTGTTACAGAAATGGGGAAATAGGAAGAAGTTGAAGCAAAGGAAAGGGGTCTAATATTTATTCAGTACTTATTCTCTGAAAGTTCTGGACTAGATGCTTTCACATATTTAGCTATTTAATTCATACCTTCTCTTCACTGTCTTGAAAACTCATGCAATTGATGATAGGGAAGCTACATGAGAAAAAGGACATATATTTGCATAAATTTATCTCCCTTGTTAAATACTAGTTCAAGCTAAGTGAACTAGTGAGAAGTGAATGTAAAACTATACTGATTAGCTCAGTGTCAATATGGGACCAAGATTTTAATCTTTCACTCCCGGGGGCACACAAACTATGACTTGAAAGCACATAATAAAAAGATTTTTTTTACATGGGAATATGTTGGGGTCCTAGAAGCATGGTTTGGGTAATCACACAGAACATCTCTAGACAGAGTCTGTGTAAGATATGACAGAGGGGGGCAGGGTGGGGTGAATGGGGGAGAGCTGGAGGGGAAGAGAGAGATCTCTGCCTCAAGTGTACAGCTGTATGTAAGGAATAACCAACACAAACAGAGCAGATTTTTAAAGTATTGACACAAGGAGTGAGGTACGACCCTATTATGACTTATGAGATAGACAAAAACATAGTGAAAGGGAACATCCTGTTCAAAGACCACATTTATTAGAGAAAAAGCCGTCCTGTAAGTGACACAAGAGAGGAAAATTACTGGGACAGTTTATCGATTGACTGTTAATACAAAAAACAAAGTGTCTGATGAAATGTTGCCTGGCTTCTCATTGCTTAGAAGAAGAAATTATTTCAATTTAGCAAACACTTCAGAATTCCTTCTGCATGCCAGACAATTTGCCAAGTGCCTGGGATGCTTAAACAAGTTCGATCTCCAAGCTGGAAGGAATCTCTGAGCCCAGAACTCTAGCAGAAAGTGTCCAAAGCTTCCTTGCATGGTATACAAAGGCCTTCTGTTTTGATCTCCAACCATCTTTGCAGCCTCATCTGCCAGAGTGAAAACATTATCATCTATACTGTTTCAGTGCTCTACATCCTTATCTGCCTTAATCATATCTGCAGTCTTCCAGTTATTTCCAGTTGCCAAGTCCAGTGGAATTCTTTTGTCCCTTATCAGCTGTTTCTCACCTTCAGTTATATTCCTCTCTCTGACATTTCCACTTTCCACTTTTTCCTGGCTCTTTTCCTTTGGACAATAACATGTTCACTTATTTACATACACATAAAAATTGTGAATGTATTTCAGTGCATATAGTAAGTCTTGAGTCTGTCTGCAGTAAACAGGTTGGTTTAGAATTAACATGAATTAGGAGTCTCTTTTCCATCTACTATAAAATTGATTCTTAGAAATTATTGTTGTTGTTCAGTTGCTAAGATGTGTCCTTCTCTTTGCGACCCCATGAACTGCAGCATGCCAAACTTCCCTGTCCTTCACTATCTCCCAGAGTTTGCTCAAAGTCACGTCCATTGAGTTAGTGATGCCATCCATCTCATCCTCTGTCGCCCCCTTCTCTTCTTGCCGTCTATTTTTCCCAGCATCAGGATCTTTTCCAATGAGTTGGCTCTTCGCATCAGGTGACCAAAGTATTGGAGCTTCAGTTTCAGCATCAGTCCTTCCAATGAATATTCAGGGTTGATTTCCTTTAGGATTGACTGGTTTGATCTTGCAGTTCAAGGGACTCTGAAGTCTTCTCCAGCACCCCAGTTCGAAAGTATTTATATTTAAATAAATGAGACTGTTGGGCGATATCTTTTGGGGAAAACACTTTTGATTCGGTGATCTAAAAATTGAACCAGAACTCAGAAATTATAGTTTTTAATAAAATTTTGTGTGTATGCATCATTATAAAATAAGGCTCATTATAGAATAAATATTTACAATTTTGTCATTCAGAGGCAATCTGAGGTAATTTTTGTTTTGTCTTCCCCTGAACTTTTCCCTAGCTTTTTTTCTTTGTTGTACACACCTAATCACATTGGTGTATAGATACCATATATTTTTTAAAGTTTCTAATTGTGTAATTTAAATGTTATAGCATTAATAGTCTGAAATTAGCCTGGAGAGCTACAGTCCATAGGGTCACAAAGTTGGACATGACTGAAGCAACTTAGCACGCAAGCATGCACGTAAGGTCACAAGGCATTATGTAATTCAGTTATTCATACATGTTAAATATGAATACATGCTCATTTAAACACCTTCAATAAACAAGTAGAGTAAAAAATATGATTTATCCATCACACAATCCCAATTTTAAAAGTCTGGGAATATGGAATATATTTCCATTTATTTAGTTCTTCTTTGAGTTCATTTATCAGGGTTTTGTTTGTTTCCTCATATAGAACTTACATATTTTGTTAGACTCATAGCAAAGTATTTTATTTTGGGGATGCTGCTGTAAATGGTATCGTGTTTTTAATTTCAATTTCCAGTTGTTCATTGCTGGCTTATAGGAAAGTGATTGACTTTTGTACATTCAGCTTGTATCTGACAACCTTTTTATAATTGCTTATATCCTCATCTGCCTTAATCAGATCTTTACTCTTCCAGTTAGTTTTTTAATAATTTTTTTGGATTTTCTACATAGACAGTTGTGTCATGTGTGAACAAAGACAGTTTTATTTCTTCCTTTCCTATCTGTATAGCTTTTATTTCCTTCCCTTGTTTTATTGTACTTGCTAAGACTTCTAGTACAATGTTGAAAAGGAGTGGTCAGGTGGGTCAACCTGGCATCATTAGTGGAAAAGCTTCTATTTTCTCACCATTAAGTATGTTGTTAGCTGTGAGTCTTTATAGATATACTTTATCAAGTTGAGGTAATTTCCTTCTAATCCTAGTTTACTGAAAGCTTTTATCATGACTTGGTGTTGGATTTTGTCAAATACCTTTTCTGCATCTACCGATATGATCATGTGATTTTTCTTCTTTAGCCTGTTGATGTGGTGTGTTACATTAACTGATTTTGAATGTTGAATCAGCCTTGCATACTTGAGATTAATCCCACAATCATGGTGTATAATTCTTTATATTTGCTAATATTTTACTGAGGATTTCTGCATCTATGTTCTTGAGAGATATTGGCCTGTAGTTTCCTTTTCTTGTAATGTTTTCATCTGGTTTTGGTATTATGATAATGCTGGCCTCAAAGAGTGAGTTAAGAAGTATTTCTTCTGCTTCTGTCTTCTGAAAGAGATGATGGGGGATTGATTTAATTTCTTTCTTAAAATTTGGTAAAATTTACCCTGAACCCATCTGGGCCTGGTGATTTCTGTTTTGGAAGGTACTGATTATTGATTAAGTTTATTTAGTATGTAATGGCCTATTCCAATTGTCAATTTCTTTCTGTCTGAGTTTTGCTAGTTTGTGTCTTCAAGGAATTAGTCCATCTCATCTAGATTATCAAATTTATGGTCATAGAGTTATTCATAGTATTTCTTTATTCAAAAGTAAGTTGCAGAGTTTTTGATACTTTCTCTTAAATACCTCAGCTTCCACCTGCTAAAAATAAGGACATTCTATTACATAGTCATAGTACCGTTACACACTTAAGAAAACTGACTTATTAATTCTCATATTAATTACTTAATAATTAACTTAGTAACAAAGGAAGGAAACATTCTGAGGGTCAACACTTTAACCAAATGATCAAATTTAACATACCAATGTGATAGTGAGACTTCCCTCATAGTTCAGTTGGTAAAGAATCTGCCTGCAATGCAGGAGACCCGGGTTCAATTCCTGGGTTGGGAAGATCCCCTGGAGAAGGAAATGGCTACCCACTCCAGTATTCTTACCTGGAGAATCCCATGGGCAGAGGAGCCTGGCAGGCTACAGTCCATGGGGTCGCAAGAGTTGGACACGACTTAGTGACTGAACCACCAATGTGATAGTCTGACATTATATGCCTTCTAATGTGATGCAGTAAGAAACACACATCACTTTCAGGGTGTTTATGCCAAAAATGTTTAGTCAGTCTAATTGTGAGGAAATATCAGACAAAAACAATACGTAGGACATGCTGTAAGCCAAAAAAAAGTCAATTACATTTACAGAAAAAAGTAAACAAAGACGGAGGAGGTGGGTTAAGAAGCTGAAGAGATAAAATAGCCAATGCCAAGGGCAGACTTTGACTGGAACCCAGATAGAAGGGAGAAAAGTCCTAAAGCACATTTGGGGAACAATTAGGTCAATTTTAATATCTCTATGTATGATAATATTGAATTCTTGTTATTCTTATAATTCTTATCATATAAAACAAGGTTAATAGTGGTGGCGATTCAAAGTTGTGTTTGTTGTTGTTGTTATTTTTATTCTTATTTCTCTGATCAAATAGGACTGTATAGCCTATAATGTATTTTAATAAAAACGAAAGCTGTTTTCTATCCCATTCCCTTGTGGAGAGTTTTGCAGTGAACATTTCCAGACAGCTTCACCTGCTATATATATGTGTGTGTATGTTTGTGTGTGTGTGTGTGTTTATGTGTGTGTATGTGTGCAGGTGTTGTATCAGCTGGCTTCCTAGGTGGCACAGTGGTAAAGAATCTGACTGCCAGATCTGTGCCAGTGCAGGAGATGCAAGATTCGCAGGTTCGATCCCTGGGTTGGGAAGATCCCCTGGAGTAGGAAATGGCAACCCACTCCAGTATTCTTGCCTGGAAAATTCCATAGACAGAGGAGCCTGGTGAGCTACAGTCCATGGGGTCGGGAAGAGTCAGATACAAGTGAACACTCATACATGGGCTTCTCTCTCTGGCAGATTCAGGACCTTTGCATTACTTATCAAAAACTGGATTTCTTAGGATAGGAGCAGAGAAAAGACGAGAGCAGTGAAGGATAAGTATGAGATAAGCTCTGTGAGGAGCAATAAATTACTCATCTCTTTGAGAGAGGAGGAACCTAGCATCCTATGGATATGCAAAAATACAGACTTCTAAGAACCTGTAGTTAGAAATACTGTGAGAGGGAAGGTAGGAAGACTATCCCACTTTGAGATGTTCCCTCACAGTGTAGCTCTAAAGATGTTTTCTCCTGTATCTCCATCCTCTGCTTCTGATTATGTTCAGCCCTGTCTGCCTGATTCTTTTATATTCTCTTCCCTAATTTTAGAGTGAGAACCAGCTAACTTATTCCTTGAGTGCTTTGGACACCACTTTATAAAGATAATTTGTTACCTTGCTGAATGAAGAAGCACCCTTCTCTATTGCCAGAATTTGCCTATTATTCAACAGAAGCCGCAAATAATTTTTATGTGAAATCTCATGTCTTATGAATGTTAATAAATTTAAAACTTTTCATGCACTCTGTGGGCTAAATGTAACACAAATTCGAACCTCCAGTTTGCAACATCTGCTTGAGGGAACTGGGAAGTATAGGTAGAGGAGAATTCCAAGCCAATAATTAGGGAAAACTCCCTTCTTGTGCAGCCCTAAAGTTAAAAAATAAAAAAATTAAAGTTACTGAGTAAAAGACTCAGAATACTAAAGACAGAAACCAGAAGAGGTATATATGGATGTATATATTTGGCTGCACTGGGTGTTCGTTGTGGCATGTGGGGTCTTCGTTGCAATGCATGGCATTTCTCCAGTTGTGGCACACAGGCTTCTCTAGTTGCAGCTCACGGGCTGTAGAGCTCACAGGTTCAGTAGTTGCATCATGGGGGCTTAGCTGCCCCACGGCATGTGGGATCTTGGTTCCCTGACCAGGGATGAAAGCCAGGGATGGAAGCTGTGTCTTCTGCATTGGAAGGCAGATTCTCAACTACTGGACCACCAGAGAAGTCCCAGGGGCTTTTGTTTTTTTAACCAATTCCTTTTCATTTTCTGCTTTAAATATTACTTTCACTGATTTCTTAGCCCTCTAATGGTGTAGTTTTTTTTTTTCCCCCTTGCTTTCATTTAAAAAAATCCAAACAGTAAATTTCCCTCCGTTTTATAAGTGGCAAGCAAAGGAAATTTGCCCACAGTCAGCCTCCATGATCACAGGGGTCTGTGTTTCCCTAAAGATGAGGTGTTCTGCCTTCCACTTTTATTTTTTAAGGTAACAACTTTCTTAAAATATAATTTATATACCACATAATTCTCCCACTGAAAGTACAAAATTCAGTGGTTTTAAGTATATTCATAGAATGTACAAATATCACAATTAATTTTAGAATATTTTCATTACACCAGAAAGCCTGTACCCATTTGCATTTAGGCTCCATTTCCCCCTAACCACTTCTAGGCCTAGGCAGCCACAAATCTACTTCTTATCACTGTAGATTTGCCTGTCCTGGACATTTTATATAAATGGAATCATATATTGTGTTACCTTTTGTAACTGGCTTCTTTCACTTTACATTCAAGATTCATCCATGTTGAAGCATGTATCAATACTTCATTCTTTTTTATGATGAAATAATATTCCATTATGGATATACCACATTTTATTTATCCTGTCAACTTTAACAATATAATAGCCAGTTATTTTGCTAGCAAAAGTGAGTTTACATGGGAATAGTGGAGAACTTTGCAACTTGGGAAATGTAAGCTATGGTAAACCATAGGCAAATCCAGAGAAAGAGGAAGGGGGACTTGTTTTTATAGGGAAAAGAAGGGGATTTGGGAGGGGCTGTGATAAACAGAGAGTCCATTGGAGGAAGCTGGGAAGCCAGAGTGTAGAGGCTTCTGATTGGTTGGACTGCTACAGTCACTGATTGGCTGGACTGTCCTGGAGTGACATTTTCTACTGTTTCTGGATAGTAAAGTAGAGACAGCTCTCTGTTGGAGATCTGGCACATCTTTTACTGCTTGAAATCATTGAGGGTACATGGTAGGATGTGAGAGCTCCTCCTACAGGCCTGTCCTGACTCCAGTTTTAGCTGAGATTTCTTTAATTCCACATTTCCACCTTTTGCTTAAGCTCTTTCCTTAAAAGCATTGCTGATCAAGAGTCAGGATTTCCACACGCAGTAATTTATCCCTCAGACCTTCCCTGGTTGTCATATTTCATGTCAGAGAGAAGGTACACAAATTGGAAACCTCAGGAGGCCACATTTGGGTAACTCTCAGGAATTTCTCGTTATAAGTCCATATTTAGTCAAGATTGTAAGTATTGTAAATTATCTTGAGACCCTGGGCTAGCATCATCATATTAGGCATGTCATTTTTTTTAAAGGTTTGATAAGTAATAGAGGTAAAACTTAGCAAATATACAAAACAGAATTATAAACAGCATTATAAATCCAGTTTTCAAGATGGTTCTAAACCAGGAGCTCAGACCCAAAGGTAGCCAGTTGAATAAATCAGAAGACAGTGGGTTGTTGGGTGAAATGTGCTATAACTAATATGCTTGATCTTTAATTTTGTGTAATTGGGCCTCTGCTTCCCCAGAGGCATGTCCCCACATTTAATAAGAGGTGTTGGCTATTGTGCGGATACCGCCTTGTTCAGCAAGTAAGGAATCAAAGGCTATGTGGTGATCGAAAATCACCTTGGCCAATGAGTTAGGTGAACATTGCTGAGCTGAAACTGTGTTGGCTATGGAGTCAGCTAACTCCTAATGTCAGGGAGAGATTCCTGATTATTTGTTCATTGTCACTCCAATCATAGGAAGAAAACTCTCCCTACATAGACAAAACCAGAATCTTGCAAGCTTCCTGGAAGTTCTTCCTTAAGGTTGTTGTAAAGGCTTAGTAGGATGGACCAATGAGAGGCTTCTGTTTGGTTATGTAGGGACAACAAGATAGTGAATATAGCAAGGGTACACAATCGTCATATTCTCCAGCTATCAAGACAATGAATCGCTCAAGCTTAAAGGTATTCCACAAACTTCCATATATGAAGGTATAACCAGAAGATATGATACTGCTACTGCTAAGTCACTTCAGTCGTGTACGACTCTGTGCGATCCCACAGACGGCAGCCCACCAGGCTCCGCTGTCCCTGGGATTCTTGAGGCAAGAATACTGGAGTGGGTTGCCATTTCCTTCTCCAATGCATGAAAGTGAAAAGTGAAAGTTAAGTCGCTCAGTCATGTCCGACTCTTAGCGACCCCATGGACTGCAGCCTACCAGGCTCCTCCGTCCATGGGGTTTTCCAGGCAAGAGAACTGGAGTGGGGTGCCATTGGGACTCCCACATAAACAATAGCATCTATGGGGTTATTCACTGAAATAGGGGCATTAGCATTACTTAACCAAGGCTCACACATAAGGTTGTTACACACCAAGAGGATACTTAGACATAGAGATGTGTCAGCAAATTTATAAATGATGTGACTTACACTAGCAACTTCATAGAACCTTTCGTACAAATGTTTAGAAGATCTTGTTTTTCCATCCCAGGGTTGAGTCAAATTGAAGCAGGGAGTAAGTTTAGGCAGGTTTAGCACACTGACTTTATGAAATGGGCCCCGGAAACAATTTGGACAAACAACAGCATTTGGAACCCCAGTAAAATCTCTTATAGGGTTAACCAAAGGGTCTTTGCCACCTTGGATGAACTGATGTTTTCAATGGCAAGTCCAGCAATCAGAGAGGTTCCCCCTTTCACAAGGGACTGGGAAATAAAAATAAGGGCATTGTCCTTCTGTGGAAGTGAGGGAGAAAACAAGGTGAGAGACAGTACTGAAAGAAAGGTACACAGGCTTAGTCCAGACATCCTGGGAAAGCTGTCAGCCTCAGATATTGTCTGCTTCAGATCCTGATGCGCTTTATCTTCATGTCGCCAGATGGTCCAGTTGGGATTCAATGCCTGCTTTAAATGTGATGTGTAGATCCAGGAGTCTACTTCTTGGAGTTTAGCAGTACAAAGGTTAGTTAACAATACCTGATGCGGCCCTTCCAGTGAGGCTGGAGAGAGTTCTTTTAAAGGTGCCTCTTCTGGTATACAAAATGTCAAGGTTATAGAGTGTGATATGTGGGGTCTTTGTTTCCTGGTAATGTGCTGCAGAAAGGGGGCTCTACTAGAGCACGGTTATTTTTAATAGATGTAATTAGACCTTTACAATACAGAAGTATGTTTGTCTTTATCAGTTGTGGATTGACAGGAGCGGGAGCCAATTGCTGCTGACATCCTGTTACTAGAACAGACTCCCATTGAAGTTATATAGATATATACTTTGTCATGAAAAACAAGAATATTTAATAAGAATTTCAGAATTTAGGGGAAATCAGACAGGGAGAAAAAGATAAATGCTTCAATCTTTGTGGCCAGCATACACTTTATCAAATTGCTGTGAGTTATAGATAACTAAAAGCAGAGGAGAAAAATAATCTCTTTACACCTGGAAAACAAAACATTAAAGCAGTTTGTTTTCCATTAGTTTTAGAAATCCTTACCCAGTTCAGACATATGATCTTAAAGTTGTCAAAAACCCATATTCCAGAGTACCTGTCAGAGCTTTAAAGAATCTCTTTAAAGAAAAAACATATTTGCAAAAGCATTAAAGTAAAGCGGTAACTGCCTGTCACTGACAAAAAGACATGCGATTTTCCATGGACCCTGTGAAAGGTCTCAGGCTTAGCTCAGGGTCAGAAAGACTTCATTTAGAACTTGCTTTTCGGGAAGTTTATACAAAATATCAAAATGTTTTGGACATTTGATCGAACAGGATCATAGATTATCATGAAATGATAATTATCTGTTGGATCAAAGTAACAGTAAGTAACAAATTTCAAAGGCAAATACAAAAAGTTACATAGCTGTAGGCAAAACTTAGTTCTTTTCATATTGAAAAGATTCCATCTTCTTTAAGTAATCAGAGACCAGATTAAGACACTATGAAGCCTAGGAAAGAATTTTGGTAAAACATGAATCTTTGTTTTCTAAGCAGATTACCTAGAGGTTAAAAAAAAAAAGAGCAGGCTACTTAGTCCAAGAAAACTTTACCCTTTTAAGAGATTAAAAACCAAATTCATTTTGGAGCAGTGTATTTTTGATATTTAAGTAAATTCATTTTAACTTAGCCAGCTTGATCACATATAAAATTTATTTTTCAAAAAAATTTTCCCCATAAATCTTCTACAGCTTACTTTTCATTTAGCTTTTGTCCTATTTTTTGTCTTTCCTATTCTGAATTAGCTTCACTTTACGACAAAATTACATTCTTTCCCTCAATAAAATCCATTTCCACTCTTCTACCTTTTCTTACCAAAAGTGAAAGTGAAAGTCATATCTGACTCTTTGCAACCCCGTGGACGATATAGTCCTTGGAATTCTCTGAGCCAGGATACTGGAGTGAATAGCCTTTCCCTTTTCCAGAGAATCTTTCCAGCCTAGGGATCAGACCCAGGTCTCCCACATTGCAGGTAGATTCTTTACCAGCTGAGCCACAAGGGAAGCCCAAGGGTACTGGAGTGGGTAACCTATCCCTTCTTCAGCGGATCTTTCTGACCCAGGAATCGAACCAGCATTTACCAAAAGCACCTGTCTTACTTGTGTTGCGTGTATAGTTGTTTCCCCTAATTATTTCTGGTTCAGTTCAGTTCAGTCGCTCAGTCGTGTCCGACTCTTTGCGACCCCATGAATTGCAGCACGCCAGGCCTCTCTGTCTATCACCAACTCCCGGAGTCTACCCAAACCCATGTCCATCGAGTCAGTGATGCCATCCAACCATCTCATCCTCTGTCATCCCCTTTTCCTCCCGCCCCCAATCCTACCCAGCATTAGGGTCTTTTCCGATGAGTCAACTCTTCGCATGAGGTGGCCAAAGTATTGGAGTTTCAGCTTCAACATCAGACCTTCCAATGAACACCCAGGATTGATCTCTTTTAGGATGGATCGATTGGATCTCCTTGCAGTCCAAGGGACTCTCAAGAGTCTTCTCCAACACCACAGTTCAAAAGCATCAATTCTGCGGCGCTCAGCTTTCTTCACCGTCCAACTGTCACATCCATAGATGACCACTGGAAAAACCATAGCCTTGACTAGACGGACTTTTGTTGGCAAATTAATGTCTCTGCTTTTAAATATGCTGTCTAGGTTGGCCATAACCTTCCTTCCAAGGAGTAAGCGTCTTTTAATTTCATGGCTGCAATCACCATCAGCAGTGGTAGCTTTAAACAATTTCAAGTAGTCTGTATGCACTAATGAATATATTTCATAATTCCTAAAAATGTATTTTCCTCAAGAAATTTTCCAACGTGGTATGTTTACCAATAGACCCAAATATCTTTAGTTCCTTTGTAAAGGAAGCCAAAAGTAGGTAAACCTATTTTAAGTAATGTTCTAGTATTTTGATCTTATTTGGGAATGATTTAGATATTTAATGACTGCCTATTATTTAATTTAACTTAGCAAAACTATAAAGTTTCAGGATGCCAAAAAGATTTGGGGAAACTATTTCAAAGATTTACCCAGAAATCTATATCTCATTCACATACTTTCAATTCACTTGTTTTCAACATTCATGAAAAACTTTATCATACCATATATTGCTCACAAATTTTGTAATGGAGATAACTTGAATTTATCTGACCAGTAAACCAGGTAGAATAAAAATTGTATGCCTGCATTAGTTTCAACACTGGTAATTCCAAGGACATGCCTGTTTTAATTAAACCAGTGCCCCCAAACTAGCTTTCAAACTGTATCATGTAAACCCAGAAAGTCTCTGTTATATTTTATTTCATTTAAGTGCTCATTTGTTTGTTTCTTTTGCTTTTTTTTTGTTTTTAAGCCAATTAAATAAAGCTCTTTTTGAATTAATTTTAGCAATACTATCCAGAGGTAGAAAAGAAAAAAAAAAATACCACACTTATATACATACATATATAGATACACTGGTGGCTCAGAGGGTAAAGAATCTGCCTGCAATGCAGGAGACCCATGTTCAACCCTTGGCTCAGGAAGATCCCCTGGAGAAGAGAGTGGCTACTCACTCCAGTATTCTTGCCTGGAGAATTCCACGGACACAGGAGCCTGGTAGGTTACAGTCCATGGGGTTGCAAAGAGTCAGACAGGACTGAGCAACTAACACACACATATAGATACACATGAGCGCACAGACTGATGCAAATGGGGAACTTATAGTTTTATTTAAAATGTTAACCATGCCTCAGGTACAAAAATTCAAAACTCAAAAGACTAGTTTGATCCAAATTGTTTTTCTGGCATACTATAAGGATCCTTTTAGAACTGTTTTTGGAGTGAAATTGTATTTTAGAAACTTCTGCATATCAATCAAAGAAGGCAGTCTGTTGTCTCCTGAGTGGTGTGGAGTTCTCTCTGTTAAGATTTCCCGTTAAGATGGCCTTATTTAAAACAAAGGTCGAACCTTTTGAACAGGATAGTTGATCTACCAAAAAACTTCACCAACCAGATGGAAATAGAAAACAAAATTTCCCCTAAGAGTTTTGGAGTCTATTTGTCTATTTTCAAAAATATAGGACAATTGCTGTTTAAATCTTTCCTTTTTGTTGTTTATTTGCTCCAATTGTCTTAGAAACAGTAATTAGGGGTTTAGACTTTGGATTCTCAGAGGGTCTGAGTTTTTAAAGGGGCAGGTTTTTGCAGAGGAGAGAGGAAGATGACACTGGGGTCAGAGCATGAGCACGAGATGGCTGTCAGGGTGGAGGCTGAGACAAGTGGGTGGAGAGGACACAAGATGGTCCAAAATCAGAAGCGGGGGGAGGGGAATACAAGACTTTGAGGCTCTGGGAGATTTTTTTTTTTTCTTTTTTGGTTATTTTGGCAAATTTAGAAACAGAATCTTGAAAAAAGGCAATTTTAGAGTTTTGTGCATGTTTCCAATTACCAGTGAAATGTTTGTTTTAATTTTAGAATGTAGTCCTCCAATTTAATCTTATTTGTATTTGGGGAGATTGAAACTTCCCCGTAACGGCAACTGTAATTCCTAATTACTTTTAGTTTATCTAGCCCACTTAGTTTAAAATGCAGTAAAGGGTGTCCACAGTTTTTAAACATGAACTGGCCAGAGTCTCCAAAGGAGGACTGCCTTCAGAGCAGTTAGACGAGTGGAGTCCCATTTCCCTAAGTTCTCCCAGAAACCCGAGAAAGTTGATAGAGTCTTTGCCCAGATTCCAAAAGGGATAGTTCCCAGTTAGCTCAGTCTCCAAAAGAGAACCTAGCTACCACATGCTCCAGAAAACAACTTGAGTACTGAGGATAAAGCCTTGAACCGGATAGATGAAAACTTTCCCCTGAAAGGACAAAGCCTTTCCAGGGCCTGAATAAACTTAGAGAGCTCGAAACACAAGAGAGTGGAGCTTGGAATCCAAGAGAACACTCTCCAAACTGAAAGCAGTCAGCGACTCAGCGAAGTGATAAGCACAAGTGACTTACTACAGGTACCTCACTTGATTCTAGGAGCCATCGTCTCTCGGAGTTTGCCTCCTTTGGACCTCACTTGTGCCACCAAATATGTCAACTTTAATCATATAATAGCCAGTTATTTTACCCGCAAAAGTGAATTTATTCTACAATACCAGAGGAATTCGCCTTCATGGATCACATTCTTGTCGTGGCAAAGGGGCTTGTGTAACCCAGTGAAGCTGTGAGCTGCACCTTGAAGGGCCACCCAAGATGGACATGTCATAGTGGAGAGTTCTGACAAAACGCGGTCCACTGGAAGAGGGAATGGTAAACCATTCTGGTATTCTTGCCATGAGAACCCCATGAATGGTATGAAAAGGCAAAAGGATATGACACCAGAAGATGAGCACCCCCAGGTTGGAAAGTGTCCAATATGCTACTCGGGAAGAGCAAAGGGCAAATACTAATAAATAGCTCCAGAAAGAATGAAGCAGCTGTGCCAAAGTGGATGTGTCTGGTGGTGAAAGTAAAGTCTGATGCTGCAAAGAACAATATTGCATAGCAACCTGGAATATTAGGTCCCTGAATCGAGGTAAATTGAACATAGTCAAGCAGGAGATGGCAAGAGTGGACATCAGCATCTTAGGAATCAGTGAACTAAAATGGACAGGAATGGGTGAATTTAATTCATATGACCATTATATCTACTATGGTGGGCAAGAATCCCTTAGAGGAAATGTCCTTAGAGGATGTCCTGTAAGAATAAAAATCCCTTAGAGGAAAGCCCACATAGTCAATAGAAGAGTCTGAAATGCACTAGTTGGGTGCAATCTCAAAAGTGACAGAATGATCTTGATTAGTTTCCAAGGAAAAAACCATTCAACAACACAGTAACCCAAGACTATGCCCCAACCACTGATGTCAAAGAATCTGAAGTTGACAAGTTCTGTGAAGACCTACAAGACCTTCTAGAAGTAACACCAAAAAAAGATGTCCTTTTCATCATACGGGATTGGAATGCAAAAGAAGGAAGTCAAGAGATACATGGAGTAACAGGCAAGTTTGGCCTTGGAGTACAAAATGAAGTGAGGCGAATGCTAACAGAGTTCTGTCAAGGAAACACACTGGTCAAAGCAAATACCCTTTTCTGAAAGCCCAAGGGATGACTCTACACATGTATATCACCAAATCAGCAATACTGAAATCAGATTGATTATGTTTTTTGGAGCTGAAGATGAAGAAGCTCAATACAGTCAGCGAAAACAAGATCTGGAGCTAACTATGGCTTTTGCAACTCCTTATTGCAAAATTCAGGCTTAAATTGAAGAAAGTAAGGAAAAACACTAGGCCATTCAGGTAGGATCTGATTCAAATCCATTATGATTATACAGTGGAGGTGATGAATAGATTCAAGGGATTAGATCTCATAGACAGAGTGCCTGAAGAACTATGGACAGAGATTCATAACATTGTACAGGAGGCAGTGACCAAAACCATCCCCAAGAAAAAGAAATGCAAGATGGTGAAGTGGTTGTCTAAGGAAAGAAGAGAAGTGAGAAGCAAGGGAGAAAGGGAAAGATATACCCAACTGAATGCAGAGTTCCAGAGAATAGCAAGGAGAGATAAGAAGGCCTTCTTCAATGAACAATGCAAAGAGTAGAGGAAAATAATAGAATGGGAAAGACTAGAGATCTCTTCAAGATAATTGGAGACATCAAGGAAACATTTCATGCAAGGATGGGCACGATAAAGGACAGAAATGGTAAGGACCAAGCAGAAGCGATTTAAAAAAGGTGGCAAGACTACACAGAAGAACTATACAAAAAAGGTATTAATGACCCAGATAGCCACAATGGTGTGGTCACTACCCAAAAGCCTGTCATGGAGTGTGAAGTCAAGTGGGCCTTAGGAAGTTTTACTACAAACAAAGCTAGCGGAGATGATGGAATTCTAGCTGAGCTATTTAAAATCCTAAAATATAATGCTCTTAAAGTGCTGTACTCAATATGCCAGCAAATTTGGAAAACCCAGCAGTGGCCACAGGCCTGGAAAATGTCAATTTTCATTCCAGTCCCAAAGAAGGGTAGTGCCAAAGAATGTTCAAACTACCGCACAATTGCGCTCATCCTGCGTGCTTAAGGTTATGTTCAAAATCCTTCAAGCTAGGCTTAAGTAGAATGTGAACCGAGAACTTCCAGATGTACAAGCTGAATTTAGAAAAGCAGAGGAACCAGAGATCAAATGGCCTACATTCATTGGATCATAGAGAAAGCAATGGAATTCCAGAAAAACATCTACTTATGTTTCACACTGAATATGTGAATGCCTTTGACTGTATGTATCACACAATAAACTGGAAAATTCTTAAAGAAATGGGAATACCAGACCATTTTACTGTCTCCTGAGAAATCTGTATGTGGGTCAAGAAGCGGCAATCAGAGCCAGACATGGAACAACTGGTTCTAAATTGGGAAAGGAGTATGACAAGGCTGTATATTGTCACCCTGTTTGTTTAACTTACATATGGAGTACATCATGTGAAATGCTGAGCTGGTTGAATCACAAGCTGGAATCAAGATTGCCAGGAGAAATAACCTCAGATGTGCAGATGATACCACTCTAATGGCAGAAAGCAAAGAAGAACTAAAGAGCCTCTTGATGAAGGTGGAATAGGAGAGTGAAAAAGCTGACTTAAAACTCAACATTCAAAAAACTAAGATCATGACATCTGGTCCCATCACTTCATGGCAAATAGAAGGGGAAAAAGTAGAAGCAGTGACAGATTTTGTTTTCTTGGACTCCAAAATCACTGCAGATGGTGACTGCAGACATGGAATTAAAAGATGCCTGCTCCTTGCTATGACAAACCTAGACAGTGTATTAAAAAGGAAAGACATCTCTTTGACAACAAAGGGCCATATAGTCAAAGCTATGGTTTTTCCGGTAGTCGTGTATAGATGTGAGAATTGGACCGCTGAAGAATTGATGTTTTCAAATTGTGGTGCTGGACAAGATTCTTGAGAATCCCTTGGACAGCAGGGATATCAAACCAGTCAATCCTAAGGGAAATCAACCCTGAATACTCATTGGAAGGACTGTTACTGAAACTGTAGCTTCAATATTTTGGCCACCTGATGAGAAGAGCCAACTCATTGGAAGAGACATTGAAGCTGGGGTAGATTGAGGGCAGGAGGAGAACAAGAGGATAAGATGGTTGGATAGCATCACCAACTCAATGGACACGAATTTGAGCAAACTCTGGGAGATAGTGAAGGACAGGAAAGCCTGGAATGCTGCAGTTCTTGGTGTTGCAAAGAGTCGGACATAACTTAGTGGCTGAACAACAACCACTGGAATTGCTGTTTGGGAAACACAATCTATGGCAAACCATAAGCAAATCCAGAGAACAAGAAAGAGTAACTTGCTTTTTCAGAGGAAGGGGAACTTGCTTTTATTGGGGAAGCTGGGATGGAAATTTGGGAGTTGTTGCTGTGATAACCAGAGAGTCCATTGGAGGAAGCTGGGAGTCCAGAGTATAGAGGCTTTTCATTTGTTTTACTGTTACAGTCTCTGATTGGCTGGGCTATCATGGGGTGGAGAGTTTTCTTCTTCCTTCTGGGTAGTAGAGGCACCTTTCTGTTGGAGATCTGGTGTATTCTCTTCCCATTTGGAATAATTGAGGCTGCATGGCAGATTTGTGACCCTATGGACTGTAGCCTGCCAGGCTCCTCTATCCATGGGATTCTCCAGGCAAGAATATTGGAGTGGGTTGTCATTTTCTCCTCCAGGAGATCTTTCTGACCCAGGGATGGAACCCACAGTCTCTTGTCTCCTGCATTGGCAGGTGGGTTCTTTACCACTAAGCTACCAGGGAAGTCTTTCAATTTTAGCAGGATTCTTTAATTCCACAATTCATTCATCAGTTGAAGAGACATTTAGATTGCTTTCACTTTTTGGCTATTGTGAATAACACTGCTATAAACATTCATATTCAAGTTTTTGTGTGGACATAAAACTTTTATTTCTCTTTGGTTTCTGTGTACCTAGCAGTAGAATTGTTGAGCCATATGGTAACTCTATATTTGCCCTATATTTGTTCCTATATTTGAAACACTCCCAGGCTGTTTTCCAAATTTGCTTTACCATTTTACATTCCCATTAGTAATGTATTCCATTTCTCCCTATGCCTTCCACTCTTAGTATTTAAGATGAATGACAGTGAGGTCAACCACTTGCTTTTCATTTCTCAATTATGGTATTCGGAGGTACATATCTTTCTTTTAAATAGAAATAATACAAAATAATAGGTATACAATTTTTTTCATGACAAAATATAAAAACTTTACTGAGCAACCTTTCACTTTCTTTCTTTCCTTTGTCTTAACTAAGTGATCTCTTGGGAATGGAATGGCACCATAGTCTTAATGACAGCCTATCAAGTACATCTTTTTTCCAGATGAAGGAAAGAATGTCATACGGCAAATGACTTAATAGTCTTATCCTGTCCAAAGGTTTCTGGCACATGTGAATATTGTGGGCCTGCATTCATAGAGAATCATGTCTTTTTTTATTATTTGGACTTCAAAAATTGTATTGGATTGTAAAGCAAATCCCAGACATCAAGTCATTTTACCCATAAGTATTTCAGTATCATCTCGAACAGTAAAGGACTTTAAAAAAAGATAGCCAGTATGTTATTATCTCACATTAGCTATTTGTTGTTCAGTTGCTCAGTCATGTCTGACTCTTTGTGACCCCATGGACTGCAGCAAGCCAGGCTTCCCTGTCCTTCACCACCTCCCAGAACTTGCTCAAGCTCATGTCCATTGCGTCAGTGATGCCGTCCAACCATCTCATCCTCTGTCATCCCCTTCTCCTACCTCCAATCTCTCCCAGCATCAGGGTCTTTACTAATGAGTCAGCTCTTCTCATCAGGTGGTCAGAATATTGGAGCTTCAGCTTCAGCTTCAGCATCAGTCCTTCCAATGAGTATTCAGAGTTGATTTCATTTAGAATTGGCTGGTTTGATCTCTTTGTAGTTTAAGGGACTCTCAAGAGTCTTCTCCAACACCACAGTTCAAAAGCATCAATTCTTCAATGCTCTCAGCCTTCTTTATGGTCCAACTCTCACATCCATATATGACTACTGGAAAAACCATAGCTTTGACTATACGGACCTTTGTCAGCACATTAACTATAATTCCTTAATTTTTTTCCGGTACTCACTTCATATTTACATATCCCTAATTATTTTAAATTTGCATTTCCACATTTTTTTTTTCTATTTTAGTCTGGGTCCAAACAAGGTTCACACATTTGGTTGTTTTATCTTTTAATTATCTTTTATTCTAGACTAATTATTTTTGATAGATCATATTTAGATAAGATAATCACAAAATAATGTAAAACAGTATTTAGTAAAGCACTGAGTAGGATATGGTCAAATATGAGGCATCTAGGTTTCTAGTAAGGGCTTCCCTCGTAGCTCAGTTGGTAAAGAATCTGCCTGCAGTACAGGAGACCTGGGTTCTATCCCTGGGTTGGGAAGAGCCCCAGGGAAGGAAATGACAACCCACTCCAGTATTCTTGCCTGGAGAATCCCACGGACAGAGGCATCTGGCAGACTACAATCCATGGGGTTGCAAGAGTCGAACATGACTTAGCAACTAAAGAGAGAGAGAGGTTTCTAATAAACTCTTCATTGACCCTGTTGGTAGATATATGATATATAGGTTAGAGACCCAGATTGACTAAATTTAAAGCTCCAGCCCTACCACCACAGGCTTTGTAATCTTTTGCAAGTGAATTTAATATTTGTTTTTATTAAAGTTATACATGTGCATAGTTCAAAAAGACAATTCTACAAGACTTGTTACCAACAAAAATGAACAAGAAAATCACTTCCTCATTACCACCAGTACTTGATTTCCTACCTCCAAGAGGCATTTGTTTTCAACTCTTGTAACCTAATTTGTTTGATATTTACCTCCAGATCTCAAAGCAACCTAGTTATATTGCCATTCTTGATATTTCCTTTTTAACTTTTAATTTAATTAAAATTTTATTTTATTGCAGTATCATTGATTCATTTTTGATATTTCTGTTTTGAACATTAACTATTTCTGTGGGCTCCCAGGTGGAGCTAGCAGTAAAGAATCTACCTGCCATTGCTGGAGATGTAAAGAGATGAGGGTTCAATTCCTGGGTCAGGAAGATCCTCTGGAGGAGGACATGGCAACCCACTTCAGTATTCTTGCTTAGAAAATTCCATGGACAGAGGAGCCTGGTGGGCTGCAGTCCATAGGGCCGCAAAGGATCAGACATGACTGAAGCAACTTAGCACACATCCATTTCTCTAATGGAAGATGAAGATTTCGTACTCTATCACACTCACTGCAGTCTTCTGAAGTGGCATAGTGGTAAAGAATCTGCCTGCCAATGCAGGAGACACAGGAGACATGGGTTCGATCCCTTGGTTGGGAAGATCTGCTGGAGGAGGAAATGGCAATCCACTCCACTATTCTTTCCTGCGCAATTCCATGGACAGAGGAGCCTGGTGGACTTCAGCCCATGGGAGCACAAAGTGTCAGACATGACTGAGCAACTGAGCACACACTCAGGCACGCTCACTGCTCCTGCACTACTGATATCAAGTCCATACTTCCATTCTACTACCATGATTACTGTCTTTTCAGAGAACACTTTATTTTCCCTGAAGTCAGTAACATTCATGCTTTATATTTTGCTTAGTTTTCTATGTATTGATCAATAATTGAACTCTGCACCCCTCTTCAGTTGTATAAATCTGCTCTCTATGTCCAAACACATTAGATAGTCTATTAGTTTCGTTTTCTTGAAGAAATCTCTCTAGGGGCCTTCTGACTTGCACTGCTCTGGACTATTTCCTGTCTATCCCCACTGCCCTGCATGACCTTGGAGTCTCCCTCACCATCCTTCTCTTTTGGTATATCTCATTTCCTGGAGTCCATTTTTAAAAAATTTTTATTCTTCATTTACTAGAACACATCCTCTAATAATATTCTGAGAAAGGATGCAAGAGAAATAAATTTTTGAGACTTTGCCCATATTAAAGTGTCTTTATTCTAATTTCATATTTAATTGATAGTCTGGCTGGGTATAGAATTCTTGGTTGGAAATTATTTTCCTCAGAATTTTGAAGATGTTGTGCCACTATATTTTAGGCTTTCAGTGCTTTTCTTGAGAGATCTGAAGCCACTCTGATTTTTAAATTACTTTTATAAAATCTCTTTGCTTTTGTTCTCTCTGAAAATTTGAGTGTTCTGAAATTTCATGATGACATACTTGTTGGAGGGCTATTTTTATTTTGTGCTGTACACTAAGAGGGCCCTTGTAGGTTAAAAAACTCAAGTTCTTTGGTTATGGGGAAATGTTATTTAATTATTTCTTTGAATATTTTCTCCCTTCTATTAAATATTTCCTTTTGTTAGAACTTCCATAATTCAATTGTTGTGTTTCCTAAACTGGTGCTCTAATTAAACAAAAAAAAAACCCCAAAATTTGTCTCCCACATTCTATCTTTGTCTTTTGTACTACATTTCCTTGACTTATTTTTTAATCCTTTCTATTTCTACTATTGTTTTTAATTTCCAAGAGTTATTTTTTGTTTTAATTCACTGAATGTACCTTTCTTTTAAAAATGGCATCTATTTCCTGAATAAAATATTTTCTCTCTGAGGATTTTAATGATTTTTAAAAAATTTTCACTGTCACATGTGTTTTCTCTTTTTCCACATTGCATTTATTTTTCATTTGTTTGGTCTCTATCATCATATTAGATACTTTCTTCTAATGCCCTGTGGTCTTGGCTGTCAGCCTACACTTAAGAGGGAGGTTTGTTTTTTTTAATATCATCTTCTCTCCTACTTCTGGTGGTACCTGGTGCTGCCAGTGATTGAGCCTTTGGGGAGTTCTGTGGTGTATTTTAGGATATAGTTCAGCTTTTCCCACTACTACTGTAGGATTCACCTTTCCTGGTTTTGCTGAATAAGTTCCACTTATTTATCTGCTTTCCAAAACTTCTGTTGCTGATGTCTCTTCTCCATTTTCTATTCCTGTGTACTTCTGATTTATAACAAACAAATGACCTTTTCTGTCATTTGGAGGGGTTTGGAAGGGAGCGAGGTGTACGTGTAATCTAAATCAAGGTTCAGCAAACTATGGTTTGTGCACTAAACCCAGCTCTTTCCTATTTCTGGGGCACCACGACTAACACTTTCCCAGGTCCCTGAAGTTCCAAACTTCATCCTAGCATCTCATTCTCAGTCTCAACACACACCTAGTACCATTTTCAATCCACCTTCTATTGCAACAGCAGGTGTTTGTAAGCAGTGCCGCCCTTTCCCCCTTTCCCCACCCTCTTAGAGGGCAGTTGGTAGTATAAATCTAGCTACTCTCAGACTTCCTGGTCTCCCTGTGGGTGCTGATGCCCTAGGGGTTGTCCTGCCCCTGATCCTCAGCCAAGTGCCTTTTGTCTCCTGGATGACATAGCAATTTCTTCTGCAATTTCATGGTGACTCACTTTTTAAAAATAGTCTTTGATGTGTCAAAGCCTTTTTTGAAAGTCTAAACAGGTTGTATTGACTAGTTCTCTTTTAATCACATGCATTTTTACCTCCTAAAAGAAACCCTAATATATTATTTAGGTACAATTTTACCTTCCTGAAACTACACACCCCTTACTTTCCATGCTTCAATGCCTCTCCTTCAGTGTTCTCACATGACCAGCACAGCCTGTCCATGAGTTTACTTCACACCAGCTCAAATACCCTCTCCTTCAAGTCTTACCAGCTTCTCCCAGAAAAAATTCTCCCTCTTGCCTCTTAACTCCTAGGGCAACTTCTCTGGAGGCTTGTAATATAGTTATTTATATCTTTGTATTCCCCTCCTGATGGTTCATAAATTCTTTCATTGTCAGGGACCTTGTCTGATCTTTCCATACAGTCTCTTGAGTTTGGAAGAACTCTGTGTATGTTTGATAAATTGATTACATGAACCTAGGGAGAGACTTCTTGAAGTAAGTCTGCTAAGTCAACAGCCTCCACTTAACGCACTCACAGTTCAGTCCCACTAAAGTTACAAATGCCTTCCCAGTGAGAGATTCTGCAGTATCTATTCATTCATCAGCTTTTCTTCCTCTTTGCCACATTTAGATCCTCCTTTTTACCAACAATTCTTACCTCCTCTGGCTTCCTCTGTCCTGCTACTCCTATCTCTAATTATTTTACTCATATCTCTTCGATATACCACATTCTTCTAAATCAATGCTTGTGTTTCATTTTCTGTCCTTGGGCTTTTTTTTCCTCTGTGTGTCTTCAGGAATCTCATTTCTCTATGTATCTCAGGAATCTTCAAAACTCATGTTATGTTTGTTTGGGGTTAGGGTTGAAAGGGAATAAATCGAGGGACTCAGACTAGGAGTTAGATTTCTTCAGAATCTAAGCAGTGGAGAGAGTAGAACAAGACACAGGTAGCCATATGGCTATTAAAGTATCAGTTTTGCTGGTGGAACAGTAAATACCCAAAATTGAGAGCTCTTTCATGAAGTTAGATTGGAAAACATAGATTAGACCCAACATCCAAGTAGGGCCTTCTACTTCTCCTGAGAGTTAGACTCTCAGGGTGAGTTGTGCTTGGAGCAGGTTATTGGGAAGGCAGAAAGTGCTCCAGGGTATTAAAGCATGCAGGCTGGAAGGTAAAGGAAGTGAGTCCACTCAAACTATAGACAGCTCCAAGATAGCAAGAGACTTGAAAATGAGAACCTCAATTATAGGCCAAGTCCCTAGGAACTAAAAGCTAAATCTCAGGGTCTCATGGAAAGATGATGCATGGGATAGTTGACTGCACCGAAACAATATTCTGGATCCAAGGCAGCTCTGGTGTCTTGTCCTCAACAACAGGGTTGTGGCTCTTCACTGTGATGCTCAACCACGAACATGGGCCCCTAAGGCCCAGCATCAATTCCAGTCCATAGCCTCCCAGCCTCTGTTCTTATCTGCTTGTTTGCTTGTATTTCCTGCCAACAGCCCCAGCTCTGTGCATCCCAACTCAAGTCTGTAAAAGGTAGAAGCTGTCTGCATTTTAGGTGGATGATCAGTCTATGGATTGCCTTCTCATGGATCAGGTGCTCACCTGTGCCAGTTGTCTGACCAGAGGAGAGGCAGGGTCATATGGCTTAGATGAAGGCTACTATGGTTTTTCCAGTGGTCATGTATGGATGTGAGAGTTGGACGGTGAAGAAAGCTGAGCGCCGAAGAATTGATGCTTTTGAACTGTGGTGTTGGAGAAGACTCTTGAGAGTCCCTTAGACTGCAAGGAGATCCAATCAATCCATCCTAAAAGAGATCAATCCTAGGTGTTCATTGAAAGGACTGATGTTGAAGCTGAAACTCCAATACTTTGGCCACCTCATGCGAAGGGTTGACTCATTGGAAAAGACCCTAATTCTGGGTAGGATAGGGGGTGGGAAGAGAAGGGGACAACAGAGGATGAGATGGTTGGATGGCATCACCGACTCGATGGACATGGGTTTGGGTAGACTCCGGGAGTTGTTGATGGACAGAAAGGCCTGGCGTGCTGCAATTCATGGGGTCGCAAAGAGTCGGACACGATTGAGCGACTGAACTGAACTGAACTCCCATTAAAGCAAATATCAGCATCTATATGCCCAAGCCCAGAATTTAGATATATATAATCCTCCTTCTTCCTAATCTCTTACTTACGTCCCACAAGTCACTAGACCTATAAATGTTCCCTTTTAAACATTATTAGCATCCGCTGGCTTTTGTTTTTTGTATTTGTTGCCACTGCCTTTGTTCAGGCCACCATCATTTCTCCTCTGGAATGTTACGTTCTTGTCTACCAGTTGTCTGGCCTTCAGTCTCTCTCTCTCTCTCTCTCTCCAATCTACCTTTTACTGTGTTGCCAGAACGGTCAGTTTAGCTCCTGCATAGCAATGAACATTTATGTTTAAGAATATAAATCAGATCAGTTTCTCCCCTAGTTTTAAGCAGGGGCTTCTCCTGCTATTGAAATACCGTGCAGATGTCTCGCTATGGCCTCTTACATAAAGGCTCCTATAGATTTGGCTCCTGTCTTCCTCTCTGACCCCGCGTCACACACCCCCTTGTGTTTTTCATGCTCTGTGTTCCAGCAACACTGGCCTTCTCTCTGTTTCCTAAAGGTACCAAGATTACTGTACTTGCTTTCCTTCCACCTGAAACTTTTTCCTTGGGTCTTTTCTTGGCGGATTCCTGCCTTCCAGTCTCAGTCATATGTCGCCTCCTCAGAGAAGTCTTCCCAAAACACCCAATCTAGCTTTGCCTGTACTTCTACCTGTGATCACTATTACATCACTGGATATTCTTCATGCCACTTAATCACTATCAGAAATTATTTTGTTCATTTATTTACTGTTTTTTTTTTCAGTCTCCCTGATTAAAATATAAATTCCTTGAGAATAGGAGCATTTTTGTTCTTCTTTACCATTGTATCCCTAAGTCTGGTATATAGTAGTTGCTTAATTAATATGTTGAATTAATGAACAATGAAATATCCCCCTTATTTCCATACCTATACATTATACTTAGCTTCCCCCCTTCAGCTTTCAGTTCAGTTCAGTCACTCAGTCGTGTCTGACTCTTTGCAACCCCATGGACTGCAGCACGCCAGGCTTCCCTGTCCATCACCATCTCCTGGAGCTTGCTCAAACTCATGTCCTTCGAATCAGTGATGCCATCCAACCATCTCATCTTCTGCCATCCCCCTCTCCTCCTGCCTTCAATCTTTCCCAGCATCAGGGTCTTTTCAAATGAGTCAGTTTGTCACATCAGGTGGCCGAAGTATTGGAGCTTCAGCTTCAGTATCTGTCCTTCCAGTGAATATTCAGGGTTGATTTCCTTTAGGATTGACAGGTTTGATCTCCTTGCAGTCCAAGAGACTCTCAAGAGTCTTCTCCAACACCACAGTTCAAAAGCATCAATTCTTCAGCACTCAGCCTTCTTTATGGTCCAGCTCTCACATCCCTACATGACTACTGGAAAAACCATAGCTTTGATTAGATGGACCTTTGTCAGCAAAATAATGTCTCAGCTTTATTGGGTTATTATTGACAAATAGCATTGTGTAAGTTTAAAGCATACAATGTGATTGTTTGAAAGATGTATATAATGTGAAATGATTACCACAATAAGGCTAGTTAGCACATCTATCACCTCACATAGTTACCTTTTTGCGTGTATGTGTGTGGTGATAACATTTAATATCTACTGTTTCAACAAACTTCAAGTATACAGTATGGTATTGTAACTATATAATGCTTAGCTTTATATATGTTTGTATTTTACCTGTTAGTTGTAAGCTACTTGACAGAACAGGTTTTTGTGGTTTTTTTTCATTAATTCTTCCATCTCTAGGGCATACCTATGGTGGCTAGCAGAATATTTGTGTTGAGTGTGTGCCATGAAAAGTAGTACCCAAAGCATAGCTTATTCACCCCATAATATGACTTTTGGAAGCCTCTCCAATAACTGGAAAGACTGGGCCTGGTTCTTCATCCTCTCTTTATATTCTTTTTATCCACTTCAGAAACCAGACACAGGAAACATCTGACCATAATAAAAGGTTTCTAGTCAATTCTAGGTTTCCTCACTGAACAAAGTCGTGTGTAGCAATGCTCTGTTGTGCTTTGGTCTGGAATTCTGTTCGGTCACTTGTGTAGCACACCACATGGCTGCCTCTGGCCTCAGAACCAGGAACAGCTGGAGCCCGGGTTGCTTGAAATAAAAATGACATATTTGTTAGCCTGAGAGGGAGAAGTCTGGATATTCTTGCTCTGCTTCTTGCAAAACAAACTTTTCAATTTGTTGAATACTGAATTTTCCCTTTAGCTGTCAAAGTGGTTTATAGCTCAAATGATCTTACATCCTTCAGAATAAACACAAAAAATGAATGGCCAAACTGATTCTCAAATCTCTGCCTTAAATGCTCAAAGCAACATCCATCCAAATTACACAAAACATGATATATGTCCCTGATTTCCTCCTGAAGTTTCTGCCCTCTTACTTGCATCTTCTGCAGTTTAAAGACACACGCTCTTGCGAGCATTCCACCACCACTGGAAATAATATTTACAAAAACTCTGACTCTTTCTTTCCAATAAGACTGTTATCTGTTTGGTGCTTGCTTCTTGCACAGCCTTATCATGCTTTATTTCTAGGTGCCAATTAACATCTCTGCTTCCTTGGCTAGAAGGCAAAGACCAGCTCCTGTCTGCTAGATAGATCGATCAGATAGGATAGATTAGATAGACCAGCTTATATCTCTAGTATCACCAGGCCTGGCACATAATAGGCCCCTGATAATATTTGTGAGAAGGAAGGAAGAAGAAAAGAATTTTTTAAAAGCTGGTCTATTTAGGAATTGAGGTTACTGAGGTATAGTTAAGTGTCATGAATGAAGGGAAAGGGAAAAGCCAAATAGCTTGTCAGCACATACAGTGAATCAGGAAGGCAATCAAGAACCTGCCATCCTTTTGCATTGGTACCAATGAGTTAGAGGTTAAAATCCTAGAGCTGGATTAGAAAGTTTTTTTCTAACTTTTTTTCCCTTTGATAATACAAGTTACATGTTCACTGTAGAACTTTTTCAAAACTGCAGAAATAAATATCATTTATAATTCTTTCACCGAGAGACAACCATTGTTCCCATTTAGGTTTCTTTTTTTTCCCTTTTACTTTAAAGTTTTAGTCTTTTAGTTAACGTGTAGCCTTTTTTCTTCTAGAAAAAGATTGAAAACTTTGAAAGATATTATTTCAGAACTGCTTGTGTGTACAAGGTTGGTAAATTGCAATTGGAAAAATACTTGTCAACTGCAATAAAAATTTGAGATGGTGTTTTTACTGTTGCTCATCTGGGCAGTCAGCTTCTCAGAAAGGCTTTGCTAATCTCCTCCAGGTGACTGTGATCCCTCACCTAGAAAGCGCCTGGGGCCCTTTCCTTATTCCCCCTGCACTGCTTCCTGAGAATGCTTTCATCTTCCAAGGATGAGGCTGGGCTTGAACCTCTGAATCTTTCTGGTACAAGGACATTTCAAGGTTGACTTGAATTGAATGAGAATCTCTGTGCAGAATAGATCTCTCCCCTCACCAGTTTGTGAAATATCACTCAGATAACATCACCTTTGAAAGGAAGCAAAGACATTTACTAGTTTATTCCTTTGTTTAATGAGCATGTTGACCAGTTTCTGTGTGTCAGTCAGTGCACTTGACATCAAAGCCTCAAAATGAATAGACAGTCCTTGTCCTCAGGGGACATGCAGTTTAATGAGAGAAGAGCAAGAGTAAAAATAGGATTATATGCACTATGACAAATGCCATAATAGCAGTGCAGTGATGGCCTACAGAGAAGGGGCAGAATTGACCAGAGAAGGCTTCAAGAAGAAGGGATGATCTCTTTGGGTCTTAATATAAAAGTGGGAGTTTTTCTATGTAAGCTGCTGCTGCTGCTGCTGCTAAGTCACTTCAGTCGTGTCCGACTCTGTGTGACCCCATAGACAGCAGCCCACCAGGCTCCCCCGTCCCTGGGATTCTCCAGGCAAGAACACTGGAGTGGGTTGCCATTTCCTTCTCCAATGCATGAAAGTGAAAAGTGAAAGTGAAGTCACTCAGTTGTGTCCTACTCTTAGCGGCCCCATGGACTGCAGCCTACCAGGCTCCTCCATCCATGGGATTTTCTAGGCAAGAGTATTGGAGTGGGGTGCCATTGCCTTCTCTTCTATGTAAGCAGGCAGAGAAAACAGTATGTCAGATGTCTGAAAACATGAAGGTGAAGATCTCTTTGGAAAAATAGAAACAGTTTAGCATATCTGGAACATGGGGTATATTACAGGTCATAAATGAGCCAGAATGGTAAAGACCTTGAAGGTCAGAGCTTGGACTTTATCTTTCAGGCTAGAGGAAGCCACTGAACCATTTTAATCAAGAGCAAAGACGTGGTCAGGTATACTTTTTAGAAAAATCACGCAGCAGTATAAAAGATGATGAAAGTAGACTAAGTTGGAGGTTAAGTGTGGATAAGGGGGCTTTCAGAACACTCCCAGCAAAAGAAGGATAGGCAGATATCCACAAAAGGCAAAGGTGGCACTAGTGGTAAAGAACCCGCCTGCCAATGCAGGAGACATAAGAGACGCCGGTTCAATCCCTGGGTCAGGGAAGATCCCCTGGAGGAGAGCACGGAAACTGCAGTATTCTTGCCTGTAGAATCCCCATGGATAGAGGAGCCTGGCAGGCTATAGGGTGGCAAAGAGTTGGATATGACTAAGTGACTGAGCATGCACCAAGTGTTATGCTGGTAACATATCAGTGAACAAAGCATCCATAGTGACTGTCTTTATGGAGCTTATAGTCTAGCAGTGGGACAGATGTAACTTACAGTTTTGGTAACTTTTGTGTCAGATTTCCATGTACAGTACAAGGAAAATGACGTACACCTGAGATCTGAAGGATCCTGCTGGGGTGGGATGCTCCCTGGGGTGCAGATGCTGTTCCTATAGGCAGCCAGCTAGCATTCCTTTGTAGTAAGTGAGCCTTTTGAATGTGATCCTCTTTGAGTCTGGTGTCTCTGGGGTTATGTTGGGCCTTAAATTGTCTTGGTGTCCCTTGTATTAATAATTTGCATTTATTGAGCTGTGTGTTGGCTTTATGCCATCATTTGTATTGGCTCCTGTTGTAGGAAACAGCCATAAAAGATTCACACTTATCATATAATAGAAATGTTGTAGAAATTAACAATCTTCAACGTGGAGCAGCATCCCCGTTTATTAAGACCTATAAGAGGAATTTCTTTCTGATCGCTATATAGTATTTGCTTTTATACTTCTGGTTGCTCTGAGGCACCCTGTCCAATCCTGCTTCAGGTCTCCACACAGGGCACCCTCTGCCTGGAATGCCCATTCCCTTCTTGTCGGGTTTAACCCCTACATATCCTACATATCCTTCAGCTTGTAGTTCAGGTGTCACTTCTTTAGGGAAGCCTTCCCTAACCAATATACACTCCCCTTCCAAACTAATAGTGCTTTTCCCACACTCTTTGTTGTTGTTGTTTTTACTTCATCAGTTTTCAGTTGAATAAGTTGTTGTTGGGTACCTTTTTTTCTCTTAGACTGATGACAGATCCACGAGGGTAGAGACCATGCATTTTTTTGGTGTCTGAATTGCAAAGTCATAGTATAGTATCTTGCATGTAGTAGATGCTCAATAAATATTTACTGAATAGTTGAATAAATGAATGAATGGATATACTGTGAGCCCTCAATCTAGTTCGTTTTCTCCTTTATTTAGCTGTTTGGGAGCTCAGACTTCTTTGATTCGACCTGTAGTGTTTGGTTAGGTCCTCACGGCATGCATTTTGTGCACTAACATTCCCCTGACTATATAAGATTTTTCCTTCCTTTGATTTCTTCACTTGTAAAATTCCAGTGTATACTGTAAATTCCTTTAAGTCACTTGATGCCTTTTGGGGGAGGAAATAAAAAACAACTGGATATAATAATAGGAAAAGAAAGTAAGGCAAAGGAAAATGTTGGTGCCTTTAACCAGATGCAGGAGGGAAGTTTTCTTTTGCTTTAATTTTATTTTCAGTGTGAGAAGGAAAAAGAAGTAAATTTGTCCCCTAATTTGGCAGGAAATGCTTCTGAAGAATTTGAGGCATGTCTCTGCCCTGAGATGTTCCTCCCAGTGGCAGGAGGCTGGGGCTGGGCTCCTCAGGGCCTCCTGGCCCAGTGGATGGGTGGGACGGACCTGTGGAGGCTGTCTGTGCAGCTGATTCCAGTCCTGTTGACCTTTCCTTGGGAGAGGGTTTGGGCAATGCCAGTGAGAGCTTGCTCTTTTTGGTTTTGTTTTGTTTTTACTGTAAGAAGGAGAAAGAAATGAACTTGTCCTCTTGTGTTGCAGATTCAGTGGTTCTCTCCTTTGACTCCGCGGGACAAACGCTAGGCTCAGGTACCAATCCCTCCCCCTCTATCATCCTTTCTGCTCTCAGCACTGGCTACAGTTGAAGTGGAGCCTGATGAGATGGGGGAGGGTGTGTCTGAGGAGGGCACTGGAATATCTCAGTATTGTGGGAAGATCTCAAGAAGCTCTTCTAGGGACCTGTGGTCTGGGAAACAGCAGTGGGATGCAGCATCCAGAGGACTTTGCCAGTTGCTTTAAATGTGTGCAGCAAAGAGTTTGCAGTAGATGCTCCTTCCTCATTTAGGGTGGTCCAGGGTCATAGAAAAGATGTCTGTTTCCTGTGCCCACATCCTGTCTCAGAGAGAGATGAGCAGAGGCCACTGAAAGACCCCAAGCTCTGGGCATGCAGGAGCAGCGGACCATCAGGGTCTCCAGGTGCATGCTGGGCTGATGAGAGCATGACAGTTTCCTGAGGACACACACCCTGTGGCAGGTTCATAGGCACACCCCATATAACTCAAATACACACCTCCTCCAGGAGAGGCACAATACTGTGCACGCATGCCGAAGTGCTCACATGCTTGCCTGTATTGACAGTGCGGGACACAGAAATCAGCACACCCACCGCTTTGACTCAGATCACCCAGGCTTAGTGGAGCCCAGCTCTCCCCTATCTCAGGCTGTCTGCCTGCCCCACAGCACTCTGTTGTTGACAGTGAACAGAAAGGGAAGATACTGACTCTTCAACTTGCTGCCATTGCATCCATATGGGAGCCCCAGAATGACTTTACCTCATGAGGAGAGCATCTCCATGCATCAGGTCTTAATTTTTAGTTGAAGATGGTGGTGCTTGTACCATAGGTGCTGCCTGTGAGTATCAGGGAGACTTTACTGGCCTGTTAAAGGCAATTAACCCATTTTTCTGTGGTTGACTGCAATAGATTGATATTTCACAATGCAGCCATGAGGTTCAGGCTACTGTAGCAATGTGGATGAGGGGAAGGATGATCAGAGAATATAATCTCAGCTACCACTGTTTACTGAGGGCCTACTGTGTGCCAGCATGAAAAACACCAAAGCCAAGTGTTTTACACACTTCTTGCAAGGTGGATAGTAAGTACATCTTTAATTATAGATAAAGCTACCTAATACTCAAGAGTCAAAGTACCCTGTCCAGGGCCACTCATATCTGTCTAACCCTAGAGCCTAAACTCTCTGCCTTGCCATCTTGCTGTCTCATACCTTGATACTTGATACTCCACTGAAATGCTTTAAGACAAAATGGACAGATAGAAAGAGTTTTGAAATAGGCACAAAGTTGTGTCAATTCGCATAGGAAAAGATGAATCAATTTTATTACATTTATTATAATTTATTACCTTATAATTTTATTACAAAGTAAAACTTCTGTTAATCAAAAGATACAATTAAGAGAGTGAAAAGGCAGAGTGAAAAAAGATGTCTATAACATAAATAACCAACAAAGGGCTTGTTTCCAGAATAAAGAGCTACAAAGATCAATGTGAATAAAGAAGCAACCCAGTATAGAAACAAGCAAAAGACCCTAACAGGCCCTTCACGAAAGAGGAATCCAGACGGCCAGTAACCCAATGAAAAGGTCTTCAATTGTATTAGTACCTAGAGAAATGCAAATTAGCATTTCAAGCACAAGCTGGAATCAAGATTGCCAGGAGAAATACCAATAACCTCAGATATGCAGATGACACCACCCTTATGGCAGAAGGTGAAGAAGAATTAAAGAGCCTCTTAATGAAAGTGAAAGAGGAGAGTGAAAAAGCTGGCTTAAAGCTCAACATTCAGAAAACTAAGATCATGGCATCCAGTCCCATCACTACATGGCAAATAGTTGGGAAAACAGTGGGAACAGTGGCAGACTTTATTTTTTTGGACTCTAAAATCACTGCAGATGGTGACTGCAGCCATGAAATCAGAAGACACTTGCTCCTTGGAAGGAAAGTTATGACCAACCTAGACAGCATATTAAAAAGCAGAGACATTACTTTGCAAACAAAGGTCTGTATAGTTAAAGCTATGGTTTTTCCAGTAGTCATGTATGGATGTGAGAGTTGGACTATAAAGAAAGCTGAGCACCGAAGAATTGGTCTTTTGAACTGTGGTGTTGGAGAAGACTCTTGAGCGTCCCTTGGACTGCAAGGAGATCCAACCAGTCCATCCTAAAGGAAATCAGTCCTGAATATTCATTGGAAGGAATGATGTTGAAGCTGAAACTCCGATATTTTGGCCACCTGATGTGAAGAGCTAACTCATTTGAAAAGACCCTGATCCTGGGAAAGATTGAAGGCAGGAGGCGAAGGGGATGACAGAGGATGAGATGGTTGGATGGCATCACCGACTCAATGGACATGAGTATGAGTAAACTCTGGGAATTGGTGATGGACGCGGAGGCTTGGTGTGCTGCAGTCCATGAGGTCGCAAAGAGTCAGACACGACTAAGCGACTGAACTGAACTAAACTGAGATGCCACTGCACATCTACCAAAATAGGGACACTTGAAAAGCCTGATAAAAGGTTGGTAAGGATATGATGCAGTGGAAACTCTAAGTCTCTGCTGTCAGTGGGTAAGTTGATCACAACCACTTTGGAAAAAACTGTGGTAGTGTCTAGTTAAATCTGAATATATACATACCCATGACCTGGCATTTCCTCCCCTAGGAAATATATTCCCTGCCTAAATAGGTAGTTACACATATATACCAGAATATATGTATATGATAACATGTGTAAGAATCTATCTCTGTCACTGAAAACAGCTAAAGGCCTGGGCATTTAGCAGCTATTTGAAGACTCGGAAATGTAAACAGTAGTAGACAGATTGGAGGGAAAAACTAGAATTAGAAGTACTACCGCACTGGCAGTGGATTTCTCATTTTCCCTCTGGTATCCCACGTCATGGATTCGAGGCATCCGAAAACCTGAGCACAAAGAGAGTAGACATCAGGGCACAACTGGAGAGAATTCCAAAAGACCTCTAGTTATGGCTCTGGTTGGGAAAGGGGCTCTAAGGCTCAGAAGAAGGAGGGCATCCCAAAGGTCATTTTTTCTGTTTTCTCATGCCTTAATCCCCAGGCAGTCCCCTGAGTGGTGATGATGGCAGTGCCCAGTAACAGCAGTGGGGCCTTCAAGCACCTAAAACTGAGGAAAGGCAATGTTCTTCTTTGATCAAAACTTCCTTTCTGCAATCCCAAGAGGGTGGGGGAAATCCAGTTGTCTTTTCTTTCTCGGCCTTCTTGCTGCTTGGTTCCAGATTTGGGTACAGTTTAGGAAATGTATGGCAGAAAAGTGGTAAATAAAACCCCAGCTTTGGGGCCAAAGGACCAAGAAGGCGAGGCCCAATAAACTGGAAAGTACAAGGAGATGGCAGAGAGGAAGGAGTTCAGGAAAGCAACTCCATAATGTTGTATGTGAACTTCTGGGCTAACCCTGGGCGAACCCTGAGCTGTGCATGTGCGCGTCTGATTCCAACCAACACACCAAAGACTTAGAGAACTGAGCTAAGGGATGGACCAGACTGGACACTGGGTAGTGCACACAGAGGACACACCTAAACAGGCTTTGAAAATAGAGCTGGCATTGAAACCACAACTCACAGAAGGCTGGTCGGAACTTGTCACCTAAATCCAGCCTGGTTGATTTTCTGGTGAAACAAAAATATCAGCATTCTCCACTGGATTTAAATCAGACCTGGATTTAAACAAGATTTAAGCACGTTTTACAACATAATATTCAAAATATGTAACACACAATCTAAAATTAATTATCATATGAATAACCAGGAAAATCTCAACTTGCCTGGGAGAGACAATCAATAGATGCTGATCCTAGGGTGACACAGATGTTGGAATAATCTGACAGACTTAAAGTGGCATTTATACAAATGCTCCCAGCTGCCTTTCTCCATCTCTTCCATCTGGCTCTTCCTGAGTTGAATCCTTTTACAATAAACTGGTAATCTAGTAAGTAAACTGTTAAAAAAAAAAATGCTCCCCAAAGTAAAGGTAAACACTGTTGACATGAATTTAGATAGAAAGTGTTAGCAGAAAAAGAAAAAAAGTGTATATATAACCAAATGGAGATATAAGAAACAAATACAATAATTGAAAAATTTAAAACTCTGCTGAATAGGCTCAATCACAAAATGGAAATGATGAACAAAGGATCAGTAAACTTGAAAATAAAGCAGTAGAAATTATCCAATCTGAACAATAGAAGAAAAAATGTCAAAGAAGTTGAACTTATGGGACAATACTAGAAGGTTTACAGCCTGTGTTATTGGAGTCCCAGAAGGAGAGAAAGCGTGCAGTACAGAAGAAATGTTTGAAGAAGTAATGGCTTAAACTTCCCAAATTTGGTGCCCAAGTAGGGTTTATCCTGGGAATGGAAGGCTGGTTCAACATTCAAAAGTCAATCAGTGTAATCTACCATATTAACTGTCTAAAGAAGAAAAACTACATGGTCATGTCAATTGATAAAGATACAGCATCTAATAAAATTCCACACCTACTCACGATAAAAATTCAGAAAACTTAGAAGGGAACTTTTTCAATCTGATATAGGGCATCTACAAAAACCCTACAGCAAACATCATACTTTATGGTAAAATTGCTCTCCCGCTAAGATCAAGAGCTGCTCCTGAAAGTCCTAGCCAGTACAGTGAGGAGAAAAAGAATGAAAAAGAATGCAGATGGGAAAAAAAGAAATAAAATTAACCCTCTTCATAGGTGACATGGTTGCCTACACAGAAAATCCCAAGGAATCTGTTTTCTAAAACTGCTAGAACTAATAACTGAGTTTAGCAAGATAGAAGGATGCAAAATCAAAATGCAAAAAATTAATTGTATTTATGTATACTAGCAATGAATAATTGAAAGTCAATCATTTTTTAAAAATTGAAAACAAATTATGGTACCTCCCAAAATAAAATGCTTATGTACACATATGATGAAATGTGCAGGGTCTGTATGCCAAAACCTGTTTGTCCCCCATATTTTCTTCCTCACCTGCCGAACTATTCAAGCCACAAACCTTGTGATCACCTTGATTGTTCCTCTTCCTCACCCTTTCCTACCTTTTCTGTCTTCATGGTGTGTCCTTCTTCCTTCAAGCATCACTGTCCAAGGTACCATCTTCTCCCCCGCTTAGATGAGTAAACATCTCTTAACTGGCCTCTCTGTGCTCACTGGTTGCCTCCCAGTGGTCCATTCTCTATGTTGTAGTCAGAGTAATCTTTTATAAATGTGAATCAGATCATATCTTGTTCCACCTGAAATCTCTCCAGGTCCAAACTCCATTAACTACAGTGTCCTACTCCAATTTCTTTCTTTTTTTTTTTTAATAAATTTATTTATTTTAGTTGGGGGCTAATTACTTTACAATATTGTAGTAGTTTTTGCCATACATTGACATGAATCAGCCATGGGTTTACATGTGTTCCCCATCCTGAACCCCCCTCCCACCTTCCTCCCCATCCCATCCCTCTGGGTCATCCCAATACCCCAGCCCTGAGCATTTGTCTCATGCATCGAATATGGAATGGTGTTCTATTTCACATATGATAATATACATTGAAAATGCTATTGTCCCAGAACGTCCCACCCTTACCTTCTCCCTCAGAGTCCATAAGACTGTTCTATGCATCTGTGTCTCTTATTCTGTCTCGCGTATAGGGTTATTGTTACCATCTTTCAAATTCCATATATATGCATTAGTATACTGTGTTGGTGTTTTTCTTTCTGGCTTACTTCACTCTGTATAATGGGCTCCAGTTTCATCCATCTCAATAGAACCGATTCAAATGTATTTTTTTTTTAATGGCTGAGTAATATTCCATTGTGTATATGTACCACAGCTTCCTTATCCATTCGTCTTCCGATGGACATCTAGGTTGCTTCCATGTCCTGGCTATTGTAAACAGTGCTGCGATGAACATTGGGGTACCCGCGTCTCTTTCAATTCTGGTTTCCTCGGTGTGTATGACCAGCAGTGGGATTGCTGGGTCGTATGGCAGTTCTATTCCCAGTTTTTTAAGGAATCTCCACACTGTTCTCCATAGTGGCTATACTAGTTTGCATGCCCACCAACAGTGTAAGAGGGTTCCCTTTTCTCCACACCCTCTCCAGCATTTATTGCTTGTAGACTTTTGGATAGCAGCCATTCTGACTGGTGTGAAATGGTACCTTATTGTGGTTCTGATTTGCATTTCTCTGATAATGAGTGACGTTGAGCATCTTTTCATGTGTTTGTTAGCCAATTTCTAATTATCTCAACTCTTTCATTTTCATTCATTTGTCCCCTCGCTGCCCTCAAGCCACATCGGCATTCCTGCCATTCCATGAATATGCCTGGTTCCTTCCTGCCCCAGGGTCTCTGTACTCACTTTTCTTCTGCTTAGAATGCTTTTATCTTTTACTTTGCATAATTGTCTCAAATCTCTGTTCAAATATTACCTCTGTAAGAGGGCTCTCCCAGAACACTTTATCTAGTCTACTCTCTTGATCTCCAACCTTGAAGCAGATATGCCTTTATTTCTTCTTAGCTGCCATCCTTCCTTCAAATTACCTGCTTGTTTACCTTCCTTCAAATTATTTATTTACCTTATTTAGTTATCCTCTCTCTCCAACTAACATGTAGGCTTCATGTGGCCAGGGACCTTGCCTTTCTTGTTCATGACTGTATCCCTGGAACTTGGAACAGTACCCAGTACATAATAGGTGCTCAGGAAATATTTACTGAAAGAAGGAAGAGTAGAAAAATAGAAACATTATTTAGGACACAGTAGGACATTGTCCAGTGTCTAACGGCATGTTCATATAGTGGAGTACTGTGCAGCTATTAGAAATGATGGTGCAATTTTATTTTTATTGACATAGAAGATGTCGAGGGTATTGTTGAGTGAACAAAACAGGAACAAACAGCATGTATATTGAAGGTACATGAAAGTAAAATTATATATGCACATTTACACATATATTTGTGGAAAGAGATATCTGGTAAGATACCAAAATGTTTGCAGCAAATAACTTTAGATAATGGGAGTTTCGAGTGATTATTACTTCATTCTTTTTAAGTTTTTTTTCATCTGGGTTTTTATAGTAAGCTTGTGTTATTCCTAAAACTGGGAAAAATAAAATTATTTTTTTTTGAAGAGAGGGACTGTATCTGTGCTTAGTGATTATTTGTATATATCCACCCAATGGGTGGGGCTTCCCTGGTGGCTCAGATGGTAAAGAATCTGTCTCCAATGCAGGAGGCCTCTGGTTTGATTTTTGGGTTGGGAAGATCCTCTGGACAAAGGAATGGAAACCCACTCTAGTATTCTTGCCTGGAGAATTCCATGGACAAAGGAGCCTGGAGGGCTATAGTTCATGGGATGGCAAAGAGTCGGACACAACTGAGCAACTAACACTACACACCCACACACACACTAGACAGTAAGCTCCATGAAGTTTCAGATACAAACCGCAGAGTGAGCCATTTTTTCTATTTCATGTCCCAGCTGCCCTTTTGACATGCTGTCACTCATAATCTTGCCGCTTAGCGCAACATGCCCTGGCATGGTCTGGGCATACTTGATATCATGAATAGAATTGAATTTCCTGTCTGCTCAGCTCTAGACATCTGCTTTCCTTGCCAGGACAGAGGAGATTTGGTGCATGGCCTCTCAGCCTGTGTTAGGATGGGGCTTCTACCTGCCAGTGGAGGTCCCAGGCTGCTTGGGTGGAGGGCGCACAGGCACTGAGGGCCTCGTCTTATCAGGACATGCTCGCTAGGCCTCTGCCCTCCCCCACACCAGTGTACACCCATTTGAGACTGGGCTTCAGTGGTGAACTTCTAACTTACTTTACTGGGTCAGTTAATTTAGTCCAGGTCAGTGAATTCTTTCTGTGTTTATTTTATATAACTGCTTTTCCTATTTTAGTTTGTCTTTGATTAATTGATCCTACATTATGATTTATCTTCCTGACTTGATGTGGGAGCTGTTTGCACTTTGGCCAGCCCCTCTTGGGCCTCTGTGGGACTCCCATGGTTCGTGTGTGGGTGTGGCTAGGCCTTCTGACACCACCGTGGAGCCAGGAGTGGGAGGTAGGCATAGATAATTGCTCTCATGGCAGCTCTCCTAATATGAGGGTCTGCTTTTCTTATTTCCTCAGAGAGTCAGTGTAGCATAATGTAAAGACAAGAAGCTGCAAAGTCAAACCTGGGTTGGTTCAACAACACCCCAGCTGGTCCATGTACTGGTTGGGGATCTTGAACATGTTATTTCTTGTTTCCAAGACTCTGTCCTCTCCTCTGTAAAATGGAGAAAAGACCCACCTTGTAGGAGTTGTAAGAGTTAAACTGAGAGTGTAGGTGAAAGTTCTAAAAAAAGTGTGAATTCACAGTAGATGCTCAATAAATAGTCATTCCCTCAGTTCTTCCCTTTGTCTGGCATGTCCCACAATCCATTTGTAACTGTTGCCAACTTCCTCCTCCACCCAAGCCAGGACATACATTACTTATGTTTAATATAGCCTGTGACTTTTATTGGAGGCTGTACAGTGCCTTTTCTTTAGAAAAGAAGGATCTATTTTGGTTAGGATAGGTCCTCATTCCATTTACCCCTCTGCCCTTTGCACTTAGCAATTCATCATAGCTCAGAGACTGGAGCCAAAGACCCCCTTGAAAAGAGATCTGGCAGCAGAGTTCTTCTCTTATGTACTTGGACTTTTCTTGCCCGATGGCCTATCCTGCTTTTCTGACTTTCATGCATTCTAATATGACATGCTGCAGTTTTCTGATAGAATCAAGGCCATGTTTTTATCCCTTATACTAAACTTCATCTACTTCAGTAATATTCCTCAAGCTGGCCTTCCTGGGAAATATTCATTGTTGTCACCAGCCTAAGCATCTTTTTTGTTTTCAAAGCACAGTGACCGCCCATAGGAATTTGTGGTGGCTCTTTACAATGATCAGAGGAGGTGGGTCACTAGGAACTGAAAGGGCCAGTCGCACAATTGGCTCACATTGCGCACCTGTATTCCCTGAAAGTCCATTTTGGGGCTCAGTGGCTTGAGAGTGGGGCTAGAATAGGACACTTTCTTTCAGGGAGCTCCCCCTTCATCCTAGAAGAAAATATTACTGTGTAGTCAGTACCCCAGCCACTTATACATGAGAGCATAAGTAGAAGGTGATAGTATTTGGACCCTCTGCTGAGATAAGCAGGAGGGGACTCAGGGTTGTTTAGACAGGGAATTATGAAAACATGTCTAATTTCCTTTACATTATACAATTATGATAAACAAAATGAAATACAAAGTGTTATGAAATGTATTAAAATTTCAAATTGCTGTAAAACAAAAATATTTTTAAGTTTTTAAGTTAAAAACTTGAGCTTGTTTCAATGTTTATCAATTTTTATCTTGGCATTTATGCCTCTCAGGTGGTCAGTTTTCATAGTTTCCAAATATACTTGAAGAGAATTGTGTCCTCCACTTATCAGGTGTAAGGTACTCTGTTTATCAGCTAGTTCAAATTTATTTATTCATTGTTCTGTTCAGATCATCTGCTTTCTCACTGACTGTGTGAGGTTGGTTTTTCAGTGGACTATGCGTTTCCCATTGTGACAGGAGACCCATTGTGTCGTTCTCCTTGTAATTCTTTTAATTTTGCCTGATAGAGACATTATTAGGTATATACACACTTTAGTGCGTGGCCTCCTTTTGTCTATGTCCAGTTTTTGAACCTTCTAGGAGTTTATATGAGTTCAGAACCCCAACTTATTGCTTTGAAGTGGCAATGGAAGAGTTAATGGTTAATTTCAAGACTTGAAGCATTTGAACAGACACTTTATTCATTCACAAGTCTGACTTGGTACAGGTGCAGGAAGAGAAGAACAGAGCCTTGAATCGTTCATGTCACTACACACCTGGAGCCAGGCAAGGGACACACATGCGTTCCTTGGTTATGGGTTTTTACAATGCTGGGTTCTCCAGCCTGGCTGAGGCAGGCAGCCTAAACCACCAGACTAAACATTTCTCCTTCACTGTGCAGCTGTGGTATTGCTGCTCTGACACCTGCAAGGAGAGGACCTTCAGCTGTGTATGTATATCAGTATGTGTTGTGTTTGGTGACTTGAGAGTCCCAGGGTCTTCCATTCTTATTAAAGATTTGGCATCAGTTGACTGCCAGTGAGAACTGGGCTTTACTGCCAGCTTCCCCAGAGGTGAATTTTCCCTGAAGAGTTGGTACACTCAAAATAGCTTTTCCATTGTATAAGCTGAATTCGCATGCTACTTCAGGAACACGTTTGTATACAGTGAGATATTCTGGCTGAAGAGTGGTACCGCTTATTAAGGCAAGGCATACAGGAGGAGGCTATGCATGTGTGCTGGTGATGAAAATGAACTCTGTGAGGCAGCCTGAGTTTCAGGTCACTATAGGTATGAAAGTGGAGACGTCAGCTGGATGCCCAAATCTGGAGCTCAGGAGAAAGGGTTGGGCAGGATTGAGAGATTTGGTATGGGTGCAATGGAAAGATCACTGGGGCAGGCTAAACTGAACAGTTAAGCCTGGTGAAGTCTAGACGAGATAAGAAAAAAGTGAAAAAAGGAGGAGAAACAACTGAAAAATACACAAACTATATGGGAAAGAAAAGTTCTTTCAGACATTGAACTATAGATGACACAGGACCCTGGTCTTTGAAAGAAGGAAATAAATGAGATTAGCCCTATAACTGCCCAGGCTAATGGCCTAGAGAGGATTTCCAGACCACAGCGCAGGAAAGGAGAACCCAAACGGAACCCAAGAGTCTTCCTAAGAGGAAACAGAGTTGAGAATTTGTATCCTGACTAAGCTAGCAGGGAGAGTGAAGCTGACCGAGGGAGGTGTGCTGGCATTCCAGGCACTTTTGGTCATCTTGAAACCCTGCACCCGGGCCCTTCCCACACTTTGGTTATGAGACCCTCCAAATAGCTGTATTTACCTAAGTTAGTGCAACCAGTATGTTGAACATGCAGCAAACATCAGGGGTTAATCACAGCCACTTTCATTGGTCTCTCTGTGTCCCCTTAAGATGTTTTCAGCCTGGGAGGTCCAGAGAATTTTTTGGTACCTCTGAGGTAATAGAAATCCCATGGTCATATTGAGTCACCAATTCCAAAATTAGTGTCCTGCCTTATGTAATAGCATAGCTTTCAGCTCATTCAGAGCTGCAGTGACTTCCCCTCCCAGCACAGGGTTTAGAAGCAGTGGTGCTGACCCAGGAAGGGTCTGTACCCTGTTTGTCCTCCTCTTTCCATTTGTACCTCAGTTGCCAGCTGTGATTTCGAACCTCTGTGGAACTGGCAGGGAAGGGAGAGAGAAGACATAAGATAGTGTGGGCACTCCCTGGACTGGCCAGTGTGTAAAGCTGACTCTTGTGGGGTCTCTTGTAGATGTTTTGCCGACCCCTCCAGCTGGGGACCTCTCCCCTGCAGGTCCCCTGATGTGGGCAATGCATTCGCCAGAGCCTTGTCACTCACTCCTGGTGTAGCTCCTGGGACTCTCAGAATCTGCTCTTATTTCTGTCTGTTGAGGACCCAATAGCCTGCTGGACAGATCTTTAGGAAAGGACCTAAAGCCACCCCACACCAGCATATTCATACATCCTTTTCTGCAACAAATTCTGGGAATACAGGCCATGTCCTTTGTATTCAATGCATCTGCCAGTGTAAGACAGTTTACACTGCTGCCTGCATCCGGGCCATGTACATATTTCAGTTGATCCCCATAATCTTTAATTTTTTCTTGAATCTATTGCCAGTGTTTACAAATTGAGGAATTTTACCATAAAAGATCCAAATTCTTGACTTAAAAAGCCCTGGAAGATGTGGCAACGCCAGGTCTGCCTTACTGCCTGGCATAGATAGCTGGAGATGGGGGAGGCTGCCCCCTTCAACAGGGCATTTAATCACCAGAGGGACTCCATTCCCTCTTGGCTCTGTGACCTGAACCCCAATGTCAGTTGCCATTTATCATCATTGGACTCATGCAGTTATATTTTCTTAAACTAAAGACTAAATGTGAAATATTTCTGGTGCTTATGTTTCTTAACAAAGAGAGAAAACAACAGATAATCCAAAGGAACCATGGAAGGGAGGGATATAATTTATTTAGAAGCACAAAGTGTTCTTACATGTTTAATGTGCAATTAGTCTGTATGAGTGTATAAAATAAAACTTAAGATGCCATTGGAAAATAACCCATAAATATAATCATGGTTACTATACAAAAATACGTGGTGAAGAAGACATTTCAGCTTTCAACAAGTAAGTCATTGACTTGCTGCAGAAGGGCATTACACTCATCCTCTTCCCTGGTTTGTTTTGTTCCTACTTGGCCCTGACTTTTCAGTTTGCAACAACCGGAAAACATCCTCTGGCTTCTCTGGAGGAAGAATCAGCCAGAACATGGATTCACTCACTGTATGTCCGAAAGTGTCTTAGCACATATCTGATAAGGAGTAACAGGATAGTTTCCCCAAGGTTATGGCCGCATGGAGAAAAAGCAACGGGTGTTGGCAAATTAATGAGGTTTTCTTTTTGATGGAAGGGTAAAACCAGATTGTTGAAACAGTATTCAACTTTGAAACTAACTCTTTTGGGAAATTTTGTTTTCAGTTAATTTTTAAAATTGAAACCTTATTGATTTTTACAAGTACCTGATATATTAAGCCAAGTCTCTTTTCCATTTATCTGAATTAGAGCAAAACCAGAATTATCTTGAGGAAAGGCTGTCACTTGCCCAAGTGTCTTCTCTTGGGATCCCCTTCATGGATCATAGCCTTGTTGTGGTGAAGGGGCTTGCACAACTCAATGAAGCTATGAGCTGTGCTGTGCAAGGCCACCCAAGACAGATGGGTCATAGTGAAAAGTTCTGACAAAACACGGTCCACTGGAGGAGGAAATGACAAACAACTCCCGTATTCTTGTTGTGAGAACCTCATAAGCAGTATGAAAAGGCAAAATATATGACACTGGAAGATGAGCCCCTCAGGTCGTAAGATGTCCAATGTTCTACTGGGGAAGAACAGAGGGCAATTACTAATAGATCCAGAAAGAATGAAGCAGCTGGGTCAGAGCAGAAACAATGCTCAGTTGTGGATATGTCTGGTGGTGAAAGTAAAGTCTGTTGCTGTAGAGAACAATATTGCATAGGAACCTGGAATGTTAGGGCCATGAATCAAGGTAAATTGGACATGATCAAGCAGGAGATAGCAAGAGTGAAGTTAGACATCTTAGGAATCAGTGAACAAAAATGGACGGAAACGGGTGAATTTAATTCAGATGATCATTGTATCTACTACTGTAGGTAGGAATCCTTTAGAAGAAACGGAGCAGCTCTTACAGTCAACCAAACAGTCTGAAATGCAGTACTTGGGGGCAATCTCAAAAATGACAGAATGATCTCAGTTCATTTCCAAGGCAAACCATTCAACATCAACATCTAATGGCAGAAAGTGAAGAGTAGTCCAAGTTTATGCCCCAAACACTGATGCTGAAGAAGCTGAAGTTGACCGATTCTATGAAGATCTACAAGACCTTCTACAAGACCAAAAAAAAAGATGTCCTTTCACCATAGGGGATTGGAATACAAAAGAAGGAAGTTGAGATATACCTGGAGTAACAGGCAAGTTTGGCCTTGAAGTACAGAATGAAGTAGGGCAAAAGCTAACAGAGTATTGTCAAGAGAATGCACTGGTCATAGCAAACACCCTCTTCCAACAACATAAGAGACGACTTTACATGTGGCTATCACCAAATGGTCAATACTGAAATCAAATTGATTATATTCTTTGCAGCCATAGATGGAGAAGCTCTATACAGTCAACAAAACAAGACCTCAGATCATCAACTCCTTATTGCAAAATTCAGGCTTAAATTGAATAAATTAGAGAAAATGACCACTAGGCCATTCAGGTAAGACCTAAATCAAATCCCTTATGATTATACAGTTGAGGTGATGAATAGATTCAAGGAATTAGATCTGGTAGACAGAGTGCCTGAAGAAGTATGGACAGAGATTCATAACATTGTACAGGAGGCAGTGACCAAAATCATCCCAAAGAAAAAGAAGTGTGAAAAAAGAAAAAGAAAACAGCAAGAAGGCAAAGTGGTTGTTAGAGGAGGCCTTATAAATAGCTGAAGAAAAAAGAAAAGTGAAAAGCAAGGGAGAAGGGGAAAGATATACCCAACTGAATGCAGAGTTCCAGAGAACAGCAAGGAGAGATAAGAAGGCCTTCTTCAGTGAACAATGCAAAGAAATAGAGGAATACAATAGAATGGGAAAGACTAGAGATCTCTTCAAGAAAATTGGAGATACCAATGGAACAGTTCATGCAAGGATGGGCACAATGAAGAACAGAAACAGTAAGGACCTAACAGAAGTGGAAGAGATTAAGAAGAAATGGCAAGACTACACAGAAGAATACACAGAAGAACTATACAAAAAGGTCTTAATGACCCAGATAACCACGATGGTGTGCTCACTCACCTAGAGCCAGACATCCTGGAATGTGAAGTCAAGTGGGCCTTATGAAGCATTATGACAAACAAAACTACTGGAGGTGATAGAATTCTAGCTGAGCTATTTAAAATCCTAAAAAATGATGCTGTTAAAGTACTGCACTCAATATGTCAACAAATTTGGAAGACTCAGCAGTGGCCACAGACCTGGAAAAGGTCTGTTTTCATTCCAATCCCAAAGAAAGGCAATGACAAAGAATGTTCAAATTACCATACAATGCACTCACTTCACACGCTATTTAAAGTGAAAAAGTGAAAGTCACTCAGTCGTGTCTGACTCTTCAACCCAGGAAAAGACCCAGGAATTCTCCAGGCCAGAATACTGGAGTGGGTAGCCTATCCCTTCTCCAGCAGATCTTTCTGAGCCAGGAGTCAAACCTAGGTCTCCTGCATTGCAGGCAGATTTTTTACCAACTGAGCCACCAGGGAAGCCCCCATGCTAGTTAACGTTGTGCTCAAACTCCTTCAAGCTAGGCTTCAGCAGTACCTGAACCAAGAACTTCAGATGTACAAGCTGAGTTTAGAAAAGGCAGAGGTATGGTGGGATGATTTGAGAGAATAGCATTGAAACATCTATATTATCATATGTGAAACAGATCTCCAGTCCAGGTTCGATGCATGAGACAGGGTGCTCAGGGCTGGTGCACTGGGATGACTCTGAGGAATGGGATGGGGAGGGAGGTGGGAGTGGGGTTCAGGATGGGGAACACATGTACACCCATGGCTGATATCATCATGTCAATGTATGGCAAAAACCAGCACAATATTGTAAAGTAATTAGCCTCCAATTAAAATAAATTAATTAATTTTTTAAAAATGAAAAGGCAGAGGAGCTAGAGATCAAATTGCCGACATTCACTGGATCATAGAGAAAGCAAGGGGATTCCAGAAAAACATCTATTTCTGCTTCATTGACTACATGAAAGTCTTTGACTGTGTGGATCACAGCAAACTGTGGAAAATTCTTAAAGAGTAGGGATTACCAGACCACCTTACTTGTCTCTTGAGAGACCTGTATGCAGGTCAAGAAGCAACAGAACTGGAAATGGAATAACTGACTGGTTCAAAACTGGGAAAGGAATACAACAAGGCTGTATATTGTCACCTTTATTTAACTTATATGTGAAATGCTAGGCTGGATGAATCACAAGCTGGAATCAAGATTGCAAAGAGGGACGAGACATATGTATACCTATGACTGATTCATCTTGATGTTTGACAGAAAACAACAAAATTCTGTAAAGCAATTATCCTCCAATTAAAAAATAAATTAATTTTAAAAATTAAAAAGAAAAGACCAACGTGTGAAAAAGCCTTACCTGCCAAGTTAAGGAATATGAACTCGAGCCTAAGCACAGTACAGAGTACCATGATCACACTGGGTGTTTTTAGAATTAAAAAAAACAAAAAGATTGCAGGGAGAAATATCAGCAACCTCAGATATGCAGATGATACCACTCTAAATGGCAGAAAGCAAAGAGGAACTAAAGAGCCTCTTGATGAAGGTGAAAGAGGAGAGTGAAAAGGCTGGCTTGAAACTTAACATGCATAAAGCTAAGATTATGGTATCCGGTCCCACACTTCATGGCAAATAGGAAGGGAAAAAGTGGAAGCAGTGACAGATTTTATTTTCTTGAACTCCAAAATCACTGCAGAAGATGACTGTAGTGTGAAATTAAACAATGCTTGCTCCTTGAAAGGAAAGCTATGACAAACCTAGACAGCGAATTAAAAAGCAGAGACATTACTTTGCTGACAAAGGTCCATATAGTCAATGCTGTGGTTTTTCCAGTAGTCGTGTACAAATGTGAGAGTTTGACCGGAAGGCTGAACACAGAAGAATTGATGCTTTCGAATTGTGGTGCTGGAGAAGACTCTTGAAAGTCCCTTGGACTGCAAGATCAAACCAGTCAATTCTAAAGAAAATCAACCCTAAATATTCATTGAAAGGACTGTTGCTGAAGCTGAAGCTCCAATACTTTGGCCACCTGATGTGAAGAACTGACTCATTGGAAAAGACTCTGATGCTGGGAAAGACTGAAGGCAAAGCAGAAGGGGGTGACAGAGGATGAGATAGTTAGACAGCATCACCAATTCAATGATTGGATGGCATCACCAACTCGATGGGCATGAGTTTGAGCAAGCTCCAGGAGTTGGTGATGGACAGGGAAGCCTGGCATGCTGCAGTCCATGGGGTCACAAAGAGTTGGACACAATTGAGCGACTGAACTGAACTGTTTATTAAAGATGGAGTTCTTTGAAAGCTGTGTGCTGCTTGGCCTTTTCCAAACAGTTGTTTAGGCATGGTATTCTGTTTTATCCTCAGATTAAACTAGGCCAACTTCGAGCTATTGAGTTGGCCAAAAAGGTCATTCGGATTTTCCGTAAGATGTTATGGGAAATCCCAAATGAACTTTTTGGCCAACCCAAAACATTCTTAGACCACCTTATTTTAATGTAGCCACTCTACACAGACACACACACATACTTAGCACTCATTGACAAAGCTATATGAAACATGCAATTATATGACACTCCCTATCATCTTTTTATACAAATATCTTTGAGGACCCAGAGGAAACCTCCCTAAAATCTTAGTATTATGAAGATCTGGGATTCTCCTGGTTTATTTTATGGACACTATAAACCATTATGACAGTGCTTTGTGTTTAGTTTTATCTGTGAGAAATCTTGGGGATATATCTGTAATCCTCTCCCAGCAAGCGCATAAAACCTTAGGACATGCGCTTTTTAGTATTTCTATTCTGGCTGCTTTTTATTGTTTTTTCCTATGCTTATTTCTCCCTTGGCCTACAAGATTTTTAAAAAGATTTTTTCCTTTTTAAAATCTTGTACTTTGTAAAACTGCTTCAACTTTGTTTTAGAATGAGGCAAGATATAGAGAAATTAAGTACAATATTCATGATTTACCATTTGTTACAAACATATTGCCAATTTGTTTTTAGATTTCATTTTAAATTTCCTATCCTTTATGAAATCAGATCTTTTACTGCTTTGTGATTGTCATAGAGTGAATCATTGCTATGAATTTGAGGATCCCTTGGCAGCCATATTTTCACTCCATAGTTAACATGACTGATTCAGTATAAATCTTTTTTTAAAAATTGGGGTATAGTTGCTTTAAAAACTATGTCAGTTTTTGCTCTACAGCAAAGTGAATTTCAACCATATGTATACATGCTGCTGCTGCTGCTGCTGCTGCTGCTGCTGCTAAGTTGTGTCAGTCGTGTCCGACTCTGTGTGACCCCATAGACGGCAGCCCACCAGGCTCCTCCGTCCGTGGTATTTTCCAGGAGTGGGCTGCCATTGCCTTCTCCGATATGTATACATATATGCCCTCTTTTCTGGATTTCCTTCCCTAACCACTGGGTAGAGTTCCCTGTGCTATACAGTAGGTTCCCATTAGTTATCTATTTATACGTAGTAGTACATATATGTCAATCCCAATCTCCCAATCCACCCCACCACCCCACCACCTCCCCCTTTGGTATCCATACTTTTGTTCTCTACGTCTGTGTCTCTATTTCTGCTCTGCAAACAAGGTCAGCCATACCATTTTTCTATATTGCACATCTATGTGTTAATATATGATAGTTTTCTCTTTCTGACTTATTTCACTCTATATGACCGTCTCTAGGTCCATCTACCTCTCTGCATATGGCACTATTTTGTTCCATTTTATGGCTGTTTAATATTCTATTGTATATGCCGTATAAATCTAACAGCTTAGAGGAAGCAGAGGTTGCTTACTGACCCTCTAAATTCTTCAAGGGTCCCATTTTTCGGTTTACTAAATTGCAGTTTCAACTACCACATTTAAACAGGAAGGCAGTTATATGTCAGCATAACAATTGTTGGCCCATAAGGCCTGGGAAACACCTAGCACTGAACCTGGTCCTTCATAAGACAGGCGTTCAGCAAGAGTTTGGTGACTTAAATTTACTTGCAGTTTTTGTGTTTGGATCTAGAAGCATTTGTCTGCCCCGGTGGTCTGGAACTGGGTTGGGGAATGCAAATCTGCTACTCTCTGCAATGACTTGACATCAGTGACATTTTCTGCTTTACTTTTCTGTTTCAGAATATGATCGATTGGGCTTCCTCCTGAAGTTGGACTCTAAACTGTGAGTAGAATGAGCCAGTTCCTTGACTTTGTGATAGAGATCTGTGAGAGCTGGAGGTCGGCCTCAAGGGGCCAGCTCTCACCACTCCTGGGGCCTCTGTCTTCCATCTGTCAGCTGAAGCTTAGAGCATGTTACAGTCTGTGGGTGCAAATATAAGGCCTTAGATTTGGCTGGCACAGGGAGCTCATTACAGAAGGAGCTGTGCACCCCCCACACACACCCCACTGGAGTTTGAAGAACAAGGAGGAAAGGCTTCAGCTGCAGAGTGGAAGATGACTAAACCACTGCAGGAGACAGTGCAAAGGCTTTCAAAGATGCTTCGCAGCCAGGCATGCAAAGCCTTCTATGCTCAGGTTTCCTCCTGGCTTTAACTCCTGTCTCTCTCCAACAGGTAGATCCTGGCTTTCCCTCTACCCTTGTATATGTTTGTTATCCATGTCTGAAATCCTCTTTCCTTGTTTGTCTACTAGGAAAACTTAAGAACCACCTCCTTCCTATACAGAATGAATTATCTCTTCCTCTGCTTCCTGTGAATTTTCTACCTCTGACACCCATTATTTCATTATACTATAATTAAGTGTAATAGTTATTCATTTATTAAGAGTGCAGGCTCAGAGCCAGGCCATGCTTGGTTCAAATCCCAGATTGCCATTTACTTTCTTTGTGATTTAGGGCAGACCACTTAACCACTCTGAGCCTCAGTTTCACCTGTAACATGAGGACATCAGTATAAGTACCTCACAGGGTTGTAAGGACTGTATAGAAATGGTGAATTTACAGGGATTTTCAAATAAGTATCTCATTCTTTCAGAATCCTTCCCTGTTCTGGCCCTCTTGGCCTCCTGAGCACCAGGGCAGTGCTGGCATATGTTTGTTAGTTGCTCAGTCAGCACTGAACACATGGCTGCATGGATGGCTGCATGGATGGTTGCATGGATGGCTGCATGGAAGGCTGCATGGCTGCATGATGACAGGTGCCTGTGTGCCTTCCTCATTAGACTGGGCTGCCTGGAGACTGGGCTCTACCCCTCTGTTCATACCCTGTCCAGGACCCCTCACATGGCCGGTGTGCGGTAAAGTGTTGCAGAACTGCCTGTGGCTCCTTTCTGTGGTTAGTCATCTTCATACACCCTTGCCCCTGTCCTGTACCAGACAGATGTGAAAGATCAGAATTGTGATTCCTTTCTTTCCTCTCCTGCTTGAGGCCTTGACCACAGCTGCTTCTGATGGTGATGGCTGCACCCACATGCAAGACACCAGCCCAGGGTTATTTGGCTTTCCCACTGAATGGTCTGGCATGTGGCCCCTTTTCCTGGCATCTGGGCTCTTGGCTCTGGTGCCTCACACCATGAGTTCAGGTGCTGCAGTTCTCCCAGCTTTTATACATCATGGAGGCAGCCACAAGGGAAGAATGGTCTGTTCTGTCTACCAAGCTAGTGTAGAGTTGTCAGCCGCATGTTAACATCCAGGGAATGGGGCTTGATAATGCTAGGAATCCACAGGCTTCACCCTTAGAAAATCCTTGATTTCGTGCTCTGGGCAAAAAATAAATCAAGCATAAGCTATAAGCAAATGAAATGCCACCAGAACGGAAGAGATGTAGTAATTTACCAAGTCAAATCACATTGATGAACAAAAGACATGGTATCCAGGACGTGTTAACTATAGTGTTGAAGCTGTCTTCAGCAGTGTGAGAAGAGGGAATAGGAGGACACTTGCCCTGCTGTTCTGACAGTTGGGTGGTACGTGGTAGGCTCTTGTACAGCTTTCTTTTGTGTAACAGGCTGGTTCTATAAACCATTTGAGTCAACTTGGTCTTTAGCCCAGGAAATTGGCTTGGCCTCATTAGATTTACCTCCGAGTTTAAGGTACAAGCTCCAGCTTTCCTGCCTCTTACTGAAAAGTCTTTTCTAATCCAATGTTATCTTCAGAACAAAACACAGACACATGGGAAAGGTTTTTATCTGTTCCAGGGAGAAGTTTCCAAGTTAAGGATTCTGGTTTTCAGAGGTAACTCCTTAGAAATATCCAGATCTCCCCTTACGAAGTCTTTCTCTGCTGTGTTGTGTTCTATTTCTGATGTACAGGAAGGGACCTGAGCTTGGATCAGAACTGGATTTGAATTCCGCCCCTTCTGCTTAGGATTATATAACCTTAGATAATTCATTTTAGCTCTATGAATCACAATTTTCCCTTATGAAAAACATGAATAATAATACCCATTTCCTCAGGTTTTTATGAAGAATTAAAAAAAAAGAGTTCTATGAGTAAATATGCAAATGTAGGAATTTCTTATTTATCTTGATTGGATTCATTTAGCTTCTATACTATGAGAATTCCTGTGTTCTGGAAATTTGTCAGCCATTATCTTCTTTAAATATTGCCTCTGCCCCATTCCCTCTCTCTCTGCTCCTCTTCTGAAACTCTGATTAAGTGCTAGGCCTTCTCATTCTCACCTCCAGGTCTACTAACTTCTACATTTTCCATCTTTTGATAGTTTCTGCATTGAACTAGAACCCCAAAAGATTCAACATAAGGATAAACTAGAACTAAAATTGTACCCCTAAGCCAGGACTGCAGGAAAGGCTGCCAGAGCTCTAAGTGGATTAGGGCAATAAGTCAATAAAGAGGAAACAGTTGATATTCACAGCCCGGGCTCTCATCACTCAGTTGGTCCACAGAACCTCAAGCTGTGAACTCTGTCTAAGGTACTCCAGACTTGCCATCCCTCCAAGCTTCTGGCAGAAGCAAATGCAATCCCTCTCTGGAGGAAGACATGAATTTCTCATGAATAACTCTTCAAGGAAATGAACGGCTCACAGGAAAGAATAACTAAGCACACAAGGAAGTAACACTTCTTTAGAGAGAACCAGGAACAGCAACAGACGACAGAGGGGGACCCACAAAGACTTCCGAAATTGGAGTTATCAGACACAGTTTATAAAGTAATTAGATACTCTGTATTTAAGGGACTAAAGATAAGATTGAACTATACATGTAATGGGGCTTCCCAGGTGGTGCAATGGTAAAGAATCTGCCTGCCAATGCCAGAGACACAACACAGCAGGTTCAGTACCTGGGTCAGGACAATTCCTTGGAGAAGGAAATGGCAACCTGCTCCAATATTCTTACCTGGAAAAATTCCATGGACGGAGGAGCCTGGAAGCTACAGTACTTGGGGTCAGAAAGATTTGACATGACTGAGCAACTGAGCACAAGCTTTCATACATGTAATAGGGAACTATAAAAAGCAAAGTATTAGACTAGAAAGACAGAATTGAAAAATACAGTGACCAAAATTAAAATAAAATTAAAATTAAAATTAAACCAAAATTAAAATACCTCAGTAGAGGTATTTAGCAGCAGATTAGATACAACTAAAGACAGGATTAGTGAGCTGGAAGCTAAGTCAGAGGAAGTGACCTATAACAAAAGTGGTCAGCTTTTTTTGTAGAGTCAGATGATCAATATCTCTGAGTTTGGGGAGTTTTGCTGTCTGTGTCACAACTCTGTCTCTGCTGATGTAGTGTGGAAGCAGCCATAGATAGCACATACAGATGAGTATGGCTTAGCTGTATTCCAACAAAACTTTTCATTTATGGACACTGAAATTTTAATTTAATGTAATTTTTATGTCATTAAGTATTATTCTTCTAATTTTTAAACCAACCATTGAAAATGTAAAAGACATTCTTATCTCACAGAAACAGATAGTGGGTCAGATTTGGCTCACAAATCATACATTCTGGCCCTTCACTGAGAATGCAGCACAGATATGCAGCATGGGAATTGCCTCTCCACCCCAGGTGTTTTTTATTCTTGAAATTCTATTGCAGTTGACCCTTGAACTGCAGTGCACCCGCTTATATGTGGATTTTTTCCAACAGTACACAATTCAGTACTATACATTCTGTGATTGGATGAATTGGGGCACACAGAATCATGGATATGGAGGAACCACATATGTGGTTATATGCAGATTTATATGTGCAGATTTTTGACTGTGTGGAGGGTCAGCACCCCTAATCACCTTGTTGTTCAAGGGTAAGCTGTTCATACAAATACATTTAAAATACCTCTATATCCAATGATACTTCAAAAACCTGGAAATAAGTATCTTGGATTTTTTTTTTTTTTGGTCTTCATTATATTCTTTTAATTATATCTTTGTGTAATAAATGGTTTCTGTTTCCTTTGAGAATTCCCTGCTGCTTGTATCTTTATGACAAAATCAATGGTCAGGACTATGAAAATTATTCAGAATACTTATAGAGCTGTACACTATCTTTTCCTTTAACAGCAAGCTGTATTCTTCCAGAGGGCAGTATATTTTGGAGGTTAAAAATGTGGACTGTGGAATCAGATGTGGATTTTTAAAGCCCCGTTCCACATCTTACTAGCTGTAATCTTGAGTGAGCTATTTAACTGCTAGCCTGTTTCCTACTATAAAGTGGGGATAAAAGTAATCACCCAAGGTTGAGATTCAAACTCTCCTGTACCCTTATCAGTGTCTGGTGACCTGGGAAGGATATAATCCCAAAATGAGACCTGAACCTCAGCTTGCCTCCTGCTTTACGCCCCAGACTTCATTTTTTCCCTTGTTCACTTAGCAAATATTTCTTGAGTACTGACTGTATGGTTTGTTATTGGGATAAAACTGAAAATTGTAAGCCACATGAGCAACCTTACAGGCTTGGTTGGGAAGGATGTGTAGTGAGCGGAAATGAGAACAGCAGGGGAGGGAAGGAAGTAGTACTTCTAGATAGTATGACCAATGGACAGATTTTCATTTTGGTTTATATTTACTTATTTATTTGGCTGTGCTGGGTCTTTTTTGAGGCATGTGGGATCTAGTTCCTGACCAGGGATCAAACCTGGGCCTCTTGCCTTGGGAGCATGGAGTCTTGGCCACTGGACCACCAGGGAAGTCCCTGTTTTGTTTTTTTGTTTTTTTAAAGAAAGATGACATACTGGTGACTCAGAAGCATAAATGGAGTACGAAGAGGATAATGAGGGATCTTCAGATGCATAGGGTATAGGAGAAAGAGCTGCCTCCATCACAAGGCTGTAGAGGAAATGGTGTTTTCAGGGGAGACCCAGGTTTCTGTGAACTTAGAAGATGGAAGGAACGTTCACTGAAGAAGTTGAGGCTGTAAAGAAACGAGGCTTTATGGAAGACAGTAGTGAGTTACAGTGTGGTGATGGGGGAGAGAAGTGAGAGACCGGACCAAGGAGAAGAAGCAGAGAGCAGTGACTTGAGCACAAAAAAACTGATGAGGGTGACATCAAGGGAGTAAATAACAGGATGTGAGGCTGGCAAGTTGGGTTTTGTTGGCCTCAAAGTTGTCCAAGAATTGTCTGAGAACGTGTGTTCCCTGGAGGCTGGGCATTCAGGCTACTCCATGCACTCAGCTGCAGCCCAATTGGATGATACCTCCAGAAGTTTCAAGTCTGGCCCCTGGAAAGACTCTGGGGTCTCCAAAAGGAATCTACTGTGCCAAGTGGAGGGTCTTAGGACAGGGCTCAGGGTTGCAGGCTGTGCCCAGACATCAAGAGAAGAGAGAAGCACTTTCTCATTCATTCACAGCTTCTTAAGTAGCTACTATGTGTCAGCAGTCTTCTGTGCTCTGTGGGTATAGCAGTGAACAGGTGGTCAGTAAATGCAGAGTGTGATCAACAAGCTTTTCAGTATCTTGGAAGGTGATGAGTGCTGTGGAAGAAGATAGAGCAGGACAAGGGAATGCTGGAGAAGAGACTGCACATTTAAATGGGATAGTCAGGGAAAGCCTCCTTGAAAGGTAGATTTTAGCAAAGACTTAACGAAAGAGAGGGAGTGAGGCCTGCCAGTATGTGGAAGCGGAGCCCTCAGACAGAACCCTGAGGAAATCTGTCTCAGTTATGAGGAACGTGACACCAGGAGCCGAGAATGTGCCCATCAGTCCAGCGGAGACAAGAGCCATCTGGAACTGTGAAGGCGCCAGAGCCTGGTGTCCAGGTGTGTTCTTCCTAAGCTGATGTCAGCCTTCTGGAAGCTGATTTAATTAAATGGAAGTGTCATCTGTTTCAGCTGGGTGTGGGTGTGTGCTCTGGGAAAGCTCTTGTCTGCTGCCACAGTGTGGGGTTTTATGGTTGCCATGTGGGCAAGAGCATGGGGGCTTTAATGTTCAGCCTCATTTCATAAGGAATTCTGTGTGAAGATACAAGGATATGGAAGCCAAAACCAACAACTTTTAACCCCCAAAGGCTTGTGAAAACCAAGCCAATCAAGAAAGACCTATAAACATGGGGTAGTCTAAAACACATGTTGAGGAATAGCTTACTATTTCCAGAACAGACTGCCAAATTCCCTATGGCTGCAAGGATAAAGTGTTTATTGAGCACCTACTATATGCCCAGGGCCATACTAGGTACTTTCTGTGTTACCTGTTCCTCAAAACAGCCACTCAGATGACCTCATCCAGTCTCATGTCTTATTGTTGTTATTCAGTCCTAAGTCATGTCTGACTCTTTGTGACCCTCATGGGCTACAGCCTGCCAGGCTCCTCTGTCCTCCACTATCTCCTGGAGTTTGCTCAAATTCATATCCATGAAGTTGGTGATGCTATCTAACCATCCTATCATCTGCCACCCCTTCTCTTTTTGCCTTCAGCCTTCCCTAGCATCAGGGTCTTTTTCAATGAGTCAGCTCTGCATCAGGTGGCCAATGTATTGGAGCTTCAGTTTCAGCAACAGTCCTTCCAGTGAATATTTAGGGTTGATTTTCTTTAGGATTGACTGGTTTGATCTTGCAATAGAAGGGACTCTCAAGAGTCTTCTCCAGCACCACAGTTTGAAAGCATCAGTTCTTCTGTGCTAAGCCTTCTTTATGGTCCAACTTTCATGACCATACATGATTACTGGAAATACTGTTTTGACTGTATGGACCCTTGTTGGCAAAGTGATGTCTCTGCTTTTTAATACACTGTCTTGATTTGTCATCGCTTTCCTTCCAAGGAGCAAGCATTGTTTAATTTCATGCTGCAGTCACTGTCTGCAGTGATTTTGGAGCCCAAGAAAATAAAATCTGTCACTGCTTCCACTTTTTCTGCTTCTATTTGTCATGAAGTGATAGGACCAGATGCCATGATCTTAGTTTTTTGAATGTTGAGTTTTAAGTCAGCTTTTTAACTCTCCTCTTTTACCCTCATCAAGAGGTTCTTTAGTTCCTCTTCACTTTCTGCCATTAAAGAGTTATCGAACAACACAAGAGATGACTCTACATATGGACATCACCAGACGGTCAACACCAAAATCAGATGGATTATGTTCTTTGCAGCCAAAGATGGAGAAGCTCTATTCAGTCAGCAAAAACAAGACCTGGAATCTGGTTACTTCAGTGATCGAAACTCTCTCATGGCTCTTCATTTCTCTTTGAATAAAAGCCAGAGTTGTTTGTGTGACTGTGCTGGGTCTTAGCTGCAGCACACAGGATCTTCAATTTTCATTGCAGCATGAGGACTCTTTAGTTGCAGTGTTCAAATTCGCTTAGTTGTGGCGTGTAGGATCCAGTTCCCTGACCAGGGTTAGAACCTGGGCCCCCTGCGTTGGGAGCGTGGAGTCTTAGCCACTGGACCATGAGGGCAGTCTCAAAGTCAGAGTTTCTACCATGCTCCACCAAGACCTACACAGTCTTGACCCCTGTTTTCTTACTACTCTCCTTGTTTTTTATTCCCTGCTGGGCTCCTTGGCTATACCTTGTACTCAGTCATGTCTGACTCTTTGCAACCCCATGAACAGTAGCTCACCAGGCTCCTCTGTCCATGGGATTTTACCAGCAAGAATACTGGAGTGGGTTGCCATTTCCTCCCCCAGGGATCCTCCTCCTCCACCCAGGGATCAAACCTATGTCTCCTGTGTTGGCAGGTGGATTCTTTACCTCTGTGCTACCTAGGAAGCCCATACTGGACTCCTTGCTGTTCCTAAAATACTCCCAGGTCAATCTTGGCATTTACTCATTCTTTTGTTTGGGACACTCTTTTCCAGATACCTAGAGAGATTGCATTGTCCCTCATCTCTTCAGACCTTAGCTCAAATGTCCCTTTCTTAGTGAAGTCTCCCCTGACTGTGCCATTTAAAATTATAACCCATCCCCCATCGGCATTCCTGTTCCCTTTACTTTGTCGTTTTGCTCCAGTGTTTATCACTATTGGAAATCTGCTTACTTGTTGATTGTCTGTCTCCTCCCACTTAAGGTGTGTGTGTGGGGGGAGTTAATTTGTTCACTACTGTTTCCTGCCACCTAAAACATTGCCTAGTGCTTACTGATTGCTTAATAAGTATTTGTTGGTTGAATGCGTGAGTTGGCAGATCACTCTCTGGAGTAGGTGGTATTAAATGAGAAAGTAATCATAGAAGTAATTTCCTTGTGTTCACAGAAGTACAGGTGATGAAGCCAGCATTCAAAATATTCTCTGCCTGGCTCCAAAAATCCTACTTGTCTCACTATTCATCATAGCTTTCTATTTTTTCCCCTCAAATTTGCACTGTCAATTTGATCCTAAATTTGAACCACTATATTATAAACTTTATCAAGGCAGGAGCTATGAATGTTCTGCTCACAGATCCATTCCCAATGCTAGTATAATGTTTGTGGTAAATAGTAAATATTCAATAAATGTTTGTTAAATCAATTAAAGACAGAGGAAGAAGCTATGAGAAAGAATAGTGCCATCTTTAATAACAAAGCCCAGATTCCCCCAAGTACCAGTATTGGAAGATTTGGGGGGATGGGAGTGCGTGAGTGAGGACTCCTCTGACTTTAATCCTGAGTTTTACCATCTCCTGGAGGGTCTCTCACTTAAGAGCCTACTTTCACCATTGTGTTGACTCCAAAGAGCACAGGTTCTCTTTAATACTTTAAAAAAGAGAGATAATAACAGAAACAACAAAACTTTTCTCTTGGTTTCTCTAAGCAAAGCTAAAAATATTTCACTACAGATTAAACAAGGACAATGGGGAAATAAACCTTGAGAGTAAAGGAAACTCAAAGTAGTCTGGTTTGCAAAATTCAGAGATCTGGCTCTCCTGTAGACAGCTGAAGCCAGGGCCATACTTGGTTCACAGTAGGAGAGCACAGCATTGCAGGACTTAACTGGGTTCTTGGCTTCGTGACTTCTAGCTTGCTTCACAACTCACTGTTCACGCTTCTTCCTAGACATCTTGATACCTATGTGGTCAAGATCTTAAAAGTCAAATTCCCACTTTTGTAGCTCATCCAGAGCTCTCAGCACAGTGGTTCTTAACCTTGACTGAGTACTGGAATCACCGAGGGAGCTTAAAAAATTACTGATGCCTGTCTCCCACCCCTTAAAGATTCTGAAGTCATTGACTTGAGGTGTGGCCTAGGCATTGGGATTTTTAAAGCTCCCCATGTGAGTCTAATACTGCTCTAAAAGAGTACACTTCCTGTCTGAGGAACTCTTCACTTTCCCAGGTGATTGATACCAAAAATAAACTCACTTTTGAGGGGAGGCCCCTGCCTATACATAGGACATGTCTATATACAATATTTCTCAACCCAGGACCTTGCCACCCAGAGTCTTGGTTTAGTTGATTAGGAATCAGACTCAGCTACCTTCATGTTTAAAATTTCCACCAGGTGATTCTAACATGTCAGGGTTGAGAACCATGGTATCACCTTCAAGCCTATCACGATAACCATATCTGAATATAGCATAACAGCTACTGCAGAATGTAGTATTAGTTGTGCTAGGGCAGTCAGATTGTAAGTATGTCATTTCTTTTGAGCTTACATTTTCTGTATTGTCCTTATATACCTTTTTAATGAAAAAGTATATTGGGATGTGTCTTCTTTTCTGTAATTTAAAAAAACTTTCCTTATGATCTCTAGGTCTCTAAATACTATTTTCAAAAATCCATGTTATATTAATTTTTGGTTATCAACGCTTTCTCTAGTTTTTTCTTCAGGGTCTTTTAAAATCTGAATCAATTGAAGAGTTTCCTGTACATTCTGTTGGCCTACTTAAATAGTTCTTCATTATGTATAACTGAAATAAATATTTGTGTAAAAACTTAATATCTGTCTTTTCTGTGGTGTCAAAACTCCATGATGTCTAAGGATGAGACATGATAAGTCTGGAGGAATGGGCAGACCAAATCATACAGGGTTTTGGAGGAGACAGTAAGAAGTTTGGGCTTCTTGAAGACAAAAGATGCCATTGAAGTATTTTAAGGAGTTGAGAAACTTAATTAGTTTTGACTTGTAGGAAGATGATTTTGGCTGCAGGGAGGTATATGGGTTGGACAGAAGCAGAAATGGAATGGAAAATAAGACTTAGGAGGCCATCATAGGAACAAAGAGTAGAAATCAGTAGAGGAAAATCAATAAAATCAAAAGCTGATTCTTTGACAATATTAATAAAATCAATAAACCTCCAACCAGGTTAACCAAGAAAAAAGAGAGAAGACACAAATTAACTAATATCAGAAATGAAAGAGGGATCACCACTACTGATCTCATGGATATTAAAAGGGTCATAAAGGACTATTGTGAACAACTCTGTGCCTGCAATAGACCAATTCCATGGAAGACACAAACTACCAAAACTCATGCAAAAGAAATAGGTCATCTGAAAAGGCCTGTATCTACCAAGGAAATAGAATCAATAATCAATAACCTTCCAAAACAAAAACACGGAAAAAATAGGCTCAGATTGTTTCACTGGTGACTTCTATCCAACATTTAAGGAAAAGATGATACCAATTCTCTACAATCTCTTCCAGAAAAATAGAAGCAGAAGGAACACTTCCTAACTTGTTTTGTGAAGCTGGCATTACTCTGAAACCGAAACCAGATAAAAACATTATAAGAAAACTATAGACCGATATCTTTCATGAGCATAATGCAAAAATTCTCGACATATATTAGCATGTTGAATCTAACAATGTATAAGAAGAACCATACATCTTAATGAAGTGAGATTTATTCCAGATATACAAGGATAGTTCAACATTAGAATATCAATTACTCTGTTGCATCACATCAGGCTACATAAGAAAAGCCATATGATGATATCTGTAAGATGCAAAAAAGCACTTGATACAATTCAACATCCAATCATGATTTTAGGAAAAACTGTCAGCAAAATAGGAATAGAAAGAAACTTGTTCAATTAGACAAAGAACATCTACAAAAAAAATCTATACCTAACATCATGCTTGATAATGAGAAACTAGATGTGGTGTTGGTGGTTTAGTTGCTAAGTTGTGTTTGACTTCTTTGCGACCCCATGGGCTTGGAGGCTGCCAGGCTCCTCTGTCCACGGAATTTTCCAGGCAAGAATACTGGAGTAGGTTGCCATTTCCTTCTCCAGGGGATCTTCATGACCCTGGGATTGAACATGCATCTCCTGCATTACAGGTGAATTCTTTATCGCTGAGCCACCAGGGGAGCCCTGAGAAACCCAAGTTTGGGAAAAAGACAAGAGTGTCCCTCTTTACTATTCCTATTCAGCATTATGCTGAAAGGTCTAGCTAATAGTAAAGGAAATAAAAGGCATAGATATTAGGAAGAAAGAAATAAAATTGTCTTTGTTCACAGATGATGTGATTGACCATGTAGAAAATTCCAGAAAATTGGCAAAAAACTCCTGGAACTAACTAGCAGTTAGTTGCAAAGAAGCAGGATACAACGTTAATATACAAAAGTGAGTTGCTTTCCTATATACCAGAAATGAACAATTGGAATTTGAAATTGAAACACAATATCATTTATATTGTCACACACACAAAGAAATATATATAGAAAGATCCAACATTGTTTAGATGTCAGTGGGGGCTTCCCTGGTGGCTCAGAGGTTAAAGCATCCGCCTGCAATGCAGGAGACCTGAGTTCGATCCCTGGGTTGAAACGATCCCCTGGAGAAGGAAATGGCAACCCACTCCAGTATTCTTGCCTGGAGAATCCCATGGACGGAGGAGCCCGGTGGGCTACACAGACCAATGGAAGAGAGTCCAGAAATAGAAATACACAAATACAGTCAATTGATCTTTGACAGAGGAGCATAGGCAAGTCAATGGAAAAAAAGGATTTTCTTTTCAACCAGTGGTGCCAGCACGATTGGTCATCCATGTGTAGAAACTGAATCTTTCACCTTATACTTTTCATAAAAGTTAACTCAAAATGGAATCTAATAGACTTTAATGTAAATCATAGAACACCTAGAAGGTAACAAGAGAAAATCTATGTGACCTTGGATTTGACAATGAGTTTTTAGACACAAAACCAAAAGTACAATTCATGAAAGAAAAAAAATGAGTAACCTGGCTTATCAAAATAAAAAACTTTTGTTCTGTGAAAGAAACTGATAAAAGAATAAAAAAAACAAGCCACGAATTAGAAAAAATACTAGTGAAACACATGTTTAATGAAAGACTTATTCAAAATATACAATATCTCTTAAAACTCAACAATAAGAAGACAACAAACCCAGTTAGAAATGAGCCGGAGACCTTAATAGATACCTCATCACGAGATAAACAGAAGGCAAATAAAAATATGAAAAGATGCTCATATCGTGTGACATTGTTGTTGTTGTCTAGTCGCTAAGTTGTGTCTGACTCTTTTGTGGCCCCATGGATTGTAGCGCACCAGTCTCCTCTGTCCATGGGATTTCCCAGGCAAGAATACTGGAGTGGATTGCCATGCCCTCCTCCAGGGGATCTTCCCAACCCAGGGATTGAACCCATTTCTCCTGCATTGGCAAGCAGATTCGTTACCACTGAGCCACCAGGGAAACTGCATGTGTCATTAGGGAAATGCAAATTAAAACAAGAATAAAATATCACCACACACCTATTAGAGTGGCTAAAATCCAAAACACTGACATACCAAATGCTGGCAAGGATGTGGAACAACAGGAAGTCTCATTCATTGCTGGCAGGAATGCAGAATGGGTCAGCCGTTTTGGCAAGATGTTATAAAAGTTAAACATAGTCTGATTAGCAATTACTCTTGTAGGTTATTACCCAATTGAGGTGAAAACTTATATCTATACGAAAACTGCACAGAAATATTGCACTATGGCACAAATGTTGCACATTGCTCTAGCTTGTACAGTAATAAAGGCCTTTTTGTTTAATTACCTTTAAAACATTCTTAATTGCCAACAACTGAGAGGAACTGAGATGGCCTTCATTAGATAAATGGATAAACAAACTGTAGTACATCCAGACAATGGAATATTATTTGACACTATAAAGAAATGCACTATCAAGCCCTGAGCAGGTATGGAGGAACCTTAAATGTACATTGCTAAATGAAAGAAGCCAGTCTGAGAAGTCTACATACTGCATGGTTTCAACTGTATGACATTCTGGAAAAAGAAACATTAAAGAGATCAGTAAATACTATGCTACAGATCTGATGAGATTTAGCCTTCTCATTGAGCTCAGATATAGACTGGCCAGTTGAAGACAAGACCTTGTGTATGAGATGTTTGCTTCATTTCAGTGGTCCTCCTTCTCTGTTCCCAGGAGCCTCCTGATCTCCCTACCTATAGAGCAGAAGTTTGGAGACAGCCAAGTGAGTTGGAGAGACTAATTCAAGTAAGAAACAGAAAAGAAACAGTTTTTTTTCTTCATTAAATTAGTGAAATTATGATGATAATTCAGGTGGTCTAGAAGCAGTAAAAGTAGAAGTCAAACATTAAAAGAGTAGAAATAGTTACTGACATTTGTATAACTTTTAAAGAATGTTCTGACCTGCATTGTTGCAAGAAACCATTTGATCTTCCCATCAGTCCTGTTTATTTTAGTTATTTTAAGAGTTAAGGGAACTGATTTTCTCATGCCCGAGGTTATACAACTAGTAAGTACAAGAGTTAGTTACTTAAACTCCAGTCTTTTTACCTTTAAGCCTACTGTTCTTTCTATGAAAGAAAGCAAAGGATTTGGTGGGAAAAAAGGATGGATTTTAGAATCAGTTTCCCTTGTCAAGAATGATGATAATAGTTATCCTAGAGTAGGGCTGCTCCAAGGATGTGCAGAAACTGAAAGTGAAAGTTGCTCAGTTGTGTCTGACTTTTTGTGACCCCATGGACTATACAGTCCATGGAATTCTCCAGGCCAGAATACTGGACTGGGTAGCCTATCCCTTCTCCAGGGATCTTCCTGAGCCAGGAATTGAACCAGGGTCTCCAGCATTGCAGGCAGATTCTTTACCAGCTGAGATACCAGGGAAGCCCTAGGATGTGCAGAGCCCCAGCTAAATATTTTTGTAAGGTCTCTGCTGTATAAGCAAGTTGATGGGTCCATCCACTTGAGATGTAATGATTTATTGATGAGAATTTAGAACAACACAGGAAAGAAGAGATACTTAGGTATGTGTTTATTATTGAATCAGTGCACCTGAAGGTTCTTTAGAGTATCCAGATACTCTCTCTTTCTGGTTCAGGGACCATCTCATCTTTTTTTTTTTTTTTTTTTTAAATTGTCAGGTATATAATTCCTGACTAATTTCACATCTCCTAACCACTAAAAAAGGTTGCAGTACTATTATTATTTACAGTGCCAGGACTTTCAGGAACCTGTTTTATGGAAACAATATAGATCTTATCTCTTCAGTTCTCCAGTTCCCTTTATTTCATGCTGGTTACATCATTACTCTTGATACCACGCTATGTTATCCTGCGTGCTGTCCACAAATACTGGCTTCCAGCAACTCTGAAAGTTGTGACTGCACTTTGTTGACAATGACCATAAATGTAAGTCTTAACCAGAGTATGCAGAGGAAATGTGAATTGTAATTAGTTTTGTGGCCATGTTAAATTTGCCATATGAAACTACCAAGACTGAATCACGAAGAAGTAGAAAATCCTAACAGACCAATTAGGAGTAAGGAGATTGAATCAGTATTCAGAAGCCTCCCAACAATAAAAGTCCGGAACCAGATGGCTTCTCTGTTGAATTCTACCAAACATTTAAAGAAGATCTAATACCAATCCTTCTCTAACTTTTCCAAAAAATGGAAGAGGATGGAACACTTTCAAACTCATTTTATAAGGCCAGCGCTATCCTGATATCAAAATCAGACAAAGACCCTACAAGAAAAGAAAATTACAGGCCAATATCTTTGATGAACATAGATGTAAAAATCCTCAACAAAATTTTAGCAAACTAAATTCAACAGTACTTTAGAAGGTTCATACACTGTGATTATTCCAGGGATGCAAGGATGGTGCAACATCCATAAATCAATTGATTTGATACACCACATTAATAAAATGAAGGAAAACATCATATGATCATCTTAGTAGATGCAAAAGAAGCATTTGACAAAACTTAACATCCATTCATAATAAAAGCTCTCAACAAAGTGAGTATAAAAAGGAATGTAACTCAATATAATAAAGGCCACGTATGATAAGGCCACCGATAACATCATACTCCATGGTAAAAAAGCTGAGTCTTTCCTCTAAGATCAGGAATGAGACAAAGATGTCCACTCCTGCCATTTTTTCTCATCATAGAACCAGAAGTCCTAGCCAAAGCAGTTAGGTAAGAAAAAGAAATAAAAGGCATCCAAATTGAAAAGGAAAAAGTAAAACTGTATATTTGCAGATGACTTAACGTTCCTAAAGATTCCACCAAAAATAAAAACAAACCTGTTAGAAGTATTTTAAAAAATTCAGTAAAGTTGCAGGATACAAAATCAATGTATTAAAATCAACTGTGTTTCTGTACACTAATAATGAACTATCAGAAAGAGAAATTAAGAAAACAATCCCATATGCAATTGCATCGAAAAGAATAAAGTCCCCCAGAATAAATTTAGTTGAGGAGACGAAAGACTGCACTGAAAACTATAAGACGCTAATGAAGGAAACTGAAGAAGATGCAAATAAATGGAACAATGTTTCATACTGATGGACTGGAAGAATTAATACTGTTAAAACGTCCATAGTATCCAAAACAACCTACAGACTCAATGTAATCCCTACCGAAGTTTATCATGTGAAGTTTTATAGAACAGCACATCTTCCAACCATGCTTCTCTCAGTTTCTCTTAGCCCCACACGCCTGGATGTAAGGGCTCTTCTGCCTCAGAGGATTACTGTAAAGCTGTATTAGGTAATTAGGTCAACTGTCTGGTGCATAGTTCATGCTCAATAAATGCTAATTCCTCTGTTCTTTTCATTACCACCCAGAAAGAGTGTGCATTTTAAGTGAAATGAGGAAAAAAGGGGCTTCCCAGGTGGCACAGTGGTAAAGAATCTGCTGCCAATTCAGGAGACACACGAGATGCAGATTGGATCCCTGGGTCAGGAAGATCCCCTGGAGCAGGAAATGGCAACCCACTCCAGTATTCTTGCTTGGAAAATCCCATGGACAGAGGATCCTGGCGGGCTACAGTCCATGGGGTTGCAAAGAGTCAGACATGACAGAGTAACTAAACACACACACACACAACACACACACATGTAGAAACAAAATTGGAATAATCAAAAGAGATTCCTGGTGGAGAGTCTTGGTGAGAACTACCTGTATAGCTCAGGCTAAAAGCATTTGCAAGAGCTTCCTGGAAAGCATCCTCCCAGCCAAAATGAAGTGAAGTACAGGGCCTTGGAGACAAAGAGAAACTGCAGTAATATCAGCTCCAGAATCACTGATCAGAGAGCAGAATGACTGATTCGTTGAGAAGGTATTGCAGTTCCCAGTAACAGGAGCTGAGATGCAGGCCCTCCAGAGCCAAGAAATACCCTAAATTCCAGATGACACAGATCAAGCAGTCCCTGTTCTCTTAAAGAGACATGAGACAGTGCCACCAAGTTGATCATAGATCACTCTAAGTGGGCAACACTGTATAGATGCCAAGTCTGCAGTGGAGTTCACAAAGAGCCAGGGGTCAGTGATGCCCAGGGCAGGACGGATCGGCACACCCCAAGTGTGGGTCAATGGAAAGACTGATGATAATTCAAGAAGAGCCAGCAGACCTGTAGTCACGGAGGGAGAGCCACTCAGAGGCGATAGAAACTATCCTGAGGGAGAAAGCTCTATATCTTGGAGCTTGAAAGTATCTTTGGCAGTATTCAATAACCTTTCTTACATAAAAGTTATTTCAGGAAAAAGAAAATGAAAGCGTTTAGTGACAGGCTAGGATTACCGAAGCTAACCTAAGCTGCTTCTGCCATTTCCCAAATCATGTCATTGTGCCAGAGGCGTCTCTCTAGTCATCGGAACAGTGCATCTTCCTCCAGAAGGCTCGAGAGCACAGAACTGAAGAAGCCGTGGCGGGATGAGCTCTGTGCTGAGGACTCTCCTGTGTGTCCATCATGCCAGCCCTCTCAGCACAGCCATACCTTGACTGGCTACCTTAATTAAGTTGCTACGTGTGCTTGATAAGAAGCTAATACTTGTTAACTATGGTTTGTCAGGCTATGTGCTGGGTGTGTTACATTTATGGTCTTATTTCATTCTCACAACCGGTTCTTTGAACGGCTTCCAGTAAACTAGCTCACGGAAGGAGTAAGGGGGCACAGTAGGTGGCTTTTCTAAGTTCAGTCTTTTCTGAGACGTTCTAGAAATTAGGCCATTGGTCATGAGGTGCCCATCACTGATTTATAGAGTCCTAACCCTCAAAGTCCACTCTTCGTTTTCCCCATCCCCACCCCACCTCACCCCCACCCTTGCTGTCAGTTAACCTTCCAAGTCAAGGTAACCAACTGCGTTCAGGCCAGCGAACATTTTGCTAGGTACTCATACTCTCGGTGCCACACGTGGTACTTTGTGATGGGCGCTGTGCTCAGATTTCATGGTCTAGGAGAGAAAGATGTCTAAATGGATAGTTATTCTTCAGGATAACAAGTGCCAGGCCGCATTTCCATGCTATACATCATTGTATCTCTAATCCCAGGCCAGCATCTGGCACTTAACAACAAGACCGTCACAGTTAGCATGTACTGAGGGAGAGGGAGAACTGTGTGCCAAGCATTGCACTAAGCACTTTATTCTCAGTATAATCCTCACCACAATTTTATGAAGACTTAGTGTAATTCCAGTTTTAAAGATGTGGAAATTAAGTCACAGAGCAATTAAATAACATGCCCAGCTAGTAAGTGGTGGAGCCAGGATATAAGCCCAAGCAGAGTGACTCTGTTGCCTCTGAGTATCTGCTGAGTGACTGAGTGAACGAGAGGACAGAAGGGCAGGAGGTGGGAATGAGAGAGGGAGAATGTGGGAACAAGTGAGCAAGGTCAGGTGAAAGTCAGCGCTAGGTAAAATGAGGTTCACAGGCATGGGAGGCTGGTTCTGCTTGGCGGGGGAAGCCATCACAAAAGGTTTCATGAAGGAGGTGGTGCTTAACTGAATGTTCAAGATAAATAGGTGGTCACTGGCTAGGGCAGGGCAGGGTATACAGAGCTAAGCCAGCCCTTCTACTTTTCCCCTCTCACCTTCTCCAAGACTTCTCCAATGGTGCCACCTCTACTGCCCCATGCATGTGTTTCCCCCTTTTTCTAACCAGCTTATATGCATGCTAAAGATTTTCCTAACCTCAGAAAAAATCTTTCCCTGTGCTTTCCCTCCAGCTATTGCCCCATTTCTTTGTCTCCCTTTATAACAAAACTTCTAAAAATAGAAGTCTATTATTCCCTGATTCCAATTCTGTTTTCTCTTAAACCCAATGAGATCAGGATTTCACCCCCACTCCAGTGAAACAGCTTTCCTCAAGGTCAAGAGTAACCCCTGTGTTGGCAGATCCAGCCGTCAATCCTATGGCCACCTCCTCCCAGGACCCACACAGTGTTCGATGCAATTGGTCCCTGCATCCTCCTTGAGACCCTTCCTTCCTCTGGCAACTGAGACATCACACTCTCCTGGTTATTTTTCCGTCTCAGGGGCTGCTGCTTTCAGCCTTTTGCCATGCTCTCCTCCTCATCTCCCGAATGTTGATTGTGAAAATGCACATGATGATCAAGGGCACTCTCCCACTGGAAATCATTTAGGACTCTCTCCAGGACAGAATCCACACTTGAGCCCAGTATTTGAAGCCTGCACCATCTGGCTGCCTGCCTCTGCCACCTCACCTTTCATGAAGCATTTGTGTGGCACTCTGGAGATCAGCCAGCCCCTCCAGATGTCCTTTCTCACCACATCCTCCAAGATCCCTGGGAAGTGAATGGTTCCCATTTGCTGATGAAGAAGCTGAGAATCAGATTGTCCTTCCCTTGCCCAGAGTCACATGGTTTGCAATGTCCTTTGTGCAAGTTCCTAATTCCAGGTCCTGTGTTCTTCCCACTTACAACTCGTTTGTTGTTTGACCTGATTCCTTAAACTCGGGGCTTCTGAGTGAGGCAGAGGCATAGGAAGTCTGGTTCCTTCTTTTAGGTGCCAGCCTCTCCATCTGGATTTCCTCTGAAGAGTGCAGTGGTTTACACTCTTCACCCCAGGCGCTCGGTAGTCACGTTTGCAGGACAATGGGTGCTCTTACTGGGTCCAAATGCTAAATCTCCCCAAATGAAAGGCCAGCTGCAGAGCAGGAGAACAAGGGTTGAATGATTTGATCAGACATCTGTGGGGGCTTCCTGGCATTTAGAGTGGGAGTGCCTTAGAGAAACTAACCATTCTGGCCCGAGGGAGTTGGAGACAGTTAATCTTGGTGGTTCTGACCGCTCACTGCCCCAGAGGTCCCAGCCTGCTGCATGACTCAGAGTCCCCAACACTCCCCCTATTCTTCTCTCACTGGGATAGTCGGGAGGCCATTTCTAAGGCATTTTAATTTGGTAATAACTTGACATGGCCTGCTATACCCAGGGCTGTGTGTTTTAGAAGTTACTGTTGCTTTCTCAGTGGGGGAGTTGGTTTTGAGCTGCTCCATCCGGGATATCTGACTGTCCTGCATAGCCATGGGAAGAGCCTTTCCTGTTGGCCTCTGGCTTCCCGTACTCCTGCTTGTCTGGGCTTTTTCTTCTCCATTGTGGATTACCTGAGTGCACAGACCCTGGGCTATTCCATAGCCCAATTCTTTTTTTTTTTTAATTTTTAAAAATTGTTATACAATTTTTAGAGATTACTTCCCATTTATGCTTATTACAAAATATTGGCTATGTTCCCTGTGTCGTACAATACATCCTTGAACCAGTCTTACACCCTATAGTTTGTACCTCCCACTCTCCCACCCCTGCTTTGCGCATCCCCACCCTTCCCTCTGGTAACCACTAGTTTGTTCTCTATATCTGTGAGTCTGCTGGTTTTTCGTTATATTCCCTAGTCTGTTGTATTTTTTAGATTTCACATAAACATGATATCACACAGGATTTGTGTTACTCTGTCTGACTTATTTGACTTAGCATCATGCCCTCCAGGTCCATCTATGTTGCTGTACATCCACAGCCCTGATCCTTGAGGAACTTCGCCAGAAGTTGATGGTGTTTATTAGAGAGGAAAGATGTGGCCGAAGGTTTGGTTGCTGAAGTACATGCATTTCTACATGCATTTCTGCAATGCACTGTGTTATAGGGGCAATGGCCATCCATCTTTCCTTTGCTTTGTGGAACTTTCTGGAATTCAGAAAGACCATAGGAACCCACAATAAAAGGCAGGCAAGGGGATGGGGGGCTATGAGGGACTCTGGATGCCTCACTGAATGTTACACACTGCCAGAGATCTTCTCTACCCCATCTCCAGCTGCACTGACCGCTCGTGCTGTCCCTGGCCTCTGTGCGACTCTCTGTGATGGCACTGACTGGGAGCCACACCAGGGCAGTGTCCTGTTAAGAGCTCCTGCACTCATGTCAGAGGAAGATAGGTTCAAATAGTATCCACCACTTACTAGTTGTATGACCTTGAATAAGTCTCTTCATCTCTCTGAGCTTCTATGTAAATTAATAATTAACAGCACCTACTCAGGTGGCTATTGAGAGGAATAATTGAAGAAATCTGTATTGTTTCTGTCACTGTGCCTAGTCCAGAAGTTTCCGGTAGGTTCAGTAATTGCACTGAAGTTTATGTTTCATTTCTGAAATACAGTTGTTTCCATAAGAAAATACTGTTATGTAAATTCTCTTGTTAAATCCTTGACCTTTTTTTGCCTGCCAAATAAAGGCCCAACTCCGACTTGTCACTCAGCATTTGTATTTGCATTTCAGGCTTTAACTTTCATTGTTAGGGAAGACTAAGAAAATGTAGATTTCCAGAAGAAAATGCATGTGGATACAGATGAGTTTGTCTAAATTCAGTGAGCAGTGACTCTGTATGAGGCCCTGGGCCAGGATCACAGGGCTGAGTAAATCACACATGATACATGCTAGGCAGTGGCATCATGGTTTCTGGCTGTCCTGTACAGGCACCAACCTCCCCCACCCCAAACCCACTGCACCCCTGTCCCTGCAGAAGGCAGCCCCAAGGGAAGACTTGACACAGCAGCAGAGCAGCTGGGCATCAGCACGCTGGCAGCTGGCCCAAGAGTGGAGGCGGGAGAAGTTGGGGCTGGGAACTGGCCAGCAGCCAGGGCTCCCTCAGGTGCCCCAGCACACAGGGCCTCCAGCCCAGCAGTCACGGAATGGGTCCTGTTCTTCCGCTATGGTTTTCTCTAGACTGCACTGAGCAGGGTTTGGGGAGGCAGGGCAGTGACTCCAGCCCCACGTTGAACCCATACAGATGTTGAAGCCCAGAGAGGTGAGGTGACTTGACTACAGTCACACAGCAACAGATCCAGGGCTAGAACTCACAAGTCTTCTGAAAAATAGTCAGCGCTCTCTGACTTGTGGACTCCTGAGATTGCCTCATTTCCAGTCCAAGTGCAGTGAGATTGTCAGTGAGATTTCCTTCAGAAAATCATTGGGGTCTTCTGTGTGCCCATTCTCTGTGCAAGGAACTTGGGGTACAGGGTTAAATCTGACCCTGACTTTGGGAATTCACAGTGCCACAAGGGAGAGATACTACCAACAGTTGTAGTTCAGTGTGGCAAGTGCCGATGGGGGCAAGCATGTAATGTGGGTGGCAGTGGGTGGACAGTGAGCACAGAGGAGGCACTTGACCCAATCTAGGGGTTTGGGAGTTACTCCCAGTGAAACTGACATCTGAGCTGAGTTGTGAAGGACCAGGAGGCAGAAGGAGGAGAACAAGGAAGAACATTCTAGGCAGAGGGAATAGGACAGCAGGACAGCATACTCAGTGAAACCCCCCGACATATATTTGATGTATATTCAGGGCACTGAGTACCTCCCAACTGGCTGGACCATAGTATGTGTGAGAGAATAAAGGCAGATGAGGCTGGATATGTAGAAACATTCAAGAAGGTTGAAAAGGCTGTGCCTGTGATTTTATCAAAGCCTGGGAGCTCTCTCCTTATGTCTCCAGGGCTCCACTCTGCTAGTCTGGGAGCCTGGATGGAGTTCCTGATTTCCTTGCAACCAGGCTTACTGCAAAGAGTCTATTCGAAATCCAGTGAGTTCCTTTTACCAAATTCCACAGAAAGGCCTTGCTTGTTTATCTACTTATTCCTTTAGAATGTCCTAGCTCCTCCCCTCCACCCGCCTCTGGAAACTTGGTGTGGAAAAGGGACTGAAGTGCTGATTGTAGGAAACGAAGCTTGATTCAAGGTTTAAACACCAACAGCTCTTCATGAAACAGTAACCACTGCCCGGCAAGCTATGACTCTCCCTCTCTCCCCACAGACCTGCGGAGTTAGCTACCAAGTACGCAAACTTTTCAGAGGGAACCTGCAAGCCTGGCTATGCTTCGGCCTTGATGACTGCCATCTTCCCCCGGTAAGTGTTCTGGTTTCTTTCCATCACCTGGCTAGCCTGGTCCATGGGCCAGGATGCGGACACATCTGCCCCTGGTGGCAAGTGGTGTGCTCCTGAGAAAGTGAGATTCTGTGATGCCTTCTCTCCTGCATCCTTGAGTCTGTGGGTGCCTGAATGCCTGAAAGGACTTTGCTTTTGGTTGGCTCCTACCTCAGTCCTGCTCTCGGCCCTGGCTACACCTTACCCCATCCTTCTCTCCAAGCTTGTACCTGCCAGCACAGCTCGTTTTTGCAGAGGAGAAAGAGGAGGTAGGACCTACGTGCTCCCCCTAGGAAGCCAGGTGTCCAGAGGCAGCCAGACAGTGCTCCACAGCACAGAAGCTCATAGTCCTTTTTAGAAGCTAGAACCTGGCTTCGGGGAGGCATGTCCAAATAAAGCAGAAAATAAAGCAGAGGAGTTTCTGAGGCTGGCTGTTTTGGCACCTTCCCTCTCCGTCCATTTGGCATTCTGGAGTTCCTGATTTCCTTGATTGCAGGCTGCTGAAAGAAGCCCTGCCAGACCCTGGGAGATCCTTTCACCAAATTCCCCTAAGAGGCCTTGTTTGCTTATCTGCCTTTTCCTTTCGGGTTTTCTTTCCTGAAGCCTCGGTGTGGAAAAGAGCCTAATGTGCTGTGATCATCTTGTCTGCAGTCCGAGTGCAGTGAGACCCTTGGGGTTGTTTCACTCCTTCAGAGAGGTATAGGAGTATCTGACTCAAGGGGTTGTAGGAGGGGCTGCTCAGGACCTCTGGGAATCAAGATGGAGCACTCAGACCACCAGAGGAGCCCTTGGGGTGGCCCTTGGAGTGGGCTCTGCTCACTGGGGGAAGGGTATGCACCCCATCCCTTAGAGGCTGAGGTTAGGGCACACAATGTCCTTGCACAGGAATGCTGACAAACAGCTTGCCCAACAGCAAATCCAGGATATTTGGATTTTATGGTCCCTTTCTTTCCTAACGTAAGCCATTCAAGCTTAGCTCCTTATATAAAATAGGGGCTCTGCTGGCTGAATATCTGGTGTTCAGATAGAGATCTTTGTCCAGGCTCTGCCTTCTGACTTGATTCCAGTATTTTGCTTCCCCCAGCTATTTACTGAGCACTTTCTCAGGGTCTAGAAGTATGTTCCATATTCTTACATGGGTTTTCTCAGACCTACATGGCTCAGGCCCCTGGGCCAGACACCTGTGAGTTTTCCTTAACCTGTATGTGGATTTTATAATTGAAAGTAATACAAGCACATGGGGAAAAGAACTCAACAGTACAAAAGGGTATATACTTCCACTCCAGACCCCGGAGACAGCCAATATACCATAAAAAGGAACAGACTGTATTTACTGTCCTGTGTCTTGCTTTTTATACCTAACAATATATCGTAGAGATTATCCTATTATCGGCATATATGGATTCATCTTATATTTTAAACGATTGCATAATATATAATTGTTTGGAGGTATCACAATTTTATTAAAAATTCACTGAAGTTTTATTTACATACAGTAAAAATTGCTTATTAGTATAGTTGTATGAGTTTTGATGATACCTTTGTGCAGCCACCATAACAATTGATAGAATATTTCCATCATCGCCCCCAAATATTCCTTCATGCTTCTTTGCAGTTAACCCCCACCTTGACTCCCAGGTCTCAACAACCACTGTCCCTGTAGTATTTGCAGAATGCCATATAAATGGATCATATAGTAGCCTTTTGAGTCTGCCTCTTTTGTTTGGTATAATGCATTTGAGATTCAAGCGTATGGGTAGCAGTTGTTTGTCCCTTTTTATTGCTGAATAGTATTCCATTATATGGACACAACATTTTATGATGTTTATCTATTCAGCAGTCAAAAGGTATTTGGGTTAATTCCAGTTTTTAGCTATTATAAATAAAGCCAGTATAAACATTTGTGTAGAGGATGTATGCTTCATTTCATAAGAATTTGTCAAACTGTTTTCCGAAGTGACTATATTCTTTTGCTTTCCTGCCAGCAAAGTATGAGGATTTTAATTGCTTTACATCCCTGATATCAATCTTTTTTATTTTAGCTGTTCTAGTAGGTTGAGAACGGTATCTTACTATGATTTTAATTGGCATTTTATTAATGACTAATGATGTTGAGTCAGACTTGCCTGTGAGCATCCAGGAGTCTCTGGCGAAGGGCGTGGGTTGACAGTAACCTGCCGTGGGGTCAGGAGCACTGAATACAACAGTTCTGAGAGCCTCTGGTGTGCTGGCATAAGTCCCTGTGAAGGAGGTAGCCATTACCCCTACCATAGTTTGGCCTCAGGGAAGGAACTACAGGAAGGGAACACAGCCCCACCCATCAATAGAAAATTGGATTAAAGATTTACTGAGTATGGCCTTGCCTATCAACTGGGCTTCCCAAGTGGCACTAGTGGTAAAGAACCCACCTGCCAATGCAGGAGATATAAGAGACAAGGGTTCAATCCCTGGGTCGGGAAGATCCCCTGGAAGAGGGCACAGCAACCCACTCCAGTATTCTTCCCTGGAGAATCCCATGGACAGAGGAGTCTGGCAGGCTACAGTCCATAGGATCACAAAGAGTCGGACATGCCTGAAGTGACTGAGCACATCAGAGCAAGACCCAGATTCCCCCACAGCCAGTCCCTTACATCAAGAAGCTTCCACAAGCCTCTTATCCTCACCCACTTCAGAGGGAAGACAGAATGAAAACTACCATCACAGAAAACTAACCAAACTGATCACATGGATCACAGCCTTGTCCTACTCAATGAAACTATGAACAATGCCATGTAGGGCAAGATGAACGGGTCATGGTGGAGAATTCTGACAAAAGGTAGTCCATTGGTGAAGGGAATGGCAAACCACTTCAGTATTCTTACCTGGAGAATTCCATGAACAGTATGAAAAGGCAAAAAGGTATGACGCTGAAAGATGAACCCCCCAGGTTGGTAGGTGCCCAATATGCTGCTCGAGAAGAGTGGAGAAATAGCTCCAGAAGGAATGAAGCGGCTGAGTCAAAGTGAAAACAGCACCCAGTTGTGGATGTGACTGGTGATGGATGCTGTAAAGAACAATGTTGCAAAGGAACCTAAAATGTTAGGTCCATGAGTCAAGGTAAATTGAGCATAGTCAAGCAGGGGATGGCAAGAGTGAACATCAACATTTTAGGAATCAGTGAACTAAAATGGACTGGAATGGGTGAATTTAATTCAGCTGACCATTGTATCTACTACTGTGGGCAAGAATACCTTAGAAGAAATAGAGTAGCCCTCACAGTCAACAAAAGAGTCCAAAATGCAGTATTTGGGTGCAATCTCAAAAATGACAGAATGATCTCTGTTTGTTTCCAAGGCAAACCATTCAGTATCAGAGTAAACCAAGTCTATGTCCCAACCACTAATGCTGAAGAAGCTGAAGTTGAATGGTTCTATGAAGACCTACAAGACCTTCTAAAACTAATACCTGAAAAAGATGTCCTTTTCATCATAGGGGATTGGAATGCAAAAGTAGGAAGTCAAGAGATAGGTGGAGTAACAGGCAAGTTTGGCCTTGGAGTACAAAATGAATCAGGGCAAAGGCTAACAGAGCTTTGCCAAGAGAACACACTGGTCATAGTAAACACCCTCTTCCAACAACACAAGAGACGACTCTACACATGGACATCACCAGATTGTCAATACTGAAATCAGATTGATTATATTCTTTGCAACCAAAAATGGAGAAGTTCTATACAGTCAGCAAAAAACAAGACCGGGAGCTGACTGTGGCGCAGATCATGAACTCCTTATTGCAAATTCAGGTTTAAGTTGAAGAAAGTAGGGGAAACCACTAGACTATTCAGGTATGACCTAAATCAAATCCTTTATGATTATACAGTGGAAATGACAAATAGATTCAAGGGATTAGATCTGATAGACAGAGTGCCTGAAGAACTATGGACAGAGGTTTGTGACATTGTACAGGAGGCTGTGATCAAAACCATGCCCAAGAAAAAGAAATGCAAAAGGCAAAATGGTTGTCTTAAGAGGCCTTACAAATAACTGAGAAAAGAAGAGAAGTGAAAGGCAAAGGAAAAAAGGAAAGATATACCCATTTTAATGCAGAGTTCCAAAGAATAGCAAGGAGAGATAAGAAAACCTTCCTAAGTGATCAATGCAAAGAAGTAGAAGAAAAAATAGAATGGGAAAGACTAGAGATCCCTTCAAGAAAATTAGAGATACCAAGGGAACATTTCATGCAAAGATAGGCACCAAAAAGGGAAGAAACGGTATGACCTAACAGAAGCAGAAGATGTTAAGAAGAGGTGACAAGAATACACAGAAGAACTGTACAAAAAAGATCTTCACAACCCAGATAATCATGATGGTATGATTAGTCACCTAGAGCCAGACCTCCTGGAATGTGAAGTCAAGTGGGCCTTAGGAAGCATCACTACAAACAAAGCTAGTGGAGGTGATGGAATTCCAGTTGAGCTATTTCAAATCCTGAAAGATGATGCTGTGAAAGTGCTGCACTCAATATGCCAGGAAATTTGGAAGACGCAGCAGTGGCCACAGGACTGGAAAAGGTCAGTTTTCATTCCAATCCCAACAAAAGGCAATGCCAAAGAATGCTCAAACTACCGCACAATTGCACTCATCTCACATGCAAGTAAAGTAATGCTCAAAGTTCTCCAAGTGAGGCTTCAGTAGTATATGAACCGTGAAATTCCAGATGTTCAAGCTGGTTTTAGAAAAGGCAGAGGAACTAGAGGTCAAGTTGCCAACATCTATTGGATCATCGAAAAAGCAAGAGAGTTCCAGAAAAACATCTGCTTCATTGACTATGTGAAAGCCTTTGACTGTGTGGATCACAACAAACTGTGGAAAATTCCTCAAGAGATGGGAACACCAGACCACCTGACTTGCCTCTTGAGAAACCTGTATGCAGGTCAAGAAGCAACAGTTAGAACCCGACATGGAACAACAGACTGGCTCCAAATCGGGAAAGGAGTACGTCAAGGCTGTATATTGTCACCCTGCTTATTTAACTTATATGCAGAGTCATCATGTGAAATGCTGGGCTGGATGAAGCACAAGCTGGAATCAAGATTGCTGAGAGAAATATCAATAACCTCAGATATGCAGATGACACCACCCTTATGGCAGAAAGCGAAGAGGAACTGAAGAGCCTCTTGATGAAAGTGAAAGAGGAGAGTGAAAACTCTGGCTTAAAATGCAACATTCAAAAAATGAAGATCATGACATCCGGTCCCATCACTTCATGGCAGATAGATGGGGAAACACGGAAACAGTGAGAGACATTATTTTCTTGGGCTCCAAAATCACTGCAGAGGGTGACTGCAGCTATGAAATTAAAAGACGCTTGCTCCTTGGAAGAAAAGCTATGACAAACCTAGACAGCATATTAAAAAGAAGAGACATTACTTTGCCAACAAAGGTCCATCTAGTCAAAGCTATGGTTTTTCCAGTAGTCATGTATGGATGTGAGAGTTGGACCATAAAGAAAGCTGAGTGCCAAAGAATTGATGCTTTTGAACTGTGGTATTGGAGAAGACTCTTGAAAGTCCCTTGGATAGCAAGGAGATCCAACCAGTCAATCCTAAAGGAAATCAGTCCTGAATATTCATTGAAAGAACTAATGCTGAAGCTGAAGCTCCAATACTTTGGCCACCTGATGCACAGAGCCAACTCATTAGAAAAGACTCTAATGCTCAGAAAAATGGAAGGCAGGAGGAGAAGATGACAGAGGATGAGATGGTTGGATGGCATCACCGACTCGATGGACATGAGTATGAGCAAGCTCCAGGAGTTGATAATGGACAGGGAAGCCTGGCATGCTGCCATCCATGGGGTCGCAAAGAGTTGGACACGACTGAACAACTGAACTAAACTGACTTTTTCCTTTGTTTAGATGCATATTTCTATTTGTTCTTTTTCTTTTGCTTGAAGAATGTCTTTTAACATTTCTTATGAGGAAAATCTAATGGCAGTGAAATCTATCAGCTTTGGTTTCTCTGATCAAGTCTTCATTTTACCTTCAGCTTCAAAAAGTTGTTTTTGACTGTGTATACAATTCTAGGTTCACATTTTCACACACACACACAGTACTTTAAAAATAAAACTTCATTTTCTTTTGACTTGTATAGTTTCTATGTCTTCTGTCGTTCTTACCTTTTTTTGCTTTGTATGTAACGTTTCTCTTTTCCTCTGGCTGCTTTTTTGAGATTTTATTCCTTATCACTGGTTTGCAGCAATTTGATATGATGCACTTTGTTGTAGTTTTCTCTTATATTATTCTTGACTTGTATTTATCTAGCTCAGTGAATCTGTGGGTTTGTATTTACTTTTAATCAAATTTGGATGCTTTTTGTCCGTATTTTTTCAAATATTTTTTCTGTTCATCACCCTTCCCAGGATTCCAGTTACATATATGTTAAGCCATTGGTCCAACTGGTTTGTTTGATGCTATTGTGTTGGTGGGGGTTTTCTTCCCCAATTTTTTCTTATTTCTCTTTGTGCTTCATTTTGGATAGTTGATATTTCTGTGTTTTCACGTCCACTGATATTTCTTTTGTGGTGTCTAATCAGCTGTTAATCCCATCTGGTGTGTTTTCATTTCAGATACTGTGTTTTTAATCCTTGTGGTTCCATTAAGGTCTTTTTATATCTTGCACTTCATTATTTATTATGTTCATGTGCTTTTCTACTGGTAATTTCATCATCTCTATCATTTCTGGGGTGGTTTCCCTTGCTTAATTTTTCTCCCGATAATGACCTATATTTTTCTAATTCTTCATATGCCTGGATTGGTAATTTTTTTTTTATTGGATTCAAGTCAATGTGAAATTTATGTTTTTATGTGCAAGATTTTTCTGTATTCTCTTAAATAGTTCTAGTTTTGCTTGGGTATATAGTTAAATTACTTGGAATCAGTTGTATCCCTTTGAGACTTGCTTTTAATGTTGTTGGTGCAGGTGTTGAGTAACCCTTTGTCTAGGGCTAATTTATCCCCATTACTAATGCAGTACCTCTGAAGACTTGACCAAGTGCCTTGTGCATTGCAAGGCATTTCTACCCTGCCTGATTTATTTCCACAGTGCTTTTGTTAATACAAACAATGAATTTATAGTTTTGAAAGTTATTGGCAAATTGTCCTCTGTAACAGTTCTTGAATTTATATCTACACATAGTATTTTATACAGTTGTCTTTGTCTATTTTCATCCAATACGTGTATAGCTTTATTATTTATATTTGAATTAATAATCCGTTTGAGATTTTTATTGTTTTGTTTTGGTGTTAGGCATGATTCTTGGTGTCAGGATCTGGGTTTGTTTTTTTCCTTATGGGTAACTAGTGTTTTCTGATATTTTGACAAACAGTTCTAAGTAAATTTAGGAATTTAATATTTGTAGCAACAATATTTTGACACAAGAGGTTTTGATACAGCTCTTTTGACATGTTAGTTTTGACCCCACCTAATAAAAACCAACTTAAATCTCTCCTCTCTGTTCTGTTACCAAGTGCTGTTTGAAGCATATTCTCACTCTGTTCCTAAGCCTCACCCTCCTTGAGCCCACCCAGTCACTGCCTCCCACACCTGAGCAAAGACTAGGGAGCAGGCAGTGGTTAAGGAGGGGATGTTGATACTCTGGCCTGTCCAGGATGCAGGATCCTGCTTCTCTGGGAAGCCAGCCTGCTCCCTCTTGCACCTGCCTCCTTTCCTCCTCAAAACTTGCCTGCCTGGATATATTGTCCTCTAGTGAGAGAGATGGGGAGGAGGGGGCATGAGATCCAAAGGAACTCAAATTTATTGAGCATCTGCTCAACTCTGTACAGTGGATTAGGGCTTTTCATCTATTGGTCTCATGGAATGGAAAGTCTTCCCTGACCTCCACCCATGTACACACTGTTAGTCTTTCCTCAACCCATCCCACTGCAGTGCTGCACACATTGCTCTGTTATTGTACTTAACAATTGTGTATTGATATTTCTTCTTCCATTGTAGGTTGTGCACCCCTTAGCATAGAAATATGGTCTTGTTCATGGCTGCCAGTACTTAGCAGAACCTTTAGCACTTAGTAGGTGCTTAATGCTTGTTACTTGGATGGATATGGATCTCTGACCTTGGGGGACTAAGAGTCTGCTGCTAAGTCACTTCAGTCGTGTCCGACTCTGTGCGACCCCATAGACGGCAGCCCACCAGGCTCTGCCATCCCTGGGATTCTCCAGGCAAGAATACTGGAGTGGGTTGCCATTTCCTTCTCCAGTGCACGAACGGGAAAAGTGAAAGTGAAGTCGCTCAGTCGTGTCTGACTCTTAGCGACTCCATGGACTGTAGCCTACCAGGCTCTATCCGTCCATGGGATTTTCCAGGCAAGAGTACTGGAGTGGGGTGCCATTGCCTTCTCCGATGCCTTCTGTCTGAGGGTGTGAGAAATGTTGATAAAACACTGTTTCAGTGGAGAGAGTTACCGAAGAAAAATAACTATTTTGACATGTCTTCTGATATCAGTTATTATATACTTACTGAAAGCCCATGTGCCTAGTGCCATACTAGATATCCAAGAACACTTATAAGAGGAGTTCCTATTGGAGAGCACCTTATAGTCCTAATCTTATTAATATAATAATCTTAAAAATAGTCCAGGTCTTCTGTTGTTCCCACTCAAAACATACCCAGAAAACATACTTGCTTTATTGAAGTTATTTTATTTAGAATGGCTCATTGGCTTTTGAGTAGTAGCTTTACCATTGATGATTCCACGGTGGCTCAGATGGTAACAAATTTGCACACAATGCATGGAGATCCAAGTTCGATCCCTGGGTCAGGAAGATCCCCTGGAGAAGGGAATGGCTACCCACTCCAGTATTCTTGCCTAAAGAATTCCATGGACAGAGGAACCTGGCAGGCTGCAGTCCATGAGGTCACAAAGAGTCTGACACAACTGAGCAACTAACACACACACCAGTGTGTGATAGATTAGAAAGAGATGAGATGTGGAGACCCAAAGTTCTCACAGCTTTCTCACTTAGTAGGCTGTGCATGATCTTGGAAAAGTCAGAGCATCACATAACTCATTAGTCACAAGAATGAAATGAGATGATATATCTTGGGGCTATGAATGTTAGATCCTTCCAACAAAATTTAGTATTAGACATTAATTGAATTCTGTTTTTTCAATGACTTTCATTAAATCAGGTAAGTTTTTTTCAGTAAGAAATAAAGATCCCAGAAAGGTCATGGTATACATTTAAAATGTAGGTTTAAAAAATATGTATAACTCATAAAACCTTTTTAAAAATATGTTTGCTTCTTTATTTATTTGGCTGGGCCAGGTATCTTCGTTGCAGCATATGGGATCTTTAGCTGTGTCATGCCAACTCTTGGTTGCGACATGTGGGCTCTAGTTCCCTGACCAGGATCGAACCCAGACCCCTTGCATTGGGAGCACGAGTCTTAGCCACTGGACCACCAAGGAAGTCCCTAATTCATAAAATCTTAATGGACGCTCCCCATTTTCCTAGCAATACTTTGCTATAAACGTTCAAGTGGCTTTTTAAAAGTGCTTTGGTGAAAGATTGAGTATCATGTCTTTCTGATGGTCACCAGCAGAGCCATTCAGCATCAGGTGCTAGCATGCAGCCATAGGCGAGGCCTGCGGCAAACAGTTTCAGGAGAAAGCAGAACCCAGACCCAGGCTGTGCCCAAGCACAGCAGCGACACTGACAGCCAACACCTACTGATGTATCAATATTGACTTCCCAGATCCTCTGCTAAGACCTTTTCCTATTTGTTCTAAGAATCTTCCTGCCAATGCAGGAGATGCAGTAGACGTGCATTCAATCCCTGGATTGGGAATATCCCCTAGAGTAGGAAATGGCAACGCACTCCAGTATTTTTGCCTGGAGGATCCCATGGACAAAGGAGCCTGGTGGGCTACAGTCCATAGGGTTGCAAAGAGTCAGACATGACTAAGCATGCATGCACAAGCACAGTCTTCCCAACAATCCTCTGAAATAGAACAATTATTGATACACTTTTAGCTCTGAGGAAATGGAGGCATAAAGAAGTCAAGCAATTGGTCACATGGATAGGATGTTTTGAACCTGAGTACTCTGACCTCAGAGCTTACGTGCTCAATGGTCACTGTCTACTGCCTCTTGCTGCTGCTCTCTTATGGACAGGGTAGCTGGGGGCCAGATCACAGAGGTCTACCAGATGCCCCTTGGGGGCTCTAGAGGCATTGGTGTAGGAACTGCCCTCTTGCCCAGCTCTACAGAGGAAAACCTCACTTCTCTTGAGATGTTTGTTGCCTTGGGAAGGCCAGGGTGCATGGTGTGTGTCTGTAACTGTGTGTATCTGTGATTCTCATACTACTAGGGAATCATTGCTGTAGTCCAAGCTGACCAAGTTCCCCAGAGTGCAAAGGATGGCCTGTGAAACCTTGCTGAGATCTCTGAGGCAGGAGATCTGGCGGAATGACAGAGTCCCAGCTGCATGTTTTGGGAGCCTTGCCTAAGAAGGTGCAGGAGGCCCATTGCACTGCCCTGGGGGATTTGAAATTTTATAGTCTTCTGGCCAGGTTAACTGGGTATCTTGTATCCCCACATTCCAAAGCCCCTCCCTCTCTGTCCTTCATGGATTCTGGGACTTTTATCACTTCAACACCAGGGAGGAGTGGAAATATGGGGAAGGCATCCTTGTAAAGCTTTGTCCCGTACCATAAATTACAGAGGAGAACAGAGCACCATCCGCTTCCACAGATTCATTGTCCTTCTAGCCTGAGAGCAAGCTGAGTGTTCCCCCCCTCCCCTGCCCAGTAGTGTGCAAGAGACTTGTTACTCTTGCTCTCTCTGCTTCCTCATGCCCCTTTATTTTTAATTTCTGTACTCTCACTTCCATTCCCACCACCCCTCCCTGAAATGCTCTTGTCCATATTGCCCAGAAGGACTAACTGACACATCCAACGGGCGGACCTCTTTTTTTTACCTCTCTGAAACATTTGGCAGTATTGATCTCTTTCTCCATTTTGCAACCCTCTCTTCATTAATGCTTGTCCAAACTCTCTTCTCATTCTCCTATTTCTCTGTTATTCCTTCTCAGCCTCTTTTACAAGCAGTCTCTTTTTCCTGTACCCACTCTTAAATGTTGATGTAAAAAAAAAAGAATGTTGATGTCTGCTAGGTTTCAACCATGGTCCTTTTTCTTCTCTTCTCACTATGTTAGCTTCAGCTACACATATGTGCTGGTGACTCTCAAATCTGTTAGGACCCCAGATCTCTTCTGATCTCTAGATCCAAATATCCAGCCTCCTACTAAACAGCTCCACTTGGATGACTCTTGAGCATCTCAAGTCAATATATCCAACTCACCGAATTTTCAGTAATTCTAATCAGCCCATGTTGCCTATTTCGGTGAATGATACCACTATTCACTCTGCCACCTGAGTCAGAAATCTGGGCCTCATTCTTTCGCCTTCCATTCTAAATCAGATATTGGGTTAGTCATCAAGTCCTGACAGGTCTATTCTCTATAGAGAAGTCAGGCCCTTCCCCTGAGTGCTGATTCCCCAACCTCTCTTTAGGAACCTGGATCTTCATTCTCTTTACTGACTCCTTCATATCACTATTTAATCGTACTCAGGTTTTTCTCATCCTTCAAGAAGCTGCCACATTGACTCCACTATCCTAAGTAGTTGTTGTGTGATTGCTAAGTAATGTCTGACTCTTTTGTGACTCCATGGACTGTAGCCTGCCAGACTCCTCTGTCCATGGGGTTTCCCAGGCAAGAATACTGGAGTGGTGGGGTACTCTTTCTGCCCTCTTCTGATGCCCATGTCAGAAGTTTCTCTATCCCTTTTATACTTTAATAAACTTTATTACACAAAAGCTCTGAGCGATCAAGCCTCATCTCTGGCCCCAGATTGAATTCTTCTCCTCCGGAGGCCAAGAATCCCGGCGTCTTTTCGTGATTCAGCAAACAACCTTTCATCTTGGGGGCTCGTCCGGGATTCTTCAGGACAAGGTGGGAGCTAACAATTCCAGCCTCACTCCTTTGAACTGTATCCTGAAAAACTGGGATAGATTTGATCCCCAGGGCTTAAAGAAGACACCCCTGGTCTTCCTATGTGATACTGCATGGCTGCGGTACCCACTGGAGGACGGCGAACGGTAGCCGGTTGTAGGGTCTCTTAAGTATAGTACTGTTTTACAATTAGATCGGTTCTGTAGAACACATGGGAAATGGGTAGAAGTAGCATATGTGTTGCCCTTTTTCTCTCTGTGAAATATACCAGACTTGTGTCCTAAGGGTATAGATTTGGGTGTGACTCCTTCAGCTCCCTCCTGTCCTCCTACTTTTCCCGCGTACCCGGGGCTCCCAACTGAACAAACTGAAAGCCAGAGAAACCCGCCAAGAAGGGCTGCCTTGCGGTCAGTGGAAACTCAAACTGAGATTCAGACTGCCCATGCAGAGGTCCAAACACCTCCCGTCTCAGTACGACCTCAGACTACTCTGGTTTCAGTAGAAACTCAGACCATCGAAGTAAGAGATGAGAAGGAGGACAGGAGACAAGGAGATAAAGTGAAGCAGGTTCTTCCACTCTATCCCTGGGATCATATGTGCAGAGCAGCCAGAAAGACTGAGGAACAGCCGCACAAGCTGTTGCCTCTTCATGAAGCACCCACCGGGAGAAATAACCAGTCTATGAGAGTTAATAAGCCTTTTTCTTATCAAGAAATACAAAGAATTAAGGAGGATCTGGGAGACTATTTAGAGCTGTGGAAAGGAGGGGCACCTCAAGTGAGATTGCCCTCAGGCATCTAAGCCACCCCCGGCTCCATGTCCGGTCTGCAAAGGACCACACTGGAGGAGAGACTGCCCCCAGAGGCATCTGTTTCAGGGGTCGGACTCTCAAGACAATCAGGACTGAAGGTGCCCAAGGGGGTCCTCAGGCTCTCCTGTCCTAATTACACCTGAGGAACCCCGGGTACTAATAACTATGGGAGGCAAATCCATCGATTTCCTTTTAGAGACGGGGGCGACTTACTCCGTGCTTACTGAAGCCCCTGGCCCACTTTCTTCCCAATCCACTTCCATAATGGGACTGTCTGGACAAGCCAAAAGATGAGCCTGATAATCTATGTGAGCCTACTTCTGCTGACACCAAAGATCCTGAGTCTGCTGTTTGATCCTCAAGACAATGCCTTCCTGTCCTGGGCTCACCCCTATGCAGCATTTCATAATTGGTCTAACTGCCAGGTCTGTGGAGCACTCACTCCCCTCTTCATCAGTGGAAGGCTTCCTTGGTGGACATCTCCAATTCAAGGAAAAGACTTTCTCCAAGTCTGCGAATACCTTTAACAACAATTATATGTGATGCCTCTTCTTCAACTGATGATATCTAACAACCTTAAGATGGACTAATGTAACTATGGACATAATGTGACTTTTCATTTTGATTTTAATTTGGTTAAATGAGTATTTTGCCTAACGTCTGTAGCTGTATAACGGGGTTTTCTAACCATCTAAAAGCTTTTAAGTTACAAATGGTTGTCTGAGCTCCTACGAGTGCCACAGCCTCCTCCAACTATTACTTGGGGCCCCTGGATCACAGGCCCTCAATATGAGGGTTAGGAGAATATGTTGCCTCAACAATTTAGGGACTACGCCCCTAAACAGCAGGAAGTAGTTATGGAACAAAAACGACACCCCTTTCCCTTGGCAACATAATTCTCCTAAAAGAAAAGGGGGAAATGAGAGAGTCCTTTCCTAGGCAGGTTGATAAGAAGTCTAGGGGTCCCCAAGGAGAGAAGCGTCTGGAATTCTCAAGGAGGAAGAAAGGGAAATTTTTTTTTTCTTTTCTCTCTACATTCTTTAGGATTATATAACAACAATGTATCCTGCCTAAAGACAGTCTCTGGATTAAACTTTCTGGCTAATCCTGTTATCTTAAAATGTAAATTATGGGAGTAGGTCTGTCTTTACAAAGATTATATAACAGTAATATATCCTGCCTGAGGACAGTCTCTGGATTAAACCTGGCTAATCCTGTTATCTTAGAGTATATAACTCCACTGCTAACACTAGCAAGGGGGTACTCTTTCTGCCCCCTTCTGATGCCTATGTCAGAAGCTTTCTCTATCCCTTTTATACTTTAATAAACTTTATTACACACACACACACACACACACACAAAGAATACTGGAGTGGGTTGCCATTTTCTTCTCCAGGGGATCTTCCCAACCCAGGGGTTGAACCCATGTCTCCTGCATTGGCAGGCAGATTCTTTACCACTGAGCCACCAAGGAAGCCCATCCTACAGTAAACCTAATGATAATAACTACCACATCATTCATTCAACAAATCTTTATTGAGCAGCTCCTAAGCACCAGATACTCTCCTAGGTGCCAGAAGCTTTAGCATTATGTAAGACACTTAAAATCTCTCCTCTTGATGGCTTACACTCCATTGGCAGCCACACACAGCCTGTGTGTATAAAATATCACAGTTTTATGGCACCCACAGCTTTATCCAGCCACTGTGCTAAATATTGTATGTTCACTGCCTGTTTAATCTTTACAGTAGCCCTGTGGAGTAAATGTTGCTATGCCCACTTTACAGATGAACAAACTATAACCTCCCCAAGGTTACAACACAGAGCCAGGAACCAAACCCATCAATCCCACCTTATGTCCTGAGTTATGGCTCTGAACCATGAACCTGTAGGGGACTACAGATGCCTTTTGATTGGAGAATGTAAGTATTTTCAGTAGGTACTTCTGCAGTGAAATCCTTGGATGCTGGGCCTTTCTGGAAAGAGCAGAGTGCTCAGTAACTAAAGCTTCTCTGTGGAGTATTCAAGGGCTGACAGTCCTGCCTGAGCTGGACAGACTACATGCCTGTCCTTGACCTGGACTCCAGCTTATAGCTGGAGGAATTGCCATCTGTGTCCTGTTGGTTTCTCTGCCATCAATTTTTTTTTTCATGTGTTCCTAAGTGACAGTTTTTCTGATCTCCTCTGGGAACCAATCCATGATCTGCTTTTAAAGTAACTCTACTTCTGGGGGTCCAGTGGTGAGGACTCCATGCTTCCACTGCTGAGGCCAGGGGTGCAGTCCCTGGTTGGGGAACCAAGATCCCATAAGCCACATAGCTAAAAAAGGGGAAAAAAATTTTTTTTAATTAAAAAATGAAATAAAATAAAGTAGCACCACTTCTGGTCTCAGCCTACCCCTCCTGCTTCCTGACCTTTCCAGGAACTCATGCCCTATAGCTACACCCTCATCTCCTTCCTCTTTGCTCTATCTTCCAATCTTTATAGGTGGATCTGTAATACATGGCCAGAGTTGTTTTCTTTGGAGAAATCGCTTTCTCTAGATGACTAAGGACCTATATACTTCTTGCGCAGGTAAATGCTGCAGACCACCTTGTGAGATTTTTTTCTGGTTATAAATGCATACATTGTAGACGAAGTGGTAGGCCCCCCTCTGCTCACCACTCCTGATGTTATCAGAGTGTGTCTTTTCTCCTGCCCCAGTTCAGGACCTGAGGAGCTAGGTCTCATCCTCTCTCAAACTCTCCCACCAAGAGTCCTTGGCAGAATGCCCCAGCAGGCATCTGTCAGTAGGGAGCCTATTAAGTGCTGTGGAATCAGAAGTGTGTGAACTGGTCTACAACAAAAGTTTTGAGAAATTGAAAATACAGTATTAGAAATGTCTGTAGCAATTAGAGTAAGTTTTTGTCATTTGTCATCTAACAATTTAAAAATGGGGCTTCTTATATTTTATGTGTGTTTTAATTTTTATAGTGATTCATTTTTATTATATTTTATAAAAGGATCGCTCTCTGTGACAGAATTGAAATTTGAAATGCCCGCAACAAAGTGAATCAGTTATACGGATGCAAATACCCACAACTATAGTCCAAGAAAAATTTAAAAAACAAAAAACTGGTCCTTCTTCCCAGGTAGTTTGAGAAGCATGGACTATAGTGATAAGAGCACAGGCTTTGAAAGCGAATAGGACTGGTTGGCGTAATCTCTCCAGACCTCCCTTTCTTCCTCTGTACCCACTGACCTCATGATTAAGGGAAGCAGCACCTGGACACACACATCCAGGTGTATGTGCTCCGGGAGGGGTGAGGACAGCGGGTCCTGAGTGGAGGCACAGAGGAGGCCCCTAAACAGGGAGGGGCGATGAGAGTTTGACGGAGGGAACGGGGGGCGGGGGGGGGGGGGTGGCGATTCCTGGGGCAGGGGGTGCCTGGGCTATCCCCGGGAAGATGGGGCTTCAGGAGCAAGTCAGACACACTGGTGGGAGCAGCTTCTCCCCTTGCAGCCCCAGCTCCAGGCTCTGCCTGAGAGCAGGAAGCCTAGAAGTGCTTAGAAGCCCAGAGCCTGGTGAGAGCAGACCGGCAGGCTGCATTCCTGTGGTATTTGGAGATTGATCTTGTCAGATTAGCAGCTTTGCTTTTCTTGGTTCAGGTACAAGATCCCCACGTGGGGAGCTCTGCTGCCTGTGAGGAGCAAAAGCTGGTGAAAGCACAGAACGTGATCCTGGCCCATCTCCCCAGAGGCGCACTCTCTGCGCGAGGCTCCTGGACAGGAGCAGCCCAGACAGACACTGGCTACTCAGCGGGAGGAGGGCAGGAGTCTGAGCTCCACCCACACAAGTCCGGGCGGAGGCAGACGCTCTGCTTTGCGGGGGGTCGGGGAGCAAGCTGGTGGTTTCAGCATCCTGTGGCTCTCCCGACTTCATCTGCACCCCCACGGTGACTGGCCTCCCCACATAGCTAGTGCTGGAGAGGAGAAGCAGGGCTGAAGCCTCACCTCTCCCAGGTAGAAGGAAGACTCCAGTTCATGCCTGCCTCCTGTCATGTGAGCTTTCTGCCCCCCACGCCATGCATGGAGCCCAGGCGGAGGCAAGTGAAGTATCCAGAGGGAAGCCACGGCCCCATCCAGGAGCCTGGGTTCAGTGAACCTCTCAGGAGAGAGATCTGGGCTGGAGAGAGAAAGAAGGAGATAACCCATATACACAGCTCGGAGGGAAGGTGGACGAGATTGTCCAGGGCTACATGGAGAGGACTGGATAACATGGTGTCTACTCATAGGAGACCCTCGTGGGGGAAACACAAGCCTGTTTGTTGACATCATCACAACCAGCAGGCCTGTTGACAGCCGACCTCATGACATCTCTGTGCCTCTCATGTTGGGACAGTCCCATCCTCCCTCCCCATGTTCCCAGAGCTTGGTACAGGGAAGTTTCCTGCAGCAACACAACTTGAAAACAGATGGTTGCAAAACACAAAAGAACACCTTGGACTCTGTTGCTCAGCCCCTCCAGAGTGTCTGGGCCAGGGGCCAGCTGCAGAGCTTGCCCTAGGAAGCATACTGCCAAATGGAGTGAGACCCCCAAATGGGGCAAGGCAGGTACAGGAGGCCTGGGCTCAGAAACCAGTTCTCTGGGGCCGGATGAGGGATGGTTCTGTGCCTATCATTCTCACTACCCGTGGTCCCATGTGTCCAGGAGCAGTGTCATCTGTGGGGTTCTGGCCAGGTTAAGGGCTGTCTCTGCTTCATTCCCCATCTCCCCCCACCACCCTCCTGCAAGCCCCTAGGACCAGCAACAGGGATTCAGGCAGGACTTGATTCAGCTTGCCCCTAGGGCCTTTTGAACCTTCTGTAAGTGGCTGCCTGGACAACCCTGCCTTTCTCTTCTTGCTCAGAGGCTGCTGCACGCACAGGTCCCCTCCCCCACAGCGGGCTTGTCTCCACTACCCCCCTTCACCCAGGGAGAATGCAGTGAGAGTGATCGCTGGTTCCATTAGGCTCGTTGAGCCCACGTGGTAACCATGATGGAAGGAAGGCCTTGGGGGCAGTGACCTTTTATGAAGATGTGGTCAGCAGCTGCCTCTGATGTAGCCCATTCTTCCTGAGGCAGGATGGAGAGCAGTGCCAGAGGCAGCAGGCAGTGCTCAGCAGACCACGCCCCAGTTCTCTAGGCTGTGGGGAAAGACAGTTAGGCTGGGAGACTGGGGCCCTTGACTCAGCCCAGTGTTTAGCAGGCTCAACAAAGCCACTGACCCTCAAGGAGGAAACAAAGGGTTCAGGGGTTGCAGGCTGGCCAAGGTAAGCTGTCCACACAGGCACAGCTGCATAGAGGGTAGGGGTGCAGGAGTGACCTGGAGGAGCATTTGCTGAAGGGAGAAAGGAAGGACCAGTCATCCTCTGCCCTGCCTCTGGATCCCCAGGGCGACCTCTACCGTGAGCAGCAGGTCTTGTCTTTGTCAGTTATGAGCCCCTTGCAGGCAGAGCTTGGGAGCTGGATGCAGAGAGGGCGGGGCAGGGACATGGGCTACAGGGCTAAAGCCACCATGTTCCTTCTATAGCTGGAGCTTGCTCGTTTTCTTCCCAGACTGTGATTAGGCCTAATTACTGGCTACCTTTCAGTCCTTTTCTGAGGGTTTCCCTGAATTTCAAGAAGTAGAGAAATTTGTAGCTGCAGCAGAAGTAATCCAACCACACGGTGCTGCAAAAGTGGGGAGAGGTATGTTTGCCACCCAACTTTACCCAAGGTCAGTGATCCCTTGAGTTCAGGGCCTTGCAGGTAGTACCCATGCCGGGACCACAGCATCTCATTCCTGCTATCTTAGCAAAGACCAAATGGGGCCAGGGCTCGCCTTCTTCAGTCGGGGCAAATGAAAAGAGCCTGGGTCTTGGAGTCAAACGAACTCAGGTTTGAGTGAGTCCCAGCTTCGCCACTTAATTAGCCATGGGACCTTGGACAAGGTCCTCTAGGCATGCCCAGCTTCAGCTTCCTCATCTGTCAAGTGGGAATAACAGCCTCTACCTTGTGGGCAGTTAGGAGGATGCCACAAGACATGTGGCCTGGTGCTGGCCGTCAGTGACTGCACAGCAGTGGCAATAATTGTTGTTGTTCTGTCCTCACACTTGACTGCTACCACTCCCATCAGGACCTTCCGGTGACGTGTCTTGGCTGGGAGCTGTCCAGACTTGTACAGACTGTGCATACAAACGCAGGTGATTGGCATCTGTTGATACAGAAATGCCTCCACATATCAGGAAGTGTGGTTTTTGGCAATCTCAGCCATACAGGATGCAACTGATAACATGTAATTTAGCAAAAAAAGAAAGGAAAAGAAAGAAAGGGAAAAAAAGAAAAGAAAAAGTCTTCTGACCCCCTGATGGCGTCATCAGAGCACCTGGGAACTGGTGCTGGCTGGTGCCTTAACCCCTGAGGAGCCCTGCCCTACAAACCATAGTCTTTTACACCTTTGCCTGTGCACACACTGTCCCCCCCCAGGAAGGCATGCTCTCTCCCTGATTCTCTGCCTTGAGGACCACTACCTTGATGACAACAGGCAGCTTGAACCTCACCTGCCACAGAGCACAGTGTCTCTTGTGTAGGTCTAGGGGTCCCTCCTCACATTCTCCACCTGTCAAACTTCAGCACAGATGGTGCCTCCTCTGCGAGGCCTCCCCTACATCCATGGGCAGAGGGCAACTCAGGGCTCCCACAGCCCCTTGTGTGTCTCACTGTCACCCTTCACACCTTGCACGTAGTTCCCTCCTAGGTCCTCTAGTTTTCACCTTTAATGTACCCTGTGTCGCACTTACTGAGAGCCAACTGAGGACAGCTCCCATGCCCTCGCCTTTGTCCTGTGAGCGCGGTTGTCACAGCTGGCTTTGGCTTGGGGTGGGAGATGGAAGTGGGGGTCCTGCTGACCTTCTTTTGCCACATGCACGTGTGCCGTGCCCCCCCGACCCAGTGCTCTTTGCTTCCTTCCAGCAGCCACAGTACCAGCATCAGCAGTGAGAAAGGTCTAATACATTTATTCAAGGACATATTAAATTCTACATAATTCTCCCCTCTAAACACTGAATTTGTTGGACCCTCTGAATAAGTGCAAATAACTGGGAATTGCATGTCTGTTGGTTCACTCATTTAATGCATATTTTGTTCAGTGTCTGTGTTGGACACCGGGGAACTAGGTTTGAAAATGCAGGCATGGTGCCAGATCACCATCTGGGAGACCTACAACAGAGCTGAACCTCGGGGCTCTGGTGACATTCAAGCCAGGTTGAAAGGCAAGAGACAGTGGAGAGCCCTCTCTGCCACATCCTGTGCTGGCCCGGCTCTGGCTACAACACTGGCTGTCTTGGGTGAGCATCCCACGTAGCTCTGTGGGCTGTGACAGGGCAGAGAGGGTGAGAGCTTTGTAGCCTCAGAAAAAAGGGCTTGTGAATGGCTCTCATGGAGCAGAGTTGTAACGATACAAAAATGACATCTGAAAAAGCTTCTGAGCCAGTCTTCTTGGCATGTTCACCCAAATCAAGCCCAAACAAAAGGCTGTTGATGCTGTGTCTTCCACACAAGTCACGAAAAGCTTCAGATTGAGGGTGAGCCGTTTCTGTTTCTGCAATCCAGAGACGATAAAGGATGAAGACTGGCCGGGAGAAGTTGCCCCCTAGAATTGCACTTGTCTGTGCAGCATGTGGTCTTAATCTCCCAGCCCCGTGCAGAGGCTTCAGTGTGGCAGATAGTGCCCTCAGGGCCAGGGAGCAAGCCTCCCACATCTCCCACTTCTGAGGGGCCAGGACTAGACCCTACACATCCCCATCTGGACACTTCCTTCCCCTTGGTGACTGCTTGCCCAGCGCCTCACTGCCTGGGGACCCAAGGCAGATACTGCCCCTTCCCCAGCCCCTAAGCACCCTCTGTCTGCCAAGCCTTGTGCAGAGCTTTGGGAGACAGTGATCAGTAAGAAACAGCGCGTGAGGGAGACAGGACAGTGTGGTGACCACAGGGACACAGCAAACCGAGGAGCTGTGTGCACCCAGATGAGGGGCATCTATACTGACTAAGCAAGCAGGAAGGGCGTCCTAGAGGAGATGCCACCTGTGCTGACAGTTGGAGGACAGTGAGAAACTGACCAAGCAAAGAGTCTGAGAGAGGCACCTACACTGAGGAAGGAGACGCATTGTCAAGTAAACTGGGCTGTCCAGAGTACAGATCCTGGCAAGAAGAGACCTTGAATGCCACGCCAAGGAGTCTGCCCTTTACTATGAGGTCAGCAAAGCTTTTGAGGGAGGGACAGTATCAAGTCTGTGCTCTAGAAGATTATGTCGAGTGGGGGAAAGGATTAGAGGAGGTGGGACTGAGGAGGGAGCCCCTTGGGAGGCAGTGATGAGCACAGGATGGGTTGGTGAGATGCCAGGAAGAGAAGTGACCTTAGGTAGCTGGTGTCGGGGTGACAGGAAAGAGTAGAGATGACCCCCACATTCTGATTTGGGCAGCGGGGGAGATGGTTACCCTACTGTCTAAACTAGAGACCACAAGGGAAAGGCAAGTTTGGGAGCAGCTGTCGAGCTCATTTGGGGAAATACTGACCTTGAGGCTTCTACAAATCATCAGGTACAAATGTGAAACACCAGGGTCCTTCTAGTTTTTCTCCCCCCCCCCCCGCCCATTTCTTTCTATTATAAACAACATTGCTGTGAACAGTATTCTTACAAATAAGTTTTTAGACAGTTCCTTGACAATTTCAGTATGTTTTGGACACAACGAAAGCATTGATTCATTGTTTGCCTAAACTTCCTTCCCACTCCTTCCCTCATTATTTATCTTATAAGCATTTTCATATCTTGGCTGCCCTACTGGGTACTAAGAATGCAGAGTCATACATAATCCCTACCCTAGAGCTCCAGTCTCGAGGGGGAGTCAGACATGAGCACAAAATGTAATATAGCTTTGATGCTGTGGTGGATGAAAATATAGGATGCTATGAGTATACAGAAAGGAGACACCAAATTAAATTAGATGTCAAAGGCCTTTTCTTCCCCCTAACTTCTGGGTTCACCCCTCTTCACAGTTATTATTCACGGTACCTCTTGACCTTCATTCTAATAATTTACTGCTAGCATTTAAGAACCATAGAAAATCCTCTCATTGGTGAGTGGTGACTCACCATCATTCCATTGAAGAATTTTCTTTCCTTCTTTTGTTTTTGTTTTGTATTTGGCAGAAGTAGGTACTGTAAGTGTCAGTAGTTGGAATGGATCATGTCAGTAGTTTCTCAAAATATGTGGCCTATGGGCCTGAAAGGTTCATGGACCCCCTCAAGGCTATGTCCAACCAGAACCCAAAGAGCTGTGCCTTTTCCTGGTCTCCTGATCCCTTCTGAAATCATTCACTCTTTTCTTGCTATACCTCCCTATTTTCTCAGCACTGCCTGTTCTCAGAGACATCCAGGTAAGGACATGTTATGATCCCCCCTTCAGCAGCCTGGGCAAAATGCCTCAGAAGTTCCCTTCCCTCCCCCACTGTAAGCCCGCAGCACTGGGAGGGTGTGTAACAGAATGCCTGGAGAGGCCATCTTTTTCAGGTGAAGTGATCTGAGAAGAATTTTTGCAGGAAGTGATATTTTATCCAAGTCTTAAAGATTGTTTAGGAATTAAGCAATTGAAAAACAATAGGTCAAGTGTTCTAGACAGAGGGGCAGCGTAAACTCAGAGCATGAGCTACCCAAGGATATTCAGAGAACTGCAAGTGATGTGGCATGTTTGGGGCATGGTGTTACATCCTAGAATACTGAAAGACAAGATGTCATCCAGGGCCGAGTCCAGGGAGACCTTACAAGTCATTCTAAAAGGATTGTGATGCTGTCCTGTTAGAAGATGTGAGGATATCATTGACATGTTTTAGACAAGAGATAAGAGAATGCCTTGATCCAATTTGCTACTTGGAAAGGTTTCTCTAACCTAATATGGAAGGTGGATTGTAGGAGGAAACGTAAAGATGAGTTAGGAGACTGCTGCAGTACTTGCTAAAGGCAATCCCATGGGGGTGGAGATTAGCGGCTATTTGAGGAACACTTAGGAAATAGAATCAAACTATCCCTCCTCTTCTCCCGGAACATCTTGTGTGACTTTTCTCCCAACACCACCACTTCTGATCATGGCATTGTAATTAGTCTCTCCCTCCAAGACAGGAGCATAGCATTCCGCTTTGTGGCCAACCCAAGCACCTAACTAGCACCTGGCACTGATCAGGTGCTCAGGAAGTGCTTATTGTGCCTACTTATTTGATTTGATGATTAATTGAGTATGGATGGCTGGGGAGAGGGAAGTATCTGGAATGACTCCCAAATTTCTGGCTTCAAAAATAGGAAAAGTTGGAATGCTGTTCATTGAGATAGGGAAACTGAGAAGACGGGCGGTTGTTTCTGATTTTGCAATTCTGGCTTTTGCTAAGAGAAGAGGAAAGGGCAGAGATCACAGGTCTGGTTGTGGACATAATGAGATGCCTCCAGGACACTTAAGGAGAGATATAGAGTAATCAGTTACATGTATGAGTCTGGAGTCCAGGAGGGGAGGTCAGAGCCAGAGATGATGCAAAGGGAATCTCAGCATGTAGCTGGAGTTTGGGCTGTAGATGAGGTTGTACAGGGAAAGTGTGTAGACTGGGTCCCAAACCTGCAGCTTACAAGATAAACTTGACATGCTTTGTGTGGCCAGCCTGTGCATGCATGCTAAGTTGCTTTAGTCATGTCTGATTCTTTGTGACCCCATGGACTGTAGCCTGCCAGGTTCCTTTCTCCATGGCATTCTCCATTCAAGAATACTGGAGTGAGTTGCCATGCCCTCCTCCAGAGAATCTTCCTGACCCAGATTCAAACCTGTGTCTCTTATGCCTCCTGCATTGGCAGGTGGGTTCTTTACCACTGGTGCCACCTGGGAGCCATGTGGCCATCACAGTGTTTTCAAATAGTATGAATACTTTTAGGCACTCTGTCCTCTCTACTTGCCATGACCTTCCCCTTCTTGTCTTACATCTGGCCCAGTTAACATATTTGCAGTAGCTTCTTGGCTGTGGAAGACATTTGAGCTTATAATTTTGGGAAGAAGAAGAGAACCCAAGGACACAACTCTGGGCAGTATCAACTTATAAGAGATGAATAGGAAGGAGAAATAATGAAGGAGAATGGGAAAGAATGGCCAGAGAAATTGGAGGAAATCTTGAGAATAATATTTTCTTCTCTCAAAAATTATGGGAAGCAAAGTGTAATAAGGGCTTCCCAGGTGGTGCTAGTAGGAAAGAATCCGCCTGCCTATGCAGGAGATGCAAGAGACATGGGTTCGATCCCTGGGTCGGGAAGATCCTCTGGAGGAGGAAATGGCAACCCACTCCAGTATTCTTGCCTGAAGAATCCCCATGGACAGAGGAGCCTGGTGGACTACAGTCCAGAAGTTGCCAAGAGTCGGATACAACTAAGCACACACACATACCAAGTGTAACAAAGTCTAAAATGTGGATTTCATTTGATCCAGCAATTTTTCTTCTCAGTGTTTAACATAAGGAAATAATCTTATCTGTGCACACAAGTTTTTGTAATGTGATGCTTGTTGCAGCATGTTCATCGTAGCAGAAAATTAGAGATGACATAAATGTCTCTTAGCTGAGCATAATTAAGTAAATATAGTATGTCCATGTGATGAAATAATATGTAGTCATAAAAAATGATGTCAGATTTTATTTCCTGACACAACCCCACAACTTACCGTTGACTTTCAAAAACAAGTTATGGAACAGTCCATATTAGAGCATTCCATTTATGTTAAGTGTCTAGTTATAGAAGGAAATGTCTGGAAGCCTTCACACACAAATCACAAGAATCTCCCAACAGCTAAATCCAATAGACCTTTCTCTGGCCTCTGTGTCTGTGACCTTTGTGGTTTTTGACATTGTTAACCTTTCTTGGTTTCTGCTTCTTGTCGTCATTCCCTGACTTTTGTCCTATAGGCTGGCAATCAGGACTGAAAAATGGCAGACTCAATCCTGGGAGAACCCTTTGAAACTGGCAGCCTGCTTATATACTAGAGCACACCCAAAACAGAGCACTTACTGGGCAATTCTCTGGAAAGGAGCCATCGAGGACAGTATTTCCCTGGTTCTGCATCTAAAAAACTCTCTGCGTCTACAAAACACTTCTGGAACACAACCCTTCCCAGGGTCTCTGGGTCTAAGTTTCCTCTCTTTACCCACCTCCCCCTCCCACTAGCAAAATCGCCTGGTTATCCCCTCTATCCCACGCCTTCTGTTCAATCAAGGGGTTATTTTTAACAGTGTTGTGTATACCGTGCTTCAATCCTGGCAAAACACCAGAACTTTGGGACAGATACCGAGATGGAAATAGTCTCCCACAACCTTCCCCCTTTCTAAAGTTTTTCCTTTTAAAGAGAGAAAATAAGTTATCTAAACTGTACACAGCTCTACCAAGAAAGTCCCTGGACACTAGCTTGGAGTGACTGAACTTGCAGCCCTGAGGTTACACTGGAGGCTGGACCTACAGCCACTGTGAGTCTAACTTCAGCCCAGAGCAGCCCAAGGAGGGGGCAGGGGACCAGGGCATGCCAGGAAAGATGGTTCCTGCCACTTTTCTGAACTTGGTGGGTTGAGAGCCCCTGTCTCAGAATCATGAAGATGACCTAGTCCACCCCCCATCCCCAATAACCAGAGGCTCTTATCTTCTGGAAGCAGCCCATCCACTTCAAGATGGTCAATGACTAGAGTGTTTTAACTAAAAAAAAAAAAAAAAATTCGCTGATCTGCCTTTCTGCAACTTCTACCTGTGATCTTGGCTCTACCCACCAGAGCCACACAGAACAAAACTAACCTCTCTTCTCTATCAGATGGTTGGATTTGAAGCTGATGATTGTTTACCTTCAAGTTCCCTCTAGTCAGACTTCTCTGCTCTCACGAGGTATGATAAAGCCCTTCCCTACCATGGCGGGTTTCTTCTCGGGGTCAGTCCCATCTTATTACTGTCCCCTGTAGAAGGCATCCAGGATGCAGCTTACACTCGCTCAGGGGTGACCTGCCAGGCAGAAAGGATGCAGGATAAGCACCTCCCCGTTTCCAATGCTTCTCACAGTGACACCCCAGAGACACTACCTTAGTGGTCTTGTCACCTTGACCATAAATCTGTTCTCGACGTGCTTATGCCAAGTCCTCCTCCCCTTCCTACTCAGCATGTATGATGGAACTTATGGACCCAAACCAGGTCTGGTCATGGAGCTATCTGGAACTTTTGGGATCTTCCTTGGACCTTCAACATAAGCTGTTTCTTTCCTTTCTCTTTGTTTTCCATAGACTTGATGACTAAGCCATTCTATCCTAGAATAGATTCTTCCACTGACCTTGTAGGTATGAGTGGAAGTATCTACCGGCTACCAAACTCTTGAGTTTTCCTGGCACCTAGCCCACGTTGCCATCCATTTCTCACAGTTTGCTGTATCCACCTGGGAGGGCCACGTGTCCTTCTGGGACCTGTCCCAGTCCATTTGTGGTATCTGAGAGCTCCATGCACAGGACTCACGTAGAATCCTAGAAGGAGCACAGACTTTGCAATTAGAAATCTCAGATTTTAGACCTGGCTCAGCACTTTCTCACCTTGGACAAATTAAACTCTTTGAACCTCAGTTGCTTCATCTGTAAATTAGGGGAAATGTAGCCCTTGCTTATTTCAAATGTCTTTTGTTAGGATGAAAGGATTACAGCCTAGTGAAAAACAGTAGGTAGGATAATTATTTCATAAACATTTAATGAAAACCTTCCAGTACGTAAGCCCTATGAGTGACACAAATAGAGATCACATGAGCCCTGCTGATTTTGATCTGGCAGGAGGTTTGGATATGCCATAGCACATGGCAATTCCAGGCCCTGCCAGGAGCAAGGGAGCTAGAACGTGGAGGGGCGGGGGATGTCAGGGCTCAGGGACCCGCGACAAGGCAGAGTCTGGGCTTCCCAGGAGGGTCTGAAATCAAGCTGAGCACAGTTGGCCTTTGCTAGCCCAGTCTGGTGTCAGGACACGTGTTGAGAAGAAGAGGCTTGAAACTTGCGGAGGCAAGTCAGGAATGGGAGCTCAGAGACTGGAACTGGCACCGGAGAAGTCCCCGGCAAGAGCTATGTCTCTGCAGGGGTTGGGGTGACAGCCAGCTGACATCAAGCTGAATCATGAGGCGAGGATATGCGGTCACTGCACGGAGGCTGCACCCATGACAGCGTGCCTGTCACGGGAGAAGGAAGATGGGCTTGAAGTTGGGATGTGTGTGGTCATGAGGGTGAAGTGGGTGTGTGGACCACCAATGGCAGGATCCTGGACCCAGAGAGGAAAGTAGAAACGTGGGGGAGAAGGATGGGGTGAATGACACAACAAGGCCCCCGAGGACACTGAGGGGAGGGGTGGGGCTCTGCTCTAAGAGGGAGACTTCTGTTCTGCAGCAGGGCTGAGTGGTAGGAACATAGATGGCTTGTAACTACAGTATAAAGGTGAGGGAATTCCCCCTTTCAGGGGTTTTTATTTTCCAAGGAAGCAGGAGATGGGACCATGCGCTGGACAGGAAGGCAGGGTGCTGGGAGAGAAGGTTGAGAAGAGTGGGGAACGTTCGTAAGGCCTCCATAGAGAATGGATGGGCAGCCCAGAAACCATCCAGCAGCAGAGCAGGCCAGGTGGGCAGCCATGACCCTGTAGTGGAACCAGCAGGCTGAGTCATCCAAATATAGGGGCTAGGATTCTAGAAGGAGCAACCCCAGCCCAGAAATCTTGACCCCGTTTGACTGTGCTTCCTAGGGGACTCATCTGTAGGAAATAGCTCCTGTTCCTAAAGTGAGGAGAAAGGTGCTGGGAGCTGGGGCTCAGGCCATTCCTGAAGAGAGCAGCCATGGCCGGAATGGACTGTGCCAGGCGAGCACCTGACCGAGCATGGTTAGTTCCCAGGACCCACCCTGTGTGTGGACACAGCAGTAGTTTCTGGTGGACGAAGTGCTCTTGTCCTCCTGGGATGTGGTTGTCAGAGTCCTGGCAGGTCATACACTTGAGCGTGGAGGGGCCCGGGGGAGCCAGTAGTAAGTCTGGAGAAGGGGGCTGGGGAGACAGCCCGAACATGCTATTGAATAAACCTGTGAGACTGGGCTGTTAGCCCAGGGACAAGGGCTGTCAGGCTGTGTTTGGGGTAAGTATGAGTGGCTAGGATGAGGTGCGACAGCTGCCCCTGATACAAAGATGCGATCTGAGGACAGGACTTCTGAATGCTTTCCTCAGTCATTCTGCAAGCTTCAGCTTCCTGACTTGAAGCAGGGTGTCTCACATCTAACCACCGAAACCAGCATCAGGAGGAGGGCTGAGGAAGTCCTGGGGAGCTGTTGGTGGCTACTGGTAGGGCTGCTACTGCCATCAACCCTCCCTCTGACCTGGCACTCCCTGGGGAGAGGGGAGGGCCTGGCTGATACCAAAACTGGGCGGGAAGGAGGGGGCGAAGGAAACACAGTTATTGAGCAACTGGTGTGCTGGGAACTTGGCATGCCTATGTTACTTCATCTGTGATGCTGAATCTTTTCAGTCCCATTTTACATTCATTCATTCAACAAATGTTTATTGACCTGCTAAGTGTCGGGTGCTGCTCTCAGTGCGGGAGATACAGCAGTGAGCAAAACAGGCAAACCTTCCTGCCTTCACAGAGCTCATATTCTAATGGGGAACCAGGCCAAGAACACCAGATATATAAGAAAAATGTATAGTATGTTAGATTGGGCTTCCCAGGTGGCGCTAGTGGTAAAGGACCTACCTGCCAATGCAGGAGGCACAAGAGATGTGGGTTGAATCCCAGGATGGGGAAGATCCCCTGGAGGAGGGTATGGCAACCCACTCCAGTATTCTTGCCTGGAGAATCCCATGGACAGAGGAGCCTGGTGGGCTACAGTCCATGGGGGTCACAAAGAGCCAGACACGACTAAAGCGACTTAGCACGCACATAGTATATTAGATAGCGAGAAATAGAGCGGGAGTAGACAGGGTGACTGGGAATGGTGACATTTAAGTGAAAACCTCAAAGAAGTTCGGGAGGGGCTGTGCTGGTTATCTGAGGGAAGAGCCTTCCAGGAAGAGGAAACAGTGCAAAAGCCCCGAGGTGGGATCCAAAATCAGGAAAGAGGCCTATGTTGCTGGAGTGGGAAATAATAGGAGATGAAGTTAGAACTTTAAGAGAAGTCTGCAACATGGGGACACTGGAGGTCATTCTAAGGATAGAGGCTCCTGAGCAGGGAGCAACTTAGGTTTTAGAGGAACACTTGGGCTGCCTTGGTGAGATAAGACTGTTGTGAGGCAGGAAGGCCAATTAGGAGGCTGTTGTAATCATTGATGAGAGAGGTGCTGGTGACTCGGTCATGGTGGAAACAGTGATGGTGGTAAGAAATTGTCATGTTCAGGATGTATTCTGAAAGGAGAATTGACAGGTTTGCTGATGGTGCAGATGTAGGTATGAAAGAGAGCGAAGAATCTAAGCTGACTTCAGGCATTTTGCCTGAGCAACTGGAAGAGTGAAGGTGCCACTTAGCAAGATGGGGAAATGATTGCGAGAAGAGCAGGTTTTAGGGGGAGTATCAGAAACTCAAGTTTAAACATGCAAAGCATGAGATGCCGCTTAAACATCCAGATGGAGATATCGAAAAGGCCGGGGGTGCACAAGTCTGGGATTCATGGGAGGGAGGGAGGGAGGCTGTGAAAATGGAAGAGGCGGTCATATAAGTGAATGTAGAAGGAGAAACAAGGACTGAGCCCTTGGGCACAGCAACCTGTAGTGATGATGGAGACGAGAAAGAAACTGCAAAGAAGGCATGCCCTGAATGATAGCAGAGAACCTGGACAGTGTGGTGTTCTGGAAGCCAAATTAAGCAAGTATTTCAAGAGGAGTAATAAACTATATAATATATTGCTGGGCAGTAGGGTAATTGTATAAATTGTTGCCCAAACTAGGACACTTTAGAGAGTAAAAATGGGTGTTATTAATAGTTACTCCAGGATAACATAGATAACCTAGATGGCTCCGGGCAAATCAGAATATTGTATGGTCATTATATGAGAACAGACCATTAGGTTTAGCATCATGAAAGTAATTGGTGACCTTGAAGGATCAGTTTGGAGAATGGATTCAAGAGAAGTGAGAGGAGAGAGATCAGAAATGGTGAGTGTAAAGTTCAGTTAGAAAGACAAATATCAGATGATATCACTTACATCTGGAATCTAAAATATGGCACAAATGAACTTATATACAAAACAGAAACAGACTCACAGACGTAGAGAATAGACATGTGGTTGCCATGGGGGAGGTGGGTGGAGAAGGAAGGACTAGGCGTTTGGGATTAGCAGATGTAAACTATTAGATTTAGAATAGATGAACAACAAGGTTTTACTGTATAGCACAGGGGAAAATATTCAGTTTGCATATGTGCTCAGTAGTGTCAAACTCTTTGCAACCCCATGGACTGTAGCCCGCTAGGCTCCTCTGTCCATGGGATTTTCCAGGCAAGAATACTGGAGTGAGTTGCCATTTTCTTCTCCAGGGGATCTTCCCAACCTAAGTATCAAACCTGCATCTACTACAATGGCAGGCGGATTTTTTTTTACCACTGAGTCTAAGCTCTTCTTTAGGTTACTCACTTTCAATGCTGTTACCAGAAAAGCTGCATTCCATTTCTCATCTCCTTGCTCTGTCACTGTTCCTTGCTGTTGAATACTTTAAAAACAATTCTTTATCTATTCATCCATTGATGGACACTTAGGTTGTTTCCATATCTATCATTCAAATTTAAGATGAGATGAGCCAGCATGCATTTTCCTCTGACCAGCTACATTCATCTGCACGGGTCCATGTCCAGAGTAGGTAGGATGTGGGATTTAACAGGAGTTGTGTTTTAGCTGAATGAAGGAGGAGCAAAGAAGTTGAGGATAAATACAGGAAGGTGGTTGATTTGGAATTTAAGCTGGGTGAGAACAGCAGTAGGAACATAAGGAGGTGAAGGACAGTGAAAAGATGGTAGAACTAGTGGCTTGTAGATCCTAGTGTGTTGAAGGATTGTTGGAGTTTTGCTGTAAGAGCAGGTGAGCTATAGTTATACAGATAGGTGGAGATAGTTGGAGACTGAGAGTTTGAGACTGAGATTAGAAAGGGCTTTAGTAATGGCTTGGTCTAGGATATAGTATAGGAATAAATAGCTGAGGTAGGGTAGAGAGTAAGATCACTGGAGGAGGAGAAGACAGAGTAGGTCTGCCTCGAAGTTTGCCAACTTAGATTTAGAAGGAAGCTCATTTCTCCTATTTCCTGCTTTTTGAGGAAGAAATGCACTATAAATATGGAGACTGATGATAACTGTTTCAGAGTTTCTCTTCTTCACTTTATCTTTGATCGAACCTGCAATTAGGGGGTAGGGACCTGCTAAGGAAGGTGGTGTTGGACATTACCAAACCCAGGGGTCATTAATGGTCCATGGCCATAGATTGGTCAACGGTCAAGGCTTCCAGAGATCAGAAAGGCAGCTAAGGTCGTAAGGAGCCTGAGGGCAGAGACCCAGACCAGTATCAGAATTGAGGCTCTTGGCTGTCATGTGTAATAAAGTAAGTCATAGAGGCCCTCATAAGGGACTGAGGGCAGGAAAGTCTAGGGATTTGAGCCTAAGTCAGTGCTATCAATAATATGGAACATCTAAAGATATTCCAAGGAGGGGACAAGATGGGTTGGGGCTTGCTTGTCTCCAGGACCCTTTACTCTACCAGGCATTAGCAGTGTTGTATCTTGGGAAGGTCCCTAGAATGACCTATAGAAAGTGGTTCTCTTCCTGGTGGTTGTCTGAAGGATGATGGGGTGCTGAGTGCAGCAGAGAGCAGGGGAGCTGAGAATGGATGGGTGTGAAAGGAAATTGAAGGCTGCAGCTCAGTGATTTTTATCTGTGACAAATCCCTGCCTCATGTGCTGTTTATTCATTTGTCCACTGATTACCTACTGTTCTAAGTTTTAGCAAGGTGAGGGAGAAGATAATGCACAGTGATAAGACAGTCTTTCTCAGAGTGCTTCTTAGCTTGTCATGAATTCAGATGTAGGACCTCTTGGGTTTGCAGGGGCCAGGACACCCATGTAGAGGTGAGAAATGGCAGAAGTAACGAGAGTAGCAGCATCAGTGTTTGCACAGGGCCCAAAATTCTTACGGTAGCACAATCTCCCTGTGTATCTTGACAACAGGACTATGATAGGTGGGGTTCCCATCTATCAGCTTGACCCATTCCATTTGGCAATTGATCTGGTGTCTGGGGAGAGAGAATTCTGCCCCTGAAGCCTCCAAAGGTCTCCAAAGTCAAGAATAATGCTGGACCCCCTGGACCAAAGGAGATAGTGAGAGTATTCCATATAGGACCAGAGCCCCAAGCTAGGCGTGGGAATCCCAAGAGCAGTCTTCACTAATGTATTGTCCACCCTGAAGCAGTGAAGAGAAGTGTGATGAAATCCAGCCACATGGGTTCAAGGGCTTCAGACTTCCCTGGCTGAAGTTGGCATGTCCCTCACACTTCCCTGCAGAGAAAAGCAGTTAGATTGTGCTCAGGCTCTAGAGGCAGTGACCAGCTGGAGAAGTTGCCCATCAGCCTGTGATTTTGGTTCTATTCATTGGAAAAAGAGAGAAAAAGAGAGAGAGAGAACTAGGGTTAGGGGAAGATAATAGACTCCTTTTAAAAAATACATGGAGCGTAGGTGCCGGTGGAGTATCTCGGACAAGATGTTCCAGAAGCAGTTGGATATAAGACTCGAACTCAGGGTAGAGATTCTGAGAGTACGATAGAGACTCAGCAGCCACCAGCTGGACATAGGCATCCGGATGTTTGGAAACTGGACCCTCCTGAAACAGTCACATTTTCTAGACTTTTCCTCGCAGTGCTTCCAGGGACTGTCAGCAGTGCTGGGAGGCAGAGCAGGTGGTGGTTGACAGTGACGCCTTTGTGCCCTCATCCAAGCTGGCTTCCTCGGCCCCCTTTCTCTGAAAGTAGAGGGGCTCATCTGAGAACACAGCTGCTGCTCATCCTCTGTCATACTGTCTCATTTCTGAGCAGAGGCAAAAAAAAAAACTGGCTGAACCCTTCTTCTGTTCCATTTTCCTTTGGGGCTCAGAAAATAGCATACCTGTATTTGTTGATGTAACAAATTATTCTCTCATGGCTCTGGAAGCCGGAAGTCCAGCCATCAGCATCTTTGGGCTGAAATCAAGGTGTGAGCAGGCCTGCACTCCCTCCGGATGCTCTGGGAGGCAATCCCTACCGTACCTCTTCCCTCTTCTAGCAGCCCCTGGTGTTCCTTGGCTTGTGGCCACATCACTTCAGACTCTGTCCTGAGGTCATAGTGCCTTTTTTCCTGTTTGTGGTAAAATCTCCCTGTGCCTTTCTCTTCTAAGGACACTTGTGAATGCATTAAGGGCCCACCTGCAGGATCCAAGGTAATCTCTTCATCTCAAGAGCTTACCTTGATGAAGCTCATATTCTTACAGGTAAACACCAACAATAAACAACTCTTAAGTAAATTATTTAGTAAATTGTTGTTGTTTAGTCCCTTCAGTTGTGTCCAACTCTTTGTGACCCTATGGACTATAGCCCACCAGGCTCCTCTGTCCATGACATTCTCCAGGCAAGAATATTGGAGTGGGTTGCCATTTCCTCCTCCAGGAGATCTTCCTGACCCAGGGCTCAAACTCGTGTCTCCTGCATTGACAGGCAGATTCTTTACCACCGCACCACCTGGGGAGACCTCTTTTATGTGTACCAGTTCATTATAATTGGAGAATGCAAGCTCTGTGTGACTAGGGATCTGCCTATTTTGTTCAGTGTCATATCCCCCAGTACCTAAAATTGTGCCTAGCATAGCAGGTAGATGCTGAATAAGTATTTATGGAATGAGATCAGAGATCTGCCTCCCACCAAATCTATAAAACCACCGGCATCTGCTCCACTTCTTCTGCCTTTCCCCTTGATGACATGGAGGCAGTGTCCACTCAGCTTTGAAGATCAACCTCTCCTCATGTGCAGTGTCTTCCTGTTTCAATCAGAGTAAAGAGTGAGGTCCTTACAACGGTCTCCAGGTCCATCCACGATCCCCCCTACCCCCCACCATTTCCTCTCTATTTTCACTGTCTACTACCCTCCCTCTGCTCACTGTACAACAGCCATACTCCTTGCTGCCTCGGGGCTTTTACTGGAGCTGTTGCCCCTCGTGGAATATTCCCCTCCAGATATTCATCTGTCTTACTCCCTTACCTTTCCCAGTCTGTATTCACATTTCACCTTTCTCATGAAGTGAACCCTGACCATCCTGTTCAACACTCAACTGCTCCTACAAACCTTGCCATACCTTTTTCCCCCACAGTATTTATCTTGTTCTAATTTACTAAATGAGGCTTCCTTGGTCACTCAGTGGTAAAGAATCCACCTGCCAATGCAGAAAATGCAGGTTTGATCACTGGGCTGGAAAGATCCCCTGGAGAAGGAAATGGCAACCCACTCCAGTATTCTGCCCTGGAAAACCCCATGGACCTAGGAGCCTGTCGGGCTATAGTCCATGGGGTCGCAGAGTCTGACACAACTGAGTAACTAAGCAAGCACACACACACACGAGAGAATAAGCAAATGAACAAGATAATTTTAAGTGGTGCTGAATGTTTATGAAGAAAATAAAACAAAGGTGAGTGATAGAGACAGGAGGAGGAAACCCACCCTCAACAGAGGGGTGGGAGAAGGCTTCTCCGAAGAGGTGACATCTGAACAGAGATCTGAATGAAAATGAAGAGCCAGCCTTGGGAACATCCACGGGGGTTCCAGAAAGGTCCAGAGGCAGGAAGACGTTTGTTGTATTCAAGGACTGGATGGAAGGCCAATATATACTGTTTCGGGGTCAGTCAGGAGGAGGATCTGAAGTAAAATGGGAGGCAGATGAGGGACATTAGTCATTGTCTGTGGTTTGGTTTTGATCAGAGGCAGTGGGAAGGTTTTAGGCAGAGGAATGTCCTTATGTGGTTGATGATTTAGGAGTATCCTTCTGGCTAGTCTAGGAATGGAATGGAGGGTCCAGGGTGGAAGCTGGTCACTGACCCCTGGTCATAGGGTGGTGATTTGGGTGATTTGGGTGGTAGCAGTGGACACAGAGATTAGTGGGTGAACAGGATTTACTGATGAACAGATAATAGATAGGAAAAATAAACGAGTCAAGAATGACTCCATCCAATTGGCAAGATAGAGGATTATTTTATAAATAATAAACAGGTATTTATAAACAATAAAATAGGTATTTCTCTTGGGAGAATGTCATGATCTGGACAAATGGGACTAAAAAAGCAAAAAATGACTCCTAAGTTTTGCTTGATCAACTGCCTCTGCCTGGCCTCTCCTTTCTCCCCATCAAAGCCAGAAATTCCACCCTTCCACCATGGTCCTATCCATCATTGACATCCCCACCATGTCTTTGAGTTCTGTCACACTCCTGTGCCTCTAGCTCACCTCATACAGTAGGGTCCAAACTTGATGAAACTGATCCAGCCACTTCTTCTGCTTCTGCTTCTGGGTTGCTGAACTGTTAACAGAGACGCACGAATACATGTATCAGTCCCACTGTGGCATCCTGGTGGAGAGAGAGGTTTCCAGACTCCCCCAGTATTCAGCACTGCTCAGTAATCCCATCCCTGGCTGACTTACAGTGACGGCCCCAAACCTCTTCATCAGTTATCACAGCTCACACCTTCACATCCATAACCCTTAAACCCAGAGATTCCCCAGAGAACTGAGGTTCCCCCAGCTCCCAGCAAACCTAGCAGAAAAGTCACCCTCACCTGCTCCACCATTTCCCAGGGAAAAGTCAATCTGCCCTCTTTGTCCCTTCCCTCCTACTCTGATCTGATCCCCTCGCCTCCCGGGGCCTCTCCGCTGCTGCCCCTCTGTCTCTCATACCCCGTCCCCCGTCTTCTCCCCTAGCTCCTTCCCCCAGTATAAGGAGGCTCAGTTATTCCCCCTTCTGTTTTACTCGCCAGCTCCCAGTCCGTTTCTGTTCTCTCCTCCACTACCATGTTTCTGTAGAAATGGCCTCCTCTCTGAAACGTTCTCACTTCTCTCCCTGCGCCACCCCCTGTGGTCTGGTTCCGTCCCCTCTCCTTCCCTGACAGAGCACTTCCCCGGGGGTCCAGTGACTTTCATGTATCCCAAAGGCAGTATGATAAAGTATGGATGATATTGTGTCCATCCATGAGGCTCTTGTGAGGAGGAAATAGGATGACAAGCATACAACACTTTAGACAGTGTCTAGAATATTGCAAAAGCTCAGTAACTGTAAACTGCTGTTATTACAGTTGTCATCTGTCACACATTTCACTGTTGCCTCTGTGAGTGTGTTTGCTGCCTTATCCATCATCCATGAAGCCAAGACTCTGAGCTGCATTGTCATATGCCCAGGGACTAGCATGGTACCTGGGATAATCTGGGGCTTAGCAAGTACTGGAGAGCTAGAAGGCAGTCACTGGGGCTGGGATTGTGTCCTTGGGCTCTGGGTTACGTGGACTCTGTAGACAGTCTGGCCATCACCCAAGCTCTGACTGGGGGAGGTGCTCTTGCCTCTTGTAGCGGCTTCCCAGCTCGTGGTCCTCTCCTTACCTCCCCACGCTTCCCTCTCCTTACCAGGATGTCAGGCCCCTTCCCTTCCTCCTTGGTCCATGCTGGGTACAGTCTGTCAGCAGAGTTGGGGAGCCCTGTCGACAGCAGTCCAGGCACTGCCCCGTTGAGGGCCTCCTTCAGCACAGGCCTCCCTGCCTGTCACACATGTCATGCATATGGCTCCAGCCTGTCTGGACACAAATGTAGCCAGAGTCCCTAAACAGAAGGAGGGGCAGCAGCAGGCAGTATTTCCAAGCAGGAGGGGTTTGCTAGGAAACAGTAGGGACGTTACTGGAAGCCTGGACATCACTTTGGAGTAGAGGGGTCAAAGTGCCCATGAGGAGCTGCACAAAGCCCCCCTCAGAGCTCCACAGGTGAGTGGAACTTGGCCTGCACTGGCCCAGGGGGGCCCACACTGTGGAGCCAGTCACCCCAAGTTCTTTTCCTTCTTCCAGCCAGTGGTCAGCTTAAAGGTACAGATAGTAAATATTTTCAGCTTTGCAGGCTATGTACTCTCTGCCACAACTACTCAACTCTGTTGACACAGCATTAAAGCAACCATAGACATTATTAGGCAAATGAATGAGTGTGGCTGTGCTGGGTTTTTGGTGTTTTTTTTTTTTTTTTTTTTTTTTTTTGGTTGTGCTGGGTCTTTGTTGCTGCAGGGGCTTTTCTCTAGTTGCATCAAACAGGAGCTACTCTCTATTTGTGGTGTGCAAGCTTCTCATTTCTGTGGCTTTGGGTTCTCATGTTGTGGAGCACGGGCTCTAGGCACATGGGTTTTAGTATTTTGGCTCATGGGCTCTAGAGCACAGATTCAGTGGTTGTGGTGCATGGGCTTAGTTGCTCTGAGGCATGTGTGTTATCTTCCCCAACCACGGATAAAACCTGGGTCTCCCACATTGGCAGGCAGATTCTTTACAACTGAGCCACCAGAGAAGCTCTGTGAAAGTGAAAATGTTAGTCACTCAGTCATGTCCTACTCTGCAACCCCATGGACTGTAGCCCACCAGGCTCCTCTGTCCACGGAATTCTCCAAAGCAAGAACACTGGAGTGGATTGTCATTCCCTTCTCCAGGGGATCTTCCCAACCCAGGGATCAAACCTCAGGCTCTTGAATTAGCAGGCAGATTCTTTACCACTAAACCACCAAGGAAGCCCTGTGGCTGTGTTTTAATAAAACTTTATTTATATGTGTTTTAATAAAACTTTATTTATACAAACAGGCAGCTGGCCTTTGGGCCATGATTTGCAAAAGCCCTGTTCTAGGCTAATGCAGTCTTTACAGCTCACTATCTCAGAGAAAAAGAGAGACCCTCATATCCCTTAGGGTCCAAATATTAAAGCCCAGAGAAGAATTTGATTCATCCTACTTGGGTCAAGTGCCCATTGTCAAGTCAATTACTGTGGTTCCAAGAGGTGAAGTATCTTGAGTGGTCAGCCTATTCCACGTGCCCATCTAAGCAGCAGTGGGGAGTCAGCTCAACTAGGACCATATGGAATAAGAAGTGGGTGCTTTACAGAAGAAGGAGGAAGGAACACAGATATCCACTGTAAGGTGCCAACAAGAAAGAGCATGAACTGAGTGCCCCAAGTTACCAGTGATGATCCAGCTTGAAATTGGTCCTGACACTGCCTTGGGGCGTCAGGCCAACCCCTGCAGTGCTGACGCATGCCCCGCCCTGGCCTTTTCCCTCTGTGCAGAGCCTGCTCCTCAGCTGCCTTGTACCCAATTTGCACCCAGTCAGAACACACTTGCCCATTCATTCCTTCCTCATTCTGCACCTGCCTGGATGGGACTAGAGGGCAGGTCACTGGGTGGGGGCCAGGCTGAAGCTCCACTGCCCTTGGTGGGTGCTGGTCCGCTCTGGCGGCCTCAGTAGTCTCTCTCGCTGTTTTGCCTTTCCTGCCTCTTCTCAAAGGACATAAATCCACCTATCTTGCAGATTCACGACCCTTTCTCCTCTAACTCCTACTCTTCCGCGGGACCCATTCAGGTGTGTTAGCAGGAGAAGTGACAGCAGAATGGAAGCTGGACAAGGCATTGGCAAAGTGCTCATCTGGCTTGCTTGAACATATACCAGAGTCTGACAGTGCAGGGCCATTTATGGTGGGGCTGCCACAGCGAGATCCCAAATGAGATTGGATTGATTCTAGAGAACATGTGTCCCTCTGCTTTGTCCACCCCTTCACTCCCCAGAGCAGGTTCTAAAAAGGAGGATCTCTGGGGTTTGGCTTTTACCCTGTTGGATGACAGTCTCACTCTTTTGGCAGACTGCTGTGCTGTGGCCCCTGGTGTCAGGACCCACTCCTGGGCTCTGCTTTCCTTGTGTCTCCTGAGCTGCTTGGGCTCTTCATACTTACTGTGAGAAGTAGCCAGAAGGCTGGTAACCCAACCCAGTAGGCGCAGATGGAGGGCCAAAGCTGTGTGTTGCCTTAATCCAGCAAGCCCACATCTGGAGGCAGCTTTCTCTGCTGGGTTGGTAGGAACTAGGAGGAAGACCCTGCTCTGGGTCTGCTGGTGCCCATAAAGAGCCACTTCCCTCCTTGTTAGTGAGACCCAGTTAACTTCCTTGCTGGTCTCTGGGCACAGGCTTGATGTTCCGGGCCTTAGGAAATGGTTTAGATGGGTGAACCAGGATTGAGGACATTCACTTTCTACACTGCACCTCCGCCACACTGCTGGGCATTAAATGAGCTGGGAGAGTCCTTTGTGTGTGTTGAGGGTAAGGAGGTCCTGGGTTGCCCATCCTGGCTGGCTGACTGACTAATGTGCCAAGTCATCATCCTCTCTCAGTTTATAGGTAGGTGGGCAGGGCAGCCACATGGGTCCTGGGGTTCCAGCCTTGCTGTGAGAGGCACAGGGGGTCAGACCCACCCTTAGTATGTACTCTCCTAGAGTCCCAAGTCTCCACTCTACTATGCTCTACTGTCCAAGAAGAAAAAGACAGATCCCAGTGCAGCTTCCGCCTCCTCATTCCCCTGTTCCTTCTCAAGCAGTCACACAAACCCTCCTGAAACCTGATCCCAAGGCTGCTTCGCGTGCTGAGGTTCTCAGCAGAGCTGGCAGAGTTGGCGGGCTGGGGCCTGTCTGCTGGAGCCTGCCCCACCCTGTTCCACTACCCCCTAGGCCAGGGCAAGCAGGTCAGGCATCCCACAACCCTGCTAGTCTGGCCAGTTATTCTGCACCTCAAGGGCCACCTCTATCCTGGCTGGGCCTCCAGACTGGCACTAGTCTCTGGACAGAAGCCCTGGAATTCTCCTCCAGGTGTAGCATGGGGCTTTGCCCAGACCGCCTGCACAATTAACACAAACACACGAATACACCACCTTTACCATCACCCCACCCCATTTCCTGTTGTTTATGGCCCCCGCTCAGCTTCCAAGGCCTCCACAGGCACTGAGCCACCTCCTGGGGGCTGAACAAAGCACAGTGGAAATCCTAGTGGAAGAGTACAGGTCTGCCTGGGGGAGTGAGGAAGGCTGTCAAAGGAAAGCAGCCTCTGAACCTTAAGATTGAGAAGGGATTTTCCAGGCAAATAGAGAGGAAAGGGGATGGGGTAATACAGAGAATGGTGATGGGGCTACATTTCAGGCAGAGACTGCATATGTAAATCCATGAAAACCAGCATGTTCAGGGAGCTACAAATAATACAAGGTTGATAGAACACAACTAGTCTTAGAGGAATAAAATCCAGATAGCAGTAGATCAAGGAGTGAGTAGGAGATGAGGAAGCTGAGACAGAATATCCACCTCTCTTTCTCGAAGCTTTGCCATGAAAGGATGGAGAGAGATTGGTAGCATGGGTACATGGTCAGGAGAGTTTGAGTTAGTTAGTTTGTTGTTGTCGTTGTTCAGTCACTAAGTTGTGTCTGACTCTTTGTGACCCCCTGGACTGCAGCACTCCAGGCCTCCCTGTCCCTCACCATCTCCTGAAGTTTGCCCAAGTTCATGTCCATTGAATCGGTGATGCCATCCAACGATCTCATCCTCTCTTACCCTCTTCTCCTTCTGCCTTCAGTCTTTCCCAGCATCAAGGTCTTTTCCAATGAGTTGGTTCTTTGCATCTGATAACCAAAATACTGGAGCTTCAGCTTCAGCATCAGTCCTTCCAGTGACTATTCAGGGTTGAGTTCCCTTAGGATTGACTGGTTTGATCTCCTTGCTGTCCGAGGGACTCTCAAGAGTCTCCTCTAGCACCACAATTTGAAAGCAGCAGTTCTTCAGTGTTCAGCTTTCTTTATAGTCCAACTCTCACATCCATACATGACTACTGGAAAGACCATAGCTTTGTATACGGACCTTTGTCAGCAAAGTGATGTCTTTGTATTTTAATACACTGTCTAGGGTTTTCATAGCCTTCCTTTGAGGAGCAACAATCTTCTAATCTCATGGCTGCAGTCACCATCTGCAGTGATTTTGGAGCCCAAGAAGAGAAAATAGGTCATTGCTTCTATCCCCCCCACCCCTTCATTTGCCATGAAGTGATGGGACCAGATGCCATGATCTTGGTTTTTTGAATGTGGAGTTTTAAGCCAGCTTTTTCCCTCTCCTCCTTCACCCTCATCAAGAGGCTCTTTAGTTTCCCTTCACTTTATGCCATTAGAGTTAGTTTTCACATAGGAGAGACTTGAGCTTACTGTATGCTTAGCGGGAAACAGACAGGAGTGGGCTGCATAGCGTGATGGAGAGACCAGCTTTAATGGATTTGAAGTGAGGTGAGAAAGTAAGAAGTGCAAGGAGTTCCTATCTGATAAGCTTGATTTTGTCTGTGAAGTGAGAGAAAAGAAGAGATGTTTGCTTAGATAAGGCTGAAAAAGGATAGAGTTCATGAAAGTGAAGAAGATTACAATAGCGACTAAGCAAGTGTAAGGGCTCACCTAAGGCTCAAGTCCATGAATTTGTAGGGGAACCAGTCTGTGTGTGTGTGTGTGTGTGTGTTCTAGCAGCACTTTGAGTTTATAAAGTGTATGAGTGTCAGATTTGATTAATCTTTGATTGGATTTTGCCTTATGGATGAGACAAAAGCCAATGGAACAAGAGGGTACAGCATCCTGGCAAGAGAGACTAAAGAGATCAATGGAATTCTAACAAAGAGGGAAATATAACCTGTGAATGAAGAAAGCCTTTTAAACTAAAACTCAAAACCCAGAAGCAATAAGGGAAAAGATTAATAAGTTGACTGCATTAAAAAAAAATCTATTGTTAAAAGGGGGAAAAAATAAAGCAAGAAAACGCCACAAGCCAAGTGAATAAATCAACAAACTCAGAAATTCATTTGTAATCGCATCTCAAATGGTTTATATATATATAATATACCAAGAGCTTCAAAAGAGAGAGAGAGAAGATTGTTAGCTAATGCTGTGGTGGTAATCATATTGCCATGTATGTGTGTGAGATCAATGTTGTACACCTTAAACTTACACAGTGTTATATATCATTTATAGTCAATTATATCTTAATAAAGCTGGGACAAATAGAAGAAAAAGACCAGTAACCCTTTGGGAAAATGGGCAAGAGATATGAACAAAATTCACAGAAAAAGAACTGCAAATGGCCCTTCCATATATGACGATGTTCAATTCAAAGCACAGTAAAAGGAATACAAATTAAAACCACACTGAGATACTATTTGTCAGACTGGCAAAATTGAAATGTTCAACAGTATACTCTGTTGGGGAGGCTGTGGTGGATATGATACCGTCATACGTCCTGGTAGAGGGGAGTTTGGCTGTGGATCAAAACTGTATATATGCATTTTCCCTTTGATCCAGCAAACCCAACTCTAGGAATCTATTCCAAAGATACACTGGCAAATAAAAAAAGATGGAGGCATGCTTGTTCATTGCTACAATTGTTAGTGGTACCTACTCTAAGAAAGACCAGAAACAACCCAGGGAACTGACTGAATAGTATATGTACATAACCATAATGAGGTATCATCAAGTATATAACTCTGTCTACTGCTGTGCATTGATCACCAGAGTATATTGAATATCAGTGAAAAAAATCAAAAAGTAAAACAGTGTATATGTTACATTTTACTGAATATAGAAGGGCATAGGAATTCACACACATATGTATTTGCTTATCTCAAAAAAAACAATGGAGGAAAAATTAAAAACTAATAAAAATAAATACTAAATGGGAATAAAAGTAACAGGAGTCAGACAGAAATGAAAGTTTGATTTCTCTGAATATATCTTGCTTTGTGAATTTAGTTCTGGAATTCTGTAGCTGTATGTCATCATAAAACAGAATTAAATTAAAATGAGGGAGAAGCAAATTCTAAGGCACAAAGTGAAACGTGTGAACCCAACTATGTATTGTTGATGGAGTGAACTCAGCAGGGTTATTTCAAAATAATTTTGCAAAAGCAAAATAGTTTATCCGTACTTCTCTAGTGGGATATACCGTAAGGCAAAGATAACTATAAAGAAACTTTAAATCATTTTTAGTAATGATAGTGTTAGTAATAATACTGGTGGTATTATCTTGAATCTGCCCTCTGCATTTTGTATATGTATCGATATGTGTGGATATTAACATAATTATGTTAATATCACTATAAACAAGGAAATCAGCTTAAGAGAAAAGAGATATAAAATCTAATGGTTTCAACATATCTTTTCATTTGTGTATCCCTGTACATTCTGTTAGGGGGATCATTTTTTATTCAGGTTACCAGCAGAATGGTTTGTGTTCTATTTACAGAGCAATATTTTCATAATATTATCAGGTGAAAAAAGCAGTCTACAGAACAATCTAAAAAATAATATGGGAAGAGGAAAATCAGTACAGAAATATACCCAAGGTTAATTGTCTCTGTGTTGTAGAATTATGAGTATTTTTACTTGTGTGTGTGTGTGCATGCCTATTTGTATCTTTTCCCCAGAATTAACACATATTACAAGCCACACCAAAAATACAGGGTTTTTTTTTAGTAACAATTAACATAATGAACTTTCTAATCAGCTGGAAAGATGGGAGAAGGGAGAAGACAAAGAAAATAATGTATTGAGATCATTTGGCTAGATCTTAGGAGATTTTGCTAGCATATAACATCCAATATCCTGGGAAGCAGATAAAATCCTGTCCATGCCTGACTGAGAAACTGCAAAACTTTTATAAGCTCAAGCCTGACACAGAGGTGCTTGCCCCAGGCTTATGCAGGGACCTTGTGGACTCTGGCCAGGATCCTCAGGGCCTCTGGTAAAACATCAAATGTATTGATTCACTTAGACTGTGTGTACCAGGTATGAGAAACATGAATGACTCTTGTACTCAGAAGGGGAGTGAGCTGGGAAGAAAGCCAGTGTACAGGAACGGCCCTCCCTCCCGTGCTGTCACGTGTTGACAGCTTCTTCCTGGCAGCAAAGGATGGGGAGGGAGCAGCACTGAAACTTTTCTGCCTCTTTCAAGTTCGCTTCAAAATCTCCAAGAAGGTTAGACCTCCAAGTGATTACTGCTGTGATTCCCCCTGGGCCTGGTGATTGTAACGATGTTAGTGATGATGGGAATGAGAAATGAATGCTAAGGTTAGAGTTCGCTGGGAGGGGTGAGTTCTAACTTCTGGGCCAGGAGAGCCCCTTCCTCCGGTCTTCAGTTTTTCAGTGGGGTGACTCAGGCTGTTACAAACAGAGACAGCCACCGAGGCCTAGGCCTGTACTCCTTCATTCTTAGCCAGGAAGGCCCTGAGCAGAGGTCCACACCCAGGAAGTGACCAGGTGCTGGCCATCTCCAGGGCTGCCTTTTCAAGGTCTCAAAACCAGGGTGCCAGGTTCTAGTGGGGTTGTGTTGTCCAAGCATCTCTGAAGAGCTTGATTCCTCCCGTTCCTCTCACTCTGCCCTCACTTCCTTCTGCACCCCTCTGATGCCATCCCTACCTCCAGCCTCCCCTCTGCCCTGCCCACTCCCTGGCTTCCCAAGAAGTTCCCAAGTTTCTCTCCCAAGCTCAGCATCACTTCAGGCTTCCCCCTCTTCCCCTTTTCCCTCCCATCTTTCCTCCAGACCAAAATCTGCCCTCCCTATAAGCTCCGTGCCCCTGGGAGCTTAGTGTTGCCCTTGTCCTCCTCTCTGCCAGCAGAGTGCTCAGGCTTCTGCTCCTCTGAAGCCTCTCCTCAGCCCTGCCTGCCTCTCAGCTGCAGGATACTACAATTCTTCCCTTCTGTCAAACCTCCAGCTCCTATGGCTGTTCATCTGCTTTGCCCTCTCACCATGGAGTCTCCTTCCTCCTCACCCTGGGTGGTCCACCTCCCAGAATTCTCTCCCAAATTCTGTCTCTCTGCACTGGCTGTATTCGAGGGTATTCTTCTGCTCACTGGACAGCATCTCATCTTTGAGTTCCCAGCTTGCAGGAACAGCGAGGACAGCCATGCTTGTGGGATGGATGCAGGCGTGGATAACCTGCCAAAGAGCATCCAACTCGGGGATGTTGATCCCTGCTGAGTGCATCCTGTCTCTTCACTCCAGCAGCTGGCCACATATGAACTGGCCAGGCCCTCTCCTCCAAACCCAGGCTCCGCTGAACAAGGCCTATCAGACCCCAAGTAGGAACTACCCAATGAGTAGACTGGGGTCGCCAGGGGGTGCTGGAACATAGAGGCTGGCTTCCAGCAGATCCACTGTCAAGACAGATGCCAGCCAGCACTGCAGCCTAGTGCACCCTGGGACCCTCAACAGCCCTGTTGTATTCCAGGTTCTCCAAGCCAGCACCCATGTTCCTGGATGACTCCTTCCGCAAGTGGGCTAGGATCCGGGAATTTGTGCCGCCCTTTGGGATCAAAGGTCAAGGTATGTTGGGCACCCTGTCCCACTCTATATTAACATCTTGTCTCCCAGGTTACCTCCCTGGGCTTCAGGGCAGGGCTGTACCCTCGGAAGTCTCCCTGCTGGGGACCCCCACACACAACAATGCCCTACCTCCTCTCCCTTTTTCCTGCCCTTTCTTTTTTCCTACTTCTTTAGTGGACTGTTTACTCAGAGCTTTCCACTCTGCTGGGGGCTAGGTACACAGTAGTGGAGTAGACAGATGTGGTCCTCCCCCTAGCAAAGCTCCAGTCTGACGCAGACACAGGTACTTGCAGGGCAGGACAGTAAGGCCTCTGATGAGAGAAGAACACAGTGCTGTGAGACCACCCAAAAGGGGTGCCTGAGACATCTGCACTAGAGGACTAGCCATGAGGGGGGACATCGCAGGGGAAATAGAGGCCGTACCCCCTGACTGCCCCCAGACCCCTCCATCAACCCCTCCTGATGTTTTTCACCTTATGTAGCCTCCCCTCCAATCCTTCCTTATCCTGTCCAAGGCTAACCTTTCCCTCCTATGCTCTCAGAACTGTCCCCTTCCATTGCCTCAAGGACCTTACCATGCAGCTCCTGACAAAAGGCTTTCGCATCACTGAAAGTTTGACAGTTCTGTTTCTGTGTCAGCTTTTCTGCCCCTATTTCAGGGCATGGTAGATTTTTGGCTTTACATCACACATAGAAGGATCAGACCCCAGTTCTACCTCTCTACTAGCCGTGACCATGGACAAGTTGCTCACATGTTTTTGATTTAGTTTTTTCATCAGTTACATGGAGAGAATAAGACCACCGTATTAGGTTGTGGTCAGAATTAAATAAGATGACTGTTAAAGGGTGATATCGTTTAGCTAGCAGACTCCAGAATGCCCAAACCCTCTACTCAGCCAGCCCACCCCTCCCTGAAAAGAAAACAGTGGCCAACAAAAGGATAGTCTTGAACTGGAGTCTTGACCTTCAAAACCTCCAAGGTTGGGTGGAACCATATGAACTCCTTTTTCATGGGTGCAGGGAGCCAAGCAGCCTCACTTTTCTTGTAAACCCTCACTTGAGATTCTGATCTTGGCAGGAAAGGCCAATACAGAGCCCATCATCCAGCAAGAAAAAGTACCCCATAGTTTATGACCATTCTGCTAAGGTTCCCCTCCTAGAAAAAAAAAACAAACAAACACCCAGTCCATAGCCTTGGCCTTGGTCAGTTAGCAGCAGTATGCTTTTCCTTACAGGTAGGAAATGGAGGGGATCTGTGACCTTCCCCAAACCCCACTGTAAAGTGTGTCTGAAGTCACTTAGTATAGAACGTTCCTTAAAGGAATGTCACCCTGACCCTCTCTCGTTCGACTTCTGGAAAGATTGCCCATGCCAATGGTCTCCTCTTCCTCACCATTTACTCCTGAAGAATGTCTTTCCCCCCACCCACCACCACTTCAGTGAAACTGCTCAGTGCTTCCCATGAGAGCCCCATGATACTTTTCACTCCTTAACTTGACCTCTTGGCTGCATCTGACAGTATTTTCCACTCCATCTTTTAAAAAATTATGAGATTAGAGGGTAGGACAAATTGAGAGAGTAGCATGGAAACGTATGTATCACCATATGTAAAACAGACAGTGGGAATTTGCTGTATGTCAGCAGGGAGCTCAATCTGATGCTCTGTGACAACCTGGAGGGGTGGGATGAAGTGGGAGGTAGGAGGGAGGTTCAACAGGAAATGGACATATGTATGCCTCTGGCTGATTCATGGTGACGTATGGCAGAAACCAACACAATATTGTGAAGCAATTATCCTCCAATTAAAAATAAATAATTTTTTTAAAAAAGGAAAAAAAATTAAAAGATTGTTGTGTTTAATTTTGGAGGCATCCTTTCTTTACATGAAGTATTTCAGGTTTATAAGAAAGCATAAAGACTGATATAATGAATACCCACGTACTCTCTACTCAGTTCAGAAATAACACATGAGATACAGTTCAAGCTCTATGTAACCTTTCCTACTCATCCCCCGCCTCCTCCAGGAGACCAGTATCCTGGTTTTGGTGTTATGGCTTCATGCCTGTTTATAAATTTCTACAGCCTATTTAAATATCCATTAAAAATATGGCATGGTTTTTGCATGTTTTTGAACTTTATAAACAGTATTGCATACATATATGTGTCTTTCAAACTGATTTTTTTACTTATACTCTTCAGATTTATCTGTATTGGTACAGGTTACTCTAGGTCATTGATTTTGTAACTACTGTAGAGTATTCCATATACCACATTTAATCTGTTTTCCTTTGGTGGACTTTTAGGTTGCCTCCAGCATTTTGCTATTACAAACAGTTCTGCAATGAATGTTCTTGTACATGTTTCCTTAAACAAATGTGTGACTTTTCTGATGCTGTCCACCTAGGAGTAGAGTTGCAAGGTGTTTGTCTGTGCACAGCTACATCTTTATTTGATATGAAGATGTTTCCCACTGTGGTGGTACCAGCTTACTTACCTTTAGGTCTTTATGTACATTATCTTTTTATCTTCCTAACAATTCTGCACTGTAGGAATTACCATCTTCATTTTAAAGATGAGGAAACTAAAGCCCAAAGACAGCTAGGTTATTTACCTAAGGTCACAGAACTCATAAGCAACAGAGCCAGGATTTGAGTCCAAGGCTGATAGCATCATCTGTTATACTATAATGCTCTTGTTATACCGAAGTTTGAAAGGAGAGCAGTCATCATTGCCAGAGTCAGAGAGAGGCCAAGAAGAACGAGACCTGAATATGGTCATAGGATCTGATAGCAGAGACATCACAGGGCCCTTGCTATGGACAGACTGAGTGGAGAGCAGGTGGGCAGGCACCAGGTCACAGGGCTTGAAGATGTAAGGAGGTAGAGACAGCCTGGCAAGAACAGGATTAGGGATCAGCAGTGTTAGAGGGAGGAAGTGAGGGGAAGGTGGTCTCAGAAAATGAGGCCAAGTGGCCTGAGCGGGGGACCTGGCTGGGACCACTTGAGCTCTTCGCCATTGGTGTCCCCTCCTTTGCTTCCTGGTGTCTGCTTGATGGGGGCACAGAGTCAGCATGTGGTCTCTCTCTTTAACCGGCACTCCCATTCTTGGGGAGACTGATGCCCCAGCTCCCTGGCAAGGCCCATACCTGAGGGTGCATGTCCCTGAGGCCTGACTGCAGAGCTTTCACAAGCCAGCTGAGACTGCTAAGGAAGGGCCAGGGAAGCCTGAGGAAGGAGCTGCATGCGAGTGCCGGGCAGACACCAGGTAGAGGCGTGTGCACATGACTGTTCTCCCGCCTGCATCTCCTTTCTCAAGGAGAAAGTTAGGCCAGTGGCCCAGCCTTGTGTGCGGAGCTCCCTCCCCCATCTTAACCCCAGGACCACGTGCCTTCAGCTCATCAGCAAACATCTTCTGGGAACCCTTAGGTGACCTCTAACAGTTGCCTCCCTCCCCTGTCCACAGATAATCTGATCAAAGCCATCTTGTCCGTCACCAAAGAGTACCGCCTGACCCCCGCCTTGGACAGGTAAGCCATTCTCCAGCTTCCTGCCCCTCGGCTGCCCGGTGCATGCAGAGGTGCCGAGGCCCAGCTGGCCTTTCCCTTGTCTTGGGCAGATTCTGCAGCACACCAACACATCCACACACACACTGGGGCAGATAAGCAGGTAAGCAGGGCCACCGCACTGAGCTAGCCACCCCGTTGGGCTATAAACTCTCAGCGAGACATGTCAGTCCTCAGGTAGCAGAGGTCTGAGAGTCAGAACAGAAGTTACTGGGTTGGGATCAACTTAGCACTGGGACTGAGGGGCTGGGTGGTGGGGCGGCTGAGAGGGCTTAAATCCAGCAGGCAGTGACAGCTCAGAAGCCAATAGACCCTGGATGGATGAAGCCCCAGGGTCAGAGGTGGGAGAAGCAACATGAGTAGGGCTCTCAGGTGGCTGCTGGGTGCATGGGGGCTTCTGAGTTAGAAAGGAGTCCAGCCTTGGGTCCTGGTGCCCCCAGGCTCATTCCTCTGTCCTTGCTTCCTTAGCATAGCCCTCAAGCTCAGCCTACTTTTACCTCTCCCTAGAAAGCTGCCCTAAAACCCACTAACCCTTGGGGAGTCTTTAACCCAGAATGCCATCTTACCAGAGCCTCCTTCCTCACCACCCCAGAGTCGGTGCCCAGGCACCTTTCATACCCACGTTTCCCTGGAGAAGAGTCAGGGGGATCTGAGAGCCCAAGTTGCCCAGCTCTCTGCAGTGTGGTTCCAGCCTCTCAGAAATGCTGCTAGAGGCTCACTGGTCTTCTTCCTCCATCCCAGCCTGGGTCTGGCCAAGGGTATGGGGTCAGGGGCCAAAGCAGCAGGGGGAGAGACCTGGTGGCCAGCTCTCCAGAGGTCTCCACCTCTGTCCCCTCAGCCTCAGCTGCCGTCGCTGCATCATCGTGGGCAACGGAGGTGTCCTGGCCAACAAGTCTCTGGGGTCGCGAATTGATGACTATGACATTGTGGTCAGGTGAGCTCCTCAAAGCAGTGCCTCAGGTACCTTCACATCCTGGCCCAACCCCCTGGTCCCTGAGCCCATTACAAACTGTCTGTCCATCTGGGCCATTGGACTGGAGGTCAGTAGATGCCTCAAGGAGAAGCCAGATTGGAGGGCTTTGGGACAGAAAGCTAGGAGGCTCCACGTGGCCTGGGCTCCCCATCCTCTGCACCTGAGGTCTTCTGGGGTCACGGTGTCTCCCCAAACACAGGCCTGCAGATTGTACGCAGTGAGCCCAGGACAGGCTCTGTCTGACTGGGCCTGCTCTCTATAGACTGAACTCAGCACCAGTGAAAGGCTTTGAGAAGGACGTGGGCAGCAAAACCACACTGCGCATCACCTACCCCGAGGGCGCCATGCAACGGCCTGAGCAGTACGAACGCGATTCCCTCTTTGTCCTTGCTGGCTTCAAGTGGCAGGACTTCAAGTGGTTGAAATACATCGTCTACAAGGAGAGAGTGGTGAGCTCCCTGCGCCCCGGCTCCTCCCCTTCTCGCTCCAGCCCTGCCCAGCTTCCACGTCAGCTCCTTCCCCTGACCCGGGCAAAGAACAATAGGAACCTTTCAAGAGAAGCAGTAAGGACCAGAGGCAGTCAAGGGGCAGAGAGGCCAGGAGATGCCAAGGTCACGGCCCAGACTCCTGGAGCTGATGTGCCCGCCATCTGCTGCCTGCCTCCAGAGACCCAGGCTCTGGTCCTTCCTCAGCCTTCTCTAAGCCAGACCCCGGGCACTGCCTCAGCAGTCCTTGTGGGCCCTGCCCTGGCCTTCACTCCCCATACGGAGAGCTCTCACCTGGCTAGCCCCAGCCTTACTGGTGATCTCCACGACTCCCTGCCTTAACTCTGTATTTGTCCCGCCTCCCTCCCCCGCAGTTCCTCCCCCACTCTGTGAGGTCTCTCCGACTCTGGTCATGTGGGGCTCCCCTCGTTCCCAGCCAGGTGACCTGTGGTCATTGCACAGGGACAGCAGACCCCTCACCTTGAGGGTGCCAGTTCCCAAACTCTAAATCCCAGCCTCTCTCCACGTTGTGCTTTTACCACTGACTTGTGGCTGGGTCCCGACCTGCCACTGAGTCTGTTTCCACTCTGGGAATGGTCAGGTTTTGTACTCACAGTTCTTGGCAGACAAGGATCTGGGCCCCTTTCTTTAGAGAGCTTCTGTGGCCAAGTAGGGTCAGACTGTTCCTCTGTGGACCACCCACTGAATCCCCTCGTGAGCCCTCTGTCTCTCAGCTCTGGGCCAACTTGTCCAGGCTCGTTCCCACCTCTCCCCCTAACCAGTGTCACCAGCCACCCCAGGAGAAGGGCCCTGCAGAGTTCAGGCCATTCATCTTCCAATACCCACTCCTCTCAGCATAGGCGAATGATGACAGACACTCTCTGCCTACAGTAAGAAGCTAGCTGTTCTTTCTGGAGGTTCAAAGGAGAGCTGGGGGGCGGCTGGAACAGCTTCTCCTGCCTATGGAGGTCTCAGTGCAATTTGGTTTAACTCCACAGCCTTTTCCCAAGCAAGGCCAAGGGCAGGCAGAGTCAAGTAGGTAGCAAGCGAGAGCAAAGACAGAAGTCAGGTCCAGAAATTCAGGTAGGTGGGACAGAGGGGAAGGGAAGCCCATCTAGAGCCAGGCTGAATGCGGCAGCCCTGTCCTCTGAGGTGGGTCTGGCTCCCCAGAGGGGAGAAAGGGGCTTGGCTTCAGCCGGTCTGAGCGGCCAGCAGGCCCACTGCCCACGCATAGCAGGCGGAGTGTGGGGGCTGAGCAAGCAGCCCGGTGTTATCAAGACTCTAGTTCTCAGAGCCCTTCTCTTTACCTTGAAGGCAAGAGAATTGGAATCATAGGTAGGCACTTCTAAGGCAGAAATGGGAGGAAGTTGGGTCTGCCCTGGTGAACCCCAGAGAGCCTGGGGGCTGCTCTCTCATCCTGCCTTCTGCCCATCTGCTCACCCGCTCCTGGAAGGCAGGGCCCTGATCCCCTTTGCTTGTCTTACCCCTCCGGGCCCAGCTACCACCAAATGACCTGGTCTTGGCTCAGACACCAGATCCTGCTTCCTGCTGGGCAGACTTGGATAGGACAGGCAGCCCAAATCAGGAAGCCAGGCCCAGATGGGCTGGGCCAGCCAGGTGGGTGTTGTCACATGATCCTCCCAAGAACACCAGGTTCTATTAATTCAGGACTCTTACAAGTCACCAGAAGGGGTAAGAAAAGAGAGAAGAAAAGAAAGGAAGCCAACTAGACTTGCAAGGCTCAGTACACTCAGGCCACTCGGTAAGCAGACAGCAGGGCCTCACTGTTCCCCAAAGACTCGGGAGCTCACTGCCTGGCCTGACCTTGGTGGCAGGCCTGTGCGGGGACCTAACTGGAGCAGCTGGGCTGAAGAGATGTGGGCTGTGCCCATGCACATGCTCACGTGCTGAGGTCTGTGTCCTGTCCTGGCCTTGCCTAGGGCTCCAGGACCAGCCCTGTGGTCCTTGCTGAGGACTCCCTCCCAGAGTTGGGGGATGTGAGTGGAAAGGGGAGAAGGGTGCTGGGAGAGAGTCCTCTGAAGTTCATGAGGCTCCTGGCGCCAAAGTCAAAGATAGATGGGGCCTTTAGAGTGAGTGGCCAGAGGAAAGCCAGTGATACCCACAGCCTCACCTCTCCCAGCACCCAGAATGGGCCCGCTCAGGCTCTGCTAGTTACCCTGGAAGCTTCTTTGGTGCCTCCTCCACCCCAGGCCCAGGGCTCATGTCTTCGCAGGACCTCTCCCATGATGTTTCAGACTCTTCTGGCAGTTGTGTGTGTGGATGGTGCTCAGTAATGTCTGACTCTGCGACCCTATGGACTGTAGCCCACCAGGCTCCTCTGTCCATGGAGTTTTCTAGGCAAGAATACTGGAGTCGGTTGCCATTTCCTACTCCAGGGGGTCTTCCCGACCCAGGGATTGAACCCCCATCTCTTGAGTCTCCTGAACTGGCAGTCAGATTCTTTACCACTGTGCCACTTGGACTTCCCTCCTCTGGCAGCTGAGACCTGGTAAATGTGGGAAGGCGGCTTCTCGGGCCCGCCCTGTCTGGTGTCTGGCCTCAGGCTTGACCTGCTCCTGCGGTGATGTTTCTAACCGTGCAGCCCCTGGGCTACTGGAGTGCTCGCTGCACCTGTCTGGAGCCTCACATGCAGAATTCTGGCAGGAGGCAGCTCTGTGTTCCAGAGCCAAGGCCTGGCTGGGCAAGGCTGGAACAGGTCTTAGGCTTCAGCTGTGGCTCAGTGCCTTTGTAACCTCCTGATTCCCAGGAGTTCTGATGGGGTATGAGAGGGGGGAAGATGTAAGGAGGGAAGACTGTACAACCCAAAACCTAGCCTGTGCTAGAGCTAGCCATGCTTTCTCCATCCACACAGGAGCGCGCCTCTTTGTGGCTATTTGATTTCCTGATTCACTGGGTGGTAGCACAGATAACTCCAAACAAGTTACCTTTTGAGTCCCTTTATCTCTCAGATCTCGGGAGACCAAGCCATCAGGCAGGTAGAGGAGCTCCTGGCAGGTCCTGTGTGCTGAGTGCAGCTCAGAGGAGCACCCGTGGGCTGCTGAGTGGGGAAGCTGAGGTCAGGAGGGAGGGAGGAACTGGGGACATGGAGGCACCGGTGTTTGTAGGTCCATGGAGGGAGGGGCAGCCTCCAGCTCTCGTGGAATTTTTTTCAGAGGCACGTCTGGCTCTGTCCCTCCACACACTCGCTCATTGGTCAGGCGTAGCTGGATGTTCTTGGTGCTGTCACTGAGCTAGAAATGCAGTCTCTAGGTCTAGTCTCTAGGACGGACTGTCCCCAAACTAGAGTCCTAGCAGTGTGGCAGGTGCTGTGCCCTGAGCTTCCTCCTCCTGGTGTTTGATGAAGGCTGGAGAGGCCCTGTCTTTTGTCCTGAGGATGGAGCCCTGGGACCTGGACTGGATGGGACACGTGAGCTTCCTGTGCTGTGTCCCCTGCCTCTGCCAGCCTCCCCACCACATCCCAGGATACTGATCACCTAGCACTCCCAAGGCCCCGGGAGCTGCTTCCCAGTCCCTTGGCGGCCTCCTCCTCTTCATTCTTACTTGGGCAACCCAGAAAGCTGGACTCACTGCTAAGCATCTCTAACTGGTCATCCATTCAAGAGGCTCTGAGACCTGGGCTGAGTTGGTGGGTGTGGTTCCCACCCAGCAGGGGAAGAGGAGAGGACACTGGCTAGGGGTTAGCCCCTGGACAGCCTTGATGCAGGCCTGACCTTCCAGCTATTGTTTAGTCCTTGAGGGAGGAAGGAGGGATCGGAGAGGCCGGCCAGGGCCCCACGTTCATGCACGGGGGGACTGGACCCTGAATTTGAGAGACAATGTGGTTGAAGAGGAGAAAGCAGCTTAGGCCTTGGAGTCATACAGACCTGGGTTTAAATTGAGACCCTGTCACTTGTGAGCCGGGTTCCCTTAGGCAAATCACCTAAGCCCCTGAGACTCCTCTCATCTATAAAACAAGAATAGTTCTATCCATCCTTCAAGGTGGGCTTAAAAGTTAAACAAGATGAAATACAGAAGCACCTGGCATAGTGTGTGACAATTATGTTCTGTCTGTGGCAATTATGGATATTTATTATTACTGGTGGTGGTACTATTGGAAGAGCCCAGTTGCACTAGGGAGTGGAATCTTTGTCTAGATTGCAGGGCCTGACCTAGGAAATGATCTAAAAGCAGGGGTCAGAGGCCAGGCCTAGAAGAGGGAGAGACATGGGACTCCTGGTGAAAGGCCTCAGGCTGGGCTGGCAATCCAGGAATCCACAAGGCAAATGGCCCCTAGATCCCCGCATGTGTGAGGCCTTATTGGACCAGGCACCCAAACCTAAACCATCTGCAGCTGCACCGGTGCCCTGTTCCAGGCCTGAGAGGCACGCACAGCCTCTAGCCAGGCTCTGCCTAGCAGGAACTCAGTGTGGACACCACCTCGCCTCTGGCACCTGAAAAGCGTGGTGAGGCAGGTAGACACCGTGGCCTCCTACTGCTCAACGAGTCCTCTGCTGAGCCAGCTCGGTGGTCCTCACTCCCGCGGTCTCCTTTCTGGACCTCTAGACAAGCTCTCCTGGGAACCATTTCCTCTGAAGCCATCTCCAGTGGACACAGCTCTTTCTCACAGATCCATTATCCTCTGTTATAGCGGGAAGATTCCCTGCACTTGCCCCATCCCGCATCCTGCCCCTTGCTCCTCCACCCCTAGGAAAGATGCTCGAGGGTTGGGGCTCACGCCATCACCCCCCTGCTCCTCTTCACCACTGTCACCCGTGGCCTCTTGGTTACTCATCTCACGATCATTGTTATCGTTGTTCCTCTCCTCCTCCTCCTTCCATCATCCGCATCATGACCACTAAGCTCTTCAGTTTGCCAGCTTTCTGAGTTCCTTCATTCAGTTCTCACTGTGACCCTGTTAAATGGGTACTATTATGATCCCCATCTCGGGGTTTAGGAAACTGAGGCACTGCGAGGATGAGTTACTCGCTAAGATCACACATCTAGTTAAGTGGTAGGGGTGAACACAGACCCAGCTCTGACTGTCATCTCTGGATGCATCTCCCCCTACCTTCGCAGGAATTGTCCTTTTCCGTTGATTTCCTTTCTTACCTCTCTCACGGACCTTCCTCTAACATTTACAAATTTGTTCAGCCATTTTTTTTTTTTTCATTTTCTCACCCCAAAAATGAAAGCCCCAGGAACTTCCCTGGCAGTCTGGTGGTTAAGACTGCATGCTTCCACTGCAGGGGGTGAGGGTTCAGTCCCTGGCTGGGGAACTAAGATCCTGCATGCCATGCGGTGTGGCCCCCCAAAATTAACCCTTAGCATAACCCTCCATGATCTGGGCCTTCCAACCCCTTCCTTGTCCTAGCCGCTTCTTCTTGCACCGAACATTCCTTTGGCCGTACCAAAGTGTATGCCCAGTTTCACACCTCCACGTCTTCCCAAGGCTATATTAGACTCCCCTCTTCTGAGCCCCCACAACACGTAAGGGCTTTCTTATCTGTCGACTTGTATAAGCTCCTGGGGAGCAAGGACTGTGCTCTTTATCTCTAGGCCCATCACCTCCAGCGGTGTTTGAGACGGAGCTGGCATGCATAAACAAATAAATCAATGTGGAAACTGAGACCCAGAGGGAGGCAGGAACGGTATGTCAGAGTCAGGATTCCAACCCAGGTCTTCTGACTTGGTGGGGCTGCCTCCCTCCTCCATGGCCCCAGAGGACATTCTTTTAGATTTGGACCCTGGCGTTCTTTTGCTCTCCTCTCGCCTCTCCTGGGCATCTCTCTCCTCTTAGCCATGTTTGATCTTCTTTCTACAGTTCCAAGGTCTTTCTCCTTGATTAAAAAAAAAGAAAGAAAGAAAACTAAACAGTCCCTGGCCTCTGCCCCGTTCAGTTGTCTGTCGGCATCACACAGCCAGCCCCAAGCTGGCTCTTCTTTTTGTTCATTGCTTTTTCCAAATATAGCCTCCAAACAGGTTTCTGACCCTCTCCTCATAGCATGCATCAAAATAAATTCCAAATGGACTAAAAAGTAAAATACAAACATACAACAAAGGAAATTTTGAAGAAAGTAGAATAGAAATCACATCTCTAGAGGGAAGAGAATTTTCAAAGGACAGAAGTGCTAGGAAAAATCATATTTGATAATACATGAGCATTTAAATTTAAACAACAACAGCCAAAAAACACTGGATACCACAATACTCTGAAAAGTTTATTTAGGAAAATATGACAAATGGTTATTATCATGAAAGTAGAAAAGAAAACCATTAGGACCCCAGCAGTTAACGGGCAGGAGACTGATCACACGGAAGCAGATATAAGTAGTGAACAGCAGCAATCTGTTTAACCTTCCTGGCAGTCAGAAAATTCATGTAAAGGCAACAGGTTGCCACTTATCACCTGTCACATCTTCAGAGAATGGGTTTGAAGTATAATACATAATTCTGGCGAGAGTGCAGTGACAGGTGCTCTCAAAGGCTACTAGTCAGAGTGCAAATGGGGACAAGCTTTTTGGAAAGGAAATGACACTTGGCACCAGGAGCCTGTCACCCAAGGGAAGGAAAAATCTGCCTACAAAGGTTTTTATTATAGTGTTATTTATAATGGCCAAACCCAAATATAACCTAAGGGGTTTATTATGAAAAGTATGGTTCAACTAGTAGATGGAGGATAAAGGAGTAGCCCGAGACCCGGCAAAGGCTGCGGGCACCTGGACCAGCCCGCACAGCCACTCCTGCCCTCACTCCTTTGGTGTGGGGGTCACTGAAACAGCACTGGATTCCGCATGAGGAACAGAAGCCAGTCTCTTCCTCTGCCTCCGCCGACACTTCTGAGTTTCATTTTCCTCTTCTGCACAATGGGAATAGTGAAAGCTTCCTGGTATGGCTCCGGTTACACTGCTGTAAGGAGCCATGGGACCCCTGGCACACTGTGCACGCTGCAGGTGGCATCACCTTCTGAGAAGGTCAGGCCTTGCCTTACGGAGCCTCTCTTGGGGCTGGAGGGAAATGCCCACCCCAGGCCCATCCTCCCCAGGTACTGGAGACCCCGGAATTTCTTACCATAGCAGTGCCAAGTCCACTTCTGTGTTCTTGAGGGTAGAACACATCTCCTTGTGCAGACTGCTAAGTCTAAGAGGGATGTTTGCAGAGGCTGTGAGTAGAATTTGGGTGTGCAGACTGGGCAGTCCCCACATGTGTGCACAGTACTTTTCATGGGACTGGGGTGAGAAGGGAAGGGGAGAGCAGGTGGGGTCAGGCTCTCCCTGCATGCTGGGCCAGCACCAGTCTCCAGGAGTCAGAATTCTCAACTCAAACCTGGCCTTCTCGGTCGTTTTTCAAAGGGAGGATAGAATATATTTTATTTAACAGCTTGGTACCTTGACTAGTAACATATTTAGAATCTAAAATTAAGACATGGTGTGTGGACATCCATTTGTAATTTTGTCCCTGGCCCCACAAATCTTAGGAATAAGCCTTCATGGGTGTGGTGGCAGTGGTTGGAGGTGACCTGTGTAGAGAGGGGACCAGACGGTGAAAGGTCTTGTAAGCTAAAGTCACATCAAGGATCTTGGACTTCATCCTGCAGACTAATAATAGCAGAAACTAACAAGCTGCCCTTGTGCCAAGCGTATTATGTGTGTGACTTTTCATTGTCAGGGCACAGAAACATGATGAAGGAGGACCTAGTCTTATTTCTCATATATTAGAGATGATGGTAATGAGAATTTGAAGGGGTAAAGAACTTTCCGAGGGAATACAGTGTTAGTGGTTAGGGTTCAAAAACAGACCTACCAAATTATTGGGGCATTTTGCAGGCAGGGTGGACTGACAAGGGAAGGAAGGAGGCAGTTGTGGGTGGATCTGTGCAGGAGCCACAGACCCTGTGCTGCTAGGTTGGGGAGAGTGAGAGGTCAAGGGCGAGTGAGGATTCAAGTCTGAATTGCTGGGGAGGAATGGTGGTGGCTGGAACCCTCAGGGGAAATGGATTGGGTCAGAAAACAAACCTCTCAGGGCCTTGGTTTCTATAGGAGGGGACCAGACCGGATGTTCTTAAAGGTCTCTTTTTGTAGGATGGTAATCAATATTTTGATGGTTGTCATCTGAAATATTATAGAATATATTTGTACAAAAAATTAAATGGTTTATTCATAACAGAGACTTGTGTATTTGTTGATTGGTTGATCCAGGTTAATTGTTCTGAAAGAGTTTGTATGCCTGTAAATAGCTCTCTTTCAAGTTCTACTTCATTTTACTTATAGTTTCCATAGTATTCCTTGCTCTTCCTCCCATCTTAAGTTGTACACATGTGAATATCTGGGGGATATGTCTTGTACTTATATATATATATATATATATATATATATATATATATATATATATATACATATTTATATGTATGTATGTATGGCAAATGTTTTAAACCTCTTTTTGGCTCGTTCTCACATCATAATGGGTAGAAGCCCCAGTGGTGGTAAACAATCCGCCTGCAGTGCAGGAGCTGCAGGAGACACAAGTCTGATCCCTGGGTCGGCCCTTGGGAGAGGAAATGGCAACCCACTCCTGTATTCTTGCCTGGAGAATTCTGTGGACAGAGGAGCCTGGTGGGCTACAGTCCAAAGGGTCTCAAAGAGTTGGACATGACTGAGAGACTAAGCGTGCACATCATAATAATCATACTGTGTATTGAGATATTTGTATGTAGTCCTGGGTTATAAACTCCTTTTAAGTAAGGGAAAAAAAAACAGACCTGCGCTCTTAATTATCCTGACAAGCTGCCTCAGTGGGGCAGTGGAAACCCTCTGAAGATTTTAGCCCTGAGAGGGTCAAGATCAGGTTTGTGTGGAACTGAAGGCAGGCACAATGGAGGCAGGGAGGCTGGTGGCTCCTTGGAGTGACCCCAGTGAGCTGGTGACCTGTCCTCAGGGAGTGGCAGCCAGAGGTGGGAGTGAACACACCTGCCCTGATCCTGGCTGCAGAAATCCAGCCCATAGTCAGGCCCTCCATCCAAGACCTCTCATCTTGGCAGGCAGACTGCTTGCCTCCCAATGGAGGAGCAGGAAGAGGGAAGAGGCTGCAGGAGAAGCAGCGTGCAGGGGTGCCGGCAAACACAGCGGAGCCTGGCTGGACCAGAACTTCTTCCCGGATGCTCTCCCCCATTGCTCCTGGCTGCTCTGACAAGAGCAGAGCAAGTTGCATCAACAGGAGACCAGCAGCTCCAAGCACATGAGCCGGGTCCAGACTTGAGTAAGGCAGGGACATTCCTGGAGAAGGGATTCAACCCAGCATTTGGCTCACAGATGGCCTTGTGGAGAGCTTTGACCATTCCAGGCCAGCATCATAGGCCAGCTCTATAGGCCTCTGTGTTGTGTCCTGTGGGTCAGGAAAATGAGATGTGAGGAGCCTCAGGCCGTTTGGACAGGCCTCTGGAACAGGGCTGTGGTTACCTAGCGGTAGGAAGGCCTCCAGCACCCAGTACCCTCCTGCAAGGAACCCAAGGGAGAAGCTGGTCCCCGTTGGATGTGTGTCCGTGAACTGGCCCATCTGTGGCCTCTAATGTTGCCAGCCACACCCTCTGCCTCACTCTCGGCTTCTGTGACACTCACTCAGAACCATAACAGACAAGATTTATTGAGTGCTTGTCACGTGCCAGACGTGGTGCCAGACGCCATAAAATGCACAGCACCTCACTTCATCTTCACAACTGTCAAGGACGTGCTCTTGACATCCCCATTACGCACAAGGACCTGGAGACCTGCAGAGATCCCATGACACACCCTGGTGGCACACATGTGGAGTCTGGATGTGGACGTGGGTTTTCCCAACTCCAGGGCCCGAGGTCCCCCAGGGCATCACGCTCTCCCTGCCTCCTCATTGCTCTTACCCTTGGTTCTCAGTCTCGCAGGCTCCTCTGCTCCACCGACCCCTTCAGTCTTGGTGTCTACAGGGCTCTCCTCTCCCCACCCCACACAGAGATTCTCAGTCTCAAGTCATCAAACCCCCTCGCCTTCAGGGACGCCGTGCCCTTTGGCAGCGGTGTGCAGCATGTTGTGTGTGTGCCCGTGTATGACTGTTCTGAGGAGGGAAGCCACAGCTTTTATTTGAGGAGATGGGGTGTAGATGTGTTTACTTGGTATGTATCTGCCTGGGGGACACGGCGGCGATGCCTCAGCCAGATCCTGGTCTTAGTTGTTTCTCCTTTCCCTGGAATTCCTGAGGAGGCGCTGCACCAGGACAGTGACAGGTGGGAAAAATAAAACAGCCGTGTGGGATCCCAGCGCCCTAATGCAGGCTCTCTGGGACTTGAAACCCAAGCACAGGGCTTGTTCCTGCTCCCCCACCTCCACCCCCACCCCCCCACCCCCGCATCCCAAGGAGCTGCAGGTGTGTCTGTGACTTTGCATCTCCTGCCACTAAATGTGACTCTAGTTGTGCAGTCGCTAAGTCGTGTATGACAGATGTGACACACATGTCCTTGAATCCAAGCACGCTCAGCAGTCGTTGCTCCTCCTGGGAAACAGTAAAGGTGGGAAGAGACACAGAAGCCTCCCTTCCCTCTCCACCTTGGAGCTCTTGTCAAATTCTCAAAGGGGGCTTGAGATCCTAATTACCTGCTGTTTCACACAGTGGTTCCATACGGAACCCTTTAGCAAGGAAAAGCCAAGAGATGTCTCCAAGAGGGAATCTCGTGTCACAGAAAGACCCAGGCTCTTGAGCTGAATCCAGCTCAGATTCTCCCCAGCTGTGTGCCCCCGGGCGCCTCCCCTCACCTCTCTGAGCCTCAGTCTCCTCTGTGAGATGGGATGTGTGACACCAACCGCAGCGACCCCTGACTCCCCTGAGAGCTCCCAGCAGAGTGGGTCAAAGACAGCCCCTGTTCATCCTGACTCCAGGCCCCCTCCCTCCTGAGGTGGGCGCAGCAGTGATGCTAAGGAATGGGTTGGCAGGAGGAACACTCATCCTGGCATCACAACACTCGGGTTTGCATCTTCCCCCAGCCACTTACGTGACTTTGAGCACATCGCTTCATCTTGGGTCTCGCACCTGTGAAGTGGGTGAAAGTTGCAGACACATAAATAATATCTGTGAAGACCGGCCTGCAGCCTCCACACCCCCAGCTGTGCCGTCCCTGCCCTCCCCACCCCTCCTGAGCAGCCCCCGGGCTTCCTCCTCTTTGGGTGTGTGTGGGCAGGTGTGGGCAGGAACCCGGGGCTGTGGGGATGGGGGAGGATGCTGGGGCCTGCCTGGCTCTGGGGAAGGGATGGGGGCTGTGCTTGGCTCGGCACAGGCTGGTACCCGCCATTCCTTCGGTACACGGAGGGGCTTCTCCCCAGTTTTGCACAAGAACTTGGCCATTTCTCCACCTTCCCCTTTCTTGCTGGGTCTCGTCCTGACCTTTACCGCCTTACACACATATACTTCTCCTGGACACAGAGGTAGACACAGGAGGAAGTCAGTCTGGGGTCTGCTTTCTCATCTGTCTAGGGCTGAGACCCAGAGAAGTTTGCCCCCAGGGCTGATCCATTGAGCTGACACTTGGAGGACAGATAGAATTTTCCCAAGATAGTGGCATTGCCACAGAGGTGGGGAGACATGGGAGGGAGTGGCTGGAGCAGACAGTCCACTGAAGGCCACAGGAGACGAGCCTGAAGAGGCACAGAGGGCGGTGGAGGAGCGGGGATGGATTTCACGTCCCCTGTCACATTTGAGGTCACTGCTGGGCCACAGAAATGAATCAGATCATGAGCCCCTGCCTTGGGGCTGATGTTGGTGTTGAGAGCAGCTGAGCAACAACTGTGAGCTGGGCACTCAGCCTGAATTATCTCATTGAATTCACGCAACATAAGATAAATACCCTTAGAATCCCTAGTTTATCCATAAAGAAATGGTAAGTTTCTTGCCCAAGGCCTCCACACAGTTGAGGGACCAGAGCCTAGTTTGGATCCAGGCCCAAGATTCTTCTATCTTAGTCAGCTCGTGTTGCTATAACAAAATACCACAAACTGGGTGGCTTATAAACAATAGACATTTGTTTCTCACAGTTCAGGAGGCTGGAAGTCCAGGATCATGGTGCTGGCAGACTTGGTGTTTGGTCAGGGCTTCCTGATTCAGAGATGGTTCCTGGTTCATAGATCTTGGTGTCCTCATAAGGAGCAGGGGATCTCTCTTGGACTGCTTTTGTAAGGGCACTGATCCCATTCTTGAGGCCTCTACGCTTCACCTAATCACCTCCCAGAGGCCCACCTCCTAACCATCACCTTAGGCATTAGGCAAATGAATGAGGGGGACACAAACTTTCAAACCATAGCAGATCTTAACTCCATGTTTTTTCACCTCCCAAAGGTGAGAGACCATCTCTAACTTGAGATGAAGGCATTCAAAAGGCACGAGGAGGGAGGAGATGTGAGTCTTAAGAAACAAGTGAGGTGGATCAGGTGGATGGAGGTGGGGAGGCCATTATAGACAGAAGCAGCAGCAGCAGCAGCAGCAGCAGCAGTGGAAGCATGAAGGTGTGAATCAGCAGGTGGGGACTTCAGATGGGCAGAAATGGAAACTGGAGCAGCAGGCGGGGTTACTGGCTAAAAAACTCAGATCTCTAGTCGGGCGGTGGTGATCTGATCCAGTTTGTATATAGAAAGATCATTCTAGCAGAGAGTAGAAAGTGGTTTGGGAGGCAAAGATGGCCCATTCTGGGCACTCATTACATGTTTGTTGAGGAAATGAATGTAACTCAACAATTACCGTGTACTGTTTACGTTCTAGTCCTTCTACTGGGCTCTGGAGGGTTAGTGGTCAATAAAACAGATACTCTAAATGGCCTCATTATGATAATCCATTTGAAAGATGATGAGACCTGGACTTTAGGTGGTAGGAGTGGGCATGGGAGGAAAGGATGGATCTGTGGGATCCTGCAGAAAATAGAGTCAAAAGAACCAGATGACCAATAGGACAGATCGAGCTGGAGAGATGAAGAGGGATGTATAAAGTCGATTCCCAGATTTCTGATTTGGATGATTGGATAGACAACAGAGCTTGGGGAACACAGAGGAGGAGCAGATCTAGGGGGACCAGAAATAGCTGATATGTCCAACAACAGAGGGTTGCTTACATAGTCTAGGGGATGTGCCTCCAGCCTGCAGGGTTGGTGTGTGACCTTCTCTAGCCGTACTCGGGAGCCTGGTTACAAGGGCAGGAAAGATGGATGAATGGGTTGATCCAAGTTCATGGTTCCCCTGGGCTAGGACAATAGAATGGCAAAAGGCAGGGAGTTGAAGGCGATCACGAAAGAATGGCTGAAGCAATCTACTCGAGGGACTAGACCAGGGAGGGCTTGTATACTGAACAGAAAGGCAGGGCTGGGAACTAGAGGAAGGGAGGGAGGAAGAAGGAGAGGAATGTGTGGCCCCAGAGTGGACCCAGGGTGTCAGGGTCCGGAGCTGCCGCCTTTCCAGTCTGTTACGGAGATCCCTGAGGGAAGAATCATCCCATTTGGCAGGTAAAGCAACTGAAGCTCGGAGAGCTTGTCACTTGCCCAAAGTGACCCAGCTCCCACCGGTGGCAGAACGGGGGTTGGAGTGTCATTCTGCTGTGCTGTACCAGCTCACGTTCTGTCTTTATTTTTCAGGTTCACTTTAGCACAGTTGACTGAGAGAGCGAGGAAATTCAGCAGAAGGGAAAGGAGGCGAGCCCAGCAGAGCAGATAGGAGAGAGAGGGCAGGCTCCTCCTGGGCCCCTCAGTAGCGGCAAAGGGGAGGGGTACCACTGGGCCGCTGGCTGTTCCTTTTGGCCTGAGAACCCCCCAGGCCCTGTGCCCCATGCCCCGTGCCCTGCCTGGTAGCTCACATGGTCTCCTCCATCCACACTGGCCCCCCCGTTCACTTGTCTCTGCCCCACATCCTGTGTCCCCAGCACACACCAAGTCCTCCATACTCCAGCCCATTTATTCTTCATGCCCCCGGCTCCCTGTACACACCTCATGCCCCCCACCTGGTTTCTCACTTGCCTGTACACACTTTAGGTTCCCGCCACTCCCCCAGGCCCATCATAAGCTGTGTGCCTGCTCATGCCCACTTGTGCTGTGTCTACAGAGTGCATCGGATGGCTTCTGGAAATCTGTGGCCACTCGGGTGCCCAAGGAACCCCCCGAAATTCGCATCCTCAACCCATATTTCATCCAGGAAGCTGCCTTCACCCTCATCGGATTGCCTTTCAACAATGGTCTCATGGGCCGTGGGGTGAGACATCTGGACCCTGGGAGAGGGAGGAGGGGACTTGGGCCAGAGGTGCCTTGGCAAGGAAGGATGGGGGGCAGAGTGGGAACAGAGGGCTCAGTCCTCATGAGCTCAGGGGAGCTTCGCTGAAGGTCTCAGCCTCACTCTGCCCACCTTCCCTCTCTTTCCAGAACATCCCGACCCTCGGCAGTGTGGCAGTGACCATGGCACTACATGGCTGTGACGAGGTGGCAGTTGCAGGCTTCGGGTACGACATGAGCACACCCAACGCTCCCCTGCACTACTATGAGACCGTGCGCATGGCAGCCATCAAAGAGGTGCGGGGCTAGGTGTGGGCCAGTCCCTGGGCTGGCCGAGGGAGGGGGCAGTGCCAGCACGAAGGATAGACTCTGACTGTGTGTGCACAAATGAATGGTCAAGGGATGAGCCAGTGGCGGGTCTGGCTGCTCGGAGATCCCCGGAAGGCCCTGCCCCACCCTCAGCTAAGCTGGGTCACCAGGTATCTTTGACCACCATGTCTCTGACCACAACATCCTGCGTGTCCCTCTCCCAGTCTTCTCCTTGAGTTTCCCCTCTGCCCGCCGCCCCCTCCGCCTGCTCCTTGTCCTGGTCCAGCCCCTGCATTCTCCTTGCTGCTCCCTAGTCATCACGTGCCCATCTGGGTGCAAGCTCAGGGACATCCTCCCTGCTTCAATTCTTCTATCCCCCCAGAGAACTGCCTCGCCCCCTCAAACAACCTGCAGACATTGCCTCTCAGTCTCAGGATGCCCCCAGTACCTCCACCACCCTTCCCTGTGGCCAGGCACTGAAGCTCTTTAGCATCCAGAGTTGCTTCTCAGGTGATGAGTATGTTAAGTTCTCCCAGCCAGCCAGCCTCTCCTGGCCCCTCTCCCTTCACAGCAAGAGCCTCTGTGGAAAACCCAAACACCCTTTGCTTCTTCCCCTCACCTTCTGCTGCTCCCTGCCTGGACCTTGGGCATCTGCGGCTTGTGCTTTGAGCAGCTTCTCTACTCTTGCCTCTGGGTGGCGAGGGTTAGAGGAAACCTCTTGTCCACGCAGACTCACAGCTCAGCAGCCCTCGTTCCTGCTCATCAGTCTCTTACAGTCCGTCTCCAACCCACTGAACTGTTCAGGTCTTATGCTCCGCAAAGCTCCCTTCCTCTCCTCCTCCATATGGAGAAAGGAGGAAAACTGCTGTTGCCGGGCAGGCTCTGCCCCTCTCATTCCCACTCAGCCCTTCACCCCTCACAGCCCAGCTTCCCCCTTCACCTAACAAGACTCCCACCAAGGTCACCAGTGACTCAAGGCTGCCAAGTCCAAAGGACCCGTGTCAGTCTTGTCTTTCCTGATCGCTTGGCAATGCCTTCTATGTTGACCGGTCCTTCCTCTGAAATGCTCTCCTGCTCAGTGCCCCTCCTGTTCCCTCACCATGCTCTCTCATTCTCTTCCTCCATGTCCTGGATTTCAGTCCACACATAAGAGTCAGCATTAACTAGGACTCCATCCTAGACAACCTTCTCTTCTCACTCCGCACATTCCCCAGGAGATTCACACCCCCATCCAGGGCTCTGTTCCCATATATATTGCTTTAGGCTTTGGGGGTTCATTCAGGCAGCCTTGAGTGATGGCGAGTTATTTCAAGGATATGAGAGAGACTTGAGAATCTCATGGGAAACAACCTTTCAGCTGGGCCTCCTGTTTCCTGGAATGGGGTTCAGGAGTGGTAAGCTCCTCCTGGGTTCAAGGGAGCCCCTGACCTGTCTTACCCCTCAGCAGTGGCTCCAGCCTTGCCTCCTGTTCACCAGGACCCTGTGGTCTCTCCATCTCTACCTCTCTTCACATACCATCTTGCTGCCTCATCCCCTACCAGCACCAGCCCCAAATTGCTCTCACTGCTTTTACCTGCCTCCTGGCTTCTGTTTACTCCTATACTGGGTCTCTTACATATTCCTTTTATGTAAACTTTATGTTATGGCTTCAGGGAGAGGGTGAAAGGCCGCAGACAGGCAGTGGCCGGATCAGGAAGGGTTTTTTTCTGCCATGGTAAGGAGTGTGGACTTGGGTTTGAAGGCAGGAGGGAGCCATGGACCAGTTTTCAGCTGTAGATGAGCGTGTAGTAGGGTCACTGTGGCTACAACATGACAGAGGGGTCCAGGCAGGAACAGAAGCTAGTTGGGATGCTGTCTCAGCAGTCTAGGCAAGAAACGAAAGTTCACCGGAACTGTTCAGTGATGACAGGAAGACAGAGGCAAGAATTGGTTAGGATTTTAAAATCAGGAAGGCCTGGAGAGGGCCTCCATGCAGAATGAGGTGGAAGGACCCACCTTCCCTGAAGCACTGGTGGAGGCTGCTCCCTCTTCCACCTGCTGCGTCTCAGTTGTCTTAGCCCCACCCCCTTCAATATCCTGTAGAACCATCTGGCTCCGAGACTCGCGGCATCTGTTGCACCACCTCTATGTGGAGTGCTGAGCAATGCTGGTGAAGAAATCAGATGGCCTGGGTTCATAGCCTGGCTCTATACCTTCCTTTCCTTATCAATACATGGGGTAATGAGAGGTTTGGGAAAGAGTCGACGTGATAATGTGTAAAGAAGGCCTGGCCACAGTAAGTGCCCGCACATGTTTGCCATTATTATTAATGGTGGTGTTTTTACCCCTGCTTATTACTATTGCCTCTCAGCATCCTAGAGGAGTCCCTGAAATGCTGGTCCCTGGGTGTAGGATCCCTGCTGTCTCTCAGGGTGTCTTCAAAGGGCAAGGGAGAGGACTTGCTTCACAGCCCATTTTCCAGGCCCAGTGGGAGCGTGTGAGATGTGAAGACAGTGAGGCAAGGGCTGAATGCGGAGGGGATATTGAGGGATGTCAGAGACATTCATAAAGGAGGAGAGAGAGTAGAGAAGGGTCAGAAGATGCGGGGTCCTGGAGACCCAAGGAGGGCGTGCCTACAATCACCAGCGCATGGCACCAGTGTGGCACGGAAGTCCTAGGAGAGGTGCTGAGACACAGCTGTTGGATGTACCAGTTAGGGGTTCCCGGGGGCTGTGGTGAGCACAGTTTCAAAGGACCAGGGACTTCGGAGCCAGAGTGCAGCAGCTGAACAGTGAGTATGGCTCCCACTGAGTGCTCTCTGCGGAAGCTCGGAGGAGAGAAGAGGAAAGGGACTGAGCAGTAGCCAGAGGGTGAAGTGGGTTTGCCCTCAACAGGAGGGAGTCTCCCACAACAGGGAAATCTGGGCTGGAAATGTAGACTTGTGAGTGGTGAGCACAGGGGAGGCATGGATGAGATGTCTCAGGGAGATGACAGAGGAGGAACTGCGAAGGTCAGGGCAGAACCCTGGGAGCACAGAGATAAAGATGGGAGTTGGGAGAAGTACGGCTCTCCTGCATCCAGAGTCAGGGGTCCTGGTGAGGGTCCCAGAATCCTGCCCTGGCCCATGGGCAGTGCAGGTGGCATGGAGTGGAGAGTGCTGTGAGCCCCTGTGCTGTGTGCACAGGGGAGGAGTTGAGAAAAGATCACCAGAGACAGGGCACTGCCTGGGCCAAGAGAGAGGCATCCTGGCAGACTTTTTTGTTTACTCTTTTATTATGAACTTGTCAAACATATTCACGGTAGAGGAGACACTAATGAACTCCCATGTACTGTCACCTCCCGCCCCCAGTTATCAGCACACGCCAGTGTTGTTCAATCTGCTCTTCCTCTCAAGCCTCCCCTCCCCGCTGGTTATTGGAACACAGATCTCAGGCATCATATCATTCCAGCCATGAACATTTCAGCAAATTTCTCTAAAAGATAAGGATGACTTTTTTTTAATATTAAACGTTATCACACCTGGAATTTTAACAATAATTCCTTTTTTTAAAAAAACCCTATTGCCTTGTAGTGTTGTAGTGTTTATTTGGTTCTGCTGGGTCTTAGTTGCTGCATGTGAACTCTCAGTTGTGGCATGTGGGATCTAGTTCGTGCATTGGGAGCACAGAGTCTTAGCCGCTGGACCACCAGGGAAGTCCCAACAATAATTCCTGAGTATCACCAGATATCCAGTCCTCTGCTGACCTTTCAACCCTCAGAGACTCCCAATAGGTATTCTTGAAACGGACCCATCAGACTGGTTACTTCTTCTTGGGGAGTGATGCAGGAGTGGGATAAGTAAAGAGCTGTGCGGGTCTCTATGCCTGCTTGGATCCTGACCCTACCATTCCTCCATGCCTTCATTTTCTTACCTGGAAAATCTAATTTCATTCAACACATATGTATAGAGCACCTAATCTGTGCCAAACAGTCCCTGCCTTCCAAGACAGATGGGGTGAACCAGAAGTTTGAATCTTCAAGAAAGGGACTTCCCTGCTGGTCCAGTGGCTAAGACTCCGTGCTCCCAATGCCAGGGGCCCAGGTTCCATCCCTGGTGAGGGAACTAGATCCCACAGGCTGCAACTAAGCGTTGACATGCTGCAATTAAATATCTCACATTCTGAAACGAAGATCCAAAATATTAAGACCTGGTGCAGTCAAATAAATAAATTTAATAAATAAATTAAAAAAAATAGATCTTCAAGGAATGAGGGTGAATCACCCAGGGGTCTGCACCAAAGAGGGGCAGTTTGCCGACAGTTAAGAATAATGCCAGGAGCCAAAGGAGCCAGAGGTTTGAGGGAGGTCACAGGGACAGTTGTGTAGATGCAGCAACACACGAGGAAGACTCTGCCACCTCAGGCACCGTGGAGTGTGGATGTGAGGGAGAAAAAGCCTGTCTAGGGGACACTGTCCTTAGGGGCAGCCAGGTTCATGGTTAGCACAGGAAGTTGAAGGGGGTGTTCAAAGAAGAGGAATATAGGAGATTTTGCCCAAGTTTCAAACTGAAAAGATCTAGCAGGTTGGAGGAGGTTGCTTGGATCAGACAAGGACCAGACAAGAGCTGTAAGTTCTTCACGCCGGTAAACAGTGGCTGTGAACATCCTAGGATGAGTCTCATGCCATCAGATGCAACAGAGCAGTCAGCTGTGTCCAGACTGTGATAAAGCTATTGGCTTTCATCATTCCTTTATTCATTCAATCCTGTTTCATTCTTTGAGAGACTTAGTCATCACAGCTTCCTGGCACCGGGGGAAGGAAAATACCTGAGCCTGGGTGCAGTCTTCCCCAGGAAAGCCCTGGAAGGTAGCATCTTCCCTCCAATTTCCACAGTAACAATAAAATGAGCCTCTGCCTCCACCCCCCACCCCCACCCCCCCACCCCCCCCCCCCCCGCCGGCTCCTCTAATCTGAGAGGCAGGGTTTCATCAGCTGCCCCTAGGCCTGGAAAGTGGATTGCATCAGGTCAGAGAATGACTAAGCCACCCCACGTGGTTCCCTTTCCAGCAGGGCCCACCCCCCAGGCTTGGGCCAGACCTAATGACTCACATAGCTTGACCCTGAGGTGCCGAGGGCCTAAGGGCCCGGAGAAGCCGCTGAGCAAGGATGGGTTGAAGGAGTGGGAACAAGGTTGGAAAGCCTCCATCTCTAAGGCTTGGAAGAAGTTAAGAAGCACAGTCTTCCTGAACTAGGGAAAGGGGTTAGAAGGTTATTTTCTCCAGGTCCTGGGAAAGGAGGAGGGCGAGCCGTAGCACTTCTGGACTGGCGGAGGGTGGTGGTCTCAGACGAGGGCACGGAGCCCTGGGAGCCTGCATTCTAGCAGGGCTCCATCCCAGCAGCCACTTGGGCTGTCCAATTGACCGTCACTCCGTCTTCCTTTTCAGTCCTGGACCCACAACATTCAGCGAGAGAAAGAGTTTCTACGGAAACTGGTGAAAGCACGCGTCATCACTGACCTAACTAGTGGTATCTGAGGTGCACCCAGCACACAGCCACAGAGGTCCAGCCACCACCACCCGCCCACTTCACTGGCCTCGGCCTGGCTCTGCCTGAGAGGCGCGGGAGCCTTCAGACCAGGAGAAGGACTGTGCCAAGTGGCCCCAGGGGTGGCGAGGCCTTGGCAAGGCAGCCAGAGCTATGTCTGCTCAGAGGCCAGCCTCAGAGCCCAGCACTCGGCCTTCACCTCAGCCTGGGTCCTGGAAGCCAGAAGGCCAGGAGGCCACTGGTTGTGCCCAGCGGGCCCAGCATGCAGGAGGCGGACGCTAGGCAGCAAAGCTGCTGCCAGAATCATTTCTCCAATCAATGTTCAGTGTATTATCACTTTGTGAATTTGGGGTGGGGGGAGGGTAGGGATAATTTATTTTTTAATCAGGTTGGAGATGTCACATTTGGTCCACTGGCCATGCAGAAAGAGACCCACTAAAGGGCCCCTCAGGCAGTGGTCCCAACGGGCTCCCCATAGCGTGGGAGTGCCAGGACTAGCCTGTGCCCTGCTCCAGGGCCAAGGGGGAGGTGGGCAGGATCTCAGGCCAGCCCCCTCCAGCTCATGACAGTGTTTGGCCTTTCTTGGGGAGCAGAGGAGATAGTCCCACTCAGCAGCCCCCAGCTGCCCCACAGGGAAACCTGGAGCCATCCTTTAAGCCAACAAGATGCCCCTGGGCTTGAGCGGAGAGAACTTCAGAGTTCGGGAGGAATGGCCTGGCCCAGCCTGATGGGAACGGCCCCCACCCCCACCCCAGCTGCAACCGACCCCCAGGACTGTGCTGCAGGCCTGGAGCAGCCTACCCGGCAACTGTTTTGGGTTTCAGCAACGAGAGACTGCCAGGCCCTCGGGTTCTGCCTTTAGCCTGGACCAGAGGGAAGTGAGGCACCAGGACTTCACCCGGGCTGCGGCAGCCCTGCTGGGCAGCCATCATGGAAGCAATAAAGCTCTTCCCTGAGCCTGCCTCCTCTCGCTTTCTCTGACTTTCCCGGAAGAAACAGGAACTTCAGCAGCCACGCTAAACCCAAGGGCCATCTCTCCAGCCCTCTTTCCACCTCTTCCAGCTGCAGGACCTGTGTGGTCACCTAGGGGCCTTCTGGAACCTCCCCCATCCCACAGCAGTCCTGCACCCCCTTTGCCTTGAGAGGCAAACCAGGGGCATCAAGACACACCCTGGAATCTACCCTTGTGCCCCCCTAAAGGAGCTAGAGGGCAAGGGACTGAAGGCCACAGCCTTAGGACAGCACCACTGGTTCATCACAGCCCGAGCTCTACAGGGACAGAGATTCCTGCAAGCACAAGAAAGTGGCACTGCCAAGTCCCCAACACAGAGCAGCCCACAGACCCCACCCACTTCTGACAGCCCCACCCTCCCCCTTAGCACACGGTCTCCCCTCGGCACTCTCTTCCTGCACAGAACAGGAAGGCAGAGCCCAGCTCCAGGATCCCCCTGGCAAGCAGTGGAAAGGACATCCCAACCTGAAATCTGTGCTGTCCCTTCCCCCGCATGGCAGGCCTGCCCAAGAAAGGCCAGCACACGCCTGCCCCTGAGGCCACAGGCCTGGGTGTAAGCTTCTTGCCAGAGCTGCCACGTGGCAGCAGGTGGGGCTGGCTGGCCCCTCACCTCTCACCTGGCATCCCAATCCGAATGCCATCCCCTTCTGGACTCCCACATGCCCCTATACTGTGGCACTTTGTCCTCAGACAGAAACCTCCTCAGCGGAGGAGAAAGTGAAGCCCTGACTGAGGGACAGGGAGACCCAGAAACTTCCTTCCATTCGGCTGGAGACAAGGCCACTCTGATGCAAACACCAATGCGTACTGTGTGCTATGTGAGTGGTGCCCCCTGCAGTTGTACAGGGCGTAGGCTGCATGCCAGCAAGCTGTAGCCGTGGGTGATAAAGCCCTGGGGAAGACGCCCCCACACAACTGGACAGCTGGCCGGGGAAGAGCAGAACTGGCCGCCTGTCCCACAGGGCTCCTGCCGCGCCTGGGGACAGTCAGGCTTCTAGTCCCCACCGCTGCCCATGAACAGCTCTCCCCAAAGTCGTGGTTCTCCACCTGCACACACCAGAATCACCTGTGCAGATGTGGAAAACTGCACATGCCCAGTCTGATTCAGGTCTGGGGGTGGGCTCAGATTTGGGTAGTTTTAAAAGGTCCACAGATGGTTCTGACACACAGCCAGAGTACAGCTGGTCCACACGTGTCCCCTGAGCACTTTCATCCCCACCCATGGCTTCCAATGGTCAGCTGGTCAACAGTTCCCAAATTGCTATCTCCAACCCAGCTCTCTTCACTTTCTCCAGGCTACAAATTCAGTCACTTCCTGAACATTTCCAGTAGGATAATCCACGGGTCCCTACAGCTTGGCATGATCGACACTGAACTCATGAGCTCCTGCCCCAGCCTGCCTCTGCTCCAGGAGCCCCAGCCAGAATGAATCCCCTCCACCTGGTCACCCAGACCAAAGGCAGACTGTCCTACTGCCCCACCCCATCCAATCTGGCACCAGCTGAGTTTTCAAAAAGGTGCGGTCCTGAAAGAGCCCCTGAAGCCCCACACTGTCCCCACAATTCAGCTTTAGATTCCTCTCTCCCCCAGAAGCCTCCTGACATACCTCCAAACCATCCTCCCCTGCAGCCAGAGTTAGCCACTGAAATGCACGTTTGATCACACCATTCTCCTGCCTGAAACAAGTTCAGTGGTCCCCAGTGTCACTAGAATAAAGTCCAGACTCCCTATGAGGACACACAGCATCTGGCCTTTCTTTACTTCTACCCATGTTCCCCAATCTCGATCCCACCAGCCAAACTGCCATAATCAGGCATCTTAAATACGACCCTCCAGCTCCTACCTCAACCCTCGGTGCAAACCTTCCTCCTCCAGGACCTTTCTCTTCTTCAGCCCCCGGCACCCACTCCTACCACGCTGCCCTCGCTGTGCCGGGCTGAGTAGCGGTGTTTGCAGGTGTGTCTGTACTCCAAGCCCCAGGCGGCAGCAGAGGGGAAGTGGTGGGTCTAGCGGAGGGGCTGGGGCTGCTAGAGCCGAGTCGGACCTTGAAAGCCCCAGCTCGGTGCCTTGCGGACTTAAGGAGTGAGATGAGTCTGTTGAGAGAAGAAACTAGTGGTGGATCAGAGAGAGCAGCTAGCACAGAGCGGCCAGCCAGGACGACAGGAGCCCAAACGCCAGTGGCCCAAGGCAGGGACCAGCCCATCCCCTCCCTCTCCCGCCCTCTGCCCGGCCTCCCAACTCCCCACTCCAAGTGTCTCCAAACTCTGAACACCCAGTGTCTGCGCCTCTGCACTGACCTGGGGGCCCTCCCCAGTTTCTCCTCCCCCCCTACCTCGGGGGACCTTAGTGGAGCGAGGGGGACCGGATTCCAGAGGGTGGAGCGGCCAGGTGAGCCCTGAAAGGTAGGGCGGGGTGGGGGAGTACTCGGGCCCCACCCCAGGATCCGGTGACGCCAGGGCTGGAATTTGACACCGGACGGCGCGGGCATGAGGCTGCTGAGGGATGGAGTTGGGCTCGGCCCCCAGACACGGCCCACGGGCTCCGCCAGCAGCAGGTCCCTCGGGTCCCAGCCCGCTCTGTGTCCCGGACCCAGAGCCCTGCACTCGCGGTAAGCCGACCTGTTTGCCCACCCCTCGTCCCAGCCCAGGGGCTGGGGGGGAGCGGCCAGGGTTGTCCCCTTCCACTCCTTTCTCACATTCTCCCTCTCCTGGGCCCGCTGTGCAGCTCTCCGCCCCTCCCAGCCCCCCTCAGTCCCTCTAGTTGCTTGTCGGACTGTGCTAGCCCTGCCTAACCCTGCCAGCCCGCCGCCGTAATGTGAGGCTCCTGCTGCCGCTACAGGGCTCAGACTGGCTGCCAAGACCTCGCTTTTGGCTAAGAGAGGCGCTGCCAGGTGCACAGCCCTGGGCATGAACCTTCTGGGCTGCGGGGGAAAGCCCAGCTCTGGTTCCAGGAAAGGTGCCTAGAAGAACAGGACACAGACCCCTCGTGGTGAGTATCGGGCTGGTAGATGGGGCAGCCAGGCAAGGGCTGGAGGACCAGGTGGCCCCAGATGGCCAGGAGGGAACTGGAGGGCCTGAGCTGCCCACAGGAGACCTGCTCCTGGGCTCCCCCTAGTGCAGGGGCCTTTAACCCTGCCTTGCTAGGCTTTCCTCCCATCAGTGAGAACAAGTCACCACCCTGCTCCTCAGGCCCAAATTCTGCTAGGTGAGCAGACCTGGCACTGGAGGGCCTCACCAGGGAGACCTGGCCCACAGGTACACAGACATTCTGTGTGCTGGGGGTGAGGGTGGAGATGCCAGCTAGTGAGGGCTCATGAAGGCTCCAGGGCTCCAGCAAGGTGTTAGGGAGTGCCAGGCAGTGCAGGCTCATAAAAATTGGTGGGACTCTGAAAGGCCGACTAGGCTCAGGAAGGATGGTTCATGGGGGAAACTTCTAGGAGCAGGGCCAGGCTGCCAAATCCAGAGGGAGCTTGCAGGCGGACAGATCTGGACCAGCTCTCAGGGTGGCTCAGCTCTCAGAGACCAGGCTGGTGTAGGAAGCAACTCCTGGGAGCTGCTGCGGCCTGAGTCTGGCTGAGGGTCGGTGGGGGGCGAGGGGGCAGCCCACCCCCACTTTGAGTCCACAGGGTTAACAGATGCTGCCCCCTGGTGGCCACAGAGAGCCATGGCCCAGACCCCCTGTTCCTAGAGGGCTTCTCAGCCTCTACCACCTGCTGGCTCTTGAAGGATGTCTGTGGTCAGAAAAGAGGACATCTGTGGTCAGGCAGCTCTGCATCCAGACAGAGATCACAGAGGAGCAAGGTGCTGCAGCACTTGTGTGGGCAGCACAGGCTGAAGCCTGGACCTCACTATCATCCAATAACTCAGGGCAACCCACAAGCACCCTAATTCTTCTCCAGGCCACAACTTCCTCCTCTGCAGTATGGAGAGAAGGCTCTCTGTGAGGTCAGGGTGTCCAGCTGCTCCCTTCTCCAGCCCTGAAGCACAGAGCAGGAAGTTCCCTTCCCCACACAGCTTGTGGATCTACCCATGTGACTTTAGATAATTGCTGAGCTTCTCTCTGAGCCTTGTTTCCTGGTCTGGAAAATGGGGATGATATACACCATTTACCTCATGGAGTTACGAGGTCTGAAAGGAAACAGGTGCAAGGCACCACCACATAGTTAGGTTCTCAATGCAGCCACTTCCCCTCTTGGGTTGAGCCCAGCTGCCCAAGCCCCTTGTCCCTCATCTGGAGAAGGTGAAGTGGAGGGATGACCTGCTCTGAGGATAACTCATCTCTCCATGTTCCAAGCTGCCTCAAGAGGAGGGTGGGGGAACAGGTCGGCTACAGCTGATGGGAGCTCCTGGTGTTGACAGAGATGGAGCCTGGACGTGGAGGCCCTTCTGTGCTGCCCCTCCGGGCCGGGCCTCGGCGGCAGGTGAGTGTTCTCCCAAAGACTTCTACCGGGTATTGAGGAAAGGTGGCTTGACCTGGGAGGGAGAGCGTGGCTCCGGGGGCAGGTATCAGAAGTGGGTGGGGAAATGGTCAGGGAGGGGCCAGGAGGAAGGAGCAAGGTCAGTGCCCTCCAGGGATTCCTTCTGCCGGCTCCCTGGGGCTGCTGGCGCATTATCCTCCAACCCTTCTGTCGGGCCCCAGCCCCTTCCAGACCCTACCTGGCTGTCCTCTTCCCCCCTGAGGCTCCCCATCGTCTCTTCCAGCAGCCTGCCCTATGGCCCACCCTGGCCGCTCTGGCCCTGCTGAGCAGCGTCGCCGAGGGTGAGGCCTCCCTGGGCCCCGCGCCCCGCAGCCCGGTCCCTAGCGAAGGCCCCACGCCCGCCCCGGAGTCCCCCGTGGGCCCCCTGCCCGGTAGGTGAGAGGGCGAGAGGGCGAGGGCGAGAGGGCGAGGGCGCGTGGCGGGGCGGTCTGGCGGGGGACCCGAGCGTAACTGCGTCTCGTTCTAGGGGGGGCGCGCGGCCCGTCTGTGCGGCGGAAGAGCCCGGCGCACGACGCCCCCGCCGCCCCGGCCCGCACCCCCCGTCGCCAGCGCTCTCGCCCTCGCCCGCACCCCTTCGCGGGGGGCCGCGCGGCGCGGGCGGGGGGGGGGGGCCGGGGCGGCCGAGAGAGCCGGGGAGGCCGCGCGCGGGCCGCGGGGGCGCGGAGCTGCCGCCTCCGTTCTCAGCTGGTGCCGGTGCGCGCGCTCGGCCTGGGCCACCGCTCCGACGAGCTGGTGCGTTTCCGCTTCTGCAGCGGCTCCTGCCGCCGCGCGCGCTCCCCCGCACGACCTCAGCCTGGCCAACCTGCTGCACGCCGGGGCCCTACGGCCGCCCCCGGGCTCGCGGCCCGTCAGCCAGCCCTGCTGCCGACCCACGAGCTACGAGGCCGTCTCATTCATGGACGTCAACAGCACCTGGAGGACCGTGGACCGCCTCTCGGCCACTGCCTGCGGCTGCCTGGGCTGAGGGCTCGCTCCGAGGGCCTGCGCACATACCCTGACCCGTGGCTCTAACTGCCTGGGACCACTGGGGGCTCGGCCGGAGATGAAGGCTTCCGCCGTTTGAGTGATGGACATCAGCCCTGCGGAGATGGAGGCACGGCTGACCGGCCGCCCCAGGGCTCTCACCCTGCCGGCCTCAACCCCGCAGACACCAGAGACCTCAGCTGTGGAGAGCCGAGGACCCACTGCTCACAGACTCTGTCACTGCCCGGGCCAGGAACCCAGGACTGCTCCAGAGAACCCAGCAGTGTCAGGTCTCAACCTCAGCCCGGGCCTGGGGGGACAGATTTGGAGACACGTTGTAATTCGTTGCCGAAGTGCCTGTGCTGGAGCGGGTCTTTGGACTCTCTGGTGGGAGCTGGACCCCTATTTATTACTTCTAAGTTATTTATTTACTTCTGTGGTTTGTCAGATCCTTTCCTGGCTATGGTGGCTGGATGGGGGATGGGTAGAAGCAGTAGAAGCAGTTGGATGGAGATCCCGCCCTGACCATCCTGCTCACAACTTTGGGCTCACTCAGCAATCATAGGCCTTGCCTGGGACTGCTTGCCCTCACCCAGCAGCTCTGGGACCTGAGGGGCATGAAACATAGGCAGAGGAGGTGGCAAAGATGTGTTCTCTAGTCCCAGCAGGCCAATTCACAACCCCCTGCACAGTCCCTAGCAGTTGGAACCTGGGGTTACTGGTGAGAAAGCCATTGCCTTGAGACCTCAGGCATGCTGGGGGCTTGTCTGATGGTAAAGATTGCACCACCCCACTGTCACTGATCAGAGTCCTACCCTTCAGGACACCCTGACAGGTGCATATACTGCCTGTGCTTGCAGATAGCCCAGCACGGGGAGCTCACTACCCACATTCTGTGAAGCAGCCCACGTCAGGAGAGCAGCTGAAAAGGCTGAGGGTAGGGAAGAGGGTGCAGTGGGAGGCTGGTTTGCGGGGGATGAAGCACAGAGCATCATGGAGATAAGAAAGCAGGAAGAGACTGAGGGTATCTAGAGGGACCTGCATCTTGGGTAATGAACAAGGATATTCATTCATTCATTCAACAAATATTTATGAAGTATCTATTTTATGTCAGATGCTGTGCAGACAGCAGGGCTACAGCAGTGACCCTATGATCTCTGCTATTAAGCTTAAACCAGGAGAGACAGACAATAAATAAATAATTTACATAAATAATTATTTAAATTCAATTTGGGAAAAAGTATGAAAAAGGACCAGAAGCTGAGAGGTACACACCCTCATCTGAAAGGAAAGAAGGAGAGGTTAAAGGCTGACCCTGGCCCTCCACACTGTTGCCAAGTCATAACTCAAAAGTCAGCACAATGCCTCTGAGCTTCTGTGTATGTCCTGTGAAACCTTGTTTCCTGGGCCCTATGAATTTGTCCTATATGATTTTTTTTTTCTTTGAAATTAAGATCAGGACACGTATTTGGATGCATGCTGGGTCTGAGGAGCCGTGGGACATGCGGGGGTGGTCAGGAGGCAGTGAGGGGTGCTGGTCTGGAGCTGAGGAGGCAGGTCTGTACTGGAGGTTGATTGGTCAGCTGTTAGCACAGAGGCAGTCGCTGCAGCCAGGGGTGCACGAGACACTGTAAGAGCGAGGCAGATTGAGGCTGGGATCCCTCAGGCATTTGACACCATTAACCAAAACTCCTTCCCAAATGCCTGCCTACCTGCTTTGGCACAGATGCCCCCTTCTCCCAGGCTAGAGTGAGGAGCTGGCAAGGGCTCTTTGAAGGCTGTGTGCATTCTGAGTCAGAGCGAGGAAAGGAGTCGTGTTTGCATTCTCCTGTTTTCACTGTCTCAGTTCTAGGTGCCCCCAAAACTTTGGTGTTCTCATGCTGCCCTCAAACACCCCCTTGGCCCCTCTCGCTGCTTCCAAACTGATTCACCCCACCTCCAACCAAGGAAAATGGCAGCTTGGAGACATCTCATGAAGGCCGTGCCCTGGTCCTGGCTGGGGGTGAAGAGGAAACAGTGGAAGTGTTAGTCGCTCAACTGTGTCTGACTCTTTGCAACCCCATGGACTGTAGCCCGCCAGGCCCCTCTGTCCATGGAGTTCTTCAGGCCAGAACTCTGGAGTGGGTTGCTAGTCCCTTCTCTGGGGGTGAAGAAGGTCCTGTCAATTCCAGGGTCACTGGGACCAAGGAGCTCCTGATGAAATGACTTGAAGGCCTGGTGGAGGGTTTGAGGGCCAGGCCCTGGCCCTCAGTGGACATCTGTGCTCTCAGAGCCACTTACAGGAGATGGGTTGAAGCCATGTTTGGCAAGTCCCATAGAGAGAGAGCCAGGCAGAACCTGAGCCAAAGGCGCTGGGTCTCAACACTCGCAAAATTGTCAGTCCTTGGGAGAGCAGGGCACCCCCCCAACTCAAGGCTGAATTCTGGGCCCTGGAGAGACTGCCCAACACTGTACAAAATTGTGGATCAAGCCGCAACGTCTCCAAAAGGAACACATTCCCACAAGAACAATTGTGTTGTACTAAGTCGCTTCAGTTGTGTCCGACTCTTTGTGACCCCACAGATTGTCGCCTGCCAGGCTCCTTTGTCCATGGGACTATGAATACTGGAGTGGGTTGCCATTTCCTTCTCCAGGGGATCTTCCCAACCCAGGGATTGAACCATCATCTCTTACATCTCTTGCATTAGCAGGTGGGTTCACTAGCGCCACCTAGGAAGCCCCTATGAACCAAATCCCTCTTCAAAAAGAATAAAATAACTGAAGCATTTTTCCCAAAGGGAACAAGTTGCAGAGCTCCACCTCTCTGCGTAGTTTAGCAGAGGTCACCTGGCACATGGCCTCCACACAGATGGCTCTAGAATCTCCATTTTTGACTGTCATCTCTTTCATATTTGCAAAATGACACTGCCCGTTTGAATGATCTTCCTAGAACTAAGGTATGAGCTCCTCCTAAGGGGTATCAAGTCATCACTTCTTGCAAGACAGAAAACTACAGATGGCTTTTTAAAAAATATAATTTTATTTATTTATGACTGTGCTGGGTCTTGGTTGCTGTGGGGGCTTTTCTCTAGTTGTAGAGAGCAGGAACTACCCTCAAGTTGCTGTGTGCAAGCTTCTCATCAAGGTAGCTTCTCTTTTTTCGGAGCACAGGCTCTTGAGTGCTCAGGCTTCAGTAGTTGAGGGATGTGGGCTCAACAGTTGTGGTGCATAGGCTTAGTTGCTCTGCGGCATGTGAGATCTTCCCAGATAAGGGATCAAACCCTTGTCTCCTGAATTGGCAGGCGGATTCTTTACCACTGAGTCACCAGGGAAGCCCTACAGATGGCTTTGACTTGACAGTTTTTCCCGCTTCAGGGGGTACCCAAACATCCCTTTAGATTAGTTTCAACCAGGAATCAAGGTTTGGGGAAATCCGTATGCTCCCCCTGCGCCAGCCAGTGGTGTTCCTCCTCTCTTGTCCAGGGATTGCCGCGTTTCCCCTGGCTAGAGAGCCCTGTGACTGAGTGCATGTGGACTGGCTATCTATTTTGAAAAGGAAGGTAGGGTAGAAATCTGAGAAATCAGAGAAAAGATCTAGGAGAATTTGTGCCATGTGAGATCACTTCTCTTGTTCACAGGGGTGGTGCTTCACCTGTTTTGGAGCTGGAGTGTCCTTACAGAAACTGATGAAAGCCAAGGATCCTCCCCACCCCACCTCCCACTTTAATGCTGAAAAAACCACTGATGTGGAAATCTGGTGAAGAATTTGAGGGAGCCCACAGACTTTCTGAAGCTCATTCAGAGATTCCGTAGGAGTCCATGGCCCTTGAGGTATCCTGCCCTGTTCCAGATAGCCTCCCTATTCATCAACCTTTTTCTACTGAATGTCTTCTTTCCCTCTGCATTTAAACCTGCTTGAATATATCATGGCACACACATAGAAAAAGACACTGTGATTATAAATATATAAATATCAATATATAATGTGCTTACACCACTCCACCTTCACTAAAAGAGCTCTTGCTGTGGTCCCTAGTGGCCTCATCTTTGCTAAACCCAAAGGCTGCTTCTCAGCCTTTAGTCCTTTGGATTCTCGGAGACACCCAACTTTGTCACTCTCTTGGAACACCTGTCTACTCTTGACTCTCCATCCCATACTCTCTTGGATTTTTCTCCTATCCCTGCTCATTCTTAGACTCTTTTGGGGTTCCTTTTCCTCTCTCAGCCCCTTAAGAACATCAGGGCTCTGATACAGGCCTTCTCTCCCCATTTTACTCTCCCTGAGCAATAAGACCAACTTCCATGATTTCAGTTACCACCTCCATGCTGATCATGCTCTCACTGTATCTCCAGCTTAATCTTTCTCCTAAGCTCAGCCTGTATTTCCAATTCTTTTGTCTGCATAGCCTCAGAAACCTCGAACTGAACTTATCTATCCTGGATGTCTTCTGTTTATTCCTTCAGATGTTCTCTCCACCATTCTCTTCATGCTCTAAGCCCCATGTCAGTGAGTTTCCCTGGTCTCCAGCCTCTAAGCCTCCTCCAGGGTTTACCTCCCAGGTGAATGGCACCAACCTCCACCCAGGGATACAAGCCAGAAACTTGGGCAACAGCCTAGACTCCCTGAGCTTTGCCACTTCCCTTTTCCATTAGTTCTCAGACCCTTAGATCTTACAAGTCCATCCTCCTTTCTCTCTTTCCAATGCTATTCTGTGGAGACTTCCTAATTTGTGGAATAGTTTATTCTTCATCCTTCTAACTGGTCTCTGTCTCCAGTCTCAACTCCCTCCAGTCATTCTCAGCTCTCTGCCCTTTAAACATTAATTAAGCACTAAGGGTAGTGCCTTGGGCCAGTTATGGGGAATCCAAGATCAGTTAGAAACATGTTCTGCCATCAGGGAGACCATAGCTGGAGGTGGAGTTGAGGGAAGGGCTGACCAGTTTGGCAAATAAAAATAGGACATCCAGTTAAACTGGAATTTCAGATGAGCAATACTTTTTTTTTTTTTTAAGTAAGTATGTCTTATGCTACAGTCCACGGGGTCGCAAAGAGTCGGACATGACTGAGCGACTTTACTTCACTACTTCACTTCATGTCTTATGCAATAATTAGGACACACTTATACAGAAAAAATGTTGTTTAGGTACTTCCCTGGTGGTCCAGTGGCTAAGAATCCACACTCCCATTGCAGAGGGCCAAAGTTCAATCCCTAGTCAGGGCACTAGATCTCACATGAGATCTCCCAAAGAGTTTGAATGCTGCAACTAAAGATCCCACGTGCTGCAAGGAAGACTGAAGATCCTGTGTGCTGCAACTAAGACCCAGCACAGCCAAATACACAAATAAATATATTTTTAAATGTTTATCTGCTATTCAAATTGAAGTGGGTGCCCCCTTTTTTTTCCTGGCAACCCTAGATGGGGGTAAACAAATGAGCAGAAAACGCAATCAACCATCCTAAGTCCCCCAAAAGAAGTATGATTAGGGTACAGTAATGTATGTCAGGGTTTGGGAGGATTCTATACTCACAAAGGAAGAGGAATCATTTCTACCTAGATGGACAGGGAAGAGCCAGGAAAGTCTTTGTGAAGGAGGTGGCTTTTGAACTGGGCCTTGAAAAATGAAATATTTGCCTTCATTGCCTCTCAGCTCTAAATTCTCCCTCTTTACCAGCCATGCCCTCTCCAGCAAGGTCTGGGGCTCAGCCTTGGGCAGGAGTGGGGCAGGGGGGTGAGGGCCTCTTCCTTGGGCTATCTCAGCCCTAGGACTCAGCTACTACTATATTTTTCAGAGTTATCGTCTCTTCTTACTGGCCAGTCCCTCATTCCTTCAAAATGAGGGATATAAAATATAAACTTTTTATATTAAACTGTTTCTGTATGCTTACTGCGTGGTTTCTCCTGACTGGCCCCAGCCTGACACACAGCCTTCTCAGCAGAGGCAGCTGCATGAACAAAGTCAGGGAAGCATGGAACAGCCTGAAGAGCCAGGGATTTCATGTAGAATTGGGGGAGGGTCCTCATCAAGCCACAAGTCAAGAGAGATCATAACGGTCCTTGAGTGCTATACCAAGGAGCCTGGACTTTATACTAAGTGGAACTGCTGAGGGTTTTAGGTGGAACCTAAAACATTGTCTAGAGACATGTTTCAGATAGATGACTGGCCACTGTGTCTAGTTTGGACTGGAAGGGGCAAGGCAGGGGACACCAGTTAGAGCTGCTGCAGTTAGGGCTATTCAGACAACAAATGCTGGCACCGTGATCTAGGGCAGAACAGTGTGGAAGGACAGCGAGACGTGAGGTACAATCCACGGGACTTGGTGATGAACTGATTGTGAGGACCTGATGGAAGGGAGAGTTTTCAGGAGTCTGGCTTGGGCGACCAGTAAGAAATTTAGGGGATGTCATATTTTTAGCCCATGATGGGGGTAAGGTGTGGGGGAAGTCATGTTTGATTTTGTACCTGTTCAATTTGACGTGCCCGTGACAGTTTCAGAAGGCAAGGAGGCTGGCAGTGGCTGGGTCTGAGGGTCAGGACCGTCTGGGCCAGAGAGATCTAAGAGTCATAAATCAAAGACAGGGAGGTGGTGAGCAGCAGAGGCTAAGGCTTGGAGACCCAGCAGTTTAGGAACAGGGAGAGGAGAAGGGACAAGGCTGTGAAGGAGACCAAAAGGATGTGACCAGAGTGGTGGGGAAAAACAAAGCAGAACAAAGGGAAGGAGCAGTCGAAGGGGCCAAATGCAGCAGAAATATCAAGTCACATAAGGACTGAAACTGTCCACTGGGTTCTCTGGCCACAAGGTGGCCTAGGGACTCAGGCTAAACTTCTTGCTGAAAACAACTAAAAATACTTAGACAAAACATATACTTTTAAAAATTAATGCATCCGTGAGCTGGCATACAAAGAAGAAATATTCAGGCCAAAATAAACAAATACAGGAAACTACAAAGGTAAACAAAGTTCAGTAGCTGGTATTCACATTGAGGGCATTTTCTTTACCTGGGGAACCTGGGCATTGGTTTGCAAGGGCTCCCTTGCAAACAGCTTATGGGGGCAGAGGGAGTCTACCTGGAACATTCTCAATAAGGCCAGAACCCCAAAGGACTATGCCCACACCTAGAGGTGAACCGGAAATAAACCTTCCCTCCTTTCCCTAACCTCTTTCCCTCAAACCAGGGGACTACAAGAAAATAAACTTCCTTAGTGCAATTAACCTTAGTGCTAAGTGGAAGGGGAGAAACCTCCCCTGAGAATTCTTAACTATAGGTGGGGCCCTCATTTGATTTTGCAGACCAAAATTCACACTGTTTTAGGAGGCTGAAAAACTTCAAACTGATTAATCTGTCATGGACATGGATTGCTAGTGGTTCCAGGTGACCAACAGAAGCTCTGTCTCCTCCTCTCCTGGGCTCTGGAGCGCTCTCCTGAATTTGGGAACCCCTCCCAGGGTTGTCGGGGCTTCCCAGTGACTCAGTGGTCTAGTTCAGGTGGCAAAGAATCTGCCTGCAAAGCAGGAGACCCATGTTCAATCCCTGAGTCGGGAAGATCCCCTGGAGAAGGAAATGGCTGCCCACTCCAGTATTCTTGCCTGAGAAATCCCATTGACAGGGGAGCCAGGTGGGCTACAGTCCATGGGGTTGCAAAAGAGTCTGGCATGACTCAGTGACTAAACAACAACAACAACCCAGGATTGTCACAGGTTCTGGCCCCTAAACGTTCTATTCTTTTTTAAAAAAACAATTTTAATTATTTAAAAATTTTATCTATTTTTGGCTGTGCTGGGTCTTTGTTGCCTTTGGGAAGACTTTCTCTAGATGCAGCAAGCAGGGGCTACTCTTTGTTGCAGTGCTTGGGCTTTTCATTGCAATGGTTTCTCTTGTTGCAGAGCATGGGTTCTAGGTGCACAGCTTTCAGTGTTGCAGCATGTGGACTTGAGAGCTCAGGCTCAGCAGTTGTGGTGCACACGCTTAGTAATTGCTCCATGGCATGTGGGATCTTCCAGATCAGGGATCAAACCTGTGTCCCCTGCATTGGAGGTGGATTCTTAGCCACTGGACCACCAGGGAAGCCCCCTCCTTTTTTTTTAGAATGAGGTGGACAGATTTTGAACACAGAATTTGTGGTCTTAACCCTCCCTCCGAGGGCAATGGCACCCCACTCCAGTGCTCTTGCCTGGAGGATCCCATGGATGGAGGAGCCTGGTGGGCTGCAGTCCATGGGGTCGCTAAGAGTCGGACACGACTGAGCGACTTCACTTTCACTTTTCCCTTTCATGCACTGGAGAAGGAAATGGCAACCCACTCCAGTATTCTTGCCTGGAGAATCCCAGGGACGGCGGAGCTTGGTGGGCTGCCGTCTATGGGGTCGCACGGAGTCGGACACGACTGAAGCGACTTAGCAGCAGCAACCCTCCCTCCATTCCTCCACCTTCCATGGTAGTATTTTAGTGTCAGGGCCAAGACATTTCACACCCCTATGCACAGACCTGTAATCAGTACTTTATTGTGGCTTCCTGTTTCCTCATTCCAAATCCCCCTTTCCTCCTTCAATGTATTATACTGTTGCAGGAAGGGGGACTCCCTCCCAGGGCCCAAAATGGGGATCTTGTCTAACACTAGGAAATGAATGGTCCTACGAGACACATGTGCTGACAAAGCAAGAGACTTTACTGGGAAGGGGCACCCGGGCGGAGAGCAGTAGAGTAAGGGAACCCAGGAGAACAGCTCTGCCTCAGGGCTGGCAGTCTTGGTTTTATGGTGATGGGATTAACTTTCTTCATTGTCTTTGGCCAATCACTCCGACTCAGGGTCCTTCCTGGTGGCACACACATTACTTAGCCAAGATGGATGGCAGCGAGAAGGATTCAGGGAGGTGGTAGGACCTGTGGAGTCTCCTTTTGACCTTTTCTGAATTTTCCTGGCTGGTGGTGGCAGCTTGTTAGTTTCAAGTTCCTTACAAGGACCTTGTGTGGTAAAATAACTCATGCAAATAGTTACTATGGTGCCTGGCCAGGGTGGGCAGTTTCAGTGTTTCCCCTAACAATACTACAGGCAGATTTTTCTAAAATGCAAATTCAATCATCAATGCCCACTTGAACCTTCATCATGGTTTTATATTGCACTTAGGATAAAGTCTCAGTTTGTCTTTCCAATGTCTTCGCCTTCCTCATCCCCTCCCCCTTCCTCACCCTAACAGATAACCCCCTTAAAGTGAACACAACTTACTGACTGTACTTCAAACATTTTCTCGATAAAGATTTGTTGAATGACTAGGTTCCCACTGGACTCTGCCTACCAGATAATCAAGCCTCCTCCTGGTTCTTCAAGCTCAGATCAAGTTTCTCCTCCTCAGGGAAGCCTTCATCCACTTTCTCACGCCTCAGTGGCTATAGCCAATGCTAGCTTCCTCCACTGAACAGAAGTACAGAAGTCCTTTCCTTTTTTTTTTTTTCCACTTGGGGTAGAGACTGCAGGGAGCTTGGGCCAACCAGACCTGTGGCTGATCTCTGCTACCCTAGCTGTGTGTCCAGCGAAAAGATAAGCTCAACTTTCCCCAACTCCGGCTTCCTCATCTGAAAATAGTGAATGAAAATACCCACCACAGAGTTGCTGCGAGAATCGGACTTCAGTTATGCAATGTACTGTTCCTTGCACTTAAATATGAGCTATTTTAATTACTCATAAAGACAAGTTGCTTCTGAGAACCTAATGAAATTCTCCAAGCACTGTCCATGGTAAGTAGTTTCCCGCTTGCTCACTGGGTGGCCCTGAGAGCCATCCTTTTTTATTCCTGAGGCGCGCCAAGCCCCCTTCCTCCTTAGAGCGGTGCGGACGCGTTCTCCTCAAGACAGTACCCTTTCCGGGCCCGAGGTCTTGCCGCCAGCGGAGCACCAGATTAACCTGTGTCCCCCCACCCCCTCAGTTCCCTCCCAAACACACACTTTAACCTCCAGCCTGGCTTCCCAGCTCTATCCCACCGGCCCCTAGACTCACGTCCTCTTAGGAAGCTGCCCCGCAGCGCCTCTCGCCGGTCGAACTTGGCCGCAATAGGCCTGAGGCTGCCGGGGCTCGGCGGATCCCCAGCCCACGTGCTCCCGGCCTCCGCCGCAAGGCACCGCCTTCCCGCTGGGCGCCATGCGGACTACATTTCCCAGGGTGCGCAGCGGCGGGGCCTTGGTTCGGGTGGTGGGGAGCGGGGGGGGGCCTCAAGCGGCGCGCCGCTCGGCGGCCTGCTCAGGTGCGCGCGGGCAGGCGCGAGGATAAGAGAGGGGACCCGGAATAAGTTTCCACGCAGTTCCGCCGGGCCGTGTGGGGCTGTGCCGGCCGGGAGGGCCAGGGCAGGCGCGGGTCCGCGGGGGACGGCTTCTGAGTCGGCGGTGCCGCGGACAGGCGCTCGGGGCAGCCCGTGCCTCGCTGAGGTCCCCGCCCCGTCCCGGCCGGGCCGGCTCGCCTGTCAGTCACTGGGGCGGAGGCAGCGACGGTAGCAGGGCCAGAGACGGAGGGTGAGAAGAGCGCGGGCCTGGCCGAGCCGAGGGGACCTGCCACAACCCCTTAACTCCACGGACTCTTCGCCCGAGACTTGCGAAGCTGTACCCCTGCGCTTCTTTGGACGCTTCCGTAACCGGCGAAGGGCTCTCTCCCCCGTAACCTCCCACTCCCGTGACCTCCTCCTAGAACCCGAGAGCTCACTCAGACTAGGGTGTTGTGGTACAGGCCATCGACCCTGTGACCCCTTGGTTTTCCCCAGGCCTCCCTTCCCTATGACTCCCTGCTCATAGATTCTGGGGACAGAACCCTGATCTACCATCAGGACCCCCGCCTGCAAACTCCTCACTGACGGCTTTCTCCTAGGAGTTCCCCTCAGTGGGTCTCCTCCTAAGAGCACCCCTTTTGGCCTCTGGCTAGCCCCCCCACCCTCAACTGAGGTGGGCGGCCTTGGCAGCCATGCTTGCCCTGGGACCCCTGTCATCCCACCACTTCCTGGGCACCCAAGCCGGAGTCTAGCAGGGGTCCAGCAGCCGAGAGGCTGGGGCAGGAGACAGGTCACAGTCCACCTCCCTGCTGTGGAGGGAGCAAAGATGGAGCGGCGGGAGGAGCAGCCGGGGGCTGCAGGGGCTGGAGCAGCACCAGCCTTGGACTTCACGGTGGAGAACGTGGAGAAGGTATGAGGGCCCTGGGGAGGGGCACTCCCGTGACAGAGCAGAAGTTCTGGGGACTGACACTAATGCCAGGGCCCAGGTCTGGGCTGGGTGCCCGTTGGGATGGTGCCTCCAGAGCACCTGGCATTTGCTGTCTCTCAGGGCCAACCAACAGCAGTGCAATGGTGTCTTAGGCTATTTTTGGCCTTCCATAGACACGGGTCCTCTCTGGACACTCTAGGGTCTTGGGATGGTCCTTCCAGGGTCCTGATGGTTTAGACCCCCCCCCCCCCAGCCAGACTGGCTACTCTCCAGCTCCATGGGAAATGCATGAGCAATGCAGTAAGAAGCCAGGAACGGGGGAGACCTGCAGCTCAATCCCCAGAAACCAGAGTGATGCTGAGCAATCCTGGCCCTGTTTTGTGGAGCAGGGGCTCAGAAAATAGTCTGAAACTAAAACAACCTGGGTTGTGTTTTCACTCTTCCTTGGAGAAGGGTCCTTCGGTTATTGGATAGAGGCCAGACCACTCCCGGGCAGGCGGAAGTAGGGCTGGCCCTTTGGTTTTGTGCTGGATCCAAGGGGTCTGGTCCTGCTGGAAGCTTCAGGATCCTTCCCTACTCACCTGCCCACATGGCTTCCTGCCATGGCACTCTCAGGCTCCCCCACTGCTCAGTCTGTCTTTTTCAAACTGCTTCTCTATTTCTTTGCTGGGTTCTGCCCCCTGAGGCTGGGAATGTAGACATGCTTTCCACCCTGGGATGGATGGGGGAGACGGGGCTACCGTGGTGGAAAACGGAATGGTTGCAGATACTCATTTGTTATTCTTGAGCCCTGTTTACCATACCCAGTGGTAAGGATGCATCTTTCTGCTTCTGTTTTCTGCCTGCCTCAGCATCCCAAGGGTCCAGACAAGGGACAGTGGCCGTAACTGGCTGTCATGGGTACAGATAGGGCTCAAACTACTTGGATGGAGCCTGCTTAGGGGGTGAGAGTCCTGGCCTCACTCATCCACCACTTGGAGCTGGGCAGTGTTGGCATGGTGGCGCACTGTTCCATGTGTCTCCAGGGAAATAAACCACTGTTTTCCTACTGTGTGAAGTCCTAATGGAATTGGGACCCTGGGGATTTAGCTAGTTGAGAGCTCCAGGCTAGGCATTTGCCAGGGCTGCAGGCCAAGACTTCTCTGGACCAGCTTTTTGGACCCTCTTGTGTGCTCTCTGAGGAGTGTTCTCACCCTCCCTTCCAGTTTGTCTGTGCCCTAGGGCTGCCTGGCAAAGTCTTAGTCCTGCTCACATTTCACAATGGCTTTGGTGCCAGCATCTGGAGTGACCTAGGGATGATCCTGGGGGAACTAAATGGAGCTGTTGGAGTAGATGAGAGCAGCTGTGCCTGGGAGGGTTGGAGGTGGGGGGTGGCTCAGGCTGTTCCATGCTCTTCTCAGGCTTAGCTTCTTCCTTATGGAGCCGCTCCTTCCACCTGGGCCTTGCCCTTTACCTCAGGTACTTTTCTTTTGGGGAACTTGGCCTCCTCTTTTGCTGCTTCCCTGCAGAAGTTCACGCTCCCAACCCCTAAGGTTTTGCTATAAAGAGAAGAGGCTATGGTGGAGTGTGGGCAAGTTCAGGCTCTCAAGATACCGGCCGGATCCCAGGTCCATGAAGCACTGCTGAGCCTGAGCTCTCCCTTCCCACTCAGCCCCCTGGTCAGAAAGAGAGGACAGTTTTGCAGGACCAAGTCATGGCCTATGTTCTGGGCTCTGGTAGGATCCAAAGTGGCCAGCACCTGCTCAGTCTTGTGCTGTCCTGCAGGCGCTGCACCAGCTCTACTATGACCCCAACATTGAGAACAAGAACCTGGCTCAAAAGTGGCTGATGCAGGCCCAGGTGTCCCCACAGGCCTGGCACTTCAGCTGGCAGCTCCTGCAGCCGGACAAGGTGCCTGAGATCCAGTACTTTGGGGCCAGCGCCCTACACATCAAGATCTCTCGCTACTGGAGTGACATCCCTACTGACCAGTATGAGAGCCTAAAGGCACAGCTCTTCACCCAAATCACCCGCTTTGCCAGTGGCTCCAAGATTGTGCTGACTCGGCTGTGCGTGGCGCTGGCCTCGCTGGCTCTCAGCATGATGCCCGACACTTGGCCATGTGCTGTGGCAGATATGGTACGGCTGTTCCAGGCCGAGGACTCACCGGTGGATAGCCAGGGCCGCTGCCTGGCCCTGCTGGAGCTGCTGACAGTGCTGCCCGAGGAGTTCCAGACCAGCCGCCTGCCCCAGTATCGCAAAAGCCTTGTGCGGACGAGCCTGGCAGTGGAGTGTGGGGCTGTCTTCCCGCTGCTGGAGCAGCTGCTGCAGCAGCCCAGCTCACCCAGCTGTGTGCGTCAGAAGGTGCTCAAGTGTTTTTCCAGCTGGGTGCAGCTGGAGGTACCGCTGCAAGACTGCGAGGCGCTCATTCAGGCTGCCTTCGCTGCTCTGCAGGACTCAGAGCTCTTTGACAGCAGTGTGGAGGCCATTGTCAATGCCATCTCACAGCCTGATGCCCAGAGGTGAGCCGGTCCCAACCTTCCCGGAGATGGACAGCCTGCTTGGCCAGCCACACATCCATCCATCCATCTGTTAAGTAAACACTAACTGAGTACCTACTACATGCCTGGCCCTATGCTGAATATACAGCAAGGAACCAAACAAGACATGGTCCATGTCCTTGTGGTTCAGAGAGGGAGACAGACGTTAGACAACAAACCATCCAACGAATTATTCAATGAAAATATTTGACTCTCCCTTCTCGTTTTCTCAGTCAGTCACCAAGTCCTGGCTGCTCTGCTCCTGACTATGCTGCATATCTTTTCCATTTCCACTGCCCCTACCCTAGTGTAAGATGTCCTCATCTCTCTCCCCAGATTACTGAGGGGCTTCCTCACCAGTCCCCTTGTTTTCACACTTGTACCTTTCATTGCCCACCCAGCACCCAGAGAAATCTTTTTAAAAATGAGGGTCTAATCTTTCCGTTCTGCTCAGAAATCCCCAGTGGCTCCACACTACTCATAGGATAAAGTTCAGAATTCTCAATGCGATTCACGAGGGCGAAGCACAGCATGGCATCCCCAGCCTCGTCTCGAGCCATGCTACTTCCTTTCTTCACTCTGACACAAATTTTCAGTTTCTTGAGTGTCCCAGGCTCCTTCCAGCCTCCAAACCATCATATGTACTTGTCATATCATCGTTGCCTGATCTGAAACTTCGCTTCCTTGGGAAAGTCCTCATGATTTTTAAGACTTAGTTTGGTCTTCTCTATTATTTTATCTCAGCACTCCCAGTGTTTTTCCTTCTTAGCCTGTAACACAGTTTCATTATAAATTAATGTATGTCTCCCCATTAGTCTCTCAGCAGTGTGAGGACAGGCTCTCTTGTCATTTTATTTTGTCACATTGTGCCTGGCAGCACTTGATAGCATTCATTATTTTTTAAACAGAGGAAAAGTAGGAGTTGTCTACTTGGTAAGGGTCAGGGATGGGAGAGGGTGGAATGGGAGCGAGTGTTCCAGGCTTTGGGAGATACAGCAGGTGCAAAGGCTTGTGGTGGGCAGCACCACCATACACTCAAGGATCCAAAACGAGGTGAGTGTAATGAGATGTTTCCTCAGGAAGTGTTGCTTGAGAATCTGTTCATGTGTGGGGGTCTAGGCTGACCACAGGGAGCCTAAAGATGGATGGGTTGATTTCTGCAAGTCAAGAGCTCAGAATCCAGGAGACACATGGATGGGCAAGTACGCCTATGTGATGAGTGCTCTAATGGAGGGAGCAGGTGGCTGTCAGAACTAAGAGGAGGCATTTAACCCAGTGTGAGGATATGAAGGGCTTCTCAGAGGAGGTGCCAACTGAACTGTGCTTTGAAGGCTGTGTAAGAGTTAGCCAGATGGAGGTGATGGATATGGGGAGGATGTTTCAGACTGACAGAAGAGCCCAAGCAAGGAAAGGGTGTGAGAGAGCCTTGTGAGTGGGTATGATTAAATAGCAAAGTGTAAGGGCCAATGGTAGGAGATCTAGACCCAGATCATCAAGACCTTGTTGACCAGGTTTAAGATTTTGGTCTTTGTGCTGAAGAGGATGTAATAAGAGAAAATGGTGTGATGAGATTTTTGGTATAAGTTGGATTGGCTGGGGAAAGCCTGGAAGCCTGATAATTCACTTTTCAGAGAAAAGGCTTTGAGAATGCTCAACAGAGCCAGAGGGGGAAATACCATCGAAAGGGATGGCCTGGGGAAGTGGTTGATGGCTCTAGCCTTGGCATTAGTCATGTTTGAGTTTGAATCCCAGATGATTCACTTCCTAGATCTGAGACCTTGGATAAACCACTTTTAAGCCTCAGTTTCTGTTATCAGTAAAATGGATCATTATACAGAGTTTAAATAGAATAATGTACCCAGGGCCTGACCCTGGTATTCTGGGAATATTTTGATATGAAGATTCATTAAGAGAATGTTTGTGAGAGCTTTAGCATGGTTCCTTGACATCGCATTCAAATGGCGGTTACTAGTATTTGGTATCATGATTGCTTTGGCAGTTAGTATGAGCCCTTTCCCATGGCTTTTCAGCTTTTCCAGCTTAAGGTGGGTACCAAGTCCTAGGTCAAGGCCTTTCTTGGCTGGCTAGGCTCAGACAATTGGTGGCTAAGGGGAATTGGCAGGGCCAGTGGGTGGGTGATGTGAGGTGTCCTTGGATACACCCAGGTTTACCTGCCTAGCCAGTCTCGAGGGCTTCGGCAGGTAATTGATGCCTCTGCTCCTCTGAACGAATGAGCAAGCAAGGAACCAGTAAGGGAACCTATAGCCTCCTGAACGCCCATTGGCTGCAGCCCCCTCGGTTGCTTAGCAACTCTCCCCATTTTCTCAGCTCTGCTCCCAGAGCTCTAATTGCAGGTCTGGGCTGAGCTCAGTGTGAGTGGCAGCCAAGGAGTCCCAGCAGCTCTGCCCCGGCGGCTCAAGCTGACCAACAGGAGCCAGGCCTTTTGAACCCAGGTTCAGCTGTGGTGTTTAGACATCCTCTCTATCTCCCTCCCCAAAACCTAGAAGCCTCGAGTCCTCAGGTGCATTCTGTTTGCTCACAGGTCTCAGGGACAGGTGTCCGGGTGGTAGGAAATCTATGCAAGAGTTTCTCCTATGGGTAGACAGCATCCTGCCTGGAGTCAGTGTTTGGGCCTTGCTCTGTCTAGTCCATTTCCTAACTTTGGCTTGAGAAAGTCACCTTTAGTGGCTTTGACTTCTGGGTCATCCAGCCACTCCCCAGGTGTCCTGACGTTGGCTCTCTCCTTGGCTGAGCTTGCACTCAAGTCACCATTTTCCCACCCCATCCACAGCTGCTGCTGTTTGCCTGGCTCTCCCTCCTTTGAAAAAAATTTTTTCCTGAGATTTGTTTTTAATCCTGGGAAACCTTTTCGCTGGGGGGCTGGAGAAGGGAAAAAAGATGAATTAGACAGGTTCATGAGCGCTCGCATCAGTTAGAATTTGAGATATGTGCTGAGATCTGCATAGATCCTTTGAGGAAATTCAGGTTGGGCCCTGAAACAGAAGCAAATCTATAGCTGTGCACAGGACTGTCTTAACCTGGAATCTGTCACTGTTTGCTCTGTGACCTTGAGTAATGCTCTGAGCTCTACTGGGCTATATTGTCCTTGATTTATTCTGTTATGAGGCAGAGATGAGACAAATTAAGAACTTTGATTACCTACTGTGTACATGAATGTTGAAGATGTGAGGGAAACTTGGAATTCAGTGAGGATGCTGTGGGGGTAGGTCACTACCTCCTGCTGCCATCTCAGCTACTGGGCAGCTCATGGGCCATGGCCTTGGCCCTTCCCCTACTCATTGTGCCAGAGTCTGGCCTGAAGGTGCCCATTGTCTTGTGGTGCAGCCTGTGTCAGGGCCATGAGACAAGCCATCCCTGCTGTCTCCAGGCCACACCCTCTGGAGCTGTCTCTCGACTGTGGGTAATCTGGTATGAACGTCTTGTCCCGCCAGAACTGGGATGTGGAGGCCAGCATCCTGGACTGGTTGCCTCTTGTCCTTCTCATCCTTTGCCTAAGGTTACCTTGCCAGGGCTATCTCCTAGCAAGCTGCTTGGGGCAAGTCCAGATAGAATTCCTTCAGGATCTTCAGTACCACCTCCCCTCCATAGATTGCTATGGTGACACTATGATTGGCAGTAGAGGGATCCCCCCTGAGAGTATCACTTCCTCTGCTTAGTCTTGTCTCCACAGAGCAGGCAGCTGGGGATGGAGCTAGCCTTCTCTCAGTCTCCTTCGTATACTTTGCTTCCTCTGCTCCTTCCTTAGGGATCACTGTGCTTCAGTGCTGTGGCTCAGACCCTCTTTTCTCATTCAGCACTTATGCATGCATACATGCCAAGTCACTTCAGTCATGTCTGACTCTTTGCGATCCTATGGACCGTAGCCCACCAGGCTCCTCTGTCCGTGGGATTCTCCAGGCAAGAATACTGGAGTGGGTTGCCATGCCCTCCTCCCATTTGACACTTAATTCTTGGTCACTTTCCATCTATTCCCATAGCTGTTTGCTGATGATTCCAGAATCTATGTCTCTTGCTCTAACCTCTCCACTGGGCTTCGGGTTTTTATATCCAGTTCTCTCTGGACACTTCTACCTGCCTATTTCCCTGGGTACCTCTGATTCAATATGCCTAACATTGAACTTCACACCTTCTGGCCTGCCGTTAAATTTATTACTGTCCCCATCCATCCTCTCCTCCAGGTCTCAGTAAGTATTTCCACCAGGGAGAGTTGCTCTTGACTCTTAGCCATCCTCCTATCCCTGTTTTGTCTCTGAGTTCCCTCTGAGTTCATTCCCTCCCTTACTGCCAAGAGATTCCTTAGGAGTTAGGATTTGGTGGCAGGGGGTGGAGTGGAGGGTGGGGGTTGATGCTCTCAGGAGCTGTTGCTGTCTCCTGAAGTCTTCAACATGACTCTTCAGCATGTGTTACCTCCTCTGTCTTCTATCCTCATTCAATCTCCCCTGATACTGATGGTATTAGTTTCCTACAGCTGCCATGATGAGGTACCACACCCTGGCACATGTGACAGAGATTTATTGTCTCACAGTTGTGGAGCCTGGAGGTCTGAAATCAAGGTCTCAGCTCCCTCTGAAACCTGTAGGAGCACCCTTCCTTGCTGCCTCCCAGCTTCTGGCGCTTTGCTGGCAGTCTTTGGTGTTCTCTCGGCTTGCTGCATAACTCCAGCCTCTCCCTTTGTTGTCACATGTCATCCTCCCTGTAGGTCTCTGTCTTCACATGAATGTCTTCTTTTAAGAACATCAGTCATACTGTATTAGGGCCACCCCCTACTCTCTGATCTAATCTGCAGTGACCCTATTTCCAAATCAGGTCACATTCTGAGCTGCTAAGGTTAGGGCTTCAACACATCTTTTTTGGGGAAACATAATTCAATCCATGGCTGTCTTATTCTCTGGCCCCCCAAAATTTATTTGTTCTCCCCACATGCAAAACACATTCACCTCATTCTAACGCCCTAGATGTATTAAGACATTCAGGCATCAACTCTAAGTCCAACTGGAGGACACAGGTCCAGCCACACTTACCTTTTTGTATATCCTTTCCAGAGTTCTCCTGGAGGTCTCTGACCTAAAGTTATTCTCAAATTGGGCAATGTCAAACCTGCCACATAGGCCTAGCCCCTGACCTCTTTCTTGCTTTGGGTTTGATGTGGAAAGTGGGGCTTTGATGGACAACAGAGAGATTGTGCCTTTCTCCCAAAGCTGATGGGGGATGGGCAGGCGGTTCTGATGCGTCTCCTTACCTTCTGCCTCCAGGTACGTGAACACACTCCTAAAACTCATCCCACTGGTTCTGGGACTGCAGGATCAGCTGCGACAGGCAGTACAGAATGGGGACATGGAGACCTCCCATGGCATCTGTCGCATTGCTGTGGCTCTGGGCGAGAACCACTCCCGGTGAGAAGAGGGGCAACTGCAGGTAGGATAGCAGGACCCTCAAAGAAGTAAGGGAGGTAGAAGGACCTCCCCATGTCTTCTCCCTCCCAGGGCCTTGCTGGACCAAGTGGAGCACTGGCAGAGCTTCCTGGCCCTTGTCAACATGATCATGTTCTGTACGGGCATTCCTGGCCACTTTCCTGTCAATGAGACCACCAGCTCCCTGACCCTCACCTTCTGGTACACACTGCAGGTGTGTCACGTGACCTTCAGTGGCCCTGGGCCGTGATAGAAGAAGGGGGATCATGGCATCTGTGGCTAACTCTCCTCCCTGGTTCTCTCAGGATGACATTCTGTCCTTTGAGGCAGAGAAACAGGCTGTGTACCAGCAGGTGTACCGGCCAGTCTACTTCCAGCTGGTGGATGTGCTTCTGCATAAGGCCCAGTTCCCTTCTGATGAAGAATATGGATTCTGGTCCTCAGATGAGAAGGAGCAGTTCCGAATTTACAGGTGATGGTAGCAGGCCAATCCTAGCTCTAAAGGGAGTCCTGAGATAATGAAGGCAGTGAGGGAAGAGGCCCAAGGTCAGGCTCCCTGAATCCTTGTCCTCCCTTCTCTGTTCTCTAGGCACTTTGGCAGGGCTGTAAGGGAATTGGGGTGGGCTCCTGTGCTTGGGGGAGGCATCCAGGCATTGTATAAGGCTTTCATCTGCTTCTTAGGGTGGACATCTCAGACACGCTCATGTATGTCTATGAGATGCTGGGAGCCGAGCTCCTTAGCAACCTCTATGACAAGCTGGGCCGTTTGCTCACCAGCTCAGAGGAACCCTACTCCTGGCAGGTACATCCCCAGCCTGATTCCCTCAGCCCTCCCAGATCTGTCACATCCTCCTCCTCAGCCAAGCCAGTGGCATCCTCTTTCCCCAGCACACAGAGGCCCTGCTCTATGGCTTCCAATCCATCGCAGAGACCATCGATGTCAACTACTCCGATGTGGTGCCTGGGCTCATTGGCCTCATCCCACGGATCAGCATCAGCAACGTGCAGCTGGCGGACACTGTTATGTTCACCATTGGTGAGACCTGGCCCACACCCATGAGCACATCCCCAGAGCCATAGCATACATCCCCAGCCCACCTGCTGGGTCCTATCCAATGGGAGACATAAGTGCCCACACACACAATCAGAAACTGCAACCAGTTGACTGTCCTGGCATGTCTAGGGATCCTTGCTACAGTGCACTGAGCTGCAGTTCAGTGAGGCTAGTTCATTACAGTGGCGCTGGGCCTCTACCAAGTAACTCCTTCCCACTTATCAGCTGTCAGATCATGTTTGAGCCCATACGTGTGTATTTGCCAATTCCGTGCTCTGAACACACAGCGCTCTCTCTGTTGAGGGGCTGCAGCTCCACCCTGCCAGGAGATCTGCCTGCCTTGCAGGGACCTGGCACACAGCCAGCCTGGCCTGCCTCAGATGTCTTCTCTTCTTCCCCCAGGAGCTCTGTCTGAGTGGCTGGCTGACCATCCCGTCATGATCAACAGCGTTCTACCCCTTGTGCTGCATGCCTTAGGCAATCCCGAGCTCTCTATCTCTTCTGTGTCCACCCTCAAGAAGATCTGCCGAGAGTGCAAGTACGACCTGCCGCCCTACGCTGCCAACATCGTGGCTGTCTCCCAGGTATCCCAGGGCCCTTGGTGCAGCTGGGCCTCAGGGCACAGTCTGCCCTGCACTGACACCACATTCCTTCTCTTTATCCCTAGGATGTGCTGATGAAACAGATCCATAAGGTGAGTTCATAAGTTTCTAGGGGGCTCGGCTCTGAGGTATTGGGGGATCTGAAGAAATCCCGTCTTCTGCCTTTGTGCCTTATTCTCTGTTCCTGGAACCTTCCCCAAGAGGTTCATTCTTCCCACCCACAACCAGGTGTGTCTGGGACTGACCCTCCATGTTCTGCCCCACAGACGAGCCAGTGCATGTGGCTGATGCAGGCACTGGGCTTCCTGCTGTCAGCCTTGCAAGTGGAGGAGATCCTTAAAAACCTGCACTCTCTCATCTCACCATATATCCAGCAGCTGGAGAAGCTGGCAGAAGAGATAGTGAGTGAACTGTTGCACGTGCGTGTGTGCGTATGTGTTGTATGTGGCCGCGAGCGGCAGTGGGTCTCTGGGGCTGCCCTTTGTGTGGGCTGTGGCTTAGCTGCTGAGGGGTGGGCTGGAGCTGGCAGTCAGGGCTGGGAGATGCAGAGCTTGGTTCCCTTCTCCCCATAGCCTAATCCTTCCAACAAGCTGGCCATTGTCCACATCTTGGGGCTTCTCTCCAACCTCTTCACCACACTGGACGTCAGTCATCATGAGGATGATCATGAAGGCCCTGAGCTCCGGAAGCTGCCAGTGCCACAGGGACCTAACCCCGTGGGTGATGTTGTCATTGCCACCGCCCCCCCCCCCAACCCTGTGGGAATGTCATAGTCACCCCTGAACTCTATGGGTAATATTGTCATTGTTTCCCTGGCCCCATGGGGCATGATGCATTTGGTTCTTTGACCCTGTGAATGACCCTCCCATTGCCCCCTTCTCTGTAGGGAGTGATGTCATTGTCTCACTCAGTCCTGTGGGTGATGTCTTTGTTCCTAGCCTAACTGGGGTGGTGTTACAGTGTTTCCTTCTCCCCATGGGGGACACTGACATTATACATCCTAAGTGATGTAATTATGATACCCTGTTTAACCCCCAGCTCTATGGGGCCTTCTACTTCAGCATTCACCATCCTCTACAGGCATTAAGGATGCTTACATACTCCACATGTAATAGTTCTTGCCTTTGAGTGGCTTTTAGTCTAGAGGAAATACATGTAAACAGATTGTCACAAAGCATTGTGATAAGTACTGTGGTAAGCTTGGCACAGGACGTTGGGGTGACTACTTATGAGCTGTTTAGTCTGGGACAAGCCTCAGCTGCCCATTCAAAACTATGAGCATCAGGATATCTGATGCTCATCTTATAGAACTATGCTGAACAGCAAGTATAGTCTTGATTAAAAGTACTTTGATACTGTACAACTCTGTACAGATGTGAGGGACTGCTTTAGTCATTGTTCCAAGTACCCCTCCAGTGTTTTCTCCTGGAGAAAAGGTAGCCACAGTATCCTGGTCCCTCTGCTCAACTCTCCACCCCAGTGTCAGTCACCCTTTTGGCTCCAGACCAAAAAGCCACTGTGCTCCCAAAGAACCCCTCCTTCTTCTATGGTAGTCATCATCCCTCCTTCCCTCACCTCCCAGGACCTCAGGCTGCTCTGCTCCACCATGAGCTGCCCGTATCTACACATCCTTTGGGGCTCTCTACCCTAAGCCTATCTGGGTGAGACAGCATCTCTGCTTCTTCAGGGGCTGGTCCATAGGCCTTTGGCACTAAAATGCTTTTACTGAGTAGAAGTAGATACGGAGTGACTTTTTAAAAAGATTACAAAGTTTTAATAGTCTTCTGAAGCTTGCCGTTTGAGGCTTCCTCTAAGATGATCCCTAGAATTCAAGCTATCTTTGATTCATAGGGGTTCAGCAAAGCACTCCTTCCCCGGGGTCCTGTGTACCAATTCTTCAGCGTGCAGTCTGGGGCCACAGGTTTGCAACTGGCCTACCTCCAACTACCAAGTAGTCCTTCTCGTGTGGGTGAGCGTGGCAGTGGGGGCCCCTCACTTCCTCCTGTGTCTTCAGGTGGTGGTGGTATTGCAGCAGGTCTTCCAGCTTATCCAGAAGGTGCTGAGCAAATGGCTGAATGATGCCCAGGTGGTAGAGGTGAGTGCTGACACTTGCCATCAGCCCCTATGGTGACACTGCTCAGAGATGGAGCTTCCACCACCTCAGCTTGCTATGATCTGGAGGAAGTGAAGGAGTTGAATCCTATCCCATAGATGCTCAGAATCTCTGGGGAAGAAACTTCCTGGTGTCACAAGAAGTGCTCCGCCCAAGGCTGTGATGCTGGGGCTGAGTGACAGTCAGGGATCCATTTTAGCATCCGACACCTGCCTTGGTCCCATCCAGTGCAGGAGTTTCTCGCTATTGTTGCTCCCTGAGAGGCCGTGGTGGAGATGTAAGGAGCAGGAGTTAAGTTAAAGAGTTCCATCCTCCGCCCCTCTGAGAAGGGCCTTTCAGCCTCTTGCCTTCTAGGGTGAGGGTCAGACTTGCCTACCTTCCAGGGTTCACAGAGCCAGGCAGGGCTGGTGGGTAAGGGCCCCTTTTTAGGCCTCCTCTGTGCAGGGCTTCTGTTCTATTGCAGCCAGTGGTGACCTGCTGATCAGGCCCCCTTTGCTTTCTTCCCAGGCGGTGTGCGCTATCTTTGAGAAGTCCGTTAAGACACTGCTGGATGACTTTGCCCCCATGGTGCCACAGCTGTGTGAGATGCTGGGGCGGATGTACAGCACCATCCCCCAGGCCTCCGCTCTTGACCTCACTCGACAGGTGGGCTTTCATCCCAGACAGAGACCTGACCCAGGGATTGGCGGGTGGGTGGAGTAGGGTGGATTGTTGCTCTGGCAGGAGTCCTCACCTGCATTCCAGGGATGCTGGCGTGTCCTGGTGGGCCAGGGCCTCTGCTGACCAGCATTCCCTGCTTTGTTGCAGCTGGTCCACATCTTTGCTCATGAGCCTGCCCACTTTCCCCCCATTGAGGCCCTCTTCCTGCTCGTCACCTCCGTCACACTCACCCTCTTCCAGCAAGGTAGGTCCTGACCAGGGTCTCTGCTGCTGCCGCCACTGCCACTGCCTCTGCTTCCCTGACTGGGGAGCCACAGCTGCCCACTCTATTCTCCTCTCTCCCCTGAGTTGCACATGGGTTTTGATGGGAAAGTAACGGGATCAAGCACAGCACAGTTGTCACCTTACAGATAGTTGACATCTTAGGTGGAAGTGGACAAGAGAGTGAATGATGTCTTCTCCTGGGCTCAGGGCCAGTCTGGATGTGGGGAAGGTGGGGCTGGAAGCTCTGAGGGACCTGGAGCACCAGGCTGGCTCCATTTCCTTTGGGATAAAATGAAAGGTGGCAAGAACATGGGCTTCGAAGTCAGCTACACCTAGATTCTAAGCTCATCACCACCAACTAGTTGTGTGACCTTGGGCAAGTCACATACCTTTTCAGAGCCTTTGTTTCCATATCTGTGAAATGGGGATGTCAGATACTTGCTAGGATTGTTGATAGGAATTAAAGTAGCATCTTTCGGGCCCTTGGCTTGGGGGTTTTGCACATGATGTACTCACAGAGTGCTGGTTCCTTTCCCTCCATTGAGACTCATTCCTTTCTAGGCCAGAAGCCTTTGGCTGTGATCTCAGCCCCCTAGTCACTACAGCCCTCTGCCTGAGAGAAGTTGGGAGTGGGGGCTCCAGGCTTCCCCTGCTGCCTAACCCAGGCTTCTCACTTGGAGAAGAAACAGCGTTGTTCCGTCAGCCTCCTGAGTTTTGCCTAGAGTCACGCTCACAGGCTTGAGGCTCACCAGGAGTCTAAGCTGGAGCCAGAGTGCTCTCTGCTTCTGTCCTCAGTATTTGGTCCCCTGATGCTGACCTCTGCTCTGGTGGACCATGGGTTGTTTCCAGAGTGGGGAGAAATCTGAGCCAGAAACCGAATGTGGTCCTCCTCAGCCTCACCTCTCCCCACCCTCCATGGCCACTGCTCCATCTGGATCGCCTCAGCAATCTTCTGACTGGTTTCCCTGGCATCTGCCCTTCTCCAACCTGTTCTGCACCCTGCAGCTGTAATATTTTTTATAAGACATAAATCTGAGCACTTTCCCTCCCTGGCTTAAAGCCCTTCCGTTGCTCCCTATCACCCTCAGGTTATGGTCCCACTGCCCCCCACCACGTGCCATAGACCTGCATACTTCTCAACGGTCATTCCTGAATGGCTCTGGCAGTTCAGCCACCCTGATATTTCCCCCATCATGTCCCTTTTGATCTCTGTGCCCTGCTCCTCTGCCTGGATTTCCCTATGCCCGTCACTGGGTGAGCTCTCTTTCCTCCATGCCTTACCCCTGCATCAGTCCTCGGAAGCTTCTCTGAGGCAGAGCTGGGTGCTTCTGACCTTGTGCCAGAACTGCATGGGCACGCGCCGCTGATACAGCATTGATCACACTCAGTAAGCAGCTTCCATGACAATCTCCCTCCCTGGACTAAGCTCCTCAAGGGCAGGCTTAGGTCTCTTCCTTCTGCATCCCTCAGAACAAGGCCAGCAGAGAGCAGACACCAGACACTGTTGAAGAAAGGAGGCAAGGTCTCCTTGCTTTTGGAGCCTTTCTTCCTCACTGTCCAGCCCACCTCTAGCAGGGCGGCTGCTGAACCTCAAACCTGCCATCTACAGGGACCCCAGGCTTGGGTACGTTGGGCCTCACTTTACAGGACTTGAGTAACTTAGGGGGCAGATGTGGAAGGGACAAGCTTTATCAAGGGCTCCTCACAGCCTGAAGGAAGTAGGGAAGAGATTATTATCGACTTGAGAGTCGGGGAAACTGAACGTGGATGGCTTGCACAAGATCACACAGCTGCTTAGTGGTATCACAGGCAGGGGTTCCCACAGTGTCTCCTCCTGAGAATGGAGCAGCCAGGCAGGAGCTCCAGGCCATGCCTCGTCCTTGCTGAAGGGGTCATCAGAACTGGAGGCAGGATAGTGTCCAACATCCTGCTTGTTGGGCTTGTTGGTTGTCTTACAGGACAGGATGCCCCCCCTCACCTGCTTCGCTGTCCCAGTCTTGCCATACCTTCCTCGGGCTCTGCCCTCCCACTGGACCATGGGGTGACACACTGACTGGTCTCCCTCTTTCTTTGTGCGTCCAGATGGTGGGAGGGGGTCGTCAGCCCTGAGCCTGCCTCTCTGCTGAGTCTGTGTCCATGCGGAGGGGCGTTGTGGGCGGGGCTCTCATTTTTGCCTCATCATGCAGCTCCTTCCCCTGGGCCTTTGGCTGGACAGCCCCACAGCATATCAGGCACTGCCGAACCCAAGAAGGAGTCTTCTGGATTAAGAGAACCCTGTAGATTCCTTTCTTTGGTTATACCAAGAGCCTTAAGGGCAAGGAAGGGAGTGGACACCTGCTGAGACCATGATGCCCAGAAGGGCTTTCAGCTAGGCCTCCCATAGCAGTACCAAGGACCAGTCTCCCACCAGCCCTGCCCTCCTCTTGATGATGAGTAATGGGGAGGTATGTGATCGGAAGCAGTGTAGGGCCACTGCAGTATGCCAGAAGCCACAACAAGAGTGTGGGGGCTGTTTCTCCAGCTACATGGTGGCCAGCATTGCTCAAGCACTGCAGGGTCCCTTAGGGACTGACCTGAGGAGGAGTGAGGAGTAGGTGGAAGGCCCCTTGGGAGGGAGCTGGGGCAGACCGTCCTTCACTTTGCCGTCTCTTTCTGTTGGGCTTCTCCCAGTTCATGGTTTTTGTATGTTTTGTTTCTTTATCTTGCTTCCTGCTGCTCATGTGCCCCCACGCTGTCTCCCTGCAGGCTCTCAGTCCCACATAACTATATGAGGTTGAGTTGCTGTTTGTATAATTTTTTCTTAAGTTCCATCTTTATTATATTTTAGGGCCCAGGGATCATCCTGATATTGTTGATTCATTTATGCAACTCCTGGCACAGGTGTGTTTTAGTTTTATTCATTCACGTTCTGTTCTCTCTCTTTCTCTTTCTCTTATGTTGAAATTCAATTTAAGCCTATTTTTAGCTTTCTGTTGACAAATTTTTTTTTCTGTTCAGTTGAATAGAGTTTCTTCATCTGTTTCCGTGGAAGTTGACAACCCAACATCCTCCTTTAGTGCCTCTTTGCCTCAACTAGCTCAGTCCTCCACAGAGACCAGGGAGAGGCTGATCCCAAAGGGAGGGAGCTGGGCTGGCCTGAGGGGTGGGTATGGGAGGGGGTGGTAACCGTGCCCAGCAGCTCCTGTGGGCCCGAAGTGACCAAAGAGCTCAGGGGCAGGACCGGAGTTGAAGGGCCTGGGGTTCATTGTCCCTGTGCTCCTGCGGGGAACTGCTTGCCTCAGTACCCCCAGCCTGCTCTTGAGAGGTAGGCTGGGAGGAGCTCCGAGGGAGGGGCCAAGCTGAATGTGCTGCAGTGGAGCCCAGAGCTGGGCTGTCGCTGGGCTACCGGACAGGTCCTGCTGCTGCTGGGAGGTGGGGTGCTGGCTCCATTGCGAGATGTGTTTGGTGTGTGTTTAAGTGTGTTGGAACTGACTCGTGTGTTTTGAGTCCGGTTTGGGCAGGGAACAGAAATCATGTGGCTGCTGTAAGTAGTATGTGTATTATTCTGAGTGTCAGAATAAATGTGTAGTTGTAGTGAGCCTGTGCACTGATGTGTGTTGTGTGCTGATGTGCGTTAGACATGGTTGGAGTTTGAGTGTCAGTGTATGTTGGAGGTGTGTGTGTTGGGCTGTGGGAGTGCGTGTTATGGAGGGTAGGAGTATACATGGTAGAGGTATGTCTGTATGAGGGGTTGTATATTTGGGAAGATACATGTGTCGGGCTGTGGGAATGTGGGGTTAGTATGTGTGTCAGGGAGTTCCTGTGAGTTGGGGGCTCCTATGGCTTGGGGTCCATGATGCGTTTCTTTGTTTAATCACTCCACAAATATTTTTTGAGTGTGTTATACGTGCTTGGTCATGTGGTAGGTGCTGAGAATGTAATGGTGAGCAAAAGCAGACACGGTTCTTACCCTCTTGGAACTTACAGCCTAGTAGAGGGGGTGTAGGAGGAGTGGGAATGGACAGTGTGCCCTGGGCCTGGGTGGACATGTGTGTGAGGGTGTATCTTTGGGGTGAGGACATTTGAGTGTGGGTGTGCGTGGGGAGAGTGCACGTGCTGGAGAATTGGGTTGGATGAGGGCATGGGTGTGTGGACATGGTTTGGGGATACAGGGTTGGGGGTGGGCTGTGAATGTGTAGCAAGAGTGTGTTGCAAATGGGGAGAGTGGTGTATATAAGGGATGTGATTGAGGTGTGCTAGAGGGTAAGTAGGGCATTTTAAGTGAGGGGGCATGTGGGGCTGTTTGTTCTTGAGTGAAAATGAGGGAGTGGAAGGTATATGAAGGCTGGAGGGTTAGGGGTTGATGTGGAATGCATTGGGGGGCTGCTGGGGGACAGCAGTGCTTGATGACTGTGGGAGCTGGGCAGAGCATCTCCTATGACCTGAGGATGTGCCAGTCGTGCCTTGGTACCACTTCGGGTGAGCTCTCAGCCCATGTACTCCATCTACTTCCCCTGACATGGCAGCCCTGGCTCCTGGGCTGGGTATGGATGAGGTCCCGGACACAGGCTGTCCTTGGGTGAGAGGTGGGGCCATGGCTCCCAGGCTCCCGTCATGCCTTTCCTCTTCCTAAGCTGGATAGTGTCTGAGGAATGCAGGCAGGACATAGGAGGGGGGCTGTGAACTGGGCTCCCTGTCCAGCTGCCATCTCTGCCCTATTAACAAATCAAGGGGGCCTCAACTGCCTCTGTGAATCAAAGTGAAGTCATTGCTGGCAACCTGGAGCCTGCAGTAGGTCTGGCCCTGGTGGTGGTGGGGGATAGGGTGGGGTGATGTGTTTGCTCGGGGGTGACTGGTGCCCAAGCTGTGGCATTATGACTCCCAACCTCTCTCATGCACATGTGCGTTCATGTACACATACATGTACATGGCGTCCCTTGGCTGCTCCCCTCCTGACATACTGAACTATGGAGTGGTCTCGCTCCCCAGAGATGGCTGGGTGGCTGGTTTTGGCAGCCTTCACTTGTGGTGTGTGAGGTTGGGGCCTGGGTGGCAGGTGAGTGGGAGGATGTTTCTTAAAGAGTCGACTAGGGCTGGGCTTACCAGCTCCACCTCCTGCAGGCTCTGAAGCGGAAGCCAGATTTGTTCCTATGTGAACGACTTGATGTCAAAGCTGTGTTCCAGTGTGGTAAGTGGGGTGCCAGGTGGACAGGTGGGCCTGGGGCCCCCTCGGGAGGATCCCTGAGCCCCATCTGATCTGCCTCTGCCTCTCTCACAGCTGTGCTGGCCCTCAAGTTCCCCGAAGCACCTACTGTCAAGGCCTCCTGTGGTTTCTTTGTGAGTCCTGTGCTGACCACCAAGCCCCCCCACCATCCTTATACCCAGCCCACCCTGCCCAGGACTCTGTGGGGTAGGGGTGTGGTGTGCAGGCCTTGTCTCCAGGGAGACGGGGAGAGAGTGGGGGCTGACAGGCCTCTCCATCCTCTGTAGACAGAACTGCTGCCTCGGTGTGGGGAAGTAGAACCTGTGGGAAAGGTGGTGCAGGAGGATGGCCGTATGCTGCTCATAGCAGTGCTGGAGGTGAGACGGAGCGGGGTGGGGGGGGGGGGGGGGTTTGGGGACGGGGTGGCCCTCACTGCTGAGGCAGCTGCTCTCCTGGGAAGCTTACACCTTGGTTCCCTAAGCTCTGTCTCTTCATCAAGTAAATGGCTGGAAGTTGTTAGGTCGCTGTGAGGATCAGCTATCGTGTCAAGTAGCATTCACTCGTCATGTGCACTGTGGCTGAGGAACTGTCCGGGAGTGGGTGGTGTGGCTAGGCTCTCTTGCTGCAGACGGGGCAAGGCCCTGGTGTGCTGAGAACCCATCTCCCTCAGGCCATTGGGGGCCAGGCCTCCCGCAGCCTCATGGACTGCTTTGCCGACATCCTATTTGCTCTGAACAAACACTGCTTCAGCCTCCTGAGCGTGTGGATCAAGGAGGCGCTTCAGGCACCTGGCTTTCCCTCCGCCCGCCTCAGCCCCGAACAGAAGGACACCTTCAGCCAACAGATCCTTCGGTGAGCAGAGGTCCATTCCCATATGCAACCATACTACTCACTAAACTGGGAGAATGGAACCAGTGAGGAAGGCTGCATGGAGGAAGTTTCATTTCTGAGGGCAGTGGGAGGTTTCCTAGGTAAAGGACTTGGGGCTTTGGGCTGGAAGTGAGGTGAGGCTGGGCTCATTTGGGAGGGAAGAAATGGAGAGCGGCTTTGAATTCCAAGGTGGGTTTCTTGTGTGGGGTTATGGAGGCACCCAAACTTATACTTGGTTCGAGAGAGGTATGGAAAGCAGGGCTGAGTATGTGGGGGAGGAGGCATGGTGGCCTCCAGAGAAAGAGGAAGGCAAGCCCTAATTCCAAGGTGGGTTTCTTGTGTGGGGTGTCTGCAACCCAAACTTATACATTGGTTCTCGCCACCAGGGCTGGTATGTGGGGACATGATGAGCAGGGCTTGGGAAGGAAGCCCTAAGGACAGCTCCTGGCCGCCACCAGTGCTACCATAGTGATGAGCAGGGCTTGGTCTGGTCCCTTACTAGGGTTCTCTCCCTTTCTGTCTCAGCCTGCTGCCTCTCAGGCATCCCAGCCTTCTCAGTAAGATTGCAAGAGCAGGACTGGGGTTTTCCTCACTCCCAGGCTTGAGCCATGAGTCTCCTTGGAGGTGATGGGAGAACTGGTTACTCCCATGTTTGTCTCAGTCTTGCTCCTATTTTCCCAATCTCTGTGCAAGTTCTGTGTCCTACATTCTTCATCCTCATTCAGTCTCTTCCCACCAGCCAGCTTCAGCCTCCCTTTCATGTCATTCCCTGAAGTTTCTCTGTCCTCTTTCCCTTACCCCTCCTCCACCCCATTCACACCTTTTGATTTTTTCATTTCTCCTGGGGTACGTGGAGATGTTTCACATTTTGTCCTTTTCTTCTATAACATGGCACCCAAGTGTCTTCCTCCTGGTCATGACCAAATATATATATAACCGGGAAGAATGAGGGATGTAAAGACCAGTTTCTGAAATCAGACCTGGGTTTGATACTGATTGTGTCACTGACTTGCTGTGTCTTATTAGGCAATTTGCCTCTTTGAACCAGTTTCATCATCATTAATATGGGACAGCTCTTACTCCAAAGACTAAACTCAGAACGTAAGCCCCTGGTGAACAAAAAGTGCTCAATGTTTGCCTAATCGACAGACTGCTATGAGGATAATAGTGGATGATTTCAGTACATGTGCTATGCAGAGGACCACTTTATGAAGCTTTATATCTAAACTAATTCGCCCTTGCAATCCTATTAAAAGTACTACTGTTACAACCCCTTTCTGAGGAAACAAGTCATAAAGACGTTGAATAACTGAAGTAGTTACGTGGCATAGCCCAATATTCAAGCCCAGGCAGTTTGGTACTTAACTTAAAAATTATTCAATGCCACCTCCCAAGGTGACAGAGTGCACGGGAAGTCCTTGGAAGTGGAGGCGGATAGGAACTGCTCAAACCCGAGCAGTTATTTTCAGGCAGTTGGTGTGTTTGAGGAGGCATGGAGGCTGAACCGGAAGACCAGCGCGAGGAGACGAGGGCCAGGAGAACTACAACACCCACAAGGCTCCGCTCTTCCTCTGGGGCACTTCCGATTGGCTTCAGGCTCGGAGGCCCACCATTGGCTCTCGGGATGGCTTGGCGGGGATTGGCCGTGCAGGTTTTAGACGAGTATAATTACCGTCAATCCCGCCTCAAACACCCGGAAGTAGTCTCCGGGGGAGGCCCATGTGTAGTGGTAAAGCGGAGAAACAGGAGTTGCCATGGGAGAGGAGCTGGCTAAAGGGCTTAGGGCAGATTGACTCCCCGCCCACCATCCCCACCAATCGATTCTGACCCTTTGAGGGCTGTTTTTGAGCACGCGGGGCCTGAAGCTGACGGAGGGAGATTCCCATTGCCTGCCGCCACCCGAACTCTGCCTCATGGAGTCTACCTTCAGCAGCCCTGCGGAGGCGGCGCTGCAGCGAGAGGCAGGCTCTGCCGGGCTGCGCACTCCTCTTGGAGACCTGGACCGAGTGTACGAGCTGGAGCGAGTCGTTGGATTTGTCCGCGACCTGGGGTGTCAGCGGGTGAGGGCATGTTGGCGAGCGGATGGGTCTGCCAGAGGATTGGGATCTTGGGGTAATTTTGTGAGGCTGGGAATGGGGGGAGATGCTTCGCTGGGTGGAGAGGCTTGGAAGGTTAGGTAGGGACTCCCGGAAGGGTTTCCCTTGAAGACACACTCGGTGCAGGAGAGGCTATTCCTGACTCCCTGGTACATGCTTACAGGTGGCCTTGCAGTTCCCTGACCAACTATTGGGAGATGCTGGGGCCGTGGCAGCACGATTGGAGGAGGCTACCGGGTCGAAGATGTTCATTCTGGGAGACACAGCCTATGGCAGGTGTGAACTTGAGCTTGAGTATCAAGGGTGAGGTAGGGATCCAGGGCTGATGGCATTTCTCCTTTATGACAGTGTCTGCCTTCAATAGCTTTATTTCTCCTTCATGATGATGATTCCTTTCCTGATACTAACTCTTCTTAGTGACATTGTCTTTTCATTTTATTTTTAATTGGAGGATAATTGCTCAACAATATTGTGTTCATTTCTGCCATACATCAACATGTATCAGCTGTAGGTTAACATACATCCCCTTCCTCTTGAAAGTCCCACTCAGCTCCCACCCAGTCTTTTCGTAACATGGTTTTCTTCACTGACCATATTTTCCATTGATGACAGCAAAACTTTTCTCAATGAGAACCTCTCTGACCATGACATTGACCCAGACCTAAGCCGGCTGCTTTTGGGCTGGGCACAGGCTGCTGGCAAGCGTAGCTATGAAGGTGTGTTGGCCACAGGCTGCTGGCAAGCGTAGCTATGTGTTGGCCCTTGGGCGACCCACGCCTGCCAAACTTGCTAACTTCCCTGAGGTGGACATCTTTGTGCTGTTGGCCTGTCCTCTGGGTGCCCTAGCCCCCCAGCCTTCTGGCAGCTTCTTCAGGCCTGTATTAGCACCATGTGAGCTGGAGGCTGCCTGCAACCCTGCATGGCCACCTCCAGGCCTGGCTCCCCACCTCACACATTATGCGGACTTATTGCCTGGTGAGTGGTGGGGGCACTGCCTAAGCTAGAAACACTTTGGGCATGAAGTTGGGGGGCCAATATGAATCCTTTTTTTCCCCTCCCAGGCTCTTCCTTCCACGTGCCCCTCCCTTCACCTAACTCAGAGCTGTGGGACGTCCCAGATGTGTCACTCATTACTGGGGACCTCCGACCCCCACCCGCCTGGAAGCCATCAGATGATCCTGGGTGCTCAGCCCTGACCCCGAAGCCTCAGCTGGAGCTGGCTGAGAGCAGCCCTGCAGGTGAGTGTGGCAGATCTCCACTCCCATCTGAACCCTTCCCCCCTGTTCAGCTCATTCAGCTTCAACCCCCTCCCTCTGCAGCCTCATTCCTTAGTTCCCGGAGCTGGAAAGGACTGCAGCCCCGCCTGGGTCAGACACCGGTGACGGGACCTGTAAGCGGAAGACGAGGAATTGCCATCGCCTACGAGGATGAGGGAAATAGCTGATACCATGTGGCCACAGGTGGACTTAAGACCTTTAGTGCTCCCTGCATCAACATCACTCTTCTGCCAGGATCCTTGAAGGAGCCTCTCACTGAGGCAGCCCCTCACTGAGGACAGGCTCCAGCTCTGTCTTGTCTTGTCCTGTCCTGGCACTGGCACAAGGCTTAGCCCATACTGGCTTGGTAAAGGTCTGTTGTTTGACTGACGAGGGAACAGCTTTGGGTGTTCCCTGAAGCCTCTGGGCCATCTGTTCTCCTGGGAGCAACCCGAGACCTCTGGCCAATCCAGGTTCCTGCTGTGCAGTTGATGGTCTGCCTTTTTCAAAGGCAGGTGGTAGATGTTTTCGATCACAGTTTTTTAACCTTGGCACTGTTGACGTTTTGGGCCAGATAATTATTTGTGATGGGCTGTCTTGTGCATTGTAGGATGTTTAGCATCATCTCTGGTTTCTGCCCAATAGGTGCCAGTAGCATACCCCTCTCCAATTATGATAACCAGAAATGTCTCCAGATGTTGACAAGTGTCCCCTATGGGGGCAAAAGCATCCCCAGTTGAGAATCACTGGTCTACACTTATGCTACACAATACATGTGGCTGTCAAACATAAGTTTGAATTAAGAGTAAAAGCTCAGTTTCTCAGTCACACTAATCATATTTCAGTATTCAGATAGCCACATGAGAGGACAGCACAGCTACAAGACATTTCTGTCACTGCAGAAAGTTCTGTTGGGCACTGCTGGTCTACACTACACTGACTCCAGTTTGTTTCTCGGGGAGGTCACAGAAACTTGAATAAAACAGATAATTTTTCTCCTTGTTTTCTTTTTATTCATCGAATACTGCAAGTCCTGCACAGGTCCTGTGGGTTGAGATCTGAATTATATTTGATAGGAGTCCTGTCCTTACAGTGTAGCTGGGAAGAGAGGCAGCTACAAAGGCAATTACCACAGGGTGAAGCAGTATTCTTTATGAAGAAGGAAGTCCCCAGGGGCAGCTGGAGCCCAGAAGAGGCTTCTCAGAGAGGGTGTCACCTCAGCTGGATCTCTTGAAGGGAAAAAAAAAAAAAATCAAAAGTAATGGAGTGAAAAGGACATTTGGACAAAGGGTACACCATGCTCAAATACACGGGCATAGACCATCATTGTGGGTACTTCAAGCAAAGTGGAGTTGCTAGATCCTAAGAGTTTAGAGGGGTGAAGTGAAAATGACTCATCTTAGTTCCCTGCATTTGCTGAAAATCTCGACATACTGGCATTGTCCTCCTGGTGGCTCAGATGGTAAAGAATCTGCCTTCAATTCAGGAAACATGGGTCAGAAAGATTCCCCTGGAGAAGGGAATGGCTTCTCATACCAGTATTCTTGCCTGGAGAATTCCATGGACAGGGGAGCCTGGTGGGCTACAGTCCAGGGGTCGAAAAGAATCAGACACAACTGAGTGACTAACACTGTTAGGGTGTTGTAATTTCTGCCCTCAAGGATTGCACAGTCTACTGGTAGAGGCAGTTCTGTAAAACTGATCATGGTAACGGGGACAAGGTGGGCACCAGTCGTGTATTCTACAAATATGGATTGAACACCTGGGGTGTGCCAAGCACTGGAAATCAGCAGTGAGTTTAGGAATCCTTTCATGGTTGCTTACATTTTTGTAGTGGAGACGACAGACAATCAGAACAGTGTGCAGAATGGTGATAAGGGCTATGGAGAAATATAAAGCTGGGAAGGACTGTAAGAGAAGGGGCTACAGTATTAAGCAGGATGATTAGAGAAGACTTTTTGAAGGTGAGCAAAGACTGAAAGCAGTTTTGAGTGAACCATGTGAATAATTAGAAGAAGCAGAGTGAACAAGAGCAATGCGTTGAGGGTACGATTGTGTTCAAGAAATAGCCAGGAGGCCAGTGCAGCCATTGGAAACGACCCTGATGTTGGGGAAGATTGAGGGCAGGAGGAGAAGGGGACGACAGAGGATGAGCTGGTTGGATGGCATCATCGACTCAGTGGATGTGAGTTTGAGCAAATTCTGGGAGATAGTGAAGGACAAGGAAGCCTGGTGTGCTGTAGTCCATGGGGTCGCAAAGAGTCACGACGTGGTGACTGAACAACAACAGGGCAGCCAGAGGAGGAAGTTAGTAAGAAACTATTAGGCAACGAAATCAGGATAAGAGGCCTGGTAGACCATTATAAGGACCATGGTTTTTATTGCGAGGGAAAGGGGAGCCACCGAGGTATTTAAAGAGTGACACGATCTTATTGAAGTTATGTAAGAATCGCCAGGGTGGCGGGAGACCCTAGAGCGGGCGCAATCCCCTGCCTCTGGCTAGGGAAAGCTTCCTGCAAGAACGTATCTTAAGATCATTAGGTGTTGGCCGACCTTGGGGTGAGCACGAAGAAACGTGCTTCAGGCAGAGTAAAGAGCATGAGCTCAGTGAGGGACAGAGCAGACACCCTCGCGAGCTGGGTGGGACGGTCAGGGAGGAGGCCCGCAGGATCAGCACTGGCTTGGAGACTAAGCTAGGGCGGCGGTGAGCAGGCTGTGTAGAGAGCAGGCCCCTAACCCCGTTTTTCTCATTGCTGTAGGAATCTGCTACACCATTTTTGACTTGGGCTTCCGCTTCGATGTGGCATGGTAAGGGAGAGGTTTCCCCTAGGAGCTTCTTTGACGCCTGCCCTCTCTGATCTGAATTCCTTCCCTCCCCACCTGCCCCCGCCCCCCAGCTGTCTGGAGTGTGGACCATTGGGAAATATGAAGTATTTTGTTTCAGCATCCAGGACTGGAGGGGTTGGAGCGGGGTCGGGGTGGATTTTGTGCCTACTTCTCCATAAGGACTGAATTGTCTTTCCCCCTGTCGGCACACCAGGTTCCTGACAGAGACTTCCCCCTTCATGTGGTCAAACCTGGGCATTGGCCTAGCTATCTCCTTGTCTGTGGTTGGGGCAGCATGGTGAGTGTCGGGGTCATGGGACAGAGGAGGGGCTGAATCATAGCAGGGGGTGTCATTGGGTTCTTAGTCATCTTGGGGGCAATGACAAGTTTGGACTCTGCTCATTGGTTTCTTATTTGTCCATCAGGGGCATTTATATCACTGGCTCTTCCATCATTGGGGGAGGGGTGAAGGCCCCCAGGATCAAGACCAAGAACCTGGTCAGGTAAGTGTAGGACCCTTGTAAGGTTGTCAGAACCAAGTGGGAGCTGCCAGTGTATTTGACCTACCTTACATGCTGCTCCCGACTGGCCTCCTGATGGGGTGGGATGTCAGTGGGCGGGAGGTGGTTGGAGACTCTCCAGGGAGGGTCTTCTTTCTCATCTCTTTCTCCTCTTCACTTCCTAATCCCCCATTACCACTACCAGCATCATCTTCTGTGAGGCTGTGGCCATCTACGGCATCATCATGGCAATTGTCATTAGCAACATGGCTGAGGTATGGAAGACTAGGTGGGGTGGGTGTCAATTCCAGTGTGTTTTATATTGCTTAGTGGTGGTGGGGGAGGGGGAGTGGAGTAGGGAATGGTTTCTGATTATTTCTCTGCCTCCCTCAGCCTTTCAGTGCTACTGACCCCAAGGCTATTGGCCATCGAAACTACCATGCAGGTAGGTGGGTGTGTGAAGGCAGAAAATGGGGGCTTCACAGACGATTCCCCCTCCAGCACACACCCCAGTGTAGACTCTTCATTTTGATATTCTTCGGCCTGCTTTGCAGAGTTGGGGTGGAGGCTGGTCCCATTAGTCCACATTGGATCCTTGCCTTCATCTTCCCCCATGTCTGGTTTGAAATCAGTGCTCCCTTTCCATCCTTGCAGGTTACTCCATGTTTGGGGCTGGCCTCACAGTGGGCTTGTCTAACCTCTTCTGTGGAGTCTGCGTGGGCATTGTGGGCAGTGGAGCCGCCTTGGCTGATGCACAGAACCCCAGCCTCTTTGTAAAGATTCTCATTGTGGAGATCTTTGGCAGTGCCATCGGCCTTTTTGGGGTCATCGTTGCAATCCTTCAGGTGCTGAATCCCCTTGGGGAGCCTCTGTCCTTGTCCCCAGCCCAGTCTCACCCTTCTTCTGGAGAGCACAGTGCTCCCTTCTACATCTGTAACCATAAAACCCCTGAACAGCTTTCGCTACCTCGTTCCCATCTTCTGGTTTTCCCCTTTTGAAGCTTTCCATTTATTTCTGTCTTCAGCATGGTATCACTGATAACCTCTTTTTCTGTCTGTTATGTTGTTTCTATATATGAAAGACTGGGTCTCTCTTTTCCTATTCTGCTATTTTTTCTGTTCCACTGTGTCTTTGTAGTCTAGACCAAGTTGGGATCTTGTCTGTTGTGGTCTGCCTTGGTGTGTTTGACTGTATTGTTAGTTGGATAGCATGTCTGAGATGTGTGTCTTGTTTGTCTGACAGTGTGTGAGTGTGGCTGAGGATCAGCCTGAGGATCCTGAGTGTGACTGGGCACCTGAGTTGACTCTTAAGAGACTGGCACGTCCATATGCCACTTCTCTCCATCGAACTCTGTAGTTGTCTCTGTGTCCCCATTCACTGTGTTTGTCACAGCATGTCCATCGTGGTCCAGTCATCTGCTTGTTGTGGTCTGGCCATCCTGCCATGGGTCTCGTCTTCTGTCATTTGTCATTGTCTAATCAATTTTTTTGTCCCTGCCTGATTTCTCCTTTTCTTCTTTTGCAGACCTCCAGAGTGAAGATGGGTGATTAGATGGTCTGTGTGGGTGGGGCTGTGTCCCACTGTTATTTATTTGTGGTTTTCCCCGGGACAGCTGGAGCTGTGCCCCTTAGGCTTTTTGGGGCTTGATGTTCAGGGCCCTCCCTACACTCACTTGGCGCTGCCTGTCGACTTGGAGGCTCTGCCTCGCTGGATCCTCAGTGTAGGGAGCGGGCTGCAGATGACTGTGCAGCTTTGCACCTGTGTCCCACCTCCACCTCCAACCCGTCTTCCCAGTGTTTGTGAAATAAACGTGGTATCCGTCTGGGTCAGTGCTGCTGCTTTTGCATTCCTTCGCCGCCACCTTTCACAGAAGGGTAAAGAGACCTGTAGGCCTCAACTTCATGCCAGCCTCTCTAGCTTTCCAGTTCATATACGCTGTCTCTGCTCTGGACAGCACTGGCTCCTGGGTGGGAAGGGAATGGTGCTGGGCCGAGGCCTCTGTAGCTCTAACCCTCTTTATTGAAGGAGCGAGTCTGGGGATGAGGGCCCCTTGTTTGTGTGTGGGAGGAGGTGACGAACCCCATGCCCTCAGGGCTCTGGTCAGTTCAGCTCCAGTTGACTGCATTTATTACCTGGTTCTCGCCTCTGGCATCCACCATCTCTACCTCTGGGGCCTTGGAACCCTTTCATTTATCTGTGTTCATCCCTGCAGCATCCCATGCCAGTAACTAGTTTGATCCCATGTTCCCAGGGCTGTGCCCAGCTCCTCCCACGCCTGTCCAACCTCTTACCCAACCTCCTGTTCCCCTAGAAGCCCTTGCCACACACACTTCCGTTCACACCTTCAAGCGTCCTGCCCAACTAGCAGCCCTCTCCACTGGCGGACCTTTTGATTGTGCTCCCATTGATGAGCCGACAAATTTCCTGATCTCCCTGACGAACTTCCAGGTGCCCTTCTTTGGCTGAGTTCGCGCTCCAACCCAGACCAGACCCCATTCTTCCAAAATGGGTTTGACTCATCCACACCTTCTCCGGTTCGGAGCCCTTGGATGAGTCTGATCAATTTCTCCCGCCCCTCCCTAGTCCTCGGTACCCTCCGCTCGGCCGCCAGCAGGGGCGGGCGTCGGAGCGCGCGGCGGGTACGGGCGCGCTGGAGGCGGGGGCCGCGGGGACGCGCGCGCGGGCGCGCCGGCCGGGCCTGCCCCTCCGAGGCGCCGTAGCGCGGGAGGGAGGCGGCGGCGCTGTGGTCCGTCGGTCGGCGGGTCGGTGGGTCTGCCCGGCCGCCCGGCCCCGCCCTGCCCCCCCCGGGGCGGCTCGGCTCCATGGCCCGCGGCGGCGGCGGGAGGCGGCCTGGGGGCCGCGGGGGCCGCTGACCGGAGGAGGAAGGCGGCGGGGCCGGGCCATGGGGAACGGAGCCGACCGCAGCCGCCGGAGCCCGGAATCCAGCCGGAGCCGGAGCGGCGCCCCCTGCTGAGCCCCGAGCGCTGGGTGAGAGGGGGGCGCTCGCGGCCCCCAGCCCGGGGCCCCGAGATTCCAGACCCGGCCCCGCGAGGGGCGCCCCGAGCGCGGCCCCGAGATCCCCGCCCAGGACCCGGTGAGAGGCGCTGGCGGCCAGACCCCGGCCTGGCGTCACCCCACCCTACCCCCATCCCTCGGCTCCCCGCGTCCCCCTCGGGCTCCTCTGCCCGCCCCCACCCAGCCTCCCTTATTGTCCTCGCTCACCCCGGCCTCGTGGCGTGGGGAGGCGCTCCACTTACGTCGCCCCTTTGCCTCGGCCCCCAATCCACATCCTCTCCCCCAAGCCCCCTCCCCCCCAGGCTCCACACCCACCCGGTCTTCGCTGCTTCCCGGTCCAGGGGTGCCACGTGTTCAGGCCACTCAGCCTTCCAGCCCCGCCCAAACTCACCTCGCAGCCTGACCGGCAGCCTAACCCCAAACCCCTGACCCGGAGGGAGTGGTGGGAGTGTTTGCACGTGGGTCAGGGTGTTGTGAGCTGCCAGGGAGCCTGTCTGTGTGACTGTGTAAGTCCAGGAGCGCGGCTTTGTTTGTGAGTGGGTGACTCGGTGCATTGTTGTTACTGTCACCCAGGCGTGTCTGTGACTCTTTATGTAGTTCTCTGTGTATCTGAATGCAGCTACAGTGTATCTGACTGTAGCTGGGACCCAGGGTGTTTGTGTAGGTTGTGTGATAGATACCATATATCTGAGGGGGACTCAGCCTGCTCTCTGAAGCACTGCCAGAAGTGCCCCCAGAAGTGTTACTGCTTTTGGACCCCCGAGTTAGAGCCATGGCCCAGGCAAAACCCTCTCCTGACATGCTGTCTCCAGGGCCCAAGCACTTCCCTTTCTGGGAATCAGAACCAATCCTTGAGGTCTTATGGGAGGAGTGTCCTGGGCCCCATCCTGTCTTTTCACCTCTTGCCCCAGAGAGAAGTGATCCCATAAACATCTTGTTCAAATTTGGGCCAACTGCATACTGAGGGCCACTTCCCAGCCTGCTCCCAGATGGCCTGGCCTACTCGCCACTGGGACCTGACCAACCAAATCACTGCCACCCCCATGTTCCAGGAGGACTAAATGAAGTCTTGAGTACAAAGTGCTCTGGCATGGTAAATACTCAGTAAATGCTCTTCTTTCCTCAGACCAGGACTCCTGGGTTGAGGATGCTGGCCTGTGGGCATTTGTTCTCTGAGGCACAGAGAACCCATGGGGGTCTGTACATAAGTGTGTTTCTGTGTTCAGATATGAGCTGGTGTGATCAGAGGTCATGTGCCCATGATCCATGGTGGGGCGGAGGGGGTGTGAAGTTGGGCAAGAAGGGCACTTACCCAAGTGTGAGGGTAGGTGAGGCTCTCCATGTGTGTGTGTGTGTATCAGTGAGGATGAGGAAGGAAAGCACGTGTGGGTTAGTACTCAGGTGTGTGAAGATGCATGAGTAGTGAGTTGCCAGGGACTGTGTGTGTGTTTTTACAGGTAGAATTTAAGTCAAAGGGTGTGAGCAGGTAAGTGTGAGGATGTGCATCTAAGAATGGGAGCAGCACACAGAAGGTGGGTGGGTGGCCTTGCCCCTCTGGCCCTGACCTGCTGGGTGTGTCTCTCTCCCTCCCCTGCTCAGGCCGGCAGCCGGATGCCCGGGCCCGTTGGGCGGGCCGGCGGCCGCCTGCGGGATGAGCAGATTGCTGGGGGGGACGCTGGAGCGCGTCTGCAAGGCCGTGCTCCTTCTCTGCCTACTGCACTTTCTTGTGGCCGTCATCCTCTACTTTGACGTCTACGCCCAGCACTTGGCCTTCTTCAGCCGCTTCAGTGCACGCGGCCCCTCCCGTACCCTCCACCCGGCCGCCAGCAGCAGCACCAACTGCTCTCGGCCAAACGCCACTGCCCCCAGCTCCGGGCTCCCCGAGGCTCCCAGCGCCCGGCCCGGCCCCACGGCTCCTGTCCTGCCACCCTGTCCTGACTCGCCGCCTGGTCTTGGTGAGCCTGCAGGGTGGGGCTTGCCTCTAGGGGTGGGCCGAGGTCTGGGGGAGTGGAGTCTTGACCCCTGGGGGCGCCACAGGTGTTGTGTGTTGGCAGAAGGCTATTCTTGGGATTCCCTTGCCCACCCCAGGTAGAGGGAGGGGGCTGGTGTCCTTGGGTTCCGATGAAGACCTAATTCCTGCCCCTGTCCTGCCTGCAGTGGGCCGACTGCTGATTGAGTTCACCTCACCCATGCCCCTGGAGCGGGTGCAGAGGGAGAACCCAGGTGTCCTCCTTGGTGGCCGCTATACGCCGCCTGACTGCACCCCAGCCCAGACGGTGGCAGTCATCATCCCCTTCCGACACCGGGAACACCATCTACGCTACTGGCTCCACTATCTGCATCCCATTCTCAGGCGACAGCGACTACGCTATGGCATCTACGTCATCAACCAGGTGTGCAGCCACAGCCTCCAGGCTGGTCACCAGCCACCAGGGAACCCACGAGCACCTGTGGGTGAGGGGCCCACGTTCCTGTTGGTGCATCTGCGGGGTTGGGGGCATTAATGGATGCCTGAATAGTTGTGTGGACATGTGATGTACATGTGAGGTTCGTGTATGTCACTGTGTGCATATGTGGGTTTGCATGTGCCTTCAGGGGATTGCATACGTATTAATGGTGGTGGACACACTGCCAGGTGTGCATAGCCTCTTTGTGGGTGAGCGCCATTGTTTACCTTTGGTAGGCCCCACCCCATGGTGGTGGTGGCTTAGGGTACACTGGCTATGAGATATTGAGGGCCCTGAGCAGAGAGAGAGTTAGACCTGAAAGAGAGATCAAGACTGCCTTAGGGCCAAGTGCTGAGCACAGCTGAGATCCAGGAATTCAGCTCAGGCTCTGGGCCCTCCCCCATGGGCCTGGCTGGGGCTGGCTGCTGGGGCCTGGAGAAGGTCTGATACAGGCCTTCCTCCCCACAGAGAATTCCCAGACTTAAACTTGGATCCCTTTAGACTCCACGATGGTGATGTGAGACTGGAGTAGGAGCATGGAGCTGTGGAGCCACCAAGCGGCCCGGTTTAACCCCAGGATGGGGAAGCGACCGTTGAGATGGGTCTTGAGGGATGAATAGGCATCAGCCAGTGGAGGGACTGGGGAAGGCAAGCATTCTAGGCAGAGAGACAGAGGAGGCCACAGGCCCCAATGAGAGAATTGGTCTCATGTGTTCAGGAACTGTCAGCTGAGGAGTGGGGTCCCACATGCAGGGTGGGTAGCAGAGATGAGGTTGGAAGGGCTAGTGGAGGCCACATCCACAAGGGTCCTAGGAGTCATCTCAAGCAGTTGGATTCCAGCATGAAAGTGATGGGGCACCATAGTGTTTTTTTTTTTTTGGCTATGCTGAGTCTTCACTGAGGGCAACACAGGCTCTCTAGTTATGATGTGGGCTCAGTAGCTGCAGTGCACAGGCTTAGTTAGGATCCCCATGGTATGTGGGATCTTAGTTCCCCAACCAGGGGTCTAACCCATGTCCCCTATACTGGCAGACAGATTCTTAACCACTGGACCACCAGGGGAGTTCCCATAGTGGGGTTTTAGGGAGAGGGTAATATGTATGTGTGCTTATTAGAAAGATTGCTCTGATTGTATGTGGACAATGGGATGGAAGGGGAGCCGGGAGATACGGCTCCTGGTTGGGAAGAGGCTGCTATGTTCAGGATAGAGGTGGTGAATGTGCCTGCGAGCTGAGCAGGAGTCGTGCGGATGAGAGGAGAGATGTGATACAAGTGGCTGAAAGTAAAGGGAGGTGCCGGGACACCTTGAGGCTCTGTGTCTTGACTGCTGGCCCTGTGTATGGTTGCGCCTGTGAGATGGGAACACAGGATCTGGGCCGGGTCTGGGGGAGAATGTCTTTTTTGCACGTGATGTTTAAGCGCCTGGGGTAAGTATAAGAGGAATGTTCAGCAGGCATTTGGACAAACGAACTGACCTAGGAGTGAAGTCTGAGGTGGAGAAGGATCTGGGAGCCACCAGTATACAGATAGTCCCTAAAACCAGCCATGTCCAGCCTGCCTGGGGTGGGGCCTGGGAGCTGAGAGGAGAAAGCCAGCATGTAAGGAATGGGTAGAGAAAGAGAGACCACAGAGGCTGCAAGGGTTGGCCAGAAAGGTTTGAGGAGACCCGAGAGAACTTGGTGTCCCAGCACCCAGGGATAAGTATCAAGAAGGCAGCGTGGCAGCTGCGTGAGCGCTGCTGGGGGAGTAAGGAAGGATGTAGACCGAGAAGCGTCCAGTGGATTTAGCAACAAGGTGGGCCCAGCGAGAGCCATTTCAGGGGCATGGTGGGGGCGGAAGCAGATTGCAGTGGGTTGCAGAAGGAATCCGATCTGACAAAATGCAAATAGCCAATTGGAGACAACTCTTTATGAAAAAAAAAAAAAAACTCTGCTGAGAAGGGAAGGCAAAAGGTAGGGTGGGGTCTAAACGAAGGGCTTTCTTTGGATGGGAGAGAAATGGGCACGTTTATGAGCCCTGTGGGAGAAACCTCGGGCTCTGGGGTGGTGAGAGAGGTTAGAAAGGAGTGCAGATGAACCAAGAGAAAATGGACCATTGCTCCAAGGGCTGGTGGGAGAGAAGGTTCAGGGCAAGGAGGAAAGAGAGCAGGTGGGGCCAGGCCATTCAGAGTCCAGGGGAGCAGCTCCTGCCCCCTTGGGCCCAGGTTGGCTGGTAGGGATGAGGGGCTACTCCTCCTCTCCTTCCAGGAGAGCCCACTTGAAGACCAGGAGCCTCTCTGGCTCCAGCCTGGAGATCGCGGGTTGGAGCAGAGGTTTCAGGGGCCAGCCAGCTCCTTACATGAAACCCTCCTTCCTCTGGCCGGAATTCAGAGCGTGGGGCTGCATGGCCAGGAGGCCAACATCAAGGAGACCTGGCCCAACAGCCCCATTTCTTGGGGAACTCCAGGCTCACTATGCTTATCATTTTGTTGGGGAGACAAGTGAATCGAGTCTGGTCCCAGAGGCTGCCCAGGGAGTTAGGATGTGGATCTCCAAGAGCCAGAGGAGACAGGTGGCTCAGTCCCCATGGTCTCCACATCTTAGATGCTGGCCATTTGGGGACATTCTTTGTTCATTTCACTCCATGACATGCTCAGTGGGGAAGCAGTGTGCTCAGGGCCACTCATCTTTAAGATCCTCACTGGCACAGACAAGATGCCTGGCACCAAGGACAGGGCCGAGGGGCATGATTGAAAGAATGAATGAAATGAGAGCCCTAAATTGTAACCGTCTGAATGGACCTGGCATAAGTGAAGCACATGGGAGGGAATGAGTAATTATACCGGGGCGGGGAGGTTTGCTAACAGAGGCCTTTCCAGACATGAATTTGATAAGGGGAGAAGGAGAGCATTCCAGACAGCAGCAACTGCTAACACTGAGGCCTGGAGGCAGGAAAGAGTCTGGCATGTTCTGGGGTTGTGGAGAAATATAGCTGGGCTTGGGGGGGTCTGAGGTCATTGGCCGGAGAGGAGATGGAGCCAAATCCTAAAAGGCTTTGCAAAGCTAGGTCTAGGATAAAGAGCTGGATTTGATCCCAAGAGTCTGAAGGCCCCAGTGGAGGATGAGTGGAGGGGTAGTGCTAGGTCTGCAGGGACCACTCTGGATGGTGGTAAAGTGGCAGATGCTTCCTAGTCTCAGGCCCAGAAGCGACCTATCTCCTCTCCCAACCCCAGCACGGTGAGGACACCTTCAACCGGGCCAAGCTGCTCAACGTGGGTTTCCTAGAGGCGCTCAAGGAGGACTCCACCTACAACTGCTTCATCTTCAGTGACGTGGACCTGGTCCCCATGGATGACCGTAACCTGTACCGCTGTGGTGACCAGCCCCGCCACTTTGCCATTGCCATGGACAAATTTGGCTTCCGGTGAGGGTTCTCTTTTCTGCTGGACCCAGGCCTCCCCGTCCCACCCCGGCCGTCACTCCCAGCCCTGGTACCCCCCTTGTTGCCAGACCTCTATCTGGAATCCCCTCAGGCCCCTCATTGACGCATGTCTTCCATGCCCCAGGCTGCCCTATGCCGGCTACTTCGGAGGTGTGTCAGGCCTGAATAAATCCCAGTTCCTGAGAATCAATGGCTTCCCCAACGAGTACTGGGGCTGGGGTGGTGAGGATGACGACATCTTCAACCGGTGAGTGGGGATGGGGTGGGGAGTCGATGGGGTGTGGATGGTGGGCACAGACCAGGCGGGGCTCTTCGCCCATCCTGGTGCCCATTCGAGCCCGGCTGTCCCTGACCCCAGGATCTCCCTGGCTGGGATGAAGATCTCGCGTCCAGACATCCGCATAGGCCGCTACCGAATGATCAAGCACGACCGGGACAAGCATAACGAGCCCAACCCTCAAAGGTGACCCCCAGCACCCTCAACCCCAGCTGTCCTGGCCCCTTATGCCATAGAGGTGATGTCCCAGTGCTGCTGATCCCCAGAGGTGATCCCAAGGCCCCTGACCCTTGACTCCTGAGATGACTCCCGGTACCCCTACCCCTGATCCTTAGTCCCCAACTCAGCTCTCACCCCTGGCCTGATTCCGCAAGTGACTGAAATTTAAAGGTGGGGCTCAAATTGTCACTGAGTAACTTGCATTCCTTTTGGGCCCTCACAGATCTCACTCCAGCCTGAACAGATAGGACAAGAGACAGCAGGCCCAGGGCACAGCTCCAGGGCCTAGAGACCCAACAGAGATGGCCCGAGCAGTGTGGGGTGGCGGGAGTGGAAAGACACTGCTGAGCCCTCTGAGATAGGTGGCTGGTCTCTGAGGAGGAAGCCATGTTGGTGTCTTAATGGTGGCTGGGAGAAATGCCTGAGGGCATGTGAGATGGGTTGGTGGAGGGTGGGAGGTGTGTAAGGGGATCCAGAGCACTCAGACCTAATCCCTGCTGGGCAGCCTGTGTGAAGTTCAGTCTAGGGAGGGAGACCAGCAGATACAGCACAAGGTGATCAGGGCAAGGTTCTGTCCTGGCAGAAGAGGGAGTAATGGTGGAAGGCTTCCTGGAGGTTGTTGTTCAGTCACCAAGTTGTGTCCGACTCTTCGTGACCCCATAAACTACAGCACTCCAGGCTTCCCCGTCCTTCACCATCTCCTGGAGTTTGCCCAAGTTCATGTCCATTGAATCGGTGATGCCATCCAACGATCTCATCCTCTGTCGTCCTCTTCTACTTCTGCCTTCAATCTTTCCCAGCATCAGGGTCTTTTCCAATGAGTCAGCTGTTCACATCAGGTGGCCAAAGTACTGGAGCACGCAGTATTCCTGGAGGAGGTGATAGTAAACTGGAGTTTGAAAAGAGTTATTCATCCTACAAATATTTGTCACACACCTACCTTGGGTACAGTACTGTATTCACCAGGCTGATGGAGGAGGCTAGTCTGGATAAAAGGAATCAGATGTGTAGGAGTCTGGAATGTGAATGTCCATTGTATACGCTGAGAGCCTGAAACTCGTCATTATTACATTGTGAAGGCTGGGAATGGCAGGAGGGGGGTCACTGCTGATCCCAGGTTGGGAGTTTCAGTTTTGTTCAGGGGTGCTGGGGAGTCACGGAAGGGCTTTCATGCAGGAAAGGGACAGGACCACATTTGGGTTTGGAAGGATCACCCTTTGAGTTTGAAGGAGGTGAAGGAATGGCAGAGCTGCTGAGTGGAGCAGAAGGAAAGTAGACCAGGCTCAAAAGAATCAGTGGAGCCCAGGGGGTATGCTGCATGTGAAACTGGCATGCACCCACCAGACCAGTAGGGTGTTCTGCTCTGAAGCCAGGGTGTCAGAGTGGGGAGGGAGGTGGCCGTACTGATGGTAGGGCTGATATTTGGCAGAAGCATGAAGTACTGGGCATCCAGGGAGCTGATGAAAAAGCAGTTAAATTAAAAATTATGGTGAATAGGGAAGGGACTACAGGCTGGGAGAAGAGGGGCTTTGGGGTATCTGAAGGGATACACAGTGTTGGACTGGCTTCAGAGAGGATCTGAACTGAGCCAAGAATGATGGAGAGGATCAAAACAGTTGGGATGAGGGTGGCAGTGGGGCTCTAGAAGCACAGGCCAGGGGCCATGTCTAGGTGCCATCCTTGGTTAGTGATGTCTGCCTGGCCAAGATAGCAACATATTTCTGGCTTAAGGAACTCTAGATGCTGGTTTCATCTAGCTGGTTGCTTTTGCCTCAGATCTAGGAGTTCTGGATTCTTCTTGCTCTCGCCCTACATATCTGGACCATCAGCAGGTCTTATCAGTGCCACCCCTGAAAGGTATCTGAGCCAGTCCGCTTTTCCCTTTACCTCTGCCCTAGTGCAGCCTCTTTGTAGTTCATGTTCCCTGGCCCTCCCTTTCCCAGACTGGGCTAAAAATCCCTTAGTGTTTTTTCACTCACAGAATAAAAAGCTGTTTCCTCTGACTTACAGAGGCCTGCCCATACATGCTGTAACCTCCCAGCTAATCTTACTCTGGGTTTTCTCCGTGGCCCATTAAGCTCTAGCCACTCTGCTGTGCAAATATTCATTTTCAGTTTGGGTCAGCCTATGCTTTTACCTCTGCCTGGAAAGCTCTTCCTCTGCTGTCAGCTTGATGGCCCACACCCACCCCTTCCATGGCAGTCATCCTGTCTGCCGTTTCCCTCTCCTGTCTTCCTCAGTACTCTGGTGTCTTCCTTGTCTATTACTTGTCTGCTCTAGTGGTATAGACTTGCCATGAGAGGAAGGACTTTGCAGTTCTGTTCATGCCTGTGACCTTGGTGCTTAGAGAGGGCCTGGCACACGGGGACTGCTCAATAATAGATGGTGAAGGCGTGATTAAAGGATGAGGAACAGAGAAGGTGGCACAGAGATGGTGGATGTGGGGAGTAAAGATGATGCATACAATACAGGACACGTTGTATTTGAGGTGTCTGTGGGGTACCCTGTGTCTAGGTCTGCGATGAGAGAAAAATTGGTGAGGGTGTCATGATTCTGGACTGAAGGGGGTGAGATCTTGGTTTTGAGGGTTGTTGCAAGAGCCAAAGGGCTCCAGGCAGGTGGAGGGGGTAGCGAGGAGAACTGAGTCACCCCAGGAAGAAGCCAGGAGGGCGTGAGCCTTGGCCCCAGTGATCCCTACTGTGTTCAGTGGTGAGCCCTGATCTAGACCGACTTCTATCCTGTCTAGGTTTACCAAGATTCAAAACACGAAGCTGACCATGAAGCGGGACGGCATCGGGTCAGTGCGGTACCAGGTCTTAGAGGTGTCTCGGCAACCACTCTTCACCAATATCACAGTGGACATTGGGCGGCCCCCTTCGTGGCCTCCTCGGGGATGACACCAGTGGACAAAGGCTCCCAGTGCCAAGGATTGCCTGTCAGAGGACTGACCTACAGCCTGGCTGGCAGCTGCTCTGTGGTTGATCCCCCAGGACTGAGACTGTGGGCTCTGTTTTCTGAGGGTCTTCAGTAGGCACCCCCCAGCTGCACTTGGAAGTTTCAGAACCTACTTTGGGGGAGCTTCCATCCTGGGCAGGCCCCTCAAGGGTGGTCGTCTCTGGGGTCAACCCCTCCTGCTCCTCCCTCCCCAGTTCAGCCCCCCTCACTGTCAGGGTTGGGTCAGCCCCTGCACTGCCTCGCCGAGTGGCCTGGGCCAGGTCACTCCACCTCTCTGTGCCTCAGTTTCCCCCCCTTGAGTCCCCTAAGGCTTAGAAGAGTGGGAGGTATGAATAGGGGGCAATGTCACTTCCAGGGGGAATTCTCAGACCTGAGGATCCCCCACACTCCCAGGGGAGGGGAAACCTTTTTCACTCAACATTGTAGGGGGCAAACTCGGGGGCACCCCCTGCTGAGGAGCAGCCCCAGGAGGGGACCAGAGGGGGTGCTGCATCGCTGCCTGGGATCTTGGGGTTGGGCTTTGCATGGGGGCGGATGAGGCTTGGATCAGTTGGGTTCCAGCCCCACCCCGCCTCTCTGAGAGAAGGCAGTAGCCCCAGGACCGGTTCGTGTTTGTACATTGCACAGAAACTTGTGTGGGTGCTTTAGTAAAAAACGTGAATGGAGAAGCCCTTTGTCTGTTTGGGGATGGGGATCTGGATCCCTAATCCTGGATCCTGGTGTGTTGTGGGAAGGGCGCCTGGCCCAATCTGTCTGCTCCGGACTGTCCTGTTTCCCCAGGTCCTTAGAAGCGCAGCAGTTCACTAGACTTAAGCAGGCTGGAAGGAGAAATTTTACCCTGCCGCTGCCTCCTGGCCAGAAAAGGCAAGGAAGTAATAAAACCCACCAGGCTCAGATTTCTCGGTTGTTTCATCTGCCCTGGAGTCTAAAGGTGCCCAGGGATGAAAGGTGCTTGGAGTCAGGTTGCTATGCCTGGTTGAGACTGCGAAACCACCTACCAAGGCTGTGGGTTGGGCTGTTAGCCGGCACCGCCCTGGAGTGGGCGGGACCGGGGCTCTCTGGGGGCGGGGCTTGGGGTAGCGGGCCCCGTTTCCCGGGTGACGGTCCCGCGGAAGAGGCGGGGCTAGGGCCCCAGTCCCGCCGCCTGGCTCCCGGCGTCGCGACCTGAAACCGTGTCCTCCGATCAGTAGTAGGGCAGAAGAGCGCCAGAGGCCAGCGGCTCTGGACCGAGCAACTCTAGTCGTGCGGACGGGCGGCAGAACAGAATGGGGCTTGGGAGAGGACGGTCCGAGGGACAGGCTGGGGGCGTGGCCTATGAGACCCGGAAGCGCGCGAGGCGTGAGTGGGCGCGCCCGGCCCTGGGCGACTAGTGGTATCCCAGTAACCCAGCGCTCCGACCCGTGGTCCCGCAGGTCCAAGCGTGCGGCCGCGCGTCTTGGGGGCGGCGGCGCGGGCGGGGGCCATGCCTGGGGACTCCCCGTCGCTGTGGGAATTGGTGGAAGAGCACGTTCCGCTCCCGGAGCGTGCCGAAATGAAGAGGATTCTAGGGGAGACGACGGTGGATCTGAGCCTGGAGCTACGGGCAGAGGTGGGGCGTAAGAAGGTGGGCCCCACGGCAGACCTGTCCCACGACTCGTATGATTTTCTCACCTTCTACGGGTCCCTAGCCCTGCCCAGTAACTCTCGAGCTCTCTTGTCGGATCTCACTGTCCGCCCAACCCTCTCCAATTTAACTGCCCTGCCCCTCATTCCCCCAGCTCCCCTGCCTCCCTTCACTTCCCTCCGCAGTCGCCGAGGTGCCCCAGCTCTCCTTGCAGGTGGTGATGTTACGATCATTGCTCCAAGAGGCTCGATCTATCCAAGCCCCTGGATCGCGCCCCACCTCTGACCTCTCCTCCCTTCTGGCACCACCGCCCCTGGTAAGAGATCTCGTGCGCCAGGAACTGCGGCAGCTGCTCCGAGGTCTCCGCCGGAAGGCCATCTGTGAGGGCAGGTTGGAGCTCCAGACCCGGGGCTGGGCCCTGTCTCCAGAACTCAGATGGGCTAGCCTGGCAATTGACAAGGGGCCAGGGTTGCCTTTCCTGTGGTTCTCTGGAAGGAGCCCCTGAATTGCCTTTATGCATCTTCTGCAGGGACCAGACCCAGGCTTGGGTCCAGTATAGCCCCAGGGTCCTGCGCTTTGCCTTGGAGGAGCCCAGGAGTGATTTGCCAGAACAGGAGATGTTCCAGATGAGAGCTGGTGAACCCAGGTATGGTAATAGGAGAGGAGGGATCTGTCCTTGCTGGGCAAAGGACCCCGGCCAGCTGGTAGGTCCCACCTGCGGGCATGGAGGAGCTCCTGGTCTGGGACTGACACTTCTACAGCTACCTGTGGTAGGGGTCAGCCCATGAGGGCTGCAGAGGCCCAGGAGACACGTGCCAATACTGGGAGCTTGGTTTGATCTGGGTTTTAGAATATGAGGAACAGACTTCCAGACAGATACAAAGAGAATCGCTTTGTAGGAAGAGGGAGCACTACATGCAGATATGAGCGGAAGGAAAGACTTCATCCAGTGGCCAGTTGTCCCTCAGGCTGGGACAACTAGGCTGCGAGAACTGGGTTAGTGAGGGCTGGGGACTGAATGAGATAAATGAGCAGCAGCATGTTCATCAGTGAATGGTAGCAACTTATTTCTCACACATGCTTATGAAGGGGGTGATGTCCCCATTTTGCAGATGAGGATACTCAAGCTCAGAAAGGATGATTGACTTTCCCAGGCTCACACACAGTAAAGGGTGGCAGAACCCATGTGGAATCTCAGGCTTCAGATCTCCTCCTCTTAGCCATCTTGTGTTCCTTTGTGAGAAAGCACAAAATTGTCTAGGAGAAATGGCATTTGTGTCCTGAAGTCCTGGGGTGAAGCAGCATGGGAGAGTGAGGTTGACTTCATCTGCCAGCAGCTGTCACCGGGACCTCAGTGTCATCAAGGACCAGCTGAACATGTCCCACATTGACCAGGTTGCTAGACACCTACGGTGAGGCCCCCAAGTGTGTGCAGTGGGGGTGGAAACAGGGAGGGTGGGACTGCGGATGGACCCTGATGTATTGGGACTACTGGGAGGAGAAGGGAGGGAACACACCTGGCCAGGAGACCCAGGAGAGTGGGGCTGAGAGGTGGAAAGGGCAGGATGCTGATGAGGTTGCTGCCAGGAATCAGTCAAGTACAGATGCCTGCATGGGTCTTGGCCTGAGGGCTTTTATCCTGGGAGGTGGGAGAGAGATAACACATAGGAGAGTTTTAAAGCAGGGGCAGGGCTGTGATGCGGGGGAGAATGGAGGTAGGAGGACCCGCAAGTCTAGTCCTATGGTGTAGAAGAGAGACTGCTGCTTCTCAGGGTGGGCACGGGGAGGCGGGCAAGGAGAGAGGACATACCCTGCCCAGGAAGAGGCTGGCGGGGCTGCAAGGCTGTGCTGGAACAGCATGAGGGCAGCAGAGGGAGAGGTGGGCCGAGATAAGCAGGTCTAGAGGAGGCTCCTGGGGAGGCCAGAGGTTGGGACTACATGAAGGGCTCTGCTGAGACCCAGGCCTGCAGCACTGCTTCTGGTGCTTCACTGCCTGTGTCCCAGGGCCCTCCTGGAGGAAGAGTGCCGTGCACTGGAGAGGGAGATTCCCATCCTGCAGGTGAGCTGCAGTCCTGGGCCCCCAGCCCTTCTGCTGAGCAGAGACACCCTCCGTCTCTCACCCAGGGTGTGAGATCCACACATGTGTCTGTGTGTGTCTGTGCCTGCAGAGGTTGTGTGAACCCTGGGTCTGTTTTTCCCATGTGCACACTTCTTATGTGTGTGATCCCTAAGTACATGAACCCATGTTCCAGTTGAGTCCCTAAGTCCGAGGTCAGCACTTTTAGATCAACTGCTCGGTCTGCCCAGGTCTTTTGCCTCCTTCTCTTCCCCAAGTCTGGGTTCAGGCCTGCCACCCCCTTGCCAAGCTCAGCTTTTTGGGGAGAGGCTGGTGTTCCTCTCACGAGTGCCCCCAGGTGGTTGGGAGGAAGAGACTGCATGGGCTGGTTCCTGCACCCCACCATGGGGATCCTGGCCTGGGCATCCTGCCCAGCCCTGCCCCGCCCCTGCCATAAGGCCAGACACTGAGCCAGCTCTCCCTGCAGCGCTGCCTGGAAGACGAATATACAGGGGCCCGTCGGCCATCTGAGGCAAGCCTAGAGCCCACCCTGGCAGGTGAGGACCCTAGGCAGGCCCCAGAACACCCAGCGCTCCCCCCTCCAACCTCGCTCTTGTAACACACCCCGGAAGACTGGGCACTGTGTCTCAGGTAGAACCTCTCCTCCAGAGCTAAAGGAACAGAAGGCAGCCATGCAACAGGAGCTGCAGTCACCCCTGAGGCCTTCCTGTGTCTCCCCCAGCCACAGGTAACCCAGAGCAGACAGACAGCTGGATGGGGCAGGCTGAGGGCCAGGCCACGGCCCCCTCACACCTACTCCCTCTCATTCAGGCCACAGCCCTTGGGGTCCTCCAGCCAGGCCCCTGGACCCCTGTCTTGCCTCCACGGGGCTGCTGGAGTTTGGGCCAGGACTCTCCAGTGCTGCCTGCCTGCTCCTCCTCTGGAGCACTGCCCCAAACCTCTCAGCTTGGCCTCCACCTGCCGCTGGGGACGGAAGATTCAGTGCAGCCCCATAAAAAGGCCAGCTTCTACTCCGATGTCCAGTGCAGCGCCCCAGGCTCCAACCTGAAGGGCTGCTCAGGAAGGAGGCTTCAGCTGTGGTTGGAACTCGTCCTGTCTGCTACTGCCCCCTTTCAGCTGCCAGGGCCCAGCCCACTTCAGATCTAGTCTAGGATGAGCCCTCCCCAGGATTCCACTGCTGTCTGTCTGGCCCTCACTCTACCTTCTCGCCAGGTCCTGGGTGCCCAGTCCTGACTGTCACAGCCTCTGGCATTTCTCCTCACAGGTACCCACTCCCCCTAAAGGCCTGGCAGGAGAATGTCTTGTCCCAGCCCTAACTCATGTGCCCCTGGCGGACCCAGACAAAGCACAGCAGCAGCTCAGAGACAGGAATAGAAATTTCATTAAAATCTATGGACTTTAAAATCCTAGTGGTGCGCGGATGGTCGGGGGTGGGAGGCACACCGTTATTGCTACAGAGGATTCGAGGCAGCTCTTCTGGGGCTGTCACTGCACAGAGGGGCACGGAGGACGGACACACGGACACTGCAGGGCTTGGGGGAAGGAGTTATGGCTCCAGAGAGGGGTTGGGGCACGCAGGCTGGGGCGATTTGGCACGTGAACAAGGGTAGCCCAGTTCGGGAAGACTGAGCTTTAGCCTGGTGGTAGTAGGGCAAGGGGGTGTCGTGTAGGGTCCCCTTCCCCGGGGCTCTGGGCTCAAACCTCCTGCTGAGCATCACCCCACCCCTACCCCCCAGAAACGAGTTCTTTGGGCAGGCTGTTGGGTCATGGGCCTCTGCTGGGCTGGCCCTGACAGCCAGTGCTGGAAGGAGGCACAGAGACCTCAGAGCCGCCGAGTGAGGTGCAGGCGGGCCTGGAAGACAGATTGGGCCTGAGGCCAAGGGCGAGGGGGTGGCAACCACAGATAATACAATTTTTACAAAAATAATCACACAGACAAACGGTCCAGGCTGCACAGCCTGACCTGTAACACTGCACAGCCCCCTGGCCCCTCACCCTGCCTCCATGTAGGAAGATCCGAATTAGCCTGGGGAATTAGCCAGAGGCTGGGGTCCACCCCAAGGGCTGGAACACTGGTCAGGAGGCCAAAGGCTCAGGGAAAGGGGCAGGTAGGAGACCCACCCAGAACCTCAGCTCAGGGCAAAGTATGGGGTCATCAGAGGCCACATGAAGCCCAGCAGGCCTCTGGGGACCTGGCCTGAGACCCCTCCAAAGTGCTATTGGGCCCCCCAGCAATCCCCCCCCATCACCCACACCCCCCAGCTGCCATCTTGGCATCCAAAGGACCTGTAAACACTAGGGACACGAGCACGAATGACCGCGCTAGCAGTGGTGGCCGAGGTGACAGGTGCCACCCCTGGCCAGGGCATGGTGGGGGCAGGCGGTGACACCTATCCACCATCTCCCCAGTCTCTGTGTTGGGAGCACAGGGTGGGGTGGGGCACTCCCCCCACAGCCGTGCTCATATCCGGGAGTCCTGCAGACGGCTAGAGCCATTACTGCCCACCATGGGAATCTGGGCCTTGTCCGGGTGCAGCGGCTGGACCTCAAGCCCGTCTTCAAGGGAGGGTGGAATGGTGGGGGCATAGCGCCCTGTTCGGTGCTCCAGGAGGGCAGGACCCCAGTCTCTGCTTGGCTTTGTTGCATTTTTCAAACGCTGCAGGAGAGGTAGGCATGGGGGAGGGACGAGCGGGCAGAGTGCATCAGAAGGGAGCCCTGGAGCGCCATCCATCCATCCACCCCCTTCTGATTCACCTGGCTGCCCCTGCCCCCACCCCTCACCTGGAGGAGGGTGTCCCCATCTGTTTTGCAGAACTGGAACAGAGCGTAGAGTGGAATGCAAATGACAGAGGACAGAGCCATGAGGAAGCCAATGGCCACGGCCCAGCTTGGATACTGGTATTGGTTGTAGGTGATTGGCTGGTACTGGATCACCGAGAAGATGAGAATGAACTGCAAAGAGTGGGGGTTGGGAGTGGGCATGAGTCCTGCCCAGCCCCACCCCGGCCTTAGGCCTCCTATCAGCACTGCTCCCCTGCCTCTCCAGGTTCCCAGACTAGAAAGAGGCATCTCAGGGAGGGAAGGGGTGACATCAACATTTGGGTAGCAGAAGAAGCTGATGGCACCAGGGGTCCAGGGTATGATGGGCAGGCAGGTGGGCACTGTGGAACGGGAGGGGCCTGGCCTCTGGATAATCCTGAGGCAGCCAAGAAACTGTTCAGCTGCCGAGGCCCTTGGAAGTCAGTTCTACTCAAAGACTTGCAGTGGCCCCCCACTGCCTGCTGAAGTAAGGCTGAATCCGTGGCCTTTAAGGCTTCAATGGCATTTGCCATCTACTAAGCGTTTTTTCAATGTTTCCTCCAGACCTGGGAGCTCCTGTGATTGCATCAGCTCTAGGTCCAGCACAGCGCCTGGCACAGTCTTATGTGCTGATCTGAACTGACTTATGCAGGGAGGTGGGAGCAATGGAGGAAAGGAAAGGGAGGAGTCCTGCCAATCTATGGCTGCAGAGACAGCAATGGACAGCCAGGGGAGGCTCCGAAGCCTAGAAACCGTGTCAGGTTGGGAGTACTCTCAGGAACTGCTTTGGCAAGAGCCGAGGGACACCAGAGATAAAGCCTAGGGTTGCAGCAACAAATACTACAGGAAGCAGAAAGATGAGCAGGTGGCTCATTAGCCACCTGGAGGGCCTGGAGCAGTGGGTGCTGCTTGCCAGGAGGCCTCAGCATATACCTCCCAAGCCTTCAGCTGCATCCTGGAGCTCAGGCCCCTCCAGACTTTTTAGTGACTGAATTCTAGAAGTCAAAACCCGCATCCATCCAGGGGACGCTGCACTTAGAGGAGCTTATAACAAGTTCCCTGAATGGAACTAGAGCCTGATCTAATGTGTGGACAAATTCTTTATTTGAGCCGATAGAAGGATGGAGTTTGTAAAAAAAAGATCTTTTCAGCACTATGAAGAAGTAAAGCCTCCAAAGACAACAAACAGCGTGGAAATACGCATCCACAGAGCCTGGCATCCTCACCCGAAGGTGATTCCAGCCTGGCTTTCTGAACACAGAGAGGATGCTGCAAGGCTTTGCCTCAGTTTCCTGGAGACACTGGACCCAGGCTGCCTCCTGCCTCCTGCCCTCCCAGGGCGGTGCCCTGGGTCTCCCCACAGGGCGGCAGGTTCCTGGGAGCCCTGGAGGATGAGCTCCTTCGGGGCAGGTCCTGGGCCAAAGCCAGAAACCCCAAGGGCACAGTGCTTGGCGGTGATGTCTGCCCTCCCCCGCCTCCCACCGCTTACAGGACACTTCCGCTCCTCCTATTTCAAAGCTGGGCCAGTGGCCAGAGCTGGTGCCTGTGCCAGGCTCGGGAAGATCCCATACCACATGTGATGGAGGCCTCAGCCCTCAGGGGCCTTTTTTATTTTTTTCCAGAAACAAGAGCCAAAGTGGAAATCCGGTGCTGACCTCTCTGTGGCACAGAGGAGCTAGCACGATGGGGGGCAAGACTCCAGACACTGCCCTGACCATCGGGCTGACCCCTCTGTCACTCAGAGATGGCCCTGCCTCTTCTCTGTGGAGGGACCATTACACTAGCAAAGCCCTCCCCCCCCCCTCCACCCCAGCCCCCGACTTCTCACCGTGATCATAAAGGAACAAAATCAGAAGGTTTGTAGTCCACAGACCACTCCTCCTCCTAAACTTGCGTCTAGTGCAGCATGGCCCCAGCACACACGCTTCAGATCAGACCACCTGCTTCACATGGGGGCTCTGACTCTTAGAAGCTGTATAACCTTGGGTCAACTACTTAACATCTCAGGGCCTCAGTTTCCTCATCTGTAAAGTGGGGATAATAACGAAACCATGGAGAGTTGTATCACGAGACTTGGTATATTGTTCCTGGTCATGGTGGGCTTTCCCTCCACCACTTCCACTCCCTGCTGGGGGGGGTTGGGGGTGTCTGTCTTCCAGGTGTTGAATACTGGTAGAAACCCAGAACTCCCCCGCCCAAGCCAGCCCATTCCCGGGTGGCTTAGGAGGGACTCCTGAGCCGGATCCTGAGCTGATACCTGACTTGCACAGCCTGCTTCTGGAACATGCATTTACACCACATATCCTGAGCACTCCAAGCACCTCGGCTGTGAGGGACGACAGACACGAGCTCAGCAAGGCTGTCAGAGGCCAATGCCAATGTCAGTCATGGTTCCTGAGACTCCTCTGGGAGGATGCCAGGTGGAAATACCAGGGATGGAGGGCCGGCTCTCAGCTGCTGCCAGCCTATTTTCCCCTTCTGAAGCTGAGCACTGTCTTCTGTCAAATACAGGGCCCTGTGCTCCCTTCCTAACCCAAGGGCAGGGCTTGGATGGTTCTGAGTCTTCACACCTGTCTGACTCTATATAGCTTTGCTCAGATTTCCAGTGACCAGAGCTGTGGGTGCAGAGCCCCCAGGGGGACCTCCAGCCTGAAGAGCTCGTGCTCTTCCTTGGATGGTTCCCAAGAGAAGGATGCTTGCCATGGGGGCAGCAGGGGAGGGACCAGCGAGGAACTTACAAAGATGATAGCTGGTGAGACGAAGCGCCAGCAGATCTGGAAGAAGAGGGGTGGTGGGAACCCCAGCATCATCTGGATATCCTGGAAGTAGTTCTGGTGCCCTGGAGAGAGGGAGGTCAGCAGCCCACAGGACAGCATGAGCAGGCCAGGGGCTGGGACACGGGAGGCCGTGGAAGCTTGGGCACTTACCGTAAATGTACATGATGGACACACACATGATGCAGGAGATGATGACCAAGGAGAAGCTGGCCGCATAGTTGTCCATCAGCAGCAGCCAGTAGATGCCTGCCTACAGGCCAGTGGGCAGCTGAGTCAGGGGTGCCTGAGGCTACGGTCCCCCTCTCTCCCCTGTCTTCCCCCTATACTCTGGCAACTCCCGCCCAGCCTTTCCCTTGGTTCTTACTTGGCTGGTGAGGGGGATGCCCAGAAGGAAGCCAGCCACAGCCACGCCCAAGGTCACGTACGTCTTTTTCTGCAGGATCCACTCATTCCCTACCTCATCCACAATAGCTGTGACCAACGTCTCTAGGAGGCAAAACTGCAGGATCCGGGCATCAGAGCAGGGGCCTACCCTTGGCCCTGCCTCCTCCCGCCCCAAGCCACAGGCCAGAGTCCCGCACCTCGTACCTGAGTGCCCAGCCCCAGCAAGATGAGCATGAAGAAGAAGAGCAGGGACCAGAGTGGGGAGATGGGCAGCAGTGTGAGGGCCTCTGGGTATGCCACAAAGGCCAGGCCCGGGCCGTGGTCTGCCACGCGGGACACGTCCACACCCAGGTGATTGGCCATGAAGCCCAGGATGGAGAAGATGACAAAGCCGGCATAGACGCTGGTGGCACAGTTAGTGATGCTGATGATGACACTGTCTCTAATGGGGAGGGAAACAAGTGGTCAGGACACATGGCTTAGTTCCCCCTGCCCAATTTGGGCCAGGCCAGGAGACTTGGAGACAGGGAAAGTTCTAGGAACAAAAGTACCCCCACTCTCATCTCTGGTCTGTTCTGGGCCTCCTTAAGTGGGCTTGAGGCTCCTAAGTCCTTACAGACCCCTGGGGCATCACTGTCATCATCCCTTCTCTCTTCTGCCTAAATGTTCTCTGTTCTGCAATGACTGGACCCAGACCCGGCACTGCCAGGATCTCAAGGCTGTGAGCGGAAGGGAGGGTCCAGGAGGCTACACTGGATCTAGTGGGTCTGGGGGAAGCAGGGTCAGGCTGAAGAGAGGGCAGGAACAGGGGGCAGCCCCAGCGCTGGCAGGGAGACTCTCACCGGTAACAGTTGTTGTGGAACTTGTTGTAGGAAGCCATGGTGATGAGGCCGCCCCACGCGCAGCCCAGCGAGTAGAAGATCTGGGAGGCGGCGTCCCCCCATACCTGCAGGAGGGGCTGTGGTCAGAGGCTGGCGCCTCTCTGCCCCTCCCTGTCCCTCCAGGTCACCTTCCACCCTCAGCTCACCTTGGCCTCCAGGATCTTGTCCCACTGTGGGGTCAGGTAGTACATTATGCCCGTGAAGGCTCCTTCCAGGGTCACGCCACGGATGAACAGGATGGTCAGCACCACGTAGGGGAATGTGGCCGTAAAGTACACCACCTGGGAGTGAGAGGGGCCCCACTGGACTCCTTTGGGCTCTTCCCACACCCCCTGACCCCCCCCCAACCTGCCCCCTCAACCACCATGGGTTCTCTGGTCCCTCTTTCCCTCCTACATGCTTTCATCACTCCCCCACCCACCCCTCCACACACAAAACCCAGGCAGGGGAAGGCAGGATATTTCTGGGTGGGCACAGATCCTGGAGGGAGGGGGACTTACTTTCCCTGAAGACTTGACCCCTCGGATGAGGCAGAGGAAGACGACCACCCAGGAGACACCGAGGCAGCCAAGGAGGGGCAACCGCACCTCCCCGAAGTTTCCGATGTCATCCGACAGCTTCAGCACGTAGAGGCTGGAAGGGGATACTCTGTCACTGAGGGCCAGCCCTGCCATCCAGCAAGACATTCCCAAGGCCCAGGGCCCAGTCTGGCAGCTCCCTCCTTTCTCACGGAGTCCCAGTGGCCGGCTTGTCTGAGATGGAAGCCTTGGCAAGGCACCAGCCCCAGCCTGCTCAGCCCTCTCTGCCTGCTGCCTCTCCCAGGATCCTCGAGGGTGCCTGCAGGCCACACCCCAGGCCTGGGCTAGCTTCCTCAGCCCCTGGGGTGTGGAGGGTCTCCCTGTCCCTGCTCACACTTGGCCCAGGTCTTTCCTTTAGGAAGGCCCTCTCCTCCAGACTGGACACACCTTATCTGGCGTCACCTCCTCCAGGAAGCCTTCTGTGACCTTTTCACCCACACTAGTCCTCCAACTCTGATGAACAGAGGGAGGCAGTGGAGTACTGAGTAAGATGGAGGCTTCCCAGGTGGCACTAGTGGTAAAGAACCTGTCAATGCAGGAGACTTAAGAGGTATGGGTTTGATCTCTGGGTTGGGAAGATCCCCTAGAGGAGGAAATGGCAACCCATTCCAGTATTCTTGCCTGGAGAATCCCATGGACAGAGGAGCATGCAGGGCTATAGTCCATGGAATCACAAAGAGCTGGACATGACTAAAGCGACTTAGCACACACACTGGAGCACACAGGCCTAGACTTGAACCTGAATTCCTCTCCTGAGTCTGCATGACTCTCTCTGGAGCCCTATGCAACACCAGCTCTGTTTCTTCAATCGACTGGATGTTGATGTGCCAAGCCCTTGCTAGATGCTGGGCATATTGACCTAAATCAGGTGTTGTGGGCACTGCCAGGAGCGTCTTAACCCTATGGGGAGGAGCACACTGGAAGTATTCCTGGAAGAGGTGAGGCTTGAGCCAAAGTTTCAAGGATGGGGAGAAAGTGGGTGAAGAGAAATGAAAGCACATGCCAGGCTGAGGGGATGGGTCAGGGTCAGGTCACGACCCAGCAGGACAGGGTCAGGAACCACCTGGGCATGTCAGTAGCTCAGGAAGGCTGGAGGAGAAGGGGAGGGGAATAGAGAAGGATGAAGATAGGAAGGAACAAGATCAAGAGAAGTTGTGAAGCCAAGGCAGAGAAGTTTGGATTTTATTCTGAGAGCAATGAGAAGCTTCTGGAGGGTTTTTAGAAGAGGTCTCTCGGGGCCTCTCCTTGGCTCAAAACCTTGTAGCAGCTCCCATCTCTGGCCATGGAAAAAACCAAGTCCATACCGTGGCTACAAAGCCCTCCAAGATCCACTATGTCCTAACTGCCATCTTTCACATCTCCTCTCCTCCTGCTCCCTCCCCCTTACTCACTGCTCTATCTGCACTGGGTTCCTTGTTGTTCTTTAAATGTGCCAGGCCCACTCCCACCTCAGGGCCTTTACACGCGCTCTTCCCTGTCTGGCGTGTTTTCTTCCCCAGACCTCCACATGTCCACATGGGTGTGAGATCTGTGCAGGCACATAGGGCCCCATGGTTAGAAGGGCTTTGTGCTTGCTTTAATGTCCTGCCATTGTCCCCTTGAAATTCTGAACACATTTGAACAAGAGGCTCCATCTTTTCATTTTGTGCTGGGCCCCACAAATTGTGCCGCTGGGCTTGTCAACGTGGCTCCCTCCCTCCTTGCTTCCTTATCTTTACTTGGGTGTCCTCTTTGCAAAGGGGCCTATTCTGGATACCCAGATTAAAACTGCGACCCCAGCCCCAGCCTGGCACACCTTACCCCATTCCTGGCTGTATTTTCCTCCATAGTATGTCTCCTTCTATCATACTGCACATTTTACTACTCAGTTTGTTATCTGCCCTCTATGAAGGCAAGGGTTTTTGTCTGTTTTGTTCACTCTCGCATCCCTCCAGTGGTTCACAAAGTGCCTGGCACAGAGCCATGCCCAATAAGCGTTTGCTGAATGGAGGAATGAATTAACATCATGGAAAATGGACTGGGAAGTATAAAGGGGAGTATCTGGAGGGGGACTGGCTCAGCTGTTGGAGTTGTCCAGGCTAGAACTGATCAGCAAGAGACAAACTATTGAGCCTCAGGCTCCTCATCATTAAAATGGGCATCATAACATCAACCTAGGATAATCTGTAGATAAATTTAGAAAAATACAGGCTCCTTTCTTTCCCCTCTCTCAGTGAGGACTTCTCAGCACAGCTCATAGGCTGCCCTCTAATCTTAGCTATTTTTACTTTTTTTTTTCCAACTCAGTTCACAAACCTCATGACAACATGTTTAATACCTTGTGATGGGTGGTCACCCTGGTCCGTCATGGGACAACGTTGCCATGTCTGGGATTTGTTTGTTTGGTTGGCCCACTGGACTGTCAGACTTGCAAGCACCTTGTTAGGCCTCAGTTCAGTTCAGTTCAGTCACTCAGTCGTGTCCGACTCTTTGCGACCCCATGAATCACAGCACACCAGGCCTCCCTATCCATCACCAACTCCCGGAGTCTACCCAAACCCATGTCCATTGAGTCAGTGATGCCATCCAGCCATCTCATCCTCTGTCATCCCCTTCTCCTCCTGCCCACAATCCTTCCCAGCATTAGGGTCTTCTCCAATGAGTCAACTCTTCACATGAGGTGGCCAAAGTATTGGAGTTTCAGCTTCAACATCAGTCCTTCCAATGAACACCCAGGACTGATCTCCTTTAGGATGGACTGCTTAGATCTCCTTGCAGTCCAAGGGACTCTCAAGAGTCTTCTCCAACACCACACTTCAAAAGCATCAATTCTTTGGCACTCAGCTTTCTTCACCGTCCAACTCTCACATCCATACATGACTACTGGAAAAACCATAGCCTTGACTAGATGGACCTTTGTTGGCAGAGTAATGCCTCTGCTTTTAAATATGCTATCTAGGTTGGTCATAACCTTCCTTCCAAGGAGTAAGCGTCTTTTAATTTCATGGCTGCAATCACCATCAGGAGTGATTTTGGAGCCCCCAGAAATAAAGTCTGACACTGTTTCCACTGTTTCCCCATCTATTTCCCGTGAAGTGATGGGACCAGATGCCATGATCTTAGTTTTCTGAATGTTGAGCTTTAAGCCAACTTTTTCACTCTCCTCTTTCACTTTCATCAAGAGGCTCTTTAGTTCCTCTTCACTTTCTGCCATAAGGGTGGTGTCATCTGCATATATGAGGTTATTGATATTTCTCCCGGCAATCTTGATTCCAGCTTGTGTTTCTTCCAGCCCAGCATTTCTCATGATGTACTCTGCATATAAATTAAATAAGCAGGGTGACAATATACAGCCTTGACATATACTCCTTTTCCTATTTGGAACCAGTCTGTTGTTCCATGTCCAGTTCTAACTGTTGCTTCCTGACCTGCATACAGGTTTCTCAAGAGACAGGTCAGATGGTCTGGTATTCCCATCTCTTTTAGAATTTTCCAGTTTATTGTGATCCACACAGTCAAAGGCTTTGGCATAGTCAATAAAGCAGAAATAGACGTTTTTCTGGAACTCTCTTGCTTTTTTGATGATCCAGCAGATGTTGGCAATTTGATCTCTGGTTCCTCTGCCTTTTCTAAAACCAGCTTGAATATCTGGAAGTTCACGGTTCACGTATTGCTGAAGCCTGGCTTGGAGAATTTTGAGCATTACTTTATTAGCGTGTGAGATGAGTGCAATTGTGCCGTAGTTTGAGCATTCTTTGGCATTGCCTTTCTTTGGCATTGGAATGAAAACTGACCTTTTCCAGTCCTGTGGCCACTGCTGAGTTTTCCAAATTTCCTGGCATATTGAGTGCAGCACTTTCACAGCATCATCTTTCAGGATTTGAAATAGCTCAACTGGAATTCCATCACCTCCACTAGCTTTGTTCGTAGTGATGCATTCTAAGGCCCACTTGACTTCACGTTCCAGGATGTCTGGCTCTAGGTGAGTGATCACACCATCATGATTATCTGGGTTGTGAAGATCTTTTTTGTACTGTTCTTCTGTGTATTCTTGTCACCTCTTCTTAATATCTTCTGCTTCTGTTAGGCCCATACCATTTCTGTGCTTTATCGAGCCCATCTTTGCATGAAATGTTCCCTTGTATCTCTAATTTTCTTGAAGAGATCTCTAGTCTTTCCCATTCTGTTGTTTTCCTCTATTTCTTTGCATTGATCGCTGAGGAAAGCCTTCCTATCTCTCCTTGATATTTTTTGGAACTCTGCATTCAGATGGGAATAGCTTTCCTTTTCTCCTTTGCTTTTCGCTTCTCTTCTTTTCACAGCTATTTGTAAGGCCTCCTCAGACAGCCATTTTGCTTTTTTGCATTTCTTTTCCATGGGGATGGTCTTGATCCCTGTCTCCTGTACAATGTCACGAACCTCTGTCCATAGTTCATCAGGCACTCTATCAGATCTAGTCCCTTATATCTATTTGTCACTTCCACTGTATAATCATACAGTGTTATAATCATACAGTTGTTAGGCCTCCTCTGCCTCAAATCTTCACCTAGGCTGCCCTTCACATTGTGACCTGCAGAGGGTGCTGTCCAACACATCCCTCTTCTGCCAAACTCCTGCCTCTGTGTTGGTTCACTCAACAGGCATCAGGGTTAGAAAGTTTCCAGGCTCTCAGTCCATGGGGGAACCAAAGACAAAGGGATGAATAAGATCCACCCCCTCCTCCCAGAAGAGGCTCCTGGACCCTTGCGGCTGTGCGTTCCAATCTTTCTCCCTTTGGGATATGCAGAAAAAAAATAATTTGGGCCCGTGGGGCAAATAGACAAGGTCAAAGCTGAAGGCAGCAGGGCTGGAGAGTCTGGGCTGCCCAAGCCTGACCGGACTGGCACACTATTTAGGGCACATCGTGTTGGGAGGCTCTGCCTTCCAGAATAGCCACCGGGTCTTACTGCTACCGCTGAGAGGTGATTTACTTTAAGCATCAGCATTCAAAGTAAAAAACCCATTCCTTGCTCAAAAGACTCTCTAAAAACTTTGTCTAGTTACGTATGTTGAACTGGTAGTGCTTTGTATTATTTTTTATTGCAAGAGTTCAGCACACAGTACAAGGGCTTAAAGAGTTCGGAAGGCTAGACTTCCGAACTCTTAACTTTCTTTTTACGGCACCATATTTCATGTTTTGTTTTGGTTTTGGACCATGTGCTTTTGAGACCAAACAACTAACTGAAAAACTTTTGGAACCCCACATGTTTACAAGTTGGCTTTCACATAACATCTCTGGGCTTATTCTGCATTATTTTTTAATTTCCCCAACCAGATGGTAAATGCCTTGAGAACAGGACACTCTCATCTATTTCACTGCATCTCCAGCAGTGGCTATCACTGTGCTTACTGAGCACCCGTCACTGTTCTTAGTGATTTCTTTCATCTTTATAATAACAAGAATGATGTTGTAACCACTCCCACTTAATGGATGAACAGTTGAGACTTAAAGACGTTTGGTGACCTCACAAGGCCAAGCTGGTATGTGGCACAGCCAGGATTTGAGAGAGGTCTGTGTGGCTCTAGAACTGGCATGAAGACACTGGGAGAGGAGGGCTGGGATCCCAAGTACCATTGGATGCCAGGTGTCTTCTGGGGAGATGAGGGCATGGTCCTGAGCTTAGGGCCTGCCTGGCAGGCATCAGATCAGCTCTCAGAGGACTGTAAGATAATGCTGTAAAGAGGTGGTGAGGGCAGGGAAGACTGGAGGCCAAAGGGTGGGCCAAAGGCAGATATGGGCTCAGAAATCTGCCCTGGGTGCTCTTCTGCATTTAGAGGAGTCAATCTTCCTCCTGATTTGCTTTGTTCACTTGTAAAATGGGAATATTTTATAAAACCGGCACACACTAATAGGGTTGCCGTGGGGCTCAAATGAGATTGTGCAGCTTTCCAAAGGGTTGCTGGAAACTGTAGACCCAGAATGCCTACAGAGTATCATCGGCCTAATACACATTAGGTACCAGGGGACAGTGGGGCATGTATATCCTGACACATGTATATTCTGACACAGCATTACGGCCTAGCTCCTTAACGTCTGGGAATCAGTCTCTGAATCTGAAAATGGGGGCGATATCATATAATATGCCTAACACATAGTTCCCTGGTGGCTCAGGGGTAAAGAGCCCACCTGGCAATGCAGGAGACTTGGGTTTGATCTCTGGGTTTGGAAGATCCTCTGGAGAAGGAAATGGCAACCCACCCTAGTATTCTCGCCTAGAGAATCCCATGGACAGACGAGCCTGGAGAGCTACAGCCCATGGGGTTGCAAAAGAGTCAGACATGACTGAGCGACTAAACAGCAACAATAAGCACATAGTAGGTGCCGAGAAATGGGGGTGCTTGCTCACCTCATCTTGCTGAAGCCAGCTTGGGCAGCCCTCTCAAAGGTCACTTCCCTAGGTTCTCCAGGAGGGGGCAGCAGGGAGCCATCCTGAAGGAAAGGAGTCCTGCCTGGGACTGTGGCTCCTTAGGGAGGCCTGGCTCCAGCCCGGGCCAACTAGTGGAGTTCAGCGGGCCATCCTGTGGACCTCCTGACCCATGGCTAGTTTACTTGGAGGGAAATTCCCCTCTAATTGCACTGGATAAAAAAAATCTCCTGAGCTTTGCCAAGCAGTAGCCCCACCCTGGAAGACAGCCCCTGGGGTGAGAAATTCTGGAGCATCTCTGGGCTTTGTGCTTCTGGAAGCTTCCAGAAGGTTCTCCCTCATCTAGATCAAGTTGCCCAGTCCACACCATGCCTCAGATGTAGCAGAATACCTAAGTGGGCGGAGTCTCTTACTCCCCGCTCTGTCCCTGCTCTGAGTGCAGTTCTCGGTACCTAATTGGTGCTCAGGAAATGACCCGTCCAATGACTGAAGGACCAAATACGCCCAGAGATAATTTTGCCCAAACCTTGCTGGGAGGCAACAGCTCCATGGTCTCCAGCATGAGTCTTGAGGACGGTGACCACATCTTAACCGTCTTTGAACATCTATAGCCCAGCACAGGGCCTTCCCAGGTGGCTCAGTGGTAGAGAATCTGCCTGCCAATGCAGGAGGTGCAGGAAACACTGGCTCAATCCCTGGGTCAGGGAGATCCCCTGGAGGAGGAAATGGCAACCCATGCCAGTATTCTTGCTTGGAAAATTCCATGGACAGAGGCACCTGGCAGGCTACAGTCCATGGGGTTGCCAAGAGTCAGACACGACTGAGCACGTATGCAGCAACAGCAGCCCAGGGACACTGGGCCCCGAGGCTCTGAGTGCTCGCCCTCGGCTTAGAGGACGTGGACCTGCTAGGACTTCGAGTGTCACTGGGACCTCCACCGCTCAGCCCTGACTCTCCATCATAGTGTGGAGAAGGCCTCAAACCCTCTGACTGGCAGGGGAAGCCCTGTGCCTTTTGATGTCCTGGCCTCCTCTGTCCCAATACTCTGTCCTAGCTACTCCCAATCCCAGGTCTAGTCTGCCACCACCTGGCTGCAGCTCATCTGCCCATGTCTCCCAATCCTTCTACACTTCCTTTCTCCTTCCTTTGGGAAGTCTTGGGGTTTTTTTATTATTTATTTTTTGACCGTGTCATGCTTGGCATGTGGGATCTTAGTTTCCTGAGGAGGGACTGAACCTGTGCCCCCTGCAGTGGAGGCATTGGAAGCTTGGAGTCTTCACTGGACCTCGAGGGAAGTCCATGGGAAGCCTCCTCGATCACCTGCTCTTGCCCTCACCACACCCCTGCATATACCTGCACTGAGGCCCCTGCCCCCAATAGCATTAACTACCAGCTCCCTTATAGACTGTGACCTCATGGCCTGGTCTCAGGGTCGTTCATACCCCATGGGCACACAGGGCCCGACAGAGTGGATGCCATAAATGTTTGTGGAATGAATGAACGAGGCCTGCCCACCGGCCCACAAAGCCCTCTTCCCATGAGCTCCCCAACAGGACGTGGGGAATTTCCTCCAGGATGTCCTGCTGTGCCCTCACACCCAACCAGCTGGGACAAGATGTTCCAAACACCCCCAGCAACAGCTTCCCTTCAAGCCAGCCCCAGGACTCCGTTCTCTGTCACCACAGAGTTCAGGGGTATCAGGCTGCCCTTCCCAAACACAGCTTGATAAGGACAGCTGTGGGCTCAGGAAACTTCCACAGCTCTTCTTTGGTTCTGCTGGGTTAGGTCTACGCTTCATTCTTGTAAGTCCTCCGAGAAGGCACGTATTCCCTGTAGGCTACCACAAGGCTGGTGAGTTCCCCACACACCTGTTACCCTTCGTCACAACGGGTTTCCCTCAGGCTCACCTGGGACTAAGGCCCCCTGTTTGTGCTCTTCTGCTCACCAGGAAGCCACCCCTTCTTTTCCCCGACTCTCCTCGGCTGACCTGCCTGACTGCTGGAGCCTTCTCTCCCTCGATGCCACTGTGTAAGGACTCTCACAAACTCACAAAGCCTGTGCGTCAGCCTCTCCTGAACTGGGCTGCGCACTCCTTACGTTTCTTCCCACACCCCTGCCCTGCTCCGTTCCTGGCACCCTCCCTAGACTGCAGACCACTGCCCAATGGCCAAGAGGGAGGGCTGAAAACAGGCCCCCAGGGTAACCCCTAGAAGCCCAGGTCCCATGGGGGCCTCACCTCCAGTACTCCTCGCTGGGGCTTGTCCTCTTGAGGGTCTGGTTGAGCGCCTGAGAGACGTTGCCAGGCAGGGCAGGAGGCTGCGAGCCGTTGGTGATGTTGGGGTTATCCAGCACGCTCATGCAGTCGGGCGTGTTCCAAGGGTTATTGCAGTAGGTCCAGGGCAGCACGGGCGTCATGGACAAGAAGAAGTAGTAGAAGGCGATGCAGATGACCACGTTGTAGTAGATGCCGATGTATGTGGACACCACCATCATGCCATAGCCCACACCTAGGGGAGGGGAGAGGCAGGAGCAGCCTCACACACCTAGCTAAAGGACACGAAGCTAAGGGCCTAAGGGGCAGGCTTTCGTGGAGGGCCACAGAAGGGGCAGGCCAAGGCCTTGGCAGGAGCGAGCAGGGGGCTGGGGGTGGGGGGTGGCGAAGGGCTTTTGTGTAAGCACGCGGTAGGAGGAGAGGGTGGAGGCCAAGCAAACAATGGATCCCAGCATGTGTCCCTGGCCTTGGCCATTGATGTGGGCCTCGGGTCAACACCCAGGTTCCATAGGGGTTGGCAGTGTTTATACAGATGGGTGAGTCAGCACGGCCCCCAGAGACCCATGTGTGTGTGTGTGTGTGTGTGTGTGTGTGTGTGTGTGTGTGTGTGTGTGTGTGTGGTGTGTGTGTCTACCCCACCTGGGCCTCACCTTTGAACATGGGGCTGATCCTCCAGACCCCCAAGCAGCCCTGACTTGCAAACTGGCCGAAGGAGAGTTCCATGAAGAAGAGTGGGATCCCGCAGAAGATGAGCATGATGAAGTAGGGGAACATGAAGGCTCCTGGTGGGCAGGGAGAGGGCTGGCTCAGGGCCGGCTTTGGGGGATCCCACCCTCTTCCTGCTCAGAACCCGACAGCAGAAACTTTGCAATTGGCTGGGCTTCCAGGAGGGTGTGTCATGCCCTGGACTGGAGCCTCAGTGTGAGGCACACTGCTCACGGCCTGTTTTTGAACTTGACAGGGGTTCCCAGGAAGTCTGCTCTGAGCTGAACCCAGGTCCCAGAGCCACCATGTTTGGGTGGGAATTGATGACTTAACCAAGCAATTTCATACACATTAGCCGATGGGGTCCTCAAATACCCCCAAATCATTTGGTGGGGTCGGCTGTCGAAATGCAAGGGCTACAAAACTGAGACTTGGGAGGTTGGGTGGCTTTCCTCTCTACCTTTTCTCCCCTCAAGGCACCAGGCTGCCAAGGTCAGGGGGTAAAGGGTACCTAAGCCAGGGGTGGGGTCAAAGGAGATTAGGGCCAGAGGCCAGCCTGTCTGGAGTAGGGTCTATGCCAGAAGCGGGTGGCTGGGCCCTGGTGGCTGGGCTCTATCCATGTGGGTGGTCCCTGCCCTGTGCCCACTGGGTACCTCCCCCGTTGCGATAGCAGAGGTATGGGAAGCGCCAGACATTGCCCAGGCCCACGGCATAGCCCACGCTCGTCAGTACAAACTCGATCTGGTTGCCCCAGTTGCCCCGTTTGAGGTTCTGGTCCTTCTTGGTGGCCTCGCTGGGCACAGCACCATTCTGTGGGGACAGGAGAAAAGCTACCATCAGTAAGGCATTGGCATGAGGTGCCTGACCCTTCAGGCCTCCCCCAGTGGGGACACCGTGGACCCTCCAGGTCCCCACTCCCACCCTGGGCTTCCCCTCTGCTGGCAGGAGCTGCAGGCAGGACTGGCAGAGGAGCACGAGGGAAGAGAGGCTGCCAGAGGGTGCCAAGCAAGGCCTCCCTCACCAGCCCCCCAGCACTCTGTGCCAGGGGCACCAGCCCACCTGAGGAGCTGCTGCCAGCATCTGAGAGGTGGGACATTGAGAGGGAGCTTGCGTTGAGAGCCCCCCAGCCCCAGCCCCTCCAAAGCCTCCCTTCTCCCCTCTGGGTGAGGATCTGGGAGCAGCTGAGCTTCATACCAAGCAGCCAAGCTGGGCTGGGCACAAAGGGGCCTGTGTCCAGACAGCCCCCCCCACCCGCCACCACCACATTGCCAGGCTGAGCACGCTGCCCATGGCAGGCGGCTGTGGGGGAAGGGACGCTGGGCCCCTCCCCCAGCTGAAGGCTTTTTCTAGGGGGCACATGGTGGTTAGGGCTGTAGGGTACAAGAAGGGGCAAGCAACTGAGCTGGGCCAGACCTGAGGAAGGCATTCTGGGACTCAGGATGGGAGGGCCAGGGGAGCCATCTCTAATTATTTCCTACAACTGGGAAGGGGAGCCCTGGGGAAGCTGACCTGGGTTAGGGGCGGGGGGAGTCTGCTGGCCATGAGCTGGGGGAGGAGACCAGAGTTGTAGGCACCATGCCAGACTTGGAGGACAGACTCTGCTAGGGAAACTAGAGGGAGTGACTCCGGAAAAGGCTCTCTGAGCTGAGAGAGCATGGGCTGCAGAAGACAGGGCTGGTCAGGAAGGGCTGATGAGGGGGTTTGCCCCAAAGGAAGGTTGCGGGTTTGACTGGGGAGCTATGGGGCTGGACTGGGTGTCCTGAAGCCCCACTGAGGACCCCAACCCCACAGTTGGGACTAACCCAGTAAGTCCCTTTATAAGTGTGAGCAGACCCGTCCCCCACGCCATGTCCCTTCCACCCCTCCCATTGAATCAGCCACCCTGAGCCAGAGCCTGAGGGGTCAGAGGAGTCTCACTAAGAGGCAAGGGAGGACCCTGAGAGTCACCAACAGAGAAGCCCAGAGAGTCCCTGAGTGACAGAGACAGTCTCCCAGAGGTAGGCTGTTCTCCTGAGAGAAATGGCCAGGTGTCCCAGGATCAGAGACACAGCCACACGACCTCTGAGGGACAGCGCTGTGGTGACACGGACCCTCAGTTTGAAAGAGACAGATTCAAGGCACGCAGGCAAATAAACAAATGGACCTGGTGCTTTGACATGCTGCTGGACTCTGACACTGACCAACAGGCGCAGAGTAGGGGAATAGTCTCACCGGGCCTGCGCCTTCCAGGAAGGCCTATTTGGGAAGGCAGGCCCAGAGGCCCCAGCACCCAATGGTGGCCCTCCAAGCCACGCACCCTTTGCTCTCAGTGGGCGCATCTGGGGGCCGCTCCGGGCTTGCACAGCATGTGGGCACTACTGCACAGACACCCTTGTCCTGCACAAAGGTGTCACCTCCCACCCAGCACTGCCCAGAGGAGACTCTGAGCCTCACATAGTCCTGGGAGGTTTGGAGCCCAGTACCAGGAACCCTTCACAGAGCACCCAGAGCTGACCAGCAGAGCCTGTGTGTGTTCATTCGCAGCCTTGGAGGTTTACAAGCACCTACTATGTGCCAGGCCCTACCTCAGGCTCAGGGAATTCAGAAGTGAACAAAACACACCCCGACCCACTCAGAGCTAGAAGTCCAGGAGGAAGTAAGCCATTAATGAGATAAACACATAATTTTTACATGCAACTTCAACATGACCACAAAGGGGAATTTCTCAAGTCACGAGAGCGTGAAAGGATGACTAGGGTGGAGGTGGGAGCAGGGTGAGGTCACAGAAGGCTACCCTGACGAAGAGGCTTGAAGGCCACCTTGGCTCTGGGGGTGGGGGGAGCAGCTCCCAGTCCTGGTGTGACAGGTCCTTACAGAATCCTGGCTAAGCCTGTCACCACCTCCTAGGGCCTTTTTTTGGGACAGGCCTAGCAATAGCATGGGGTCTGGGGGGCATTTTTTCAGAAGGCATGAGGCCTGCCTGGGGTAGTTTATCCATTCCCAAGCAAAGCCCAGCCAAATAGGCCTCCTATATGTTGATCCTACAATAACAGTTTTATTCTGTCCAAGGCTTGTTTACTTAGGGGCACAATGGAGGATTGTAGCAGCTGCAGAGTACATGGGTGGGGTCACGAAGCAGCAGTTACAGCTCTAAGAGAGACAACTGAGGGTCCAGGGTGGCCTCACGGGTGGAGCAAGAGCAAGCCCTCTTGCAGAGACCGAGGTCCTAAGGTTTGATGTTCAAGGCCTGACCAAGTGCAATGGGACCAGACTTGGGCCTCTGAGGTCTCTGCTCCTCCCTTGGTGTGGAGGGGCCAGGGAGGGTGACCAGCAGCGAGTCACAAGCTGACTGAGCCCTCAGGAGTCAGAAGTGGCCTTCACGAGCAGCATACTACTGAGCCTTGTGCTCAACACTTCAGCCCTGCTGGCTGTGTCCCTCAGAGGCCTGAGCCTGGGGGACTGGGGCCTGGAACTGGAGTTGGGGATGGGACCATGGTGGGAAGAAACAGACAACACGAGAGGTCCACTGTGCAGAAGGAGGTGCACTGATGCCCTGCAAGTGGTGAGAGGAGCTCCCAGCAGAAGCAGCACCAGCCACTGCTGCCTGGCCCTGTATCCCAGCTATTCAGTGCCCCATTCAGGAGCTGTGGAGGCAATGCTGCCGTGGGGGCCTGCTCCACAGCTAGGCCTCTGACTTTTCATTCCAGTGCTAGCTATGTGCAGGTAGTCTGGCTGGTGAGGGCGTAGCGCTCAGCGAAGGACAGAGGAAGCCCACCTTCCTCCAAGGACACTGGAGGGCAGGGTCCCTCTGTGGGGGTTCCTGGGGGCTCTAGTTCCCTTCCAGCCCTCCTCTGGGGATTCCCCTCCACTTCCTTCCTGGACAGCAATGCCCAAGGCTGGTGAGACTTTTCCAGTGCTGCACAACTTTTTTTCTCCTTGCATAATTTTCCTTTTTCTAAGCCCTCCATTCATTTCTACCTGCTTGGTGGAAGGCCTGTCACTGATAGCAACAGTCCCTGCAGAGGTTGTTGGCTCTGAGGTGCCCACAAAAGAATCTCTTTGTGCTCATGGGTTTGACCCAGACTGGTGGCCCGTCTGCCTAACCCAGCTCAGCCCCGCCGACTGGCCAGGCTCCAGGCTCCTGCTGCCCATCACCCATCTCCCACTGTTTGCTGCCCCTCACTGCTCTCCCAACCTCCCTCCCTCGCTCACACCTGGGTGGTGAGTTAAACCAGAGTGGCCTGGTGCCCTTCTGGGTTGGTCCCTCCTCCTCGGGCTCCCTGGATAGCCCCCACCCTCACCTCTGACTCTCCCTCATGGGCCTCATGGGCCTCATGGGCCTCATGGGTGATCTCCAGGGTGGGGATTGCCCTGCTCTGTCCCCAAGCTTCCCCAGGCCTGGCAGGATGCAGGCTACAGGGCGTGCCTTCCACAGCTGTCTGGGTGGGCTGGCTGATCACCCTCCATGACGTCCGCCATGCAGAAACATACACACATAAGACCCTCAGCGCCCCTGTCCTTAGAAGCAGTCATTGAGGCAGTGGTGTCCATGCCTGCACAAGGATCTGTGACCTGTCTTGGGTTCACAACCTCCCACCCCATTCCTGCCCAGGGGGGTGAGCCACACCGAGCAGTTGCTTATGTAAGTCCTCTCCCTAGCCCTCTGCCCTCTGTTTATTCACTGTTCTGGGTGAGCTCCTGGAATTCAGGCAGTTCAGCTCCGAGGGCAGAAACCAGAGCTCCCTCCACACCTTGGGCTTGGCAGGGCGGGGATCCCGCACTGGGGGTTAGCATCCTAGCATTCTAGAACCTGCACCCCCAGGAGCCTGAACCTCTTCCACTCTCAGCATTGAGAGACCTGGGACAGAGACCAAGGGACAGACAGACAACCTCAATAGATCTCCTTAGATTCTGTAGCTCTGCCTTGCCTGGCATTTGCTATTTCTGACTCGCTCCTGTATTTTCCATTAGCTCCCAATGGCTTTCTGAACAACTTAAAAAAAAAAGTTGTTATTGCTTTCTTTCCGATTATGAGCTTATCATTTAAAAAAAAACTGGAAATTAAAACAAAGTGTAAAGAGGAAATAATGCCGCAGAGCCCGCTCCCAGAGGCCACCCTCCCACCCTGCACCGCAGAGGCGCCCCTCCCTTCTTCGTGTCCAGACTCAGAGGCAGCCCAGGTTTCTACTCTGGGCGATGGCTGTGCTCAGGCTGCCAACTCCCGCCCTCTGAGAGCAGTGTCCACTGGACATTTCTGTGAATCGAGAGCTCTCTCTTCTGCTCTCGGTGGACAGTGAGGACTCCTGGAGGAGGCCCACTGGGAGCTGGGAGGCTTCTTGTCCAGGACTCTACAGCCCCAGGGTTTGCTCAAGGGATGAAGTCCTATCCAAGACAAACTTTGCAGAGGAGAACGGGCAAGACCCTACATCCCAGACTGACCTTGAGCCAAATCCAGATCCCTGGCAGCCTTCTCTGAGCTCCAGTGGGGGAATTCAGGCAGAACAGCCATGACAGTAAACCGTGGCTGCCTCGGGAGACCCTGTGACCTCACACCCCTTGGTTCTTGGTTCCCTGACTTGTCTTCCTGAGGCAGCATCTGCCCTGCAATGACAGAGCCTTCCATCCTTCAACTGGCTTCGCTGATCCAGACACAGGAAAGAGTCAAGTGCCGGGCTGGAGGAGCAGGACCATGGGAAAATCTACCCCAGACCAGAGCAGTATGCTGGGGCTATGTCTTCTGCCTCAAGGAAAACCTCACGGCATCTCTCAGGAGATCAGGCCCTCATATGTATGGGAGGTGAGAGAGGCAAGAACATGCCTGGTGCTGTTTCATCCCAGAGCCCTGACTGGCAGAGGGCTCTGCCAACATTGACCCGCCAATATTGTGGACAGCAGACAGGAGATGCAGCCCAGGCATGCCGGGCTCCACTCCAGATCCTGGGAGTAGTGACGGGACCATTGGGTGGGCTCTGTCTCTGCCCTGGAGCCCAGCAGTCCGGCCCCACACTGTGGCAGCCGTGAGCAGCCTCTGCCCCAGTCGGCTGGCATCGTGCTGGCATTTTGGAAGTGGCTTTGGTTGCTGACCCTGGCAGTCCTGAGGGTGGAGGGCAGCCCTGCATAACGCTACTCCCAAACCCAACCCAGGTCTCCCCAGAGGACATTCCTTCTTTTGCTTTCTGGAGGTCAAGTCAGGATGCGCTGCAGAGAAAGAAGGTGGCTGTCCCAGTACCCTCTCCCTCACTGCCATCAGCCACACTGTGCCTGCCATCCTTGCCCATCCCCGGCTTCCAGGGATGAGGGCACACCAGTGGTGCCCACCCCACCCAGGCCCTTGTCCTGGACACTGGCGAACATTCCGCGGGGTCTGTCACCTCCCAGCTGAGACGCTCGCCCACCCCCCTCCCCCATCCTCACCACGCAGCCCCTGTACCAAGTCCCCCTGCCCCCTCACCCACTCTCCCCATAGGAGTAACTGCAGTGGCACAGACAATGGGGCTGTATTGATTAGTACAATTCCTGGGCACCTCCGGCCCGTCTCCCCGGGAGCTAGGACAATGCAGCTTTGATACACAGAGCAGATTCTCAGCAGGTCCTTGGGCTGGGGGAGCCCTCACATCCCCATTCTCCTCCCCCGCGCCCCCACCACACAGCTAACTCTTCCTGCTCCTTTGCACACTGGCAACTTTCTGGGTCACTTTTGCTGGTGTCTGTCTCTCTGGCTGGCTGCGCCTGCCCCTCCCTGGCACAGACAACTCAGCCCCTCTCCCCACCCCCAGTCCTGCCTCCCAGTCTGCCTGGCACCAGAGAGGGGCCTCAACCTCCTGGGAAGGTGACTGACCTGTTCTGGGGAGGAGGGGGCCACAGGTCCCTGAGCCGCCGCCATTCCCGGGGTGAGCACTCAGAGCAGAGAGCGCGTGTCTCCTCCGCACATTCACACCTCTGCCAGCTCCGGGCGACACTGACGCATCCCCTGCCTCTTCCACTGCCGGCTGGGCAGCATCAATTACTTTCACCTCATCTCCTCCCGAAGCTCTGCCTACCCCCTCCCCTGGCCCTCCCCCTCCGGCCAGTCCCCATGCAGCCCAGCGCGGATGCTCCACAGCTACAGTGAGGCGTGGGGCTTGTTGTGTTTCTCCCTTGTTCCCAGCAAGTTATTGGAACAAAAAACACATACACACACTCACAACCACAGGGTGAGGCAGAGCGGGCGCAGGAGAGAGAGAGAGAGGGCGGCTCATTCGCATTCTAGAGTGGGGTCTGGGGCCCAGATGCTTCTGAGCACATAGGCCTGGCACTTGGTGGGCTCCTGGTAACGAGGTTGGGTACCACTGGGCCCTAGAGATGGTGAAGGGGCAGGGAGAAGGGGATGTAGCCACAGGGCACTACCAGAGCATCTCAGACTTCATAGAGTGCTGTGTGCTGAGGGGTGATGGGCCCTGGAGCAATCCCCCCAGGACTTGGGGATCCCCAGCCAGCCAAGACGGTAGAGTGTGTCCTCACAGAAGAATGTGACTGACTGGGCAAAAGAGCTGCGGCCTGGTGAACTGCACTGTCACCTGACTGAAGAAAGGTGGCATTAGCCAAGAGGGCGGCTGCAGAACATGGGCCCTTGAGGATTAGCACTGCGTCACCTGGAACCTGAGGTGGTCCCTCTGGGAGAGTGTGCTGAGTGGTCTGCGCAGAATGTCTCTCAGACCCCAGTCCCTCTGCTCTGAGGCCACCCTCACTGGTCCATCTCCAGTGGCCAGGAAGGCAGGCACGATGGCTCTGGTGCTGGGAAGACACAGCTTCCAGTGTTTGGAGACTGACGGGTGGGCAAAGGGTCTGGTACAAAGTAGGATCTCAGTAACCTGAGATCAGGCATGAATTCTGATGTGAAGGACAGCTTCCCTGTGAGTTTGGTAAGTGTGCTGACCCCAGTGGGAACATGGCAGGGTGATACTATTTTAAACTTTTTTGTTATTATTATTTTAAAAGTATTTATTGGGCTGCGTTGGGTCTAAGTTGCAGCACACGGGCTCTCTAGCTGTGGTGCAACAGCTTAGTTGCTCCGTGGCGTGTGGGATCTTAGTTCTCTGACCAGCAGCATCGAATCCATGTCCCCTGCACTGCAAGGTGGATTCCTAGCCCCTGGACTACCAGGGAAGTCCCAACATCATTATTTTTTAAAAGGCAAAGTCTTTAGTCAGACAGGCCTGGGTTCAAACCCCAGCTCTGGTGGATCTCCCTCCATGTATCTCCTTAGGCAAGTTACTTTACTTGTCTGGTCTTAGTTTCTTTATCTCTAAAATGGGGATCATATCTACCCATCTTTGAAGCTAGTGAGCATTATTAATAATAGCAATATATAACATATATTAAGTGCTCACTGCGAGCCAGATGCTGTCCTAAACACTGCATATTAATACATATTAACTCATTTAATCCTCCCAACAGCCCCTTGAGGTGGGTATGCTACTATGCCCATTTTGGGAGAGAAGATGGGGAGTGATATTGGTTCAAGCAAGTCTCCCAAGAGAATGGCCTCAGACCCTAGTGACTGAACTGCTTCCCGGCCAGCCTCACGCAGCCGGGTCCCCAGACACGCTCTGCTGACTTCCGATGACTTCCTGCGAGTCCAGACTGAGGGCCAAGCCCCTGGCTGGGCCACTGGCTCCAGGAAGGCCCAGTCACCCATGATGCCCAAATGCTCACTTCCACCCAGGGTGGGCTCTGGGCTTTGGCTGCCCTGGCCTGGGCCGGGTGCCCAGAACAGGCAGCCCTGGCTGGACAGCTTTCTCTGGCTCTGTCCATGGGGACAGCAGGCACAGCAGCCCAGCTGGGTCCTGGCCGTAACGAGGCCTCATTAGTGGGATCCAGCTGCTCTAGCCCCACTCAGGGAGGCCAGCTCCCCCAAGCCCGCCTCTGACTTTTCTTAATAAGAGCAGGCATTCCTCCAGAGGGCCCAGGAGTCGAGGGGCTTTGTTTGCGACCTGTGACTCCGAGGGAAGGTCCTGCTGAGGCAGGACTGCAGCCTGCTGGGGTGCTTGGGCTGCCAGGAAGCTGGGTGAGGGGAGGGGAGGCCACAGAGCTGAGTCGGGGGGCTCCAGGGAGGCCAGGGTGGGGAGGGAGGCCAAGCGGAATGGAGGGCAGGTCCTAGGTCGAGAGAAGAAGCCTGAGGAGGCTAGGCCTTTTCCTCTGGATCTTGATATTGTCCATTTCACGGGGGAGGCTTTCGTTGTGAATCTAGGATCATCCAGTCATTGTGCAGGCTGGCCTGGCTAGGAGAGTACCTCCTCTGTGCTAATCCTTATCATATAAGGAGAGTGCCCACTGTGTGTTGGTGCCTGAGATAGGAGAAGACCTACTGTGTGTCAAACCACTAGGAAGGCACCCAGTGTGTGCCAAGTCCAGTGCTGGGAGAGCACCCACTGTGTGCCAGCCCCATGCCAGGGAGCCCTGGTGGTTTGCTGGGTCCTGCACTAGATGAGTGCCCCATGTATGTCAAATTCTGGGCCAGGTGAGGACCCAGGATATGGTCAGCCCTGAGCAGGGTAAGCATGCACTGTGTGCCTGGCACTGTGTTAGGTGAATGCCCATTGTGTGCCGTGTCATACTGGTTGAGCACTTGTCACCTGCCGGGACTCATGCTAGGAGAATGCCTGGAAAGTGACAAGCCTTCTACCAAGGGAGGGCCCGGTGTATGCCAAACCCTGTGCTTGCTGAGCTCCCAGGATGTGTCAAGCCCACACTGGTTGAGCACTTGCCACATGCCAGGACCCAGGCTGGGTGAGCACCCACTGTGTACCAGGCTCTGAGATGGCTGCTGCAGACAAGAAGTATCTAAACACTCTTGTCAAAGCACAACAGAACAGGTCAGGGTGGGGCAGCCCCAGGCAGTCTGTGGTGCTTTCAAAGCCTTCTAGGACGATTTAGATGCTCCGGCACCTGGAACCCTAGCCTGGGTGACTCTGCTCTTATTCATCATGAGGCTTCCCAGTAGCAGAGGCACCCAATGCAGCAGAGATGTGGGGAGAGACCAGTGAGGCTCACCAAGGCCTATCTGCCCAAGATGCTATACGAGCGGGAAGCAGGCACGGGGGAGGGGACTGAGTTGGACTTCGTGTGAGACTGTGGGATTAAAGCTGACCCAGTGGGGCTCTCCTGTCCTGGGCTCCTCTCTACCAGCTCCCTGTCCTCTGAGCCCCAGGCAACCCGGCCCTACATGTGTATAAATAGAGGCACTAGGTCTCCATGAAAGGAACCACCCCCACTCCCACCCCTGGTGCCCCCAAGCATCCCAGCTGCTCCCAGGCTTGGAGGCACCCCGGCCAGCTGGGTTCCTGCATGGCCCTGTCCTAGGAGCTGCTGAACCCAAGCCTGGGGCAACGGGGGATGGAAGTGAGGACCTCATGGCCGGGGCCAGCTGCCTACTCCCGCATACCAGGACACAAATGGCAACAGAAGTTACAGACCTGGGAGGGTCCAAGTGCCCCTGGTTTACATGCATGGCCCTCAGCTCCCTCTGTTCTGCCCCACTGGGGCCTCTAGAGAAGGAGCATTCTTCATGATCTGCCCTTAGGGGACCACGGGCAGCTAATGAAGTCTGGGTACAGCTGCCCAGATTAGCTAAGAGGGATGGTGCTCCTCAGAGACAAGCGCTACATGGAGGCAGCACTGGTTCCAACTGAGTCCTGAGAACAGTGTAGCCCAGGGTCATAAGCAGAACTGAGAAAGAAGCAGGAATAGAATCTCGAGCAACCACTGGGGGTGCCCAGGGGACCTGCTATGGAGCCTCAGACACAGCAGCGGCGGGCAGATGTCAAAGGTCAAAGGGCACGAAGGAAACTAAGCTCTGGCTATCTTTAGGCACATCCTGGTGCTGGGAATGGGCGTCCCAAGGCAGCATTCCCTTCTATAGATTGGCCGGCAGAGCCTGGGGTCTGGGAAGCTCAGCCCCGGCAGGGGTTCTGGGGCCTTGGGATTCAGGCTCTCTGTGCTGCCCACGTGGGTCCCCCATCACCCCTGCCCGCCCGCCCCAGTCCTTTCAGGGTCACTCCAGAGAAAGCAGAGCAGCCAGCGAGTACTCAGAGGATTTCTTAAGTTTCACGGGACTCAGAATCTCCATGGAGGGAGGGGCAGAGCCGCACTCCACTTTCTACTTCAGGCCCATGGCAATTCCAACACTTCTGGCAAGAAGGAAGCCAGTCTTGATCCAATCATTGCATCTACTCCCCCCTAGCAAGTATGAGGGTCTTGAGACCCCCTTCTCTGCCCACATCTGAGCACTCAAGAGTTCAGGCTGGCTCAGGAATACTTTGAGAAGCCTAGTTCATTCAGACTTGTTCCAATCAGGAGTGGGCCAGACCAGAGCGAGCCTCAGGGGCTGGATGCTGGAAGTTCAGGACCAGGCAGGAGAGAGTGTCCTGAGCCTGGAGCACAACTGTTTGGCTCCTTCCCAACAGCATTTCTCTGGACCCAGGACTTAAGAGTCCCAGAAATCCCTGGTGAGAGACAGGGCTTGTTTGGGGAGGGCTCAGCAAGAGACCCTAGGTCAATCAGTCTTTCACTGAATGAGAACAGCAACAGGAGAATCCATGTGGGGAAGGGAGGAGCCAAGGGAAGGGCCATGCTTAGCCACTGGCTTCCTCCAGGAAGTCTCACTGGTTCTTGAGGCAATATCCCCAGAGAAGGAATACAACTGCCCTTGGGGTATTTTCCTGGCTTCTGATTCCAGAGCTGGCCTGCTCCGCCCATCCATGAGCCATGCATCCATGAGCTGGCCCCACTCTTGCCCGCTGCTTCATACCACCTCTCCTGTGCTCTGAGGCAGCGGGCAGTGAAGAGCTGTGACTTGGGGAAAGGGGAGAGGGATGTTTCCTGAAAGACCTCACAAGAGGATTCAACATGAAATGTTCTATGCTATTTTTCCAGTGGAAGAAGAAAAACATCAGTCTCTGAGGACTCCTTGATCAGTACCTACTGAATGCTCCCCACAGCAGGCAGAGCACAGGATGAGGGTGCCGGGGTGTCAGCCATGGGACAGCCCTCCCGGCAGGATCTACTGCAGCCTGCTCTCCTGGGTATCTTGTGATGAGGGTGGGGAGTGTGCTCCCTGCTTCCTAGCCTGACTTTCGGGCTCTGTAGCAGAATCTGCCTGCTGTGGGCTCCGAACTGCGGCAGTATCTAACCTGCTGGGTGAGGGGCTGCCTGCCTGGGCTTGCGACAGCCCTACCACTCAGGAGTCCTGGCAGTGCCAGACTCGGGGCCCTATGGAGCCTCCTAGGCCCTCCTTTCGGGGCCAGCAGCTGATGGCAGGCCCCAGCAGGGATGGATGGTGCTCATGACCCCCACCCCTCCCTGCAGTCTGGTCCCTGTACTCACCAGCATCCCTTTGGCACCTTTCCCTACCATGGTGGTGGTGGGTTAGGGGTTCTGGAGTCCCAGATCACACTCACAGCCTCTGTTTCTAGCACCTTTCAGAGTACAGGCCTCCAGAGCTGTGGAGAGAGCAGAGGATGAGGTGAGGATTTGGCCTGGGGAAGGCAGGGCAGAACAGGTAGTACAGGGCCCAGACCACCTGCTGCTCTTCCCTCCCATCCTGTTCCTTTCTGGATGACCCTCAATCCAGTTCCTACCTCACTCTTCTCCCAACCCTTCCCCTGGATCCCTTAGTCTCCAGGCTTCCTGTCCCAATGGGCAAAGGTCTATTTTTGACTCTCCAGATGCCCAATTCTATAAAAGATAAAAAATGAACACAGAACTGGGACAGGGTCCAATTCCTTCATCGTCTGTGTGAATGGCCTCAACCTTTCCCCTGAAGGCGAGTCAGCTTGGATCAGCACATGCTCCCCCACCTCGCCCCAGCCAAGTCAGCTTGGATCAGCACATGCTCCCCCACCTCGCCCCGGCCAAGCAGCCAGGATGGGCCTTCCCTATCCTGGTGCCGCTCAGCCTGGGCTCCAAGCATCTGGGCTTGTTGTTACATCACTAACCTGGACCAGAAGCTCTGGGCACAGCAAACACAGCATGTGCAGGCACGCCTCCTTGCCCTTGCTCAGGCAGGCCCCTGCTGAACACCTTCCCTCCTGTTCCCCAGGTGAAATTCTACAAACCCTTTGGGACCCTGCTTCAGTGTCACTTCTCCTCTGCAGCTTTTCCTGACACAGCCCCCACTCCACTCCAGAATGAACAAATTGCTTCCTCTTTTGTGTTTTGTGCTACCAGTGTCCTTACAGACTCACTCGAGACATATTTGCTTATGTCTGTCAACTGTGGGTTGGCCAGTTCCCTGACGGGTTGGATGTGTTTTATTGACCCCTCTGTGTCCAGCTCAGCTTGAAGGAAGTGTTGGTGGAATTGAGTTGAAGGGAAATGGATAACACTGAGGCCTTGGAATCAGGAGCCAGGTCAGCTCAAGAGATCTTTCAGAGTCAAGTGGGGCTGGCGGTGGGGGGTGGGGAGCAGACAGACTGACAGGAGGCAAGGCCATGCGGCTGCTGGTGTCTGAAGGTTTGATGTTGGACGGATGCAGATGGAAGACGAGGTAGTTTTTGACATGCCACAGGAATGGAATCAACCTTTGAGAACCTCAAGGAATGCTCTCATGGGAGGAAAACCCATGGTCAGATGGACAAGGACGCTCACCCTTCATAGGACCTGGTCACAGGAAGGACTGGGGTCTTCTCTGGGTACTCTCAGGGAGTGGACTCTACTGCAAAGGCTATTCTGTGTCACTCGGACCCACCCACAGCCACCTCAAGAGTTCACCCTCAGACCCAGGAAGTCACTGGAAAGCTAGAAAACAGGAGGAAGCAGCTTTTCTTTGCCTATGCAAATCCTCCCTAGATTACCTTTGGCCTTTCCCCTGGCCATTAGGTGTCCTGCATAACCTCCTCAGGGCCAGGCAACGGTGTGACTTGTGACCATTTCCCTTTGGTTAGTCACCCAGGCCAGGTTTCCTGCCTCTCTGGAGAAGTCCCTGCTCGTGGCTTTGGTCTCCTGGGGGCAGTCAGGAGAAGAGGGAATGTGATCATACCCTTGTTCTCACTCACCACATCCCTCCCTCCAAGCTATAAACTCTAGACTTATTGTCTTCAAAGCCGTCACTCTTTGGCTAACAAATAATAATGACAATGATGACAGTAATGCAGCACAGCCACCTCACGGTTGGGACATCATGCCTTCCGGTCAGATGAGTAAACTGAGGACACTCTGTCCTGGAACTTGGGCTACAGGGTGATATTCCTGAGCAATGCAAATATGGCCCTTGTGTTCTAGGTGCTTCTTTCTTGGTGGAAAAAAGACTGCTTAGCAGCGGCTCCCAGGACAATGAGTTGGGTGCAAAGCATTGCTACTTCTCCTGCCTCTGCTATTTCTGTTAAATGGCCCCATCCATCCATTCAAAAATACCACCTGAAAGCCTATGATAGGTCAGGCCCTCTGGGAGGGGTTGGGCATCCACATTACCCAGGCACCGGGCCTGCCCCTCACCCATATATGGGCAACTATTGACAAGCTCTCTATCTGTGCCAGGAGGGTCAGAGTCAGGTTAGCTTGTGATGAAGAGCTTGGACTCTGGGACCTGGGAGGAGGAACTGACTCTGCCAACTCACTAGGTATGTGACTTCAAGCAAGTTACTTAACCTCTCTGACCCTTGGTTTTCTCAATCTGGAAGACGGGGCTAATTATACTTCCTTTGTACCTTCTGAAGTTTCTGCTTAATTTTTGACTCTACAGGTCCTCTATTTTCTCCTCCACTCCAATTCATTAATCTTCGCAAAGTCCTAAAACCCTGATTCCCTCCAATAGTCTTCCACAGCCAACAGGATATGGCCTAAATTGTTCAGCAGGCAGTTAGGGCTGGCCACAGTTCAATTCATTTATTCCACAAATATTTATTTCGGGGTTGCTCTGGGCCAGACCTGTGCTGGGCACCATGAACTCTTCAGTCTTTGGCCTCCTGCAGCTTACAGGCTGGGTGGAAAGGAGTGAAACCGGTGACTCAAATGCGTATAATTAGAGCCTACGATAAAGGGTGTGAAAGTGAAAGGTCCTCTTTACCAGAGTCTACACCAGTGGGGCCTGGCCTTGTCTGAGAGTTACAGAGGACTTTCCTGAGGAAGTGATGTTTAAAAGTCAGAGAGGGATGATTAGGCAACAGTGAACAACAGAAGAGGAAGAGAGATTCAAGCAAATGAAATAATACAGAAAAAGACCAGGAGCCTGGGGCTCAGAAAGTGAGGGAGAAAGTGGCCAAAGATGAAGGTGGATGCATAAGGAGGGTCAGGGTCTATGGGGCCTTTTTTGATCTTTATTTTATCCTGAGGGCAATGGCAGCCATTGAAGTCTTTAAATCAGAAATGTAACTGCGAGGAGGAGCAACTGGTGGTGTGTGCATTCTGAAAACGCCAACCTAGATTAGTATGGAGAAAGGACTGGAGGGAGGGGAGAGGGGAAGAAAGGAAATTGATTAGGAATAGGCCAGGCCAGGAATGAGGGGGCTTGGCTCAGGAAGGTGATGACGGGGTGGGGAGAGGTGCACAGATTTGAGAAATATATAGACGGTAACTTTGGCAGGACTTGGTGATGCATTGGACTTGGGGGTGAGGGATAAGGAGGGGTCTCTGATTTCTATTGATATAATAGGAAGAAGCCAGTGCTTGTCCCAGGGACAGAAATGCTGGGGATGCTGCAGGTTTGGAGTAAGGAGAGGATGAGCTAGGTTGGGTGATCTGGGTTCAAGCTGCCTGTGAGCCACCCAAGGGAGGATAGGGAGAGGATAGTTATAGGATCTGGTCCATCTTTACTGTCTCACTGCTCAGTCTTCCTCCAAACAGGACTGTCAGGTCAATCAATTTTAAGCGTCCATCTGGGCCAAGCCTTGAAGTCATTGCTGGGGATGGAAAGGTGACAGGTTCTTTCCCTGCCTTCAAGAACCTCACAGCTTAGGAGAAAGAAGAGGAAACTTAATTTCCCATTCACTGTGACGGAGGGAGGGGAGGGGCTGTGGGAGAGGGGAAGGGCCCTTAGTTTTGCCTAGAGCCAAAATCAGCTACCTACAGCCACTTATGGCCACCTGCGGGCCATGTGGGACTATCCAGCATCCCCAGAGGGTTCTTGCCTTCATGCCTTTGCTTAGGCAATTTCTTCTTCCTTGAGCACCCTTGTCCCCATTTCCATTTGTATATACCCCACCCATCTTCAAAACCTGTTCCAAAGCCATTACCACCAAGAAGCCTTCCTTTCTCTTCCATTTGCAGTCAGTCTTTCCACTGTGCCTCCGGCTACCCCCAATGCACGCGGTGTACATCTGATCAACACGTTCCTCACATGCAGCCGTTGTAGCATGGTTACTTGTGTCTAAATCTGCCTTCCCCACCAGCTGGAGAGATCCCAGGGCAGAGGTGTGATTCTTCTGCATCCTCAGAGCTGGGCCCTGAGCCGCAGTCGCAGTGTAGGCCGAGTTAAGGGGGCGTTTTCTCTGCGGTGCTTGGAAACACTTGGGCATGCTCAGTGTTGCCCGTTAGTCCCTTCCTAGAACCGGTCCCCCTCACCCACTACCCTCCAATCTTCTGACACTCCCTCACTTTGGGGTTCTTTAACCTCTCAGGCCCTTGTCTCCTTCCCCACTCTTAGGCCCCCCAGCTTTTATCTTCTAGCGACTGCAGCATCAGGCTTGTTTCAGCAAAGAAACAGACCTAGGAGTTATGAGAGAGCTGTCAGAGGGACGGGCACGCGGCTCCTTTAAGAGTGGCCAGCGAGGGGGCGTGGCCTGCGGAGAACTGGCCCGAAAGGGGGCGCGGCTCCTTTAAGAAGCGGCCGGTCTCCTGAGAAGAGGCCCCTGAGCGGCAGGAAAAGGCGAGGTCGCTTTCGAAGCTGTATCACCGCCTGGAGAGCCCTGATTCCTCGAAGCCGGCGCGTTCGCCTTAATCCGAGTGCGAGGTGTCGGGAGCGGGCGTTACATCAGCCGCCACGTGTGGGCCTCTCAGCTGGTGTGGGGGCGGTGACCCCGCCCCCCGGCCCCTGCGGTGGAAAAGTACCGGGGCGCCCAGGTCCCCGCCCCCTTGCCCCGCCCCCGGGCCAGCTCGGGCCCCTCCCGGCCCTCCGGGAAAGCCCCCCTCCCTCCCGGCCCCAGCCTCGCTGTCTGCTCCCGCAGGCCGTTGTCTGCGGGGTGAGGGGCACCAGCTGGGGGTGGGCGCCCCGGGCTGCTAGGCCCCTACCCTCACCTGCGGCCGCCCGGGCCCGCCTTACGCGCACCCAGAATGAAGGTTTGGGGTGGGGAGGGTGCAGATTCTCCCAGGGAGAGCAACCGCCCGAGAACACCGCGGAGCCGGGAGCCGCAGACAAGGGTCCGAGGGCACCGATACTCCCTGGCACGGCTTCCCAGGACCTTTGGGCGCGCGGGAACCCGCACCCGGCCGGCGAGTGGGCGAGCAGATAGGGAGGCAGGCCGGCTGGAGGGGCCAGATAGGCAGCCAGGCAGGCCAGCGGCCGGCGAGAAGATGGAGAGCCAGGAGCCCGCATGCGGGGCGCAGACCCGGCCCGCCGGTTCCCGGCGTCGGCAGGCCCCCAGCGCGCAGACCCACTGGCGCCTCGTACAGACGCTCTGGTTCCGGAGCTGCCGGCACTGCCACGCGCCCGCCGCCCGGGACCAAACCGGCATCGGCAGGCAACTCCCCCTCCTCCAGGAGCAGCCACCCCCGCACCCTGCCGCCGCCCCGCGCCGCCGTTCCGCCCGCTGCAGCTCCTTGGTGACAGCGGTGACACCCAGATGCACGCACCTACCCGACCTTTCCGGCGAGACAGACATCCCCACGCGTGCACCCACACTCATCCACAGATGCCCGCATGCATGCGCGATCACACACACACACTCGCTCGCTCGCTCGCTCTCTCGCTCGCTCTTCCTGGGGCTCAGCCCCGTGGAGCCACCAAACACCCAGACCGACGGCAGGATAGAGAGAGGCTCGGCCGCAGCGCCCCCTTCTCATAGCTCCCTTACCATGCTGCAGCCCCCGGCCCAGGCGAGCTGGGTCCGCGCCGCGGTGCGCCCAGGTGGCTTTCTTAAAGGGAAAGTTGCATCAGCCTCTTGAGGCTCTGGGCCGCCGCTAGTCTGCCCGCCCCGCCGAGCTGCTCGTCGCTCCTCCTGAGCTTGTTGTGTTTTGGTTTCAGGGAGGCGGGGGCCAAGAGTTTGGTGAAAGTTTGGAGAGTGAAGAAGGCTTGGGAGACCTAGCCAAGTCCCTCCCCTCTCCAAGCAGCTCCCCTGGCCGCCCTGCCCCCCCCCACCCCTCACCCCACCCCATTCTCATCCCCACCCCCCGGCCGACTTCTCAGGCTCCTCCTCCCAGGGAATAAAATTACAAGTTGCTCCAAGCTTTCAGACGATTGAACCCCACGGACCCCTGGGAGTGGGCTCCGCAAAGGAGCCCCCTGCTCCGCCCCATCCTCGCTGCCCTCCAGCTGGGGCCCTTGGAGGAAGTAGATGTCGTCCCCTTCGGCTAGGCTGGAATGAAGCCAGAAAGGCCTGGGGCACTTGGGGGACTGGGGCTGGAGTTAGCCTGCCAGGCCCCCGGCCTTCTGCGCCTGCGTTCCCCCTAGAGAGAAGTCTGAGCAGATTCCATCCCCTTTGGAGCGGTGCCGCTGGGGACTGTGGGCACAGCTGGGTAAGGCCTGGGTCCTACTCCTTGGAACTGGAGGGCTTGGGGTCCTTTCTCCACGGCCCCTCTCACTGGTTTAGTCAAACCTACACTGGCTCGGGTTCCATCCTTGGGTTGGGAAGATCCCCTGAAAGAGGGCATGGCAATCCGCTCTAGTATTCTTGCCTAGAGAATCCCATGGACAGAGGAGCCTGGTGGACTACAGTCCATAGCGTTGCAAAGAGTTGGACACTAGTGAAATGACTTAGCATGCACAGGGGTTGTTGTATTACAAGGGCTGCAGACACCCACCTGGGCCCTCTGTTCTCGCCCTGGAGAGACATGCGGAGGTTCCAATCCTAGCTAAAGGAGACTTTGCCAAAGGGAGCTTTGCTGAGCCTCAGTTTCCTGTCCTACAAAATAAACAAAACACATTGCTCCAGGCTGCCTCTGAGCAGCAAAGTTTGACAGTTGGTGGAAAGGGGCTCCCACATTTGCTTGTCTTGAGGCCACCAGCTTTCAAGGAGAAGGGCCAGTTAGTACTGGCTGTCAGGGGACTATTGTCACCCCAGCATCTGCTCAGGAAGGGGACCAGTCTCTTCTCTGCACCCTGAGTCTGTCCTCACTGTTGTCTGCCCAGGAAACCAGTTTCCTTTGTTCCCTGGGGACAGTCAGCCTCCAAGAAACTGATTCACACATGCCAAACTCAAACAAGATCCATTGACAAGTGAGATTCCACTTTATTAATTTACAGAGGCTCTGAGCAAGATAGCAGGTATCAGGCACAGACACTTCCTGCCAAGGAGCGCCAGTCCATTCCACCAGGCTTCTCCAGGGCCCAACCACTCAGAACTTACAACCTATTCACATTAGAGGCTTGGTCAGAATCGGGCTTCCCTGGTGACTCAGAGGGTAAAGCATCTGCCTGCAATGCAGGAGACCTGGGTTCAATCCCTGGGTTGGGAAGATCCCCTGGAGAAGGAAATGGCAACCCACTCCAGTATTCTTGCCTGGAGAATCCCATGGACAGAGGAGCTTGTTAGTCTATAGTCCACGGGGTCGCAAAGAGTCGGACACGACTGAACGACTTCACTTCACTTCAGAACCGGGAAGATGTGGAGACATTATTCTCATCAGCAAGATTATTTTTGTTTTTACTTTGTCCCCAGCCTTGCAGGTTTGTGATTTGTATTCTGTGAACGAACTGCAGGTGTCTTATGTCTGTGTGTCCTCTTCCTGAGCCGTCTGTGGCTCCCATGGCCCCTGCCCTTGTGGATTTGTGTAGATGGATCTGTTTGTGGGGGAGTGACTGTGTGCACTGAAGCAGCTCTGGGTCTCAGTGTGTGTGTGTGCCCAACTCTAGGGACTGGGCCCCTGTGATCCACACCTCCCTCCCTCTGCCTCTCCTGCTGGGACATAAATTCTTTTACTGATCTGTCCCTCCATCCCTCCCTCTGGGGCTTGTCATAAAGGGCCACCACACAGGGAAGACAGGATGGAGGCTGCTGGAAGATCCTCCATGGAGTGGAGTGGGGACAAGGAAGAATAGGAGGGTGAGACAAAGGCCTGCATTCCCCTTGAAGGAGTAGACTGGGGCTGAGGACCCCTGAGAAGAGAGCGCTGAGTGTCAGTGAAGCTTCTGGGACCAACAGGGCCACCCTACTCTAAGGACCCCACGTGAAGTGGGGCTGGGGGGTGTGTGTGGAGTGGGCTGGGATTGGAAGAAGCGAAGGGGAGGAGAGCTCAGGGCTCAGTCCTGAGTCAGGGAGAAGGTGCATTTGGGATGAATCCTGGGGCAGGGAGACAGTCTCACACTTTAGCCCAGGGGATGGGGAAATAGATTTTCCCTGAGGACTTGGGAAAGTTGACAATGTTGCCCACATGGGTGTTGCTAGACTGATGACATCACACAAAGTACATTTGCATACATGCAGAGACTTATAGATCTGTGCATTTTACCCATTTTGATCCAGAAAGGGCTTCGAGCAGATGCACAGTGAGGTGAGTCCTGAGGAAAAGCCTGGTTTGAAAAATCGTCTGTCTCCACGAGTCAGAGACTAAAGCGGCTGTTTTCTTCCAACCAGAATAAGGCCTCAAGGGAGGCAGGTTTGGGCCTAGCCCAGGTCACCCCCACCGTGAGCTCCCCACCCTAAACCGCTGGCCCACAGGATGGGAAGGGCATGGCCAGCCTGAGCCAGTGTGGGGAGAGGAGGGGGATCAGGCCAGAGGACAGAGGGAGGACCGATGGGGTCAGACACCTCGCTGGCTGGCTTCTTCCTGGACAGGGCATCGAGAGGACAGTCAGAGGCCGGGCCCCACCCACTGTGGTCTAAGGCGTGTCTCAGGAGCCTCCCGTTGCACTGCTATTTCCTGGGAGGGCTGGGTCCACGTCAGATCCCCTGGTGCTGACTGGTTTCACTTGTCATCATCAGCCCAAAGAAACAAGGCCTCTGTTAGGCGGCACAGAGCGTACTTAGGTGTGTGTCTGGTGGGATGAGGGATCAGGCCAGACGTGGGCCACTTCTGGAAGGCACTGTAGGAGCCAATGGCACTGGGCATTTGGTGGAGGGGTGCCGGGGGGACCCGGCGGAGGAGTTGGGGGAGGGTGGACATTGCTTTGAGTTACAGCCTGGCCTGACCAGGCTTGAAGCCCCAGCCTCAGGAGCTGCAGAAACTCACCTGGGCTCTGCTCTCAGATTCTTCCTCCCTTGAATGCCTAGTGGTCAGTGCCTAGCACCTTCCCTATCCTGTCCTGATGCAAGGGAGGGATCTAGGTTGGTTCCAGGTCCAAGAGCTGCCTCTGGGGCTCAGTGTGCCCTTCCAGCCATCCTGCCGTGCTTTCTCTGGCCCTGGTCCAGGGGGGCAGCATGAGCCAATTACAGGAATCAGAGCAGGGGCCCAGGCTGGATCTCAGCAGCTGCCGGTAAAATTAGAAAGAGAGATCGGAAACATTGACTTTGGCCTGTCTGGGGTACAGCCCTGATGTCCAGAGCATTCAGTGTTCAGATTTCTAAATACCTTAGAGCGCTCAAAATCCAGGATTCCAAACACCAAGGGTGCCAGAGCTCTGAACACCACAGCAAACCTGAAACCTAGAGTTCCCAGCACCCAGAGGCCCTAAATGCCCAGAGCACCTCATGTCTAGACCTCTGGAGTTCCTAACATCCAGCGCTCAGAGTGCCAATTCACTGGAAAGGAATCTGGAGTGGGAGGAGTGGTGGCCCTGTCGACCCAGGTCCCTTCAGTGACTGGCATTGCCTGAGGAGTGGCCATCACGGAAGCTGGGCCAGGGGTGGTGCTGGAAGCAGCAGAGATGCTTCCCTGATGCTCTCATCCTGTCCTGAAGTGGGATGGAGACTGGTGACTTTTCCTCCAGTCCCTCCCCACCCCAGGTCACGTGACCTGTGTAAGTGCATGTCCACTTACTCACCACGTATGAATGTACATCTGGGGACTGTGCTGATTTCTAGGAAATCAGCCCTGAGAGGAGAGGAACTCCTGCCTTCCTATATGGGAACGTGACCGTGTGCCGATGTGAGGCAGCCTGTCTCCGAGGCCCACGTGTAGTCAAGGGCTTGGCTGTGAGAATGAATGGCTGCTGGCCTTCGAGAGTGTGGATGTCAGGCTGTGAGCACAGACCATCAGCAAGTTGACATGTCTGACAGTCAGAGCGGGTCTGACTATGTCTCTACTTCGCTGCTTTGCTAAGCGGTGGAGGTAATGTCCCTATTCCACCGGATCGGACCTCCCTGTGAGGAGCAGGAGGCTAGTTCTGGGCTAGAAGCTGACACCCAGAGCCGTCTGGTTGAGGGATGAGAGATTCCTCCCACTGCCCCTGCCCCCGCTGAACCCAGAGCCTCCTTGGATTGGGAGGAGTGGCTATAAGTGGAGCAGCCAACACCAAAAATAGCCATCCACCCTGGGGAGAATCCTGAGACACCACCCCCTCCTCCCAGTCCAGCCCAACGCAGCTCAGCTCGCTGACCTGGAGCCTGGGTAAGGCTCCTGTCTGACTCCGCTTCCCCAGGTCCTGTCTGACTCCGCTTCCCCAGGTCCTGTCTGAGTAACACTTTCAGACTGGGAGGAGGAACAAGCCCATGACGTGCCTACCAATGATGACATCACAGGGAGCTGTGACATGATGGGGAGCAACACGGGGCCCCAAGTGGGTGGTGTCTGGCGGCCCGAGTGGGTGGGTATCCATCTGCTGGCAGCACCCCACAACTCCCAGCAGCTGAGGATGGCGAGGCTGGATAAGGTTTACTGGGGGGCCCTGCCTTATCAGTCTCCCCCACATGCCTGATAAGCCTCTTACCCATGGGCTAGCTCAAGGAGCAGGCCAGGAGCAGGCTGGAAGAGGGGAAAGGGTCAGCTGGGGCTGGCTGAGCTCCAGGGCAGACAGCCAGGGTCAGGGAGCCCTGTCAGAGCCCCAGAAAGGGAGTAGGAGGGGTCCCCAAGACAGCCATGGCTGTCTGCATTCTTATCCTAGGACTTCCACTTGATAGCCAGGTAAACCAGAACCTCGCTTTTCTCAATATTCCTCAACAGAAGACTATCAGTAGTGGCTACCAATCACAGTCCTGTTGTGGGGATTAAACAGGGTGAAGTAAGCACGGAAGAGGGCCTGGTTCATAGTAAGTGCTCATCCTCCTTCCTAGGGAAGGCCAGGATCCTATCAGGTGCCCACCTGGCCCAGGAGCAGCTCCTGGCTGGCCTGGGCCTTGCTGGGTTTCCAGAGTCTGTGCAGCCCCATCCCCACCCCATGCAAGTCTGCGCTTGACTCCAGGCTCCCCAGGAATCCTGGGCTTCCTGGCAGGGTTTCTTCCAGTGCCCCGCACTGACGTCTTGGAGCCCTGGTGCCCTCTGGTGACAAAATCCATCCATGGCAGTTACAGCCTATCCCTAGGGCACATCTGTCCAGACAAAGTGCTGTCTTTATGCTTTCCTCACATCGTATTTCCAAGGTAGGAATTATCCCCGTTTTCTAGAACTGAGGTTCAGGCAGGTTAAATAATTTGCCCAGGGTGAAAGAACTAATAAGTGGTAGAACCTGAGCTCGAACCCAGGTTGGCCAGTCTCCAAAACCTATGCTCTCACCTTGCGAACAATGTACACACACGGTCATGTGGTGACCCAGTCAAAGTTTTATGTGCCATACTGATAACTGGATTACAGCGATGCTTGGGTGTGTGCTCATTGAAATTCTTCAACTGTGAATACAAAATCATGTGACTTGGTTTTGAGCACAGTGAGGTTGGGTGTTTGACCATGGAAATGTTTTGCGTGGCTGTATGATTGTATCGTGTGAGTGTAACCATAGTTAGGCTGGTCGTTTATGTTGTGTGAAATTAGCCATGGCAAAGGGCAGCTGTGTGTGTGTGTGTGTGTGTGTGTGTGTGTGTGTGTGACTGTAGTGGAGGGGTGTGTGGCTAGCTAGCGAGATTGTGTGGGGGAAGCTGACCGAGGGCCCTGAGTTCCCAGCACCCCTTGCCTTTGTGGTCCCAGGCCTGTGTGTGCTCACCATGACACACTTGATGGATGGCTCCACATGCCTGATACACTCCCTTGGGCCTCCCAGTTCTTAATCCTCCCCTCTCCCTGACTTTTTTTGGAGGAAGTAAAGCAAATAGTGCTGCCAATGGAATTGGCTTTCAGTTTTTCCATAGGATATTTGTGAGAGTGTTTTATAAACCTTTGAGTGATAACGCCATTAAAAAATCATTTAAAAAAGAAAAGTAAATATAGTTATTCTAATTCCTTCATTTGAATTCAAGCGTCAGTTCTTATCCGTTCTCCAGGTCTTGTTCACAGATCCCTGAGGGTCTCCAAGACCCTTCCAGGGGATCTACAAGGCAAAAATGATGTTCATAATACTACTAAATTGTTCTTTGCCATTTTCACTTGGTTGATATTTGCACTGATGACATAGAGCAGCAGCGGGTAGAACTGCTGGCACCCAAATAGGAATCAAGGCGTGGCTCCCAACTGTACCAGCAGTCTCTCTCTCTCTTTTTTTTTTTCTGCCACTGTGCGATCTCAGTACAAAAAAAGAAGAAAAGGCCAATTTTGCTGTTGATAAAGCAACAAAATTATAAATTTTATTCAATCTCGACTCTTGAGTACATCTTTTCAACATTTCGTGTGATAAAGGGGAAGTGTGCATATAGAAGTATGATAGTTATCTCCAGGAGAAGCACTCAAAACGATTGAGCTGTGAGCCGAAAGTCACTTTTCTCGCTGACTGGCTACTTTCACTTAAAAGAGCACATGACAAAAATAGTTATTCAGACTTGAGTTTTTGGCATGATTTTCTCAAAAGTGAATGAAGTGAGCCTGTCACTTCAAGGGAAGAAGACTATTAGCGTTTTGGTCAGTGATACAATTAGAGCTTTCAAGTGAAAATTAGAGTTTGGAAAACTTCCATCTGCTACCCTGAGTTTGAAAGCTTCCCAAGTTTGATGAGATTGGGAGTGACATTAATGAATGTACAGGCTTTTTTGTTTGTTTGGACTTTTGTTTTGTTGGTTGGTTGGCTGTTGGTTATTGTGTACAATGAAATGTGTCAACATTTGGAAGATCTGATGACTAACTCAGTGAACCAGTATTTTTCAAATGACCAGAGTACGATTACAGAAACACGCACAGATAAAAGAACCATTCAAAATGCAAGACAGACCAATGGATTTTAATAGAATATAATCGATTCACTGATATAGTTTCAGATTCCACACTGTCACTGATGTTTAAGAAATGAGACCTGTTGAGTTTTGCTGTAGTATCAAAGAGGAATAGCCACAGCAAACTAAAAGACTATAGTTGTTGTTGTTTAGTGGCTCAGTTGTGTCCGACTCTTATTCCAGCTTTTTTCGACTGTAGCCCTCCAGGCTCCTTTGTCCATGGGATTCTCCAGGCAAGAATACTGGAGTGGGTTGCCATTTACGTCTCCAGGGGATCTTCCCAACCCAGGGATCAAACCGGTGTCTCCTGCATTGGCAGGTGGATTCTATACTGCTGAGCCACCTAGGAGGCCCGAAAAGACTATTAACTTCTCTCTTTTCCAACTACATATATTGTGAAGCTGAATTTCCTTCACATCGTGCAACCAAAACCATTTACTGCAACAGATTGAATGCAAAAGCAGGTATGAGAATCAGTATGAATCAACATGAATATCACCAGATAAAACTCAAATTTTTGTGTCCTCAATTGAAAAAAAAAACTTTATTTTATATTGAAGTATAGCCAATTAACAGTGTTGTGATAGTTTCAGATCTTTCAAATCCTGAAAGATGATGCTGTGAAAGTGCTGCACTCAATATGCCAGCAAATTTGGAAAACTCAGCAGTGGCCACAGGACTGGAAAAGGTCAGTTTTCGTTCCAATTCCAAAGAAAGGCAATGCCAAAGAATGCTCAAACTACCACACAATTGCACTCATCTCACACGCTAGTAAAGTAATGCTCAAAATTCTCCAAGCCAGGCTTCAGCAATATGTGAACTGTGAACTTCCAGATGTTCAAGCTGGTTTTAGAAAAGGCAGAGGAACCAGAGATCAAATTGCCAACATCCGCTGGATCATCGAAAAAGCAAGAGAGTTCCAGAAAAACATCTATTTCTGCTTTATTGACTATGCCAACGCCTTTGACTGTGTGGATCACAATAAACTGTGGAAAATTCTGAAAGAGATGGGAATACCAGACCATCTGACCTGTCTCTTGAGAAACCTGTATGCAGGTCGGGAAGCAACAGTTAGCACTGGACATGGAACAACAGACTGGTTCCAAATAGGAAAAGGAGTACATCAAGGCTGTATATTGTCACCCTGCTTATTTAACTTATATGCAGAGTACATCATGAGAAACTCTGGGCTGGATGAAGCACAAGCTGGAGTCAAGATTGCCGGGAGAAATATCAATAACCTCAGATATGCAGATGACACCACCCTTATGGCAGAAAGTGAAGAAGAACTAAAGAGCCTCTTGATGAAAGTGAAAGAGGAGAGTGAAAAAATTGGCTTAAAGTTCAACATTCAGAAAACTAAGATCATGGCGTCTGGTCCCATCACTTCATGGGAAATAGATGGGAAACAGTGGAAACAGTGAGAGACTTTATTTTGGGGGGCTCCAAACTCACTGCAGATGGTGATTGCAGCCATGAAATTAAAAGACGCTTACTCCTTGTTAGGAAAGTTATGACCAATCTAGACAGCATATTAAAAAAGCTGAGACATTGCTTTGCCAACAAAGGTCAGTCTAGTCAAGGCTATGGTTTTTCCAGTAGTCATGTATGGGTGTGAGAGTTGAACTATAAAGAAAGCTGAGTGCTGAAGAATTAATGCTTTTGAACTGTGGTGATGTAGAAGACTCTTGAGAGTCCCTTGGACTGCCAGGAGATCCAACCAGTCCATCCTAAAGGAGATCAGTCCTGGGTGTTCATTGGACGGTCTGATGTTGAAGCTGAAACTCCAATACTTTGGTTACCCTGATGTGAAGAGCTGACTCATTGGAAAAGACCCTGATGCTGGAAAAGATTGAGGGCAGGAGGAGAAGGAGATGACAGAGGATGAGATGGTTGGATGGCGTCACCGACTCAATGGACATGAGTTTGGGTAGGCTTCAGGAGTTGGTGTTGGACAGGGAGGCCTGGCGTGCTGCAGCTCATGGGCTCACAAAGAGTCGGACATGACTGAGCGACTGAACTGAACTGAGCTGATAGTTTCAGGTGGACAGCAAAAAGACTCAACCATAGATATACATGTATCCATTCTCCCCCAAACTCCCCTCCCATCCAGGCTGCCACATAACATTAAGCAGATTTCCCTGTGCTGTATACAGTGAAAGAAAGTGTTAATCACTCATTCATGTCTGACTCTTTGCAACCTGGTAGACTGTAGCCCTCCAGGCTTCTCTGTCCATGGGATTTTGTAGGCAAGAATACTGAAGTGGGTTGCCACGCCCTCCTCCAGGGGATCTTTCAGACCCAGGGACTAAACCTGGGTTTCTTCCATTGCAGGCAGATTCTTTACCATCTGAGCCATGGACCTTTAAGATGCTCTACAGTAAGGTCCTCAATTACTTTTAAGTGTAAAGAGTCCTAAGATGAAAAACTTTGAGAACCACTGAATTAGAGTTTTACTTTAAAAAGGACAAAACTGTATTTTAAAACTTGCTAAGAAACTAGATCTTATTTGTCCCTATAGTAATAATGATTATATAAAACAATAGAGGTGTTAGCTAATGCTACAATGGCTATCACATTGCAATACATAGATGTATCAAATTAATATATGGTCCCCTTAAATGTACCCAGTGTTATTTGTTAATTTTATCTCATTTTTTTTAAAAAAGGAGACTTTATTTTTTCTTGTCATTATTAACGTACTATTAGAGAATAAGCTTCTTTTACTGCTTCCATCACAATGCAAAGAAGTCACAGATTTTCAGCATATTCACGGTGTGCCTGACGGCATTTTTTTCCCCTTGTGGAATGTTCACCTTGTCACCTTCTCCCTGTACAGCCTGGTCTTCCTTCATGAGGAGAAAAATTGATCCCTCAGTAGCTCCTGCCTCCAGGAGCGGTGACATTGGCCGGTTGTCTGCCTGGGCTGTCTGTAATTACTGGTGCTCCTTCTCATCCCACCTCTCCTGTTTCTAAACACCCTTTTAAAAAAGCGATTATTTGTTGAGTACTGTGTTAACTCTATATTCATTTTCTCATTTAATCTTCACAATGATTCTACAGGCTAGAAACTATGATTCTGATTTTACAGGTAAGAAAACTCAGCCTCAGAAAGGTTAGGAGAAGCCTCTAGGAATGGAAATGACTTTAAGCCCTTTTAATTCACACATTCAAAAAGTTGCCCAGCTGAATTTTGGTCCTTGAACAATGTTCTTAGTAATAAAGTACCACCGAAGGGAGACATGATCACAGATCCGCACCCGAGCCCTGAGGATGTTTGAGTCCTGGCCACATGAGACCCGCCCCCCACGCTGAGAGCATGTCTGAGCCCTGCTGATGATGTCTTGCCTGGACTGTTTCCAGAAGCTTTATGCCGAGCCTTCACCCCCACCTCACCCCCACATTCTCTCCAGTGGTCTCTGAGCCCTTACCTGGGGCAGCATGCTTGAGCTCCTCACTGCATCCTGTATACCTGGGCCCTGCGAGCCATGATCACACCAGAACCTCACTCCTGGAGTTGAGATCTGGTGGGTTCAGACTCCAGGATGACACCTTTTAGGGAGCAGCAGAAGAAGTGGGGGCTGGAGGGTGAGGGGAGTTGGTAGAGATGGTGTGTGAGCCAAGAGAAGCAGGCATGGAGAGGAACCTTGGGCTGTCGGCCTCCAGCCACAGCCAGGAATGTTTCCAGACACTGCTGACCTCTCACCCCAGCCCACTTCAGCTCAGGATCCACAGCCCCCACCACTCCCACTTCAAGGACCAGCAGCCGCCTCTGGAGCAACTGGGGCATCACCATGGCAACCAGGCCAGACAGGATGGGAGTGGGGTGGGGCTGCTTTAAAGTCTTTTATTGCTTCAAAACATAGGCCTGTTCCTCTCATCGTGGTCATGTTCAGGGGCCCTGAGGACTGGGAGATCCAGACCAGCAGGGACCATCCGCTCCCCACCGTGTCTCTCAACTCAGGGAAGGAAGTTTCTGTGGTCTCAGCCAGGTCCTTGCCAACACAATCCAAGAGGAAATTCAGGCTCTCTGTCCAGGCCCGCCCCACCCCAACACTCTGGATGCTGGTGAATGTCTCCTCCGGGCATTCTGGTGGCAGAGCTGAAAGGGAGGCAGGGAGGTGCTGACCCCTTGCCTCTGCCCCTCTGGGCTGAGACATATTAGGGATGCGGCCTTGTCAACTGAGTCCCTGATGGGAGGAGTAGTGGAGTGACTGTGCAAGGTGGGGGCTGCTCAAGGCTCGGTGACCTAGACAGAGGCCCTGTGCAGGCGATTAGCTGTCACGTTGGGTCTAAGCTCCTTACCCTCGGAACTCTAGCCTCTCCACCCCTAAGTCTAATCCAGAGGTGAGGTGGGGAGAGCCTTGATAGGGCTCCAGTGACCCATTTAGCGTAACCAGCAGTGGCCCCGTGGGGGTCAGGCCTCTGTCCATCCCTGACTCTGTGAGTCTCTCTGCTTCTGGGACTCCTCTGCCCTCCTTGCCTTGTGTGGTGCCCCTGCGGTGCCTCTGGGCCTCTGATCTCCCTGACTCCATGCGTATTTTGTGCCTTGTCTTTGTGAAGAGCTCTGTGGCCCTGACTGACTCCCTGAAACTCTGGTGGGTTGACAGAGGGGCACGGACACCACTAGGAAATGGGCTCCACAGACCTCAGTGACAGGGCCGTGGGTGACAGGAAGTCTTTGGAGACACAGACTCGTAGGTGACGTGAGGTCTTAGACAGCACAGGGTCTCAGTGGCAACACATTGCCGGTGGCCCAGGTTTGAGGGATGTTGGGTTGTTTGTACTTGACACACAGATTAGGTGACTCTGAGTTGTGGCTAACACAGGATTTGGTGACTCAGAGACAGTGATTCAAAATGAGTTCTTGGGCAGCCAAGAGTCAGCAGTGGTTCTTAACTAGGGCAATTGGTCCCTCCCCTCCAGGGACATTTGTCTGTGTGTGGAGACACATTTGGTTGTCACATCTGAGGGGAAGGTGTGCTGTTAGCACGCAGCATGTAGAGCCAGGATGTTGCTCCACGGTCCACGTGCACAGGCCGGTCCCGCACAAGGACCTAAATGTGGGGGCCCACTCTGAAACCCGACTGCCAAGCTGAAATCCTAGCTCCTGCCCTCTGTGACGGAGAAGACAATGGCACCCCACTCCAGTACTCTTGCCTGGGAAACCCCATGGACGGAGGAGCCTGGTAGGCTGCAGCCCATGGGGTCGCGAAGAGTCGGACACGACTGAGTGACTTCACTTTCACTTTTCACTTTCATGCACTCGAGAAGGAAATGGCAACCCACTCCAGTATTCTTGCCTGGAGAATCTCAGGGACGGAGGAGCCTGGTGGGCTGCCATCTATGGGGTCGCACAGAGTCGGACACGACTGACGCGACTTAGCAGCAGCGGCCCTCTGTGACTCTGGGTGAATCTTCTTATGTCTAATGTGGAGTACCCAGGCAGTACCCTTCTGGGGTACTGAGCTGCGATCGCTGAGCTGACTCATGTCAAGTGTTTAGAATTGGACCTGGCATGGAGTAGGTGTTGCTTTTTGACTCAGGCCTGGAGGGAACAAGGGTAGGTTTAAATTCAGTGACTCAAACATTCTCTCCCTTTCTCATTACAGTTTCTACTTCAGACAGGCTTCTTCCATCTCTGGAAATCACATGGCCAAAAATGCTCCTGTCTTGTAGTTACCGACCAGGGTTATTGGCCTTTCTTATGGGTCAGTCCCTAAGTCGTGCCTGGCTCTGCAACCCCATGGATTGCAGCACGCCAAGCTTCCCTGTCCTTCACTATCTCCCACAGTTTGCTCAAACTCACATCCATTGAGTTGGTGATGCCAACCATCTCATCCTCCAGTGTCCCCTTATCCTGCTCTCAATCTCCTGTCCTGATCAGGGTCTTATCCAATGAGTCGGCCCTTCACATCAGTTGGCCAAAGTACTGGCCTTCCTTACTCAATAAAAAATAAGAGGGCAGACAAGAAATTCAGGCAAGGGCTTTACTGGGGCTTCTACTGCACCAAGGGGAAACGAAAACAAATAAGTTTCCCTTGCTGGCTCCCTGAGCGGGGAGGGCAAGGTGGTTCGTACATGCCATGCGGCGAAGTTAGGGGTGTGTCCAGGGGTTGGGCCGGAGGGGTGGCTTGGATGGTTTCCCCACCCCTAGGTGCTGTTGAGTGCAGGCGGCATGTGTGGGGTACCCTGCTTTTGCTCCTGACCCCGGCTTTTGTTCCCAGTTCTTTAGAAGTGGCAGTTGGGTTTCTGGCCTTTTTATATTTTGTTGTCCATAATTTGCCCCAGTTGCACGTGCATGGTTATTTCTCATGCCTAATAGTTTCTTTGTATTTTTGTTGCTCCAGGAACGTTTGTCCAGATGTAAGCATTGCAGCAAAGGGTCCCAGGTCCCAGGTCTCAGCCAGTCTCTTCATGTCATGCAGGTGTAGTTATTTCTGAGGAAAAGAGACAAATACCTATAAATCCCAAAGAAATGGCTCGATTGGCTAAGCCTGGGTCACCCGACCACCCATGTTTTGCAGAACACCACGTAAATAGATTAACTCTTCTATTCTCCATGAGGACTTCCCTGGTGGCTCAGCAGTAAAGTATCTGCCTGTAATTCAGGAGACCAAGTTTCGATCCTTAGGTTAGGCAAATTGCCTGGAGAAGGAAATGGCAATCCACTCCAGTACTCTTGCCTGGGAAATCCCTTGGACAGAGGAGCCTGGAGGGCTATAGTCCATGGGGTCGCAAACAGTCAGACACAACTTAGCAACTAAACAACAATAACAACAAATTTTTCATGACAACTCTCTGGAGGAGAACTCTTGCTTTCCTCTTTTAACAGCTAAGGAAACTGATGCCCAGAGGTTCAGTAACTTGCAAACCCAAGATTGGATCAAGGCAGTCTGGCTTAAAAAGATGCACCTTTCCTTCACAGTCACCATCTTGAATGTTTATATTTAGATATATCAAGTTTTATTTTAAAATGTGCAATAAGAAGCAACATTGTATTTGTTCATAAGATGCAATCACAGAAGCATGTTCATTACAAACAGTTGCTCATTTTTCTTTTTCTAAGATAAAGCAATTGCATTAGTCATTATTCTTCTCGGCACCCCACTCCAGTACTCTTGCCTGGAAAATCCCATGGACAGAGGAGTCTGGTAGGCTGCAGTCCATGGGGTCGCTAAGAGTCAGACGTGACTGAGAGACTTCACTTCCCCTTTTCCCTTTCATGCATTGGAGAAGGAAATGGCAACCCACTCCAGTGTTCTTGCCTGGAGAATCCCAGGGATAGGGGAGCCCAGTGGGCTGCCATCTATGGGGTCGCACAGAGTCGGATACGACTGAAGTGACTTAGCAGCAGCAGCAGCAGCATCTGTTTTTTTGAGTGGGCAAATGAGAGAATGGTTGTGATTTTCTTGGTGAGAGAAAACAATAAGAGCTGGTCCTGGGGTGAAGGGTGGGGTAGGAGGGAGGAAGGGACCTTGGTGATGAGCAGAACTAAGTCTAGATAGAATCTGACCTGGTCCTGGGATAGGACTGCCATGGTTGACAAATTCTTTGTTTGGATGATGACACAAGATGGGACTCAACCTTTCAACTTTTCCTGAAGCATTGATATTACAGTCAAATCAATAATTTACTAATAATACATCTACTGTCAGTTGCACACATCTTGAGGGAAAGAATGCCTGCATTGTGAGAGTTGTCTTGCCCTAGGGCCAAGGGTGCGAGATGAGGTGCATAGATAAATAGGTGTGCTACTTACATCCTTATTCATATCACCTAATCCTTCTTAGGTGCTTAGTATAAGATGAAAGCATGTGAATGGGTTGAATAGGAAGAGGAAGTTTCCCTTGGGGAATTCGGCATCGGAGGTGGGGTTATAGTGCCCTCTAGTGAACACTTTGTGAATTTACACAATATTAGACTGGATGTGACAAGTTGGGTTTTGTTTTTTTTTTTTTTTTTTTTTCTTTTAAACCAAGGGGTTGGTCTCCAGTGTGTTTGGGAAGCAGGCCCATAAGAAACACTGTGTGTGTGTGTGTGTGTGTGTGTGTGTGTGTGTGTGTGTGTGTGTGTGTGTGTGTGTGTGTGTGTTGGGAGCTATGCAGCTTCGCCTAACTTCACCGTGCAGCAGAAATCAGGAAATGGTTAGAGAAGAAAGATGTGGGAGTAGTTGATGGCAATGACCCAAGGATTTTATTTAAAATGTGAGAAAACCAAAGGCTGTGCAGATAGGAACTTTCCCCCTCGCTTGACGTGGACTAAGTAAGGTGATTTAAATAAGAAGGCACAGTCAGTAACTTTCCAAGCAGAACTGGATGTCTGCCTGGGTGATTTTAGATGTCAGTTAAACTGAGAAATACTCCAATTCCACTGATTCCCTTGATTCACCCGGAACAAGAAATAAAAAGTGCTGTGCCATTATTTAATAAAAGAAAACAAAGCAACACAAGAGAAGGTCCAAGAGATAGGATACCCACAGTAAATCAAAGGACATTTTTGTCAGGATGTGAAAATAGAAAGGTTTGGGGGGAAGGGCACATAAGAGGAGATGAGTTAGAGATTTCATCTTAATGGTGAATATTTTTGTATTTAAATGTGTGTTTAACTTTTTCTCCTCCTGAGAGGGTACCACACTCTTTGTTTCCAGTCAGAAATTGTCTTTGATCCGATTGGATTTAGAGCTAGTTGGTTAAAAATTAGTATCTGGGGATTTAAAAAATATTCTGTTTGCTTGAATGGCTTCTCTTAAGTATGTGAATGAATTGCTCTATTATGAGCCTAAATTGCTCTTGGCAAAATTGTCTTTATGTGTTTCACTGGCCAAGGTATAATTTGTTTCATTTATGAACACAGTAAGATTTATCTATGAATTAAGAGACATTGAAAAAGCTGATTTATTCTGATAATGATGTTAAGATTTTTTTGGTTTTGTGTGTGCAAATAATCCATTAGTTTAATAAAATTTAATTGAAATTGCTCATTAATACATCATTATAACTTGAACACATCTGTGCAAACATAACTGTTTTAGTCAGGTCGTAACAAAATACCATACACGGGGAGGTTCAAACTTCAGGCATTTATTTCTAACATGTCTGGAGGCTGGAATGTCCAAGATCAAGGTGCTGGCAGATTCAGTTCTTGGTGAGAGCCTTCTTCCTGGCTTCCTGGCTTGCAGAAAGTCACCTTTTTGCTGTGTGTACACATGGTGGGGAGGGACAAAGGGAGAGAGAGAGAGGGAGAGAACGATGGAGAGAGAGAAAGTTTTTGGTTTCTTCTCATAAAGCACTAATCCCATTACGGGGGGCCTCACTTCATGATCTCATCTAAACTCATGCACGTACCTCCCCCAAGCCCCACCTCATAATGTAACAGAGAACAAACCTGACTCCATATTGGAGCTATTGCTTTAGCTCTAACCTTTGTGCTGTTTCCTGTGCTTATTCCTGCTGGCTCTGCACCCTGGAAAGGAATGCCGCCTACAGCCTGAAACACACATCGTAGCTCCTTTTCAGGGCTCTGACTCCCAGGCTTGACTATTAAAGATATAACAGTTTTCATTCATATAGACATAATTTTTCTCTTTTGGAGATTTATGGGAATATGGTGACAAGACCTAGAGTGAACAGCTGCAAGACCAAAGGATATCACATTCCCTCTGGGGTCTGGTCAGCACCAAGAAGTTTGCAACAACCAGCCACATTCCCTACCCTTTCAGTATAAAAGAATCCTGAATTCTAACTCGGGTAAGATGGTTCTCTGGGACACCTGTCATGTGGTGAGCAATATGAGCTTGGGCTCGGTAACGATAGCATCATATTAGGGGTTAGGATTTCAACACATAAACACTGAACTGAACTGAACATAAACTGAACTGAACAAAAAAACTGAACTGAACACAAACATTCAGTCCATACAGTAACCATCCAGGAAAGATGCTCCTGATCACTACCTTCTCTGTCCTTCCCAAAGCAACCACTACCCTGACTTCTGACCCCTCAAAGTAGTTTTGCTTGTTTTTGAACTTTTTATAGTTAGAATTATACAGTATGTATGCTTTTGTATGTGTGAGATTCATTCATGTTGTTATGTGTAATAGAAGCTTATTCGTTTCTATTGCTGTATAGTATTCCATTGCATGAATACACAACTATTTATTCATTCTAGTTTTTCAGTTTTTGATGACCTGAAAATATAAATATTTTGGTACACATACCTAGGGTTGGGATTGCTGTTTCCCAGCATTTGCATACATTCAACTTTAACAGATATCATCAAATGGTTTTATAAAGTGATTGTAGCAATTTACACTCCTACCAACAATGTGTGAGAGTCAGCCATGGTAAAAGTATTTACCCCTCAGAAACTGGCAACTTCTACAAATCACACTTTCTTTCCTAGTGAGCCAGTTGTTAAATAGTTACCAGTACACCACTGCCAATACCCACTGTCACAAAAACTTTGTGTGTTTTTCAATTCTTGGTTTTATCAGTCTTTTTCTCCCCTCAAAAGAAATAATAAAAAAAAAATTAGTTCAAAATTTTAATTGAATGTATTTTAACTCTAATGTAAGACAGAATCTAGAGTTATTATTTTTATTTTATTAAGATCAAAACTAATATAACATTGTAAATCAACTATTCTCTAATAGATTTTTTAAAAGATCAAATATACAAGCAATCAGATATCTTTTACTTTCTATACACATATACCCCTCAAATTTAAAAATGACAAACTTACTTTTCAGTCTTTTCAAAATCACATATACTTTTATGAAAAATTCAAGTTTTATTGACTCAGCTAGGCTTTTTTTTGCTCTGCAGCATTCGGGATTTTCATTCCCCAGCCAGGGGTTGAACCCCATGCCCCTTGCATTGGGAATGAAGATTCTTAACCACTGGACTGCCAGGGGAAGTCCCAAACCCATATATCGTAATGTCAAGGATGAGGAAAAGCCAGGATAACCTTACAATGTTGCCGCAAGTGTTAACTGATACAACGACTTTGGAAGTCTCCCACATCTCCTAAAACTAAGCATACATATACCCCTGACCAGCAATTCTCCTCCTGACTATGTGCCCAGTGGAAATGAGTGCTTCTGTCCACCAGAAGGTGCGGGTGAACGTGTTCACAGCAGCTGTCTTCATGATAACCCACTCTGGAAACAACTCAGAAGTCCAGCAGCAGTAGAAGGAGGAAATACATTGTGATGTGTCCACACAATGAAATATTACACAGCAATAAAAAAGGAACAATGTATGGGCAGCATAACCACAGAGGTGAACCTCACATAATTTTGACCAAAAGAAATTAGATGCAAGAGGCTATACTGTATTATTCCAATTATAGGACGTTAAAAACTGGCACAACTAACCAGTACAGTGGGAGAGGCCAGGTAGAGGTCACCCATGGAAGTGGTACTAACTTTCAGAAGCCACAAGAGAGTCTTCTGCAAGGCTGGACTTATTCTATTCTTGATCTGGGTGGAGATTATATGGGATCTATGTATTTAAAATTGATATTGTACTCATTACTGTATCTAAATTATATGCTAATAAGATGAAAAAGTCATGTAACTGCCTGCTATTAAGAGAGATGTTGCTGAGTCAGATCTTTATGTCACATGCAGCTTTAGTCTTATGCTATATTTCGTTGACATTGCAGTGTAACATGAAAATACTCTTTGTGGTTAAATGTGAATAATTCTTAATATCATGATTATGGAAAGATTCTTAAATAAACGATCATTTAAAGACATATGTTCCTCATAAAAATTAATGCAGAAAGTACTAAAGAAGTTTTTTTAATTGCTCCAAATGCCACTACCCCAAAACAATCATCTTCTACCTACTTCAGTATCATTTCTGACATCTTTGAACTTGTGTGTGATCCACTGTGTATACTTCTATAAATCTTGTCAACATAACAGTAGTAGCCACATTACTTGGATTGATTATTAATGTCTGAATATTCAATTTCAAATGTAAGTGTTATTTAAGGTGTAATTCAGTGAAAATGTAATTCTTTTGCTTTATATGATGAAATTCTATAAGTCAGCTGAAGTGTAAATATATATGTAATTTTTCACGAGTAAAATGCTATATTAATTGATGATGATTTGAAAGCTGTTGATTGTGTACAAAACACTGACAAAGAACTTTCAAATAATTAAATATGAAAATAGGTTGATAATGTGATTTTGAAGAGAAAGTATGTTCACTAGGTATCTTTAGAAAGAACTTTATATTGTTTAAAAGTCAAGAACTGTTATGTTTTCTTGGCACAAAAACAGACACAGTAGACAAACAGAGCAGGGTAGAGAGCCCAGAAATAAACCCACACACGAACTGGCGATTAATCTACCACAAAGGAGGCAAGAATATACAAGGGAGAAAAGACAGTCTGTTCAATAAGTGGTGCCAGGAAAACTGGACGGCTACATATAAAACAATGAAATCAGAACATTCTCTAACACCATATACCAAAATACACTCAAAATAGATTAAACATCTAAAAGTAAGACCGCATACTACAAAACTCCTAGAGGAAAACATAGGCAGAGCGCTCTTTGATGTAGATTGCAGCAATATTTTTTTTGGTCCACCTCCTAAAGTAAAGGAAATAAAAGCAAAAATAAACAAATGGGACCTAATGAAACGTAAAAGCTTTTGCATAGCAAAAGAAACCATTGACAAAATGAAGATGACCTGCTGAATAGGAGGAAATATTTGCAAATGATTTGATCAACATGGGATTAATATTCAACATATGTAAACAGCTCATACAATCTGACATCAAAAACAAAAATCAAACAACCCAATTAAAAAATGGGCAGAAGACCTGAATAACATTTTTCCAAAGAGGAAATGCAGATGGCCAACAGGCACAGGAAAAGATGCTCAATATCGCTAATCAATCAGGGAAATGCAAATCAAAACCACAATGAGATATCATCTCAAATCTGTCAGAATGTCTATCTTCAAAAACGAACATCAAAAATGTTGGCAAAGATGTGGAGAAAGAGAATCCTTGTACACTGTTGATGAGAATGTAAATTGGTACAGTCACTGTGGAACACAGTATGAAGGTTTCTCAAAAAACTGAAAATAGAACTACCACATGAACCAGGAATTCCTCTCCTTGGTGTATATCCTCCCCCCCAAAACAACACTAATTAAAAAAGATACATACATCCCAATGTTTATAGCAGCATTATTTATTGCAAAGATGTGGAAGCAACATAAGTATCTATCAACACATGAATGGGTAAAGAAAATAGAACTTTATAGATGTGGTTTATATACCACATCTCAGCCATAAAAAGAGAATGAAATTTTGCCTTTTGCAGCAACATAGATGGACTTGGAAGACATTATGCTAAGTGAAATAAATCAGACAGAGAAGGGCAAATATTGTATGATATCACTCATAGGTGGGATTTAAAAAAATACAAACTAGTGAATATGACAGAAAAGAAACAGACTCACAGATACAGAGAACAAACTAGTTGCCAGTAACACTATCTGTAAGAGAGAAGAAAAAAAGGAACAATTCCTACACCCAGTGACCACAGAGTGGATAGTTTGTGGTGTACTCGTGCATGGAATACTACACAGCAGTAAAAATGACAATGGTATTCCTTTTTGTGCCACAACATGGCTAATCTTCATAATTATAATTTTGAGTGGAAAAGCGAGTGTCAAAAGACTGCTCTTTTCACTAAGATTAAAAGCAAATAAAACCAAACAATATCTTACTTAGGCATCAACATATGTGATAAAACCCTCAGATAATTGTGACCTCTTGGGGGAGGCATGAGTATTGGATGGGAGAGGAGTGCATGGTAGACCTAAGTTACTGATAATAGTTTAGCTCTTGGGATGAGTACCAAACTCATGGGTTCTCATTATATTATTTTAAAAAATAAAATCAAGAAATGAATAGTCCTCACCATATCATCCTTTACTACTAATAGGATCTTCATTGCCTTCAACTCAACCAGATAGGATGACCAGTCTCACCCTTAAGGATGCCAGACTCTCACTCCCTTGAGTGTTTTTTGCTGCAACTATTTTTGGTGTGAATCATTGTATTGGGCAAAGTGCTTCGTGCAAACCACAGGATCTAATACTCAGTTTAAAAAGAAAGGGATGTATGACAAGATACTAGGTACTGTGTGGGCTTCCCTGATATCTCAGTTGTTAAAGAATCCACCTGCAATGCAGGAGACCCCGGTTCGATTCCTGGGTCTGGAAGATCCGCTGGCGAAGGAATAGACTACCCGTTCCAGTATTCTGGAGCTTCCCTTGTGGCTCAGCTGTTCAAGAATCTGCGTGCAATGTGGGAGACCTGGGTTGGATTCCTGGGTTGGGAAGATTCCCTGGAGAAGGGAAAGGCTACCCACTCCAGAATTCTGGCCTAGAGAATTCCATGGACTATACAGTCCATGGGGTCGCAAAGAGTCAGATGCAATTGAGCGACTTTCACTCGCTCACTCACTCACTCACTCAGGTACTGGGTAAAGCTGAATTTTTAGAGGCAATAAATTGTGGCTGATGCTAATTATGAATAATTAGGGTGGGGTCCCTAGAACAGAATCTGCAATGGAGATTTTTTAAAAATATTTTTTATTACTATTTTTTGCTGTTCTGGGTCTTTGTAGCTATGCGTGGGCTTTCTGTAGTCGCAGAGAGTGGGGGCTACTCTCTAGTTGGGGTCTGCAGGCTTATCATTGCGGTGGCTTCTCTTGTTGCGGAGAACGGGCTCTGGGGTGTGTGGGCTTCAGTTGCGGTGCGTGGGCTTCAGTTGTTGCTGCGCGTGGGCTCAGTAGTTGGCGCGGCTTGCAGGTTTCAGAGCATAGGCTCAATAGTTGTGGCCCCGAGGCATATGGGATCTTCCGGGACCAGGGATTGAAGAGGTGTTCCTTGTTTGCAAGGCAGATTCTTTTTTTTTTCACTTAAAAAAATTTTTTTATTTAATTGGAAGACAATTAGTTTACAATATTGTGAATGTTTTTTGCTGTGTATCAGTATGAATTGGTCACAGATATACACGTGTCCCCTCCATCCTGAAGCCCCCTCCCACCCCGTCCCCATCCCATCCCTCTAGGTTGTCACAGAGTCATGGCTTTGGGTGCCCTGCTTCATGCATCAAACTCGCACTGGTTATCTATTTTTACATATAGTAATATATATGTTTCAATGCTATTCTCTCAAATCATCCCACCCTCTCCTCCCACTGAGTCACTTTTTAAATTTATTTATCTATTTATTTATTTTAGTTGGAGGCTAATTACTTGACAATACTGTAGTGGTTTTTGCCATACATTGACCTGAGTCAGCCATGGGTTTACATGTGTTCCCCATCCTGAACACCCCTCCCACCTCCCTCCCCATCCCATCCCTCTGGGTCATCCCACTGCACCAGCCCTGAGCACGTCTCATGCATCGAATCTGGACTGGCGTTCTGTTTCGCATATGATAGTATGCATGTTTCAATGCTATTGTCTCAGGCAAGGCAGATTCTTAACTACTGGTTCCACCAGGGAAGCTCTAGAGATTCTTACTTAAGATTCTTATTTAAGAGATTTATTTTAAATCTTAATTTAAATTAATCAAGACATTAATTAATTTAATCAATTAAGATTAATGAATTAACCTTAATTAAGAGATTATCTATTTGTTTATTATATTTATTTAAGGAGTGCTCTTGGGAGAAGATGAGTGAGGGAAAGAAAGTTAAACAAGAATTTGGGAGTGTTCTCATCTGGAGATTGTCCTCAGCCTGGTTCTCAGGGGAGCACTGGAGCATGATGGTACCACAGAACTGGCTCCTGTTTCAGGCAAGTAGGATAGGCTAGCCCTTTGTACCTGAGGGAGGGTGCCTAGCCTCCAGGGGATTTGATTTCATGTGGCTAGGAAGGGGCCACCAGCTCTGACAGTGATTGCAGTTGGGTGCACTGAGCAGGGCAGAGCCCTGGAGGTGACTCAGCACCAACCTGACCTCGCTGGGAAGGGCAGGGGAGATCTGGGACGAGGTTGGGGATGGAGGAGGGCAGCGAGGTGGGGAGAGCAGAAGAGGGGGCTGTCTGTGCATCCTGGATGGGCAGCCTGAGACCCTGGGGGCTTGGTCTTGCGAAGCAGTGATCTCTCGTCCCCATGGGGACACAGAAGGACAGGCCAAGCCCTCCCCTTAGCTTCTCATTCCAGAGAGTGCCAAGCGCGTCATCAACCCACCCCAGTCATCAGTATCACCCTTCCTGTTACCCAGGCAGAGAGAACTAGGCTTCTCTCTTAGCAACCTGCTTCCCCCTCCCTCCTCGCTACTCTCTACAGCCCCAGCCTTGGCCTTGATCTCAGGCTTTGAAGGTGCTGGATTCAATGTGATGGCTGATTCACTGGGTGATAGGCAGTTTTCCCCCAAGCTGCCTGCCTCAGTCTGGAGTGGAATATTCTGGCCTCACAGGAGGGCAGACCAGGAGGCATTAACCCCTGCTCTGCCAGTGTGTTTCTCTAGGGCCAGAACGCAGGATTCTGGAAATTGTTCTCTCCAGGGTGGCACCAAAGGGAGCTTTGTGGAAGGCTTTGGACACTCCATATATGTCTTCATTCTCACCCAGGCCATCCAGGAAACACTTAATCTGAATAAAAGGAGTGTCTCCTGGCCCGCCCCTCTTTCCAACACAATTGCCACCTCTACCCTTATATCTATACTTTCTGGAGCCACCTGTGCTTTCTGCACACCTTCCCCTGCCACCTGCTCCCAAGGGTCAGCCCCCACCTTTAGCAGAGATTTATACCTTTCTGAATACTCTCACAGGAAGCCAGAGCCACCACAAGCTGGTGCCGGAAGTTCAACGGCTGAGACAGGCCTGGGTAGGAGCTGTTTCAACATTCCAGTTCTCCCATCCTTCCGGGTGGCTGGAGGATGGGGACATCTTAGCAGCGCGGGGTGGGGGGCCTGAGCAGGGGACGGGAGCTTTCTGGGAGGGGCCTTGGCCAGATGAGGCTCACCAGGTTCCCCCCAAGTTGGTGGTCCCTCCTCCACTTAGTCCTGTCTTGAAGGTGCTGATGGAAAGGCTGTATCAAATTTCACCCCCAGCTGCTTGAATCAGGGGCCTCAGGTTCCAACCCAAAGGCGCCAGCTTCCCCCTTTCTCTTTTCCCTCTTCTTGTCCATCCTTAGCTCCTGCTCCGCCTGCAGTCAATGCCTGTCCCTTCCTTCAGACCTCAGGCCCCACCGTCCCACACAGCTGCGGCCACTGCATTCAGAGGGGGCACCTGTGTCTCTGTAGCTCACGGGAGGTCACCCCACACCCTCAGCTGTTCCCTCTGTGCTCTGGATGCCTCCACCTTCCACCTGTTGTTTTATTGATTAGTCCTTATCACTTGCATTTTTAGCCTCCAAGTCTTTGGGTGTCTATCTGTAGCCTATAAACTTGCAAAACCTTTCCTCATTAAAAATAAGTAAAAAAGCCCAAATCTCCCTTCTTCACGCATCCTGCCCCCGGTTCTCCCCTCTTGTGTGTCTCCAGACCCTGCTGGGTTACCTAACGGACAAACCAGGGACGCACTTCAAGAGCCAGCCAAGAGGAACTAGTGCCATAGGAATAGGAAAGGTCATTTCAGTGAAAAGTGGCAATAAATTAATGTTGTCATGCTTAAGATAATTTAGAAAAGGCTTACTTGAGTTTTATCACACATGCAAATTTTACATTATTTTGAAAATCAAAAATTAGTTGTGTCACGTATAGATAGGAGGGATGGGAACCCTCATCTTTTTTTCCGGCCTCCCAGCTTGCCCCTTGCAGTGGAAGCTCAGAGTCTTAACCACTGGCAGTCCAGTGGTTAACCCTCACCTTTTAAGGGTGTTAATTCTCCCTTTCTCACCTCTAGCTCTTCAACCTTGTGTGTCTTCAGACACCATGGAGTGCTCCTGCCAAGGCCGCCAGTGACCTTCACGTTGAGAAATCTGATGGATGTCTTTTCCTCTCATCTGTGACCCTCTCAGCAGATGTCACCTCTAGCCTTGAAAAGCTCTCCTGTGGCTTCAGTGACAACTGCTCTCCTGGATTCCCTTCTACTTCCTAAACCTGTCCCTTTTGGATGTCCTCATGGTTCTTCCTCTAGGAATGTGTGTGTTCCCCAGAATCCCGAGCTGGATTTTGTCTCCTCTGTCTCTCTATGTATCGCTCCTGGGATAGTTCCTGCACTTGTGTGGCTTCAGTTACCATCTGCACTCAGATTACTTCTAAACAGCTTTCCTGGGAATTCCTATGTGATCTGGTGGTTAAGAATCTATGGCTCACTGCCAAGAGCCTGAGTTCAATCCCTGGTCCCCACAGGCCACAGGCTGTGGCTAAATAAATAAATAAAATTAAATTAACAGCTTTCCTTAGTTCAGCCATAGCTTCTGACTTGCAGATCTGTGCAGTCCATTGTGTACTCTTTTAGGCGCCTAAATTCGCTAAATCTGAACTAGAGTTCTCAGGTGTCCAACAAAACATTCCTTCTCCAGCATCTTCTGTCTCAGGGAGAGGTGCCATCATCCATTCAGTCCCCAAGCTCAAAACCTTTCTCTCTCATATCCCCACCTAACTTCCTCTACAATCTACCAGGTCTATCCTATTTACTCTGTCTCTTAACTGTCTTGACTTATTCATTTCTCTTTGTTTCTGGCTACCACCCTCATCCAAGTTGCCATTATCTCTGGCTTGCAACAGCCTCTGAACTTGTCTCCCCAGTCTCTACCTGTTCAGTCCACTTTCCATACTGAAGTCAGTCTGATGAGGTTTCAGTGATTCCTCATTGGCTCAGGCTGGCCTTTCGTACTTTCCATCTTCTGGTTCCTGACCTCAGGTGTACATGTGCTCAGGAGAGCCTTAGCTCTCACTCCCTGCTCCAACAATGTGTTGGAAGCTGGAGCTTCCTTTTCTCCTCTCCTGTATTATTTTTTGGGACAAAAATAGCCATTCGAGAGATGTTAGAGACTTGAAATAGGGTGGTGACATGGATGTGGTAATAATTGAAAAGGTTCTGGAGAAAAAGCGAGGGGGGTACAAATGAACTTATTTACAAAACAGAAATAGAGTCACAGATGTACAAAACAAACTTATAGTTACTAGGGAATGGGGGGGAGGGGTAAATAGGGAGATTGGGACTGACATATACACACTGTGCTAAGTCGCTTCAGTCGTGTCAGACTCTTTGTGACCCATGGACTGTATCCCACCAGGCTCCTTTGTTCATGGGATTTTCCAGGCAAGAATACTGGAGTGGGTTGCCATTTCCTTCTCCAAGGGCTTTTCCCAGCCCAGGGATTGAACCTGCATCTCTTATGTCTCCTGCATTGGCAGGCAAGTTCTTTATCGCTAGCACCATAGAATAGATAGCTAATAAGAACTTTCCGTATTTCACAGGGAACTCTACCCAATATCCTGTAATGGCCTTATGTGGGAAAATAATCTTTATTTAAAAAGTGGATCCCCTGGAGAAGGCAACGGCAACCCACTCCAGTATTCTTGCCCGGAGAATCCCATGGACAGAGGAGCCTGGTGGGCTACAGTCCATGAGGCCTAAAAAAAAAAAAAGAAAAAGAAAAAAAAAGTGGATAGATTTAAAGAAAAAAAGAAGAAATTGATGAGATTCTGGCATACTTTGAAGGGAAATACAATAGGACTTGTTGGATTTGGAAATGTGGTAAGAGAAAAAGAAAGGAGTCAAGGATAAGTTTCCAGTTTTGTTATTTATTTATTTCTGCCTGAGTAGCTAGAAAAAATGAATTCCACTAACAGAATTGGGAAGACTGGGAATAATGGGTTTGGGTGGGAAGAGAAGGAGTTCAGTTTTGGATGTGTCACTGGAAATGGCTTTTAGAAATCCAGTTAGGTATATGGATCTGGTTCAGGGGACTGATTTGAGTTGGAGCTGTAAATTTATGAGTCAACAGTGGAAAGGTGGTATTTAAAGCCACAGACTGAATGAGAGCACTGAGGGTATGCTGCTGCTGCTGCTGCTGCTGCTAAGTCGCTTCAGTCGTGTCCGACTCTGTGTGACCCCATAGACGGCAGCCCACCAGGCTCCCCCGTCCCTGGGATTCTCCAGGCAAGAACACTGGAGTGGGTTGCCATTTCCTTCTCCAATGCATCAAAGTGAAAAGTGAAAGTGAAGTCGCTCAGTCGTGTCCGACTCTTCGCGACCCCATGGACTGCAGCCTACCAGGCTCCTCCGTCCATGGGATCCTCCAGGCAAGAGTACTGGAGTGGGGTGCCATTGCCTTCTCCACTGAGGGTATAGGTTTCATAAAAAGTCAAAGAGGCCCAGGAGCCTTCGGCATTAAAAATTTGCAGAGATGAGCCTTAGGAGAGAAAAATCAGGAGGAAAAGCAGGAAAATGTAGCACCCTGAAAGCCTAGTGGCAAAGGGATTTGCTGGAGGGGGAAGTGGTCAACTGTGTCAAAGGTTAAGTAAGCTGAGGGCTGAGAATTGACCACAAGATTTAATAACAGGAAGATCATTGATGATGCAGACAAGAACAGTTCAGGAAATGATGTGGCAAAAGCTTGTGGGATTACATCTAAGAGAAAAAGGAGAGAGAGGGGTTGGAGTTAGACAAGTTGTTAAAAACTGTTTTGCTGTATAAAAGGGTACAGTAAAGCGGAAGCCTGCTAGACGGTTAATTAAGATCATGAGAGTTTTTTTGTTTATTTGTTTTTTATTTTTATTTTTTTATTTTTTCTTGAGAAAACCAATTTTATTATCATTACCACCCAGCTTATTTGTGCTGGATTATGTACCAAACGGCCAGATCTTCTAAAGAACATCTACGTAACATTTCTTTCTTGTTTCAAGAGATGCAAATAACTGTATAAGGTTAAGTACAAAAAGTACATAAGACAGCGGACACCAAAAGTTCATGTATGAGATATTTATCCCACCTGCAGCTTTTATATATTTGAAAAGTAGAATTCATGAACTAAAAAATATTGTCCTTCTATAGTCCTGTCAAGTTTAATGGAAGTGGGTTTAACCTGATTACAACAATAACACCAGTATCACTGATCTGATATTTACAAAAAAATCATATTTTTCAATAAATTAAAGTCAATGCAACACCCATGCAAGCTAGAATGCTAGCTGTTCGGTGAACAAGGACCTGACATCAGAACCAGAAGTCTGTATAAGTCCCAAATATAAAGTGTGATCTTCTTCAAACTGTGTCCATTCCTCGCATTGATGATGTGAAACCCAAACCCATTCCTCTCTGTGTGTGGGTTTGTGATCTTGCCATTTCATACGGAGCATCTAGATTTCTAAATACTTCTTCCTGCTGTTTCAGTGTCTTGTAACTTTCTTCATCAGCAGAGCTACATCCAGCTTCATCTTCACTCTTAATACCCATTCATTTCCTAAATTTGACGTTTTGGTCCTTGTTTCCAAAATTCAACTTCTCCCATATTTCAGCAGACTGGGATTTGTCTCCTTCTTTCTTGCCTTGCCATAGCATTTTCCTTTTTTTCTCTTGTTCAGCAAATTTCACTGGATTCACAGCTGCTGGGTTGTAATAGCTAGGTACAGCTATTCCGGTCTCTGCCAAAGCTTTTGCCTGCAAGGCTGCCATCTGAGCTGCCATAGCTATCTGAGGAGTTACTTGTGTTCCTGATGCCAAGAGGGCAGCAACATTGAGAACAGAACCTCCAGTAGCAGCAGCTGCTGCAGCTATTTCCTGTTGTTTTTGTTTTTCAACCATTTCCTTTTCTCTCTGTTCTTGTAATTTCTTTGCCCTTTCCAACCTCCGAGCTAAAGCTTCTTGTGCATCCATTGCTGTGTTTCTGCCTCTAAAGGGAGGTGGACTAGGAGTCCGGCTTAAACTTCTGCTAAATCTTCTTGGTTTTTCAATTCTCTTCTTCCTATCTCGACTTCTACTCCTTGTCCTACTCCTGCTTCTACTCCTATGCCTGTGTCTTGATCTTGAGCGGGAACGAGATCGGATCCGACGTTTTCTTTCCCTGCTTCTGGATCGTGATTTCTTCCTCTCTCTGCTTCTGGATCTTGACTTCTTCCTATCCCTACTCCTGGATCTTGACTTCTTCCGCTCTCTGCTTCTACTACGATGATGCCTTTCACGAGACCTAGACCTTGAGTGACTTCTGCCTCTTGATGATTTTCTTTCTTTGCGTTTGTGTCTGTCCTCACCATTTTCAGATGAATTTAGCCGCTCTCTTCCTTTATCAGAAGAATGTTCTTTGTCATTATGTTCCTCAGACTTGTGTTTCTTAGATGACTTATCTTTGGATTCATGTCTTCTTGCCTTATCATGAAGTAGGCTTATTATTTTGCTATCTGAGTCTGCAGCGTCTTCAGTTCAGTCTCTTTGCGCATTAGCACGCTCTTTGCTTCTGCTCTGGCTCCTGTGTTTTCTTCCTTCATTATCTGATTTTCGTTTTCTTTCTCTTGACCTTGACCGTGATCTTGAATAATGATGTTTGGAGGCTCTAGGAGAAACAGATACAGCTGTATGTTTTACGTATGTTGGCATCAGCACAAGCCTTGGGCCTGGGGGTTCCAAGCCTATGAGATGAAGACAGTCTCTGTGGTAAAACAATCTGCCTTCTCAGAGAGCTCTTTTTTCTTAATTTCCAGTGCCAGGAAACCTTGGGAAAGTATCTATAAGCTGTGATTAAAAAAAGATGAAGCAATTCAAACTGAATCTCACTTGGAACTCCAGTTTTTGTTCCAGACTGACTAGTCAACTAACAAGGATTTGGGGGTTATAAGTACTCTGTATTTTTCTTTATCTTATCTTCAAGAGAAATTATCAGCCCAGGACCTGAATAAGTAAAACATTTCTCATGCCCTTGAGATTTTTATCTTCTCTTTATAAATTTTTCCTCCCATACCAATCTGTGACCTAGAATTCCATTCTAGTCAAGGCTAGACAAAAATGTATATATGTTCTAATTAATGGATTAATTATGAAATTTATAGATATTACACTAATTATATCTTCATATACTTGATATATAATTAGTTATTAATACATATTAATGAAACTATTATTTCCAATATAACTATGAATTCTTATGTAATTTTATTTTATTCTTAGTTATCTTAGTAAGATGCCAACCAAAGATCATAGGACTTAGTGCTCAATCTGGTGTTTAACAACTTTTCTTTGGAATTTTCTGAATGTATAATAGTATTATTTACCAATGAGGGCACAAACTCCTTTTTTTTGGTTAAAATAAAGCAAAGAGACATGTGATTTTATAAAAAACCATGGCTGAATTTGCTACCGTTCATGTTGTATACAAATTTGACTTGTAAGAATGTTTATTTGAATCAGGATCTAATAAAGGTTTCTCAAGTGGGGATATATTATCATTGAGACCAGGCATGTAGAGACCTTGGCCCAAGTCACTTTGTCTTCTATGCAACATTTGGGTGAGCATCGTTAACAATCACCTCTGAGAATCCTTTCTTGTTCAAGGTCCATACTAACGAAGATCCTTCAAATTGACACCTTTTACACTATTTTCTTATGAATTAAAAAACAATTTTGGGGGGGGGGGTGTGTGTGCGGCTGTGTTGGGTCTTCATTGGTGCATGGGCTTTTCTTCAGTTGCAGAGAAGGGAGGCTACTCTCCAGTTGTTGTGTGTGGCTTCTCACTGCAGTGGCTTCTCTTGATGGAGAGCTGGGCTTCAAAAGTTGCAGCATGTGGATTCAGTACTTACAGATCCTCCTGCTCTAGAGCACAGGCTCAGTAGTTATGGCACATGGGCTTAGGCACTCTACAGCACATGGTATCTTCCCCGACCAAGGATCAATCCGTGTCTCCTGCATTAGCAGGCAGATTCTTCACCTCTGAGCCACCAGGGAAGCCCCTCATTGTGCTTTTAGTTTACATTTTACTGATTACTAATAAAGTTGATCGAGTTTTTAAATAATTTTATTTATTTAGTTTTGGCTGTGCTGGGTCTTATTTGTTGCAAGGGCTTTTATCTAGTTGCAGCCAGTAGGAGCTGCTCTCTAGTTGCAGTGCATAGGTGTCTCATTGCTGTGGCCTCTCCTTTTGGGAAGCATGGGCTCTAGGATGCATGTGCTCAGTATCGTGGCTCCTGACCTCCAGAGTACATGCTCAATAGTTGTGGTTCAGTAAACTTAATACTGTTAAGATAGCTGCTGCTGCTGCTAAGTGCCTTCAGTCGTGTCTGACTCTTCGCGACCCCGCAGACAGCAGCCCACCAGGCTCCTCCGTCCCTGGGATTCTCCAGGCAAGAATACTGGAGTGGGTTGCCATTTCCTTCTCCAATGTATGCACGCATGCTAAGTCGCTTCAGTTGTGTCCGACTCTGTGCGACCCCATGGACAGCAGCCCACCAGGCTCCTCTGCCCATGGGATTCTCTAGGCAAGAATACTGGAGTTGGTTGCCATGTCCTTCTCCGAGTTAAGATAGCAAGACTACCCAAACTGATCTATATATTCAATATAATTCCTGCCAAAATCTCAGCTAGCTTCTTTGCAGAAACTGACAAGCTGATCTTAATCTACATATGGAAATTTAAGGAATCCAGACTAACAAAAACAATCTTGAAAGAGTAGGACAGTGCCAAGATTCATATGTTGCAATTTCAAAACTTAGTAGAAAACGACAATAATCAAGATAGCATGATGCAGGAGTAAGGATAGACATCTAGATCATTGGAAGAGCTGAGATCTCAAAAGTAATCTCTTACATTTACATACAATTGAATTTTCATAAAATGTCAAGACTATTCGGTGCAGGAAAGATCTTCTTAACAAATGGTACTTGAAAAACTGAATATAAGCAAAAGAATGAAGTTGAACTTTTTTCCCGGGGATAAAGCCCAGGTCTCCAGCATTGCAGGTGGGTTCTTTACCAGTTGAACCACCAGGGAAGCCCTTTTTTCACACATCATACACAAAATTAACTCAAAATGGACTATATTCTTAAATGTAAAAACTGAACTATAAAACTCTTACAACATATACCTCCATGTCTCAATTATCATATTTCATAATAAATTTTATTATCTAGTAAAGCATGCCTCCCTTCACCATTTCCATTTTCTTCAAAAATATCTCTAATTTTAATCAAATACTTTTTGCTACTTTTTATGAGATGATCTTATAGATATTACATTTTCTTCTTTCATCTATGGTGAATCACACTGATTGCTTTTTAAATGTTAAACTAAATCTTGTTGTTATTGATTCTAGCTCACAGTGGTTTACTTCCTCATGTGGCAGACTTTCTTTTATTATTGCTTGGCTATCTTCGGTTAAACAATCCATAAAATTAAGATTATATAGAATTGAACCCGACTCATGAGAGGGCAAGTTCATAGTTTAAATTTCTCTGGTGAATCTATTATTATTATTGCATTCAAGTTGTATCTTGTGTAGGCCCGATACTTACCTTCCATTTCCCATAATGTCTGTTTACCTCCAGAGCTCTAGGTTTCTGGTATTGGCACTTCCCCCTGATGACAGCTTAGTGTTCATGTTAGCATGTCACTAATTCCAGAAAGTTGTATCCGTTTTAGGCCCCTGGAGATTTTCCCTAGTGTTTTGAAGTCCTAACAAAGTGTATGAATATATATTTGTTGAAGTTTATCCAGTATCAAAACATTATTAAGCACGAGGGCTTTTTCTAGTGAGCCATACTGCTGGTGGAGAACTCTTTTTGTTGCAGTATCTTCTAGTGTTTTAGGATATGTAACATTACTAACTTATTCTAAAATGTTAGATTATTTTTGTTAATGGACCTGCCAACACCATATATTGGGTAAGTTCATGTCCAAAGTCTTTCTGTTTCAGTTATTTCTCTGAGATCTTATAATTGTGTGTACGGGAAAGACTGGAAGTAGCGAATAACTGGGATAATATTCCCATAATCACATAGGCCAGACAAATTCCAACAGTAAGCTCAGGTACCACAGATAGAACAAGTCCTAAGAAATGATCACCAGCAATCTAATTGGGTAATTGCACAACTGGATAGCAGAAGATAAAGATGCAGAGATGTATTGAATTCAAGGAAATATCATAAGGATTAATACAACATTATAATTTACATTGGCTCCGGGTCACAGGAATGAATCCATTTTGAATGAAACATTAAAACCTTTTAGTGGTGATGGCTATTTGTAGAAAGAGTATGCGAGTATCGGAAATTATCCTGGGCACAGGGTGCATTTGGAGAGTTTTATTGGTCCTATTCCAGCAGCAACCAGAGCAATTTTTTTTTGTTTGCATCCTCAGACTTCAAAAGTCTTCCTAGAGGAGGAACACAGGCATAGTGGGTGTCCCAGGAGAACTGATCCAACCACTTCAAGATATAAAGTTTCTTCATGAACAGAAGGAATGGTTTAAGAGGAGAGTTGTATTTTTATCTCTGGATTTTTGGTACTCAAAAGTTATACAACAGTAATCAGACAAATGAATCAATCATTTTGGATTTTTTTTCCAAATGTTTATATGTTTCTTTTCTCTCCAGAGTAGAAGATACTTTTCCCTCTGGAATGGCGCCTCTTCTGTATCGTGAAGGCAAGACCGCAGGCCAAACGGACACATTTGGAAGAGATGATAGGACCACTGCCTTGGTGACTGCACGGTGGAGCCAGCCTCACCATTCGGTCTCTGCCAGAGGAGAGGGGATTTTCACACTCACTGAGTCTTTAAATTTTGAAGTAAGAATAAAGCTTTTTTTTTTTTTTTTGGTTCAATAGAAGAAGCTAGGTAATTTTCTTGAGTTTTTTCCTTGCAGAAGAGAGGTTAGTGACAGAGTTCTTCTCTTTAAAGTTGCACCCTCTATGTTGCTCACAGACTGGCCCACTTCCAGCCTCTTGCGATTGATAAGTATCTCTAAGCATCCAGAGGGCAACTAATGAGCCAATAAAAAACATCCACCAAATTATTCTTAAGGTTAAAAGTCAATGAAATTGGTACAAGAAGCTACCATGCCCTCGGGGCACACATTTTCTTGAGGTGGAAAGCTCAAAAAAAACAGGGAACGCGGGTAGTAAGTACAAGCTGGCATTCGCCCCTCCACGGAAGCTCAAGTGATGCTTCTTTCTTCTGACTAATCTTAATGTATGTTCAATCTTCAGTTAGTAGGTTATCACTCAGTTTTAGCAGGGTTGTTGTTTAGACTTCTTGTTGCTATGGTTATAAAGCTTCAAAACACTTCAATAATGTTTTGTAATTAAGTAGCAAACTACCATTTAACACATGAATATTTTCCAAGAGAATGGCCAGGAATTTCCTGAGTCTACCCAGTCCTTCTGTTGGCTATAGCTCTCATAGTCTTGGAAATTGTGGGCAGGACAGCTAATCATTTGGGTCTGTACTTCTTGGCCAGTTTACTTTTTAAAATCTCCTTTTAGCTTTCTACCATTCTGAACTAATTGTGGGTGATGTGAACAGTGAAAGCATTAGTGTTGATAGGCTTTACACATTTCCTTTACTATTTGACCTGCAATCTGAGGACCCTGATCACTATTGAGAGATAACGTTCCCTAAACCTGAGTGAAGCTCTTTAGGAGCCTTTGATGAATGGTGACTGTGTTAGCCTTCACTCATTGCTAATTTCTCTCTGTTCTAAAAACACACATGAATTACCAAGCTCATAATCGAATAAACATCATTTCTCTGTCTGGGCAGAAAAAACCCTAAATATTTACACATGTCTTTGTGGTAGAGGATGAGCCACTCATATTTATGAGAAGTTGGTGTTACTGTTTTTTTATTTTTTTTTATTTTTTTTATTTTAGGGGCTTTCTTGGTGGTCCAGTGGTTAAGAGTCTGCCTTCCAATGCAGGGGACCTGGGTTTGATCCCTCATCAGGGAGCTAGGATCTCGCATGCCACAGGGCAACTAGCCCTTGTTGCAACAAGAGAAGGCCATGATCCACAGTGAAGACCCAGTGCAGCTGAACTTTTTTTTTATTGAAGTATCCTTGATTTACAATGTGCTAATTTCTTCTTTATGTATTTATGTGTATATATATTCTTTTTCATATTCTTTTCCATTGTTGAATAATAATGGTAGTGAATATAGTTCCCTATGCTATATAGCAGAACTTTATTATCTATCCATTCTATATATAGTAGTTTGCATCTTCGAATCTCAAACTCCCAATCCATCCTTTCCCCACCCCTCACTAGGCAACCACAAGTCTCTTCTCTATGTCTGTGAGTCTGTTTGTTTCATAGACAAGTTGATTTGTGTCGTATTTTAGATTCCACATATAAACAATATAATATGATATTTATCTTTCTATTTCTGACTTACTTCACTGAGCATGATAATCTCTAGGTCTATCCATGTTGTTGCAAATGGCATTATTTCATTCTTCTTTATGACTGAGTAATAGTCCACTGCGTGAAACCATAGTGATGTTACTGTTTATTCAGTCAATGAATATGTATTGGGTACCTGCTATATCCCAGGTACTGTTCTATGTGTTGGGGATAAAGTGGTGATCAAAGAAGGCAAAGATCCCTTCACTCACAGAGATCACATTCTAATGAGAAGACAGAAACAAGATACAGAAATAAAATGTATATTATGTTAGACAGTATTTAGTGCTAATGAGAAAAAAAAAAGCAAGGAAAGGGGATAGAGAATACCTATGTGGTCAGTGATAAGAGGACTGCAATCTTAGATACAGTGGCCAGGGCAAGGCTTCCCTGGAAGGGGACCTTTGAATAAAGCCCGAAGGAAGTAAAAGCAAGCCATGTGGCTGTCTGAGGAATGGACACTCCAAGATTATGAGTAGTAAGTACTATATACCTAAGTTCCACTTGAAAAGAGAGAAATGGTCAGGTGCATTCCTGCTATTGGAGGTCTGGGAGATGAGGAGGAACCAGTAAAAATTTCACTGAGGTAGAAGGATTAACAGGATATTTATGTTGCTCTGGAAGCCCACTGGAAAAAAATGCTTTCAAGGAGGAGAGGGTGACCAAGTCTGTCAAGTGCTGCTGGCAGTTGGGTAAGATGAGGGCAGAGAGTGGGCCAGCTCTGGAGGAGCGACAGGGGTGAGAACCTGATGAAAATGACTTCAGATGGAGAGAAACTGGAGACGGCAAGTGCAGATTCTTTTTTTGAGGGATTTTGTTTTAAGAGGGAGCAGAGAAACAGTATAATAGCTGGAAGGGGACACAGGTAAAGAAAAGTCTTTGCCTTTTTGTTTTCTGGTTTTGGGGGTTTGGGAAATCATATATTAATAGATCTATGCTGGTGGTGATTATCCACTGGAGAGAAACTATCTATGCTGTAAGAGAACTAAGGAAATTGCAGGAGCAAAATGAGGGTGCAGACAGCCTAGGAGAGAAGGCAGAGGCCTGTGGAGAGATGCTGTGATTGGTGGATTTGGTAGCGGGAGCTATTGAAATTCTCTCGAGCTGGACTCTATTAGTGAAATAAGAAGCAAGGTCATCAGCAGGGAGTGAGAATGAACCTGTATGAAAAGGGAGGAAAGGATGTGAAATAATTAACTGAGAGAGTTAATGGACTAGAAAAATGTAGAATAATTGCTAGGAAGTTAAGTGCCCACTGGAATTAAGTGGTCATGAATTTAAAATAGTTTAGTCAACATAATTGCTTTTCTTCAGCCATATTTGGCAGCACTGGTGCATACATGCAGTAGCTGGGAGAATTGTATTTCATCAATATTTGGGTTTTGCTAAGCAAAGAATGCAGATATGTGGATGATATTGCTCTAATGGCAGAAAGCAAAGAGGAACTAAAGAGCCTCTTGATGAGAGTGAAGGAGGAGAGTGAAAAAGCTGTCTTAAGACTAAATATTAAAAAAACTAACATCATGGCATTCAGCCCCATTACTGAATGGCAAATAAAGGGGAAAAGGTTGAAGCAGTGACATATTTCCTCTTATTGGGCTCCAAAATCACTGCGGATGGTGACTGCAGCCCTGAAATCAGAAGACGATTGCTTCTTGGCAAGAAAGCGATGACAAACCTAGACAGTAATGTTGGCAGAGACATTACTCTGCCCACAAAGGTCCGTATAGTCAAGGCTATGGTCTTCCCAGTGGTCATGTACGGTTATGAGAGCTGGACCATAAAGAAGGCGGAGTGCTGAAGAATTGAGGCCTTTGAATTACGACGCTGAAGAAGACTCCTGAGAGCCCCTTGGGCAGTAAGGAGATCAAATCAGTCAATTTTAAGGGGGATCAATCCTGAATATTCACTGGAAGGACTGATGCTGAAGCTGAAGCTCCAATATTTTGGTCATCTGATGTAAACATATGACTCATTGGAAAAGTCCCTGATACTGGGAAAGATTGAGGGCAGAAGGAGAAGAGGGCAACAGAGGATGAGATGGGTGGATGGCATCACTGATGAATGAACATGAACTTGGGCAAACTCTGGGAGATGGTGAGGGACAGGGAGGCCTGGCGTGCTGCAGTCCACGGGGTCGCAAAGAGTCAGACTCCATTGGGCATCTGAACAACAAGAAGAAGAAAAGAATACAAATTGAGATCTGATCAAGGGAGTTAAGGGTGTTTGCAATGGTTGATTTTGATTGGTCATGGGATTTAAACCAGGTAAGGGAGTGTCTTGGCCCTGGTGGCTCAGTGGTAAAGAATTCACCTGCCAATGCAGGAAATGTGGGTTCAATCCCTGGGTAGGGAAGATTCCCTGGAGAAGGAAATGGCAACCCACTACAGAATTCTTGCCTGGGAAATCCCATGGACAGAGGATCCAGGTGGACTACAGTCCACGGGGTCACAAAGAGTTGGACACAACTGAACATGAAGCACAACGAAGTGTCTTAGCTCAAGTTGCCATAACAAGATACCACAGACTGAGTGGCTTACACAACAGACATTTATTTTCTCACAGTTCTGGAGGCTAAAGCATCAGGATCAAGGTACGGGCAAGTTTGGTTTCTGGTGAAGCCTCTTTTCTTGGCTTTTAGGCAGTTGCCTTCTTTCTGTGTCCTCACATGGCTTTTTCTTATGCTTGTGGACAGAGAGAGAGATCTCTGGTGTCTCTTCCTTTTCTGATAAAGACACCAACCTCATGATTTCAGTTTTTAAAAACTGAAGTATAGTTGATTCACAATATTGTGTTAGTTTTCGGCATACAGCAAAGTGATTCAGTTTTACATATTTTCATGTTCCTTTCCATCATGGTTTATTACAGGATATTGAATATAGTTCCCTGTGCTCTACAGTAGGACCTTGTTGTTTATCCATTCTATATCTAATAGTTTCCATCTGCAAGTCCCAAACTCCTAATCCAGCCTCTGCCATCCCCCCACCTGGCAACCACAAATCTGTTCTATACGTCTGTTTGTTTCTGTTTCATAAATAAGTTGATTTGGGCCATATTTTAGATTCCACATATAAGCAATATCATATTGTCTTTGCCTTTCTTTTTCTGACTTATTTCACTTAGTATGATAATCTCTAGGTCCAACCATGTAGCTCCAAATGGCATTATTTTGTTCTTTTTTATGGCTGAGTAATATTTCATTGTATATATGTATGATATCTTCTTTATCCATTCATTTATTTATGGACATCTGTTTGTTTCTAAGTCTTCAGTTCAGTTCAGTTCAGAAAGCTCCATGAGATTCTCCAGGCAAGAATACTGGAGTGGGTAGCCATGCCCTCTTCCAGGGGATCTATCTGACCCAGAGATTGAACCCTCCTCTCCTGCATCTCCTACATTGCAGGCAGATTCTTTACTGCTGAGCCACTGAGGAAGTCCTGCAAAGGATTAGTTGCTGCCTAAATATGAATCTCTTTACATTCCAGATAACAGTATAGAAGAGGAGTCAGCACATGATGTCCTAAGGGATGGACAACTGTCTTTGTAAATAAAGATTTACTGGAACACAGTTACACACTTTCATTTAAGTATTGTCTTTATGGCTGCCATCATGTTACAATGGCAGGGTTGCAGTTGTTACAGAGATAGTATAGCTTGCAAGCTTAAAATATTTATTATTTGGAACTTTAAGAAAAAGTTTCTTGACTCTTGATATAGAACAAGAGAAAAAAAAAAAGACAAAACCTACTCTTTTAGCATAGCTGGATGACAGAGAATGCCCAAACTTCAAATTACCTGTAAGTAGAAAAGCAAAACCAAGTCCCAGTGAGGTCTTTCATGATCCTATTGCAAATCTTTGTGGAGAGTAAGGGCAGCCCAGGAAAAACTGCAGAAGAGAAGAGGGGACAGTTAACAGCAGGTCAAAGATTGATCTAAAATAAAATTGTTACTGTGGGAAAAAGTACTGAAAAAGAATCCTGGTGGATCAGAGCACCGACCATGGGAAGGGGTATAAAAAGGCATTTCAGGACTAGGGAGGCAATCTCAGAAAAGTAATTCTTCCAGGGGAATAGAATGCAAAAAAGGAAAAGAGAGGCACCCTTTGGAGTTTAGATGGTAAAGAGGAAAATAATCAAAAGAGAAAAATGTTGAGCCATGCAAAGCAAAACAGAACCAAAAAAATTGCAGAATAAAAAACTACCATCAAACACACCCAAAACATTCAAGTATCTGTTCTCAGATTTTTTGGTCTCAGGACTTTGTTATTTGAGTGCCTTGAAGACCTTTTGTACTTGTGCATTATATCTACCACTATCTACTATATTTAATATTAAAACTGAAAATTAAAAATAATTTAGAAATTAATTTAAAAGCAACAATTTAATATTTTTATGAAAAACAACTATATTTCTCAAAACAAAAAGTTCATGAGAAGAGCAACATTACTTTTACATTAAAAAAATCTCTTTAATGTCTGGCTTAAGAGAAGACAACTGATTCTCTTATCTGTATATCTGCATTCAATCTGTTGCAATAGCACATCCTGTAGCTTCTAAAAAACTCCACACACTAGTAAGATAATCAGAGTGAAATAGGCAAATAACATATTTGTACCGTTATGGAACTAGTTTTGACTTTGCAGCTACCTGAAAGATTTTGAGGACCTGGACCACCAGGGAAGCCCATTTTTAGTTTATTAAGGAAACTTCATACTGTTTTCCATTGTGACCGTGCCACTTTACATTCTCTCTGCAATGTAGGAGAGTTCCCTTTTCTCTGCACCTTCTCAAGCATTTATTACGTGTAGACTTTTTCATACTAGCCATTTTGACCGGTGTGAGGTGATACCTTATTGCGATTTTAATTTTCATTTCTCTAGTTGTTAGAAATTTTGAGCATCTTTTCATATGCCTCTTAGCCATCTGTTTGTCTTCTTTGGAAAAGTGTCTGTTTAGGTCTTCTGCCCGTTTTTTTGATTGGATTGTTTGTTTTCTCAATATTGAGCTGTATGAGCTGTTTCTATATTTTTTATATTAACGCTTTGTTGGTTGTGTTAGGTAGTTAGAATGGGAAACAGGAGTCCAAAATGGCGGTGGCTAAAAGACAAGGAAGGGAAAAGCCCGCGAAAATGGAACAAAGGAAGGTCCGAGGACCGGAGTGAGAACTTCAGGTAGAACAGCACTCCTGCCCAGGGGGAAGAAAAAGCATATAAAAGGAGGAGCCAAAGCGTGCTCTCTCTCTCTCTCACCGTGCGTGCGCTCTTTCTCTCACGCGCTCTCTCTGTTTCTCTTTCTCTCTCTCTCCCGCTTGCTGGGGCGTCCTTCTCTTCGTGTCTTTGGGTCGATGGTCGGCATGCCCTCATGCTTTGAGGATGGATTTCCCTGCTATTATCTAAATAAAAGAGCTGTAACACTGATTCGTTTAGCTCTGTAACGGTCTGTCTGAGAGTCCTGACCCGTCGAGGGCTCTAATGTCCGTCACTCCAAATCTTTGTTGTGACGAGACAAGAACAGAGGAGCATACACTCGCCTGACAGTTGCATTGTTTGCAAATATTCTCTCCCATTCTGTAGTTTGTCTTTTCATTTTTTTCTATTCTGTATATATTTTTTTCAATGTGGACTATTTTTAAGGTCTTTATTGAATTTGTTACAATATTGCTTCTGTTTTAAGCTTTGGTTTTTTGGCCACAAGGCACGTGGGATCTTAGCTCCTCGACCAGGGATTGAGCCTGCACCCCCTGCATTGGAAGGTGAAGTCTTAATCAGTGGACCGCCAGGAAGTCCCTGTCTTTTTGTTTTGTTGATGGTTTCGTTTGCTGTGGAAAAGCTTTTAAGTTTGATTAGTACCATTTGTTTATTTTTGCTTTTATTTCTTTTTCCTTGGGAGACTGATCTAAGAAACCATTGCTACAATTTATGTCAGAGAGTGTTTTTGCCTATGTTCTCTTCAAGAAATTTTATATGTCTTACATTTAGGTCTTTAAATCATTTTCAGTTTAATTTTGTATATGGTGATAGGAAATGTTCTATTTTCACTGTTTTATATGTAGAATGATTGACCATGGGTGTATGGGTTTATTCATGAGCTTTTTATTCTGATCCATTGATCTATGTGTCTGCTTTTGCACCAACACATGCTGTTTTGATTATTGTATGTTTGTAGTATAGCCTGAAGTCTGGAAGGGTTATACCTCCAGCTTTGTTCTTTTGTCGCAGGATTTCTTCGGCCAGTCTTTTCTTTTGTGGTTCCATATAAATTTTAAGATTATTTGTTCTAGTTCTTTGGAAAATGTCATGGGTATTTTGATAAGGATTGTATTAAATCTGTAATTGCTTTGGGTAGTATGGCCATTTTAACAATATTAATTCCTCTAATCCAAGAGCATGGAATACATTTCCTTTTCTTTGAATCATCTTCAGTTTTCTTTATCAATGTTTTATAGTTTTCAACATATAGGTCTTTCATCTCCTTGGATAAGCTTATCCCTAGGTATTTTTTTAGATGCAGTTTTAAATGGGATTGCTTTTTTCTTTTTTCTGGTATTTTGTTATTAGTGAATAGAAATGAAATAGATTTCTGTGTATTAATCAACTATCCTGTTACCTTGCTGAAATCATTTATTAGTTCTAGTGGTTTTTGTGTAGAAACTTTAGGGTTCTCTATGTAGTCTGTTATCTGCAAATAGTAACAGTTTTACCTCTTTCTGTTCAATTTGGGTTTATTTTATTCTCTTTTCTTGTCTGATTGCTGTGGCTAGGATTTCCAATTCTGTGTTAAAATGAAGTAGGGAGAGACAAATTATTGTCTTGTTCCTGACTTTAGCAGGAAATCTTTCAGCTTTTCACTATTATGTTTGCTGTGGGTTTGTTGTAAATGAACTTTGTTATGTTGAGATATATTCCCCCAAGCCCTCTTTGATGAGAGTTTTTATTATGAACATATATGGAATTTTGTCAAATGCTTTTTCTGTGTCTGTTGAATAATCATGTGGGTTTTGTCTTTCCTTTTGTTAATATGGCATATCACAGTGATTTGTGTATACTGAACCATCTTTGTGACCTTGAACTGAATTCAACTGGATCATGGTAAATGGTCCTTTTTTGCACTATCGGATTTGGTTTGCTAATGTTTTGTTGAAGATTTTCGTATCTACATTCATCAAAAATATTGACCTGTGATTTCCTTTTTAGGGTAATGTCTTTGTCTGATTTTAGTATCAGGGTAATGGTGACTTCCATAAACTTAATTTGAGTGTTTCCACTTCAATTTTTGGGACTAGTTTGAGAAGGATAGCTGTAAGTTTTTCCTTTATATGTTTGGTAGAATTTCCCCAGTGAAACTGTCTGGTCCTGGAATTCTGTTTGCTGTTTTTGTTTGTTTACTTTTCTTCTTCTTCTTTTTTTTTAAATTACAGATCCTATTTCACTTCTAGTAATTGGTCTGTTCAAATTATCCATTTCTTCTTAACTCACTTTTGGCTGGTTATATGTTTCTAGAAACTTGTCTATTTCTAGGTTGTCCAATTTGCTGACATTTAGCTGTTCATTGTATTCTTTTGTTTGTTTTTTATTTCTCTGGTACCAGTTTTTATCTCTCTTCTTTCATTTCTTTCTTTTTTGGTTGCATAATGAGGCATGTGGCATCTTAGTTTCCTGACCAGGGATCAAACTCATGTCCCCTGCACTGAGAATGGGGAACCGTAACCACTGGACTGCCAGGGAAGTCTCTCATTTCTTAATCTGTTTATATGAGTCTTCTCTTTTCTTCTTGGGGAGTCTGATTAGAGGTTTGTCAATTTTATCTTTTTAAAAAATCAACTCTTGGTTTTATTGATCTTTTCTATTGTTTTTTAATCTCTATTTTAATTATTTCCTCTCTGATCTTGTTAATTTCCTTCCTTCTCTGGCTTTGGACTTTTTGGTTCTTTTTTTCTAATTCTTTAAGTGGTAAGTTAGGTTGTTTGTTTGAGATTTTTCTTGTTTCTTTAGAAAGGCCTGTATTGTTATGACCTTCCCTCTTAGAACTGCTTTTGCTGTATCCCATATATATATATATATATATTTTTTTTTATCCCATATATTTTGTAAGTTTGCGTTTTCATTTTTTTCTTGAGGTATTTTTATTTCTTCTTTGATTTTATCATTGATCCATTGGTTTTTTAGTAGCATGTTGTTTAGTCTCCATGTGTTCATTCTTTACCTATTGTTCCCCCCTGTGGTTGATTTCCAGTTTCAAACTGTTGTGGTCAGAAAATATGCTTGAAATGATTTCTATCCTCTTAAATTTGTTGATACTTGTTTTGTGACTTAGTATGTGGTGATCTATCCTAGAGAATGTTTGATATGCACTTGAAAAGAATGTGCCCTATGTTTTTGGTTTTGGTCATAGTGTCCTGTACGTAACAATTAAGTCCAGCCAGTCCATTGCGTCATTTAGGACCTTTGTTGTCTTACTGATATTCTGTTTTGATGATCTATCCATTGATGTCAGTGGCTTGTTAAAGTCTCCAACTATTACTGATTTAGTATCAGTTTCTCCATTTATGACTGTTAGTGTTGTTTTACATATTTAGGTCCTCATATTTTGGTGTGTATATGTTAACCAGTGTAATATCCTCTTGTATTGATCCCTGTGTGCTTATATATATGATCCTTTCTTTGTCTTTCTTTATGGCCTTTGCTTTAAAGATGATTTTGTCTCATATGGGTAATGCTCTCCTTACTTTCTCATCATTTCCATTTGCATGAAATACCTTTTCCATCCTTTAACTTTCAGTCTCTGTGTGTATTTTGCCATGAAATGAGTCTCGAGTAAGCAGAATATTGTAGGTTCTTGATCTATTTTTTTTATTCAGTCAATCACTCTGTCTTTTGATCAGAGCATTTAGATAATTGACACTTAAAATTAATTATTGATGGGTATGCACTTCTTGCCATTTTAATCCTTAGTTTCTATTGTTTTTTAGTTCTTTGTTAATTTCTTCATTTTGTTTTTCCTTTTGTGGTTTGATGATTTTCTTCTGTAATATGCTTGAGTTCTTTTCTTTTTGGTTCTTGTGAATCTTTTTATTTGTGGCTACCATGGGCTTCAGGTGTGTTCACCTGTAACTATCTACTTGCTTTAAACTGATAGTTGTTCAAGTTCAAACACATTCTAAAAGATCTACCTTTTGATTCCCCTTCCCACATTTTGTAATTTTGATGTCCTTTACGTCTTCAAGTTTATGTTTTTACTGTTTATTATAGTTATAATCAATCAGTTATAAAATTTTTATAATTTTTTGATTATTTTTTGAAATGTGTAGTGACTTGTTTAAGTGATCTTCAATTCTTTTATATATTTGCCTTTCCTATTGTGATTTTCCCTTTCATATAGATTTTCACATCTTTTTTATTTAGAGAAGACCCTTCAGTATTTCTTTTAGGGTAGATTTAGTATTGCTAAATTATTTTTTGCTTGTCTGAGAATTTCTTTCTCCTGCCCATTCTAAATGATAATCTTGCTGGATTATCTATTATCTCTCTATTGTGGTCTTGAAGACTGTTCTTATGTGGGAGCATCCCTATGTAGGCTGTGTGCATCCAGAGTCTTTGGTGCCAGTGCTGGTTTTGATATGGACACCAGCCACATCTTTTCCCAGGGTGGCTGGCCACCATCACCTTGATAGGGGCTGTGGTTGGTGCTGGAGGGTCTAAAGCCTGTAAAGGGTGTGAGGCAGGACTTTGTCTCTGCTCCACGGCTGCTGCCATACTGAAAAGGGTGTAGTCCACTCCCCAGTTGTTAGAGTAGAAGCCCTGAGGGTTGGGCTCAATAAGTTTCCATTCTCCTTGAGGGCATGCTCTGCCCCCAAAGAGAAGAGTGTTAAAGACGTGAGGCTCATGTCCTCACAGAGGACTGATGTGTCACTTGTGTAGGTGTCTGAAGCTCTGCTCAGACACAGCTCAAGTTTGAGTCTCTTCACCTGTTGTGTCATCCCAGATCTAGTGGAAGGCTGTGGCATGGAGTGGGTGGGGTCAGAGTACTTGCTAGGTTGGGGCTGGGGCTGATTGGGGCTTGGTGGCTGTAGGAATTTACATCGTTGTCTTGCTACAAGAGATCTGGGCCGCCTCTGTGGCAGTCTTCTTCCAGGATCTATCTGCCCCAGGTCCAGTGCCAAACTGTGGCATGGCATGGGCAGGCCATTTGTTTAGCTGGGAACAGGGTTAGGAACAGGGACCTAGTGTGCTTGTTCCTAGCACTGCTTGAGTAAGCACTAACAATGGCTACTGCTTTCCTACCTGGGCCACATCCCAGAGCCCTTGGGTTGGTCTCTGTGTGTCTAGACCATATATTTTCCCAGGGCCAAGTCTGCCCAGATCTTGTACCTAACTATGGTGTGGAGTGAGTAGGACCTGGGTTTTTGCCCTACTCAGATTGGGGAGTGTGGCAAGGCAGCTGCCAGTGTAAACTCTCTTTGCCCTATTTGTTAGCAAGCCAGCACCTGTTTACTCTTTGTGGGTAGAGTATAGGATTCTCCACCCTTCCATCTGTCCCAGTGGTTCTCCCAACAACCAAGGGGGCTTGCCTCCTTTGTATAGGACACCAGGACTGGGGTGCCCTGCTCCCAGGGTGAGGGTCTACCTGTGTGGACCTTCTTTTGATGTCTCTCAGAGTTGGAGGTCCCAACCTTATGCCTTTTTCCTGTCCTACCTGGTTACATGGAAATATTTCTTGCAGCTTTGGTTGTATAGGAGTTCTGCCAGTTTCTGGTTAGTTCTCTAAGAGACTTGTTTCATGTGAAGATGTATTTTTGATGTGTTTGTGGGGGAAGGTGAGCTCCATGTCTTCCTACTCCACCATCTTGATCTGATTCTGATGCTTTCTTAACATGATAAATTGTATGTACCTTAATTCTAAAATCAGCATCTTACTTAAGGCAGAAACACCAAAGACACTTCCACTATGTTCAGGAACAGGCAAAGAAGATCATTTTCTTCATTACTGTTAACATTGCCTAACACCAAAGGCATCAGTTCAGTTCAGTTGAGTCACTCAGTCGTGTCCGACTCTTTGCAACCCCATGAATCACAGCACGCCAGGCCTCCCTGTCCATCACCAACTCCTCAAGTTTACTCAAACTCATGTTCGTCTAGTTGGTGATGCCATCCAACCATCTCATCCTCTGTCGTCACCTTCTCCTCCTGCCCCCAATCCTTCCCAGCATTAGGGTCTTTTCCAATGAGTCAGCTCTTCGCGTGAGGTGGCCAAAGTATTGGAGTTTCAGCTTCAACATCAGTCCTTTCAATGAACACCCAGGGCTGATCTCCTTTAGGATGGACTAGTTGGATCTCCTTGCAGTCCAAGGGACTCTCAAGATCTTGTCTTCTCCAACACCACAGTTCAAAAGCATCAATTCTTCGGCACTCAGCTTTCTTCACAGTCCAACTCTCACATCCAACATGACTACTGAAAAACCATAGCCTTAACTAGACGGACCTTTGTTGGCAAAGTAATGTCTCTGCTTTTTAATATGCTATCTAGGTTGGTCATAACCTTCCTTCCAAGGAGTAAGCGTCCTTTAATTTCATGGCTGCAATTACCATCTGCAGTGATTTTGGAGCCCCCCAAAATAAAGTGTGACACTGTTTCCACTGTTTCCCCATCTATTTCCCATGAAGTGATGGGACCAGATGCCATGATCTTAGTTTTCTGAATGTTGAGCTTTAAGCCAACTTTTTCACTCTCCTCTCTCACTTTCATCAAGAGGCTTTTTAGTTCTTCTTCACTTTCTGCCATAAGGGTGGTGTCATCTGCATATCTGAGGTTATTGATATTTTAGACAAGAGAAGTCAATTAAAGGTATAAAAATTGAGAAAAAAAAGTAGCACTAACTTTATTTTTAGATGATATGATAGTATTCCTGAAAATCCCTAGATAATAAATAAAACCAACTCGTTTAGTAAAAGAATTAAATAAGATAACAGGATACAAAATTAGCAGGCACATATAAGAAATCAATGTAGAGATGGTAAGAATGAAACTGAAACATTAGCCTTTTTAGTCTCCAGCAAGATGGCATATACTTGGCATGTTTGCTGCCACTCCTTAATAAATCTGCAGTTGTTTTCAGAAATCTCAAAATAGTCTTCCTTGTAACAATCACAAAGTGAAGGAAGTTAAACTTATTGAAGGAGAATGAAATTATTTGCTGTCTTAAAAAAATGTATAGGCATAAATGAGTAGCTTGAGCAAGTCATTTCTGAATTTTAGTTGTGACAGATAAGTCAGTTTTAAATGAAATGTTGGAGCATCTAGTGGTATTGAAGTACCACATATAAATGAAATTGATACCAAGCAACTCGGGTGCCGAGCATAATTCTTTAAAAAACAAGCAAAAATCATGTTATCATGTAAAGCAATTATCTTTCAATTAAAAATAAATACATTACAAAAAATTCCGGTTGCTTTAGCAGCCATGTGCAAGTCCTTGTATTAAGTCATTTGCACTATTCTTTGCCAAAGTATTAAAATGCTTAAAAACCATAGCCTGTCCAAGATCGACAGTAGGGAACTCACAATATTGGGAGAATTTAGCCAGTGAAGTTTTAAAGAAGACATAAAAGACATTAGCCAACAAAATTGGTTAAATTTATGTTTTCTTTCAAAGCCTTTTATAATCTAAATGAAGAATAGAAAATTGCTGTTAAGGTACTGTGTGTGCATGTATGTGTATGTATTTTCTTTTTTCTTTTGTTTTTTGGCATTTCTTTCTCTCTCATATATATATATGTATATATATATATATATCTATGCTGTTATTTAAAGGAATGACTAGTTTGTGCTCAAGAACTTCTGTCACTGCACTGAATGAGTTTTTCAGTGGTCACTCCTTTCCAACAATTTTTCCCCAATCATCTTAAAATGGTTTTTTAATAATGAAATGTTTGAGGGAATTCTCTGGTGGTGCAATGGTTAGGACTCTTCACTTTCACTGCCAAGGGTGCAGGTTTGATCCCTGGTTGGGGAAATAAGATCCTTCAAACTGCAGGGCGTGGCCAAAAGTTAAAAAAAATAAAATTAAAAAGAGAGTGAAACATTTGATAGATTTAAGTTGGAAATTGCTATTTTAATTTTATAAGAACAATTAACTAAATTTGAAATTTTATATACACTTTCATCTAAAATGGAATGAGAATGAATTATAGAAGCATTGTTGGTTTAAATAATAGTTATTATTGACATCTTTTAAAGAAGTATATACATTTTTTTATGAAAAAGAATTGAAGGAAATAAGACTAAAGCTTATAAGAAATATGAGCAAAAGACCAAAAAGACAATTCACAGAATTAAAATGCCCCTAAATAATTTCCAGAATGTATTGTTAAATGAAAAAAGAAACATGTAAAAGGGTGTCTGCAGTAATACTTACCTTTTGTGTAAGAAAGATTAAAAATAAGAAAATATGCATGTTTCTGTTTATTTGTGCAAAGAAGCATAGAATGGTGAGAGCAGAAATTAATGAGACTGGTGACCCACACTGGGTGGGAGGAATGGGGTGGAAAGAATGTGGGGATGGAATTAAGGTACAGAGAATGGGAAAGGGGAGAGATGCTTTGCTGCGTACACCTGTTGTTACAGTTCTGAGTTTTGGAATCATGCTAATGTTTTAATACTAAAAACAAAAACAAATAAAAAAAAACAAAAAAAGAGGTGAAGCCTACAATGGAATACAAAGAAATAAATGAAACCAAATATGTTTAAAATGAGAAACAAACCACATGGTAGAAGGAAAAAAAGAGCTAATTCAGATAGCTTTTGAACACAGAATTTAGTGAACACATTCTTCAGCCAAAGAAAAACAGAAGTATGGAGTTCTGTTTAATATTGAGATCTGGTTTGTTTTTTGCAATGGTATGGGCTAGAGATTTTGAAATTTCTTTTTCTGTGTATTGCAGGATTGAATATGTATACCAAGTTTCTTATTGTTGAAGAAGGAAGTTACAATTGTGAAAAGAGGAAGGGTTAGAATGAACCCTGTGCTATTGAATTAAAGTTGGAATTGTTGAAATAAATTTAGTCTGGACATGTGTGTGTATGTGTATATGTATATACACATTTCCTAGCTTGGTCCACTAAGAGGATCTAAAAACAGTAACACTTTTGTAACAATGAGCTCTTCTAGTGCCTAGATCTTGGTTTTTAAATCCACACTAAAAAAAATGCTTGTAGGCTGAACTTGGGAAAATACACATGAACTTGGACAATCTTGCTTAAAGAATGTTGGCGTATGTCAAAAAGACACAGGACGTAGATTAAAGTGGCTCCATCTGGCCCAAAATGGGACAATTCAAGCATCAGAATAAATGAGAGTATGGATTAGAATGCATTGAGTAAAATAAGAATCCGAGAGTTGATACTGTTATACATAAGTAAATAACCAAGGAAGAAGAAAAAACTATTTCTTACAGTAGAATGCCAGTTAATAAATGTAGAAGGATGAGGTAGTTAGGAATTAATATCTGGCAACCCTAATAATAATAATTGATTCAGGGAAGAATCCTCTAAAAACACTAAAACTGACAAGGGAAATTAGCATGGTCTCAAATATTTTCCCCACAAAGTACTGGTGGATTGTGAAAGGAAAAATAGTAACTTTAGCCTTCAAGTATTTTGGAATTTTCCAGCTATCCTTCTGTATCTATTTCTAATTTAAATCCATTGTTGTCTGAGAGCAGATATTATACGATTTCTAGACTCTTACATTTGTTAAGGTATGTTTTATGGTCCAGAGTGTGGTCTGTCTTGTTCCATGTGAACTTAAGAAAAATGTGTTTTGTGTTATTGTTGGATGAAATAGCCTATAGATGTCACTTATATGCAGTTGATTGATGGTGCTATAGAGTTTACCTATGTCCTTACTGATGTCTGCTGAATCTGTCCATTTCTAATAGAGAAGTAGTGAAGTCTCCAATGAGAAAAGTAGATTCATTTATTTCAAGCATTGTAGTTCTATCCATTTTTGACTCATGTATTTTGATCTTCTGTTGTTAGGTGTATACACATGAAGGATTGTTATGACTTCATGGAGAACTGACCCTTTGATCATCATGTAATGCCTTTCTTTATGCCTGATAATTTTCTTGCTCCAAAGTCTGCTATGTTGTAAATTAATGCAGCTACTTCAGCTTTTTGTTTTGTTTTGTTTTGTTTTAACTTCTTTTTTTTTGTTTGGTTGTGCCACGAGGCCTGGGGGATCTTAGTTTCCTGACCAGGGATTGAACCTGAGTTGTCTGCATTGGGAGAATGCAGTCTTAACCACTGGATCACCAGGGGAATCGCTACTCCAACTTTCTTTCGATTAGTGTTAGCATGGTATATCTTCCTCTATATCTTTACTTTTAACCTAGATGTTGAGTAGCTTTCTTAATCCCATCCAGTGGGGAGCGTCAAGTGGGAGTGTAGAACGTAACTTCTAATCTTTTTCGAGTGTCTTCATACTCGTCTCTTGCAAAAATGAAAGTATTATATACCAAGAAAAATTAAAGTGAGTCTCTTGTAGAAACACGTATTTACGTTCTTTTATCTATGTTGACAATCTCTGTTTCTTAATTGGTGTATTCAGACCATTGAAATTTAAAATGATTATTGATATGGTTAGATTAATATCTACCATACTTGTGACTATTTTCTACTTGTTGTCCTTGTTCTTTGTTCCTGTTTTTGACTTCCACTCTTTCTCTGCCTTTTCTGGTTTTTTGAGTGTTTAATATGCTTTCATTTTCTCTCCTTTCTTAGTATATCAATAAAAATATTTTTAGCATACCAACAAAATTATATATTTTTTTTTTTTTTATCTTTACAGTGAAGAAGTTTGTGGTGAAAGTTACTCTCATCAGTAAAAGGACAACAGATGTCATATGTCTTCTGATATGATGCACTGACCTAGAGAAGGAAATGGCAACCCACTCCAGTATTCTAGCCTGGAAAATTCCATGAACAGAGGAACGTGGGGGCTACAGTCCGTGGGATTGTAAAGAGTCGGACACGACTGAGCAACTAACATGCATGATGCACTGAGAAGGGCACATCATTTACCTGATTTTCCTGCTCCAAAATGTATAACCTTAATTTGTTAATTCCTGCACGTGTACTCAGTTGTGTCTGACTCTTTGCAGCCTCATAGACTAGCCTCTGGGGCTTCTCTGTCCATGAGATTTTCCAGGCAAGAATACTGGAGTGGATTGCCGATTTTCTCCTCCAGGGGATTTTCCTCACCTAGGGATCAAACCTGCGTTTCCTGCGTTGGGAGGTAAATTCTTTACCACTTGAGCCACCTAAGAAGCCCTAATTAGTCATCAGGACAACACAACAATCATACTCAAACCACTAAGATCTAGGTGTTGTTTGTTACTGCAGAACAGGGAGAAAATGTAGAGGATCAGCAGCTCAGCCTGGTGGTCATTGGTTTGGTGATGTCATTGATGGGCCATTTGGGTGATATAGACAAAGGAACTATGCATAGGTATAGATAGCACTCTAAAAAGGCTGGCAAATCCATATTCACATACGTACAGTCTCAGATGGCATCAACAAAGATAAGGAAAAGAAAGTCATGATGGACATTGACATTTTACAAAGTAGACAACCAAATTATTACATTGTGGACACTCCAGGCCATAAGGATGTCACCCCAAATATAATTAGAGGGGCTGTTGGGCTGAGGTGGCTGAGATGTGGATACAGGCAGGAAAGGACTTTGAATATGGATCATGACCTCCCAATTCAGCTCTTAAAGACACATAGCTCCAACTGCTCCAAAGAATGTTTTCAAGCTTACTCCCCGCAAAGAGCTCAGATTCTCCTCTTCAGCAGTGAGACTCCTACCCCTAACGGATTTCCTGTGCTATTACAGCGCTAAGCTGTAGGTGTAGCTGGCATTATTTAAAAATTAATGAGCGTCTTTTAAAAACAAAATACTGATGGTGCCTCAAAGGAAAAAAAGAAATCTGTTTTGTTAGCTAATAGCCAGATACATTGATATAGATATAGATTCTACACTTTTTAAAATTTTTAATTAGGATAAAACATAACATAAAGTACCGTCTCATTATTTTTAAGTGTACAGTTTAGTAGTGTTAAGTATATTCATATTGTTGTTCAACCAATCTCAAAACTTGCAAAACCGAAACTCTATACTCATAAAGCAACTCTCTATTTCCTCTTCCCACCCAGCCCCTGAATAGAACCACCATTCTATTTTTTGTTTCTATGGCTTTGACTACTCTGTGAAGTGAAGTGAAAGTCATTCAGTCGTGTCTAACTCTTTGCGAACCATGGACTATGTAGTCCATGGATTCTCCAGGCCAGAATACTGGAGTGGGTAGCCTTTCCCTTCTTCAGGGGATCTTCCCAACCCAGGGATCGAACCCAGGTCTCCCGCATTGCAGGTGGATTCTTTACCAGCTGAGCCACAAGGGAGGCCCAAGAATACTGGAATGGGTCGCCTATCCCTTCTCCAGCAGATCTTCCCGACCCAGGAATCGAACTGGGGTCTCTTGCATAGCAGGTGGATTCTTTACCAACTGAGCTATGAGGGAAGCCCAAAATTTAATTTAATTTTAAATTTTAGTTTAATTTTCCCCCTGTATTGAGATATACTGGACATATAGCACTGAATAAGTTAAATGTATACAGCATAGTAACTTCACATACATGTACTGTGAAATGATTACCACAGTAAGTTTAGTTAACTTTCACTGCCTCAGACAGTTAAAAAAAAATCCTTTTTCCCCTTGAGAAGTTCTAGTCTCTTAGCAACCTTCAAATATGCCATACAGCAGTGTTAACTAGAGTCCCCATGCTGTCCACTACATGCCCAGTCCTCATTTATCTTATGACTAGGATTTGTACCTTTTGACCACCTTCATTCAATTCCCCCACCCTTTTCCTTCCTTTTTAAAGCTGAACAATAGTTCAGCTATATACCACATTATATTTATCCCTTCACAGACTCAAAGCTTTTGAGATATACAAAGTCTTTTCAAGGCTGAAGAGATACAGGCTGTTTCAGTGGCTATGTCACAGCTGCTGGGTGTGGTTTCTCGATAAAAGAATGAGGAGTCAGGATCTCTGCCAACTCACCTAAACAGCCAGAAGGTTTCATCTCTGCTCAAAAATTCTGTGTGCTTACACTGAATAAACAATGTACAATTGAGATTTATTTTAATGAGAGAGGGGAAAAGCTACGGTACTTGCTAGAAATTATGAATAATTATTCTTTTAGAAAATTTAAAAGCGCTAACCAATAAAGAAAAGGTAAGATTACCCTTTATGCTCAAAGACTGGATTTTCCTGTGAAATTTTAGTAAGTGGAATTAAGTTGCCGAGATTTATAGAAATTCTGCCAAGTATGTATTAAAAGGTATTGAATCAAGGTGAAATAAGCTCTGTATCCATCCAAACTGCAAATGGTTCCAGTTTTCTCTTTTGATTTGCAATTTTACTGCATACTTTTAAAGGGAATAGCTAAAGTGAATTTAATTGTCAAAGTACTAGAGCGTTGACCTATACCCTTTTGTTCAGGTAACTGTGGGAAAAGATTGGCTGGAGGTTTCAGAAAACAGATTTTGGTGTTGAATGTGAGAGAGTCCCTCCTCTAACATGAACATTAAAAAAAAAGTTAATCTGAAATGTGTGGAAGCTGTTTCAACAGTAACCAAGACAGAATTTCAGATATGTAAATCCAACTAATAAATACATTTAGTTTGCACATTCAAAATATCGATGTTTGATTCACCACATTCACAAATTATAAGAAAAATCATATGACAGTTTCAATAGACATAGAAAAAGCACTTGGTAACATTTAATATCTATTCATGAAAACTCCTAACAAACTAAGAATAGAATGACATTTCCTTAGCCTGATAAAAGCTGTTTACAAAAATCCTGTAGCAAGTAACAAAGCTTTCCTTTTGAGATTGGAACAAGACATGAATGCCTGCAATCATCACTTCTATTCAGCACTGTCCTTGAGGTCATAGTCTGTAATGTATGAAAAGGGAAAAAATGAAAAGATGAAGGACTGGGAAGGAAGAAACAAAACTGGCATTATTTGCAGACCCCATGATTTTAGGTATTTAAAAACCTTAAATAATGTAAAGATAAATAATTAAAACAGCACAGTTGCTAGACATAAAACCTACATTAACAAAATCAATTTTATTTCCACATTCCTGAAAGAAACCAAAAACTGAAATAAAAAACTCACAATGGTATTAAAAAAGATGAAGTCCTAGGAATAAGTCTACCAAAATATGTACAAGACCTCTTCAGGGAAAATGGTAAAATTCTAATGATAGACATTACAGAGGATCAAAACAGTTTATGTGCTGCCACAATGACCACTACAGAAGGTCTAGAGAGATAGAAAGACATGTTTATGGACTGGAAGAGTAATGTACTTAGTCTCTTCAAATAGATTTATAGATTCAATGCAATCCCAAAGAAAATGCCAACATGACAAGCATATTGTAAAATATTTGTGGGAATGTAATTGGACAAGAATTACCAATGACCGGGCAATGAAGAAGAGGAAGAGTGATCCGTGGACTAAACAAAACCTGTGCACAACAGCACCCCTGTGTGTCTAGCACCTAAGTCCCCCTGCCATTATGCCCAAGAGAAAGACTGAAGGGGATGCTAAAGGAGATAAAGCCAAGGTGCAGGACAAACCACAGGGAAGATCTATGAGGTTATCTGCTAAACCTGCTCCTCCAAAGTCAGAGCCCAAGCCTAAAAAGGCACTTGCAAAGAAGAGAGAGAAGGCACCCAAAGTGAAAAGGAGTGATGCTAGTAAGGGTGGGAATAACCCTGAAAAAAATGGAGCTGCCAAAACAGACAAGGTGCAGAAAGCTGAAGGTGCTGGATGCTTCTTCCAGGGTTCATTTCTACCCGTTTCCAATACCCATCCTTGGTGATGGTGAATCTGTCTTCATTGCCATCTCCATCTTATCTCCAATGCAACCCATCCCTATTCTTTTTTTAAAAAATTATTTATAAATTTCTTTGCTTATTTTTGATTGTGCTGGGTCTTCATTGGTGCTCATGGGCTTTCTCTAGTTGCAGCATCAGGGGCAACTCCCCATCTCAGTACATTGTGGTGGCTTCTCTTGTTGTGGAGCCCAGGTTCTAGGTGCACGGGCGCAGTAGTTGTGGCACATAGGTTTAGCTCCACAGCATGAGGAGTATTCCCGGGCCAGGGATCAAATCTGTGTCCCCAGCATTGGCAGGCAGATTCTTATCCATTGTATCACCAGGGAAGTCCATTGTCCCTATTCTTATACATTTCCTTTCCATCATCTCTTCCTCCAAGGTGCAAGTTGAGGAAGATTCATGAAGAAATCTAAAAGTTCGATGGAATGTTGTGGACTATGAGAGTTGATGATCCCTCTATATGAAATTTCCTCCTCAGTTTCCAGGTGAGAAACTTCAACGGAAATCACTCAAGTTAGATTTCAGATAGAACTTCTCCACTGTTCATGGTGTGTTTAGGGCAGGGCAGGGACCAGCATAGGAAGTTGGAGGGAGGAGAGGAGAGGTAAGGCATCCTCAAAGAGATGTGAAGACACAAAGAGACATGTCAGAGAACAAAAGAGGCCAAAGAGAAAGATGTGTATGGAGTAAGAGATCTCAAGTACAATTTAATCTGAACCTCTTTCCCATTCCCTTCCCCTCTCTCCCACAGGTCATGCTGTGATACAAGGAATTCCTAGTGGAAAAAGTGAAAGTGTTAGTTGCTCAGTCATGGTCCAACTTTGCGACCCCATGGATTGTAGCCCGCCAGGCTCCTCTGTCCATTGGATTCTCCAGGCAAGAATACTGGAGTGGGTTGCCATTTCCTTCTTCATGGGATCTTCCCGAACTAGAAATCGAACCCAGGACTTCTGCATTGCAGGCAGATTCTTTACCAACTGAGCTATGAGGGAAGCCTAGAACATTACTTTTGGTAACTCTGCTTCTTCGTTTTTCCTTTTGATTCTTTGTTTTGGTTTCTGGTCAAGTCTGTCTGTGACTTGTCTAACTTCTCTTTTGAGCTGTGCCCCTTTCCATAGCTGGTCCATGAAGGGAGGGCACCAGACCTCTAGGCCAGGCTGAATTGCATTCCTGACAATCTGTTAATACTAGAAGTTAATCAGGAAATTCCCTGGCTATCCAGTGGTTAGGACTCTGTGCTGTCACTACAGAGGGCCCAGGTCCAATCCCTGGCGGGGGAACCGAGATCCTACAAGCCGTGGAGCAGAAAAATAAAAACAAAAAACCAACAACAACAAAAAAGAATTTAATTGTGCCGGGGTGATGAATTTCTCCCAGGGGTAGCAGCAAAGGTCAGGAATCTAGTTTTATGATTGACATTTGGTGATCTCTGCCAGGGGATGATGAGGTCTCTCTGTTGGTATCTCTGTTGAGATATACTAGAGATTGTTTGGTTTGTTAGTGTTTTATGTTTGTCTGATTGTTTATTTGTGAGATAAGTCACTTTAAAATATTTTGTGCCTAATGGAAAGGAGAAGAGCCCTTTGAGATCTGGACTGAGGTTTGTGATTCAATGTCTATTCTGACTGGTGGCTAAAGTTGTAAAACTGAAGCTGCAAATTGTAAAATGAAAGGCAGCCTGTAGGCCTATAAATGAGAAAAGCCTTTTTGTTTTGTTTTTAGAGTTTTTTTTCCTTTTTATTATTATTTTTTTACTTCTTTGAGAAAAGCCTGAAATCTCATTACTCCAGCTTGGAATGTTTTCCTACCTCCTAAGGGTGTTAACAAATTAGATTATAAAAACTTTCAAATTAAAGGAGATTTGTTTTGATTGGTTTATAGGGACTAAGAAGCGCTTACATAAATCCAATATTGCCCAAATTCCCAGAACACAAAGAAACTGAGCTTCTAATACTTTAAATGGGTTAAAGGAAACAAAACAAAAACACTTTCTCATAGAAATGACCGACTCAGAGGCAATTTTATACAAAATCCAAATTCATGTAATCAAGTAAGCTTTAATCCTTGGACAAGTCAGACTGATCTGAGAATTTTGTCTAAAATACAAACATGTTGTTTTCCAGATTTTCCAGTGTAGAGTATAATACAAACACATATTTTAGTTTATTTGACATTTTCAGTTTGCTTTTGTTTTCTTATGAAGAGAAAAGTTGACACAAACATTCTAATACACAATATAGTCCTCTAACACTATCGTGCCTGGTATAGTTTCAATCACCTTTATTATAACTTTTACCGAAGTGACTAGGTTCTGCTTCAGAGAGAGAGAACATTGAGAACTGTCTATCACGAACAAATATTTTACCAAAACTTATAGGTTCCTAGACCCGATTGTGTGTGTGTGTGTGTGTGTGTGTGTAGATTTCCCCACAATAATGAGTAACGCTGGGTGTCCCATAATTCAGCTCAATTCTGACACTATGTACTCGGAGACAGCACGGGATCCCACAGATTAAAGGTTCAGACCTACATTCTCTCTGACTCTGCCCTTCTCTAAAGACTGTTATCTGTGCTTCTGACTAACTGGCTACATTTTGGAGGTTCTTACAATCCACTCTTTCCTTGAGTTTGATTAATTTGCTAGAGAGGCTCACAGAATTGAGAGAGACATTTTACTCACTAGATTATTGGTTTATTACAAAAGGCTGTAACTCAGGGACAGCCAGATGGAACAGATGCAGAGGGTAACGCATGGGGTAAGGGCTTGGAGCTGCCATTTCCTCTCCAGGTGCTCTGCTCTCCCAGAAACTCCATGGGGCCTAGAAGCTCTTTGAACCCAAAATCCTTTTGGGTTTTTATGGATACTTTATTACATAGGCACTGGGGCTTCCTGGGTGGTACTAATGGTAAAGAACCCGCTTGCCAATGCAGGAGACATAAGAGACTCGGGTTCAATCTCTGGGTCGGGAAGATCCCTTGGAGGAGGAAATGGCAACCCACTCTTGTATTCTGGCCTGGAGAATCCCATGGACAGAGGAGCCTGGTGAGCTACAGTGCATGCGGTCACAAAGGATCGGACATGACTGCAGCAACTTAGTATGCGTGATTGATTACATCATTGGTCATCGCCAATCGAGTCAACCTCCAGCTCTTCACCCTCTCCCAGAAATCAGATTGGGACCGAAAGCTCCCAACCCTCTAATCACATGGTTGGTTCCTCTGGTGACCAGCTCCCATCTTTACGTGATCAAAGACAGTCCAAAAGTCACTTCATTGACCTAACGAAAAACATATTTATTACTCTTAGTCATTTAAGAAATTCCAAGGGAGCATCACCAACTCAACGGACATGAATTTGAGCAAACTCTGGGAGACAGTGAAGGACAGAGGAGCATGGCATGCTGCATTCCACAGGGTCACAAAGAGTCAGATGCAACTTAATGACTAAACAAAAACAAACATTACAGAACCTAATTACTGTTGCTATCAAAAAAATTGTCAGAATTATACTTCAGTTCAATTAAACACGTTAAATTTTATGTTTTTCTTAATCTTTCTTTTTTCAAACAGAATACCATAAACTAACACATTTAATGTTGCTTTATCAAATTAAAATTGTCAGCTAATTTGAAAAGATACATGCACTCCTGTGTTCACTGCAGCATTATTTACAAAAGCCAAGACCTGGAAACAATCTAAGTGTCCATCAACAGATGAATGAATAAAAAGATGTGGTAACTATATACAATGGAATATTAGTCATAAAAAGATGAAATTTTGCCATTTGTGACAACATGGATAGACCTTAAGGTATTATTCTAAATGAAATAAGCCAGACAGAGAACGACAAATACCGTTAGACTGCATTCATTTGTGGAATATAAGAAGCAAACATGCTCCAAATAAATGAACAGACCAAATCAAGTGAAAACAAACATGCTGATACAGAGAACAAAAGAGTGATTTCAACAGGGGGTAGGGGTAGGGACAGGAGGGAGGGAGAAATGGGTAAAGGGGATCAACTCTAGTCTACTTTCTGTCTGTATGAATTTGCCTATTCTAGATATTTCATATAAGTAGGAATACTTGTCATGCAACACCTCCTTTTGTGCCCTGGTTCTTCTGTTTATAATGTTTTCAAGGTTTATTTGTGTTGTAGCACGTGTCAGAATTTCATTTTTTATGGTTGAATAATATTCCATTGTTTGATAGATCTCATTGATTATCCATTTACCTGTTGATGGACACTTGGGTTGTTCCATCTTTGGGCTATTGTGAATAATGCTGCTGTGAACATTGGTGTACAAATCCTGTTTCTCTTCATCTTAAACATTATATGAAAGTGATACCAGCATGAGTTCAATAAGTATCCATCCTCCTTTATACCAGTACAAAATTGGAAAAATGCAGTCACACCCATTCCTGGAACATCATCTTCGAGAATATATCTCATTCAATCCTACAAACCTGATTAAGGGGCAAGGGTTTCAATTCAAATGTGGACTCAAATCCCACAAAGCCCTCCAAGAAACCTGAAATGGCATCTTATATGTTCTATTGTTTATAGCATTGCAGCCCTTCAGACAGAAAGGAAGGCCCTTCCTGGTAAGCCACACCTCAGCCAATTTGGGGAATCTTAAGGAGAAAGGACTCACTGTCTTTATAGTACTATAGGTAAAACATGGTGGAAATAATTTTGTGGGGGTTTCCTAGCCATAAGATTGAAGGGCAAAAGTCTTTAAAAGTTTAATCCTAGATTCCTTATGAAATCTCTGGACAAAGGTTATATCTCTGACTTTAGTATCTGCTCATCACCATGTCGTTCGAGCTCTGCTGAGCAGGCTACAAGAAGGCTTACTGCTTGATGTACATGAATCAGGCCAGCAACGTGAGGCCAGGCTTACTTTGTGATCAAGAATAATCTTTGGTAGAATATTTATGATCATAACATGGGACTATTAAGAAAAATTGTATAAAACTGGTAATAAGGCAAAAGGATCACTACATGTCCCTTCTTTTGAAGTTTTAAAAAACTTATTTAGAAATAACTTTCAATTTTCAGAAGAGTTTCAGTGATAGTACAGAGTGTTCCCATATATACCTGTCACTCAGAGTCTCACATCTTATGTAACCATGTGCTTTGCTTTTTTTAGTTTTTGAAAGTTAATACTTTATTCATTAAAGATATAATGTCAAAAAGCCCAGTTCTTCCTTAAACTTTTATTTCATATGCTGATTATTTGATTCTTCAAAGAAATAATTTCTATTATTTTATATTCATATGTTGTTGTTGTTCAGATGCTCAGTAGCTCAGTCGTGTTCAACTCTTTGGGACCCCATGGACTGCAGCACACCAGGCTTCCCTGTCCTTCACCACCTCCTAGAGCTTGTCAAACTAATGTCCATTGAGTCAGTGATGCCATTCAACCATCTCATCCTCTGCCACCCTCTTCTCCATTTGCCTTCAATCTTTCCCACCATCAGGGTCTTTTCTAATGAGTCAGCTCTTCGCATCAGGTAGCCAAAGTATTGGAGCTTCAACTTCAACATCAGTCCTTCCAGTGAATATTCAGGACTGATTTCCTTTAGGATGGACTGGTTTGATATCCTTGCAGTCCCAGGGACTCTTAAGAGTCTTCTCTAACATCACAGTTCAAAAGCATCAGTTCTTCAGAGTTCAGCTTCTTTATGGTCCAACTCTCACATCCATACATGACTACTGGAAAAACCATAGCTTTGACTAGATGGACCTTTGTTGGCAAAGTGATATCTCTGCTTTTTAATATGCTATCTAGGTTTGTCATAGTTTTTCTTCCAAGGACCAAGCATCTTTTAATTTCATGGATGCAGTCACAATCTGCAGTGTTTTTGGAGCCCAGGAAAATAAAGTCTGTTACTGTTTCCATTGTTTCCCCATCTATTTGCCATGAAGTGATGGGACCAGATTCCATGATCTTCACTTTTTGAATATTGAGCTTTAAGCCAGCTTTTTCACTCTCCGCTTTCACCTTCACCAAGAGGCTCTTTAGTTCTTCTCGGTTTTCTGTGATAAGGGTGGTGTCATCTGCATGTCTGAGGTTATTGATATTTCTCCCTGCAATCTTGTGCTTCATCCAGCCCAGGATTTTGCATGATGCACTCTGTATATAAGTTAAATTAACAGGGTGACAATATACATCCTTGACATACTCCTTTCCCAATTTGGAGTCACTCCGTTGTTCCATGTCCGGTTCTAACTGTTGCTTCTTGACCAGCATATGGTTTCACAGGAGGCAGGTAAGGTGGTATGGTATTCCCATCTCTTGAAGAATTTCCCACAATTTGTGGTGATCTACACAGTCAAAAGCTTTGGCATAGTCAATGAAGCAGAAGTGGATGTTTTTCTGGAATTTTCTTGCCTTTTCAATGATCCAACGAATGCTGGCAATTTGATCTCTGGTTCCTCTGCCTTTTCTAAATCCAGCTTGAATATCTGGAAGTTCTTGGTTCATGTACTGCTGAAGCCTGGCTTGGAGAATTTTGAGCATTACTTTGCTTGCGTGTGAGATGAATGCAATGTGCAGTAGTTTGAACATTCTTTGGCATTGCCCTTCTTGGGATTGAAATAAAAACTGCCCTTTTCCAGTCCTGTGGCCACTGCTGAGTTTTCCAGATTTGCTGGCATTTTGAGCCCAGCACTTTAACAGCATCATCTTTTAGGATTTGAAACAACTCACCTGGAATTCCATCACCTCCACTAGCTTTGTTAGTAGTGATGCTTCCTAAGGCCCACTTGAATTCACTCTCCAAGATGTCTGGCTCTAGGTGAGTGATCACACCATCATGGTTATCTGGGTCATTAAGATCTTTTTTGTATAGTTCTTCCAGTATTCTTGCCACCTCTTCTTAATATCTTCTGCTTCCGTTTGGTCCATACCGTTTCTGTCCTTTATTGTGCCCATGTTGCATGAAATGTTCCCTTGGTATCTCTGATTTGCTTGAAGAGATCTCTAATCTTTCCCATTCTATTGTTTTCCTCTATTTCTTTGCACTGATCACTGAGGAAGGCTTTCTAATCTCTCCTTGGTATTCTTTGGAACTCTGCATTCAAATGGATATATCTTCCCTTTTCTCCTTTGCCTTTCACTTCTCTTCTTTTCTCAGCTATTTGTAAGACCTCCTCAGACAGTGATTTTGCCTTTTTGCATTTCTTTTTCTTGGGGATGGTTTTGATCACCACTTCCTGTACAGTGTCATGAACTTCTGTCCATAGTTCTTCAGGCTCTCCATCTATAGGATCTAATCCCTTGAATCTATTTGTCATTTCCACTGTATAATCGCAAGGGATTTGATTAAGGTCATAGTTGAATGATCTAGTGGTTTTCCCTATTTTCTTCAATTTAAGTCTGAATTTTGCAATAAGGAGCTGATGATCTGGGCCACAGTCAGCTCCCGGTCTTATTTTTGGTGACTGTATGGAGCTTCTCCATCTTCAGCTGCAAAGAATATAATCAATCTGATTTTGATATTGATCATCTGGCGATGTCCACGTGTAGAGTTGTCTCTTCTGTTGTCAGAAGAGAGTGTTTGCTATGACCAGTGCATTCTCTTGGCAAAGCTCTCTTAGCCTTTGCCCTGCTTCATTTTATACTCCAAGGCCAAACCTGCCTGTTACTCCAGGTATCTCTTGACTTCCTACTTTTGTATTCCAGTCCCCTATGATGAAAAGTACATCTGTTTTTGGTGTTAGTTCTAGGTCTTGTAGGTCTTCATAGAACCATTCAGCTTCTTCAGCATTAATGGCTGGGGCATAGACTTCGATTACTGTGATATTGAATGGTTTGCCTTGGAAATGAACCGAGACCATTCTGTCGTTTTTGAGATTGCACCCAAGTACTGCATTTCTGACTCTTGTTGACTATGAGGGCTACTCCATTTCTTCTAAGGGATTCTCACCCACAGTAGTAGATAAATGGTCATCTGAATTAAATTTGCCCATTCCAGTCCATTTTAGTTTGCCGATTCGTAAAATGTTGTTGTTCACTCTTGCCATCTCCTGTTTGATCACTTCCAATTTACCTTCATTCATGGACCTAACATTACAGGTTCCGATGAAATTTGTTCTTTATAGCATCGGACTTTACTTTCACCACCAGACACATCCACAACTGCGCATTGTTCCCACTTTGGCTCAGCCTTTCTTTCCTTCTGGAGCTATTTCTCTGTTCTTCTCCAGTAGTGTGTTGGACACCTACTGACCTGGGAAGTTCATCTTTCAGTGTCCTATCTTTTTGCCTTTTCATACTGTTCATGGGGTTCTCTAGGCAAGAATGCTGAAGTGGTTTGCCATTTCCTTCTCCAGTGGACTAGGTTTTGTCAGAACTCTCCACCATGATCCATCTGTATTGGGTGACCCTACACAGCATGGCTCATAGTTTCACTGAGTTGGACACGGTTGTGATCCACGTGACCAGTTTGGTTAGTCTTCTGTGATTGTGCTTTTCATTCTGTCTGCCCTCTGATGGATGAGGATAAGAGGCTTGTGGAAGCTTCCTGATGAGAGCTACTGGCTGTGGGTAAAACTGGGTCTTGCTCAGGTGGCCAGGGCCATGCTCAGTAAATCTTTAATCCAATTTTCTGCTGATGGGTGGGGCTGTGTTTCTCTCCCTGTAGTTTGGCCTGAGGCCAAAAATTTAATACAGATTTTCACACAAATTCACACAATTCTAATATTTCATATTATTCTATTTTTACATCCAGAGAGTGTTGTTAATCATTTAAAGGTAGCTCTTACAATTCTTTCACATTTCCTTAAATTTTAGTTGCATGTATAAAATAACACTTTCAGTTATCTTTCCTTGATTGTTTTATTCTAAGGGTTTATCAGTGTTATTAATCATTGCAAAACATCAGTTTAAGGCCAAGTGAAATCATATAGTATTTGTCTTTCTCTGTCTGATTTATTTCACTTAGTATAAATACCCTCAAGTTCCTTCCATGTTGTTGCAAGTGGCAAGATTTCCTTAGCTTTTATGGTTTCCATAAAGTGGCTTCCATGTCTTGGTTATTGTGAATAACGCTGTGATGAACATGGGAATGCAGGTATCTCTCTAAGAAACTGTCTTCATTTCCTTCAGATATATACCCAGGAAAGGACCTTTGGATACTATAGTAGCTCTATTTTTCATTTTCTTTGAGGAACTTCCATACTGTTTTCCATAGTAGGCTGTACCAATTTACATTCTCTCCAACAGTGCATAAGGGTTCCCTTGTCTCCACATTCTCATCAACACCTGTTATCTCTTGTCTTGATGGTGGTAGCCATTCTGACAGGTGTGAAGTGATGTCTCATTGGGGTTTTGATTTTCATTTCCCTGATGATTAGTAGGTGTTTGACAATTTCAGGTCTTATATTTAAGTCTTTTCAAATAAAGTTTTTATTTTATTTATTTATTTTTGGCTGCCCTGGATCTTCGTTACTGTGTGTGCTTTTCTCTAGCTGTGATAAGAGGGGGCTACTCTCTTGCTGACCGTGTGGGGTTCTCATTGTGGTGGCTTCTCTTCTTATGGGGCACAGGCTCTAGAGCGCAAGCCTGATAATGGAGCACTGGCTTAGCTGCCTTGAGGCATGTGCAATCTTCCTGGACCAGGGATCGAGCCTGTGTCTCCTGCACTGACAAGCAGATTCTTAACCACTGGACCACCAAGGAAGTCCTTACATTTAAGTCTTGAATTCACTTTGAGTTAATTTTTGTGAGTGGTCTAAGAGAGGGATCTAGTTTCACTCTTTTACATGCAGATATCCAGTTTTCTTAACACTCTATTAAAGAGACTCCCCTTTCCCTATTGTGTGTTCTTGTTGCCCTTGTCAAAGATCAATTGACCTATACAGGCAGGTTTATTTCTGGGCTCTTGATTCAGTTTTATTTGTCTATGTGTCTATTTTTATGCTAGTGCCATACTGTCCTGATAATATAGCTTTGTAATATAGTTTGAAATCAGAAAGTATTTTGCCTCCAACTTTGTTCTTCTTTCTCAGGATTGCTTGTTTATTTGGGGGTCTTTTGTGTTTCCATATGAATTTTAGGATTTGTTTTTTTATTTCTGTGAAAAATGCCATTGGAATTTTAGTAGGGATTGCATTGACTTTATAGATGGCTTTAGATAGTATGAACATTTTAACAATATTAATTTTTCCAATCTATGAACATGAGATATTGTTCTCTTTGTGTCTTCAATTTCTTCCATCAATGTTTTATAGTTTTCATTATCCAAGTCTTTTGCCTCCTTAATTAAATTTATTCTTATTTTATTGTTTTTGGTACTATTGTAAATGGGGTTGTTTTCTTAATTTCTCTTTCTGATAATTTGCTGTTAGTATATAGGAACTCAACTGATTTTTGTATGTCAAGTTTGTATTCTGCGACATTACTGAATTCTTTTATCCTAACAGATTTTTGGTGGCATTACTTTTGATTTCTTCCTTGACTCACTGATTGTTCAGAAGTATGTTGTTTAATTTCCATATATTTGTGAAATCTTCAGTCTTCCTCTTGTTATTGACTCCTAGTTTCATACTATTGTGGTTGGAAAAGATACTTGGTATGATCTCAGTCTATTTAACTTTGCTAACACCAGTTTGTGACTTGATATATGATCTATTCTGGAGGAGGTTCAGTGTGTGCTTGAGAAGAATGCGTATTCTGTTTTGTTGCATAGAATGTTCTATATCAGTTCTTTTTGTTCAAAAGTGTGATTCAAGTCCAATGTTTCCCTGTTGATTTTGTGTCTGGTGATTTATCCATTGTTGAAAATGGGGAACTGCCTCCTACTATTATTGTATTGTTGCATATTATTACCTTTATTAAATTAAATATCTGTTAATATTTGCTTAATATATTTAGGTGCTCTTATTGGGTGCATTTATTTACAATGGTTTTACCCTCTTGCTTAATTGATCCTTTTATTATTATACAGTGACTTCTTTGTTTCATAACATTTTTTACTTAGTCTATTTTTCTGATATAGTATAGCTCACCTGCTCTCCTTTTGGTTTCCATTTGCATGGGATGTATTTTTTCATCTTTTTACTTTCAGCCTATGTGTGTCTGTAAAGCTGAAGTGAGTCTCTTTTAGGCAGCTTATAGATGGGTCCTGTTTTTTTTTATCCATCCAGCCCCGTCTTTTGCTTGGAGAATTGAATATACTTACATTCAAGATAATTATTGATAGATAAAGACTTAATATTGCCATCTTGTTAATTGTTTTCTGGCTGTTTGACAGTTCCATTTTTCCTTTCTTTTTTTCCTGTTGTCTTCCTTTGTGGTTTGATGATTTTCCATAGCGGTATGCCTTGATTCCTTTCTTTTTGTCTGCTATGGGTTTTTATTTTGTGGTTATCATGAGACTTACATAAAACAACATATAGATATTAATATAGCAATTTTATTTAAGCTGATAACTGATCACATATAAAACCTCTACTCTTTTATTGCTCCTCCATTTTATGATTTTAATGTCACAATTTACATCTCTTTATATTGTATATTTGTTAAAATTATTATAGCTATAGTTATATTTAACACTTTTGTCCTTTAACCTTTATACTAGAGTTAAATGGGTAACACTTTACCATATCACAGTAGTAGAGTATTCTGAATTTGACTATATATTTACCTTTATCAGTGAGCTTTATATTTTTCAATGTTTTCATGTTACTAATTCCTGTCCTTTCATTCCAGCTTGAAGAACTCCCAGTTCTTAGAACAGGTAGGTCTAGTGGTGTGAACTAGCTTTTGTTTGTTTTATCTCTCTTTCATTTCTAAAGGACAAGTTTGCCTGCTCAAGTATTCTTAGCTGAGCAGTTTTTTTATTATTATTGTCCTTAGGTGGAAAGTTTTTTTTTTCTTTTAGCACTTTGTACATATCACTCTATGCTCTTCTTTTTTGCAAGGTTTCTGCTGAGAACTTCACTAGTAGCCTTATGGGTGTTCGCTTGCATGAGATGAGTTAAATAATTTTTTTTCTGCTTTCAGAATTCCCTCTTTGTTTTTGTTTTTTGACAGTTTTATTATAATGTGCCTCAGTGAGGTCTTTTCTGGGTTGAATCTGTATGGGGACCTATGAGCTTCATGTATCTAGATGTCCATTTCTCCTTCCAGATTTGGGAATTTTTTAGCTCCTATTTCTTTGAATAACCTTTCAGCCCTTTTCTCATTCTCTTCTCTTTATGGGACTCTCATAATGCAAATATAGTAAGTCCCCTACATATGAATGAGTTCCTTTCTGAGAGCATGTTCACAAGTTCAATTTGTTTATAAGTCCAACAAAGTTAGCCTAGGTATCCAGCTAACACAATTGACATACAGCACTGCACTTTAATAGATTTATAACACTCTTCAGACAAGTGATATATAAAAATAAACATGAAAATAAAATATTTTAAATTTTATAGTATAGTACCTTGAAAAGTACAGTAGTACAGTACAACAGCTGGCATACAGTGAACAGGCAAGTTACTGATTGGAGGAGAAGGGGTAGGAGACGGTAGTGCTAAAGGACTGTCAGCAATAGGAGATAGAGGGCAAGTTACAATTTCACTCAAGCCTGATGTTGATAGAACACACATGTGCATCTTTGAAAGTTCTCAACTTGAAGATTCATGTGTATGAGTCTTACTGTATTGTTTGCATAACAGTGTCATATAATTCATGTAGGCTTTCTTCACTCTTCTTTTGTTTGGTAAGAATGTTCAAGAATGTTCTTTGTTCTCCTCTAACTGGATAATTTCAAAGATCCTTTCCTCTACTTCACAGGTTCTTTCTTTTGCTGTATCCTGTCTGCTGTTTATGCTCTCTGTTTATTGCATTTTTCATTTCATTTATTGTATCTTTACCTCCAGAATTTGTTTGGTGTTTTTTTTTTAAAATTCCTATCTCTCTATTGAACTATTTTTCAATATTTCAATATTCAATGATTCTACTGAATTATTTAGTTCATGTATTGGTTTCCTGGTTTCACCGGATCGTCTTTTTTGATATTTACTTATAGCTCACCAAGTTTCCCTAAAACAGCTATTTTGAATTCCTTATTGGGCAAATTGCAGATATTCATTTCTCTGAGGTTGGTTACTGAAAATTATTTTGTTTTTTTGGTGGTGCCATGTTTCTTTGCTTGTTTGCATAACTTGAAGCCTTGCATTGCTATCTTCCCACCTGAAGTGGCAATCACCGCTTTCATTCTTTACTGACTGGCTTTGGGGTAGAAATATTTTCTGTCACCCCTGCTAGGCATTCTGAGGCTCTCTCAGACCTTTTCTAAGGGTACACTGCTCCGTACTTGTCCCCTCTTGTGGTAGAATCCTTAAGCTTGCATACTTTCTCAGTAATGGTACTGAACGCTTAAGTTTGTGATTTCTCCCAGGCCTGCAGAGTTGGACTGGCTTTCTCAGTGCGCTTGCTTTGTTGTTTTTCAGTTGCTCAGTCATGTCTGACTCTTTGAGACCCCATGGACTGCAGCATGCCGGGCCTCCCTGTCCTTCACCCTCTCCCGGAGCTTGCTCAAACTCATGTCCATCGAGTCGGTGATGCCATCCAACCATCTCATCCTCTCTTGTCCCCCTCTCCTCCTGCCTTTAATCTTTCCCAGCAGCAGGATCTTTTCCAATGAGTCGGCTCTTCCCGTCAGGTGGCCAAAGTATTGGAGCTTCAGCTTTGGCATCAGTCTTTCCAATGAATATTCAGAACTGATTTTCTTTAGAATTGACTGGTTTGATCTCCTTGCTGTCCAAGGGACTCTCAAAGTTCTTCTCCAGCACCACAGCTCAAAAGCATCAATTCTTCGGTGCTCAGCCTTCTTTATGGTCCAATTCTCACATTCATTTTTTTTTAATTAGTTTATTTTCTATTTTTTAACTTTACAATATTGTATTTGTTTTGCCATACATTGACATGAGTCCACCATGGGTGTACATGTTTTCCCCTTCCAGAACCCCCCTCCCACCTCCCTCCCCATCCCATCCCTCCAGGTCATCCCGGTGCACCAGCCCCGAGCACCCTGTATCATGCATTGAACCTAGACTGGTGATTCGTTTCACATATGATAATTTACATGCTTCCATGCCATTCTCCCATATCATCCCGCCCTTGCCCTCTCCCACAGAGTCCATAATACTGTTCTATTTATCTGTGTCTCTTTTGATGTCTCGAATACAGGGTTATCTTTACTGATTGACTAAATACCATATATATGTGCTAGTATACTGTATTGGTGTTTTTCTTTCTGGCTTACTTCACATTCATATTTGACTACTGGAAAAACCAGAGCTTTGGCTATACAGACCTTTGTTCGCAAAGTAATGTCTCTATTTTTTAAAACAGTCAGGTTTGTCATAGCTTTTCTTCCAAAGAGCAAGCATCTTTTAATTTCATGGCTGCAGTTGCCATTTGCAGTGATTTTGGAGCACAAGAAAATAAAGTCTGTCACTGTTTCCATTGTTTCCCCATCTATTTGCCATGAAGTGATGGGACCAGACGCCATGATCTTAGTTTTCTGAATGTTGAGTTTTAAGACAGCTTTTTCACTCTCCTCTTTCACTCTCATCAAGAGGCTCTATAGTTCTTCTTCAGTTCAGTTCAGTCGCTCAGTTGTGGCTGACTCTTTGCAACCCCATGGACTGCAGCACGCCAGGCTTCCCTGTCTATAACAACTCCCAGAGCTTGCTCAAACTCATGTCCATCGAGTCAGTGGTGCTGCCAAACCATCTCATCCTCTGTTATCCTCTTCTCCTCCTGCCTTCAATCGTTCCCAGTATCAGGGTCTTTTCCAGAGAGTCTGTTTTTTGCATCAGGTGGCCAAAGTACTGGAGTTTCAGCTTCAGCATCAGTCCTTCCAACGAATATTCAGGACTGATTTCCTTTAGGATAGTTCCTCTTCACTTTCTGCCATAAAGGTGGGGTCATCTGCATACCTGAAGTTATTGATATTTCTCCCAGCAATCTTGATTTAAGCTTGTGCTTCATCCAGCCCTGCATTTCGCATGATGTACTCTGCATATAAGTTAAATAAGCAAGGTGACAATATACAGCCTTGACATACTCCTTTCCCAATTTGGAACAAGTTCATTGTTCCATGTCTGGTTCTAACTGTTGCTTCTTGACCTGCATACAGGTTTCACAGGAGGCAGGTAAGGTGATCTGGTATTCCCATCTCTTTAAGAATTTTCCATGGTTTGTTGTGATCGACACAGTCAAAGGCTTTAGCATGGTCAATGAAGCAGAAGTTGGTGTTCTTGCTAACCAACTGCAAAAGCTGATTCTCACTGCTGCTGGGAGCAATGATGGGGAGCCAGTCATGAGGTGGGGGTGTGCATGGGTGATGCATGTGGAGTTCTGGGGTGCTGAGGGACAGTTGGGGGGATTTGAAGGTGAAGCATCTCCAGTGGCCCATGCACAGACCTCCTGATGGAGTTTGTGACACAGTTACTAGGATCTGTGTCCCTTGGATGCCCCCTGTGGGCTCTATCTGCTGCTCCCTACCTTTCTGTTGTGAGGCACACCTCAGGTTCTGGGATGGAGCAACAAAGAAGTGGGAGTCTTTGGCAGTGGCCTGCACAACTGAGGATGCTAGACATTCACTCACAAGCTCACTTTCCCCCATGAGAAGAGTCATGGGACAAAATGGTCCCTCTTAGCACTGAGCTGTGCTCCTCTCTGGGGGAAGTAAAGCAAAACTGGTCCTCTTATCATCTCTGTTCAATCTCTAAATTGTTGCTCTTCGGGAGGAAGATGGTAGAATGCTCTTACTCTGCCATAATGATAACATAACTCTTTTGAGTCCTTTCAATGTTATACTATAGTCCAATAGGATTTATTAGTTAATTCTCTAGGGGATGTACCTTTGACTTGCTATTACTACTAATTACAGCCTAGATTCACTGAAGTTACAAGTTGACTTGTAGATTTTTGCCTAGTAAATGCGTAAGTGATATTTGGCCAGTAGAGAAGATAACTTCAAACGTAGTGCAGTACATTGTTTTGCTATGACAAAGTACCACAGACTGGGTGGATTATAAACAATAGGAATTTATTTTTCACAGTTCTGAAGGCTGGAAGTCCAAAATCAGGGTGCCAGCATGGTCAAGTTCTGCTGAGGGCCCTCTCCTGTGCTGCAGACTGCCGTCTTCTCGTTATATCCTTACATGCCAGAAAGAGCTCTCTCATAAGGGCACTAGTCCCATTCATGAGGGTTCCAGCCTCCTTACCTAATTATTTCCCCAAAAGTCCACTTCCTATTACCATCACATTTCAACATATGAATTTTGGGGACCACAAACATTTAGTCCATAAGCCTCTACTTTAGCAAACTTATTTAAACATTCCCTTCCCATGTGATTATGTAAATCTCTGTTCTTTAACTGCTCTCTCAATCAGCTTTCCCAATCTTCTGAGTTAAGCTTTAAAAATTTCTACTTTGACAGAGTTACTGTGAACCTGGGGCTGAGGTCTGAGATGACATTACTGAGAAATTAAGATCTGCTCTATAGTTATATAATGTGACAATTCAGAAAATCCTTAAGGTCTTTTCTCCTTTCTTTAAAAAAAAGAGAGAGTAACAGAGATCACCAATGTACTCATCTTCCAAGTTTTTTTTCTAGTTTTATTGATATAATTGATACAGTATAAATTATGTAAACTAAATAATAGTACATAGTTTATTTTTAATGTTTGGTGCTGCCCTGTGGCTTTTGGTATCTTAGTTCCCCAACCAGGGATTGAACCCACGCCCACTGCAACAGAAGCTTGGATTTCTACCCACTGAACTGCCAGGGAATTTCCTTACCAGTTTTTCCATTTCCATGTCCTTTTCCTGTTCTAGGATCCAACCCAGGGTGCTACATTACATTTATCAGATTACATGTTTGAGGTTTATAATGATACATGGCATTCTTTTTTATTCATTCTGACTGAAGACAGAATTCCATTCTTTGACTGTAACCAAGGTATACATTCTCCTATTGGTACATATTTAGGTTGTTTCCAAATTTCCTTTACTATTATAAACTGGTGCAATCCTAGTACTTTTATCCATATCTTCTTTACATTGTCAGGAAACAGAGAGAGAGCATCTATCTGCAGCGTCTATCTGTAATTTATGATGAAGTGCCAGCCTATAACCTTCAAAATCTGGCTCTAATTTTCTGTCCTAGCCTCATCTTCACTCCCAGACAAACTTTCAAGTTCACTACTGACTTCTCTAGCTCTCTACTGTTTTCTACTCTGCCCAGTGCTTTCCTGATCCCCAGACTTGCCTTTTCCGGTCATCTTCCTCACCCCACCATAAGCCCCAGCAGTATCTGTTAGAATGCTGTACAGATTAAGAGCAGAATGGGATTATATGTATGGCTGAGTCCCTTCGCTGTTCACCTGAAACTACCACAACATTGTTAATCGGCTGTTCAGTTGCTCAGTCATGTTCGACTCTTTGAGACCCCATGGACTGCAGCATGCCAGGCTTCCCTGTCCTTTACCATCTCTCAGAGCTTGCTCAAACTCATGCCCATTGAGTCAATGATGCCATTCAACCACCTCATCCTCTGCCGTCCCCTTCTCCTCCTGCCTTCAATCTTCCGCAGTATCAGGGTCTTATCTAATGAGTCAGCTCTTTTGCATCAGGTGGCCAAAGTACTGGAGCTTCAGCTTCAGCATCAGTCCTTCCTATGAATATTCAGGACTGGTTTCCTTTAGGATGGACTGGTTTGATCTTGCAGTCTAAAGGACTCTCAAGAGTCTTCTCCAACACCGATTGTATTGTACTAGCTACACCCCAATACAAAATAGAAAGTTTAAAGTCTGAAAAAAAAGTGAGCAGAATGGGATTCGTAAGTATGTTTAAGAAATAACTATGTTCTTAAATTTTTTAAAAAATTATCAGTATGGATATGGAATAACACCACATCAAGACATATGAAAGTGAAAGAGATTTACCATACTCACAGGCTGTAGAAGAGAGAGGCAGGCATGCCAGGGGGCTATGTGGGAGGATCACTAAGGGAGCCAGCTCAACCAAGCAGGCGGGGTGCTGGGAGAGACTGAAGATGGTGGGCAAGTTCCTCCCTGAGGATCAGGGTGATGTACACAGCAAAAGGAATGAAGAGATTTCATTGGTGTGTTTGATGTCACTAGGTCACAGTCAGGATAGGACAAGAAGGGGAACTTGTGGCAGGGGCCATCCTCCTCACACTGTGCACCTTTTCTCCTCGGCAGGAGGCTCACAGACTGCGGAGCTGTTGAGGCAGCAGGAAAGTATGATATCTAGTCTGTCCCAGGTTGTCTGATTACAACCTAATGGTTTCAACTCTGATATCTACACCTCCAGCCTAGACTTTGCTTCCCAAGCATCTGACCCATATATCTATCTGCCTCTGGAATATCCCTATTTCGCTGTCTCATGTGCTATACTGTGCTTAGTTGCTCAGTTATGTCCGACTCTTTGCGACCCCATGGATTGTAGCCCACCAGGCTCCTCTGTCCTTGGAGATTCTCCAGGCAAGAATACTGGAGGGAGTTGTCATGCCCTCCTCCAGGGGATCTTCCCAACCCAGAGATTGACCCAGGTTTCCTGCATTGCAGGTGGATTCCTTACTGTCTGAGCCACCAGGGAAGCCTATGAATACTGGAATGGGTAGCCTATTCTTTCTCCAGGGGACCTTTCCTGACCCAGGAATCAAACCAGGGTCTCCTGCATTACAAGAAGATTCTTTACCAGCTGAGCTACAAGGGAAGTCTGGCGATCTTATAGGTAACCTCAAAGTCAACCTGTTCAAAAATGAAATCATCATCTGTAATATGCCCTGCATCTGTTCCCCTTCCATTGTTCCCTATATCTTAGGGAATGGCATGAGCAAGCTCCCAGAACTCAAAGTAAACACCTGGGAGTTTCCTTGGACTCACTTCTCTTCCCCAGCATTAACCTAACAGCACTAAGTTCTGTCTATTTTATTACCTTAGGATAGACACATTTGTCAACTGAATTCACTTTTTATTCACTTTTGCATTTATTCAGTGTCTTTTTATACTGGAACCTGTCCTGGCTTCTGGGAAACAAAAGCCAGTGCTTCTCAAACTATCCTAGTGAAGGACCATTTCTTTTCTTTTTTCTTTTTCCAGCCAATCAAGAATGGATTCTTTCAGGACTTCCCTGGTGGTCCTGTGGTTAAGAATCCACCTTGCAATGTAAGAGACTCAGGTTTGATCCCTGCAGAACTAAGACGTCACATGCCTCAGAGCAACTAACCCACAGGCCTCAACTACTGAGTCCACATCCCACAACTAGAGAGTCCGTGAGCCACAATGAAAGATCCCCGTGATGATGCAACAAAGATCCCGTTTGCCCCAACTAAGACCTGAAACAGCCAAATAAATAAATGAATATTTTTGAAAAAGAACGGTTTTTTTTTTATAGAATACAATGAAAATCAACTACTAGAAAAATAAAGTGAAAGAAAAAGCATAAAAAAATACAAGTTCCAGTTTTTTGTTACTAGAGTTAATTAACAAAAATTACTTGCAAAATTACTATAAAAGTTTATAAATGTTTCTCTCAATTCCTGTACCGATCTCATTGCAGATTGGTCAAGTTTTCAAACTGGTGTTGTCCATGGACCCCACTCTGAGTAGAACAGAGAAGAGAGAGCAAACAGAATGGGGTATGTATATGTGGGCCTCACAGTGAGACGGGGGAAGGCAGAAAAGAAAGACTCTTAAGCAAATAAATAATAATCACATCATCAACAAAAAAGTAATTAGTTATTTGTGCCAAGATGTGGGTAACCCAAGGCAATGGGAGCACAGAGAAGTCACGTAACCCAGCCTAAGTATCGGGGAAGCCTACCTTGTAGGAAGGAGGTGCAAGACAGGCAGGAGTTAGTCAGATTGCAGATGCTCTAATGATGAACAGGAAGGATACTCCTGACAGAGAAACACGTTCTGGAGACATTAAGTAGCATATGGTTTTGGAATTACCTTCCTATGATTTGATGGACTGCTTTTCTCTGAGCCTCAGTATGTATAAATGGATGTGATAATCCTCTCTGAATGATGAAAGAAGTAGTGGTGGTGGTCCAGTTGCTCAGTCGTGTCTGACTCTTGCAATCTCATGGACTGTAGCCCCCCAGGCTCCTCTGTCCATGGGATTTCACAGGCAAGAATGCTGGAGTGGGTTGCCATTTCCTTCTCCAGGGGATCCTCCTGAACCAGGGATCGAACTTGGGTCTCCTGCATTGCAGGTGGACTAAGCCACCACAGAAGCCCTAAGAGAGATAAGGATGAAAATGTAACAATGCCCAGTGCTTGGTACCAAGCTTTTTGGTATGTTTGAAATACTCACAGGAATCAGAGCTACCTTGGATGGTGGGGTAGAGTGGGTGAAGGGACAGGTCGCCGAACCAAGACTGGAGTCCAGAATGACCCAGGCTGAGGGGAAATAGGGGGGCATGCCTGCCCCTGAGTCATTCCCAAGCCTGAGGCATCTCTCTCTAGGACAGTCAGCAGACCATGAGTGTAGTTTTAGGTGGGGGCAGGAGGCAGGACCCCAGGATAATCTCTTCCTCTCCAGTCCCTGGTGTTCCAGATGTCCACAACAAAAATATGTTCTATATTAAAAGACTGAAGGGTGGGTTGTCTCTGTCCTGTCATGCCTTGCCCTGGGGGAAGGGGGAATGATGAAATAAAGACATGAATGGATTGTTCATAAATCACAGAGCTAATCCTCTCAAGTGCTGATTGCTAATGGTGAGAATCAGGAGAGATCCCAAATCTCAAAGCCAGAGTGATATGAAATTAACATGAAGTTAATTAATACATTTGATTTATGAAAATAATTTTGTCCTATAAAGGAGTGAGGTGTTAAAAAATGACCGACTCTGTCAAATATCATTCATTCCACAAATATTTTCTAAGTGCCATGTTAGAAGAAACACTAGGTGAATGGTAACTGGAAGAGACAGCAAACTCGAGTCAGAGAAAGCCCATAAAGAGGTGGTACCAAAGCTGATACCTGAGCAGGTGTTAGTTATGGAAGCACTGGAGCACTGCTTCTCAAGGGCCTGCTCTCAGTCACACCCTTCTTAGTGAAGACACTGAGTCTTAAGACTTATTATCTCACCTGTTATAATAGAGAAGTCCCTGCTCTCACCAAAAGCTCTCTTGTCTATTCGTACCTTGGATCCTGTCTATTCTTCCCTTATCATTGTCACTCCTATAATTAAACCCTCTCTCTGCTTAAATGTCAGTTTTAGACTCCTCGGAAAAATTTGTTTACCAGACGGTGTGTCTACCTTATCAGCACCTGTTCCCTTCTTACCCACTCCAGTCAGGCTTCTATCTCCTCTGTAACTGCCAAAGTCATAGTCAAAGTCACCAAGGATCTCCACCTTGTCAAATCTCATAGGCTCTTACCTGGTTCTTAGCAACATTTGATGTAATGTAACATTTCCTCTTTTACACACGTTTCTCCTGATTTTTTTTTTCTCCCACCACATGGCTTGTGGAATCTGGGCCCCCGACAATGGAAGCCCAGAGTCCTAACCAATGGACTGCCAGGTAATTCCGTCTCTTGGCTTCCTGAAATATAATTTCCTGACTTTTCCTCCATCTGGTGGTTATTTTCCAGTGTCTTTGGATGACCTCACTGTTATACCTGATCTTAAATGTAGGGGGAATTCGGGTTCTGTCCTGTTATCTTCCTAGTTGATATCATCCATTCTTATGGCCTTAAAACCACCATCTCTATGCTGACAACACCTAAATTTACATTTATACCCCTGATGTCTCTCTGAACTTATTTAATCTGTTTGTTGTTTGTTTTAGTTGCTATGTCGTGTCTGACTCTTCTGCGGCTCTATGGGCTTAGCCCACCAGGCTCCTCAGTCCATGGGATTTCCCAGGCAAGAATATTGGAGTGAGTTGCCGTATTTTTCTCCAGGGAATCTTCCTGACCCAAGGATCGAACCCGTGTCTCCTGCATTGGCAGGTGGGTTGTTTACCTCTGAGTCACCAGGAAAGTCATCTCAAAGTCAACATGTCTAAAGTGGAATTCTCGTCTCAGCAGCTTCTATATCTTCTCAAATTCCTATCTTTCAGTATTACCAAATGGTGCAGTCAGCACTTGGTTCCTTCCCAAGTAATCTAAGGGTCACCTTTAATTCTTCTTTTCCTCCCAGTCCTTTACCATTCAAATCCACTACCAAGTCCCATCTTTTAAAATTCTAAAATATTCTTTAATGACCATCACCACCACCCTCCCCCCGACCACTGAACAATGACTTCTCTTTCTTGGAGACCTCCTTAAGCTTTTTAACTGGCATCCCTGCTTCTCTCTTTTCCATAAGCCTCAAAGGAATGGAAGGATTATTTTCTTTTTATCAAGGTACAGTTAATTTACAATGTTGTGTTAGTTTCAAGTGTAAAGCAAAGTGTTTCAGATTCTTTCCCATGAGAGGAAAGCATCCCGAGACACTAAATAAAGTTCTCTGTGCTATACAGTAGGTCCCTGTCCAATAATTATTTTAAAAACTTAGATCATACCAATTTCTTGCTTAAAAATCCTTCAGTGGTTTCCCACCACCCCTAGAATAAAATCCAAACTACTTTCCACAGTCTCCAGGACCCTGCTCATCTCTGCTCTCATGTCATTCCATCCTCCCCCTTTATTCACATCACTGAGGTCACCTGGCCCTCCCTTGCCCAACTGGCCTACCAAGCTCTTTCTTCTTCCATCTTCCTCCAATCTTCCTATGTCTGGTTCCTTTCAGGCACTAGGTTCTCAGCTCGCCTGAGAACCTAGTGCCTGAAACAGAATAACTCACTTGTCCTGTTTTGTTTTCTCCACAGTGCTCAGCCCCATCTAAAATTATGTTGACTGCTGATTTTATTATATTCTTTTCCTGTCTGCCCATTTAGGATGAAAATTCGCTGAGCGCAAGGACTTGGTTCTGTCTCATTTGTCATTGCATCCTTAGTTGCAAAAGATAGCTCCCAACGCACAGTAGGTAGTCCCGAAGTACCATAGGAAAAAAGACTTTGTTTCCCAGAGCTCCCAGTCTTCAGCTGGTACATTCAGGATATTGGTACCTGGCCTATAGCGGAGGAGATCCAGCTCACGGCAAGAACCCCGAGCTGGTGGGGTGGTGCTGGAAGCTCTCCTGTCTGCAGACCTGATGTTCTCTCCAGCCTCCTTCCCTCGTCCCTTCATAAAGTCAACATGGCCTGACCGAAGTCTGAAACCTTGGGGTCCCCACCCTCACTTAGGCCAAATAAAAATGCTCAGAAAGGCGGGTGGGGCAGGTAGGGTGGTGAAGACTTGAGACACAAGTAATGAGAGTCTTGAGGTCCCCTGTTAGTGACCCTGCTGCCTTAGGGCAGGATGAGCGCGGGGCCCAAGCGCGGCAGGGTGGGGCAGCGGCTGCTGGGTGGGTCGGTGGGTGCGGCCCTTGGCTCCGCCCCCTCCCCCCGCGGAGAGAAGTAGAAGCCGAGCGCGGTGATTGTGGCGTGGCAGTACCAGACCTGCGACGCGCCGCGAGTCTCAGCTCTGCTCGGGTGTGGGTCTGGTCCCTAGTGCAGTGTCAATGTGCAACCCATCCCCAGCTCAAATGGAGCAGGGGGCCGAGGGCCTGAACCAGTGGCCCGTGTCTTCGCACCAGTTCACAGAGGTGAGTCAGGGCGTCACCCCAGGACACCGCGTGGGGGCTGAGGGCACGGACACTGGGAAAGTCGAGGGGAGCAGAAATCGGGAGGATTAGGGGTCCGAGGAACAGGTTGGGAAGGGAAGGGATGCGAGGAAGAGAGCATTAATCACGTGTGGTTTGTTCCGTTAGTGGTCAGCGTTGGGTGCTGGGAGTAAAGAGATTTCAGGTAACTTCCGATGGAGACTGTTTTGAGTACTCTGGAAAGAAGACCAAGGAAGTTGGCGGAGGCAGACAGAGAAGGGGAAATTACTAATTGGCAGGCCTTTGGCAGACCCCGGGAATAGGATGGTGAGTTTACCATCAGGTATTTCATCGATCGTTTTATTAATAAGTAGCTGGAGGACTGGAAGTGTAGAAATAACCGTAAAGAAGAAATACAGGGGCCGCAGTAACATAGAGTAGAGGTGTCTGATCTGATTCAGGATGTGGAGAAGACGGCTGAGTACGCATTCTGGGACCGGAGAGAAAGGGTTAGGCGAAGGGTTGGCAGGTCCTGAGACCGCAGACAGAATGCCTCCACCTTGGAGGCAGTAAAGATGCAGGAAGAGACCAAAGCCAAGAGAGTGATGGGGGAGTGATCAAGGGGAGGGGAGGCAGGGACCCTGGAACCACCTAAGTCCCGCTGGGCTTGAGTTGGTTGTTCCAAGAGCAGGGGAAAGCCATTGAAGAGTTCAAGTATGATCAATCACAATTAAATTTGTTTTTTTAAAAAAATACTTTAAATGGTAAAACATATGATGGTGAACTTACCATTGTACTTTCAGTATCAGTCAAAGGCCTGTCAGTTAGTAATTTTTCCTCCCTATCTGCTTCCCGCTGACTTTACAACTTTGTCTTCTTCCCTGAGTACTCAAAAGTCTCTATCAGAAGTTACCTGGAATCTCTTGAATCCCAGCACCCAGTGCTGAGACTATTAACTGAATAAATGGCACGTGATTTATGTCCCGGTGGGTATGGGCAGAACTCAAGGCGATAATTGGAAAGCTATCATGATAATCCAGTCAAAGTGGTGGCTGCACTAGAAAGGTGCCAGTGGAGAAAACGGAATAGGTCTTGGAGCCGTTTTGGAGGTAGACATCACAAGAATTGGTAATGAGCTTGGGTTGGCGACATTTTCTGGGAGCAAAGGATGAGAACGAACAGGAATAATAGTTTTTTCTCCTGGGGGTAGGTTGAGGGGTGGGTGAGTGGATAAAGCTGATCCTGGGTTTTGGACTTAGTCCAAAAACTAAGTGCCTTTGGGCTATCCAAATAGACTGAGCATTAAGCATCTGGAAGATTCAGAACAGGTATGCCCTGGAGCTATTGATTTAAGAATAATTGACTATAAACAGAAGTGGATGTATTAACATGAGAAAAGGTTGCCCAGAGAGTAGCATAATGCAAAAGGGGACTGAAGAGGAAGGCCAGAGTGAAGGGAAGAAGAAAAACCTGGCCAGTGTGTCCCTGCATTCCAGAGGCCAAGGGGAAGGAACCGTTTAAGGAAACAATGGCCATTATTCGTTTTATGGGAAAAGAATCTAAAAAAGAGTGGGTATATGTATATGTATAGGTATAACATTCACTTTGCTATACAGCAGAAAATAATACAACACTGTAAATCAACTATACTCCAATAAAAATTTTTAAAAAGAAAGAGAACAATGGCCAGTAGTCTCAGAAACTCATGAAAGGTCAAGCAGGGGAGGACTCTGACAAGTGTTTGGACTTGATAACATGGAGATCATCAGTGACTTTTATGAAAGCTGTTTCTGTGGAGGAATGGGAGCCGAACGGAACTTGGAGGAATAGTAAATTGAGATAGTGGTAAAGTGTTGTAGACATCCCCAAAGAAGTTTGCCTGGGAAGAATCAGGAAAGGAAAAGGGAGGGAAAAGTGGCTGTGTACCCCAGAAATACCCATCCAGTAGATAGATCTCTGGCACCTATTATGTGCCTACTTTATGTTAGTTACTGAGTATAAGTGGTGAATAAAATGGATGGAGTTTTGATAAAACAGTTAGGATGGCACTTTTCCTCCATAGTCAAAACACGTTATCACATCTTCAGAGTTAATTTCTAAATATCATCTTAGATGTAATTCTTTCAAAAGTTAAAAAAAAATTGTTTTGAAGTACAGTTGATCTCCAATGTCATGTTAATTTCTGCTGTACAGCAAAGTGATTCAATCATACACACTTCTATATTCTTTTTCATATTCTTTTCCATTATGGTTTATCGAAGGATATTGTATATAGTTCCGTGTGCTATATAGTAGCAACTTGTTGTTTACTTAGATGTAATTCTTTATCAAATTTCCTAGTTACTCCTAAAATGTCCTTTCCAGTTAGTGTGTCCAAACCAAAATCTACTTTAAGTCTCTTTGAAATTAGAAGAGTTTTCTTTTTTCCTTACTGACCTTTCATTTTTCATCATATTAACTTTTGCCTTGTAGACTATTCCTCCTTGTGGACTTATCAGATTGCTTTCTTGTGGTATGATTTCAGTTCTGTTCAGTCATTCAGTCTTGTCTGACTCTGCAACCCCATGGACTGCAGCACATCAGGCCTGCCTGTCCATCACCAGCTCCCAGAGTTTACTCAAACTCATGTCCATTGAGTCGGTGATGCCATCCAACCATCTCATCCTCTGTCATCCCCTTCTCCTCCCACTTTCAATCTTTCCCAGCATCAGGGTCTTTTCAAATGAGTCGGTTCTTCGCATCAGGTGGCCAAAGTATTGGAGTTTCAGCTTCAACATCAGTCCTTCCAATATTAGTCCTGAATATTCAAGACTAATTTCCTTTAGTATGCACTGGTTGGATCTCCTTGCAGTCCAAGGGACTCTCAGGAGTCTTCTCCAACACCACACTTCAAAAGCATCAATTCTTCAGTGCTCAGCTTTCTTTATACCCCAACTCTCACATCCATACATGACTACTGGAAAAACCATAGCCTTGACTAGATGGACCTTTGTTGACAAAGTAATGTCTCTGCTTTTTAACATGCTATCTAGGTTGGTCATAACTTTCCTTCCAAGGAGTAAGCGTCTTTTAATTTCATGGCTGCAGTCACCATCTGCAGTGATTTTGGAGCACAAGAAAATAGTCTGTCACTGTTTCCATTGTTTCCCCATCTATTTGCCATGAAGTGATGGGACCAGATGCCATGATCTTAGTTTTCTGAATGTTGAGCTTTAAGCCAGCTTTTTCACTCTCCTCTTATACTTTCATCATTATGATTTAGCTTGATCTAAATTATTATATATTGTATTCCCTCTAAAGATCTTGAAGCTAATTGGATTCCTGATTTGGGGTAAGGATGTCTCAAAGGTACTATCCGGAGATACATCTGGCTCCCACCTTTGGTGACATTAGGTGTGGCCCTTGAATTAGGGGAGAGAAAAGGCTCATTGGTGTATTTGAACTTATATTTCAGCTTTATTGTCAGAAAGTAATTTGTAATATTACCTTGGATCCATCCAAATGTCCGCCTCCCCACTTATCACTCACTTTCATTTAAACAAATACTAATTTTTCCTTAATCAAGAGTTCCCTTAGAGGTTATAAATTGATTTTCCAATTCCACCATTCCTTCTGTATTAGTTTGTACACTTCTGTAAAGTAGGAGTTTTCTTAAACAACTGGAATCATTTGGTGAATTTGAAGTAATAGTTTCCTATCAGACAGAATAAATGCTTAATTTTTCACTTCAATTCACAATGTTCAGAGCTGGGATAATAGCTGACCCATTGTCACTTTTGGTTCATGAATTTTCATAGATTTAATCTATTAAAATCAACAATTGTTCTTTTTGATTCTCAAATTGTTACAAATGTGCCCCTTTCTAAACATTTAAAAAATTGTGGTAAAATCTGTATAACATAAAAATATCATTATACGTAGTTATGTTTATAGTTCAGTGGGGTTAAACACATTCACATTACTACTTTCTGTCTCCTTGAATTTGACTTCCTTAAGTATCTTATGAATGGAATCATACATTGTTTTTTTGACTGGCTTATTTCACTTGGCTTAATGTCTTAATGTTGAAGCCTGTGTCAGAATTTCCTTCCATTTTAAGACTGAACGATATTCTACTGTATGTATATATCATATTTTTGTTTATCTGTTGATGGACACTTGGCTTGCTTCCACATTTTGGCTATTGTGAATAATGCTGCTCTGAATATGTGTGTAACAAATATCTATTCCAGTCCTTGCTTTCCAATGGGTTGCCTTTAGGCTCTTTTGATAGTGTCTTATGATGCACAAAAGTTTTAAACTTTGATGAAGTCAATTTTGTCCATATTTTCTTTTGTTACCAGTGCCTTCAGTATCATCTCTTAGAAATTATTACCAATCCAATATCATGAAACTTTTCTGTTTTTCCCCAAGAGTTTTATAGTTTGGCTCTTACATTTAGACTTTTTATCCATTTTGAGTTAATTTTGCATATGTTTTTATTTTAATTTTTTAAACCCTTGTCTGAGATCAACATGTACCCACTGCTATATTTATTGATTTATATTATTTATTTATTTATTTTTGGCTGTGTGGGGTCTTCATTACTGCATGTGGGCTTTCTCTAGTTGCAGAGAGCAGGGACTACTCTCTAGCTGTGATCACTTCTCTGGTAGTGGAGCACAGGCTCTAGGTCTACTGACTTCAGTAGTTGCAACTCAGGGGCTCATTAGTTGTGGCTTGTGGATCCTGGAGCATACAAGCTTCAGTAGTTGTGGCTTGTGGGCTCCAGACTAGGGGTTCGGTAGTTGTGGTGCATGGGCTTAGTTGTTCTGAGGCATGTGGATTCTTCCCAGACCAGGGATCAAACCTGAGTCCACTGCCTTGGTAAGTGGATTCTTATCCACTGTGTCCACCACCAGGGAAATCCATGTATATGGTGTTAGGTAAGGGTCCAACTTCATTTCTTTGCATGTGGATATCCAATTATACCAGCACCATTTATTGAAAAGATTGTCCTTTCCCCTATTGAATGGTTTTCTCATCTTTTGACAATCATTTGATCATATATGTAAGGATTTATTTCTTGGCTTTCTTCCTTTCTGTTGGTCTGTCCTTAATGCCAAACATACTGTTTTGATTCTGTAGCTTTATAGTAAGTTTTGAATCAGGAAGTGTGAATTTTCCAATTTTGTTCTTCCCTCTTCAAGATTGTTTTTGGATATCTGGGACTCTATATAAATTTCAGGATGGATTTTTCTATTTTTGCAAAAAGTAGACTTTGACAGGGATTGCATTAAAACTGTATTTTGCTTTGGTTCCATTATTTCTTCCCATTTTTTCTGTGTCTTTAATTTCCTTCAGCAGTATTTTGTTGTTTTCAGTGATTGAGTTAAACTCTGATTATTTCTAAGTAATTATTTTTAAAATATTATTTATTTTTGGCTGTGCTGGGTCTTTCTCTAGTTGCAGTGTGTGGGCTTCTCATTGCAGTGACTTCTCTTGTTGCAGAGGACCAGCTCTAGGGCACTCAGGCTTCAATAGTTGTGGCTTCTGGGCTTAGTTGCCTTGTGGCACATCCCTTCCTGGACCAGAGATCAAACTTGTGTTCCCGGCATTGGCAGGCAGATTATTCTCAGCCACTGCAGCACCAGGGAAGTCCCCAAGTAATTATTTTTGATGCTATTGTAAATTGTTTTCCTACTTTCATTTTTAGGTTATTCATTGCAGTATATAGAAACACAGCAAATTTTTGTGTGCTGAATTTGTATCCTGGTAGTTTGCTTAATTTATTTATTGGTTCTAACAGGTCTGTATGTCTGTAATCTTTAGGATTTTCTACATATAATATTGTATCATCTGGGAATAGAGATAGTTTTACTTCTTTTCCAGTTTGGAGGCCTTATATTTATTTTTCTTGCCTAATTGCTTTGGCTGGAACTTCCATTGCTATGTGAATAGAAGTGATGGAGGCAGGCAACCTTGTCTTTTTTCTGATCTTAAAGAAAAAGCATTCAGTCTTTGACCATTTACTGTGATGTTAGCCGTGGGTTTTTCATGTTGAATTTTTTTTCTATCCCTAGTTTCTCTTAGCTTTTTTTTTTTTTTTAAAATCAAGAAAGGGTATTTTATTTTTCAAATGCTTTTTTTGCATTAGTTGAAATGATGTGGTTTTTTCACCTTTATTTTACTTATGTAGTATATTACATTGACTGCTTTTTGTATGTTGAATCAGCCTTGCATTCCTGGATGAATTCCACTTGGTTATTTTGTATAATCTGCTTAATATGCTGGTGGATTTGTTTTGCTAGGTTTTGCTTTTTTTCTTTTTTGTACCTATATTCATAAAAATGTTGGCTTATAGTTTTCTTTTCTTGTAATATCTTTGTCTAGCTTTGGTGTCAGGGCAATACTTAGCTCATAGATTGGATTAAGAAGTAGTCCCCTTTTTTCCGTTTTTTTTTTTTATTATTATTATTTAGCTGCATTGGGTCTTAGTGGCACTTGGGGTATTCGTTGCATCATGCAGGATCTCTAGTTGTGGAGCATGGGCTCAGTAGGCTCAGCTGCCCTGGAGAGTATAGAATCTTAATTCCCCGACCAGGGACTAAACCTGGGTCCCCTGCATTATATGGTGGATTTTTAGCCACTGGACCACCAGGGAAGTCCCCTTTTCAATTTTTTGTTAGAATTTGAGAAGCATTGACATTTTCCTTTAAATGTTTAGTGTAGGATTCAGCATGAAGCCATTAGGTTCAGGATCTTTCTTTGTCCTGGAAGCTTTTGGTTACTGATTTACTAGTTGTGGGTGTATTCAGATTTTCTATTTTTTCATAATTTGGTGTTGGTATGCATTGTTTTTCTATGATTTTATCTATTTCATTTAGGTTATCCAATTTCTTGGCATGCAACTGTTCATAGTACTCTATTAAGATTTTAATTTCTATGTAATTGGTAGTAATGTCTTCACTTTTATTTCTGCTATCAGTAATTTGAGTCTTCTCTTTTTCTTGATCAGTCTAGCTAAAGGTTTGGAATTTTTTTAATCTTTCCCAAAAGCCAACTTTTGGTTTCAGTGATATTTCTCTAATATTTCTTTCCTGCTAACTTTGGGTTAATTTGTTCTTTTTCTAGTTCCTTAAGGCGTAAAGCTAGGTTGTTGGCTTGAGATCTTTTTAAATTATAAGCTTTTATGGTTATAAATTCCCTCTTAGCATTGCTTTTGCTGTACCTTGCAAGTTTTTTAGTGTTGTTCTCATGTTCGTTTGTCTAAGTATTTTTCTAATTTCCCTTGTGATTTCTTTTTTGACCTGTTGGTTTTTTAAGAGTATGTTGTTTAATTCCATAGATTTGGATATTTTCCAGCATTCTTGTTATTATTGATTTCTGTCTTTTAAAATCTCTTGAGCCTTAATTTGTGAGTTGACATATGATCTATTCTGAAGAAGACAGTACCATGTGCATTTGAGAAGAATGTGTATCTTGTTGTTGAGTAGAGTGTTCTATATATGTTTGTTATATCTAGTTGGTTTATGTGTTGTTCAACTTCTGTTTCCCTACTCATCTTCTGTCTGGTTGTCCTATTTACTATTTAGAGTGTCCTATTTACTATTGACATCTCCTCCAACTGTTACTTAGAACTGTTTATTTGTCCCTTCAATTCTGTCAGTTTTGGTTTCAGATACTTTGACCTATTATTAGTTGTAAATCTTTATAATTATGCATCTTTTTGCTGTGTTGAAACTTTATTAATATACTGATATATAATATCCTGTGTCTCTTGCAACTGTTTTTGATTTAAAGTCTATTATGTTTGATAGCCACTAGTATAGCCATGCCAACTCTTTTGTTTACTATTTCCATGGAATATTCTTTTCCCATCTTTTCACTTTCAGCCTATTTTTGTCTCTGGATCTAAAGTAGTCTCTTGTAAACAACATATAATTAGACCATGTTTATTTGAATCCATTCTTCCAACCTCTGTCTTGATTGGAGAGTTTAAACTGTTTATATTTAAAGTAATTAATGATAAGGAGGGACTTCTGTCATTTTGCTCTTTGTTTTCAGTATGCATTTAGCTTTCTTGCCCCTTGTTTCCTGTATTATATCTTTTGTGTTTAGTTGATTTTTTTTGTAATGAAACTTTAATTCCCTTCTCATTTCCTTTTGTATATATCATATAACTATTTTCTTTGTGTTCACTATATGGATTAAATTTGACATCCCCAAATTATACTAATTTGAACTTATACCACTTTAATGTGATTAAAATAAAAGCTCCATCCAGTCCTGTCCCCATTCCAATTCAGTTATTAATGTCGCAAAGTTACACCTTTATGTATTAAGAGTCCAAAAATACAAACTAGTAACATTTTTTATGCATTGGTACCTAAGGAAACTTCATTCTCACTCTCACAACACTTATGACATCAGACATGTGGTTTTTCTGCAACAGGAAACTAACTGCCTGAAATTAGTGCCCAGTCTTACAGGTTAAGGGCTTAATCCCACAGACTGTCCCCTCTTTTCTTTAATATTTATTTTTAAATTTTAAAGATAATTTTATTTATTTATGTTATTTATTTTTGGCTATGCTGGCTCTTTGTTGCTGAGTGGATTTTTCTCTAGTTGCAGTTTGAAGGCTTCTCATTGCAGTGGACTCTCTTGTTGTGGAGCACAGGCTCTATGGAGCTCAGGCTTCAGTAGCTGTGACACATGGGCTCAGCAGTCACAGCTCCTGGACTCTAGAACACAAGCTCGGTAGTCGTGGTGCACAGGCTTAGTTACTCCATGGCATGTGGGATCTTCTCAGCCCAGAGATCGATCCCATGTCCCTGCATTGGCAGGCGGATTTTTTTTACCACTGAGCCACCAGGGAAACCCCGTTATTTTTATTTATTTGGCTGTGCTGGGTCTTAGTTGTGGCATGCAGGATTTTTAGTTGAGGCATACAAGATCCTCTAGTTGCAGCATGTGGTGGGAACTCGAAGTTGCGGCATGTGGCATCTAGTTTCCTCACTGGGGATAGGGCCCAGGCCCTCTGCATTGGGAGCATTGAATCTTAGCCACGGGACAACCAGGGAAGTCCTTACCTCCTGATTCAGACACCAGTCACAAGTCCAGGTTGTCACCTTGGCTTCTGACCAACTGTCTGTAAATTGGGACCAGTTTCTATGACCTCCTCCTGAGATCTGATAATTTTCTAGAGCAGCTCACAGAACCCAAGAAAACTTTATTTACAATTGCTGATTTATTACAAAATGATATCTTGAAGAATACAATTGAACAGCCAGATAAAGAGCTACATAGAGGGTGATGTATGGGAAAGGGGCACAGAGCTTACATCCCATCTCTTAGGTACACCACCCTCCTATTCAACAACTCAGAAGCTCTCTGAGCTCTGCACTTTGGGGATTTTTATGGAGACTTGATCATGTAGACATCATCAATTATTAATTCATTTTCTATACCCTATCTTGTCTCTGGAGAATGAAGGATAGGGCCCAAAATTTCAAGCTTCTAATGATGGCTTGGTCTTTCTGGTGACCAGCCCCTATCCAGAAGGTCACCAAGAGTCATCTCATTAGAATAAAAGATGCTCTAATTTAATAAGCTCTTCCAGCAATTATCTGAGAATAAGTTAATATCTCCTTCACATTTGAAGGACAGTTTTGCCAGTTATAAGATTTTTGGTTAGACAGTTTCTTTCAGCATTATCAATATATCAATATATCAATCCTCGCCTCCCTCCCCTCTATTATTACTCATAGCCTATTGTCTGGACATAACTTCTTTGAATTCCCCTGTCTGCCCTGTGGTGTTCCTGTAATTGGTAAAAGCTGCAATTGCTTTCTTAAGTTTTGTTTTCCTTTTTCTTTTTTTAATTTGTGTTTGAATGTTGTCAATTTTTCCTTGATCTTCAACAATACTTTTCTGGTGAATTTTCTTTCTCTTGAGAAATTACAATCTTCAATTTCTGTTTTGGTGTTTTAGTATCTTCTGTGGATACTGTATTTTACTCTTGTATTGGTTTTCATATTTGAATGGATTGGTCTTTTCTGGAGAGATACTGGGGTTGTGTTCCCAGTTTCTCAACTCAAGAACTCTCTCTATTGCAACAGTAATTGACAACTGTAAAAAATATGATTCTTGGATCCTGTCCTGTTTCAAGAAATTCTACCACCAATCTCTTCTCTTTTCCCTTAATATCAGTCAGTCAAGGAATACTGCCCTTGACTTCCAAAACAATCCCCTACCCTTTTAAAAAGTGCTCTTAAAAGTCTTCTCCTTTTCTTTACTTCCTCCAATGCTTGATCTCAGACTTAACCACTGCATTCCTACTCAGATGAGAGCCTCTTTTTTTTTTTTTTTTTCCCCTAAATTAGTACCTCTAAAATTTTTAAATTTATTTTTGGTTGTGGTGGGGATCTTTGTTGCAGCACACAGTCTTTCTCTAGTTGTGGTGAGTGGGCTCCTCATTGCAATGACTTCTCCTGCTGGAGCACGGGCTTTAGGAGAGTGGGCTCAGGAGTTGTGGTGCACAGGCTTAATTGCTCTGCAGCATATGGGGATCCAACCTGTGTCCCCTGCATTGGCAGGCGGATTCTTAACCACTGGACCACCAGGGAATTCCTGAGAGCCTCTTCTGTAGGTAAATATTTGTGAATGGTTTCTAAATTTTGCCAAAGCCAGGACCTATCTGAACCCTTCATTCTTCTTACCTTTATGGTTTTCTGAACCTGTTCTGCTAGTTTGGGATGATATTTCACCCTCACACTTAAACATAATCTGGAATCTGAGAGTTTCCTCAGAGTCTTAGCTGAAAGTACAGATTGTGGAATATTTTATTTGCTCTTTATGCTTTTTATGAAATAAAACTGAAAGCATGCCAAGCAGGTAGAGTGGCATGAGTCACATCTAGGCTTCTACCATGCTTCTGTCAGCGAGACTGGCATTTTATTTATTTATTTGCCACACTGTGCGGCATGTGGGATCTTAGTTTCCTGAACAGAGATCGAACTCAAGCTCCGTGCAGTGGAAGCAAGGAGTCTTAACTACTGGACTACCAGGGAAGTCCCCCAGACTTGCATTTTAGAAAACCCAAACTGGAGAATGGCCTGAAGGTGGGATAATTCAGACAAGAGATGATGAGGACTTGGATTAAGGTAGGGTCTGGAAATGGGGACATGTAGAAATGTGGTTTAAGCTATAGTGAATCTCCCCTGACTTTTTTTCTCCAAGGATGCTGAGAAGTCAATGTCCATCTTGAACATGTCTTCATCTCCCGGAAGCAGTGGAATGCACACCTCTTGGAACCATAGTCCATTAGGCATTCAACACATCTCTCAGTGCACAGAGCTGCAGAGGATCCCCTTGGCTTCTGCTGAGGCACCCAGGCAGAATGCCAGTGAAATGGGGCCACAGTTCAGTATAGCACTGCCTGACCACCGTGTGAGCTACTGCCCTCAACTGACTTTCACCCCTTCCCAGATGACTTTCACTCAAGGAATGTCTCCTTCACAGCCAGGAATGATGATTTTCAAGGAACCCCAGACGATGCCCTTAGGAGAGCCCAACATTCCAGGGATGGCCATGACCTTTGGTGGGAATCTAAGGATGCCCCTCAATGGACCACCAGCCTCACCTCCCAGTGGAATCCCAATGATGTCCCACATCAGAATGCGAACACTGTCTTATCCTGGCCTCCCAACAGTAACTTCTAACAGAGACCCTTTACCACCTAAAACATTATTAAATCCAGCCGTGCTTTCCACTGAGGCCCACGCAGTGCTCCCTTCCATGGCTCAGATGTTGCCTCCTAGAGAGCCTCACAACTTTGGGATGCCCCCGGGTGGATCTCCATTATTGCTGGGTTTGGAATCCCAGGGCTCCTTTGTGAACCAGCCAGTCTCCCAGGAAGACCCCTTCCTACCTAAGCAGCCCATACCTGCTCCACAAAGAGCAGAGCTGCAGTACTCCGGGATCCAGGAAAAGGCTCCCAGACGGAGAGCCCCAGTTTCAAGGCCTTACCGCTGTGACTATGAGAACTGTGAAAAAGCTTACACTAAGCGCTCCCACCTCGTGAGTCACCAACGCAAACACACAGGTAAATGAGGTATCAGACATGTGGGGTGGGTGGAGAAATCTCTGGGTTTTAGATTTGTGGGGGACCCCTGGTTTGTAATGGTTTGGAATTAGCCCGTCATCCTTTAAGCTTGGGATCAAGCTCTGTTGGCCCCACTGACCTGCTTTCCCACAGTCTGGTATTCCTGTGCTGAGATGGTGCAGACCGCTAGTTATGCCATCTCCTCACTGCTTTCCTACATTTTTCCTTCTGATTCCTCAACATTGACGGCTCTGCTTCATCAAGTCAGACCCCTTTCTTCCTACTTGCTAGCCTGTTCCTCTAAATTCTTTCTCTGCCTTGTCATTCCCCAGGTGAACGGCCCTATAAATGCACATGGGAAGCCTGTACCTGGTCCTTCTTCCGCTCTGATGAACTTGGAAGACATACTCGGATACACACCAAACATCGACCACATAAATGTGACCAGTGCGGCCGACAGTTCATGAGATCTGACCATCTCAGGCAACACCAAAGGACTCATATGCGGACCCCAAGATCTCCAGACCCACTGGCTGACAACGGATGTGTGGCTGGTCCTCCTACTCTTGGTCTTTAGGTCAATCTGCTCATCCCCTCCGACCAGCTAGTCTCTTTGGTGGATGTAGGCTTTGATGAAGACGCAAAGATTATGAGGCAATGGTGAAGCCCATATGAGCTCTGAACCCAGTCAGGGCTCCTCAGAAACTGTGTTGGATGTCCTCACATCTCTGGGGCCACCTACTTGTGCCAAGTTCAGCCACATGGGAATATGGAGCAAAGTAAAGAATGGGAGCCTTATTCAAAAGCTCTTTATCTTATGTCACCCCCAGCTTGAAACCCTTTAGCAACTCTCCTTTGCCTGCTACACAAACTCCAAGCTCCTTATCTTGGTCTTTGACAGTTTCCAGAGCCAGACTATGTTCAAATCCTGAATTTACCACTTACTAGCCATGTGACCTTGGGAAAGGTTTTTGACCATTGTGCCAGGTTTCCTCTTCTGATAAATGAGAGAAACAGTATTATGCTGTGTGAACACGTCTGACGTACAATATCAGATACTCTCTGGCGCTCAGTAGCCACATGTCCAGTTTGTCTCCTCTCATCATTTCCAGACTTGGATGAAATGCTCCCCACAGGACATGGGATCTGACATCTCAAGTAGCCACTAGCAACCCAGGAGTGTGGAAGAGTTAATGCTCCAGGCGTAGTGTTTGACTATTGGGAGTTGGGAGAAATCCAGGCAGATAAATTCCCTCCTCTTCCCTCCCTTCCCTGAGCTGGTGGCAAGATTTCTCCCAATGGGGAGACCTCCCAGGTGGCCGGTGCACACAGCTTCTGTGCCTCTTCCAGGCTTGTCACGAAGCCGACTCCGCCTGCTTTCACCTTGCATTACCTCCCGTTCTTCCTTACCTTGTGTCCCTTTTCCCATCCTCAAGGCCCTGGGGTTTTGTCACCCAAATAAAACATTGATACTTAGTTCATGTTCCAGGCTCTGTTTTCTAGGTGACTTGCGGGTGGAGGACATTAGACCGGGACAGAGAAGGATGAACCCCACTGTAAGTTCCCCTCTGCCCCTCACCAAGCCCAGATATCTGGACTCCTAAATATCAGCTATCACAGGGACTGTTCTGCCCTGCCCCTCCCCTGGGGTTGAGGGCATAATGACTCCCCTGGCAACTCAACCACAGTTAGTTCAGAACCTCATTTCTGGACCTCAGCTGGCTGTTTTACTGACCAGCACACTAATAGGAAGCGGCCTAAGTCCTCAAGTAGCAGAGCTGGGATCCCAATCATGAGGTGTCCACTTCAGAGGTGGATTTCTTACCTTGGAGGTGATATCTTCTACAGGTGTCTCCTGGGCCCAGCACTGCCAGGAGACGGCCACAGTGAAATGAGTCAAGTCTGGTTCTTGTGGCCCGGGGACCATCTTGGTCTCGGGGCTGAGAGGTCCACCTTGGTGCAGTGGCCATGGAGAGGAGGAATACCTGAAGAGGAAAGGTCAAAGACTTTCTGGAGGAGGTGACCCTTGAGCTCAGTAAGCAAGGGTATGTAACATCTAGTAACCCCTTAGTGTTGAAATAAACCCATCAGATGAAAGAAGAGAATTCCAAGCCAAAGGAAGCTGGATCTGGTAATCTGCTCCGAGGAGAGTCAACCTGCAAGCTTCCTTTCATTCAGCACATGTTCTTGAAAGAACCCACAACAGACAGCACCATGGCCGTGAGGACTACTCATAGCGAGGGGCACAGAGAAAACAAAAGCATGAGTCAGGGAAGAAAGACTTCTCAAAGAGGTGCCTGAATCAGACCTAAAGGGTTTATGGGGGCTGGCTGGGTCTCCCATTTCCTGGGTGTCTACCTTTGATCATGCCCTATGCTGGACGGTAAGGACTCAGAGAATGACAGTGCCTTGCTGGAGGGCAGAAAGATCATGGACGAAAGTTCTGACAGTGCTCCAAGCTGCCAAGGAGAAGAGTCAAACCTCTGTGGACTCAGACTTCTTCTGGGCATCTGGGGGCATTCTCATGGCCTTGGTTGTGCCTGCCTCTCCCCCTTCCACTCTGACCAAGCAGGACAGCTTGGTCTGTTTCCTAAGTGACCCCCTCATATCTGGGCCTGGCATCCTGGTGGCTTCCACCCCAATTGTGAGCCAGGGTAATGGATCTGATTTTAAAAAATGGGGGCAGAGGGCAATGTTGTGACCAATTTCTGGCCCCAGGGACAGGAGTCTTAGGTATCTGAAGTCCCTTTGGTTTCCCACCTGAACACTGGGTCCCTTCCATGGAGTGGGGCGTCCCAGACTCAGTGGGCCAGGGCTGGTCTCTATTGGCAGCCCTGCTGGTAGGGTCAGCAGGACAGGTTGCTTGTTGGGATGCAAGAGAGATCTGTTGGTGACCCATCACTTTCACTGATGAATGGGAGCAGGTAGGAACCAGAGTGCGCGAGAGTGCGTCTTGTATGCTGCAACGGTGGGAAAAACAGGCCTCCACCCCTTGGAGGTCACAACTTGGTAGAGGAGGGATGTCAGAAATGTACAGCATGCTGTGAGGACAAGTATCTGAAGGTGACTATACTAGGCCAAAGGAGTTAGGAAGGCATTCCATAGAAAGTGTAGTTTAATCTCAGAGTTAAGGATTAAGGAGAAGTTAGGAAGATAAAGGAGGTAAAAGGATGATTGGAGAAGAAATAAATGTATCCTTTATATCCACTGATTACCCTATGGCAGGCATGGCTAAGCATCTCCCAATGTTATCTTGGTTTCAACACAAGACAAGATAATGGATGGATAAGACACTGGGCTCCCAAGTAAGTCTAGGTTTTAATCCTGCCTTTGCCATTCCCTAACTATGTGTGTGTGTGACTCAGTCATGCCCATCTCTTTGCAACCCCATAGACTAGCCTGCTAGGCTCCTCTGTCCATGGAATTCTGCAGGCAAGAATACTGGAGTGTGTTGCAGATCCCTTCTCTAGGGGATCTTCCCAAACCAGGGATCAAACACAGGTCTCCTGCATTGCAGGCAGATTCTTCACCATATGAGCCACCAGGGAAGCCCTTGGGAAAATTTGTTATCTCTGCTTCAAATAGCAGTGAGGCCAGATTAATAGATTCAAGCTCAAGAGAGACAGAGTTAATCACATTCAAAAATGGTTTGATTTAAAAAAGAGGGAGGGATTTTTGTACTCCAGGTGAGAGTGGAAGGTGGATTGGACCAGGTTATGGAAATAGAGGTAGAGGGTAGTAGATTTAGGAGAGAAAATTAACCCTGGTAAAATTAATTGAATTTGGTTGGTAAGGGAGTGGTCAAAGATGACACCCAGGTTTCTGGCTTGCGTTGTAAGTAACACAGAAAGAGAACTGAATGACAATCATTTATTTTTATTGTGATATTTAATATGTGCAATATATATATATATACAATTTAAAGAATAGTTTAAAAAACACTTATTTGCTTTTATGACACTTGAGAAAAAGAACATACTAATACATTTGAAGACTTTTGAGTTCCCCTCTCTGGTTACATTTCTCATCCTATCCTGAATTTTGGTTGATCTTGTCTTTGCTTTGCTTTGTTGTTCTTACTATACATGTATTATTAAACAATATAATGATTGGTTTTATGTAGTTTTGAATTTTGTGTTTATTCTGTATGGGGTTCATTAAGCTTCTTTAAAGTTTTATTGTCTTAATAAAATTTGGAAAAAATTTAGCGATCGTTTTTACAATTTTTTGTCGCCCCTCCTGTCCTGACACACAGACACACAGTCTGACACATAGTCTGACAAAGGCAGAATTTTAGTCATGTCCTACTCTTTGCGACCCTCTGGACTGTAGCCCACCAGGCTCCTCTGTCCATAGGATTCTCCAGGCAAGAATACCGGAGTGGGTTGCCTTGCCCTTCTTCAGGGAATCTTCCCAACCCAAGGATCGAACCAAGGTCTCTAGTGTCTCCTGTATTGACAAGCGGGTTCTTTATCACTAGTGCCACCTGGGAAGCATTGCCCCAAAGATCAGTAATATTCAAATTTTTTTCAGTCTTTGAATGGCTGACAGTTTTTTTTCTGGATGTCAGAAAATTGTGAATTTACACCGTTGATTGTTGGACTGTTTTATTCCTTTAAGTGTGGTGTTAGCTTTTATTTCTGGCATGAATTTTACTTGGAATTAGTTGGATCTCTTTGAGGCTTACTATTTTTCTCCCTTTGTTGTTGTTCAGTCGCTCAGTTGTGTCTGACTCTTGATGACCCTATGGACTGCAGCACACCAGGCTTCCCTGCCCTTCACTATCTCCTGGAGTTGACTCAAACTCATGATGGCTGGTGATGCCATCCAACCATCTCATCTTCCGTCACCCTCTTCTCCTGCTGTCAATCTTTCCCAGCTTCACAGTCTTTTCCAGTGAGTCAGTTCTTCGCATCAGGTGGCCAAATTATTGGAGCTTCAGGTTCAGCATCAGTTCTTCCAACGAATATTCAGGGTTGATTTCCTTTAGGACTAACTGGTTTGATCTCCTTGCAGTCCAAGGGACTCTCAAGAGTATGTCTCCAGCACAACAGTTCGAAAGCATAAATTCTTTGTAACGCAGCCATCTTTGTTTGTCGTAACTTTTCTTCCAAGGAGCAAGCATTTTTCACTTTTGTGGCTGCAGTCACCATCTGCAGTGATTTTTGGAGCCCAAGAAAATAAAATCTGCCACTCTAACTTTCAAATAATAAATGACAACTAGATTTCTTTTCATATATTTATGGGCTACTATTCTTTGATGTGAATTATCTGTTCATGATTTTGTCCATTTTTTCCTCTCAGTTTGGGTGTATTTCCCCCTCATTTTTAGAGTTTGAGTTGTCTTTTGATTTTATCTACCATCTGTATACTTATGGCCGTGTAATGGCCATGTATAAGGTTTTTATTTTCATGCAATCAGTTTTCCTCACCTACTTTTATCTCATCTGGATTTGGTTCATAATTAGAACCCTTTGTCTAGATTCTGGCTATAGAAGAATTCACCTGTTTTTTCCCTAGTAATTGCATCTTGAATATTTTACTTTTAGATTCTTGATCCATTTGAGATTACTTTTACTTGTGGAATCAGCTATAGATCTAATATCAACTTTCCCAGAACAATTTCTTTTCTTTCTTTCTTATTTACTTTGGCCATACTGCACAGCATGTGGAATCTTAGTTCCCCGACCAGGAATTGAACCCGTGCCCCCTGCATTGGAAGTCCAGAGTCTTAACCACTGGACTGCTAGGGAAGTCCCTCTTTAAAAAAAAATCTGATTGATTGGTTTTTGGCTGCTCTGGGTCTTTGTTGATTCACAGGCTTTCTCTGGTTCCATTGAGCAGGGGCTACCTGCTAGTTGCAGCGTGGGTTTCTCACTGCAGTGACTTCTCTTGTTGCAGAGCACAGGCTCAGAACTTGTGGCACACAAGCTTAGTTACCCTACAGCATGTGGAATCTTCCCAGGCCCAGGATCGCACGTGTGTTCCCTGGCACTGGCAGGCAGATTCTTAACCACTGGGTCACCAGAGCACCCTCAGTCCCTCTGCTAACTCCCAGGGTTGTCTCTTCTGATTCCCCCAACACTACAGCCCTCCCACCTTGGACACTGTGTATTCTGTGACTCAGGCTTACACTAGCACCTCCCTTCCCTCCATTCCCAGAACTTCTTAAATTTCATTTTTCTTTCAGTGATTTGTTACTTTCATACCTATTTCCCCAATATCCTTGTGTCTATTTATAGGCTTTCTATTTTATCCCATTGATCTGTCTCCTCATCCACTGGCTCCACACTGCTATTTGTTGACCTTGCAGCCAGAACAGAGCCTGGTTATCACCCTCCCACAGCCCTGTCAATGCAGACCTGCACACTGCAGGCCTCCCACCCACACCACCACCCTCAGTCGCTCTGCTAACTCCCAAGGTTGTCTCCTCTGACTCCCCCAACATCACAGCCCTCCCATCATGGACACTGTATTCTGTGCCTCAGCCCACACTAGCACCTCCATTCCCTCTCAGGCACCCAGCCCCTGTCCACAGCTCACCTGCATCCTGGAGTGTTCCTTCCTGCTTGATCAGTGACTGTGGACCAGCTCTGCTTCTGCAATGACTACAAACCTGCAAACTTGTCTGCCATCCTCCTTTTGCAACTATACCTTCTTCAGTGAGATCTGAATCCCAATCTCAGAGAGCTCATCTTCCAAGCTTATCCTTACTCCTAAGCTTGTCTTAAGCAACAGTTAGAACTGGACATGAAACAACAGACTGGTTCCAAACAGAAAAAGAAGTACGTCAAGGCTGTATATTGTCACCCTGCTAATTTAACTTATATCCAGAGTACATCATGAGAAACGCTGGGCTGGATGAAGCACAAGCTGGAATCAAGATTGCTGGGAGAAATATCACTAACTTCAGATATGCAGATGACATCACCCTTATGCCAGAAAGTGAAGAAGAGCTAAAGAGCCTCTTGATGAAAGTCAAAGAAGAGAGTGGAAAAGTTGGCTTAAAGCTCAACATTCAGAAAATGAAGATCATGGCATCGGTCCCATCACTTCGTGGCAAATAGATGGGAAAACAATGGAAACAGTGACAGACTTTATTTTGGGGGGCTCCAAAATCACTGCAGATAGTGACTGCAGCCATGAAATTAAAAGATGCTTGCTTGCTCCTTGGAAGAAAAGTTATGACCAACCTAGATAGCATATTAAAAAGCAGAAACATTACTTTGCCAACAAAAGTCCATTTAGTCGAGGCTATGGTTTTTCCAGTAGTCATGTATGGATGTGAGAGTTGGACTATAAAGAAAGCTGAGTGCCGAAAAATTGATACTTGTGAACTGTTGTGTTGGAGAAGACGCTTGAGAGTCCCTTGGACTGCAAGGAAATCCAACCAGTCCATCCTAAAGGAGATCAGTCCTTAATATTCATTGGAAGGACTGATGCTGAAGCTGAAACTCCAATACTTTGGCCACCTGATGCAAAGAATTGACTCATTTGAAAAGACTCTGATGCTGGGAAAGATTGAAAGTGGAAGGAGAAGGGAACGACAGAGGATGAGATGGTTGGATGGCATCACCGACTCAATGGACATGAGTTTGAGTAAACTCCGGGAGTTGGTGATGGACAGAGAGGCCTGGTGTGCTGCAGTCCGTGGAGTCACAAAGAGTCAGACATGACTGAGCGACTGAACTGAAAGCTTGTCCTCTTTCAGTCTCAGAGTCCCATATAGTGTTCCCTTATATCTTAGAGTTTCTCTTTTATTACAGTTTATTCATTCTGTATATCAAACTTCTCTTGTGTAAATCACTGTGTTTACTGTGTAAATTACTGTGTTTACTGTCTCTTGATTGGACTCAGAATGGTGCAGTCACAGAGCATGTTTTTTGTGGTGTAAAAGGAAAATGCAGTTAGTATCCTATACTGTAAAGTATCATTGCCTACTGCATACCAATAATGACTTTATTACATTAGAAATAAATATGGAATTGATGGTTTTAATGCTTCATATAATGTGAAATTCTTAGTGGGTTATTATATGAGTGTTTTAGTGAAATATGAGGAACATAGCTGAGATTTTTAATGGGGTGGGAGTGTGTTACTATTTTTCATATTTAGGTTAATGTCTAGAATTCATTGTCCAGCAGGTTAAATTTGGATAATTAGGGATATCTGTATTATCTTTTCTCTTTGCGATGGTTGCAATTGACATAAGATCCAAATGCACTCTCATATCTCTTTGGTCTCCTTCCCACCCCAGTGAGTTGATAATTTTCCTTGGCAGTTGTTATTGAAGACTTTTTAGGCGGGAGGAGCCTTTCCTCTTGACATTCAGAATCTTAGTTCCCTAATCAGGGATCGAGTTCATGGCCCCTGCAGTGGAGGCACAGAGTCTTAACCACTGGACAGCCAGGGAAACGCCCCAAAAAGCTATACATTTTTTTAATACATACATTTGTAATAAACCAATATAAGGAAAATCAAGGGAATTTATATGTACAAAATTCAGAGTAGTAGTTAATCCTAGATGAGAGTCGGATGGGAGAAGCACATGAGTAGACACAAAAGTGTCAATAATATCCCAGTTCTTAAACTGGGTGAAGATTCTAACTCCAGTCCAAACCTTATGTGTGATTTTTTTTTCAGGGCTGACTATAAAGAAAGCTGAATGCGGAAGAATTGATGCTTTTGAGCTGTGGTGTTGGAGAAGACTCTTGAGAGTCCCTTGGACTGCAAGGAGATCCAAACAGTCCATCCTAAAGGAGATCAGTCCTGGGCGTTCATTGGAAGGACTGATGTTGAAACTGAAACTCCAATACTTTGGCCACCTCATGCGAAGAGTTGACTCATTGGAAAAGACCCTGATGCTGGAAAGGATTGAGGGCAGGAGAAGAAGGGGACGACAGAGGATAAGATGGTTGGATGGCATCACCGACTCAATGGACATGGGTTTGGGTAGACTCCGGGAGTTTGTGATGGACAGGGAGGCCTGGCATGTTGCAGTTCATGGGGTCACAAAGAGTCGGACACGACCGAGTGACTGAACTGAACTGACCCCCAATGGGTGAAAACCGTTTCCATTTTGGAAAATGGAGCATCAGGAAGCCAGCACTTCTTTGTTTCACCTCTTTCTTGCAGTGTCACCTTAAGTGAGTAGATATTTGACTTTCCCCTGCTGTTTGGCTTGTTGTCTTAATTAACCATCTTGGCACCTGGCAACTCAACAGATTGATGCAGCCGGCAGGGTGCTCCATTGAGCCCTAAGCCATTCTGGAAGAATAAAAAGCTGAGGGTTCCATGGGCATTTCCACAGCTCTGCAAATGGGCCTTGGGAGCACTAGTAAATGAGGTGCTGCAACTTTTAGTTCTGAGAGGAACTGTTGGTCTTGAACTCCCTGGCTGAATTTCCCTGTGGGTCAAATTAGCAATCCGACAGAGGGGCTCTGGGAAAGCTAGGGAAGCAGCTCCCTGGCCACTGCTCGTGGTTCTGAGGCAGCAGGATCAGCAACTGTCAGAGACACCTCCCACTGTGCAGTAACTGTTGTTGAATCCGAGCAGGTCCCTGGTGCCAAGATAAGCCTTGCAACCCAGGGTGTTATTGATTCTCATACAGCAGTATGTGCAGGAGGGTGCTCAGTCATGTCTGACTCTTTTGCCACCGCATGGACCACAAGGCTCCTCTGTCCACGGAATTTTCCAGCCAAGAATACTGGAGTGGATTGCCAAAAACAAAAATTGAGATTCATGCTTTCTGTCAAAGAGTATAGACTCCTCCAGGGTCACTTTCTTCAGTAGCTCAAAGAGACCTAGAGACTTGGTTAGTCTGTTATCACCTGGCAAATATCACCTTGTTAAACTTTGTGCTGGAGGGATTTCCCTGGCTGTCCAGGGGTTAGGGTTCCTCACTTCCACCAAAGAGGGCGTGGGTTTGACTCTTGGTGGAGGAATTAAGATTCGTCATGCCTTGCAGCCAAAACAAATAAACAAACTCTCTCCTGTTTTGGGGTGAGAGTCTGTTTTGGGGTGCACTACTACAGACCCCTCTTTCAAAGTGCCCTGACAGTGTCCACTTGGACTGAGAAGGATGAGAAAGATGAAGAGGAGAGGGCCCAACCATCTGAGACCTCCTTCTTCTACTCCGTGCTATTTGGCTCCCTCAGGTTTGATCCACCCGTGTGTGACAAGTTCCTGCTTTGAACTACCCTTGCAGAAGCTAGAGCCTCCCTGCCGCCATCCTTGTGGTCCTAAGGGAACCAGCGATAAGGGATTGAGGACAGTAGGTGGTAAGACTTCGCCAGATTCAGATTTCCAGGTTTGTAGATGCTGCTTGAGTTGGCCCTGGGCAGTTGGTCCAAGACACAGTTCAAGTCTTAACTGACAGATTCCTAGATGTGGAAAAAGCGGCCACTGGCAAAATAACGAAGATTGATGGGGAGAGCAGGTGTTAGAGTAATGACCTGGCGCCCTCTCCTGGGCAACCTGGGCTAAGGCCTCCCCAGAAAGTTCTCTGAACTTGATTCTTGGCTGGCAGTCTCCAAGGAGACTGATCTAGGCCAAGGAAACCCAGACCAAGTGCTGCCCATGGGTCACCTGATGCGGGGGCTCTTGTGGAGCCGGGAGATGAAGAGTACTGCCAATCTTACCTGGACCTCCTGACATTCAAAAAAAAAAATTAGCAAGATTATGGGCCATGCTAAGGTCCCTCTGTCGCCACAAGGGATTGGAAGCCCTAGGCCAAGGTCAAGGTTCAACAAGGATGTGGGGGAGAATTTCACTTCTTGACCTTTTTTTAAAAATTGAAGTTGACTTACAATGTGTTCATTTCTGGTGTACAGCAAAATGATTTAGATATCTGTATGTATATCTATCTGTATGTATTCCTTTTCAGATTATTTTCCATTGTAGGTTATTACAAGGTATTGAATATACTTCCCTGTGCTATACAGTAAGTCCTTGCTGTTTACCTACTTTTTTTTTTTTAAATATTTCTTTGGCTGCACGGGATCTCAGTAGTAGCACATGGAATCTTCATTTCATCACGCGAGCTCTTTTGCTGCTTCGTATAGACTCTCTAGTTGTGGCACATGAGCTTAGTTGCTTCGTGGAAGGTGGGATCTTCCCAGACCATGGATTGAACTGGTGTCCCATCCCTGCAAGGTGAATTCTTAACCACTGGACCACATTACGAAAGGAAACATCCTTTCCCTGGCAGCCAGCACTTGACACCACCACCACCACCCCTGGGTCCTGACAGCATTTGGAGAAGGCAGAGGGGAAAAAGAAAACACTTTGCCTAAGAGAAAAACAGTTGAGGCAGGAGGTTCCACTTTTTAATAGATTAAATTCATCCAAATGAGCTTCGTTTAATCTGAGACTACTTGACACTGAAGTGACCAGGCGTCCCCCTCCTCTTAACTCCATAGAAATGGACTTTCAAAAAAATATGAGCTCAGATATAAAATGCTACATTCTTTACACATTTGAACTATGAATACAATTCTCTACATATAAACATTTTTACATGTACAAATAGAAGTAAAAACACAGATAGTGATCTATAAGGATTCATAGCACACTGATGAAAATATTTGATATGTACAGGAAATTGAATGCAGAGTGCTTCTGATTCTACTGAAATGCATACACATATTCTTTATGTTTCAGAAAAAAAATAAATGAAAACTTTAAAAATTTACAACTAATATTAAGCATCTACTATACGCTGGCATGGTGCTAGTTGCCAAGCAAAGTCCTAGCAGGGAGAATCTTTCAGTTCAAGTCATTTCCTCAAAGGCTGCTGGGTTTGTCATCATGGCAGAAATTCATCTGTGAATTCTCTGATGCTGCTTTAAGTGATCGGATCGGGCAAAGTCTTTGGTGCATATAGTACACAGGTAAGGCCGCTCCCTGGTGTGCCTTTTCTTGTGTCTGTTGAGCTCATCCGAACGGGAGAATGCCCATGGGCATCCATTCACATTACATTTATAGGGCTTCTCTCCTGGAACCAAGAAAGGGAGAGTTGTCATGATTCAAGGTAGCATGGCACAGGGAAGTTGGAAAAGAATGGAGAAGAAAAATGTTGGGCGTGTTGGAGTGGGACAGAGAGAGACAGAAGACAGAACTGGAAGGTGTGTACAGGAAAGGAAGAGGAGGGGGAGGGCAGGATAGGCTAGAGAGCTGAAGGAGGAAGAGGAAGAGAAAAAGAAAAGTAAGAGGGAAAGCAGGAAGGTTACTGGTGGGTAGAGAAGGTTGAGTGGGGGTTATCTATTGGGACTATGGGAGTCCATAAAGAGACAGTCCCAGAAGAGGTAGGGTCAGGGCCATCCTAAGAGGTCAAACAAATCCCTCCCCTTCTTCCATCTTTCCAGGCAGTCAACACCACAAAGCGCTGCAGCCAGGTTGCCTCTGGAGCAGAACTAGACTCTGTTCTTAGGACTGCTTTTTATATCCTTTCAGATTGGCCAACCTTTTCTAGAGTCTTCTGGGTCCCAGACTTAGAGGGAGGTGGCAATGATCTCAAATGATCCCAGCATTTTGTAAAGGCAGAGGCCTTTAGTTATTTTCCTGACACCCCCATCCTTCAGTCTTTACTCACCTGTGTGCACACGCTCATGGATTCGCAGATGGGAAGATTTGGCATATGCTTTCCCACAGTTATAGGTGCAGATGTAGGGCCTCAAAATGTCAGGCCTCTTCTGTGATGGACACCTCTGAATCTTGGGATTCCACTTCTGCATTTCTACAGGTTGTTCTTGGGTCAAATGAGAACTGGCAACATACAGAAGTCTAGGATATGACAATGATGACGAGGATTGTGGCATTATATGGACTCCATGGAGAGTGTCATCATTGACTGTCTTCATCTGACCCCCATAGAGAGTCTGGTCCCCACTGAAGGTCATCTGTCCTACCCTGAGGGTCTGGTACTCATCCATGGTCTTCATCTGATTCCCATAGATGGTCTTGTCTGCAGCGAAGGTCATCTGAGTTCCACTGAGACTCTGGCATACAGTGGGGCTCTTCATCTGATCCCCATAGAGGGTCTGATCCCCACTGATGGTCATCTGGCCTCCACAGAGGCTCTGGTCATCATCGAGGGTCTTCACCTCACTACCCTCATTGGGGATTGTCCTCTTGTTTGCATTAACAGCTGTTACTTGACAATCAGTGATAAGTGTCATTGAGGTGTCAGTGACATCCATCAACTGGGATGCTCCTGTTGGGTTTCTCTCATCAAAGGAGGTCACCTTGGGGTAAAAAAAGAAAGGCATTTTAGGTTTTCAAGGGGAAAATCAAGGTTTTAACATGGGTTGTGATTAGTTCTGGACAAGAACTGTCCAGATGTGAGAACATGCATAAATCTTCACTGTGGGCCTCAAAGAATTCATCACCTGGTTCTGCATGGACTCCATTTGGCTGACCTCATCATAGGCAGTCAGAGGTACACAGAGCTCTGACTCTGGTGCAGCTGGGACTTTCGCCTCATGTATCTCATTGATCTCCTGAAGAAACTCCTCAATGTCCTCAAGTGTCACAGAGAAAGAAGTCATGGGAGCCTCTTTGCTGGTGCCTGATAACTGAGCTAGATCTTCAGTTGTGGTTTTCTGCAAAAAAATTAAAGTTCAGATACCTTATCCAGTTCAAATTCTGATTCCATACACCCACCATTATTGCTTAGCTAAAAGCCTACAATTGCCTCTTAATTGGCTTCTGTGAATCTGGAGTTGACTCCACCCTGTGTGCCCACCCCCACACACATAGAGTAATGTTTCTAAAATGAAAACACTTCCTTTGCATCTCCTATCTATTGGTGGAGGTGGGAATCTAGATGAATGCAAACACCCCACTATTCCCTGCAGAGATCTTGCTGTACAGACTTCTTTAAAATTTATGTACCCTTGATGTACCATATTATATGTCACAGGTGTACACTATAGTGATTCACAATAGTTAAAGGTGAAGCTTAAATTTTAGTTTATATAAAATATCAGCTATATTCCTTGTTTTGTACAATACATCCTTGTAGCTTATTGTATACATAATAGTTTGTATCTCTTAATCCACTATCTCTATATTGTCCCTGTTTCCACGTAGAGACTTTTCCAAAGCTGCCCCATCTCCCAGATATCCTACTGGACATTTGGTTAAATTAATGAACTTCCAACCACATTATCTCATTTTATTGACATTATTACCCCAGAAAGAGGAGCCATGATTAAACCCTATTAAAGAAGAACTCACAGAAGTTCGAAGAGGTGAAATGACTTAACCTGAATTGGACCTATCTTGCTCTGGGTGCTCACAGACCTGAACCACTGTGGAAAATACCCCCTGAATCTTCCTGGGATTCCCCCTGGCATTGCAGCTTCCTGAGAACTATCGTGGAAAGCAGCAGCTTCCAGAAACCAATCCAGGAAGAAGCTACTCTACAGGCAGAGGCTTAGTGTGCACTGCCCAAACTCTATGCTTCTCTTCTCAGTAGCCATCCTTACGCTTCCAGATTCCTATACATCTGGTAGAAAGTTTACAATTGACTGTCAAAAGCCACGATGTCAGTAGCTTCACATTTTTCACCCTGTGTGCCTCTTTGTAGCTCTTGTCATACTCTAGTCAGACAATTCTGCTCAGTTTTGCCATATCCCTGCCCTGTCTCAAGTTCAGCCCACCTCTCTCAGCAAACTGTCTCAGTGACTATAACCTGTCTTATCACATATGATCTCCATTCCCATCCTGCCACCAAAGCCTGGACACTCTGCCTTGTCCTGACTCTCAGAACAGAGAGATAGATATCATAATTCTTTCCAGGTTATATTCAAAACTTATGACTATACAGCCATTGAATATGGTAGACTGAGGACACTCTGAAGTCTTCTTCCACACAAAATCCATAGAAGTAATAGATGGCCTTACATTTGTTATCTACAAGCACACTCCGAAAGAGGTGGAATTTTCCAAGCCACAGTGTAGCAGAGGCCACTGTCATTTGGAGATGTGGAAATGGATACTTTCATGAGACCAATGTCATTGTGGAGGCACTCCACAAGAAGGACCATCAAAACCTACAGATTCTCTGAGATGAAGGCCTCATTGAAAGCCAGCTTCTAATAATGTCTTACTCTGGCATTTCCTTTCCTCCCATTTTTGCTCTTGAAATAGTGTCATGCCTGTCTGCTCCCCTTCCCGCATCACTGAACTGAAAGTTCCTCAAGGCTAGAGGACTCTACTTTTTCCTTAGAAGGGTCTGACAGATCCAGTTGGACATACATCAGAGTAAAGGGACCAAATGAAGGACTTCTGATTTCCCCTCCCAGCTCTAGGTCTGCATCCAGCCTCTAAAGTCTCAGGATGTATTTGGTATGTCAATGACATCAGTCATCTGGCATGTTACTTGGATTTACTCTCATCAAAGCAGTTCCCCGTGGGGTCAAAAAAAGGTCTCACTTAGGTTTCCAGGGGGAAATCAAGAGGTTTAACATGGGTTGATCTTAGTTCTGTTAAGAACTGTCCCTGAAATGTTAAAACATGTATAAATCATCAAACGATTCATTACCTGGTTCTGCATGGACTCCTTTTGGCCATCCTCTTCATGGGCAGTCAGAGGTACACAAAGCTCTAGCTCTGGGGCAGCTGGGGTCCTTGCCTTATGTGTCTCATTGCCTTCCTGTAGAAATGCCTTAATTTCCTCAACTGTCTGAAGATAGGAGTACCTCGACACCTCTTTGCTGTTGCCTGATACCTGAACTAGATCTTCAATTGTAGGATCCTGCAAAATAGAAGTTCATGAGTCGTACCCAGATCTAATCCCAGTTCCACACTCCCTTCTTCTCCATCCCTGCTAATACCATCCTAATCAAGCCCACCAACATATGTTGCCCAAAGTCTGTAATTGCATCTTAATTGGCCTCTATGAATTTGGAGTTGACTCTAGCTCATATGCCCTCCACACACAGTAATATTTCTAAAATGAGAACTGTTCCTATGCTACACTTATCTATCGGTGGAGATGGGACTCTGGATGAATGTGTGAGTGCTCCACCATTCCCTACAGAGACTTTGCCCCACAGTCTCTTTCTTAAATTGATGTATACTTGGTGGGTGATATTATATGTTACAGGGGTACAATATAGTGATTTACAGTAGTTAAAAGTTATACCCAGTTTTAGTAATTATAATATATTGGCTGTCTGTTTTGTACAATATATCCTTGTAGCTTATTAAACACATAAGAGTTTGTAACACTTAATCCCCTGTCTCTGTATTTCCTCCCCACAATCCCCAGAGAGACTTTTCCAAAGAAGCCCCATCTCCTAGACATCTTACTGGAGATTTGGTGAAATCAATGGAAGTGCAAACACATTATCTCATTTGATTCACACAATGACCCCAGAAACAGGAGCTGTGATTAATCCCTATTAAGGAAGAATTCAGGACTTGCCCACTGGTTAAGACTCCACCTGCCAATGCAGGGGACTCACTTCCTCTTCTCTCATTTCCTTTCTTGAAATAGTGTTTTGCCTGTCTACTCCCCTTCCTGCACCACTGGACTGAAAGCTCTTCAAGTCTAGAGAACTCTACTTCTTTCTTAGAAGGGTCTGACAGAGCTAGTTGGGTGGACTTCAGAGAAAAGGGATCCAATGAAGAACTTCTGATTTCTCCTCCCAGTTCTAGATCCCCATCTAGCCTCTAAAGTCTCATAATGTGTTTGAGGTGTCAATGACATCTGTCATCTAGGGTGTTACTTGGGTTTACTCTTATCAAAAGAGTTCACTTTGGGGTTAAAAAAAAAAAAGGCCTCACTTAGGTTTCCAGGGGGCAAATCAAGGGCTTTAACATCGGTTGATGTTAGTTCTGCAGAAAAAGTGTCCCAGGGATGTCCAAACATGTGTAAATCATCATTGTGCATCAAAAGATTCATCACCTGGTTCTGCATGGATTCCTTTTGGCTGTCCTCTTCATGGGCAATCAGAGGTACATAGAGTTTTGGCTCAGGTGCAGCTGGGCTTCTTGTCCCATAAGTCTCACCGAGTTTCTGTAAAAGTTCCTCAAGCTCTTCTATTGCTTCAAGGTAAGAGTCTCTTGAAGCCTCTTCGCTATTGCCTGACCAATGAACTTGGTCTTCAGTTGTGAAATCCTGCAAAAAAAAGTTGGAAGTTCATGTTCTCTACCTAGCTGAAATCCCAGTTCCACATACCATGTGTCTCCATCTCTGATGACCTAATTCTAGTCTAGCCCACCATCACTGCTTGCCTCAGTTCAGTTCAGTTCAGTCGCTCAGTCGTGTCCGACTCTTTGCAACCCCATGAACCACAGCACGCCAGGCCTCCCTGTCCATTACCAACTCCCGGAACCTACTCAAACTCATGTCCATTGAGTTGGTGATGCCATCCAACCATCTCATCCTCTGTCATCCCCTTCTCCTCCTGCCCTCAATCTTTCCCAGCATCAGGGTCTTTTCAGATGAGTCAGCTCTTTGCATCAGGTGGCCAAAGTAAAAGCCTGCAATTGCCTCTTAATTGTCCTCTATGAATCAGAGGTTGACTTCATCTTGTGTAGCCTCCAAAGACAGTCAGAGTAATATTTCTGAAATGAAAACTCTTCCTATGCTACCCCTATCTATCAGTGGAGGTGGGAAACTCGATAAATGCATGAATACCCTACCATCCCCTGCAGAGATATTGCCTTACAGAGTTTAATAAATTGTAACATAATTTTGATGTTTAAAGTTTCAAGACCCATATAGGCTGAAAATGAAATGAAGACAAAATATATTCCATGGAAATGGAAACCAAAAACCGGGGTAGCTACACTACCTCAGAAAAATTCGTTAATCACAGCTGTTGCACGAGACAAAGAAGGTCAGTACATAATGAAGGGGAACAATTAATCAAGAGATATAACAACTGTAAATTAATGGACTCAACATAAGAACACATAAATGTGTTAAACAATACTACAGTTCTGAAGCCAGAAATAGGCAATGACACAACAGCAGTCAGGGACTTCATTCTCCACTTTCAACAACAGATAGATCATCCAGACAGAAGATCAATATAGAAATGTTGGACTTGAACTGCCTGTTAGCTCCTATGGACCTAACAGTCATACCCACTACATTCAATCCAGCAGCACCTGATACACATTCTTCTCAGCTACACGTAGAACAGTCTCCAAGATAGATCATGATCCAATTTCACAGAACAAAAACAGACTTAAAAATTTGTTAAGACTAAGATCATACCCAGTATCTTTTCTTACCAAAATGGTGAAAAAGTAGAAATCAAAAAAACAGAAAGATTGGAAAATTCACAAATATGTGGAAATTAAACAACACTTCTGAGCAGCCAATGTATCAAAGAAAAGATCAAAAGAAAAGAGTACATTCTGAGACAAATGAAAATGGAAATATAGCATATCAAAACCTAGGAGAGCAGCAACAGCAGTTCTAGAGGAGAAGTGTATAATGATTAATGCCCTTATTAAAACTCACAGGATACAAAGTCAACATACAAGAATTGGTAGTGGTTCTATACACAAGCAACTCTCAGAAAGAGAAACTGTTTTGAAAAAAATCCCCCTTACAATGGCATCAAAATAATAAGATACTTAGGGATAAGTTTAGCCTTAGAGGTGAAAAATCTGTACAGTGAAAATTATAAGATGGTGATGAAATTGAAGAAGACAAAAAGAAGTGGAAAGATATCCCCTCTTCTTAGACTGAAAAAATTTAATATTGTTAAAATGTCCACATGACCCAAGTTGATCGACAATCAAAGGGATTTCTATCAAAATTCCAATGGCCTTTCTCACAAAATAGAAAAAGAACAATTCCGAAGTTCAACTCAATCCATCAAAGATATGAATTACAAAAGCAATTTGAGAAAGAAAATAAAAAAGCTGGAGGCATAGGACTTCCTGATTTCAAACTTATATTATAAAGCTATAGTAATTTAAACAATATGATGCTGGCTGAAAAACAGACATATAGATGAATGAAACAGAATAGAGAGTCAGAAATAAGCCTATGCATGTAGGTCGACTCATCTTTGACCAGGGTACCAAGAAGACACAATGCAAAAATTATAGTCACTGAAATAAAGGGTTTGGGGAAAACTTAGATTCACACAGGCTTAAGAATGAAACTGGATACCTATCTTATAGAACTTACAAAAATTTAACTTGAAATAGACTAAAGAATTAAATATAAAACTTGAAATCATGAAGTTTCTAGAAATAGACATAGGGAAAAAAATCTCCTTGACATTGGTCTTGGCATTGATTACTTTGGATCTGACACCAGAAGCATGGGAAACAAAAGCCAAAATAACCAATCAGGATTCCATCAAACTGAAAGCTTCCGCACAGTAAAGGAAACAATCAACAAAGTGAAAAAACAGCCTGTGGCTGGGAAAAAATCTTTGCAAACCATTTACCTGAGAAGGGGTTTGTATCTAAATACATACAGAAACCATACCACTCCACAGCAAAAAAAAAAAAATCTGACTTGTTTTTATAAATCTGACTTTGTTTTATAAATGGGCAAAGGACCTTCACAGACATTTTTGCAAAGAGATACAGACAGCCAATAGGCACATAAAAAAATACTGATCATCACTAATCATCAGAGAAATGCAAACAGAAACCACAGTGAGATAGCATCTCATACCTGTTGGAATAGCTATATTAACAAAAAGAGCAGATATAAATTTGGAGCAGGATGTGGAGAAAAAGGGGTCCTCGTACACTGCTGTTGGGAATGCAAATTTTTTGCAGCTGTTGTGGAAAACAGTATGGAAGTTTCTGAAAAATTTAATACTAGAACTACTATATGATCCAGTATCCCACTGCTGGGTGTAGAAAGGAAATGAAATTTATATCTGGAAAGAGATCTACACTCAGAGGTTCATTGCAGCCCTAGTCACCGTAGCCAAGATACGGAAACAACCCAAGTGTCTGTCCACAGGATGAATGATAAAGAAAGTGTTTCTTCAGGTATCCAGAGCTTTTGGAAAGTTTATTTTATGCCATTTTGCTTTTGTGGAAAACCTACATTAGTACCTGTTTTCAATAATCTAAAAGAAAGAAAGAAAAACCCAAGAAAGAATTTTTGCTTTTACAGAAAGAGGTGAAAATGAAAATAGTGCTCATCATTTGTTTTGCAGTGAACTTGAGTAGAGTGGCAGCCCCTTCCTGGGGAAGTACACTCAGCATCTCCTTAGCAGCACAGCATTGAACTCTGACTGTGACCATCTGTGCTTTATTTCCATTTATTTTGCTAATACTTGTGCAAAAAGTGTCCTAAACTAACTGCCTCATTGCTGTATGCCATTTCAGCTTACACATGTTTTCATAGGAATGTACCACTTTCTGAGAGCAGAGAAAGCCTGTATATATATACTACAGAACATTATTTAGCCATCAAAAAGAAGGAAATCCTGACATTTGTGACAACATGGATGAACCTAGAAGGCATAATTCTATGAAATGTCAGAGAAAAACAGGAACTAAAGGGCATCCCAAGTGGCACTATTGGTAAAGAACCAGCCTGCCAATGTAGGAGACGTAAGAGATGCAGGTTTAATCCCTGGGTAGAGAAGATCCCCTGGAGGCAGGCATGGCAACCCACTCCAGTATTCTTGCCTGGAGAATCCCACAGACAGAGGAGTCTGGCAGGCTCCAGTCTGTAGGGTCCCAAAGAGTCAGATGCAACTGAAGTGACTTTACGCCCATAGGACTGGAGACAAGAGTGGTGGTTGTTAAAGGCTGAGGGTCGAGGAAATGGGAGATGTTGGTCAAAGAGCACACAAGTCATAAGACAAATAAGTTCTGAGGATCTAAGGTAGAGCCCAGTGATGATAGTTAATCACGCTGTATTGGATACTAGAGATTTGCTAAGAGAGTGAATCTGGAGCATTATCACCCAAATCAGAAAGATAACCACATCAGGTGATGATTGGGTTAACCACTTTGAGTGTGGTCATCATTTCACAACATATATAAACATCAAATCAGCATATTGTACACTTTAAAACTATGGGAGTTTGTCAGTTCAGTTCAGTTCAATTCAGTCACTCAGTCCTGTCTGACTCTTTGTGATCCCATGAACCGCAGCACGCCAGGCCTCCCTGTCCATCACCAACCCCCGAGGTCCACCCAAACTCATGTCCATTAAGTCAGTGATGCCATCCAACCATATCATCCTCTGTCATCCCCTTTTCTCCTGCCCTCAATCTTTCCCAGCATCAGGGTCTTTTCAAATGAGTCAGCTCTTCATATCAGGTGGCCAAAATATTGGAGTTTCAGCTTCAACATCAGTCCTTCCAATGAACACCCAGGACTGATCTCCTTTAGGATGGACTGGTTGGATCTCCTTGCAGTCCAAGGGACTCTCAAGAGTCTTCTCCAACACCACAGTTCAAAAGCATCAATTCTTCGATGCTCAGCTTTCTTTATAGTCCAACTCTCACATCCATACGTGACCACTGGAAACACCATAGCCATGACTAGATGGACATTTGTTGGCAAAGTAGTGTCTCTGCTTTTTAATATGCTGTCTAGGCTGGTCATAACTTTCCTTCCAAGGAATAAACGTCTTTTAATTTTATGGCTGCAGTCACCATCTGCAGTGATTTTGGAGCCCCCCCAAAATAAAGTCAGCCACTGTTTCCCATGAAGTGATGGGACTGGATGCCATGATCTTAGTTTTCTGAATGTTGAGCTTTAAGCCAACTTTTTCACTCTCCTCTTTGACTTTCATCAAGAGGCTCTTTAGTTCTTCTTCACTTTCTGCCATAAGGGTAGTGTCATCTGATTTGTCAGTTATACCTCAATAAATCTGGGTAAAAAAATATAATTTTTTTTCAAGGAAAGGAGAAATCAGTGTCCCCTCATGGATTATAACTCCCTCTCTAGATTGTCCAGTTTCTACCAGAACTCACCCAGGCCCCTCCACACATGGCCATGCATTTTGCACATCCTTCTACCCTTTCCACAGAGGTTGCAGCCACCCTGTACCACGCAGTGATATGGGGACTCTGGGGACTCTGGGGACCATCCAGGCAGCAGCCTTGCCTTCAAGGGGCCTTTGGGAACCGGAGCCAACTGGACAAGTCTCAACCACTGTCCACTCTGCAGGAATGGGACTGTCTGACCAGGACACCTCCTGGGCAGTGCGTGCATGCAGGGTTGCCGAGTCAACAAGGCCCCAAAGAAATGAACCATTTCAAATATTTGGGTTCCTCTTCCCCAAGTCCTAGTCCCCTGCTAGGACTCATGACTGTCCACCTAGGAGTTGCTGACCTTCCACCCCAGCACACAGACTTTGGCCCCTCTGTTTAGCAGGTGCAGACTCACCATTGACGCATCCATCATGTGCTCAGGGACCTCAGTGTGGCGGGTCAAGAGCTGCCAGGATTGGGCTGCTGGCTGGAGCACCTGGCCTTTTATAGAGCCTGGGAGAGATGTACTGGGGTCCCAGACCAGCACTCTTTGGCTGGCCACGCCCTGCTGGGCGGATCCCATCCCTTAGAAACCAATCACCTGGGAATTTGCGACCCCTGAGGTACCTACCTGATTAGGTTACCCACAAGGCACTTCAGGACATTTTTAGTCTTTTGCCAGGTATTCAAACAGTGTGGGGTAAATGAGTTACACAATTCGCCTATTTAATCCTTACCACAGTCCTATGAGGTGGAATTTATAACTGTCAGCATACGATGCAGAAAGTGAGGCTCAGAGAGGTTAAACAGGTTGCCCGAGGTCACGCCGAGAGTCAGTCACGTGTTCTAGATTTGAACTCAAAAGGTTTAGCGTTTGTAATTCAGGTCTTTAAACACATCAGAGGTATCAACCCAGGATCCAATCAGCCACTGAGTTCTGTATATTTCATCTTTTGGCTATAAACAGATCAGAAGTACCTCCAGGGTGAAATTCTGGATTTGATGAGATCACCTAGAAATCATTTCCATCTCCTCTCCGCCATCCCCAAGTATCACTGTAACTTGTTTCATCCTGGTGGAGAGATCCCCGTCTGGGGTCACAAGAGTGACTTCCGACCCTCTTGCAACTCCGCTCCAGGTCCACGTCTGGTCCCCACCGCCTATAACAAGCACCCAGGCTTTAACCATTCATAGAACTGTCTAAGGGGCACCCCACTAGCCTCGGGTCTCTAAAATCTTTGAAGCAAGCAGCACACATCCCTTCACCTGTGCCCCGATGTGGGTTGAGAGGTGAGGCTAGAGAAGCAGAAGGAGCCTTTCTGGGTTCTTGGGCTGACATCTAGATCCTGGCTTCTGCTCAGGCTGCTGGAAAACCTGTCCTTGTGGGCATCTCCAGTCCTCTTACCCTCCGCTCACTCAGAGGCTACAGCTCTCCCAGGATCACCACTGTATAATCATCAGGGATTTGATTTAGGTCATACCTGAATGACCTAGTGGTTTTCCCTACTTTCTTCAATTTAAGTCTGAATCTTGCAATAAGGAGCTGATAATCTGAACCATAGTCAGCTCTGGCGTGTTTTTGCTGACTGTATGGAGCTTCTTCATCGTCAGCTGCAAATATAATCAATCTGATTTCATTATTAACCATCTGGTGATGTCCATGTGTAGAGTCGTCTCATGTGTTGTTGGAAGAGGGTGTTTTCTATGACCAATGCATTCTCTTGGCAGAATGCATTCTCTTGTTAGCCTTTGCCCCACTTTATTTTGTACTCCAAGGCCAAACTTGTCTGTTACTCCAATTATCTCTTGACTTCCTACTTTTATATTCTGGTCCCCTATGATGAAAAGGACATCTTTTTTTTTGGTGTTAGTTCTAGAAGATCGTGTAGGTCTTCACAGAACTGTTCAACTTTAGCTTCTTCGGCATTAGTGATTGGGGCATAGACTTGGATTACTGTGATATTGAATGGTTTGCCTTGGAAACAGAGTTCATTCTGTCGTTTTTGAGATTGCATCCAAGTACTGTATTTCAGACTCTTTTGTTTACTATGATGGCTACTCCATTTCTTCTAAGGGATTCCTGCCCACAGCAGTAGATATAATGGTCATCTGAATTAAATTCACCCATTCCAGTCCATTTTAGTTCACTGATTCCTAAAATGTCGATGTTCACTCTTGCTGTCTCCTGTTTGACCACTTCCAATTTACCTTGATTCATGGACCTAACATTCCAGGTTCCTATGCAATATTGTTCTTTACAGCATCGTACTTTGCTTTCATCACCAGACACATCCACAACTGGGCGTTGTTTCCGCTTTGGTTCAGCCTCTTCATTCCTTCTGGAGCTATTTCTCTGCTCTTCTCCAGTAGCATATTGGACACCTACTGACCTGGGGAGTTTATCTTTCAGTGTTATATCTTTTTGGCTTTTCATACTGTTCATGGGGTTCTCAAGGCAAGAATGCTGAAGTGGTTTGCCATTCCCTTCTCAAGTGGACCACGTTTTGTCAGAACTCTCCACCATGACTCATCTGTCTTGGGTGAGATATAATACAATATTCTAACTGATTAGTAACATAGGCAAGGATATAGCCTTTTCGCATTCTCAGTCACCTTTGCTCTTATGATTGTGAACTAACCAGTTTTTCTGGCACTTTTGACTTAATCTTAGCTTTCTGCTCTCTTTTGCATCCATATTATCCTGCAACTATTTAGAACTTATTTTTATTTTTGCTTGTGAGACTGCCCAGAGAGACACTGAATATCACCAACGGTTTGCTGCTCATCTGCTTGGGCATCTTGAGGCAATGCGCCCCAGAAGGAATTTTAGAAAAAATACTGTAGTCTCCTAATTCTTCCAGAAGGGTTCAACAGTATGGTAAAAACTGCTTTTATTTGTTATTCCCACAATGTGAAAAGGACTGTTAAGACAAAGAGAAAAATTTCAGGGCTGCCATTAGGTTGTTTCTACCCGGGAGTAATAAGTCATGTTCATGTCATATACCCTAACAGGACACTTCACCTCTGTGATTAAAAAGGGCATAAATCCAATCTAGTCATAGAAAACTTCTGAAAAACTTTAACTGAGGAACATTCTATAAAATACCTGACCAGTGCTCTTCAAAAATGTGCAGATGGGGAAAAACAAGGAAATAGAGAAGCTACCATAGATTGGACAGGATCAAAGAAGCATGTCAATTAATGCAATATGGGATTCTGGACTGGGATTTTAAACAAACAAAACAATAGTGGAAAACCTGTCAAAATTCAAATACAGTCTTCTTAAGCGTTCTAGCTAAATGTGTGTCCATTTTGTGAAGCTTTTAGAAGAATCAGCTTTTGGTTTCACTGATTTCCTATATTCTTTTTCTATTTCATTTATCTCTGCTCTAATCTTTAGTTATTCCTAAGCTGTCTTTGGGTTTAGTTTGCTCCTTTCTAATTCCTTGAGGTAGACATTTAGATTGCTGATTTGATATGTTTCTTCCTTTTTAAAGTGAGCATTCCCTCTTAGTACTGTTTTTACAACATCCCACAAGTTTTCATTGTGTATTTTCATTATTATGCAAATAAAAACTTTTTTTAAAATTTCCATTTATCTCTAAGTATTTATTTCTGTTTTGATTTCTTTCTTGACCTGTTGGTTGTTTAATTCAAACAGTTTTGGGAATTTTCCAGTTTCCCTTTTGTTATTGATTTTAACTTCATTCTATTATAGTCAGAGGAAATACTTGGTAACTTTATCCATCTTTTAAAAAATCTATTGAGAATTGATTTGTGGTTTACTAAATTGTGTGTATTAGGGAATGTCCCATGTGGAGGTGGGAAGAATGTCTACTCTGTTGTTGGGTCTCTTGTTAATACTGATTGGTTTTTTGTGTTGTTCAAGTTCTCTTACTTCTGTCTGGTTCTATCCACCATTGACAGTGTGGTATTGACATCTCCAACTATATTATTGTAGGACTATTTCTTCCTTCATTTCCTTCAGTTTTTGCTTTATATACTTTGGTGGTCTGTTATTATGTACTTAAATGTTTGTAATTATAATTACCTTCTTGTTGTATTGAACCTTCTTTTAAAAAAAATAAAGTGCTTTGTCTCTTGTAACCGTTCTGATTTAAAGTCTACTATCAGCATAGCTACTTCTCTTTTGGCTACTATTTGTGGGGACTACCTTTTCCATTCTTTCACTTCCAACCTGTTTGTGTGGTGCTGCTGCTGCTAAGTCGCTTCAGTCGTGTCCAACTCTGTGCGACCCCATAGACTACAGCCCACCAGGCTCCCCCGTCCCTGGGATTCTCCAGGCAAGAACACTGGAGTGGGTTGCCACTTCCTTCTCCAGTGCATGAAAGTGAAAAGTGAAAGTGAAGTCACTCAGTCGTGTCCGACCCTTAGCGACCCCGTGGACTGCAGCCCACCAGGCTCCTCCGTCCATGGGAGTTTCCAGGCAAGAGTACTGGAGTGGGGTGCCATTGCCTTCTCCGACCTGTTTGTGTACCTGGATCTAAATGGATTCTCTTGTAGACAGCATTTAGTTGGATCATGTTTTTTTACTTCGTTCTACCAACCTCTCTTTGGAGTGTTTAGTCAGTGAAAGTAATTACTGCCAAGAAGGCATTCACTTCTACGACTTTGCTGCCTGTTTCCTTCTATATGCTTTCTAGTGTTTTTTTGTCCCTCACTTCCTCTGTTACTGTCTTCTTTTATATTTAGTTGGACTTTGGTATGCTTAATTCCTTTCTTTTGTATATATTGTGTAGCCATTAACTTGTGCCTACCGCGGGGACTATGTTTCACATCATAAAGTTTAAGACTCTAATTTGAAATTATACTAGCTTAACTTCAAAAACATAAGAAAACTTCGCTCCTCTGCCGCTCAATCTCCACCTCCTTTCAGGAAGAGCTAATGGGAGCAATATTCCCTAAATCCTGGCCTGTCTAAAATTGCTTTCCAACAGCCTTGACATTATAGGTAAAGTGTTCCACAATTTCTTTCCTTGTGTAGGTGCTAGTCCACTGTTTGTTTGTTGTCGTTCTTGTTGTTTTTACTGATTATTTATACTAAGAACGTAATTTCAAACTGATTCCTTCCACTTGAATCTTTACGCTTGAAGAAAGGGAGAAAAAAATTCTGCTTATGGAAGAATTACTTTTTACTTTTAAAGTTTAAGAATTCTATGAGGATACATCTCAGAGTTAACTGTACGAAGTTGATTTCTCTAGGTAAAGATGGTGCCTTTTAAATATATGCAGATGAATCCTATTTAATGTCAAATGTTTTCTTGAATTAGAATTTTAAAAAATTAGTTCCTTGATTTCTTTGGTTGTCCAGTGGTTACGAATCTGCCTGCCAATGTGAGGGACACAAGTTTGATCTCTGGTCCGGCAAGATTCCACATGCCTTGGGGCAACAACTACTAAGCCAGCACTCTAGAGTCAGTGAAGGTGAAGTTGCTCAGTCATGTCCGACTCTTTGCAATCCAATGGACTGTACCCTACCAGGCTCCTCCATCCATGGAATTTTCCAGGCAAGAGTACTGGAGTGGGTTGCCATTTCCTTCTCCAGGGGAATCTTCTCGACCCAGGGATCAAACCCAGGTCTCCTGCATTGCAGGCAAACCCTTTACTGTCTGAGCTACTAGGGAAGCTAGAGTCAGTGCTCTGCAACAAGAGAAGCAACTGCGATGAGAGGCCTAGACAACACAACTAGGAAGTAGCCCTGGCTCTGCACAACTAGAGTTCTTTTCATTTTGTTCTCTATATCCTTTATTATGTTTCCATCTTATTTATTCTCACTGATATCCTGTAATTTGATTTTCGTTTCTGAGATCACTTCGTCTTTTTCAGTCTGTTTCCCGCTTTAGTAAGTAAGCTACATTTTATATGATCCTTTGGTTTGCTCAGTTTTCATTATTTTTGCATCTTTGTTTCTTGTGATCCCCTTCCCCCATATTGACAGTTGCCTATTTAAGTATTTGAGATTCAGGTTGGATTCTTCTTTTGCAACTTTCCTCTGCCAGGGACTTTCGGGGGGCTTCCTTGGTGGCTCAGATGGTAAAGAATCCACCTGCAACGCAGGAGACCCAGGTTTGATCCCTGGGTCGGGAAAATCCCCTGGAGGAGGGCATGGCAACCCACTCCAGTATTCTTATCTGGAGAATCCCATGGATGGGGGAGCCTGGCAGATTACAGTCCCTGGGGTCAAAAAGAGTCAAACATGACTGAGAGACTGAGCACCTGAGAGGGACTTTTTAATGGTCTTTTTGTCTGACAAAAATAATTGCTTCTCATTTTTAACAATCATTGTATTTTTGTATCAAGGTTTGATTTTTCTTGTTTATGTTTAGAATGTGTTGGGTTTTTCTGGACCATCTATTTGAAAGGAATTTCTGGTGTATGAGGTGGGAAAATTTAGGTATTAAAAGTAATTTTCAGTTCAAGACTGTCCTCTTTTGTTTACACAATGTAGAGCTATTTCTTTAGTACATGGTACTTTTATTTCTGGTTGCTTTCTCTGATTCTTAGATCTTCTCTAAGTAGAATCTTTATTCTGAGCTATTTCCTTCCTTCTTTCATCATCTGCTTAAGCTTCCTGGAAACACTACTGTCTCTAGGGTGCCCCCTCTCTCTTTTTTGCATTCTAATCGTATGTTTATTTAAGAGAACTCTTTTACTCTACCCAACAAACTACGAACATAATATTATCTAAAATGTTGCAAAGTTACAAGACTCAAAACATAAAATTCATAGTATTGACTGTACAATAAAAGCCAAAAGAGCAGTGTACATGTTGCTAAGGTAATCTGCACCAAGACCACGAATACCAACACAACAGGGAATTCTGTGATGACCAGACAGTTATCACTGACAACTTACCAATTTCAGAGAGAGACGTGTGTGTGTGTGCGCACGTGTGTATGCATGCACACGAATACATGTGAAAAGAACCATTTGGGGCAGATAACAGGGTATTTAGATCCAGAGGTCAGAAGAAGATTCAGGCAGGGGAGCAGGGCCAGGCTACCAGGAAGGGCAGCTGGGCATGCATGCCCTTTCCTTTGGGACTCTGCCACACAGATAACCAGATAGGCCCAGGTCATCTGCGGAATGGGGAAGCATGCTCCCAGGCTGGGACTGTACCACCACCTAGAGCCCTCTGCTCATCCTTGCCTCTTTACAAGCACTACCCCAAACCAACAACACTTCTGCAGCCGGAACCCTGTGGCCTGGGAAACATCTCAATTGCTGCCTTCACCTTGGAAGCCTGCCTCAGAGGGAAAGAGGGAGTTCTTTCCTATGGATCCTCCTTCAGCTGGGAAAGAGACAAAAGTGAGCTGGATGAGATATAAGTCACAGGGGCAGAATTTTGGTGGCCCTGCTTATCCAGAGGAGTTGGAGCTGGAGCGGCTCCTATGGAGGGAGTGGCAGGGGACTTGGGTGGGGGGCGGGGGAATGCGACCTCCTTCATCCGAGGGGGTGATGGGTGACCTGTGCCCCATGGGAGGCAGTGGGAGCATTCTCCTGGGAGGGCCGACTCACCTGGGGGATGGCTGAGGCCAGGGGGCCAGCACAGCAATAGCAGTGATCTTCTGGCCATCGATTTTTCCTCTGTCCATGTGCTTTCAGAACCTTCCCAGCCTCATCCAGATTCTCAAACTTCACATAAGCCTAGCCTTTAGACAGATGGGGGCACATCCTTTCAGCAGACATGTCAGTCATTTTAATTTTTCCACAGGGAGAGAATATCTCCACAATGTGACCGTTGGTCACATTCCTGGTGTGCCTCCCACCGAGGACTTTGGTGGATTTAGGGGAAGGGCTCTGCCTTTTCCTTCTCTTTTCATCCATTTTGGGTGGTTTGGATTTGGAACAAGAATGCCGCCTGTTATCCTGTCTGCCCTGAGAAAGACTCAGAGAGCCTGAGGAGCCTCTGGAGCTGGAGCCAGGGGAGGTGCTGGGACTTCTGGAGTGGCTGGAGCCGGGCCTGGTGCTACTACCACCGGAAACACTGAACCTCTTCCACCATCTTTTCTTCTTGCTTGACTCGTTGAGGGCCCATTTATCTTTAGAGCCATCCTTCAACTTCTCATCAGAGAGGTCTTTGCGTTTGGTAGGAGAAGGAGCCCTTGTTATTGTTCAGTTGCTCAGTCATGTCTGACTCTCTGTGACCCCATGGACAGCAGCACACCAGGTCTCCAAGTCCTTTACCATCTCCTGGAGCTTGATCAAACTCATTTCCATTGAGTCAGTGATGCCATCCAAACAACTTGTCCTTGGTCGTCCCCTTCTGCTGCCTTCAATCTTTCCCAGCATCAGGGTCTTTTCCAATGAGTCAGTTCTTCATATCAGCTGGCTGAAGTATTGGAGCTTCAGCTGCAGCATCAGTCCTTCCAGTGAATATTAAGTGTTGATTTCCTTTATGATTGATTGTTTTGATCTCCTTGCAGTCCAAGGGACTCTCAAGAGTCTTCTCCAACACCACAGTTCAAAAGCATCAATTTTTCAGAGTTCAGCTTTCTTTATGGTCCAACTCTCACATCCATACAAGACCACTGGAAACACCATAGCTTTAACTATATGGACCTTTGTAGGCAAAGTAATGTCTCTGCTTTTTAATACACTGTCTAGATTAGTCATAGCTTTGCTTCAAAGCGGCAAGTGTCTTTTAATTTCATCTGCAGTGATGTTGGAGCCCAAAAAATAAAGTCAGCCACTGTTTCCACTGTTTCCCCATCTATTTGCCATGAAGTGATGGGACCAGATGCCATGATCCTGATTTTCTGAATGTTGAGTTTTAAGCCAGCTTTTTCACTCACCTCTTTCACTTTCATCAAGAGGCTCTTTAGTTCTTCACTTTCTGCCATAAGGATGGTGTCATCTGCATATCTGAGGTTATTGCTATTTCTCCCGGCAATCTTGATTCCAGCTTGTGCTTTATCCAGCCCGACATTTCACATGATGTACTCTTCATATAAGCTAAATAAGCAAGGTGACAATATACAGCCTTGATGTACTCCTTTCCCAATTTTGAAGGGGCCCTAGTGCTGGACTTTTTATTATTTTCTTTGGCTTCTAGCAAGCTCTTCTTTTTCACTCCTGATAAATTCATTCTCCCCTTTTGAGGTGTTCAAAGCAGCAATGGCGGCCTCGCTTATGTGAACTCTCACTTCTAACTGGAGTCTGAGAAAGGATCCCTGATGAATTGCAGCTTACACCAAAGTGCGGCAACTTCCCGCTGCCGCTACCTGCTCCTGCTCTCAGCCTCTGAGGCCAGCGCCGCCAGAGGTGTTTTTATTTACTCTCAATTCTCTGTTTGATTTTTAAGAGGAAGTGTGTGAAGTATTAGATCTGTTACCCACTGCCTCAGGCAGATGTGATGTCCAAAAAGTACCTAGAGTGATTTTTAATAAATGCCCCCAGAGAAAATGGTGTTTGCCCCAGGCAAACTTTGAGTCTGGTCAAACATTGTCAGTTTTGCAACCGGGGTCTTCCAGGGACCCACCAGACAGGTCAGATAATGAGAGTTCTCTGGGAAGGGGTGCTTTGCAGGAATTCCAGCCTTGTTCTGTTTTCTACAGCGGCTGCCAGGCTGCTAGTTTTCAAGTCTACAAGGAAGCCTTGATGGATGGAAACAGGACAAACTGAAATACCACAGAGCTTGTTGTTCTTTTCATGTCAGCCATTTTCTCGTATAAATGCTCCCCAGTCTCGTCTGTGACTAATTTCTTGAGTTCAAAATTTTTTATTCTAATCCGTTGTCATTACTTTTATGGAGGAGAGAATTTGCAAAGGTCCTTCACCATCGTCACTGCCTTATTCTTTAATTGTAGTTTTCATTTCTACCCTTCAAATTATAAATGATAGATTTCTTTTCATACATTTATAGGCTATTAAAGTATATTTACATGTAAATTGTCTATTCAATGATTTTGTCCATATTTTCCTCTGGGTTTTGGTATATTTTCCCCTCAGGTTTTAGAGTTTGCTAGTTGACTCTTGATTTTATCTGTCTGCCTGTTTATCTCTCTATTGTTTGCCCTGTGAAAGATTTTTATCTTCATACAGACAGTTTTGCCAACTCTCTTCTTTTGTTGCATCTGGACCTGAGTCCTAGAATTCTTTCTATAAATTCTGGTTTATGAGCCAACTCATTGGAAAATGAGCATACTGCTGCTGGGAAAGATTGAAGGCAAAAGGGGAAGAGGGTAGCAGAGGATGAGATAGTTGATAGCATCACCAACTCAATGGACATGAACTTGAGCAAACTCCGGGAGACAGTGGAGGATAAAGAATCCTGGCGTGTTTGCAAATAGTCGGACACGACTTATCGACTGAATAGCAACATAGAGGAATTCACCTATTTTTTTCTGGTGCTTGTTGTTCAGTTGTCCATATGGTTGCATATTTTAAGTACCTGATCCATTTGAGTTTACTTTTACATATGGAATGAATTACAGGTCTAATTTCAGCTTTTGCTACTAAGTTAAACAGCTATGTCAGCATTTTCTTTCTTTCTTTTTTTTGGCTGCACTGCAGCCAGTTCTCTGACCAGGTATTGAACCCAGACCACAGCAGTGAAAGCTCAGAATCCTAACCACTGGACCACCACGGAACTCCCCCAGCACAATTTCTTAAAGTTCATCTTTCTTCTATTGACTTGTCACTTTTGTACTTATTTCTGATATATCCTTGTGCCTATTTATAGGTTTTCTATTTTACCCCACTGGTCCATCTCTTCATCCTCTGGCTCCACATTACTATTTGTTGACCTTGCAGCCAGAGCAGAGCCTGGTGATCACCCTCCCCCAGCCCTGTCAATGCAGACCTGCACACTGCTGGCCTCCCACCCACACCACCACCCTCAGTCCCTCTGCTAACTCCCAGGGTTGTCTCCTCTGACTCCCACAACACCACAGCCCTCCCATCATGGACACTGTGTATTCTGTGCCTTAGCCCACACTAGCACCTCCATTCCCTCTCAGGCACCCAGCCCCCGTCTACAGCTCACCTGCATCCTGGAGTGTTCCTTCCTGCTTGATCAGTGACTGTGGACCAGCTCTGCTTCTGCAATGACTACAAACCTGCAAACTTGTCTGCCATCCACCTTCTGCAACTATACCTTCTTCAATGAGATCTGAACCCCAATCTCAGAGAGAGGGCTCATCTTCCAAGCTTGTCTTTACTCCTTAGCTTGTCCTCTTTCAGCCCTAGAGTCCCATACAGTGTTCCCTTATATCTTAGACTTACTCTTTTATTACATTCTGTATTTTATCCTTCCACTGCTTTCAGTTCAGTTGCTCAGTCTTGTCCAACTCTGTGACCCTGTGAACTGCAGCATGCCAGGCTTCCCTGCCCATCACCAACTCCCGGAGTTTACCCAAACTCATATCCATTGAGTCAGTGATGCCATCCAACCATCTCATCCTCTGTTATCCCTTTCTCCTCCTGCCCTCAATCTTTCCCAGCATCAGGGTCTTTTCAAATGAGTCACCTCTTCACATCAGGTGGCCAAAGTATTGGAGTTTCAGCTTCAACATCAGTCCTTCCAATGAATATTGAGGACTGATTTCCTTTAGGATGGACTGGTTGGGTCTCCTTGCAGTCCAAGGGACTCTCAAGAGTCTTCTCCAACAACACAGTTCAAAAGCATCAATTCTTTGGTGCTCAGCTTTCTTTATAGTCCAACTCTCACATCCATACATGACTACTGGAAAAAACATAGCCTCGACTATATGGACCTTTGTTGGCAAAGTAATGTCTCTGCTTTTTAATATGCTGTCTAGGTTGGTCATAACTTTTCTTCCAAGGAGCAAGCAAGCGTCTTTTAATTTCATGGCTGCAGTCACCATCTGCAGTGATTTTGGAGCCCCCCAAAATAAAGTCTGTTACTGTTTCCACTGCTTCCCCATCTATTTGCCATGAAGTGTTGGGATTAGATGCCATGATTTTATTTTTTTGAATGTTGAACTTTAAGCCAAATTTTTCACTCTCCTCTTTCGCTTTCATCAATTGGCTCTTTAGTTCTTCTTCACTTTCTGACATAAGGGTGGTGTCATCGGCATATCTGAGGTTATTGCTATTTCTCCCGGCAATACTGATTCCAGCTTGTGCTTCATCCAGCTCAGCGTTTCTCATGATGTACTCTGCATATAAGTTAAATAAGCAGGATGACAATATACAGCCTTGACATACTCCTTTTCCTATTTGGAACGAGTCTGTTATTTCATGTCCAGTTCTAACTGTTGCTTCCTAACTTGCATACAGGTTTCTCAGGAGGCAGGTCAGGTGGTCTGATGTTCCCATCTCTTTCAGAATTTTCCACAGTTTGTTGTGGTCTACACAGTCAAAGGCTTTGGTATAGTCAATAAAGCAGAAGTAGATGTTTTTCTGGAACTCTCTTGCTTTTTCAATGATCCAGCAGATGTTGGCAATTTGATCTCTGGTTCCTCTGCCTTTTCTAAAACCAGCTTGAACATCTGGAAGTTCACGGTTCACGTACTGTTGAAGCCTGGCTTGGAGAATTTTGAGCATTACTTCGCAAGCATGTGAGATGAGTGCAATTATGCAGTAGCTTGAGCATTCTTTGGCATTGCCTTTATTTGGGATTGGAATGAAAACTAAGTTTTTCCAGTCCTGTGGCCACTGCTGACTTTTCCAAATTTGCTGGCATATTGTGGGCAGCACTTCCACAGCATCATCTTTTAGGATTTGAAATAGCTCAACTGGAATTCCATCACCTCCACTAGCTTTGTTCGTAGTGATGCTTCCTAAGACCCGCTTGACTTCGCATTCCACTGCTTGACATAATTTAAAATCCTTAAGGGATTTTAGTTTTAGTGAAATTTCAAGAAAACGGCTGGGATTTTTAATGGGGTGGGAATGTGTTACTATTTTTCATATTTAGGTTAATGTCTAAAAATTCACTGTTCAGCAGATTAAATTTGGATAATGAAGAATGGTGTATTATCTTTTCTCTTTATGGTGGTTGCACTTGATACAAGACTCAAGTGCCTGCTCATATTTCTTTGGTCTCCTTCCAACCCCAGTGTGTTGATAATGCGTTGAATTTTTCTTTGGTGGTTGTTATCAAGGGTCTTTTGTTTGTTTGGCCACACCACACAGCACTCAGAATCTTAGTTCTCTACAGCTGCTGCTGCTAGGTCACTTCAGTCGTGTCCAACTCTGTGTGATCCCATAGACGGCAGCCCACCAGGCTCCTCTATCCCCGAGATTCTCCAGGTAAGAACACTGGAGTGGGTTGCCACTTCCTTCTCCAATGCATGCATGCATGCTAAGTCGCTTCAGTCGTGTCTGACTCTGTGCAACCTATGGACAGCAGCCCACCAGGCTCCTCTGTCCACAGGATTCTCTAGGCAAGAATACTGGAGTGGGTTGCTATTTCCTTCTCCATTAGTTCCCTGCCCGGGGATCAAATCTGTGCCACCTGGAGTCTTAACTGCTGGATAGCCAGTTCCCAAAGCTATACATTTTAAAAATACATACATTTGTAATAAATCCATAGAAGGTAAATCAAGGGATATATATATATGCAAAATTCAGAGTAGTAGTTATTCCTAGATGATAGACAGAGGGTTAGATGGGAGAAGTGCATGAGTAGATACAAAAATTGTCAATAATATTCCAATTCTTAAATTGGGTGAGGATTCTGGCTCAAGTCCAAGCCTTATGTGTGATTTTTTTTTCAGGGCTGACCCTAAGGCTGTCCCTGGCTGGTTTCCTGGGGGAAGCTACCCTCCCCACCTGGGATGTGGTGCATAGCAGGGCATTGCACTTTCTGAAGTTGACCCATGGCCCCTTAGATTAGACAGGCTGATAAAAGATTTGTTTCCTGCCTGCTCACTTCCATCCATAAGCCTCTTTACTGGAGGCATTGGTGAGGCACATTTCTTCACTATGACTCATATGTCTCCACTCCTAGCCCTTCTTCCTCTTCCTCTCCAGGTCTCTCAGGTCTGTAAGAAAGTAGAAGACTTTTGTCTGGGGCCCTAGGTGCCTCAGTGGTAAAGATTCAGGAGCCGTGGTTTCCATTTCTGGGTCAGGAAGATCACCTGGAGGAGGAATAGCAACCCACACCAGTATTCTTGTCAGGATCATCCCATGGACAGAGCCTGGTGGGGGTCCATGGGGGTCACAAAGAGTCATACATGTCTGACCACACAAACGCACAGCAGTAAAAACATCCCTGTCTACCTGCAAACATCTGACCCATGACTAGTACTATTCCGAGTAGTTGTCAACCCAGATAATCATTACATAGTCTGACATAAGGAATAGAAGAGAGTGTTATTTTAGCCATACAGAGGACTAGTCTAGGAGTTCGGTCTCCACCAAGGAAAAAAGTGCTCCAGAGATACGTGGCATTCAGCACAGTCTTATATCTCTCATAACAAGAGCATATATCAAACATGACAAATATTCCTTCAGGTTTTCAAAAGAAAGAAATTAGCATGTACACAGTAAGCCAGTATGGCCTTGACATCTAGGAAGGGAATCTTTCAGGGAGTACTAGCATCAGTGTCATAGGAAGGGCAGCATTGATCCCTATCCTCAAAGTAGACATTCTTTTTACTTCAGAACAAAGCATTCTTTTCATCTATGGTTAAAGCAGGTGTACAATGGATGTGGGACAAGCCAAAAGCCAAGCTGTTCTAGTTGTAGCCAGTGACTGTTGTTGACTGTGAGCAGGTCCCTGGCGTCAGTAGACTCTCTGCAACTCAGTGTGTTATTGAGGCTCATGCTTTCCAGAAAAGAAGGTAAAGTCCTTCAGGGTCACTTTCTATAGTAATTCAAAGAGACCTAGATAGAGACTCGGTTAGTTTGCCTTTATCATGACAAAGATAATTTTCTTACACTTTGTGATGGAGCATCTATTGATGAGGTGCATTGCCACAGACCCCCTCTTTCAAAGTGCCCTGACACAGTACACTTTGGTTGGGAAGGAACAGAAAAAAGGGGAGGAGAGGGCCCAGTATTTGGTGAGAGGCTTTGGAACTGATGCTCTCCCACTGACCCATTTGGGCATCTTGATGTTATATGTCTACTGGGTTACCAGAAAGACTGATTCCTTAGAGTGGGGACTCTACCAATGAAATGCCAGGAAGCCATCCAATGGCCCACCCAGTCACCCTTTTCCTGGGCCCCATTTATCTACATTTACTCTTGTCTTACATGTTTCCACAATCTCTCAGATCACTAGTTGGAGTCTAGGGCAGGAGAACAGTGTCATAGGCCAGTTGTGTTAGTGGCTTTGGATTCATCAACTCTGATTAGCATGAAAAGTGCATATCCTTTGATAGGCAATTATTGGCCAATTAGGGCCTTTCTAGGACCTCAAGGGCACCAGCACTGACATTCTTTATTGATGCAACTGGATTCTGCAGGAGCAAAACACCTCCCTAAATGTCAGTTCACTCCTGTCAGAGAAGGAGGCCACCAGAACATCTGGAAGAGCAGTGGAAGATCCACCATCAGAGAATTTTGGCCACACTAGTGGTGGCCTTCTTCCTACACTCACTCCTGCTCTGCACAGACTGGGTAGTTTCTCTCACTGCTGGAAGCCTCCAATTATAAAAAGTTCTATGCAACCTGCCCTTGGCCCTTGTTGAACTTATTAACAATACTCTCTGAGCATTGGAGGCACAACAGAACGGCCCCCACTCCTTGGCCTGAGTAGTGTTGGCTAACTGCTTAGTCCTTGGCTTCCAGCTGCCCAGTCAAGGAGGGGATCTGTGCCATTGCCAACACTTGGATCAAGAAAACTGGCAAATTAGAGCAGTCCCTTAGGAGGCTGAGACAGAAGGACCTCTGGCCCCCTAGAATAGACCCTAATGGGTTATGGGCCATCTTTAGCTTGCTTAACAGACATAGAGGCTCATGGCTACACTCACTCCTGCAGTCAGGCCTAATCATTTGACTTGGAGTGGCTTAGAACATTGCCCTCATACTCACCAGTCAGCATGGTCACACCCCCTCAATGTCTGGCTCACAGAGGACCTGATGGTGTAACCTCTGCTTCTCATTCAGATCCTAAAGGATCCAGGGGTTAAATTAAGGAGTCCAGTTCCAGGAGGTCAATACCTATTTGTGATCTTTTGGGCCAGGCTATTACAAGACTATGGATGGCCTCATGCTGGAAGCTCCCCTCTGAACACCAGACCTGGTGCAGATCCCTGCAGTGCAAATCTCTGAAGCAAGTGGCTGCAAGGACACCCACACCTCCTTACTGGGAGTCTTGGCTGAAACATTCTTCTCCCATCTGACTCAACACGTTTCTACTCCTAGAATTCCCCTTTCCCATCTCTCTCTCCCTTCCACAAAACGGTAGGGGTCTTTTGTTGGAGGCAATGAAAGAACTCCCTGATAACTGTGTGTAATGTAACCCTTGCCTGGTGTTTCACAAGGAAAGAAGGAACGCTGGAGAGCTGCCACCTCTTCTTTTGGTTCCCTGCTCACTCTCCAGCAGTAAGTGAATAAAGACTTGATCTCTACTTTCAGTTTGGTGCATTGTCCTGATTGATCATCTCAATACCTGAGTGCAGGCCATTGGGTGATGGGCTCTCACAGATGTTTATTTTTGTACTTATATGAATTCATATCATACTTAATACCACACTAAGAGATAATTAATGTGAGACCCTCAAAGACTCAGGAATCTAGCTCCTGGGGCCTCTGGAGTGAGAGTGGGTGGATCAAGCAGAACTTCAAATGCTGCAGGGCAAACTGAAGCCCTGGGATTTGCAGTCTGCTTCTTTTTGAAGTCTTGCAGTAGAAAGTGCTTTTCTGAGTGGCCCCCAAACTTGGAAATAAACGGAGGGATTACCCAGACACGTGTTCAAAGGAATATTATTCAAGCCAGCACTTGGATGAGGGTCCAAGTCAGAACTAAGAGGACAGGGCCTGCAAGAGCTGGGAGAAGGACCTAGACAGCAGATGAAGATGGCTAAGCTCTTCAGGAACAGGTGTTCAGCCATGCCCAGGACAAGAGAAACAGACCCCAGGTCACTGCAGCTGCAGACATGTCAGCAGAAGCCTGAGGTCCCATGGAAAGGAAACATCTTTCCCCTGGCAGCCAGCACTGACCAGTCCTCTTTCTCCAACACCACCACCTGCTGTGTCCTGAGAAAGCAGAAGGGGAAAATAAATGCTTTGCCTTAGAAAAAACCAGCTGAGACAGGAGGTTCAACTCTTTAATGAAGTTCATCCAAATGAGTTTCATTTAATGAGACCACTTGACACTGAAAGTGACCAAGCATCCCCTTTCTCTTAACTCTGTAGAAATGGATCTCCAAAGAAATAAATGAAGTGCTCAGATATGAAATGCTACATTCTTTCTTCTTTTTTCTTTCTTTTTAATTGAAGGATGACTGCTTTGCAATATTGATTTGATATCTGCCATACACTGACATGAATTAGCCATAGGTGTACATATGAACCTCCCTCCCACCTCCCACTGAAATGCTAATTTCTTAACACATTTGAGCTATGCATGCATTACAATCATCTACATAAAACATCTTTACATGTACAAATAGAAATAAAGGCATCCATCTACAATGATTCATAAAACACTGATGAAAACGTTCACTATGTACAGAAAAGTAAATGCAGAGTGCTTCTGATTCTACTGAAAGGCATACACATATTCTTTATACATTTCTTTATACATTACATGTATACAAAAAATAATGAAAACCTTAAAATTTACAACTAATATTAAGCATCTACTATACGCTGGCACAGTGCTAGGTGCCAAGCAAAGTCTTAGCAGGGAGAATCTTTCAGTTCAAGTCATTTCCTCAAAGGCTGCTGGGTTTGTCATCATGGCAGAAATTCATCTGTGAATTCTCTGATGCTGCTTTAAGTGATCGGATCGGGCAAAGTCTTTGGCGCATATAGTACACAGGTAAGGCCGCTCCCTGGTGTGCCTTTTCTTGTGTCTGTTGAGCTCATCCGAATGGGAAAATGCCCATGGGCATCCATTCACATTACATTTATAGGGCTTCTCTCCTGGAACCAAGAAATAAAGGGAGAGTAGTCATGATTCAAGGTAGCATGGCACAGGGAAGTTGGAAAAGAATGGAGAAGAAAAATGTTGGGCATGCTGGAGTGGGACAGAGAGAGACAGAAGACAGAACTGGAAGGTGTGTACAGGAAAGGAAGAGGAGGAGGAGGGAAGGATAGGCTAGAGGGCTGAAGGAGAAAGAGGAAGAGAAAAAGAAAAGTAGGAGGGGAAGCAGGAAGGTTAGTGGTGGGTAGAGAAGGTTGAGTGGGGGTTATCTATTGGGACTATGGGAGTCCATAAAGAGACAGTCCCAGAAGAGGTAGGGTCAGGGCCATCCTAAGAGGTCAAACAAATCCCTCCCCTTCTTCCTTCATTCCAGGCAGTCAACACCACAAAGTGCTGCAGCCAGGTTGCCTCTGGAGCAGAACTAGAGTCTGTTCTTAGGACTGCTTTTTATATCCTTTCAGATTGGCCAACCTTTTCTAGAGTCTTCTGGGTCCCAGACTTAGAGGGAGGTGGCAATGATCTCAAATGATCCCAACGTTTTGTAAAGGCAGAGGCCTTTAGTTATTTTCCTGACACCCCCATCCTTCAGTCTTTACTCACCTGTGTGCACACGCTCATGGATTCGCAGATGGGAAGATTTGGCGTATGCTTTCCCACAGTTATAGGTGCAGACGTAGGGCCTCAAAATGTCAGGCCTCTTCTGCGATGGACACCTCTGAATCTTGGGATTCCACTTCTGCATTTCTGGGCATTGTCCTTGGATCAAATGAGGGCTGGAAAAATACAGAATTCTAGGATATAGCAGTGATGCTGAGGAAAGTGGCATCATATAGACTCTGTGGGGAGTGTCTTCATCATTGGGTGTCTTCATCTGACCCAGATAGGTAGTTTGGACCCCACTGAAGGTCATCTGGCTTCCATAGAGGCTCTGGTCATGATTAAGGGGCTTCATCTGGCTACCTTCACTGGGGATTGTCAACTTGTTTGCATTAACGGCTGTTGCTTGACAATCAGTGAAGAATGTCTTCAGAGTGTCAGTGACATCCATCAACTGGGATGCTGCTGTTGGGTTTCTCTCATCAAAGGAGGTCACCTTGGAATCAAAAAGAAATTCATTTTAGGTTTCCAAGGGGCAAAGTAAGGCTTTAACATGGACAAAAACTGTCCCAGGGATGACAGAACATGCATAAATCATCATTGTGGGCCTCAAAAGATTCATCACCTGCTTCTCCAGGGACTCCTTTTGGCTGACCTCATCACGGGCAGTCAGAGGTACACAGAGCTCTGACGCTGGTACAGCTGGGCTTCTTGTTTTATATGCCTCATTGCCCTCCTGGAGAAACTCCTCAATGTCCTCAAGTGTCGGAAAGTAAGATGTCATGGAAGCCTCTTTGCTGTTGCCTGATAACTGAACTAGATCCTCAGTTGTGGGTTTCTGCAAAAAAAAGTTAGAAGTTCAGATGTTGTGGTGGTGGTAGTTTAGTCACTAAGTCATGTCCGACACTTGCAACCCCATGGACTGTAGCCCACCAGGCTCCTCTGTCCATGGGATTTTCCAGGCAAGAATACTGGAATGGGTAGCCATTTCCTTCTCCAGGGTATCTTCCTGACCCAGGGATCAAACCCAGGTCCCCTACATTGCAAGCGGATTCTTTACTGAATGAGCCACCAGTCAGATGTTGTACCCAGTTCAAATTCTAATTCTACACATCCACCATCACTGGGTGTATAGGTTTCCTAAACATCTGGTAGAAAGTTTACAATTGACTGCCAAAAGCCATGATGTCAGTGGTCTCACACCTTTTCACCCTGTGTGTCTCCTTGCAGCTCTTGTCATACTCTGATCAAATCAGTCTGCTCAGTTTTGCCATATCCCCATCTGGTCCCTTTCTCAGTCTGCCTCTCTCAGCAAACTGACTCAGTGACTATAGCCTGTATTACCAAATGTGATCTCCCATTTTCATCCCTGCCAAGAAAGCCCAGATTCTTCCACCTTGTCTTGACTCTCAGAGCAGAGAGACAGCTGTGATAATTTGCCCATGGGCTATAATCAAACTTATGATGTTATATACATTGGATAAGGTAAGTTGAGGAGATTCTGAAGTTTTCTTCTAAACAAAATCCATAGAAATGAGAGATGGCCTTAAATTTAACATATATAATCATGCTTGAACCTAAGTGAAGATTTCCCAGCCACAGTGGAGCAAAGGCCACTGTCACTTGGAGATGTAGAAATAGGATATGCTCATGAGGCCAATGTCACTGTGGAGACACTCCACCAAGAAGGACCATGAAAACCTATTGTTTCTCAGAGATGAAGGCTTCATGGAAAGTCAACTTCTAATAACATCTTAATCTGGCACTTCCTTTCCTCCCATTCTCACTATTGAAATAGTGTCATGCCAGTCTGCTCCCCTTCCTCCATTACTGAATTGGAAGCTCCTCAAGAATAAGAACTCCTTAGTGATTTCTGATAGATATAACTGTGAGGACCTTGGAGAAAATGGACTCGATGAAGGACTTCTGATTTCCACTCCCCCAGCTCTAGGTCTGCATCTAGCCTCTAAAATCTCAGAATGTGTTTGGAGTGTCAGTGACATCTGTCATCTGGGATGTTACTGCTGGTCTACTGTCCTCAAAAGAGGTCATCTTGGGTCAAAAACGATCTTGCCTAAGTTTCCATGGGGCAAACCAAGGGCTTTAACATGGGTTGATGTGAGTTCTGCACAAGAAGTATCCGAGGGATGTTAGGACAGGTATAAATCATCATTGTGAGTCAAAAGATTCTTCACCTGGTTCTGCATGGACTTCTTTTGGCTGTCCTCTTCATGGGCAGTCAGGGGTGCACAGAGTTCTGCCTCTGGTGCTGCTGAGGTTTCTGTCCCATATGTGTCATTGAGTTCCTGGAAAAATGCCTCAAGCTCTTCCATTGCCTCAAGGTAAGAGTCTCTTGAAGCCTCTTGGCTATTGCCTAATAGCTGAGCTTCAGTTGTGGAGTCCTGAAAAAAAAAAAAAAAAAAGTTCATGTACTCTACCTAGCTCAAATCTCAGTTCCACGTTCATGCTTCTCCCTTCCTATTGATCCAATTCTAGTCTAGCCCACCATCACTGCTTGCCTAAAAGCCTGCACTTGCCTCTTAATTGGCCTCTGTGAAGTGGAGGACTCTATCTTATGTAACCTTCAAGACAGTCAGAGTAATATTTCTAAAATGAAAACTCTTCTTATGCCACCCTATCTATATAAGTGGAGGTGGGAATCTAGATGAATGTAAAAATATTCCACCATCCCTACATAGATATTGTCCCATAGAGTTTTAAAAATCATAATATGATTCATGTTTAAGATTTCAGGATGCAAGTAGGCTTGTGAAATGACAACCAAATATATTGCATGGAAAAGGAAACCAAAAACCAGGTTAGTTACGCTATATCAGGAAAATTCACTGGCCAAAGCAGTTACATGAGAGAAAGAAGGTCATTATATCATGAAAGGGAACAATTAGTCAAGAGATAGACCAACTGTTCCCTGAAAGAGGAAACGACAACCCACTCCAATATTCTTGCCTGGAGAATCCCAAGGACAGAGGAGCGTGGCTACAGTCTGTAGAGTTGCAAAAAGTAGTAAGACTGAAGCAACTGAGCAAGCATGCACAGGTGTCAAGTAGGCACATGAAAAGATACTGTTTATTCAGTTCAGTTTAGTCACTCAGTCGCATCCGACTCTTTGTGATCCCATGAACCACAGCACACCAGGCCTCCTTGTCCATCACCAACTCCCGGAGTCCACACAAACTCATGTCCATTAAGTCAGTGATGCCATCCAACCATCTCATCCTCTGTCATCTCCTTCTCTTGCCCTCAATCTTTCCCAGCATCAGGGTCTTTTCAAATGAGTCAGCTCTTCGCATCAGGTGGCCAAAGTATTGGAGTTTCAGCTTCAACATCAGTCCTTCCAATGAACACCCAGGACTGATCTCCTTTAGGATGGACTGGTTGGATCTCCTTGTAGTCCAAGGGACTCTCAAGAATCTTCTCCAACACCACAGTTCAAAAGCATCAATTCTTTGGTGCTCAGCTTTCTTTATAGTCCCACTCTCACATCCATACATGACCACTGGAAAAACCATAGCCTTGACTGGATGGACCGTTGTTGGCAAAGTAATGTCTCTGCTTTTTAATATGCTGTCTAGGTTGGTCATAACTTTTCTTCCAAGGAGTAAACATCTTTTAATTTCATGGCTGCAGTCACCATCTGCAGTGATTTTGGAGCCCCCCAAAATAAAGTCAGCCACTGTTTCCACTATTTCCCCATCTATTTGCCATGAAGTGATGGGAATGGGTGCCATGATCTTAGTTTTCTGAATGTTGAGCTTTAAGCCAAATTTTTCACTCTCCTCTTTGACTTTCATCAAGAGGCTCTTTAGTTCTTCTTCACTTTCTGCCATAAGGGGGGTGTTATCTGCATATCTGAGGTTATTGCTATTTCTCCTGGCAATCTTGACTCCAGCTTGTGCTTCTTCCAGTCCAGTGTTTCTCATGATGTACTCTGTATTTTAGTTAAATAAGCAGAGTGACAATATACAGCCTTGACAACTCCTTTTCCCATTTGGAACCAGTCTGTTGTTCCGTGTCCAGTTCTAACTGTTGCTTCCTGACCTGCATACAGGTTTCTCAAGAGGCAGGTCAGGTGGTCTGGTATTCCCATCTCTTTCAGAATTTTCCACAGTTTATTGTGATCCACACAGTCAAAGGCTTTGGCATAGTCAATAAAGCAGAAATAGATGTTTTTCTGGAACTCTCTTGCTTTTTTAATGATCCAGTGGATGTCGGCAATTTGATCTCTGGTTCCTCTGCCTTTTCTAAAACCAGCTTGAACATCTGGAAGTTCACGGTTCACGTACTACTGAAGCCTGGCTTGGAGAATTTCGAGCATTACTTTGCTAGTGTGTGAGATGAGTGCAACTGTGCAGTAGTTTGAACTGTTTATTAAGGAAATGCAAATAGAAACTCCAGTGAAGTAACACCTCTACCTGATAGAATAACTATATCAAAAAGACAAGATAAAAATCTGGGGCAGAATTTGGAGAAAAGGGAATTCTCAAGCACTACTGCTGGGAATGCAAATTTTTGCAGCTATTGTGGAAAACAGAACGGAACTTCCTGAAAAATCAAATACTAGAACTACTATATGATCCAGTATTACACTGCTGGGTGTTCAAAGGAAATGAAATTCATATCTCGAAAAGAGATCTAAACTCCCAGGTTCATTGTAGCCCTAGTCACCTCAGCCAAGATATAGAAACAGCCCAAGTGTCTGTTCAGCAGATGAATGATTATGTGTTATTCAGGTATCCAGCGCTTTTTGAAAGATTACCGTTTTCCTTTTATGGAAAACCTACACTAGTACTTGTTTTCAGTAACCTACCAAAAAAAAAAAAGATTTTTGCTTTTACAAAAAGAGTTGAAAGTGAAAGTAGTGTTCATCATCTGTTTTGCAGTGAACTTGAGTAGACTGGCAGACCCTCCCTGGAGAACTACACTCAGCATCTCAGCATGAAGTGCCATAGCCTTGAACTCTCTCAGTGACCATCTGTGCTTTGTCCTCATTTGTTTTGCTAATCCTTTAGGAAGAAGTGTCCTAAGGTAACTGCCTCATTGCTTTATACCATTTCAGCTTACAAAAGGTTTCAGAGGAATGTTCCACTTTCTGAGAACAGAGGAAACCTGTGTATATGCTACAGAACATCATTCGACCATCAAAAAAGGAAATCCTGACATTTGTAACAACATGGATGAACCTAGAAGGCATTATTTTATGTGAAATGTCAGAGAAACCTACACCTTATGGTACTATTTTATATGGAAAATAAGAAAAAGCATTTGAATTCATAGAATCAGAGAGAAGAGTAGTGGTTGTTAGTGGCTGAGGGGTCAGTAAATGAGAGATATTGGTCAAAGAGCAAAAAGTCTTAAGACAATTAAGTTCTTAGGATCTAATATATAGCTTGGTGATGATAGTTAATTGAATACCAGAAACTTACCAAGAGAGTAAGTCTTAAGCATCATAACCCAAAACAGAGAGGTATCCATACCAAGTGATGATTGTGTTCACCACTTTGAGTATGGTCATCATTTCACAACATATACATACATCATATTAGCATGTTGTATATTTTAAATCTATAGGAATTTGTCAATTATACTTCAATAAAGTGAAAGCAAAAGTCAGTCATGTCCGACTCTTTGCAACCCCGTGGACTACACAGTTCATGGAATTCTCTAGGCCAGAATACTGGAGTGGCTAGCCTTTCCATTCTCCAGGGGATCTTCCCAACCCAGGAATCAAACCCAGGTCTCCCACATTGAAGGTGGAGCCACAAGAGAAGTCCTACTTCAATAAACCTGGGTATAAAAATAAATTTTTTCAAGGTAGGAAGAAATCAGTGCCCACCCCCCATAGATTATAACTCTCTCTCTTAATTGTCCAATTTCTATTAATGCCATAATACACCCAGACTCCTCCATACATGGTCACAGTCACACATTTTTCACATCCTTCCATTCTAATCAGAGGTTGAATCCACCCTGTTCTACACAGTGATCTGGGTCTCAGGGGACCATGCAAGCAGCATCCTTGCCCTCAAGGGACCTTCGGCGACAGGCAACTGAAGAGGTCTCAACGCTGTCTGCCTGCAGGAACCTGTTTGTGTGAGGGCACCCCCTGGACAGTGCAGGCACACAGTCAACAACCCCTTGAAGAAATGAACCATTTTGAATGTTTAGGTTCTTCTTCCCCAAGAGTGTACTCCTGCTAGGATTCATGACTGTCCACCTGGGAGTTGCTGACCTGCCACCCCAGCACACAGACTTTGGTGCCTGGTTGAGATGGTGCAGACTCACCATCGGGGCATCCATCGTGTGCTCAGGGACCTCAGCGTCATGGGCCAAGAGTTTCCAGGACTGGGCTGCTGGCCGGAGCACCTGGCCTTCTATAGAGCCCGGGATGGATGTACTGCAGTCCCAGACCAGCTTTCTTTGGTTGGCCACTCCCTGCTGGGCGGATCCCAGCCTCAGAAACCAATCACCTGGGAATTCTCGACCTCTCAGGGTACCTACCTGATTAGGTCACCCAGAGGTACTTCTGAATGTTTTTTACAGTCATTTGCCAGGTATTCAAACGGTGCAGGGAAAATGGTTTACACAATTCGCTCATTTAATCCATACCACAGTCATATATGGTAGAATTTATAACTGTCAGCATACGATGCAGAAAGTGAGGCTCAGAGAGGTTAAGCAATTTGCTTGAGATCACATCCAGTGTCAGTCATAGGTTCTAGATTTGAACTCAAAAGGTTTAGTGTTTGTAATCCAGACCCTTAAACACATCAGAAGTGTCAACCCAGGATCCAATCAGCCACTGAGTTCTATATATTTCATCTCTAGGTTGTAAACAGAATCGGAAGTGCTTCCAGGGTAAAATCCTCGATTTGATGAGATCACCTAGAAATCATTTCCATCTCCCCTTGCCCACCCCCAAGTGTCATGGAGACTGTTTTATCCCAGCGGCGTGATCCACGTCTGGGGTCACAAGAGTGACTCCTGACCCCCTTGCAACTCTACTCCAGGTCCAAGTCTGGTCCCCACCGCTTATGGCTCATCCATCAAGAGCAAGCTTTGGGGCTTTAACCATTCATGGACCTGCTGGAGGGGTGCCCCGCCAGCCTCGGGTCTCTAAAATTTTTCAAGCTGCTCACATCTGTTCACCTGGCCCGAGGTGGCTTGATAGGTGAGGTGAGGTGAGTGGGACGGAAGGAGCCCGATCGGGTCCTTGGACCGACTCCCAGATTCTTGGCCGCTGGCAGGCTTGTCCTCATGGGCAGCTCCAGGGCTCTTGAGCTCTGTTCACTCAGAGGCTTCTCCTCTGGAGAGATTAGTTGATAATCCAAATGGTTTTCTCACACAGACTCTTTTATCCCCAGGCAAGCACTGTTCTGTTTTTTCTCACTGTTCCACATATGTAAATGACAAAGTATTGTTGTTGTTCAGTCGTCGCTAAGTCGTGTTTCATTCTTTTTGACCCCATGGACTGCAGAACTCCAGGCTTCCTTGAAATTCACTATCTCCAAGTTTGCTCAAATTCATGTCCATTAAATGGGTGATGGAACCATCATGCTGAACCACTCACTATGTTGGAACCATCTCATCCATTGTCCCCACCTTCTCCTCCTGCCTTCATTCTTTCCCAGCATCAGGGTCTTTTCCAATGAGTTGGCTTTTCCCATCAGGTGGCCAAAGTATTGGAGCTTCAGCTTCAGCATCAGTCCTTCCAAAGAATATTCAGGGTTGATTTCCTTTAGGATTGACTGGTTTGATCTCTTTGCAGTCCAAGGGACTCTCAAGAGTTTTCTCCAACCAAAAGCATCAATTCTTCAGCACTCAGCCTTCTTTATGGTCCAACTCTCCATGACTACTGGAAAAACCATAGCTTTAACTATACAGATCTTTGTTGACAAAGTAATGTCTCTGCTTTTTAATATGCTGTCTACGTTTGTCATAACTTTTCTTCCAAGGAGCACATATCTTTTAATTTCATGGCTGCAGTCACCATCTGCAGTGATTTTGGAGCCCGAGAAAATAAAATCTGCCACTGTTTCCACTTTTTCCCCATCTATTTGCCATGAGGTGCTGGGACCAAATGCCATGATCCTAGTTTTTTGAATGTTGAATTGTAAGCCAGCTTTTTCACTCTCTTCTTTCACCCTCATCAAGAGGGTCTTTAGTTCCTCTTCACTTTCTGCCATGAGGGTGGTGTCATCTGCATATCTGAGGTTGTTAATATTTCTCTCTGCAATCTTGATTCCAGCTTGTGATTCATTCAGCCTGGCATTTCCCATGATGTACTCTGCATATACGTACATCATGGCATGGCATTACTCAACACTTATTCTGAAATTTGCCTTTTCTCACTGGACGTTATATCTTCCATCTATTCTTGTGGTTAGTCACTTAGTGCAATGTTTTTACTGTGGCTTTTTTTCACTTTGTATGAGTGGAGTAATGAGGAGATGCCACTAAAGAAAATTTGTGGGCCTCAGAAGGGACTGACTTTTCTTTCTTTCTTTTTAAAAAATTTTTAATTTGGGGGACATGGCACGTGGCATGTGGGATCTTAGTTCCCTGATCAGGGATGAACCTGTGCCCCCTACAGTAGAAGCTCAGAGTCCTAGCCACTGGACCACCAGCATATTCAGGAGGCATCTGGTGTGAGCCCATCACCAGGACAAAGGAGAGCTGGTTCCTTTCCAGGTTATCCTTAGATAAATTTGGAAATTGCTTTTGGTTAAGGACTAAGGGCCTGTCCATGTTCATGGATGTATACAAAACAGCAGGCTCAGGCCTCTCAAATGCAGTGTCACTGACTGAATTTGCATTGATTGGTAAAAGAAATATAGTAAATAGTTTGAAGAAATTTTAGTCTGAATCTTATGGTAGTTTGATTTTAAAAAAAAATGTGTCTGCCTAGTGGAAAAAGTAAAACTTTGATTAAAAGGTTAAAGTTACACTCTGGCAAAAAATTTAAAAAGTCATGTGAATAACCATATAAGCAACTAAGTATTGGCAAAAATTTAAACATCATTTCTCTAATATAATTCCTTTGCTTAAAGACTTCTTTTTAATAAAAAAAAAAAAAGAGAGAGAGAGAGAGAAAAGCTACCTATGCCATGGGTGTCTCTGCTGAATTTAAGGCATAGAATGAACATATGAGAGTCAATATCAGGTCAACAATTCATAGTCACAAACAGGATTCTAAGAAACTCTTCTAAGACTTTTAGCTGATTCAGAAAATAAACTATTGGGTTAGCCAAAAAGTTTGGATTTTTCTGTACTATCTCATGGAAATATCTGAACAAACTTTCTGACCAACTCAATAAATCCAAGAAATTAAAATTTTGTCATAGTTAACTTTATATGCCTAATCATGGCATACCCTTTGATAAATTAAATTTGGAGGCTGAATCTGGAGCTTGAAAGATGGTTATATGACTTCTTGATTTTACCACTGAGAGAAATAAACCTGCAAATATATCATTTTAATTTATGTAGGATTTGGTTTAAATAAAAAGGTTAAATTAAAACAATCACCGAAATTCCTTATGGTTGCCTCATGAGTCATATAGTTTATTATTACTTACAATAATGTTAAGGATTCTAAATGTAAGAATGGGTGTCTAATTAAGGTTGATCATAATCTGGATCACTAGCATCTTTATAAATTTTGTCCTCCTAAATCTTGGAAAATATAAAAATTATGTGAGTCTATGGAGTTATGCTAATTAAACTGAGTAAAGTCGTATTTCTTCATCAGATACTTATTACTATCAGCAGTTGTATTATTCTTTAGTGATAATTTAATTATGTCATGTAAAGTTGCTGACTGACTTTAGGATCTTGGACTAATTCAATACTGAGATAACAGTAGTCATTTTGTATCTAGAAGTCTCATAGAGATTAAAATTCAGACGGGGGAGAAAATAAATTCTTAATTGCCATACAATCTTTAAATGATTTTTTTACAGTATAAAACAATTTTATTTGCAGGAATGAATAATGATTGTTTGCCATGAGCATTTTGAACTCATGACATGTCTCATTTTCTTGTTAAATTTGCACTTCCTGGAGGAACTGGTGTATAAAATCTTAATTAAGTATAAGTTCAAATGAATTTTTAACCTATATGTATATCTTTTACCATGTATTTCTTCTTTACAGGGCTCAAAATAAGATGGAAAGTCATTCCTAGTCTTAAAGTCCTTGTTCTAAAATAGTGTATCTTTGCACTAACTTTAGCATTTCTAAGAATCACCTGGAAAAGACCACAAATTACAAATGTTAGTGAGGATGTGGAGGAAGGAGAATCCTTGTACATTGCTGGTGGGAATGTAAATTGGTGCGGCTGCTACCGAAAATTGGGTCTGGTTGCTTGCTCCTCAAAAACCAGTAAACAGGAAAGGTTGGAACTTTCCTTGTGGTTCAATGGCTAAGACTCCCAATGCAGGGGGCCTGGGTTGGATCCCTGGTCGGGAAACTTGATCCCCACTAAGAGTCTGCATGCTGTAATTAAAGATCCCACATACCACCACTGTCGGGAAACTTGATCCCCACTAAGAGTCTGCATGCTGTAATTAAAGATCCCACATACCACCACTGAAAGATTCCACGTAGCACAAGGATGGTTGAAGATCCTTGGGTGGTGCAACCAAAGCCTAGTGCAGCTAAATAAATTTTTTAAAGAGAGAGAGAGGCAAGGTTGGTGAAAAGAAGTTTGCTTTATTCTGGGTGCTGGCAACCCATAGGGATGTAAGAGCTTTTAGGTGAAGGGAGGAGTCTACATGGAGAAACAGCATAGTCAGCTCTGACAGTCATCTTGAAATTGATCAAGGGGTAGTCTTCTTGGAATTGTGGCAGTTTACACCATGGCTACAGTCTGGTCATCATGTGGTTAACTTCTTCCACCTGGTAGGGCTTTAAGTATCTATAAAACAGCTCACAGGATATGGCTCAGAATATTATCAATAGCCCATGAAAAGGAACTAAATGTCTTTGACTTTTCTTAATGACTGAACCCATTATTTACTCTTATTGGACTGTTTTCCTCTTTGCGACCCCGTGGACTGTAGCCCACCAGGCTCCTCTATCTATGGGATTCTCCAGGCCAGAATATTGTGGAGTGAGGTGGGGGGGTTGCCATTTCTTTCTCCACAGGATCATCCTAAGGCAATGCTCCCTACAAAGTGTTTTAGAAAAAAATGACTAGGCTTTTAATTCTTCCAGAGTGGTCCAACAGTGCAGTTAAAAACTGCTTTTGTTTGTTATTTCCACAATATGAAAAACTGTCAAGACAAAGAGAAAAACTTCAGGGCTGCCATTAGATTGTCTCTACCAAGGAGTAATAAGTCATGCTCATATCTTGTACCCCAAGGGACACTTCACCTTTGGTGGTATTCTTGCCCAAAGGGCATAATAAGTCCAATCTAGTCAAGAGAAAACTTCAGAAAATCCTTAATTGAGGAACACTCTATAAAATACCTGACCAGTACACTTCAAAAGTTGGAAAAAATGGGGATGAGGAAAAATAAGGAAATAGAGAAAACTATAGATTGGAGAACATCAAAGAAACATGTCAATTGATGTAATATGGAATCCTGGCCGGGATTTAAAAAGACAAACCAAAACAAAATCGTTCAGTAGTGGGGAAACTGTCAAAATTCAAATATAGTCTTCTTAGTCAATCTAGCTAGAGGTCTGTCCGTTTTGTTAAGCTTTTAGGAGAACCAGCTTTCGGTTTCATTGATTTCCTCTATTCTGTTTTCTATTTCATTTATCTCTGCTTTGTGCATTGTGTGTCCTCAGTCACTTCAGTCGTATCTGACTATTTGCAACCCCATGGACTGTAGCCCACCAGGTTCCTCTGTCCATGAGATTTTCCCAGCAAGAATACTGGAGTGGGTTGCCATGCCCTCCTCTGGGGATCTTTTAGACCCGTGGATTGAACCCACATCTCCTGTGTCTCCTGCATTGCAGGCAGATTCTATACTGCTGAGCTACTGGGGAGGCCCTTATCTCTGCTCTAACCTTTATTATTTCTTCTTCCCACTAGTTTTGGGTTTAGTTTGCTCTTCTTTTCTAATTCCTTAAGGTGTACATTTAGGTTATTGGTTTGATATGTTTCTTCCTTTTTAAGGTTAGCATTCACGGCATTAAATTTCCCCCTTAGCACTGTTTTCACTACATCTCACAAGTTTTCGTTGTATATTTTCATTATTATGCAAACGAAAACAGAGTTTTTCACTTGCATTCATCTCTAAGTATTTTCTTATTTCTGTTTTGATTTCTTATTTGACCTGTTGTTCGGTTAAAATGGTTCAAAGTGTGTTGTTTAATTCCCACAATTTTGTGAATTTTCTAGTTTCCCTTTAGTTATTGATTTTAACTTCATTCTGCTGTAATCAGAGAAAATACTTGGTGTCCTTAGCATCTTTAAAAAATCTATTTGAGAATTAATTTGTGGTCTAACATATGGTCTATATTAGAGAATGTCCTACGTGCAGGTGAGAATGTTTATTCTGTTGTTGGGTAGAACACTCTCCTGGTTAAAACTAATTGGTTTTCTGTGTTGTTCAAATTCTCTTACTTATCTTCTGTCTGATTCTATCCATTATGGGCAGTGTGGTACTTAAATCTTCAACTATTGTTATAGGACTGTTTCTTCCTTCTTTTCCTTCAGTTTTTGCTTCGTATACTTTGGAGGTTTGTTATTATGTCTGTAAATTGTTGTGTTACCTTCTTGCTGTATTGAACCTTTTATGTAAATATAATTTTTGTACAGGAAGGAAGTAAAGAAATGGAAGCATTGATCCAATCTATTACAAAAGCCAAATAAGGAAGTGGACAAAAACTTATGTAACAGAAAAAAGGCATTTTTATCTGTGGATATTAGCTCCTGTGCTAAGCTTAAGCTAATCTCTCAACCCAGTTGGACAATGGAAGCAGCAGATGTATTAAAATAAGAATAAATATTCTCCAATAATAAAATACTCACCTGGAGGTTTCTCGGCTTAAAAACTCTGTGCCTTGACTGAGATACTCACCAGCACTTGGTTATGGGGGAAGAGAACCTGTTACAGTAGAGGAAGATTTTCTTAAAGTCTCTAGATTGTGAATTTAGCAAGATCTTCAACTCTTTGAGTGCATGAGATCTTTTTTTTCCTTATGGAAGAAAGTATGAGTTGGTTGAGAGACAGAGAGTGGAGATTTTAGGAAAATTCTGGAACCCCAAAATTACTTTTGGAAAAAAGAAGTTTTATTTTGAAATAATTTCACACTTGCAGAGAAGTTGCAGGAATAGTACACAGGACTCCTATATGTCCAATCAGATTCCCCAAGCTTTAGTATTTTGCCATATCTACCTTGTTGTCCTTATTGTAATTCTCTCTCTCTCTCTGTATATATGTAGACATATTTGTTTTTTCCCGAACCATTTAAAAGTTAGGTTGAACACAATGCTCCATTAATACATCAGTACTACCCTTTAAAACTTTAGTGTCGATTTGCTCAAAGCAAGGGCACTCTCCACAGTAAAACCAACCAACAAATCAGAAAATTAACATTGGAGCAATTTGACTATGTAATTTATATGCCCCACTCACATCACATCACTATGATTCTGATATTTTCTATAGGTCCAAGATCCAATCCAGAATCATGCATTTAGTTGTTATGTTTCTTTATTCTCCTTCAATGTATAACAGCTCTTTGGTCTTTCCTTGCTTTTTATCATCTTGACATTTTTTAAAGAGTGCAGATGCACGCTCTAGAGCCCGTGCTTTGCAACAAGAGAAGCCACCGCAATGAGAAGCCCAAGTACAGCAATGGAGAGCAGAGACCCTGCTCACCCCAACTAGAGAAAGCCCGTGCACAGCAATGAAGACCCAGCACAGCCAAAATAAATAATTTAAAAAAGAAAGAAAATTGAAATAATGGAAAAAGACAAAACAATTACAAAGGAAAGGGTAGGAAGAAATTTTACCAAAGATTTTGAGTGGAAAAGTTTACATTTCTGCAGGCAGAGAGGTCTGGAAAAAATAAGTACCCATACTGACCTCAGTCAGAAGTAATTCTTTGGGGCCACCTCTTTAGTGGGCTCAGAATCAAGACGCACCCCCCAAATCTGTCCTTCTTTTATGGGAGCCGAGGAATTAGAAGGTCATTTCCACACGGGGCAGAACTCCTAGGTCACTCGGGTCTTCCTGTTTTCCATACACTAGGTGGCACCCAAATCAAGGGCTTGTCCCCATGTTCAGTTCGGCTAAGTTTTGGCTTATTCCTCTCTCTTCAAAAATATCTAATGTTATGGGGATTACTAATCAAAGTGTGACTTCTTCCAACTCTCTCCCTGCAAATGTTACCTTAGGGCCATTAGGCATTTTTAATTAAATCCTTTCTTTCCTGTCAACCTGATGTAGACCAGAGGGAAAGGGTTTCTGGATGATACCCCATTCCCCCAGGAAAGGAGGGGAGGGAAGCAGGTGGACTTATAAGACTCCCAGGCACTTCCAGTCCTCTGTATGGTAGGAAAAAGGTTTAGGACAATGCATGCTTTGCCACAAGTGTAAGATTTTAGCACCAAAGCATGCAGAAGCTTGGGGGAGGGCACACAAAGCAGATAAAGGGAAAACAAGGTGTCTGGGTAGGGCCCTGCAGTGACCACTTCTTGTACATAAATCTGTTCTCCAAGTACCTGCTAGGAGCTGAATTGTGTTCCCTTTAAATCCTCGTATTAATGTACTCAGTTCAGTTCAGTTCAGTCGCTCAGTCATGTCCGACTCTTTGCGACTCCATGAATCGCAGCACACCAGGCCTCCCTGTCCATCACCAACTCCCAGAGTTTACCCAAACTCATGTCCATTGAGTCGGTGATGCCATCCAGCCATCTCATCCTCTGTTGCCCCCTTCTCCTCCTGCCCCCAATCCTTCCCAGCATTAGGGTCTTTTCAAATGAGTCAGCTCTTCTCATCAGGTGGCCAAAGTATTGGAGTTTCGGCTTCAACATCAGTCCTTCCAATGAACACCTAAGGCTGATCTCCTTTTGGATGGACTGGTTGGATCTCCTTACAGTCCAAGGGACTCTCAAGAGTCTTCTCCAACACCACAGTTCAAAAGCATCAATTCTTCGGCACTCAGCTTTCTTCACAGTCCAACTCACATCCATACATGACTACTGGAAAAACGATAGTCTTGACTAGAAACTTTGTTGGCAAAGCAAAGTCTCATGTACTAACCCCCAGTTATTTCAGAATGTGACTGTATTTGGAGATAAGATCTGTACAGAAGTAAGTTAAAATTGAGGTGGTTAGGGTGTGTCCTAATCTTAGTATTAGTCACTAATATGACTGGTATCTTAATTTTTTACTTATTTATTTCGTTGGCTGTGTTGCAGCATGTGAGATCTTTCTAGTTGCTGCAATATGGGATCTAGTTCCCAGAGCCAGGGATCAAACCCTGGCTTGGATCAAACTCCATGCATTGGGAGCATGGAGTCATAGCCACTGGACCACCAGGAAAGTCCCTGGTATCTTTATAAGAAGAGGAAATTTAGACACAGACATGCACAGAGGAAAGATGCAGGGAGAAGACAGCCATCTATCGGCCAAGGAGAGAGGTCTCAGAAGAAACTAACCCTGCCAACTCCCTGATCTTGGACTTCTAGCCCCCAAAACTGTGAGAAAATAAATTTCTATCTTGTAAGTCATTCAGTCTGTAATATTTTGTTATAGCATCTCAAGCAAACTAGTACAGAATCTATTGCATCTGGAAGCAGATCTCCTTTATGTAATTATATCACTTTTAAAGCAAAGTTTTTTTCAAACAAGAGACTTTCTGTACCTGGATACCTCTATGGAGGTCACAAAAGTTAGTCAAAATATGTTTTTTAATTAAAGATGTCCACTCTGTTAATGAAGCAATACTGCCTTCATTTCCAGTTGCCCCCAATCCAGTCATAATATTGCTAAATATTTCACAGTCACAACCTTGGGTTCTACCTTTTTCTCCGTTCCAGTATACTAAGGAAACATTCCAAAGACTATCCATTTTCTCTAAATGCTTTGAAAGGGTTTAAATAATATTATGTTTCCTGGTTGTTTAGTCTCATCTGACACAGTGATGACCTATTGCTGTTCTGTCCTTCAGTAAATGCCTGCAAACAGAGCAACTATCTTTCCTGTGTAGCCTAAGAGAGCCACAATGCTTTTGTGAAAAATATTACAAAATTTTATGGAACTCTGGCTCCACTACCTAGAACATAATATCTCTTCAAGGGAACAGCATCTTTCCAACAACTGAGAAAAAAACATTTTAAAGGACTCCAGACATATTGCAGTTTCACAGATGTACTCTTTATTGGACATGATTGGAAATTTTCTCTTTTCTTTTCACGCATAAGAATAAGATAGACCTATGGCTAATGGGATTCCATATTCAAAATGTGTTGGGTTTCTTTGTGCATTTAAATGAACATGATTCATATGTATGAGTTACCATAACAGCATAAGGCACTTAACAAGCTTGGGGCAGCAGTGCTGCCAGAGACATGGTGAGCAGGGGAATCAAATCCAGATCAGAATAAGTATCTATTCCCATGGGGGTTAAATCACTACTCTGATTTGTAGCGGCTGACTGTCTAGGCACTACAGGTGCCTGACTACCTCCAGGTGCCTGACTGTCCCCAAGTACAGGGGGCTAAGGGTTTGTGACTTGCTGATAAATCGGGCCTCAGTAATGGCAATAAGGGCTTCCCTGGTGGCTCAGACAGAAAAGAATCTGCCTGCAATGTGGAAGACCTGGATTTGATCCCTGGGTTGGGAAGAACCACTGGAGAAGGGAATGGCTACCCACTCCAATATTCTTGCCTGGAGAATTCCATGGACAGAGGAGTCTTGTGGGCTATACTCCATGGGGTCAAAAAGAGTCAGACAACTGGGTGACTAACTCTTCACTTCAATGGCAATAAACAGGTCAATCTTGGGAAGGGGAAGTCCATGTGATTCAGCTGGGCTCAATTTAATTTATGAATCCACTGGGCAAGTACTGGAATGACTGGGGAGGGAGGCTGACTGACATCCATGGAATAGGTCATCTTGTTCACCAGGTTATGGAACGTCTCCTTCATTCTGAAGATTCTCAAGGTCAATAAAGACTCTCATAGTCTAGACCCATTTTAAAAGGGTCTTAAATCCACCTACATATCTCTTCTCCAATCTTCCTTTTCATCGATTTTCTTATCTTGTCCCTTCCAAGTCCCTGACCGTAAAGTTAACAGTTTACCACTTTTTTGTGTGTCCCTGGGGGGCCTTACCTCGGGACATCTTCCCTAACAAGGAAAGTGGACAACAAGCTGTGCTCCTTGAGTTCTGCCCACTAGAAGGATTTCCCTTCTCTGTAGTCTGTCAGGGACACTCTGAATGTAATACATGACACAGTAGTACACTGCTGGCCACTACCAGTGTCCTGTGCTGAGTACTCTGTAAAAAGTTGGAATGTTTTCTCTCTTGGCTCACTGATCATAGGAAACTGTGAGGTCACTGGCATTGGCTGAGGGATGGATGGCATATGATGAGAGTGGACATATTAGGAATGTAAACAGTTAGCTTGTGCAACTTTCATGCATATTCAGACTTGAGCCTGGTCTTATAGGACCACTTCCATTTGATGGATGAAGTGCCCTCTGTTTTATGGTTTGAGATTACTTGGGGATGTATAATCACCAAGTATTTCATGGTTAAGTGTTGTTGTACTCTGCTGGAGTTCAGGAGCCAGCCAGGTGCTAGTTCCCCAAAGAGCCATTTGCTAAATTCGACATGCTTTCTAAATAATACTCTATTTATTAGGATAAAGTTAGCTGGCAACTTCAAATGATTGTACTTGTAGACTTATTGTACGTTTGTTTCTATCACACCAGAGTATATCAAACTAAAGGCCATCAGCCCCATTCTTTACTTTGCTCTAACTAGTCAAATAGGAGATTTTTTCATGCCTCCATTTTTTCCCCATCTGCCTCCCATCCCGATTTAAAAAATTTTAAAAGAAGAAGAAGAAAAGGAAGGATGGAGTGTTAGAGAGTCCTTTAGGAAAATTTTCTATATTGGGTCCTGAATCCCATAAAACTGCCATATAACTATTTATCCTTCTCATGGGAAGCATATGGGATTAACAGACTGTGACAGTGGTCTTTTATTTTTCCATAATATTGTAACTTCTATCTGTTAAAAGGCTTTTAAGACCAAAGAAAGCAACTTAAAGAAAGGAATTTATGTTATAAAACTTTTATTTGATCTAACATTTGATCTTGCTCTTTTGAGTTCAATGGCTTCATCTGGGGAGACATAGGAGTGACAGAATTCATACCTTTTTATTACAGAAAATTTCAAACACACATAAAGTAGAGAGAATAGTCTAATAAGCCTCTAAGCACCTATCTTCCAGCTTCAACAGTAATCAACATTCTATTCTTGTTATTTATACTCTATCCTTCCTACCACTACTTTTTTTCTTTTGCTGGAGTATTCTAAAACAATCTAAGACAGCATGTAGTCCCACTTTGTAAATTCTTCAGTAATATAGACTAATTTTATAAACATAATATAACCACAATTTCATTATCATTCCCCCAAAATCAGCAATTAACTCCTTAATATCATCTAATAATCAGTCCATGTTCAGTTTTTCCCAATGGTCTCAAAATGCCTTTTTATAGTTGGTTTATTTAAATCAGGATCTAAACAAGATGTACATATTGCATTTGGTTGGTAGGTCTCTTAAGTCTCTCTCTCTCATTTTCTAAGTTAAATACAGCCTTTCTATTGAAGAAATTTGTTTTTTCTAGTTTCCAAAATAGGCATCAGGTTTCTAAATAGAAGGAAAAAGCCTTAGCCAAAGAGTCACATATTATTCAGACTAGTCTAAGAAAACTAATAAATCGAGTAAATGAACTTAAAAGATTAAGAGTGCACATCAGAATAGAATTGCAGGCCTTCCCTGGTGACCCAGTGGTGAGGAGTCTGCCTGCCAATGCAGGAGACGCGGATGGGATCCCTAGTCCAGGAGGATGCCACACGCCACAGAGCAACTGGGCCCCTGTGCTGCATCTATGGAGCCTGTGCGCTGGAACCCAGGAACAGTAACTACCGAGCCCACGCACTGCAATTGCTGAGGTCGGTGCCCTGGAGCCCCTGCTCTGCAAGAGGAGGGGCCACCACAAGTCTGCGCATAGCAACTGAAGGGTGGCACCCCACCCTCCTCGTCCAAACTAGAGAAAAGCCTGCGCAGCAGCAAAGACCCAGCACAGCCAGAAATAGAAAGAACAGGATTGTATCTTTTGGTCAGAAACATATGAATCAAAGGCAAAAATCTGCCAAGCTTAAGGCCAATTAATATATATACATATACACACAACACTGTATTTTCCCCATTTTGCATTTATCTTGATATTGCATAAAGTGCATTGCCAAGCTAAAATACAAGCTTCCTGGGACTTCCCTGGAGGTCCAGTGGTTAAGATTCTGCACTTCCAATGCAGAGGGCACAGGTTTGATCTGTGGTCAAGGAACTAAGATCCCACAGGCTGTGCAGACAAATAAATAAATAATAAAATAAATACAAGCTTCCTAATTTAAAAAAAAAAGGCATATGAATTTCCTTTTGTTTTAAAGTCTTCCTTGTATCTATTAATGGTATTTTGTTTTTGCCTTCACTTCGTATAGGACATTGCTGCAATAATCATATGTATGACTCTAAGGCAAAAGTTTGGGCACAAAGCCTGACAACCTTCAGCATGATGGCCATAGTAAGGAATTATTGCTTTTTTCTTTGTGGTTAAGTTTGTTTTTTAATTGTGTATATATTTTATTATATCAAAAGTATAAAACAAGGTACATTCAGGGAGATACATCCATACCCTTTTCCTTATAGGTAATCATTTTTATTTATTGGTTTTTGGTTTATGCACTTTAAAATTTTGTATATATGTATGTGTGTGTGTGTATATATATATATACACTTTTTCCATTCTTATACAAAAAGTATAATACTATACATACTCTTCTGCATGTTGGTTTTTTGCACTTTTATCTTGGAGGTCACTCTTTAGCAATACATAGAAATATTCTTCTTTTTACAATTGATGAATACCCCATTGCATGTATGTACCACTGTTTATTCACCTGTCCTCTATAGATAGACATGTGAGCTGTTGATACTCTTACATTATTACAAAGTGTGCTGCAATAAATAGCCTTGAGGATTCATCATTTCAAGTTTTAGCCATTTTATCTTACCTAGAAGGGAGGTTTCTTGGGCATAGAATAAATGCATACATAATTTTGCAAGCTAATGTCAAATCTCCCTCCACAGTTGTACCGTTTCTCATCTCCATCAGCAATACATGAAAGTATCTGTTTCTGCACAGTCTCATCAGCTTAGTGTGTTATCAAGTTCGAGATTTTTGCAAATCTGATAGATAAGTAGTGTTATTTTATTTTAGTATTAATATACATTTATCTTACTATACAAGTAGCAAATCAAAGATAAGCATCTTTTCATATATTTAAGAGCTATTTGCATTTACTTTTCTTTAACTTTCTCATTTATTACTGGGTAGTTAGACTAAGATTTAATTTCTTTTCAATATTTAGAAAAATTTTACATATTAGGGATATTGGCCTTTTGTGATATTAGTTACTATTTTGTCTTGGCTTTTATTTAACTTTGACATTGTGCATGGTATTTCAGGCATGCAATTTTTTAATTTTTGAAAATTTCAGGTAGATAAATTTACCCATCTTTCTGTTACTGAATCCCGATATGGAATCACAGGAAAGTCCTCCTCATTTCTAAGTTGTAAAAAAATTGACCTATGTTTTCCTCTAGTATTTGTGTGACTTTCTAGTTTTACATTTAGATATCTGACTCATTTGGAATTTATCCAAGTGCAAGTCATGAAGAATGGATCCAATTTTATCTTTATCCACTTGGCCATCAGTTGTTTCAACACCATTTTTTAATCAAACATTAAATGTCTATATACCTTTGGAATCTAGATTTTATATCCTGTTCAATTAACTAACTATATATCTATTTATGCACCAATACCATGTTTTAATAAAAGAGTTTTTTTAAAAAAACTAAAGAAAGAAAGAAAAGAAAGTGAAGTCGCTTAGTTGCATCCAACTCTTTGCGACCCCATGGACTATAGCCTACCAGGCTCCTCAGTCCATGGAATTTTCCAGGCAAGAATACTGGAGTGGGTTGCCATTTTCTTCTCCAGGGGGTCTTCCCTACCCAGGGATCGAACCTGAGTCTCCCACACTGCAGGCAGAAGCTTAACCATCTGAGCCACCAGGTTGGTATTATCTTTAGATTTTTATATCCTGTTCAATTAACTATACCTATTTATGCACGAACACCATTTTTAATAAGAGTTTTTTAAAACTAAAGTTGATTTACAATGTTGTATTAGTTTCTCATGTACAACAAAGTAATTCATATGTATACATAAATATATATAATATATGAATAAATAAATTATTCCCAATTATGGTTTATTACAGTAAATTGAATATAGTTCCCTATATTATACAGTGGGACCTTTTTGTTTACCTGTTTTATACATTGTAGTTTGTATTTGCTTTTCCCAAATTCTTAATTTATCCCCCCCCCAATCCCCTTTCTCTTTTGGTCACCCTAAGTTTGTTTTCTCTACCTGTGAGTCTGTATCTTCCTTTTTTTTGGCTGTGCTGGGTCTTTGTTGCTGCGTGTGGGCTTTCTCTAGTTTCGGAGATTGGGCGCTACTCTCTAGCTGTGGAGCATGCGATTCTCCTTGCAGTAGCTTCTCATTGCAGAGCACGACTGGCTCCAGGCACATCTAGCTCTATTCATGTTGCTGCAGATGGCACTGTCTCATTCAATAAGAGAGTTTTAATAAATGTTTCAATGTGAATTAGGGCTAGTCTCCCATTTCTCTTCTTTTTTTTGGAGATTTCTGGTTAGTCTTGTATTTATTTTCCAAAATAATATATAATCAACTTGTCTGGCTCCAGAAAAAGAATAATAACTTGAAGATAATTCTCTAGTAGCTCAGCTGGTAAAGAATCCGCCTGCAATGCAGGAGACCCTGGTTCGATTCCTGGGTCGGGAAGTTCCCCTGGAGAAGGGATAGGCTACCCACTCTAATATTCTTGGGCTTCCCTGGTGGCTGAGACAGGAAAGAGTCTTCCTGCAATGCAGGAGACCTGGGTTCAATTCATGGGTTGGGAAGATCCCCTGGAGCAGGGCATGGCAACCCACTCCAGTATTCTTGCCTGGAGAATCCCCATGGACAGAGGAGCCTGCGGGTTATAGCCCATGGGGTCTCAAAGAGTCGGACACCACTAAGCACAGCACAGAAGATAATTTTATTGGGATCACAAATTGTAACTTGTAGAGTATTGAGATCGTTCTGATGTTGAGTCTTCTGATCAATAATATGGTATGTTTTCTCATTTTTTCAAATCTACTTTTTGTCCTGTAGGAATATTTTATAGTTTTCCTCATGTAGGTTTTACACAATTCTCATTAAATTTGTGCCTGCATTTTATTTCATTTTGCTTTTGCTGTTGTAAATGGAATCAGGACTCTCTTCTTCCTTTATTTCTTATAAGTGATTGCTGTTTCTTCCAAGTGGTTACAAAGCTCTTTATTCTATATGCTAATTTTACAACATGCTACTTGACAAAATACATTTATTCTTCATAGGAGGTTTTCCATTTATTATAAGTTTCCTAGAACTATATAATTTGCACATGAACATAAACTTACCTCTTCTTTTTCCATTCTTATGTTTCTAGTTGTTTCCTCTTCTGTTAAAATAGTGGACATCCTTGTCTTCTTTATGATTTTTGCGATGAGTTCCAACACTCTTTGTCTGATACCAGCTGTGTGCCCTACAATTCAATTCAGTTCTGACACCAGCTACCCACAGTTAGTGAAGATTCCACAGGTTAAGGCTCTCAGTCCCACAAGTCTGCCCCCACATCAGGACCTGGGTGTCCCCAGCCCACCCACACTTCTGCCTGGCTGGATACAAATTTGGGACTTCCCACAACATCCTCAAGTGGAAAATTCACTAGGCCCACTCACAGAACTCAGGAAAGTGCTATATTTACAATTACCATTTTATTACAAAGGATATTAATGAACAGCCAGAGGAAGAGATACTACCCTCCTAGCCTATTAAGATGTTCCCCAGCTGGGTAAGCTCCCTTAGCATCCTGGCCCTGAATTTTTAAATCATTAGTTTGGTGATTGAACTCAACCTCCAGTTCCGCCACTTCTTGAAGTTGAGTGTGGGGCTGAAAGTTCCAATGCTCTAATCAGGTGGTTTGGTTCTTCTGGCCCCAGCCTTCATCCTGAAGCTACCAAACCCCTCTCTGCTGTGAATCATCACCATGAAACCCCTCATTAGCATAAACTCAAGTATCGAGTTTATAAAGTATTAAATATATAAATTCAAGTATTGAGTTTATAAATTCAAGTACCAAGGGGCTTGTTATGAGTAACAAGACACCCCTATCACCCAGGAAATTCCAAGGATTTTTTAAGTTTTGTGCCAGAAATCTGGGAGAAAAAAAATTTTTTTAATCTTATTATCACCAGTAGGAAAGCCTCTAGGGTTTGCCCACTAATTAATTTGGGGCCAAGATATTGTAAAGGAAGTATCCCTCAATTTCTTTTTATTGAGTCTTTAACATGAATGGGTTTGAATTTTGTTGAAGGCCTTTTCAATATCTATGGAGATTATCATTTCCTCCTTAGGTGTATAAATTTGATACATTAGGTTAACAGATGTCCTAGTATTGAATGATCTTTATATTCCTGAAATAAACTCCACTTAGTTATACGTATTTATTTAATGTGTTATTAATATATGCTTACTAATATTTTACCTTTTTTATTCATTTACTATCAATGTTATACGTGTTCCACAAAAAGAAATTGGAAGTGTTTCTTCCTCTTCTATGCTCTAGAATTCTTTAAGTGGCATTCAGTTATCTTATTTATTTACCTTATTTATTTCATCAAGATTTTCATAATTATTTGCAAAAAATTGTACAAACTAATAGGCTCTGTTTTGATGGCCCTGTCTGGCTTGTCATTAGTGTGTATGTTTTATACTTTATTTTAAAAATTAAGTTATTCAATAGTTTGTGTACATTGTGAGTGTTTTCAGATAAGCCTTTTGGTTTCTGTATTACTTTTACTCTGTTTGTCACTTCGCTAATTTTTCAGTCTTATTAATCCTTTGCTTGTGCTTTACTCCGGTTTTCTTTGATCTTTTTCTGTCTTTGTGACATCAATGTTTCATTTACTCACTTTCGTATTCACTGATAGAGATATCCAACATAATGAATTTTCCTCTGATAACTCTTTCTTTGCCAAAGACCATGTATTCAGATGTAATATGAATTACAGTAGTATTTTCAAGAGTTCTAAATTTTTTATTTTTCCTTCATCAAAGGAATCATTTAAAAGTATGTGTATTAAAATTTTTTTCCAAATGGCAGAGACTTTATTATTATCATCGATATCTAGCATTGTAGTCATAGAATACAGCCTGTTATTTGCATTTAAATTTCTTACATTATTTTCTTTCATTATTTTTTTGATTGAGGTATAGTTGATTTACAATATGTTAGTTTCAGGTATACAGCATAGTGATTCATGGCATTTTTACATATTTTACTCCACTAAAAGAGCTGACTCATTGGAAAAGAACCTGATGCTGGGAAAGATTGAGGGCAGGAGTAGGGGGGCGACAGAGGATGAAATGGTTGTATGACATCATCAACTCAATGGGCATGAGTTTGAGCAAACTTCAGGAGGTAGTGAACGACAGGGAAGCCTGGCGTGCTGCATCAGTCCATGGGGTCGAAAAGAGTCAGACATGACTGAGCGACTGAACAACAGGAACAAAAAGTTATTACAAGATAATGGCTGTTATTTCCTGATACCTTGTCACTTATCTATTTTATACAGAATAGTTTGTATCTTTTAATCTCATACCCTATCTGGCTGCTCCCTTTTTCCCTCTCCTTAATGGTAACCACTAGTTTGTTTTTTATATCCATGAATCTTTTTCTGTTGCTATATACATTCATTTTATTTTTTAAATTCCACTTATCTCACAGTATTTATCTTTCTCTGTCTGACATTTCATTAAGCACAATATTCTTTAGGGCAATCCATGATGCTGCGAATGGCAGAATTTCATTCTTTTTTGTGGCTGAGTAATATTCCATTGTACATATATATCACATCTTCTTTATCAATTTGCTATTGATGGGCACTTGGGTTGCTTCCATTTCCTGGCTATTGTAAATAGTGCTGCAGTAAACACTGGGGTGCACGTGTATTTTTGAATTAGCATTTTTGTTTTTTCCAGATATATACCCAATAATGGAATTGCTGGATCATATGGTAGCTCTATTTTTAGTTTTTTGAGGAAGTTCCATACTGTTCTATAGTGGCTGCACCAATTTACATTCCCACCAATTGTGCACAAGTGTTCTTTTTTTCTCCATATCCTCTCTGATATTTGTTATTTGTAGACTTTTTAATGACAGCCATGAGGTGATATTTCACTGTTGCTTTGATTTGCATTTTTCTAATAATTATCAATGTTTATTGCCAAGTTTTCTTTACGTCCTAAGATATCCATTTTCAGGAACATTCCATGTGTACTTCAAAAGGAGGTATATTCATTAATATAGGTATTCAGAATTTGATATACATTTGTAAGAGTTACCATACTGATCATGCTGTTTAGGTCAGTGATACTCAAAGTAGCCAGTCTACTATGTCACTAAGCACACAATAGTTGAGCTGATTTTTTTTTTTGGTGGCAAGACTTTGCAAATGAAGGAAGTAGTGCATTGATTTATATTCTGGAGCAAGCTTCTTATCTCACTGCATCTGGTAACCACAGTTCATGAATTGGCAGCAGTCTGTAACCACATTTTCAGTAGCACTGGATAAGGTTTCCTAAACCCTTATTCATATTTCACCTACTTGCTTTGTCTTGGAATGAACTTAATGTATCAATCTTTTCTCTTGTTAATGTGTTTCTGTTTCGTCTGCATCTGCTGTAGTTTTTATTTGGTGGAAGCTGATTCAATGTTATTGACTACATATCTCCATTTTCAAATTAGCCATTAACATTCCTTAAAGTCCTCCTTTTTCTTTTTAAGTCTTTTGGTCAGAATTCTATCTTGACAGATACCAACATCATGACCCTTGCTGTTTTTGTGTTTTACATCTTGTCTGGTATAAATTTATCCATTCTCTTATTTTTAAGCATTCTAATCTCTTTGTTTTAGGTGTGTTTTTAGATAACGTATTATTGGACTTTGCTTCATTTGACAATTCAAAAATCCTTTCATGTAATATGTGAGTATGCCTCATTTATAGTATTGGTAAAAATAAGTTTTTAATTGTAAACTATTTTACATGTAGTCATCTCTCTCTTTGTTTTAAAAAATATTTCTCTTGATTTGGAGAGCAGACAAGATGGCAGAGTAGGACCTTGAGCTCACCTCCTCCCACAAGAACATCGAAATCAAAACTAACTGCAGAACAACCACTGATAATAAAGACTTGAACCTACCAGAAAAAGACATCCCACATCCAGAGCCATGAAGAAGCAGCTCAACAAGATGGTAGGAAGGATGCACTCATCATATAATCAAATCCCATACTCCTTGAGTGGGCGAATCACAAACTGGAGAATAACTATATCAGAGAAATTCTCTCACAGAAGTGAGAGCTGTGAACCCCATATCAGGCTCTCCAGACTGGGGGTCTGGTATGGGGAGGAGGACCCTCCAGAGCATTTGACTTTGAAAGCCAGTGGGGCTTGATTGCAGGAGTGCCACAGGACTGGGGGAAGCAGAGACTCCCCTCTTGCAGGGTGCATGCAAGTTCTCGTGCACACCAGGAGCCAGGGGGAAAGCAGTGACTTCATTGGAGCCTCAGCCAGACCTCCATGCTGGTCCTGGGGAGTCTTCCGGGGAGGGAGAAGATGGCTGTTGTTTTCTCTGGAGCCATAAAAGCTGGTGACAGAAATACCAGGAAGTCTTCATCTACTTGAACTCTTGTTGGAGGCAGATATCTTGCTTGGGTTGTTGTTATTCAATCTCTCAGCCATGTCTGACTCTTTGTGACCCCATAGATTGAAGCACACCAGGCTTCCCTGTCCTTCACCAACCCTCAGAGCTTGCTCAAACTCATGTCCATTGAGTCAGTGATGCCATCCAACCATCTCAGCCTCTGTTGTCCCCTTCTCCTCCTGCCTTCAATCTTTCCCAGCATCAGGGTCTTTTCAAATGAGTCAGTTCTTCACATCAGGTGGCCAAAGTATTGGACCCTCAGCTTCAGCATCAGTCCTACCAATGAATATTCAGGACTAATTTCCTTTAGGATTGACTGGTTTGATCTCCTTGCTGTCCAAGTGACTCTCAAGAGTCTTATGCAGCACCACAGTTCAAAAGCATCCATTCTTTGGCACTCGGCCTTCTTTATGATCCAACTCTCACATCAATACATGACTATTGGAAAAACCATTGCCTTGACTATGAGGAGCTTTGTTGGAAAAGTGATGTCTCTGATTTTTAATACACTGTCAGGTTTGTCATAGCTTTTTTTTCCAAGGAGCAAGCATCTTTTAATTTCATGGCTACAGTCACCATCTGCAGTGATTTTGGAGCACAAGAAAATAAAATCTCTCACTGGTTCCATTTATCCTCCATCTATTTGCCATGAAGTGCTGGGACCAGAGGCCATGATCTTTGTTTATTGAATGTTGAGTTTTAAGCCAGCTTTTTCATTCTCTTCTTTCACATTCATCAAGAAGCTCTTTAGATCCTCTTCGCTTTCTGCCATTAGTGTGATGTTATCTGCATATCTGAGGTTATTGATATTTCTCCTGGCAATCTTGATTGAGCTTGTAAATCATCCAGCCCGGCATTTTGCATGAGGTATTCTGCATATAAGTTAAATAAGCAGGGTGACAATATACAGGCTTGACATACTTCTTTCTCAATTTTGAATCACTTCATTGTTCCATGTCTGGTTCTAACTGTTGCTTCTTAACCTGCATACAGATTTCTCAGGAGGCAGATCAGGTGGTCTGGTATTCCCATCTCTTTAAGAATTTTCCACAGATTGCTGTGATTCAGACAGTCAAAAGCTTTAGCATAGTCAATGAAGCAGAAGTAAACTTTTTTTCTGGAATTCCCTTGCTTTTTCTATGTTCCAGTGGATGTTGGCAATTGAATGGCTGATTCCTCTGCCTTTTCTACATCCAGCTTGTATATCTAGGTGTTCTTAGTTCACGTACTGTTGAAGCCTAGCTTGAAGGATTTTGAGCATTACCTTGCTAGCAGGTGAAACGAGCACAATTGTGTGGTAGCTTGAACATTCACTGGCATTTTCCTCCTTTGGAATTGGAATTAAGTAGCACCAAGACCTGGCCCCACCAATCAGGCCCCAGTGCCTTCGGCCAAACAACTAACAGGGTGGGAACACAACCCCACCCATCAGCAGACAGGCTGCCTAAAAACTTCCTGAGCCCACAGCCACCTCTACACACATCCTTTGACACGGCCCTGCCTACTAGAGGCCCAAGACCCAGCTCCATTCACCAGCGAGCAGGCACCAGCCCCTCCCACCAGGAAGCCTGCACAAGTCTGTGGACCAGCCTCACCCACCAGGAGGGAGACACCAGAAGCAAGAAGACTATGATCCAGCAGCCTGCAGAACTGAGTCTACAAATGCAGGTCAGAACCTACCCTAGGACCAGCTGATCCCTGGCCCTTGGGTGACGAGAGGCGACAGATATGATGTCTCCCACAGAGGGCACTTCTCCAAGGTCAAGAAACATAAATAACCTTCCATATACATAAAATACAAATAGAAATTTAGACAAAATGAGTTGGCAGGGGACTATGTTCCAGATGAAGGAACAAAATAAAACAGAAGAACAGCTAAGTGATGAGGAGCTAGGCAATCTACCCAAGAAAGAGTTCAGGGACAGTGATTGTAAAAATAATCAAAGAACTCAGGAAAAGAATAGATGCACATGGAGAGAAGTTACAAGAAGTTTTTAACAAAAAGTTAGAAAATATTAAGAACAACCAGAGCTGAAGAATACAATAACTTAAATGAAAAATACACTAGAAAGAATCGAGAGCACAATAAATGAGGCAGAATGGATAAGTGATCTGGAAGACGGAATGGTGAAAATTACTGCCACAGGACAGAATAAAGAAAAAAGAATGAAAAGAAATGAAGACAGTGTAAGAGATCTCAGGACAACACTAAACACACCAACATTCAAATTATAGGGGTCCCAGAAGGAGAAGAGAGAAATGGCCTGAGACAACATTTGAAGAGATAATAGCTGAAAACTTCTCTAACATGGGAAAGGAAACAGTCACCCAAGTCCAGGAAGTGCAGAGTCCCATTAAGGTTTAACCCAAGGAGGAACATGGTGAAACACATAGTAATCAAATTGACCAGAATTAAAGATAAAGAGAAAATATTAAAAACAACAAGGGAAAAACAATAAATAACATATAAGGGATTCCCCCATAAAGTTATCAGCTGATTTTCCAGCAGAAACTCAGCAGGCCATAAGGAAGTGGTACAACATTTTTAAAGTGATGAAGGCAAAAACTTACAACCAAGAATACTCTACCCAACAAGACTCTCATTCAGATTTTGGTGGGTCTCAGGACTGTTTGAATAATTTAAAAATCTTTCCTACAAGCAGAGGACAGGAACAGTATGAATAGTATCTTGATAGTACTTGGCAAAGACTTTGATAGGGAAAGAAGCAAATAAACCCCTTTTGATCAATCTGTGCCTCTGAGTGAGGTTTCAATTTCCATTCTATTATGTAATATGAAATCAAAGCATGTGGTCTTGTTTATGGGGGGGGTACTCCCAGATTCTAGAATGAGATCTGCTGTATGAAGCTGTTACTCTCACTTTTTAATCCTTTCATTTTTACACACAACAGTTTTGAGTGACAGCAATGGTCCCTGCCTTGTTTTTGTCTTTATGGGAGTATCGGTTCAGTTCAGTCACTCAGTTCTGTCCGACTCTTTGTGACCCCATGAACCGCAGAATGCCAGGCCTCTCTGTCCATCACCAACTCCCGGAGTCCACCCAAACCCATGTCCATCGAGTCGATGATGTCATCCAGCCATCTCATCCTCTGTCGTTCCCTTCTCCTCCTGCCCTCAATCCTTCCCAGCAGCAGGGTCTTTTCCAATGAGTCAGCTCTTCGCATCAGGTGGCCAAAGTACTGGAGCTTCAGCTTCAACATCAGTCCCTCTAGTGAATACCCAGGACTGATCTCCTTTAGGATGGACTGGTTGGATCTCCTTGCAGTCCAAGGGACTCTCAGGAGTCTTCTCCAACACCACAGTTCAAAAGCATCAATTCTTCAGTGCTCAGCTTTCTTTACCGTCCAACTCTCACATCCATACATGACTACTGGAAAAACCATAGCCTTGACTAGATGGACCTTTGTTGGCAAAGTAATGTCTCTGCTTTTTAATATGCTATCCAGGTTGGTCATAACTTTCCTAACAAGGAGTAAGCATCTTTTAATTTCATGGCTGCAATCACCATCTGCAGTGATTTTGGAGCCCATAAAAACAAAGTCAGCCACTGCTTCCACTGTTTCCCCATCTATCTGCCACAAAGTGATGGGACTGGATGCCATAATCTTAGTTTTCTGAATGTTGAGCTTTAAGCCAACTTTTTCACTCTCCTCTTTCACTTTCATCAAGAGACTCTCTAGTTCTTCTTCACTTTCTGCCATAAGGGTGGTGTCATCTGCATATCTGAGGTTATTGATATTTCTCCCAGCAATCTTGATTCCAGCTTGTGCTTCCTCCAGCCCAGCATTTCTTATGATGTACTCTGTATATTGTCAAGGGTGACAATATACAGCCTTGACGTACTCCTTTTCCTATTTGGAACCAGTCTGTTGTTCCATATCCAGTTCTAACTGTTGCTTTCTGACCTGCATACAGATTTCTCAAGGGGCAGGTCAGGTGGTTTGGTATTCCCATCTCGTTCAGAATTTTCCACAGTTTATTGTGATCCACACAGTCAAAGGCTTTGGCATAGTCAATAAAGCAGAAATAGATGTTTTTCTGGAACTCGCTTCCTTTTTCAATGATCCAGCAGATGTTGGCAATATGATCTCTGGTTCCTCTGCCTTTTCTAAAACCAGCTTGAACATCTGGAAGTTCACAGTTCACGTATTGCTGAAGCCTGGCTTGAAGAATTTTGAGCGTTACTTTACTAGCATGTGAGATGAGTGCAATTGTGCGGTAGTTTGAGCATTCTTTGGCATTGCCTTTCTTTGGGATTGGAATGAAAACTGACCTTTTCCAGTCCTGTGGCCACTGCTGAGCTTTCCATATTTGCTGGCATATTGAGTGCAGCACTTTCACAGTGTCATCTTTCAGGATTTGAAATAGCTCAACTGGAATTCCATCACCTCCACTAGCTTTGTTCACAGTGATGCTTCCTAAGGCCCATTTGACTTCACATTCCAGGATGTCTGGCTCTAGGTGAGTGATCACACCATTGTGATTATCTGGGTCGTGAAGATCTTTTTTGTACACTTCTTCTGTGTATTCTTGCCACCTCTTCTTAATATCTTCTGCTTCTGTTAGGTCCATACCATTTCTGTCCTTTATTGAGCCCATCTTTGCATGAAATGTTCCCTTGGTATCTCTAATTTTCTTGAAGAGATCTCTAGTCTTTCCCATTCTGTTGTTTTCCTCTATTTCTTTGCATTGATCACTGAGGAAGGCTTTCTTATCTCTCCTTGCTCTTCTTTGAAACTCTGCATTCAAATGGGTATATCTTTCCTTTTCTCCTTTGCTTTTCGCTTCCCATCTTTTCACAGCTATTTGTAAGGCCTCCTCAGATAGCCATTTTGCTTTTTTGCATTTCTTTTTCTTGGGGATGGTCTTGATTCCTGTCTCCTGTACAATGTCACGAACCTCCATCCATAGTTCATCAGGCACTCTGTCTATCAGATCTAGTCCTTTAAATCTGTTTCTCACTTCCACTGTATAGTCATAAGGGATTTGATTTAGGTCAAACCTGAATGGTCTAGTGGTTTTCTCCACTTTCTTCAATTTCAGTCTGAATTTGGCAATAAGGAGCTCATGATGTTAAACCATTCAATATGACGTTTGCTCTTCAGTTCAGTTCAATTCAGTCGCTCAGTCGTGTCTGATTCTTTTCCACCCCATGAACCGCAGCACGATGTTTTGAATTGTGGTGTTGGAGAAGACTCTTGCGAGTCCCTTGGACTGCAGGGAGATCCAATCAGTCCATCCTAAAGAAGATCAGTCCTGGGTGTTCATTGGAGGGACTGATGTTGAAGCTGAAACTCCAATATTTTGGCCACCTCATGCGAAAAGCTGACTCATTGGAAAAGACCCCGATGCTGGGAAAGATTGAGGGCAGGAGGAGAAAGGGACGACAGAGGATGAGATGGTTGGATGGCATCACCGACTCAATGGACATGAGTTTGGGTAGATTCCAGCAGTTGGAGATGGACAGGGAGGCCTGGCGTGCTGCTGATCATGGGGTCGCAGAGTCAGACATGACTGAGCGACTGAACTGAACTGAACTTAGTTTCTCAGAAAAAGAAAATAAATGACTCTTCATCATAGTTAGGAAATATCCTTTGTCTCTTGTTTTACTTAGTGTTTTTACCAGAAGCTGTTCTTGACTGTTCTTAGCCGTTGTATAATTGTACAGTTTTCAACTTGATTTTCATCCATGTGCTTAATTAGGTTGAGGTTTCCCAATTTTGAGCTGTCTGTAAGGGGCCAAGGTAATTTTTATTTTTAGGTTTATTCTTAGGTGGTTAATAATTTTTGCTGCTGTTGTGACTAGAATCTTATTTTCTATTACATTTTCTAATTGGTTATGGCTGGTATATAGGAAAGCTATTGATTTTTTTTTTTACATTGATCTTGTATGTGGTCACCTTGCTGAATTTTCTTATTAATTCTAATAGTTTGTCAATTGATTTTCTTGGGTTTTTCTATGTAAGTGATAGTGTCATTTGCAAATAATCACAATTTGCCTCTTCTTTTCTAATGTTTATATCTTTTATTGCTTTCCTTCTCTTTTTGAATTAGAGAAAGTAAATGATACCATTTGAATCGTAGTGATGATAAAGGTCATTCTTGTCTCGTTTCTGACTTCAATTGGAATGTGTGTCTATTGCTTCACCATTAAGTATGGCATTTGCTATAAGTTTTTATCATTGTTTTATTAAAAACAAACAATGTATCAAATTAAAGCTGTTCTTTTCCTACGTGCTAGGAAACTTTTTCTTTTATATCATTAGTGGATGTTGAATTTAAGACACTCATTTAAAATTTTTTATTTATTAATATAATGAGTTAAATTGATATATAATCTAATGCTGAGCCATCTTAGCAATGCTGGGATAAATCCTCTTTGGGCTTGATGAATTACTCTTTCAATAAACTGCTGGATTTAACTTGTTAAGACTTAATTTAAGATTTTTGCTTCATTGTTCATATGTGGGATCATGTACATATATGTTTTCTCTTGCTCTTACCTGGCTTTGGCTTCAGGATATGCCAGTCAGTAAAATGTGTTGTGTGGCTTTCCATCTTTTTTCTTTCTTTTCTTTTCCTTCTTTCTATCTTCCTTTCTTTCTTTAGTGACAACTTGTTTCTTATACTTAAAGGCTGCTGAGAAACGATTACTAGTCCTATTAAAGAAAATCTAACATCTTAATTGAAAACTATGGTAACTATATGTACTCATTAACTACTACTGAAGTTTTCTAAAACAACTTGAAAACATCATGTGTGTGTTTAATTTCAGTACAATGGTTTCAAGACCAAGTATACATGTTACATGCATTAAGGCTAGATTATAAACGATTGTCATCACCATCATCATTATCAATATCACCTTCACATTTTCTTTTAACTTGTTTGATGACTCATTGGAAGTCTTTTATGATGGCATCATGTTAGTGGTAATAATAGTGATTGTGGACCCTATTAATGATAGATTAATTCAAATACGGTGAGCTGCTGCTGTTGCAAGAACTGATGCTTTTACAGCTGGGGACTGTGAATCAGGAATCCGTACTGTAAACCTTGGCTCTGTGAGGGACATTGGAGTCCCTACCTTAGCTGAGGGCTTCCCTGGTGGCTCAGCTGGTAAAGAATTAACCTTAGTTGAAACAGACATGGTTTGTGGGATTGGGTGACTGGAGTAGGAGTACTTGGTGTGCCAAAAACTGAGCCAACATTTACCTGTGGAACTGTTACTCTACCTGCAGAGTATATGCCTTTATTTGGTAAAGATTAAAGTCTATAGGTTGGAACAGCCAAGCAATATCTATCAAGTGGCAATCTAGGGCGTGAATACGGCTTGATTGATTGCAAAAGAGTTTGATTTCTTTCTTCAATGTCTAATAAAAAAATCTCTTGGGGAAGGAGAGGTAAAAGATTGGCTAGCACAGCACTGAGTTGCCAATTGCACATCATGAGCATCAACAATAATTCTCTTAGAAACTTTTGCATCATCTAAAATTGTGGTCACAAATTGAAAGGCGAACTCCAACATCTGATTTACAACTCTTACCTCATATTCTGTAATCTCCATGTCCTTCAGGATTTGTGCCATCATCTCTGCATCTTTCAGCATGCTCTTGGGAGAAGGCATCTTGCCAAACTCCATATAATATCCAGCGATGAGACTTCTCGAGTTACTCACATGAATGTATTTCAGTGGTTTTGATGCAAGTCCTTTGCCTAGTACCTTGCCTAACCTATCCTCCATCTCTGCCCTGTCATGCACCCTGACCAGTGAGCAGGATGTTCAGCCTTTTCTTACTTTCTTAAATAGATTCTATAATGTGAAAATTATGTATCCTTCAAATGTGTTTCTCTCTTTATTAGGCTCTGATATCATGCTACTTTCCTGAGTTGAGGAAATTTCATCTTATATGCTCTAAAGTTGACTTATTTATTTATAAATGAGGAATAATCTTTCCCCTAAAGGTCAACTAGAACTCACCTATCTAAAATTCTCAGCCTGTTACCTTTTAACTTTGTCATCCAATGACAATATTTTCAGTTTTTCTATGGTTATTGCCCCATTTGGTTTTCTAATTCTTTTTGGAACAATTTTGGCTACTTTTTCTTTAAACTGGAAAACATAACTCAGAACTATGAGCTTTAACTGGTAAAGAAATTGGTATCATAACAGGCATGAATTTGGTATTTATTTTGGGGCAGTGAAAATACAGGTAATCTCAAAGGTAGCCCTTGGCCTGCTGCCAACTGATTATCACTTGCAATCAATTATCACCTGAATGAACGATGAAGGCAAAGTGTTGGTGAACTAAGTGGCCTCTGCCACAGAACAGTCTGGAGGACAGAAGGGATTTGTGAACATAGTAAAGAGGAATTTCTTTCTGAACAGAGAGAAAAAAAAAAAAGAAGAAGAAGAAAAGAATGTGAAACTCAATACCCTAAAATTTTGATTCAAGACAAGTCTCAAACCATTGACTTTCTATATCTATCATAAAAATAATTTATCTGTTGCAGTCATGGGGCTGATAGTAACTGAAAATCAAATCCAAAGTGTGATATTGAAGATTACTGTAGTATAATACCAATTAAATTCACAGCCTTGCCAGTCTGTTATGTGAATGTCAGAGTGTTGACCAGAAAAGAAAGCAGTCAGATAACTCAGGGCATCTAAAATCCTATCTGCCTTGAGTCTCCCCAGCCAGTGGAAGTGGCTCCTCTTCCCCTGTGAGGCTAATGGGTGATTTCTGACAATCCTTGTCAGCAGGAGGAAATAGTGACACAGTTCTGGAAAGCCTTCTGTTGACCCCTTCTGGTAAATCAAGGTAAATTCCATGAAAATACACGTGAGTGATGTTTCTGCAGAGCCAGTGTTCTAGGCGGTATCACAATGTCCTTTCCTAAGTACCAGTTGCTTCACCTTATACTCTCCTACCATATGAAAGTGACAGAATGCTATATTTTACTGATTCACATTTAAAAAAATAAAATGTTGTTAAGGCAAAATTCACATAACATAAAATTAATTATTTAAAAATGGAGGAATAGGACGGAGAGATCACTCTCTCCCCCACAAATTTATCCAAAGAACATCTGAAAGCTGAGCAAAGTTCACAAGACTACTTCTGAATGCTGGCAAAGGACGTCAGACATTAATCAAGTCAGCGCATTGTCTTCAGAAGGAGGTAGGAGAAATTATAAAAGATAAAAAGAGAGACAAAAGAGTTAGGGACGGAGACCCGTCCTGGGGAGGGAGTCATAAAAGAGGAGAAATTTCTAAGCACCAGGAAACCTTCTCACCGGCGGGTTTGGGGGAAGATTTCGAATCTCGGAGGGCAACATAACCGGGAGAATCAATAAATAAAACCCACTGATTACGTGCCTAAAGGCAACTTCCAGTAAAGAACCCCAGACGCCCGCATCCGCCACCAGCAAGTGGGGGCTGAACGGAGAGGAGCGGGCGGCACTGCTTAGGGTAAGGACCGGGCCGCTAACGTGAGATAGTAACCTAAACTGTGGGACAGCCAGAGAGAGAGAGAACTACCCCGCGAAAAACCCAAAGCTAAGGCACTGCCGGCCCGCTCACAGAACAAAGGACTGAGCGATACAGGGGAAGAGCTAGCCGGCTGCGGACCGCCCCATCCCCCGTCGGACACAGTGGGCAGGCGGGACCAGCCAGAGCCGGAAAGGGGCGAACTCGGCTCCAGAGAGGGCACCCCCTACCAAACTGCAAACAGGCTCCCAGTTTCTAAGCAAAGACTGCCTGAGATCCCGGAGGGTCTACAGCCGCCGGGAGGGTCGCAGCCAGAGACCAGCTCCCCAGAACTGACACAAAGCACACAGGAGCCGGAGCCAGGCGCGCCCGTAAACCGTAAACCGAGGCGGGGACCAGGGAGGGGCGCTCGCCAAACTCCTGGCTGCCTGAGCTGCTCCGACCGGGAACGGCGCAAACCGCCGGCCCAACCGAGTCTGCGCCTTTGTGGAGTACCCGGGAAGCACGCCCGCGAACCGAGGCGGGGACCAGGGAGGTGATAAGCCGCACCGCCCAAACAGGGGAGTGTGCGCTCGCCAAACTCCCGGCTGCCTGAGCTGCTCCGACCGGAAACGGCGCAAACCGCCAGCCCAACCGAGTCTGCGCCTTTGTGGAGTACCCGGGAACCTGAACCTGAGCAGTTTAAACCTGGGAAGTGCGCGCATATCTGGGCCCACCCCCCGGCAGAGTAACCTGAAGCCTGAGCGGGGTAGACGGGGAAAGCACACACGCCGTGAGCGGGGGTGAACCCAGTGTGGCCGAGACACTGTAAGCTCTCCACACACACGCCAGTGATATTGGTTGCAGTGGTCCTCTCTCCCCACAGCAGGACTGAGCAAGTGATCCTAAAGAGACCACCTCCGCCCCTTTGTGGCAGGGCGGAAATTAGACACTGAAGAGACCTCCAAACAAAAGCCAAATTAACAGAGGGAAGCGCGTTGGAAGGGACAGGCCAACAGATTAAAATCCCTGTAGTTAACACGGACTGCATTGAAAGGGGCCTATAGATCTTGAAAAGTATAAGCAGAAACAAGGATTTATCTGAAACTGAAGAGACCCCACACGGCTCACAACTGCTCCAGAGAAAGTCCGGGATATATATTTTTTTACTATTATCATTTATTTTTTTTTTTTTATTATTATTTTTTTTTTTTTTTTCTTTTTTCTTTAAGACCTCTATTACACCTTTAATTTTCATTTTCATAACCCACTACTACCTTGAAAAAAAAAAAAAAAAAACCCTATTTTTTTAAAACAAACTGCGTACATATATCTTATGCTTTTTGCGTTTTCTTTTTTTGTATTTTATTTTATTATTATTATTTTTTTTACTGTTTTTTCCTGTTTTTTTTTTTTTTTTTACTGTTATACTGTTTTACTGTCTTTTTTTCTTTTTATACTGTTTTCTTTTTTCTTTTTTTTATATTGTATGATTTATAAGAGTCTAACCTCTACTCCAGATTTTTAATTTTTGTTTTACATATTTGATATCAATTTTGTGCATTTAAGAATACAATCTTTAGTACCCATTTTTACTCAGGAGTGTGATTACTGGCCTGATTACTCTCTCCCTCTATTGACGCTCTTTCTTCTCCCCCAGGGAACCTCTATCTCCCACCCTCCTCCTTCTCTTCTCAACCCCAATTCTGTGAATCTCTGAGGGTGTTCTGGGTACCGGAGAACACTTCGGGAACAGAATACTGCCCAGATCTCTCTCTCCCCTCTTGATTCCTCCCTTTCTACTCATCCTCACCTCTATTGCCTTCCTCCCCCCTCTCTATGTATCTCTGTGAACCTCTCTGAGGGCTCCAGACTGTGGAGAGCACAGAGGGAAGTGCTTACTGGCTAGACTGCTCTCCCCCCACGTTTGAGTCCCCCTCCTCTCCTCCTGGTCACCTCAACCTCCCTCCCCTTCACCTCTCCATGTAACTCAGTGAACCTCTCTGGGTATCCCTCACTGTGGAGAATCTTTTCACCATTAACCTAAAAGTTTTATTATTGATGCTGTATGGATGGAGTAGTCTTGAGGCCACTGCAAGAATAAGACTGAAAGCCAGAGGAAACATTAATTAATAAGAGATCTTCCAAAAGCCTCCACATATACACTGAAACCAAGCTCCACCCAAGAGCCAATAAGTTCCAGAGCAAGACATACCACGCAAACTCTCCAGCAACGCAGGAACATAGCCCTGAGCATCAATATACAGGCTGCCCAGAGGCACACCAAATCCATAGACATCTCAAAACTCAATACTGGACACTCCATTGCACTCTAAAGAGAAGAAATCCAGCTCCACCCACCAGAACACCGACACAAGCTCCTCCAACCAGAAAACCTTGACAAGCCACCCATCCAACCCCACCCACAGTGAGGAACCTCCACAATAAAGAGGAACTTCAAACTACCAGAATACAGAAAGGCCACGCCTAACACAGCAATCTAAACAAGATGAAAAAGGCAGAGAAATACTCAACAAGTAAAGGAAAATGAGAAATGCCCACCAAACCAAACAAAAGAGGAGGAGATAGGGAATCTATCTGAAAAAGAATTTAGAATAATGATAGTAAAAATGATCCAAAATATTGAAAATAAAATGGAGTTACAGATAAATAGCCTGGAGACAAGGATTGAGAAGATGCAAGAAATGTTTACCAAGGACCTAGAAGAAATAAAAAGGAGTCAATATATTTTGAATAATGAAATAAAGGAGATAAAAGACACGCTGGAGGGAACCAACAGTAGAATAACAGAGGCAGAAGATAGGATAAGTGAGGTAGAAGATAGAATGGTGGAAATAAACGAAGCAGAGAGGAAAAAAGAAAAAAAAGAATCAAAAGAAATGAGGAAAACCTCAGGGACCTCTGGGACAATATGAAACGCCCCAACATTCGAATCATAGGAGTCCCAGAAGAAGAAGATAAAAGGAAAGGCCATGAAAAGATACTCGAGGAGATAATAGTTGAAAATTTCCCTAAAATGAGGAAGGAAATAGTCACAGAAGTCCAAGAAACCCAGAGAGTCCCAAACAGGATAAACCCAAGGCGAAACACCCCAAGACACATATTAATCAAATTAACAAAGATCAAACACAAAGAACAAATATTAAAAGCAGCAAGGGAAAAACAACAAGTAACACACAAGGGGATCCCCATAAGGATAACAGCTGATCTTTCAATAGAAACTCTTCAGGCTAGAAGGGAATGGCAGGACATACTTAAAGTAATGAAAGAGAAAAAATCTACAACCCAGATTACTGTACCCGGCAAGGATCTCATTCAGATATGAAGGAGAATTCAAAAGCTTTACAGACAAGCAAGAACTGAGGGAATTCAGCACCACCAAACCAGCTCTCCAACAAATGCTAAAGGATCTTCTCTAAACAGGAAACACAGAAAGGATGTTTAAACACGAACTTAAAACTACAAAGTAAATGGCAACGGGACCATACTTATCAATAATTACCTTAAATGTAAATGGGTTGAATGCCCCAACCAAAAGACAAAGAGTGGCTGAGTGGATACAAAAACAAGACCCCTACATATGCTGTCTACAAGAGACCCACCTCAAAACTAGGGACACATACAGACTGAAAGTGAAGGGATGGAAAAATCTATTTCATGCAAATGGAGACCAAAAGAAAGCAGGAGTCGCAATACTCATTTCAGATAAAATAGACTTTAAAATAAAGGCTGTGAAAAGGGACAAAGAAGGACACTACATAATGATCAAAGGGTCAATCCAAGAAGAAGATGTAACAATTATAAATATATATGCACCCAACATAGGAGCACCACAATATATAAGGCAAATACTAACAAGTATGAAAGGGGAAGTTAACAATAACACAATAATAGTGGGAGACTTTAATACTCCACTCACACCTATGGATAGATCAACAAAACAGAAAATTAACAAGGAAACACAAACTTTAAATGATACTATAGACAAATTAGATTTAATCGATATTTTCAGGACTTTCCACCCCAAAACAAGCAATTTCACCTTTTTCTCAAGTGCACATGGAACTTTCTCCAGGATAGATCACATCCTGGGCCATAAATCTAGCCTTGGTAAATTCCAAAAAATTGAAATCATCCCAGCCATCTTCTCTGACCACAATGCAGTAAGATTAGACCTCAATTACAGGAAAAAAACTATTAAAAATTCCAACATATGGAGGCTAAACAACACGCTTCTGAATAACCAACAAATCACAGAAGAAATCAAAAAAGAAATCAAAATATGCATAGAAACGAATGAAAATGAAAACACAACAACCCAAAACCTATGGGACACTGTAAAAGCAATGCTAAGGGGAAGGTTCATAGCAATACAGGCGTACCTCAAGAAACAAGAAAAAACTCAAATAAATAAACTAACTCTACACCTAAAGCAACTAGAGAAGGAAGAAATGAAGAACCCCAGGGTTAGTAGAAGGAAAGAAATCTTAAAAATTAGGGCAGAAATAAATGCAAAAGAAACAAAAGAGACCATAGCAAAAATCAACAAAACTAAAAGCTGGTTTTTCGAGAAGATAAACAAAATTGACAAGCCATTAGCCAGACTCATCAAGAAACAAAGGGAGAAGAATCAGATCAACAAAATTAGAAATGAAAATGGAGAGATCACAACAGACTACACAGAAATACAAAGGATCATAAGAGACTACTACCAACAGCTATATGCCAATAAAATGGACAACTTGGAAGAAATGGACAAATTCTTAGAAAAGTATAACTTTCCAAAATTGAACCAGGAAGAAATAGAAGATCTTAACACAGACCCATCACAAGCACGGAAATCGAAACTGTAATCAGAAATCTTCCAGCAAACAAAAGCCCAGGACCAGACGGCTTCACAGCGGAATTCTACCAAAAATTTAGAGAAGAGCTAACACCTATCCTACTCAAACTCTTCCAGAGAATTGCAGAAGATGGTAAACTTCCAAACTCATTCTATGAGGCCACCATCACCCTAATTCCAAAACCAGACAAAGATGTCACAAAAAAAGAAAACTACAGGCCAATATCACTGATGAACATAGATGCAAAAATCCTTAATAAAATTCTAGCAAACAGAATCCAACATCATATTAAAAAGATCATACATCATGACCAAGTGGGCTTTATCCCAGGAATGCAAGGTTTCTTTAACATCCGCAAATCAATCAATGTAATTCACCACATTAACAAATTGAAAGATAAGAACAATATGATTATCTCAATAGATGCAGAAAAAGCCTTTGACAAAATCCAACATCCATTTATGATAAAAACTCTCCAGAAAGCAGGAATAGAAGGAACATACCTCAACATAATAAAAGCTATATATGACAAACCCACAGCAAACATTATCCTCAATGGTGAAAAACTGAAAGCATTTCCCCTCAAGTCAGGAACAAGGCAAGGATGCCCACTTTCACCACTACTATTCAACATAGTTTTGGAAGTTTTGGCCACAGCAATCAGAGCGGAAAAAGAAATAAAAGGAATACAGATAGGAAAAGAAGAAGTAAAACTCTCACTGTTTGCAGATGACATGATCCTCTACATAGAAAACCCTAAAGATTCTACCAGAAAACTACTAGAGCTAATCAATGAATATAGTAAAGTTGCAGGATACAAAATTAACACACAGAAATCCCTTGCATTCCTATACACCAATAATGAGAAAAACAGAAAGAGAAATTAAGGAAACAATACCATTCACCATTGCAACAAAAAGAATAAAATACTTAGGAATATTTCTACCTAAAGAAACAAAATACTTATATATAGAAAAACTATAAAACACTGATGAAAGAAATCAAAGAGGACACAAACAGATGGAGAAATATACCGTGTTCATGGATTGGAAGAATTAATATAGTGAAAATGAGTATACTACCCAAAGCAATCTATAGATTCAATGCAATCCCTATCAAGCTACCAATGATATTTTTCACAGAACTAGAACAAATCATTTCACAATTTGTATGGAAGCATAAGAAACCTCGAATAGCCAAAGCAATCTTGAGAAAGAAGAATGGAACTGGAGGAATCAACCTGCCTGACTTCAAGCTCTACTACAAAGCCACAGTCATCAAGACAGTGTGGGTACTGGCACAAGGATAGAAATATAGATCAATGGAACAAAATAGAAAGCCCAGAGATAAACCCACGCACCTATGGGCACCTTATCTTCGACAAAGGAGGCAAGAGTATACAATGGAGAAAAGACAATCTCTTTAACAAGTGGTGCTGGGAAAACTGGTCAACCACTTGTAAAAGAATGAAACTAGAACACTTTCTAACACCATACACAAAAATAAACTCAAAATGGATTAAAGATCTAAATGTAAGACCAGAAACTATAAAACTCCTAGAGGAAAACATAGGAAAAACACTCTCCGACATAAATCACAGCAGGATCCTCCATGACCCACCCCCCAGAATATTGGAAATAAAAGCAAAAATAAACAAATGGGACCTAATTAAAATTAAAAGCTTTTGCACAACAAAGGAAACTATAAGCAAGGTGAAAAGACAGCCTTCAGAATGGGAGAAAATAATAGCAAACGAAGCAACAGACAAACAATTAATCTCAAAAATATACAAGCAACTCCTGCAGCTGAATTCCAGAAAAATAAACGACCCAATCAAAAAATGGGCCAAAGAACTAAACAGACATTTCTCCAAAGAAGACATACAGATGGCTAACAAACACATGAAAAGATGCTCAACATCACTCATTATTAGAGAAATGCAAATCAAAACCACAATGAGGTACCATTACACACCAGTCAGAATGGCCGCTATCCAAAAGTCTACAAGCAATAAATGCTGGAGAGGGTGTGGAGAAAAGGGAACCCTCTTACACTGTTGGTGGGAATGCAAACTAGTACAGCCACTATGGAGAACAGTGTGGAGATTCCTTAAAAAACTGGGAATAGAACTGCCATATGACCCAGCAATCCCACTGCTAGGCATATACACCGAGGAAACCAGAATTGAAAGAGACGCGTGTACCCCAATGTTCATCACAGCACTGTTTACAATAGCCAGGACATGGAAGTAACCTAGATGTCCATCGGCAGACGAATGGATAAGGAAGCTGTGGTACATATACACAATGGAATATTACTCAGCCATTAAAAAGAATACATTTGAATCCGTTCTATTGAGATGGATGAAACTGGAGCCCATTATACAGAGTGAAGTGAGCCAGAAAGAAAAGCACCAATACAGTATACTAATGCATGTATATGGAATTTGAAAGATGGTAATGGTAACCCTATATGTGAGACAGAATAAGAGACACAGATGCATAGAACAGTCCTGTGGACTCTGAGGGAGAAGGTGAGGGTGGGACGTTCTGGGACAATAACATTGAAACATGTATATTGTCATATGTGAAGCGGAACACCATTCCATGTTCTATGCATGGGACGGATGCTCAGGGATGGAGCGTTGGGATGACACTGAGGGATGGGAGGGGGAGGGAGGTGGGAGGAGGGTTTGGGATGGGGAGCACATGTGAATCCATGGCTGATTCATGTCGATGTATGGCAAAAACTACTACAATATTGTAAAGTAATAAAAAAGAAAAAAAAATGAATGTAAAAAAAAAAAATAATTATTTAAAAATGAACAATTCAGCGGCATTTAGTTCATTCACAATATTTTTTCCAATATTCTAATACCTCTGAAATGGAATTTATGTTACAATCAATGATATGCTATAGTTTAATTGATAATGTTTCATAAAATTCTTCATAGTGGAATATAAACAAAGGTGCACCTTTCAGTTGATGGTGTCTTAGAGTAGTTGAATTTGGGTACTTGGTGGTTTTCTTGGATTTTTGAGGAAGCACACTTTATATTTGGGTGTCTTGCCAGCCACTCATCTACTGAGTTGACCTGAAAGACCGTTAGCTTTGAGACAAATCCAGAGCAAAGGAAACTGTCCAATTGGTCTAGCCTGCAATGTAAGTAGATGGGCCACTTGGTCTCCATGACCCACAGATCCCAATCATGTTGCAATCACCTTACTAATGGAGGCTATAGCAAGTCCAGGAGCAGTAATGCAGAAGTGAAGAAAACCATGCTCTGATAAGTAACCGATCTCCTTTGAGAAACAGCTTTATCTTACTACTAGGCCCTGATAGAGACTGCATGCTTGTCCCTGGGACAACCAGGTGACCTTCCTTCCATAACCTGGAAACTATTTGATCCATTCTTAAGTCTGAAGTGTCCAAAAACATTCATCATCAGATGGAAAGGAAACAAATGAGACCAGGCCTAAGCGTCTTCTCCTCTGCCACCCATCCCTCAATAAACACTTACCGTCTTAACAGGCAGAGGTTGTTTGAATGGATAAAGAAAAGCAAAACCCAAATACCTGCTGTATGTAAGAGAGGCACTCTAAAAGATGAAATAAAATGGAAGGAAAAAGTATATATCATGCAAACAGTAAGCTTGTGAAGGATGGAGAGACTATATGAGTTAAAGTATATTTCAAGACAAAGACTAGAGATGAAGATAGATACTTCAGGACTTCCCTGGTGGTCTAGTGGTTAAGAATCCGCCTTCCAATGCAGGAGATGCAGGTTTGATCCCTGGTTGGAGAAGTGAGATCCCACATGCCAGGGGGCAACTAGAGAAATCTCATGTGCTGCAGTGAAAGATCACACATGCCACAACTAAGACCTGAGCAAAATAAATAAATAAAACAAATATTTTAAAAGATAGATATTTCATAATGATAAAGTGATCAATTCACCAGGAAGATATAAGAATTACAAATTTGTGACAACAGAGATTATAACCTAATGACAGAGCTTCAAAATACGTGGAACAAAAATTGACAGAACTAAAAGAAGAAATACACAATTCCACGATCATAGTTGGAGATGAAAAGAAACCCTCAGCAATAGACTAACAGACATAAAAATATCAAGAAAGACATAGATTATGTGAACAATATTATCAAATATCTTTCCCTAATGGAAATTTATAAAGCTGTATACCACAACTGCAGGATATATATTCTTTTCAAACATTGTACACATTGTACACACCAATGGACCATATGCTGAGCCATAAAACAAGTCTCAATAAATTTGAAAGCTTTGAAATCATATAGAATATGTTCTCTGACCACAATGGAATTAAATTAGATATCAATAATCATAAGCTACCTAGAAAACTCCCAAATATTTGGAAATTAAGCAACATAGTTCTAAACAATCCATGGATCAAAGAAGTAACCACAAGAGAAGTTAGAATGATAATGAAAACATAAAATGATCAGCAGGATGCAGGGTAAAATTTACAGCTCTAAGTATTTGTGATTGAAAATAAGAAAGGTCTATATACCCCTTATATTTAATCATGGAATGCTGACTAGCCTCCCCAACGCCATGGTCCAATGGATCAGATAATTCTCAGTTCTCATTGGGTGGTTTCATGGCATCTCACAGACAAATGTTTAGTTTCTACAACAGTTGTTGTAAGCCAGAAACTCCTTCGCAAGTAGTGGCCAGTGGTTTGTGGGTGGGATCAGAGCCTTGCTTCAGAATCCTGCGTGCCCATGCTGTGATTCCCCAGTTGGAATTGCCTGAAGGTATTAAGCAAGATTTCTGTCACAAAAATACGTCCAAAACACTGGGTCTGCTGGATAATCAGGCCCAGCTAGTAACACAGCTTGCACTGCAACCTAGGCCCATCTTTTGGAGCCAGGCTCCTCTCTAAACCTACAGGTTACTGATAAATGAGTTAGAGCAGCAAGCTCAAATATAGTACACATGGCCTCCAAGCCCAAGAGGGCCACCAAGCTTTCTAACTATTTGAGGTGAGTGGTACAAGGTGTGGCCTCTTGTTTCTTACTTTAATTTTTGTTGATTTATTTCGTGTAGAAAAGCAAAAGAATTGTCTCACAAGGAGGTTTGTAAGAGACTCCAGATTTTGGAAGGACTGGCTCACCAAATAAAAAAATATATGTGTTTCAAAGAAAAAAGAAAAAAAAAGATGTCTTAGCTTGAGCTGCTATAACAGAAATAACTATAGACAGAGTGACTTAAAAGCAATGTATTTCTTAGAGTTCTGGCAACTGAGGAGACTGTTCTGCCAAAAAATTTTAAAAGCCCAATAACATAAAATAGACCACAGGAGTCCACTGGGGAAAGCTGATAATTGACGACATGCAACTGGCAGGGGAAGGAGAAGGGAGACGCCTGCAAGAGCTAGAATTTCAAAGAAGCTGAAATGGTACAGAGAGAGACCTCCCACAAACCCTGGAATCCATGGGAGGTGAGTGTGAAAACAGAAATCTTTTGCTTTGTGGAGAATGTCGGAAGCTTCTTCGATCTACTGCAAATTCTGGAGACTTCTGGGGGTGGGGACAGGGGCAGGGCTCCCAAGAACATCCCAGGAGCCTCCACTCTGGGAGGAGGAAGCCACCCCCCACTCTGCTTGCCTGACCTCAGAGAGGTTTCATCTTCCTTTGACCCCTAAAACTCGAGGGGGACAACACAGGCCTTGCAGAGACCTCTGTCCTCCAGCTCCTTGCCCTGGACTTTGTCAGTCCCACTCCCCACTGGCTTTTGCCCCAGGGGCACAGGATGCTTTGGAGAGGTAGTCATCTTGATCAGGCCTCACAGGCAGCTCCAGTTCCCATCTACTTGGTTCTTTATATTGAGGTACGATGTTCACGTGATGAAGTGCACCATTCTTAATGTACCAGCTGAAGGCAGTAATCACATTTTCCTTCTGGATGGCTGGAGCCTTTAAGGCACGGGGCCTGGCAAGTAATGGCATAACTAAGTGACTTCCCTGGTGGCTCAGAAGGTAAAGAATCTGCCTTCAATGTGGGAGACCTGGGTTCAATCCCTGGGTCAGGAAGATCCCCTGGAAAAGGGAATGGATACCTAGTCCAGTATTCTTGCCTGGAGAATTCCATGGACAGAGGAGCCTAGCAGGCTATACAGTCCATGGGGTCACAAAGAGTCAGACATTACTGAGTGACTAACACTTTCACTTTCACTTTACAGTTAGTTCAGTTCAGTTCAGTTCAGGTCAGTCGCTCAGTCGTGTCCGACTCTTTGCGACCCCATGAATTGCAGCACGCCAGGCCTCTCTGTCCATCACCAACTCCCGGAGTCTACCCAAACCTATGTCCATCGAGTCAGTGATGCCATCCAACCATCTCATCCTCTGTCGTCCCCTTCTCCTCCCGCCCCCAATCCTACCCAGCATTAGGGTCTTTTCCAATGAGTCAATTCTTCTCATGAGGTGGCCAAAGTATTGGAGTTTCAGTTTCAACATTAGTCCTTCCAATGAATACCCAGGATTGATCTCCTCCAGGATGGACTGATTGGATCTCCTTGCAGTCCAAGGGACTCTCAAAAGTCTTCTCCAACACCACAGTTCAAAAGCATCAATTATGCAACGCTCAGCTTTCTTCACCGTCCAACTCTCACATCCATACATGATCACTGGAAAAACCATAGCCTTTACTAGACGGACTTTCACTGGCAAAGTAATGTCTCTGCTTTTAAATATGCTATCTAGGTTGGCCATAACCTTCCTTCCAAGGAGTAAGCGTCTTTTAATTTCATGGCTGCAATCACCATCAGCAGTGATTTTGGAGCCCAAAAAAATAAAGTCTGACACTGTTTCCACTGTTTCCCCATCTATTTCCCATGAAGTGATGGGACCAGATGCCATGATCTTAGTTTTCTGAACGTTGAGCTTTAAGCCAACTTTTTCACTCTTCTCTTTCACTTTCATCAAGAGGCTCTTTAGTTCTTCTTCACTTTCTGCCATAAGGGTGGTATCATCTGCATATCTGAGGTTATTGATATTTCTCCCGGCAATCTTGATTCCAGCTTGTGTTTCTTCCAGCCCAGCGTTTCTCATAATGTACTCTGCATTAAATACTAAACAATTATTTGTTGAATAAACTAATGAACAAAATCAAGTCAATGTACATTTCCACCAACAGTATATAGAAATATGGCACCTATTTCAACCACACCCTTGTCAAAAATAGGTATCACAATTATGTTCAAGTTTTAGCTATTTGATAGGCACAAAATGATTTCTCATGATAGCTCTCAGTTTTTCAACTCTTTGAATCCCAGTGAGGTGGAACGCTGATCTGTATGGTTATTGGCTGTTGCACTTGTGTGAATTTCCTAATCATGTTCTTTGCCCATTTCAAAACGTGGGAAATTTGTCCTATTAGTTGAAAAACATCCTTCATAATTCACCTGAGCAAGACCAGGGCAGATGGAGTGGCTCTGGATCTTGATCACAGCACGCACACACCACCTTCTCTTCCCCACAGTTTCTAAGAAGCCCCTGAAAATAGGGCACATGACCATTTGCTGGGAGAGCCCAGAGGATGAGAAAACCCACTGCCACACTTAAGGAGTGCATAGTCTTGGTGAGGAGAGGGTATGAGGGGGAGGGGTGGAGGGGAGAGAGAGAAGGCAGAGGAGGAAAGGAAGGAGAGAGCCAGGCCAGACACTCGGGGGTGCCAGTCTACTATTTCCTAGCTGAGCTGTCAATAGACAGGCTGAAGAGGGATGGGCTTCTGGGATCCTTTTTTATTCTGCCTCCTACATCCACATCTCATCAGTTTCTAGTTCCAGTTGACCCTACTACTGCCTGCCAACTTGTTCTCCTGTCTCCAGCTCCCTGCACCAGCAAGCCACCAGTGATCTTTCTTAAAGATGAATCTGACTGTTTTCAACCTTCTTCCTAACTCTCCTCCCCATGCCGCCCCCACCCCCATACCCTTCAATGGCTTCATATTGCTCTCAGGGTTGAATGAAAACTCTGTTAAAGTTGACTCTGCAGCCCCAGAGCACCCCAACCTAAAATCCCTCTCCCAGGCCCCTCAATAGGACACTGCAATGCAAGAGTCTCTTCAGAAGTGATGCTGGATTTCTGTGGAGGGTCAGCTGGGTGGGCACCGCAGAGTAAGCTCCCCTCGGGCCTGGCAGAGAGATCCACTGTCACCTGCAGTGTGATAAAAGAAGTGTGGCAGTGGCTCCCAGAAGGGTCAAGAGAGAGGCATCCCTCTCTCATTTTCTTTTCCCCAATCCTGGACTCAGTTTCCCCAAGGAATGAGAAGCTCTGGACCAATCATTCTGAGGGATTTCCTAATGACACAAGCTAAGGCGGCACTCCAAGAAAAGGGAAGAAACCAGGCTATGTCCAAGACGGAAAGATAAATGATTACTCTTAGGGTAAAACCCAAACTCCTTACTGTGGCCCCTAGTGCGTACCTCTGATCTTAAGTCTTCCTATTCTTCCCCTCCTTACCCAACGGCCACCACACCAGCCTCTTTTCTTTATGTCCTTTCAACATACATGGTTCCTTCCATTTTAGGGACTTTGCATTTGTTATACCTCATGTCTGAAACACTCCTTCCCCAGGTATTTTGTGTCTGTTTCCATCATTTAAACCTCAGCTCAGATTTCAGCTCCCCGAGAAACTTTTCCTGACCACACTACATTTAGTCCCCTATCCCATTACCCTATTTAATTTTTTGCATAGCTCTTGTCACCATGAAACTTACACTATCTATTTTATTGTTCATATGCTAGATATGAGCCCCGTTGGGAAACATTTGTATCTCATTCACCCACTGCATTCCCAAAGCCTAGAATAACGCCTAACACATACACACACTGGTGTACCACATCCTTGTCCTCACAGAAATTATTCTATCAGGAGAGATATATCTTAAACAAATAATCATGCAACACTAACTACAAGCAGAATCAAGTGTTTGAGGCTGAGGTGCAGGCCCTTTCCTACTGCTTTGTCCACTCTGGCTCCAAGGACCGTTCCTTTACCCTGCGGGCATTTGCTGCTGCAAGACCCTGGCTTCCCCTGGAAACTGATTAGAGCTCAGAGCATTAGGCCTCAGAAGCAGGGCAAGGTTTGTATCTCTAGGCCAAGTTTTCCAAACTTTTGGGGTCTAGCTAGGTTTGTGGCTGCAGCAGCAATTTTTCCCTCCCCCTCCCCCTACCCAAGTCAGAACAGGATACAACACTGATATCTCACTTGTGTGGGCTATCTGCTCCTCCTAGATTTTTGACAAGCCCCTGGTTTGGGGTCTGGTCTCCTTAATACCTTACAACAGCGGTCCCCAACCATTTTTGCACCAGGGACCAGTTTCATGGAAGACAATTTTTGCACTGATTGGGGGGAGGGGGTGGTTTGGGGATGCTTCAAGCATGTTACATGTACTGTGCACTTTATTTCTATTATTATTACATCAGCTCCAACTCAGATCATCAGGCATTAGATCCTGGCCGTTGGGGACCCCTACCTTACAAGCTCCACTCCATCTCCCATGCCCAATGCCCAGGGTCCTCCATGTCTGCAGGCTATTTTGCAGAGGCTGAAGTTAGGAGTTGCTTCCCCTGTTCCTTCTGCCCTTCCTCAGGACCTTCTGTTTTTGAATTCTCTCTCTCTCTCCAGGAAGATCAGCGAGTTTCTTCCCTTGTGGGATACTTCTTCCAGTTGCTACCTGCTTGGGGCTGTGCTCTTGGACCTCTTTGGAACCCACACTAATGCAGTTAGCTCCCAGACAAGTGAAGTTTCAGAAATCTGGGCTCCAGTAAAGTCCCACAGGACCCCAATCCACAGACAACCCAGTCAGAGGAGGTGAAGTGAGGGTCCACACCTCACACCATCTTGGCAGCCACCCTAGCAAGCTCTGCCTTGCCTGGTTGATCTCTTCAACGCTCAGCACAGTGTCTGGTACATACTTAGCACTTAATGAACAGAGGCAATTAACACCACTAATTCATTTAATGGAAAAAGGCACCGTGTTAATGTTTTACATAGATTATTGGCACTTCGTTTAGGCAGGTACCATGACAGTTTCCATTTTGAAGAAACGAGTGCAGAGAAATTAAGCGACTCCCAAGGTCACAAAGCTGTGCACTCTCTTTTCATTGTGCGATGGCGCAACGCAGAGGAAAATGCCAACGCAGAGGGAACATGCCAGAACCCCAGGCAGTCCGAGAAACCAGCGAGCTCCAGGGAGGCAAGGTGGGTGACAGGCTCTGCGCGGTCAGTAGTTTTCATACTGGGTTGCCAGCCGGCTTGCTTTCCGCTTAGCACAGACCGGAAGCGTTCCTGTCGGCCACGTTTCTAACGCGCACGACCGGAAATATCTGTCCGCGGGTTTGAGGAGATAGTGGAGCCGCTGGGCCGCAGCCGGGGAGCCTAGGTGTGGAGTCGCTGAGACTTAGGAGACAGCTGGGGCCGTTGGGGAGAATCAGGTGGCGGGACACTGGCGGGGTCCCGACCTGACCCTGGACCACTCTCCTCCTCGCGGCCCGCCTCCTCTACCCGCCCCCACTTGGGGCTGAAGTGGCTCCGCCTCTTGATCTGAGGCAGGTCCCTCTTCAGGCACTGACCCTTGACCTCGGGGCGCTCCCCCATCCTTTGGGCGCGATGGCTACAGGCGCAGATGTCCGGGACATTCTAGAGCTCGGGGGTCCAGAGGGAGATGCAGCCTCTGGGACCATCAGCAAGAAGGACATTATCAATCCGGACAAGGTAGCAGTGGTGCCTGGGAGTTGGGTAGCGGGAGTGAAGTGGTGAGGAGGCGTGACAACAGAAGAGGGCTCGAGGAGAGATGGGCTGCCACACTGGAGTGAGACGGCGGTAAAAGATGTGACACAACGGGATAGAGAGCATGTGTCACCTTGGTGAGGTGGGACGGAGGAGGGGGACACCCGTGGAAAGTGGTGGGGACCTAGAAGGTGTGACACGAGTAGGAGAGGACCTGGAGAGTGTGACACTTGTGTGGGATATTGGGGGGAGGAGCATCACGTCGGGGCGACCATGCTGAGATACTGGAAAAGTATCTTCTCCTCCGACAGGTCAGGCTCTGAGGTTAGCCGTGTGGTGGGGAATGACCCGCTCATACCCAGGTGCCCCTTGAGTGGGTTTCTGTACCTTCATAGTCATGATGTGTCATCGTGTGAATGTGTATCGCTGTACCTGTGGGTGCTGGTTTGTTCAGGGATTGAGCTGGGCTAAAGAATTTTCAGGAAAGGGAGTCTAGGCTGTGGTTCCTCTCCTGTGGTTTCCCTCCCCAGAAAAAGTCCAAGAAGTCCTCGGAGACACTGACCTTCAAGAGGCCCGAGGGCATGCACCGGGAGGTCTATGCACTGCTCTACTCTGACAAGAAGCAAGTATTAGAACCCAGGGCCCCAGGCGTAGGCCCCTGACCAACCTGCCTGTCCCTAACTCCTGATTTTCCCAGCCAGTTTCCTCCCCACCCAGGGTTCTTGCTTGCCTACTAGGATGCAAGAGCTCGGATGTCTCACTCCAGAACATGACTTCCTTGCTCTAGGGTAGATCAGCAGCCTGGGTCCAAAGGCTCTCTCCACACCCTCTGACTCTGTAATCTCTCACCTCCTCAAACCCTGCTCCCAGGGATGCACCCCCGCTGCTACCCAGTGACACTGGCCAAGGCTACCGCACAGTGAAGGCCAAGTTGGGCTCTAAGAAGGTGCGGCCGTGGAAGTGGATGCCATTCACCAACCCAGCCCGCAAGGATGGAGCCATGTTCTTCCACTGGCGAAGGGCAGCAGAGGAGGGCAAGGACTACCCCTTCGCCAGGTTCAATAAGGTGAGCCACCACCATGGGGACATCGGCCAAGGTTGTGCCCACCTACTCTGAACCACATGCCTGAGCTCTCCAGTCTCCTGGTTGGCTCCAGAGGCACTCTCAGGCCAGATCTCGACCGTGTTTGCCCCACTCAGTCCTTGGGACACATGCCTGCAGGGTCTTCTCTGCCCATGGGATCCTGTCCTCTCCTAGCCTGGCTCTGATTTTTGGTGTGCTGCCTTGGCCTTTCAACTGTTGCTGTTCTTCAGAGCTCTGTCCTAGGTGCTCTACTCTGCTCACTCTTTCTCCCTAGTGTCTCATTTACACCATGACCTCCATTACCCTCTGTATATCACTAACCCCAACTTAATATCTCCAGTCCAGAGCAGCAGTTCCCATATATCCAGTCATTTGCTTACCTCTCTCCCTAAAGGCCCCACAGGTACTTCAGATCAAGTGGATTCCCGTGAGCAGAACTTAGCATCTTCCCTCTGTTCCCCACCCCTAAACCTGTTCCCCACATCAGTGAATGACACCCCCATCCACCCAGTTACCCAAACCAGAAATCTGGGACTCATCCTTCACTAATCCTCCTTTAGCACTCATTATTTCAATCAACAACAGGACAAAGAAGGTAGGGAAGACATACAACAAATGTGGAAACAAATAAGTTGGATTCTTTCAGATAGGAGCGATCAATGAAACCAGGATATGAAATGAGATAAAGAGTGAACTTGTAGCGGAGGCCTAATTTAGGTAGAGTGGTCAGAGAGGGCCTCTCTGAGAAGCTGGGATTTGAGCTAGACCTCAGTGATACATCTCGTCATGAGTCCTGCTGATGGTTTCTATAATAAATGACATCTGCCTATGTTCTTCCTTCTCTTTACCAGCACCCTGGTCCACGCTGAGTTATCTCTGGTTTAGATGACTGAGGCTCAGATGGAGCAGGGCCCTACCCAGACTCACCCAACCAGTGAGAAACAGAGCTGGGCTAGGCTAAGATTCCCTAGGCCATTGTTTAAGCCACTACACAATATGGACCCCAGTCCCTGCAGCTTGGAGCAGCCTAGTCTTTGAGGCTGAAAGCACAAGGGGCTTGTAGCAGGACTTCCAAGTCCTGACTTCTTTTCCCTCAGCCAGTACCTCCACTTGCACCTGGACACATTCCCCTGAATGGCTCACAGGCTTCTCAGACTCAGCATGTCCAGGTGTGACCCATCATTCTTCCCCACACCCCCAAATTGCTTTTTCTCCACCTCACCACTGTCTTTAGGCCCTTCAGGTCCAGTGGAGGGAGAGGCTGGAGATGTAAGACTGAGAAGGGATATCCAAGAGGTAAGAGGTTTGAGGTAGGGGAGGAAAGGTTGGTTGAGACAATTCAAGGTGAAGACAAAAGACTGTTGTTCATTTTGTATTTTGTAAATACTACATGCCAGGGTTTCCCTTGTGGCTCAGTGGTAAAGAATCCACCTGCCAGTGCAGGAGATGCAGGTTCGATCCCTGGCCTGGGAAGATCCCCTGGAGAAGGAAATGGCAACCCATTCCAGTATTCTTGCCTGAGAAATTCCATGTACAGAGGAGCCTGGTGGGCTACAGTCCATGGGGTTGCAAAAATTGGATATGACTTAGCGACTAAACAGCTATATATGTGTATATATAAAATTTTTCTTATTCTTTTCCGTTTTAGATTATTACAAATTCGGAATATAGTTCCCTGTGTTATGCAGTAGGACCTTTTTTATCTGTTCTATATATGGTTGTTTGTATCTGCTAATCCCAAATTCCTAATTCTTCCCTCCCCCATCCCCATTTGGGAACCATAAATGTGTTTCCTGTGTATGTGAGTCTATTTCTGTTTTGTAAATAAGTTCATGTGTATCATGTTTGGATTCCACATATAAGTGATATCGTATGACATTTGTCTTTCTCTGTCTGACTTCTCTAGTTGCATCCGTGTTGCTGCAAATGGCATTATTTCATTCTTTTTTATGGCTGAGCGGTATTCCATTGTGTATATATACACCAGTTTTATCTGTTCACTGTCAGTGGGCATTCAGGTTGCTTCCGTGTCTTGGCTGCTGTGAACATAAGGGTGCATGGATCTTTGAGATTAGAGTTTTCTCCAGATATCTGCCCAGGCATGGGATTCTGGGTCATAAGATACTGAATTGACGCTTGAAGGATGTCACCAGGTAATAGTAGGAAAGGAGTACAGTGACTTGTTCAGGCAGAGGGGTCATCGTGAGCAAAGACATAAGTGAAAAATCCATCATGTGTATGGGATGCTGTGGGCATTTCCCTGTTGATGAAGCCTGAAGTCCAGGATAGAACATGGTGGGAGAAGAGGCCTGAGAGGCTAGCAGGGCTTGGCAGCCAGGCTCAGGAATGGGCTTTGCGTGGATGTCTTTGGGGAGCCACTAGTAGGTTTTAAGTAGAATGGTGTCAGGATCAGATTTGAGTTTTAGAAAGGTTGTGGTGATTATGGGTGGAGAATGAAGCCGAAGTAGAAGAAACTAACCATCTTCCTGCCAATGCTGCTCATTCCTGGGGTCGTGCTTTCAGTCTGTGGCTCCCCAGCCAATTTCTTGCTCAAGCCAGCAACACAGGAGTGTCCGGTGACAGCATCTTCCCTCACCCCTTACGGCCAGTTGTCACAACTTGTGATGTTTAAAGCCTCTCAAGTCTGTGCCCTTTTCTTTACCTTCTGCTGGTGCTGCTTTATTTCAGGCCTCTTCACTTCCTACCTGGATTATTTCTTAAACCTGCCAGTTGGTCTCCCATGCTCGTGTTTCACCCCCTCTGTCTTCACTGTTGCCAGGCTGGTCTTTGTAGAAGAGAATCACGACCACCTCACTCCTCTCTTTAAAACCTTTCTGGCTCCCATCACCCACAGGATGAATTTCAGACTCCCTAACAGGCGCATAGGACTGCAGCAGCTCACCTCTGCTGACTCTCCAGGCTCTCTCAGGCCTTTCCCTGTCTTGCCCTTTTCTTGTTCCCCTAATGTGTCCTGATGCTTCAGGCCGTTTCTCTCTCATCACTGTTTACATGGTCCCCCTGCTTAGGATTCTCTCCACTGCATTCCCTCACCAGTTCACTTCTATTATACTTAACCTTAAGGCTGAACCAGGCCTCATTTCTCTCTTCCCTGTCAACCCTTGTCCCTGGCTGAATCAGGTGTCACTCATTACATCCTAGGCATACCTTTGTCATCAATTTTGCCTCACTGTACTAAATTATTTTTGCAGCTGGACTGTGAGCTCTGAGAAGGTAAGGCCCATCTTACTCAGCATTGTGTCCCTAGCATAGGTCTGGTAGGCCCATGATATTAATAAATATTTGCTGAATGAATGACCATCTCTCTTGCTTGACTGTGAACTTCTTTTCATTTTTACGGCCGTGCCATGTGGGATCTTAGTTCCCCAACCAGGATTCAAACCTGGGCTCCAGCAGTGAAAGTGCCAACTCCTAACCTTTGGACCACCAGGGAATTCCCTGATCATGAGCTTCTTGAGAACAGCACCAGCTACACTGTTCCTGAGTATTTTTTTTTAATTAAATGGAATTAAAATGCATAGGAGGGATACCTAACCAACTCCAGAGAAATCAGAAGGATGAGAAGTTATCTAGGTAGAAGGAATGTGGAAGTGGGAAGGCATTTCAGGCAAGAACAACAAAGGCTGAGGGGGAGAGCCTGGTATGTTCCGGTAACTGCTGGTCGCTCGGCTGGAACTGAGGGTCCATAAAGGACAGTGGCTGCAGAGGGAGGCCAGGTCACTCACCATGTGTTCACTGATTGAGTTAATAAATATTCATTGATACCTACAGTGTGCAGGTCCTGTGCTGAACCCAGAAGGGAGGAAGTGATCCAGACAACCCTTGCTCTTGGCAAATTTGAAAATTATCTAGAAGGCACTTTCAAAGTATCACGGAGCCTTTGAGGGGTTTCATAAGGGATGGTTGGGTAACATGAGTTATATATTCTAGGACAGTGCTTTTCAAATTATCTGTGATAAAGGACATTTTTAAAAATTTCCCAATTCATCAGAGACTGCTAGAGATAGTAAAATTGTAAGAAAAGACAGAGTACCAGTCCATGTTTCTTCTAAATTATTTAGCAGCGTATGATGCTGTAAAATTGTTGTAAAGCTTTCTAAATGCTTACTCTCATTTCTGTACTTACTGTAGACCAGGTTTTTGCAGCAGCACTGGTCCAAAGGCTGCTCTTTAGCAGTGTCAGAGAGGTCACATCTTGGCTGCAGATGGAGAATTGCCCGGAGGAGGATTAAATGGAGTCAGAGAGACCAGTGGGGAGGCTGTATCTCTATCCAGGCAAGGGGGTAGTGATGGTCTGGACACGGGCATGGCAGTGGAGAATTGAGAGGTAAAAGCCACAGATTTGGGAAAGGGGAGCGGTTCAAGGGTAAAGGTTGGAATTAAAGATGCCTTCTGGCTTGGGTGATGCCAACATTGAGATCTGGACTGGAGGAGATAGAAGTTTGAGGGAGCACAGTGAGCTCAGTACTGAACATATTGAAATTTTTTTATTGAGGTATAACTGTTAAATATATATTAGCTTCAGTTTAGAACATAATGATCCCGTATTTGTATATATTGTGAAATGGTCACCTCAGTAAATCTAGTTAACATGCATCACCTGAACATATTCAGTTTGAGATGTATGTAGGACCTCCAGTAGGAAATGTCCAAGAGGCTGCTGGACATAAGGGTTTTGAGAGCCAGTGTGGTCTTTGATGGAGAAACTTCCCTGGTCCAGCCTAGCACTGTCTCCTTCCTGGGGTTTCTGACGGACAGACCCAGCCCATAGTGGTGCTGTTTCCCCTGAGGGAGGTCTGGGGGATGGGGCATGGGGGTTGGGATGGGGGTTTATGTTGGGAGTAGGATTCAGGTGCCTTTTCTATAGAGATGTAACCTTGGCCAGTTTGGGGAGCGGCAAGTCTCCCTGTCACCACTGGGTGGCAGGAGTGCTTCAGACAAGTGTTCCCTGCTAGGGGCTCCTGGGCCTTTCTCTGTAACTTAGCCACCTGCCCTACTCCAAAGTTGACCCTTGGCCTCCACAGACGCTCTTACCCGTGGGCCCCTCACCTTAACCACGGGGTCAGGAGCATGTGTTTTGTGCAGTTGGTCCTGAAGTAGATCCAGAGGTGGGCGACAGTCCTGGAGCCAGCCAGGGCCTTTGTTCAAGCCATCAGTTTCTTTCCTTGCTCTGGAAACATCATCTCCAGGGTCCTGCACAGGGTCCCAGGCAGAGGATTTGCTTTTGTCCAGCGCAGGGATTGGCAATAAACAGGAGGGACTGTGGTCATGGGGCTGCAGCCTGTAGGACGTGCCGTGATGCGGGCGTGTCCCCTGTCCCCCTCCCCACCCCCCCACACCTGTAGACGGTGCAGGTGCCCGTGTACTCAGAGCAGGAGTACCAGCTCTACCTTCATGACGACGCTTGGACAAAGGCAGAAACCGACCACCTCTTTGACCTCAGCCGCCGCTTTGACCTACGTTTTGTCGTTATCCATGACCGGTATGACCACCAGCAGTTCAAGGTGAGTTGGTGCCTTGTTATTTGCACGTGTGCTCAACCCTCAGGGCCGGCAGGCCACTAGCTTCATGCCTTCCTTTTCACATACCTCTGCGTTTGTCTCTCTCCATGTCTGTCCTTAGAAGCGTTCTGTGGAGGACTTGAAGGAGCGGTACTACCACATTTGTGCCAAGCTTGCCAACGTGCGGGCCGTGCCAGGCACAGACCTGAAGATACCAGTATTTGACGCTGGGCACGAGCGACGGCGGAAGGAACAGCTGGAGCGTCTCTATAACCGGACCCCAGAGCAGGTCAGCCCCGAGTCCCACAGACTCTTCTCCAAGCCCTGAGACCCCCTGACCACTGCCTGCATCCTCCACGCCCTCAGCTCCCCTACTGCCCCCGCCATGACCCCATCCGTCCCACTCCTCACCAGCCACCCTCCCTGCTCTCCATAGTCCTCACCTCCCTACAACCCCCTGCTGCTCAGAGCCCCTCAGATAGCCCAGCACCCCTCCGCCTCCCTGTCTCCCCTCGCTGCCCCTTTAGTTTCAGGCTCCTCTCAGCATCTCTCTTTCCCAGGTGGCGGAGGAGGAGTACCTGCTGCAGGAGCTGCGCAAGATCGAGGCCCGGAAGAAGGAGCGGGAGAAGCGCAGCCAGGACCTGCAGAAGCTGATCACAGCGGCAGACACTACTGCTGAGCAGCGGCGCACGGAACGCAAGGCCCCCAAGAAGAAGCTCCCCCAGAAAAAGGAGGCTGAGAAGCCGGTGTGCAGACTAAGCCAGCCCAGCTCAGGGTGGGGGGCTGGGACTAACATTGGGCCCTCTCCCCATGACACCCTGGTCTCCATAACTGCTCCTCCCCAGGCTGTTCCTGAGACTGCAGGCATCAAGTTCCCAGACTTCAAGTCTGCGGGCGTCACGCTGCGGAGCCAGCGGGTACGTGAGTCACCTTCTTCACTGTGTCTGGACCCTCAGCTCTACGGCCTGAACGCTGTAGGCCAGGGGCCTGGAGCAGGTGGAGGCGGACACACCAGGATCTCAAGGGGACACCAGGCTGAGCTCACAGCTTTCAGCCTGTTCTCCTCAGTGGTGGTTTCCTTCTGTGACCCGGAGCTGCCTCTAGGGGTTAACTTCTCTTCCAGCCCTCCCCACCCCCCCAATTCCTTTTGTCCCCTTCATTCTAAACCGTTTGTCGGGAGAGGGTCCTGCTTGAGCTGAGCTGCCTGGGTCATTGCAGATGAAGCTGCCCAGCTCTGTAGGACAGAAGAAGATCAAGGCCCTGGAACAGATGCTGCTGGAGCTGGGTGTGGGTGAGTGTGGAGGCTGGGCCCCTCAGGATGGACCTTCCCACCAACGCCTGCCCCCTCCCAGGCGAGGTTGTGGATGCAGGCCAGGCAGCAGAGGGCAGTTCTTACTGCTGGCCTCCCAGCACTGTGCCTCCTACCTGCCCACAGAGCTGAGCCCGACGCCCACGGAGGAGCTGGTGCACATGTTCAACGAGCTGCGGAGTGACCTGGTGCTGCTCTACGAGCTCAAGCAGGCCTGCGCCAACTGCGAGTACGAACTGCAAATGCTGCGGCACCGGCATGAGGCGCTGGCGCGGGCTGGCGTGCTAGGCGGCCCCACCACCCCTGCATCGGGCCCAGCCCCGGCCCCGGCCGAGCCAGCGGTGTCTGAACCCGGTCTCGGCTCCGACCCCGGCAAGGACACCATCATCGATGTGGTGGGCGCACCCCTCACGCCCAATTCGGTAAGAGGCTGGACCAACCAGGAGAGCTCCAGCTGGCCCTGCTCGTGAGCACACGCATGTGCATGCACAGGCCCCGCCCCCCCTAGTGCCCACAACAGGAATCATCACTCTGAGGGGTTCTGAGAATGAGTGGGGGGCCAGTGGGCATCACCCTCCTGACTCAGAGCGTGAAATACGCACCAAGCCCAAGCCCAGCCACTGACCTCAGCACCTTGTGTCTCCTCAGAGGAAGCGGCGGGAATCGGCCTCCAGCTCCTCTTCTGTGAAGAAAGCCAAGAAGCCGTGAGAGGCCACACGGGGTGTGGGATGCTGCTGTGTAAATAGAGCTGCTGAGCTGGACTGGGCTGCCTCTTCCTTCTCACCACTTCTGACGCCCCTGGCTGGGAGGGTGGCTGGGAGGGGTGGCACTGGGGCTTGCCTGCGCTGAGGCCCTTGGCAGCCCTTTAACCACTGACCAGCTCCCCCAACACCTGTATCCAGGAACACGTGTCGTTCTACACTCAGGTTGGTTCACACACAGCAGCGACTACATCCCAGCTGCTTCTAACACATCCTCGTGCTCAGTCTGTCCCCGCAGCCCTGTGCGTATTCAGAAAGGGTCTCAGGTGCTCCACTGATGCCAGCTCTACTGGTGGCCTTGAGCACAGGGCGGCCTGGTGCATGTGCTGTCCCCCACACATCCAGACACCGTCGGGCCTGGCACCACCTGGTCCACACAAACACACACCCAGAGCCTCATTTCCCCGACTTTATTCAGTGGCACGTTCACAGCGGGGATGGGGGCAGACACAAGGTGGGGCCTGATCTGTCCTGGAGCCCTGGGGGCACCACACACCATGCACTACAGATGGGAGGGGGCACAGGGGGGCTCGGTGGCCCCAGCAGAAGCCTGTGTATCGGGAGGAGGCGGTGAGGAGGAGGTCCCCCAGCCCAGGCCCACAGTGGGAGGGGCTGATACTGGGCTGAGGTTGAGAGGTGGGGGTAGGGGGCACAAAGTGTCTGTTCCAGAGGGGCCAAGTAGCCAGGCCTTACCCAGGGCAGAAGCCCACAGGGTGGACTGGGGGACACTCTGGACGCAGAGCTGTGCCACTCTCCCTTTGCCCCTCTAGTGAGGGAGAGGAAGGTTCTGGGCTGGGCCAAGCAGCTACCCTGTCCTGCCCCATCCCACCCTCGGCCAGTCAGAACGGCTTTGACGTCTGCTTGAAGATGAAGCCTCGATACGCGAGTGTCTTCATGATGTTGGCAATGTTCTTGCAGTCATCTAAAAGGAGGGAGAGGAGACAGTTAGGGGGGCCCCAAATCCTTCCCCTGTGAGCCCACAGGTGCTCCTAAATGGGTGTCGTGGGAAGCAGGATCAGATTCAGGAGCCAAAGGCTCTTAAACCAGGGGGGTCCTATCCCCAGGTGGCAGCATCTCCAGCTTCAGGTTGGGTCGGCAGGAAGCCTGGTCTCAGGGCTTCTCAGTCCCATAATTCATGCTGGAAATTGGCCGGCGTGTCCTGCCTGGCCCCAGCGGTGATGTATGGGCGCCGTCGCAGTAAGAAAAAGGCAGAGTAAATGTGTAATTTCTCCCTTGACGGCCCCCGGCCGCTGGGCGATCCTTCTTGTTGCTGCCGCGTGGGGACGGCCCGTCCGCCACACTCCGTCTTCCCGCCACCCGCCTTGATGTCTCCATTTCATTACTGTGCGGCCATTCATCACGCCCACGGCCAGGGTGACTTTGCCAGCACTTGCGTGTGTGTGGGAGACGTGGCCCAGGACATAACCACTGGTGACAAGGCACAAGCCTTGGCACTTCCAGTTGGGGCCCCAGGCTCACGTGCTCCAGCAGCAGCTGCCTGGGCGCCTGGTTCTGTGCAACCCCGGCCAGCAGACAAGGGCCAGGTCTGTGGTCCTCTCACGCCCTGGCCAGCAGCCTTCTACCAGACATGCCCGTGGAGCTCAGCCCAAGCTCTCTCTCCTTCCCAGGTAGGCTTCAGACCCTGACTCGGGCGGTATCTCAGATTAAAGACATCTACACCTGCCAGATCCTGGCAGTAATGTCCTCGGTATTGATTACCATGAGAAACTCCATGGTGAAAACCATCCCAGACCCCAGATGCGGGTAGCCACAGGCACAGGTACTTCTGGAGCCTCAGTGTCATGGTCATGGACCAGGACTTCCTTCACCACTTCCTCCCACACCCCATAGGTGCTCCTATACCACAACCGGGACCTCAGCTGCCACAGCCCTTACAAGATCGATGCTAGGACTGCAGAAGTTTTGTACGTCGATGTCATAATCAGGTGTGGGGGGTGGTAAGGTCAAGGTGGGGTCAGGAGGCCCTGCATCTGTCAAGGACCAACCCCTTCCAGTGAGCTCCCAGCCTCTCCTTGCCAGGATCTTAGACTAGGAAAGGGGACCGCCAGAGCGAGGACAACTGTGGGAGTGGGGCAAGTCTGGTCAGGCCAAGCCTTATGCCATCAGCTGGACCCCAGCTCTGCAGACCCTGCACAGGGCAGACAGGTCACACGGGGTCATTTCTCAGAGCTCGAAATGAATGTAGCCAGCTGGGGTGGGTGTGGGCAGACAGGTGACCACAGGCATCTGGGAAGCCAGGAAGGCTGGTCTGAGGCAGAACAGTGCAAAGACAGATGGGTGGGTAGTGGCGGCCATGGCAACTCCAGACGTGACCCATCCCTGTGGTTTATGGGCCGGACACGCACCCCGCTCAGCTGCCGCCCTGTCATTTGTCTCCCTTAGTGTGTACGCCTAGTCTGGCGGGGGGTAGAGGGTGGAGGGAGGGGGCTGCGACAGGAGGAGCCAGGCAGTCGACAGGAAGGGGAACAGGGCAGGAACGGCTGTGCAGGAGGGGCGGGTGTGGGAGTGGGACAGAAGGGCCTTATGACAGGGTCCGGGAGCTGTGATGGTACTGTTGATGGGGTGATTTTCTTCCCAGGTAAATCTGGGCTTGTCAGGGCACCTCCAGTCCTTCCTGTCTCTGACACTCTGGGGACCATGGCCACTGTGCATATTAAGAATAAGTCCCCTCGTTATCTGCAATTACCCAGCAGCCACACACCTCATTTCTTCCAGCAGAAAAGAAAATTAGTTTTCTATTGACTTCATCTGGCTCCTCCCTCGTTGCTGGACAAATCGCTCAATCTGCCTCCCTTGGCCCAAGTGAATGTGCCCAGCCCCTCCCCCCAGGCCACCAGCCATCCAGTGGGTGAGCACTGACCTCCCACCTGTGCTGGGTCTGGGTCTGGGCAAAGGTCCATGCACCCCAGTCTCAGCCCTGACCTCTCCACTGTACACCCTGGAGGGGTTCATCCACACCCCGAGCTCCAGCTACTTCTGAAAACTGCCTCCTGAGCTCCAGACCACCACAGATCCAGACACCTCGGGAACATCTCCTAGATTCACACACAAACTCAAAACGGCCAGCAGTGAGCTACTTTCCTCCCCCCAGCTCCTTCACTCTCCCGTGTTCATCACAGTGAATGGCACCCCGAAATGTCCCAGAAGAAACCTGATTCAAGCCTGGCATCCTGCCTTCTCCCCCAGTCCAATCAAGCATGAACTGCAGGCTTTGTCGTCGTCCTCTGTCTCATCTTCTCCCCTTCACTCTGGCACCACCTCCCAGTCCAGAGCCCAGCATCTCCTGCTCTTCGAACAGCAGCGGCTTCTCTTTCTCTCCTTTAATCTATTCTCTCACAGCCAAAGTGATCTTTCTCACACAAATCTGATCACGTTCTTTTCTCCTTAAATCTCTTCAGTGGCTTCCCTGCCCTCAAGTCCACACACTCATTACGACTTCAAGGTTAAAGCCCTGCAAAACCGGACCTGTGCTATCTCTGGTCTCACCCCTGCCACTCTCTACCCTCAACCCCCGGATTCCAGCCTCAAGGGGCCACTTACTGTTTTCTGAAAATGACAAAGTAGGTTTTGGAGTCAGATAGACCTATTTCTAGTCTTAACTTTGCCTGTTGGCTGTTGCCCTGCGGCAACTGCCAAGTTTCCCCAAACTTCAGGTTCACTGGGGTGATAAGAGGTGCTACCTGAGTGTTATGGGAGGAAAGAGCGAGTGAAACTGCCACATGTCTGCACATGCTTTATGTCTGGAATATCTCCTCTCTTCTTGATGGGAAGGCAAGGATGCTAGTTTTCAGGATGGTCCAGTGGTGAGAAGGTGTGTACTGTACAATCTGTGGCATAGGTGACATAGGGGCCAGCACACTCGGTGAAACCACTTATCACCATGCCACAAACTCTGACTAATGACTTCGTCCACCAGGGATTCCAGAGTCTAGCTTGTTACAGCTGGTCTATCATAATGAAGAGAGACCCAGACTGGACTCATCCAGCAGGTCAGTACTATTGCAGTTTTGGGCTTCCACCCCTGGAATCTGACCTAAGAGTTAGCACTCCACTGATCAGCACAGACACAAATCTGGGCTTTTAACAGTAAGTTCAGATAGAGCTCTAGGTGAGCCCGATAACAACATGGCCTCCCAGAAAGTCCTCGGCTCGAAGCCCTGGGTCAGCAGTCCCACCTTGTAGCCTATCACTGAGCGACTGAGAACAGCCTGAGGCTGTTCTTGGGGGTCAAGAGCAGGGGGCCTTGTGCCCACAATGGAGGCCTCTAAAAGTAGGTCTTCCTCACCTCCAAATTCTAGAAGACTAACCTGTTTTTATGTTCCTGCAGGATCATCAACTTGTGAAAAGACTGCCCTCATCTTTTGGGGGGCATTAATATTTTTAATGTTGGAATTAATTCTTAATGTTTTCATATTGCCAAGGCTGTAATGGAGGGGGAGGGGCTGGTTGCATACATCCCTCAAAGGTGAGTGGGGTCAGCACTCAACAGGATGAGCTTGCTGGCTGGGCCCAAGGGTAGTCAAATACCTGCTTGGCAAGGTAGCTGCTAGTGGAGGGTGGCTCAGATTGCCCAGAACAGCCTGTGAAAATTCACACATGGCAGCCCCCTGCGGCTGACCTGTTCCAGCTGGTGCCCTTGTCTGGGAGCTGAAAGAGGACAGGATGCGGAGCCTGGGCCAGGGCCACCCTCAGGTGGGAAGGGGCCCCAAGAAGCTCTTGGAGGGCTATCTATTCACACACTCATTCATTCAGCAAATACACTGACACTTCCTGTGTGCCAGGTGCACAGGCCCATGCTGGGCCACAGCCTGCAGACCCTGCAGCTCCCTGCCCTCGAGGAACTTCAGAGACTGCATCTATAAGTGGTGCAGTGTGAACAATGCTATGAGAAAAGCAGGCACCAAAAAGGGCACTTCGTTCAGTTCAAGGATCAGGAGAGGGTTCCTGGGAAGAGTTAAGTTAAAAATGCAGAGGAGGCTAGCCAGCAAGGTGGGGAGGTGTTCTCGGCATAGTGAACAGCACAGGCACACTTTCACAGGGGAAATGTGGAGTGTCCCCCAAATTTTAAGATAAGCAGATGGTGGGTGGAGGTGATGAAGAAGAGACAGGGGAGTGGCGAGGTCAGCGCTGGCTGGCTAGAGGAACTCCTGCAGAGCCTCGAATGCCAAACTAAGGAGCTTTAATTTCTTTATTCTGGGACTGATGGTGAAGACACATGTTTGAGGAGCACGACAGGTTCTGATTTGACTTTCAGAATTACCTTTTGAGGACTGGAGGAGTTAACCCAGAAGGCAGAGATACCAGCTGGCAGACTGTACTATGTATTTCTGGTCCAGGTCAGAAATACTGGCCCAGAACAAGGCCAGTGATGGTGTAGATGAAGGTGGAGAGATAATGGTCGTGTGGAGAAGCAGATAGAGGCAAGAGGTTTTTAGGAAATAGAATGAGCAAGACTTAATGAGGGGACTGGGAGGGCTGAAGGAGGCACAAGTCTAAGATCTGAGTACTACTCACTGTAATAAGGCAAACAGGAGAAAGTACAGGTTTAGGTCAGTGATGAACTCAGGTTCAGATATATTAAGTCTTGAGACTTCTATGGGGCAACTAAACTTATCAGGCATTTCTTTTATGGCTTCTGGGAACTATAGCTTGCTTAAACAGGCCTTCCCTATCCCAGTGTTAATTAGAAAACTATCATATATTTTCATCTAATACTTTGTTTATAAAAACTTTGACTTTTTAGTCTGCCTGGAATTTATTTTTGTATGTAGTGAGTAGAAGATCTAACTTGCTTTTTCCCCTAGTGGATAGCCAGCTGTCTTGTCACCACTGACTAAACTGTCCACACTTGCCCTACACTTTTGAAATGATCCCTCTATCATATATACAATTTCCATACATAGATCTGTCAGAGCCAGGAAGGCGAATGAACATGAAATGATCAAAGAGGCAAATCATATTGAGAGGACACCTGGAGTAGAAGGGTAACAAGCTGCTGACCTTACGAGGCTGTGAGGCCTAAAGGAAGACTCAGACACAACCTGAGGTCCCCTGCCTAAAAAGCTCAGCATGGCGACACACTGTCTGAGTGATCTCCAGGAGCCGGCGAGGAACGGGGCTGGATCACACAGAGCAGGGACCCCCCAGATGGGTGGAGAGAACAGTGCAAGGAGCAGGAGCCATGACAAGGAAGACAGCAAGAACCTGGCGCACGTCAACATCCTAGAACCTCATCCTGTCTCTGCCTCCTTCTGCTAGGACGTCTTGGTCGCAGCATGCCTGAGCACAAAGGGTCAGTGGGACTGCCAGAGCAAATTCGTTCCCAGCCCCACATGGGACGTACTTACTCTAAAAAGTTATTCGCTGTTTATCTGAAACCCTAATTTAACTGGCATACTATGTTTTTATCGCTAAATCGGCTACTTGGTGCTGGGAGCAGCATATCAAGCTATGGATGGGTGCAGTTCAGGGCACAACAGCAAATGGGAGCTCAGAAGACAGGCGGCCGAGGCAGGGAATACAGGACTAAGCCAGCAGAGGGCCCCTGTGTATCCCTAGATTCTGGGTTCGAATCCAAACTCCATCACTGGACAACTGTGTGAACACGAGCAGATTACTGTACTTTATTTAACCTCTCTGTGTTTCAGATTCTTCTCTAAAATGGGAATAATAATGATAATTATAGTAACTACTTCCCTCAAAGGGTTGTTAAAAAAATGAAATGAGCTTTTATTTGTGAAGTGCTTAAAACAGTGGCTGGGTTAGTTAGTATTAGTAGTATTGGTAGTGTTATTCCAATAGTGTCCAATGATAATATTGTTATTCCAACAGAAATACTCTGCTATCCCCCAACTCCCATTCCTTGTCCCAGACGCAGGCCACACAGTCCCCTGGACCCACAGACAGGGTGACCTTGGCCCACTGGAAACCCCCCACACAGATTCCCTTCTCCCCACCAACAGGGCTCCTGCAGCTCCCTCCCCTCCCCCCAGACAGGGCCCTCTTAGCCTCAACTCCAAAGTGACCCCTTCTTCCAGGCCCCCCCACAACCCCCCTCCGCCCCACCGAGGTGCCTGGAGGTGCCACAGGGCTGATGGTGAAGGATGACGGTGGTTCCACAATAAGGGGAAAAGGCAATTTCATCTTGATTAGCAGGCGATTTCTCTCTCCGTAATAAGCGCGCTCCAAATAATTAGCGTGTTTTACGTAATAATGAAATTACAGAAATGCAGTCCACTTATTCAAACAACTCACCATTACCATATTTTTAAATATTAGACTTAATTAGAGTTTATCACTTCAGAGAAGTATGCGGACCGAAGATGTTTTAAAAAAAATCCTCATAAAGTGTTTATTAAGCGCTGGTAAAGCTGGGATAATGATGTGTTTGGAAATTAAGGCAATCAAACACTTACCGCTGCTCCTGGAGGCCGGGCATGGAAATGAGGCCATTACACGCCCATTACCCGCCAGCTCGCAGCCACTTGGGGGGCAGGGAGAGGATGAGCCTGGCCGAGAGGGCACAGTGCCTGGAAACGCCTGTGCCAACAGCCCGAGACAGCCTGACCAGTAAGCACAGAATCACTTATAGGCCGCTGACATGTGGCCACCAGGAGCCTGACTCAGACTTGGCCAGGCAGATGACAGGACAGGTCCCAAATGCCAAAGGCACCCAAGACTAACCTGGGTCCAGACTCCCAGGCCTGGCAGGACACGTCAACTCCATTCAAACCCCTGTGCAGTGCAGGGACAGGAGCCCGATTGGGCAGCCAGAGAGGTCAATGAAAAGAGGCAGAAGCTGAGGAAGCTGCAGACCCAAGTGTCTTCTCCCAATTCTAGGCCACACAGGAAGGGGAGTTGGAGGGGTAGAGAAGGGTCTCAGAGGAAGCTGGGGGACTGAGTCAGGGGCCAGGCTCAGGAACATACCTGGGGACAGACCTGGATCGGGCAAAGTAGGCAAGAAGGGTGGCGGGAGAGAGGGGCGGGTGGCTCCAGGCCCCATTTATCCCAGTGAATAACTAATTCCAGAATTTATAGTGCTGGATTTTTGTTCTGTGGCCATTTATATCTGCGAGGGGAGGAAATGAAGAGGCAGCGCGGACGCCACATCTTTCTGTGTTATTGCTTGTCTGCCATTTGCAAATCATTATTAATTGTGGGCCCTGGTGGCGGGCCGGGTGGGGGCCGGGCCGGGTACATCCACATAGCTCTTCATCAAGGACCCCAGCCGCTGCCCCAGAGAGCCAATTACCCCGCCCTGATTGGGATCAGATAAAGAGGGAATTTTTACAAATTAGGGAATAAATAGAATTTCCACACAGGGCGCGGGCAGGACCTGAGAGGCTGTAATGAAAAACCATCCGTCACCATCAGCGCGGGCTGGGCACGCAGCCCCAGCACTCCCTCCCTTTGTGGGCCCACCCTAACGCTCAGGGGCCCGGGCGTACAGGTCTAAGGACACCCCGAAGCCCTCTAAGGCCTGGAAGCAAGGAGAGGAGTTCCCACTGGGGTGCGTGTACACACTCCGGGCCCAGCTCTGACACTATCCCTGTTGCCTCATCCTTCCCCTGTCTGCCTCTCCCTCAGGATCTTGACAGGAGGAGACTGAGGCAGTCCTGAGTTGGGGACCATGGGGCAGAGACCACATCCACGCCCCTCCGGCTATGGCAGCCCCAGGGCAGAGCCCCGGCCCTGTGGACCACTCACTCTGGGCTCCCATTAGCGCTCCTCCCCTTGGATCATTAAATATGTATATCTTATTACACGCCTTGTTAGAGTATCGAGCTCTATTGACTGATGATAAATCCTGAGCCTCGTCCTGGCCATAAATTTATCTGGAGATGATGAAGACTCAATAATCTAGTCAGGCAGATAATATCATCGGGCCTTAAAAAAGATCATTACATTATATGTCAGAATTAAAAGTGAAATACGCCGTAGTAACAGGGCGGCTGCTCTGGCCATTACAACGGGTGCCCGCCTTCCCCCACTCGCCCCCAGCCAAGACCCCACTGGGGTAGAGGGGCCAAGAAGCCTCACCTTCCTCTTGGTTCAGGATGCCATGGCTAAAAGTGCTTGATAACCTAAGGCCAAGTGAAGAGGACTTGGCATGGGAGGGGAGCAGGGAAGAGGAGACCACTGAGAACTGCTGAGCACATTTGCCATGCCTGGCAGCCTCTTCTGCCCCAACCAAGCTCCCACCTTAGCCTGTCCCTAGGGGTCTCCTGTGGAACTGTCTTATGGGTGTCCAGGAGTGGCTCCAGTAGGAAGGTGATGGGGCTTCACCTTCCAGAATGGCCTGACCAATGAGGGCAGATTCTTTCCAAAATGGACACTCAGGATACAGAGAGGTTAGGTTGCTTGTCTGCATGCCCCAGGCACCTATGACCTGGCCCCAGACCCACGGGCCAGCAGCCTATCTAAGGTTTGTCCTGTGAGCACACGCCATCAACACTGACCATGGCCACCTCCCTCCCAGGAGCCCTGCCTGTCACGGCCTCCGCATTCTGTCGTTTGAGAACCTTGCTGCCAGCCTCTTAGTATTTGCTGTCGGCACTAACAACCATCGCCATTATGTCTTATTTTCACCCATTTCCACAGTCACACCCTCCAGCTTGTTAACATCCTCCACTGTTCTTCCTGTGAAATACTAAATTCATATATCCCCAGTTACTGACAATAACACACTTTTTCTTTCCCCTCACTGGAACCTCAAAACCATTTAGATCCCTAATCTCTCCAGGTACATCCCCCTCCTGTCTTCACCTTTCTCCTCTGTCCACTGTTGACTGCTTATCCAACAGCCACTCCCTCTCTGCAGAGCTGGTGGAGCCCACTCCTCCCTCCCTGACCCAAGAGGAACCCCCAGGGTCTGAGCCATTTATGGGGATCCTAACCCCTTGCCAGTCATGGGTTTAGGAGCAGCCAAGCTTTATGGCTACTGGGATATGATGGTAAGTTTGCTGAAAGACCTTCAGGGAAGATTTCTTGACTCTTAAGAAGAGAAGCATGAGGGAGAAATGGTCCTTTATATTCTGGCTGGACATTTTCATGTCTGTACATCATGTCTGGGACCAAAGAAGCCATCTTCCAGCCTGGAGGGCAGTTAGTCTGTGAAGAACATGCTGAAGATAAAAGAACAGAAAAATGAAAAACAAAAAAACCTGGGTCCTTGATGACACTGCTGAGATGCTAGATGAACCAACCCTAGGATAACCTTACCTCTCTTGTGACGTAATAAACCCTTATTGTTTAAGATTTAAACTGGGTTTTCTTTTTCTTGTAGCCAAAAGCACAGTAACTGATACAGAATGTAAAGGCAGGACAGAGAGTGAGAAAACAAATCAGGGGAGGCAAAGGGCAGCAAGGGCACTATTTAAGGCTAGGGAATTGGTAACCCCTGTTATGCTCTCTTAAAATATTTGCTCAAACTGTCTCCTGCTATATCTCAGGATACAGGCCATGTTACCATAAAGGCTAAACAAAGTCAAGCTTAGACGGGAACCCAGGAGAAAACAGAGGGAAGAAAATACAACTTTACTGAGAAAGGATTTTTATGTATGTGACGTGCAATTTAAGTAGACTTTTTCAAAGTCCCACAGCAACACAAAGTCAACAGACTCACTCACGGTTTCTTCTTTCTCCCCTACCCTTCTTAGCAATGTCACTTCCAATTTCTAGATCATCTCTTGGTCCAAAATGGCTGCTGAAGCTCCAACCATCACATCCACATTTTAGGAAAGAGGAAGAAGGAAAAAAGCAAGACTAATGTACTTTCCAGCTGAGTCATTTCCCTTTCAGTATTGCTCCTGAAAGGGACAAGTGTGTTCAGTGTGTTCAGTCCCACACACTTTTCTTTTTATCTCACTAGCCAGAACTCAGAGATATAAACATCTAGTTGTATGAGAAACTTAAAAAAAGAAAGTAGTATTTAACTAGGTACACCATGTTGCCCCTAATTATCCAGGGGCTCTGTTAAATGAGGAAGAAGGTCAATGGCTATTGGGTACATACCAAGTAGTTTTTGTCCAGGCAACATAACTGATACACCTCACTTTGGAGCCCGGATTCCAGTCCATCATCTCAGTCCTTTCTTATCAGTAGTTTCAACTCGCTTGCTCCCTGTTCCTCCCATCACCCTTGATTGGAAAAACCAAACTCTGCCTTCTTTAAGCTTGCATCTAGGCTGAGTGTGACTAGAGAAAATTGTACCCTTACAGATTCATGTGACTCATAAAATCAGAGTCATCAACCTCATCTGGGTGTATAAACACCACCCCATCATTTTCTATGTGCCTGATCAGTGTGCATGCTCTCTTTTTCCTTAGTGACAACTTCACATTTTCTCTACTTTCCACAACTCTCTAATCCCTACCCCCAACATCACCCCTGACTGCCTCACCCACATAATTTTGTCTCCTACTTCAAAGGAAACACAGAAGCCAGCCCCCTGCACCTGGGCCAGTCCTTGCCTTTCATCCTGATACAGCAGAGGAACTGTCCTGAGGTCACTTCTGAAGCCCACCCTCCCCCCCAACTCTACCTGGCTTCTGGAGTCTAGCCTGACTGCTTTTCAGGGGTCTTACATTGCGAGTAACCCCCTTTCTCTCTGATATAGCTTCAGTGGACTGACTCAGGCCTTGGGACTCTTCTCTGGGTTTCAGTGACACCACCCTTTCTCCCCTCCCCTCCTACAGCTCCCCTGTCCACTCCACCTTTTCTCCTAACTGCCCCTACAAGGCAGGTGCCGCTCAGAGCGGTCGGGTCTTCTCCCCTTTTTACTCTCTGCACTCTCCCTCAGCACACTTCCCTACCCCTAAGCTTTATTTACCACATATCTTCTAATAGTTTCTAAACCTGTACACCTACTACCATACTCTTGGTCCAGGCGTCAACCTCTCTCAACCCGGTGACATTACTGCCCCCTCTCCATCTCCTCCTCCATGGTGTCCTTCTAAGCCACAAATCTGGTCATTTCACTCCCTGGTTTAAATCCCTTCAATGCTCCTGGAACAGAAAAAGGACATAAGTGGAAATGTCGGTGAAACTGAAATAAGGCCTTTTGTTTAGTAAACACTAAGGTACCAATGCTAATGGCCTGGTGCTGATGGTTGTACTGGGACTGGCAAGAGGTTAACACTAGGGAAAGCTGGGTAAGAAAAGCTTCTGCAAACAGAAAACCAGTTTCAAGTAAAAAGTTTAAGAGTTCATAATTAAAACAACAGACACCCACCACCACCACCACCACCACCACTTTCAACAAAGCCTCATTGCTCTCAGGATAGTGTCCAAACTCCCACACTCAGTTCCGGGGATCTACCCAGGCTCCCTCTTGGGCCTCATCTTTCCCACACTCCTGTTGGACTGTGGAATTCTGCCTCTTCTCCCTCTTGGCTTTTCCACATGCTCTTCCTTCTGCCTGGGAAGCTCTTCCCCCACTGCTCAGTCGTCCTGAGGGACAGAAGTTTGCTGCGGTTTCCTGAGGTCCTTGCCTGCACCCCCATGTTGACGTTAGGAATCCCTTCTGTGTGTTCCCACAGCACCCACTGTTCCTCCATGCGACTGCCTCTGTCACCCCCTGCTGGACCACAAATCCCTTGAGGGCACTCATGTTATCTCCACAGAAGCCCTCAGTCAGTACGTAAGTGGAGGAAAGAAAGGACTGGAGGAAAAGTAAAAGGGAAGGATGGGGGGATGAGATCACAGTAAGCCTCCTCTAGCCCTGCTACTTGCCGCCTGCAGCCCAGGCAGGCCCCGGCCCCAACGTCAGCCCCGGTCCTGCCCCAGGTTCCCACGTGCTGGCAGCTTCGGCTCCTTCCCCACCTCCACTCATTCCGAGTACCTTTATTTCCCCAAGATCTCCTGTGCCAGGAGACAAGTTGGGACCTGAGCTCTCATTGACCTGGCCAGCCCGTCCTGAATCAAGACATCTGGGGCAGAAGGAGCAGTGTTGGGGCTCCATAGTCCCTGCCAGTGATGCCCTGGAGAAGGGCCTGACTAAGCCTGGGGACTCTGGGAGGGCGGCTGCCCTCCCTAAGCCCAGTCCCACCTGGTAAATATTTCATCCTCAAGCTGCTCAGCTAATCCCTATTAATTTCAATACCGCCGCCTCGCCTGGCTCAGCTCCCAATGCATTATTTATCCCCTTTGTTTGTTTGTCGCTAACAGGTGGGCCCCAGCGGAGGCGCTGACTGGGGACAAGCCCACTCCATCACAGTGTGGCTGTGAATTAATCATGAGGACTAATGGGAACCACCTCAGCTCCCGGCACTTCCCTAGCCCCCTCCCCCTGCCCTGGCACCCAGGGGTGGGCCTGGGCTGTCTCAGCACAGTTTAACTCAATTCAAAACAACACATTTTATCCACCATCTACCCACAGGAGTAAGACACTATGTTATGCTTTGGGGACACAAGCTGAACAAAAGAGACATAAGTTCCTGCCCTCAGGGAACTTTCCATCTAGTGTGGGGGTGGGGGGGGGGGGGGGGGGGGGCATTTAACAACTTCTTAATGAGGACTATGACTGGATGCTCCAAAGGTCCAGTGCGCAGGGGAGGGGACCTGACCAAGGCTAGGAGTCAAGGATTCTTCCTTGAACAGCAAACTGAGCTGTGCTCCGAAGGATGAGCAGGACTGAATTAGGCCAAGGGTGGGAACGGGGGCTCCCAAGGAAAATAAAGCCACGTGGGAAAGCCCTGAGGTGAATGAAGGCATGGCAGGTTCCAGAGAATGAGGGAGGGCGCTGTGTGCTGCAGTACAGGGGGCATGAGGAGAGAGGCTTCAGAAGGGGCCCTTATATCAACGAGGCCCAGCCTGGGTATGCTCCTCTCCCTAAGTGACCGGCATTTGTCCCAGTAGATTAGCACAGGGTCCTCCCGAACACCTGGATACAAGCGCACACTCACACCACCTCTGCTCAGACTTGAGCAGTGTCTTAACTGCTTGTCCTTTGTGCCTGTGGCACTGGACAAGTGGTCAAGACTGTAAGCCTTTAACTGCACAGATCAGGAAATTCAGGTGAGCATTTGGCCTGGAGGACTCGGAGGGGGCAGTGTGGGCCTCTGAATGCCTTGAAGCTTAAGTGTGCCTGTGGCAGGCCAGGGCTGGGGATACTGACTGACCGGCCTCGGCCACCATGCTCACATCACCTCCCAGGAAGGAACTGGCCTCATCTCTGAAAACTCAGCACCAGACCAGGCACCTAGAAGATCCCAGCAAACACCCTCTGAATGAATCACTGTACAAAAGTGAATGCCCACCATCTCCCACAAAGATCTTTCCCCAGACACTCCCCTCAAACGTTTCCCAGAGATTTATATAAACGAGCTAACTCATACTCACGGTGGTACAATACTTTCATGGTAAGCCTCACAGGTAGGAACCATCCTCAATCCCACTTTAAAGAGGAAGAAACAGAGGCCCTGGAAGGTGAATGACTTACTCAGGACCACACAACCTGAAATGATGGGTGTAATCAGAATGCGGTCAGCATGGCTCCAGGCTCCCGGCAGGTCCATAGATCTGCCCCTTCTGTGGAGGGATTTCCCCCAGGGATCTCCCTTGGTGACTCCAGGGACCCCCAATTTGAGAGCAATCCTAAAAGGTACCTTGTTTATGAACCAAATGTAGCTCTGCCAGGGCAAAGACCTCACAGTGCACATGGTTCGGGGGGGTTGTAATTCTATTCAAAGTGGCCACTTTGAAAATCCATATGTCTCCAGGCTCTCCGTACATCACGGTGTCAAGTCACGGAGCAGTGGCATCCATCAGCAGCTCCCAATGCCAGGGTCTGGGTGCCCATATGCCTGATCCCACCTCATGTGCCTGTCCTAACTAGGGGCTGCTCTGGCAGCATTACCCGCACTGTGAGAAGGCTCAGGCTAGCCTGCCTGCTTGACCCAGCCTCACCCCTGCCCCAAACGCCTCCTCTACCCTGCTCAGTCTCTGTTTTCTTGGAGCTAGGCAGCCAGCATGGAGGCAGCCTCGACAACTCGCTAACGTGCTGCCCATGCTGTTCTTAAAAATTTATGACTGTGCAACATGAAAAATCCGGCTGAGGAGCCGTCATTAGCAGCGCTGCTGCCTCCCTCCCCCACCAGAGCCGCCCTCGTAAATTGAGATTTATAGCTGCAGCAGGCAGGGCGGGGGCGTGGGCAGACGGTGAGGATGTTGGGGGGAGACAGGAGAGACCGATGAGACAGCGGTGGGGCCGGGGGCTCCCCCCTGCGGCAGCTCCGGTTCATCGCAGTCTGCGGAGATACCTACCGGGAGCCACGTTTGGCCTGGGGTGTCAGCCTAGAGCGGAGGCTGATTCCCTTCAGCCGCCGCACTGGAGGGGGCGGAGCCTATCTATGCCAATCACTGGCTCCTTGAGGTCTTGGGCCATATCCTCAGGTCCAGGTGCCAGCAAGCGAGGGTCTCTTAGTAGGATGACTTGGGGAGGGCGAAGGTTGGACCGAGGGAGGAAGCATCATCTTTGTTGGGGTCACTGGGCCTGGGCCCCCCTACTGTCAGTTTCTCCAACCAGAGGCATCTAGGTTGGGCTGTGACTGTGGTATGCCAACCAGAGAATAGAAGGGCAGGGAGGGAGGGCGAAGGATGTCAGGAACCCTTCCGAATTCCCTCTCTTGCTAGTAAGAAAGGCCTGAGGAGAGGATGTTACAGGCGGGAGGGCAAGGATGGGATCAGTCTCAGAGCCTCCCCAACCAGAGACCAGGCTGGGGCTGAGAGGAGGTGAGACCGCGAGCCCGCACCCTCACCCCCCGCCACAGGCCCTCCCTATTACCTCCCCTCCGCCCACCCCCCCTGCTCACTTAGCCCTGTCAGCCAGGCCATTATGAAATTGGGGTTTCATTTACAGACTAATTAAACATTACAGCTTGTTCACAATTACAACGCGGGGATGAGGGAGTAACTAATTACGGAAGAAATGAGCTAACATTTATCTCTGCTCCCACCCTCCCTCTCCCCACGCGCCACCCCCCCCCCCACCCCGTCCCCACCCCAGTCCGGCTTCTTCCCGCTCTCTGGTCAGCACCAGCTCTCAAGGCTTATTACCTAGGTCAGGGCACTGGAAGGGCCTGATACTCACCCATCCCAGACACAAGGTCAGACTGTTCCCAGCCACCCCAGGGGAGGGGCTTAGTTCCCAGGGCCCTGCAGCCACAGACAGTCAGGGCTTTTGCACAAGACCCTGTGGGTGTACGGGACCTTGTGTTGGTACATGTGGCCATGATATGAGGGTGGGGTTCTGCTTTGGTGTATGAGTGTGGCAGCACTGTGGGGCCATGTGACTCTGTGCATCTTCATCTTTGGGGCAAGGTGTGGGGCTACAGATGATGATTTCTGTGATGGGGTATGAGGATGAATGATCCATGTCCTGACCCCCAAGCCCCCAGGGCAGTACAGGAAGAACCAGGAGGCTGCAGGAGGTGATGGTCTAAGCAGGTCCCAGGACCAAATTCCCCACTGGGCGACCTTATTCAGTCAGCCAGAAGCAACAGAGGCAGCGGGGATGACCCTGCCCTGGGGCTCAGCTCGTCCCTGTCCTCCAGCTGGCCTTGGCTTCTGGCCAGATTTGCCCCCCGCCCCGGGGCCCAAGGAGCCTCCTGGGGTCCTGGGGTGCCCCCTGTGGGCAAGAGTCCTGGGGTCTGGCTGGCTTGCCGCAGAGTTTAATAATAGTAACAGTGAGAGTAAGCGTTTCCATCCTTCCTGCCTTTGGGCAGAAGAAGAAAGGAAAGAGGAGGGAGAGGAGGGAGTGGAGGGAGCGGGCTGAAGGGAGGCTTTGAGGCCTCAGAACTCACATCAAACAGCCGGATCTGGGCCTAATTGTCTGACCCCTGCCCCTGCCTTCAATCAGCTCTGCGGCTCCCCGCACGCCCCTCGCCTAACTAGCAGCCATGTTCTCCTCATTAGGACAAGCTCCCCTTGCACACGTGTCCCCGGACATGTCCCCAGCACTCCCAGCTCCCAACCCTGCCTGGTGGGAGGGTACAGCGGGGAGCCAGTTTTGGAGGGGCTCCTGGGACAGCTGTACCCTCGGCCACAGCTGGCTGGCCTGAGCGGCTTGGCACCTCTCCCTGAGCAGCGGGGCCCTGGAGGTCACGTGCTGTGACATGTCCCTGGGCCGGCTCAGCTGCTGTGTGCATTCTGCCCTCTGTGTGTCCTTCTTGCTACAGCCCGACTGTTTCAGACACATAGCTCCTGACGGTGAGCTGTGTTTGAATCCTGTCCCCTTGGGGCTGGTTCAGCCTGGCAGGGGGTCTGCTGTGTGTCAGGGTCTGCATTCAGAGGCCAGGAGCTGAAGGAATTTGTCAGCCTACTGTGCATGGATGGTTCCCTTAAACAGATCCAGGCATGGCGATGTGTGAGTGTCTGGGGCTGGTGGCACGGCATGGAGGCAGGGGAGCTGGGTGGTGAAGAGCTCTGACTCTAGAGAGACGTGTGTTTGAACCCCAGCTCTCCCACCTCCTTGCTCTGCTGCCCTGGGTGTGTGACAGCCTTCCTCAGCTTCCTTATATATGGTATAGGTGACAGCCCCAATCTCACAGGGATTGAGGATTCACTGAAGTAACAGATGTAAAGTCCTCTCTACTACGCCTGGCACCCAGCGAATCTTATGGAAGGATACAGGTGGGGACAGTGGATTCGGACCAGGCTCGACAAATTCTCTTCTCCACAGGCTTCACTTTGCCTAGCTGGGTCAAAAATGTCAGGGACAGAAAGAGCTGTGAGGAAGGGTCCAGAGCCCTGTAGAAAAAAAGAGCAGCTCCCAGGGGACCCAGCTGATACCAGCGGCAGGAGCACTGATGCTGGAGCCACAATCTGGGGGGATATCACACAGCAGTGTCAGGTGGGAGGGGCAGGGGCCCAGCTTACAGACCGTCAGGTGGCATCGAGGTCAAATGAGGTAGGTTAGTAGGGATGATGGTCCATGAGATAGAGATCGTCCCTTGAGTACTGTGGGCTTGGGAGGAGGGGGTGCTAGGAACACCATGGGAATGAAGGCTCTCTGGGTCACTTTAGGTATTAATTCTCAAGGTACCAGACCTGTATGGGACTGGGGGAAGGGCTGGACTGGTCTGGGCCTTGACATTGTCTCTCACCTTAAACCAGTGGTAATGACTTGCAAATATTGATGAAAACGCAAACTACAGAGATTGTGTTTTTCGGGGAGTGAAGGTGGGGAGAGGGGATAAGGAGAAAAATAAACTGAAATGAAGTCCGGTTATCTCCCATCTGGCTGCTCCTAATCCCCCAGCCCAAAGGAATCCAATGCAGCCCCTTATCTGCCCTGTCAATCACTCCATCACCGCCCAGTGCTTGGTGGGCACCGCACGCCCTCGCACACACTCAAGCACATGCTCACACATGCACACACTCACTCCACGACTCTTGCTCCGACACTCCCGCCCACCCCAGCCCATTACTCCTCTGAGTAGGAGCAGCCAGCACGCAGGTCCTGCCAGATGGATGCAATTTGCATAATATCAGCAGCGGAGGCAGCAAGATCACCAGGGGTCAGGGCGCTGACATCCCCGCACAGTCTATCTGCAAGTGCTAATTTGGCCAGCATTGATCTGTCTTTCTGATTTCTTTGTCATTTACGTCTGCGATGGTTTGACAGGAGATACAGAGAGAGACAAGGGGAGGCCAAGCCAGGCCTGGGGCTAGGAAGGTAGGGAAACAAAGATTGTACTTCCCAGTGCATCATACACACACAACACACACAGAAAGACACCAAAACCTCCTTCACCTATCCGCCACTCCACTCATCCATCCATTTCTCCATCTCTTGAAGACTAGAGCCTGGTATCTGGCAAGGGCCAGTTCCTCAGATGCTCCTGGGCTCCGAATGTGACAGCCCAGGGAGGAAGGTGTGAACAGCCCCGAGCACTATGCAGGCAGCCCAGTGGAGGCCCTGTGGATGCCTACAGACTTGTCCCTTCTCGTGGTTGGCCACTCCCTGGCTCATCTTCTCTGGGACACGCTAGAAAGAACTGGACGGGGTCGGGGGAGAGGGGGAAGAGGGGTGGTAGTGCTGGGGAAACACACACTCCAGCTGTCTCTCCCCTCTCCTCATAAGGGCACTGTGCTGACTTCTCCCTTCCCAGCCTCCTTGCCCTGAGGATGGCCAAAGCCGGTGGGGGGGTGGCGGCGAGACACCCCTCTGCCTCTCCAGGATGGCCAGGAACAGGTCTATCAGATCGTGGAGGCCTCACCTCAACACTTCACCACCCTCAGGTCATCCGAAGAAGCCCAGACTGGGCTCTGGCTGATTCTGAAGCCCTTTAGCTCAGCCAGCAAGTCCCAGGTCAGATCTACATCCTCCCTGCTGGGCCCTTGGCCAGAGTCCCCACGTTCTCCCTTGCCTTGGGAGGAGAGTTCAGCACAGGGATGGGTAGGAGATGTCATGGGGGGGAACGGAGGAGAAGATGGGAACTCTGGGAAGGAAGAGCCCACTGCAGAGAAGCGGACATGGTCACTCTGTCAAGGGAAGCAAAGCGGCTGGAGCCTTCCAGGAGTGACCCCTCTGCCAACGGCTCTGTCCTGGCCCCACCTCTTTCCCTTGCCCAGGGTAGCAGGAGCAGGGTGATCAGAAGGAACTCCCTGCTGGGCAAGTTAGGGGGGCGCTGGTGTTTGGTGTGTGCTAATCCCGGGCCCGAGGTCTTCAGAGGGACCAGGGAACTTCAAGGAGGGGAAGGCAGAGCTGTACTGCAGACGAGCTCATTAGCCAGTACCCCCACCCCCCCCACCCCCCCACGAGGAGGAGGGCGGGCGGCCCAGGGAGCTCGGCGGCGGAGGCGGCAGAGAAAAGGCTGTCACTGTCCTTTCTTCCTTTTGGTACAAGCATCTCCCCGAACCGACGATTCTCCTGCAGTGACATCTCTCATGGGCGCTAATGAGATCCATGTCACAGAGCTAATGCGCACTGACTGGACTCTGATAGACACCCCACTCCTTCAGGGGAGCCTACAAGCTGGCACTGCCCCCCGGGGCCTGGCCCCACCCAGCCACCTGCCAGCCCAGCGCTCTTGCCAAACTGTACTGGGCAGCAAGCGCCTGAGACGGCTCACCCGGTGACTTGCCATCCCATCTCACCTGGAGCCTATAAAATCCCCGGTCCCTGAGCAGAGGAGCTAAGAAGCCAGGGCAGGACCACCCTGCTGGGCACCAGGGAAGGTTTTCATTGTTCGCCCCACCTGTGACGCCGGCAGTCTGCGGGGCCTCCATGTCCCAACAACAGGGGAGATTTTATTGAGGTTTCCTGTGTGGATTTCCAACAAGAAAGAAGGGGAGGCCCAGGCCCTGCCCTTAGGGAGGTCAAGTACGTCGGGCCTGATCATTACCTCTAACTGGGGCCTAGGGATGTATTCTGTGCGCTCACACTGGGAGGGCTAGGCAAGACCCCCTGAGGGGTGGTCCTTAGAAGACGGGCAGCATCTCCTGGGTGGAGAGCAAACGGAAATCACTGTGTACGGCTGGCTGTCGGGTTAGGAGGCTGGAAGCCAAGGGCCGGGGCCCTGGCTTCCAGGGTGACTGTACCAGGGTGGCCACGCCCCATCCCCTTTCTTCCTCTAGTGCTGCTACCGAAGCTTCTTCGCCAAGACCTGTGGGTTTTACGTGACACTGAGAGAAATGCCAAATGTAAGCTTGTTTTCTTCCTCACTGTCTCTGCTGGCGGCACAAAGCCCAACACCAAAAAGGTGCTCCTAGTTCAGCATGGTGGTAAGAACGCAGACTTTGTGCTCAGATGGACCTGAGAGTGAATCCTGGCTACTTGGTCCAACTGCTTGTGTGACCGCAAGTAAGTCACTCAGCTGAGCCTCCCAATCTGTAAAATGGGGATGACGATGGCTGCCTTCTTCAGACTGTGTGAAACCTAAATGAGTTAATACCAAGTGCCCCCAAATAATGTGACTGTGCTGTGCTGACCACTTGCTGAAATGAAAGAAGGTCCACTCAGCAGTCCCCCATGGAGGCCGCCCGAGTCATCAAGAACGCTGATGGAGCCCACTGACACATCCAGTCAGCAGTTCTGCAAACGTGTAGTCCCCCTCACCTGTAACCTGCTCCCTGCCACCCTGCTCCCTGGGATCGCAAGGCTGAATTCACTCTCCCAGGAAGAAGCGTCTCTCCCCGACCACAAGGCCACGCTGACAGCCCCCGAATCCCCTCTCTGGTAGGCATTCCATCCCTGATGCTCCCCCTACTTCAATCCCCAGGGCCAAGCCCTCTTCCCATCCTGGTGATGGAGCTCAGTGGGGCAGGACCCTGTCTACCAATGCAGGTTTAGCACCTACCTCAGCTCCTGAAACACAGCAGGTGCAAGGTAGCTGTTCACCACCTCCTTCCCCATGCCCATGGCCAGCTGCCCAGCCCTGAATTAACCACCACCTCCCATATACCTTACTGCATGTGTCCCTCACCCAACCTCCCCACTGCCCCCTCCATTGCCCTGTGGCCTCCCTTTCGGTGATTTCTCATTGCTGGTCCTTTCTACACAGACTCTCAGATGGCACTGACTGGCACCAGCTCTGATCAGGTCATTCTACCCAAACACCCTACAGCTCCCCCTCAAACAGCCCAGCCATGCACATCTATCCCAGTGGGCCCCTCCCTTCCACAGCCAAGGTCCCTGTCCTGCCTGGCCGGCCAAACTTCCAGCACACCTGCCCCCTTACTCTGTCAGCACCTCTACCACCCCAGTGCCCAGCAGGAGTCTCCACCAGGTAAGCCCCACAGCCCTCCCCTGCCACCCATACCTTAGAAGGAGACTCAGGAGATTCCTCCAGGGGCCAGGGTCATCGGAGCTCAGCACACCCTGCCACTGCTCCCCCCACCCAAGGCATTGTGGGAGAAGCCAGCAGCCCCTGCAGAGGGCTAAGCTATGGGACCTGGAGAGCCCTTACCCAGCGTCACCAAGGCTGCCTCACCTCCCAGCAAGATACATACCACTCCCCACTTGGGGTTGGCAGCTCCTCACACAGTTAATTAGCACCATGTCACTGAGGACCAGCCTGAGTGGCCAGTGACAGGAGCTGACCCCTGACCCCAGGGCTGGGAAACAGTTCACATCAAACTCTTACAGCGCGACCCTTTTAGCACGCACAGTAACTCAGGGCACCACCAGCTGAAGCTCATTAAAGCTGTCTCTTTGGCGCGAGGGCCATTAACCTCACCGCTCAAAATCTGCACCTCCCCTCCCTGCCTCTCCCAGCCCAATTAATGCCCTGCATCCTCCCTCCCTTCCAAGCACCCTCACCCACACCTCAGAGCCAGCCAGGAGCTGGCAGGGCAGCCCCCTTCATGCACGAATACAAGGATCGAGTGCCAGGAGCCCCCCATGCCCTGGGCAGAGCAACAGAGGAGGCAGCTCCTGGAGCACCCACCCACTGTAGGCCCAGACTGCACCAGCCGTTCCCAACAGCCCAGGGAGGCAGGTGGCACTGTCTCTGGTCTCAGGTCACAGGGCCTGAACTGCTGCTAGCTCCAAAGCCTTGACTTCGCTGCCATCAGCCAGAGCCTTGGGTGGTCCCCTGGGGGCCCACCCAGAGGGAAACATCTTCTTCTCTGAAGAAGGAGGGACTACTTCAAGGGTCCCCGCCTACAGTCAACATGGGTGAACAGACAAGAACGACATCACTGAGTCCCAGGAGGCAGCAAAGAGTGGGAACAAGGCACCCCTTCCCCTCACAAACACCCCCAGGATAGATACACAGAAGCAGGGCACCACGTTCAAGGCTATGTGGGGTGAATTACCCCAGTCCTGCCAGCCCCTCAGTTTCTGGCAGCTCCCCTTTCCCTGGGCCAACATGTCTTCCCAGTGGCCCAGGTTCTCTTGGTCCCTCCCTTTCCCAACACCTGTGCCCTGATTCATCACTCACTCACTGTCCGTTCATCCACCAGAGCATTTGTAGAGCACCTACTTAGAACTAGTGTGTGCAGCACCCAACTGTCTCATTGTTTCTGGATCAGAGCTCTGATCCTGTCTTTTTCTTACTCACGGACTTCCTGTCTCCTTAAAACCTCACAAAAAGCCACACCCTCTGACCTGGCATTCAAGGCTGGCTTATTTCCCCATTTATCTTCTAACCATTTCATTCCCTAACCCAGATGTCCCACTCCAGTCACAGGAAACTACTTGTAGATGTAATTGTCCTCTCATCACACCAGGCTTCCTCCTGCCCTTGCGCTTTGGTACAGACGGCCTCCCCAAAGTCCTTCCCCCAACTGTCTGCCTAGCAAACTCCTATTCATCCTTCAGGGATCCTCTGACACAAGTCTCATCTTCTCTAGGAAACTTCCTGCTGACTTCGAAGTACTATCAGCATGATAGGTTTGAGGTCTCCCCTAGGCTGTACATAACAGCTCCCATGGGAGGGAACAGCAGTTGCTATGGGGGACTCCCAATTCCCCAGGCCTGATGGCCACTTCCTCTTTTCCCAGGACCCCAAGAGAACCTTGAGGGCCCATAAGAATGATATGGAGCATCCCTCAAGTAGTGAGATGTAAATGAAGAAGCCCTTGGCAACTGAGGGCAGGGGAAACTATCCTTGGGGTCGCCCAGGTGTTTCTATCACGACTCTGAGCACCCTGGGTGGAAACTGCCCAGTTCAGTCTCTGTCTCCTCCCAGGATGTGAGCTCCCTGAGGACAGGACCATCCACTCAGCACGCCCAGCCCCACCAGGCACCTGCAGTGTCTGCGGAAAGGATGAGAGGCCAGTCTGTAGCAGGTGACTGGACCCTTTCAGTGTATCTTGCTGGTCCCCTTCCCCGTCATACCTCTGCAAAGGTACATAGGCTATGCTAATGTCGTAACATCACCCAGGAACACCCCTGCTCTTCCCTGCTTGGAACAAAGTCTATGCCTGTCAAGTACCCTGCTTGAAAATATTTGCATGCACACATGAGCAGACACACACACCAAATAAGACACACAGAAATGAACAAACGCATTTTCAGATGGATATACACAAAGGCTGATGGTTGCTTCCACAGAGACAGGTGCCCTCAGGAAGATGTACACAGAACACTGTTACCCATACACACATACACGCATCCCTCAAAAAGACACATTACACGGGCACATACAAACTCCCAGACAAACACACAGAGACATGCAGCTTAAGGTGCCATTCACGCACTCATAAACTCACAGAAACACATCCGCAATGATATATAAGAAGCCAGCAGAGCCTCCAATGCCTAGAACCAGCCCCCTCCCACGGAGGAATCCCCTTGAGGATGCACCCCCATCTGGTACCCCAAGTGGCCCCTCCCAGCCCAGGCACCACTCAGTGGAGGCTGCTGCTCCTACGGGGGCGTTCAATACCCTGTGGACGGAGCCATCGGTCAGAAGGACCCCGACTAATTAAAAGCTGGTGAGGTTTAAATAATTCATCTCCTTAACTCCCATTGATCGCCCAGTTTAGTGGCCACAGACTTGAAACAATATTAAACAGCCTTCTCCAGCTCCATGGGGGGTGGGTAAGCTGACATGTGCCCACCCCTCTGAGGATATCACCCACCAGAGATGCAACCAAGGGTGGGATCCCTTGGTCTGAATCCAAGGCCACCTGTGATCCACTCAAAGCCCAGACCCCAGCCTCCTCCTGAAAGTTGTTTTGAGAGATCCTTTCCAGCGATCAGGTTCCACTCTCCCCTCACTCCACCCCTCCCTTTCCCGCTCCCCCCAGCTATGGAGAGCACCCTGCTGGAGCACTGAATGAGCCCCAGAACCCCTCTGTGTGCCAGGGGACTGGGGTGTGTGGGCAGGGGACTGACCAAGCTGCCAGGGCGATATGTGGAGGGACTGACCAATGCCGCTGTGGGGCCGGCCTATGTGTTGCAGGCTGAGGCCCTTGTTCATGTCTAGAAGTCCATTCTTGGGCCAGCAGCCCATGGCGAAGCTGTAAGCCTGGAAGACAGGAGGCAAGAGTGGTTACCAGAGGCCCTGACCCAACCCCATCACTCACCAACACCCCCAGCCCCCTACGTCTTCCCAGCAAGGGCTTACTCTCATCACGCCACTTCATGAGAGTCCTCCCTGCTTGCTGGGTCCCCTTTCCACCAGAGTCCCTCCAGAAAACCCTTTCCTCCTTCAGAGCTCCCTTTCTCCTGGGCGTCTCCCTATCAGAGGTCCCCAGCCCTCATGGGGTGCCCCTCACCAAGCTCCTCTCTAAAGTTCCCATTTACTAAGATCCTCCTTCTTAGGACCCCTCCTCCCACCGGGCATCCCCTTCGTCATGCAACACCCCCATCCAGAGTCTCTGGCCCTCTGTTGGGTCCCCTCCCCATGTATTACTGGTCACAAAGACCAGTGGTGGGAGGGACTTGGAGATCAATATATCCAGACTTCACTCCAAAGACAGGAAAACTGAAGCCAGAAACGAGGGGCCAGCCAAATGCCTGTGGTCAAGGTGCTTTTGACCTGGAGGTAGGCCAGACTGTGGAGCTGAGTGCCATGTGGGCCTCAAATGAAGGGGGGTAAGGTCACCTGGCCAACTCAAGCAGCTGTGAGGGGAGCACATGAAGAGTGTGTGTGTGTGTGTGTGTGTGTGTGTGTGTGTGTGTGTGTGTGTGGTGGGAAGCAGATCTCGCTGAAGGTCAAGTGCTCACTTATGCATATTCAAAGCGGCCACCCATCGATCTGTACTTAATTGTTTTCCTGGGGTTGGAGAAGGAAGTGCTGGGGGCATCGATCTGTTCAGCCCCCAGTACTCCATTGCCCGCCTTGGTCCCCAGGCCACCACCCACCTCCTCCATGGTGGGGGGGACACACATCAAGCAGGGACAGCACCTCCTCTCATATCCCTTACAGGCATGACAACCAGGTATCACAGATGAGGAAACTGAGGCCCAGAAAGAAGAGACTTACAAGGGTTAGAATGCTATTAAGTGGCCCAATAGGGATTTAATTCCTATTCAGCCTGCCAGCAAGTCCCAGGCTTCTATCAGTGGGCTTGCATAGCTAGCTGATCCTTCAAACAGTACCCGTCTCTTCTCCCCAAGAAGTCCCCAGCACCAGGCTGTCCTTCTCCCAGTGGCAGGAAGGTGACAGGGTGGTAAGACAGTGATCATTGCAAATGGTGTTTGGGTAAGTTCCCAGAAGTTGGATGGTGAGTCCACTGGTGGAACTAAGGTGACTGTAGCCATGGGCAGGCAGGCACCACAGAGCTCCCGTCCACCACTGGGCCAGGGAAGTCCCTGTCCCACCACAGACTGCCTCCCAGTGGAAGAGTGCCCAGCACAGGGTCAGAAACAGAGCACAGGAGGCTGAACACACAAGCTGTGCCAGGACCAAGGGGCTGAGCAGAAGGCTAGTACCCTTCCTTTCCAGCTGCAGGAATCAAGTGTCAGCCCTGTGGGCCCTGCGAGGCCGGGAGAGAGTGCACCTCAACCTCAGCTCCCTCCAGAGCCACTTTCCTTGACCACAGAGGTACCAGCCACCACCCAACTTCCCAGCCCGCCCTCCCATGCTTCCCCAGGCCACAGCTGTACCCACAAATCGGGGGCTGAGCACGAGGCTCAAGGACAGGGGAGAGGACGCTGGCTCAGAGCCAGGGCAGAGCCGGGACACAGGCAGCAGGGAGAGCAGCCGGTGGGAGGTGCACAGCTGGGGGAACTGCTGAGCATGGTCAGGGCCGCGGCTGGAGCTCAGTGGGCCAGAGAGCAGTGGCAGGCTGCCTTTCAAGTACTTTAAAATCACTTACAAAGGCCGGATTAAACGATCAGAAATTCCATTTAATAGGACAAATAAAGAAATAACAATCTACTCTATCAGCCTAGAGAAGGCGAGCTGGATGGGTTTTCTTTTTTTTTCCCCATCTAAAAAGGAAAAAGGGAAGGAAGGGGGAAAAAAGAAGGATAATGTGTGTTTACTCAAGCAAAGAAAAAAATATTTAAGTGATGTCGGGGAGAAGATTGCGGTAACTAGTGAAGAATAACACCGTCTACTTTGCTGTCAAATCACACCCGAATTTCAGTAATAGATTCTCGGCTGACACTCAATTCAATTCGAAGGTGATCCTGCTTTATCCCAGCCCATCAAATATTAAACACTTGCATTAGCAGGTGCTGCCGCTTCCCGGCTTAAAGCGGCGGGCGGGCGGCAGGGCTGCGGAGGCCCCTCTGCTCTGCGTGTGGCTCGGGGACAGAGCAGCTTGGCGTTATCTGTGCGTCATCCTGAGCCTTATCGCCGCTAAGCGGGAAGACCACTTCAGATAACATTAGGCGCCTGCCCCGACGCGTCAACATGATTAGATTATTATTATAATTATGACTCCCCAAGATCTTCTGCAGACTGGAAAGTGAGGGGGCAGCAGAGCCCAGGAGGGCCTGGCTGGTCCAGGGCAAGCTGGGGCCCACAGCAGGTAAGCAGGGGTACCAGGCAAGGCGGCAGTCCGGTCCCGCCTGACGAATGCCTTTCAGGAAGGGCAGTCTAGCTTGTCAGAGCCTGGGCGAGATGAATTGGCGTCTCTGCTGCGGCCGCCAGTGTCATGCCAGACAGGTTCCTATTCCCAGATAAGGCGTGATAACCAATTGCTGCCGTGACATGGCCTCAGCCAGCACCTCCTCAGGGGGCACGGGCGCGGGGCCAGGGAAGGCACGTGCACGTGGGTCTGCCAAGCTCCTAATAAGAGGGATTTAATTTTTACAAATGCTGCTTCCAGCGGGGCCTTCACGTACCAGCCAAAGTCCAAAATGATATTAAAAACGGTTAATTAAAACTGCTCTCCTTCAGCCTGGGCTCGCCCGGTGCTAGAGAACCCGGCAGGCCTCCTCCAGGTACTGCCACGCGCCTTCCGACGTGACCGCCTGCCTCGTGGAAACCACCCCCCCTGAGGCACAGTCCCAGGGCACAGCACCACAGCTCCCCCCAGCTCCCACTATCTTGGGCACCCCTCGGGCACAGCTAGCAGACAGGAGAGAACACAGGGTTCTTCCGCCACCTAAGCTCCTATCGGCGTGTTCTGGATCTTGCTCCTGCTGCCCCTCTGGGCCTGTACCTTCAGGCCCACCACCCCCAGCACTCACTACTAAAGTCCCCACCCCACCCCCACCCCCCCAAAAATATACACATCATTGAGCACGAGTACACACACACAGGCACCAAATCCTCCCTTGGGTGACTCAGCCCATCCTTCCCTTCCCTACGCCCCTCCCCTCCCTCAGAGATTACATCCATCTGTGAATCTTAGCAGAGCCTTCCCAGGAGCCCAGCTTGGGGCAAGGTGAAGTGGGCTGTGTCTCAGAGGTTCTGGCTGAGGGGTCAAGGCTGGGACCAGAGAGCCACCAGAGCAGGAGGATCAGGGATGCTGAGCCTTGTGGGTTGCCTACAAGGACATTGGAGACAGACAGGCCCATGCTGGAGACGACCAGGAGAGCTTCCTGAAGGGAGCGGCCCTGGAGGCGCCGGAAAGACACAGCAAGGACAAAGGAGAATGATAGGAGCAAGCTGGATGGCAACAGGCAAGGGCTGGGCTGGGGCGGCCAACATGGAGACATCTTGAGGTGCTGTCTCCCAGCTCCGTGCAGTGCTGGCATCAGTCAAGGGGCCCGAGTACCATCCATCCCCCACCCCTTACTCCTGCCTGCTTCCTATCCCCACTCCCTCTCTATCTTCTGCCAATCTGTGGGGCATGGGGTAAGGGACCCAAAAGCTTTCTGACCCTGATCAGTGCTGGGCAGAAATTTGAGAGCCAGAGCCTGTGCCCAAGCCCCTGTCCCACGCTGGTTCCCAATTCTCTGGATGCCACTTCTCCAGCTGCACCTCTCCTAGCTAGTAGGGCCCACCTGCTCAGCTGAGGGTTCCTGGCCAGAGGGTGGGGCAGGGGGAAGGATGACTGAGGAGTCCTCTCCAGGGCAGGCAGAGTCAGGGTGAAAGATGCTGGGCCTCCCAAGCCACCCACCCCAGCCCTGTGCCAGGCAAGCATGCACACTTCCCTTCCCCTGGGCTGCTGTAATTTCCATGCGCAGGGAAGCAGGTGCTGAGCTGTTCCCGGCTGGCTCTCCCCTCTCTCGGCTTGCCCGCCTTGGCTGCTGCCCCATTAGCTTAGTGGCCAGCCATCTGCGACGGGCCTGCCACGCAGCCCTGCTGTAGGCGCGGCGGGTGGCCCCCTGTGTAACAGGGAGCTTTGCCATTAGCGCCTTTAATATTCTGACACCTCAGCACAGCCTGCTATTACATGCAAACGCTGATCGCCCTGTGAAATTACATTGCTGGGCCCGCGAAATGGAATCGTGTATAATCAGCCTCCTCCATGCACTGTCAGTCCCATCACAAACACGGCGCCCGGCGGCTTACGGGGGCTTAGCAGCTGCGACAAGTGTATTGGGTTTAATAGATGAAGTAGCCCTCATCGGCAGCAGCATCAGATCCTTCAAAAAGGAAAGAAGAGGCATTGACAGCTGCTAGGGTGTCTCTGCCCACTGGTTCGCCACCCACCAGGGCCCTTAAAGTCGGGTGGACACAGAGTGGGCAGGGCAGTGGCTGGGGCTAGAACCCAGCTCAGAGCACAAAGAGAAGCACAAACTGCTCTGCAACTTGCAGAAAACCCAGAACTTGAAAGCTGGCAGCGGCACATCTGAGCCATCCAGCCTCCCACGAGGTCACCCTGAGGGGTGGCCTATGGCCGAAGGGCCATTTCCCAAGACGAGGAACCAAATCAAATCACCTGTTTTTCCCAGAAACACCCAACAGACAAAGACAGGGAGGTGATACTCTGGAGGATACGGGAGAAGAAGTCTGACAGACAAAACTGCTACCTAACCTCTTCTTTAACCAGCCAACATGTCGACGCTGGTGAGCCAAATACCAAGGCTACAGATGTACATGAGGATGGTGTACCCAGCAGCCCAGGCCTCATGGAAAGGCAGTGTGTTCAGGAGTTGGTTCCAAATCCTGCCAGTTATTAGCAGTGTAACTTTGGTGATAACCTAGAGGGTAAGATGGGGTGGGAGGTGGCAGGGAGGTTCAAGATAGAGGGGACATGTGTATACCTATGGCTGCTTCATGTTGAGGTACGGCAGAAACCAACACATTATAAAGCAATTATCCCCCAATTACAAATAAATAACATTTTTTTAAAAAAGCACACCATAACTTTGGATGAATTATTAAAACTCTGAGCCTCAACTTCCTGTACTATAAGATGGGATGATAGTTCTTTCTCCCAGGTATACCTGAGGTCACTCAGGAACATCCAATCCCACTGCCACCCCCAAATATTCTTGGTGCCATCATCCAAAATGCAGACTGTCTTTGAGAATGCTATCACTCCTTTTCCCAGGTTCAGCTTAACACCGATTATGGCAAACTGTGTTTTCCAGTGATGGTCGTAACATTATCTTCAATCTCACATATGCTCAACTTCTGATATGACTCTGATAAACCTGCCGTCAAGAGAGGAGTCTTTGGAAAGGGGTGGGCATCTGTTACAACCTCAACCAAAAGAGTAACACAGAAGTAACGCTGTGTGATCTCAAGGCTATTTCAGAAATGTCGAGGCAGCTTCCTCCTCATTTGCTGGAACACTTTCCCTGACCCTTGAGCTGCCTGTAAGAGGTCAGACTGCTCCAAGGCAGCCATGCTGTGAGGAAGCCCAAATCAGTCCAGGAGGAGAGACCACGTGGAGAAGCCATGGGACTAGATGGAGAGAGAGAGGTGCCCAACTAGCCTCCAGCTGCTCCACCCAAACATCCCCTTCTCTGACGTCTTTCCTCACATCTCCTGTAGAGTGTCACCTGGTCGTGTGTGGCTCCTGCCTGCTCTCTTCCTGTTTCTGTCTGTGCTCTACCACTCTCCCTGCGTGATTTCCTTCAACCTGTCCAACTTTCAAATCGATTATTCTTTGCCATTACGTAAGTGTCAAAAAGATATCTTCTATTGCCCACTTGGCATTTCCACCTGGATTCCACTCAGAAACTTCATTCTCAATAGGGTTACAACCCATTTCAACATCTCCTCTCCAAAGTGTTCCCTCTCCTGGGCTCCTCCATCTCAGTGCACTCTTACCATCTACCTGGTCTAGCAGAGAGGCAGGGGGTCAGCCTTACTCCCTTCTTCTTCCTTACCTCTCCTCAAGTGCTGGGATTGCTGCTTTATGCCCCCCAAGACTCTACTTGAGCAACTCCTTAGCCTACCTAGGGTGCCCTCTGCCTTCTCCCAGTTTTTTTCCCCTAATGAACACATACTCTTCTTTCAGCATTCAGTTCAAAAGTACCTTCCTTCAACTTCCCTGGTGGTCCAGTGGTTAAGAATCCACTTGCCAATGCAGGGGACACGGGTTCGATCCCTGCTCTGGAAAGACTCCAGTTGCTGCAGGGCAACTAAGCCTGCGAACCACAAGAGAAGCCACCACAACGAGAAGCCTGCGCACCACAACTAGAAAGTAGCCTCTGCTCGCTGCAACTAGAGAAAGTACATGCACAGCAATGAAGACTCAGTACAGCCAAAAATTAAGAAAAAAAAAAAATGTAATGTATATATATATATATATATATATAAAAGTACGTTTCTTTACCAAGCCTTCCTGACTCTTCCCTTCCTTAAACACACCCCGACTCTGAGTAGCACCTGGAATATTAGATTTGTTTATAAATCTGTTGCCCCATGATGCTGGGAGTCTTGGGGTGGGACTGTTATCTGCTCTCTCTGAATGGTCTCCACTGAGGGAAGGGCAAGAAAGACGTCTCTCTGGGTATAACTCTGCCAGGCAGACAGGCCTGGTTTTCGAAGAGGCTGCTCCTGCCAGTCCTATTCCATCTCATTTTGGAACCATGGTTGGTCTTGCCTAGCAGAATTGCATTTCCACCCCATCCCCAGCCATCCTTGGAACTGGGGGCTCAGCTACCTGGGTTAGGAAAGAAGGGGAGACTATTCCTGTCTCCTCCTTTTCTGAACTCTTTGGCCTTATGGGTAGCCTTAACTCCATTCTTCAGGCCAGCAGAGACCTGGGCAACACAGCTATAGCAGGAAAGGGAAGGACACTCCCATTAGGTGACACAGACCGTTCTTCCTACCCCAGCTGGTAGTTCTGTGTGTTCAGTGCTCCCTGGCTACCGACACACTTCAGGGGCACCAGAGCTGCTGCTGCCTCTGTCCATCAACAGAACCTGAGTGGGATAATTATCTTCTCTGTGTACTTAACCTTCCTGCTCACTGATGAACAACAGGACAGCTGCCTCGAGTGCATGGGACCACCACCACGGCAAAGGCAGGAACTGCGCTACAGGTCCAGGACCCACAATTATTTGGAAGACAGCTGCCAGCTCAGTTTGATCCCTTGGGTCCTGAGTCTATTTTTAGGTGGAACGATCTCCCTCATGTTCCCAGAGCCCTTGCTTCTATGCTGAGTCAGAGAAGACTTGGGGACACTGAGGCTTTGGGGAGAGAAGTAGGTAAGGAGCATAAGCCCTGCTGGCTGAGCCCCCAGAGAAGAGGCTGGCCTGTCTGGAGCCCCATGTGCCACTGAGTCAAGGCAGCAGGTCAGCCAGAGCCAGCTGCCCAGGGAGAAAGCTACGTTGTGGGTTTTCTTTGTTTTCATTACAATTTTCTCTCCCATTGCTTCTTTGGAGCCAGCCCTTTCCTCCCCGGGGTGCTGGGGATTGAATGAAACACCACCCCCGGCTCCAATAAGTGTATTTCAATTACATCTGTCACTGCATAACGATATAATGATATATCATGTGATATTAAATCCATGGTAATCATATCAGGGATTTTTTTTAATCGTGCACTAATCGCATTATTACATCTCTATAATTAACAACAGGAGGTATGGAAATTCAGTTAAGGCAGAAGGCTCAACGTACTCCCCCCACCACACCCCCGCCCTAGCTCACCCAGATTAGGACCCAATTAGGAGATGGGAACTGCAGGGCACTAGCAAGATGGGCCAAAGCTTCTGCCTCCCAGGACCTGAGCCATGGGCAGAGCCATCAGCATCCAGGGCTGGCAGACATAGGCCAGACTGAGACCTGGGAGCTGTCTGTCCTGTGGCTGCTCAGGCAAGAGCCTGGGGCAGAGGCCACACATAGAGGCCCAACTACAAGGCAGCTGGGCCTTCCAGACCTCCAAGCCATTGCAGCACCAGATCTTCTCCATGGGGAGGGGTGTGACCTTTCCTTCAGACCAGCAAGGCCCCCAAAGGTGCTAGTAGGGCACAAGGCAAGTTCCTGCCTCATGGCCTCCTGCACCAGAATTCTTCCCTCTGCCCTAGCCCTTTGTGTTGGCAGCTCTTAACATCACCAAGTCTAACAGCTGTGATGTCTCTGCCTTTTGGTCCTGTCATCCCTGAGCTGAACAGATCCAGTTCTTCCAGGGGCCATTCCTCCCCAGTCCTCTCTCTGAAGTTTGGCCCTGAGTACTGCATGATAAGCGGGTTTCTGATAACCACTGGGGTCATTCCCCTATCCCCCACAAATGGTCCAAGTTCTTATGTCCTCCCACCCAGGTCTACATGGAGAGGGGAGGGGCTTGGGATTGCGGCCTGAACTATGTCAAATGACCCTGCCTCTCCCACCCCCTTCCTGATACTGAGCTGTCAGGACTAATCCCCTCAGGGGTGTCAGAAACCAGTCTGCAAAGCAGAATTTTGTGTTTCAAGTCCAAAGCTTTGAACTTGGCATGTAACTAGTCCTCAGTGAGGGGCAGGCATTTTGCTAAGTTTGATGCTCAGAAGTCAGACAAGCCTGAAGATGAAAGAGAAAAATCATGTCCTTTTTCCTAATAAAAAGGAGACACTAATAGCAGTCAGCACTTAGGCAAAGCACTCTAAGTTTCTAAAGTGCTTTCCAAATTAAAATATAATCCATCATCGGGCATGTGACACCACCACCACGGCCACCCAGCCCTCACACGTGAAGGCATGTACATGCTGGCACCCAGCACAACACCTTCCCTTCTTCTTCCCTGTGCATGCAGAAAATGGAAAAAGTGCTTCCACCTTCCTCCCAGACCTCACTCTCTCTCTCTGCGGGCTTGTTCATGTAACATACACTTCATGAGCAAACCCACATGCCAAGCTCTGTGCCCAGTACTAGAGATCAACCACGCTAGGCCACTGACTTCAAGGAGCTTCCAAGCTGGAAGGAGATACATGTCAACTCACACATGGTGGGGGACTGAGATCTGACAAGAGCCCCAAGGGAGAAACCAGCCTTGGAGGGGAATAACCGAGAAGGACTAAGATGGCCTTCAATGTGACATCCAAGGTGAGGTGCCTGTGAAAGGTGGACATGCAGGCCAGGAGCTCAGTTCAAGAAAGTCTTTGGAAAGCACAGGGGTGGTGCAGGAACCTGCAGGACTGTGTAAGATCACTCAGGTAGAGAATAAGCCTTTAGGGCCAATGAGACCCTTCTTTCTCTGAATTCTGGAGGGTAACAAGGAAGGCTGAGAGATGGGAAGGCTGAACACCAGTGTCTCCAGAGCTAAGGCTCTCGGGGCACACCCAACATCCTGGCCTCTGCTCTCCTGTTGTTATCTCCACCTTCACTTTACCCAGATGTGACAGGATGAAACAGTGCAGACTTCTTGGTCACAATGACTTAGTCACGACAAACACTACTGAGAGTCTGTTATATGCCAGACCACACGTGTGAGTGAGCGAGTTCTCAGTCATGTTCGACTCTTTGTGACCCCACAGGCTATAGCCCGCCAGGCTCCTCTGTCCACAGAACTTGCCAGGCAAGAACACTGGAGTCGGTTGCCATTTCCTACTCTAGGGAATGTTCCTGACTTAGGGATTGAACCTGCGTCTCTTGCATCTCCTGCATTGGCAGGTGGATTCTTTACCACTGTTCCACCTGGGAAGCTAGCAATATAGACACAGTACTGTCCCCAGAGAGCTTCCAGTCTATTGGAGAGAGCCCATGTTAAATAAACGGCAACATAAATAAGCACTAAGTTATAGCTTTCAGAAGGACTCAAAGAAGAAAGGTAGGCTGTTTACAGAACAAAAGAGGGGAACCTGACCTAGATGGGGAACTCTGAGGACACTCCAACAGAAACTGACTGACAGGGAGGTGACAGAGGAATGACTACTGCTAAGGTCTCTAGGCAAACATCACTTAGAAAGAACCAAGTCAAAGCTAGTGTCCCCAGAGCACAGAAAGCCAGCATGAGATGAGGCTAATGAAGAAGGCAGGAGATGCCAGGGCCTCAGAGGACACGATGAGGGTTGTGTACTGTTTCCTAAGGTGATGGGAAGCCATCAAAGTGTCTACCACTGCCATGCTATGCCATCTTAGGTGCTCCACCAACATCAAAAGTTAGTTCCTTGGCACATCTAACCCTCCCTATTCCTAAGGGTGGACAGGCCTGGGAACCAGGGATCATTTTTTTTATCTAGAAGGAGAGAAAGAACCTGCATGAGCAGATGACCTCATTCATTTATTGTAAGATTCACACATTCACTGAAGGCCTGCCAGGCCCTGGCAACTCAACTGAATCCCATGTAAACCCTGTCCTCATGGAACCCACAGTTGTTTGCAGGGAAACAGATGTCAGGAAATGCCTGATTACAGTAATACGGAGTGATTAGAGAGAACTGAGGTAGAGACAGAAAGGAGGACGGTGCTCAGGGCCGTCTGGAGGCATCTGGAGCCCAGCACGGGGAGTGTTGTCCCTGGATCCTCTCCTCATCGCACCAGCCGGGGCAGGTGGGGAAACTGCACTCCCGACACAGACTGCAGCCTGGGCGGGGGGCAAGGGTGGCAGCAGGACCCTGGGCAGCAGCAAACTTAAGCCAGGATCTTCCGGCTGCAAAGATGAAGGCTGAAAGGCTGAGACCAAAGCCACTGAGGAGAAGATGGAAAAGTTCACTGTATCATCCAAGGATGGGGGACGGGGCACCTTTAAAACAAGCAACAGGATTTGAATAGAAAATCATTTCCAGGAATGGCAACTCCAGTCCCCAGGCTGTTTCCTCTTTGGAAAACAAGGGGCTGGAGGGTGGTGGCAGGGAGTGATAAATTAGGAATTTGATACACACTACTATATATAAAATAGATAAACAACAAGGACCTGTATAGCACAGGGGACTATATTCAATATCTTGTAATGACCCATAATGGGAAAGAATCTGAAAAAAAATACACACACACACACACACACACACACACACACACACACACACACACACACACACACACACACACACACACACACACACACACACACACACACACACACACACACACACACACACACACACACACACACACACACACACACATAGCTGAATCACTCTGCTGAACACCTGAAACTAATACAACACTGTAAATCAACTATACTGTAAAAACTAAAGAAAAGGGGGGAGAGGAGCTTAATTACCTGATTTCTTAGGTCCATTGCTGGTCTGAAATTCACCAGTTCTGAGGTTCTTCAGGCTCCCATAAGAGTCAGGCTTATTTCTATTCCCACATCTTTGCTTATACTATTTTCCCACATGAAACACTAGCCTTCTTCTACCCTCTCCAAATCATACTTCTACCCTCTCCAAGCCTTCTTCTACCCTGCCAGGACACCACCTTCAGGGAGCCCTTCCTGATTTCTCCTCCTCCCACCTCTAAGTCCCACCCTGACCTCCACAGTTCATATCACAGTTCTCCCAACAGCACTTTGCTTAATTACCTATTACGTATGGTCTGGTACCCTTACTTGACTGGTCGAGAGACTGTCTCATCACTTTCAACCCCTGACATCCATTTCAGGGGCAGGAGGGAAGCTCCACTCACACAGGCCGAAGAAGCAGGCAGAAGTCTGGGTCCCCACACCCTCTGCCCACAGCCCTTGGAGAACTCGACAGGCCTCCACTTGAAAAGGGTGCTGAAAGCAATGATGTCTCCAAGTGCGATGGGAGATATTTGTGTCTGCTTTACCCTTGGCTTTTTGCTCCGGTTCAGGTAGGAGCGGGATGGGCCGGCTGGCAGATCTGAGAGCGCGGCACGCCCCAGCGGGCAGGGCGCACAGCGCGGAGGAAGGCGCGAGTCAGTCTGGAGTGCTCCCCATTTATCAAGCTCATGCAGGCCGCCAGCCGAGCGAGTCTTTCTATCATTACACCTCTCAAAATCCGATTCATACCACTAATCCTGCCTTCATTCTCCCAGATTAATAACATCTCTTTCAACCTTCACAGTGTGATAAATAGACAAAGAGAGAACAAAAGGAGAGACAGAAGAGAGAGAAAGAGCTGGAGCAAGTCCCCATAATAGAGAGAGCCGAGAAAGAGGAGAGGGGAAAAAAGGAGAGCGGGCCAGAGCAGGCAGCGGCCAGAGACTGCAACGGTCTCAGAGAGCCGAGAGGAGAGCGTGGCTGCGCCCCGCTATGCGCAGCGCTCTGTCCCCGAAGAGAAAGAAAGGCTCGTTAACAGCTCCTTCCTGCCTGCACTTTTGTTCAAATTCTTTTCTTCCCTTCCAATCCTGCTTTAGGTCAAATTCCAGTGAAAATGAGTCTCTTGGCTTCCTGGTCTCCTCCCAGCCTCCCTACCAGGCCCAGGGAACCAATCCGGCCCCTGGCGGCAGGGCTGGGTCTGGGCAGGAGACAGGGCTGGGCAGGGGCTTAGGAAGGGGCGGAGCGAGCTGGCCTAAAGCCCAAACCCCTGCCCCTTTCCTGCTCCTTAGGCGGAAGAGGGGAGGGAACAGAGTAGAGCCGGGGCCTGGGGCTCTGCCCTGCATATCTTTCCAACTTAAGGCTCTAGCTGGGCCAATCCAAGGCCCCAGCTGCTAGTAGCTCAGCTAGATGGTGAAAGTGGGCACCCCCTAAGCTTGCAAAAACCAAGGTGTGGCCCATATCTCCAAATTCTAATGGAGAAGTGTGCCGGGGAGAAGAAGCCCAGCTGTGCCCCAGCCTGGTCCTAACACATTGGACCTGTGACATTTCTTGCTCTCCCTGCCCATGTGCGCGACCAGACTGGTTTCCACAGCACAGTCCCCACCCTCCTCTCAGACAAGTGCGAGGGCCCTCTGGATGCCTGGCTGAGCTCTTCCAGAAGGATTCAGGCACTCCCTTGCTCTGGGCTCTGGAAGGCAACACCATTCACATTACGCTATAATTCACATTAACCTGTTGCCTTCACTCCACTAGGAGTCTGTCCTTTGAGTTCTCTAGTCCCAGGAACAAGGTGTCCATGGCGCTTCCATTCGTCCTCAACCCTGCCCAAAGTAGCCCTGGCAGGAGACTAAGCCGAACAAGGCTCAAGCCGCCCTTTGGACTGAAATATATTCCCATGCAACTGGCAAGCTTCGCTCCGAGGCGGGGGGACAGAAGCCCTCCATGTGCACCCACTCACTTCCCAGTCCATCAGACTGGACGGGGGCGGGGATCAGTCAAGCTCCCTGGACCACTGTCTCTTTCAGCACATCCTCATGATGGGAGCTGGGATGGCATATATGCAGAAGGAAGGCCTGTCCTGCTCAATCCAGCCTAGTAGGAGGAGTCTTCCAAGAAAGACAAGTCTTCTCCAAGGATGGAGTCTGGTGGTGGACAGGAAAGACCCAGAGTAGCCCCACAGTAGAAAGCTGGTAGCACGGTGATCTCTTTAGAGGCAGGTCCCTCCTAGGGAATATCTTGCAGACACCTGTCAGATACTTTCTTCTAAAAAGCCTCCCTCTACCATCTGCCCCAAACACAGTCTTCCTTTTGGATCAAAATGGCTGCTACCTACTCCCACCACTCACTACTGGGGACCACATCACCTCCAGTCCCAACTCTCAGGTTTGACCAGTTTTATCTCAGCTTTGGGAAAGTCTGGAGAAAAGGAGGTTTCATAGGGCCAAGTTAAAGAGCAATGTAGGTAAGAGGTACTCCTTGGGATCAAATCCCATTTACCAAAACTCCAGTTCTGTTGACCTTCCCTCAGCCCCATATGAGAAGGACTGTTCACATTGTCACCTGCTCCACCTGGCCTCCAGGATCAGACACCTATAGTAGGGAAGCCTGGAAGAATGACTGTGACTAATGTTTGTCCAAGAGTCCAACTGACCAAAGGACTGAAGAGGGAGTGCAAGAAGGAGAGAGAATGATTGCCTCAGTGAAGGAGAATAGTCCTCCCTATAACCCACCTAGCCCACCAGTACCCTGCACTCCAGGGCAAGCTAGGTCCAGCTGGCACACAGGCCCATGCGGCCTCCAAGACCAAGGTCAGAGCAGAGTTCCAGAAGCACGGAGCTCAGGCCCTTCCTTCCCTAAGAGCCCAGACTGCTGGCAGATCAGAGAGCCTTAGCCAGTCAAGCCTGCAGCCTTCAAGACACAGGCAGCCAGCAGGCCCAGACACCCCTAAACTTGCTCTAACTAGCTCCCCCAGGGGCTCAAGAGAGCTGTCCCCCCCAACAGTGAGGACAGTTCTGGCCCTGGGAAGACAAGTCATGGTGGCCCCTCTATCCTCTGTCTTTTCCCAACACAGAAACCAGGGCCTCCCCACAGCCATCCAACTCAGGGGTGAATCCCCTGCAGCAGAGAGTCAACCTTCATCCCAGTAAAGGACCTGCCAGTGGTCAGACAGAAGAAAGTCAGTCAGACACAACAGGGTCTCCAGCAGGTCAAAAGGCCAGACCCGAGGGATACTCTCCCCCCAAACCAGACTTGAAAAGCTCATTCCCTGAGTACCTGGTTCTAGAGCCCACTCTCCGAGGCGGCCGGTGGCACAGAGCAGGGAAGAAGTTGGGTCCTAATGTGTAAAAAGCTCCAGCAAAGCAAAATCATTTACTCTTCAGTGCGACTGCTCAGCAGAGCTAATAAATCTTGCATGAGCAGGGCCGATTCTAATTTCCTAATATGAAAAGGCATTTGGATTGAGAGAGAGGGGGAGATAAAAGTGATTGAATCTCCAATAGTCCAGGTTACTGACAAGAAACATCCTGCTCAGCCCTGAGAGAAGGATGGCAGCGCCCGGCCGCCTGCACACACCCATCCGTTCTGCCCCCCTCTTGGCGTGATACATCTCAGTCTCTTCTATTGACAGGACGTGGCTTTAAACACAGTTACACAAGTTATCATTTCTGCCTTCTGATCAATCTGAATTTTCAGGACAATTACCCTCTTAATCAATGATTGCTATCAGCAGCCCTGCGCCTGGACGGATTTCTCAGCAAGGTAATCATGCCGCCAGGCTGGACGGCGCGTGCATAGGCAATGAAGCTCCGGGTGGGGTTTCCCCCCTCCCTCCCTCCCTCCCAAGCCCCCACATCCCAGCACCACCGCCAGTATCGAGGACAAGCACGGCAAAGTGTGAAGGCCACTTCAAGGAGTGATGGGAGTGGAGGACAGGAGGGAGGGAGGGGGGCCCTGCCGCCCTGCCAGCCTTCCAGACCACCCGATTATGGAACAAACCTATTAAAACCCTAGATTTACTGCCCACCACACTGATACATCTCCACATGCCCTCCTGCCATCATTCCTACCTCCTAATTAGCCTAATAAAGCCCAATTCTAATTATGGGCACAAACTATTAGGGTGAGTAAGTGCAAAGAAAAGAGAAATATTGGTTTTACTGATCTGTCAGAGGCTCTTGGTTCCAGAAACTCCTTTTCTTCCACAGACTCGGTTGACAGGGGCTCCTGACTGGAATGGCAGGGGTAGCCTCTCCTCCTGCTCAGAGGTCCGGGCATCTGGAACAGTCACAAAGCCAGCCTGGCCTGGAGCCAGGAGGCCACCCAGCCCCATACTCTCTCCGGGGTACTTCCACAGAGTCAGCCCTCCATATAAAGCAGGGCAGGGCCCCTCAGGAGAACAGGGGAGGTGAGGGGAGGGTGGAGTTGGTCTCTGCCTCAGGGTCAAAGTTAGCCAGATGCTATACCTGCCATCATGGGGGCAACTCAATTTCTCAGCTAAAGGAGAAAAGGAAAGATATTCCCGTTTGAATGCAGAGTTCCAAAGAAGAGCAAGGAGAGACAGGAAGGCCTTCCTCGGCGATAAATGCAAAGAAATAGAGGAAAACAACAGAATAGGAAAGACTAGAGATCCCTTCAAGAAAATTAGAGATACCAAGGGAACATTTCATGCAAAGATGGGCTCAATAAAGGACAGAAATGCTATGGACCTAACAGAAGCAGAAGATATTAAGAAGAGGTGGCCAGAATACACAGAACTATACAAAAAAAGTCTTCACAACCCAGATAATCACAATGGTGTGATCACTTACCTAGAGCCAGACATCCTGCAATGTGAAGTCAAGTGGGCCTTAGAAAGCATCACTACGAACAAAGCTACTGGAGGTGATGGAATTCCAGTTGAGCTATTTCAAATCCTAAAAGATGAGGCTGTGAAAGTGCTGCACTCGATACGCCAACAAATTTGGAAAACTCAGCAGCGGCCACAGGCTTGGAAAAGGTCAGTTTTCATTCCAATCCCAAAGAAAGGCAATGCCAAAGAATGCTCAAACTACGGCACAATTGCACTCATCTCACACTCTAGTAAAGTAGTGCTCAAAATTCTCCAAGCCAGGCTTCAGCAATACGTGAACCGTGAACTTCCAGATGTTCAAGCTGGTTTTAGAAAAGGCAGAGGAACCAGAGATCAAATTGCCAACATCCGATGGATCATCAAAAAAGCAAGCAAGTTCCAGAAAAACATCTATTTCTGCTTTATTGACTATGCCAAAGCCTTTGACTGTGTGGATCACAATAAACTGTGGAAAATTCTGAAAGAGATGGGAATACCAGATCACCTGACCTGCCTCTTGAGAAACCTGTATGCAGGTCAGGAAGCAACAGTTAGAACTGGATATGGAACAACAGACTGGTTCTAAATAGGAAAAGGAGTGCGTCAAGGCTGTATATTGTCACCCTGCTTATTTAACTTATATGCAGAGTACATCATGAGAAACGCTGGGCTGGAAGAAGCGCAAGCTGGAATCAAGATTGCTGGGAGAAATATCAATAACCTCAGATATGCAGATGACACCACCCTTATGGCAGAAAGTGAAGAGGAACTAAAAAGCCTCTTGATGAAAGTGAAAGAAGAGAGTGAAAAAGTTGGCTTAAAGCTCAACATTCAGAAAACTAAGATCATGGCATCTGGTCCCACCACTTCATGGCAAATAGATGGGGAAACAGTGGAAACAGTGAGAGACTTTATTTTTGGGGGCTCCAAAATCACTGCAGATGGTGACTGCAGCCATGAAATTAAAAGACGCTTACTCCTTGGAAGGAAAGTTATGACCAACCTAGACAGCATATTAAAAAGCAGAGACATTACTTTGCCAACAAAAGTCCATCTAGTCAAGGCTATGGTGTTTCCAGTGGTCATGTATGGATGTGAGAGTTGGACTATGAAGAAAGCTGAGCACCGAAGTATTGATGCTTTTGAACCGTGGTGTTGGAGAAGACTCTTGAGAGTCCCTTGGACTGCAGGGAGATCCAACCAGTTCATCCTACAGGAGATCAGTCCTAGGTGTTCATTAGAAGGACTGATGTTGAAGCTGAAACTCCAATACTTTGGCCACCTCATGCGAAGGGTTGACTCATTGGAAAAGACCCTGATGCTGGGAAGGATTGGGGGCAGGAGGAGAAGGGGATGACAGAGGATGAGATGGCTGGATGGCATCATCGACTCGATGGACATGAGTTTGGGTAGACTCCTGGAGTTGGTGATGGACAGGGAGGCCTGGCGTGCTGTGATTCATGGGGTCACAAAGAGTCGGACATGGCTGAGTGACTGAACTGAACTGACAGAGATGAGAACAGATCAGTGGTTGCTTAGGGCTGGGGTGCTTGAGGGGAAATGGGAAGTGACTGCTAGTGTTATAGGGGTGACAAAATATTCTAAGTTTAGATGATGATGATGGCTGCAAAACCCTGTGACGATACCAGGAAACACAGAATTGAAACTATTTATTTATTTATTGGCCACACTACATGGCATCTTATTTCCCTGACCAGGGATCGAACCCATATCCCCTACAGTGGAAGTGTGGAATCATAACCACTGAACCACTAGGGAAGTCCCTGAATTGAAACACTTTAAAATGGGCAAATTGTATGGCATGTGAATTATATCTCAATAAAGTTTTTTTTTTTTTTTTAACATGTACAGTAGAATAGAAGAAGTACAGGCTCACCAGCAATGAACAGAGCCAGGGAAAGCTCCAGCACAGTGCCTGAGCGTGTCTCAGGCACTTGAAACAGGTGTCTGAAGAGACTGAGTTACCGATGGGAGAGGGGGAAAGTCTTCACAGAGGATATAAAAGAGTTAGGTCATGAAGGGTCAGCAGGATCTCACAAGGCAGGAATGAAGGAAGGGACGTCCCGTGCAGATGCAGCCAATATGAATAAGGCCTAAAAGTGGATGGTCACACAGACATTCTTGGTATTGCTGCAGAGGTACATTCAGGGTCTCAAAGGACAGGCCAGGAAGCTTGCACTTTATTCAGGAGATACCAAGCTTTCTCAAGCAGAGAAGTTAGGTGATCAGTACAGGATAGTTTGGGGTCTGATGGTTCAGGTAGGAGAAATAACACGTCCAAGTTGCAAGGACATGTTTTTGGAGTCAGATATCCAGGATTTAAAATCCTTTAATTCTTCTTCAAATAACCAGCATGTGCTGGGAATTTGCTATTTTGCTATTTTATCCCCAGTGCTTGGTAGAGTGCCTGACCTACTAGGTGCTCAACAGCCATCTACTGAATGAAAATGAATGAATGGATGGCTATGTTGAATTCAATCCCATTTGCCAAACGTTTATTGAACACCTACTGTGAAGCTGGCACTCTGGTTACACAGAGTGAGCTCTTCAAGCGTAGGGCACCTGTCTGATATCTGATCTCTTCTGCCTTACTGCCTTACACAGGTTCTGTTTGGCACAGGGCAGGTGCTCAAGTCAACGTTAATTCCCTTCCCTCTCCTGGTCCAGGAGGTTTCCCTGAGACCCAGTGATTCTTGGAGAGGCGTGGCCTGAATACCTCACTGTGGCTGGCGAGAAAAGAGAAGGTGATGCTATAAGGGTGGAAGGAGCAGAGGGTGATGCCCATGGTATTTGTCCCAAAGTCAGCCATAGTGCTCAGGAGGCAATCCAAGTTGCTCAAGTTAGTAAAGAACTGAGCAGGAATGAGACTGTTCCCACAGTGCATTCTCAGAACCCTCTGCAGACCGCCCTGCACCCACAGCAGCAAGTCTCCTTGCAGGGAGCCAAGCACAGGTAGGGCGGAAACAGAAGCTCAGGACTTGCATGTGGAGGGAGGAGGAGGGAAGGATCTGGGCCTTCTCTCCTGAGCACCCTGTCCTGCCCCTGGACAGCTGCCATTTCCATACCTCCCCTCTGGTCAGGAGGGTCCTTCAGCTCATGGCTGACCACAGTAGGAAGGGGGTTCCTCCATCTCCCAGCCCTCAGGCCTCTCCCCTCCCCTCCCTTTCTTTCCCTCCCTCTCCTTCCTGCAGAGCTTCCCTCGAGCCATAAAAATAAAATAAAACACAAACACCCACAGTCCAGGAGGAGGGCGTCAGACAGATAATGGGCATTTTATATCTTTTTATGACACTCCCCATAGGCAGCTCGGCAATCACAGCGCAATAAAGGCAGGCATGCAGCTTGCATAGTTAAACAACTGCCGGGTAATTAGGCACAGCAAACACACCACTGGGGAGGCTGCAGGGCTGCCCTGGGATCTGCCTGCAGCCCGCCCTCCTGCTTGCAGCCACGTAGGTGCCAAGCCCAGGCCTAGCACTAGCAGACCTGGTGGTGGTGCAGAGGACAGACCACTGGCTGTTGCCGTACACATACTTGGCCTCACGCCTGTGCATGTTCACAGACACACCTGCCTACACTCACACACAAGCACTTCCTGAGCAGCTCTCTTGGATCTCATCTCTCCAGGAAGGCCGCTCCTCTCTTCCAAGTCAGATAGCCAAGGGTCTAGAGAGGGCCCTGCTGTAAGGCCTTCGAAGAGGTCCCAGGCCTGGCTGCAGCAGGGGCTCCCTCCTGCAGGGAGCCCCAAGCTTCCTGAGCTGCATAGGCAAGGGGATACCTGAGCGCACAGGCGAGATTACAGGGGCTCTTTCTCCTGTAAACACCAACTCAGTACACAGCTGGATTCAAATGAGTTTTTAAAAATACACACACACACACCATACACATATTCCTATTACTTCATTTACTACCTCCATTGTATTTCCCCCCATCTGCCTTGACCCATCCATCTTCCCTCCTAGATCCGGAGCTCTGTATAGGTGGAGGCCAGACCTGATTCTTCTCTGAGTCTACATGCCCTAAGGCACAGGGCTACGTTGAAGAATGGTCTTAAGTGAGATGTTAACTGAGATTGCTGGCCCAGGCAGAGCGCAGGTCACTTGCTACCTGAGGCTTAGGTCCAGGCTGATCGAAACACAACCCACAGAGACAGAAGCCCTCACCAGGGCTGAGGCAGCTGCACTGAGTCCACCAATCCCCATTCTTCCTCCAGTGATCCAGCCAATCAAATTCAAACTTTCAGGGACTGAATGGCTAATTAATGAAACAAAAGAGGCAAAACCCTGCTTCAATCCCACTTGAAGACTGAGACAAACTCTAGGAGCCACCTAGATCAGCCCTGAGTAGGCCGGGGAAAACCAAAGCACCCAACCCTATACCACTCTTCCCTCAAGAGAGCTGACAGCAGGCCAGGTGAGCTCACAGAAGGACCTTGGGTTAACCCAGCTCAGTCCCATATGAACATGAACCCAACCCAGCTACTTTTCCTGGTGTCTATCTGGCCATCACTCCCTGTCTGCCAAAGATCACAGGCCAGAGGAAGGGCCTGGGCTGCACCCTGCCTTTAGAGTACTGAGAGGCCCCCTCCCGCCACCTCCTGTAGAAGCAGGGTGACAAGCTGCTCCTTACCCCATATCCTTATGGAGAAGCAGCCCAAAGCCTCAATGGCATTAAGCTCCAGTCCAGGTCACCCCAAACTCTGGGACGACCAGCCATCCAAACTCCTTTCCAACATCTGAGTCTGCAGCTCTCCTGACCTGATGCCAGGCAATGCCTTGCCTTTCCTGGACCCTCAGCTTTTCCCAATAGGATATAGCAGTATCCCCAAGGCTAGAGCTCAAAGTAAGAGTCAAAGAGTGACTTCTCTTGCCGTCCTTGCATCTGTCACATTTTTTGCTGGGAGCAAAAAGAGGAAACCTCAGGTACCATAAATGATCTCAGGATGGCAAAGGGAGAAGAGACCACAGGAAAGATCACCTCACTCAGCTTCCTTATTTGTTAGATGAGGACACTGAGGCCTCAGAAGGGGCACGAGACCCAACACTAGAGCCCACATCTTTACCTTCCAGCTTTGAATCCAGCCCAGGGTTCTTTGTATTGCACCATGCTGTCCTCTAGAGACAAGGCCCGCATCTGCACACCTCCAGGTTGGAGTCAGGCCACAGGGCCCATAACCACACCCTCCCCTGTATTCCCATGTGAGGGCACATACACACAGTTGAGTATATACATACACGAGCCTCCCCACAAGGAGAAATACAAGATCCACATCTTTAAACACATATAGAAGACATGCAAGTACACATGGGCTCACTCTCTGACACACAACAGATTCCCATTAAACAGGTGTCATTCCCAAGAGATCTGGAGCATGAGGCCAAACCCTGTCCTTCCCCAACCGCTGCCTCATTGGCCATACAATTAGGAATGGCCTGTGTGTGTTTGCCCAGGCCTCCAGCCCAGGCCAGACCAGAGGAACTGCCTTCAGTTAGTATCTGCTTTAGGACTGTTCACAAGAAGAAAGCCATGGAAAGAGAGAACCTGGATTTACATCCTGGTCATGTGACTTTGAGCGAACTTAATGTCTCTGAGTCTCTACTTCAGCACCCAAAAAACAGGGACAATGGCCCTGTCTTGGGGAGTAGCTGTGAGGACTAAATGTGTGAAGCGCATGGAACACAGAGCCTGGCTCCAGCTGGGACTCTATTACTGATACTGACAGACGTGATCACACCTGCCTTTCCAGAGTGGACTGCAAAGTAAAATAGGAGTTGGAAGACAGGGCTGTGCCTCCTGCATTCAAGGAAGTCTCTGTGCCCTTTTCTACCCTTTTTTTGTAAGTCCTCCCAGTTTCCAGGGTCCAAAGTAGCAACAACAATACAAGAAGGATGGAAGCAAAGAAAAAAAGAATGAACCTGTGAGAAGGCAGAGTAACTAAGGGTTCCCTTGGCTTCTCAGACTTTACATTGAACTCTGATGAGTCCACCTCTTCCACAGTATCTATGCCTCTATAAGCCTCCTGACATCCTCTCTGCTCACCCCACCATGTGGACTCAGAGAAGCAGCAGATCTGGTCCCTTCCCTCAAGTGGCTTATGGTCCTGCACACGGACAGACCAAGCCACACACAATAACCAAGAGGCATGGACTAGCCCCTGGCCCGAGGGTGAGAGTACAGGCTCTGCAGTCTGGATGCCAAGGTTCAAATCCAGTCTCCAAACACACCCAGGACAGCTCCCCACTCTCCCCTACTCCAGAGTGGGCTCGGAATTCACTTCCTCAAAGACACAAAAGGAAGACAAAGGAGGCTCAAGGTGGGACCGGGACCAAGACGCTGTGTCATCCGACAGGACACTGACTCTGAGCAGCAGCCAGCGAGAGGCACACAGAGCCGGGGCGGGCCTCGGGGTGAAGACCTGCCACGGAGGGCACTGCAAGCCACCCCCAGCTGGAGGTCGATTTGTAGCAGCTGCAGGGGAACCTCACAGAGGAAGGATGGATCCCAGCTGCCCCGAGCTAACTCCTCTCCCTTCCCCCTCGTGGCCACACTCACCAGGGATGCGGAGCAAGGCAGGCTGGCTCCCTGGTTGAGGCTGTGCTGGGCTGCCCAACCCCACGCCAAGTACCAGCACTCTTCTGGAACCTTGACGAACAGCACCTAATTGATTCTTCACTCTGTTATTTCCTACGTGTTACCGTAAGGGTTCTGGGGTCTTCTGGCCAAGCAGTCTCAGACTGTTCACGGCCAATAATGCGACAAGGCCTAGTGGCCTCTTTCCTTCCCTGCCATCCAGGCCCACAGGCTCTTTTCCCTCACCTGCACATGAACATGGCAGCTTCCTGGAGCGACTGCCTCACTGTTGGAAGGCAGCTGAGGCTGGCTCCACCCTAGACCACGGGAAATGGTTCCTCCCAGCGCTCGCTTGCTCTCGCTTTCTCTGCTTTCCCCTCCACTAAAAGCACACACACGGCTGGCCCACAGCGTAGCTTAGAAAACTTGAAAATTACTGTTTGTAGTTCCCAAGTGCAGAAAGCTCCTTCCCTCCAGGCCTCTGCTCACACGGCTCCCATTTTGACTCCTGAAAACTCGGTGTCTTCCAAGGCTCACCTTGAGTCTCCTCAGTGAAGTTTGGCTGACTGCCTCTCCCACACCCCAGGGGAAACACTGGTTTGCACTGGAGGCAACAGGGCAAATCAGTTTTGAGCGTGGTCCCCAGAGTCTACTGCCTAGATTCAGGTGCATAACTCCATCACTCACTGGCTGTTGAATCTTGTGGAAGGTACTTAACTGCTGTACCTCAGTTTCCTCATCTGGAAACTGGCTAATAATAGCACTTATCTCAGAGCTCTTTGAGGACTGAGTTAACTTATAAAAAGCATTTAGAGCAGCACCTGTTTGTTATTATTAATTAACTCTACAAGTGAGGAAAGCAAGGACTGAGAAGGTAAACAGCTTGTCCAAGGTCACAGCACAGCGAGGTGGCAGAGCCAGGAACTGCCCGAAGGTGAATGTGACTCTGTACCCATGAACAGCCAGGCATGCTGGTGGCGGCTGGAATCCAGGACATGAGATGACAGACTCTGTTCCTCAGTGTCAGCTGAGGGTAAGTCAGTCCGAGGATGGCATTCAGCTCCTCCTCCCTGGGCTCACTTGAATTTTGCTGGAGGAACCCCCTTTTCCTAGCTCCTGCCCACAAAGGCTTATATGTCTACCTTGAACTCCTGTCTCTTTTCCCCTTGTAGCCTAGTCGCCTTGTCTCTGGTGCTCTGTGTGAGGCAAGGGAGGAGCAGAGGCACATGCTATCACTTCATGCCCAGGACAACTCTCGGAGTGGGTATTGTTCTTCCTGTTTTACAGAGGATGATACTGAGGCTGAAAGAGATGAAGTGACTTTCCTAAAACCTCACAGCTAGTAAGTGCAGGATCAAGATTCTAAACCACGCCTACTGGACTCCAGAGTCTGTGTGTCGGATATTGGTATCTCTCATAGTCAGAGAGGTTAAGGAACTTGCCTCAGATCATACAGCTGGTGGTGGTGGTATCAGCTGGTTTGAGCCAGACTCACTCACCTAGCTCTGAAGCTCCTTCTCTTGCACCAGTGGTTTCTGGGCTGAGCCACATCCACAGGGCCCAGTGTACACATCAAGTATCACCTGAACACTAAGTGAGGGCTAAGTGTCACCTACGGCCATACCATTTGTCTAGGACGATACAGCTCGCTCTGTAATTAAGAAAACACAAGCTCCTTTAAAAGTCAACGAAATTCACTGCAGCTTTTTTCATTATGTAATTTTATCACTATACACCCAAAATATTAGTTCTACCAGATGTTCAAAGCCAAAAGCAATGTCTGTGAAGTTTTCTAACATTACTAAGAGCCCCATGTGCTGTCTGCCTATCTCCCTAAGGGCTCTCCAAAACCACACTTGGTACTTTTCTCAGGTACTCTCCTGATCCTCAGTCACAAACTCACAATACAGAAGTGCCTTTTGTGTGGAAGAACTGTCTAAAGGTCATTAGCATAAACAGGAGGCACAATCCTTTCCAGGTCTTGAGTCCCATGAGTATTAAGAAGTAGTGTAGTCTCCAGCAAAGAGGACCCAAGTTCTGAGCTAGGGAGGGAAGGAAGGAAGGCCGGAGTCAGGGAAGTGAGCTTCTGCCTTTCCTATCCTGGCCTCCAACTCCTTCCCTGCCCATCTGCCGAGGAGACATGGTGGGGAAAAGACCAACACCTAAGTGGGTTCTAATCCTAGCTTTCCCTCTTCCTGGCTAGGTGCCCTTAGGCAAATTACTTAACTTCTCTGTTTGGGAAATCTGGCACAGGAATGGGCATCTGGACTCGGGAGCTCATTAGTCTGGTGTTATATTCAGTGTGGGTTCAATGAGTGCTTGTTGATACCTAGTGTGTGCCAGGCCCAGTGCTGAGCACTGGATGTACAGAGATGGGTGGTAAGTAGGCCTCGAGGAGCTCATAGTCTAGCAAGAAAGACAAACATGTAAGCAGATGATTACAAGATTATGTGGTATACTCATTACAAAGTACTGAAGCCATACAGAGAAGGAGGTGATTAACTCTGTCTACCAGAATCGGTGGAAGTGAAAGATGAGAGTGAAAAAGTCGGCTTAAAATTCAACATTCAGAACACTAAGATCATGGTATCTGGTCCCATCACCTCATGGCAAATAGATGGGGAAACAATGGAAACAGTGACAGACTTTATTTTGGGGGGCTCCAAAATTACTGCAGATGGTGACTGCAGACATGAAATTAAAAGATGCTTGCTCCTTGGAAGAAAAGCTATAATCAACCTAGACAGCACATTAAAAAGCAGAGGCGTTACTTTGCTAACAAAGGTCCATCTAGTCAAAGCTATGGTTTTTCCAGTAGTCATGTATGGATGTGAGAATTGGATTATAAAGAAAGCTGAGCACCGAAGAATTGATGCTTTGAACTGTGGTGTTGGAGAAGACTCTTGAGAGTCCCTTGGACTGCAAGGAGACCCAACCAGTCAATCCTAAAGGAAATCCGTCCTGAATATTCATTGGAAGGACTGATGTTGAAGCTGAAACTCCAATACTTTGGCCACCTGATGTGAAGAACTGACTCATTGGAAAAGACCCTGATGCTGGGAAAGATTGAAGGCGGGAGGAGAAGGAGATGACAGAGGATGAGGTGGTTGGATGGCATCCCTGACTCGATGGACTTGAGTTTGAGTAAGCTCCGGGAGTTGGTGATGGACAGGGAAGCCTGGCGTGCTGCAGTCCATGGGGTTGCAAAGAGTTGGACACGACTGAGTGACTGAACTGAACTGAACCAGAATTGGGGTAGCATCAGTGAAGGTTTCACAGAAGAGGGTTTTGAAGGATGAACAGGAGTTTTTCCAACACTCTAAAAAGGAAAAGGAATGTAAGCAAAGGGAACAGAATGAGCAAAGGGAAGTGAAAGTACCCTGCCTACTGGAAGAGCAGCAAGAAGTCTGATACAGCTGGAATGTTAAAGGACAGGAGCTATGAAGACAGGGATGCTGCCATGAGCTGCATCTTCCAGGCCTTGGGTACCATGCTCAAGAGGAGGGATGGGCCTTCCATACCTACCCTCTTGGCTCTGGTGTTCTTCCTGTCAAAACACACACACTGCAATCGCACCCTTTCCCGGGTCTTTGATTTAAGAGTTCCTCTCCTGGCCCTGACAGTAAGGCATTTCTGTCCCACAGATTATAACTCACTCTGGGCTATTATTCAGCTCCCCAGCCTTGGCCCTGCTGCAGTTAGTCCAAACATAATATCCTTCATGCATATATTATCTGTCTCCCTATTATCTGGAATCATTCCGGAATTAAATTTCAGTCCTGCAATATTGGCTTCAGGAGCGGAGCGCTTTATGGGCTAGTCAAAGGTTAGAATACCAATCAAAATAACAGTGCCGATGCAGCGAGACATTTTAATATTCCAAAACCCGGTAATTGTAAAAGGACATAATATTTTTTCCCTGATTACCCCAAAGGCAACACATGTTAACAAGGCGAAGGAAGGAGTGAAAGAAATTTCAGAGTTCAGACAGCTGTTAAGACATATTTAAAGGAAAAGCCCAGGCAGGGCACTATGCCATGGGGGCAGGGAGATGCAAAGAAAGAAGACAGCCTCTCCAGCTCCAGCTGCCCCGACTCCAAACACAGCACTGGTTCGTCTGCCACCTCTGGGCTTCATCCCAAGAGCTCATTCCCAAGGGGCGATGTCACAGGGGATGGGATGAAAGGAGAAAGCTCAGGACGTGGAGTCTTGAGGCCCAGGCTCCAGTTTCAGCTCTTCAATCCAAAGCCTCCAGCCTCCAAGCTGACCCCTCCCAGGGCTTCAGCTTCAAACCCGCGGCAAATGCTTCCGGCTGCTCTCCCACTCAGCCTCTCCTTGTCCCTGCCTGTGCCCCTGCCTCTCCCACACTTCTACCTGGTGCTTTGAGTCCTGTTCTCGCTGCTAGAGGCCCTCATCTACCTGGCCCCAGAGCTAGTTCCCCTTAAGACAGCGGCCTGTGTGATGCTGTCAACGCCCCACAGACAGCACTCTGTACTTCGGATAATGCCGAAGACCTGGGCCACAACCCCTGTCTGGTCCTGACCACTGAGTGGTCCAGAAGCATCCCATCTCGGTATGAGCCCTCCTCCCTCCAAAATAAAACAAAACAAACACCAGGCAGGGCCCCTACATCTTCACACCTCTCGGTTTCTGTTTTTGTTTTGTTACTGTTTTTCCCAAATCACCCCAGTAAGGGGGTCTGCAGCAGGCACCAGGCGGCCACCACTGTAGAGAGAATCCCAGCCTCTGTCAGACTGCCTATCACTGGAACAGCTCTCTCCCCACAGCACCAAAAAAGTGACCTGACCAGCAGAGTTCCAGACCCTTTCAGTCCTGACGGCTTCCCGGCTAGCTCAGGCCGCTCATTGGAGCCTCCAATCTGCACCATCCCGACCTGCTGACCTGCCTATGGCCCCCAGCGAAGAACTTCATTAAGGCTGAGAATTTATTCCTCCATAAGCCCTTAATTTATTACTGCGCTGATTGGGACTCTGAATGCTCCAAGGTCAGGAAAAGTCGTACTCAATCGTAGACACCATCCCTCCCTTCAGCAGTTTCTCCTGCTGTCCACTCCCAGGGGAGGGGGGAGACAGAAATGCTTCGTGCAGGGACCCAAGAAGGTCTCCTCTCCCTCTTCCATAGCTGGTCCCAACCCCACCCCCTTCAGGGCACCCAGCAATTGAGGCAGGGTGTTCAGCACAGATGGCAGAGGGAAAGTGGAGCAGCAATCTCCACAACCTGCTTCATCTGAGTCTGTCAAATTCTAGGTGACCTCCAACCCTACAACTTCTCAGTAGCACTGTCTGAGCCCTGTCTGCCAGGACTGACTCAGAATCCTCCTAAGGCTGCCTGCCGGCTTCCCCAAAAGCCCATCCAAACAGGCCCAGGCACTAAAGGGAATTCCAGACCATTTGTGAATGTATATGCATACACTTGCATGGCATGGTCTGACTGTACACAAAGTGCTTATTGTGCAGGCATGCACTTATACACACATTTATACCTATGTGTCCTGCATATATATACACATAGTCATATCCTTTAGGACCTACCCATTTCTTGATCTCTTATTTACAATAACATTCTCCTCCACCTAATCTTAGCCACCCACCCCTTTGGGCACAACTTGGAGCCTGCCAACACCTAGAATCACCCCATTTCTGAAATCACTGATTCAGACATGCTGCTTTCCAACCACACAGTCTCTTATTCTTCCATCTGGCATGCTCCACTATACTGGTTTACCTGTCCCTCATCTTCTTGGGACCTATCTACTTTTTCCATATCTGTCAGGTCCCCTGCTGTCTTCTCTTCCTTCAACATCCAGCTTAAACCCCACAGTTCATCCTGGCAACCACTGTTTTGACAATATCTTCAACTGTTGCTTTCATCACACCCCTTGGGAATCTCTCTCCTGTGGATGAATCTAAATGTCTGCTTTCTGCATGCCCACAGCCAGGCAGCCGAGCTCTGCTAAAGAAAAGCCACACAGCTGAACAGAGAGGTTCTGCTGTGAATTAGTGTCACCAACATCAACTGGACCCTCAACACTGCCTAGAAATCCTACTGTACTTCTCAAGTAAGCTCACACTGCTATTCTTTACTAAAACTAAGCAATCCTTTCCCACTTTCTGCCAACCTTCCCAGCCCTCCCCTATTCGTTATTAGCAAATGACTGATCTATTTCACAGAGAAAAGCAAAAGCCATTAGAGGGAAACTGTCTCTTATCATCAAATCCACAAGCCTACTTGCACCTGTCTGCACTTCTCCTCCCCTCATCACAGTGGAAGAGCGGCCATCCCCCTGAAGACAGTCAGTGTCAAGAGACTGGGTTTTCCATCCCTTCTCCTGTCACCTTCTTAGAGACCTCCCTCACTCCTATATTTCAACCTTTCTTCTCTAATACACAAACGAGAACATACATCTTCCATCTTAAAACATAAAACTAGCCTCGATTCCACAGCTGCCCCACCACAGCTCTTACCCTCCCTCCCTCCTTCAAAGCCACATTTCTGAAAAAGTTCAAATTTCTCTTATCTCATTTACTCCCCAATTTGCTCCAATTTGGCCTCATCCCTATCATGCCATCAAGAGGTTTCACCGGGGTCACCAAGGTCCTTGAGCCCAGGTCTTGCACTTGTATTTCAGTCTTTACATCATGTGGCCCCCTCAGAACTGAACAATCCTTTTTTTTCCAGAAGATACTCTTTTTCTTTGGTTTCTGTGATATCACCCTTTCCTGACCTACCTCCTCTTCTACAATCCTTTCACTGTCTCTTTTTCACTCTGTTTATTCTCTTCAGCACAGATGCAGGCAAAACTAAATTTAAGTTCTAACTTGGTCATGTACCAAACTGAGACACTGAGCAGGTTTCGTCATCACTCTGTGCCTCAGTTTTCTCAACCTTAAAATGCAAAAAATGACAATAACTACCGTACAGAGTTGTGAGAATTACATATTGTAGGTACGTGAGCACATAGCACTCAGCACAGCACTGTCCAACACAGACATAACGTGAGCTATATAAGCGAGCTAGGAATTGAATGCCCAGCTCAAGTTAAAAAAAAAAAAAAAAATGAAATTAATTTTAAGAATATATTTTATTTAACTTGGTATATCCAAAGATTATCATTTCAATATGGACTCAGCATAAAAAATTATTAAAGAAGTATTTTTGTATTTTCTCATACCAAGTATGTAATTTACACTTACAACACATCTCAATTGAGATGCTAAATATTCATCAGAAATACTTCAACTGTATTTAGATTTTAAACAATTAACAGTTGAAAATACAGATTTACCAATCCAGTTCTAAACATACTTAAAAGTTCTTCTTGAAAGTTTCCAACTTATGTTTAATTAAAATTAAATAAAATTTAAAATTTGGTCACCAATCATATTAGCTACATTTCAAGTATTCGATTGCTATAGGTGGCTAGTGGCAACTATACTGGACACTGCCAGGTCTAGCACACAAAATACAACCATTAATTAAGAAATATTATTACTACTAGTGACCACTCCCCCTCCACCTCTAGTTCTGACTCTCGCTCCTCTATGTATCAAACATTGACATTTCCCAGTGTTCTGTCCTAGGCTCTCTTTCCTTCTCATCTTAATCACTCCATTCCATGGTTTCAATTATCACTCACATAGCAATAATGCCCCCAAATCTGCATCTCTTATCCAGACCTTATCCCTGAGCCCCAGGACTATATATTCAATTACCTTCTCAAAAGTTTCACCAGAATGCCTCAAAGGCATCTAACTCAACATGCCCCACACTGAATTCGCCTTCTCTTCCAATCTCTACACTTCTTCCATTATCTCGGTAAATTCATTCCAGTTCTCCCAGTTGCTCAAATCATAAACCTTGGAGTCATGATGGTCTCCTCCTTTATCCTCAACCCTCACAGCCAATCGGTCACCATTTCCCATCTGTTTTACCGTCAGTTCTGCTGTAACACTCATTTTGAAAGAGCAAGCTTGTTCCAGTGCAACTGGAGTATTAGGGGACGATTCAGCATAACACACAGTGTGCATTTATGTGAGACTCTGTCCATAAACAATATAAGATAAACACAGGAAACTACACCCAGCTGAACAGAGCTGTGCAAGAACATACAAAATGCACACATCCCAAACACATACCAGCTACCTGGACCACCACTTGTGCTACAAGCCACATCCATCTGGTTACAATCTCTGGTTTCAGAGAACTCTTCTTCCGCCACTTCACTGTAACTCACAAGCTGCAACCCTTCTCATGCTCATTTCCACGCAAACTTCAAGTTTTCTTCAAGGTAAAAACGCCATATTTATTGTAATATTTAAGTCATACTACCCATAGTTTTTATTTTATTAGATTTTTTTTATTAGATTCCCATCTCTTCTCATGTATCACTGATGAAGTTTGTAAGGACTGTGCTCCTAATCCCATTTTTACTGCACAGCTTTCCACAGCATGGTGATTTGCAGGGAGCCGTATGTTCCACCACAGGACAACTGGCTGTACTATTTAATACTCCAGACTCAGTCCATTTCTCTACATTTCCACTGCTATCACTTCAATCCCAGTAACTATCATCTTTCACCTGAACTACAGTAACGGTCTAATTCCATGGTTCTCAAGCAGGTATGGTACCTCCCCACTCCAGCTTCGTCCAGGCCACTGGAAATGTATGTTTGTTGTGGGGGGGAAGCATTTTCAGTTGTCACAGTGAATTGGAGAAGGGCACTCTCCTGGCATCTAATGAACAGGGGCTGGGGATGCTACGAGTTCAGCCATGCTGCCCACACAATGATCTGCCCATCCCAACATGCCAACCATAGCTCTATTACTTGTCCCCTGTTTCTGCTAGCTCTCTCTACACTGCAACTTGAGAGTTTTTTTCAAAGCGCAAATCAGATGATGCCTCTCCTATCTTCAATCATGTCCCCTCACCCTAAGGACAAAGATCAAAACCTAAAGTCTGGTCTACAAGGTGCTGCCTCCCCTCCCGGTTCATTTCAGGTCAGCCTTCTCTCTTCCCCACATTCACTGTGCTTCAGACAGTCATTTGTCCAGCAAATAATGATTACACATCTACTGTGTGCCAGGGACTATCCAGAGTGACGAGGACGGAAGAGGGAACACAAGAGACAAACATTCTCCACCCTCACGGAACTTACATTCTAACTCCATGAAGCTGCCAGGCTTCTCTTCACCCAAAGCCTTGCCAAATGTGGTCTCCTCTGCTCAGTCGATTTCTGCTCATCCCCCAGGTCTTAGCTTAGGCCCCCTTCCTCCCCCTCATCCCACTAAATCAGGTGATATTATCCTATGATATCCTATCATATCCCTTGTTATATGATCCTGTGACTTTGAACTTTTCGGTATTATAACACAATTGAAATTGTTTATTTAACATACATATTTTCTGTTATATCCCTAGGGCCCAGCACAGATCTGGAACACAGAAGGCACTCAAGAATATTTTGCTTATTTATGCAGATGTGTATGTTTATATATGTGCATGTGCCTTTACAGTTTATGAATATGTATATATAAACACATTTGTACTTGTATATATTTCCATGTTTCTGCACGTGAATAGGTGTATACACATGTATTCAAGTATGGACATATGCATACAGTTTTGGGTACTTGAGTGTATTCATTCACATGAATACACGTGTATATCTATGTGCACGCGCATGTGTCTATACACTCTTCTGGCCCCTCAGTGACAGCTCTAGCCTCCTGGAGGCCGCTGGAAGCAGGGCCCCAAGTCCTCTCTAAGCTGACAGTTCAATAAGAGCATAGATCATTCAATGACATTCCAAATGTCAGCAAACACTAGTTCGCTCCTCTCTGCTACAGGGAAAGTTAAGTGGAGGCGGGAGAAGTGGAGACTTGGCCCTGGAAAAGTTGCCCTTCCCTGAGACCACCCACACCACCTCTGGACAGGAGAGGGCAGCTGAAAGACCACATTCTGCCTCTGCTCAGACTGGAGGCCTTAGTCAAGTGTGGATGGAGACCTCAGTCCCAGTTGCTCGCTCACTCAGCAGGTCTAGGTGGCCAAGCAGACCCGGAGCCTCCCCATTCTTTTCATAGAGCAGAGCCCTCCTGGGCACTGAGGAGAGGAAAGGAAGGGAAGGGGGCAGGACAAAGTAAGGCCAAGGATGGGAGAGAAGCCCACAGCCAGCCAGGGCCTGGGTCCCATGTGGGGAAAGAGGGTAGGAGTGAGGCTTTTATGTGGTATTCCCACAACCTTGGCAATGGCCTCTCTGGCTTAGCTTTTCTCATTGATATTTTTAAGGGTGCAGGAATCCCTGTGCGACCTGCACTAAGTCAGGCAGTATAAAGGTCAGAAAGATCGCCACGTGCCTGGACCTCCAGGGTCCTGTAGCCTCCCCATCTTGAATGGCTGATGAGGACTAGAGTTGGATCAGCTTTCCTGCTGGGCCCTCAAGCACAGCTAGAACACAGTGCTGCTGGAGAGCAGAAAGGAAGGGGTGAGACCCCTGGTTTTATTTAGACTTATGCAGTTTACCTCTCAGGAGGCGATCACAGAGTTTTCCGTTTCCCTAGTACCCATTCCCCCCGCTACGACTCAGCACAATCTGGCAGAGAGCCAAGCTGAATAGGCTCAGCACAGCTTCCTCCACTGCCAGCAGCACCAAGGTAGTCCCGAGTGGCAATGTTATCACACGGGTCGGCTGGTTTCCTGCCTCTCTGCCAAGGAACCTAGAGGCAGGGAGCTATCCATACACCAAAAAGTCTAGTGAACTTCACAGAGCAATTGTTCATGGTCAGCGCCCGCCTCGCCTGGCCGGCCCTTCACATTGCATTTGCAGAGACCAGCAAGCAGCCTCAGATGCACTCTGACAGCTGGCACGCCGTCTTCCAGGCACACGGGCCTGGCCACACCCGCACGCGCAGCCCTGCCAAGGCCTGCGTGAGAGGCCCTCTCTGGAGCCAGCTCTCAAGGATCAGTCAGCCAGCTAGCAATTGCTCACTGGGCATACACTCTGCACCTAGCCTTGATCTGGCCAGCGGGGACAGACAGAGGAACCAGGCTCAGTCTCTGTGCTTCGGAGGGACATGTCTGCAAGGAAACACAGGGACTCGAAGATCATGGATATCCGGAGTGTCAAAGCCTTAAGGCAAGAGATTGACTTCTGAGCTTCTCAGCTGAGGTGAGACCTGAGCCCAATCATCAAGGAGAGGGAATATGCCTGATGAAGATGACTGGGGGTGTTCCAGACGGACAGAAGGCCTCAGGCCAAAGCCCAAAGGCAGGACAGAGCCTGGCCTCCTGAGCCCCAGCCGGGAGGCAGTAGGAAGCTATTGTTCAGCTGTAAGGATATCAGCAGGAGAGGTGGGCAGGGGTCAAAACACAGACAAGCCAGAGGACAAAGGACCCGCACACCAGGGGACAGCAAAGGAGTTCATACACACTGCCACAGAGAGCAGCTGCCCCAAGACCTACTGAACAAAGCCCAGGGTGGTTGTCTTCCACTGCTCCTCCAAATGCTCGCTTGCCTCCAGCATCCCCACACACCAAAGCATGCTGCTCCCCCAACGCACAAGTCCCCTCTCCCCAGATACAGATCCTGCCTTCTGAGAATGCCCAGTTCAAGACCCTAATCCTTACAATACCAGAGGGCTTGGCCCTCTAACATCTCTCCTCCTCTGAGCACTCCTCTCCCCTCACCCCTGGGGAATCACTACTCTTGACTCCTGCTGTTTTCTCCCTCCTCTGAGCTTCCTGGGAGTCACTGAGCTGGCCAATGGCACAGGCTCCTGGGGCTGCCCCTGGTCTGTTACCCTTCCCTCAGAAGGATTCATGGCAGTCAAGTCTCCCGAGTGGCCTGGGCCTCCCGCAGCCAGGATCCTAAGACAGCAGGGATCTGGGAAGTCTGTTCCTATACCTCCCTTCTTCTGCTTACCTAGGAAGTCCAGCACACACTAGAAAAAGTACAGCTTTCTGGGTGATTCATTCTCTGCCAGGGCCCATTTTCTTAGCTGCATGGGGTCCCTCCTGGCCCACAACCTCAGCACCCACTCCCCAGGTGCTTGGTGCTAGATGAGTGCCAGCCTCCTCCCCCATGCTAAAAGGGAGTGGGTACTAGTGTCCACAGCCCTTCTCGCATGAGCAGGCTCGGCTGGGGATAGGTAGAACCAAAGCCAGCATGGACCAACTCCACCTCGCCACCAGAAGGAGATACCAGGGCCAGTCAGGAGGGTCAGAGGTCACACTCATGATCACTCCTGGCACTTCCCCAGAGGTTCAGCTGGGACCACGTCCCTCCTAGAGGCAATGCAGCTCAGCCCAGAGGGAGAGCTCTGAGCAAGAACTGGAAACTCCCCTTAATCGGAACTTTTCTGCACATCTAGGGGACACCAAGGAGGGTGGTGTCAAACTCCACCCAGTAGCCTGGTCCCTTAAGCAGCTCCCCACTCTCAGAAATAACCACAACCTTCCATATTAGCTAGGGAAGAGGAAGGAGGAGTATTGAGGAAAGAAAAGAATGAAAAGAAAAGAAATGACAACAAGATGAAAAGAACAGAAATGAGAAAAGAAAGCAAGAGGGATGGAGTCTGAGGCACAGGAGAACCCGAGGACACATGGAGAGGGGCTCAGATACAGTACCTTTTTCAGGTTAATCCACTGCTTGAAGTAATCTGCTACTGGCAAGCCCAAGTACTGGCACTGTCCTGGGAGCCTAAAGAAAGAGAGGGAGGGGAGAACAAGCTGAGCAACCCATGTCACAGGTACGGAGTCTTAAGACAGGAAATCCAACAGAGTCTATAAGACAGAGAGACCCCCAAAGGCTAACAACCCACCAACCATGGGTCCTACCCCACCCAAGAAAGGCACCCCACCTTCAGCACCCTGGACACCAGGCTCTAGATGCAGCCCTCAGATCCAAATGCAAGAACCTGGAGACTTTATTCAAAATAATATCAGATGCACTGCTTTCTGATGGCCTATGATATTGCTAAGTCTCTTACCTTTTCACATTAATTCACAGTGATGCTGGGAGGTGGTAGATCTGTACACTTTACAGATAAGAAAACAAGACTCAGAGAGGCTGCCTAAGTCCCCACAGCTAAAACATGATAGTGCCAAGAACTGAACCAGGTCTGTCTCATTCAAAAGCTTGTGTTCTTTCCAGTGCAACAGGATGCTGTTGTCATTTTGGTACCCAGAGAGGCAGAGACTGAGACAGAAGGAGAGAGGAAAAAGAGCACATGATTTAGAGACAGCTGGGCAGGGCCTTTGGCTCACATTTAAGTCTCTAACAATAAGCTTTTTGTGATAGCGAAGAGAGACATAAAAAGATGTCGGAATGTAAATCGAGAGTCTGTTCTTGATTTTTCTTTAAATTATAATTTATAAACTCTCCCCTTCTAGCTGATGATGCCTTTTTGCCTACACAAATCCATTCAAACAAACACTCTTATTAAACACTGTTTAATAAGAGTCAGGCTCTCAGGACTCAAAAAGTAAAACAACTCCTGTGCATGAGGGACTCACAGTTTGTTCAGCAGAATGGACAGTAAAAGAAATAGATTAAAAGCCTTAAGTTAAAGCATTGGGGTACATGGAAGGATGGAAGAAGATACAAGAAATATCAGCTGGGGAAGATCATAGTTTTCTTGCTAAAAGGAGCTTGGCCACAGGCAATAGAGAGCCTCTTAACAGTTGTAATTTACAAAGATAGTTCTGGGGGCAACAAAAACAGTACACTACAAAAGCCAAGTAGTAGCCAGGAGACTAGACAGTAGCCGTAGAGACAGTAAGCAAGCGACAGGAAAAAAAGAGATGTAAAGGAAGTCTTGGTGAGTGAATGAGAGAAAGTGGTAGAACCCAATCCAGAGGCATGTGGCTAGATCAGCTTTGTGCTACTTACTGAGACAAAGTTAGGGGCGCAGAGAGCATATGTGACAATGTAGATGAAGCCAACCAGCATTCAGTCAACTTCATTACTGTTTTTAAATTCTCTTCATACAGTGGCTCCCTAGACCAGGCATCATCCCACTGCTTCCCCTCTACTAGCCCACCGAATGCAGGCATGAGTTTGGGAATGTGATTTGAGAGGTATACCTGATGCCTGCTAAGCACTCAATACCTGATGAGTTTGAGAGCCCTAGGAGACATTTGGCAGTGGGATGATGTCTAAGAGGCAGATGGAGATCCAGTTTTGAAGAGAGATCTGGCCTGGAGATATAAACTGCTGAATCACTCATGTAATTTAAGTAAAATTAAAGCCACGAGAGAAGACAAGATCACCCAGGAAGACTATGGAATGAGAGGAGCAGAGCGCCCAGGTTAATGTCTCACAAAGTTCAGTCAGTAAAGAATCCGCCTGCAATGCAGGAGACCCTGGTTCAATTCCTGGGTCAGGAAGATCCGCTGGAGAAAGGACAGGCTACCCACTCCAGTATTCTTGGGCTTCCCTTGTGGCTCAGCTGGTAAAGAATCCATCTGCAATGTGGGAGACGTGGGTTCAACCCCTGGGTTGGGAAGATTCCCCAGAGAAGGGAAGGGCTACCCACTCCAGTATTCTGGCCTGGAGAATTCCACAGACTGCATAGTCCATAGGTTCTCATAGAGTTGGACACAACTGAGTGACTTTCACCAATGACCACCAAGCTTTGCTGAGCTAAAATGAAATGAGGCCACCTGTACCAGACCAATACCAGAGACAAGGAACTCACTACTACACACAGCAGTCGGCTCGAATTGTGGACTCCTCCAATTAATAGAACATCCTTCCTTAATGCTAAACTTTAATCTGTCTTTTGTAACTTCCACCCACAAGTCTGAGAAATGTCTTTAGAAACTACAGAGAATGAGACTTCCATCTCTTCCTTGCAGAACCTCTCAAGATGTGCGAGCCTAGGGAGCTTCCCTCCAAGTTCCCTTCTCCAGGTCACATAGCCTCAGCTCCTTCGAGATAACGTGCCATGAGGCAGGACTCACCCAACTCACCTCCATGCCCAGAGAGCAAGGCTCCTAGTATCAGAGAGCCAAGGTCTCACATGCTCTTTGGATCCCATGTCACATCACCTGGGGCCTCCCCGGTGGCTCAGATGGTAAAGAATCCACCTGCAATGCAGGAGACCCGGGTTCAATCCCTGGGTCAGGAAGATCCCCTAGAGAAGGGAATAGCAACCCACTTCAGTATTCCTGCCTGGAGAATTCCATGGACAGAGGAGCCTAGCGGGCTATAGTCTGTAGGGTCACAAAGAGTCAGACACGACTGAGTGACTATACTTCAGACTTCAGATCACCTGTGGTCAACCTAAAGGATGATGAAAGCAAGCTTACCCTTTCTGGAATAATTGATTTTTGAGCCTAAAAAGCAAGTCATTAATGTCAAATGCCACAAAGCAGTCAAGTAAGAGAGAGCTGAGAAAAACCCAATGAATTTGGCATCAGTGGGCTGGTAGGGACAGAAGGCAGCAGGTGATGTGTTGAAGAGTGAGAAGAAATAAAGTGGAGATCACAAGCAGAAACTCCCTCTTTAGGGGGTTTGGCAACAAGAATCCAGTTGAAATGACTGTTTGTACCCTAGAAAGTGTTAGGGCAGTCAACCTTCCCTCCATTCCTCTTCATCTGTTTGACAGACACTAGTGGGAGTCAATGCCTATGTTTCAGGCTACTAGTAAAGTAAGCATTTACTTTTCTAAGACCTGAGATACCTTACCAAGGGGAAGGTTCCTCTCCACACCCAGGTGACATGGTGACACTAACTACAACCCGTCAATTTCTTGGGAGGGAAAGTCTGGCTGAGACCAAGAGGATGAAGGGGTATCCAGGTAGGACATCTCCATGTGGGAACCAATGACCAAGATTATAAGGAAATGAGGCAAGATTCTGAAAGACAAAAGGTAGCTTTAGGAACTAGAATGTGGTTGCTTAAGACACAGAACTGTAATGTCTGGGTAATTTTCTTATTCCCTTCAATTTTTCTTTCATGTTCCTTATCCTTGGTGTTTGTGAAAATGCTTGCTCAGGTCAGCTACTTTTAAAACATCATATTAAGGCCTGTGAGTGAAGGGGGCCACCAGAAGCAGCAGAATCTGCAAAGGAACACATCAGGGGACTGGCCAGGAAAAGGCAAAGGTCTGGGGCCACCTATCACACTTTCCCAGCACCCTCTGGTTCATTTAGTTGACCCAGGCCAGGAGTGCTCTTGGCTGTGGCTGGCCCTGGGAGAGGAAGGGTTCCCTCTTCAGCAGGATTTCAAGGGCAGATGTCAACTGTTGGCTGTCAGACAGAAAGTGTCCTCTGCCCAGGCAGGAAGTGTCTCACAGGATCCTGCTTGGTTCTCTTGAAGGAGGACAGATTAGACAGATTGTCAGGCTGGAGACTCAGCTTCAGATATGGCTCGGCAGCACCCAAAGTGCTGCCTGGGCCCCTTGGCTGACTGAAGCAGAGAGCGGCAGGACCATCACCCTCACTTGGGGCTTGTACAGTCAACTTGTAGGTACACCTGCCATTCGTAGACTCACAAGCATTCCAGTTGTCGAGTCCTCCAGCTGATGGGAGGTCCTAGCTCTGTGACTTCAAGACACAAGCAGTACAGGTGTAGCAGGACCCAGGCCCGTCTTCACAAGAAACAGAGCCATATGCCAGAACTTGAACTCCCAGGTGCCTCGTGGGAAGACAGCTAGCTACACATTTCTATGACAGAACCCTAGCCCAGCTCAGAGAGCACCACAAGAAATCCCATGAGGAAGGGTAGGTTAGAGTAGTTGTCATCCCAGAGAAGAAAAAGGATTTGCTTGATCAGACAAGAAGCCAAGGGCAGAACCAGAAATGGGATCTAAGCCTTCTGACTACCCAAGGCATCAATCATGTAGATGCAGTCTTTACAAGTCCCTAGGAAGGCAAGGTCTGGGTTTCAGAGGGGTAGGTAGCACAGTGGTTGGTGCTCAAGGTCACTGCTGGGTCCACAATTCTTAGGAGCATAAGGCTATGGTCAGTGGGTACTAGTGGGTACGTGGTGCCACTAATTTGGAAAAGAAAAAGACGAAAGTGCCCCTGGCACAAAGGGCCTGAATGCTGTGAGTTTCTACCAGACACTGATCCCAGGAAAAGAGCCACTGGCAGAGGGCCCTGGACTAGCCTACGGGCATGAACGTGCAGGCAGGTTTATGGTGCCCAGGCCTCCATGCAGCTGGGATCACTGGGCACATAGCTCCTCAACTGCCCAAACATCATCTGGCCATGCTTATTACTGCTGCCCAATGAAATTTTATGCACCAAGTCCACAGGTGTGATTTCCCCTTCTTTATGAGGGTCAGAATGACATCACTGATGGCCAATAGAAAAGAGCCAATTATGTCCAGGCCATAAAAAGGAACGGGAATTTTTTTTCAACCAAATCAAAACTTCCTTCAGCCTCATGAATGCAAGGGGCCCTCTTTAAGGAAGCCCCCCACCCCAGTCCTGCCTGTGGGCTCCAAACCAAGGGATATGATTGCTTTCCAAATACTATGGGGCCTAGGGCCAGAGGGGGGCTCCACCTTTGGTGTTTACCATGGGGCTCTCCTCTTATCACACTGGCCCCCTAGGGTCATCAGAACTGACCATGAAACCCTCCCCTCTGAGGCCTGACTGGCTCTCCACTACTCCATCCAGGGGGAAGTCAGAAAAGACGGGGTACTTCTCAAGTTCCCTTACTACTCTGGCTAAGTAACAAAAAGCAAAGAAAGCCCTCTCCTACTTAGAAGAGTATGGGAGGAATAAGGATATAAGAAAGAGCTTCCTCAATAAGCATACAGCACAGAGCAAAGGGAGTCCCACCACCTGCAGCCCCGTGCTCGGGCTAGGCCCAGACAGCCCTGATGGCAAACAGGTGTGACCAGCTCGGCGCCAGCCAAGGCAGGGGACTGGCTCATTAAGGGAACGCCACCCTCGCTAATGGGTATAGGCGGGATGAAGCCATTGTTAGCAAGAGCTCAGCTTTGAAGACTGGGTGACACAGAGCTGCGGGGCTCTGCTAGAACTGCTAGGCTTCAGTCAAGAGGGCCAGCAGCATCCATGGAGGTCTGACAAACAGACTGGCAAACACCAAGAGCCAGGACCAGCCAGAGAGCATGCACCAGTGCTGGCAAAGATCATGGACACTCTTCCTTCTGGGTTTCTTTCTCTGCAAGTCTTAGGGATGTGCAGGTCACTCTCAAGCCTTTAAGAGGAGGAAGTCGCAGAATCTAAGGGCTATATTTGACCTCTCTCTGCTTCTCTGGGAAAGGCTGTGGGACCCAGATCACAGAGTGATGTAGGCTGTCATTTCTTGTACCCAAAAGCACATATCGCTCACCTGCAAGGGCAAACTATTTTGTTCCACCCGATACGCAGAAAAGGGGGCGTGTGGAGGTACAGAGGCGAAGAGCTGGGAGAAAAGCTCTGTCTTCTTTAAAGTCATCTCAGAGCACAGAGGCACAGAAGGCCAGCCCGGGGAAGGCGGAAGTGGCACACCCAGCCGACCAGTCAGAGAGGGAGCTCCTGTTGAGGGATCACCTATGAGGGGTGTGGGGCTTGTTTCCATGAGGGGTGCTACTCTTGCTCATTCTGATGCAAACCTTCCCACAGATGCTGTCACTGGCTGTCCTGCACCTCGGAACCACCGCATCTCCTAGGCTTGTCTCCAAGGCCCCCCAAGGCTGAGCCTCAGGAAAGGTCCCCTTCCCCTGGGTCCCAGTCTGAGAGTCCTAGTCAGAGCCCCACAGTCAGCACAACATGCATCGGCATCCAGCTCAGGCAGGCTACTGGACCCCAGGCAGCACTTCGCTGGGGACGCAGCTCTTTGTCTCTCCTGTTTCTGTTTCCCCACCCAGAGGAGATAAACAGACCCCGGGTGATAAACGGCCCGCCTTTCATGATCACTTTTCCTCAAGTTGAGGAGAGTAGCTGGTGATGGATGGGCTAGAATTTGGTTATCAGGAAGGGCTGTCAGCCAGAGGTGCCTATCTCCTCCCCCACTACACAGGGCATCATTACGCTGTGGCATCGAGGTAAAATATGAGCAGGAGGAGAGAAGGAAGAAAGCAGGGAAGGCTGGGCTTCTACATGGAGCCAGCCGAGCTACAGTGAGAGCAGGCATGGGGCTGGGACCTTAGTTATCTGCCCATGACACCTTTTATCTCTGCACAAATTGGTCCTTCCACCCCCACTGCATCCTCTTAGACAAACAGAGGCAGGTACAATGTGGCACCACTGCAATCACGTAGCAATTTAACTCGAATTAGTGAGGGGGTCAAACCAGGAAATAAGGGTTTCTCATTTCAACAGGTTCCTTAGTCTCTGCTCAGAACCACCACACAGCAGGGAGGAGGGGGGAGAGAAAGGAGACTCATAATTGAATTCACTCACTTGGCCTCTGCTGATGTATAAAAAATTAATGCTCGAGCCTCATACTTATCAAAGCCAGCCAGTCTCCATCTCACCTGCGAGACACACCATGGTAGAAGACACAGCCCAGCCACTCCTGGCCAGGCAAGGACAGGAAGGGAGAGGAAAGCAACGCCTTGCGCCAGCAACACCTACTAGAAACGAACAGGATGATGTGTGGGGTGTGGGGGAAGGAGAGGGGCAGCGAGGGTATAGGACGTGAGCCCATCAAAGATGATCCTGGACAGTTCAAGAACATGCTTCAGGGCTTCCCTGGTGGCTCAGTGGTAAAGAATCTGCCTGCCAATGCAGGAGACATAGGTTCGATCCCTAGTCCGGGAAGATTCCACGTGCCCTGGAGCAACTAAGGCCGTACGCCACAACTACCGAGCCTGTGTTCTAGAGTCAGGAGCCACAACTACTGAAGCCCAAGCACCTTACAGCCTGTGCTTCGCAACAAGAGAAACCACTGCAGTGAGAAGCCTGCGCACTGCAACTAGAGAGTAGCCTCTGCTCACCACAACCAAAGAAAAGCCTGCACAGCAATGAAGACCCAGGCAAAACCAAATTAAAAAAAGAATACACTTCAGTCTACAGAGAGAAAAGACATTCTGGCCCCACCCTCCACCAGGAGATGGCCAGTAACCCCTCTCTGTCTGTCTCTCACTCACATACACACAGCTCTGTGCTGAAAGTGAGTAACCCCTCTCTCTCTCACACACATACACACAGAGCTGTGCCGAAAGTAAGAAAGCCAACAGGAGCACGCGCGCGCGTGCGCGCACACACACACACACAACAGGAGCACGCGCGCGCGCACACACACACACACAGCTCTGTGCTGGAAGTGAGTAACCCCTCTCTGTCTCTCACAAAAACACACACACACAGAGCTGTGCTGAAAGTGAGGAAGCCAACAGGAGTGTATGCACACATACACACACACACACACACACACATACACACAGCCATGCTGAAAGTGAGGAAGCCAATGAGAGTACTGACAGCACTGACAAGGCTAAAAAAGCAGGGAGTGGAGGAGTCACTTCTGCTCCCCAATCACTTCCCCCACTGCAGACCCTGGAGCTAGAAGGGCCCCTGATGGGGGAAAGGACCAGGTTTGTGGTTCTACCGCACCAAGAAAAAACTTGGTCAAATGACCATGTGTCCTTGGGCAAGTTGTATCACCTCCATGACCTGCTCTGTGAAGGTTAAAGGAGCCAGCCAAGGGAAACATTTCATAAATAAGCACTTACAGAAGGGATCCTGGCTGTGAGGAGGTCAGCTGAGACCAAACCTGCAACTGCCTTTGGAGATGCTTCCAAGCCGCCTGCACTGAGAAGACAGTGCCTGGGGTCAGGAAAAGGCTCCTGGAGAAGTTTTCTGGGGATGACAGTCGGGGAAATCCAAAACCACTCAACAGTTGCCAGAATGAATTCCAAGAAGCTTGGGGGTGAGGGGAGGACTTGTGGATGAAGAAGGCACCTTAGTACTCACTCTCCAAATCTAAAACTTCAGCATGCAAATAGGAGGCAACAAAAGCCAAGGCCCCAGTCTACACACAAAGTGGGAGAACTTTCTACCTCAATTGAAACCACATATTTACAAGTATCACTGAGATCCAGGACCCTCAGGGGGCAGAGGCCAAGCAACCGTGATTCCTAGACATGCAGAGCTTTCAGGACCACCTAGGAGATAACCACAGCATGAATCTAATGATCACTCCAGGAAAGACTACTGCCATCTCACTTCCAGGGATGGGAGGGCAATGCTGGGGAGCACTTACAAAGATTCAGCTTCAATCCCCTCTGCTCTAACACACACACACACACTCTCCCTCTCTCCCTGTCCCTCCACTCTTCTCTGCCTGCCCACAGCCCTGGGAGGATGCACTGCCGACTTCTCGGCCCCCTTGGCCCCCACACTTGCCCCCATCCTCTGGGACGGCTGCAGGTTACAATTCCAACCACAGGCTTCAGAAAGATGATACACTTGCCGGAGCCTGCAAAGGGTCAGGAGAGAATACTGTTTGAAATACCAGCGTGACAGCTGGCTCCTTGTCTGTCTCTTCCTCCCCCACCCCCCCCCCCCCAAACTTGTCATGGTACAAGAAGTCTATAAGCAGCCCATCAGCTTTAAATATCAGTGTGCGTGAAGCAGGAGCACGAGAGCGAGGGAGCGGGAAGCAGACAGCGCGCGCCTCTGTCGCCACTGCCTGTCAGGGAACACTAATGAATTTCACCACCAGCAGCCATGCCTTAGATGGGGGTGGGGGGGGGGGGGGTGGGGTGGGGAGTTTTCTAGGGAGAACTCTCACAGTATTAAAATGTCTCTTCCCAAAGCCCTGTGAATAAATGCCACTGAAGAACTGAGAACTATGCCCACCACTACGACTCAGGGCAAAAGAGGGGGAGGGCTTGGGACGGGCCCTGAGGTCTTCCCAAAGAGGAAGGGGAGTGCAAGTGTGAGGCTGGAGCGAGCCAGCTGAGCTCCCCAACAGGAGGTGACCACCATCAACCGCATTCATCTCTTATCGGCCTTGGGATGCTTGGCTGAGAGGACTAGGAGGACAAGAAGAAAAGTCTCATGCAGGGAGAGAGTACCAGTCGACCAGACTCCCCCCCTCCCTGCTCCACTTGCCAGCAACTTCAGCCAACTCACTTCACTTGAACCCAGGAGCAAGGGCTCCTAGATTGTCCCAGATCTAGGGAGGTGGGGTGAGGAAACTGGAAGCTACTTCCACCATGGATGTCAGGAGTCAGAGCTTATTATGCCCTCCATTTTATAGATGAGGAATAGAGGCGGAGGGAGTAATGCGACTTTCCCAAGATCCTATAACTAGCAGGCAGTGGAGCCATGACTCAAACCAAGGTCTCTTTCACTTCTAAAGGCCCTGCTCTTTCCACAGTACCACACACCTCTCTGAGGAGGGGCTGGCCACTCACTGGCTCTTGAGTGCCCTCAACTTCCAGGCCCTGCCCTGCCCTGCCCCTCTGCTTCCTCCCCCAGGGACACATGCATCTCTGGCTGGCATGGCCACAGCTGCCATGTAGCACAGGGCTGGGCCCTGGGCCAGGGTGAACCCAGCCTGGTAGAGCAAGCCCTGGGCATGAGCCAGGCCATCACCTGGGAGTCTCCACGGCTCAGAGGGCATGGCTGCAGGCAGGAGCCTTCCCTCGGGTGCCCTCCGCACAGCTCTGATCAGCAGTGTCTGATCTGGCAATGACCTGCTGTGCAGGGGGCAAATGACATTTAATTTCCTCTTGGTTTCCCTATGGTATAGACTAAAGGCCGTCACCTGCGTCTGGGTCTGGCAGCACAGCTGGAAGTGTTCCCAGACATGCTGCTCTGGAGAGTTCCCAAACAGAAACCAGAACACAGGCGGGTGCAGAGGGACGCCCCGTAGGCCAAGCTGCCCGTCTTCCCAGAGAAAACCAACCTCAAATCCCCACAGGCAAGCAGATGTTCCAAAAGGTTCTGTATGTGTATAGTGCACCTCCCCGCGCCACAGCTTTCTGGCCCACTTGCCACCTATCTCTATTCCCATTTCTCCCTCGTGGAGCCCGTATTAATAACCACACACAGCACACAGGAGCCACAAACACCCCGTGGAACATATAACATGCGCCTCCCCAGTGCCACAAATACGCCACGAATCAAATACTGTGTATCTCACCACCCCCTCTCCAGTGAAAGGATAAGATAGGCACCTCTCCAGAGCCTCTCCCGCTGCCGTTCTTACAGGGAAAAGGCACGGTGCCCACCTGTGTGGCTGCGAGAAGTGCTGGAGTAGCTGCCAGGACTTGGGCAGGTGGAATGGCGGAGGCCCCAGCAGGGAGTGGGGTTGGGGGAGGAGGGTGGGCAGGTGCTGGGAGGTTTCCAGCACATTCTGGTCAGTGTCTCGGATGGTGAGCTATTTGCTTTTTCAGCTCAGACACTCTGTAGCAGTTTAAGTGGTCTCCAAGATACCTTACTCATCCCCCACTAGAGTCTCCATCTGGCCTATGGCCATCTTGACCCTTTGCCTGGCCTACAATGCCCTCTGGAGGCTCCACACAGAGCATCCTGCAAGCATTCGGGATGCGGCAGGCAGCCTGACCTCTGCTTCAAGGACACAGCTGTTCCCCTCACCCCACTGATCTCCTCTGCTCTGATCCTGGCTCCCCTGACTCCTTCAGAATGTGTAACCTGGCCTACAGAGTCACACTTCTGGTGGGCATTTTCAACTGTGTTCCATGGAGCTCTAGCGTTCTAGGAGGGACATGGAGCTACTTTGTGGACTGGTGAGGGTGGGAAGACGAAAAATGGGCAGGGTCTTGCCCCAGCTTCAACCAGAGCAGCTCAACTTTTATATATTTTGTAATATTGGGCTTTAACATTTTACTTTTTTAAGTTTCCTACTAAAAATACTACCTGTTTGATCTCTACTGTGCTGCTCTGGGTTCTCATGGCATTCATTGTGTATCTTCTCGGTAGTGTTCTCAGGCTCTACCTTACTTATCACTTAGCCTACAACTGGTTTTGCACATGCTGCTCCTTCTGTCCCAATCACCTGGTGGTCCCCAGAGTCCCCAGCACAGTCCTTACTGGGCCCAGAGCAACTCTCAACAGGGGCTCACTTTTGGCTCCTGCTGGAATATTCTTCCAGGATACACAGTGGCTAGTGCCTTCAATGGCAGTTTCTAACAGTATTCCTCGAAAGACAAGAGCTGCCATGGGTGGTAACTGACATTTACAGGAAGGTCCCGGGGAAGACGTGCGTCACGTGCCACTCTCAAATCACCAACTGCAGCACACCTGCTACCATCATCAATCATCTAAACCAACCAGGGACCAAGGAGACTTTTGCATCTGACCAATCTATGGGCAAAATGCAATATATTCCAATAGGAAATACCTCTCATTAGAAGTTCCCAAGCCATGGAAGTAGGACCATTGGAACATAGGATGATGCTCCTCAGCCAAGTACTCAAGGGTCTGCCCCTTCCAGAGGAGTCGCTCGTATGTGCTTGCTCAGTCGTGTCCAACTCTTTGCAACCCCATGGATTGTGCCCGCCAGGAGTCATGAGTCCTACAGTTCTGCTTATCGGACTGGAAATGGGCAAAACCCCTTGGCCCATCAACCAGGCCCGCCTCCTGGGCTTCCTCCAGCCAGCTCTGGGGAGGCGGCAGCAGGAAGGCAGGGGACCGTGCTCCTCCTTGCTGAAGCCACTTGTTAATAGGCCCCAGATTCCCTCATCCCTGGGGAAAAGGAAGCAGCAGTGAGCCCTCTCCCTCCCTCCACACCACCCCACCCCACATCTGCCTCCCAGCAGGGCCAGGGAGGAGAGCCATTAGCGTGTGCCTCAGCAGACAATGGGGAGGAGAAGTCTCCAGAGCAAAGGACAACTGCAGCAATTAGAATGCAGGGAGGTTCAGAAGCTATTTAACTGGGTGACCCTGAGGTCGCTGCATCTGACTCCCATCCCTGGATAAATATTGTATGAGAGGGGAGGGGGGCCAGCGAGGGAGCCAGCAGAGTGCTGCTCCTCCTTCCACTCCTTTCCCCACCCCACACGGCTGCCTCCAGCCACACACACCAAGAACATTATTTACAGCCCTGACAGTCAGAGCAATCACTCTGCTAACCAAGAGGGAATGGACAAAGTCGACTTACCCAAAATTGACTATGGCAATTGAAGAAGAATCCAGGGCTGTGGGGGAAGGGAGCAGAGCCAACATTGAGATGCAAAGCTTCTCCCAGATTATGGGTCCAGCTAGCATGAATACTCTCCACACCAAAACCATCAGCAGGTGAAGCTGGTCCCAACTGGTAGAGAGTCATCAAAAATGGAACACCCTTCCACCCTTTTGGGGGCCCCATAACAGAAAAACTCCTGGATCTCCTCACTACCCAGGCTGTCGTTGCTCAGTCGCTAAGTTGTGTCCAACTCTTTGCGACCCCGTGGACTGTAGCATGCCAGGCTTCTCTGCCCTCCACTGTCTCCCAGTTTGCTCAAATTCTTGTCCATTGAGTCGGTGATGCTATCTAACCATCTCATCACACCCAGGTGTTCCCTAGCAAAGATGGGAGTCCCAGCTACCTGCCCAGAGGAAGCCACATGTCACTTACTTATCTAGCGGGTCCCTTAGCTGACTTACTGGGTTAAGGCCACGAGAAGGAAAGTCAGACAAAGCAGCAAGGGGTCAGGGTGGGGGAAGAAGAGGAGAGCATCTGAGCGCAGGCTGTGCCTCAGACCCCACGTGCCGCTCCTCCAGTCCTGCTCTAATGCACCCTGACTTGCCTCTGAAGACAGAGAGCTGTTTGCAGTCAGCATCGTGATTTGTTAGTAATTATTTCCATGGTGTCACATTGCTGTCACTCTGTTAACAAAGAGACAGGCTGCCTCGGGCTGCCTGCAAGAAAGAATCGCAGAGAAAAAGGCCTGTCAGGCTCCCGGGACTCTCTGGGCTGGCTGGCTTTCTTCCCCAAACCAACATCCTTGCAGGCTTTGGAAGAAACAGTTTTACAGAACTATCAAGTCTGAGTCGTGTCACCCGTTAGCCAGAGACACAGAATTTATCCCACCCGCTCACAGGCGCCCTTCCCAAAGCCCGACAGAGCTAAGCCCCCAGAGTCCACGGATCATTCAGGCATGGGCCACTCTGCCAGCGGCAGCCTTGGGTTCCCTGGCCCACACCTTCCCAGCCCTCTGCTTCCTGACTTCCTCCTCACTGGGGTGTTCACAGCCTCCTCCATGCTCTCAGGAACCTGATCATAGTGACCAATTTCAGAAGCAGCCACTTCGCTGGCATGGATGGTGGTTAGGGAATACACAGTGGAAGGGCATCTTCCCTCCTTGAACCTGCAAAACACCGTTCAGGATCAAAGACGCTCAGGTGCCTGAGCACCTGCAAGGATCCTTTCTGAGCTACCTAGATCAGGACAGAATCCGCACCAAGAGAGCTGGTGGCTTGCTTTAACACAAAGTAATGTCTACATTACCCTGGCTGGGAATTAGAGGACAGATTGGCGAGCGCTGACAAAACAGAGGTCACTCACCTTACAGGCATGGAAAGTTGGAGATTAATTCTCTCCTCTCACAGAGGGAATCGGACTCCAGGATAGTGGAAGGAGGTGCCCGCCAATCTTGAGAAACCCTTTCATTGCCAAGCAGCAGTAACAGCAGCCAAAAAGGAAGACGAAAGCCCACAAAAGTCTGAGAGAGGCCCTATCAAAGTGGCAAGGGCCACTGCCACGCAGCTCCTACAGAATCCCAGGGGACAAAGGAGCCTAGACAAGACTCCGAGTCTCCTGGCATCAGCGTCCAGAAGACAGGGTAGTGCTGGCTGCAACCACTGAAATGAAAGCCCCACGAAGGCAGGACGTTCGGAAGTTTTATTTCTTTGTTCACTGCTAAGTCCTCAGTACCTGGAACAGTGTAAGACATATCATGGACATTCAATAAATATCTGCTGAAAGAATAAATAAATGGGTGACTAGGGCTCAAAGGGCACCTCCACAGCCTTGGGGTCAACCTCTATCATGGGGGTTTAGAAAAGAGGGGGGCCAGTGCAGACTCCACAAGAGACAGGGAAGACCACATGTCTAAGGGGCTGGAATTAGGTTTAAAAGGATGAGGGAGATTAGGACAAGCTGACAGGACTAGGCAGGTGCTTGTATCAGATTGAACATTCACATACGCACTTGATAAACATGAACGGAAAGACCAAAAGAAGGTATATAGTCCAACAAAAGAACAAACTGCAGTATAGTAATACAATGGAATCCTACCCAGCAATAAACAGATTGAACTACCAATACGTACAATGACACGGATGAATCTCTTGTGTACTACATTGAGCAAAGGAAGTCAGACTCAAAAGAGTACATCCAGTATGATTCCATGTATATGAAAGCCAAAAAGAAGAAAATGAGGCAAAAGTAACGCAAGTCAGAGTAGTGGTTACCTGGAAGGGGGAAGGCATTACTGACAGGAGAGGGGCACAAGGAAGCTTTCTGCGATGATGGGAAAAGTTCACCTTGATTTGGGTAGTACACAGGTATATACATGTATAACAATATACTGAGCTGCCCATTTCACACTTGTATACTGGATGTACCCCACTGTACCTATTTTATAGTTTCATTTCTAAAATGATAAACTTTTTTTTTTGTTTTCCTTTTTCTTTTTTTGGCTGTACCACACGGCATGTGGGATCTTAGTTCCCCGACTAGGGATCAAACCTGAGCCCTCTGTGTTGAAAGTGTGGCGTCTTAACCACTGGACTGCTGGGGAAGTCATGGTAAAAAAATTTTTTTCAAAGTTGGGTCTCAAGAGTCATGCAAAAAGTATCTCACCCATACAAAAATATTTTCTAGCATCAACAGTGGAACTTCAGGAGTTCTCTCTGGAGTTCAGGACACAAGCCGCCCATTCTTCACTCTATTTTCCAGAGGACATCGCTTCAGTCGTGTCCAACTCCATGTGACTCTATGGACTGTAGCCTGCCAGGCTCCTCTGTCCATGGGATTCTCCAGCCAAGAATACTGGCGTGGGTTGCCATGCCCTCCTCCAGAGGATCTTCCCAATCCAGGGATTGAACCTGCGTCTCTTACTCTCCTGCACTGGCAGGTGAGCTCTTCACCACTAGCACCACCTGGGAAGCCCTTGCCAGAGGACAGAAGGGCCCATATGAATGGCCAAGGCCTGCGAAGGTGCAAAACTGTTCAAAACACAAAGCAGTGCCACCCACGTCTTAGCTGAAGGCCACATGTAGCCTCTATTCCAGACCACGCAGATTCCACGGAAGTAGAGCTGACACCTTGGTCAAGCCATGCCCTGCTGGTTCTGAGGCTCTCTGAAGGAGCCTATCAGATTCTTCCACGGAGCACAGAACCAGACTTCCAGAAACTGCCCAGAAGAGCCACAGACACAGAAACAATCTGTCTTCCTGACAAGCCAGGCAGAGACCAGCTTATCTACTCCAGCTCTGGGTGATGGTCAGGGTCTGAGTGCCTAAGGCCCCTCCTGCCAGCGAGGAGGAGGCGGTAAGACCCTCAGGGATGGTCGAGGGGCACTCCATCCATCAGACTGGGGAACAGACACCTGGCAGCCACACTCACCTCAGGACCAATGAAGCAATAAAGAGTTGTCTACTCAGCAGCGCCGCAGCAGGCTCCCACCACCAGAAACATCTCAGCACCTGGCTGGCCACTACATAAACACCTCCGTCTTTTATCAGGGTTTTAACTGAGCAAAACTCCCACTCCAGGTATTCCCACAACCACTGAAGTGCTTAAGACCCTCCAACACCTTCCCAGGGGGCGAGGAGATGAGTCTACCACTGAAGCCCCAGCCTGCAGCCTAGAAATGCCCAGAAATTGTAATACCAGAGGTGCCGTCTGCCCAGGAGGGGCTGTGCCCGCAGACATGATGGAAGAGCTTCTTTCTCCCAGAGTGTCCCTGTGGGCCTAAGGTCCCTCCAGTCCTTCCCTGGACTCAGGCTCTGAGGGAAGGCTGCAGGCTGCACAGCCTGCCAACCCGCAGCTCTAGGACTGCGTGGAGAAGGGTGGGAGGGAGCGCCAGCTGGGAGCCAGGAGCCTGCTCGGACTTCACAGAAACCTGCTCCTGCCCCGAGGCCCACACGCCGGAGATGGGTAATCCCTAGCCAAGCCCACAGTCAGCAGCCCCTTTTCTGCCAGGTCCCGGCCCCAGGATAGGTGCAGGAAGGGGCTCGCCAGCATCTGTGAGGAGGCTGGCTCCAGAGGCCGGAGTTCTCAGGTGGAGGCGGGGCACACCTCGCTCCCCAGCACCCAGGAACCCTGGGCCGGAGGAGCTGTCAGGCTAACGAGGCTACCCCACCACCACTCCATCTGAGCATGGCAGGCTGCACCGCACGCACGACTGGCTTCAGGTGGCTCTTCTTTAATTAATGGCATCCCAGGCTCTGCAGGGAGCTTCACCCCACAATGAATGGCCCTCTCTCATTAGAGGCAGGCCTGCCATGATGTATTCAGGGCGAGGGCCAGGATTCATTTCCCTGTCTGTGGGTTGGGGATGGGAGGGAGGGGGGAGGCGGCAGGGAGAGATTTATATCGAGTGACTTGGATTAGCTGCAGCTGAAACATGACCCCATCAACGCAAGCTGCCTTCTTGGGGCTAACCCAACGCACCTCGGCTGACAAGAGGGCTCTAGGGAAGCTAAAGGGAGGGCAGAAGGTCTGGTTCTTGTTCGCTCTGGGCTCAGGCTGCAGCTCAAAGGCCCAGAATTCCTGTACAACCTCCAGAAGCCCCTCCCTAGCCCACCCACACACACTTGGTGTGCAGTGCGAGCCTGGCCTGACTCTGAGCTGATCTCGCCTTACCGAGAGCCTCTTCGTGGCCAGGAAGCTGACCCACTGGCTTCACAGCTATATCAAAGCGCTGACCAAAGCAATCAGCTGTTTCTCTTGCTTTCTATGGGAAATACCCTCACTCCCTACCTCAGAGGAGGAGTCTACAACATGGTAAGGCCCCATGTCTGCAGCTGTGTGGGCAGGACCCAAGTATGTTTGGCCACTGGGCATCTCAGACCTCGGGCTACCCAGCGCTCGGGAAAAGGCAGGCATCAGTCTGACGTGGAAACATGTTCCCAGCACCGCACTGTGCTGACCCCTTAGGCTGAACCCCACCTCAGCCTAAGTGGGGGGATCCTGAGCAACACTACTTCTCTCCCCCTGGAGCCACCCCACAGCAATCATGAGACTGAGCAGGGTGGTCTGGAATCTTCAAGGCAAAAGATTGCCTTGGTCTTGAAGACTTCAAGGTCTTGAAGACTGGGGTTTTCGAGGCAAAAAGGAAAACGTGGCCCATGTTTCCAACGTTACTTCTTACAGACCTGGAGAGGCGGCCACCCTGCACTCTGCTAGCCACACAGGTGGTTTCAGGCCATGGAAGTGGGTAGGTTCAGCCTGGCAGCAAACAGCACACAGGCCTAGAAACTTCCCCTGCAAGTCCCATTAAACTTGCTGTTCAGTTTTGCTTATGCTTGGGAGAAAAATCCTACTTCAGAGCCTGTCCTCCACCCTCGGCCCTCTGAGAACGCCCAGTTCACTTAGAAAGATGGAGGGTGGGCCCTCAGCTGCTGCTGCCAGCCAATCAGAAGGCTGCTTTGCAGGCCTGCTGTGTCCCAGGGAGGCCAGGGCAGAATGCTTATCATCTGTACACACAGGCTCCGTGTCGTCCACGCTTTCCCCGGCCCTCGTGGTGAAGCATTCATATACCCTTCCTTCCCTACTCAGAAAGAGATGTAGCTCAGTTCCGCTTTGCTAAGCCCTATTTGGCAATGTGTCTAAACACATGCAAACTTAATTAGTTCAGGAGGGGAGCCCAAGCGCTTGCAGTGACAGATAAAAGTATCAGGAAATGAGACAAGTCAGGACTGCCAGGGAGTTCTGACTCAAGCCCCTTCCCCCAACAGGCTGCTAATCAAAGGTGATAGAGCTCCATGCCGGGACCAACTGGCAAACCCATGGACAAGGTTCTCAGGAGCTTAGAGACAGAATGAGATGCCTCACGTGCTTCCAAGCATACTATAGGATAGAGGTGTCCAAAGTGACATTGGCAGTGGTTTCCTTAAAACAGATCTGAGGATTCATTCATCTGTAGATCAGCAAGGAGCCTCTTAGACAGCCCCAAGCCATCCCCCACCATACCTCCCAGCCAACCAAGTCCCCCAGAGCAAAATGAACACAACGGTCCAGGCTTCCAACCAACACCAGCCCAGGTACCAGAAGCCCAGGGTGTCAGAGAACATCCCAAGGCTCCATTACTCAGTACAAACAAAGGAGAGGAGGAAGGGCACCAACCCCAAAGCCATGATGGAAGACAGAAGCAGATGGTCAGAAACCCAAGCAGTCAAACATGCGGCTTCCAGAGTTCAAATCCCTGCTACAAAGTGGTTGTGTGCCCTTGACAAATTACTTACCTCTCAGTGCCCCAGTTTCCTCATGTGTTAAAAAATAATTAATTTCATAGGATTGTAGTAAGGATTAAATGAGATAACGTATAAACAGCACAGCAGGACTCCTGGTATGTAGTAAGTAGTCAGTAAATGTTGGCTATCTTTATTATCTGATGTCACTTTTCCAGAGCAGTTCCAGCCCTCAGTCCTAGGGACACAAATGTCTCAGAGAAAGCCCTTCACATTGCTCCTAGGACCAAGCCCCTCCTCCCTCACCCAGGCCCTTGCACCATCTCACCCGTACCCACCCTGCAGGGCCCAACACCCAGTGCTGGCAGGGGAACCCAGGAGCTTCTTCGCATGAGCAGTGCAGTCCTCTAACCCCTCACACTCATGCTGGGGCAGGAGGGTCTGAGATTTTTTCTTCCATTCCATTCTCCCTGAATCCACTCACTACCACCCACTGCCATTCTTCCTGGGCAGGGATTCTACAGGCCCACTCCATGCCTTAGTTGTCATTTATTCAACACACATTTATTGAACAGCTACTACATGGCAGGCATTGTCCTGGGGTTATAATGGTGCACACAATCTAGGGAAAGAGACAGACAAGTCAAGGCAGCTACAACACAATTTCATGTATGAATAAGTACATGTGCTCCAGGAACGTACAGAAGGCAGCCCTGTAAAAAGATGTTAGGAGGGATCCTTAGGAACTGGCCAGTTAGAGCACCTGGCTAGGGGTAGGGGGACCCTGAGTACATAGAGAGCATCAAGAGATGAGGCTAGAAAAATAAACAAGAGCCTTGAAACCTTCAATAAACAGTGTGACTTTGCCTGCAGGACAAGGTGAAGCCTTGAAGGGTGTTAAGTGGGTATGATGTAATCTGCTACAATTAGGAGAAAGAAATATAAGAAACAGGACAGTTGGAGAGACCAATGAGAAAGACATTCGTAGGAATCCAAGAAGAACATGGTGACCTGAACTAGGGCAGGGATAGTGGGATTGGAAAGAAGGCAACAACTCTGAGAAACCTCTGGGAGAAAGGATCAATAGGATCTGGCAATTAATTGGTTATGGCTAGAGGGGGGAACCAAGGAAGATTTTCAGTTTTCTGACAGAACTACTGAGTAGATGGTACCAGTGAGTCATTATTCAAGAAAATGCTGGAGGACAAGGTGTTGGGAGAAAAATAACACCTGAGCTTTAAGTTTTAAAGCTTCCTTGATAGCTCAGCAGGTAAAGAATCCACCTGCAATGCAGGAGACACAGGAGAAGTGGGTTTGATCCCTGGGTTGGGAAGATTCCCTGGAGGAGAGAATGGCAACCCACACCAGTATTGTTGCCTGCAAAAGCCCACGGACAGAGGAGCCTGACAGGCTGCAGTTGATGGGGTCACAAACAGTCGGACACGATTGAGCAACTAAGCACAAGCTTTAAGGGCATCTAGGTAAGATAGAGAAGAGAAGCTGGATATGAAGGCTCAGAGTTCAGATGGCAGAGGGAACAGATTCCTTTTCTCCAGTGGGATCACTGCTGCATGTTGGTTCCATTTCTCATACAGAGGAAAAGATGAGAAGACAGAATACAGAGAAGAGCTGAAGCTGAGAAATAGATGAGATCACTCCCATAAGTGTGAGTGTGTAGGATAAAAAGAAAAGACAGCTAGGAGAGAGATCAAAGAAACACCAGTATTTAAGAAACACTAAATTTAAGAGAAAAGGAAAAAAGAATCATAGAAAGGAAAGGGAAGAAAAAAGTCAGAGAAACAGGAGACATAAGTAGAGATGAAGAGTGCTTCAAGAAGGAGGAAGTAGTCAGACTGATGAAAGATGCCAAGAGAGCCCAGGATGACCCCCAGCAAGCCTTTCAAACTTCACCTACACATCCCACGAGATACTGTGTACCCCACAGAGTTCTCCCCAGCATGTGCTTCCTCTGCCATGGGACTTCACTCCAGGGGACAGCACTCTCTGCTCTCCCACCATCCTGCTGCATGACCCTCAGCAGTCCCTGTTGAGAGAGTGTGTGAGTGTGTGTGTGCGTGCACGCTAAGTCACTTCAACTGTATCCAACTCTTTGTGACCCTATGAACTGTAGCCCGCCAGGCTCCTCTGTCCATGGGGTTCTCCAGGCGAAAATACTGGAGAGGGTTGCCATGCTCTCCTCCAGGGGATCTTCCTGACCCAGGGATCAAACCCATGTCTCTTGTCTCCTGCATCGGCAGGTGAGTTCTTTACCACTAGTGCCACCTGGGAAGCCCAAGTCCCTGTTGAGTATGTGCCCCCAAATCAAACAGTAAGTAGGATAATTTGAGCAAGTGTCTTTTTTTTTTTCAGAGACAATGTTTGTACTTGAAACAAGAAGGGAGAGCTATGTAGTCTGGAAAGGTTCAATCATCTGAAAAAAAAAAAAAAAAGAGTATGAATTCAGAAGTGACTTTCACAGAGGTGCTTCCACCTGCCTCCTGACTGGGTCTTCTTCATGATGGATTAAGAACAAAATAATACAAAAAATTTCATGTCCAAGTATTGAAGTAACTGAACTATATCTCATTTTCTTTGGCTAGACAGCCTAGTATTAAGTGCTCTCCCCCAGCTGCCATTCTTTTAAATTATCATTATTTTTTTCAAACAGTTTGCTACCCAGGTGGCTGAGTTTTTCGTTGCAAAATATTAGTTCAGATGGTCTCACACAAACTTATGTTAAATGTTAAATATCTTTTGATCTCCAGACTTTCTGGTCCACATCTGCACAGCACCAACAGAAGGGTGTGGTATGCAAACTGCACAAGGAGAGCAGGGGAGAGACCCAAGTCAAATGCCAGCCCTGCACTCACACATCTGGCCTCCAACGGCAGGAAAACTCCCTGCTCCCAAGCTGAGGGCAAGCTGCATGAGGGCCCTCCCGGCAGACCTGGAGCGGACCCCTGGACCCTGCTCCTCCACGGCGGGGTCTGATAATCCTGACCCTCTCCTCCAAAGGGCCTCTTCCTCTGAGGCACGGAGGATCAGGTCCACCCTCATATCAGCTCTTCCTATCCCCCAGCCCACTCCACAACCCAGTCCTCCTGATCTGCTCCTCTTCTTAAACCCACATGCCACTGGGAAACCCTGGGGCCTAGCTTCTAAGCTACCTGTGCTGTTCAGCTGGCAAACCCAGGTCTCCAAACTACAGGCAAAAAGGTAAGTTCCTCAAAGGCAGCACCTGTGCAGATGTCCATCCTCACTCTCCATCTTCCCTATCCTCTCACCATGTCAAAGATGGAAGCCCTTTACAGAGACAATACAGAGCCTGGATAAGCTGAGGAGAGAGAATATTGGTGAAAGAACACCAAACTCTATAAGAAGCTCCAAGAAACAACAGGTAAGGCAAAGGAAAGGTAGGTCACGTAGGGAAGGCAAGCTGACCAAGAGCCAAAACCACAAGCACTGTTTCTTAAAAAAGGTTTAGAAGGAAAATGAAATCTGCACCCACTGTATTAAAAGCCACCTGAGCAGAAACTGTGACAAAAGCATCAAAGCCCACGTAAACTTGAGTATCACCCCATTCAGGCTGACAAAAGATGGACACAAAATTAATTTGTCAGGATGAGGTGAGATTTCTTTTCTCCAGTGGGATTTCCACTGCCATTTCAGTCCCCATTTCTCAGTGCCACACTAATCAGGCCCTTTCCAACAAAAGTGATATGAAGCTGGCTGCAAGGAGAGGGAGGCTGGTGGGGGCAGGGAACAGCAACGATAGGGAGCCATGGCTCGGAGAGACTAGAGTGGGAAATGAAAATATTTGCTGAGTTCCTCAGACTTAGTTAAATTTGAAAATAGATGTCAAAACAAGAAGTGAGCCACATACTAACAAGTTGTTAGGTCAATTTACCACCACCCTTGTCAGACTCATCAGCAGGCTTTACCAGGCATGTGAGAAGGTGATGCTTCTGATGAGAGCCATCTGACGAGGCTCTGGGAACCCGGAGAAGCTGTGCACCGTCACGCAGCACTACTTAGGTTTCCTCTCTGGCTGTTTTTATTTTGTTACACATTTAATTAAGAGCCTTCCCAGCAGTTACGTGGAATCCTGCTTCGAAAAGGCGGCCACAGAGCTCTCCTCCCCCCACCCCTGCCACCAGACATCTGACTCCTCCCTGCACTCTCGCTTTCAGAGCTTGGCTGGCCTTCACGAGCCAGACCCAAACCAGCCACCAAAGTCTGCCCCAGTCATCTCTTTTGGAAGCTATGTGGCCTTAAGAATTTGATTATGCCTAGCTGGGTCTACCAATCTGAGCCTCAGGTTTTATTTTGGCTTTGTTTTCTCATCTATAAAAGAGAGACACCACCTCCTATCCAAGAAGACAGGTAGGAGGACTGGGGGACATATGGTATGTGCTCATTAACATTTTTTTAAATTGCACTTTATTACAGTCACCACCACTTTCAAAAGGGTGTATTGTTTGTATTTGGTCCCTTAATTTCTTATTCCTGATTTGTTATAAATGTATCACTCTTTTCCCGTCCTTTTTATACCCTTGCCCCTTGCTTGTACCATGAGCTACCCCGAGAGCAGAGATGGTGTCTATTATTTGTCTGCCTTCTCAGAGGCCCTGGCACTTATGCTGGGGGAACACACTTCAACCTTCCGTGCCTAAACAAGTTATGGATTTTAAGATTCTGCCAATCTAACTGGTTGTTTTGCCTTCATCTCCCAACTGATCTGATTTCTTCCATTTAATGAAATTCTTTTGGCATGATAGAGTAATAATAGAAATATCAACTAAGAAATAAGATCAGAAACATAAAATGTAGTTCTTGAAATTGACGTTAGCTGTCATTTTCACGTTTTCCTTTTTTCCTTTATTCCCTCACTCCCTTAGTAGTTAAAATAAAAAAGTGAAACAGATTCTCTCCAGGAGGTAAAGGAAAAGAGTAACCCTGAAACTGTGCTCATTAACATCTGATTTTCCTTTTACATGTGCTCTGATTCCCCAGCCCGATCCCTCTTCTTGATGACATCAGTTCCATCAAGATGCAAAGCAGCCTCCTGAGTCACCAAGATTTGTCCAGGGCCCGCCATGCCAAGGCCTCCAATGCCAGCCATCCCCTCTCCTTGTCATGGAAAAACCGACCCCAAGCTTCAGAGGCCCAGCCAGATAGTCCCCAACATCAAGCACAGGAAAGCTCTCACATATGCATATAAGCACACACCATTCACCCCTATCACAGAAGATGCTGAAACTGGATGTTTGGGACATGAACATGCCAGAGAGAGAAAGCCACTGGGAGAGCAGGAGTCTCAGCTAACTAGAGAAACCAGGCCTCTGGCCTGGGCCACACGAGCCCCAGAAGCCTGGGTGTCAGCCTGAACCCTGCCCCACCCAGGATAGCTTCTCCTGTGTTGGAGCTCCCTCCCCAGGAGTCCCTTCTCACTTGAGTGCTCAGAGCTGCCCAGGATACGGAACCCTGTAAACCAGAGCAACAGCCTTCCTCCTCCTCACCTTCTCCTTGGAACCCTCCCCTGACTCAGCTCTGCCTCCAGGCACAGCCCCTATAATTTCCCCAACAATGAGTGTCATCGGGAGCTCTGGAGCATGTGGTATGCAGTCAGCGTGCATACGTGATCTAAGGCCTGGGGGAGACAGGTGTGCGGGCGAGTACGTGATACAGGCTTGCTCTTCCTCCTGCCTCACCTAGAGGGTTGGGTCCAATAGCAGGCTGGACAGCCACCCAGGTGCAGAACTTCACCTCAATGCCCAGCATCCAAAAGGCATAAAAAGGATCTTGGTGAGAAAATAATGCCTGAATTGGAAGGAAATGTCACTCCAGAGCCATGACTCCCCACCCCCACCAATACCCCATCCTATGCTCAAAAACTCATACACATACATACACAGAATAATTGTTGCTGCCTTCAGTCACAAAGAACACAAAGGTATTGATCCTATCAATCCTCAGCAAATAGTGGCCCCCCCCACCTCCACCCTGCTTCCATTCCCTGGGGACTTTCTGAAGCCAAGTATCCATGAGGGTAGACAAGAGGCAGAAGTGTCAACCCAGCAAAGGAAACAGCTCTGTCTTCCAGAACTGGGGCAGGATCAGAAGACAAAGGAGAAAAAGCAGTGGGGACAAGGGAGGAAAAGAGGAGGCTGGTGACCTGGCAGCAGCATTCCTCCCCCATCCCCACACGGGGCTCTCTGTGGGATCATCAGGGCCTCGCATCCCACACGAGAACCTAACATAGCATCATGGTTACGAAGATGGACCCTGGAGCCAGGTTGCCTGGGTCTCAATTCTGGCTCTGCGTATTCCTGGGCAAGATACTTAACCTCTCTGCGCCTGAATGTCTTCATCTATAAAATAGGAATAATAAGAGTCCCAAGGGTTAGAAAATGAGTTACTATTTCTAAAGCATTTAGAATAGTAAATACTAGGTGTTTGGTTTAGAAGAAAATTAAAGACCCTCTTTTAACTCCTTTCTTTCAGGGCAGTAACATGTAGCCCACAAGAGGAAGAGCTATCCTGGCAAAGGTAAGAAGGCAACAGCAGGGCTGGAAAGGAACATCCAAAGGCAGAAGGCAGAGCTCCCAGCCCTCGTCTTGCCCAGCCAGCCCCCAGATCCAAGGACTGCCTGACCCAGCTGCACTGTAGGCTTGGACATTTGAGATTGTGAAAGGCAAAACCTGGTCCCACAGGTTCCAAGCCCTGTCAGAAAAGGAGTCCTGCTCATACTCACATGACTTTTAAGTCCCAGTCTCCACAGGTGACAAAAATTGACTTGACGTTTGGATCTAAGAGGCCTTCCTTCGCCATCCACTCATCGACCCTCTGAAAAGTACACAACAAGAACAGATGAGATTTTCCTTTTTTTTTCCCCTGAGTCTCTGAAGAGCCACAACAGTGAAACGCAGATAAGCTGCTTGTAATCAAAGCAGGAGAAAACTGTAATCTTATTCCATCACAGCTTCACTCTGGGCTCTCAGCCTTGGCTCAGAACTATGGAGGCCCTTGCAGGATGATCCCTGCAGGCAGATCCCACAAGCTCAAGTGCTGGAGGGGTGGGTGGGGGGCAGGGAGCCCCTCCACTCCCCCAGTGTCTAGCAGCCCACTCTAGACAGGGTAAGGACAGATGCCAGTAGGTCAGTCCAAATACCTCTGGTCCTCTGGTCCTCAAACCAAGGTACTGCCTAGCATAGACACAGGCTGGCCTGGACCATGAGAACGGGCTGGAAGGAGGCCCCCAAGCAGGGAACTCCAATCCATAGGATCATTCACTTGTTTGGTCATTCCACCCTCCCACCAAATGTTTACTAACCAAATGTATTAATTTACTTATTCTCCAAATGAAGGTCAAGTTAATTTTCACCAAGAGGCTAGCAGAAGAGGCTCCTCTGCTGGGTTGTAGCCCTATTTTGACAACTAGGAGAGCACAGCCTGCTCCAGTCGCTAGAAGTTCATCAACTGGCCCCAGAATCTGTATTTTTCTCCTCCTGGTTGGGGATTCAAATTCAGCAGAATCTTTTGAAGGCTGAGCTCAATTCCTAGACAGGGAAAGAAACTGCTCCTAAACACACCTTAAGTCTTTCTTCCCCCTCATCCCTTGGATCCGTTTTATTATTTGCACTCACACTGCAAGTACAAATACTAAAAATCAGTATATAATGAGAGAATTATCATAAAGCATTCACGAAGCAGTGCCTACTTTTCAGAAGATCCCAGGCATGGGGCAAGAGTGCAGCAGATCACACCGCTATGCCACTCACACAGGGGGATTATTTTTAAAGGCTATATCGCACAGTCGTTAGAAACTCGGGATTGAAAAATCAGACACATCTGGGTTCTAACCTTGGCTCTTCCATATCCTGGCTGTGTCACTGATGGGAAGTCATTTAAAAGTCATTTAACCTCTCTGAACTTCAGTTTCCTTCATCTATAAAATGAGGTAGGATGACTAACCTAACAGGGTTGTTTTGTGAATTATATGTGATAATGGATTAAGTGCCTACCTAAAAATAGACAGGCTGGGAAGAGGAGGAAGACAGATCATCTTAATATAACAGAGGCATCAATGGAGAAGCACCCAAGATGCCATTGGACCAAGAAGAGCCAGAGGCCAGCCCCACCTTTCATGGGGAAAGGCATCAGAAAGGCTGCATAAAGGTGACTGAACTAAAGACTGGGTGGCTGAGTTTGCCTGACAGCTTGGAACACAGGACAGGAGGCAAGGCACAGACATCCTGTGTCTGAGAAGCAACTGTCTGTTTAACGTCTGCCTTTCCCACCAGACTATCAGCACCATGAAGGCAGGGGCTCTTAGGTGTCTTATTCACTGTCCTAATCCCTAACCCAGCACAGGCCCTTCTTGATCTCGACTGAAATATGAATAAGAAGTAACGTGACTGGAGTTCTGCAGTGACTGAAAGGAAGGGCAGGAACTGAGGCCACGGGACTAGGTGAGGCCAGACTGTGAAGGCCTGTGTACCCAGCAGATAACGGACAGCCCATGATAACCCTGGGTTTCCCGGATCCTCAGAGGTTCGGGAGGTCTGGCCCAGCTGAAGCAGTCCTGGAGCAGGGCCAAGGGTCCCATCCAGTTTCATGGCTACGGCAGCCCTACCTCCTGGGACATCAGGGCCAGACTCTGCAGACCCTCTTCACAGTGTGCACCCCAGAGCATCCTCTTCAGTGCAAGGGTCTCCCCGGCAGCTAAATTCTGGACCTTCCACTGCTGAATGTGTGTCTCCTGGGGCACTCTGGCCCCAGCCCTTGCACAGACACACACGCACACACACACATGCATGCACACATGCATCCTTTCCCTAGGGTCACCTAAAGAAAATTAGGTAGACATTACATAAGAAAAGAGGTAAGGCAAACCTGGAGCTCCCTAAGTCAGCTAATCTCGCTCCGGTTCACTGGCCTTAAATCCCCAAGGTAAGTGCCCCACCTGCTAGGGGGCTCCCCAACGCCCCAACTCCTGCACAGTGGTCCTGGAAAAGAGAGCAGGACAGGACAGGACTGTCAGGAGGCAACGCCCAGCAAGACCAGGCCTCTACCATGGGAAGCACTCACTGCTCCTTGGAAGCTTAGGGCCAAGGCCATTCACTCATGCAGCAGGTATTCAGTGAGCAGCTTCTGCTATGAGGCTGTCCAGGGAAGTCATATGTTTGGAATCAGGTCTGTCCTTTTCCTTCCCTTCTCTGTTTGAATGGAGAGATGGTTGGAGGGACCACCAAGACAACCCACAGTAGCCAGCCTTCCCAGCTACTGAAGGTGTGGAGAAACCCAGTCCAAGACCGGCTAAGAACAAATGCGTTGAACAAACACCCAGCCGGCCATCTCCTCAGGGCCTTGGTTAGGATGAGAACTAGCTCCTCAGCTCTTAAACCAGCTCAGGGCTCATGGGAAAAAGCGGAGCCCAGTCTGGTCTCCTCGACCCCCTCAGAGACTCCCTCAATGCCAGCAATCTCCCCTCTTCACCCACAAAGTACACTGAGACTGGGTGAGACTCGGACTCCTCTCAGCACCCTGCTTCAGGGTTGGCTCAGGGTCAGCAGGAGAAAGCCTCCTGAAGACCAATCTCTCCCTCAACCAGCACCACTCAGGAGAAAACTCCATAATCTCAACAGCCTTGGTTTGGTGCTGGCCCAGAAAAAGCATCTTCCTCCCAAGATCCCAGCCAGAGACACTCCAGGGAAAAGCTGCCTGTCCCCTGGCCTTGCTCTGGGATGCTGGCTGGAAGATAGGGACGGAAGGATCCCCTCTTTCTCCTTGAGTCTGGTCTTGGAGAGAGCAGTCCAGGCTGAGGATACCCCTTAGTCATTGGGGTGAATCTCCCCACCCAAGAAGAGGGTCAGTGGGGCTGGGAGACACCTCAGAGCTCATCTTCTCCCAATCCTTCAAGAGCCTGACCAGCCACAGAGCCTGGGCCTGCATGCTCCCTGGGACCAGGAACACACTCGGCCACTGGGTGAGCCTAGACCTGTCTCTCTGGCCCTAGTTCCACCCTGAGGAGCCCCAGGAAATTCAGTCTCCATTTCTCTCCCCCATGGGACAGGCCCTATGGGCTCAAGAAAGAGATCCTCCTCCTTCTCCCTGCCACCACCCTACTTCCCCCAGGTGGACTCCCTCCAGGGCAGGTGTGCCCCGCTATCCTCCCAGACACTCAGCTTGCTCCTGTGATCAGGGCAGAGCTTTGGGCTTATTGCTCTTAAGCATAAATAAAGCACCTAATGCGATCCGCAGGCTTTTTCTCCTCGCCCCTCCCCCTAGAGAAAGAAGTGCAGCGGGGGTTGGGGGGGGTGCTCTCTCCCTCTCTGAAAACCCCAGGCCAGCGGGGGTGGGAGATGAGCTGAGGCAGAGCACAGCTTCCCGATTCCCTCAGGCTGGAGCACGAGAAGCAGCATCTTAACCTTTTCCAGCTCCCCGAGGAGAACATCCCAGAAGTGTGGTCTCTGCCAAGGGTTCTAAAGCCTTTAATTTGATTTTCCTCACATAGGCAATTGTTGTAATTATTCTGATTAGGAATCATTACCCAGTGCAGCCTCCGCACCCCTGACAGGCACAATGCATCCAGCGGCAAGCTGCAGTGGGGCAGGCGGGCTGGCCGCACCTCCTGGAGGAGCTGACAGCAAACAAAAGCCATCAATGGGGAGTTCTGGGTGAGTTAATGAAGTGCTCACATGCCACAAGAAGCCAACACTAAAGCTAAACAAAAACACCTCCAGTCCCGGGGGCCGCCCCGCAGTGCCGCAGCTTGGCTCCCCTGCTCCCAGCCGCCTGGCGCAGGCTGCCCGAGTCACCGGAGCCACCGGCCAGCAACAGCCTCAGGCTGTGAGCAGGCGGGGCCTCCGCGGACTCCCGGGGGCGTGCGGACATCTCGTCAGTAACCCTGACGGGAACAGCTGGAGATGACAGATCAATGGTTCAATACTCTCAACAGCATGTCACTGATGTGACAGCAAATGTTATTCTAATCAAGCCATAATCATAGTCAAATTACACAGCTACATTCTCAGGAGGGGAGGGAGAGGAAGGCGGCAGGAAGGGGTCAGAGGTCAGAAATTAAAGGTCACTCAACCTACCTCCAGCACTTGCTGCAGGCTTGGCTGACCATCCACCATGGCTTGAATAATCCCGGTGAGCTGAAAGGAAAGAGAAATAGCCTATGGGTGGAAACTGGGGATGCAGGGACTCAAAGCTGGACTAGAGTCTTGCTGTTTTCCTCCTTCTACAGTAAAAGCCTCTGACCTGCACAGCTGTAGGCTCCAAACCTTACAAAAGCCTTGGGGATCATGTTCCCCCACAACTTCCTGCCCTGAGGTAGGTGTGCATATCCACATAGGGAGCACGGGCTGGGTCTCAGACCTGTTTTCAGCTTGCATTTTGCAGAAAATCTGACTTTACACATCTTTTGTATTCAGTAGGTGCAATAACTCCTCCCCAATAACTGTGCTAGTAGTCTGCCAGGTTCCTCTGTCCATGGGGATTCTTCAGGCAAGAATACTGGAGTGGGCTGCATGCCCTCCTCCAGGGAATCTTCCCAACCCAGGGATCAAACCCAGGCCTACCATATTGCAGGCAGATTCTTTACCATCTGAGCCACCAGGGAAGCTATCAAGGCTTTAGTTTTCATGTAGGCTGAGGGATCTTTCCAACCCAGGGATTGAACACAGGTCTCCCACATTGCAGAGGAATTCTTTACCATCTGAGCCACCAGGGAAGCCCAAGAATACTAGAGTGGGTAGCCTATGCCTTCTCCAGGGGAACTTCCTGACCTTGGAATTGAACCAGGGTCTCCTGCACTGCAGGCAGATTCTTTAGGAGCTGAGCTACCTGGGAAGCCCAAGTAAATTCACCCCCAGGCTCCTTAGGAGTTCCTGCAGAACTCAGGGAATGCCCCCACATGGGACCAGCACCTCTAGTTCCAAGTCCCCCTTTCTCTGAGCTTCGGTGTCCAGCACTTCCCCCTCTGCACCAGTGAAGGGCCAGGGTGCCCCGCAGGCATCCACCCTTCACCCTGCATACCTGGACCCTAGATACTGGCCGGCCAAGCAGAAAACCAGCACCTTCAGCAGAGGAAAAAGCCTACAAACCTGGTCTAGAGAATTTCTCACTCAAGGGCCTCTGCTCCACCGAGGTCAGGCCTAGGTTCAAACCAGCTTGGTGCTTTGGTCTGCTTTATTTTGAAGTGGAAAATATCCCTCAAGTACAGACTAGAGAGGCTGCCTGCAGGGCCTGAGGCAGGAGGCCACTGCACAGACGTGGACCCAGCTGGAAATCACCGTGGCTGGCGTGCCCCTGGCCACTTCCAGACAGAGTAGCATCTCAGGCCTGCTTGGAAACTTCTCTTTTTTTTTAAGTGTGGGGGGTGGGGATTAAACTCCAATTAAACTATAATTATGTGTAATGAATACCAAATACCCAACTCACAGAAACCGCTGGCTCTAAGAGGGAAGGTTATTTTCTCACAGCGACTTACACAGAATGGTAATACACACCTTTTAGGGAAGAAATTTTCATTTTAAGAACGCTGAGTTCCTCTAGGTGGGTTTCTGTAGTTCATCAAATCATTATTAGGTGGTATTTTAAGGAAGTGTAAGGACACAGCCACTCTATTTTATATTCCAGAAACTGTTTTTATATTAATCTGTATTTTAATTGGGTAACAGCTGCTGCCTACAGACTTCCCATGGTCTAAAAGGAAAATAAATTAGAAAGATTAACTACACTGTTGTTTCGTGAGGCTTTAACCCACAGCATGCCCACCCGGCTGGCACTTCCACACCCTTTCCTTGCTTGGAAGACCAAAGAACTGCCCAGCAGAGGGAGGGCCTGAGCCAAAGAGAAGAAAAGGTGGTCCCTTGAGGGCTCGGGTGGGGATGGGGAAGAGCCTCAGGTTTGTAGCTTTCATCGTGGAGTGCTGAGACTTTTCCTTTCATTCAGTCAGCATCTACTGCTGGAGAGGCTGGGCCCCACTCAAGCAAGCAGGGATCCAGCCGTGAAGAAAAGCATGGCAACCCTGCCATTGTGGAATCTGAGTTCTTCTTGGCAGCCCAGTCCTGTCCCAGTCCAGTCGGCACCCAGAGCCACACTGAGCAGGCAGGGCCCTGTGTTTTGTCTCAGCAGGGTCTGGAGTAGGCCTGTTGCCAACTCTAGGTCCCATAGCCAGATGACTGGTTGCACCCACTACTGCCCTTTCTCGCCCAGCTTCTCTACTGCTAGGTTCTCCGAGCAAGTCTCCAAGCCTGGCGCTGGGGCTTTGGATCAGGATAATCCTGGAAAAGAGGGCACACAGCCACTTGTCGGGGAAAGTCCCAGGGTCTGCGCACAGTCTCATGTCCAGTCTGAGTTTCCTGGGGCAAGGTTAGGTCTCTTCCTCTTGGCTCCCACCAAAGGTCACTCAGATGAACTCTGAAGGGCTTCCAGAAAACCCCTCTTACACAGGAGACCAATAGCATCCTTGCCAAGAACCCTCTCTCCTTGGAGATGGGACTGAGGTCAGCACCTGCCCTAGGTCCCAGGAAAAGTACTACATTGAAAACAACAATGGAGGCGCTGATCTGCAGGGTCTCTCACCAAAGACTAGGCCCACCTCCTATCACCGTGGGGTGCAGGGGTACAGATGGTCCCCAGGATTCTGCGGCTTCCTCACACTCCCCCGCAGTGGCCAGAAATCCTAGAATCATCAGCCTGGGAGGAGCCTAGTGAGCTTGGCTTCCTCCCTCTCTCCATGCTTCCCAAACAGCCTGTGGTCCAAGACATGGCTTACAGCTTACAGCTAAGGGACTTGAATTCAACCCCCAGAGACACAGGGGCTTGAGATCCTTTCAGGAACAGGCCTCGCTCCCCTGCGTTAATGCCTTCAACAATGGACCACATCTGATCAGCTCTGTCAAGGCTCTCGATGAAGATGGTGGAGGATGAAATTTAAGAAGTCAATCCCCGTACCTGATACCGACAACCTATAAGACATACCAGAAACTGTGAGGAAGAGAGAAAATATAATAAAATACATACTGGGAAGTTATATCTTAGGCCTAACCTAAATCTTTCACGCTACTGTTTAAGCCCATTCCCACTTGGGTTAATATATGTTTGTAAAAAGCTTTCACATCCTCACAATGAAAGGTACTAGAGCAAAGCCAAGTATTTATTAAGCTGAGAACCAGGGCTCACAGGCTAAACAGAGCTCAGAGACCTTAACCACTTAAAGCAGGAGAGGTGAGAGGAAGGATTAATGTGTGCTCTGTGGCTCCTTTCACTGAGGGATTACAGATTAACTCCCGCTTCCCCAGACTCAGAAACCACAAGGCGAGGGGCTTCTGACCCTGACTGATAACGTGACTGGTGACTGAGATCCCCCACCTGCACCACAGCTCTGTCTGGGGACGAGTGGGTTTCCTCGTTCATGAACACGGGCAACTACAGGAAGCAGCCCTGGACGCTTGCTACCAATAGCATGTTAGCATCCAATGCTTTCTGCCTTCACAGTTTATCTTCAGTACAATCGTATTCTGACACCAAGACAGTTTGTTGATTACATAAGCACTTGTCTCTGGTGTGCAATCTGATAATCAGACCCACTCTTTCTCCTCAGACAAAGAGACCAATAAATCTCACCCTTTACAAGTACAGGTGCAAGACAAAGCCCTTTACTGGCATTTAGCAAAATGGGTATTTTTTCCTAGTTTTTTTTTTCCCACAGTGACAACAATAACAAAAAGGACTGCACATGGTCAGGGACTGTGCAGCAGCCCAGCTGCTAGAGGCAGAGACGTAATGAGTTGGAGTGGATTCTAGAGGTGGCAGGAAAGGGCTTGGGAAGGAAGAAAACATACCCCCATCCTGTTTCTGTCAGAACGTCTCCAGGCAGCCTATCAACTGGGACTAAGAAAGGACCTCAAGAAGGCTAATGACATGTTGATCATTCAGTACAGTAAGAGTGTCTGCATGCGGGCTGCAGATTCACTCAAGGCAGAAGCCCTCTTTCGGCTGCCCAGCACTGAGCCTGTCTCTCTCCTAACACAAGCCTGTGCTTGCACATGCACACACATGGCCAGGGTTCTTAAAAAACACTTCTGGTGCAAGAGAGAAAACCCTCCCGGAGGACCTGCTTAGAAAAATCTGGAGATTTGGGGTTGTTCCTCACCCTTACCAATGAAAGATTCCTTGTGGCTGGAATGATCTCCCCCCCGTCTGCAAAGGCACATACTGCCAGACTGGATGAGGTCTCAGAAGACAGCCCCATCCTGTGTCCGTGTCTCCCTTGGCATTACAGTCCATCTAGTACGAAGACAGGGCGATATCTAGATAACCTGACGTTTTCCAAAGAAGACATTACTTACTCAAAAGAGCAGTGAGCAGTACAGCTACTCTGGCGGGGAGGCAGGCTGTGGTGGAAAAACTCCTTGACACCAGTCACTTGAGGAACATGGATTTTTACTTGGTGCCAGGCCCTAAGGACAGGACCGACAGGGATCACATCTAGTTTCTGCCATCAAGGAGCTCACAGTCTAGCGGGGATATGTATAAATGACTGCAGTATAATGTATCTGACTGTGCTATGCCGGGTTGAGCACGGCCCAGCCTGGGCTCAGTGAAGGTTTCCCAGAGAAGGTGACCCTGAGCAGAGTGCTGGAGGACAACTAGGAGGGCAGGCGAGGCACACAGGCAGAAGGACCATCACGTGTAGAGGTGGACTGAGGAAAGTGAGGGGGAGCTGAAGCAGGGAGATCTGAGGCTGGAAGAAAAGGCAGGGACCAGGCCGGGGAGAGTTCTGAGCTCCGGGAGCCTGAGAGAGGATGGCAGAATCCATGCCTACAGCACAGTCACAGCCTCACTTCAGAGCAGGCTTCATAAGGAGGATCCCATGCCACCAAGCCTACTACCCTCCAACTTATGTATGCATGTCCTTCGGTGAGACTTTCCAGAAAAAAGAAACATCTCTCATCAGAGTCTTGCAATCCCTTCTCCCCTCCCTCAGAAGAGAAGCAGTAGCAACTGTGCTCTGAAAAACACCCGTTTCCCAATATCCTCAAGCGTCCACTCCTGCCCAGAGCTGAGCTCCAGCAATGCTTTGTTCCATCCCTAAACAAGTACCAGCTTCCCTAATTTAGGCCTGCCTGTCAATGCCAGGCAGTGAGCTGGAACTAGAGGCCCCAAGGGGGAGGCCGCACACAGAGAGGAGGAAGGAAAAGATAAGAGGACACTACACTTTCAGGCCAGTGGAGGGCTCAAGAACCTGGCTAGTTTCAGGAAAGTCTTCCCTTCCCTTCCCATAAGGAAGAGAATTTTCACCATCATCATTAAAATGATGATTTTTTCCCCAAGTGGGAAACAGGACAGACTAGCGCCCCCTAGTGGCACAGGTAATTCCCAGGGGAATGAGGGGGAAAAAGTTGTTCCCAGTGGAAACAAGAGCCTCATCATCATTGGTTGGAACAAGAAAAGGCTTGAGAGACTAGACACCTTGGCAGATGGATGCCTACAACAAAAGGCCCACCTGGGGCACTGGCATCAAGGCCAGGAGCTCAAGACCTCATATCTGAGCTAAGTCAGTATCAGAGACCAGTGAGCTCCCCAATCAGCACAGGCAGGCACTTCCCCAACCCCCTCCACACCAAAGAGATTGTTTGGGGACTGCTCGAGAACTTCTGTCCTCCTGATTCACTCATATGGAGAAAGCAGGTCCCTGGATGACGGCACAAAATCTCTAATGTACTCTCACCCCAAATGCTAGTTGTTCAGTCGCAAAATCACATCCAACTCCTTGCAACCCCATGAACTGCAGCACGCTGGGCTTCCCCATCCTTCACTATCTGCCGGAGTTTGCTCAAACTCAGGTCTGCTGAGGATGCTATCTCATCCTCTGCTGTCCCCTTCTACTCTTGCCCTCAATCTTTTTCCCCAGCATCAGCTTCTTTTCCAATGAGTCAGTTTTTCGCATCAGGTGGCCAAAGGATTGGAGCTTCAGCTTCAGCATCAGTCCTTCCAATGAATATTCAGGGTTGATTTCCTTTAGGATTGACTGGTTTGATCTCCTCGCTTTCACGTTTTCCCAGGATCTCTGCTACCACACACACTTGGCCCATCATTCCACCACCCCAGCATAGAGCACATAACACAATGCATCGCAGGGAAAAGCAGCCACAGAAGGCTTCTTCATACAGTCCTGAGAGTCAAACTCTTCCAGGGTGCCTCCTCTCTGCCAATGGCTCTTCTGAGCCCCCAGCAAGCACCAAGATCTCAGTCCCAGTTTCACAATCCATAAAATGGGGCCACACTAACCTGTTGGCAAGGTGGCCAAGTACAGAAGCAGCCTAGGATAAGGATAAAGACGTCTCCGCCCCGGCCAGGCTGTCCTCATACCCCACTTGGACTGCCCTTCTCTTTCCTCAGTGATAGCTGTGCTTCCCACAAATTCCATCAATCCTTCACAGAGCACCACTTCATTCAAGGACAAAAAACATCACCAGACAGCGAAGAAAGCCTGAATATAACCAAGAAGCTGAAATCTTCACCTCCTGCCAAGGACCCTAAGGGGAAATGGAACTGAAAAGAAGCTGAACCCCAGAGGCACCATCCCACTCCTAGACTCCAAGTGCCTCGTTACCAGGAAAGGTAGGGATGACGAGGAAAGGAAAGTGCCAGGGAAGCCGGGAAGAGTGAATCACTACTCTCCCGATGACCACAGTGGTCCAAGGGGAGTGGCAGACTTTGTAAAAAGCCAACTGCTGGGCCCAATGTGTACCTGCCTTAACCACTGAGAAGACCTATGCTTTCCCTAAGCAGCCAGTATAGAGCACCAATGATCCCCAAGCTCCTGTCCCAGCAGTGCCTGCCGCTAGCCAGGGCCCTTACCTCTGTACAGAAAGGAGTAAGCTGTGGATGGACTACGGGCTGGACATACATGTGAAAGGTAGACTCAATCTCCATGGTCCGGCCATTTAGCTTCAGGATGGGGAACTCGATGATTTCCTGGAATGGCAAAGGCACAGAAAAGGAAGAATCAGTTGTTTTTTCCTAAACTAACCATCTCAAATAACTCCAAATCAAGAATGGAGGAGTGTTTTGGACTCATTAGCTCCTGCCAGGTCAAACTGAAGACTCTGAGTGAGAAGACGCCAGCTCAGTTATAATCCTGACCCTCCCAGTGTTAACATCCTCACAGGTTCCAGGGACCCGACACACACTCCACCCCTACTGTCTCTGGGAAGGGGAAGGAGACAGTGGGAGCATCTGGCCCAGTTTCCCCCTACACCTGGTTCTCCAGCAGGGGTCTGCTCATTCCAGCCCCTAAAAGGAGAACCCTCTTCCTCCTGCCAGGGTCCCTTCCCTGGAAGGGGCCTAAGTCTCCAGTCATATAGATAACCAGCCATCAGACTAATGCACAGATCTCTATGCATGAAGTTTAAACAGAGCCAATGAGTTTTGTTAGCTTTTACAAAAAAAAAAAAGAGAGAGATAAGCAATAAATAAAGTCAAAGGAGCCAAAGACGATACTGAAGAGAAGGAGAAACCTGAGTAAGAGTATTAACAGCTAGTGCCTCCCACCTTTCTCTCAGGCAGCACATCCACCCCTCAGCGCTGCCAGACCCCCTCCAACCCAATCACTTAGCCAGCCCTCCCCAGTCTGCTGGAACGTAATGGAAGAGAACGAGGAGGAGTGACAATTTGTTTGGTGTCTCTAAGATTAATTTGTCTCCGTTATTTAATAGAGATGCACAGCACCAAGGTCCTGGTGTGCAAACAGGCTTGCAGCATGCCGACTGTGCATCCCACCTCAAACATCGCTCCTGGGAAGGGCGGAACATGCCAGAGTGGGGGGAGAGGGCCAGAGAGAGCACGCACGTGCCGGAGAGATGAGGGAAAGCCAGGAGAAAGAATAAAAAAAATTATTGCTTTTTAATATTCAAAAACAGTTTGCAAAATTTAATCAAAGCAGAGGAAAAGCTAACATTTTTACCACTTTGACATTTTTATTAGCGCTTTCATAAATTTTTAAAACATGAATGGAATTAGTTTACAACACACCAAAAAAAAAACTGCCCTGAAAACATCTGTAAGAGACAAATAGGAAATAATAAAAAAAATAAATAAAAGCAAAATCCTCCGAGTAAAATTAGCATGTGAAAGAGGCCTCCACTGCAGAGACAGGAGGGGGGCTTTGCCCACTCAGTGGCCTCCGCAGTCAGCTTCAGCGGCATCCTTTCCCCAGGTCGCCCGTTCTGCTGAGGACCTTTCCAGCATCACTAAAATCAAGGCAAATTGGTTCTCTCCAGGGACAGCCCAGAGAAACAACACAGAAGCCGCTGACACCTGACTGCACTCAGGAAATAGATGAGTGGGGAGATGGAAGGAGAAATGGCCTGTCTCCCTGATATTCCAGGGGAGCCTGGTGTCTCTCCAACAAACACACCTGCTCTATGGGATTCGTTTTTCAAGCATCTTTATCCAACAGATTACAGCAGGACTAGAGACCAAACCAAGGCAGCCAGATTTCATGACTGAGAACTTCAAAGCTTCTGGCTGCCTGGGCTCCCTGGGCTGCCCCAAGGATGGGGAAGCTGGCAGGAGCCCCCAGAGACAGGAAAGGTGGAAGAACTGTAAGACTGAGGCAGAGGGGGGCGGAGAAGAGGCTCAGGCTGCTGCTCAAATTAAGTGGTGCCTCTCCTCCCAGAGGCCCACGAAGTAGGCCAGAGAGGAAAGCTTGGCTCTGAAAAACAAAACACACACACACACACAGGGTACACACTGATCCCCTTGAAAAATCAGATACCCAATATTTCCAGGCTCTAACTCTGAGGTGGGGCTCATCTGAGTTAGGCTCGTTTTTGATATACCCTTCCTCTGCCACTAAGTAGAAGAAACACTTCCCCAACGGAAAGACCTCCATAGCCTAGTGAGTTTGGCAGCCCTGGTGTCTAAGGAAACAAATACAGCCAGCTCCTCACTAACAATGTTAGCTGGGCCCACAATGAAATTTAACCTGTGACACAACTGTACTTTTCATTTAAACTTTCATTTGGAGAGAAGCAGTGTTTGGAGACCTGCAGTTTGTCCTGCTAATAAAGACAAGTGTTGGGACCTTTAAGGATGCCATTCATCTCTGGCTTTTATTAAATTCAATTTTCTTAAGCCCATGATACATTATGAAATTAGGAGTTGACATTCCTCTGGAAACAAAAATATCTATCAAACATAAATAGAAAAAAAACCCTCTATTACCAAGAATTTATGGCTTAAAGTTGATCTCTTTCCACTTTTTTACAAGCACATGGTTTGTTTTAGAGATCTGAAATGTTATTATAGATCTAGAATTTTATTAGTATTTATTGTAAAATAGTAAGCGCTTCAGCTCCCGCTCTGACCAGCACCAAGTCAGCATTCCCAGTAGATACTCTCAAAACTTGGCCTTTGGGTTTCCCTGCTGCAGCTCAATCCTTCCTGCCACTAGCTTCCTCACCCCTGGGGAAATGGAGCCAACCTAAGTGCTCACACTCAAAATCACTCTCCCAGAGAGGGGGAACAAGCCAGCCTTGGCTCTGTATGAAGAGGGGTAACCCCTCTGAAATGTCCACGGGCCAGCATGCAGCAGATTGGACCTATCCTAAACACCTCTCCAACGTTGTTTGGCCACCAGCCAAGCCTTCTCTCCAAGACCAAGAACAAGGCCAATCTCAGAACATGACTTTGCAGGGGTCCTACCTCAGCACCACCATCAGCTATTGTAACAATGACCTTACACACTGGCATATTCTTTTGAGCCACGGAAGATGCAAAAGAGGAACTTCTGATAGAAGACCCTTTGCGGAGTTAGAACAAAAAGGACCTCACTTAGCTACTTCTAACCTTTCCATATTGCCCAGACAAGCCCAGAACCTCAAAGCACTATTCTCAACAGCCCATTCATGGAAGAGAAGCCCCAGTCTGTACCAGCTGACAAAACTCTGCAGCCTGTATACCTGGGGTAGGCCAAACACTTCACGAGTTTTCAGCTGATAATAATCAGAGAGGGAACCCCAAAGCTATAGGCTGATCACATTCATTCCACCCAAAGCTTATGAAGATGTTCCTAAGTGCCAGCTTCAAGGGGCAGCTGTTCGGATCATGAACCTGTTATTCCTGCCCTTCCTTCTTTGCCCTCCCTCAATTTCCTCATTCACCTTGGAAGTTTTTTCAAAAGGAACAGCTGAGTGTCTGCTTGTGTAAAGGCAGCATCATGAAGAAAAGAAGAACTGGTTTGTATTTAACAGCCCTCTTTTCCAGTCCTAATAGTAATTTCACAATTCCTTACTTCTGTATGATGTTTGCATCCAATTAAACTACCTGAGCATCTACTCTGTACAGGACCCTGGTCAGGTGTGGGAGTGCGATTTAGAGATAAGATGTGGTCTGCTTTGGAGAAGTACATGAACCAGAGAGCAGAAAAGTAAATGATGAACGATGCACTACGAGAAGTATCTTAATGGAGCAACATGCCCAGGGTTATGCTTTTTATTATATGTTTTTAAATACATTTTCTTATCTTACCCTTTTTAATCCTGGAAGGTAAGTCATATTGTCATCATCATCAGGTCATAAACCAATACTACTAAGCACCTACTATTTACCAGGCAGGGGCTGGGTGTAGACACAAAGGCAAATACAACGCGATGTGTCTCCTCTCTCCAAAGTGCTGGGAGCCTGGGCAAGGAGTAGTGAGGGGCTGGCCCCAACACCTTCAGAAACAAACACAAGATGGAATCATTTCATTCTTTCCATTTATTGTTTACTATGCGGCAGACAGTTAGAACTGGACATGGAACAACAGACTGGTTCCAAATTGGGAAGGAGTACACCAAGGCTGTATATTGTCACCCTGCTTATTCCATGCAGAGTACATCATGCAAAATGCTGGGCTGGATAAAGCACAAGCTGGAATCAAGATTGCCAGGAGAAATATCAATAACCTCAGATATGCAGATGAAACCACCCTTATGGCAGAAAGTGAAGAAGAACTAAAGAGCCTCTTGATGAAGGTGAAAGAGGAGAGTGAAAAAGCTGATTTAAAACTCAACATTCAAAAAACGAAGATCACGGCATCCGGTCCCATCACTTCATGGCAAATAGATGGGGAAACAATGGAAACAGTGACAGACTTTATTTTCTTGGGCTTCAAAATCACTGCAGATGGTGACTGCAGCCATGAAATTAAAAGATGCTTGCAAAAAATAAATAAATAAATAAAAGATGCTTGCTTCTTGGAAGAAGAGCTATGACAAACCTAGACAGAATATTAAAAAGCAGAGATATTACTTTGGCGACAAAGGTCCTTCTAGTCAAAGCTACAGTTTTTCCAGTAGTCATGTATGGATATGAGAGTTGGACCATAAAGAAAGCTGAGCTCTGAAGAACTGATGCTTTTGAACTGTGGTGTTGGAGAAGACGCTTGAGAGTCCCTAGGACTGCAAGGAGATCCAACCAGTCAATCCTAAAGGAAATCAGTCCTGAATATTCATTGGAAGGACTGATGCTGAAGCTCCAATACTTTGGCCATCTGATGGGAAGAGTAGACTGATTAGAAAAGACCCTGATGCTTGGAAAGATTGAAGGCAGGAGGACAAGGGGACAACAGAGGATGAGATGGTTGGATGGCATCACTGACTCAATTGACATGAGTTTGAACAAGCTCTGGGAGATAGTGAAGGACAGGGAAGTTGCAGTCCACGGGGTTGCAAAGAGTCGGACACGACTGAGTGACTGAACAACAACAGAGGTGGCAGACACTCTGCTAAATGGGCAACAGGAATCACGCCATTGAATCTACCTATCAACTCATGAAATGGGAATCCCTATTAGGCCTATTTTACAGAACAATTAAGACCCCAAAAGCAGTTGTCACTTGCTCAAGGTTGCACTGCTTGTAAGGGACAGAGCTGGGACTCCAAATGGGGAAAATGAGACTTAAAGACAGTAGGACTGCTGCTGCTGCTGCTAAGTCGCTTCAGTTGTGTCTGACTCTGTGCGACCCCATAGACGGCAGCCCACCAGGCTCCCCCATCCCTGGGATTCTCCAGGCAAGAATACTGGAGTGGGCTGCCATTTCCTTCTCCAGTGCATGAAAGGGAAAAGTGAAAGTGAAGTCGCTCAGTCGTGTCTGACTCTTAGCGACCCCATGGACTGTAGCCTACCAGGCTCCTCTGTCCATGGGATTTTCCAGGCAAGAGTACTGGAGTGGGGTGCCACGACAGTAGGACTAACAGCTCTCAAAATCTGAAGGGTCAAGAAAGATCTGATTCTTCTAGTCTGAAAGACTGTCTTTAAGGAGCTCAGTGCTCTATCTGCTAAGAAGAAAGACTGTTCTTGAGTTATAAGAGCAATGAATGTGGACCATCCAGGCAGAAAGTCCTGCAGGATTCCAACTGAAAAGCCTCGACTACAGCTGCAGGGACACACATAGTGCTGGGCTCTGTGCTCAGGGAGGGTGAGAACTATGAGCCTTCAGTCTGCATCTCTAGAACCCAGGTCTGTTCCTGTGTAGGCCCCACTCTCAGCTTTTGGTAAGTAAACACATAACGGCTACTGCTACTGCTAAGTCGCCTCAGTTGTGTCCGACATAAAGGGGCTGATAAATGACAAGAGAGAAGCCAAGGGCATGCCTCTAACAGGAAAATTTTGTTTTCACAGAGTTCTCCATAGGACCAGAGAGGCGAAGTGATCTACCTAAGGTGACAAGATGGGAGGTGGCAGAGCCAGGCTGCAAAGACCTTTCTACCAGATTCCCTGCCTCTCATCTCCCAGCCTCCCTCGACTGCTACAAAACACCAATGTCCCAGTTTTCTGTGTGCCTGGGACCAGAGATTCCTGGAGCAGAAATCTGCTAAAATTAGGACAGCTGGTCACCCTACACCATCCACCGCTACCTGCACTACTAGGTTGTCCAAGGGCAGAGCACCACAACCCCAGAAAGCTGGTCTGCTGATGATGGATGGGAACTAGCCACAACTTGACAACTAAGCACAAAAGCCTTAGAACTTGGATTTCTCAAAGTACCCATGGTTCCAAACCTATTGTATCTGCTGTCTCACTCAATAAAATGCCAGCTGTAAATATTTTTTTAAGGGGAAGGAAGACAGAGAGATAAAAAGGAAGCACCAAGCAAATATTCTTTTATATTTTTCAGAAGAAGTTTCAGTTGGAGCAAAGGTTTCAAATGCAGCTACTTTCTAATTACTTAAGTAGGAACCCCAGTGATTCTCTTTATAAACTGAAGACAAAACTGCAACAGCATTTCAAATGAAATTTCACACCCACAATCAGTAGATTATAAGAAATAAATGCGTAGGTTGCTTTTGGTGTATTCAAACTCTGCGAAGGTTGCTTTTGGTGTATTCAAACTCCCTTAAGCTAAAGTGTCTGCAGTGATAAGATTATATTCAAAGATACAACAACAAAAGGATTTTAAGCAGAAGGACTTTGGGTTAGGCATTTTTTGACAATAGGACACAGGGTTTAATAATAGTGTGGCATTCTTACAGACCTTTTCTCCGAAGCACAGATTCTTCTTTGCCTTGAGCGAATCTTTCTATGGTCCTCTCTGAAATGAGCAGATCATTTTTTACGGCTCCCCCTTCTCAACCTAGGAACTGGCATTCCCTCAGTTTACAACTAATCTATGCCTTCTCTTCAACCACTGACTCAAAGTCCAAAAAGTGTGCACTCCTGCACAAAAGGTTTGATGAAATCCAAAAGCAACATCATGACACGACAAGGCAGAAAAAGCAGTACCTAGTGAAAACATGGATTTTATCCAGACAAAGATTTTTGGATAAAAGTTTCATGCAAAGGCAAGGCCTTTCCTTTCTCTCCAAGAGATCAAGGAGCCTCTTGACCACAGGGAAGAGGGGAAGTTGAGAGGGAGAAGGGAGGCTGCACTGGATAATGAAGGGACCATAGTTGACTTAACAGTTTCTCCTTTGGGGGGGAAAAAAAGACATTTTATGCACAAGGAGCTTATTTCTTAAACAAACACTCGTGGTTTTGATTTACACCACAGCCTGCTCCTAAATAATTTATGGCGGGTTAAATTTATTGCCGAGCCCTGGCTGGCTGCAAATTCGAATTGCCAAATAATTAGATTTTAGGGCAAAGCTTATAAATTACCCGTCGATTTGTCCGGACTTGTTTGTCAGTTGCTTTGTGCTTCAGGTCATCTTTGGCATTTGGCTGTTTGGGTTTTAATTGCTGATTTACACTTTGACAGATGAGAGATGATGCTCGAAGTTTCAGGACAAGGAAGGGTAAAAAATTGAAGCTGTACAAGGCTGATTTTTCACCTACACGTCCGTCTTCACCCATTCCCATAGAACCCAAAGCAATTAAAATATAGAAAAGAGGCTGAAAATAGAGACTGCTATTCTTTACATGGGGGAGGGGGTGCAAACTGAATTATAATTCAGATTTTACTGAAATCTGAATTTTAAAAAATATGTAATACCAATAAATGAAGGAGACCAAAAATCTTAGAAACTACATCCTCACCCAGGGGTGTACAAGCTGGTGTCTACACACACATGACTCTGAATCAGGCTCAGTTCAAACATCTTCAGATACTCAATTGTAAATAACTTCTGATATTAGTGGCCTCTGTGAAGCTGACCCTTCCGGGCAGCAAACAACCAAATGATTTCTTTGTAGCTACCTGTATACCTACATTTGTCATGGAATTAATTTAAACAAATCTCAGGTTGTGTGCAGGAGAGGTCCCCCAGGGGCAGTAGTACAGGAGGGCATAGAAGTGGAAGGGCTCCAAATTCAACTTACTATTCTAATGGAGGGGAAAAATCTCTTTGTATAATGCTGTGGCTCCGTCTACATGTTGATAGAGGACCTGCAGGCTCTCTTTATGCTCCCTAGAGAAGGAGGGCCTGCCTCCCAGCCACCTGCTGTACCCCAATAGCTTACTATGAGGCCATGAGTCAAAATAATATTAGCAGTAATTCTCCTAACAAGAGCTGACACATATAGCTATTACATGCCAGGCAGAGTTCTAAGCTCTTACATTTTATCCTCCCAATAGTCCTATAAGATTGGCACTATTATTAATCCCATTTTGCCAATAATGCCAACTGAGGCATACGAAGTACAAGTAACTCACTCAAGGCAGGTCATACCACACCACATACTGGTGGCGGACAGCAGACTCAGATCCAGAGGGTCCATTTCTGGAGTCTCTGCTCCTAAGCACTCTGCTATACTGCTTCCCATAGAACAGCCTCTGCCTTGGTTTGCCTCACTTTGAGGGGAGGTTGAGAGTCCACATTCTGGCACCAGGGCACATGCTGCAGCCAAAGCCTGTTCAGTTAATCACCCAATAGGGTGGGGAAAGTTATGTAACACACAGGATGAATCAGAGGCTTGGTTTGACAAAGCCCATTTTTTCCAATCAATGCAAATATTGCACTGAAGACCCACTAGCCAGGAGTGAAGAGGTGGGGCTGAGTAACAGGTGATCAAGACAGACCAGGCCCACTCAGGCCAAGAGCAGGCTCTGGCCAGGCAACCAGGAGAGGAACCCAGAGAGGCTAGTTGGGCTTCAGGAAGCCTTGCACAGTAATCCCCATTCACAGTCCCAGGGGCCGCTAGTCTCTTCACAGAAGACAGCATCCCCCAAGGGAGCTTCATAGATCCCTTTCTCTCTGTGTGTACCCAATGGCCAGGAACCAGGCCAGGGAACAGTTGTGCTGCCATTACGGCAGACTTTCAAAATCACTGACCAGTAAGCAAGTGACACAGACTGACATCTTGTCCACAGTGCCCGAATACTTCTCTCGCACACTGGCTCATAGGAATCCACATCTCCATAAGGCAGGCAAGTATCACTGCCATATTTTATAGATGAGAAAGCTAAGGTGGTCAGTGACTTAAAAGCATGGTCCCTTACAGGCAGCATAAATTCCCATCTCCTGGGAATTTATGAGAAATACAAGTTCCTGGCCTCCAATCCAGACTTTCTAAATCAGAAACCCTGAGGGTGGGCCCAGCAATCTGTGTTTTAAAAAGCTTCCAGGTAATTCTGAGATTTGCTGAAGTTTGAGAACCACTGGTGGAGTAGAACAGTGTTTCTCAGACTTCAAATTACCTGACATCTTGTCAAACTACATTCTATCTAATGCTGGAGTAGGGCCTGATAACAGGCTTTCCAGGTGGCTCAGCAGTAAAGAACCCACCTACCAGTGCAGGAGACACAGGTTCGATCCCTGGTCTGGGAAGATCCCCTGGAGAATAAAATGGCAACCCACTCCAGTATTCTTGCTTGGAAAACCCCAAGGACAGAGAAGCCTGGTGGGTTACAGTCCATGGGGTCACAAAAGAGTCGGACACGACTTAGTGACTGAACAACAAGGGCCTGATACTCTGTATTTCTAACAAGATCCCAGGGGATGGGGATGCCACTGGTTCTCAGACCACATGTTAGCCAAGGTATAGTCTAGAACATCTGTGTGACTAAGTGCTTATCACAGAGACACTGACAAAAGAACATCAGAGCCCAGGATTCTTGGCTCTTAGAATAAACCCTTGCTCGGCCCACTTTCAAGCCCTTTATATCTGCCCTTTATATCTGCCAACCACTCCTGGCTTCTGCCATCAGACATTTCATTCTCCTGGCTGCAGAGATCCACAGTGGAAAAGCTGGCATGTCACATCCCAGTACTGTGTAGAGCAAGTTGACACATTTCTGTTAGGAAGCTTGCAAGAGGTCTTCCTGCCAAGGCAATGCCTGTTCCCCTTCAAGAATGTGATCAAGACCCAGGGCATCAGCTACCCACAGGGCACTCGTCATACTACTCTCTCCAGAAAAACATCTTCCTTCTACACAAATGAATCAAAAAGTGGGGCTGGATATCTCTCCAAGGAAGATCTCTCATTATAGACGAGCTTTCTTTATACCCCTGGTCCTGATTAAGCAGATGCAGAGCAGGATCACAGCAATTCCTAAAATAGCTTGAGGCCCCAAGCTGGAGACACCTCACCACCTCCACATCATACCATGAACTTTCTCTAAGGCATTGTTCCTTCTCCTGGCATTGTTTCTCTGGTCACCTTACCTCTCTAGTGAAAGCTGCTGCTGCTGCTGCTAAGTCGCTTCAGTCGTGTCCGACTCTGTGCGACCCCATAGATGGCAGCCCACCAGGCTCCCCCGTCCCTGGGATTCTTCAGGCAGGAACACTGGAGTGGGTTGCCATTTCCTTCTCCAATGCATGAAAGTGAAAAGTGAAAGTGAAGTCGCTCAGTCGTGTCCGACTCTTAGCGACCCCATGGACTGCAGCCTACCAGGCTCCTCTGTCCACGGGATTTTCCAGGCAAGAGTACTGGAGTGGGTTGCCGTTGCCTTCTCCACTACTGAAAGCAGACCTTATCAAAATGGCATGCTTCCTCCCAGTCATCAGTCCCTGCCTCCTCCATCCCCGACTACTAATCCCTTTCAGCTGATCAGCTGGCTTTTCATTCACACCTGCCAGTAATGGGGAGAGGTGGGGAGCACATACTGTGATCAATACAGAGTCCCTGAACTCCATTTCAGACACTGCAATTTCAAGCCATGGCCCTCAGTTTATCACACTGGTAGAGCAAGATTCCAAGCTTTTCAGACAATTATCGTCCAATACACCATCACCATCTACTTCCCAAAGGACCCAGTCAAACAGTTCATCAAACAGATCCCAGAGGAGTAAAGTAACTACCTACATTACCACTAAGCTCACCTATGTCAGGTGTCCCTGACACAGGCCTTTAGTGCAGAACACTCCATTTATAACTGCCACAGGTTTCCACTCTCCACTCCTTACCAAATCTCTTAGCAACACTGACAACCAGGGCCCACCAGTACCCAAAAAAGCTATGAGTTCCTAAAGAGCACGGTTCTCAAGCTTGTTTCTTTCCCAGCAGATCTGAGGGCTACAACACATAACTCTTCTCCATTCCCACCATCACCACCTTAGTCCAATCCACTAACCCACTTTCAAGTAATAACTCCTAACCAGTTTCCCTCTGCCCATATTTAACCCCTTAGAACACGTTCCCTTCCATTCCGTTGAACACTGGATAACGATATCTACTTCTGTTTCCTCTCTTCCACTCAACAATATTCACACTTCCTTTTCTGGCTCGCCGATTTTACTTTATCAACCTTACTGTGGACTCTGCACTTCCTTTCCTTTCTGAGAGCAACATCAGCACCTCCCAGTGAGAGCCTCTGCTAGCAGTCAGCCTTCAGACAAGTCCTTGGCTGGAACGGCCTCCCCTGGACTAGACACCGACCAGGGCACTGGAACAGTGGAACTCACACAACAGACATTTACTACCATGGACCAAGATCTCCTACCGGCCACTACAGACAGGGGCAGGGTCGAAACAAGCCCATTCCAAGGCAGTTTTACTTCAAGTGAAGAGCTTCTGTAATGCTTGACTTCCCCTCCAGAGTCCTCCTCCCTCCTTTCTGATTATCCCAGTACCTAACCAGGCTTTGCCCATGGCAGCACTCAACACACACAAACCATCTGTGCCTGTCCTAGCCTGTTCACCCTTCTGCTGCAGACCTGTCTGCCTGGGGGGCGGGGGTGGGGGTGGGGTTGGCTAATGTCAATCTGGGAACACTCTTGTTCCAGGCTTTTAGGCAATGACTCAATTTTCACAGATAGAGCTCAAAACTCATCACATAAATGTATGACTGTGGGGGCTTTTTAAGTATTGTGAATACCTAGGATAAGGGGATAAAAAATAATCATTCCAAAGCATCTTAATCAAAATGATGCAGGATCCTTTTTCCCAACAAGACACAGAGATGGAGGAAGCATCTCCTAATATCAGTTTTCCTCCTGTCAGACAACTGATTCCGGTCTACAAAGTAAGAAATGTAATCAACAGAGGGGAGAGGAAAAACAAGGCAGGACGGGGTCAGGGAGAAGTGAAGTGAAGCCCAAAGACCAACCCTAAATGCTCCTCAGGATTTCACTCCCCCTCCCCCTTCCCACGGTACCAGCTTGCTTTCTGTGGCTGTGTTACCTGTTGCTGCTGCTCAGACGGACAGCTCATTTTGTCCCCACCTCCCACCCTCTCCAGTCTGTAGCAAGTCATTTCTCTCCTCCTGCCTCTTCATTAATCCTTCCCTCCTTCCTTCTGTTCTCAGTGTTAAGTCAGCCAGCCATTTATCTGTTTGAAGGGTATAAACCTCCCCAGTCTATGGAAGGAGGTCTTCCCATGGGATGCCTAGCAGATTCAGATCCTAACTGCCAGTACTGGGAGCAGGGGGTGGGGGCTGATGTCGTCCCCTAGCCCTTGCCTCTCCCTAGAGATCTCACCGCCCAGCTCAGTGCTGCTTTCTGGGGCAGCTCCCTGACAATGCCTCAGGGCCTTAGCTCACATATTTCTATTTGACCCTTACCTTTCTGCCTCTCACACTTTTATTGCCTAAAATTCTCTTAAATCTTTTGTAGCCTTCATAGTCTCATTGATGTTCTTGAATGTGAAAAATACCGTATCAATGATACAGACAATCCTACTAGCCAAATGGTGAAATCATTGGCTGGGTTCTGGGACATCCTTGGCGGTCCAGTGGTTAGGACTCAATGCTTTCAGGGCCTGGGTTCAATCCCTGGTTGGGGCCTGAAAGATCCCACAAGCCACATGGCATAGAAAAAAAAAAAAGAAAAAAAATTGCCAGTTCAAAGTCTTCATTCTCCCTCTCCCTCATTTCAACATTCACACAAGAAGCTTGCAATCCAACTCAGTTTTTTCATATTTCGGTCAGTTGGTCCTGGCACATTCTGTGAGCACCTTCTTTCATTCCTGCTACAGCAGTTCTGAGAGCCCTCAGGTCCACTTGGCACTCTTGACCTCCTGACTTTCCCTTAGTGGGGAGCTATGCGACCCCTCCAGAAGCAAGGCTGACTGGTCCCCTGCTCTGTGCACCCACTGTGCCAAGTACTCACCCAGGCAATGGTGGTTATGCTCCTTGACTATGAGCTCCTTGAGGGTAGGGACCATTTCTTGTTTTTATATCCTGGCATCTAACACAGAGGTTGAAGTTTTTATTCAGAGAGTAAAAAGAGGCTTCTTCATTGCCTCTAAGGTGGTTACCATGAGGTCCTCCCCATTCCTTTACAGACTTGGTTGGTTTTGTCATGTCCAATAAAAACCTTAAAAGGCAGCTCAGTGTCACTGTTAGTTTACAGTCCCTGATTTCATTCACCATTCATCAATGGCCCCATTCTTTAGAGCTTTTCCCCACCACCAACCTTAGCCCAGTGTCTAAGAAAATCTGCATTCCAACAGCTGTCTCAGCCCTGGAGAGGCCACCAGATAATAACAGGCTGGGGGAAATGTCTCCTGATTTGCACTAAATTACGTGGTTGATTTTGTTACCAGTGACCCAGCACTTCCCAAGGAAAGTTCCTGGTCCCACCCCCAGGCAACTCCAGAGCCTAACTACACACTATGGCAGCTTAAAGGTATAAACCCTGGGGAAGGTAGAGAAGCAGACTGAATAGTGCAAATAAACCCACTTGGACTGTACCTCTGCTATGCCAAACACACAGGAGAGCACCACCACGCACCAGTGCTCTGCTTCCCGAGATGTATGTTTTACTTTCACATTGCTATGTCTGCTCAAAATAAAGGAGGGCCGTTTGGCTTTCACGTGAAGTTTCAACAGGGCCAAGACCCGGACACAGCAAATGCTTGTTCCCATTCAGGGAGCACTAGTGAGGAGCCACAGTGAGAGCCTTGGGAGGCCCATCCCGATGAGGGACCACGAGGAAACTGCAGCCTGTGGAGGGGGGGCCCAGAGAAGGGGCAGGGGAGGCACATTTATGGAAGCAGAAACAAAAAGGACAAACGGGCCTGGTGGGCTGCCCCATTCCCACCCATCACTGGCCACCAGTAAGGAATTCATTTATAGTGACCCTGGAAGAAGAGATGTGCTAAAGCAGACATATAACTAAAAAGAAAGGCAATAATTGGTCTGATGGGCAGGGAAAAAATTATTCCAGGAGTTGAGAGCCTATGCAAGAACACTTACGGCTCACACAGTCATCATAACTCAGCCCCCTCAAGCATTTTGTGCTCTGCTTATGGTGTTAACTTTAATGTCTTAACATATAACACCATCCGCACTAACACAAAATACTACACACGCCAGATGAGGCTGAGTTATAGTTGCTGTGGGAAGCATAACTTTGAATTTCCTGATTTTGGTGCATTTAATCTCAACCATAATGTTACATTAACGTCGGTTTTGCATTTCATTTCCCAGTTTAGAAGACTAGAATAGCGTCAGCGCCTTCGCCTGTCTGAACAGAAAAAGGAGGCGGACTGAATGGGACCTTGGGCAGATGGACCACAACCCAGCAACTGGGCCCTCCTGCTAAAGAGCCTGACCCAACCCCTCCCACTTGGAGGAACCTGGACCAGGACGAGTGAAAGGCAAGGGAGGGGTGAGTTCTTTCTCTAGGGAATGACCTTTCCATCCACTTGCAAAGTGCAGGAACCAGGAGCAGAGAAGGGAAGAAGCTGAACACAGAGCAACAGCAATGAGCGTGTATCAGGTGGGGCGGGGGGTGGGGGGTGGGTAGAGGGGGTAGGGGCCTCCTGCTGCTCAGCCTCAAATGGAGGAGGAGGAGAGACCAATACAATGTGATTTGTAGGGATTGTAATCAATTTCCTGTGAAGTTTTCCAAAATGTCTCTTTCACAAGACTAATAATGAGGAGTCAGCTTCAAATCACACCAAAAATCCACCAAATGCCCCTCTTCTGTATTATCCCTTCTCCTGTCACCATCAACCCTCCCCCAACCCTGCCCTCCCCAAATAACCCAGCATCTGGACACCTTCCTATAAAAAAGAAATGCCTTTACTCATAGTTCTAACTCAAAATGCAGATGGAGTCTCTTCAAGGTTTCCTTAAAAAAAAAAAAAAAAAAAAAAGCCCCTGTGGACAAAGAGCAAACACTAGAAAACCTCAACCCCAAAGGTCATTTTTCTCCCAAGTTATGGGCACTTGAATACAGATGGGAAAGAAAACAGTCAGTGGGGCTGCTGCGGAGCAGCGAGGAAAAGACTGCACCTTGGGTCCTGACGGAGCCTGGTGGACAAACTCAGGGAGGGAGAGGCGGTGGCAACCGGAACGCGTGCTCCCAGACAGGAGCGCTGGGCTACCCCTCCCTGGCCATCTGGACAGCCCAGGTTACTTCCTCCTCCCCACGTGTTGTGGCCTACACCTCATTTTCTTCACTTATATTTGCTTCGGGCTTTTCTGAACACTGAGGTGGTGAGAGAACTTGCCCCCAGGTTAAAGCGGCACAATTAAAGTTCCCACCAAAGCTTTCAGGCTGCTCCCTGGGCTTCGGGGTCACAGCCGCCATCATTTGATGCACATCCACACCAAAATGAGCAACGTGAACTCTTGCTGGTTGAGGACAAGGCAGTCACGATTCTCAACCAGATAAAAACCTACTTTCACATCGAGAAACAATTCCTGAAGCAAGAAGGAATTGTATACCTCACATTCTGAGTCTCTAAAACATGGTAATCCACCTAACTTACGTGAAAAGGTATTTTCAAATGAAAAATAGTCTCATATTCAACCTATGTCTCAATCTGAATCAACGCATATAAAACAAAATGAGTGCCAATACCAGAAAGGTGAAAGCCTGTTACTGGCAAACCACCCATCCCAGTTTCAGCAATCTGAACAAAGTACAAAAGTAAACAGCAAAAATTATGACAAATGGAAAATACCAAATGTTTTACCACACTTACAATCAGTATTGTTAAGTACAACTGTGCTTGTGCCTGTCCATTTGTATGGTGGCAATCCTTTTGGATAGTCCCTACAAGCTGACTCAGGGACTTCCGAATGGCAGACACAGATGAGAGAAATGAACCCCACGCCAAGCCTCCAGAGAGGCCCTGGTCCAAAACTTGTTCCTGCCTCCTACAACAAATGAGGGATATGACACACTCCCAGAAGAATCAGAAGTGCACTGTGTTCAAGCGTTCTCAAGAGTTTAACTCTTGGGAGCCAGGCAGGAGAGGAGCTGGGGTGGTTCTGACTCACAGTTCAAATGCATCCCCAGGAGGCATGCAGACCTTGCCCATGAAGTATCTCTGTCAGGTGGACAGTCACCAAGCCACTAGGGAGGGCTGACCTAACCTGTACAACATACTCAAGTTCTTTCACTGTCATGTCTAGAAGTAGACACTCATCCCAAATCTCAATCTTTCCTGCTCCCATTCAAATTCTTTTTTGGTCTTTATTAAAATGAAGAGCAAGTTATTATCATACTCCTTGGAACAACTCCTTCCCAGTCTGGACAAAAAAATCAGTCACTAAAACTATATTAAATTTTTTTTTCTAAGTCTTAATTTTTGTGCCTTTAATGATTTTTGTTCCTCTTATCCTAAGCTTCTCTCCAATTCCTTCACTAGCCATGTTGACCAAAAGACCTAAACAATGTAGGGGCTATAATGAGAATCTGACCTGTGAAGAGTTCAATGGAAGGACACTGTTATCTGGGACTGACAACTTTTCCAATCCATCTTCCAACTTTCTCTGAATCCTGTCAGGACTCCACCACCTGCAAACTTTAGGGAAGGTTTTTTTGTTTGTTTGTTTTTACAGAGAGAGAGAGGAGGGCTTTAAGTTGCCAATAACAGAAAGTCTCAAGTCACTCTAAGCCACCCATCCCTTTCCTGAGAGCGGTCTGGTTCAACAACAGAGCTGTCTGGCCCCAAACTTACCTTCCTACCTGTTGATCACAGCATTGTAGAGACCTAATGAAGTAGAGATGTGTTACATTTATCACTTGCCCTAGATCCACTCAAATCCATCACTATGTCACAGCAAGAAGTTAGATTGATCTGACAGGATTTGCTCTTCTTCACAAACCCATGTAAGTTATTACTCAGTACCCTATGCTCTTCTAGCTGTTTGCTGATTGATTATCTGACGATCAGGTCAAGTATCTTCTCTGGAATCACAGTAAACTAACGGGTCTATAATTTCCAAGATCATTCGTATTCGCCTTTTAAAGATAAGCAAGACAGCAAATGTTTCTTCCTGAGTTCTCTACAGCAACAGCTAATGCTTTGCTAATAATGAACCAGGGCAGCCAATTCCTTAAGTGCCCTTGGAATCACATCATCAGGGTTCATTGACTGTGGAGATAATCTTTAATCAGGCTCAGATCCTGGTGAACAGCAGGAAGCCGGAGCTCAACCTGGGTCCAGAAGGTTTCTTCCTTCCTGGGAAGGAAGTTGGTGATACAAGTGATTTAAGTCTGCACTGCATTACATTTTCAGCACTGCAATAAATTAATAAAAAGAACAAAAAATTAAAAGAACAATGTCCTTGAAAGAGAAATGAAAGGTAATACTGACAGACCAAACTGAGACATGAATCAAGCTTCATCTTCAATAACATTGGCAGAACCCTCTGTAGGACAAGAGAACAAAGCTACATCATTATCTCAGCATATAATCTAACTGAAAAGTTCAGAAACAAACATACACGGGCAGGTGTCCGGAAGCAGAAAGCAGGAAATGTCATCGAGAAGGTACCCAGCAACCATGAGGCTTCAGAAGAGGGCTGAATCCTGTGCAATGAGGATGTGTTAAGATTTTTAGACTCAAGTCCTTCTTGGGCTTACTCAGTGACTGAAATCATCAGCAAGGGAGATAATATGGCATATTGGGGTATGGCTCCCTGATTCTCAACTCCAGAGAATGTACATAACCAAGACTCCCACCCACCACCCAAGCACACCCATCACAGAATCTCCAGTAGGTTGGGGAGGTGGAGAAGATGACTCTACAACATGGGTAGGAGTAAGAGGCTGAGAGAATAAGTGGCTCAGGCAGCTCCCAGGCCGTCCTCCCTTTCGCGCAAAGTTCCTTTCCCTAGGACGCTCTCATACAGCTCGTCTTCTCAAGCCTCAGCAGGCCTGCTTTCAGTCCTTGCCCAAAGTAGACCACTACCTTAAGGAAGAATAGGAAAGAGAGGAGTAGGGGAAGGTAAAAGCGTTGTGGTATCTGCTTTATGAAAAATAATCTCCTATCTAAAGATAGAACCCTTTCCTGGGAAAAAACCAATCATGAGAAATGAACCCAGTTCACCTCTGCAGGGACCTTCTTGCCTCCCAAGTGCCTGCTCCTACCATCCTCTTCTCCTCCTCTAACTACTAAAAGCTACTCCCAGACCAACATGTCCACACATTCCCAAATTACACACCTGATAATCCAGCCCTACAGGGAAGAGTTAACAGTTCTAGAGTCAGGCATACCCAAGACCCCCACACTGGGGGCTGCCGTATCAGCCCCCAGGCACATCCCCAAAGCAAATACCAAGCACTCCAGTATCATACATGCACAAGTCTCTTGCTGCTAATCCAAGTTTCCTAGCAGCACTACCTTAAAAGGTAAAAGATCCCTGAACACAGCTGGTAATTAACTAAGAAAAAAAAAAGCAGGAAATTTTCCTTTCCAACAGTCCTACAATTGTTGTTTGAGTTATCAAATGCTGTGTAACAAATCATCCCAAAACTTGGTGGCTTAAAATATCAATAATCATTTATTCTCTCTCAGTTTTTATGAGCCAGGAATTTAGGAGTGGCTTGGCTGGTCAGTCAGACTCAGGGTCTCTACTGAAGTTGAAGTCAGATGTCCACTGGAGTTGTAGTTATCTGAAGGCTTGACTGGGGCTGGCAGATTCACTTCAAGACAGGGTCAGGAAGCATGACTAGCAAGTTGGTACTGGCTTTTAGCTAAGTCTCAGTTCCTGTACACATGCCCCTCTCACCAGGGCTGCTTGAGTGTCCTCAAAGCATGGTGGCTGGCTTCTTCCAGAGCAAGTGATCCGAAAGAGCAAGGAGGACTGCAATGCTTTTTATGACTCAGCCTCAGAAGTCACACAGTGTCTCTTCCACTCTACCCTATTGGCTATACAGGGCTAGCTCTGATTCAGTGTGGAAGGGGAACTACCACAGGTAGGAACATTGGGAAGCAAGGATCACTGCGGGCCATCTTGGAGGCTGACTAACACAGTACTCCTTAAAACAACATGCAGCAGCAGCAGGAGAAGGAAGAAGGGAAGGGAAAGGAGAGAGGAAGGATGGGACAGAAGGAAATATTTTGATTCTTAAAGGCTGAGACCAGAGAGAAACAGTGTGCCCAGTTGTCTCCAGAGACCTCTCAGGTCTAACCTCACCCTAGGATGCCTGAGTCAAGTCTTGCTTCTTAGGCAAGAACTCCAGGTGTGTAGCTAAAAGCCAAAAAGACAAGAGAAAGTGCCTCTGCGTCCCAGAAAGCCAGTCTCTCCTCCCTCCCTCCTTGCCCACCCCACCTTTGCTGAAGCAATGATGCAACAGTTACCTGAGGATGAATCTGTGGCTTGTCACACGTGGCCTCAAAGTCCAGCACTAAAAAGTAGTGATACCTCTGGGGAGGGAAGGACATCATTGCCGCCATGGATGCGCCAAAGCTGTGGGCCGCCAGCTTTCTGGTGGATATGGAGCAGAACTCCGGAACACCACAAGGAGAAAACAAGTGAGAGCCCAGCACTTTTCTTGCTCTTGAAAGCAAATATGAAGAAAATCGAGCTGCTCCAGTCTGTAAAGGTGCTAGCATTGAACATCCAGAAGCATCTAAAACTTAGGGGAGGAAAGTTTAAAAAAAAAAAAAAAAAAAGAAAGGAAAAGAAAGAGAAAAAAAAAAAAAAAAAAGAACAGAGTCTGGGTTACTCCCTCCCACCGTGGCCTGTTCCGTCTCATCTTTAGGAACATTCACACAACACGAACCACTCCCCAGTGTTTCGGTGCCCCCTTTCTAAACCCCAGTATTCAGGACTAAAGTTCAAGACCCTAAACACTGGCCCCCACAGCATTATGACAGCTCTGAGTCTCCCAGACCATCTCAAAACAAGATGCAGCACTGGCCTTGATCCTAAGTGGAGCGCTGAAGTTCAAAAGAGAGGAGACACAAAAATGCTGTGGTCACTTCTCAGGTGGCAACAGTTAACATTAAAGCTAAGTTTCCCAAAGTAACCCGAGGTGACCCCATTGCACAATCAGTCCTGGGAGCTAAGGAGACTCAGACAAACAGCAGAAAATGCCCAGGATTCTCTCCTCAGCTCCATTTCCAGCCACTTGCCCCTGGCGTTCCTTTCTGTATCTTGACGTCTCCATATACCCGCCTCCCTTCTTCCAATTGGAAAGCAGGCACAGTCATCAGCGAGCTTGCTCACCATAGTCTGGTGACTCCCCAGCCCCCAGACAGTAAGTGGCACCCTGGGGGAATGAATGACGCCTGCAGAGCACAGCTGGCAACAGCCTTGGCCCTTTCCCTCCCCTGTCTTTAGACTCTCTACTAGAAGCCTTGAATGACGGCAGGACTTTTTTAAATAGGGAAGAAAAAGAGAAAACCCAGATGTGGCAGTAATGGGAGCATTGCTAAAAATCTAGTAAAGTTTTCTGAGTGAACATGTGCAAAAAAAAAAAAAATCCAAATCACTTTTCAAGTTTTCCTTTAAATTTGCAGAATGTCTGCTCCTTAGAAGGCTAACGAAATATAAAAATCAAAGTCTAAGTTTTACTCACAAATAACTCAAGCTTCCTTAAAAAAAAAAAGAAAGAGGAATAAAGCAGAAAGTTTGTGTTTTTCCCATTCCATACCCAATACTCAAATTCCCTCAACTTTAATCCTCAAAGTTAAACAAGAAATCTTGCTGCTCAATATGGAAACAGCCACAGTTCCTAAGCTTTCTGAAGCCCCATTCTGACAGATCCAAAAGCTTGTCTCTGAAAGACTGCAGTGGGCACTCACTCCCTGCTGTAGCGTGGAGGAGGCCAGCAGCCCGGGAAGTCCAGCGCACCCTCAAGGCAACGATGTTACTACCACCTGAGCGAACACGGACAATGCCAAGTATTACTTCTCATCCCGGCTCTCCTGCAACACACAAACTGACCTACAATAACTTGCCTGCATATTTATATGCTGGTGTGGGTCCACAATTTCCCTATTCCTATAGTGAGAGCCAATGTAGAACTAGGACTGAAAAGTATTTTAAGTTCTTCATGATCCCAGCACAAGCACAGTGCTTGTTTTCACCATGGCTTCACAGCCTCTCCAAAAACACAGCCCGATCCTGCAGCCCAGATCCAGAGCCTGGGATAGACAAAGGCTGGCTTGAGTTTCATTATGGAATCCCTTGGAAAGGCAAACGGGCCAACACTCCTTTGAAAGCTGGAATCCAAAATAACTCTTCATGTCATCCACTCCTGAACAGTACTGGAAGCCTTGCTGACATGGGAGACACCAGTCTGCTCAGATTACACATTCTAGTCTGGATTCAAAGTCCTCAGTGCCTTAGAACTCCTCTCTAAGTCCTCCAAGTCAGGCTATGTATAAGTACTTTTGAAAGTTTTAATGTTTTCCAGTATGTATACATACTACGTAAAGCGTTTATGGTCAATCAGACCCAATTTGCCAAATACTGCAGGCAATTAAGCATCGTGATTAAGGAGCACTTCTGGGTTTGAATCCCGGTTTTACCACTTACTTGCTTGCACATGGCACCTTGGGTAAGTTCTGTTCAGTTCCTCACCTGTAAAATAACAATAGCAGCTCCTACTCCTTAAATGAGAGTGAAATGAGAGCAGGGTTTGGCACATAGGGCTCAATAAGTATTAGCTTACCATTATTACTATCATCCTGTTGGGTTATGCCCACCTGGCCAACCCAGGACCCCCATACTTTGAGCCTATAAACCCCACGCATAAGGCAATCTTAGAGAGTAACATCAACATCTTCTGCATCCCCAGGCTGCCCTAGACCTCCCATACCCTATACTACACATGCCCTATCCCCTGCCATGGACAACACATTGAAAGCCAGAGGTCCTCACAACGGCCAACGCTTACATTCACCCACATTGAAAAGTTTCACTCTTGTAAAAAGTCTTTGAAGGAAATTCAAAAAAGAGGGGATCTATGTATAAATATAGCTGATTCACTTATCTGCTATATAGCAGAAACTAACACAACAGTGTAAAATAACTACACCCCAATAAAAAAATAATTTTAAAAAATTAAAATAAAAAAAAAAAGCCTTGAGAGCAGACAGTAGACCAGGCCTCCACATGTATGCAGTCACTGGGTTCCATACTTCCCTTACTTCTAAAAATCCAGTTCAACTCAAGTCAAGGAAAAGAGGGCAGCTCTTCTCTTCCTACAAAATTCAGTCTAATAACTTTAGAGCCATTAATTGTAGAAGAGGAAAGTAGAAGTCTCCATCAGCTGCAGTGGGAGAAAGAGAAATGTGTGTGTGCTGGGGGAGGCGGGCGGGGGGGGGGGGTAGGTATCAGCATCCATAAAGAGGCAGGAAGGTGTGATGCAGCATGCCACAGCCCCAGTGGGGTATGAAGGGCATCCATTGGGAGAGAGGGAGGAGCAGCCTGATGTGGGAGCCACAGGTAGGTAAAAGCAGCACCCAAGAGGGGAAAGGGCAGTGGCAACAATGGGAGATTAGTTACATACAGAGGGACTGATCCAAAAGGGGATTGCATTAAGGAAAATAGGACCAGGTTTCTCACTGTTAGAGGGTGAAATCAAAATATGGAAAGGGAAAAACATCTGTATATCAAAGTGGAACTGGAAATATCTTCAACTGGAATTGGAGTTGAACTCAAGGTTTCTGACATATGTTATAAAAATAAAGCTAGATGTAAATGTGAGGAAGAGTATATATCTATACACAAATATATACACACATGTATATATATTTTCTAGCTCTGTTTACTGAAGGGCCAGGGAGAAACAACACTCTTTGGAGAAATGGCCGATTCCAGGGCTAGGTAAAGAAAGTACAAGATGAGCTTAGAACATCTTGTTGTGCCAGAAAGCAGGGAGACACTCAAAAGGATGCAGAAGCCAACTTGAAGGGGCTCCCACTGGCAAGTAAATAATATTAATGGATTATTATGCACTGAATAAAAAAAGGAAATCATGAGCCTATGCACTGAATAAAAAAAGGAAACCATGAGGCCTTAAGATGAAAATAAATGAATGAATAATTTTAAAAGTTAAAGTTTGGCAAGGGAGTTCACATAGTTTCAAAGTATCTACCCACAGAATGCTTATTAACAGGGAGTAAGTTTACAGTGCCGAAGCCTAGCAGACATCACCCCAATCCAGTGAGCAAAATGAACATCATCAATAATGGGATTAATCAAAATCACGTATCACATGATTGGATGCAATGAGAAAATCAAAGCATCATTTCTGTGATATTTCTATCAAAGATGCATGAAATGAAGTGCAAATCACTCAGTCATGTTTGACTCTTTGAAACCCCATAGCCTGTACAGTCCATGGAATTCTCCAAGCCAGAATACTGGAGTGGGTAGCCTATCCCTTCTCCAGCGGATCTTCCCGACCCAGGAATCGAACCAGGGTCTTCTGTATTAGATGCATAACCTGAATCTAATTATGAGAAAATACCAGACAAACCCTAAATGGGAGACAGTCTACAAAATAACCAGCCTGTAATCTTCAAAAGTATCAAAGTCATGAATATCAAGGAAATTTTACTGGGAAAAGTCTACAAGAGATTAAACAGACCTGGTAACTAAATGCAACGCATGATTTTGAACTGGATCATTTTGCTACAAAGACCATTATTGGGACAATTGGCAAAACTTGAATGGGGTTTGAGGATTAAACAGAGGTAACATATCAACGTTAATTTTGATGGTTGTGCTATGGTTAGGTAGGAAAATGTCCTTGCACGTAGGAAATACATGCAAAGTATTTAGGGTGACAGAATGTTAGGTAGGCAACTCAACTCACAAACAGTTCAGGAAAAAAAAATTCTTTGCACTCTACTTCTAACTTTATATTAATCTGGCCTATTTCAAACTTTAAAAAAAATTTTTTAAAGCCACATGCAATGTTATTAAAAAAAAAAAAAAGCAACAGGGAACAGTACATGAAGGAGCCATAACCCCATACTGCCTACAGAAGGTAGGCTGCCTGGAGGCTGGCAAAAGCCAGCCCTCAATGCACAGTCTCCATCCTAAGTGCCCCCACCCAGTGCCCCCTCACTGGGCACTCCTGCCACTGCTAGCACCTGCTCCAGAAACACCCCTGCACTCCCTGCAGAGGCGCACCACCTGCCCGTTTACCCGCTGACATCTTAGGGATTTCCCCTTTCTGTGGATGTCTTTATACTTCAGTCACAAGTCTGCAGAATATAAGTCGACAACCTATATCATCAACCAGGACTATGAGAATCTAGTTGACAGGCGGAACTCAAAAGGAACCGTTTATGTTTTCTGTATATCTATTTGCACACCAGCTTTCACCCGAGACCAAGATTTACACACATTTACTCTGACACCCATTTCCTTCTCCTAGCAAATTAAAGGTAGTAAGTAGCCTATGGCAAAGAGGAAAATGAATGATTCTCTCTCCTCAAAATAAAGGGACCAGCCTCCCGGTGGGGCAGGGGAGGGGAAAACAGCCCGATTTGGAGGCGCAGGCCCGTGCCACAGCCCCTGGAGGACTGTCTCTGGGCAGAGTATTTACACAACAGACACAATGGTTCCTCTGCAGCCATTACTGTCGGTCAGGTAAATAACGCATGTGCCAAAACACACATTAAATGAGGGAAATAATATGCCTTTATAAAAAGCCTCAATTCGTATTTACCTGAGAGACCAGAGAAGCACCAAATCACCAGATTAGTGGAACCACAGAGGAGTCATTCTGGTGTCTTGGGTAAATAGACATTTTATAGCCTTCCATTACTGGAGGGGGAAGGAAGGGTGAAAGGAGGGGGCCATCCTTTAATATCCACATGCAGGCCAGGGGAGCCTGGGGGAGAGAAAAGAAGAGAAGCCCATCATGAAACATGGGGTCCACTCCCACCCCACCTCCCCATCCACTTGGGATATCTCTGGGGAAGGTATGGGTTTGTACCATCCCTGGACTCAATCCATTCCTTAAAAAGCCAGACTGGGGAGTTCCCTGGTGGTCCAGTGGTTAGCACTTAGGGCTTTCACTGCTGTAGGCCTGGGTTCAATCCCTGGTCAGGGAATTAAGATTCTACAAACCATACGTTGGTGGGTGGGCTGGGGGAGCCAGACTGGGAGGCAGAAGTGCATTCCAGAGAAAGCCCAGGGCACTGAGGCAGGTTCTGAGTTCAGCTGACTGGAAGCACGTGGGTCAGCCGCGGCATTCCCAGCACGGAGTCTCAGGGCAAGTCCCTGACCCAGTCTGACCTGCAGCAGCATAAGTACTCAGGCACCTGAGCCACAGAGGCATCCTCAAGAACACAGTAACACCTGTCTGCAACTCATCAGTCACAGGCCCTGCCTCAAGCGGCTAAAAATAACCTAGGAAAAATATAAATAAACTGCATGCCTTCGAGAGTCATAATGTTCAGTCTAATGAATGCATTCTTAACTGCTGGAGCACTTTCTGTGAAAATCATAGACTGTCAAAGGTGAAAGAAAACCTAAGAGGAGACACAGTCCAGTCAGTCAGGGAAAATGAGCCCCAGAAACAGAAAAGAACAGTCCAAGGTTCACAGAGCAAGTAAAGTTAAGAAGAGAACCTGGGACTCCCAACTCCCAGTTCAGAGCCTCCGGCCGCTGCCCCAACACAAGCAGCAGGCACCAGCACCTGTTTCCCCAGTTTTTCTGCAAGCTCACAGTGGAGGCCAGCAGTCTGAGGGCTCGGCCTAGTCTGCTAAAGGTGGAACAAAGCTTGACAGACCTACAAAAGCCTGGAACCTCTACATGACTTCCTGACGGTCCCAAAGTAGGAACTCTAAAGCTGGGTCCTCATCTCAAACAAAACACTCTCCTCCTCTGTACAAACCACCACCCTCTTGGCCTGGAGTTTCAGCTACTTCGGCTCCGTGGCAAGGCTAGGGAGAATCTGTCCAACATAGGAAGCAGCTGCTAAACCCAAACTATCAGCAGAGCTAAAGTCGCTAAAGACCTTCGGGAACACAAAATTCTGATGGCAACATCACGAGCCATAGGAGGCTCCCTCTCCCCTTCAATTAGCCCATCTCAGCCACTCAAAACAGCATAGAAAAAAGAAGCGCCTGTTTGTGATTTGCCTTCTGTTTGCTAACCCTCAGCCACATGCAGTGACTTGGGCCAACTCCTCTAAGGGGCCATGGCTGAGAAACCTCTCTTTGCAAAGACCTGCATGTCAGCTGTGCCCCATGGCACAGAAGAGGGGGCAAAGGCTAATTTCCTAACACACCATAAACAGAATGGAAATAAGAGAAAGGGCAGGGTATAGTATGGTACTCTCATCCCTTTAAACTCCTCCCACACTCGTAGAACAGCATCTGACCCCAGATGGGAGATACCCAGACTAGCTACTCCCCTGCTTTCAAGATGGAGAACTGGAATAGAAACAAGTAGTTGTTAAAAATGCTGTTATGAGACAAACCCAGTTCAAATCCTGACTCCACCACATGTTCTTTGTAATAACAGCTACAACAATAATGCCTCTCTTAAAGATTAAATTAGATTGTATAATATGTACAAAGTGCTTTGCACAATAGTACGATCTCAGTTAAGGGGAATTATTAATACAGGAGAAAGAGGAAAAGAAACTACTATTTTCTGAAAATCTACTATAAGCCAGGCACTATGGTGGTTACTTTACATATTTCATCTCATTTAAGCCTCCCAACCATCAACCAAAATAGGTAACAGCATTCCCATTTCACACATAAGAACACTAAGGCTGAGATGCACTCAGCTCTTCAGGGCCCTGTTCTCCTCTCCTACATTTGAGGGCCCATGTTCTCCACTTGGCTGATTCTCCCATCAGCCATGGGGCTAACAATGCATATCAACTGTAGTTTTTCTTCTGAGCTAAGATATGACTTTAACTAAAAGAAACTCAACCATAAGCAATAATTAAGTCTGTCCAAATCACCCAAATTTGTTTCTAAGAAGAAAAACAAATTGCAGCCCTGGGTACAAAAGCGGAAACAGGAAGCAATGTCTTGGATTACAACAACTGCAGCACAACAAACTTAAAGCCTCTCCTCCAACCCAGTTCCATAGGAGCAAATCTTCCCATCTCATAGAGCAAAGAAACTGGCAGGAAGCAGGATGACAACTAGCCCGTGCTCAGGCCCCTTAACGTGACATTTCCTTTTACAAATCTGTACCTTGGCAATTGCTGCTCCCTCCGTTTTGAAATGTACCTCCATTTTCATCAAGCAAATTACTGCTCCTTCTTCAAAACCCAGCTCAAATCTCCCCCTTTTAGTAACTTTCTCTGACCCCTCGTCAGAAAATTGATTAAGTGATCCAGCAGCACAGTTTATTCCTACTTCATAACTTTCATCTCACTATTGTAAGATTTTAGTTACCTGATTCTCCTCTTACCAGTCATTTTCAGGGAGTTGAGAATTTTCAGGGAGTTTCCTCAGGTGAGAATAATGGAAGATAGGTATAGGGGTATACGTTACGTATGTGTGTGTAAAAAGTACTTCTTTCGGTTGGACCATTAAAACCATTTTAAAATTCCAAGTAGCACTAAAGTAAAGCATAGTTTTTCTCCATCTAAGGAGCATATGAGTTCTAAAAAGTGTGAGGAACACTGAACTAGACCTAGATCCTTAAGGGCAAGGACCACGTTTTATTCATTTCTGTACTCTCAGCACAGGGCCAGGCACAAAGTAAGTGGGAGGCAACATTTGAACGACTTATGACGTCAACTGCTCTGAAACTGGAACATGTCAGAACAGAGCAGGGCCTAAGAACCAGGAAAAACTTCTTTTCTTTCTTTCTTCTACTTCCTACCCCCTACCCCCCACCAATTCTGTCCTCCTCAGTTAGAGAGAGTGAGCCAGCATTGCCTTGGTGCAGGAATACTATTAAAAGGATTAATTTAGGGACCAGTGTTTGGACTGTCACATCCAATCACTACCCACAGATCTACAGCTTCCCAAATCAAGCTCATGCAAAGAGGAATCAATTGCAAGGACACAGAGGGTCTGAACAGGCATACTAATGGCCTCCTGAGGTGCCAGCGGCCAGCTCTGACACTCCCATAAATTATCTGCCGTTTGATTTTACCTGTAGCTGTGGGGCACGAGGCACAATTTTGAACATATCAAAGCAATCTCTCGTCACCCAAGGCTCCCCCAAGAATGTCCCCAAAGGGGGATGGTCTAAAAACAATGACCCAAAGGGAATCTGCTTCCCAGCAGGCCTGTTCCTAGCAGTCATCAATTAAAACCCAACAGGACCAAGTGAATAAACGGACCCAGATCAAGATGAGCAGATGTGGACAAGGCACGCAGCAGACCGCGGTTCTGCATCAGCTATACACCTCTCACTCAAAGGAAGAGAAATCACAGCAATAAACTCACACAATTTCATTGGGAGGCAACCACACCAGCTGACAGCACACTCAACCTTCCCGGGCCTCAGTTTCCTCACTTGTGTAGCAAGGACAGTAATGCTGACCACCTGACCCACTTCCCAGAGGGGTGGTGAAAAGTAATGTAAAAAAAAACATTCAAGAGGCACTTTACAAAGACGTAGGGCCACAAGGGTGGCAACACTAATAAATGACCCTGACAGACTGGGAGAAATGACTGGTCACACTTTGATGAATTTCTTCCAGGTAGTTACTCACCCAGTTTGCTTCACTGATGGTGTTGGGGCTAAAGTCCACCCTAAAGAAAGTTCTGAAATTCCGAATGGGACTCCCGCTGTCTGAAAATTTCCCATTGTGAAAAGCTGACTCTTCCCTTAATTATAATTTACTCCTGTCTGCTGGCTGCCTCCACCAGGGGCTGCATTTCTATCACATGGCCACAATGACAATTGTGAGGACCCCAAACGTACCAAGCCAAAGGCCAAGTCACCTGATTGCTAGCTGCTTTTTAAAAAAAAATTGTGTAAAATACTATTAATAACAAAAGTTAAGGACACCGTGCTAGGAGTTTTGCTGCTGCTGCTGCTGCTGCTGCTAAGTCGCTTCAGTCGTGTCCGACTCTGTGCGACCCCATAGATGGCAGCCCACCAGGTTCCGCCGTCCCTGGGATTCTCCAGGCAAGAACACTGGAGTAGGTTGCTACTTCCTTCTCCAATGCGTGAAAGTGAAGTCGCTTAGTCGTGTCCGACTCTTTAGCGACCCCATGGACTGCAGCCTACCAGCTCCTCTGTCCATGGGATTTTCCAGGCAAGAGTGCTGGAGTGGGGTGCCATTGCCTTCTCAGGCTAGCAGTTTTACATCTCATCAAATCCTTAACCAACCTTCCATTTTACAGACATGAAAGCTAAACTCAGAGAAGTAAGTCACTTGCCCAAGGTCACATAAGCACTGCTATCAGAAACCTACAGGCTTCCCCCCAGCAATGCACACCAGAGCTTGTAGGCGGAGAAACACAATTCATCAGACACTCAACAAATACTTTATTTGGTCCCTGTACCTGACACATACTGTCATACTCAACTAGGAGACATTCTCAAAACCAGAGAAAGGTCACCGGTTTCCTACAAGCAAACAAAGGAGAGACTAAGTAGGACATATAAAGAATAAGGCAATATCCTGGGAAGCTTAGGAACATGGGTCCCCCTCTGTGTATACACTTCTGGAAGTTCAAAGTAATTGACATTAAGCTATGAGACCAAAGACTAAAATCTCTCCCAGGCTACATTTATTTCCTACTTTTTTCTATAGAAAAGAGTTTCCCAAAACTTCTCATGCATTCCACACCAACTTGTCTTTCCCACCCATCTTTTCTAGTCTGTGGAATAGGAGCTGGTATTGCCAACAATTTCTCAGGTAGACATCCTTTAAGCTCAAGCAGACAATCAGAAAATTAGTGAAGAGGACAGCATATACATCGATGCAAAGATTCAGGTGTACTCAATTTTTAGTCCTCAAAACACTGCCTCAATAGTGAAAATATAAAATGTCACCCATGTAACTGCCACAGCCTCCTTACTGGTCTCTCTGCCTATCCCAATCTATTAACATTGAACACTGAAATCAAAACAAACTTTCTAAAACACAAATGTAACATTAGGCTGCTCCTTAAAACTTTTCAATGGCTTCTCACTGCTTTTATGATGGTCTGACCTAGTGGTTGGTTCACAGGCCAAATCCAGCTGTCACCTGTTTTTATAAAGTTTTACTGGAACACAGCCATGCTCATTCATTTTCATACTATGGCTGCTTTTGTGCCATACCGTTGTGACAAAGACCCATAAAGACTTAACTATTTACTACCTGGTCCTATACAGAAAGTTTGCTGACCTAATCTTCCTTTTCTACCCACTATTTAACCCTAAGAGTTGATAAGTCCCTGGCTTCTGCTTTTACCTTACCTCCTTCATTTCTTTCCATATTCTCCTGTCCCCTGCCCACTGAGTTCTCAGTGTTTCGATCACACTGAACTTCAGCTTCTCAAACTCAACAAAGCTCTAACCTTTACGCTTAATTCTTCACATCTTCATTCAATTCTAGCTGAGTAAGTTACTTCCTCTGTAAAGCGTTCCCTGAACCCACCAGTCTGGGTTGGAGCTCCTTCTAAGTACTCTCAGAGCACATATAGTTACCTTGTTACAGCCCTCTCAGAGGTCTCATAATTGCTTCTTTACTATCTGTCTCTCCCATGCAGGCTCTTTAGGGACAGAGATACCAGTTGTCTTGTTCACCATAAGCCCAACACCAAGCAAAATGCCTGGACCTCAGTTATTCAACAAACAGCCTCTGAGATCCTGGATATCAATCAACAGAGTATAACTTTTTAGCCAGCCCCCAAAATCCTCATAAAATGGAAATAGGCTGGAATTAACCATCTACCCAGAGGTGATCCACAACCCAAATTAAACCAAGATCCTAAAGGCCTTGGTAAAATGCGTTTATAAAAAACCAAATAAATATGATCCTTCCTAATGTCTTAAGACGTGTATTTCTTAGGACAAAGAACTATTCCAGCGCTATTCAACATTCCTGAACTTCAAGTAAGTGTTTGTGCAATGTCCACAAAGAAATCACAGCAGCACTTGACAGTCTGGATACCCCACCTCCAACTCTCACCAGTTCATAAACTTTGCGTAAGTTTCAGTCATCTTTCAGCATATGGTATTTTGGCAGAAAAAGCTACAGAAAAGTAAAATGTTTACCAGTCCCCACTCCCTTCCCTCCAAGCCCAAATACTCATCATGAAGACGTCAAGCCAAAACTTGACCATGCAATAAGATTTCTCACCTCTCCTTACTTCGAAGATGCCAAGACTGGCCGCTGGGGATGCTGAAGGTTCAGTGAGAGCTGGAAAGCCCCAATGCTGTGGATAAATACACATCTCTGCAACAAGTCTATTTCAATATAAATGATCATATCCCCAGGGGGCTGCTGTTTGCAACAACTTAAGACCACACTATACTTCAAACTCCTGAACTCAAACTACTTTGGGATAACAGTTATCTATGTGGAAGCACAGTACAAGCATAGTTTTCAGAAGCTACAGCTGACCTCTGAACAACACAGGTTTGAACTGTGTGGGCCTAATTCCTACATTAGGGTGTTTTTCAATAAATATACTGGACACTCTTTTGGAGATGTGTGACAATTTTTAAAAACTTGCAGATAAGCCAAGCAGCCTGCTACTGCTGCTGCTAACTCACTTCAGTCGTGTCCGACTCTGTGCGACCCCATAGATAGCAGCCCACCAGGCTCCGCCGTCCCTGGGATTCTCCAGGCAAGAACACTGGAGTGGGTTGCCATTTCCTTCTCCAATGCATGCAAGTGAAAAGTGAAAGTGAAGTTACTCAGTCGCGTCCGACTCTTAGCGACCCCATGGACTGCAGCCTACGAGGCTCCTCAGTCCATGGGATTTTCCAGGCAAGAGTACTGGAGTGGGTTGCCATTGCCTTCTCCACCAGTCAAAGCTATTAGTAGTTAAATTTGGGAGAGTCAAAAGTTATAAGCAGATTTTTCAACTGTGTGGGGAGTCGGTCTCCTTAACTCTTGTGTTTTTCAATGGTCAACTATATATATTTTTGGAATGATGAATTTCATTTTCGCCAGTGGCATATTTTTCTTCCACAGGAGGTTTATCTCCTTGAAACACTAAACATTTAAAATATCTGAGTCTGGACCGAGAAATATGGTCATGAAGTGGTGGCTCTCTGGAAAACCCAGAATCCTAGTCTAGTCAAGGAGGGGACACTGGTAACAGCTTACAATATTCATAACTCAACTACTGAGGCAGGGATTGGGGCAAGCACTGATTGCCGCAAAGCCACAGGCTACATTGCAAATGAGCCACACAGACCAGGTAACACTTGCAGAATACATGAAGGTCTGCCTCAAGTTCTAAAAAAGTCAAAGTAACCAAACCCGAAGTCAAATCATCAATGGATACCTATCATATTTATCACTCAATTCAAATCTTCCATACTTTCTCTTCAGAGCACAGAAGTCTTACACCTTTTACTAATCACATCTTCCAAAAGACTAGAAGTTGCAGAGGTGCCCTTGTAAGCCAGCAACGTACTTGCACAAAGAAACACCTAGGTTTGGAACCAATCTACTCCTGTCTACCACTCTACACATTTAACACTTTATTCTACTCAGATCCCCTAGGAAAATGCCACTCGCCAACTTACCCCACTACAAAGAAAACACTTTTCAAAATGAAAGGGAATAAAAACACTTTTATTTGGAAATTTCAAGTTGCAAGGAGAGCTCTCAGCCAAGCTCTGTGACCTAGCTAGCCGATTATTTACAGGATCTTTGGGCAGGAATTGTTAATGAGCTTTTAATTTGGAGTGCTTAAGTTGCCAAAGTGCTCTGAGCTCCAGTGAAGCACCACAGAATCCATAAAGGAAACCTTATCAATCACTTCCCGGCAGCTACCTTCCCCCAACCCCCACCTCTCTGAGGAGAGGCAGCCAAGTGGGTTTCTAACCAAGATCACAGACACATACATTAGTGGAGTCACACTCCAAGTCCCTGTTTATAAATTGGCTTTTAAATGGTAGGGAATTCAGGTATAATATACTTAAGCTTCAGGCATGAACCCACCAAAACAAGGTATGCTGTGTATGATAAAGTCCAAATAAAGCAGAATTTGATGAAGCCAATTTCTGGTAGAAACTCTACAATCAAAAATCATTCAGCCAATCACAACCTACTATAGTTCAAATAGTGTACAGTCTTTAGTCAATGGGATTCCTGTTTTTTTGCCCTTCAGCTGGAAGGCTGATAAAATGTCTGACAAGAACTAATACCAGAAACCTATAGCAGAGGCAATGATGGGTAGTACCAGCTTGCAAAATCCAGCCCTAAGGACAGAATTCAAGCCCCCAAAGAGGAGCCACGTTCAGCATTTTTCAAGTCAACAAGACGCAGTTATATTTTGCAAGACTTTGCAGTCAAGCCCCAATCCAAGTTCATGACTTTTCAAGAAAACACCTGTTGCTGGAGCATTTGCAGGAAAAGCAAACAGGAAGCTAGCCAAGTTAGGCCCTTTATTCACTCTTTCCACCATAACTACTACCACGGATACAGATTTACAAAGACGTAAACTGCTAACCTTGCGTGTCTGCGCGTATGTGTGTCGGGGAGGGGGTAAAGGGGATGTTCTACCTACCATCTCCTTGCTAGTTTTCTATCCTCTTTGATCAAACCTCTCTTTCTCCTCCTAAGGAACCCCAGGTAAGAAGTCAGCATGCTTAATCACCTCACCCAGCCTGTCCTGCAAAGCCCTGCCCCTCTCCCTCTCTGCCTGAACATTTCTCAGTAGACCATATGCATCCAGGGTGAGCACATGGGCCAGTATCCCAGGCTGCCCAAACTGCACGCCGCGACCCTCACCCCGCATGCATTACCAGGGCCCAATCTGGGGGGCCTCGCAGCATCACCCACCCCGGGATGTTGCCCCCAACTCGGGCCCATCCAAGTCCAAGGGATTGTAAGCGGAGGAGCAGGGGGCCAGGAGACCAGCCCTCCTTCCCAGGGCCGCCCCCGCCCCCCGTCAGCAGCGGGAGAGGCTGTCGCCATGGCAACGCCCCCTCCTCGGGGCCAGCGCGGCAGGCTCCCTCCAGGTGCAGGCCCCGACGTCTCCCTCGGCCTGAGCAGAAGCTCAGGACAGTTTACGGCGGCGGGCGCGGCCCGCGCCGACTGCGGCGCCGGCCAGGCAGAGGCAGGGCCAGCTCCGCCCGCTCCCCACCGCCCGTTCCCGGCCGCCTCAACAGCGGCAGCCAGCACCACGAGTCCACAACACACCGACTCACCTCCGCGCACTCTGACCCCGGCCGACGCGGCGGACGGGCGGGCGCGGTGGCCAACCGCTGAGCCCGCCGCCGGCTCCTCCGACCAATGGGCTTCAGGAGGGAGGGGCTTCTTCTCCCCGAAGGCTCGCTCTCCCGCCGACATGCGCGCTAAGGTATGCCAAGATGGTGACTCCCTTTGGCGGGTCTTATGGGACTTGTAGTTTTGATATTGCACGTATTTAGAAGAAAGTGAAGGGGTTTCACTTTAGAGCTGTGAAAGAAATTTTTTAAAAAAACGAAACTTTTTGAGGCCTAGAACGACCCAGGTAACCCACTTCCGTTTTCCCACCTTCCAGTATGCTCATGAGGTGAGTATAGGTTCATAAGGTGACATGTTATACTTAGATGTCACCTAATCAGTCGTTCATTCAACAAGTCATTATTATCATTACCTCTCTGAGGTGAGCGCGAGGGAAACCTGAGAGGAGGGGGATTTTACGTGAAGAAGAAAATGGTTAGATTTCTGAAGGGCCTTCCCAAGGAAGAGGAAACTGAGTTGGTCACATCAGCTCCACAGGGAACTTAAGAGTTAAAAGGATTCTGGCCTCAGCTACAGAGAATTTCCACAGAATTACTTCAGTCAACTGGAAGAAACTCTGGCCAAAGCCAGAGATGTATTTCTTCATCTTGGTTATGCCCCTCTGGGAAGTCAAGCGTATCAGGTTCTGACCTGGGGAACCCCAGCCTTGGCCAAGCCAGTGATGGCTTTGACAGCCTCCCACTCAGCCAGGAACCATCTTCTGGGCCCAACTTCAGTCACCAAGCCCTCTGTCTGCCATCTGAATATATTCACTTAAGAAAATGATGTCATTTCTGGGCCTTACCACCTCCATGAGATCTGACCTTAACATAATATGGTTTCCACCTGAGCTGGGAAAACATGGTAATCCCCATATCAGGGAATGCCTACCTTAATCCCACGTGGTGGATTAGGCGATTCTGCTCTGCACCTACAGAATTTATGTCCTGGTTTTATAATTTTCTGTTTCTTTGTTGTCTCTCCCCCAGGGCTGTAAATTCCTTTAACATAGGCATTATTTGCATATTGTTCATGCTGTGAAGTAATACCCAGCACAGTTCCAGACATAAAGCAGGCATACAATAAATGTTTGTGAATAAATCAGGAAATAAGCATCAGCAGGGATCAGTGTCTCTTAACCCATGGTCAGTAAAATGGAAGTGCATCTACCTATCCCCTGATTTTTGGAGCTGGAATTGGGTCTTCCTCCTCCCATTAAGGGCTTCCCTGGTGGTTCAGCTGGTAAAGAATCCGCCTGCAACACTGGAGACCTGGGTTCGATCCCTGGGTTGGGAAGATCCCATGGAGAAGGAAAAGGCTATCCACTCCCAGTATACCCAGTATTCTGGCCTGGAGAAGTCCACGGACTATATAGCTCATGGGGTTGCAAAGAGTAGGACACAACTGAGCGACTTTAACTTTCCTCCCATTAATGTTTCTAGATGTTAATCCCAGTTGATCAGATCAGTCAACATGTTTTATTAGATAGTGCTTCAGAGAAGGCAATGGCAACCCACTCCAGTACTCTTGCCTGGAAAATCCCATAGACAGAGGAAGGAGCCTGGTAGGCTGCAGTCCATGGGGTCGCGAAGAGTCGGACACGACTGAGTGACTTCACTTTCACTTTTCACTTGCATGCATTGGAGAAGGAAATGGCAACCCACTCCAGTGTTCTTGCCTGGAGAATCCCAGGGATGGGGGAGCCTGGTGGGCTGCCGTCTATGGGGTCGCACAGAGTCGGACACGACTGAAGCGATGCAGCAGCAGCAGCAGCAGCCTCTGCTAAGTGTCAGGCACTGTTTCTTTTCCTGAGGGTTCATTGGTAAGTAAGTCACACAAAATCTGTGTCCTCAAGGAGCTTTTATATTAGGGAAGAGGAGGGAGAGGAAGAGCAGACAATAAACAAATAGGTAAATAGATGAATAAAATTAGACCAGTAAGAGGCCCTAGTATGGCCTCTCTTGCCTCTGGCTTTGTTATATCCTAAATCTAGGCTGAGAATAGGTCATAGCCAGCCTTCTTGGCTGTAAGAATGAAGTAAACATACTTTATGAGGATTGGAGGTTTTCCTTAGTACCCAGCCCCAAGATTCTCCATGGAGCCCTCCATGGTCCCCTCGACTGCCCCAAAATGTGTTATTTCCACCTTGGTGCTCTAGAGCTCATCTGAACGACTTCCAGGGCCTCACCAAGCTGTAAGCTTTTTTTGGACATGGACCAGGCAAAATGCATTCAAATAATAAGATAGTTTAAGTACACTTGTTGCCTTATACTGTTGCCTAAGCCAACATTTGGCTCCCTCAAGCCTTTGGCTGTGTTGTGTGTGTGTGTGTGTGTGTGTGTGTGTGTGTGTGTGTGTGTGTGTTGTGCTCGTGCACATACCCTCAGTAATGTCCAACTCATTGCGACCCAACCCCATGGGCTGTAGCCTGTCAAGCTCTTCTGCCCATGGAATTTTCCAGGCAAAAATACTGGAGTGGGTTGCCATTTCCTGCTCCAGGGGATCTTCCTGACCCAGAGCTCAAACCCATGTCTCTTGTGTCTCCTGCATTGGCAGATGGATTCTTTACCACTACTCCACCTTGGCTGTGTTCTAGTTCCCTAGAAAACAGAGCCTGAGTCAAGGCTTATGTTGTAAGATTTCACTGGGAAGTAGAAATCCAGGACGGCAAGAGTGAGGGGAGAATGGAAGTGAGGCAAGGAGGGGAAGAAAATATGAATATGACAAAAGGTTGAAAGAAAGCACAGCCAGTCGCTTTATCCTACAGACCATGTAAAACCATCACTTCTCAGACAGGAAGGGAAGGTTGTATTACTCCACCACTCCAGCAGACACAGTTCAGTTCAGTCACTCAGTCGGGTCCAACTCTTTGCGACCCCATGGACTGCAGCACTCCAGGCCTCCCTGTCCATCACTAACTCTCAGAGTTTACTCAAACTCATGTCCATCGTGTCGGTGATGCCATCCAACCATCTCATCCTCTGTCGTCCCCTTCTCCTCCCACCTTCAATCTTTCCCAGCATTAGGGTCTTTTCAAATGAGTCGGTTCATCGAATCAGGTGGCCAAAGTATTGGAGTTTCAGCTTCAACATCAGTCCTTCCAATGAATATTCAGGACTGATTTCCCTTAGGATGGACTGGTTGGATCTCCTTGCAGTCTAAGGGACTCTCAAGAGTCTTCTCCAATACCACAGTTCAAAAGCATCAATTCTTTGATGCTCAGCTTTCTTTATAGTCCAACTCTCACATCCATACATGACTACTGGAAAAACCATAGCTTTGACTAGAGGGACCTTTGTTGGCAAAGTAATGTCTCTGCCTTTTAATATGCTGTCTAGGTTGGTCATAACTTTTCTTCCAAGGAGCTGGAATTGGAATTTTAATTTCATGGCTGCAGTTAACATCTGCAGTGATTTTGGAGCCCAGAAAAATAAAGTCACTGTTTCCATTGTTTCCCCATCTATTTGCCATGAAATGATGGGACCAGATGCCATGGTCTTAGTTTTCTGAATGTTGAGTTTTAAGCCAACTTTTTCACTCTCCTCTTTCACTTTCATCAAGAGGCTCTTTAGTTCTTTGCTTTCTGCCGTAAGGGTGGTATCATCTGCATATCTGAGGTTCTTGATATTTCTCCCAGCAATCTTGATTCCAGCTTGTGCTTCATCCAGCCTGGCATTTTGCATGATGTACTCTGCATGGAAGTTAAATAAGCGGGGTGACAATATACAGCCTTGATGTACTCCTTTCCTGATTTGGAACCAGTCTGTTGTTCCATGTCTGGTTCTAATTGTTGCTTCTTGACCTGCATACAGATTTCTCAGGAGGCAGGTCAGGTGGCCTGGTATTCCCATCTCTTTAAGAATTTTCCACATTTGTTGTGATCCACACAGTCAAAGGAGTGCCACAGCCACAGGGGGCACCAGATCCCACACCCCAAAGCACAGTGGTTCTTCTGAGATTAGAAATCATGAGGAGCCTCTGGCTTGACCAAAACAGGCCATCGCAGTCTCACCACAGTGGGCACATTGGAAGCTCTATCACAACCTAACCCTCCTCCCAAAGGAAGCTAAGACAATCAAATGTATTAGTAAATGATGTGATAGTAGTGGCAGCTGGGCTGTCCAAAAAAACAAGTGGCCAAGGTCCAGGGTGGGGTGTGAAAGATGGGGCAAGTGAATTGTTGGAGACAGATGGACTGAGTCCAATACAGGCACAGATACACCCTGGGTAGACCACCTGGCTATGGGATTAAGTGACTGAGCTAAAGTGAACACTGAGAGCAAGAACCAAAGAGGACCACATGGGTTGTTCTGCAGCCCTGTCAAGACACCAGGAAAAACAGCAAGATGACGGTCAAAGCTGGGACCTTAATTACCAGTTAAAGGGCAGAGAACCCAGGACCCAAGGACAGTGCATGGCAGCCCTCAAACATGGCACAGCTAAGAGAACCCAGATTGAGTCTGAAACCATCTTATTTGATAACTAGAAAAACCGCTCTGCCATTCTCAGTCCCTGTAAGCCGTGTAAGATAGCATAGTGCAGTTGTAAGGAGTGAGAGATTGGATAGAGCCTGCTCAGGTTTGCAACCAGGCTCTATCTGTGACCTTAGGCAAGTCACATATTCTTTGAGGCTCAGTTTCTTCAACTCTCTAGTGTAGATAATACTAGTCTCTACTTGTTACTAGAATTAAACATGCTCAGAACAGTATCCTGCAGAGTTGAGTATGTATTGGCTATTGCTGTTATTCTTACCCCTCCTCCACCCCTCTGGCAACTCCTCTTCCCACTGTGATCACCATCATACCACCCCCTTGCCCCTCACCCGCCCCCACCCCCCCTAGTTTTCTCCACTCCAGGAGCAGTTGGGGCTAGACCTGCCTTGCCTTCTTTGCCCTGCTTTCCCCAGGGCTGTTCCCCACGAGCCTGAGCCATTCATCTCCCTGGTGACCTAAATCTGAACTAAGAGATGGATGTGGGGTGGCTGAGGCCAGGGTGGTAATGTGCTCCCTTATCTCTCTGCCCCTCACTGGGGCCTAGTTAATTTTCCCTTTGATTTTAATATAGATTTATTGAAAGTTTCAGTTATCAAAACAAACTGCAGCAGCAAATTGGTGTTCTTTGCAGGCCTACAAGTGCCTATAAAGCTGCCATGCTCGGGAACGAATGGCGCTCTCCGGGAGGTCAGTCATGGCAACAGGAAGTCCCTGGGGACACACACACTGCAGTTTAATATTTTTCTTATTAGCCTTTTTCTTCTTGGCTATCTAAGCCTCCCCTTTAAATCGGAAATCAAATGGAGCCACCTGCCCAGGGAGGCTGTCTTCCCCGAGCTGCTCCACTGTTCCTTCTCTAGTCCTAGCCTTCCCACCCCAATCCTCCGACTTCTCCCTGCCTTGCCCATTGTTCCAGAGAGAATTATGATTCACATGCCCCAGAGGTAGGGCCCACAGTGCTGTCCCAACTGTGGAAGGTTGGTTTAGGCTATCCAACTACTAGTCGGAGGCAAAAAACCCCTAAAATAGATTTAGGCCTCTTCCAGATCTGTGCTCAGAAGGGAGGAAAAAGCAAAATTTTTAAAGCAAAAGAGTTGTTTTCCAAAAGGCAGACCACCCTGTCAGGACCTACGGAGCTCTACAGAAATGAAAAGGAGATGATGAGTCTAGAAATTAGGCAGGTTTTCCTTCCAGCCCAAGAATTGTCTGATTTCATTCTTACATCCTCACTGCTATTCCCAATATGGCCCCTCCTCTCAATCCCAAGCTGAGTTTTGAAACCCGTCATTTCCTGGCTTGCCCCATTGGCTCCTAGAAGGAGAACCACTCACTGCCACCTCTACACTCTGGAATCATCCTGTCCCAGGGGAGGGGCTTCATGACCTGGTAACCTCTCCTCTCTTCGTCACCATCTCCTCTTCTGGGCCTAACATGTTGCTGGGTCACTTGTACCTGCCACATCCCAATTCCTCATGTCTTCCTCTTGCTCTTAAATGTTTCCTGCCAGCAGAAAGAGCTACTGTTCTTCAGAACTCAGTCTATGACTAAGGGTCCTGATAGCTGTTGTCGTACAGAGTGGTGCTAAGGTTGGGATCCAGACAGTCCAAGAATTGAACCTTGTCTCTGATACTTACTCTGTGACTTGGGGGACCTCTCTGTGGTTTCAGTGTGTCTTGTGCTTGCCTCTACTCTTGTCTTGGAGAAGGAAATGGCTCCCCACTCCAGTACTCTTGCCTGGAAAATCCCACGGACGGAGGAGCCTAGTAGGCTACAGTCCATGGGGTCGTGAAGAGTCGGACACGACTGCTCGACTTCACTTTCACTTTTCACTCTCATGCATTGGAGAAGGAAATGGCAACCCACTCCAGTGTTCTTGCCTGGAGAATCCCAGGGACAGGGTAGTCTGGTGGGCTGCCATCTGTGGGGTCGCACAGAGTCGAACACAACTGAAGTGACTTAGCAGCAGCAGCAGCAGCTACTCTTGTCTAAAGACCACTATGTAATCAAATGATTTGTCTTTGTATCTCTTGCCTACAGTATGCTGAGATCCTCAAGGACGAAGACTGTGATTTAATCATCTTTATATTCCAAGTGTGTCTATTTGATATATAAGTAAAGATTGTTTACTATAAAATGGAGGGAATACCTACATAAACATAAGGCAACGAAAGCACCTTCAACAGTGCCCAAACATCATGAGGTAGGTTGCTCAGTGAGTGAAATTTCCTTCATCAGTTTTCCCTTGCAGTTGGTCATCAGCCACCAGTACTCCCATTTTTTGCTTGTCCACATCTTACCTTCACGTTCATCTCTCTCTTGTTGCCTGCTGGAGCCCTTCCATCACTGTTCAGATGCCAGCATTCACCCTGGCCCCTTCAAAGGGGTGCCAATTTCTCCTCTCCTCTAGACCAGGCTCCCTCTATTTTTCCCAAAAGTACTCACAAACTGCTGTCTCCTGGTGGCTCTATTCCCTGGCCTGCCTTGTAACAATGCATATGCTCCCTACCATCTATCTATACTAGCTTGTAGTAGTGTCAATAAGTTTACATTTCACCAGTCTTGCTTATTATAGGCCCTCACCCACTTCTGTGGAAACACTTATCCACACCAATGTTCTTTTAAAAAAGCCACAGTTGTGCCATTGGAGCAATCCAAGCTACTGTGCTCCACTGGCATCTGTCACTAACAGCACCATGGATGCTGCCTTGAATGCTTCTGCTTGATGCATTCAATTCTCATGGCACCACAACAGTGTGAGAGCATGGCACTCTCTCATGAAGTAAGAAGTTGACTCCCTCCATATTTCATGCAGCTAGGGGGACATAACATCCCATAGCACTGTGGTTTGAGCTCCTAAGTGTTTCAGAGACAGTTCTTCCCACTTATTTAACCAGTCCTTTTTCTTCCCATTGTGCACACCTACTACCACCAGAGGAAGGAAAACAGGGCGAGTTTAATGAAAGCCATCATACTGAACAAGAGTCACCACCCTTCTTCAACCCTTAGTCCTGCTGTGGAAACACTCACCTGCCAGAATCCTCCTCCCGTATCAGTTTTCTCTTTGGAGTTCTTCTGGCTTTTCCAGCAATAGAGTGTCTGTTGGGTTATCTGTTTGTGCGGATGTATAGCTGATCCAGTTATGGGTTTGGTTCAGATTTGTTTTACTCTAAGAGGATTTTCAGCCTAATGTAAAACAATGGATTCAAATAGATATTTGGATTCAGGGTTGTTGCCTAACTCCCCAACACTGGATGTAGCCAAGTATCAGCTCCAAACCCATCAAGAGCCCCATTCCACTACATTTCCTCCTAAGATTTAGTGAATAAATTCTTTTTCCTACCTGCCACCTTCCCTTACCTTCCCAAACTATTGAAGCCTTGTCCTTACACTGCACCCCTTGTGGTTTCATAGCTCCTTCTTTCTGGTCTTAACTTGGCACCAAATCCTCTACACTCAGGCTTTAACCTATGCTTCCAGCCTTAATTCCTAGTAGTTCTTAACTCCTCTTCTCTTCTAGGCCAAAGGAGCTGATTATTACTTATGGAGGAGCTTTGCACTTTTCTGCCTCTGAAACTTTACTGGTGGTGTTCTCTCAACTGGGGACACCTTCTCCATTCCCATCTCTATGACTGAACTCCCAGAGAAGTGTGCCCTGCTCCAGGAAGTATTTCCTGATCCCCATGTGGCTATTCCTTCCCCTCCCCAAGTCCCCAAACCCTGTCTACCTGTCCTACCCTGCACAGTAGCAGTAATCCACAGGCCAGGGGCTTGCTCAGCATTCTTGATCTCTAGGCAATCCCCAACCACAGCCCTCAGGACCTTAGAACACTGCTGTAGGGCTTTTAGGAGGGTATGCAAGGCTTTCAGGGAGCCTCCTCCAGCAACCTCAGCTGAACTAAGAGTTTGAGTGTATACTTTTTCAAGGTGCAACAAACATTCTTTGAATACCTAGTTTGTGCTAGGCTCCTTGAAAACACAGGACAGGAACATGAGCCACAGACACTGTTCCTGCCCTCATAGAGCTTACACTCTACTGAAGGAGACACTTGGGTAAGGAACCAGGCGTCACTCAGAGTGATTAACTGTGATCACAGACACCAGTTGCCATTGTGGTCTGAAGATGAGGGACCAGTCACAGCTGGAAAGGTTTCTCTGAGCAGGTGACATTTAAGTCAAGTCTGAAAGGTTGAACAGGAATTTCCCAGGCCCAGGAGGCGGGGAGGAAAAAAATGAAGAGGACAACCCAGGCAAGGGGAATAACATGAGCAAAGACTCAAAGCAAAGAAATGGCCCACATGTGGATGGGAAGAAAGGACTGCAGGTGCAGAAAGTGTGGAAAATCAAGTGGTACAAGAGGAGTTTGAAGTAGACAAGAGTTAAATTCATGCGTAGTCGCTCTCTCTCTTTTTTTAAATTTATTTTAGCCTGCACTGGGTCTTTGTTGCTGCTTATAGACTTTCTCTAGTTGCGGAGAGTGGGGCGGGGTGGGGGAAGCAATACTCTTTGTTGCAGTATGTGGGCTTCTCATTGCGGTAGCTTCTCTTGTTGTTTCTCAGTAGTTCTGGCCCATGGGCTTAGTTGCTCCGTGGTATGTGGAATCTTAGTTCCTGGACCAGGGATCAAACCCATGTCCTCAGCATTGGCAGGCAGGTTCTTAACCACTGGACCACCAGGAAAGTTCTCATGTGTAGTCTTATAAGCAAGCCTTCTTGAAGTGTTTGGACTTGATCTTGAAGGCAGTAGAGAGCCTTTAAAGCAGGGCAGTGACTAAGTCAGTTTGGTGTTGTGGTACTGCTCCAACTTTAATGTGCTTGCGTTGCAATCACCTGGGGATCTTGTTAAATGCAAATTGTGATTCTGTGATCCTGGGAAGGGCCTCAAATTCTGCATTTCTCATGAGATCCCTGGTGAAGCTGGTCCTCAGACCACACAAGAAGTAGCCCGGTCTTAGTGCGATCTCTCTGGTCCAACTTCCCACCTTCCCCAATGCATCCACTCACAGAGCATTCTTTTCACTGAAAATGGTTCAAGGCTGCTGTGGCTCTTCACTTTTATTTAGCATCTATCTTTTAGAAGCTGTTAATTGCATATGTGCTCCATGCCCAGCAAAGTATCCAATGCAGAGGGTGGAGGGCTCGGGAAGACAAAAAGCAAGACATTTTCCTGCCCAAAAGTGTTCCATGTCATCTAAGAAGGGGCAGTTTTCTGTGAGCTGCCCTCGGCCAGACCTGTCATAAACCTGGTAAATGAGGCCTGTCTCAGGAGTGCTCCCCGGGGCCCCACCTCCCTGGCAGCCCCATCCAGAGATGAGCCTGTTTATCCCTAACAGTTGTCTCTGACCTCTAAATCAATTCCCTGTCTGATACACAAACCCTAGTCTTCCCCAACCCTCCTCCCAATTCCAGACTATGTCAATTTGTAAAATTGGAGGCAGCATGTGATGACAGTAGTTACAAGCGCAGGCTCTGCAGTCAGACTGCCTGGGTTCATCACCCAGCTCCACTACTTATTAGCTGGGTAACCTTGGGCAAGTGGCTTAACCTCCCTAAGCTTCAGTCTTCTCATCTGTAAATTGGGGATAATAATTCTTCCTGTGTCACGAGGCTGTTGTGAGAGTCAGATGTGGCAGTGCCCATAAAGCACAGCCCCTGAAAGAAGCAGAGAGCTCCCTATAACTGCTAGCTATTGTTTTTAAAAATACAAAAACCTGGGACTCCCCTGGTGGTCCAGCAGTTAAGAATCCACCTTGCAATGCAGGGGACGTGGGTTCAGTCCCTGGTCAGGGAACTAAGATCCCACATACAGCTAAGCCTGTGGAAGGCAACTGGAGAGGCCATGTGCCTCAGTGAAGATACAGTGTGCCTCAACTAAGCCCCAATGTAGCCAAATTAATTAATTAAAAAACAGCAACTAGATCCTGTGTGTACAGGAGCTTACCAGAGCCTTTTTGAAAGCTCATATAAGTGAAAGTCCTTGTTATCCCCGTGCCACCCAGGATGGCTTTTTCTGCCTGCACCACCCTCTCCCTGATGCTGGGGTGAAGGAGGGGGCAGAACACCTCCCGAAGCTGGCAGTGCAGAGATGCCCTGCTGGATGAGCAGCCTTTTGGGAGCACTTAGCAGGGCAGGGGGCTTCAGCCTCCCAACGCTGAGGCTCCACGTTGGAGGGGGAGGCTTTGCAGATTCCCTCCTACCTCCACGCATCCCCACCATGTCCCCTCTGTCCAGGGTCACCCAGGCTGCCCCTCCATCTGGCTGCAGGGAGAGAGGCAGCTTCAATCATTCATCTTAATGTCTCTATTAAGCAGGGTTATGACCAGGATGAGACAAGAAACAAGGTCTTTTAGTGTAAAAACACGGCTCCCAGGGCTTGGCCCCAGGGGACTCCTCTCGGCACTGCTGCTGCTCCCAGCTACAGCAGCTGGAAGCCCGCTGAGGCTCAGGTCAGGCAAGGTGATTCTGCCCTGGGTTCTCTCTCCTCTTTCCCCACTTATCTGGAACTTCCTAAGGGCCTGCCCAGAGCTTTCATATCCAAAGAGAAGAGCATGACTTGGCATTTGGTGGCAGCCCCAGGGTCCTCGAGACTGTCTGTTAGGCCTGCTTCCTGGCTTGGGATCACTCATCTGCATGTGCAGGCAGCAACAACCTTAGCCACTGGGGCTCAATCAGGCCTGACCTGGAGTCTGAGCTCAGAGCCAAGATAACAAACAGTGTTCCTGATTATGGGAATATTGAAGAGGATCCTAACAGGACCATTCCACAAACCTCTGTCACTCAGAGAAGGTTTCAGAGCCATGGTAGAGTCAGCATATGGTGACTCAGGCCTGGGCTCTAGAGTGGTAGCTGTTGGCCCACAAAGCCACAGCTTACTGACTCTTACCCAATCCCATTCAAGGGCAGGGATTTGTGGGCAGCAGCAGGGCCAACCCCCTCACCTGGAGGGAAAGATGGAGGCTCCGGGAGAACCAGAATCAAAAGGCATCAACCCAGAACACACCAGAAGGTCTCAAAGGGAGCCATGTGCACAGACCCACCCTTCAGAAGGGTGGAAAGAGTCCCCAGATAATGGTTCCCACATAACATCACCAAGAGAACACGAGTCCTTTAGCCAACCGACATGGAGGATGAGAGTGTGGAGCACTAAGAGGTCAAGCAAGGTTCAGAAGGAGGACACCAGTCACTCAGCATAGTTTGCTGACCACAGCCCTGCTGATCCTCAGGCCACTGACTTCTGCATCCCACTGTGCTGCTGCCTTCTCACTGGCCTTGGTTTCTCCCTCTGTGTCAAGACTTATCCTGAACCTGACCTTCTCACACAGGCTCCCCTGAGGCAGGCTGGTAGAGTGGAAAGGCTCAAGCTGTGGAGTCACATGGTAAAACTGGGTTCCCATCCTGGCTGTAGTCCCTTCAAAGCCAAGCGACTCTGGGCAAGCCATTGCTGCCCCCTGTCTTGTTCTTGGGCTTCCCTGATAGCTCAGTTGGTAAAGAATCCGCAATTGCAATGCAGGAGTGTCCTTAAAGGTCCTGAGGAGTCGCTGGGACAGCCTGTGTCCAGCTTAGAGTAGGACCTGGAGCCTAGTGGAGGGGAGAGGGTGGAGGAAGGAACTAGGGGTCTCAGTTCTCTTCATGCTCAGGAAGAATGAAGTCGTAGTCCCTGCTGTCCTCCCTGCTGGCAGTGGGTGAGGGGCCTTGACCAGAGAGGGATTAGAGAACAGGGGGGCTGTGGAGGGAATGCCAGAGCCGCTGAGGGCAGCACAAAGTCAGAGTGAGTTAGCACTGGTCCCAGGGGCTACATGAGCCAGGCAGGCTTTTACAGAGATATCCAGGGAACGAGAAATACCAGCATGGAAGTGGCCCCATTAATAAATAAGAAGGCGGGAAATTAATGATGGCCTGAAAATGGCTGAGCTACTGAACTTGTTCTTTAAATCTGTCTTTAACAAGAAAAATAAAGAAAAGAGATTTGGCCAATTAGGAGGTAATGAAGACATTGTAAAAATAGCACCTTGCGCACGTTGGTGGTGGTTGGGAGGGCGGGGGTAGTAGGCACTGAGTGAATATCCAGTGGCTTTGACCCTGCCCCCACCCCCACCCCATAAGAAGGCTAACAACACAGCATAGAACAGGGGATCATTGGAGGACCTGGGAAGGGGCAGGTAAGGAACTGGGATGGGGAGACTCCATTTGGGCTTAATTGATGTTTTTCAAGAGCCTATTGTGAGCCAGGCAGGATGCTCCACCTTCTCCAACATTGTCTCCTGTGAAGGCTGGAATGAAGGTGAGAATGGGGGTGAGGGTGGGGATAAAAGGAGAACCAGAATGAGGGCAGATGAGGTGATTGAAGGGGGCTCAGAGTGGGGGATCTCTAAGGGCACAGGGCAAAGCAGAACCCTGATTAGAACACAAAAATTCTAGGCACCTGTTATATTTGGGGTGGTCCCTTTGCAGATGGTGATTGTAGCCATGAAATTAAGACGCTTACTCCTTGGAAGGAAAGTTATGACCAACCTAGACAGCATATTAAAAAGCAGAGACATTATTTTGCTAACAAAGGTCCGTCTAGTCAAGGCTATGGTTTTTCCAATAGTCATGGATGGATGTGAGAGTTGGACTATAAAGAAAGCTGAGCGCCGAAGAATTGATGCTTTTGAACTGTGGTGTTGGATAAGACTCTTGAGAGTTCCTTGGACTGCAAGGAGATCCAACCAGTCCATCGTAAAGGAGATCAGTCCTGGGTGTTCATTGGAAGGACTGATGTTGAAGCTGAAACTCCAATACTTTGGCCACCTGTTGCGAAAAGCTGACTCATTTGAAAAGACCCTAATGCTGGGAAAGATTGAGGGCAGGAGGAGAGGGTATGACAGAGGATGAGATGGTTGGATGGCATCACCAACTCGATGGACATGAGTTTGGGTAGGCTCCGGGAGTTGGTGATGGACATGCAGGCCTGGTGTGCTGCGGTTCATGGGGTCACAAAGAGTCAGACACGATTGAGCGACTGAACTGAACTGATCTGAACTTTGGAACCCTATGTCTGTAAATAGCAGAAGGGAACAAGCGAGGAGGCATGGGACAGAAGGAAAAAGAAGTCTGGAGGAGGGCTTCCCTGTGACTTGGTGATAAAAAAATCTGTCTGCCAATGCAAAGGACACGTGTTTGATCCCTGGGCTTGGAAGATCCCACATGTTGCAGAGCAGCTAAGCCTGTGCACTACAACTATAGAGCTTGTGTTCTAGAGCCTGGGAATCGGAACTCTCCAGTGCAATGCCCTAGAGCCCGTGCTCTGCTGTAAGAGAAGCCAGGGCAGTGAGAAGCCTGCACATGGCAACTAAGAGTGGCCCCCGCTCAGTGCAACTAGAGAAAAACCCTGAGCAGCAGTGAAGACCCAGCAGAGCCAAAAATAAATAAATAAATAAATATTTTTTTAAAGAAGTCAGGAGGAGAGACCTGGGGTTGAAAGGAGAGAGCGCAAGGTTCTCACATGGAGGAAGGAAAATGAGAGAGAGTATTTGGGTGGGGCTTAGGGAAGGAGCCAAGGGAGCTATGAGAGAGGGGCCCTTCTGCTAAATTCTGGAAAAAGCACACTGCTGGCCAGCTCCAGCACTCCACAGAGGCCCAGGTGACTCACCCAGTGAGCAGAATGGCAGCCTCAGTGACAGGTGGCATCACAGGTTGATTGTAAGCAGAGGACCTTTGAAAAAGAAAGATGAACTAGAAAGACGAGGGTGAGAAGTCCCAGAGAAGATGTGACCTTGCAGGGTGAACTACAGTGGGGAGAATCTGGATGGTGCTCTGCACCTCCCACCACCCAGGTCACTAGTACACAATGTCCCCAAGGAGCTGGGGGTAGGGTGGGTGCCTGCAAGAAAAGCAGGGTCACAGAGGAGATTTAGAGGCAGGCTCTTGGGAGAATCTGGGCAGGGAGGGAAGGATGGGGCTTGAGAAAGAAAGTAAGGGAGGGAGCATGCAAGCCCACTCTAACACCACCCATGCCCCCTCTTATAGGCAAATGAACAGGGTCCTATGGTGAGGAAGGGAGTCTGTGTATCCTTACCCTACCCCATCCTTTCCTGGGCCATAGTCCACCCTCCCCTGTAGCTCTTGGGTGCTGCCTTTGGGCTAAACCCATTGCCCATAGAAGCCAAGACTCACAGCTCCCCCAGGGGACTGAGGTGGTCCAGGGTCTGTCCTGAAATCCAGTCCCAGAATTCAATCCAAAGTGACTGGGCTGTAACAACACTGACATGGTCTGCATGGGGCAGGGAGACTACAGGGAGTGACACTGCAGGAGAAAGAGAGGGCAGCTAGTGATGAATAGGGGCAGCCAGAGCCTCGTTAGAGGTGGTGCAGAGAGGGTGGCCGCTGCAGGGATGAGCCAGGGGCCTGATTTATCATCTTCAGAGCTGATCTGAGCGAGAGGGGTTAAGTAGCAAGTTAATGAAATCCGCAGATGCTGCTAAATGGGGAGAGCTGGGTGGCTAGAGGGGATGCAGGAGGGAGGCAAGGAGGCTGGCCCCTGAAGAAGGAGACTCATGTGGAAGGGGAGGAAGATAGACATAGCCCAGCGGAGGGGAAATCCTGTCACAGTCCCTGAAATCCAGCTTTGGCCATCCGGGAGAAAGAGGATAGACTGACAGCAGGGAGGCAGGGAGAAGCCAGGCCCGGCCCAGGGACGTCCACAGGGACATCAAGCTTCACATCGCTGGCCCCAATCCCAATAGGCTTCAGCAAACACTTACTGGGCGGCCCTTGAGCCCCCAAGAAGAGGAGGTGGACCAGACAGGGCCTCTGCCATCTCTTCCCCCAGGCTGAGCGGTGAAACAAGTAACTACAGTTCGCAGTGATAAGTGCTGTTGAGCAACACAAAGGAGGGAGCAATTAATTCTGACAGGGGAGGCCAGGGAGGTCAGGATGACATTAAAGCAAGGCTTGAAAATAAGGATTTTACCAGGCAGAAAAGGGAACAGAAGGATTATAGGCAGAAGGAACAGCATGAGCTGAGGCCAGGAAAAGTGCAAGGGAAGCAGAGGGAAAGAGAGCTGGCCCCCCAGAGACCAAGTCAGGGAAGGGAATGGGCCAGGGGAGACCTGCCTACAGCCTGGTGTACTCCATCCACCACTGGGCTCACCTGGGGGTGCTCCGTGTTGTGAGGCCAGAGTAGCCGGCTCAGGTGGTCTGGGCAGGATCCTGGCCAACAGAGCCATTTCTATGTGCCAGCTGCATGCTCTGCCTCTAACAGGACCTCTGTTATGGGATTGACACAAGGTTGCAATCAAAGCATCCATGGAGCTTTGGACACAAGGCCTGGCACACAGTAAGTGCTTACTAAATGTAAGATATTATTTTAGTTGTTAATCTTTCCAGGCTGAAGTTAAAAACCTGGGCCAAGTGTATGGCTGCAGCTCCAAAATGCACCCAGGCAGCCAGCAGAAAAGAGGGCTAAAGAGACAGAAAGTAATCCATCACTCTAGTGATGAGGTGGGACACAGGGTGCTGCTGAGACCTCAGGGCCCAGAGATCCCTAAGAAGCGAGAAGACTGAAACTAGGCTATTGAAACGAACTTTGAGGACCAGAATGTGGACAGCTCTGCCCAGACTCTGCAGGCGCAGCTCCTAGAAGCAGAGAGGAGAGCGGTTTGCCGTCTCTTCCTTCCTCCAGCCCTCAGAGCTGTCCTGAGCAGATGTGCACAGCCCTTCCTATAGGCGGCTCCCTTCTCTTGTCCTGAGCAGTAACCTTCCCCCTGCAAGAGAACCTTCCCATAGGGAAGTAGCAAGAGTATAATGGCAAGACATGTTTCACTCCTTTTTATTCTCTATTAACTAGGTATTCAGTGATTGTTGTTGGATGAAGGACCAACTCAATTAGTAAAATATCTTGAAGCTCTTCTGCGTAGCACAGCTCAAGTATATTAGAAAAGCCCCTCTATCTCCTCTCACACACTCTTTCTTCATTCTATCTCATGGCATCTGGCTTGAAGAGAATGGCTAATGGTGTGGCTGTTTAAAGAAAAGGCTTTGATAAGATCCAGCAGTTTCGCTTTGGGGTATTTATCCAAAGAAAATGAGAACATTAATTCAAAAAGATATATGTACTCCTATGTTCATTGCAGCATTATTTACAATAGCCAAGATTTAGAAGCAACCTAAGTATTCACTGATAGGCAAATGGATAAAGAAGATGTGATACATATATGCAATGGAATATTACTCCAGCATTTAAAAAAAGAATGAAATCTTGCCATTTGTGGCAACATGGATAAACCAGGAGAGTATTATGCTAAGTGAAAGAAGTTAGAGAAAAACAAATATTGTGTGGTTTCCACTTATACGTGAAATCTAAAAAACAAAACAGACTGATAAATGAAGAGAACAAACTGGTGGTTGCCAGGAGGAGCAAGATAGGGAAATAAATGAAATAGGGTAAAGAGGATTAAGAGGTACAAACTTCCATCTATAAAATAAGCATCATGGGAATGTAATGTACAACATGGGAAATATAGTCAATAATATTGTAACAACTTTGTATATCGACAGATGGTTAACTAGACTACTTTTTGTAGTGATCATAATGTATTAAAATATTAAATCACTATTGTACATCTGAAACTAATATAATACTATGTGTGAACTGTAATTCAGTTTTTTAAATTAGCTAGGAAGAATAAAATAAAGGCCTTGAAGTCACACAGTCCTGAGATTCAGACTTTGCTCTACTACTCACCAACTCCATGTTCCCCTTGTAAGTCTGTTTGCTCTTCTGTAAAAATAGGTATAATAATAATGATGATAATACCTACTTCATAGTTTTTGTGGATTAAATTAATAATTCATATAAAGACCTTGGAATAGTGTGCATGGCACACAGAAATAGACTCTTGATGGGGTTGAAGTCAACAAAATCAAAACAGTAGAGAAAATTAAAGCAGTAGTATAGAAAGCATCCTAATTCTCCCTTCACCTCCACCTTGTATCCCTTCAAAATTTCTCTAGGAGGCTGCTCTTCCCCTAGCTCTTGCTACATGGGTTTTTCTAGCAAGGTCCTATGACTTTTGGAGAAGGAAATGGCAACCCACTCCAGTGTTCTTGCCTGGAGAATCCCAGTGATGGAGGAGCCTGGTGGGCTGCCATCTATGGGGTCGCACAGAGTCGGACACGACTGAAGCGACTTAGCAGCAGCAGCAGCAGCCTATGACTGTATTCTTTAATCAAAACTGGACTTTGAGACCCACCAAGTCATAAGGCTGTGCAGGCCTGGTGACAATCCATCCTCAGATGGAAGAGGCAGATGTGAGACTGAGCACGAGCAGGACTATAGGGCACAAGCCACCTGCTGAGCAGGTGTCCCAGACTCCCGGGTCATCTACCACTGATTCACCAGTGCCTCTCCTCTGCTCACACCTGTTTGCATGGAGCAATGACCAGGAAGTAGGAGGGAAAAGCCCTAAGTTGGTTCTTGGTTGGGTTGACTCAGTATGGGGGGACAAGCCGAAAATGGACAGGGGCTGCACTGAGAGACAGTGCTGAGGGACAGTGTTCCCAATGGGCAGAGCACTGCTCATCCACTTTGTGTGGAAAGAGAAGTGATTCAAGGTTAGAATATATCTGGACTCATGGGCAGTAGTTAATGACTGGGCTGACTGGTCAAGGGCCTGGAAGGAACAAGATTAGAAGATCCCAGACAAGAAGGTCTGGGGAGTGGCTCGTGACTAGATCTATGAGAATGAATACAAAGTGTGATGATTTTTGTATCACATGTTAATGCCCAGCAGAGAGTATCTATCATAGAAGGGGCATCAAACCATCAAGTAAACAAAATGAACCAGCCCACTGATACCTACCAGCCTCTGTGTGCTGGTTCATTTTGTTTACTTGATGGTGCCATTTTCCAGTTATGAGTTTGTCTTTTGTGTCTAATGGGCTTTAGCTAGCACCACCAAGGGAAGGTTTACAGGGTGTTTGATCCACTAGCATAGAATTCCGTATAAAATCCACCACATGAGACCAAAGAACCCACTTTACAGCACAGAAGGGACCCACTTCACAGCATTTTAAAATACAGTATACATTTTATTTTTATTTCTTTACCCTTTTAAATTTTTTTATTTTATATTAGAGTGTAGTTTTTTTAATTATTAATTTCTGGTTGCCCTGGGTCTTCATTGCTGGGCACAGGCTTTCTCAAGTTGTGGCGAGCAGGCGCTACTCTCTCTAGTTACAATGCATGGGCTTCTCACTGCAGTGGCTTCTCTTGTTGTGAAGCACAGGCTCTAGGCACATGGGCTTTAGTAGTTGCAGCACACGGGCTCAGCAGTTGTGGTGCATGGGGCTTAGCCTCTCTGTGCTATGTGAGATCTTCCTGGACCAGGGATCCAACCTGTGTCCCCTCCATTTTGGCAGGTGAATTCTTATCCACTGTACCACCAGGGAAGTCCAACATTGGGGTATAGTTGATTAACAATGTTGTGTTAATTTCAGGTGTACAAAAAAGTGATTCAGTTATCCATATACATGTATCTATTCTTTTTCACATTCTTTTCCCATTTAGGTTATTACAGAATATTGAGCAGACTTCCCTGTGCTATACAATAGGTCCTTATTGGTTATCTGTTTTAAATACAGCAGTGTGTAATGTCGATCTCACACTCTCAAGCTCTTTGTCCAGCAGAGAATGGGGAAGGGAAGAGAGAGGGGAGAGAGAGAGAGAAAATAAGAGCACATTGACCTCAATCAGGGATTCTGTAAGCTATAACTCAGAATCTTGCCAAGCCAGCCTTAACATATCTAGCCTGGAGGAGCCTTCTGGTCACCACCTCTGGCATACGTGGATCAATAAGAAGATCAAGCTGGAGATAGCTGTCTGTACATTTACGTGCATGTAGACATGTTTGTGATTGGAGGCTCATTCAGGGCAGAACAAAGCCTAGCCTTACACCCTCTTGAGCCCTGCTCCAGGGTGGCACAGGGCCTGGGACTGAGAGCCGATGGAGGGTGAGGTTTTTCTCTGGGACCTACTTAATCAGGAAGGGCTCCTTATGGAAGAGAGAGAAGGTTTGGGGAAAGGAATGCAAGTAGTCACCTTGACTCAGGTTATGTTGAGGCAGACAGATAGATGATGGGCAGGGAGAAGGAATAGAGAGAGGACGGGAGGGTGAATCAGTGCTGCAGGCTGGGTCCTCAGCAGATCACACAAGGACCAAAGAAAGCCTTTCTTTCCATGGAGCACCCTCATGGCCTGGGCTGTGGCAGGAGCCTGAGTGGCCTCCCTTTAGGACTTTCTGGGGCAATATGGCTGCTGCACCTCTTGGTTCCCTCCAGGTACTCCAACTGCTATAAAGCCTTCTGCTCCGCCAGTTCCGCAAGAAGCCCCACACAGCAACGACAGCTCCTCCTTATTGTGCCTGGGATCTGCTGGCTTTGAGGCCCGTTCTTCAAGGGAGAAGTTTCCGTCAGGAGACCAATGTTCTCTTTGAGGACTTGGTGGTGCCTGAGGCACCACTAGGGGGCACTAGGGCCTCTAGGGACCAGGGGCCAAGGGAAAGGACAGCCACAAAGCGTGGAAGCCCCCTGTCCAGGCGCTGTGCCCCCCTGCAGCCCCCTTCCGCAGGACCTCAGCGCAGGAGATCAGGGAGGCTCTGCTGGCTTATCTAACGAGTAATGAGAGGACTGGGCCAAAGAGCCCTATTTCTGTCCAGCCCTACACTACCTGCCATAAAATTAAATGATCACAATGAGTACATTAATTACCTGACATGAATGCTTTAACATAACAAAATTATTAGCCATTCTAGATTTAGTGTTTGTACAGCACTTAATATTTGCAAGGGCGTTGCAATAACTTACCCTGCTGAGGGTGCATTTCAGGCCTGGAATGACCTCCTAAAGGGTTTCCTCTGGCCAACCAGCTGTCTGATCTCCATCACAGCTGGTCCCCTGCCCTCCTTGCCTTCACTGACTCTTCTTCTTCTCCAGCTGCCACTTGGCATCTCCTCCTGCCAGACCCCTCATCCTTTCATCCAGTCCCTTTTACTTCAGAGAAACGGTTTCTTCACTTGCGCCCAGGTCCCCTGCCTGATCTTGCATCAAAATGAATGGGCTCAAGCGTGGCTGCTGTGGGCAGGGCTGGAGTCGCCCTGTCCAGCAAGTCTCTCTTCAGGGTGCGCTGTGGCTGCCGGTACAGACACATGATGGGCTCTGCACATAGCAGGAACTCTAAGTGTGAGGTCTGCGGCCCCCCAGCCTCTACAGGAGTTGACTGTACATCCTGTCTTTGGAGAGGGTTCCCTGCACCCACCCCACAGCAAGCCCGGGACCCTCGGGGGGCATGGCATGAGGGGACTCACCTCTGGGCAGAATCAATTCCACACAGGAAACTTTACTAGGAAAACTTGTTGTCGTTGGCTTGGGTGTGAAATCTGCTTCCTGAGCAGAGAGATCAAAAGCCGCCGTGATGGATGGCTGTGTACCCAGCTCCCCTTGCTTGCTTTCATCTTCCTTCCAGAAGGAGGAGTAAACATTAAGCTAGTGAGCACTGCAGGTGATCTCTTGAGGAGTGGAAGGGAATGTCACTGAGTGCAGACCGGACCACCAATGTAGGTGTCCATGGGATATCAAGGGTCTCAAAGAGGAGCAGAATGTAGGGCCTTGCAGCAGCAGTTCCAGAATTTCTATGAAGGAAGGTCTCTGGGGCAGCAGCAGTTTGGCTGGAAGATCACTGGGGGGACTTACCTCGAAGCTGCATTGGTATAGCTTGTATGATACAGATCAACACTGTTTCTTAATATGCTTTCAGTCATACTTCATACAAGTTGAGAAAACATCCGTTTTCTGGATGGTGTGTATCTTAACTCACGGCATAGTGTCGTTAAAAACGGAACTCTGGAGCTGGATTGCTTGGGTTCAAGTCTAGCTTCACCATTAAGCAGTTAGGTGACCTCAGGCAAGGGTTTTAGCTTCTCAGTGATTATTTCTTCATCTATAAAATGTGGGTAACCATAGTATCTACCTCCCCAACTTGCTGTGAGGATTAAAGGAGTTAATCCATTTAAAGTCTTTAACATATAGTAAATGTTGATTTACTTGCTTCTTGGAAGAAATGCTTGCTCCTTGGAAGAAAAGCTATGACAAACCTAGACAGAATATTGAAAAGCAGAGACATTACTTTGCCAACAAATGTCCATCTAGTCAAAGCCATGGTTTTTCCAGTAGTCATGTATAGATGTGAGAGTTGGACTATAAAGAAAGCTGAGTGCTGAAGAAATGATGCTTTTGAACTGTGGTGTTGGAGAAGACTCTTGAGTCCCTTGGACTGCAAGGAGATCAACAAGTCAATCCTCAAGGAAATCAGTCCTGAATATTCTTTGGAAGGACTGATGGCTGAAGCAGAAACTCCAATACTTTGGCCACCTGATGCGAAGAACTGACTCATTGGAAAAGACCCTGATTCTGGGAAAGATTGAAGGCAGGAGGAGAAGGGGATGACAGAGGATGAGATGGTTGGATGGCATCACTGACTCAATGGGCATGAGTTTGAGCAAGCTCCGGGAGCTGGTGATGGACAGGGAAGCCTGGTGTGCTGCAGTCCATGGGATCACAAAGAGTCAGACATGACTAAGCAACTGAACTGAACTGAAATGTTGATTAAGGATTAGCTACTATTATTTATTGGGAAGAGATCTGGGAGGGCCTAGGATGCCTATAGCAGCCAAACTGAATATTAGGAAGTAAATTTCTAAGTGAAGGGGAGGTAAGGAGAGGGAGTAGAGGTTTAGGCTAGGAGTGGTATATATGATGGGGTGCTAAGGAGACTTCCTGGTAAAGTCCAGAGAATTCCACCTCTAAAGGGGTCATGGAACAGAAGGGCTATACTCCAGGTAATGGGAGACCTCCAGCCTTTTGACATGCATAAAGTGGTTGGGGGCTGCCTGGAACCCCCTTTAACTGGTCTAGATGTTACACCTATGAGTAGTAGGGAGAATGTGGTAATCCCTTGCCTTTCAGATTACAGAGTATGGAGTGGAGGTGGCAGGTGGAGGGGAATGTCTGTGCAGTGGGCAGGTGACCTTGCACCCCTGGACTGCCCCTGCTCTGCGCTGCTCATGGGTTCATCCCAAAGTTCCTGGCCCTGGCCCGAAGTGGTAACATGATGGAGAAAAGATAAGCCCGGAAGGAAACTTGGCCCCTGGTTGAGTCACAGAAAGCCCCAGGCCCACTGACTTGAGGGATCTTGGGCACTTCCCTCCACATCTCCCCCTCCAGTGAAACAGGGGGTCTGACAAGTTTCCACTAAAACCTCCTTCATCAACAGGCCCATTTTAAATTCCGTGTCTTCTTGAGACAGTCACCAGGAAAACAAGGGAACAGAGCTCAGTTCTAGGGTTTTGCTGTAACTCTTCAGGGCTCTGAACCTTAAAATTGAGATGACCAGGCCCAGCCCCCCTCCTCCCCAGGCTCCAGGCAGAGTAGGCTCACCCATTACAAGGTGAACAGAGAGACCCACGTGCCCATGTTTCTTCCTGGAACCTCGTTTTCAGGAAAACTCTGGATTGACTATAGAAAGCCAACTAGAAAACCTAGTTACTTGAGACAACCTTCTGATCTCCGGGTCTTCAAAGGTCAGGAAGAAAATGTTTGAACGATAAATTGTATGTATTTTTAATGTAAAGAAGAAAGAAATTTTGGATTTGCTGATATTTGACAAACACACTGAGACAGGCACCCTTTCTGATAAGTCACTTGGTTACCTGTCCTGTAGGGAACCTGATGTACCTGAGGGGAGACAGGGAATTCAACAATGTGTAGGGTGCTTTTGACCTATTGCATGTTAACATGTGTCCAGCTAAGGGATTTGCTGATTATATTAACTAGTTTTAATTAAACGTTTTCATAGGATGGACAGATGGTTTTAAAAGATTCCTACAAAGAAAACATGACTTTTAAATAATACCCCCAAAATGCAAGCCCAAGCAATCACTTCCATTTCTAGTAGGAGTGCTTAGTCAGATTATCAGATTAAAAACAATTATAAGTTTATCAGATTTGATAAGAAATCAGCAAAAACTTTAAAAAATTATTTAGAAAAGTAGAAGAGTTTGTGAAATATGGGTTTACACAATCATTACAAAATTTCCCATATTGTACCTTGATATATTAGCTAAGAATAGTAATTTAGAAATAAATATATTGAGGGGGTATGTGCTTTTTTCCTAGTAAGTATGCATGGTTAAGAAATCTGGAGATCACTATTTTACCTTGTCTGTGGCTCAGGTTTTGTCAAAAATAATTATTGTTTTTCAGAATAGTAATAAAATAAAACTTCATTTCTCTTAATTTGTGGTATGTTATTTAGTGTCTGACTGTCATTTCCTATCTATGAAACTTTGTATAAGTATCTCAAAATTTTCTTACCTTTGCTTTGCTTACCTATAAATCATTATAGGGTTGTTTTAGGGATTATATTAAAATGTTTAAGTGTTACTCACATTGTGAGTGTGAAAGTTGCTCAGTCGTGTCCAACTCTTTGTGACCCCATGGACTGTAGCCTGCCAGGCTCTTCTGTCCATGGAATTCTCCAGACAAGAATACTGGAGTGGGTAGCCATTCCCTCCTCCAGGGGAATCTTCCCAACCCAGGGATCAAACCTAGTTCTCCTGCATTGCGGGTAGATTCTTTACCATCTGAGCCACTGGGAAGCCAGCCCTTGGTAAATAGTCGGCATCAGTACAAAGAAAGAGATTGCTAAGCCAAATTAAGAGGATTAACAAATTAATAGGATAAACAATATTTTAGCACGACACTTTTTAAAAACTTATTTTATGGAAGTATAGTTGATTTTCAGTGTTGTATTACTTTCTGCTATACAGCAAAGTGATTCATTTATACATATTTTTCATATTGTCTTTCATATGCTTTTCCATTGTGGTTTATCTCAGGATACTGAATATAGTTCCCTGTGCTATACAGTAGGACCTTGTGTTTCCATTCTATATATAATGGTTTGCATCTGCTAATCCCAAACTCCAATCCCTCCCTCCCCTACCTCCCTCTGCCCCTTGGCAACCACAAGTCTGTTCTCTATGTCTGTGAGTCTGTTTCTGTTTCATAGATAAGTTCACTTGTGTCATATTTTAGATTCCACATGTAAGTGATATCGTATGGTATTTGTCTAATTTGCCAAAGACTCTGTGGTCCAGAATTTGGAGCTAGGCTGCCTGGATTACTGCAACAGCTCTCTGACTAGTCTCCCTGTCTTCAGTGTCCCCCACTGTTCCCTGACTTCAGCTTCCCTTTTCATGTGACCAACAAATCAGTCCTCTTCTTCACTTTTATCACTCATTTCCGTGCCTAAATACCTTCCATGACTCTCTTGTCCTAGACAATTGTCTGCCTGTCCTGTACTATCTTATATTGTTCAATGACTTTTCTTTGTTAGACTTTTCTTCCCAGATAAAACTCTTCTAGTTAGTACTTAAAACTTAAAAATAAGCAAAATCAAGTTGCCCTGGAAAGACTTCAACTTAATCAGCAGGTGATGAAAGGAATCCAAGTTCTCCTAGGCCCCTGGGAACAGTTACTTGATTTCTAATCAGTGGTATTAACACATCTAAGGAAAGGAAGCTTCAGTATGGTCTGGAATATAGGAAAGAGAGGAAAGGGAGAGAAATAAACTTTAGCTGAATGCATCCAGCAAAGTCCATGGAAGAAAGTTATTGGACACAGGGGAACGTGAACGCTTCAGTCATTAGTCTTCAGGGCTGCTACTTCCTCCACCCAGGAAAGGTCCTGCTCCACTGTCCCTTCTACTTCCCTAGGTCGGATACCCAGCCTTCTTCTCATCTGTGACCTCCTGGGTGAAAATTCCCCTCTTTCAATTATAGTCGACCCTTGAACAATGCAGTGGTCAGGGGTACTGATCCTCCATGCAGCTGAAAATCTGTGCGCAACTTATAACTGGCCCTCCAACTACAAGTTTCTTCCATATCTGAGGATTCACACCCACAGATTCAACCAACTATGGATTGTATAGTGTTTTCTATTGAAAAAAATCAGCAAGTAAGTGGACCCATGAAGTTCAAACCCATGTTGTTCAAGGGTCAACTGTACTAGTTCTAGAAATACCATCAACACACCAGTTAACTAATTCTGCTCCCTAAGTACCTCCAGATAGAGATGGAAAATTATATCTCCATTGTTTATGTGAGTATGATAATCAAAGTTTGGTAATCTAAGTTTACGTGAAGCTGATAATTAGATAAGGATCAAAGTGAAAAAGATGAAATTTATAGACCATGAGAAAATGGTGCAGAACATTTTTTTAAATTTTGCAGTTGACATGTTCCTTTTAAGTAAGACATAACATGTAGATGCTGTAAAGCAAACATTTAACTAAGGAAGAAAATTCAAATTCTATACAAAGAAAAACACTGTAATTTGAAAGATGTTACGGACTGGGATTACATATTTGCAATATGTAGGATAAATAAAGGATGAAGATCTACAATATATGAATAGAACTTAATAATAAATAAGGAAAAGGCAACCCAATAGGAAAATGAACAAAGATATGAATTAGGAAAGTCACAGAAAATACATCCAATATTAATATGTCTCACAGGCAGTTGAAAATGATTCAAGTTCTCTTTTAACTAAGGAAATGAAATTTAAGAAGCAGTGATATTTCCCTTCCATAAGATTGATGTATAATTTTTGAAAGATATATGAGAGGGGTGTAGCACTGCTATTTAATTGAAAATTTGATAGTGTCTTTAACACAACTGATGAGGGTGTGGGGAAACAGGTATTCTCAAAATACTGCTAGCAGGATATCCATTGGTACAGCTACTTTTGGAGGATCATTTGGAAATATCTATTAAAATGTGGCTCTTGTGGAATTTCCCCAGTGGCCCAGTGGCTAAGACTTTGTGCTCCCAGTGCAGGGGACCCAGGTTCCATTCCTGCATCACTTCAATCTGGTCAGGGAACTAGATTCTGCATGCCTCAACTATAAGTTCACAGGCTGCCTCTGAAAGATCCCGCATGCTGCAACTAAGACCCAGTGTAGCCAAATAGATAAATAAAAATTAAAAAAAAATGTTTAAAAGAGCTACAACAATAAAATGTTACTTTTTATTGATATTATACTTGAAAGACAACTTGGCTAAGAATGGGTTGCATTTCTTCCCCCTCAGAACCTAGAGTCCATGGCTCTATTGTTTTTGTGATGTTGCCTGTTCCTTGAGTTCTTTTATCCCAGCATTTTCATTCATCTCTTGATGGGTTTGATTTCATCTTAAGTTTTTGTTTTGATTTTTGTTTTCAGGAAGGGATCATATGTTCCTTATTCCCTAAGTTCTTGCTTGTTTAAAAATGTCTGTCTTCGGCTTGTTTACTTAAATGATAAGTTGACCAGATGTGATATTCTTGGGCTCATTTTATTTCCCTAGAAACCTTGCAGCCATTGAATCTGGTGGAAAAGTCTTGAGATCTCTTTTAACTGACCTGCTTTTTCTGCCCAAATGACTGAGGAATTCCTTCTTCCTCCTTAAAGGTGAAGGATTTAATCAAGATCTATCTTGATTTCAGTTGTTTGTAACTCATTTTTCTTGGAACACCGTATGTCCTTTTAATGAGTAGATTCAGTTCTCCATAGGTCATATCAGGAAAAATTTCTTTTGTTACACATTAAAACAGATTTCTTTTTAATTTGTTGCATTCTCTGAGAACACCAATTTTCCATAAGCTGTATCATCTTTATGGGTCTCCCATATTTTAAAAAATCTTCTCTCAATTTTTTTTGTAAAATTGCCTTTTTTTCTCTGATGCACCAATATTAAACCAAGAATCATTTTGTTCCTTCTTGTTTTACTTAATTTACAAGTTATGCAATAGTGCTCATGGAGTCTCTAATTTTCTCTGCTCTATAATACCTCTTTTCGTCTCATTCTGTTGTTCTATCATGTTACCTTTGAATTCTTTTACTTAATCTATGCTTTTAGAAATTTCTTTTGTAGCATGAACCATTCATGGTCAATTTTCTTTTCCTCTGGTTATATTTTCCTCAACAGTGCATTCTTTGTTTTTTGCATGCCATATTCCCTTCTTTCTTTCTTTCTTTCTTTTTCTTTTTTATTTGCCATATTATAACTACACATTTACCATGCTGTTATTGGGGAGGAATTCCTTATATGTATACAAAATTGTATACTTGAAACATCAACTATTGTACATCAACTATTACCTTATTAAAAATAATATCTTTTTAAAAGGAAAATAGTCATCATAACAGCTAAGCATCCCTCACCCTCCCTGTATGTTCTCAGGCTTCAGATATGTAGGTAGGCTACCCCAATCCTCCCTAAAACTGTAGCTCTTAGGGAAAAACAAATCTCAATTCTAGCATCACCTCCTCAGAAAGGTTTCCTCTGATGACTCTTTCTAAGAGTCATCAGTTACTCTTAGTACATCTAAGAGTACATCAGTTACTCAGTAACACTCTAGTTACTCTCTCAAAGCACCTAGTTTTATGTCTTCAAAGTGTCCGTCACTATTTGAGATAGACTACAATGACCAGTCAGGGTGAAGGTGGTAGGGGTTTTTACAAAGAGGTGAAGAAGCAGTGGACTTCAAGTACCACTTAGGAGTTTACTCCTCTCCTGACACTACATAGGTGTGAGAATATGAGCAGACGTTACTGGGAAGAGTTGCAGGGAAAGTAGTGAAAAGAGAGCCAGGTTTAGATAAGACAAGAAGCAGAAAGAACATTCAGAGAAGTGACTGAATGTGTAGAGGACTTGAAATTTCCAGAGGGCTAAAGGAAAGTTTTTGCGTGGAAAAGAAGGGGATTTGATAAGGCTGAAGAATGTATAGCGCATTTTAGGCATGACACTCCATACAGGACAAATTTAGGAGGGCAGCAGATACTTTTACTTCAGTCTTTGATCTATGAAAATAGGAACAAAGCTTGGCAGGTTTGGTCACAAGTGACTCATGGAAAACAGTGGACACAGGGCTTAATAAAAGTCAACGGTGGTCTGGAAGGTTCTGCAAGTACTTGTTTTCTTGTAGACGTATGCTTAGTCACAGCAGATGCAGCAGAGGTGAGTAGTGGGAGCAAAGAAGCTTGAAGTTCAAGGCTCTTTGAAGGAAGTGGTGAAAAGTGGACCTAAGAAGATGAAACTCTTGGGCTCAGTATCCACTGGTGTCCTATTTAATCCGGAGTTGGAGGTCTTGGTGCTTGTGGCTTGGGGTAGGGTGTATGAAGGGGAGGGACTTAGTAGTGGCCCAGTAATCTAGCCTAGATCTCCAGGTGCAGATAAGGTTTAGAACTTCTGTTATAGTACAATCTTTATTTTCATTCTCCACGTATAGAAATTATACTTAAACATTATTTTAAAATATTTACACTTGCAGTCTCAAATTTTAAATGATTTGGGCCATTTCCCCCCAATTTCTTTGTTTTAGCTTATGATGTATTTAAAATTTTTCAACATTCAAAGAATGAAGATCATGGCATCGGGTCCCATCACTTCATGGCAAATCAATGGGGAAACAATGGAAACAGTGACAGACTTTATTTTCTTGGGCTCCAAAATCACTGCAGATGGTGACTGCAGCCATGAAATTAAAAAATGCTTGCTCCTTGGAAGAAAAGCTATGACCAACCTATACAGCATATTAAAAAAGCAGAGACATTACTTTGCCGACAAAGGCCCATCTAGTCAAAGCTATGGTTTTTCCAGTAGTCATGTATGGATATGAGAGTTGAACTATAAAGAAAGCTGAGCACCGAAAAATTGATGCTTTTGAACTGTGGTGTTGGAGAAGACTCTTGAGAGTCCCTTGGACTGCAAGGAGATCCAACCAGTCCATCCTAAAGGAAATCAGTCCTGAATATTCATTGGAAGGACTGATGCTGAAGCTCCAATACTTCAGCCACCTGATGCAAAGAACTGACTCATTTGAAAAGACCCTGATGCTGGGAAAGATTGAAGGCAGGAGGAGAAGGGGACGACAGAGGATGAGATGGTTGGATGGCATCACCGACTCAATGGACATGGGTTTGGGTAGACTCTGGGAGTTTGTGATGGACAGGGAAGTCTGGCGTGCTGCAGTCCGTGGGATTCCAAAGAGTCGGACATGACTGAGTGACTGAACAGAATTTTTTAAAATCTGATTAATTTTTAATTTAAAAATTGGGAGTTTAAGTTAAAATTTCCAACACAAGAGAAATCATGGAGTTTAGAAGTCTTAACAAAACTTAAAGTTGTCACATTTAAGGGGGTAAGTATAAAGCTTAATTTTTAATTTGTTCTTTCTTACAACACCTTATAGAATCAATAGGAAATACATTAGCAGAACTAGGCTAGAATTATACACAGTGAGGCTTCTTGTGACTTCTTGCTCCACTGAACTTCTGGGATCCTTTTGAATCCAATACTCGAAGCTTTTTATGGGTATATTCCATTATTTTCTCACTGTGGAACCCTTTTATTTTTAACCCACATACAATCACTCCTAAGATGCATATTTTCCACATTGTATAAAACAGTTTTGCTATTGGGATGGAAATTATCTTTGATTACATGAACTGTAGTACTTCCTAGCACATCCTCATACAACCTAAGATAAGTCCTGACACATAGCAAGCACTGAGCAAATATTTGTCTATTGTTTGACTAATATGTAATTTAAGAAGGGGTCATTTAATTCTAATTACTTCTTCAATCAAACTTTAACTAGACCTCTGGCATTTCTTCAGTCTCTTAAGGTCCCTAAGTCTTTATTCAATGAAATATTAGATTGTTTAAAAAAAATAGAAGGAAGAAATGACGGAAGTATAATTAGTTAACTGCTTTTATGACCTTTAAATGGACTTAATACTTGGTAGGTGTTCCATAATAATACCTACCTTACTTTTGTGTAGAATTTGTCACCAAAACCACTCTATAATACAGGTAGGGAAAAAAGACTAATAAAGTATATGATTTGCTCAAGTTCCACAACTAGTCAGTGTCTTGCTTTCCTGGCTCACAGTACTTGTTCTTTTCACTAGTCTGTGTTGTCCCATGGAAAGGCAGATGGACCAAAAGCATTCTTAAATGAAACTCATTTTTGCAAAGGGCTTCTTAAAACTGATTGCCAAGAAGTGAAATTCAAACTGTACATGTGCTGTTGCCTTCATCCCTTTCTAGTCTTCAAAAGAAAGCGTGGGAAAAGATACTGCAGAGCTAAAGCATAATTGCTTATTAGGCATCATTCAATGAGGGAAGCAGTAAAAAGCGAAACTACTATTATTGCATAGTAAAAGGCACCTTATTTAGCTCTTGGGAAAGACTGAAGGATATTTACTGCTAAAATACAATTTTCACTCACTTTGAAGAAATTATCACAAGTGTCAACTCCTTTTCCAACTTAGAACTTTTAAGTCATTCTCATGAAATGTTTATATTCACTTGTCTTGTGTGGCTCTTCTGCACACTCCTCCGTCGTGTTACTCCACTGCTTAGCTTCTGTTTGACTTTTGGAATAGTTTTCACTTCTACACACGCATTTCCAGGCTCTCCTTAGGTTATCCCTTTCCTGCTCACGTGTTCATTGCAATGATATATTATCTGACGTCCATTTTAGCTAAGATTAACTTCCATTTGCCCCCGAATATTTGATTTTTCTCTACCTGAGAGCTTGTTTTGAAGCCAGAAGTGTCCCAGTATGGAAGGGTCTATTTTCCAATTTTACTGAAGTTACTTCTTGGATTTAATTCCCTCTTGGAAAAAACAGAGTGCCTTTCAATGAAGATCACTACTCCAGAAAATAATGGGCACTGATTCAACAGGTTACAGCAAAGGATCCTGGTAGTAGTGGTTGCCCTGCACTATGGTCAGTCTATTATATTGATGCCTTATTTCTCCCTTTCTACCCAAACTGCTTGCAAGTTATCAGAGAAGGGACCTCCAGTGACTTCCAGATAGTTCCCCCTTTGACTTGTTTTTTCCAATTATTTGTTTATATTTCATTATTTTTCCTTTTTAACTATGTTTTCCTTTTTAGCTATGTTTTAGCTAAATTTTAAGCAGGTTACTTAATCTGAGCATCAATTATTTTAACTGCAAAATATAGATGAAAATACCTACCTATAGGGGATTTTGTAAGAGTTAAGTGACAGCACTTATTTAAGAGCAGCTATCTGTTTCATTTCATAGTTAGCTCGTCAAAAATGTCACTTAGGTCAGTACATTCCTTCACTACTTGCGACTTGAAATCACTCTGATCCCTTTCCAAGCTCTTGTCCTAAATATTCCTCTCCTGAACTCATTCAACTTTTCCAAATTCACGTGGTCATCTAGTAGACTGACCACATAATTTATTTGGACACTTTTGTGAGTATAAGGGGGAGGGAAACATCAATTGTTATGCTAGGACAACAGGTGTTAACTGGGACTGTCCTAAACAAATTCAAAGGTAACCTACTCATTGGCTCCCTTCTGGCTACAGCACACTGCTTCCTACCCTGGGAAATATCTTCATGGTTGTCCTTTCAAGTCTCAATTGCTTCACTAACCTTCCTAACTCAGTAAATTTTTCCCTCTGTCACCACTGCTATCAATACCTATGTTAACAACTGTATATGTTTATTTTCTAAACCACCCTCCATTACCAACTTCTCCATTTCTACTGAAGGCTAGACCACAGTTCAGCATTTATCTTTGGTTTTCCATATTCCTTCATATCCAACCAGCTGGCAGAGTTTGTCAAATTCAATTCTATAAACACTTAATGAGCATTTACTTTGTTCCAGAGACTAAGTGAAGTGCTAGGGATAAAGAAAAATAAGACACAATCCCGATGTACAAGAAGCTCACATTAAATAATAAACATGTAAATAAGCAATTGCAATTTAGTATCTGAAGTCCAAAAATAGAAGTAGTGTCTTCAGTAAAGTGATGATGTCAACATGGAAGTTATCAACTCTGCTTGGGGGGTTCAAGGAAGTATTTTCAGAAATAAATATGAAGTTGGCCTGTGGCTTATTATATGAATGAATTAATATTTTATTAACTATAATTTGCTAGATACTATGCTATGCACTGCCCTTCAAAATCTTCAGATTACTGGACAATTGCGCTCATTTCCCATGCTAGTAAGGTTATGTTCGTGCTTCTTTTGTGCTTAGTCACTCAGTCGTGTCCTACTCTTTGCCACCCCGTGGGCTGTAGCCCAACATGCTCCTCTGTCCATGGGATTTTCCAGGCAAGGATACTGGTGTGGGCTGCCATTTTCCTTCTGCAGGGGATCTTCCTGATCCAGGAATTGAACCAGGGTCTCCTGCATTGCAGGTGGATTCTTTACAAGCTGAGCTACCAAGGAAGCCAAGGTTATGTTCAAAATCCTTCAAACAAATCTTCAGCAGTACGTGTACCAAGAACTTCCAGATTTACAAGCTGGGTTTAGAAAAGACAGAGGAACCAGAGATCAAATTGCCAACATTTGGTGGATCATAGAGAAAGCAAGGGAATTCCAGAGAAATTTCTGCTTCATTGACTACTTGAAAGCCTTTGACTGTGTGAATCACAACAGACTGTTGAAAATTCTTGAAGAGATAGGAATACCACCTTACCTGTCTCCTGAAAAACCTGTATGCGAGTCAAGAAGCAAGTTAGAACCTTACATGGAACAACTGACTGGTTCAAAATTGGTAAAGGAGTATGACAAGGTTGCATATTGTCACCCTGTTTATTTAAATTATATCCAGAGTACATCATGTGAAATGCCAAGCTGGATGAGTCACAAGCTGGAATAAAGATTGCTGGGAGAAATATCAACAACCTCAGATATGTAGATGATACCACTCTAAAGGCAGGAAGTGAAGGGGAACTGAAGAGCCTCTTGACGAGGGTGAAAGAAGAGAGTGAAAAAGCTGGCTTAAAACTCAACATTCAAAAAGCTAAGATCATGGTATCTGGTCCCATCATGTCATGCCAAATAGAAGGGCAAAAAGTAGAAACAGTGACAGATTTTCTTTTCTTGCGCTCCAAAATCACTGTGGACGGTGACTGCAGCCATGAAATTAAAAGACGCTTGCTCCTTGGAAGAAAAGCTGTGACCATCCTAAACAGGGTATTAAGAAGCAAAGACATCACTTTGCCGACTAAGGTCTGTATAGTCAAAGCTATGGTTTTTCCAGTAGTCATGTAGAGTTGGACCATAAAGAAAGCTGAGCAACGAATAACTGATGCTTTTGAATTGTGGTGTTGGAGATGACTCTTGAGAAGCTCCAATACTTTGGCCACCTGATGGAAAGAGCAAACTCATTGGAAAAGACCCTGATGCTAGGAAAGATTGACAGCAAAAGGAGATGAGGGTGACAGAGGATGAGACAGTTAGATAGCATCACCAACTCAATGGACATGAACTTGAACAGACTCCAGGCGACAGTGAAGCACAGGGAAGCCTGGTGTGCTACAGTCCATGGGGTCATAAAGAGTCAGACACGACTTAGCAACTGAACAGTAACCAATGCTATGTACATAGAATACATTGATAAATGTGAAAGGTATGACACTTGTCCTCTGGAAGCTTATAGGGCTATTTATTAGGGAAGACAGATAATAGTGAGGAGTATTAGAAAAAGAGGGGGCATCGTGTGAATACATAAAAGGAGAACTAACCAACTGTGCAACTAAGTCCAGAACAGTTAAGCTGAAATAAGAAAAGATGAAAAGGAGAAGTTAGATGAAGGGCAGAGATTCATAGGAGTGGGAAAGAGAGCAAGATCTTGAGGTGGAGAGAATATGATGAATTAAAACACTGAGAAGAGATCAATATGACAGGAGAGGAAAGAGGAGTGAGGGAAACGGACATGGCATGAAATTGGAAATGCAGGCAGGAGTCAGAACTTATAAGACTTTGTAGACCATATTAAGGACTGTGAACTTTACCCTAGGTCAGTGGGCAGCCATAATTTAAGCATTGAAAGTGATGTAAACAGATTCACTCTTTCTAGAAGGAGGCTGTTGCACCAACTTAGAGATGATGGTAGTAGAAATGGAGAAAAAGATGATTTTTAGAAATATCTATAAGGTATAATGACAAAATCAGTGATTGATTTGTTATGAAAGGTGAAGAAGAAATGATCAAGGATGGTTCCCCAAACAGCTGTCACTGTTATTGACTGAGTTAAGGAACATCAGAGAAGGACCAGGTTTGGGAATGAAAATAATGAGTCCAGGTTTGGATATGCTGAGTTTGAGGTACCAGCAAAATATTCAGGTGGTGAGCTCAGTTGGATCTGTTTATCTGGAGCCACTGATTTGGCAGTTTTAGGTATATCAGTGGTGATACAGCTGGGGAGGTGGATGCATTTACATTAGGAAAAATTCAATATGGGAAGAGACATTAGAACAGAATATGTAAAACATTTAATGGTTGCATAAGAGAAAATTTATCGAAAATGGTTAAGCGGGAGCAGCTAGAGAAGAAAGAAGAAAATCTCAAACATGCGATGTGACAAAAGCCAAAGGAAGAAAGCATTTAAAAGCAGGAATCGTCGTGAAAAATGAAACTGGAAGATCTTACTGAGGACAGTTTTCGAGAAATGGCAGGCACAAAATCCAGATTAGTGGGTCTAGGAGTAAGTGGGAGGTGAGACAATAGAAGCAGAGTATATAGGTAGCACTTGCCATAAGTTCGGGAAGAAGAGAGGAGAGAATGCAACGAGAGCTGAAGAAACATGTAGATGAAGGACTAAGGGGGTCTTTCGTGTCCTATGAGAGCTACTTGAATACATTTAAATACTGAATGGAAAAGAACCACTAAAGAGGAAGATTGGAAACAGGAAAGAGACAAACCAGTGCAAAGGTTCCCAAAGACAGCTAGGGCTCCAAAGCACAGGTGAGGGTCTAGCCTCTAAAGGCGGGGAGGGGCTCTTGTCCTCCGCACCCTCTCTGCAATAGGAGAGAACAAGGAGAGAGGGGTTCAGGAGCAGGTAGGAGGTGGGAAGTGAAGTTGTTTCCACTTGATGGCTTTTCATCTTTCAAAAGCAGGTGCTCAATAAATATTTATTAAATCAATGACTGAATAAATGCAAGTAACAGGAATCTGAAATCTGCAAAGTTACTTGCTTTACACCAGAAGCATTCTATTGTCTAGAAAAGTTTGGGGATGACTGTGGAGGTGACAAGGATTCAGAGAACTTTTCAGTAAGAATAGCTTTAGGAAGAGTACTTTTAGGAAGGGATGTCTCAAAATCAACAATAAGGATACTAAAGTCTTACTCCAAATGGAAACCAGCAGGGGAAATGCTGCTCTGTTGGACAGAGTGAAAGCAAAAGAGCCGGTGACCTGTTCTCTACAGGTTTGTTTTCTTTTACTTTTTTTCAGTTAAAGCAACCTTTTTCAATCCCTAGAAGTTTCAGACTACAAACTTTGGGTTTGAGAGGAGAGCAAGGATCTATCAGCCACTGAGCACTTTTTTGCTACAAACAGTGAAGAACACTGGAACACTGGAGAGTAATCAATAAGTGGTAGCTGCTACTGCTGCTGCTAAGTCACTTCAGTCGTGTCCGACTCTGTGCAACCCCATAGATGGCAGCCCACCAGGCTCCCCCGTCCCTGGGATTCTCCAGGCAAGACACTGGAGTGGGCTGCCATTTCCTTCTCCAATGCATGAAAGTGAAAAGTAAAAGTGAAGTAGCTCAGTCGTGTCTGACTCTGCGACCCCATGGACTGCAGCCTACCAGGCTCCTCTGTCCATGGGATTCTCCAGGCAAGAGTACTAGAGTGGGTTGCCACTGCCTTCTCCGAATAAGTGGTAGAAACAGGATCAAACTCAGACTCTGTCTTTACTCATTTTTAACTGCAGTGTTCTATTTCCACCTCAGAATTTAATAACTCTTACCATTGCGAACAGTCTTAAAGGTGCCATCATGAGTAAATTATTTCATGACAAATAATGCCATGGGTGTTATTTTTGTGATATTTTGCACTCTTCAATATTCAAATCCCAACTCCTTTAAGCCCTACTTAAATCCTGCCTTCTCCCAAAATACTTCAGGACACCTCAAATCCGGATGGTCTCTCTGGCCTTTAAAATCCTATGACAGTCTGCCTGTGTTACTTGTTCGATAAAATTTATCTGCATACAATTGAGTTGGATATTATTTAACTTTTCTTTGATTATGACTTGGGCTTCCCTTGCGGCTCAGCTGGTAAAGAATCTGCCTACAATGAGGGATACCTGGGTCCAGTCCCTGGGCTGGGAAGATCCCCTGAAGAAGGGAAAGGCTACCCACTCCTGTATTTTGCCCTGGAGAATTCCATGGGTTGTATAGTCCATGGGGTCGCAGAGTCGGACACAACGGAGTGACTTTCACTTGATTATGGCTTAACATCACAAATCCATAAGCTTCTCAGAGGATAGAAAGTGCATCTTATGTCTCTTTTTTTGGATATCTTTTAAAACTTTGTCCTAATGCCTTATCCATAGTATGCTGCCAGTAAATATTTGTTGATTGATTGCTGGGTCACTCTCATCATCAGTGTTGGTTGAACGTCTCTGAGAGCTGTCTGCAACCACTTCACAAAGTTTCCTGTTGATATCATTCTGAGAAATGGAGGAGTTTTTATTTCTGCTGTGGATTTATTTTTTTCCTTTCTGGTTATAAAGCTGGGAATCTCAAAAAGACTATTGGTTTGTATGTGTGTGCAGGGGGGTTCCTTTTGAAAGGGAGTGTGGAAAAAAAAGCAGACTTTTTATTTTGTAAAGGTTTTTTGAAGCTTACAAGTTCTCATAAAAAAGTCCAAATTGGTTGAACTTGAAGTTCCCCTCCTCCTTTCTCCTCCTGCAGAGCCTTTTTCTAAACCTACTTCCCTTAAAATGACTTTTATTGATTTTCACTCATTGAGAGTTATTCTTCAGAATGAGGATGGAGGGGTCAGAGAGAGAAATTTACCCTGTGCTACCTGTGGAATAGGTGTACCTCCGTATCTAGTCTTGCTTTATTTGTTCTGTTTCCTGGATCCAGAAACCTGCACACTGGGGATCATTAGGTCCTCTGTGTCTTGGTCGGAACTTGAGTACAGTATACTAATAGATCAATTTATGTGTTCATTCATTCAGCAAACATTTATTGAGCAGGCATGTCCTAGGCATTGGAGATACTAAGATGAATAAGACGTAATCGCTGCCCTCAGTGACACCCAGATGTACACGGAGGCACCAGCGTGATGGGGGTTGGGGTCAGAGAAGGCTTCCTAAAGGAGGTAACTGAATATCCTCTCTTTGGCAATCCTAAGAGAAGGAAGAAATCAGCCTTGTAAAATAAATATAAACATTTAATCAAGTTAGCCAATTAGAAAGACATTTCTTAAGACAGTCTTTTACCAGTATGTCCTATGTTTCTTTTGCAATTTCCCCCTAATTTCTTTGCTTCCCAGGTGGCGCTCATGGTAAAGAACTTGCCTGCCAATGCAGGAGACATAAGAGACATGGGTTCGATCCCTGGGTCGGGAAGATCACCTGGAGGAGGGCACAGGCAACCCACTCCAGTGTTCTTGCCTGGAGAATCCCCATAGACAGAGGAGCCTGGCAGGCTACAGTCCATAGAGTTGCAAAGAGTCAGACATGACAGAGCACATTAGCATGCATAGTCTACGTTTAAAATTGCCTCCAACCTTATTCTTCTAAACCCTGATCTGATCCTGTCATCCCTGTCTTGAGAATTTTTAATGGCTACTCATTCATTCATTCTGCATGTTCATCCATCACCTACTGTGCTGTGTCAGGCAAATACTAAGTGTTTGGGATGCAGTGTTTGTGAGCAAATGGTTCCTTCCTTCAAGAAGCTTATGGTCTAGATCGAGAGATAGACAAGTAAGCAGACAGTATTGGTACAGTCTCATATTAGCATTGACAGGGTCAGCACATGATTCTGTGGGAATATAGAGAGGAGCGCCTTATCCTGTCTGTGCTTCCTGAGTCTTGTCCTCAAATTTAAATCAATGCAGCCCAACAGATACCGGTATCTATTGTGCTAAGTACTATGCAAAACAACTGCTTTTAAGCAGATCAAAGTCTAGTGGAGGAGACTGAGAACTTAATCAATAATTCCAGCACAGTGTGGTAAGTGGATAGATAAATGCATTGGATGCTAGGTTAACAGGGGTTGAAGAGGAGAGAGGACTGGTAGACAGCAAAGCTTCCTGGAAGAGATCATGCCTAAGCCAAGTCTTGAAGTACAAATAGGAATTAGCTAGACTCTGGAGCATCCGGTTCCTTAGTGGGACAAACAAAACCCTTCACAACCTGTTGCTTCACATTTCCAGTGCACCCTATGTCTTATATACCTTTGTTTTTCAAGTTAGGAACAAGAATCCCCGGGGGATCATTTAGTGTTATACATCGGATACAAGGAAGTATTGGGTAAATGCAGTGCATCTTTACAGGGCATCAGTTTTACCAGATGATAAATAATTTAAAGTATTGTTTTGTATTAAAGCACAATATATTTGTGAACTTGAAGGCAAAATTTCCATTGATTTTTTAAAAGATAAAACAAGATACATAAATTTCCAGCTATTAGAAAATCATTTCAGGCTTGTCCTCAGACACTACCTCTTTCTTGTGGAAAAGTTTGAAATGCAGTATCTTAATGTGCCAAGAACTTTCAGGTCTCTGAGGCTTAGCATATGCTATTCCTTCATCCCAAGTGCTGTTCTTAGTTTCTCCCTAGGTAAACCACTCAAATGGCAGAAAGCGAAGAGGAACTTAAAAGCTTCTTGATGACAATGAAAGACGAGAGTGAAAAAGCTGGCTTAAAACTCAACATTCAGAAAACTAAGATCATGGTATCCAGTCCCATCACTTTATGGCAAATAGATAAGGGAAAAGTGGAAACAGCGGCAGATTTTATTTTCTTGGTCTCCAAAATCGCTGTGGATGTTGACTGCAGCCAAGAAATGGAGACATTTACTTCTTGGGAGGAAAGCTATGACAAATCTAGACAGTGTATTAAAAAGCAGAGACATCACTTTGCCAACAAATGTCAATATGTTCAAAGCTATGGTTTTCCCAGTAGTCATGTGTAAATGTCAGAGTTGGACCATAAAGAAGGCTGAGGGCTGAAGAACTAATGCTTTTCACTTGTGGTGCTGGAGAAGACCCTTGAGATTCCCTTGAACTGCAAGGAGATCAAAGTAGTCAGTCCATAAGGATATCAACCCTGAATATTCATTGGAAGGACTATGCTGAAGCTGAAGTTCCAACACCTTGGCCACCTGATGTGAAGAGCAGGCTCATTAGAAAAGACCCTGATGCTGGGAAAGATTGAAGGCAAAAGAAGGGGGTGGCAGAGGGTGAATGGCATCACCAACTCAATGGACATGAGCTTGAGCAACTCCGGGAGATGGTGAAGGATAGGGAAGCCTGGACTGCTGCAGTTCATAGGGTCACAAAGAGTCAGACACGACTTAGCAACTGAACAACAACAAACTCTACTTACCCTTCAAATCCCGATTTAAGTGTCATCCCATAAGAGTCATTTTTTAACACGGTTTAAATGTCATCCCATACAACAGTTATTTTTTGAACATCCACTTACATTTTGCCTCCTTTCCTAATAGTGCCAGGCAGAGTTTGGACCACCTTCTTTTGTGTTCCCACCACCTTTTACCCAGAGTTTCCATTACAGCACTGCTCACATTGTACAATGCTGCTCACTGTTTTCCTATCCATTTCTGCTGCTGCTAGACTGTAAGCTTCTGGAGGGCAGGGACTATTTTTACATTTATCTTTGTCTCCTTAGTGACTGGCACTTGCTAGAACTTCAGTCAATATTTTTTGAATATTGAGTTTATGGACCATCTCTTCTCCATCCCCTCTGCTCTTATGTAAAGTAATATCTCCTCTCCTTCTCATCTTTAGGGAGTGATGTGTTCCACAAAAGTCTATTTTCCAGGCAACTGAAATTTACTTCCTAAAGTGTCAAAACCTGCTTTCAGTGGGAATTTATTTTTTTTTAAGTTTTTACATGCCTCCTCTCTTAAATAAATATACTAAAATATACTAAGCATAGTGTGTTCCTTGATGACTTATCCCTGAAAGCACCAACCTTATGCTGGTTTGGAATTCATGACATCCTCTGGGGACACTGATGGGATAGCACTTCTTGCCTGCACACCAAATAACTCCATCCTCTTCTGGGTTGAGAGTTCTTATGCTTCTTGTGTTTTGGTCACAACTTGATGTCAGTGTGCTCCCTCTAACAACACTACCTTTTGCTCCTATTGTGTGCCTTTTAATGGATATTAAAATTATAAAAGAATATATGTTCACTGACATAGAAACAGAAGCATTCCAAGTAAAAACTCAAAGTCCTCGCTCATTCTTGGCTCCCCACCTTGCCCCTCCCCCACACCCACACTCACTCTCTAGGTACAACCATTGTTAGCAGTGTGATGTGTATCATTTTCTGTCAATGCACGTGTATACTCATGTATACACAAATATCAAGTCATAGTCTACAAACTGTTCTATGACTGGCTTTTCTTCCCACTCGATAATACAATAGGTATCTTTACATGTCAGTACATTCAAGTCTATCTCATTCTTTTTAATGGCTGCCCCCTTTTAATTTGACAATCTTAATCAGCTGTGAATGGGAAAGCCAAATAATCAAGCTTATTAGAATTGTACCTAAGAAAGAGTAAATCAGCTCTGAGTGAAGGCTTCAGGAATTCTCCTAGGGGTAAAATGTGTTATAGGCCCTGATTCCAATAGTGCTTTTCACTATTAAGTGCTCTTAACTTGTCTGAGGCTCATCAGCTAAACAGTTACTTCTGGTCCCCATACGTAATCACAACACGCATCAAATTGTTTTCTAACTCTAGTCCCACCTACTAGATAATGGAGGCAGAAATTTTGTTCATTTTACTTTTATATCTTCATTTATTCAAATAAGAGAATGACACTGTTAGATGCTGAGGTATAATGCTAAATAAAACAAACATGGTTCTTGCCTTTATGAAGTTTATAATCCAGCAGGAAAGAATAATCTAGTAGGAAGAATAGTGCCTAATACATTAAATGCTGCTGTGTGAATGAATGACTCAACGTGGAGACGGACATAGTCATAAGCATAGGACTCTAGGTTGATCAAATTAACTATTTAAAGAGTTGCTAACTAAAAAAATTAAACACAAACAACACATACAACACATTAAACATACATAATATTTAGATGCTACTTTAATGTGTAAGAAATTGTGAGGAAAAAGGAGACCATGAAATAATAGCAAGAATGAGACTGTGAGGGCTCTTTGTTTTTTAGGTAGGCAATTTGTAATCCATGTGGTTCTTTGGAGGACAGATTATCAGTATGTATTCTACCCCGCCGCCCTTTCTTTTTGAGATGAGAAATCTGTGGTTTTAGAAACTGAGGCACAAAAGAAAGGAGTGATTTCATAAACCGGGGTTAGATTTTGGTTGGGTTTCACTACCTGCTATCCTAGGCTAGTTAACCATGTTCCCATGGACAAGTTACAAAACTCTTTCAACCTCACTTCCCTCTTCGGTATATAAAATAGTGCCAATATTATCTCCAGAATTGATCTAAGGGTTAAATGAGATTATGTAAAGGCATTTAGTCCCATAACCCAGCTTCTAGAAGGCACTCAGGGAATGTTAGTTCTCCATCCATTTCCCCTATTTATCTTTCTGTACGTGGTGAATTAAAGGATGATATAAAATTATTTGAAAAGAACGAACTGTAAATATAAACACCAATAAAATTTTTTATTCTCAAATATGGGTGCTAAACTAGGCCCTCTCCATTCCCTCTGCCAGTACCAGTTTTATTTATATTCATTTATTATCTTATTTTTATAGGCAAAGACCCAGAGAAGCTTTCCAGGAGCAAAGCGATAGGCAAGATTTTTCTGGGAAAAAGGCAGAGTTTATGAGGGAGTCATTCAGCTGCAGTGGGTGTCCGTTTTAAGGATAACCATTTACTTTTGGTCGCTTTTGGTTCAGGAAAGGAAAGACAGCCAACCATCCATGGAGATCTTTCAGTGGCGGGGGTAAATGTGAACAAAAGCAGGCTCTCTCTTCAATTTCCCCTACGTCTCGCGACCCCAAGACTTTTCAGCTCTTTCGCAAGGGCCAGCAGGTCTGCTCTCCAGGAGTGTCCTGGGTCTGGACTCCATTTCCCAGAGTCCCTTAGTGCCCTAATGTATTCAGGGCTCAGAGTGCCTGTATGTGTGTGAGTGTGAGAGAATGTGCGCGTGTGTGCGTGTGTGTGTGTGCGTGAGCGCGTGTGTCTCCGAGTCCCTGGGAGAGTGGAGGCTCATTCACTGATTAGAGCCAGCGCTGAGAGGCAGCACTGCTCCTTCTCTCACACCAACCAAGTCTCTTGATCTGTACATGCAATCCCAGGCAGCTCGCGAACACAAACCCGGGGCCAGCCGCCTACTGCTGCTGCCGCCGCCGCCGCCGCCTCTGCCTCCGCCGGCTCTGCGCACCCGGGACTTTTCATGCACCACACTCACAGCCTCCTTCCCTCTGTGTCCTGAAAAGTGCGACTGTTCTCCCAAGGAATTTCCACGGCAAGTACAGAGACCAGAAAGGGGTGTGGACGCGTGTGCGTACACCAGAGGGGTGGGTGCGAGGGCGGCCGGGTGTCTCAGGAACCCGGCTAACTTTCCGGGTCGCTTTCCTAGGGATCCGGGCGGCTTCCCGGCGATAGGGGTAGGGGCTGGGACCCGGACTGGCGCGTCTTGGATCTTCGCGACGGTGCCTCCCGGCATCGGTGCCCTGCGCACTCAGTGCGCTGCCTCACTCAAACTTTCCGTCTTGAGTTTTCCTTAATGTGTTTTATTTGGGGGGTGCGAGGGGGAGGGACCAGACGCGGGAATTGGACAGGCAGGGAGGGTGAGGGGGCAGGGGCAGCGAGGGAAGGGAGCAGGACTCTTTTTCTCCATCTTTTAATAAGCCACATTCCCACTTTGTTTGGTCCGAGCGCCGGAATGCCCTGTCGCCCGGCTCCCCCGTGGATCCCGCGGTGATTTCCGGCGGGGCCGGAGCCGGGTGGTACTCAGCGGGGTGCCCGAGGCTGCTGGCGGGATGGGGAAGGGGCGATCCGAATGAGAAAGGACCTCGTCCGCCCCCACACAACACGCGGCCGGCCCGGGTGGGGTACTCGGGGAGAGGCTGGAAGCCTGGGGCCCCCGGGGGCTCGGCTTACTTTCCTGGAGGGAGCGAGGGTGAAGGGCGTGGAGGAGGTGGGGGTGGGGTGGGGGGAGCCGCCGCGGGCAGGAAGGAGGCAGGTGCTGGCCCAGAGGTGGACTGCTCGAAACGCAGCCGGTAAACTCGCGCTCCGCCTGGCCCGCCGGCCTGGTCTCAGAGCAGCCCGAGCCGTGGAGGGGGGGGGGTCTCCGGGATTTCCCGGGCCGGGACTCTCTCCCAGCGGTTCCACCGAGCGGGGTGGGAGGACCGCGGTACAGACAGCGGCGCGTGGCTTTTTGTAGTTTTATTTTTAATCTTAGACTTGCCTTAAACTGAGTAACAATTTCTCTTCCTCCGACTTGAGAACAAAACTTTTCAGCGAGCACGGCGGGCACTGCAGTCCTGCGGCCGCCACAGCCGCGGCGGAGCGACCTTGTCCGCGCGGAGCCTGGCCCGCCACCGCGCTCCCGAGCCTCCGGCCGCCCCCTCCCCAACCCCGGGCTTTTCAGGGCTCCGCCTGGGCGTTTCGCCTTTGTGCTTTGTAAGGGAAAACCTTTTCTTCCAGGGCACAACAAACTTGGGCGGAGAGCTTCCGTGTGGCCCCCCGGGCGAGGCCGCCCACGGTGGTGAGGCCATCTGAGGGGATGCCCGGTCTGTCCTCCGCTGCAGGAGCCCCTCCAAGAGCTCGAGACCCGGGTGGACCCCGGCCGACGGGAGCCCAGACGTAGCCGGGGCTCGGGCTGCTCGGAGGCAGGGGAAGAGCTCTCGCTTCCCGATCAGACGCGCTGTCTCGGGTCGGGCCGCGGCTCTAGCGGAGGGCCAGGGCCCGGGCCCCGAGCCGGGCGCGCGTCGCACCGGGCGCGGGTGTATGGGGCGGGGGTGCTCGGCGTGGGGCTCAGCTCTGCCCGGCGGGGCCGGGCCGGCAATCTGGGGTCCCTGGCCTCCTGCCCCGGAGCAGCTCAGAGCGAAGACTCTCTGCCCACGATGCCCACCAACCACGTCTCGCCTCTCATCCCCCCCACCAGACTCGGCTTGATGGGCAAAGGGGAAAGAAAGGAAAAATAAAGAGGAAAAAAAGGGTGGGCCGGGAGGAAGCTGGGGGTCAGGCTGGAGGGAGCAGATAGGGCAGGGGTGCCGGCCTCCTCCTCTGCCCGCCTTGGGGGTTCTTCCCTCAAATGGAAAATGAGCCGAAGAGGGAAAGGCAGAAAGAGCGTCGAGGAAGAGCGAGGAGGGCGTCTTCGATGCCGATTCCTCCCGGCCCGCGGAAACCCGGCAAAAGTGGCGTTGAGTTCGCTTGCCGCAGTCCGGGGCGAGCGGGGAAAGGCCGAGGACAGGGCGGCGCCGCGCCGCCAGTGACAGACGGTGTCGGGGCCGTGCGCTGAGCGATCGGGGACACACACCTGTTCTGCGAGTCGCGTCGTGTGCGGCGGCCGGGCGGCCGCGGCGCGAGAGGCGAAGCCCTCCCTCCCGTACCCCAGGCCCGCTGTCCGGGAACCGGGAGGGCCCGGCTGCCCCCGCGCCGGCTCGCCTAGGCAGGAGCCCCGCAGTCCAGGAGCCCGGGGGCTGTCCGCCGAAGCGGTGGCGCGCGGCGCCGGGACCTGGATGACCCGCGGGGCGGGGCTGTTCAGGAGGCGAGGTCCTTACACTCTGATGGAAGGTAGTCTCCTCCGAGCTGCAGCCCCGCAGGTCAGACCCAGCCGCGCACCAGGGCCCATCGCATTTAGCGGTTCTTCCGGGCTGGAGCCCTGGTTCCCCAAAGTTACAAACAGATGTTTCGTGCGGAGGTTGTTGGGATCTAAAGTATTCTTTGTGCAAAGGCAACCGAGAGGTCAGGCCGAGGATTGGTGGGCTCGGCTCTGCGTCGGCCCTAAGTTTATGTAGGTTTCGCCTTCACTTCTTCCTTTTCCCTAAAAGAGTTGGGTTTTCCCGGTGAAGATGTAGCGACCGAACTGTGCAACCGCGGCCCCGCGGGCCCGCACTCGCGGACTGGCCGGATGGTCACCCGCCGGCTAAGTCCGACCCGAGTCGCAGTCCAAATCTGGGACGGATACCCAGCCACGTCTGAACCGCAGGCGTTGGCCCCAGCCGTGGAACCAGGTTAGCCTTCTGCTTCCTGAGCTCGTGCAGATGGCGGTAAAATTTCTGCTAGAGCGGTGTTTCCAAATACCCCCCGGGCATTTAGTGTGCGGGAATTCTCTTTCAGCGAAGCAGTCTGTGAACTTTAAAAAAAAAAAAAAAAACTTTCCCGAGTTCTTAACAACCCCCCACTACCCTGGCCCCATTTCCCATTGTTCTTTGCTTTTTAAGTTGCCTGTTAATTTTTTAAAAGTTTATTTATGCAAAGGGAAAATATCGTTTAATTTGTTCTATTATTTTAATTCTTGGCTTTTGGAAACGGTTCAGACCACAAAAATGTCACCTGTTGTAATAAGCAGAGGAGAGTTGTGTGTGCGATTTAATTACCAGCAGAGTCGTAGTTTGGTGGGCGTTCAGAGCTCGGGCTCCGGGAAAGAGGCTTTTGCAGCTTTCTTTGTGGCAGTCATTTGCAAGTGGGTTTGGCTCCGGGCTGCAGCAGGAGCAGCAGCGGCGGCGCTTCCTTCTACGCCGATCCCTGGCGCGGGTCAGGAAGCCCAGACCCTGGACAGGGATGGTCAGAGCCTGAGGTGGGAGATCGCCCGCTCTCTGAGACTTTCCCTCTGGCTTTCGGTTTTTCAATGCGAAAGTGGCTAGTTCGCGCGGGAGAGCGAGGAGCGCTGCGCATCAGCTCAGTTTCAGACATCTTCACATTCCAAACGTCACCTTCTTCGTTTCATTTGTCTTGGTTCTGGCATGTTTAACAACGCAGTTAGTAATCTCACTAATTATTCAGTTAGCTGGCGTTTTGTAATCACTTTAAACCAGGGTTGGATGTGTGATTTAACAAACTCCCACACATACACTCCTGAACCAAAACCATCACGTCAAGGATTTGAGATTTTTAAAACTCAATATTTGTTGGTCCCTCCGTCCAACCTCACTGCCTGCCAGACAATTTATTTAGCTTCGTGAATTGATCCCTCCTCCTTGTTTAGTTAATTCAACAAAGACTTTTTGCAATCTGTTTGGAGTTTGTCTGATGCCGTGGAAAAGTAGCTGATGATTTATTTGGTTGCTTTTCGATTTCTGTCTTCAGCCCTTCTTTCTCCTCCTTTCAGCAGGGATGTCAGCTGTTATTACTTCCTATTGATCCCTTTGCAAAGTGAGAAGTGAACTAAAATTAATGTCAATTCCACTGCTCGGATCAATAGCTGGAGTTATTTTAATCTGGATTTGCACGAAGTGCTAAATTAAAAAAAATCAGCATAGAGGCAGAAAAGTAACAGTTACTTACTTTCCCTTTGCCTGGCTCTTTACAGTCCCCCAAATGCTCCATCAAGCTGATTATCTTACAATCCATATTTTTTTAATTAAGAGGGTCAGTTAGTTTTCTTATTTTGGGTTCTGTGTTTAAACCCATGACATTTTGACATTGGGAGTGTATTAACTATAGATTTTCATAATGACTGTGGTCTGCTGAAGCCTCATCTATACAAGTTGTTAATGTGAAGAGGGGGGAAGAAAGAAAAAGGAAAAGAAAACTGGCACCCCCTTCCCCCACAGAGACCAACGCCCACACAGTGGAGTAAAAGAGATGTGGCCTGGGAAAATATTGATGATTTATTTTCAGTATAATGAAGTTTCAAATGAATAACCAGGTTTGAGTGATTCACCGTGTTCTGTTGGAGTGTCCGGTGCTGTCGCCAGATTACTAATTTATGAAACTCATTTAACATAATGAGGTGATCCAGGAAGTAAAAATAGAAGGGCGAATCCTCTGGGTGATGGTTATTTTGGGGGAAAAACATGCCTCCCCTCACCCCTAGTGTATTATGTTTGCCCTTTTCTCCAGCTTGCCTCATGTAGTATTGCCTGTGTGACAGACAAATAGTTCGTTATGTCTTTTGTGAGGAGCTGCTTAGAACCCTTGGAACAGCCCTGGACCCACTTTCAGAGCATCCATGCTGTATGACTATTAATCTGACTTGAAAACAGCCAAGAACAGTATTCCCAGACTTGTCAGGCTAACTGGCTGTCCTTGGCAGATCATTCCCTGCACTGCTATAACTTGACAGGAAAGTTATTTAAAATTTGGAAGAGAGAAAAATCCGTTAATGTGAGATACATAATCTGGTAATTTAGCAATGATGTCTATAAGGAAAGATGCCAAATGAGGAAGCAGTCTGATGGTGTGCACTCATCTTCCCAATTAATAACAGTCATTGACACGTCTGCTACAGGATGGGAGAAGGAAATACTCTCTATGCACTGCATTAAGCCGGGAGGATTCATCTAGTGCTTAGCTGAGGTCTCTCTGTTTGAGGGAATAGCAAAGATACTCCTTTATCTAAATGGGCTTTTTTTTTAAGGAAGGGGACAAATTTTATTTGAGACATGATTGTTAGTTTAGAGGTTATAATTTGTAACAGATGGTGCTTTTTGGTTACACTTTGAGTTTCATTAAGTTTTTATTTAGCATATATTTCTGAAGCTAATAAGTCCTAGTGTTCGTCTTATGTTATCCTGACTCATCTACACCCCTTCTCCCACCCCTTACTCAAAATAAATTTTGCAACAGGATCAGTGTCTATGAAAATGTGCAACCTAAATTTAAAAGGGAAATTGAAGGAGGTCTTTCTGAACTCCAGTTTGTTTCAGGGGCCTTCAGCGGACATCAACTCTGACTGGGCCAATAAGCAGAGGAAAATAAGTCAGAAATTTTGTTAACATTTTGCTCTAAATGTTAATGGCAAATTCAAGGCAGTTTAGAAATCTACTTAAGAGTGAGTGCATTAGTAACTAAAATTACCAATCCGTTCTTTGCTGCCCCTGGAAGACAGACGTTTCCCTGGAACATATGCCAAAGGCACCCATTATGTTTTTAAATATTGTCAGAGATGGCAGGCACTTTATTGATGAAGGTTTTGTTCCTTCTCAGAAAAGAGAAAGCATACGTGATTAAAGAGGGGTGTGGATCAAAAATAATGCTGCTGTTGTTTCTTCACGTAGTACTTCTTTCTGGAAAGAGACTTAGATGATACATGAAGATGTGTGTTTATGTATGTGCCAGTGTGTGTGATTTATCCACACGTACAATTTGTACCAACTAACACGTGGAGGTAGTCATGGTCTAAATGTGCTTGATTTAGGGGTTTTTCAGTCTCTGAGTATTGTTAGGGAAGATGAGGAGAGGATGCAAATGTAGGGGGGTCTTATGAGTAGAACCTGGCCTCTATTTGAACATCAGGCCTGCCATGAGTGGTGTGTGCAGGTGCCCTTTAAAATAGAGACCCCACCTCATCTACTGGGTGACTTGGCCTTCCAAAGCTCATTTGCTCAGGGAATATTGTATTTGGAGGTTTTATGATTTTTTTTTCCTTTGCTGGGCTCAGGCGCATTTCACCCGGAACGTGTAGGGACCAAAGTCAGCTACGCGTACATCACAGTAAGTTGTCTATTGATTTTCCTGAATGAAAATGGTCTGATGCTGCTGCCCACTGGCTCCTAAAGCCTGTGGTGTCTCTTGCCCGAGCATCTGTAAGCTAGAAGGATGGTGTTTCGATCACTTGGGGTTTCCCTTGTCTTTCCTCCCCCTGACCTTCCTCCCCCCGCTTTTTTTCTCTTTGCTGTTTCCACAGGTCTTAAAAGGGGATGATGCCCCAGTAATACTCCCTGCCCTGCTCCCGGGTGCCACTCCCTCCCAAGGAAGACTGCTTCTTGTGTGACGCGGGCCATAGAAAGAGACTCCAATGGACTTACACCGGGCAGCCTTCAAGATGGAGAACTCATCCTACCTCCCCAACCCGCTGGCATCCCCAGCCCTGATGGTCCTGGCGTCCACGGCTGAGGCCAGCCGTGATGCATCCATCCCTTGTCAGCAGCCACGACCCTTCGGTGTACCTGTCTCAGTAGACAAGGACGTGCATATTCCATTCACCAATGGTTCCTACACCTTTGCCTCTATGTACCATCGGCAAGGTGGGGTGCCAGGCACTTTTGCCAATCGCGATTTTCCCCCTTCGTTGCTACACCTCCACCCACAGTTTGCTCCCCCAAATCTAGATTGCACCCCAATCAGTATGCTGAATCACAGTGGAGTGGGGGCTTTCCGTCCCTTTGCTTCCACTGAGGACCGGGAGAGTTATCAGTCAGCCTTCACGCCCGCCAAGCGACTTAAAAACTGCCATGACACAGAGTCTCCCCACTTGCGCTTCTCAGATGCAGATGGCAAGGAATATGACTTTGGGACACAACTGCCATCTAGCTCCCCCGGTTCACTGAAGGTTGACGACACTGGGAAGAAAATTTTTGCTGTCTCTGGCCTCATTTCGGATCGGGAAGCCTCATCTAGCCCAGAAGATCGGAATGACAGATGTAAGTACCTTGGTGCAGCCCTCCCCTAACCCCAGTAGGCCCTGCCTTACAGTAGTATTCAACAGGTCGGTGGCATTTTTCATGCTCCTCGTAATGGGAAGGGCTGACTCTCTCCCATTCAGGAGCTGTGGAGTGCTGACGTTTACTTGTGTCTTGTCAATGAGCATTGATAGTTCTTGTAGGAAACGTTTTTCTGAAGGTAGCCGGAGGCACGCTGGCCTGCACTGCCCTTCCTTCCGGGGCACGAGTGGCTTATTCTCTGGGGACTCTGGAGTGGAGAGGGGGTGCTGTGTATATACTGGAGTGAATGTCATTTCATTAGTAAGCATAGGTTCCTAGGGAATTTCGGAGGGGGGTGGGTGGTGCTGAAGACACCCGTCCATCCCTCTTCCCTTTGCTCTCCTCATTATGATTCTCTGACCTCAGTATTATTTTTTAGCTTTTCCATTGTACCATATCCAGCAGACTCCACGTGATTTTATTTTCACAACTCTCAGCCCTTGTCCAAATCAGGCTATTTTTCAGAGAAGGACAAAGGTGTCGTCAATCACCATAAAGCATATCAAACAGCTGTTTCCTTGCAATCGTAAGGCTAGAAAGCCAAGTTCTCTTGGGATTTAACAGGTTTGCTGGGTGCTTATCCTGGGGCTCACTTGTAGAACTAAACAGGTTGGTCTATGTGACTGCTGGGTTTTTGTTTTTTTGATGCTCACAACTGTTACCAATTTCTACTTAAGAAACAGCTCTGTCATGTTCTCCAAGGGCCTTGATGGGCTCTGGCTACACTAATAGTTGGAGCTAAACCTTTGCTTGGAACTTGTAGACGAGGAATGTTGAACCCTGCCATCCTTACCTCTTGTGTAATCAGAAAATAATTGTGTTTAGAAGCTTTTGGACTATGGGTAGACCCCCACAGAGCAGTTTTTTTCAAGCCTGGTGAGAATTTATGAACTGAGGGTGTTTTTTTTCCAGCCAACCCTTTGTTCTAAGATTTGCTTCATTTTATTTTCTTAAGAAAACTACATTTGAGGTTTGCTTTCCCTCTTCTCTATTTTTTGTGCTCCCCCGTCCTCTCTATAACCACCATCACGAATGCCATTTTTTTCTCTTCTCTTTATGATGCCGAGGAGAGTAATAGAGACGTTGCTGCTCTCTCCCCTGTCGGCACTGCTTCCTCAGGCTGTCTCCTTGAATTAGGCACTGTGTTAACTTTCCTGCGCTAAAAGGCATCTGCCTAAACCCAGCGTACCTTTTCAATAAAAGTCATCATAAAATCAACCTGCCTTGTAAATCCATCGCTCTTTGGTTTTGAAATATGTTGCGAGTGTGTCTTTTATGTCAGCGTCTGTAAGCCTGAGACCTCCCCACTTCAGGGAGAAGGCTGCTATCTGACAGCACAACTGCCCGTGTTCTCTCTGTCTTTTGCTTTAGCTCCTATTCCACCTTTCCCCCTTTCTGTACAGCTGACGTGTGTGTGTCTGTGTGTCTGTGTGTGTGTGTATGCTCTCAACGATCCCGCTTTGGGGATATACTTGCTGATTACGGGTTGCCGTTGTGTCTGTCTTAGTTCAGTTTAGTTTTCGTTTGTCAGTGTGCAAGTGATCAAGGCGAGCTTTAACCTGACCTCTGGCCAAAACCGCCCTGGTTTCGGGTGTGACCAAGTCTGCTCCTTTTTTTCTCCAAACACAAGTTGAAAATGAAACCCTCTCAAAACTAACATGCCACAAAGTAACACCTGGAGATCAAGAAACCTTTCTTCTCTCCTAACAAATCCAGCTTGTCTCCATTTTTCCATTTTTTAGCCCAAACCTGTATCAGACCCCCAGAGCAGGAGGAAGCTGGTTAGCCGAGTCAGGGAACTCATAGATACGGATATCCATTCCCCTCCGAGTGTCAAAGCCATAACTCTTCTGTTTGCCTGGTTTGCATGTGTGGGGGTGTCATCCCCCATGGAGATGGATCCCTCACACAGGAATACGCCTGGGTGGAGAAAAATTAAATGAGTCTGTCTCCCAAAGTGAAATGGAATTCTGACCTTGAAATTAATGAGGTTCTGATCAGAAGGGTGGGGAAACTTCTTTATTTCAAATTGTAGTGTTGTATAAATTGGAGCCCTTCCCCCTTTTACTTGTTTAAAATGTCCTTCCTTTAGTAAGTATTTTGTGTTCTTTTTTCTTCTTACATAAATGTTAGATCTATAGGCATGTCTGAGTGTAGAATGTCTGTCCACTCACATTATCTAGAGTTGCATTTGTGACTGATCTTAAATGAGAAATAAAGGTACAAAGTGCATGGGAGACGGTTACCTTGTGATAACCCTGGATTTGTGTTCCTTTTTCTTTCCTTCTCTCGGGTGGGGTAACAACCATCACAAGGTTGTCCTGGGGAGCATTTGTGCTTTGGATTTTGAGTTTTGGAAGGCTGGAGAAACATTTTTCTGTAGGGAAGGGTTGAAGAGGCACCGTGACCAAGTCTGCTGCAGCTTTCTTGGCTCCTGTCATATGCCGACGTGTGTCAGAATATTTATGGTCTGTTTTATGTAAATACATATTTAAGGGCCGTTAGAAGGCTTGATTATTCCCACTAGATGCCTTTCAGTTCCTCCCTACAGAACCGTTTTGAAATAAGTAATATTTCTCAGATAATCGAGTGACAGTATACAAGCCTGCTTCCAAGAGGAGAGCTTGAGGGGCAGATGGGGCAGTAAGAGGGGGTGAGGAGGCGAGAAAAGAGAGGACAGAAAGTGTTCCAAAGAGCACAGTGATAGGATACTGTGGCTTTTGCCCAGATTGCCAAAAATTAACCATGTATATTTTAGATTTTGTAATTCTTAAAATTTAGAGCTAATCCTTGATATAGTTGACTGATTTTTCAGTTCTCTTCATATAAATAATTTTTTTTCATAAAATTTAAGAGAAGCTCTAATTAAATACAACAGTAAATCTCCTAAATAAGCATGTAGCTTTAGGGTTTTGTTGAGGGGGCGGGGTAAGTACGGGGGTGTGTGTCCCTTAAAGTAGAAGTTTTATGACTGAGTTTTAGGTCAATGAAAAAATCAGTTTTACAATGGAAACACTGACAGTTTTTACTGTCGCAGCCCCCTGCTCACACAACTGCATCCATATGCAGATATGTCCACATCTGAGAGCATTTGAAAGAGGGGCCTGCAGACATGGTGTAATGCACACGTGTTCTTTCCTTCAATCTGGGTACTGATAGGCAGGATTTCTTTTGTGGTTAAATACCCATTTTTGTAGAAAGCAACATAGCTCCTTGGGTAAAGTATTGTCTGTCCTGTAGATGATTCCGTTTTGCTGTTCATCTACCTGGCATCACAGGTGATTCCTGAGGTAGGTGTTGGGCTCTATGGAAAAAAGAAGGCTTTACTCAACAGGACTGACTTACTTACCCTGGAAAAAGGGAGAAGTATTTGATGAGAAGCCATTCATGAAGGATGCATGATTCCCCAGGAAGGGAACTGAGGTAACTCCTGTTTATTGTCATTCCCTGAACCCAAGGCTCCTTGTCCATGTCCAGGGAAATGATGTGAAAATTTATGACCAATTACGAATAGTCCACGTGTGCCTTACATACGAAGTGTCTACAGCTATGTTTCCCAGGGCTTTTAGAATAAACATTTCCTCATTAAGGAAACTTTACAACAAAAGGGAAAATACGTATTCTCTGCTGCCTTGTACTAGAATCTATACATTTATGACCCCCTTAGCACTCTGGCTCTTATCATGTGCATTTCCTGATTGTTCTCTATAGGCCTGATTCCTGTCTGGGTGACAGTCTTTGGCCAGCCTGCCAGTCTATCCAGTCAGCCCAAATTGGAGTTGGCCAGGATGCATGTTCACCCTGAGGGCTGAGAGGGACCGGAAGTGCCCTTGGGGAGCCATGACAGGCCCTGCCTTCTGGCTCACCTCGGAATTGGGTCCTGGGCACTGACTTAAGGTGGCCCTCTTTCCTTGACCCTTCCCGGTGGTCAGGGAACCGGGCCGCTCCCAGCAGTTTCCAGATGTTCTGCTTTGCTGTCGTCTTTGATATATTTAAAAAGTCACTCAAATTTGAAAAGCGCTGAGAAGGAGATGGTATTCTGTACTCTTGAGATGTGGCTTTCCAAAGGCACCTATCATTGAAAACCCTGTGTCTTAAGAATGAAGTCAACTGAGCCCACATAGGCCCAGGGCAGCCTGAAAGGAGCTGGCTGGCTGCATCATGGGAGTGTCGTGAGGGGGCTGTGTCCCAAGGGCTCTGGGACTGGGGTGCGTAGGGACCTGCTCTGGGCTTTTAAGAGAATTGCTCTTGCTGGAGAGGATGTTTGAGGGCAGTTCTCAGGTCACCAGGCTCAACTTCTGGATCGTTGCTGGAGCAGATGACCACTCTGAAAGGGCGTGCACATCATCAGAGATGGGTCAGATGGTTGCCGCTGTACTGACTGCCCAGACCTAGCCCGATTGTCGACTGTCGGCTCAGCTGCGCCCGGGCTTCTCCGGGAGTCCCTATTCCTTCCCCATCTGGGGTGGGGGGAGGGGAGGGGCAAGAACTCCTGTGATGTGTGTGGTTGTTTCTGGTTGTTCGCTCCTAACACAGTCATGGAGACTCCTTTTCAGGCTGCTGGGTTTAATTGTCTTGTTGGGATAAAGAAATGTTTGCACAGCTAAAGTGGGGCCGGGCTGGACGGGAGCAGTCCCTGATGGCTGCAGAGCCATCTGGCCTGGCTTGGCTTGGCTCGGCGCGCCGCTGGCCCGCCCGCCCGCCCGGCGGCTGGGCTCGCTCCCGCTCCCGCTCTCTTCCCCTGCCCTCGCTCCACGCCGCGCCGCTCTGGTCGGCGGCTGCCTCCTCGCACGGCCGGAATGCCTAATCACCATGGTGAGAAAACGGACACCGCAGCCGTCCTCCCTCCTCGCCTCGCGCCCTCCCTCCCATCAATTGTCATGCAGAAGTGATCCGGGCTGCCGTTTCCTCGCGGCCGCCAGCCAGCCCCTCGCCGCTCCCGGCAGAAGGGTGGCTGGTAATTGATCGTTTGGGGGGAGGAGGCGCGGAGAGGCGCGAGGCCGGCCCGGGGGAGGGAAGAAGGACCACAGAGTGGGCCCAGTTGGCTCACTTGAAAAGGAACACCGCCCCCCCTCCCCCGCCCCCAGCCTCCGCCACGGAGATGGCGTTCAAGTGGTTTCAGAAATGTTGGTGACCTCGCCGTCGCTCGGCCGGACTCGGAGGCTGCGGGAGAACTCCGGGCGCTGCCCCCGGGGGCCGGGTCCCGGGGGCCGCCGGGTCCCCCACCCCCGCTCCGCCCTCCACGCCCAGCGCCTCCAGGTCGCGCTGAGAACCGAGCCCTAGGCGGGTTTCCCGTACGTCGTCCGAGCAGCAAAGAGATGGGGTCGGAGCGAGGGAGTGGGCGGGGGTGTAAAGCTAGGAGGGGGCGCGACCACGCGGAGGTCTGGGTGATCCGGGACCCGGCGGGATGTGCAGATGGGCGGGTGGCGGAGTGAGGAGGCTAGGGGACACTGCGAGGGGAGGGCGATTGGGGGACGAGGCTAGGGGAGGCGGGAGCGCGGAGGGCGCCCGGGCTCTCCGAGCCGGGAGGATGGACGTGTGTGCACACGCGCATCTGGATCTAGGGTTGCCCTCGGCATCCGAGGACTTTGAGGTTTCTCATGTAGGTTCGAAATGTTTTCCGCGTTCGTCTTGCTTTTAAAGTCGGGGGATGTTTTCCCAAGTCCCGGGGTTCGTGAATCGCCAGGATGGCTGGTATTCGGGCGAGGCGAGTGGACGTAGCCTCTGACCGTCCGAGGCTCGTAGCCAGCACAGCGGGATTCGTTAATGTCCCAGCAATTTCTGGAACTCTTCCCACGGGAAGTTTTCCGGGGCTGCCTTCCGGTCAGCGGCCCCAGGTTGATTATTTGGTGGCCCTTTTTTGTTTGAAAACAAAAAACACACATTGTATCCAAGTAACAAAAGTTGCTCTCCCTCCCCACCCACCCCCTTTCCTCATTAGGCAGGGAAGAGGAAACTGAAAAATAGAATTATATTTTTATATTGGTTTTCCTTATTTTTAACCCTTATTAACTTCACCCATCTGGTTAATAAATATTGGCACACGCTGAACTAGTCTTTGTAAATACTGAGAATTTGGACTGATAATACATTTAATAGAGTTATATTTTTATGATGGGTTTTCATATTTTTAACTCTTTTTAACCACATCCTTCTGGTCAATAAATATCAGAATGCATGTTGGAATGTGCTCTTTATAAATACTTGAGACTCTGAGTGATGGATTTTAACACCAAACTAACAATAATTTTTGGATTCAAATCTTCCCTTCAGACAGTTCAGCTCCATTCTCCAGTGCCATTTCACCCTCTGTAAAGAGAGATGCAGGAGAGGCTGGTTCCATCTCTGGGTGGGGAAGACCGCCCTAGGGAAGGAAATGGCAACCCACTACAGTATTCTTGCCTGAGAAATCCCATGGATAGAGGAGCCTGGTGGGCTACAGTGCACTGGGTCGCAAAAGAGTTGGACATGACTAAGCAACTAAACAGCAACAGCAGAGAGAGATGAGCTGCACACCTAAGGATAACATTGCTATATAGCAGCTAAAATGCCTTAAATCTTTTTTTTTTAATGTCATTTAATTTGTGGCATTTGTGGTTGAACAGAGTGTGATTTTATCCTTTGGAACCTCAAAGTATGTGCTCCAGAGTGGAAATTTCTAAATATCTCTTTCTTTGGGGGGCAAGGAGGAGAATTTTCTGCAAAAGAACTTTCACCTACTTAGTCACTTTGTTGTGCCTTTTCCAGGAAAAGATCCTGAACTGGGGCTATGAGTTTAGGCCTGGAGAAATGAGAGGCTGTGGTATGAATCAGTCAACCTAGTAGATGCTAAGTAAATAGGAGTAAGTCATACCCTTACAGCCTTACCCAACGGATCAGACTTTTCTATTATGTCAATCACATTTTACTGCTAGTGTTAAAAAAAAAATTACACTAAATCAGTACCAATCACAGCAAAGGGTTCAGTGTTAGTTGAGTATTGAATAAATTGATGGTGGTGGTTATAACCTGATTTTTAAAGTTTTCATCAATTTGCCACACTTCAGCCTTACACTGGATAATATCCATAAAATGGGGCTGTCCCACAGGTATAGTGGTTTGAGGAAAGAAAGGAAGAATTTATATGCCTTGAGATTTGATGAGTGTAAAGGTAGGTAGGCAATTTTTCAAGAAATATGTGCAATTACCTTTCGCAAATACAGATTTATTTTGTTGATTATTTTGGTTAAAAAAATCTTTCATAACTTAAAAAGTAGTTTAAAATTTGCTTTTCTCTCCTTACTCTAGAAACCTAAGATTAGAGTCTATCCCCTTCCCAAATGTTTTCCCACAGCATCACATCCCCTATCATGGAGTCCACAAATACAGATCTGCTTTGTGTGTATTTTAGGAAAAAAGTTTCTACCTGGATCCTGACTGGAGCTGGAAACAGACAAGTGATGTGTAGGTTTTGTAAACACATACAACCATCTGGCAATTCAGACATTTGACCGTCAATTTTCTCTGTGGAATGTGTTCTGATCGAAGATGACCTAGAGGAAATGAAAGTTGTGTTTTTGGGTGGGGGGAGACGTGGTGCTGCGTCCAGTACATTCTGTTCAGCAGACATGGAGCTTTAGGAAAGTCTAGAGCTGCATGTGTGAAGGAGGAACCTTTTGGTACAGTCTCATGAGAAATCAAGCCCAGTAAGCCTGAATGTGACTCACCAGATGAGGGTTGTCTTTTTCCACTGAAATTCATTTGTAGGCTGAGACTTATGGCTTTGCATCCATCTTAGAGCAGCAGACAGTCAGAAAGCTGTAGGGAGGGGGCAAGGGCCAGCCCTGGAGAGACCTTTGCTTTATTTTCAGGTATATGATTCCCATTTAGGTGCTAGCTAATCCTATATTGCTCTCACTTGATCTTGCTTTTCAGGGTTTGATTTAAACTGAATCAGAATGGCTTAGCATAATAAATACCTGTTAGAGGGATAAATGCTGTGTTTGCCCGTTTGAGCCTCAACTTGAAGCTGTTTCAGATCAAAAGTGGGGAAGCAATATAACATAGTGGCTATGAGTTCAGCCTCTGAAGTAAAATCATGACCCTTTAGCTAACTTGTTCTGTGACCCTGGGCAAATTATTTAACCTCTCCGGGCCTCAGTACTGTTATCTGTAAAGTGGGAATTACACACCCTAAAAGGGTTGTTGTGAAGGACTAAATGAGATTAAGCAAACTAATAATGCTTAGAACAGTTCCTCACACATACTAAGTGTTCAATACGTAATGACTATTATTATTTCAAGGACAATCTGGTGGTATAATCTTCCTTGTTAGAAGCACTGATGTAGTCAAACACAGGGTCATTAATGGCTAGCATGTATGTAGGATCCCTTCACGCACTCATGGCTTATGGTGATGTGGAAAGGGGGGAGGGAGAGAGGCTCAGCTCTTTTCTGTGACAGCAGCTGCTTCACCTCTCTGCATTATTATCCATCCACCAGGATTAGCCCTGGTGGCCCTCTGACCTCTTTCTCCCTTCATTTTATTGAGAAACAAGGGAATATTACAGTTAAAGAAACTGAGTCTCTGAGCCAGGAAGGGACTTAACTAGGGTTAGATATCTAGGCAGTGGCCCAGGTTAGAGAATCCAAATCTCACCAGATTGTCTTATTCTGGAATTTTGTGTTATCAGATATTATTTGAAATAGATGGGTTATTAGAATTCGTGTGTGCTAGAAATTTGGGCCATATATAATCAGATTTGCTATAATGGCATTTGACTAGTATTAGAATTCAAAGTCCCAGAGTTTCTAATATGTCCTCAGATTTTAAGTTATACAAGCACTTTCTCCCCCTCTCGCCTATGTGAGAGAAATCTGTGAACCTTCCCCCATCTGTGTGTGTCACAGTCCCACAGCATGATGGATTGTCTCTGCTTGGGGGAGGCTTAGGATGGGGCTTGAAGGGGCCTTGTAGGTCAGGAGAGAAATACAGCAGCAGGACTGAGCTGGGGGGGCTGCTGGGGAGGGATTAGCAGGGGAAGGGGAGGGCAGGGTTGGGCGGGGACAGACCTCTTCCATAGTGTCTGTGTGCATTCTCCTAGGAGTAAAAGAAGGCTGTCCATTACCCTGAGCGCACAAATAAACTCGGTGTTTTTCTCTTTGTAGAAAGAAAGCCCCAGGGGGCTTGGGAACACCAGAAGCTGACCGCCCATCAGTGGGAGAGATGGGAAGTAGGAGGATGGGAGTGAGAAAGATTGACCCTCTGCCTGAGGACCTTGGATTTGGGTCTGTTATTTGAATATAACAGCTCATACTTGAAAAGGCTTCTGTTCAAATACGTATGTAGCAGAAATAGCCATTGGAGGCCAGTTGTCTGGTACCTCAGTCCCCATCAGTTCCCTCATGGCTCCATTTAAGAGAAGGGGTTCCAGTCACTTTGAGGGCCAGAATGTCTCCATAGATCATAGAGCACCCATTCTCCTCTCTCCCAGGCCCCAGTTCTTTCTACGCACAGACTTGGAGGCATATGGGAAATAAGAAGGGAAATGTTGAATGTTAATGTCCAGTTTTTAAAGAAGGGCAGAAAGTCTGGGATTTAGGCTCCAATGCCATAGTCACGGTTAGGAAGGAACTCTAGGAAAGGAAAGAGTTGAGTCTGAGAGGTAGATAGGGAGGCGAAGGCAGCAGTGCATGCGAGGGTAAGTAATCAGCAGGACCGCAGTTAGGGCCTAGGCTTTGGCTTCCTTCCTGAGCAGTAAAATGTTAAAAAAAAAAAAAATCCTTAGAACAACAAAAGTCTGGACGCATGGGCTTCCTTCCTGACAGGCCAACCTGGTGGGGCTTCATTCAGCCTGAGCAGCAGTCAAGGCTGATTTACGGGTAAGAGGTCCCAGACAGACATGTGTGCTTAACCCCTTCCTAGCTGCAGAGATGACTCCTTACAAATGCTACCCTCCTCTCCCAGCTTCCCGTCATGGTGTGGGTAGCTCTTTATTGTTATTGTTTCTTTATTCAAAGAGAGTCCCTACTGCTGAAGGACCCAAAATCTTCTTCATGAAGAAGCTGGGTCTCTGAGAAGTTGAATGACTTGAAAGAGATCTTACCACCCAGCTGGTACTGTGGCTTCTGGCAACTGTAACTAACAGGCTCTTGGTTACATTACATTGACTTTGGAATGTTGTGTCCTTCTTAGATCGTGGAAAGTGCCTCCTGGAATCTCTGTTGGGGTGATCTGTGAGCCTCAGTTCCACATCTATAAAATACTGGTACTGCAGAAGGAAGGGTGCTGCTCATCAAGGCTGTTTTTAGGTGGCACTGTGGATAAAACAGAGGCTTCCAGGTGGCGCAGTGGTAAAAAAATACCTGCCTGCCAATGCAGGAGACGCAAGAGATGCTGGTTTGATCCCAGGTCGGGAAGATCCCCTGGAGGAGGAAATGGCAACCCACTCCAGTGTCCTTGCCTGGAAGATTCCATGGACAGAAGAGTCTAATGGGCTACAGTTCGTGGGGTTGCAAAGAGACAAGACTGAGCAACTGAACACTCACGCATGTGGATAAAACTATGGCAGAGTACAGGAGGCATGGTTCAGTTTCCATCTGATAATATGATACATTCATTAGTTCATTTAATCATTCAATTAGTATTTTCTGAATACCTGTGTCCTTCCAGACACTGTGCTGGGTGCTGGTGATATGATGATGGGCAAGACAGGTTAGAGTCCCTGCCTTATTGGAGCTGGAAGCTTGACAACCAATTGCAGGATGTTGTGAAAAGTACTCTAATAGAGGAAATGTAAAACGCTGTGAGGTTAGAATCAGGAGCACCTAATCTTGTCTATGAGTCAGGGATAGTTTTCTAGAGGGAAACTATGGGATAAGCTGATATCTGAAGATCAGGGAGTCACTCAAAGAGGCTAGGTGTGACAGTTTGTTTTTCTGGACAAAGTATGGCATCTGAGTGTGGAAGAAAGAACTCCACAGCTGCTAAGCGTTACTCATGATGGTGAGAGTGTGTGTGTGTGTGTGTTAGTCGCTCAGTTGTGTCTGACTCTTTGCTACCCCATGGACTATAACCTGCCAGGCTCCTCTGTTCATGGAATTCTCCAGGCAAGAAAGCCCCATGATGGTGAGTAAGAATAGGATTTCTCTCTGCCAGGGCCTCAGAGCTGACTTTGGGTCTCTATTATATTTCATCTGATAGCCAGGCATTCTTGAGACTGTCTGTTTGGTACTTATATGGTTCTGAGGCTCAGCATCATGTAGGATCTTTCTTGTAAAGTAACTTTCTAAAGATCAATAACTAGCAAATACTTTCTGATGACATATGATATCTTAAGAACCATGAGCACTCACAACCATGCTTGGGATGGAGCAGCCACTTGGGAAATATTTGTCAAATGCAGGAGAACCATGACCCTGATGATGTTTAGGGGGTAGGTCAAGGGCCCTAAGTTTTATCCTAGAGTTCCTGTTCGGCTCTATACTTGCCCTGTCTGGAGACTTGATGGGTCTCAAGATCCAGAGTATTCCTGGCTGTTAAACTAAGCCACATAGCACCCAGGATTCTTGGCAGGATTTCTTGGCAAAGTTTCCTGTAGGAGCTGCATTGCACAGACTTGACTTTCATGATGGAGGTTAGGAGTGTAGTGCCAATACTATTGAAGAAGGAAAGAAAGAGGGCGAAACCAACCGTTGTCTTTGCCTGGCACGCGTAGGCATACTAACATCAGTTCCTTTCAGCCGGGGCCGCAGGACTCTGCCGTCTCTGCTGTGGTTTTCCTTCCCCCAAGGCCTCTTATCACCATCGTGGCTCTATATCCACAGCATTTCCTGAGCTCTGTGTGTAGAGCCTTGTGCTTGGTGCTGTTTGCAGGGGAGTTGAAGAGATCAGGAGATGATACTTCCTCTTCTTGAGGGCCTTATGGTTAAGGTGAGTAGTTAGCATGTCCATGGGAGAAAAGAAGCAATAATGTAAAATAACAGACAGATAAGGCTCTGGGATCTCAGGAGAAGGAGTAATCCCCAAGGCTGCTTTCTCAAAATGGGATCTAAGAACCACCTGCGTCCTGATCCAGTGTGGAGGAGGAGGGGATGTGGAGGAGGAGGGGGTGGCCTGGGGTTGGGGTGGTGGTGAATGCGATTTACAATTCGGATTCCCAGGGCCCACACCAGACCTCCCAATCAGAATCACAGGGAATGTGGCCTGGAAATCTGCATAATGAACAAGCAGGTAATTCTCCTTAAAGTTGATGAACTCCTCCTCCAAGATGACGGTACTCAGAGGGAAGCTTTGGCAGAGGAGTGTGACTTTGGAGGAAGGGGAATCAGAGCTAGGCAGTGGGGAGGGAACAAACCCAGGGGGCCAGAGGTGGTAAGGGTGAAGACCCGGGGTCTGCCCGCAGTGGTACCTTCTCCAGTCTCCTGTTGTGGATGGGATCTGGCCATCTGCCTCCGGGTGCCCCCTTTGCCTTCGCTCCTCCTATGGTGGTTTCCTTTTTCCTCCTTTATTGGCGATCAGCTAATGGTATGGGCGCAGACCTCCCCTTTCTTGGGCGGTATTGTAATTATGAGGCAGCCCAGTGGAGGGGTTGGCGGTGCTTAGCCAGATGTGAGGGAGGCTGGTGTGCACTTCAGTGCTCCTTGGGTTCCAGCCAGCTCATCTTCCACTGCTGTTATTTTGCTGAGAATGGGCTGGAGAGTATTTTTTTGCCAGCCTCCTCTTTCCTCTCCTCCAGCCCCGACGCTTATTTCTTATGCTGAAATGCTCCTTTGTAAGTTTGTAAGGAAATAAGGGTAAGAGGAATTTCGCAGTGGCAGAATTGGTGATCAGCACCTGAAGACTGGCTCTCTGCTTCAAGCTTTAACCCTTCTGGGGGCAGCTGCCAGGGGGCAGGAGGTTAAATGAGCCATGAATAGGGGCCTGGTTCAATGTTCAGGTGGCTGCAGACACGTGTACACTAGTGGTTGCTCTCAACCCTGCTAATGGACTTGTGGTGGTGTTCTTTTCCAACATACTTCCTCCTTCTTAAACATTTATCACTTTGTATTGTAATTATTTGGTTAATTGTCCTGCCTCCGAGGATTCATGTCCATCTCCTTGTGTAATTCAATCCAATATTTCTCCTCATGTAACACCTGACTTAATAAATATTTGTTGTGAGAGTAAGTGAACCCTGGATCTCTGTTTTCTGGGCCCAGTTACGCTGAGCATTACCAGTTGGCTCTATGCATTGACAGTCTGAAGGACCACACAGGATCCACCAAAGGCTGAGCACCTCGTGGCTCATTTACAAGTGGGAGGTGATGACAAGGAATAGAGGCATTGGGAACAGCTCAGTAATAGGACAGGAGCACAGCGCCAGACGCTCTGTCTTGTCATTTACTAGTGTTTGACTTTGGGTAAGTTGCTTCATTTCTCTGGGCCCCAGCTTCTATATATTATATACCATGGGAGGTGACAGATAATCCTTGCCCTACTGTAAGTGTGTGTGCATGCTAAGTCGCTCAGTTGTGTCCGACTCTTTGCGACCCCATGGACCGTAGCCAATCAGGTTCCTCTGTCCATGGGATTTGCTAGGCAGGGATACTGAAGTGGGTTGCGTTTTCCTTCTCCAGGGGATCTTCCCGACCCAGAGATCTAACCTGCATCTCTTGCATCTTGAATCAGAGAAGATAATACAGATGTGTTTTGGTTTTCTAAAAGTAACCATATAAATGACACACAATGTATTATGGATATATATACATATGTGTTTGTGTGTGTGTATATATATATGTTATATATATCTTTCTCTTCAAAGAACATCTGTCTAAAGAGCAGAATGGCCATAGGAGACCAAAGTATTGATAGTTTATGAAGTACCTGAGTGTTTGACCTGGAGGGAGCCCTCTTACACACTGTTTATTCCTTGAAGTTGGCTCCAGAAGAGGCTGCACTCCCTGACACTGGCTACAGCTGTTTATTTTCCTAGGAAGTTTGGGACAAAAGTTGTGTAGACTTTTTTGCAAATGTAGGTTGGCAGGCCCCTTGCTGTAACAGATCTGTGACACCTCCACTGAAATTTTATCTTGCCAGATTCCCACTGAAAGGAATGTACCTTCTGCCTTTCTTCTCAGCAAAATTCAAAGTGCCTTTATTTTTTGGTTTCCAGGGCCAGTGATTCTGTTCCTGCTTCCTGGAGGGAAATGTTTTGGCTCAGAGGCATAATGCCCTGGCCTAAGGAATGATGGGCAGAATCAAATTGAAGAGGGCTTTGCCCTGGAGACCTTTCCTAGGCTGCGAGGACAGCCCTGATCTCCAGGCATTCTCCAGGCGACTGGGACAAGATGAAGAGGCCCCTGTCAGACTGGAAGGATTTGGAAGGGCTTGCCTTTAAGGAAGAGCTTTAGGAGTCAGAGCTGGGCCAGGAAAATTGGAAAGAACAAGCATTTGAAAAAGGCTTTACTTGTTCAGTAAACTTCATTGTGTGATTATTTAATAGACTATTAACAAGCAGATTCATTAACAAGATCTTAATTAACAAGTTCCAGGGTTATTCCTCCAAATTCCCAAGGGAACTGTTCTCCTTCTATTTAGTCCCAGAGACTTCCTATCCTCCTTAAACTAACCGTACCAGATGCGTTTAAATTCAGTCTTTTTATTGCGAGTAGAATGACTGCGGGCACAGACAGGCACAGAGGCTGCTCCTAATAAGAATAGTAACACTTTTGGAGCGCTTGCTAGGTGTCAGGCCCAATTCTGAGTGCTTTACAGGCAATCGTTTATTTAATCCTAATAAAATCCCTATGGGATAGGTATTGTTATTTCCATTTTACAGATGAGGAAACGGAGGCCCAGTGTTTAAGCAATGTATTCATTGTCACAACAGCAAGAAATAGCAGAGATGAGATTCAAATCCAGGCAGTCTGGCTCCAGAGCCGGTGAGAAGGAGGATAAACCCCGGGAGAGGGAGGTCTATGGGTTAGATTTGTGAATAATAAGAATCCTTGAATCTGCTCACCTGTGCTAGACACAGTTCTCAGCACCACACCTACTTATGTCAGGCTGGGTCCTTATTCAAAGTCTCCTGTAGTGAACAGCCCTTAGGCACAATCTGTTTGGCCCTTCACAAGCCTTTGTCACTCTGTCTACACTGTGAGTTCTGTGAAGTAGTGACTGTGTCATCTCTATTCTCAGTGCCTAGTGTGTTGCCTGGAATGTACTAGTTATGATTTAAACCAAAACAAAACCCAGCTTGTCCAGTGTTCCCCTTGATGGGAAGGGGAAGATGTTTTAGCATCTGCTGAGTCCTGGTGCTTCTTGCACTGCAGGGCCTGCTTTGGGGATACTCTGCACTTTACAGATACCAGTATTCAGAAGAGCCAGCTCCAGAGACAGGACAGTGACATCTCATCTTTCTGTGCCTCAGTTTCCTCAGGGTAAAGTGGAATTGGCACTATATCAATCCCCTTTTAAAGACGCTTGCTCCTTGGAAGAAAAATCATGACAAACTGAGATAGTGTATTAAAAAGCTGAGACATCACTTTGCTGACAAAGGTCTGTATAGTCAAGGCTATGGTTTTTCCAGTAGTCATGTACAGATGTAAGAGTTGGATCATAAAGAAGGCTGAGCACCAAAGAATTGATGCTTTTGAACTGTGGTGTTGGAGAAGACTCTTGAGAGTCCCTTGGACAGTAAGGAGATCAAATCAGTCAATCCTAAAGGAAATCAATCCTGAATATTCAGTGGAAGGAATGATGTTGAAGCTGAAGTTCCAATACTTTAGCCACTAGATGTGAAGAGCCAACTTGTTGGGAAAGACCCTGATCCTGGGAAAGACCGAAAGCAAAAGGAGAAGAGGGCAGCAGAGGATAAAATGGTTAGATAACATCACTGACTCAATGGACGTGAATTTGAGCAAACTCCAGGAGATAGTGGAGGACAGAGGAGCCTGGTGTGCTGCAGGTCATGGCATCACAAAGAGTTGGACACAACTTAGCGACTGAACAACAACATCAATCCCCTAGCGTTGTTATGAGGCTTAAATGAGTTCATATAAAATCCAAGCAAGTCCTAAGACAGGGCCTGGAGAAAAGTAAGCCTTTAATACATGTTAGCTAGAATCACTGTTACAAGGGCTTGGGCACAGATTTGGAGTCTCTTGAATCAGGCTCTTTCCCCCGACCCTGCACCCCCAACCTCTGCTTTTGGTAACATTACAGGGATACTGATTCTGGTGAGCCTTGATTTCTTATGGGTTTGTACAGTTCGTGACAGGTCTTTCTACAGCCGAAAAAAATTCCTAACTGATATTAAGGAACTGGCTCCTTGGAAGGAAAGTTATGACCAACCTAGACAGCATATTAAAAAGCAGAGACATTACTTTGCCAAGAAAGGTCCATCTAGTCAAGGCTATGGTTTTTCCAGTAGTCATGTATGGATGTGAGAGTTGGACTATAAAGAAAGCTGAGCGCCGAAGAATTGATGCTTTTGAATGTGGTGTTGGAGACGACTCTCAGGAGTCCCTTGGACTGCAAGGAGATCCGACCAGTCCATCCTAAAGGAGATCAGTCCTGTGTGTTCATTGGAGGGAATGATGTTGAAGTTGACGCTCCAATACTTTGGCCACCTGATGCAAAGAACTGACTCATTTGAAAAGACCGTGATGCTGGGAAAGATTGAAGGCGAGAGAAGAAGGGGACGACAGAGGATGAGATGGTTGGATGGCATCACCAACACAATGGACATGGGTTTGGGTGGACTCTGGGAGTTGGTGTTGGACAGGGAGGCCTGGCATGCCGCGGTTCATGGGGTCGCAAAGAGTTGGACACGACTGAGCGACTGAACTGAACTGAACCCACAATGTTGTCCCTCCTTCTTGACTCCACTTAAATGGGGTTGGGGCAAGGAGGGCTAGAAATCACCTGATAACGATCCCCCTTTTTAACTACCCTCAAAGGCTTAGGGTGAAAATAACTAGAACTCCTACCTAGGAAATGACAGTGAGCCATCAGGACTTTCTTTTGGGATCAAAGGCTTGGTTAGTGTTGTTGTTGTTTTTAATTTTTGGCTGTGCAAGGTCTTCATTGCTGTATGTGGGCTTTCTCCAGTTGCGGCCAGCAGGGGCTCCTCTCTAGTCAAAGTGTACGGATTTCTCATTATGATGGCGTCTCCTGTTGCAGAGCATAGGTGCTAGAGCTTCAGTAATTGTGGCACACGGGCTTAGTTGCTCCATGGCATGTGGGATTTTCCCAGACCAGAGATCAGACTGGTGTCCCCTGCATTGTAGTGTGGATTCTTAAGCAGTGGACCTCCAGGGAAGTCCTGGTTAGTCTTGTTCTTGGCCTCTGCCTTGCCAGTCATTGAGATAGTGAGCCCCTGGGCTCTTTGCCAGCTATACTGGGGAGAGGATAAGGGAGGGGCAGAATGCCTAGAATCATTGGGAAATTTGAGCTAGGAAGGAACTATTGCAGGTTGCTTTATTTATCTTATTTTCTAATTACTTACATGAAGCTTAAGACTGATTGATTTCCCTTTAGCGTGCTAAGTCGCTTTAGTGTGTCCGACTCTTTGCGACCCAATGGACTATAGCCTGCCAGGCTCCTCTGTCCATGAGATTCTCCAGGCAAGAATACTGGAGTGAGTTGCCACGCCCTCCTCCAGGGGATCTTCCCGACCCAGGGATTGAACCTGCGTCTCTATGTCTCCTGCATTGGCAGGCGGGTTCTTTACCATTAGTGCCACCTGGGAAGCCCGATTTCCCCTTTATCCTAAAGAAAAAATATTCCTTTATTTACTATCCAGATGTTCATCCCATGTGTACAGTGTACAAATACTCTCTCCTCAATCTCAACTTCTGAAAGCCCCTATTCTCACTGCTGGCCACTTTTGCTCCCACTTCAGTCTCCACCATCATCTGTAGTTAAGGATATATTGATGCTCGTAAACCCCCAAACTGGCCTCTCTCTTCCCAACTTAGCATCTTTGTGTTCTTTCTAAGTAGCTTGGCCACAATATCACTTTCTTTAGCAGCATTCTAACTTCTAAGAAGCTTAATAGGCAAGGAGATTGTGGGGTCTTTGACTTTTCTCTGAGCCTCAGCCCTAAGTGGTTTATTCTATTAAGCTGATTCCTGATGGTGCACAGGGCTTTGCTGGATAAGAAGTTGGGGGTAGTGGCGTATGGGGGGTGGAGTTAGAGGAACAGGATGCTTTCACTCCCTCTTCCATTCTGCCCTACCATCCAACCCATTCCTGCCCCATGATTCTGTTTTCAGAGCTCAGGAATGAAGGGAATGGTGATGAAACCAAAGTATAGAGGGCTTAAGTTGGCTTTTTCCTGAGCTGTGCTTTGCACCCTCCCCACTACCCTTCCTGCCCATTTGTTCCTGCGCTTTGATAAACTGCTTTGGGATTTTTTTTCCCTTTCTTTCCTTCCACCTTAACTTTTGCTTCCATTCCAATTCTAGCCACACACACACAAAAGAGTAGTGAATAAAAAATTAAGAACTTGATTCAAAGGGAGGAAATCCAGGTGTGGAATGTAGGAAAAAATAACAGATTAAGTTCTAGCAAGGAAACAATGCAGAATTCTTCTTGATGTTTTTTTCCCTCAGAATTATGCCAGGATGAATTTATTCCTTCTGATATTTTGACCCAGGTTAAAGATTTTTGAGTTTCCCTATTAACATTCTTTCTTGGTTCTGGATGGCCAGCAGGTTGAGAGAGTAGAATAGAGTCTGTTTTTTCTTTCTTTCTTTTTTTTTTCACTGAATCATGATGAGCTGCAGAGAAACTTTAGGGGAACTTTGTGAGCAGAGAAATGAAATTGTTACTAAAGTGAGGAAAGGGAATCAGGAGTATAACTGTAGAAATATAAGACAGTTTTCACAGAGGGAGGCAGGAAGAAAACCAAAAGTGACCAGAAAGCTAAAAAGAAGGAAAGAAAACTTGAAGAAGAAGGCAGGAAGACAATGGAAATTTTGAAGTGTTTCAAGGAATTACATGTCTTGTTTGATAACATAGCCACTGATGAAAGTATGGGGAAACAGGATCCCATACACATCATTGGGGGGAGTATGAAGTGGTATAGTCTCTTTGGAGGGCAGTTTGGCAATATATGCCTATGAACGTTTTAAATGCAAATATCCTTTGATGAGATTCAACAGTAAGAAATTATCCTATATGTATTTGGTCAAGTACATAAAGAAGTATGTACTTTATTGTATTGTTTGCAATTTGAGAAAAAAAAAACAGAAACATGTACGTTGATGGGGACTTGGTAAAATAATGATACATCTATGTAATAGAATCCCATGGATGGAGGAGTCTGGTAGGCTGCAGTCCATGGAGTTGCTAGGAGTCAGAGACGACTGAGCGACTTCACTTTCACTTTTCACTTTCATGCATTGGAGAGGGAAATGGCAGCCCACTCCAGTGTTCTTGCCTGGAGAATCCCAGCGACGGTGGAGCCTGTTGGGCTGCCATCTATGGGGTTGCACAGAGTCGGACACGACTGAAACGACTTAGCAGCAGCAGCATATAATAGAATATTAGGTAGTGGTTTTTTAAAATGAGTTAGGGCCATATGTGCTTATATGTAAAACAAGGTACAGAGAAGTATATGACCCCTTTGTATAGAAAAGAAGAGCCTCTGTATATATCTTTGTATATGCACATAGAACTCTTGAAAGAGTACGAAAGAAATTATTAAAAGTATCTCCTCTGGGGAATATGACTGAGATGGAAAGTAGGATTAATACTTTAATTATGTTCTTCTGTAGTATTTGAATAGTTAACATGTGCATATATTACTTTTATAATTTAAAAATCTGATTTATGATTTAAAACAGATAATTTGGAAGCACTGGAACAGAAAGATTCATTGTTGTTGTTTAGTGGCTAAGTCGTGTCTGACTCGTTTGCAACCCCATGGCCTGTCCTCTGTCCATGGGATTTCCCAGGCAAGAATACTGGAGTGGGTTGCCATTTCCTTCTCCAGGGGATCTTCCTGACCCAGGGATCAAACCTGTGTCTCTTGCATTGTAGGCGGATCCTTTACCACTGAGCCATGGGGAAGCCCTTGTTAATGGGAAAAGCTCATTAATTTGAATAAAACTCTAAAAATTTGAATAAAATATGGACTTTAGTTAATAGTAGTGTATTGATATTGGCTCATTAATTATGACAAATTACCATAATAAGATGTTAATATTGATAATAGGGGAAACTGTGAGGAATTTGGGAACTCTCTGTACTATCTTTGCAATTTTTCTGTAAATCTAAAAGCTATTCTTAAAGTTTATTCTTAAAAAGACAATCTGGAGGACTATATTATGGGACAGACCCATAACCTAGCATCTAAATATTGAATCTTGGAGAGATGAATTGATAAAATTGAATGATTCCTCTGGTTCTAGAACTAATTACTAATTGGTTCCATTTCTTTCATGGCCAAATGGTATAGGATATATAGTCACAATTTCTGGGCAAGTGTCTGATTTCTTGTTGTTGTTTATTAATTTTCTTTTCTGGATTAGTTTGTAAAAAGTTTAACTGATGGTTGTTTCAGTTTCAATGTCCCAAAAGTATAAACTGGTCTGGGAGCTGTATGGTGACGAGGGCTCAGAAATGAAGAGACTTAAAGGTGGTCAGATGATGCTACTTTCTTTAAATGAGCAGGGTGGGGTGGATAGTGAACAGATTGTGAGTGGTATGTGGAATCCCACTTAACTGTCTCTCTTTGTGGCCATTTCTGTAAGATTTGCCCCTTATGTGGGGCACTGTGGCCACATAGGAGCAGGCCAGAAGACTCCATCCCTCACATCTTCTAAGTGGGGTCTCTTTCCTCCATACACCATCAGGGCTAGTAGTGTCCACTGGCAGTTCTTTGCAGCTTTAGGGTCTAGAAAACACACCCATCATTGGCTCAATATATGTCCACATCTGTCTTTCTGCCACTGATGATAAGAAATGGTAAAGGCCACGTATAAGAAATGTTTCCTTTGAATTAGTCTACATGGCAGCCAGAGGAAGGAGGCCTTGGTTTAACCTTCCCATGGAGTGGAGAGAGGTCTCTGGACCCTCCCATTGGCCTTGGCACCTGCTTCAGGGGAGGGATCCTCTATAGTCCTGGATACAACTGATGACTTCATCCTTCTTGGAACGCCCCTCCCTTGGCTTCTGGGACATGATACTCCTTTGGTTCTTTTTCTACTTCTTTAACCCTGTTTTTATTCCCGTAATACCAGGTGTTTCCCCTGTTGCAGCATTTTTTGTCATGATAAGATAGTGAAGTGTGCATTTGTTGAGGGGAGTAGTTTAGTTATGTTACCCTATAGAGGGATTTTAAAACAATAATCAACTAAAAGTTTGTTTACTTTTACATACCAGGCTGGCAGTTTTAAACAATGTTGATTATAAAATATTTCTCTCAAAAAGCACCTTTTGTTGGTCTAGGTTTTGAAAAATTGCTGTGGTTCTTGAATTTTAATCATACATATGTAAATTTCAGGGCTTCCCGGTGGCACTAGTGATAAAGAGCCTGCCTGACAATGCAGGAGACATAGGAGATGCAGGTTCGAACCTTGGGGCGGGAAGATCCCCTGGAGAAGGAAATGGCAACCCACTCCAGTATTCTTGCCTGGAAAATCACATGGAAAGAGGAGCTTGGCAGGTTACGCAGTCCACCTGGTTGCAAAGAGTCGGACAGGATTGAAGCGACTTAGCATGCACACACGCATGTAAGTTTCAAGTTTGCATCTTTTCTATTATTTATTCTTTAATAAACATTGTGTTCTGTAAGGAAGAACTGGGAGAACTTCCAGTTACACTGTGGGCCCCAACAGCTGTAGATTCGCTTCAAGTGAAAGCACCTAACGGCTCAGCAACATCTGAGCTCGCTCAGAACTGTTTCTATTCCCAAGTCCTATATACTGCATATTCCTCATATGAGCAGCATATTCACAGGAAACAATGAGAGCATGTTAAGTGTTATTTCAATTCTTTGTGACTACTTGGAGTTTTTACTTATGTTTAAATTTTGGAACAGTGAAACAAGCTGTGAACTGAGGTGAGTGACGTTTTTGTTTGGTCTGTGCAAATTTTAGTTCATCTAGTGAATAGTTTACTGAGCTAGAAAATCTTTAAAAATAAAACATTCTTTTAAAATTGTTTATCACTTATGTTAAAACTAAAGAATTAATCAAAAGTAGTTTGTGCCTGATTATGACATGATTATTTGTTATAAAAAACTTACATGCTGTGTCAAATATGCCTGCTATACCTCTGAAGGTGATGTTTAAATTGAAATATGAATGATGAGCAGGTGACAGTCACACAAGTGTTCGGAAGAAGAGTATGTTGGCTCATTGAAAGAGCAGAGAGAAGGTCTGAGGGCTAGGATGGGGTGAACTTGGGGGAATACGGAAGGAGATGAACTGGGGAGGGGCTTGACTTCAGAATCTCTTAGATCACAAAGAGTTTGGATTTTGTTCTAGATGCAACAGGAGGCCACAGTGTTTAAACAGTAAAATAACCATGTTGTGAGTAATATTTTTAAATGATGAATCACAACAACAACATTTTTTCATGGTACCGCAGTCGGAGACAACTGAGCGACTGAACTGAACTGAACTGAACCTAATCTGGAGGCTCAGACAGTAAAGAATCTGCCAGCTATGTGGGAGACTCAGGTTCGATTCCTGGGTTAGGAAGATTCATGGAGAAGGGCATGGCAGCCCACTCCATTATTCTTGTTTGGGAAATTGTATGGACAGAGGAGCCTGGGATTGAGCAATTGATACTTTCACTTTCACTTGATCTACAGTAGCCACTCAATAAATAGTGACTATGATGGTTAGCAGGCTTCCCTGGTAGCTCAGCTGTAAAGAATCTGCCTGCAGTACAGGAGACCCTGGTTCGATTCCTGGGTCAGGAAGATCCCTGGAGAAGGGATAGCCTACCTCCAGTGTTCTTGGGCTTCCGCCATGGCTGAGGCAGTAAAGAATCCACCTGCAATGCAGGAGACCGGGGTTTGATCCATGGGTTGGGAAGATCTCCTGGAGGAGGGCATGGCAACCCACTCCAGTATTCTTGCCTGGAGAATCCTCATGGACAGAGGGGCCTGGCAGGCCCCATGCAACAGTCCATGGGGTCTCAAAGAGTCAGACATGACCGAGTGACTAAGCATAGCACATGGAATAGCAGGACATGAGACAGTGGTCACTGGAGCTTTGATGTAGTTCCAGCCTTGAGGACAGGGCATCTGAGGGTACCCTGGGCTGTTACAAACACTTTGAATCTTTTCACAGTTGAGATCCTGTCTCCTGAATCTAAACTTTCACTGGCTCTTGTGTAACGGGATTTTCAAATCTAAAGAGAAAAAATAAGAAGAGAACTCTGGAAAGATAAAGTTAGGGTTATATTATCCTCTCAGCTAAGTTCTTCCCTTTGATTTTGTTGTTCGGTCGCTAAGTCATTTCCAATCTCTTTGCGACCCCATGAACTGTAGCACACCAGGCTTCCTTGTCCTTCACTATCTCCTGGAGTTTGCTCCAACTTACGTCCATTGAGTCAGTAGTGCCATCCAACCATCTCATCCTCTGTCACCCCCTTCTCCTCTTGCCCTCAGTCTTTCCTAGCATCAGGGTCTTTTCCAGTGAGTCAACTCTTCGCATCAAGTGGCCAAAGAATTGGCGCTTCAGCTTCAGTATCAGTCCTTCCAATGAATATTCAGGGTTGATTTCCTTTAGGATTGACTGGTTTGATCTCCTTGCTGTCCAAGGGACTCTGAAGGATCTTCTCCAGCACCACAAGTCAAAAACATTAGTTCTTCAGTGCTCAGCCTTCTTTATGGTCCAACTCTTACATCAGTACATGACGATTGGAAAACTCTTTAATGTTAGGAAGAGTCAAGTCTCCTGTCACTTCATTCCCTAATGAAACAGTGAAATCCTAAGGTATGTGCTTCCTTCACATGCACCGTAGCTACTCCCCAAAGCAAGTTTCCAGTTTTCTCTGCAAAAGCTCCCTGGAGCACAGGGATCTCTAGTCTTGTACCTAGTTAAATGCCTCTATTAAGGATGTAATCATAGCTGTTTGACTCTGTAAATCATTTGAGCCCCACCTGGAGCATTCCAGGTCTCTGCGACTGCAGCCGTGGCCATTCAGAATCTCTGAGGACAAGGTGGAGTCGGGCACTCTTTTCATCCTCAGTGGACAGGCGAGAGCCACTTCTTTGGGGGTGATATAGCTTTCTTTTTCATAAGGTTTTCTTGCCAAGATGTGTGTCTGTGCATGTGTGTGTGAAAGAGAGAGTGAGTGAAAAGAAGTGAAAAGGGGGAAAGGGCCAACAGTGTACAGAAACTGTTGGCACAAAGGCCAGGGGAGGGACTTGCCGAGGAAGACAAGGAAGTGATTTTGCCCAGTTTAAATCCCACTTGAACTGTGTGGTTTCTGAGTCCTGAACCTTTTGAGGTTCAAGTTGAGTGCACTCTCGACAAAACGTGATTTTCTGGTTCACATCAAAAAGGCTTTAAAAGACTTCGAAGTCTTTTCCTTGGGACATCAAACAGCCCTCCACAAAGCAGGGTGCTGATGAGATGCGTGCAAATGCACAGATTAAACTCTCCTGTGAAGATTAGAGTCTCCTTAAGAAGCATGTGAAGTCAGAGACACGGGAGACGGGGCTCCGCCGAACAAACTCCCACGCGGGGACCCGGAAGCCATAGTGCCTGTTTACCCTCAGTACCTCCCGGGCCTGGAGGCTGACCTTATTTGTTATCAGGTTCACATCGAAGCACCCAGGGAATTAGGAGCTGGAAACAAACTCTTCTGTATTCTCTATCTTGCCTAAGGCAACACTTATGTCCCCCAATAAAAGGTGCAAATTAACTTAGAAAAGATAGGTCATTCCTTTGAAAAATTGTCAGTTGTCTAGGTAGCTTAGAGCAGAATTTTGCTTATTGAACCAACTCTAATCTTTAGAGAAATAAGGACTTAAATGTCTGCTCCCTTATGGTAAGTGGACTAGACCACTTTGGTATTAGGGTAGCAAACCAATGGGGTAGACTATTTCGGAGCCAGCAGCAGATGCTAGCTGCATGGATGCAGCTGTGGGTGGGTCTTTGGCATTTTACATTGTCTCTGAGCTGAGCAACTAAAATATTAATGATTAGCTTTAAGGTGAAGTAACTCGAACTGAGGCCCCTCTCCTGAAGAAACCATAATTAGCAATTAAAGCATATTTAAAAAACTGTTCCAACCAGCAGCTTCTAAATAAATAATTGTCACTGCTGATTGAACTTGTTTTCTTTCCTTGTGTTTTTTCTTATCTTTCCCCCCCTCCCCTTGCATAACTTACAACCCTGTAAATGCTCAGTAGCTTTTAATATGATTCTGTCAATACGTTTACCATGGTGACTTGGGCTGTATTTGGCGAGCATTTGAAGAAATCAGTCACTGGTTGGAGGGAGGAAAGACAAGCTGTCGATATCTAGGGAGAAATGCTAATAACCCTGGTGACAAATCGTCCTCTGGATTCTCCAAGGGTTAAGAAAAAGCACCTCTTAGACATGGGAGCTCAGGGCTAAGTGGTGGTGACTTGTTAGGAAGCACAAACATTAGCTGTCACGAACCTGCAATGTCTTTTCATTGTCTTATTTTGTACTTCTCGAAGCCATGGATGGATTTTGGACACAAATGGACCTGGATTTAGGTCATGACTCCCCTGCTTTTCAACTGTGTGACCTTGAGTGACTGTCAAACCTTCATTTTCTCATCTGTGAGGTAGAAATTGTAATACCTAGCGTCAGAAGGGGGTGGGAGAGGCCTTGCACAAAGATGCTGTTCACTGCTTTTCACACTCTTCTGGGAAAGGACACAGATGATAGAAGAAAGTAAATTGCTGGCCCCAGCATTGTAAGGGTGAATAAAGAGTAAGGCTTATTTAGGAATCTTTCATTATCTTAAGTTTTGTGAATTACACATTCTGGATTTAATTTGTCAGTGTTTAAATATGCTTTATTGTTAACAGAATTGGTGTTCTGATATGATGCATTAATTCAACACATAGTTATTGGATGCCTACTATGTGCTAGGAAGTTATAGACACAGAGGATGCTGCGGTGAATAAAACAGGTAAGGTCCAGATGACCAGAGAGTCTACAGCTGCATCAGTCTGGACACCTAGTACTGGATAAATCCGAGGTCCTCTGTGACCCAAGTGAGAGAACATCAAACCCTGCACAAGAGAATCCTAGGGAGGACTGGCTAGTTATCATGATTTTCAGCAGCGAAAAATAGTGAAACATCGTCACAGAACTATTAATATTTTGGCATATATCCTTCAAGATTCTTTTTATGAGTAGATAGATAAGTTGACAAAAAGGTTTTATCAAAGTAAAATTATATTAATGTGCTAGCTTGTGACTTTCTTTTTCACTTTTTCATTTATTTTAGACAGTGCTCCATACTGGTAAATACAGATCTATATAGCACCACTCTTAATAGTTACTCAGTATTCCATAGCAGGGATGTATCATATTTTATTTAACCGACCTCTGATTGTCTAATTAGAGTGTTCCCAGCTTTTCAGTATTATAAACAACACTTACAGAGAACATCTTTATAAATTCACCTCTATCAAATGCCTGGTCATTTTCAGAGGATATATTCCTAAAAGTAGACTGCTGGATAAAAATATGCATATGTCAATTTTTGTGCTTCTTGCCAGATTACTTATTTCTTCATGCTCTTATCAACACATTATGATGAAACTTTTTAATCTTTGCCAATTTAATAAGCAAAAATGATATTATGTTCATTTAATCTGCATTTATTTAATTACTAGTGAAGTGAAACATTTTTTAATATTTTTGAGATTAATTTTTTTTTCTTTTCTGGATTGCCTGTTCATTTCTTTTATCCCTGTGGTGCCCATTTTTCTCTTACTGATTTTAAGCACTCTTTTTATTAATACTTTTTTATGTATACATTATGTTTTATATTTTTTCCCAGTTTATCATTTGTCTTGGTATATTGGTGGGGCTTCACTGTTGTTTCTTTTGCATATATAATGAGGCATTTTATTATTCCTTTCCTATTTCATTTCTGACTTTTAGCTAATCATTTTTGGGCTTCCCTGGTGACTCAGGCAGTAAAGACTGTGTTCCTGCATTCCAGGAAACTTGAGTTCTATCCCTGATTTGGGAAGATCCCCTGGAGAAGGGAATGGCTACCCACCCCAGTATTCCTGCCTGGAGAATTCCATGGATAGAGGAGCCTGGTGGGCTACAGTCCACGGGGTCACAAAGAGTCGGCCACGACTGAGAGACTAACACTTTCACTTTCACTTTGAAAGGTATAAGACCACACCTAATTAATCCTTAAACCTTCCAATGTGTAGAAATTGACTCAAAGATACTAGTTCCCAACTTGGAAAAGGTCTAAATCCTAAGTCCCATGGGTGTCCACTCAAAGGGATGGTAAGAAGTATCCATACCTGAGAGAAGACATCTGTAGGGCCCTAAGAACACCAATGAAGTATATACCCTGATGGAAAATACAAAACAGTAATTCTTTAAAATGTGATAAGTGATATTATAGAAGTGTAGAGGATGCTATGGAAATAACAGGGAAGAAACTGAACTGAGTCCAGGGTCTTAGGATATGCATCCTGGAAGAATAGATGTGCAACTTGAAATTTTAAGACTGAGGAGAAGTTAGGTAGGTGAAGAGTGGGGAAATGACAAATGCAAAGATTTACAGTTTAATACTCTTAAGTTATAATAGCCACTAGCCATGTGGGGCTATTTAAATTCATTAAAATTAAAGAAGATTGAAATTTTATCTCATTGGTCCCATTAGCTACATTCAAGTGCTGACTACCCACACAAGGCTATGGGTATTTTAGTGGACTGCTATAATACAGAGATTTTCGTTTTCTTGTTTGTTTTTTTTTTTTTGCCACATGCGTGGCTTGTGGGATCTTCATTCTCCAACCAGGGAATGAACCCAGGCCTTCGTTAGTGAGAGCAGAGTGCTAACCACTGGACTGCCAGGGAATTCCCTAATACGGAACTTTGTCATCCTGGCAGAAAGTTCTTTTTATTATTATTATTATTATAGAAAGTTCTATTGGACCATTTCTGTGAAGAAAGAGCTCTGTGTGTTCAGGGAACTGAAAAGAGTTCCTTCCGGCAGGTACTGTGCAAGGAAGGAGAAGGGAGAAAGATGAAGAGGGCATAGCAAAGAATGGAGGAACTTTGTCAAAGCTGACCCTGGAATTGGGGCTGATGCTCCCAGCCTGTTATGGAAGAAGTGAAAGGGAAACAAGGATTTCCCTGTTTCAGTTCAGTTCAATTCAGTTGCTCAGTTGTGTCTGATTCTTTGTGACCCCATGGACTGCAGCACGCCAGGCCTCCCTGTCCATCACCAACTCCCGGAGTTTACTCAAACTCATGTCCATCGAGTCGGTGATGCCATCAAACCATCTCATACTCTGTCGTCCCCTTCTCCTCCCGCCCTCAATCTTTCCCAGCATCAGGGTCTTTTCAGATGAGTCAGTTCTTCCCATCAGGTGGCCAAAGTATTGGAGTTTCAGCCTCAACATCAGTCCTTCCAGTGAATATTCAGGACTGATTTCCCATAGGATGGACTGGTTGGATCTCCTTGCAGTCCAAGGGACTCTCAAGAGTCTTCCCCAACACCGCAGTTCAAAAGCATCAATTATTTGGCACTCAGCTTTCTTTATAGTCCAACTCTCACATCCATACATGACTACTGGAAAAACCATAGCTTTGACTAGGCAGACCTTTGTTGGCAAAGTAATGTCTCTGCTTTTTAATATGCTGTCTAGGTTTGTCATAACTTTTCTTCCAAGGAGCAATCATCTTTTAATTTCATGGCTATAGTCACCATCTGCAGTGATTTTGGAGCCCCCCAAAATAAAATCTCTCACTGTTTCCATTGTTTCCCCATCTATTTGCCATGAAGTGATGGAACTGGATGCCATGATCTTAGTTTTCTGAATGTTGAGTTTTAAGCCAACATTTTCACTCTCCTCTTTGACTTTCATCATGAGGCTCTTTAGTTCTTCGCTTTCTGCCATAAGGGTAGTGTCATCTGCATATCTGAGGTTGCTGATATTTCTCCCTGCAATCTTGATTCCAGCTTCTGCTTCCTCCAGCCCAGCATTTCACCTGATGTACTCTGCATATAAGTTAAATGAGCAGGGTAACAATATACAGCCTTGACGTACTCCTTTTCCTATTTGGAACCAGTCTGTTGTTCCTTGTCCAGTTCTAACTGTTGTTTCCTGACCTGCATACAGATTTCTCAAGAGGCAGGTCAGGTGGTCTGGTAGTCCCTTCTCTTGAAGAATTTTCCAGTTTGTTGTGATCCACACAGTCAAATGCTTTGGCATAGTCAATAAAGCAGAAGTAGATGTTTTACTGGAACTCTCTTGCTTTTTCGATGATCCAGTGGATGTTGGCAGCTTGATCTCTGGTTCCTCTGCCTTTTCTAAAACCAGCTTGAACATCTGGAAGTTCATGGTTCAAGTATTGTTGAAGCCTGGCTTGGAGAATTTTGAGCATTATTTTACTAGCATGTTGGATGAGTGCAACTGTGTGGTAGTTTGAGCATTCTTTGGCATTGCCTTTCTTTGGGATTGGAATGAAAACTGACCTTTTCCAGTCCTGTGGCCACTGCTGAGTTTTCCAAATTTCCTGGCATATTGAGTGCAACACTTTCACAGCCTCATCTTTTAGGATTTGAAATAGCTCAACTGGAATTCTATCACCTCCGCCAGCTTTGTTTGTAGTGATGCTTCCTAAGGCCCACTTGACTTCACATTCCAGGATGTCTGACTCTAGGTGAGTGATCACACCATTGTGACTATCTGGGTCATGAAGATCTGTTTTGTATAGTTCTTCTGTGTATTCTTGCCACCTCTTCTTAATATCTTCTGCTTCTGTTAGGTCCATACAATTTCTGTTCTTTATTGAGCTCACCTTTGCATAAAATGTTCCCTTGCTATGTCTAATTTTCTTGAAGAGATCTCTAGTCTTTCCCATTCTATTGTTTTCCTCTATTTCTTTGCACTGATCACCGAGAAAGGCTTTCTTATCTCTCCTTGCTATTCTTTGGAACTCTGCACTCGGATGGATATATCTTTCCTTTTCTCCTTTGCTTTTCGCTTCCCATCTTTTCACAGCTATTTGTAAGGCCTCATCAGACAGCCATTTTGCTTTTTTGCGTTTCTTTTTCTTGGTCTTGATCCCCGTCTCCTGTACAATGTCACAAGCCTCCGTCCATAGTTCATCAGGCACTCTGTCTAACAGATCTAGTCCCTTAACAACCCTTCAGGTAGATATATCTCCATTTTATGGACTCAGAGGATTTAAGACACTGACCAATACACAGCTAGTTAGTGGCAGAGCTGGGATTCAAAGCCAGACTTGTGCTGATGCCAAAAACTCATGCTCTTTTCCTGTATCCCTGCAACAGATTGCAGAACTCTCTGCCAAATTCTCTCTTCAATCAAGGTAAAAGGGTTTCTGACTTGGAATAGACTCCTTTTCAACTTGATCCTTCTTCTGTTGAGGGAATGTTAATCATGGGTGAGCTTGGGACCCCACCTGAAAGTAAGTGTAAGAGAGAGCTTAGAGGCAGAGTGTTTTCTGGAGTCTTGGCCTCCTGTTCTCAGAGTCTGAAAGGAAACCTCCTTCAGGTTCCTGAGAGGTGTTGACATTAGGCACATTCAAGAAGGAGCTCTCCCCAGGGCCTGACCCTCAGACCCACGACTGTATTGCCAAGGAGAGCAGTCAGCTTGAAGCATCACATCTGAACCCCGGAAGAGGCATTTCTATGTAGCATAATGTGTCAATTGATTCATCCCCTGCCCTAGAGCCTATTGTGGTGGCCACTTCCAAGGTACTATCTTTAGAAAGAAAGAGTGCTGGTCCCCCTTTTTTAAATGGGAAGTCCTTGCCCTAGTACAATCCAATCTCATCCAGCAGTTGAAAGATGTGTTAGGCTATGGCTGCTCCAGCCCTAAGCAGCCCTGGAGACCAAGGCTTTTAGTCTGCTATCACAACTCCAGGGATTTTCTGAGACTGTGAAAGTCATGCATGACAGGATATTAAAGAGAATTACCATCAGTATGTGAATTCTAGATTAGTCTGTTTCCCTAAGTACACCATCTAGTATTTTCTAGGGTGAACATAGTACCTTCACATCGTCTGAGCTGATGTGATTATGAATGAGGGAAAGATGAAATGTATAATCATTCAGAAAAGGAATAATGAAGGATGCAAATCTGAGGAAGAAGTACAAGAGATATGGTCAAGGTGATAGATAAAGGATTAGCCTTGGAGATGAGCAGTTATTTTAAGAAGGGTATGTCAAAGTGAGAATGTTATAATTAGAAATAAAGAGGTAAAGGATATTTCCTTCAGTTAAATAGTATACGTAGAATTTTAAACTCTTAAACATGGCTTTTTAAAATGCATGGTTGATAATTTTATTTGTTGTCAATAATTAATAGCCTATTAATGTTTTCCTCACCTCTAACAGTGAATTTTAAATTGCAAGAAATTGTCCAGTAGCTTTAATTTAAAAATGAAACTAGATATTGAAATAAATTTGATACTTTTTTTATAAAAAAAGAATAATTTTAATTGATGGGGAGGAAGATTTTAGTGGCCTCTACTGTTAAAGTAGGAATTAGAGATCTGTGGAGGAAAGGACAGAGTAGCAGCTGGAAACTTAATACATGGAGAAGGTTTATGATCTCCACTGAATATAATGCATAGACTACTCTAGACATGATTGTAAGAGGAGCAAGCAGCATTTCTTCATTCCACAAATTTATGGAATACTGTACCTATTATAGGGACGTCCCTAATGGTGCAGCAGTAAAGAATCCACCTGCTGCAGAGATGAAGGAGACGCGAGTTCGATCCCTGGGTCAGGATGATCCTCTGGAGGAGGAAATGGCCACCCATTCCAGTATTCTTGCCTCGGAAATCCCATGGACAGAGGAGCCTGGCGGGCTACAGTTCATGGGGTTGCAAAGAATCAGACACAACTGAGTGACTGAACACACACACACCTACCTACTATACACTGTGAACTGTTAGGTCGTAAGAATCCAATTAAACAAAACTCAGCTTCTTTCTTCAAGAAACTTACAGTTGTGGAGAACATAGATACACAAGCAGTCAAATATGTTACATCATAGCAAGTATTTTAAGACAGATAAGTTCATGGTATAGTTCACAGGAATTAGGTCAAGGAATCCTTTTTTTTCCCCAGGTTTATAACTTGATTTCACAATCAGTCATAAGTTCTCACCAATATTGACTGCAGATTTTTGAAAGCAGTGACAGGTGCACAGGTATCCGGCATATAGATTATTTGGTAAACTTCATTCTCAGTATGTTTTCTGGACAACCACACCTGAATGGCTTCAGTCTAGGGCATTCCTTATTCCTTTGGCCCAGACAACTTTGTTGAGCCTGGTATCAATGCACTCATCTGGAGTTGCCTTTTTTTTTCATGGCAAATTTCTAGATCTGAGTGTCTGAGGCGTATACTTCTTGAGATCTAAACCGTGGTGGTGGTGCTTGTTCAGTTGCTAAGTCATGTCTGACTCTTTGTGACTGCATGGAGTGTAGCACACCAGACCTTCTTGTCCCTTACTATCTCCTGGAGTTTGCCCCAGTTAATGTCCATTGAGTCAGTGATGAGCCCTGAATTTTACAATAAGGAGCTCATGATCTGAGCCACGGTTGGCTCCAGGTTTTGCTTTTGCTGACCGTATGGAGCTTCTCTGTCTTTGGCTGTAAAGAATGTAATCAGTCTGATTTTGGTATTGACCATCTGGTGATGTCCATGTGTAGAGTCTTCTCTTTTGTTGTTGGAAAAGGATGTTTGATAGTCTGGTGATGTCCATGTGTAGTGTTGTTGGAAAAGGGTGTTTGGTACGACCAGTGCATTCTCTTGGTAAAACTCTGTTAGCCTTTCCCCTGCTTCATTTTGTTCTCTATGGCCAAACTTGCCTATTACTCCAGGTATTTCTTTATTTCCTACTTTTGCATTCCAGTCCCCTGTGATGAATAGGACATCTTTTTATGGTGTTAGTTCTAGGAAGTCTTATTGGTCTTCATAGAACTGGTCAACTTCAGCTTCTTTGGGGCTGAAGTGGTTGGGGCACAGACTTGGATTACTGTGATGTTGAATGGTTTGCCTTGGAAACGAGCCAAAATCATTCTGTCATTTTTGATGTGCCTGTACTTGTTAATGGTGTAGTCTGTGGTCACTACTTCACTGATGCCAGAACAGTCCTCCTTCACTCCACCCTTCTTTTCAGGACCCAGGTTGGAAAGCAGGGAATCCTTTGTGTTTCAATTCACGCATATCTTCTATGTGAAGCCTTTTCTGATTTTTAATTTTCAACAAAAATAGCTTTTCACTTATAAATGCATCTTGCAGTATACTGTTGTTAATGTGCCTCTTGGTTTTTTCCTAAGTGCATTACTTTTTCTTTTATATTGTGAAATATAGCTTCCCTAGAGAAAGGTTCACAAAACATATGGGTACAGTTAAATAACTGAACACTCAATGAAACCACAGCCAGCCCAAGAAACAGAACATTTCCAGCATCCTAGAAGTCTTTGTATCCTTCTCCTTGATCACAACCCACCCCTACCTTACCTGGATATTCACTCCCTTGATTTTTTTTTGACTCTGTTTATTTATTTGGCTGTACCAGGTCTTAGTTGTGGCACTCAGGATCTTCAATCTTCGTTGTGGCATGCGCGATATTTAGTTGCTGCAGGCGAACTCTTTGTTGCGGCATGTGGAATCCAATTCCCTGACCAGGGATTGAACCCAAGCCCCCTTCATTGAGAGCTCAGGGTTTTAGTCACTGGACCACCAGGGAAGTTCCTCCCTTGACTTTTATAATGATTTCTTTCAGTTTTTCTTTATAATTTTATTACATAAATCTCTACCCCTAAACAATTAGTGCTTTTGGATATTTATATGGGAAAAATTTTTGCCAAAGCAAAAACAACACCCAGTTGTGAATATGACTGGTGATAGTAGTAAAGTCTGATGCTGTAAAGAACAATGTTGTATAAGAATATGGTATGTTAGGTCCATGAATCAAGGTAAATTGGAAGTGGTAAAACAGGAGATGGAAAAAGTGAACATTGAGATTTTAGGAATCAGTGAACTAAAATAGACTGGAATGGGTGAATTTAACTCAGATGACCGTTATATCTACTAATGTGGACAAGAATTCCTTAGAAGAAATGGAGTAGTCCTCATAGTCAACAAAAGAATCCGAAATGCAGTATTTGGGTGCAATCTCAAAAATGACAGAATGATCTCTGTTAATTTCCAAGGCAAACCATTCAATATCACAATAATCCACAAGTCTATGCCCCAACCAGTAATGCTGAAGAAGCTGCAGTTGAACGGTTCTGTGAAGACCTTCAAGACCTTCTAGAACTAACACCCCCAAAAGATGTGCTCTTCATTATAGGGGACTGGAATGCAAAAGTAGGAAGTCAAGGGACATGTGGAGTAACAGGCAAATTTGGCCTTGGAGTAAATGAAGCAGGGCAAAGGCTAACAGTTTTGCCAAGAGAATGCACTGGTCATAGCAAACACCCTCTTCCAACAACACAAGAGAAGACTCTACACATGGATATCACCAGATGGTCAATACCAAAATCAGATTGATTATATTCTTTGCAGCCAAAGATGGAGAAGCTCTATACAGTCAGCAAAAACAAGACCAGGAGCTGACTGTGGCTCAGATCATGAACTCCTTATTGCCAAATTCAGACTTAAATTGAAGAAAGTAGGGAAAACCACTAGACCATTCAGGTATGACCTAAATCAAATCCCTTACAATTATACAGTGGAAGTGACAAATAGATTCAAGGGATTAGATCTGATCTGAGAGACAGAATGCCTGAAGAACTATGGACAGAGGTTTGTAACATTGTAAAGGAGGCAGGGATCAAGACCATCCCCAAGAAAAAGAAGTGCAAAAAGGCAAAATGGCTGTCTGAGGAGGCCTTACAAAAAGCTTGAAAAGAAGAGAAGTGAAAAGCAAAGGAGAAAAGGAAAGATATACCCACTGAATGCAGAGTTCCAAAGAATAGCAAGGAGAGATAAGAAAGCCTTCCTCAGTAATCTATGCAAAGAAATAGAGGAAAACAATAGAATGGGAAAGACTAGGGATCTCTTCAAGAAAATTAGAGATACCAAGGGAACATTTCATGCAAAGATAGGCACAATAAAGGGCAGAAATGGTATGGACCTAACAGAAGCAGAAGATATTAAGAAGAAGTGGCAAGAATACACAGAAGAACTATACAAAAGAGATCTTCATGACCCAGATAACCACGATGGTGTGATCACTCACCTAGAGCCAGACATCCTGGATTGCAAAGTCAAGTGGGCCTTAGGAAGCATCACTATGAACAAAGCTAGTGAAGGTGATAGAATTCCAGTTGAGCTATTTCAAATCCTAAAAGATGAGGCTGTTAAAGTGTTGCACTCAATATGCCAGGAAATTTGGAAAACTCAGCAGTGGCCACAGGACTGGAAAAGGTCAGTTTTCATTCCAATCCGAAGGAAAGGCAATGCCAAAGAATGTTCAAGTTCAGTTCAGTTCAGTTCAGTCGCTCAGTTGTGTCCTACTCTTTGCGACCCCATGAATCGCAGCACACCAGGCCTCCCTGTCCATCACCAACTCCCGGAGTTTACCCAAACTCATGTCCATCGAGTTGGTGATGCCATCCAGCCATCTCATCCTCTGTCGCCCCCTTCTCCTCCTGCCCCCAATCCTTCCCAGCATCAGGGTCTTTTCCAATGAGGCAACTCATCGCATGAGGTGGCCAAAGTATTGGTTTCAGCTTCAACATCAGTCCTTCCAGTGAACACTGAGGACTATCTCCTTTAGGATGGACTGGTTGGATCTCCTTGTTCAAACTATTGCCCAACTGCACTCATCTCACATGCTAGCAAATCAATGCTCAAAATTCTCAAAGCCAGGCTCCAGCAGTATGTGAACCGAGAATTTCCAGATGTTTATGCTGGTTTTAGAAAAGGCAGAGGAACCAGAGATCAAATTGCCAACATCCGTTGGACCCTCAAAAAAGCAAGAGAATTCCAGAAAAACATCTACTTCTGCTTTATCGACTACGCCAAAGCCTTTGACTGTATTCAGTTCCATCGCTCAGTCATGTCCGGCTCTTTGCCACCCCATGGACTGCAGCATGCCTGGCCTCCTTGTCCATCACCCACTCCCAGAATTTACTCAAACTCACGTCTGTCGAGTCCGTGATGTCATCCAACCATCTCATCCTCTGTCTTTCCCCTTATCCTCCCACCTTCAATCTTTCCCAGCATGAGGATGTTTTCCAGTGAGTCAGTTCTTCGCATCAGGTGGCCAAAGTATTGGAGTTTCAGCTTCAGCATCAGTCCTTCCAATGAATATTCAGGACTGATTTCCTTTAGAATTGACTGGTTGGATTTCCTCGCAGTCCAGAGGACTCTCACGAGTCTTCAACACCACAGTTCAAAAGGATCAATTCTTCGGTGCTCAGCTTTCTTTATAGTACAACTCTCACATACATACATGACTAGTGGAAAAACCATAGCTTTGACTAGATGGACCTTTGTTGGCAACGTAAAATTCATAAAGAGATGGGAATACCAGACCACCTGACCTTTCTCCTGATAAATCTGTATGCAGATCAAGAAGCAACAGTTAGAACTGGACAAGGAACAATAGACTGGTTCCAAATCAGGAAAGGAGTATGTCAAGGCTGTATATTGTCACCTGGCATATTTAACTTATATGCAGAGTACATTATGTGAAATACCGAGCTGGATGAAGCACAAGCTAGAATCAAGATTGCCAGGAGAAATGTCAATGACCTCAGATATACAGATGACACCACCCTTATGGTAGAAAGTGAAGAAGAATTAAAAAGCCTCTTGATGAAAGTGAAAGAGGAGAGAGAAAATGTTGGCTTAAAACTCAACATTCAGAAAACTAAGATCATGGCATCCAGTCCCATCATTTCATGGCAAATAGATGAGGAAACAATGGAAACAGTGAGAGACTTTATTTTTGGGTTCCAAAATCACTTCACATGGTGACTGCAGCCATGAAATTAAAGGACACTTGCTCCTTGGAAGAAAAGTTATCCCAAACCTAGGCAGCATTTTAAAAAGCAGAGACATTACTTTGCCAACAAAGGTCCATCTAGTCAAAGCTATGATTTTTCCAGTAGTCATGTATGGATGTGAGAATTGGGCTATAAAGAAAGCCGAGTGCCAAATAATTGATGCTTTTGAAGAGTGGTGTTGGAGAAGACTCTTGAGAGTCCCTTGGACTGCAAGGAGATCCAACCAGTCCATCCTAAGGGAAATCAGTCCTGAATATTCATTGGAAGGAGTGATGCTGAAGCTGAAGCTCCAATCCTTTGGCCACCTGATGCGAATAACTGACTCTTTGGAAAAGACCCTGTTGCTGGTAAAGATTGAAGGCAGGAGGAGAAGGGGACGGCAGAGGATGAGATGGTTGGATACCATCATCGACTCAATTGACATGAGTTTGAGCAAGCTCTGGGAGTTGGTGATGGACAGGGAAGCCTGGCGTGCTGCAGTCCATGGGGTCGTAAAGAGTCAGACACGACTGAGCGACTGAACTGAGCTAATGGGTAAAATTGTGTTTTTGTACTACTGGGTCTCGATTCCTCTGTTCATCATTAAGAATATAGGATTCATCCATATTATTGCATATAGCTAGAATTCGTTCATTTTCATTTCTATGTTATAGTCCATTGTATGAATATACCCTGATTCATGTATCCATTCTAATGATGGTATACATTTAGGTATTCCAGTTTTTCTTCTTATGAAAAGTACTACTGCAAATATTTCAATATTTGTACTGTTAAGTGCCCTGGTATACAGGGTATAAGTTTCATTAGGGTAGAAATCTGGGTGTAATATTGCTGGGTTCTGAGATAAGAGCTTCTTCAATTTTATTAGTTAACATCGAAGTGTTTTCCAAAGAGGTTCTGCCAGTTTATTCTACTACCAACATGTACATAAGAATTTTTGTTTTTCCACATTCTCACCAGTGCTTGGTATTGTGAGACCTTTTCATTTATACCAGCCTTGTTGATATATAATGATGACTCGGTGTGGTTCTTATTTACCTTTCCCTGGTTACTGGGTAGAGCACCTTTTCATATCTTTATTGGCCATGGCATTTTCTTTTTTGTGTGATGTACTTATTCAAAGTTTTGCTCATTTTTCTGTTGAGTTTTCTTTAACCTGATTTCTTCTCGTAGACTTAGTATTTCTCTTTCAATTTCCATATAAGAATCTCGTACAAATATATATATTTATATATGTGTGTATGTGTGTGTGTGTGTGTGTATGCTGTGCCATGCAGCCTGTGGGACCCCAGTTCCCTGACTAGGGACTGAACCTTGGCCATGGCAGCAAAAGCCCAACCTAACCGCTGGACCACCAGGGAACTCCCAACCTGCAGATATATTCTGCACATTCTAACTGCTCTCCTTATCTCTAACTCCATCCTCTTCGTTGCTGTCTGAGTTCCGTTTCAAGACAAGCCCTGTTTTTGTAACTCCCACGCCTAGAACCCTTCGGTGACCCCCGTGGCCTCACAGGCAATACCTCGTGGAAAGCCCTCCATCATCTACCCGCCACCCAACAGGTCTCAGCTCTTACAAGTTCCTCTTAACCCCTCCTCCCTCCCTTTTTCCTGTAACCTCCATCTCTACCAAATTGCTTACAGTTCCTTGAACACATAAAATTGTTTTACATCCGTCTTTGCCAGTTATCCTTTTTCTTCCTTTTGCCCTTAATTTGGAAAATACTCTTTTTGGGGGTGGGTGGGTGGGAAGCAGATAAGAATAGCTTTATTACTTTGCCAAGCAAAGAGGGACACAGTAATATCAACTTGTATATATGCGATTTAGAAAGACGGGGGCTTCCCTTGTAGCTCAGTCAGTAAAGAATCTGCCTGCAGTGCAGGAGACCTGGGTTCGATCCCTGGGTTGGGAAGATCCCCTGGAGAAGGAAATGGCAACCCACTCCAGTATCCTTGCCTGGAAAATCTGGTGGACAGAGGAGCCTGGTGGGCTGCAGTCCATGGATTCGCAAAGAGTCGGGAATGACTGAGCAACTAACACTTACCAACGATCCTACATGCCCGGCAGCAGAGGAGACACAGATGTAAAAAACAGACTTTTGGACTCAGTAGGAGAAGGCAAAGATGGGGTGATTTGAGAGAATGTACTGAAACATGTACATTACCATATGTAAAATAGATGACCTGTGCAAATTTGATGCATGAAGCAGGGTACCCAAAGCCAGTGTTCTGGTACAGCCCAGGGGGATGGGGTGGGGAGGGAGGTGGGAGGGGGTTTAGGATTTGGGGAACGCATGTATACCTGTGTCCATTTCATGTTGATGTATGGCAAAAACCATCACAATATTGTAAAGTAATTATTCTCCAATTAAAATAAATTAATTAAAAAATAACTTTAAAAAAAGAAGAGGGACATGGTAGACTCCTGTCTTGAAAAACTATGTGTTTTTAAAACTCAATTCAAAGGTCACTTCCTTTATGAAACCTCTCCAGCTCACCTTCTCATCTCTCATTAACTTTTCCATCTCTTGTCCTTCTCAACACACTATTATTGTTTCTAGTGGGGCTAGAATATACAGTTTAGTATACAGATTAACCATACCCTATTGTATGTTTAGTCTGTATACCTGTCTCCCCCATCAGATTGTATAAGCCATAAGCCCTTTGAAGGCATGGGAAACCCCTGAATGTAGAGAAATTTCTCATTTCTCTTTTCATTCTCAGGGCCTAGCACAATGTCTGGCACAGAGCGAGTGGTGGTAAATAGTACAAATTGTTGTTAATGTTATACCAATTATTATAGGTACATGTCTATCTGTTTTCCTTATTAAATTGTGAATTCCTTGAGGGGCCTGGCACTTGGGTGGCATGCAGTGACACTTGTCTAAAGAATGAAAAACTTATAAAAACATCTGAAAACAGCCATTGCTTTAAAGCAATATTTGAAGTAGGAATAGAGAAGTCATGAGTATTAAATTTGCAGAGAATTGAATCTGATTTACATCCATCTCATGAAGATGAAAATTTTAGCTCAGACTAATTCAAAGCAAAATTTTTTAAGAAGAAATGTAAAATGTTATGCTTTGGTTAAAAATTTAAGCTGTAAAAGTAGAAAAAGCCTAGCTTGTTGGTTCATATGGAAAAGGAGTTTGAATCTGTTATGTGACACTGTCCTTCATCTAAAAAAATTAAGTTGCTGATTCCTGCAGCTCAATTCCAAAAAAATAAATGACCCAATCAAAAAAATGGGCCAAAGAACTAAATAGACATTTCTCCAAAGAAGACATACAGGTGGCTAACAAACACATGAAAAGGTGCTCAGCATCACTCATTATCAGAGAAATGCAAATCAAAACCACAATGAGGTACCATCTTATGCTGGTCAGAATGGCTGCTATCCAAAAATCTACAAACAATAAATTCTGGAGAGGATGTGGAGAAAAGGGAACCCTCTTACACTGTTGGTAGGAATGCAAGCTAGTACAGCCACTGTGGAGAACAGTGTGGAGCTTTCTTAAAAAACTGGAAATAGAACTGCCATACGACCCAGCAATCCCACTGCTGGGCATACACACCGAGGAAACTAGAATTGAAAGAGACACATGTACCCCAATGTTCATCGCAGCACTGTTTATAATAGCCAGGACATGGAAGCAACCTAGATGTCCATCAGCAGACGAATGGGTAAGAAAGCTGTAGTACATATACACAATGGAATATTACTTAGCCATTAAAAAGAATGCATTTGAATCAGTTCTAATGAGGTGGATGAAACTGGAGCCTATTTTACAGAGTGAAGTAAGCCAGAAAGGAAAACACCAATACAGTATATTAACGCATATATATGGAATTTAGAAAGATGGTAATGATAACGCTATATGCAAGACAGCAAAAGAGACACAGATGTACAGAACAGTCTTTTGGACTCTGTGGGAGAAGGCGAGGGTGGGATGATCTGAGAGAATAGCACTGAAACATGGATATAATCATATGTGAAACAGATCGCCAGTCCAGGTTCAATGCATGAGACAAGGTGCTCGGGGCTGGTGCACTGGGATGACCCAGAGGGATGGGATGGGAAGGGAGGTGGGAGGGGGGTTCAGAATGGGGAACACATGTACACCCATGGCTGATTCATGTCAATGTATGGCAAAAACCACTACAATAATGTAAAGTAATTAGCTTCCAATTAAAATAAATAAATTTAAAAAAATAAAAATAAAAAAATTAAGTTGCTGAAGTAGATTATAATTTGCATGTGAGTGTGGCTGGAAAGATGAAAATCTAAGGAACACAGTGTCAAGAGATCATCCTTTGATTAGTACCTATGTTTTTTGTCTGAAAAGCTGTCATTGTTACAATGAAACCTTGTATGGCCCAGCTAAGACGTTCTTTGCTCAACAAGAATGCCTGTTCCTTTCTAAAACCGTTTTCAAGATGAGCAGTGGATGAAGTTCATGTGCCTGGCACTCTGTCATAGACAAACCTACAGTGATGTATAATTTCTGATCCATGAGCTCTGCTTCCACTCTTCCTCTCCCCACCTTCAAGAAAGCATATCATAATGCAAGTGAGCAAAAGTGACGTTATTTATTATAGTGATGACCTTGATCTGTTCCAAATTATATTTTCTAAAAACTCAATCATTTCTCTGAACTTCAATACTAAGAAATTACTATATTCCTCATGGTTGACATCTTGGTTGAGAACCAAGATCCGTACAGAGGTATATTTGTAGGAAGAAGAGAGATTTTGGAATCACACCAATAATAATTCGGATTGCACTTCAGTCACTGCCATGTGATCCTCAGCTAGTTGCTTAATATCTCTGACTTTCATCTGAAGAATGGACCACTTTATAAGTTCCTGTCAGGATTGTAAATAATTATGTAAAACACTCAGCATAGTGCCTATCTCCTAAATATCTTTCAAGTCTGTGTATAGTAATATATATATTTATCTTCTGGCTCCTCACCTCTCTGTGGCTGCATCCCTGTTTTAAGTCACTAGTATCTGTGTTCCAGATTACTGCAGCATCCTTCTTACTGGTCTTTCACTACCCCAGCCTTGCTTGCCCTGTTTTGTTCAGAGCAAAGGCTATTCTACAAGGCTGACTTGAACCCTTAACCCCTAACATGTGGAGATTCATATGTAGCTGCCATTTATTGAGCACCTATCACATGACAGGAGCTGGCCTAGTATCTTATGTTTTATTTCATTGAATCTTCACAATAAGACAGTGATGTCAGTACCATCATTCACCTTTAAAGAACTGAAAGTTGCAGAGATTGAATGACTTGCCCATGACCACTCTGCTAGGAAGTAAGGGGCTTTGTGTGTGTCCAGAGTTCTCTGGTTTCAAAGTCTGTTCCTGTTTCATGCTGCCTCTGTATCAGGCTCAGAGCCTGGTGCTGTTAAACCTCCTCATCTTGTGACTAACTCCCTGGTGCTGGTTCTGGGCCTACCACATGGTCTCCTAGGAGTCTTGCTTTGCACATCACTTGGCTACAGGGAGATGATGATGGCAGCAAATATCTGGTCATATATTAATGAACTGGTACTCTAGGTTTAATCTTCAGTTTTTTATGACTTAGTGCATGCAGAAACCCCCCTAGGTTCTCTCAACTCTGGACCACTTGATCTTATGAATAGCCATCAGCAACCTCAGTCACAACATATCCAAACTGATTTTGTTAACTTTCCCTCTTTGGAGAGGCAGTATAGCCTGGACCAGTAAGGCTGAGGGCCAGGGTCTGGACTTCGATAAATTTGCCACTGGAAGTACCACCTGACATGGGTCTTCTGGCAGCCAGCCTGCTGCTCCAAGTTACCACTTCCTGATGTCGACAATTAACCTTGATGACATTGATGAAAAGTCTTATATTTGATTTGGGAATTGACTGCTTTTGTAGAGTTTTAGCTGGTAACAGAAATGTAGACTCTGTCTACATTTGGTTTTATGAGACAGGCTAGTCTTTGTGAATGGCTGCTCATTTCCTAATGTTTTCTCAAGCATTCAATCAACAAACATTCTTCAAGCCCTATAACAAGGGGAAATACAAAGAAATTTAGTGTTTTAAGATACTAACAGTATAATGGGGACTATTAGACACAAAAATAAGAAAATAACCGACAATTAAAAATACAAGATCCCAGTTCTTTCACATGATAAGCATTCTGTGAATCAAATGGGTTTGAAGTGAGTGTTTGATGTAACATGTGCCTGGAGCTTATGTGGAAGCTCAATAAATATTTGTTGAATGATTGTTGAATATTGACCTTCCAGATGCCACTCTCATAGAAAACTAATCCATATCTCTAGCCCTGACTTCTTGACAAAGCTGCAGACTTGTGACATCCAGCAACCCACTGGACCACTTGATCTCATGAATAGCCCATCAGCAATCTCAGTCACAACATATCCAAACTGATTTTGTCAAATTTCCCTCTTTGGAGAGGCAGTATAACCTTGGAGTTATACTCTGAGCATGGAGTCTGGAACACTGGCTTCAACTGCAGCTCCCATACTTAATGGCTAAGTGACCTTGGGAAAGTCCTTAGCTCTTCTTCCCTTGCATGAGAGAAATATAAGGCTTTTCTTAGGATTCAATGAGATAGATAATGGATTGTTGTTCTTGTTTGGCTGCCAAGTCGTATCCAACCCTTTTGCGACCCCAAGGACTGTAGTCCTTCAGGGTCCTCTGTCCATGGGCTTTCCCAGGCAAGAATACTGGAGTGGGTTGCCATTTCCTTCTCCAGGGGATCTTCCCAACCCAGGGATCGAACCTGCAGTGGCAGGCAGATTCTTTACCACTGAGCCACCAGGGAAACCCAAGATAATGGATTGAAAGCATTTAACACAGTGGCTGCACATAGTAATCATTAAATGTTAGCTATTGTCACAATTTTCCCCACATTTCCTATTTTCCTTATTTGGTACTGATACCAGTATCCACTCCAATCCTCTCCTTCACCCCATTACATCTAATTTGTTACCTAAAACTGTATATTCTACCTTTTTATTATCTTTCAGATTATGATTCATTCAACATATACTTAACATCTGCTGCATGCCGAACACATTTCTAGACACCAAAGACTGAGAGATGAATACTTACCAGTCTTTAGTTATCAGTTTAGTTCAGTCACTTAGTTGTGTCTGACTCTTTGTGACCCCATGGGCTGCAGCATGCCAGGCTTCCCTGTCCATCACCAATTCCTGGAGCTTACTCAAACTCATGTCCATCGAGTTGGTGATGCCATCCAACCATCTTATCCTCTGTCATTCCCTTCTCCTCCCGCCTTCAATCTTTCCCAGCATCAAGGTCCTTTCCAGTGAGTCAGTTCTTCACATCAAGTGGCCAAAGGGTTGGAGTTTCAGCTTCAGCAGCAGTCCTTCCAAGAAATATTCAGGGTTGATTTTCTTTAGGATTGACTGGTTGGATCTCCTTACAGTCCAAGGGACTCTCAAGAGTCTTCTCCAACACCACAGTTCAAAAGCATCAATTCTTTGGCGCTCAGCTTTCTTTATAGTCCAACTCTCACATCCATACATGATTACTGGAAAAACCATAGCTTTGACTAGGTGGACCTTTGTTGGCAAAGTAATGTCTCTGCTTTTTAATGTGCTGTCTAGGTTGGTTATAGCTTTTCTTCTAAGGAGCAAGTGTCTTTTAATTTCATGGCTCCAGTCACCCTCTGCAGTGATGTTGGAGCCCCCCAAAATAAAGTCTCTCACTGTTTCCATTGTTTCCCCATCTATTTGCCATGAAATGATGGGACCGGATGCCATGATCTTAGTTTTCTGAATGGTGAGTTTTAAGCCAACTTTTTCCCTTTCCTCTTTCACTTTCATCATGAGGCTCTTTAGTTCTTGGTTTTCTGCCATAAGGGTGGTGTCATCTGTATATCTGAGGTTATTGATATTTCTCCCTGCAATCTTGATTCCAGCTTGTGCTTTATCCAGCCCAGCATTTCTCATGATGTATTCTGCATATAAGTTAAATAAGCAGGGTGACAATATACGGCCTTGACATACTCCTTTCCCAATTTGGAACCAGTTTATTGTTCCTTGTCCAGTTCTAACTGTTGTTTCCTGACCTGCATACAGATTTCTCAGGAGGCAGGTAAGGTGGTCTGGTATTCCCATCTCTTTAAGAATTTTACACAGTTTGTTGTGATCCATACAGTCAAAGGTTTTGGTGTAGTCAATAAAGCAGAAGTAGATGTTTTTCTGGGACTCTTTTGCTTTTTTGATGATCCAACAGATGTTGGCAATTTGATCTCTGGTTCCTCTTCCTTTTCTAAACCCAGCTTGAATATTTGGAAGTTCACGGTTCATGTACTGTTGAAGCCTGGCTTGGAGAATTTTGAGCATTAATGTGCTAGCGTGTGAGATGAGTGCAATTGTGCAGTAGTTTGAACATTCTTTGGCATTGCCGAAATCTTTGGGATTGGAATGAAAACTGACCTTTTCCATCCTGTGGCCACTGCTGAGCTTTCCAAATTTGCTGGCATATTGAGTGCAGCACTTTCACAGCATCATCTTTTAGGATTTGAAATAGCTCAACTGGAATTCCATGTTTATGGAGGCAGACATATATACGGTTGCAGCCTTTAGTTGTTAGCCTATGGTTGTGCATAGTGGAAATGCATAAAGTGCATTCAAAAGAGCCTGAAAGAGTTATTTCTTCCACTTTTCAAAACCAAAGCTCTCACTTAAGCCTATACCACCTCTTACTGAAGATATTGCAGGAGGTTTTTTTTTTCTTTTTCTTTTGATTGATTTTGAAAATTTACAGGTAAAACAAATATTTGCTCATTATAAAAATAATAAATTACAGAATACTAATTATAAAGTAAAAGTCTCTTTTACTTGACTTCTTTAACCTTACTCCTCACCATAAAGGTAAATACTGTCTACAGATTAGTTTGTAGCCTTCTAGACCTTTTCCTACTTATACATGTGAACATTTGTATATTTCATGGTAGATAAAAATATGGATTTTTACACAAATGGGATCAGATCATAAACATACTTCTTGCTTTTTTTGCTTAATGATGTATCTTTAAATTTTTTCCATGTCAAAACAAAATAGAATTACCTTGTTCTTTTAACCCCTAAATGCTATTCTGTATTTTGTAACTACTATGAGTTGTTTAGTTATTTGTCTGTTGGAAGCATTTCAGTTGCTTCCTGTTTTTTACTATTACAAGTACTATGGACATGTGCAATTTATGCAGATAGGTTTCTAGTAGTAGAAGTGCTGGGTTAAAAGATGTGACAGTTTAAATTTTTGTTAGAGTGTGCTCAGTTATCCTCCCAAAAGACTGCCATCCGACAGTGAATGGGAGTACCCATTTTCCCACATCTCACCAACACTGGATGTTATCAGCCCTTCAATTTTTGCAAATTTAATGAATAAAAAAGTAGTGTTTATATGTTACAGATTTGTGTTTCTGTGGTTACTAGTGAATTTGAGCATGCTTTAATATATTTATTGATCATTTGTATTTCTTTTCCGAGTTCCCTTTCAATGAATGTTATTTGCCAAGATCTCTGTTAGGTTGTTATCTTTTTCTTATTTATTTGAAGGCTTGCATCATTACATTGTGATATTAGCGCTTTCTCTGTTGTAGGTTACAAATATATACATATGTATTTAGTCTATTGTTTGTCTTTATTTACACTGTCTTATATAATATACATGGTTTTCATATGTAGTAAAATTCACCAACCTATTTTATTATGGATTCTGGGGTCTGTGTTTTACTCCTAGAATATTTTAGACATATAATCTTTTTCATCTCAATATTTTCCTAGTTTTATTATCCAAGTTAGATTCTTAATACAATTAAAATTAATTTTTGCCAAGTAGTGTGAATAAGGATTTTAATTTTAGTTTTTCCCTAAGAAAATTTCTAATTGTCTCAACACAGTTAGCCTACTTCTTTTCAACTGATTTGAAATGTCAAGTTGTACATGAGTCTAGTTCTGGATTTATCCTTATCCCTGAATTTTGGGTCCATTTTTGTACCAAAGCAACTGTTTAAATTATTGTAACATTATAGAATGTTTTTATACATTATGGGACCCAAAACTACATTTACTATCATTTCTCCTTTGTCTCATTGTTTTTCTTACTCATAATTTCCTTGAATGCTTTTGTACATTTTTTTTCCTCTCAGATGAATTTTAGAATAAATTTTCCTGGTTCCATAAGATACCTTATAAGTATTTTGATTGGAATTTCATTAAATCTATAGCTTAATTTGAGTCTCATCCAAGAACATGAGGTAGTTTTCATTTATTTTTGTCTTCTCCTAATGTCTTACAGTAAAGCTTACAGTTTCTTCATATAAAATTTGAACATATTGGTCAGTTTGTGTGTGTGCTCAGTCTCTCAGTCGTGTCCAACTCTTTGCGACCCCATGGACTGAAGCCCACCAGGCTCCTCTGTCCATGGAATTTTCCAGGCAAGAATACTGGAGTGGGTTGCCATTTCCTACTCCAGGGGATCTTCCTGGCTTTGGGATCAAACCTGCATCTCTTGCAGTTCCTGCATTGGCAGGTGGATTCTTTACCATTGGGAAACCCCATTGGTGAGTTTAGTAACAAGTATTGTATAATTTGCTTGCTATTCTAAATATTTTCCATTAAACATTTTCTATTTTGTCATAGTTGGTTTAGGGATGACTACCAGGTGACTCAGTGGTAAAGAACCTGTCTACCAATGCAGAAGACTCAGCTTTGATCCCTGGGTCAGGATCAATTATGCTATGCCCTGAGGGCATAGCAACCCACTCCAGTACTCTTGCCTGGAGAATCCCATGGACAGAGGAGCCTGGCATCCCCAGTCCGTATGGTCGCAGAGAGTCAGACACAACAAAAGCAACTTAGTACACACACATGGTTGGTTTATAGGAAAAGGAGTGCTTGCTGTGTTGATCTTCTATCAAGCTTTTCCTAAAATTTAATATTAGTTTTGAATTTTTACAGTTAATTCTTAGACTTCCTGAGTTGAAAATTAAATCACATGTAAGTTGTGATAGCTTTAACTCTGTAATACTCCTGTTTCTTTTCCTTGTCTTATCACAGCAGCTAGGACCTCTAGTGCTGTGTTTAGTAGTTGCAACCATAGCAGTGAAAGAGGTATCTTTGTCTTGTTCCTGACTTTTGTGGGAATAATGAATGCCCTTCATCAAATTAAAGAAATTTTCTTCAATTACTGGCTTGCTAAGAGTTTTTAAATTTTTGTTTTGTTCGATTGCTTCCTCACCTCTTAAAATCAGGAGTGAACATTAAAATATATCACTTTTTAAAGTGTGGTGATCATGAAAATTTTCTCCCTTAATCTATTCATGTAATGGATTGTATTAGATTATATTAGTAGACTTCCTAATATAGAATCATCCCTTACATTTCTGGATAAATCTTATTTAGTCATGGAAATTATTTGTTTTAAGATCAATTAAGTTTAAGATATTTGCATTGATGTTCTTAACTAAACTGATAGTTTTCTCCTTTGTCTATTTTTCCCATTGGAGTAATATAAGTTTAGTATAATAGTTCTTAAACTTTTTGATATCAGGGCCCATTTATACTCTTAAAAATTATTGAGGATCCTCAAAGAACTTTTGTTTATTTTAAAACTCAAGAATGTACCTGGGACTTCCCTGGCAGTCCAGTGGTTAAGACTCTGTGCTTCCACTGCGGGGGGCAGGGGCACAGGTTGATCCCTGGTCAGTTGGGGAACTAAGATCCAGGATGCTGTGTAGCACAGGCCAAGAAAAGAAAGAATGTACTAGCGTATGTTTTATTAATTGTCAGAGCAGTGACATCATCACACAGCATTCCATCGGTCTCTAGAAAGCTCCACCATACATGTGTATGAGAGAATGAGAGTAAAAATAAACTGAAACATCTTAGTATTGGTATAGAAATAGTTTTGCCTTATGGACTCCCAGAAAGGGCTCCAGGGACTTTCAGGATCCCTAGACCACACTTTGAGAACTGCTAACATAGCAGAATAAGTTATAAGTTTTCCATATTTCCTCTATACTAATATAAATAACAGAAATTATTTTTGTCTTGAATGTATAACTAATCTATAAATTATTTGAAACTGATGGTTTTTGGAATGGTATATCTTTACCTACCATTTCAATTTCCACTATGGTTATTGGCCTACTCAGGTTTTATATCTCTTCTTGAGTCAATTTGTACATTTATATTTACCTAGAAAGTCATGCAATTTCAGGTAGATTTTTACCTTTTAAGTATAATGTTATACTTAAACTACAATTTTTACATTTTCTTTATGTCAAAAATTAAACCCCCTTTTATTTTCATTATTGTTTGCCTCTGTGTTTTCTTTATTTATTCTTATTTGGGTTGCTAAAGGTTTCTCTGTTTTAAAGTCAGGTTTATGGAGGTATAATTTACATATGGTAAAATTTACCCTTTATAGTGTATAGTTCTATGAGTTCTGACAAATCAGTACAGCCATGTAACCACCTACACAGTCCGATTGCAGAAGAAATCTACCATTCTCAGAAATTCCCTCATTTCCCTTTGCAATCAACCTTTCTTTGAGCCCCAGTTTCTGGCATCCTATTTCCTATTTTAGTAGTTTATTTCTTTTTATTTCTGAGTAGTATTCCATTATATGGCTGTACTACAGTTATCTATTTACCAGTTGAAGGATATTTGGTTGTTTCCAGTTTGGGGTGATTATGAATAAAGCCACTATAAACATTTTCAAATAGGTTTTTGTGTGAACATAAGTTTTTATTTTTCTTGAGTAAATACCTATGAGTGGGATTTCTAGGTCATATGGTAAGTATTTGTCTGACTGTATAAGAAACTGCTGAATCATTTTCCTGTCATTCTTTGTTTACTGGATTTCTGTTTATTTTGTTCTTTCCTTTGTTCTGGTCAAATCTCTTTTTAGAATGTGAGTTTGGTCTCCTCAACACTGATTCACCTTAGCAAGGGCATGCTTCAAACATAAAATGCTAGGGAGGACACCTCAGTGACAAGGCTTGGGAAGTGGTTGCACAAGGTGATATTATGTTTTCTGAACTGAGACACCCATGGGGGAATCACAGGAGGGAGGAGGGAAAATGGGATAAATAGAAAGAGAGCAAAAGGAAAGGAAGAAAAGAAATTTAAACAACATGATGCCTAAAAGGGGAGTGGTGTGTGCTACCCTGTAATACTTTTTTTTTTCAATTTTTAAAAAAAATTTTAATTTGAGGATAATTGCTTTACAATGTTGTCTTCGTTTCCACCATACAACAATGCAAACCAGTTTTATTTATATACATGTGTCTCTTTGTGTATCTCTTCCCTCTTAAGGTGCTTCAGACTCCTCTAATACCTTAATGTATCATTATGTCATGGCAGCGTACAGAGAGCACTAACCTTGAGGGCAATAGGGTAGGGGAGGTGGGTCAGGAACCACTAATATAGATCCTGAAAGCTTATGGTTCCAAAGTTCTATTTGAATAGATAGGTGAGCCACTATGGGCTTTGAAAAAGGAGAATGATCCTGATCCAGTTTTGGTGGGACTGTGTACATGCATGCTAAGTCACTTCAATCATGTCCAACTCTTTGCAACTCCATGGGCTATAGCCTGCCAGGCTCCTCTGTCATGGGATCCTCTAAGTAAGAATACTGGAGTGGGTTGCCATGCCCTCCTCCCAAGTCTTTTATGTCTCCTGCATTGGCAGGTGGGTTCTTTACCACTAGTGCCACCTGGGAATGGGATTAGGGTTTGGGAAAAGGAAAGGGGCTGGAGATGGGGCCAGCAGTGAGGCTGCTGTCAGTCTTCAGGGGCTCATGGTGTTATCAAAGGAAAGAGAAATTTGTGGAATGGACAATATGGTAGGAACCCAATAAATAGTCATTTAATTAATTAATTAATTAATTAAGGAGCTTGCTGTTTCAAGTTGGTTGCAAAAAATGGAGGTTTGCTAGAACTGCAAATGAATGAACTGGAGATGATGAAAACAATGTTGAAAAAGTGAGTAGATTGAAAGGAGAAAAGAATCTTGAAAAATTAATTTAACAGTCTGGAACAAGGGAAGGAGCTGGCAACAGAGACAGAGAATCAACTAGTCTGAAAGCTATGACTATAGCACAGACTTTTGGGAATAAACATGGAAACCTAGTGAAGATCAAGTATGTCTCTGAGTTCTCTAGCTCCAGCACCTGACCATCTGTCCCTGGTTGACCCAAGCTGATCTGGATACCCTGAAGCCAGAGAGCTAAGTGATGATAAGCAAGGTTCCTGAGAGGTTCTCAGCTTTGGGGTGGGGTGAGGGGCAAATTAAAATGACCCTGAAGGACCTTTCTATCCTTGGGATCTTGTGATTCTAGTGAAAATATTGCTCAAGTGTCATATTCCCAGAATAAGGACTTGATTTGAAGAAACGCCCTAAGACCTTCAGTGGGAAAGAACAAGTAAAGGCTATTGGGTAACCCAAGCCAAGACAATTTCCATCAATCTCTGAAGGTGTTTAATTTGGGAAAGAATAGAGCTCTTCCCAGTGCAGAATTTGTGGAATTTTTTGTCCAGCGCTCCTATAATGAAGTATGGTTACTACATGTTGCAAGAGAAGGAAAAAATCAAGTGACAGGACAAGTAATATGATTTTTGTTCAGTTTCAATGGCACATTAAGGAAGACTTCAGTTTCCCCCTTTACGAGAAAGGCCATTTACCTCTCAGAGCATCGAAAAGCCCATGGAGTTGAGTTCTACTTAAGAAAATAGTGTAGGGTGAAAATTGACATGGTAACGTTGCAGTATTTAAGTAACATTTGTTGGGAACCTACTAAGAGCTGGGTGCTGCAGTTCATGGGGTCGCAAAGAGTCAACACGACTTAATGACGAAACAACAGGAAAGAGCTGGATCATCTTGCCACCCCAGCCTCCTTTCAGTTTCTCCAACTTGTCTCCCTTCTGTCTCTGGGTCTGGCTACCTGCTGTTCCCTTGATCCAGAACACATTTCTCCCACCCACCTCTTTGCCCCTACCCACTCCTGCCTCCAACCCACTTTGCCCAGTTAATCCCATTACCCTTCAGATCTGCTCCAAAGTTAACACCTCAGAATATTCCCAATTGGTTGCTTTTTCCTGCTGCACTCATAGTAGCTCATGTCTACTTTCCTTTGCCCTCTTCCTTTTTCCTTTCCTCCTTCCCTCAAGCATTAAACAAATCAACACAAAGAGAAATAGAAAATGGTAAATTGCGACAAATGCTTTGAAGGAAAAGAACAACTTATTTCAATAAAGACATAAATATATATATATATATTGGGCTTCCCTGGTGGTGCAGTGGTAAAGAATTCGCCTGCAAATGCAGGAGACTCTTGTTCGATCCCTGTGTTGGGAAGATCCCTTGGAGTAGGAAATGGCAACCCAACCCAGTATTCTTGCCTGGAAAATCCCATGGACAGAGAAGCCAGGCGGGCTACAGCCCATGGGGTCACAAAGAGCTGGACATGACTGAGCAACTGAGCACACACAGCACAAATATATTTATTGGTTCATTATTCACACAAAGATGTTCAGAATTATGTGTTGAATAAATGAATGAAGAATAATTATGAGTAAGACCTCTCACTGGAGGAGGCGGTAAAGAGAATTCCAGGCAAGGAAAATGACATGTGCAAAGGTATAGAAGCATGAATGGGTGTGAAGTAATTGACAAATCGCTAGAAATATGAGTAAGTGGATGGGTTGAAGATAAGATTATAAAGCAAAGCAGGATCCTGTTTGTAACTTTGGCTTTTTTCCTAATTGGGAGAGAGTGGGGGAAATTAAAGGTTTTTAAGCAAGAGAGTGTTATATTCAGATTTGTGTTTAAGAGAGAGAACTGATGCTTCATCTATTGCTATTCCATCCCCAAAATTTTAAATTCTGAAACAGAGAAGTCCTACTCATTTAGCATGGCTCATATGGTGATTAATCAAAATCAATTACAGTGGAAAATCATAAAAATTACCATACATACATACATATATATATATATATATATATCTATGTTTTCAATGTCTTACTCTAATTTAGAACATGTAAATCCACAACCACTTCAGGTTCCCTTAAGTGCAGAGTCTGATTTTTGAATGACTACATCCATATAGAACTATCTACGGAACAACTTATTTCAACTTATTTCAACTTATACGGACTTCAGCTTCAAAATAGAACAAGAAACTTGTTGTTCGGTCGCTAAGTCACAGCCAATTCTTTGCAGCTCCATGGACTGCAGCCTACCAGGCATCCCTGTCCTTCACTATCTCCTGGAGCTTACTCAATTCATGTCCATTGAGTTAGTGGTGCCATCCAACCATCTCATCCTCTGTTGTCCCCTTTCTCCTTCTGCCTTCAATCTTTCCCAGCATCAGGGTCCTTTCCAAAAAGTCAGCTCTTTGCATCAAGTGGCCAAAGGATTGGAACTTTAGCAGCAGTCCTTCCAACAAATATTCAGGGTTGATTTTCTTTAGGATTGACTGGTTGGATCTCCTTGCTATCCAAGGGACTCCCAAGAGTCTTCTCCAGCACCACAGTTCAAAAGCATTAATTCTTCAGCGCTCAGCTTTCTTTATAGTCCAACTCTCACATCCATACACGACCACTGGAAAAACCATAGCCTTGACTAGACGGACTTTTGTTGGCAAAGTAATGTCTCTGCTTTTTAATATGCTGTCCACATTGGTCATAACTTTGCTTCAAAGGAGTAAGCGTCTTTTAATTTTATGGCTGCAGTCACCATCTGCAGTGATATTGGAGCCCAGAAAAATAAAGTCAGCCACTGTTTCCACTGTTTCCCCATCTATCTGCCATGAAGTGATGGGACTGGATGCCATGATCTTAGTTTTCTGATTGTTGAGCTTTAAGCCAAGTTTTTCACTCTCCTCTTTCACTTTCATCAAGAGGCTCTTTAGTTCTTCTTTGCTTTCTGCCATAAGGGTGGTGTCATCTGCATATCTAAGGTTATTGATACTTCTCCCGGCAATCTTGACTCCAGCTTGTGCTTCTTCCAGCCCAGTGTTTCTCATGATGTACTTTGCATATAAGTTAAATAAGCAGGGTGACAATATACAGCCTTGACGTACTCCTTTTCCTATTTGGAACCAGTCTGTTGTTCCATGTCCAGTTCTAACTGTTGCTTCCTGACCTGCATACAGGTTTCTCAAGAGGCAGGTCAGGTGGTCTGGTATTGCCATCTCTTTCAGAATTTTCCACAGTTTATTGTGATCCACACAGTCAAAGGCTTTGGCATAGTCAATAAAGCAGAAATAGATGTTTTTCTGGAACTCTCTTGCTTTTTCGATGATCCAGCGGATATTGGCAATTTGATCTCTGGTTCCTCTGCCTTTTCTAAAACCAGCTTGAATATCTGGAAGTTCACAGTTCATGTATTGCTGAAGCCTGGCTTGGAGAATTTTAAGCATTACTTTACTAGCCTGTGAGATGAGTGCAATTGTGCGGTAGTTTGAGCATTCTTTGGCATTGCCTTTCTTTGGGATTGGAATGAAAACTGACCTTTTGCAGTCCTGTGGCCACTGCTGCACTTTCCATATTTGCTGGCATATTGAGTGCAGCACTTTCACAGTGTCATCTTTCAGGATTTGAAATAGCTCAACTGGAATTCCATCACCTCCACTAGCTTTGTTCGTAGTGATGCTTCCTAAGGCCCACTTGACTTCACATTCCAGGATGTCTGGCTCTAGGTGAGTGATCACACCATCGTGATTATCTGGGTCATGAAGATCTTTTTTGTACAGTTCTTCTGTGTATTCTTGCCACCTCTTCTTAATATCTTCTGCTTCTGTTAGGTCCCTATAATTTCTGTCCTTTTTTGAGCCCATCTTTAGGAAGTCCAATAAAGGTCTGGCTTTTCCATGGTGTTTATTTTGGTGTTTTGTAAAAAAATTCCAGATTCTCTCCCCAAAATTGTAGCAGGGATTCCCTTTGCTTTGCTGGTGACTTGAGAATGTGTTTATCTATCGGGTAATCTAGCACTGCATTTGACTCCCACATTTTCCCCCAACCTCTCAGCCTCTGCCTAGAATCACTTTTCTCACTTTTAACTGCTTTCTTGCCAGAATCTTCTATCCCATTTCCTTACACAGAACACATCCAATAGCCCCCCAAACATTGGGTATGTTGAATTTGAGGTGACTTTTCAGCTCTCAGGTAGACATGTCCAATAGAAACTTGAATGTAAAAAGTCTGGAATCCAGGAGAGAGACTAAAATTAGATAGAGAGATTTTAAAATCTGCAACACAGGGACTTCTCTGGTAGTCCATTGGTTAAGAATCTGCCTTCCAATGCAGGGGATGCAGGGTCAATCCCTGGTTAAGGAACTAAGATCCTACGTCCCACATGGCAACTAAGCCCTGTGTCACAACTAGAAAGGCCTACATGCTATAACCAAGACTTGGCACAGCCAAAAAAGTAAATGAATAAAACTTTTTTAAAAATAAAATCTGTAACATGTAAGTGTTAATATCACAGTAATCCAAGTCTATGCCCCAACCAGTAACGCTGAAGAAGCTGAAGTTGTATGGTTCTGTGAAGACCTACAAGACCTTCTAGAACTAATACCCAAAAAAGATGTCTTTTTCATCATGGGGGACTGGAATGCAAAAGTAGGAAATCAAGAGATACCTGTAGTAACAGGAAAATTTGGCCTTGGAATTCAAAGTGAAGCAGGGCAGAGGCTAATAGAGTTTTGCCAAGAGAACGCACCCTCTTGGGTCATAGCAAACACCCTCTTCCAACAACACAAGAGAAGATTCTACATATGCACATCATCAGATGGTCAATACCGAAATCAGATTAATTATATTCCTTTCAGCCAAAGATGGAGAAGCTCCATACAGTCAGCCAAAACAAGAATGGGAGCTGACTGTGGCTCAGATCATGAACTCCTTATTGCCAAATTCAGATTTAAGTTGAAGAAAGTAGAGACAACCACTAGACCATTCAGGTATGACCTAAATCAAATCTCTTATGATTATACAGTGGAAGTGACAAATAGATTCAAAGGAATAGATCTGATAGACAGAGTGCCTGAAGAACTATGGATGCAGGTTCTTGACATTGTATAGGAGGCAGGGATCAAGACCATCCCCAAGAAAAAGAAATGCAAAAAAGCAAAATGGTTGTCTGAGGAGGCCTTACAAATAGCTGAGAAAAGAGAAGCTAAAGGCAAAGGAGAAAAGGAAAGATATACCCATCTGAATGCAGAGTTCCTAAGAATAGCAAGGAGAGATAAGAAAGCCTTCCTCAGTAATCTATGCAAAGAAATAGAGGAAAACAATAGAATGGGAAAGACTAGAAATCTCTTCAAGTAGATCAGAGATACCAAGGGAACATTTCATACAAAGATGGGCTCAATAAAGGACAGAGGTGGTATGGACCTAACAGAAGCAGAAGATATTAAGAAGAGATGGCAAGAATACACAGAAGAACTATACAAAAGAGACCTTCATGACCCAGATAACCATGATGGTTTGGTCACTCACCTAGAGCCAGACATCCTGGAATGCAAAGTCAAATGGGCATTAGGAAGCGTGACTGCAAACAAAGCTAGTGGAGGTGATGGAATTACAGTTGAGCTATTTCAAATCCTAAAAGATGATGCTGTGAAAGTGCTGCACTCAATATGCCAGCAAATTTGGAAAACTCAGCAGTGGCCACAGGACTGGAAAAGGTCAGTTTTCATTCCAATCCCAAAGATTTCAGCAATGCTAAAGAATGTTCAAACTACCACAAAATTTCACTCATTGATTTGCACATGCTAGCAAATCAATGCTGAAAATTCTCCAAGCCAGGCTTCAACAGTACATGAACCGTGAACTTCCAGTTGTTCAAGCTGGATTTAGAAAAGACAGTGGAACCAGAGATCAAATTTCCAACATCTGTTGGATCATCATAAAAGCAAGAGAGTTCCAGAAAAACATCTATTTCTGCTTTATTGACTACACCAAACCCTTTAACTGTATGGATCACAACAAACTGTGGAAAATTCTTCAAGAGATGGGAATACCAGACCACCTGACCTGCCTCCTGATAGATCTGTATGCAGGTCAAGAAGCAACAGTTAGAACTGAACATGGAACAGCAGACTGGTTCCAAATCGGGAAAGGAGTATGTCAAGGCTGTCTATTGTCACCTTGCTTATTCAACTTATATGCAGAGTACATCATGAGAAATGCCAGGCTGGGTGAAGCACAAGCTGGAATCAAGATTGCTGCAAGAAATGTCAATAACCTCAGATATGCAGATGACACCACCCTTATGGTAGAAAGTGAAGAAGAACTAAAGAGCCTCTTGATGAAAGTGAAAGCGGAAAGTGAAAAAGTTGGCTTAAAACTCAACATTCAGAAAACTAAGATCATGGCATCTGGTCCCATCACTTCATGGCAAATAGATGGGGCAACAATGGAAACAGTGAGAGACTTTATTTTGGGGGGCTCCAAAATCACTGCAGATGATGACCGTAGCCATGAAATTAAAAGACACTTGCTCCTTAGAAGAAAAGCTATGACAAACCTAGACAGCATATTAAAAAGCAGAGACATTACTTTTCCAACAAAAGTCCATCTAGTCAAGACTATGTTTTTTCCAGTAGTCATGTATGGATGTGAGAGTTGGACTATAAAGAAAGCTGAGCGCCAAAGAATTGATGCTTTTGAACTGTTGTGTTGGAGAAGACTCTTGAGAGTCCCTTGGACTTCAAGGAGATCCAACCAGTTAATCCTAAAGGAAATCAGTCCTGAATATTCTTTGGAAGGACTGATGCTGAAGCTGAAACTCCAATCCTTTGGCCACCTGATGCGAAGAACTGACTCATTTGAAAAGACCCTGATGCTGGGAAAGATTGAAGCCAGGAGGAGAAGGGGGCAACAGAGGATGAGATGATTGGATGGCATCACCAACTCGATGGACATGAGTTTGAACAAGCTCTGGGAGTTGATGGGCAGGGAGGCCTGGCATGCTGCAATCCATGGAGTCACAAAGAGTCAGACACGATCAAGGGCCTGAACTGAACTGAACACATAAGTGGGATTTGACCCCATGTGTGTAGGTCACATAGCCCAGAAAGGGCATGTCAAGGAGAAAGAGCAATGGCTGAGCTGAGAGCTCTGAGTAACATCACTGTGTAAGGGCCAGGTGGAGCAGGAGCTGCCAAAGAAAGAGTGAATCTCAACATGCAGGGAAGCCTGAATCCAAGGCAGGAGGGCTTCAAGAAGTGATGGTTACTAGTGTCAAATGTAACAGAGAGGTGAGGTTAGAATAGACCTTGCCTGCCACCCGGTAGGTACTCAATACCTCTGTATTAACTGATGTATTGAGGTGAGAGAAAGTGAAATATTTCAAGATGCTTGGCTGAAAAAAGAAGGTAAAAGCTATGTCAGTAGGTTGACTCTATGGAGGGCAGGAAAGAAGGGCAGAATCTAATGGAAGATCAGAACCTCCTGCTGACAGTCATTGAGGAAATTCTCACTTCCCCTTCTTAGTTAGGGTGGGAAGTAGTGAGCTGTTCTAACTACTTCCCACTTCAGGGTCCTTCGTCATCTTCCTTAGATCAGCATGCAGTGTTTTTTCGCTGGGTTTTGGGACCTGGGTTTTCCACTGAAGAAGCCCTGCTAAATTAGTCTTTTCCAGTTCAAGGTCCCAGAGACCCTAAATCTGAAAAGCCAGAGTAGACTGACTGCAGGTGACCAGCAGACTGAGGCAGGAGTGGAGCCCCGTGGCCAGACTCTGAGCCCATGGAGAACCACAGGGTCTGAGGAGAGCTGCTTCTGAGGGTTTTCCACTGACTGGCTCCCTGCTTGCTTAGCCTTCCTCTCTCGTGTCAGCAGATCACAACAACAGTTGGTTTGGTTGGGGGAATAACAGGCAAAACCACAAAAGAAAAATTCTTGTGCCATTCATCTAAAGTGTGGTTCTTTCTTTGATGGCTGTCTATCTCAGCGAGAACATAAGCTTATGAGGGCAGGGGTTGTATTCACTTTAGCACTGTTGTATCCCTTGTGCCTGGGACATAATAAGTATTCAATCAGTGTTTGCTTAATGCTGGAAAAAAGTAATGCTGTCTATTGATGGTGCCTAGACCAATAAAAAACTGAGATTTTTGTATCCCCCTAGAAGTGGGTTTTCTATGAAGCTAATGAAATTTAAAGTTACAGGCCCCTTAGCAATATTTTTGTTGTTGTTGTTTTAGTCACTCAGTCATATCTGACTCTTTTGAGACCCCAAGGACTATAGCCTGCCAGGCTCCTCCTCTGTCCATGGGATTCTCCAAGCAAAAATATTGAAGTGGGTTGCCATTCCTTATCCAGGGGATCTTCCCAACCCAGGGGTAGAACTTGTGTCTCCTGCTTGGCAGGTGGATCCTTTACCACTGAACTACCAGGGAAGCCCAACAATATTTTTACATGGTCACATTTTTTTAATTTGTCAAAAATAAGATACCTTAATCAAAGTTTAATGTGGTCACTGTTTCCATTCTGACTCCGTACTTCCTCTTCCTGTGAAGTGGTCTGAAGCAACTGTGGTGGTTTGGGAGGCCTGGTTAAAGGGAAGCTGAGTTGGGAATATAGTTTGTTTATTTGGGTTAATGGGATCTATTTATGTGGTTCACAGTCTCCTCTGTGCACAGTTAACTTACTACTGGCTGTCCCAGTGTAGAAATGTCTCTCAGGAGTCCTGCTACTGCCCACCATGCTAGCTCACAGGGGATCAAGACACAGAGATACACGGCCGGAGCTTGTAGGGACATGAGTGTGCCCTAAGGTGCCCTGCCATGGAAGAGAAACAAGGCTTAAAAGATATGGATTGAGAAACTGGTCATCACATATGTGAAAAACTGTAAGTGGAAATTTGAGGTTTTATCGATGCTTTGTCAGAAGAGAACCTCTCACCTATTAGGAATACATTTCTTAACGCAGTATATACAGTGATAAGTATATTATATGTTTGCTTTTTTATGGGAATCACATGAGATAGAGTTTATTAAAATTCCTGTGTTTATAGGGCACAAACCTGTAGCAATACCACTATTAATTAGAGCATTCTTATGTGAACTTATGTTTTACACATCCCCAAAATACTGACACCACTGAAGAAAATAGAAAACTAATATGCACTATAACTAGGGCATCAATAATAAACTGGTAAAAGAGTGTCAATCGAGCCCGAGAGTATTCAGGACATTTTGAAATGCCCTGCAATCTTACAAATCCTGTGTGAAAGAAACTTGATGGATGTTCATAACAGTCCTTTAAAATTTATATAACAATACTAACAGGGAGTTTTGAAACTGGAGGAAACTTCTCTAAATGATCAATAATAAAGTTTGATCAACAGTGGTAGATCAAAGATTGAATTATATTTCTCCTTTCTTTACAGAAAATTACACGTAAAAATTGTTGGCCCTATGGAGAGTTAAAGCACCTGGAGTCCAAAAATCTTAGGAAATAAACACTTAGGGGGTGTAACAGACAATTATTTTTTAAATTGTTATTTAAAAAATTTTATCATGATCATGATTTTCCTCAGCTTTTAAAATTTTATAATTTGTTGCACTAGCATTTGTCATTCCATATAAATACTCATTTTTGAACCTAATTTTACATTTGTAATTTTTTTTAATTAATTAATTTATTTTTTACTTCACAATATTGTATTTAATTTTGAAATATTTATTTTTATTTATTTATTATTTGACTGTGCCAGGTCTGAGGGTACGTGGGATCTTCAATCTTCATTGCCAGGATGGAGAATCTTTAGTTGAGGCATGTGAACTCTTAGTTGTAGCATGTGGGATCTAGTTCCCTGACAAAGGATCAAACCCGGGCCCCCTGCATTGGGAGCACAGAGTCTTAGCCATTGGACCACCAGGGAAGTCCCCTTGCAATGTTTTCAAAGAGGGCTCTCAGAATTGTACATGTGAAGCTTCAGATGCCACAAGACATGGATCTGCTCCTGTGTCCTCCATCTTCCTGGCTTTGGGTGGCTTTGGGTGGGAAGCAGCAGTATCACTGGAGTCCCAGCTCTAGGCAGTTGGTGTATGACTGGTTCCAATGTCAACATTTTAGATGGCACCTGACCTCCTTTTTTGATATATAGAATGAATTTCCAGAATTAACCAGGAGCTGATGACCACTCCTTTCTGATACACTCATGGGGCTTGAGTTTTAACCTTACCCAGCTTCTTAATTCCAGAGTCTCTCCAAGCCCAGGCCCCCAGGACAGATTCTTTCTTCCTTTGCCATTTGGCTGACTCTATAATGGAGGCAGAGTTGAAGGGAAGAAGGGGGAAGAGGATCACAGGCATGCAGAATTCTAATTTGATGCCTTTTTGTGGGGAGTGCCTCCTTATTGGTCTCAGTTGGTATATCTCACTAAGAAATCTGGCACAGATGAGAAAGAAGGCATATGATGACTAATTAAACGAAGTGGCGATATTTAGCCTGGAAAAGCAATATCTCTGTTGGAGACCTGTATCAGGAGTCTTGCCACAACACAGAGTAGCATGTCTACCCAAAACTCAGTGCCATAAGATGGTAGGTATTTGTTTCTTGAATGCACAGGTATGTGGATCACTAGGGGTCAGCTGATCTCAGCTGGGCCCAGCTGGGCTTGGCTCCAGGCTGTGGGTTAGGTCCAGCTCTGCTCCATGTGTTCTTTGATCCCCTTGAGCCAGCAGTCACCAGCCACCAGAGGTGTGCTTTTCTCATGGTGAAAGGCAGGAGCCTAAGGCAGGAGCTGAGCGTGCAAGCACATTTCTATCCTCTGCTTGCTTTATGTCTGCTAACAATTTACTGGATGAAGCACATTAATGGCCAACCCAAATTCAAGGCTAAGAAAATCATCCCACCCTGCTTTGAGGGCAGAGCAAGCCATATGGGCAAGACAACATCAGTGGGACAGGGAAGTTGGAGGTGGAGGGGTACAGGAGTGACTATTTGGTGAATGATCATGCAGTATACCTGAAGAGCCATGATATCAAAGAAGGAGATCTCCTCATATCTTAGTCCTCAACCCACTAGAATCTAACCTCATTCCCTGCTTTTACCAAAATCACTAAGTCTTACTTATTTTGCCCCCTTATATCTAGAATCTGATTCTTCTCATTTGTTCTCACTGAATTGCTTGCCTGCATTGCTGCTATAGTCTGCTAACTGCTCCCCTTTCTCCTTTCCCAATTCATCATCCGCAGAGCTGCCAGCTATTATCAGTGTCTCATCATCATCATCATTATTATCTATTTTGCATTACATTTACTGGTTTACATGCCTGACTCCTTCATTACATTGACAGCCTCTGGATGGCAAGAACTGGGCTTTATTTATCTTTGAATCTCCAGCATCCTCCCCTGGGCATGATGTGTAGTAAAACTTCAATAAGTAAGTATGGAAAGAGGGAAGCAAAGAAGGAATATGGGATTGCAGTTGAAGTCTGTATGATGTTAAAGCCTAAACTCTTTCTGCTGCTGCTGCTAAGTCACTTCAGTTGTCTCCGACTCTGTGCGACCCCATAGACGGCAGCCCACCAGGCTCTGCCGTCCCTAGGATTCTCCAGGCAAGGACACTGGAGTGGGTTGCCATTTCCTTCTCCAGCGCATGAAAGGGAAAAGTGAAAGTGAAGTCGCTCAGCCATGTCTGACTCTTAGCAACCCCATGGACTGTACCCTACCAGGCTCCTCCGTCCATGGGATTTTCCAGGCAAAAGTAGTGGAGTGGGGTGCCATTGCCTTCTCCAAACTCTTTCTACTCTACCATAATTTAGCCTTAGTCACAGATGTGTTGCTGATAAAAACAAGGATAAAGCTACACTGTTGGAAAAGCAGGTTACTTGATCTAGATTAACTAAAGATTGTTTCTCCCATAATCACAATAATCCTTCCTGATCCTAATTCTTCAAAAATGGAAAGGTCTAGAAGCCACAAAAATTTGTAAATGGCCATAAGCACTTTAACTATATGAAAAGATGCTCAGCTTCACTCTGAGAGAAACACATGTGCCGTTTTTTATCAATCTGATTGGCAGAGATCAAAAAAGTTTTTAACGTGTACTGGTGAAGGGTGCGAAAAGAGGTCCATAAATTGCTGATAGTGTAAATAGGTTCAATCTCTACAGAGGGCAATTTGGCAATATCTGTCAGCTCTTTTGTACTGATATGGAAAGGTCTCCAATATACCCTGTGTTGTAAGTGAAAAGGCAAGATGCAGAACACGGAGTGCAGAGTTACCTTTTGTGTTCTTGAAGGGAAGAAAATCAGGTATACCTATATGCTCTTATTGCTCAGGCAAGCTCTGGAAAGATATGTAAGAAATTGTTAATAAGACTGCCGTCTGGGGAGGGGGAATTGAACTGGAGAACAAGGCTGAGAGGAAGATTTTTCATTGTATATTCTTTTGTATCTTTTAAGTTTTGTTCTATATAGAACAGAATTGTTTAGGTGACAGAAACGCTATCAGAAGATAAACTGGAAAACCTATTTGTAACAATGTGGCAAAGGGCCAATTTCCTTAATCTACAAAGAATTTATAAATCAGTTAAATTAATAAAGAGGGAGGGGAATTCCCTGGAGGTCCAGTGGTTACAACTTGGCATTTTCACTGCTAGGTCCTGGGTTCAGTCCCTGGTTCAGAGAACTAAGATCCCACAAGCAGTGCAGTGCAGCCAGGAAAAAAAAAAAAAAGGAGAAGATATAATAGAAATACAAATGGCCAATACTTATATGAAAAAGATGCTTAACTCGTACATTATTAAAGAAAAATAAGAAGTCCTTTAAGAAGAACTGAACTCTATTACCAGATATGTTTAAAGGAGAGATTAAGTGACCAGTTATTAAAGTTGTTTGTTGTTTCTTTCAAGCATCTGATAAAAGAAAGGTTTCTAGCATCCAAAGGAACTAATTTTCTCCAATCCTTAGGGTCTTTAAATCTTTCTGGTACCCAGTGGAGGGATGTTGACAATGCCAAGCAAGTCAGCCTAGGGAAAGAAGGGGAAGGAAAATAATGAAAATTCACCTAAAAGCAAAAAATCTCAGAAATGGAAGGGATCTTGGAGCTCATCTTTCAAACCTCACACCTAATGCATTGTCTCTTGGGACACAGTCCCAGATTTGCCACTTAATAACATTGAGCAAGCTTATTACCAAATCATTCATTCGTTCAATAAATATTTACTGAGTTCCTTCAACGTGTCAGGCACAGCCCCTGTCCTCATGGAGACAGACATTAATCAAATATTTATTCAAACAAATGTAAAACTGCAACAGTGGCAGGCTATGAAAGCCTAAGGGTGTGATATGACCCAGACAGGGGTTCTAGGAAAGTTGAGCTGATTAGGCTGGATAGGAATTCAACTGGGCACCAAAGGGAAGGAAAACATGCTAGACAGGACCAACAGCATGTGCAAAGGCTGTACGTTTCAGGAGGGCTCAGGACAAGGCCTAGGACAGAAGAGACTGGAAATGGTGATGAGTATGTGGTATGAGGCAAGGCTGGGAGGTGGGAGTCTGTCATTGGAGAACTCACAGATGTTTGGGGTGAAAGAAACAGTGGACCAGTGCCTTGATCAGATTCACATTTTGAAACATATTAATCTGGCTACTGAGTGGAGAATGGATTGAAGTAAGAGCAGATGGGCACAGGAGAGTTAGGAAGCAGATGCAATAGACTAGAGAGGATGGTGGCTCAGATGAGAGTGCTAACAGTGGAGCGATCTGGGAAAATGTGAAAGAGGTTTAAGAAGTAAAAGTGACCAGACTGATGGACTAGCTCTGAAGAGTGACAGAGAGGAAGGAACATGTAAATAATATTTTGTTGTTCAGTCGCTAAGTCGTGTCCAACTTTGTGACCCCATGGACTGCAGCACTCAGGCTTCCCTGGTCTTCACTATTTCCTGGAGTTTACTCCAACTCATGTCCCTTGAGTCAGTGATGACATCCAGCCATCTCTGTCTTCCCCTTCTCCTCCTGCCCTCAATCTTTCCCAGCATCAGGGTCTTTTCTAATGAGTTGGCTCTTCTCATCAGGCGGCCAAAGTACTGGAGCTTCAGCTTCAGCATCAGTCCTTCCAATGAATATTCATGGTTGATTTCCTTTAGGATTGACAGGTTTGATCTCCTTGCTGTCCAAGAAACACTCAAGAGTCTTTTCCAACACCACAGTTCAAAGGGATCAATTCTTCGGTAATATTAATATTTCCTAAGGAGAAGATGTTGGTAGTGTTCACTCAGACAGAAAACAATGGAAGACAACTAAGTTTAGGAGGAAATCTCAAGACTTCAGTTTGGAACATGCCAAATACGAAATGCTTTTGAGAGGGCATATCATTCGGCAGCATTTATTTATGCAGTGTGTACTGTGCAGCTGGCAGTGGAATATACAGGTTTGTTTATTTGTGAAAAAAAAAAAGGATAAACACAATTCCCCCCTTTTTGAGAACTTTTCTGTTTGACTATTATATTGTCCATTCCTTCTTACTTCTGACAATTGTCTGACTTTCTAAACTCCTTGTTTGTGGGATGGAATGATCTAATACCTGACACGTATAGCTTCTTGGCCTATTAATTTCTAAAGACCACACTTTACTGCCTAGTCCCATGGCCATGCCGTGAACCTTATCCGTCAGAACCCATCAACCTTGAACTTCTTTTACTTTCAAACCGTACCCTCCTGTACCCTCTATCTCTCCTTTTGTTTCTTCATGTCCATGTCCTCCTCCACTTACTGTCCCATTTCTCTCCTTCCCATTATTCCCAAGCCGTTTAGAAGGACCTCCTCCCTATTACACTCTAACACATAGCAGACATAATATAATAAGTATTTGTTGAGAAAATAAAATGTCTCCACTTCCTTATCCCCCATTCACTCCCCAACCCATCATGGTCCGGTGTTGACCTCCATCACTCCACCTTTAGGCCAGTAAGGTTTCCTAATTACTGAACCCAGTGGATACTTTTCAGCTTTGTTTTACCAGAACTCTCTTCAATGTCACTAATATTGCTGCCTTCCTTTTAAAATTGTTTCCTTGAATTCTTCATTTTCTCTCTTTATGACCACTTTTTCTTCATTTCTTCTGAGGGATCTTAACCCTCAAGAATTATCTTCAGCGTTTTTCATTTCTCCTTTATACATTTTCCCTAAACAATTACATCCACTCTCTGTTGTTAATACCAAAATATCAATGTCCAGTTTAGAACTCAAAGACTGTGTCTCCAACTGCCTACTGGATATTCCCACCAGGCACCCAGTAGGTGTTTATTAAATATTTGTTAAATGAATGAATGAAAATTCTCTAAGCACCTCACAGTTGCCATGTCCAAAAAAAGAAATCATCTTTTCCTTTCAACCCACTCCTCTTCTTTTTACATTCCCTATTCTGATTAATGGTAGCATCACAATCTAATTACCAGACTCCTTACTAATGCAAGGAGATCTGATTATTTTCACCCCTAAATGTGTTTGAATCTGTCTTCTTCTCTCTGTGCCCACTTCTACCATCCTAATTCAGGCCCTCATCAGATCCCACTGGCTTTTCCTTTCTCAATCTTATCATAGCTCACTTACATTATGCCAATAGGTTTAAAATTAGTCTCTCTGGCTTTTATCTTGCTCCTCTTCAGTCTTTTTTTTTTTTTTTTAAATTAAGACAAAAATTCACATAACATAAAATTAATCATTTTAATAATCTTGATGTGTACAACTCAGTGGGTTTTAGCATATTCACAGCATTGTACAGCCATCACTACTATCTAATTCCAGAATGTTTCCCCTATATTTCCAAAAAAGCCCTGTATTTCCCAGTTCTCCCCCTTCCTCTATCTCTCAATAACCACAAATCTACTTTCTGTCTTTATAGTTTTGTCTATTCTGGACATTGCACATAAATAGAATTGTATAACATATGGCCTTTTGTATCTGGCTTCTTTCACTTAGCATAATGTTTCTGAGCTTCATCCACATTGTAACATATATCAGTACCTCATTCCTTTTTATGGCTGAATAATATTCCGTCATATGGATGTGTCACATTTCGCTCATCCATTCATCACTTGATGGGCATTTGGGTTGTTTTCACTTTTTGGCTATTATGAATAATGCTGTCATGAATATTTGTGTCCAGGGTTTTTGGTGGATATATGTTCAGTTCTCTTGGGTATATACCTAGGAATAAAAATGCTGGATCATATGGTAACTCTATGTTTAATATTCTGTTGGACGGCCAAATAATTTTCCATAGTGACTGCACCATTTAAGGCCATCATTCCCATCAGCAGAGTATGAGGATTTCAATTCCTCCACATCCTAGATAACACTTGCTATTTCATTTTCTGTTTGTTTTTTAATAGCCATCCTCATGGGTGTAAAGTCGTATCTCATTGCGGTTTTGATTTGCATTTCTCTAATGACTATTGATGTTGAGCATCTTTTCATTGTTTTGGCTGTTTGTACATCTTATTTGGATACAGAGTCTTTTTAAAAAGCAATCTCTACAAACTATGATGAAATGCAAAACATAAGAAAAAAAAAAGCAATCTCATCACAGTACTTCAAAAATTTTAATCACTCCTTATTGTTGAAATAATGAAAAAAATTTCTTAATGTAGTATATAAGGCCCCTTCTGTTCAACCCCTTCTGTCACTCCCCTCCTCACTCTTTACGTTTTAGCCACACTGAAGTAAGGAGAGGCAGGGGGGGTTAACTTTTGTTTACATTTGTGTCAACTCAGTCTCCAGCAATGGAGGATGTTCAACCAATGTTAAGGAAGTCATCTGACCAGTGGAATGATGAGGTGGGATCAGGATGCCTGCAAATCTCTGCTGGTTTCTCCTAATGCTTATCTTTCTTGTCTTGCTTCTTGGCAGCACTCACTTTGCCTTAACCAAGCCACATAAGTCCTGGACAGGGCTACATTCATGTCTCTAGATCTTTCTGGAAGGTTCTAGCTTTTAGGTCTTCCTGGGTGTGGGGGGTGTGTTTCCTCCTGTCCCTCCACTTTCTTGGGACTATATAACCCAGGAGGAGGCAGGTAGGCAGAGGAAGAGGAAGCAGTTTGCTCCACAGGCCCCTTCCCTCTCTTGTCTTGACTGCAAAGGGCTGGAAAGTCAGCTTCTATTGTGATTAAGTTATAATTTAAGGCAGTGAACATGTGCTCTGCTGGCGGCTATAAAGATTCAAATCATAAAGTTTTACAGTGGAACGGTTTCTGTAAAAGCATCGTTAGGAAGTAGGAACCATGCCTTTAATTCTTATGACATATGGGACTGCCTGGTTTGTTTTGGTTTCAGTGGAGTTTAGTAGGGTGATGGTCTGACTAATTAAAGTTCAGGCCCTCTTCCTCGCCACAACGCTGTGCTTCATCTAAGGACAGTGTAGGAAGGTGGAACTTTTCTCCCCACTCTGTTCCTTTTCTCCACTTACTGGGGACACAGAACTCTTAGAAGTAAAGAATAACCCTTCAACTATGAATATTTTAAAATCTACAACCCATCAGGCTCCATTCCTTGGGGACTCCATGTCTTCCTCTGTCCCTTACTGACCCAGGAGTAAATCTAGATAGTGAACCAGGCCTGAGATGTTTTCCTTAAGTGGGGATCAGCTGAGGAGAGAGGTGGCCAGGTGACTAGGTCAATGGTAGAAACAAAGAGAATAATAATATAGTAGCTCTCTTCACTAGCTCTACCTAACTGACTAACCAAGTTAACTAACACTCTGCTCTGTAAAACACACTAACTGATGTCTCCAATATACTCTAGCCTATGGCCCCTCACTGCTTCTCCCACCAGCTAACTTGCATGCTTATCAAAACTCAACTGTACTTGTTCCTAAATCTGTTTATGTCACTGGTAGCAGTTACTGTAACTGCCTAATTTCATTAAATATTTTGTAAACTCAACATTATAAAACTGGAAAGAGGTGTTGTTTGTTATTGTTTTATGAAAGTCAAGCTGAAAATTAAGGTGAGTTTTAAAAATGCTACTGAAAGAGGTGTGGGTAAGACATATTGAGTAAAAATATCACAACAATCTAATTTCTTTAAGTTCTTGTTCCACTATAAAAAACTAAAACCAAGAATTGTAGGCAATGTATTATGAGTGTGATTTATGCAGGAAAGATCTGGAAAGCCAGTCAGCAGCACATGCCTTGGCCTTACATCAAAAAATTGGAGACTGAATCTATATTTATATATTTTAAGCTAAAATAAAATGTTCCAGGTAAGTATATATCTTTTTAAACGGATATTTTTCTGTACAAGACTTTTTGGATAATCGGCCCGTGCATTGGACGAGAAGGTTTCTCTACACTAGGATTTATCATTTATTGGTGCCATTATTGAGTAGGTTAAGTCATTACAGAGAAAGGCGTTGCTGTCCCCATTTCACAAGTGAGGAAACTGAGGCTTGGAGTGGTTAAACTTGTCCCAGTTCACTCAGAGACAGCAACCATCCCAGGTCTGTTAGCTGTAGAACCAAGAGAAAGAAGATGCAAAAGCTAGTATGGAGTACATGAGCAAATGGAACAGTGGAAGAGGTATTTGTGGTTGATCTAAAAAGTAATAATAAATAGAACCTGCTAAACTGTTGGGCATATAAATTGTTATTATCACTTTGGAAAAACATAGCATTATCTGCATTTATTCAGTCAATATCTGTTGAGACACTCTCTCTGTGCTGAGCACTGTTCTAGATTCTGGGCACATGACAATGAAGAAAACAGACAGAAATCCTGACCTAACGTACTGTAACTGCCGTTCTTGTAGACCTGAGTGTGTTTATATCCTACGGCTGAGCAGTACCATCCCTAGGCATATTCCCTAGAAACACTCTTGCTCATATACTCCAAGAGATGTGTATACAGGATGTCCACAGCAGAATTGTTTGTAATGGCAACAAAACAAAGCCTGTAAATAACCCCAGATGTCCATTAACAGGAGAAAGGATGAACAAACTGTGGTATATTCATGTAATTGAATACTATAAAGTGGTGAAAATGAAAGCATTACCACTATATGAATCACCACAGAGAACTCTTAGAAATATAATGCTGAGTAAGAAAAGCTATGACAAACCTAAACAGCATATTTAATAACAAAGACATCTCTTTGCTGACAAAGGTCCATATGGTCAAAGCTATGGTTTTTCCAGTAGCCGTGTACAGATGTGAGAGTTGGACCATAAAGAAGGCCGAGCACCAAAGAATTGATGCTTTCAAACTGTGATGCTGGAGAAGACTCTTGAGAGTCCCTTGGACTGCAAGGAGATCAAACTAGTCAATCCTAAAGGAAGTCAACCCTGAATATTCATTGGAAGGACTGATGCTGAAGCTGAAGCTCCAATACTTTGGCTCCCTGATATGAAGAGATGACTGACTGGAAAAGACCCAGATGCTGGGAAAGACTGAAGGCAGAAGGAGGAGATAAAACAGAGGATGAGATGGTTGGATGGCATCACCAACTCAATGGATATGAGTTGGAGCAAATTCCAGGAGACAGTGGAAGACAGGGAAGCCTGGAGTGCTGCAGTTCATGGGGTTGCAAAGATTTGGACACGACTGAACAACAACAGGAAAAGCCAGTTGCAGAAGAATACATACGGTACGATACACTCATAAAGTTCCAAAGAAAGCCATATACTGCTTAAAAGATACACTTTGAGTGAGCTATAAAGAAAGATAAGTATCTGAGGAAGAAAAAATCTGGGATGATGGTTGCATTGGTGGGATGGAGGAGATAGAAAGATGGAATTCAGAAGGAGCACATGACTATTAGTGGTCCTGTTCTATGTCTTAAGTTGGACGGTGGTCCATAAATGTTCATTTACTATTTTGCTTCATATCATATGTGATATGATATCTACATATCATATAACTCATATATAACATTTAATAAAATATTAAGGCTCACAGAAGGAAAAGTAGAAAGATATAGAAATTGAGGTCAAAGATCTTGACTTGGAGAAGCTTGGGGTTAGGAAGCCAGAAAGCCAGACCTCCAGAAATAATTCACTTAGCTTGGTAGATTTGTACCAGGATCAAGACTTTAAATTTTCTCCCCTCCCCTCCCCTCCCCTCCCTTATAAGAGGACTTCCATGCTTACAAGAGACCCCACTGTGGGCTCTCTGTTTCAGAAATACTGCAGAAACTGACATTGGAACCTTGCAGCAGGGGTAGCAAATGCTACTGGGAGGAACCTAGAGGTGGCTTGTGTGAGTGCTCAGTCTCGCAGATGTGTCCTACTCTGCGACTTCACAGACTGCAGCCACCAGGCTCTTCTGTCCGTGAAATTTTCCAAGCAAGAATACTGGAGTGGGTTACCATTTCCTACTCCAAATTATCTTCCCAACCCAGGGGTCAAACCCGCATCTCCTATATCTCCTGCATTGGCAGGTAGATTCTTTACCACTGAGTCACCTTGGAAGCCACAGAGGTGGCTTGGGGAAGGTTTATGTTGGAGTCACCAGTGTTCGGGCTTAGAGCCATTGGGGTGATGATACCCTTGGGCCTCAGGTTTCTGCCATAGCTTTGAACCAAGCTCTATGTGTCTGTTTTTGTGGGTCGGTTTATATTTTGGGAGCAGATAGAATACACCAACCAAAGTTTGTGAAAAAACTTGCCCTGGCCTTGGCAAAAACAGCAGATGGCCTCACCTGCATCTTTGACCTTGAATCATATTTGTCCAGAAGCAACCAGACACAGTAATGGGCAGGGAGCCCACCAGTTAGATTGGTTGGTTTGGTAACCAAGAAGGCAATCTACTTCCTTGGGAAGCACAGCTCATTAGGAAGGGAACAAAACAATTATTATTAAAAATAAGAAGAATGAAAATAAATTGAATTTCATTTTTAAAGCTGTGATCTGAGTAGTCCAAAGAGTACATATACCAAGTGTTCCCCAACATATCTTTTGATAACATGCTGGGGCTTCCCTGGTGGCTCAAACAGTAAGGAATCTGCCTGCAATGCAAGAGACCCAGGCTCATGGAAGATCCCCTGGAGAAGGAAATGGCAACCCACTCCAGTATCTTTGCCAGGAGAATTCCATGGACAAAGGAGCCTGGCAGGCTACAGCCCATGTGTTTGCAAAGAATCGGACATGACTAAGCGACTAACACTTTCACTTTTCATGCATCAGTCTTAATCCTATACTTTTGAGAATAAGTTAGTGAATAAATGGACATGGTCCTTTCCTTTACAGGCTTAACAGTGGGGGAAAACAAATAAGGAAACAAATATTTATTGTTACAAATGAAGATGAGGATTATGAAACAAATGGCAAAACAATATAGAATATTTGGATGACCTACTAAGAGTGGTCTCTGAAAAAATGCATTTAAATAAAGATCTGAAGGTAAGACCTGCAATGAACAGAGGCCTGTTCAAAAAGAAGGAACATTTCAAAAAGAAGGAGCGGGTTATTTTAACAGTCCTGAGGCAGACAAGTGCTTGTTGCATTTGAAGGATGAGAAAGAACCAGGGGCATCAGTGTTTTGAAGAATAAGAAAGAACCAGTTAGCTATTGCTACATAACAAACAACCACAAACATCTCAGTTGAATACAGCAGTAGCACTTATTTCTCCTGCATCTGTAGGTTGGCTGATCTAGGTTCTGCTTGGCCAGGCATCTCTGCTCCCTGCAGGAAGTTGAGCTCTAGTTTGATCCATGGATGTTCATTCTGCAGCTTCTGCTGAAGAGAGGGCAGCTTCCTGGGGAGAACTCTTTCCTCAGGAAGGCCAACCACACAAGCATATTTCAAGGCCATGTTTTGAGTCATTTCTGACTCCATATACCGTTGGCCAAAATAATCTCATAATTAAGTCAAAAATCAAGCAGCAGGAAAGTAAACTCCTCCATGGAGGTAGCAGGGGAGTAACAGTTTGGAACAATAATCCAATCTATCACAACCCACCTCTTGTTTATTCACATTCCTCTCACCTGTAAAATACACTCACTCACAATCCCAAGACTTCCCCCAATATTATCTAAATAATTGTTTCTTGCTTAAAGGATCATGTCAGGTCTAATTATGTTTTTTCTTGATCTGAAGACCTAAGAACTAAAATATATATACAATCCCCCCTTCCCCCATTCAACATACAGTGGTGGAATAGGTACATGATAACAGCAATACATTTTTTCATTTAAAAGGGAAGAACTAGATTACATAGAAATCACCAATCCATTGCAGCTCTGAAATTCTACTAGCAGGCTGTAGAAATGTGGGGAGTTGAAGATCTTTGTAACATGCTGAACAGTCTCAGTCTCTTTCAGTTGGAACTGGCAGTGTACTTGCCAAGACAACTCTCTTACAAGCTGTGTGAGTCCTGCATATCTGATACTAGTCAGTTCTATGTGCCACAAGCCATACCTACAATTTATACAAGACATGATTTATCCAGACCTAATTACTTGTACTCTTGAGTATATCAGGCTGCTGTGGAACCAAACTCATAAGCTTTCTAGAAGCTTCTTTTCCACCTGAAAGATGGAAAAACACTGCCTTACTTTTTTCAGTGCTTAATGAAGATCCTTGATTATGAATTCACCTTGAAATTATATCTACTGACAGCACCATGGATTTGATCGTTAGTCTAGGGTGAATCTTAATTTGAAAATCTTTTACTAGAGAGGCTGGAGATGAGAAAGTTTTGTTTTTGAATCTAATAAGTTCTGGGTTCTCTATATTCCTGCTGTATTCTGCTTACAAACTAGCCAGTTCTCTTCAAGTTTCTCTCTTTCTTGTTAGTGCCTCATCAAGTGCAGCTAAAGCAACCAGCTCGTGCTTTCAGTATTTTGCCATAAAATCTCCTCTTCTAAGGGTTCATTAGATGTATTTTCTACCTTCCAGATTGTTATTGTTTGGCCAAATGCTTACCACTGTAACTACAAGTTGCTATTATTCCTGACTTTCATATCAGCTTCCTTGCTGCCCACTATCTGCTCCAAAGCAAGTGTCATATATTTCAGAGGTTCTGTTGTTGTTTGTTGTTTTAGTAACACCACCTCACTATTTAAAGTGATTTAAAATAATGAAATCACTGAGGCAAATAATGTAAAAAGGAGAAAATAAGAGGGCACAGATCCAAGCCCTGGAGAACTCTAATGTTAAGTATTTAAGAGAAGAAAAGAAGAATGGAGCCTGAGAAGGAGTGGACAGAGAGAAATGGTAAAACCAAAGAGCAAAACCAAGGGGAGTGTTTTTATTTTTTTATCTTGAGCAAGTAATTTATTTTCAGAACTCCCAATGCAAACATAATACACTGATAATGAAGCAAAATTATCTAAGTTCATTGTAAACATGGTTCAATCAAGTTTGGCTTCATTCAAAATGGATTTCAGGTCTGTATTTTTTTTTTTTTACTGGAGTATAGTCTCTTGGGGGAGTGTTTTTAAAAAGAGCAAATGGTGAGTTTGTCAAATGCTTCTGAGAGATCAGAGAAAGGGACATGCCTTCTGGATTTGGCAATATGGAGGGTGATTGGTAACCCTGAGAGCCATTTTAGTGGAGTGACAGCACAAATACAAATTGACATAAAATGAAGGGAAAACCACTAGTCCATTCAGGTATGACCTAGATCAAACCCCTTATGAGTATACAGTGGAAGTGACAAATAGATTTAAGGGACTAGATCTGATAGACAGAGTGCCTGATGAACTATGGATAGAGGTTCGTGACACTGTACAGGAGACAGGGATCAAGATAATCCCCATGGAAAAGAAATGCAAAAAAGCAAAATGGCTGTCTGAGGAGGCCTTACAGATAGCTGGGAAGAGAAGAGAAGCGAAAAGCAAAGGAGAAAAGGAAAGATATTCCCATCTGAATGCAGAGTTCCAAAGAATAGCAAGGAGAGATAAGAAAGCCTTCCTCAGCCATCAATGCAAAGAAATAGAGGAAAACAACAGATTGGGAAAGACTAGAGATCTCTTCAAGAAAATCAGAGATAACAAAGGAACATTTCAAGCAAAGATAGGCTCGATAAAGGACAGAAATGGTAGGGACCTGACAGAAGCAGAAGATAATAAGAAGAGGTGGCAAGAATACACAGAAGAACTGTACAAAAAAGATCTTCATGACCCAGATAATCACGATGGTGTGATCACTCACCTAGAGCCAGACATCCTGGCATGTGAAGTCAAGTGGGCCTTAGAAAGCATCACTACGAACAAAGCTAGTGGAGGTGATGGAATTCCAGTTGAGCAATTTCAAATCCTCAAAGGTGATGCTCTGAAAGTGCTGCACTCGATATGCCAGCAAATTTGGAAAACTCAGCAGTGGCCACAGGACTGGAAAAGGTCCGTTTTCATTCCAATCCCAAAGAAAGGCAATGCCAAAGAATGCTCAAACTACCGCACAATTGCACTCATCTCACATGCTAGTAAAGTAACGCTCAAAATTCTCCAAGCCAGGCTACAGCAATGCGTGAACCGTGAACTTCCAGATGTTCAAGCTGGTTTTAGAAAAGGCAGAGGAATCAGAGATCAAATTGCCAATATCCGCTGGATCATTGAAAAAGCAAGAGAGTACCAGAAAAACATCTATTTCTGCTTTATTGACTATGCCAAATCCTTTGACTGTGTGGATCACAATAAACTGGAAAATTCTGAAAGAGATGGGAATACCAGACCATCTGACCTGTCTCTTGAGAAACCTGTATGCAGGTCAGGAAGCAACAGTTAGAACTGGACATGGAACAACAGACTGGTTCCAAATAGGAAAAGGAGTACGTCAAGGCTGTATATGTCACCCTGCTTATTTAACTTATATGCAGAGTACATCATGAGAAACGCTGGGCTGGAAGAAACACAAGCTGGAATCAAGATTGCTGGGAGAAATATCAATAACTTCAGATATGCAGATGACACCACCCTTATGGCAGAAAGTGAAGAAGAACTAGAGGGCCTCTTGATGAAGGTGAAAGAGGAGAGTGAAAAAGTTGGCTTAAAGCTCAACGTTCAGAAAACTAAGACCATGGCATCTGGTCCCATCATGTCATGGAAAATAGATGGGGAAACAGTGTCAGACTTTATTTTTTTGGGCTCCAAAATCACTGCTGATGGTGATTGCAGCCATGAAATTAAAAGACGCTTACTCCTTGGAAGGAAGGTTATGGCCAACCTAGATAGCATATTTAAAAGCAGAGACATTACTTTGCCAACAAAAGTCCGTCTAGTCAAGGCTATGGTTTTCCCAGTGGTCATGTATGGATGTGAGAGTTGGACGGTGAAGAAAGCTGAGTGCCGCAGAATTGATGCTTTTGAACTGTGGTGTTGGAGAAGACTCTTGAGAGTCCCTTGGACAGCAAGGAGATCCAATCAGTCCATCCTAAAGGAGATCAATCCTGGGTATTCATTGGAAGGACTGATGTTGAAGCTGAAACTCCAATACTTTGGCCACCTCATGCGAAGAGTTGACTCATTGGAAAAGACCCTAATGCTGGGTAGGATTGGGGGCAGGAGGAGATGGGGACGACAGAGGATGAGATGGTTGGATGGCATCACTGACTCGATGGACGTGGGTTTGAGTAAACTCCAGGAGTTGGTGATGGACAGGGAGGCCTGGCGTGCTGCAATTCATGGGGTCGCAACGAGTCGGACACGACTGGGCGACTGAACTGAACTGAACTGAACCGAAGAAAAGTACACAGCAAATGTAGATAGTACTTTGGAGATGATTGGCTGTAAAGAAGAGCATAAAAATGTGATGGCAGGTGGAGAGGATGTGGGTTTAAGTGAGGGATTTTTTTTTATAGGAAATATCAGTGCGTGTGTATATGTTGATTGAAATGATCCAAAGAACAAGACTGATAGTACAAGAAAAAGAGATTATGATAAATGAAGCAGGTTTTAAAAGTCAAGGAGGGATGAGATCCAGAGTACATGTGGATGACTAGACTTTAATAGGAAGAAGGTCGTAGTCTCAGTTGTAACACGAGGAGACAAGGAGAAGATGGGCATTAATTCAGAGATAGGAAATGGAACAACGATAGCTAACATTTCTCAGGTGCCTTAGACATCATGCCAAATGTTTGCATGTGATACTTCAGTTCTGTGAACTTGTTTGTTTGTTTTTATTCCCATTTTACAAGATAATAAAACAGAGGCTTAAAGAGGTTACATAATTTTCCTAAGTCTTACTAATTTATAAGTCACAGCTGAAATTTGGACCCAATCAATCCAACCCTGAATCCACACTCTTGACTTCTGTTCCAAGTTAGTTCAGTTCAGTTTTCCATAGAGGAATAGTAATTTTTTAATGAGGCTAAACCAAGAATACACTATAAGCCAGAACCAGAACTGGTCTAATCTAGATCTCTGTATGCTCCATTCTCGCATGGGCAGGAGTGGGGAGAGAGTACTGCAGGGAAGACTTTCCAGGGAAGGAAGGAGACCAGACTGATAGTAATACCAATCTGTTCCCCTGCATGTGCTGCATATTTTTTAAAGCATTTTTTATTCCTTCTCTCAGTGAGTATTGCATGGCTTAAACGGAGCTAAAGGTCTATCAGTAGGAAGAAAAGGAGCTATGTTCCACTGGTCATAAGGTACTTGAGTTCTAGGGGATTTGAAATGGGATTCTTCCTATTTCATAGTGCAGCCCTTGGCACGGCTAATGGCTATTTCAAGCATAGTGTTAACGTACTCCGTTCTAGGGGTGATTCCCATTTCCTTAGGGCCAGTTAACTCTTCTCTACCTTTCTCAGTGCCTGAAGCCCAGTTTTTAAATACCTGCTGTTGATCAGAAAGAAAACTGAAAGGAAGTATGTGGAGGACTGTCTCCAGTTTCATGGCACCACTTTAGAGTAAGGAGAGTCAGAAAACAGATTCATCATATTAACATATGCAAAGCTTGGTGCCCATTCATCTAACAGATCCTGAGCCAGGACTGAGTTCCTGGTCCTGAGCTGGCTGAAGGGTTATAGATAAGCCCCTTATCCTATCCAAGTGCTGAAATGTCTCCCAAATCTGCTTCCCAGCCTTAGACTCCGGGTTCTCCTTCCTTGTTCTTCACAAACTGAGGAGCCTCCGAGGAAGAGGTTGAGTCATTTCATTCACAGGCTTCATTAGCCAAGAGAGGGTAATTACACCATCAAACAAAGCCTGTTTAGAAGGCAGCTTCAAGGTGGTGATTGTGGAATTCGGGTTTGTCAACCCTGAGGGTTCGGAACCCTCTGCCATATGTTCTAGCTGGTCTCTTGAGAAAGGGGAGCTGGAGGAGCAGGCGGGAGATCTTCACTGGCCCTGGGGAAGTGGCCTACCTCTCCACCTGCACTCCAACGAGCAGAGTCCTGTCACATCTCAGGGTGAGAGGAACTGGGGAAGGTAGTGCAGCTGTGTGCATGGGAAGGAGAGGAGATGGGCCTGGACTGGGGGGCAGGGGGAGCGGAGGCAGGGTGTACAGTGGGCTCAACTGCAGAATGGGGAGCTGACAGAGTAGACTACTGTGCTCTGGTGACATCAGGGACAATAATAAGATCCACCAGTGTCTGGAGACCTAGCATATTCTAATTCAGCTTTGAGGTTTGGATGGCCAGGAGAGGCACTAGCCACCCACTAATGAAAGGAGACTGTGTATGTGGGTGGTGGGTTGAGTGGGAACCACTCTGACGGGGACAGGAGCTGACTCTGGACTGGGAGGGGGCTCCCTGCTGGGGTCTCTAAACAATGCTGGAGTGGAGTCCATCTGATGGTCTCTCTTCAGCCTTTTTCAACCAGGGTGAGCTCGGATGCGCTAACAACACCCCCACACACGCCCTGAAAGTAATAAACTGACATCTCTCCTATGCCTCTAGAATGTACCATCTAGATATACTCGTGGTACTATCCTTGGGAGAACTAAGGAAACAGTTACTCAAGTAATTTTCTGTCTCTGTGGTTCAGTTGAGGAACCTCGCTGAGAAGTACACTGCCTGGGGAGAGGCAGACAGCATTTGTATATTTGAAGCAAATGCTCTGGGCACTTTCCCCCCTCCCCCCAATCTCCTGCCCCATGAAAGGAAGCAAACTGATGTCAGAAGAAATTCCTTTCTAATAACAAAAACAAATGGGAGGTCTCGGGGGGATTGTTCGCATGGAGAGACAGTGGTCGTTTAAGAATGAGAAAATGGTGACTCCTGCTCAGAGTTCTGGTTAAGTACCAGGTAGAATTTTTCCAACATCATTTTGAATCAAGGGAGACAGGGAAATCGCTTTAGTAAAACCTCAGAGTGGGAAAAAATGTAAAGAAAACCAAATCCAACTAAGGCTGCTTTTACCCAGGAAAGGCATTAGTCAGGCAGCCGCTGGAGCCAGCCGCCTCTCAAGAGCCTGTTTGTCAGTGTCACTACGGCGACTCTCCATGCTCTGGGTTTTAATTCTAGCCTCTAATCTCAGTTGCTTCTGTGATAAATTAATTGTAATGATAGAGGCCCCAGTTACGAGGTCTGCACCGTTTGCTTGTAATGTGAGCGACAGGTTTAGGGCCGGCTTTATTTAAGATGCTGGGGTAATTACATGGGAGTTAGCATATGCAGGCCGAGATATGATTCATTCTTCCAGCCGCAAGCATGACACAGCTGTTTGCGGGATAAAATAGGGGAACCGTGTTGTTACAAAATGTTCCCCTTATTATACCTCATTAAAAACAAGGCTGTGATAAGTCAGGGCTGGCAATGAAGAAAATCTATGGCCCCTCTGTAAAACCTGATAGGAGAGGGGCTCAGAGCTGTGCTGTGTTTTTTATTTTTTATTTATTTTTATTTTTTTGTCCTTTCTCTGACTCTTTTTCTCCCTGTTATTCAGTAACTCACTGAATACTCAGGGAAAGAACAGTCTCTCAGACCCTCTTCCTTTCTTCTTATGAAAGAGGGTCTGCCCTTTCCCTTTCTTAGATAAAGCTGAGAATTTTCAGAAAGAGAGAACATTCACTCAGAACAAAGGAAGGGGGGGTCTTTGGGGTGACCTGTCCCAATTTTGTCCTCATCACCTTCAACAGGAGCGCACGGGCTGAGAGAGCGCCCAGAGCAGAGAGAGCTCAGAGCCTCCAGCGGGGAGCAGCACTTCAAAGTCAGAGACAATCACAGGCAGGAGACAGAGGATCCTTCCTTTTAAGAGACAGATGTGTGCTGTCTTCCCCCATCATCTTGCTTTTTAAAAATAACTTTAATAATTGGGATGGATTTTGGCCTCATTTTCCTCCTTCTTTTCTCTCTTTCGAAGGGAACTAGTGAGAGTTGAAACCAACCTGCAGATTAACACTGAATTTACAGATCCAGGGCCAAATAAATTAGGCTGTTCTTGATCAAAATGGGTGGTTATGAAAGATATGAGCCACAGCGTGGAGGGCATCCTTAGGGCAATAGATACCCAGGGCCATTTCAGAAGAGCTGTTTCATGAGCCACATCTGTGTCTGTTCAACGGTAAAGCTAACTTGGGAGGCCAGAGATCTTAGTGGTTAAGAGAATGAGCTGGGAAGCTAGATGGCAGGGTTCAAATCTTAACTCTATTTCATAGAAATGTTTATTTGTGTCAGGTAATATCTGTGAAACAGAAACAGACTCACAGACACAGAGAACAGACTTGTGTTTACCAAGGGAGAGGCAGGGTTGGTGGAGGGAAGGATTGGGAGTTTGAGATTAGCAGATACAAACTATTATTTGTAGAATGGATAAACATCAAGGTCCTACTGTATAGGACAGGGAACTATATTCAGTATCCTGTAATAAACCACAATAGTAAAGTATATGAAAACAGGTGTATAAATATATATCTGTATATATATGTAACTGAGTCACTTTGCTGTGCAGCAAAATTAACACAACATTGTAAATCTACTATCTTTCAGTAAAATGTAAATTAAAAAAAAAAATCTTAGCTCTACCACTTTCTAGCTGTGTGGCCTTGGGAAAATTGAGTCAATATCTACATACTTCAGTCTCCCCAACCTATAAAATGAAATTGACAATAATATTACCTACCTCTAGGGTTGTTATGAGGTATAATAAATAAGATAGTATATGAAAAGAGCTAAAACAATGGCTAGAAAACAGCAGGTACTTAATAAGTGCTATCTATTATTATAAGTAGCGTGGTTAACAGCAGCAGACGGCTATGAACCAGGCTATGTGTTCATAGATTTGAAAGGACTTCTTTAAAATAAAATGTGGTTGCTGAAACAGAAGTAAAAACTCTAACCTGACCCTTCCTCAGAGTTTGGACTTGGAGACAAAGTTTCAAAAATTCAGTTAGAGAAACAAGGAGGGAAATCTCTGGGCATTCTCAGTTGTTTGAATTTTAAACCAAAAACCTGCTCACCTTGGTAAGAGGGGTGCCTTAGGCCTCTTAATATTTTACACTGTGATTTACAGTAAGAAATATGTTTTACAGTGTGACTCAGTTCACACCCACCAACTGAAATAAAAGTTTCACAAAGGTAATATTTATCTGTCCTTCATGCAATGAACTCTGCCATTTTCTATCTTACTGTATTCTACTGTATTTCGTTTAAAAGTACTGATCATTACTCTTAAGTTGATATCACCTTCCACTAATGGATCTCACTTTGCAAGTGATGGGTACTTGGTTAGTTCTCAATAAGTGAAGTATTCTGGAAGAGGGGGTAGAATATGGAAAGAACAAAGACAAGTGTGTGTGGTGTATGCAGGGTACAGCAAGTTTTAAAATACTACTAGAAGGATAAAAGTTGAAGCTGAAGAGATAGGGACAGATAATATAAGATTTTATAAATAATACAAGTAATAGGAACAGAAAAGCATTAGATCCTAAGAGAAGAGATCATGCAGTTTCAAAGATAACTATAAAACACCGTAAGAACAATTCTAAGAAGCTGTGCAAGTTCAGAGGCACGTGAGATGGCTTTTAAGAATTCCTTGTTTTCCTCAGGATTCTGTTCTCCACATTGTTCATATATTCATCTATTCGGTGAATATGTATTGAGTTCCCACCATGTGTCAGCACTCTCCCTTGGCTCTCCTCCATCTGCCTGGTTTCAACCACATGAGCATAACTTGGATTTTCAACTGCCTATTAGGTATTTTCCAGCATGTAAAAGGAAGGCTTTTTTCTCAAGGCCCCAGTTAAAGTCTCAGTGTATGGCTTTGACTTGTGCCCATTTCTGAACCAATTACTGTGGCTGGAGGAATGTAATGTTCTGATTGTCTTATGTCTGGATCAAATCCGTTAACCTGGAGTGAGGAGTAGAATCTGCTTCGTCAGAATCTCATAGACCAAGGATGAGGAAAAGGGTGATCTTAAATACCCTACTTCGTTGCACAACTCCAAGTCTTCACACAAACTATTTCCACTGCTGGGGAAGTGGTCTTTCATTATTTTGCCTGACTAAAGAGTTATTATTTGTCCTTAGACACGCTGCTCAGTAATTATCACCATTGTGAAAGCTGCTCTGCTAGACAGAGCTAATCACTTTCTTTTCTGTATTCTTTTGTACTTTAAGTATAAGTCTGTCATTGAATTTATCAACTCATAATTGTCTGTTTCAGGTTCATCTCTCCCACTGTACTGTGAATTACTTCCTGTAGGAACTGTCTTAAACATTTTTTTTATTCTCAACCCTCAGCTTGAACATACTAGTACTCAACAAATGTTTATTAAACTAAACCATTTTTCCTAAGACTAGTTAGGCAGCAAAATGCAACATCAACTGGAGAGGCAAATACTGGATATATTTTTTTAGGGATAGTTAAAGACAAATAATGAAGGATCAAAGAAAAAATCAAATGGGAAATTAAAAATTGAGGTGAATGAAAATGATAACATCACATCAACACTTATGGGCTACAGCTAAAGCAGTGCTCAGAGGGAAGTTTATAGCTATAAACACCTATGTTTAAAAAGAAGAAACATCTCAATTCAATAACCCAATCTTTCAACTTAGGAAACTAGAAAAAGAAGAGCAAATTAAGTAAGTCTGAAAACTCAAAGTAAGGAGAAGGAAGGAAATAATAAAGACTAGAGGGCTTCCCTGGTGGCTCACACAAGAAACAATCTGCCTGCAAAGCAGGAGACCCAGGTTTGATCCCAGGGTGGGGAAGATCCTCTGAAAAAGGAAATGGAAACCCACTCCAGTATTCTTGCCTATAGCATTCCATGGACAGAGGAGACTGGCGGCTACAGTCCATGGGGTTGCAAAGAGTCAGATACGACTGAGCGACTAACACTTTCACTCTAACAGAATAAATAAGTAAAATATACAAATGAAAAACAAAAGAGAAAAAACAAAACCAAAAGTCAGCTCTTTGGAAAGACCAACAAATGGAGAAATCTTTAGCTAGACTGAAGAAAGAGAGAATACCAAATTGCCAAAATTAGGAATGAAAGAGGAGACATTACTACCAGTCTTACAGAAATAAAAAAGCATTATAAGGGAATACCATAAACAATTGTGTGCCACAAAATTAGGTAAGTTAGAGAAAATGGACAAATTTCTGGAGAAAAATGTAAACTACCAGCAGTGATTCAAAAAGAAATAAAATCTGAATAGACCTATAACAAGTAAAGAAGGTGAATTAGTAACTTTGAAACTTCCCACAAAGAAAAAACCAAGCCCAGATGGCTTCACTGGTGAATTCAATCAAACTTTTAAAAAACAATTAATACTAATCCTTCACAAACTCTTACAAAACATAGAAGAGGAGAGAACCCTTCCCAAATTATTCTGTGAGGCCAATATTACTCATACCAAAACCAGACAAATACACCACAAGAAGACAGAACTACAGATCCCTTATAAATATATGTGCAAAAATCCTCAAAAAATATTTAGCAAACCAAATGCAGCAACATCTAAAAAGGATTATGCACCTTGACCAAATGAGATTTACCATAGGAATGCAAAGTTAGTTTAATATATGAAAGAAATCAGTACAGTACACCATAGTTATAAAATAGAGAGCAAAACCACATGATCATCTCAATAAATACCCAAAAAAAATGACAAAATTCAGCAACCCTTCTGATAAAAACTACTCAACAAACTAGGAATAGGAGGGAACTTCTTCAATGATGAAACACTGAATGCTTTCCTCCTAAGATCAGGAACAAGGCAAGATGTACATTCTCATCACTGCTGTTCAATACTGAGGTTCTATACAGAGCAGTTAGACAAGAAAATGAAATAAAAGGCATCCAGATAGGAAAGAAATGAATGAACTGAATAATTAAAAGAATAACCCAGTGTTAAAATGGGCCAAGGATATGAATAGATATTTCTCTAAAGAAGATATGTGAATGTTCAATAAACACATAAAAAGATGCTCAGTATCATTAGTTATCAGGGAAATGCAACACAAAACTCAGTGAGATTCTACTTCTTACCCACTAGGAAGATTATAATCAAAAAGTCAGGTAATAACAAGTATTGATGAGGATTTGGAGAAATTGGAACACTAACAAACTCCTATTGGGGATATAAAATGTTGCAACCACTTTGGGAAAGAGTCCAGCAGTTCCCAAAAAAGTTAAATATAGAGTTACCATTTGATCCAACAGTTCTAATCCTAGATATTTAATCAAGAGAACTGAAAACATATGTCCACATGAAAACTTGTATACTGATATTCATAGAAGCATTATTCATAATAGCCAAAACATGGAAACAATCCAAATATCCATTACTGTGTGTGTGTGCACTCAGTCATGTCTGACTCTTTGCAACTCTATGAACTGTAGTCCACCAGGCTCCTCTGTCCATTGGATTCTCCAGGCAAGAATACTGGATGGGGTGGGTTGCCATTTTCTCTTCTAGGGGATCTTCCTGACCCAGGGATCAAACCCACATCTCCTGCATCTTCTGCATCGGTAGATAGATTCTTTTATCACTGAGCCACCAGGGAAGCCCATTCATCACCTGATGAACAGACAAACAAAATGTGATTTTTCTGTAGGCTAAATAGTATTCATCCATAAAAAGCGATAAAATACCAAACATTTAAAGAGAAGAGTTAATATCTATTCTTCTCAAACTCCTCTCAAAAAGTAAAGAGGGGGGAACACTCCCAAACTTATTATAAGAAGCCAGCACTGCCCTGATACCAAAGCCAGGTAAGGACTCAGCCGTTAAAAAGAATACATTCGAATCAGTTCTAATGAGGTGGATGAAACTGGAGCCTATTATACAGAGTGAAGTAAGCCAGAAAGAAAAACCCCAATACAGTATACTAACACATATATATGGTATTTAGTTAATCAGTAAAGATAACCCTGTATGCGAGACATCAAAAGAGACACAGATAAATAGAACAGTATTATGGACTCTATGGAAGAGGGCAAGGGCGGGAGGACATGGAAGAATGGCACTGAAGCATGTAAATTATCATATGTGAAACGAATCGCCAGTCCAGGTTCGATGCATGATGCAGGATGCTCGGAGCTGGTGCACCGGGATGACCCACAGGGATGGGATGAGGAGGGAGGTGGGAGGGGGGTTCTAGAAGGGGAAAACATGTACACTCATGGTGGATTCATGTCAATGTATGGCAAAACAAATACAATATTGTAAAGTTAAAAATAGATAAACAAAAAAAAAGAAAACTATAGGCCAGTATCCCTTATAAATATAGACCTAAAAATTCTCAACAAAATATTAGCAAACTGAATTCAATAGCATATTGAAAGAATCATACACCATGATCAAGTAGAATTTATCTCTGGAATGCAAGGATGGTTCAACATATGCAAATCAATAAATGTGATATGCTATATTAATAGAATAAAAAATAAAAATCATATGACCATCCCAATAGATACAGAAAAAGCACTTGACAAAATACAACATTCTTTTATGATTAAAAAAAAAAACTGTTGAGAACTTTCTTATAGAGGGAACACTACTCAACCTAATAAAGGCCATATATGACAAAGCCACAAATAATATCATACTCAACAGTAAAAGCTCGAAATCTTTCCCTCTTTCAGGAATAAGAAAAAGGTGCCCATTCTCACCATTCCTATTCAACATAGTATTGGAAGTCCTAGCCATAGCAATCAGATAAGGAAAAGAGCAGGAAAGGCATCCAAATTAGAAAGGAAGAAGTAAAACTGTCTTTGTTTACTGATCATATTTTATATATAGATGCTGCCAAAAAAGAAACTACCAGAACTAATCAACACATTCAGAAACTTGCAGGATACAAAATCAACATACAGAAATCAATTATATTTCTATACACTAACATGCTAGTAAAGTAATGCTTAAAATTCCCCAAGCCAGGCTTCAGCAATACGTGAACCGTGAACTTCCAGATGTTCAAGCTGGTTTTAGAAAAGGCAGAGGAACCAGAGATCAAATTGCCAACATCTGCTGGATCATCAAAAAAGCAAGAGAGTTCCAGAAAAACGTCTATTTCTGCTTTATTGACTATGCCAAAGCCTTTGACGGTGTGGATCACAATAAACTGTGGAAAATTCTGAAAGAGATGGCAATACCAGACCACCTGACCTTCCTCTTGAGAAACCTGTATGCAGGTCAGGAAGCAATAGTTAGAACTGGACATGGAACAACAGACTGGTTCCAAATAGGAAAAGGAGTGCGTCGAGGCTGTATATTGTCACCCTGCTTATTTAACTTATATGCAGAGTACATCATGAGAAATGCTGGACTGGATGAAGCACAAGCTGGAATCAAGATTGCCGGGAGAAATAGCAATAACCTCAGATACGCAGATGACACCACCCTTATGGCAGGAAGTGAAGAGCTAAAGAGCCTCTTGATGAAAGTGAAAGAGGAGAGTGAAAAAGTTGGCTTAAAGCTCAACATTCAGAAAACTAAGATCATGGCATCCAGTCCCATCACTTCATGGCAAATAGATGGGGAAACAGTGGAAACAGTGGTTAACTTTGTTTTTATGGGCTCCAAAATCACTGCAGATGGTGACTGCAGCCATGAAATTAAAAGACACTCCTTGGAAGGAAAGTTATGACCAACCTAGACAGCATATTAAAAAGCAGAGACATTACTTTGTCAACAAAGGTCCGTCCAGTCAAGGCTATAGTTTTTCCAGTAGTCACGTATGGATGTGAGAGTTGGACTATAAAGAATAGATGCTTTTGAACTGTGGTGTTGGAGAAGACTCTTGAGCGTCCCTGGACTGCAAGGACATCCAACCAGTCCATCCTAAAGATCAGTCCTGGGTGTTCATTGGAAGGACTGATGTTGAAGCTGAAACTCCAATACTTTGGCCACCTGATGCAAAGAGCTGACTCATTTGAAAAGACTCTGATGCTGGGAAAAAATTGAGGGCAGGAGGAGAAGGAGATGACAGAGGATGAGATGACTGGATGGCATCACCGACTCAATGGACATGGGTTTGGGTAGGCTCCAGGAGTTGGTGATGGACAGGGAGGCCTGGCGTGCTGCGGTTCATGGGGTCGCAATGAGTCGAATATGACTAAGCGACTGAACTGAACTGAATACACTAACAAATATCTGAAAAATAAAGAAAGATAGCTGTGCCATTCACAATAGCATCAATAACATAAACTACATCAGAATAACCTTAACCAAGGAGGTGAAAGATCTGTACACTGATAACTGTAAGACTTTGATGAAACAAATTGAAGAAGACACAAGTAAATGGAAAGATACTCTATGTTCATAGATCAGAAGAATTAATATTGTCAAAATGTCCATAAACCATCTATAGATTCAGTGCAAATACTAACCAAATTGCAATGGCATTTTTCACAGAAATAGAATAATCCTAAAATTTGCATGGAATCACAAAACAATCCCGAGGGAAAAACAAAGCTGGAGGCACAACAATTTCTGATTTCAAACTGTACTATAAAGCTATAGCAATCAAAACAGCATGGTACTGGCATAAAAATAGACATGTAGAGCCATGGAATAGAACTGAGAGCCCAGAAATAAACCCTCACATACGTTGTTGTTGTTCAGTTGCCAAGTCATGTCTGACTCTTGGCAATCCCATGAACTGCAGCACCAAGCTCCTCTGTCTTCCACTATCTCCCAGAGTTTGCTCAAATTCATGTCCATTGAGTTGATGATGCTATCTAACAATCATCCTCTGCTGCCCTCTTCTCCCTTTGGCTTCAGTCTTTCCCAGCATCAGGTTCTTTTCCAATGAGCTGGCTCTTGGCATCAGGTGGCCAAAGCATTGGAACTTCAGCATCAGTCCTTCCACTGAATATTCATGGTTGATTTCCTTTAGGATTGACTGGTTTGATCTCCTTGCTGTCCAGGGGACTCTCAAGAGTCTTCTCCAGCACCACAAAATCACCAATTCTTTAGCGCTCAGCATTCTTTAGGTCCAACTGCCACATCTGTACGTGACTACTGGAAAAACCATAGTCCTTGACAATGTGGGCCTTTGTCAGCAAAGTGATATCTTTGCTTTTTTAATACACTGCCTAGGTTTGTCATAGCTTTCCTTCCAAGGAGCAAGTGTCTTTTAACTTCATGGCTGCAGTCACCATCCGCAGTGATTTTGAAGCCCAAGAAAATAAAATTTGTCACTGCTTCCACTTTTTCCCTTTATATTTGCCATGAAGTGATGAGACGAGATGCCAATATCTTAGTATTTTTTTTTAATTAATTTATGGCTGTGCTGGATCTTCGTTACTGCATGGGCTTTTCTCTAGTAAGGGCAAGTGGGGGCTATTCTCCAGTTGCAGAGCACAGGCTCCAGGGCACTCAGGCCTCAGCAGTTGCTGAGAGTGTGCTCAGTGGTTGCAGCTCCCAGGCTCTAGAGCACAGGCCCTGTAGCCGTGGCCCAGCTGCTCCGAGGCCTGTGGGATCTTCCTGGGTCAGGGATCAAACCCGTGTCTCCTACCCTAGCAGGCAGATTCTTTACCAGTGAGTCACCAGGGAAGCGCATGATCTTAGTATTTTAATGTTGAGTTTTAAGCCAGCTTTTTCACTCTCCTCTTTCACCCACATACATAGCCAACTAAAAATTGCAAGGGATCCCAGAATACTCATCAGAGAAAGGATAGTCTCGTCAGTAAATGGTGCTGGGAAAACTAGATGATCACATACAGAAGGATGAAATTGGACCCCATCTTATACCACTCACAAAAATTACCTCTAAATTGATTAAAGACTTAAACATAAAATTCCGAGGAGAAAACATAGAGAAAAAGCTCCCTGACATTGATCTTGACAATGACTTCTCGGATATGATAACAAAAGCACAAGCAACAAAAACAAAAATAAATAAGTGGAACTACACCAAACTAAAATGTTTCTGCACAGCAAAAGAAACAATCAACAAAATGTAAAGGCAACCTATGGAATAGGAGAAAATATTTGCAAATCATATATTAGATAAGGGGTTAACATTCACATTTTATAAGGAAGTTACACAGTCAATAGAAAAAAAAACTGATTAAAAATTGAGCAGAGGGGAATTTCCAGAGGTCCAGTGGTTGAGACTCCATGCTTTCACTGCCGACGGCCCAGTTTTATTCCCTAGTCAGGGAAGTAAGATCCCACAAGCCACACAGCGTGGTACACCACGCCCCCCCAAAAAAGGAAAAAGAAAATTGAGTAGAAGATCTCAGTAGACATTTTTCCAAAAAAGACATATAAATGGCCAGAAAGTACATGAAAAGTTGCTCAGTATCACTAACCATCAGGGAAATATAAATCTAAACCACAAAGAGATACCACCTAACACCTTCTAATGGCCATCATCGAATAAACAAGAGGTAACAAATGCTGGTGAGGATGAGGAGAAAATGAAAACCTTGTGCCCTGTTGATGGAAATGTAAATTGGTGCTGCTACTATAAAAAACAGTATGGAGGTTCCTCAAAAAATTAAAAATAGGACTTCCCTGATGGTCCAGTGGTTAAATCCACCTTCCAATGCAGGAGACATGGGTTTGATCCCTGGTCGGGTAGCTAGATCCCACGTGCCTTGGAGCAACTAATCCCATACTTGGCAACAAAAGATTCCACATGCTGCAGCTAAGACCCAGCACAACCATGAGTGCTGAAGAATTGATGCTTTCGAACTGTGGTGCTGGAGAAGACTCTTAAGAATCCCTTGGACAGCAAGGAGATCAAACCAGTCAATCCAAAAGGAAATCAACCCTGAATATTCATTGGAAAGACTGATGCTAAAGTCCACTACTTTGGCTGCCTGATGCAAAGAGCCAGCTCATTGGAAAAGACCCTGATGCTGGGAGACATGAAAGGCAAAAGGCAGCAGAGGATAAGATGGTTAGATAGCATTGCCGACTCAATGGACATGAATTTGAGCAAACTTCAGGAGATAGTGGAGGACAGCCTGGAGTGCTGCAGTGCATGGGGTCGCAGAGAGATGGACACAACTTAGCAACTGAACAACAAAAAAAATTAAAAATATACTTAGCATATGATCCATCAGTCCCACTTCTGGGGATATATCCAAAGGAAATGAAGTCAAGATCTTGAAGGCATATCTGCACTCCTATGTTCACTGCAGCTCTGTTACAATAGCCAAGACATGGAAACAACCTAAGTGTCCATCAATAGGTGAATGAATAAAGAAAATGTTATGTATACACATGCAAAGTAGTATTACTTAGTCATTTAAAAAGAAGGAAATCCTGCCATTTGTGACAATATAGATGGACCTTGAGAACATTATGCTAAGTGAACTAAGTCAAACAGAAAAGGTATGATATCACTTATATGTGGAATCTAAACAAGCCAAATTCATAGAAACAGAATAGAATGGTAGTTGCCAGAAGTTGGTGGGTGTAGGAAATGAAGAAATATTGGACGAAGGGTACAAACTTCCAGTTATAAGATGAATACTGTATATATAATACTGTATTACATTATACATAATATAATTATAGTATTATAATATAGTATAATTATTATATTATGTATAACATACAGCATTATACATAATACTGTATTATATTACAGTATTATAATACTGTAATATAATACTGTATTATATTGTGATCATGTATTATAATGTGTGTGTGTGTGCTCAGTCATGTCCGATTCATCTCGACTCCATAGAGTTAGCTCATCAGGCTCCTCTGTCCATGGGATTTTTCAGGCATGAATACTGGAGTGGGTTGCCATTTCCTCTTCCAAGGAATCTTCCTGACCAGGAATCAAACCCACAAATCCTGTGTCTCCTGCATTGACAGGCTGATTCTTTACCACTGAGCCACCTGGGAAGCCCATGTATTACAATACTGTATGATATATTTGAAAGTTTCTAAGGGAATAAATCTTAAATGCTGTCACCACAAAAATGAAATGGTAATTATGTGAGGTGATGGAGGTGTAAACTAACCCTACTGTGGTAATCATTTTGCAATACATGTGTATCAGATCAACACATTGTACAACTTAACTTGTACAGTGTTATATATCAATTATATCTCAATAAAGCTGGGGAAAAACAGAAATGAATTATTGATACATGCTATAGCATTGATGAAGTTGTACATTATGCTAAGTAAAAGAAAACAGACACCAAAGGCCATGTGTTGTTTGATTCCATCTGTGTGAATTGTCCAGAACAGACATCTATAGAAAGAGAAAGTGTATTATTAATAGTAGTCTCCTAGGACTAGAGAAATAGGATTGTGGGGGAGATCACAGCTTAAAGGTATGAAATTTGAGGGGTGATGAAAATGTTCTAAAATTCACAACTCTCTGAATATACCCAAAACATTGAATTTTATACTTTTAATGGATCTGTTGTATAGCATATAAATTGTATCTCAGTAAAATTGTCTTTAAAAAAAAAGATATCATGAAGACTTGAACTGAAACAGTAATAGGATGGAAGAGTACTCTGATGAGGCACCTGCCCTACACTGGGACTCTCTTCAACTGTTGCAAAAAGATTCCCAGCTCTTCCTGAGCCCCAGACTATTAGTATCTGGAAATGATGCTGTAGTACAGGAGGGGTCTTCTCCCGGAGCTTTGCTTCTCTCTTGGTTGGGCATACATAAGACTTCAAAGCTGTCTTCCATTCGGTCCATCAGATCTTACAGGCTCATTCTGGAAACACACCCTTCTGCTCTGGACTGAATGCTCCGTGGGACACAGGACAGAAACCCAAGCTTTTCCACCCTCGAGGAAAGATCAGTCACTATTCTCCTTCTAGGGGTCGAGATCTGCACTAAGATGACAGCCTCACATGGTGACTGAACACCTGAAATGTGCCCAGTGTACTAGGGAACTAAATTTTAGATTTTATTTAGTTTTAACTCAAATTCAAATTTTAAAACTGAAAAAAAAGAAAAGGGGATAAGCTAAAGAGAGATTACAGAACTGGAGAATCTATTGGACTTAATAAAATTTTGTTTTATGGACAAGTGAGATTCATGATAAATTCAGGATAAAATTTCTAAGTTAGGTGGCTGGGAGTAATGGGTAGCACCATTAACAGGAACAGGAAATAAAAAAGAGAGTAAGTTTGGGAGGCAAGATAAATATTTTTAGGCTTGCACAGTACCTGGCCTAGAACAGATGATCATTAAATACCTGTTGAATTCAACAGTGCTAGGCCCTAAGTATACAACAAGATGATGTCAAAGATTGATTTCCAAGAATATACTGTCTAATGGGAATACAGACAACTTGAAAAGTAGTTACAACAAAACATGGCAAGTGCTTTGATGGGGTTGGTACAAGTTGCATTGGCAGCATAAAGTTAGGGGAACCTAACCTAGTCTGGAGAGCAAGAGACCTGAATGATGAGTTCTGTAGGCAAGAGGGGATTGGAGTAGCGACACGTTTTCGTGGAAAAAATACAGTGAACTTTCTAAACTGAATAAATCTTGTACATATTGGCCCAGAGGTGAGAGGGGAACAGAAAGTAAATCAGGATGGCTAGTGCTCTGAGATGGGCAGAAGTCCATTTTGTTCACCTCTGTGTCCCAGCATTTAGAATAGTGTCTGGAACATAAGAAGCACTCAATACATGTTTACTGAGTGAATGGATAAATGGGACAATGGCAAGAGATGATACTGGAGAGGCAAGTGAGGGCCAGTCATGTGGGGCTTTTATAAGCCCTTTAAAGAAGCTTGGACTGAATCCTGAAGATAATGGGAAGCCATTGAAGAGTTGTAAGTGGGGCAGAAATATGAGAATTCTGTTTTAGAAGGAGCAGTATGACTGTAGGGTGGAGAATAAAACGTAGCTCTGGGAAAAACTGGGTGACAAGGTGAACAAAGGGACCATCCACTGAGATGGAAAGACCAATGTAAAGGGAAGAGGGAATGAGTTCAGCTTTGGACATATTGAATTTTAGGTGCTTGTGGGAAATCCTGGTGAAGTTAGGGGTACGGGCATTTTTACCAGGTGGAACTCAGAAGAGGGCTCCCGGATGGTGATACAGTCACTAACATTTGTTATTGTTGTTTAGACGCTAAGCCGTGCCCAACTCTTGGGACCCCATGGACTGTAGCCCACCAGGCTCCTCTGTCCATGGGATTTCCCAGGCAAGAAAACTGAACTGGGTTGCCATTTCCTTCTGCAGGGGATCCTCCCAACCCAGGGATGGAACCCAAGTCTCCTGCATTGGCAGGCAGATTCTTTACCACTGAGACCCCAGGGAAGCCCCACTAACATTTATATAGTCACTAAAGCTGTGGAAGTAAATGAGCTATCCTTGGAATAGGGATATCTAGGCAGAGAATGAATGAATGAATGAATGAAATGCATAACCTGCTCTGATTAGTTTTGGTTAAAACCCTGCAGGATGAGGAGTGCTGCGGAAAGAGAAAGAAAGTAAAGTCTCTCAGTCCTGTCCAACTCTTTGCGACTCCACAGACAGTAGCCTGCCAGGCTCCTCCATCCATGGGATTTTCCAGGCAAGAATACCGGAGTGGGTTGCCATTTCCTTCTCCAGGGGATCTTCCCCAACCCAAGGACTGAACCGGGGTCTCCCACACTGCAGGCAGACTCTTTACCGTCTGAGCCACTAGGGAAGCCCCCAAGGAAGCAGAAAGAAGGGAAGGCTTAAATTATGATCCAGTGCTCCCTCCCAGCCCCGAGGTGCAGGGCTGGGTGTGAGGGAAAAAGCTCTGTGCCCTGGAAGAGGCAAGGGAGACTTGCCACATCATCCTTGCCCTTTGCCACGTTGCAGGTAACAGGGCTTTCTAGTCCACTGTGGTGCTGCTGTATAATAGGTTTTTGTGATGTGGCCAATGGTCCAGAGTGCAGCTCTTTTTGTTTGGCTGCATCGGGTCTTAGTTGAGGCACTCAGCATCTCCATTGCATCGTGTGCAGCATCTCTTTCGCTGCAGCTCAAAGACTCTCTAGTTGTGGCTCGAGGGCTTAGTTGCCCCACCGCGTGTGGGATCTTAGTTCCCCAAACAGGGCTGGAACCTGTGTCCCCTGCACTGCAAGGCAGATTCTTTACCACTGGATACCAGGGAAGTCCCCAGAGCCCAGCTTTTATCCTAACTTGTCCTTTCCCCTCAACAATGAAACAGCCTAGTTCACCTAGCGAGTTGCTAAAACTAAACCCTAAGCATGTTTACCTGGGGATGCTGAGAACAGGGAACTTCTGGGACAGACGGTTATAGTAACGAGAGCTGCAAGAGGTGCCTCCACTTTGTTGTGGTCCCTTTCCAAACTCCTGATGGCCAGAAAAACTCTGGTGCCTGCCTCCTGCCCACCTGCCTATTGCTTCAAAGGTGAAGAGTCCTGGCCTTCTCCATGATGCTGGCCTGGAGGTGAGGGCAGGAGCGCGAGGACAATTTTTCCTCTGGCCAGTCTGCCCTTTCTCTGGATGCAGAGAAGAAGGAAACTAATGTTACCTTTTAAATGAATTCTGGGTGTTAGAGCCCAGCATACCTGGAGCATCTCTGGAGTTTCCTTTAAACTAAACCACTACTGTTATAACAGAGACATTTCATTTGTCTGTCTCATTCTTTCCGATTGTTCCCTTGTCCACAACCCAGATAGTTTCTTAAGGGTCTTGTTGGTTCTGGACACATATGTCCATGATAATTGCTCCCACCCCCACCGCCACCAGTATTCTCCCCTACACTTAGAGATCAAGCTCTTTCTATGTAAAATCATCTGCCCTTTATGCCCTCGGACACTTACCCATCTGTGTGGAATAATCTCCTGGAATCTTGAGTAAACGCCACGTCTCAGGAGTGCATGATCAGACTCCAGTGTATAGCATTGCCGCATCCACCTGTGTGTGATAAGCTGTATTGCCCCATTATCACCAAGTGATAATCCTTCTCTTTGGTCTTGGTGTTGTTCTATTGAACAACAATAGATGATCTCTATTGAGATCATCTCCTCCAATCAATCTTCCTGGATAAAGGCCAAACCTCGTGAATACATGATCATTTTCACTCCCTCTCCCCAGAACATTGATAATCTCCCCACCCCCCAAGTCCAACAATTCTTATTCCTGGGTTCATTTACTATCTACATTTACTGAGCACATATTATTGCTGCTCCCAGGATCCCTTTTTACATGTCCACTGTCTTTCTGCTAGAAGTTGTCTCTGAAATTCTCATTGTTTAGTAACTAAGTTGTGTACAACTCTTTTGTGACCCCATGGACTGTAGCCTGCCAGCCTCCTCTGTCCATGGGATTTTCCAGGGTTGGGTAGCCATTCCCTTCTGCAGGGGATCTTTCTGACCCTGCAAAGCCAAAGCTAATGATGTTCCTTCTCTCATCTGAACTCCCAAGGCATCTGGACTGGACCTCAAGGCCAAGATGACTGATACATTGTGTTTCTACAAAAGTGGAAACCAGCCAGGAAAAAGCTTGGCCTGGCCAAGGAGCTCGCTAAATAGAAGCAGTGGATGAGCATCAGTCGGCCATTAACTTGGCCTCCAGAGCAGCTGTTTCCCTAGACCTGAGATGCCAAAAAGAAACTAACACTTACTATGGAGTATATTTAGTGGACAATACACATCCCTATTTTTTTTTTCATTCATGGGGCTGTCTATCCTCCAAAATTACACTTCTGGATTTCCAGAAGAGAAGGGCACCTTAACAGGTGTGAAGTGGACACCCCAGAGGTCCACATGCCCCTGAAAATATTCTCACATCTTCAGCTGTAGTACAACCAACCTCACCACCAAATTCTGCCCCAGAGTCTACCAGGACCAGTGTCTCATGCTCTCTGTTGATTTCACTCACTACAGAAGCTCCCTGACTCCCACGAAGCCTTCATCACCTTAACTGTCATCCCCTTAGGACCCTGAATGTCCCATAATCTAGTGGTTCTCAACCTTGCCTGCATATTGGAATCACCTGACAAACTTTAAAAATACTGATATCTTTAAGGTCCCCCTCCTTGCCAGATTATGATTTCATAGATTCTGGAGCACAGCCCTGACACCTGGGATTTTTAAAGGTTTCTGGGTGATTCTAATGTTGGGCAGCCACAGTTGAGAAACACTGCCCTAATTTGATCCTACTCTTACCCCTCCTCAACTCTGTAATCCATCAAAATCCCCTACACTGAAATTCTCAAATGTTAAAATAAAATCATTGACTCAGCCAGGAGAGCTTGTTAAAACACAGTTTGCTGGGTCTTGCCTTCTGAGTTCTGATTGTGTAGGTCTAGAGTGCAGCCCAAAGATCAGCATTTCTAACAAGTTCTCAAGGGTCACTGATGCCCTTTGAAAACTTTTGAAAACCGTTTCCAATATCCTGCTCTCTCGCTTCCTTGACCTTCTTTCCCCTAGTGATCTTATCCTCTGTCCTACCTCAGTCATGAATTCTAATATTCATCCCCCAAACCTTGTCATTACCAATGACTGTGCATGTGTGTGTGTGTGTGTTTAAGTTGCTTCAGCCAACCTTATGGACTGTATAGCCCGCCAGACTCCTCTGTCCAAGGGATTCTCCAGGCAAGCATACTGGAGTGGGTTGCCATGCCCTCCTCCAGGGGATCTTCCCAACCCAGGGATCGAACCTGCACTCTTACATCTCCTGCGTTGACAGACAGGTTCTTTACCACTAGCACCACCTGGAAAGCTCCAGCGATGACTGTACCCCTTCATAACATCCTGCCTTCCAGCCACCTACTGGCTTTTTGCGTGCTCAGTCACTCAGTCATGTCCACCTCTTTGCAACCCCATGGACTGTAGTCTGCCAGGCTCCTCTGTCCATGGGATTTCCCAGGTAAGAATACTGGAGTGGGTTGCCATTTCCTTCTCCATCTGGCTCTTTGTTGTTACCCCAGCAAAACTGGGTTACCCGAATTTCAACCCCAGTGGGACTATACTCCTGTGATCCTACCAGCTTCTCACTGGCACACCCATCATGCCCTAACTTCTCCCCTAACTCAGCTTAGGTTCCATGACCCACTTTCATGTTTATTCCTTTGCATACATCCTCAATTCCCTTGTCCCTCTTTTCTTTCATTATCCTGTCCTTGCAAATCTCCAACCCTAGTTAAGTCCACCTCTGGCCTTCTCTCAGCTTTATTGTTGCTTCTCATTTAATTGAGAAAATGGAACAAACAAGATAACTTCGACTTGCTCCCACCATGCTCTCCCACCCAACCCATTTGTGTCTGGACCATTATTCAGCTTTCTCTCCTGTTGCTATGGATGACTTGTCATGCTTCTCCTCCAGAAGGAGAACCACTTACACTGTGGATCCCAGTCTCTCTCACTTCCTGAGAGACATAGTCCCAGCAATTGTCTCCCCCACTTACATCTCATCGTCGTATTTTCTCTGTCTACTGGATCATTTCTGTTAACATACAAACATGTGATGATAGCTACCATCTTTAAAATTTTTTTTTAATATTTATTTATTGATTTGGCTGTGCCGAGTCTTAGTTGTGGCACACAGGATCTGCTTTGTGGCACGCAAACTCTTAGTTGCAGCATGCAGGATCTAGTTCCTGAAACAAGGATCAAACTTGGGCATTCTGCATTGGGAGCGCAGTCTTAGCCACTGGACTACCAAGGAAGCCCCTACCATCTTTTCTAAAAAGCTTCCATTGGTCCCCTTTTTCCTTTTAGCTGCTTTTCCGCTTCTCCATTCCCCCTGTGTCTATACTTGTTGTCAACTTCCTCTCCTTTCATCCTCACTTGAACCCTCACTAGTCAGATATTCCCCCATCTTTCCTCCAAAATGACTCTTGTTAAGGTCACCAGTGACTTCGCCTCTTGCCGGATCCAATGGCCAACCCTCAGGGCACATCATGCTCCACCAAGTCCCTCTTTGTAAAGCTTCACTTGTTTCCAAGACAGCACCCTCTCTGCATTCTCCTACCTCACTACTCACTCCTCTTTTGCTGGTTCTGACCTCTAAACTTTGTTGTGCCTTCAATTTGTTCCATGGATTTCTTCTCTTTTCTATCTAATCTTTTCCAGTGGCTTTTATACTAGCTAAATGCCAGTGACTTCCAGATGTATATCTCTAGCCCAGACCTCTCCCCTGAACTTCACAGTCATGTACCCAGTTACTTCCTGGACGTCTCTGGTTGGATATCTAATAGGCAGCTCGAATGTATAAGCCCAGCCCTGAACTCCTGATTCTTCTAACTGCACTGGCTCACAGGAATCCCTTTATTTCTGCCATCTCAGTAAATGGTGACTTCAGTCTTCCATTTGAACCAGGCCCCAAACCTTGTAGGCCCATCTTCGATTCCTTTCCCTCACACCTTCCATCAGCAAATCCTAGTGGCTCTACCACCAGGATATACCCAAGACCTGACCACTGCTCTCCATCCCTCCTGCAGTACCCTGGTCCAAGCCACCATTCTCTCTCACCCAGATCATTACAACCATCTCCCAAGGTCTCCCACTTTCTATTCTTGCCCCAGGACCTTTTATTGATAAAGCACAAATCAAATGCTCTGACTCCTCTGACTTCTTACTCATTCAGAGTAAAATTGAAACCCCTTATCAAGGCTTAAAAGACCCCACAGGATCTGGCCTCCCTGCTCCTCTCTCATGCTGTTGGGTCTGCCCTTTGATCTCTCTGCTTCAACTTCTCTGTTTATCAACAGTTTAGGGGCCTTTGCTCTTGCTGTTCCCTCAGGCTGGATTCTCCTTTCCCAGACACCCCCCATGGAGGTCTCCATCTAAATTTTAATGATATCCCGAGATCTTTACAACATGCCCAGCAGTCCCGCACCCTCCCATAACCTAACCCCCTGGCACTCTCTGCCCCTTTTCTTGCTCTATTTACCTATACAGACTTATACTTGAAATATTAATATGGTGTATTGATCCTATTTGTTAATTGTCTGCCTTGATCACTAGAATGTAAGCTCTATGAGGAGGGACTTGATTTTGTTTGCAGCCATTTCCCCAATGAGCATATGGTAGTTGCTCAATAAATACTTGTTGAATTAATTAATCAATTGAAAATGGTTTGGGTCTTTCCTCTCCAGTGGCTACAGCCCTGTTCAGGGAGGTGTCTGCAGGCTGCCTTTCTCTATTCTCTAATAGCCTCCTGACCACCACCTGGGCCCCCTTCCCCACCCCGCCTCCGGGCCTTCCAGACCATTCTAATTGCTGCTGCTGCAGAGGGAGGGAGATAGTCACTAAAGCGGGAGTAGGGAGGGAGGAGCTCCATCTGGTGTCCAAGAAAATAAGAGAGCAAGCCAAGGTCTGCTGTGCTAGGTCCACTGCGAGGCCATGACGCAAGTCTGGGGGCCTCTGGGGCCCAGCACCCTTTAGGCCTAGGCTCTTGACTTTTTACCTCTCCCATCAGAGGGTGGCCCTGAGTCCCCCAGAGGCCCCAACTTCCCTTGGTTTGGCCAACTAAGTTGGGCCCAGCTTTAGGCCTCCAAGCTGCAGAAGGCAGTGGGGGTGGGGGTGGCGGGAGACAATGGAGAGCCCAGAGCCAGCTCTCCTTTTCCACCAGCCTGAAGTGATACAATGATACAAAGGGAGAGTCTTGTGCTTGGGGGAAGGGGGTGGGAGAGCCCTTTGTCCCGCTATTTTATACATTGCTGGAGGGGTGGTGAGGGGTTGGAAGGTTGGTGGGAGGGTGGGTTGGTAAGCGGCTGTCAATATGGGGAGGAGTAGAGAGTAGAGCAGAGGCCCTGAAAAGTTTTTGAATTTCAATCAGGTTGGCTTTGAAAGAGTTTGGCTTTTGTTGAAAGAGAGAGAAAGGTTAAAGCTAAAGTTGAGGGGGAGGGGGTTGGTTTTGAAGATAGAGTCCTGCTTGCAGGCCAATCAGCTGTGGGACACCCAGACAGGCAGAAAGGCTGGGATGGGGGAGCAGAGAAGGAACAGGGTCCCATCTCCCTTCCCAGGACCAGACTGAGGAACACCAGTCAGTCCTCGAAGCACCAGTGTTACTGTAGATTCGGGAAGGGAAGCACCAAAGAGCAGAGCCAGGCGACTGCTTTCTTCCTTTTGTCATCCTTACAGAGCCTTTGACTTTTTAAGCCAGCAAAGAATGAAGTTCCCTCCCTCTCCCGTCCATCCCACCCACCCATGCTGGACTGACTTTGTGACAAGTGCAGGCTTAGGTTTGGCAAGAGGGGAGACAAGGCTGGCTTAGGACCTCCTGGTGGCCAAAAATCAGCTATCTTCCTGCTCTTGGCCTCTGCTGACCCTCCTCTGCACCCTAACTCTCCCAAAAATATAACAAAAATATGGAACTACTGCAGTCTTTGGAATAGGAGGAAAAGAAGGAATGTGAGAGCCATAGCCATGAAACAGGCTGAAGATCTGCAATTCCAAGTCAGGGTGTGGGGGCCTGGCCTTGCCCAGCTCAGAACCACTGACATCTTCAGGTCTTTCTCCTCCCTAAATTTTAGACACACACATACACACATTTTTATAAGGCTCCTAGCTAAGGCTGAAGTATGATCCTGTGTTTGGGGAATGGTTCTGCAGAAACTCCTGTGGTGATCAGTTCTCCAAAACGAACCACTATGTGTTCTTGGCTTCATGGTTTATAGACCTGCCTATGACACCCCCAGACCAATCCCTGAACCCCAGCCTAGAAACACTTCAGCAGAAAAGGTTCTGAGAAGGAGAGAAAGAAAATTGGGGTATGGGATATTTCTTTTACTAAACATCTGTTCACACTGTTAGGCCTCATCCTCGAGAAGCAAATATTAGCTCATTAAATATTTGTTAAGCATTCCTTGAGTTAAATGTTGTGCCAGGCCCTCCGGGACAGAGGGAAGAAGGACTGTCCATGCCCTCAAAGAGCTCACCGTCTAGAATAGAAAAACATACATGACACAAAGAATTATAATCCAATGAGATAATAATAATATACCCCTGTCACATCGGCAGCTCAGATGGTAAAGAATCTGCTTGCAATGCAAGAGACCTGGGTTTGATCCCTGGGTCAAGAAGATCCCCTGGAGGAGGAAATGGAAACCCACTTCAGTATTCTTGCCTGGAGAATTCCATGAACAAGGGAACCTGGCGGGCTATAGTCCATGGGGCTGCAAAGAGTTGGAAACACCTGAGTGACTAACACTTTCACTTTCATGTCACATTATGTATATTATAACATAAATTACATCTAACTTCATTTGACAAGAGAATTCTATGGAAAAATGTGTGAACCAAATTTTAAGATTACATTCACAATTTTGTCTTGAATTTTAGTACATTTGGAGTGTTTACAAAGGAAAAGCATTGCAGACATGAACATTCGCCCCAAGCAAGAAAACACTTGAGTTCCAAATCCAGTCTAAGGGAAAAAGAAGACTGTGTCAGTTTTTGTATGCACACAAATGAATATGCTAGAAGATGTCCATAGATACGCTGCCCTTCACTGGAAGTATTTTCCTGATTTTGTTCTTTATCTGGTTTGCAGCCAAAGAATAATCCTGAACTTCCCACTTCCACCACCCCCCACCCCCCTCCTCCCAAAGGTCTTCAGGTCTTCAGGGCCAGATCTAAGGTGAAGAGAGGGCACTGGGAAGCCAACAGAGGAAGATTACTAGGCCAGTGTTCTCAAAGCCTGGGCCCTGGGCCAGTAACGTCATCATCACCTGGGAATTTAGAAACACAAATACGCAGGCCCCACCCCAGACCCACTGAACTGGAAACTCCATATGCAAGGTCTAGCCATTTGTGTTTTAACGAGTTCTCTAGTAGTTTCTGATGTTCCCTAAAGTTTTAGGGATGCTGAGCAATATTGCAACTCTTAGTTAAATAGTCCTGATTCTCCTCAAAAAGAACTTGCTCTGGGTAGAAGTCAAGCCAGTATTCCAATCTAGCCCTGAACCTGTCTTTAAAGCTAGTTTAAAACTCAACATTCAAAAAATGAAGATCACGGCATCCAGTCTCATCACTTCATGGCACATAGATGGGAAACAATGGAAACAATGACAGACTTTTTTTTCTCGGGCTCCAAAATCACTGCAGATGGTGACTGCAGCCATGAAATTTAAAGACACTTGCTCCTTGGAAGAAAAGCTATAACAAACCTAAACAGCATATTAAAAGCAGAGACAAAGGTCCTTTGCTGACAAAGGTCCTTCTAGTCAAAGCTATGGTTTTTCCAGTAGTCATGTATGGATGTGAGAGTTGGACTGTAAAGAAAGCTGAGCACTGAAAAATTGATGCTTTTGAAGTGCAGTGTTGGAGAAGACTCTTGAGTCCCTTGGGCTGCAAGGAGATTAAACCAGTCAATCAATCCTAAAGGAAGTCAGTCCTGAATGTTCATTGGAAGGACTGATGCTGAAGCTGAAGTTCTAATACTTTGGCCACCTTACATGAAGAACTGACTCACTGGAAAAAGATCCTGATGCTGAAAGATTGAAGGCAGGAGGACGAGGGGACGACAGGGAATGAGATGGTTGGATGGCATCACCAACTTGTTGGACATGAGTTTGAGCGAACTCCGGGAGTTGGTGATAGACAGGGAAGCCTGGTGTGCCGCAATCCAAATGGGAGCACAGGAGCCTGGCAGAAGTACCTAGTGACAATCCAGTATGGTGGGTCTTTTTGAGTTCCTCTCAGGAATCCAGGCTTGTAATAACACCAACACAGTTTGATTCTCGGGGGTTTCTGGATAGGCATGGATTATGAAGGGTTGGTTAGAATTGGAAAGGGAGATGAGGGATAGAGCGAAGTTCCTACTTTCATGTTTGATTTTTCAGGTAATATCTCAGATCTCAGAGGCAGGGCTCAGGTACCTGTATCTCCTTCATATCAGTATCTTTCTTGGCAAAGGTTGACAGTTTCTTTTTGGAAATAAATCCCTTTGCCAAATCACATGACCATTTTTGTCTTAAGAAGTTGGCGTCTCTCCTTTTCTCAATTTGTCTCTCCAGCCTCTTTAACCCCTCACAGTTTTCTCTTTCACCTTGAGCTAGGAAATTGGGTGTCCTCTGCACCATTTCAGGTTGCTCTCACCAAGTGACTAGCTTTTTGATCTGTTAAAATGAGGCAAGAATTCCTTTCAGAGGGAAAGCTCAGCATTCTGTAAATATGAAGTGCCAAGTGGTGTGCTCCCAGCTTTACATAATTCATCTCATTTATCCTCATAGCCACCCCGTAATCTCTTATCTCCCCTTTTATTAATAAGGAAACTGGAGTATGGAGAGTTTGTCGCTGTGTGGGGTTGCCTAGGTTTGAAGTAACAGCAGGATTTGAACTCAGATCTGTTCATTCCTCTTTCCCACACCTTCTCAGGAGAGTTCCTTCAGGTCCTGACCCCCTCCCAGACAACACCAAGGACACAGGGCTCTGGCCAAGGCCACGGGCTGTGTCAGTCCCGGCTGGATTCCCTCTTGGTTAGGCTCAGAGTCAGGCCTCACCTAATTTCTGTCCTCTTCTCCTGGCCAGCTGGACCCCGTGCCCTCTTGGCCCTGCCTGGCACCTGGGGGAGAGGGCAGAGTGAAGCCTGGACAGGGTGAGTAGGAGCCTTTTCCACCCAGTGTTAACCCCTGCGGCTGGCCCACAGCAGGGAAGCCCTCTTGCCGAGCTCTGCACCAACTGCTTGCCTGCCTGAGTTTGCATTATTTATTTAATGTCTTGTACCGTAAATAATGGTAACTTTATGGTTATTAGGAACGGGTTAAGGTACATGCGGGTAGCACCAGGCTGCCTTCAAAAGGAACAGTCCTGGCATAAAATGTTGCGATAATTGCTTTACTGCTGAGTGTTGGTCTTTATTTTGTGTCTGATTTGTCCCTTAAGCCAGCGTAACATTCTCCCCACGGCAGGAGAATGCAGAGAGCAAATTGAAGGGCTGAGCATGAACAATGCGACATGGCGCACTGCTGGGTTTTTCTTTTTTCCTCTTTCTTCGTTTCTCCCTTGACCTCCCTCCAATCCTCTCCGCTCCCCTCCCCCCATGCCCTGCCCAGTCTCCGCCCCACTCTGGTTGGTAGGATCTTTCTCCCCACCCTTGACACCTCTGGAAGGTATCCCATCTCACCCCCTTACTTTGAAAATTAGGTTAAAAAAGCACTCCTCTGCCTTACCTCTTCTCTGGGCAACAAACAAGACAAAACAAAAGAATAAACAGACACAAGGAGGCTCTTTTGCCGGACCCTGCACCAAGCAATGCCCGGGCATCTCGCCTCAGAGGTGGGTGCCCCTCATTCACACAAGGAGGCTAGTTCCTGGCATGAGCCCACCTCACCAACTTGATAGTCGAGCCCAACACTGCAGTGGTTGTTGGGGGGTGGGGGGAGGTGGGGGGGGTTAGGTGTGCCAGAGAACTGGGTCTGCCAGCAACTTCCTGATAGTGGGGCAGGGAAACAGCCTCCAGTGGCCGCTAGGACTCTCTTCCTTTTCTGGTGCCATCACACCCAGGCAGGAAGACCCCTGGCCCCACCTGTTGTGTGTCCAATGGAAGCAGGCTGTCATCACAGGTGATGGAATGGAGCAGCAGGCAGGATGCCATGGGCCCATGGGCTCAGCCTTTTGCTTTCCCAGAGGTGGGCACTCCTGGCCTTCATCATTGCCCAAGGGTCATCTATCTCTTAGCCTCTCACAGTGCCCCATAGGCTAGGATGGTCCAAGAAAATTAACACTTCTGCCCCCTTGTCCCAGAGAGCAGGCTAAGAGGAGAGAGGGCACTAGGGCCTACTCTGGACCTCAGAGCATTCAAGAAAGGAGAGCACTGAAGCAGGAGCCAGGAGATCTGTGCGCTTAGTTTTCCACCAACTTGCCAGGTGGTAGTCAAGTTGTGGAAAGGGAAGGTTGTGCGCTTAGTTTTCCACCAACTTGCCAGGTGGTAGTCAAGTTGTGGAAAGGGAAGGTCCTTGGAATCTTTCCATCTCAGTTTCATCTGTAAAGTGAAGGCAAAAATACCTGCCTTGTGGGATGATTAGGATCAAAAGGAAAGAATGAATGAATACAAACCCAGAACCAAACGTACTAGGTTTATCATGGAGGCTCCGCTATGCCTTCACGCTCTCTAGCCAAAGGCAAAAAGCTGCTTCTGGGTAAGGAAGAAAAGGAGGTGCTAGTGGAGGAGAGCTGGTGGGGGGCAGTACAAAGGGGGAGGAGGAGTATAGCAGAGACACCCCCCCACACACACCGCCCCGGCCCCAGAGCTCTCTGCGGAGGAAGAGATCACTGTTGCTCTTTCTCCACCCAGTGGGCATCCTGGCTGTGCCCCGACCTGGCAGGACACCATGCAACCAGCAGCGGGATCTCCTGTCATGCCCCCAGCCCCAGTCCCTTCTCCTTCTTCGGTTCTCGTGCCTCTACCCCTTGCTTTCCCCTCTAGGGCCCCTCCAACAGAGGAGACAGCCGAGTCCCAGCACATTGACAGCACTGACTTGAAGCTGTCAGAGACTGAGGGGATTCTTCTTTCCACTCACACCACCTCTCCAGAGCCTAGTAACTCATCAATGGCGGAAATTTGAACAAAGTGGAGAACCTGGGATGAAAGGAGAAAGGCTGTGGTGATTGGGGTGGGGGGAAAGGGGCAGGGGGATGGCTTTAATTAGGGCTCCTTGGCCTCTTTAGTCCTGGGGCTGGTTGGGGTAATCCAGTTAGAGTCCTAGGCTTTCATCTCAGCTGGCTGGCCTCTCTGGGGCCCTGTCAGAGCCTTTAGGGGGCAACAAGTAGCGGGCAGGCCCCGAGTGGGGTGGGGGTTGGTACCGCGCTCACTTCCAGCTGGACACAGAGGGGGGTGCGGAATGAAGCCTCGCCAGCACAGCAGTTGGTGGTGGGCAGTGAAGTGGCCGGTGCGGGGCGGCTTGGGCGCTGGGCGGCTGTCTCCTGACACCAGAAACTCTTTATGAAAGGATCAAGTCGGGAGCATTGTTCTCCGGGCCAGGGAACCAAGGGCTCAGAATGCTCTTTTGTGTGGAGGCGCCCCCCCACACACACTCCCCCTTCTTTTTTCTCCCTTTGAGCCACTGCTGGCTGTGCCTCTGCCCCCATGCTTGGGGGGGCGAGCCATGGATGGTGGAGATGGGCTCAGGACAGACAGTCCTGGGGGAGCCATCTGTGCTGGGGTGGGATCCACTGGAGCTGAAAAATTAAACAGCATTTTCAATTAACTTTTCCTCTCTTGTTTGGGGGTGGGCATGAGGGGGGTGGTGGAGCAGGCTGGTTGAATTTAACCTTTGAAAAGCTACTGTGGAGAGAGGAGGAGGGAATGACCTTTCTTCCTGAGGCAGGGGTGGGCGGGGGTGGGGAGTAGTGAGACTGTTTCCTCAGGCCAAGCAGGCGACCCTCTTCTCTGGGGAATATCCCCAGAAACTCTTGGTGTCTTTGGCCAAGGTCCCACCTGTGTAGGGTGGGTTTTTGTGTGCATCCCCAGAGAGCACACCCCAGGGAGATATGGGGAGAGCAGCTCGGGGTCAGCAGGTGGAGGGAAGGCTCAGTGCTGAGCAGGAAGAACCTTGTCTACCCCTTAGTAACCCTGCTAATGGGTGACCCCACTTCTCCACACATCTTCCCTTTTCCTCGAGAAGGGTTGCTTTTTAATTTCACCTCTTGGGATGGGTGCCCCACAACGTGGAAGAACACTTGTAGAAGGACTCGGCTTTGGGTAGCTGACCTAGATGCGCTCAAAGGCCTCTCCAGCCCTGTCTGGTTGGCAGTGTGGAATATAACCAGAATATACAGTGGCCAGAAATAAGAATCTGCCTACAGTGTGAGAGACCTGGGTTCGATCCCTGAGTTGGGAAGATTCCCCAGAGCAGGGAACAGCTACCCACTCCATTATTCTGGCCTGGAGAATTCCATGGACTGTATAGTCCATGGGGTTGCAGAGTCAGACACGACTGAGCAACTTTCACTGACAGAAATCAGAGCCCAAGAGTTGAGGTTGTACCCTTCTCACATCCCCAGGGCTGCATCCCATGGCCTTCTCCACCTTTCCTGGGATCTGGGAGCAGGTCTCCTTCAGGCTCCACTGCTCCATTCCTCAGTCAGGGCCTCACCTCTTCCTGGGTCTCCAGTGTGAAGACTTCTCTCACCATAATGAATATTAACACCCGAAGAAATGTCTGTAGTTTTCAAAGGATTCATGTGAGTCTTCACTTAGTTTGTGGGATGGATGGATGGGAAACTAATGAGGAGACTCGAGAGGTTAATATTGAAAAATGGGGCATCTTTTGGATGGCACAGCAGCATCACCAAGGGGCCCCTTTCAAATTGCCCATCCAGGACTCTGACCACTCCTACCCTTACCTTGACTCCAGAATAGAATTGTTTAATGAAATTGCCTCTTGTGTATTTTCTGTTAGCAAAATACAGCAGCCATTTACAGGAGAGAAAATGAGAAAGGCTACCCATGTCAGCTGAGGCAAAAGAGGAAATAAATCCAATGGTTTCCCCTGCTTCTTCACCAGCCCATCTTTCATCAGAGAAACAGGGGAGGATGATGCTGGGAAACAGACATGGGAATGAGTTGTCCCCCAACCCTCCTCGGGCACAGTGGAGCATCATCCGCCCTCCCAAGCCTGTTCCTTGTCTTGGAAGATTTCATGCTCAGTTAAGGACACTATGCTCAGACCTCAGCTCAGGGCCCTCTCCCCTTCGCTGCCTATGTTCACTCAAACTGCTTTTCCTTTCATTCATCAAATGCACCAGCTTTCCTTTCCAGCATCTTAGAATATACTTCATCCAGTTTTTACCCACTTTTCCTTTCTCTGTGAATTTTTCTGCTCAGAGGAGCCTATTCTGTCCTCCGAAAGTGAATTTTGTCCTCTGATTTTACCTTCTCATAGCACTTGGCACATCCTTGATATAGCAGATCATGGTTCAGAGTCATACATGGAGTTGAGGAGTGCTAATGGCTCTCCTCCACTAGAGCTTAAGTAATGTGAGAGCAGGCATCCTGCCACTTTGTTCACGACACTATTCCCAGTGCTGGTGGTAGGTACTCAGGGACGTAACATACACTGACTGAATGAATGAATGAATGAATGGGGAAAGGCAACAGCTCTCAGACAAAGTGAGCAAAATGAAAACCGACTTTTCCCAGAAGTACAGGTGAGGACTGAGGATAGCTTTGACATCTAGAAAGTGAAGTGAAGTCGTTCAGTCGTATCCGACTCTTTGTGACCCCATTGACTTTAGCCTACCAGGTTCCTTCGTCCATGGGATTTTCCAGGCAAGAATACTTGACATCTAGAAAGTTCCTTTAAGACCCTACAGTGGAAGTCAGTAAGCGTGGATGGTGCAGAGGACATTTATAGAGCAGCAGGTGGGAAAGAACGGTGACGAGGATTGAGGGCTTTTAGGTGAGGCACGAAAAGCAAGCAGCCGACTTCCATCTTCCCCTGCATTTCAAAGAGGCAGTCCATTTTTGGAGTCCTGAGGAGGAGAAGGCTAGAAGGAGAATGCTAAGAACCGTAGCCAGTTGTGATGAGGAACAAGAGAATAGGCCTTACCTGCTGGATTTGCTTTGGGTGAGGCTGCCTAGTTTTCTGCAAAGTAAAGGGATTGTCTTCAGGCGGCAGCAGAGGATAGATCCTGGGACTGTGAGCAAGAGGGTGAACCAGAGGACATGGAGAGAAGCTTGAACTAGTGAAGGGTTAAAGGAAATACACATGTTTAGCAGTACATTGAAGGAGAGGGGAAGGGAAAGGTGGGGGGAAGACCAGCGAGCCTGTAGACCGCTAATAAATGAAGAGAAGAGGCAGATCCATCTTACCTCCTACAGGGCAGAGATACTTGGCTCATTTTTTAGATTCATCTTTAAGAAGAAAAATGACAAAAAGGAATTTGGATAATTAGGAAGTAAATGCAGACTGTGCAAAAATCGTTACTGATAGAAAGCAGGTAGGAGAATCCTCAGAAAAATCAGCGAGCCTGGATGACATCCATCATGGAGTGTTAAGGCTGGTGTTCTGGGGACGTGCTGAGCAGGGAGCTGATGGAACCACTTATAATTATCTCTGGAAAATCAGAAAGTAAAAGGAGCCATCAGGAGCCCGGGGAAGTGAAACGACGTGACTCCTGTCTCCTGAAACACGTGCAACATCCTAAAGATGTTCACCCAGTCAGTCTGGGGAGATGGAGACAATGAAGGGGGGGGAGGTGATGCCTGTCATCTTGGGAAGAAAACTAGAATCTGAGCTCAGTGTATGTGTGTTTGTGTGTGTGTGTGTGTGTGTGTGTGTGTACGTACACACACACACACCTAAGGGCCAAACCACACCAAACAGAATAACACCAAGTGATCAAATTGGAAACAGAGAAACAGATGTGCTGTAATGGGTGCGCCACAAGTGGCAGTTGTTAAAGCAGGTTCAGGTTCTCGCTGCTGGTGTAGGTATGTAAATGAAAACTGCGCTGAGAGGAAAAATCAATGCAAGGAATCCTTTCTGGGAGAGGGACACACTCCTGGTGAGCAGAGGATCTGAGCCTCTTTAACAAGTTCTCATCTGGGGCTTTCTCATCTGGAGAAAACGGCATGGAGCTGAAGAAGCTGATAGATGGGTGTGGCTGAGGAATCGTACAGGGACCCAGAGAAGTCACCCACCAGCGTGAGCACCTGATGGTATGCGTGTGTGTATGTGTGTGAGTGTGTGTGTGTGTCTGTGTACGTGCACTGTGGTGGAGCTGCGTTGGAACAAATGACCATGTCTGGGGGGAAATGCCCCCTGCTTTTCCAAGAGGCCAGAGGAAGGCCCTGGAAGCTGCCTTGTTCTGGGAGCTGCGTGCACAACGTTTGGGTGTGGAGCTCTTGAGCCTGGAAGGGAGGTGATGCCAACACCCTGAAGTGGTTTCCAAAAGGAGAAGCTAGCTGAGCAGGAGTGGCCTCTCATGGTAATGATCCCGTGGACTCTGCAGCCCCAGCGCCTGCACGCTTTTACAAGGTTAAAGCAACAGCTTGAACCTGTATGGGGTGAGCATTTGTTTCCTTTCCAGATTGCCAGCTAATGAGGAAAGATTAAAGGAGCTAAATCTGTTTAGCTTGGCTAAGTGACGACCGAGGCGGCGGGAGTGGAGAGGCATGCTGGGCCTGCCTGGCCGAGCGAGGGGTGTGATAACTGACTGCAGATTTCAGAAAGGTGTCTGTCGCTCCAGCGCAGGAAGAGCGGCTGTCTCGGGTGGGCAAGGGGCCCCAGCCTCCCTCAGTGGGAGGAGGCCCAGGGAGGGTTTCCCAGCTGTGAGCATGGTTGCTCGTGGTGCAGTAGGTCAACCTGCCGAGAAGAGGTCAAGGATCAGGACATCCTGGCTCGGCTAAGGGAGGGACCACCTGTCCCCAACTACCAGCTTTCACTTTGCCCTCCGCTGACACCACCTTCCGCCTTTGCGAGGGTCTTCTCTCGCCCGCTGCTGTCCCCACTGCAGCCGGGGCCTTAGGGGTTTCGGAGTCCAAAAAGGTTACCCCACTTGCGGGCCTATGGCAGATGTTCTTAGTAACTGGTTTGGGGGTTCATAGCCAGGCTATTCTTTGATGATGTCTTCAAATAGAGTCTTCCAAGCCTGTGAGATCAGAACCTTCTAGGAGCAGAAAGAATTTTCCCTTAGGGGGGGGGGGGTCTAGTGTCCTGGTCCAGTGACCCAGGGGTCCCCAAGCCTGGACCCTTGGGAGAGCTAGGCTGCCTCTCACCCTGCTTCCTATTGGCAATCTCACAGTTAAACACTTAAACAATCTTTCTTTCTCCTGCTTTCTCTCTCCCCCTCTCTCTTTCTCTCCCTTCTTTTCAGAGTTGACAGGGGCCAAATAAAGGCCCTTTTAAAAAAAACACACAAAACAATTTTGTTCCTTCTGAAAGTGATGGAGCGAAAGTGAGTGTAGATTATAGCCCTGTGAGGCGAGGGCCTTCGTGATGGGGGGAGAAGTAGTGACATGATGGGAACCTAATGGCAGTAATTGGCCTTGGCTTTGACAGGGCCCATATCACAGCTCAGGAAAAGAGAGATGTTTAAAGTAAAAATTTACACAAAATTATATGTTTTCGGGGTGAAAAGACTGTTTGGATTTCATTTTTTTTCTTCCTCTTCTTCCCCCCAGGGCATGGTTCCTGGGCCTTCTCCTGCCAGTGTGTGTCTGTGTGCATGTACACGTATGTCTGTGTGTGTACGCATGTGTGTGTGCACACTTGGCCATGAAGCTGTCCCACAGGTATATGTGCATTTTAGCCCTGTGTTGTCAGTACCTTCTGTTTTCTGCCTTATTCAAGTGGAGACATTGCTCAGCTTTGGAAGCTTCCCATTCAGAAGTAGGAAGAGCCTAAGAGAAGGAAGAAAAAGAGAACCATTCCAAATAATTTAAGAGGCCACCCTTCATAATTTCACCAAAGCAATGCTTGTTCGGTCTTAACACAGTCAACTAACATCTTGTATTTATTTATCATTGTAGTTCTTAGTCCTAAATAAGACCAAGGAATAGACTGGGTCATTGTGTCTGTTTAGTGTCTGATTCCCATTCCAGAATGAGAGCCCTTTGAGGGCAGGTCTCTCTTTATCTGGTTCAAGGCCATAGTCCCAGCGCCCAGCACAGCACCTGGCGCATAGCAGGCTTCCAGCACAAGTGGCCCAGGATAACCAAATTCTGTTGAGACAGAAGCTAGGTTGGAAGATCACACCTTCCTGAGGATTAAATGCTGATAAATCAGACTTTTGTCTCAGGTACTAGACTATTCAGATAATTAAGTATTTCTTTTTTAGTTATTTTTATTGGAGTTTAGTTGCTTTCCAATGTTGTGTTAGTTTTTACTCTGCAGCACAGTGAATCAGCTATACATATACATATATCTCCTCGTTTTTGGATTTCCTTCCCATTTGGTCACCACAGAGCACTGAGTGGAGTTCCCAGTGCTATTCAGTAGGTTTTCATTAGTTATCTATTTTATACACAGTATCAATAGTATACATACATCAATTCCAATCTCCCAATTCATCCCACCCACCACATTCCCCCTTGATCAATGTTTGTTCTCTACATCTGCATCTCTATTTCTGCTTTGCAAATAAGATCATCTATACCATTTTTGTAGATTCCATATATATGATTAAATACAATATTTGTTTTTCTTTTACTGATTTACTTCACTCTGAGTGACAGTCTCTAGGTCCATCCTCATCTCTTCAAATGATCCAACTTCAGTCCTTTTAATGGCTAAGTAATATTCCATTGAGTATATGTACCACATCTTCTTTATCCATTCATCTGTTGATAGCAGATAATTGATTCTTCATTGTTTATTAGAAAAGTGACCTGACAGGAAGACATCCCAGGTGGCAAGGCAATGAGAATATTAGGTGTTCATCCCTTGTTGTGAGCAGTCCTAGAATCTCTACAGTCAAACTCTGATCAACTCTTTGATACTAATGACCATTCCCAATGTAGTATGGTCTACTTGGGGCCTGCAACTTTTACTGCAGCTCACTGTTTTACTTGGACTTAGACAAAGTGTATGGGCCAAGATGAGGTCTAGTCAGCTATCAGTCTACTTTTGAGCTTTCTAAAAAAAAAATTCCATTTGACTAACATAATAACAAAAAACACAAATAAAGCTAAATTGAATGTTTTTTCAACGGGAGCTCAAGATGAAGTACCAGAATCACAGAATCTCGGGTTGGGAAGTGTCTTTAGAATTCTGAAGTACATCCTTCACTAGTTGCCTGCACAACCTCTACAATAACTCTCAAGTTCCAGTTGTGAAGATTGGTGTGTTCAGCCAGGAAGCAGGGTTAAGAAATGCAAGAATTAGGAGCTGGGCTGGGCAGGAACCAGTCCTGGGGAATCGGTCAGTCGTGAGGAACAAACAGAAAGGGGAGACCCAGCAAGGACTGTGCCAGCGAGTTGCAGTGGAGGTGGGAATCCATTCTGAAAGGAGAGGTCTGAAGGTTGGTGTAGAATGGGGGTGTATAGGTATTGGGAACAGGGCCAGGCAGCTTTCTGTGACCCCCCTGTTTTACCTCAGTGTTTGAAGAGAATTTCAACCTAGGCAACCCCGGTTGTTCCAAGATCACCAGGGGAATCCAGAACACTAGGTGGGCATTGCTGGGGGTGGGAGAAGGGCAGCAGTGTCTAGAATCAAATGGGAATAATACTTCTAGAGCTGTGGTAGCCACTGAGATGTTATTGAGTGATGCCAATATAATTCAGTGGATGGTTCTTGAATGACACAGAGTTCTTGAATGGTACATGTACTCAGTATGAGTTAGGTAATAGCAGGTGATTCTGTGAATGAGTCATAGGATTGCCGTACTCTAGAAATAAAGAGCATGATGTGATCACTTATAATCAGAATATAGGTTCTCAAAGAAGAACTGAGGCATTCAGGGTTTGGGAACCATTCTTTTGTACCAACACTTATGGAATGCCTACTCTATCGAGGTACCATATCTGATGAAAGCCCTTCAGGCCTACTACTTAATTTGAGTCACTTCCCTTTTGTTTTCCCTTTATATACTGAACTGAGATTATAAACAAAGAAAAAATTGGCTGGCATTCCATCCAAGAAAATAACAATATGTGAGAAGGTTTTCTTGCAACCTCAGAGTTCTCCAAGTTCTGTAGACAATCCAAGAGTCCAGGGGAATGACTGCAGCTCACAGTTTTCCTCTTCTGGTATTTGGTACAGAGATGGTAACCTTGTTCTCCTGTATTCCCTCTGTATAGAAATATTAAAATTGTACATTGCAAGCATTTTCCTAAAATATAGTCCTTTCACTGCGATCTGGAATAATGACTTGGATGCTGATGTCCCTGGGTACTACTTGGCTTGCCAGTCAGTGCAGCGTGTTGATGTGAAGATGAGATGCTAAACCTTTCTAGTCTGACCCCCTTGGACCTGGTGTTAGCTGTGACAGTATACCTTCCTAAAAGGATAAGCAAACAGCTTTTTCACTCATCTAAACTTTCTACTTAAAATTATGGACACTCAGAACCTTCTTGTTGGTGAGGCAGCATTTTTTTCAATAGACCTAGACTAAGTTAAATGCTGGAGATACAGAAGTTTAAAAACAGTATCTGTTTAAAGGAATTCATAGGTCACTGAGAAGACATCCCAGCCAAAGAGATTGTTTCACTATACTGTAAGTGCTAAGATAGACGTCTGAGCAGGATGCTGCACCTCTGAGAAGAAGCAAGCCCCTCAATCAGCCAGAGACCTCAGGAAAGACTCCACCTTTCAAGTTGGCAAAGCTTGAAATGATTCTTTAGGGAGGAAGAGAATTTTGCTAAGCAGAGGAAGAGCAAAGGGTAGAGTATTCCAAGGAAAAGTTATAGCATGATTGTTGAAAGCGTGAATTCATTTTTTCTTTTGCCCATGCCATGCAGCGTGTGTGATCTTAGTTCCCCAACCAGGTATCGAGCCCATGTCCCCTGCATCCCGGCATTGGAAGCACGGAGTCTTAACCACTGAACCACCAGGAAAGTCCGAAGGCATGACTTTTAAGTCAACTAATCCTGGCCCTTGATTCCTTAATGTGCTTAGCAGTTTCTAAGTTTATGCTCCTCATTTTTCTGACAATTATGTGCAGTACAGAGGGTGAGGGAGAAAGGGAAAGAGCCTGAGAGCCACTAAGAGAAAGGAAGATGGGAATACAATAGAGAGAGGGAGGAAGAGAAGGGAAAGGAAACCATATTTATTGAATGGTTATTATGTGCCGGGTGGTTTTACATCATATCATTTCATGTTGTGCGATTTTCTAAATTAAGAAGATGTGGTTCAGAGAGACAGATGAACTCCTTCACCCTCACTTCACTTTTCAGTCCTCTCCTGTCCTCCATTCCCACTGTAACTCTGCCTTTCTTTGAAGATTCCTGCTGCACTTAACCACCACATGGATCCCTACCAGATGCTCCATCCAAAATGCTGCAATAATTTCCCACCAAACCTGCTCCTTCTTCACTCTTCCTGTATCACCTCCCCACCCACTTACTTGCTCAGGGTGGAAATTCAGAATCACTCACTCTGTGACCTTCCCCTCTTCCCCAGCTCCACATCTGATGCATCACTCAGTCCCAACCACTCTACTTCTGAAATGTATCTTAAATACATTCACTCTGCCCAGCTTCTCCACCACCACCTCAATCAAGCCATCATCACTTTTGAATCATCCATCACACTCAGATAGTTTTCTTGTTTGATTTCTCTTCCCTTCTTGCCACTTCCAATCCACCTGGCAACCCAGAAATCTTTTTAAGATGCATGGCCCTTAGTCCATACCCAGTAAAATTTGTTTCCTGTCTACCTTGACTCCCCTCACCTCTGGGCCTTTGCATCCTACTCAGCTCACTGTACTTGACTTTCTTCACATGGTTGGGTCCTTGTCATCCTTTAGATCTCCGCTTAAATGTCATTTCCTCAGAGAACTCTTCCCAGTTTAAAAGAAATGTCCCCCTTTTTTTCTATTTCTTTATGAAAAATTATAGTGATGTACTTATTTGTTTACTGCTTATCTCCTCCACTAAGCACAAGCTCTAAGAGGGTAGTCCTCTGTCTTTTGTTCACCACTGAATCATGAAAACCTTGCATGGTACCAAGCATAGAGCAGGCATTCAATACATTTTAAAATATATATTTTTTGTTAAAAAGGAGTGTTATGTGAAACTGGTTCAGGATAAAGAGCTTTAACTGAAACCTACCTCTTCCTGCAGCCAAAGCCCGTGAACTTTTTTCTCCATCATACCACCTTCCTGAGGGTGAGACCCAGCCTGGGCAGTCAGGCTGGAGTTTGTTTCAGAGATGGGATGGAGAGGAACCTTCGGAAACTTGATCCTGACTGGACAGTGAGCTCTGTGAAACTAAGGGCCATGTCCTCAGTGTTTAGTCAAGTGCCCGGCATGGGGTAGGTGCTTAATAAATGATGAGTGAACCAACAAATGTGCCCTGAGAAGCTCTCAGGTTTTCATATGATCTAATGGACAGAGGTACCATTTACTGAGATGGAGAAGGGAGAGGAGGAACAGAGTTAATGGAAAGTGGGGAGAGGTGGGGAGAAATGAAGAGTTCAGTTTTAGAATGACATGCAGTGAAAGGCGCAGTTGTCAATAGGCATATGTTGCAGGAATAATGAGAATTTTAGTCATTCAATCATTTATTCACTTACTCAATCAACAAATGCCTATTAAAAGCTTGGTATATATCAAGCACTATGTTCAGTTCAGTTCAGTTCAGTCGCTCAGTCGTGTCCAACTCTTTGTGACCCCATGAACTGGTGCTGAAAATATGGCAATAAATCAGATAAAGTCAAGTGAGGGAAGTGGTTAAGAAAACAGATATTCAAATCAGAGTGATTGGTGCATTTGTAAAAGTAAGCACACAGGGCTATGGGCCTTAGAGGCAGAGGCAGAAAGACCTTCTGGACACATCCTGAAGGATGGAGGAACTAGTCTGACCAAATGCCAGAGAGTCTTTCAAACAGAGGAAGTAGCATGTGCAAAAGCCCAGTGGTTAAAAAGAAAAGAAAAGAAAACAGAAGCATTCCAAGGACTGTACACAGATAGCTCAGTAGGTGGGAATCATGGTGTTGGGACCAGGTTGCTCTGTGGAAAGTAGTGAGACACCCAAGCTGTGGACCTTCTCCACATCCCTCCTGTTTCTCCATGTAGAGAAGATAGCAGGAGCTGAAAGTCACACACAGATGTGAGTCACTGACTCACAGTCCCATGTGTGAAGTAGGTAGAGAAACAGTGGGGTTGAAATCATAACCTTGGACCAAACTAGTAAGAGTTTCAATTGCCATAATAAAGAGTATGACTTCTAGAGACAGTTGGCAATGACAGAAAGTTTTTAATGGGGAAGGATGATGGTGGTGGTGGGACATGATCAGATACATATATTAGAAGTAGTAACTCATGGCTAAGTGTGAAAAATTAATTGATGGAGATATAACCAGAAGCTACCATATTTTCTGTCAAGGCATTCTTCAGATTGAAAAAATAAAATGGTAAGAAAATATCAAAGTCCAAGATTATGTGTGTGTGTGTGTGTGTGTGTGTGTAAGAAGCTATCTACATTGGTCTCAACTGTGACCTTCACGAGTCCACTGAACTACTTGCCATTTGCCTCCTCATCTTGAAATTTCCACCCTGCCTCTTGTCTATCTTAAACTAAACCATCACTACTTTAGGTCTCAGTTCAAGTCTTCCCTACCCCACTCCCCTCACTAAGACAAATTTAAAAATTCTGTTCTCTGGGCTACCACATCAGTCTGGCCATAACAACTGTTTCAGAATTCCTGTTGTTCTTGGCTCTCTCCCAAACTAGACTATGCTCCTCAAGGACTGACTGTGCAAGTTTCTCTGTATCCTCAACATCAGGTACGGTTCATGGTAAACAGTGTTGTTCAGCTGCTCAGTCATGTCTGACTCTTTTCGACCCCATGGACTGCAGCACACAAGACTTTCCTGTTCATCATCGACTCCCAGAGTTTGCTCAAACTCAAGTCCATCGAGTCGATGATGCCATCCAACCATCTCATCCTCTGTCATCTCCTTCTCCTCCTGCCTTCTATCTTTTCCAGCATCAGGGTCTTTTCAAATGAGTTGGCTCTTCGCATCAGGTGGCCAAAGTATTGGAGCTTCAGCTTCAGCATCAGTCCTTCCAATGAATCAGTTCAGTTCAGTCACTCAGTCATGTCCAACTCTTTGCGACCCCATGAATCGCAGCATGCCAGGCCTCCCTGTGCATCACCAACTCCCGGAGTTTACCCAAATCCATGTCCATTGAGTAGGTGGGTTTATTTCCTTTAGGATTGACTGGTTTGATCTCCCTGCAGCCTAAGAGACTTTCAAGAGTCTTCTACAACACCACATTTCAAAAGCATCAATTCTTTGGCATTCAGCCTTCTTTATGGTCCAAATCTCACATCCGTACATGACTACTGGAAAAACCATAGCTTTGACTAGACAGTCCTTTGTAGGCAAAGAAATGTCTCTGCTTTTTAATATGCTATTTAGGTGTGTCATAGCTTTTCCTCCAAGAGGCAAGTGTCTTTTAATTTCATGACTGCAGTTACCATCTGCAGTGATTTTGGAGCCCAAGAAAATAAAGTCTTTCACTGTTTCCATTGTTTCCCCATCTATATGCTATGAAGTGATGAGACCGGATGCCATGATCTTCGTTTTTTGAATGTTGAGTCTTAAGCCAGCTTTTTCACTCTCCTCTTTCATCAAGCAAGCTCTGGGAGTTGGTGATGGATGGGGAAGCCTGACGTGCTGCAGTCCATGGGGTCTTGGGGAGTCGGACATAACTGAGCAACTGAACTGAACTGAACTTTCATCAAGAGGCTCTTTAGTTCCTCTTCACTTTCTGCCATAAGGGTGGTGTCATCTGCATATCTGAGGTTACTTATATTTCTCCCAGCAATCTTGATTCCAGCTTGTGATTTATCCAGCCTGGCATTTCGCATGATGTAGTCTGCATATAAGTTAAATAAACAGAGTGATAATATACAGCCTTGACATACTCCTTTCCCAGTTTGAACCCGTCTATTGTTCCATATTCAGTTCTAACTGTTGCTTCTTCACCTGCATATAGGTTTCTCAGGAGGCATCCTAAGGTGGTCTGATATTCCCATCTCTTGAAGAATTTTCTGCACACACAGTTTGTTGTGATCCACACAGTCAAAGGCTTTAGTGTAGTCAATGAAGCAGAAGTAGATGGTTTTTTTTGGAATTCTCTTGCTTTTTCTATGATCCAACGGATTTTGGCAATTTAATCTCTGGTTCCTCTGCCTTTTCTAAATCTAGCTTGAACATCTGGAAGTTCTTGATTCATGTACTGTTGAAGCCCTGCTTGGAGGATTTTGAGCATGACCTTGCTAACATCTGAAATGAGTGCAATTCTGTGGTAGTCTGAACATTCTTTGGCATTGCCCTTCTTTGGGATTGGAATGAAAACTGACCTTTTCCAGTTCTGTAGCCACTGCTGAGTTTTCCAAATTTGCTGGCATATTGAGTGCCACACTTTAACAGCATCATCTTTTAGGATTTGAAATAGCTCAACTGGAATTCCATCACCTGCACTAGCTTTGTTCATAGTGATGCTTCCTAAGGCCCATTTGACTTCACATTCCAGGATGTCTGGCTCTAGTGAATGATCACACCATCGTGGTTACCTGGGTCACGAAGATCTTTTTTGTATAGTTTTTGTGTGTATTCTTGTCACCTCTTCTTAATATCTTATGCTTCTTTTTAGGTCCATACCATTTCTGTCCTTTATTGAGCCCATCTTTGCATGAAATGTTCCCTTGGTATCTCTAATTTTCTTGAAGAGATCTCTAATCTTTCCCATTCTGTTGTTTTCCTCTATTTCTTTGCATTGATCGCAGAGGAAGGCTTTCTTATCTCTCCTTGCTATTCTTTGGAACTCTGCATTCAGATGGGTACCTTTCCTTTTCTGCTTTGCCTTTAGCTCTCTTCTGAGCTATTTGTAAGACCTCCTCAGACAACCATTTTGCCTTTTTACATTTCTATTTCCTGGGGATGGTTTTTATCACTGCCTCCTGTGCAATGTCACAAACCTCTGTCCATAGTTCTTCAAGCTCTCTGTCTATCAGATCTAATCCCTTGAATCTATTTGTCACTTCCACTATATAATCGTATGGGATTTGATTTAGGTCATACCTGAATTGTCTAGTGGTTTTCCCTACTTTCTTCAACTTACGTCTGAATTTTGCAATAAAGAGTTCATGATCTGAACCACAATCAGCTCCAGGTCTTGTTTTTGCTGACTGTATAGAGCTTTTCCATCTTTGGCTGCCAGAATATAATCAATCTGATTTTAGTATTAACCATCTGGTGATGTACATGTGTAGAGTTGTGTTGTTGGAAGAGGGTGTTTGCTGTGACCAGCATGTTCTCTTGGCAAAATTTTGTTAGCCTTTGCTCTGTTTCATTTTGTACTCCAAGGCCAAAGCTGCCTGTTACTCTGGATATCTCTTAACTTCCTAATTTTGCATTCCAGACCCCTATGATGTAAAGGACATCTTTTGAGCGTGTTAGTTCTAGAAGTTCTTATAGGTCTTCATAGAACCATTCAACTTGAGCTTCTTCAGCATTACTTGTTGGGGCATAGACTTGGATTACTATGATATTGAATGTTTTGCCTTGGAAATGAACTGATAGCATTCTGTCATTTTTGAGATTGCACCTAAGTACTGCATTTCAGACTCTTTTGTTGATTATGAGAGCTATTCCATTTCTTCTAAGGGATCCTTGCCCACAGTAGTAGATGTAATGGTCATCTGAATTAAATTTGCCCATTCCTGTCCATTTTAGTTCACTGATTCCTAAAATGTCGATGTTCACTCTTGCCATCTCCTGTTTGACCACTTCCAATTTACCTTGATTCATGGACCTAACATTCCAGGTTCCTATGCAATATTGGTAAACAGTAGGTACTCAATAAATGTTAAATGAATTGGAATGTATTGGGATACAGACAATCCCAACGTACAATGGTAATATATGGGTTTTTTTTGTTTTTTACTTAGTGATGGTAGAAAAGTGGGACACATTTGGTAGAAACCGTACTTTGAATTTTGAATTTGATCTTTTCCTGGGTCAGTCATATGTGGTACAATACTCTTTCCAATATTGGCAGTGTTTGGGAGCGAGGTACAGCTCCCAGTCAGCCATACCATTCCAAAAGTAAACAACCAACACACTGACAACCATTCTATACCCAGGCAGACTTTCTGTTTTTCACTTTCAGTCCAGTATTCAATAAGTTACAAGAGATATTCAAAACTTTATTATAAAATAGCCTTTTTAAAGATGATTTTGGAGGGGAACAAGGTCGTGAGGTAAGGATCGCGCGGTTTGCAGCCGCCGTTTCTGCCGCTTTCAGTCTCTGGATCTTTTGTAGAGCTTCCAACAGCGCTATGTTGGGACAGAGCATCCGGAGGTTCACAACCTCTGTGGTTCGTCGGAGCCATTACGAGGAGGGTCCAGGGAAGAATATACCATTTTCAGTGGAAAACAAGTGGAGGTTACTAGCTATGATGACTTTGTTCTTTGGGTCTGGATTTGCTGCACCTTTCTTTATAGTAAGACACCAACTGCTTAAAAAGTAATCCATGAGACAGATAGGAAGAGGAGCATATTAAGAGGTGCAGTCTCTTAAAAGGATCAAACCCTTGAACTCAGCATCCTAGATATGTTTGTAAATAAACTTATGGCATAAATCAAAAAAAAAAAAAGATGATTTTGCCCAAATGTAGGCTAATGTACGCTGAGCACATTTAAGGTAGGTTTGGCTAAGGTGATGTTCAGTATGGTAGGTGTATTAAATGCATTTTTGACTTAGGATATTTTCAACCTAGGATGGGTCTATCAAGATGTAACCACATTTTAAGTTGAGGAAGATCTGTCCTAATGAATTGGGATGACCTCATAAAGTGAAATGTAACACATGTAAATTCCTGCACTTGGATCCCAACCTTCTGCACCAGTACGGGAAGGGAAAGCAAGATTATGCATTCAGCAAACATCTGTTGAATAGCAAGTACATGCCAAGTACTATACCTGACACTGGACATACAGCAGGCAACCAGGGAGATGAGTTCTCTGCCTTCATGGGGTTTACAGACTACTGAGATGACATGTTTTAGATAAGTAACTAAATGTAAGTGAAATGCCACAGAAAAGACCATAGAGCGCAATGGGGATCCACCCTAGTCTGGAGGGTCAAGGAGGACTCGATAAGGAAGTGATATGTAAGCTGACCCAAAAGATTACTGGAGTTTTCCAGGCAAAGTCAAGGTTGATGGGGCCCGGGGGAGGGGTTGGGTAGGAGATATGGTTTTTAGCAGATCTTTGCTCTATTATCACTTCCTTAGGTAAGCCTTCCCTGACAACAACATGGATCGTAGCAGCATGGATCATTCTTACAGAGTTTCACTGTTGTAGATTCATATTTATCTCTCTCATTACTTGATTAGCGCCCATTACCCCACTAGACTATGCACAGTGAGGAGTCCCTTTTTCCTTACCAGTGTATTCCCAGGAGAGCAGGCTCTCAACTGATGTTTATGTGCAGGAAGGAAAGAATAAATGAACAAATGAGTGAGTTAATGAATGAGAATGTGGGCATTCCAGGAAGAGGGAGCGAGCACCGGAGACTAATATGTCTGGGAACATATTAAGAAGGAGAAGGAGTATCTGAGAAAAACTAAGCATCGACTACATATGCAGTAACAAAGTGAGGCAGCTGCAAACTTGGGCTTCGTTTAGAAAAATCACCTGTCTACTCCTTAGACTATCCCTATATAGTGTAGTGAAGTTGCTCAGTCTTGTTAGACTCTTTGTGACCCCATAAACTGTAGCCTACCAGGCTCCTCTGTCCATGGGATTTTCCAGGCAAGTGTACTGGAGTGGGTTACCATTTCCTTCTACCTAGGGTGTGGTTTTCTTTCCCGGGGACCACATTTTAAAATGAACTGTGACAAACGTTTGCAGAACTTTTCCATGTGGGAAGCTCTCTCCCATGATGGAAAGGGCATGGGATTTCTGACTCAGACCTGAGTTGAAATGTTACCTCTACCACTGCTGGCTGAATCAATGAATCACTTAATTTCTCAGAGCCTATGTTCTTATCTATAAAACAGAAATAATATTATCCACATTCTGAAAGCTAAATAGAATGACGTGAAAAATGCCTAACATGGTGCCTGGCATATAGTAGGCCCCCAGTAAATTCGAGTTCCCCCCTCAACCAGTTTATTAGAAGAAAAAGAACTCTGGGCTCTTTGGGTTCAGGAAGGTTTCTTGAAGGGGGCAAAATTTGAGCTGACTGCTTAAGGATTGGGGGATTCTATTTTGCTGAAGAAAAGAGAGGTCCTAGTTGAGGGTGGAGGGAGGGAAATGGGGCAAAACACTGTGCTGAGCTCCGTGCATAGACAGAGAATCAAGTAGAGCCCAGTCCCAGCTCCAGGCCAACAGATTCCCTCCTTCCATCCCTGATCTTACCTTCCCAACAGGAAGGTAATCCCCTGGAGCCATCTCTGACTAGGGTGTCTCTTTTGAAAAGAAGGGAATCTACAGCCTCATTCAGGATTTGCTCACAAACTTAGCCTCTGAGAGCCTGAACTCTTTGAGCTTGTGTAGTACACACACTCCATTAAAGGAAGTTTGAGCAAGTACTGGTGTGTGTGTGAGTGTGGTTGTGAGTGCATGCCATGGGCACACACTAAAACACACAGCAAAGCCAAAACAAAGCGTGCTACCCACCCTGGCCTTAGAGCCTGGCAGTAATAAGCGACAGTGGCCCATCTAGAGGGTAGTTTTGGGTATGGAAGGACTAGTAAGGGAGAAGAGAGACGAGAGATGGAAAAGAACACATGTTCAAAAATAAACACTGCCTCCTGCTAAATGGTCTAGAAAGCATCTGTAAGAGGGGGCTCTGGGCTGTGGGGTTTCCGAGGATGGTTCGTGCGGGAATGTTTTGTCTGTAGGTCGGGGTTGGGGGCTTCCACATCCTGGCCCACCGCCACATCTGGGGAAGTCATCTGTGCTGGGCTGATGGCTCCCTGAGCACTCCTGTTTTAATGGCTCGTGGTGCCGCAAGAAGTGGCCCTGTAATGGCCATTCCAGGCCACCCTGGGAAGGGCCTGGGGCTAGCCCCTGGCAGCCTGATGGTGTTTCTTCCGCCCCAGGCCATCTGCCACTTCTCAGCCCCTCTTCGCCCAGGTGAGCTAGCCTGCATCCTGGTTGGAATTGGGAGCCTCGGACTGGCTGTGGAGCCACAGTAGGACTAGTGATGGTGGTTTAGTCGCTAAGTCATGTCCGATTCTTGTGACCTCATGGACTGTAGCCCGCCAGGCTCCTCTGTCCATGGGACTTTCCAGGCAAGAAGACTGGAATAGGTAGCCATTTCCTTCTCCAGGGGATCTTCCCTGATCCAGGGATCGAACCTGGATCTCCTGAATTGGCAGGTAGTCTCTGCACTGCAGGCGGATTCTTTACCGACTGAGCCACCAAGGAAGCCCCCTAGAGGACTCGGCATTCAGAGCGGGGAAGGATGTGGTCTTACTCTTCTGATCACCAGCGCCTTGATAAGGCGCTGGCTCCTATGTCCATCACGGTTTTCCCTCTTCTTTTGATGCATCTCTATCTCATCTCTTTGCAAAAGGGGGAGGTTCAAGGTTATGGGGTCACTTCCAAGACTAAGCTGTGCAGAAAGGGCAGGCACAGCACATTGAGAAAGAACTGCTTCTCCCTCTGAAGCAGGGGATCAGGAGGAGATATGAAAGGAACAAAGCAAAGAGCTGTGTGGAGGGTTCCTGCCTTGGCTGTCCCCACAGGCCAAGGAGGACCCCCTAGTAATTTCTGCCCACATGCATCAGTGTAGCCTCATCCTAGAGTCAGTCCATCAGCCTGAGACAGGGAACTGCAGGTGCAGATAAACCTGCTGACCAGTGAACTCTGGAATGGCATGTGTTAATGGCATGGTCCCCTCGCCTTGCTGACAGCTCTAGACAATTACCAGCAGGGCCCAAGAGAAGGAACTTGCGTGTAGCTACCTGCAGGTTGCAAGGATAGCGTAAATGGGCTGTGGCTTCAGCAAGGGTGAGACGACTGACTGACCTCCCCCTCAGGCCTCCGCAGCAGCCTGAAACGGGGCCCACAAGTGCATGGGGAGAAGCTGGAGGGACAGAGGAGAGGGGAGGGCTTACTCCTCTCGGCAAAGGGCTCGTAAAGCTGCAGGTGTGAGATGTTGTTATTTAGTCTAGAGCCTGGTATGTGACAGCCCGGACCCTCACTCCTGCGACTGCCGCCACCGCCTCTGCTGGCCAGATAATTAGTCCATTACGACTCTCCCACCTCGAGTGGGTGGGGGCAGGGTGAGAGCCCACCCTCAGACTCCTTGTAATTCAACTTCCTGTGTTTTATGGAAGCAGGCTGTTGGGGGCAGAGAGCGAAAGGCCCTCCCTAGGCTCAGCCAACCCCTTGCAATGCTCCCAGCCCCCACCTCCCTCCTTCCACCCAAACCTCATTGCTGTGGTGACCAAATGTTATTTCCCAGCTCCCTATTCCAACTAATTTGTAAAAGTTTCTTAAATCTCTTACCTGCCTGAAAAATGAATGTAAGACAGGTCTATCTCTTCCCAACTCTTGCTCTGCCTGTCTCTCTTCCCCTGCATCTCTCCACTGTCTCTCTCTATTTTTATTACACGCTTATCGCCTTTTTCCCTCCTGCTTTTGAAATTGATTTCCTTTCCTTTCTCCCCCTATTCAGGACCTAAACGCTGAATGTTCGATATTTCATTTGAGACCGCTAATCGCATTACTGCCCTTGACGTTTTACAGATATCATATTATGGGCGCAAATTTGGCAAATTATTAGCGCTGTAATGTATAGCTTGTCAGAGGTATTTAAGACGCTAAGAGCCCAAGGCTTATCGGGGTTAGCAGAGAGCTCTCGTTGAGCTTTTGAAATGCAGAGAGCCAGTTATAAAACACACTGTGACTCTCTCTTCAGCTGGTGAAAAAAAGGAAAAGAGAAAAAGAGAAAGAAAAAGAAAAAAAAATGTCACCCGTCTATCAGAGGCTTCCAGGGCTGATAACAAGCAAAATTCTTCTCTGTGGGTTTCACTGGAAATGTGAGAAGCTTTTAAAACATTTCTCAAGCTGTCTGGAAAAGGAAAAAAAAAATCTTTATTGAAAGGATGTAGCAGTCTTTTTTACTGTGGCCTATTTATCTCTGGGGAAAAAGCTGTAACAAGAAGATCCCCTACCGACCATCAGCCGTGTCGGGGCCTGCCTGGCTTTGGTGGTAGGACTTTGGTGTGGGGGGCTTGCTGAGAGACAGTGGGGCCACCTTTGGCAAAAAGGGGAAAGGCTGCTGGCTCTAGTGCATTCCTGCAGAAGAGGCAGCCTCAGCACAACACCGAGCGCAGTGCTCAGGGCTCAGCAGACACAACTCAACAAACCCTGTTTGAATGAATGGATGACTGAACCAACCAGCAAACCAGAACAACAGAGCCTTGAAGCGGCTGCCCCACTTTGGCCGACCTAATAAGTGTGCTCTGTACCTGTGACCCTCGAGTATTGTAAGCAGTGACCCCTCTGCGTCCACACGTGTTCTTCGGCCTCCCACGACCAGCTCTGCTCTCTGAGGCTATGGGGGCCTCTCTGCCTTCCTGTCACTGTCATCTGCTGATGACATCTCTCTGCATGGCACTTGGCTCGCTCTCTCCCGGGTCACCCCTGTTCATGCCTCCATCTTGGGAATGTCCACGCCCATGTGGACCATCCACATCCTGGGATTCTCGACTCCAGTCTCCTTTACTCCTCTGGCAGAAGTCCACAGGAGCATGGCCACACTCTCCATCTGACCATCTCCCAGAATTTCTTCGCCTCAGAAATCCCACCTTCCAACCAGAACCTTTATCCTTGCATCTGTTCCACTTCCTCACTCCCACGGAATCTGCTTTTTGACCTTATTTAGACCTTCCATCCTTGGGCCGTTCCTAATTTAACAAGCCCATCATTCCTCTCCTAGCTTCACTTCCTTTCTTACCCAACCTTGACCCTTTGATCAATCTCTTGAAAGAATTTCTTCATTCAATTTCCTTACCCCTGTGCCTTTCTGCCCCACCTATCTGCCTTTCTCAGCTCCAGATCCATATCCCCACTTGCTTTCTCCTCCACTTCTGGCCTGCAGTGCTTGACTAAGAAAATCACACAACCCGTCCTCCTGGTATCGACCTAGCCAGGCCCTGAACACATACCACCAGCCCCTTGGCTTGTCCCATGATGAGGTCTCTCTTTCATTTCCCACAGCAGTTGTTTTAAGCCTTTTCCTCTCTCTAAAAAAAATGTCCTTCCTTGCCTCTGTTTACCTCATTCTCCATTGATGACTTCATTTCATGCTTTACAGAGAGAATAGAGGCCAATAGGCTCAACTTTCTCCCCTCTGACCCTCTCCTTGGCCCTGGTGGTCACCTTCCCTGCTTCACTCACTGCCAGTCCTCCCACCTCTCGTGCCCATCACTCCTGCCCCTTGAGATCTTGCACCATCTCTTCCCTTGTGTGTGTGTGTGTGTGTGTGTGTGTGTGTGTGTGTTTTGCTTTGGGTGGTGTTGGGTCTTAATTGCAGCTCACAGGATATTTCTTTGTGGTGCACAGGCTCTTCATTACAATGTGCAGCTTTCCCTCTAGTTGAAGCATGCGGGCTTAGTTGCCCCACAGCATGTGGGATCTTCCCAGACCAGGAATCGAACTTTCATTCCCTGCATTGGCAGGCAGATTTTTGATCATTGGACTACTGGGGAAGTCCTTTTCCCTTGTATTTTAAATGCCTGTTTCCTATCAGTGCCTTTCCTTCCACCTTCGAGCACCCTCAAATCTCCCTTTTAAACCTTCTTTTCATGTTACCTTCCAAGCACATTACTGTCCCCATGTTCCTCTTTCTTTTTACTGATAAACCTGTTGAAAAGCAGTCTTACTCTTATCCCCTCTACTTCCCAGTTTCCAATTTACCCAGCCCATTGTAGACCATGTTATTTCCCTACTGAAATGTGATCACCTTTTTCTACTACAGATTATTTTTCCTTAGCTTCTCATTTGTTTGGCTCTTACCTACTCCCTCTTATTCTCATTTTCTAGCTTCTCCACCACCAACAGGGTTGCTGCTTAGAGTACCCAGCTTCCCTTCTCACATTACACATCTGCCCTGGCTAAGCTCCTCCAAGCCTGTGGTGTCAAATACCATGCGAACACTGATGACTCCCATGTCTACCGCCTCAGCCTCAACCTCTCTCCTGAACATCATGCCCATATTCCAACTGCCAATTCATTATCTCCCTGTAAACCCAGAGCACCTCAGACTCAACATATTCAAAACAACATATTCACTATTATATTCTTTTTCAAGTCTACAACTTTAAATGATGCTTAAGCACCATCCAATCAAACATACGGAGAAACCTGGTCCAGCATAGATTGTTTCCTCTTTCCTTCCTTTTATCTGTCCTCTTTTACCTAAAAAGAAAAGAAATTGGGGTGGGAGTCAGAGAAGTAGGGCATCCCAGGTGGATCAGTAGGTAAAGAACCCACCTGGAATGCAGGAGACACCAGCAAAAGCCGGTTTGATCCCTGAGTTGGGAAGATCCCCTGGAGGAAGAAATGGCAACCCACTCCAGTGTTCCTGCCTGGAGAATCTGATGGACAGAGGAACCTAGTGGGCTATAGTCCGTAAGGTCACAAAAAGTCGAACATGACTGAAGTGACTGAGCACACATGCACGGAGAAGTAAGTCCCTTGCCTTGTACTTCATATCAAAATTAATTCCAGATGAATTTAATAGTTAAATGCAAAGGATAGAGCCATAACTAGATCTGTATCAGATATAAATACACAGCTGGTTAAGGAAGGATCTTCATCAGTTCAGTTTAGTTGCTCAGTTGTGTCCAACTCTTTGGGACGCCATGGACTGCAGCACGCCAGGCTTCACTGTGCATCACCAACTCCCAGAGCTTGCTCAAACTCATGTCCATCGAGTCAGTGATGCCATCCAACCATCTCATCCTCTGTTATCCCCTTCTCCTCCTGCCTTCAATCTTTCCCAGCATGAGGGTCTTTTCCAATGAATCAGTTCTTCACATCAGGTGACCAAAGTATTAGAGCTTCAGCTTCAGCATCAGTCCTTCCAATGAATATTCAGAACTGATTTCCTTTAGGATTGACTGGTTTAATCTCCTTGCAGTCCAGGGGATTCTCAAGAGTCTTCTCCAACACCACAGTTCAAAAGCATTAATTCTTCGGCACTCAGCTTTCCTTATAGTCCCAAATCTCACATCCATACATGACTACTGGAAAAACCATAGCTTTGACTAGACGGACCTTTTTTGGTAAAGCAATGTCTCTGCTTTTTAATATGCTATCTAGGTTGGTCATAGCTTTTCTTCCAAGGAGCAAGTGTCTTTTAATTTCATGGCTGCAGTCACCATCTGCAGTGATTTTGGAGCCCCAGAAAATAAAGTCTCTCATTGTTTCCATTGTTTCCCCATCTATTTGCCATGAAGTGATGTGACCAGATGCCATGATCTTAGTTTTCTAAATGTTGAGTTTTAAGCCAACTTTTTCACTTTCCTCTTTCACTTTCATCAAGATGCTTTTTAGTTCTTCTTGGTTTTCTGCCATAAGGGTGGTGTCATCTGCATATGTGAGGTTATTGATATTTCTCCCTGCAATCTTGATTCCAGCTTGTGCTTCTTCCAGCCTGGCATTTCACATGATGTACTCTGCATATAAGTTAAATAAACACAGTGACAATATACAGCCTTGACGCACTCCTTTCCCAATTTGGATCCAATCTGTTGTTCCTTGTCCAGTTCTAACTGTTGCTTCTTGACCTACATACAGATTTTTCAAGAGGCAGATCAGGTGGCCTGGTATTCCCATCTCTTGAAGAATTTTCCACAGTTTGTTGTGATCCACACAGTCAAAGGCTTTGGCATAGTCATTAAAGCAGAAGTAGATGTTTTTCTGGAAATCTCTTGCTTTTTCGATGATCCAATGGATATTGACAATTTGATCTCTGGTTCCTCTGCCTTTTCTAAACCCAGCTTGAACATCTGGAAGTTCTCGATTCACGTACTGTTGAAGCCTACTTGGAGGATTTTGAACATGACCTTGCTAGCATGTGGGATGAGTGCAATTGTGTGGTAGTTTGAGCATTCTTTGGCATTGCCCTTCTTTAGGATTGGAATGAAAACTGACCTTTTCCAGTCCTGTGGCCACTGCTGCGTTTTCCAAATTTGCTGGCATATTGAGTGCAGCACTTTCACAGCATCATCTTTTAGGATTTGAAATAGCTCAACTGGAATTCCATCACCTCCACTAGCTTTGTTCGTAGTGATGCTTTCTAAGGCCCACTTGACTTCACATTCCAGGATGTCTGGCTCTAGGTGAGTGATCACACCATCGTGGTTATCTGAGTCATGAAGATCTTGTATAGTTCTTCTGTGTATTCTTGCCACCTCTTCTTAAGATCTTTTGTTTCTGTTAGGTCCATACCACTTTTGTCCTTTATTGTCTCCATCTTTGCATGAAATATTCCCTTGGTATCTCTGATTTTCTTGAAGAGATCTCTAGTCTTTCCCATTCTATTGTTTTCCTCTATTTCTTTGCACTGATCACTGAAGAAGGCTTTCTTATCTCTCCTTGCTATTCTTTGAACTCTGCACTCAGATGGGTATATCTTTCCTTTTCTTCTTTGCCTTTCACTTCTCTTCCTTTCTCAGCTATTTGTAACGCCTCTTCAGACAGCCATTTTGCCGTTTTGCTTTTCTTTTTCTTGGAAATGGTCTTGATCACTGCCTCCTATACAATGTCACAAACCTCAGTCCATAGTTCTTCAGGCAGTCTATCAGATCTTCATAGCACAAACACAATGGAAAAAGTCACCAAAAATTTTAAATTGCTGTACAACAACAACAAAAGCCCCATCATAAAAGGCAAATGACAAAATGCCACTTTAGAAACAAAAATTTACAATAAACATAGCAGAACATATGCCTACCTTAATATGTAAAGAGCTCTTACAAATCAATAAAAAGTACTAACAGTTCAATATAAAATGAACTAAGGCATGAACAAACAGTTCACAAAAGAAATACAAAAATCTTCAAAATAGTAAAGCTAATATAAATTAAATAAATGATAAAACATTTGGCCTATATAAACTAGCATCTTTTAAAATTATAAACTTCAGTGCTTATTTAATAAGGATAGCGTTAGACAGATAGTCTTATATACTATTGGTAAAATTATATATTTGTTCTAGAAACAGTTTTGTAATGTGTAGCAAAAGTCTTAAAATATTCATATTCTTTTTCAGTAATTCCCTTTTTGGAATCTACTCTAGATTCAACTAGAGCACCTAGAGAATAATTGGAAATGTAGCCAAAGATTTATGCATAAGGATAATCATTTCAGTATTATTTATAACAGGGAAAATCTGGAAACAAGCTAAATGTTCAACAACAAGAAAATGGTTACATAAATTATAGTACAATCACGTGATGAGATATTGTACAGCCATTTAAGAAATCTGGTTTTGAAGAATATTTCAGCAGAGATTCTAAAACAAAGTTAAGTAAAAACTATGCATAGATAAAAATGGAAGGAATTATACCAACATATTTTAGTGGGTGGTACACTTATAGGTCACTTAGTTTACTTCTTTAGAGTTCTCTTGATTTTCTAAATGATCTACAATGAGTATATATTACTTTTACAATGAGAAAAAAAATCTTTTAAAAATATTGATCATATAGTCACCAATCATCCTTTCATGCATGTGCTTCTACTTTCCATAACCTCCTAATATTTCAGTCCTTTCTTACAGCCCTTGCCAATGATATTTTACAGACATAGGTGTCACTCTTCTTAGGGTCCACCCATGCTCCTGGAACCCTCAAGGTAAATTTAAGGTCCTCAATAAGTTGCACTAAGTGCTTCACACCCCAACTACAACCTGTTTCCTCACTCCCCTTTCCCATTTGACTCAGCCTTCCCTAAACATGCTCCGCTTTTGCACAGTTCCATGGCGTTACATATCTTGTGCCATCTGCCTGTTGTTTTCTTACTTCCCTTTTCCAGCTATAAGGGTATTTCTTCCAAACTCAGCTCAAGAACCCTCCCTGTCCCAAGCACCTAGTTATTCTTTTTGTCATGCACCCAAAGAACTTTCCCAGACCCCTATCATAGCAGTTAACCCCACGAGGCTCTGAGAGCTCAGAGGCCAAAGTCTTTTCCTTATTTTTGCTTACTTTCTCAGCACCTAGACAAGGCCTGGTATGTAGTAGATATTCAGTGAATATCAGATGAGCATTTAGAGTGAGGACTTCTGACTCTTCCTTGTACTTTTGATGAAAAACAAGAGGGAGAGAGCCCCTCTGGCCATGTCATTTCAGTGTCAGAAGAACTCTGGTGCTAAACTCCGCGTTTGAATTCTGTTAGGGCCCATTATCATCAGCCAATCTCTGCTTGAATACCTCTTATGAGAGGGAGCTCATTACTTTTCAAACCAGTCCTAATTTGGATATCTCTGATTGTTAGAAAATACTTTTCTTAAAATGAGCCCAAATCTGATAACCTGTACAAGAAAGGAATCTAAAAAAGAATGAATATATGTATTGACTATTGTATAACTGAATCACTTTACTATACACTTGAAACTAACACAACATTGTAAATCAACTATACTTCAATATAATTTAAATTAAAAAAAAATATTGATATGGGCCCAAATCATTTTTGTTGTTCAGTCGTTAAGTCATGTTTGACTCTTCACTATCCCATGGGCTGCAGCAGGCCAGGCTTCCCTGTCCTTCATTATCTCCCAGAGTTTGCTGAAATTCATGTCTATTGAGTAAGTGATGTTATCTAACCATCTCATCCTCTGCCACCCCCTTCTCTACCTGCCCTCAATCTTTCCCAGCATCAGGGTCTTTTTCAATGAGTCAACTCTTCGCATCAGGCAGCCAAAGTACTGCAACTTCAACTTCAGCATCAGTCTTTCCAAATCTTATAACCAGCCTAAATTACCTTTAACTTCTACCCACTTTTCTTGGTTTTTCCCAGGGGGGACATGCAGGAATAACCTCCCTCTGTTTTTATCAGCTTCCTTTTTACAAACTGACAATTCCCCCTTTCTTTCTGTGGTGCTGAGTTTCCCACCCTCCCTTGCAGTCCTGTCTCCTCCCCTCTGAAGTCAATACAGATTCTCTCTCTGTGTGTTATTATTAGAATGATCTGCTGATTCAGAACAGTGGCTTACATGTGTGAAAGCGCTGTGGTTTACAATAGGCCTTCACATATATTGTTACTTGGGGCTCTCAAAGGATGGTGCCCAGAACTGCCCTGTGAATGCAGGTGAATATCACATTAGTTGCTAACTGAAATTGAGCTTGCTATCAATTAAAACCCCAAACTCTTTTTTTTGTGTGTGTGTGTGTGAATCTGGAATTGGTATTTTTTTTTATAATAAATTTATTTATTTTAGTTGGGGGCTAATTACTTTACAATATTGTAGTGGTTTTTGCCATACATTGACATGAATCAGCCATGGGTTTACATGTATTCCCCATCCTGAACCCCCCTCCCACCTCCCTCCCCATCCCATCCCTCTGGGTCATCCCATTGCCCCAGCCCTGAACATTTGTCTCATGCATTGAACCTGGAATGGTGTTCTGTTTCACATATGATAATATACATGTTTCAATGCTATTCTCCCTGACCGTCCCACCCTCACCTTCTCCCTCAGAGTCCATAAAACTGTTCTATGCATCTGTGTCTCTTATTCTGTCTCGCATATAGGGTAAAACCCCAAACTCTTTTCACTACCGAATCATGTCTCTTTCATCCTGTTCCTATGCTGTTGGGTTTTTAGATTCAAATTCAAATTTTCCCACTTATTGTTATTATTATTATCTTTTACAACTTATTGAGTCCCTACTATATATACAGGCTATACATTTCAGATGTATGCATATATTGATATCATTCATCAAGTGTTATATTTCTTAATAAAGCTAGGATGGGCATTATTATTTCCATTTTAATAGGTAGGAAAACTGAAGCTCAGATAGGTAAACAATTTTCCCAAAGTTGAGTAGCTTTTAAGAGGCAGAATTTTGTTGACTAAAAAGCTCATGTTCTTTTTACTATTTTTATAAATGTGTCTTTCAATGGGGAAGAAGGAACAGGACAGTATCACCTAAGCACTTGTTGCGTGATTGACACAGTATTGGAAACCTTGCATCAACAATCACAGTGAAAGGCATTTGTAGGTGGCCTGCTGTCTACCTAAGTTTCCTGCAAATGGGAACAGCCCAAAGCAGAGCGGATGACTGGGGCTTTCTGCTCAACAGTCCCTGAAGACCCACTGACCAAGGCATGGGAGGAAGAATAAGCTCCAGCATGCTGGGGGAATGGAAGGGGAGGCCTGACGGACCTGCTGGGTTTGATAGGACTGAGCCATGGTGGAGTTGTCCCTGGACCTGCACCTGTAAGAACTAGTCTCAAAGGAAGGAGAAAGTGAATGGCAGTAAGGTAGAGGACTTTCAGTATCACAGAGATGGGGGAGTTTGCCCCTTCTCTCTGGTTTGGAGGGGACAAACTGGCTTTGAATGCCTAATGCATGCTGAATTAGTTATTGTTATCTGGAGAATAAATGAAAGTCCATGGAGACCTCTGGTCCGGGGAATTCATGTAAGCTGAAAGCTTCCATGCAAGTTGGTTCTCCCAAACTGTGCAATAAATAAATAAAAACGTATTAAGTAGACTGGTCTCAGCCAGACTCTATGCCAGGTGCTGGGACTCAAAGAGTAAGACCCCAGTAAGACACCTACTCTGAAACAGTTCAAAAGCTACTGACTGACAGTAAGGCAGAGGTGAAGTACAGGCATGTAAAGGGTCACCTAGATCCGATCAGGTGGAATGCCAGAAAAGGCTTGTGCAGGAGATAATGCCAGGCCCAAGCTGTAAGGAGTTGCCTGAAAAACAGTGGATGGGCTTTCCAGGCAGAGGAATCAGAATGAGCACAGGCAGAGGTATAAAAAAGCATCCTTTGTTAGGGGGGCTAGCCTCAGGTCAGCAGTGCAGGGGCATTTGGGTAAGGGACAGAGCACAGAAGATGAGGCTGAAGAAGGAGATGGATACCAGTTCATAGAAGCTCTTGTAGCCTCTGCTAAAGAGTCTGAACTTGATTCTTCACCTAACAGTTGCACCTAAATCCAAAATACCATCTATTCGCTATTGGACTCTGCCAGAGCACTGGAATTTAGTCTGATTCAGAGACATGAATTACCCTTTGAACCACTGTTCTCTCCTTCAATTTGGAAATCCCAACGAGGTGGTCATTCCTTTATCATCATTGCCATCATCATCATTATCATCAAGGTTGTTACCAGAATAACCAAATAATAACACATAGAACTGCGTATGGGGGAGAATTGTCATCCTCCATTTCATCAACCTAGAGTCAGTGATACATCAAAGCATGTTTCTGACATTAGAAAATGGTCAAGTGGTCCTTCTCTGACCATTTATGATCTGATTCAGATATACAGTTAAAAGGTATAGAGAATTAAGACAACAAAGAACATATCTAGAACAGAAAGGGATGACATATTCAAGTGGAAGATGTTACTCCAAGGGGGAATTGAGTTGTCCAGATCGCATATGACCAGGGGCTAGTTACAGCGTCCTCTCCTGTTAGGAGTATGGAGTTTTCTGGCTTCATGGGGGTGGGGGTAGTACAGAAAGAACACCTTCATATATTTTCTTCCTTCCATGTGAGGAGGGCCTTCTGATATACCCACCTGTCAGGAGGTCTCTGCTTCTGAGAAGTTTGTGGAACTCCTATAGGTATTGCCTTGCCTTGTCTACCATTAGGGGTCCTTGGAAGGAGCCAGGAGTCCAGGACAGTTGTGTTCAAAGTTTGAATTTCATTTGTGACTTAGCACATCCACTGTGCATCATTAAAGGGATATAACTGTTGGGAGTACATCTCCAGCCCCTGAAGTCAGCATCCATTTCCTGATACCCACGTGTGTCTTCTGGTCCATCGAGACAGCACAGAGCAAGGTGGAACTGACTCCCTATCCTTCTGCCGTGGCTCATAGGGAACTACTAGAGTGATGTCCCCTTACAGGTCCAGGATTTTGAATGGGGCCTGGTTAAGGCTTCCAGTCAGAGAGCTCCTTTTTAAGAATCAGCTCCTTCGACCCTGTGACCCATTGCTGACAGTGAGGCTATTGGGAGCCGGCCACGTGCTGTGGGTATAGGCAGTGCAAAAGGGACCTTGCTGGGAGAAGGTAGAGAGCATGCTGCATGTCCTCCTTCAGCCTGGGGAGGAGGGAGAAAGGGTGAAGAAGGGTGATAGGGCCCTGAAGCCTCTTTCTGCTTCCTTACTAAATGAAGGGACTCCTAAATCTAAAGACTGAGAAGGGGGCCCTGTCTGTTCCTGACCCCAGCACTATGATGGCGTTTACTGTGCTTGCTGGTGATGGTGGAGTAGCGACCTTAGGAGGTATGGCCAGGACCCAGTAGACTGGATAGGAAGGCTGGGGCTTCCCTCACTTTCTCTTAGCTTCTCCCAGAGCGCTGAGTAGGGGCTGGGTTTCGAGAGTAGCTTGAGGGTACAGAGGCAGAAGGGGACTCTGCCAGAAGCACTGGTCTCCAAAACATCTTCCCAGAATCAGGCTGCCTTCTTTAGAACTCAGTATGTTAAGCACTTCCGGGATAAGGCAGTGGGGCCAAGTGTTGCTTTGAACTGGGTCACTCTGGAAGGTTGGAGAGCAAGTGGCACAGATTTATAAGATCTCATAAAACAGCCATGAAACTGATACAGGCTTCTGTGCTCGGAAGGTTCTGGGCTGTCCAAAGGGCTGTGGGCCCTGTGTCTCTAGGGCCCGGCGGTGCAGGCCTGCAGCACCCCTGAGCTTTCTCCTCCTCGCTTTCCTCCTGAGCTGCTGAGATGGGGAAGGATGGGGTCTCTTTGCTTCACTCTCATGAAATGGCGCATCAGTAAGTGCTACTTAAGAAAACACATGGTCTGCCCCTCGAAAAGGCCCCCCTCTGCTGCCTCCGCCACCAACACCTTTCTTTATTCCGCCCAAACCTCACCAAGGGGAATTCGAAACAACTGTGGTGATAAATCCGCCTGCAGATAATTGGCAAGAAAACAACACTTGTGCAGTATATAACGTTTTATGGTTGTTTCATGTACTTTATTATAATACTAATGAGCAGTTATATATCAGGAGCTAACTGCACGCCGGATTAGCTTGTTAGCATGATATGAAATGGCAGAGCAAACAGTCCAGGCCCCTCGCTCCCTGCATGCCTCCCCCACCCTCCCCCCCTACCCCTCGGTCCCATTTGCACTCAGTAATTAGTATGCAAATTAGGCCCCGGGACCACACAAGTTCTAGTATATTACAAGGGCTTTATTATGCTCTTGTGAGTACATGATGGAAACTGCCCATGACAGTGTTTATCTCACTACCTCTGTCTTGCCTTCTCCTTTATCTCTCTCTCTCTTTCTACCCCTGTGTGTGTGTGTGTGTGTGTGTGTGTGTGTGTGCGCGCGCACGCGTGCGCGCACACACACACACACACACACACACCTTCCTTTACATGGTCTACAACCAACCTCTTCCTGAATCAGACCTCCAAGCTTAATAGAGATTTAACTAGGTCTTTCTACCTTTATTTGAAAATATCCACTAATAGGAAGCCTGTTCCTTTTGGAAGCATGGTTCCATTCCCGTTGCCATACTTGAAAGAAAATTTTCCCTTTTTATGTGATTGTTAGTATGTGTGTGTGTGTGTGTGTGTGTGTGTGTCACAGACCCCTTTAAGAGTTTGTTGAGGGACTTCCCTGGTGGTCCAGTGGTTAAGACTTCACAGGGGGTGCAGGTTTGATCCAATCCCGTGGACAGAGGAGCCTGGCAGGCTACAGTTCATAGAATCTCAACTGAAGCAACTTAGCATGCAGGTATGCACAGGGAGCTAAGACCCCACATGCCTCATGACCAAAAACCAAAAAACATAGAGCAGAATCTATATTGTAACAAATTCAATGGAGACTTTAAAACATAGTCCATATCCAAAAAAAAATCTAAAAAGAAAATGTTGAAAAAAAAAGAAGTCACAACCTCATACATATTCTCATATACACAACATTTATATTCAGTTTTAGGAATCCTAAAACCCATGCAGAGGAGGATCCATCGACTTTTTACCTCATATAGAGCCAAAATGTGCCTTTATTTAATTCCCACCATGGAATTCAAGTTCTGCCCTTTGAGTCTCTTCAGAGGAAATGTTATTTTTTTAACTCTGTGATAAAGTGGCAAATACTTAAGAGTTCCTCTCACATTTCTCAATGATTCTTTCCTCAGCTTCCCCAAGCAATGATCACAAGTCATGATTTTAAGACATCTTTCCATCTTCACCAAATCTGCCCTCGTCACCAGTGCCCCCCAAACAACATGAAGGCCAAGTCAGAGTGGAATCTTCCCACTGTGCTTGTGGTGTGACTGGCCTCCTTTGTTCTGCTCACTGTATCTCTACTCATATGGCCGAGGTCTTCGGAAGTCTTCTGGTGGATGTACGTTCACCCCAAACTCCCAGGTCTTCTTCCCATGAACTCTTCTCAAGGTGTAACTCCTCCAGCCTACACTTACAGGATTTATTTTTAGCCTACATACAGAATTGTTTTTTAGTCACAAAGTTGTGTCCAACTCATTTGTGACCCCGTGGACTATAGCCCGCCAAGCTCTTCTGTCCATGGGATTTCCCAGGCAAGAATACTGGAGTGGGTTGCCAGAATACTTAGCTTTTTCTATTAAATTTTACTAGCCTTCCAACTTGTGGAAGTAACTTTTGAATCCTGATTCTGTATTCCATCTTGTTGGCTTGTCCCTAGCTTGTCTCACTGTAAATTTGTCAGCCATATTGTTTATAGTTGCAAGTTGTTGATCAAAGTGCTAAACAGGGCAAAGGACAAAATCCTGTCCTATGTCACTGAAGATCTCTTTTTCAAACACTGACTAGTAGTCTTTGGGAACATTTATCCAGCCAGCTCTGGATCTACCTTTCTCTCTGCTATGTCTCCTCTATCTCCCTCTCTTTTCTGCCTGGTTTATGCTGCAAGTGTTTTTAAAAGGTCCCATCCTTCCTGAAACCGTCTCTCCTTGATCCTGTATGTCTCCTGAAGCTACCCGTACTTCTCTCATTCTTTTGCATTTCCCTGCATTCTCTGCATTTCTTTTCTTTTTTTTTTTTTTTTTTTTCTCTGCATTTCTTGAAAGACTAAACCTACACCTTCTCAATTCCAATTCCAGAAGTGACCTGGCTGGTCTGGCCTCTGCCCTCACCACTCCAATTAAACTGGTTTCACAAATTCAGTAACAACCTCTGAGTTGCCAAATCCTATGAACCCTTTTCTGTCTCTGTCTTATTTAATTTCACTTTCATGCTTGGCACCAAAACACATTGCTCTCTTCTTCAAAATCTCTATTCCTATGACCTGCCATGAGCCCGTGATGTGACCTAGATCTTCCCTAACTTTGAGTGTTTCCTTGTCAGTCTCTTGGGTGGTTCCAGTTCTTTCACCTGCCCCTAAGTCCCTCTGCTTTCTATCAATGGTTCTGTATTTCCTCTTCTTTTTATTTGTCCATTTGTTTATTTGCTTATTCAAAATAAGTACCACTGAGTAAGTCTATATGCCATGCATGATATTAGATGGTAAGATACAAGGATCTAGCTAGCATGGGCACTAGCTTCAAGGAGCTTGGGCTACGAGTCCTATTTCAAAGTGATGAGTGCTTGAAGGGAGATATGAAAAGGGCATTATGGGAGCCAAGAGAAATGAGTGAGCCACTTGGAGAGGGTAGAAATTATTTCACAAAAAAGGCAATGCTAAAATCACTCTTAAAGTTTGAGTAAGGCTTTACTAAGCACTCCTAATAATCCCTTATTTCTGAATTCACTATTTTATTATTTTTCATCTGTATCACTGCAACACTCTTCCAAAATTTTCTGATTGCCATCTCACTCCTTGCTTCCTCTAACCTGCACCCCTCCCAGTCTGCCTTCCATCATGCAGAAGAGTCTAAAATGCAAATCTTATTCTTTGTAAAATCCTTCATTGACTTCCTTTGCTATAGGCTAACCTCCAGCCTCTTCTGCATAGTATGCACAGTCTTTCTTATGAATCTGGCCTCTGTTTAACCTGCTAGCTCTCATGGAGGTGTGGAGTGGGGAAGGTTTGGTTGATTGGCAGGTGGTCCTGCCCATTGTGCTAGGGTCCATCACAGATGGCCATAAGAAATCCAGACTATAAAGACATCTTCCCACACTGACTTCAATTAAACTTTGAAGAGTGCTCCCTCTTCCCACCCAAGCTCAAAGTCTGTGATAATGTGTATCACAGGCCAAAGTATCCCGGTGGCCTCCCTAGGATACCTTCGAGCCACCTTCCTCTCCTGCTGCCCACATCCCCTTCCCATGCAACAGCAAAGAAAGCCCCACAGGATAAGAAGACAGGAGAGAGCAGGGCAGGAGCTTCCCAAAGGAGAAGGATCAGAAAGGAAGAATCTGTAAAGCATGAGCACAGAATAATGGGCTTCATGAATACTTAGCATAAGGAAGAGAGGAAAAAAAAAATCTGTGTAGCAGGCAGTTTTTGTAAAGCGTTGAACTGTACCACACATCACCCCCTGACAGGCCCTGATGTTAGCTCCTGGAATGGATCACAAGAGACTCATTAGAAAAAACAAATATTATCGCACGCTGAAATGATTTATGGAGAAAAATGAAAAATTTGGTGTTGTTGCGTTCCCTCTCACTCACTCCCCCTCGCCTCTGCCTTCTTATGGGGAAGTTATTTATGGCTCCAGACCCTTAACAAGAGAACAGCAAAGCTCTGAGCTGATCACTCCTGCAAACTGCCTACATTTGATTTTTATTAGTGACTTAAAGCTTCCCTTTTTTTCTTTATTGTCCTGGGCGAAACAAAATGCATTTTAATGCCTGCTATTCAGGCCAGATAAGAAATGTGTATATGCCTCCCCCACAAAGCAACCACTGCAGCATCTCTGTCGAGAACTGAGGGTGATGGAGGAGTGAAGTGGGAGAAAGACCATACTCCTTGAATGGATGAGCCAACTGCCGTGAATAGGGGTACTAATACATCCTCCTTTTGTGGTGGCTGCTGGGCCCAAGTTCATGTCCATTGAATCGGTGATGCCATACATCCATCTCATCCTCTGTTGCCCTCTTCTCCTTCTCCCTTCAATCTTTCCCAGCTTCAGGGTCTTTTCCAATGACTTGGCCTCATGCACTTCCTTTTATGGAAGAGAAACTTAAGAGAAGTCAAGTAACTTACCCGAAGTCACACAGCTAGTAATCAACTGAGCCAGGATTCAAATCCCAATCCATCTCACATGGTTGTCTAGATTTTTTTCGTCTGTACGCACCCTCCTAGATTGAATCATAACGTCTTTAGAATCATAACTTCTGAGCACTAACTGGAAGGCTCCTCAGAGACCTATCTCATAGCCCCATTTCCTGCCCACCACAGAAGCTTTCCCATTTCTATGCTGGACAGGTAACCACTGTGCCCCTGCTGGAAGCTGCTCTTTTCTAGGGCATTCCAGGGCACTGTGCAACAGCTCCAGAGAGGGTCCCACTAGCTTCTCACACTGAACAGTGATGGGTGAATCTTCAGTATGGTCAGATGCCTTCCCATTCTGGATGTCTCACTCTGTAACATTGTAGCTGTTAGCCTCCTTCTTACCAACCATCTCCTGGAGATAGGTAATTTTGTAAAATGAAATCTTGAGAAATCCCTCTTGAGAAAAATTTTAGCCTTTGATGTCCCTGGGTGGAGGGTGGTCTTTGCTTCCCGCACTGTGGCAACCAGGGCTCTTACTACAGGAAAGTATGGGCTTGACCTAACTAACCTCACTAACTGACCCGCCTAACCTGCCTAACCCTGTTTCTGCCTGGTCCCCATGGTCTCTGACCTCTGTCTCTGTACCTGGTCTTTCCAGCCCTAGAGTCTCTCCAGCCACTTCTCATACAAATGATGGCAGCACTTGGCCAAGAACAGAGTGGGAACCAGCGCAGACTCCCTTGGACCCCGGAGGCAACTTTGCAGTAACCATCAATTTTCCTTTTCCAAGTTATTTTCATTCTAATTCAGCCAACAGAGAGCTCCTACTGTGGAGCAGACAGTTAACAAAGATGCAGGAGAAAACTCAGTGGGCAGGAGCTGACCAGGTCTTTCATCTGTATCCGGGCTTCACGAGTCTAAGGGTTCTGCCTTGCTCGCTGAGGACACAGTCAGTGGGTTACAAACTGAGCCTTGGCGACTAGCTTTGGGCAATGCCCCACTAGTGCCTCTGGATTTTAGGTTGTCTGGTGGGTTGGGGAGGATGCTGGCAGTGGAGAAGTGGTCACCAAGGAGTAGGGAACCCCTGCAGGGAGAGCTGAGGAGCCCATCCCCAGCCAATCCTAATCTAGGCTTTCTGCTCCACAGCTTGTACGGGGTGGGGCTGGGCGGGGGGGGGGGGGGGGGGCAAGAGAGGATGGGGAGCCCCGGATGAAAGGCCGCGGGGGCGGTACCTCAGTGTGATCCAACGTAACTCACCCTGACATCTGAACAGAAGGAAGGGCCGCTGACTAAAGTGTAGCCCATTCACCCCCACCCCCAACTTCTCCTTAATCCCCAGAGGACGGGGAGCCCAGCCTGGGGGCATCGCTAGCCCTTCCACCTGGGCAAATTAGGCTGGGTCTAGGATGTCCGCAGAGAGGAGCCAGGGAGGGCTGGAGAAAGTAGGGGCGCGAGGCTGGAGGGTCTGAGCCTCCCGCCCTGCCCCTGCCCCTCCCGGGCCTGCTCAGGCCGGCCGCCCCTCATTCCTGCAGGGCCCCGTCTCTCGGCAGTGTTGCTAGGTGCGGTGAGCCCGGGTGCCTGCCACCCGCCGGCCCCGGCTCCGCCCGGAGACCACTGGGGAGGCTGGGAAGAAGGAGTCGCATTATTTGGTCGATCCCGCCCTCCGTCCCTCCCCCCGCCGCAGCACAGTGAGCTTTCCGGAGCGATGGTTATGAGCCAGCCCATCCCCAGGCCTTCCTCTTTGTGCGGAGACCTCCCCGTCAGACCCCCCACCTTCGCTCGCTCCCCCCTCCCCCTTCCCTCTGGTTCAGCAGAACCAGAGTTAAGCCCGGGGTTAATGCCCAGTGACACCTGCAGGTTGGCTAGTGTTGTTGACATGGGGGTGGGGGGAGGGGAAGGGGTGGGGGGAGATCGTTGGTGGCTTTATTATGGAGAACTCAGCAGGCCTGGGGCCTTCTATTGTCCAAGTGGCAAATAAATAAATAGGAGAAAGTAAGTCTTCCCCATGGCTTACCGACGGGAGGTTAACAGCTGGACATGACATGACAAATTGGGCATTTTTCTTTGGGGACTGATCCTTACAGCAGCTAGCAGGGAGAATGAGAGAGCGCAGGCTGGGGGGAGTTGAGGGAGAGAGAGCCGGAGCACACAGCCATCTAGTCACCGAAGTCCACGTGGAAGCCGAGTGTGCGTGTCCGTGGGGATGTCGCTGGGGTGTGCTGGGGACATGCCATCATCTTTCGGTTATTTGCGGGGGGTGGGGTTGGGGAAAAGCGTTTTGTGTGACTGCCTGGGGAATAAATCCCAGAGCCCCTGAATCTGGGTGTCTGGCTGTGGAGAGAGAGATCTCACCCCTGGGATCTGTCTCCTTGGATCCCCCCCACCTCCTCCAGCCAAATGGACAACCAAAAACTCAATGCTGGCTCAGATCCTAAAGGATCTCCTCCCTCCAGTTGGGTAGGATTATGGGCAGTTGGAAGCAGTGGAGCAAGCGGTGGCCTCAAGCCCAAGACTACCAGCAGGATCTTGTAAGTATGCCCAGTAGGTTGGAACTGGTTCCAACTGAGCATCCCACTTGTATCTGTAGCGGGAGTCAGGGAGCAGCAGCTCTCCAGTAGCTCTCCCTGGACCCCATCCCACCTCCTTTCTCTTCCCTAGGGAGGGCCCAGCAGCAGAAAGTCAGGGGGCCCAGAGGAGATAGCCTCTCCCAAACGACCTCAGTTGTCCTCTGTGAATTGGAGGAGGTGGGGGTGAAGGACAGAGCGGAGGCAGATGGAGAATGCCTGGTCTCTGCCAGGGCCCCAGAAACCTTCAAGTCCAGTTCTGCCCTCCATCACCTTTTTCAGAAGCAGCAGCAGGTTCATAGCTCAGACCTGGGGCCTCATCCTGTCCCTCCTCTTCTCGGCTCTGTGATCTTGGCATGTTATTTAACCTCTCTAAGCCTCAAGTTCCTTATAGGTAAAATGGGGATAACACTGTCCTTTCTGCATAGGCTGATGTGAGGTCTAAAAGAGTCAATGCATGAAGTTCTGAGCACAGAGCCTGACCTGTGATTAACCCTTTAAGATGCTACTTAAGGTTGCTCTGGGGGTAGCCAGCCTTTTTCTCCCTTTTGCCCTGTGTCTTAAATTGACTGGGGCAGGGGGTAAGGGAGTAGGGGAAGGCTATAGAACAGTCCTCTGAAAAGGGAGGGAAGTGTATATCCAGTTCACATTCACAAAACTTAAAATTGCACCATCTCCAAATGTCTGCATCCAGCCTAGAGGCTCCACAAAACCTCTCCTGCAAGAATCGCCCTCTTCCCCTCATTCTTCCCCAAACTTGGGTTTCCAGCAGTGGGTGGCAAGGAGAATCCTTTCTGGTGGTGACTCTGCTCCATACTCGCTCCATGGAGGGAAGCCTGGCCAGCATTCCAAGGACATTTAGAGGGAAGAGAGGATTCCTGACTTTCAGGAGGGTTTGTGGTTTGTTCTTCTGGAAGGCAAACTCTCTGTTCTCCCCCTGGGACCAGAGAAAAACCACAGGAAAGTGGTGAGAAAAGCTGAAGTAATTGATTCATTTAAGAAGTACTTAATGAACATTTACCAAATGTCAAGGCCAGCTCCAGGCACTGGGAATAGGGCCATAAACAAAGCAGGTGGAAACTCCTGTCCTCCTGAAACTTACATTCTGTCTCTAAGAAAGGCATTGCAGTGTCAAGGCACCCCAGAGGTGCCTCCACCTCTTACCTGTGCCTCTCAGTGTGGCCAGGGCCTTTTGTGATGTCTGATGCTCTTCCTGTTGGACTCTAATCAGGCATGCACAGGAATCACAAAGGGAGCCTGGGAGATGTGCAGGACACCAGCAAAGAGCTAATGGAACATCTGGTACATTTGGTTGGAGGGAGGGCAGCTCCCAGTGATTCACCAAACCTCTCTTATAAGGAGGTTTGAGAGGAGGAGGAGAAACGTGGAGAAGGAAGCTAGTGTGCATGTTTTGTAGACTTATTTTACACCAGAACACCAGGTACTTGACAGGCATTGTCCAATTTCATCCTCACAGGCACCCTGCAAGGCATTTAATGTTATTCCCCCAGAGAGATAAGGACGCTGAGATTCAGAGAAGAAAGTAACTTATCCAAGATCCGTAGCTGGTAAATGACAAGAATGGATTTTGATCCAGAGCCGTGGTTGTTTCCTCTGCCTCATGAAGCCCCACCTCGGTTTGCTGGAGAAAGCCTGCCAGACGGTTTGTAGGCAACAGTGCTAGAGGAGGCAGAGGCTGGGCCAGCTGGACAGAGTCTGGAGGTGCTCGAAGGGCAGAGGAGTGGAGAAATCTAAAGGGGCCTAAAGAGTGGAGGAGAGCTTGGAGGCTCCCCAACAGAGCCTGCTGCAGCCCGTCATCAGAACACCTCTCAAAATGCTAGTCCGTGCCCTTGCCGCCACCTCGTTCTGCACTAGGTGAAGGGCAATCTGGACCTGACAGAAGATCATTACCAGGCCTGAGGACCAAAGAGGTGGAAAGTTTATAGCAGGAGGTTTGAAGCTGTAGGGCCTTCCCATATGACAAAGGCAGTAAGCACACGGTGACAACTCACAGGGATCTCAGATGGGCGTCTCCTGCAGGTTGTGGGGGGCATTGCGGGGCTCACTCAGCCCTGGTGACTGTGACCATTCAGCCTTGTGACAGCCAGTCGCAGAGGCCCAGTCCTCGATCCTTCTCCCCAAGCCCACAGCTTCAGCTCAGTGGCCTCAGGCCCAGTGCAGGAGTTCCTACAGCCAGGACTTCTACCTGGAGAATCACTCCACTCTAAGCATCGGAAAGCAGGAACCACACGGGAGCTTTCATCTTCCAGGAAGTCCCTTCCCCCAGCCCCCTGCTACTCACTCCCCTATATAATATTCCACGTTAGAGCTCATAAATGCTGCTGCGGGTCCCCAGCCTGATTGAATTTGGAAGCCATTGTTTACAGACGTCTGGCTGTACAGGGGGATTTATTGAATTTTCCATGAAATGTTGCTCCCCTAATGCTGTAAAAGGCAAGCAGCCCACATCAGAGGAGCCCTGCGTTACAGGATCATGTTACCCCGAGATGGAGTGCCTGCTTCAGAATCGTTGACGCACCAGCCCTGGCTGTGAGCAGGCAAGAGAGGCCTTGGGCATCACTCCTGACCCCCGCTGGCACCACAAAGCTGAAACTTCTAAGGTAGCCTGGGCTCCTTCTTGCCCCTCAGCCCTCTTCCAGTCAATCTTGAAGCCCTGGAGTCTCCATCTCCAGCATACCCTTCAAGTCCATCCTCCTCTCGTCCATCCCACCTGCTACTGCCTACTTCAAACTACCGCATTGCTACGGTTGCCTCAGTAGTCTTCCCCTGAAGTCCTTTCTTGCCTGTGCTAACCCCTGTGTTGTACCACCCAAGGCAGATGACGCATAATAGGTGTTCCATCAATGTTTGTTCTGGAAAGGAAGAGGAGTCAGGGCAGAAAGAAGGGAGGAGAGAGCCAAGGTGTTGGATGAGTGTCACAGGCTGAAGGGGGGACCCCTCCTCCAGGATCACTGGTGCACTAGCCCTGGGGATCTATGGATACAGGAGGCCCCAGGACAGGGGCGGGGCATGACCAACAGCCCTGTGAGATGGCTGATACGCAGATGGTTCTTGTGTGTATCACAGAAATGCACTCAAACCAAGTTTTCCCCTTTGAAAAATCTCTTAAACCCTCATCACTTCTTACACTTCTGTCCCCTTCACTGTCTCGCTGCTCGAAAGTTTATTTATACTTAACCACCTCACTTCCCACCCCTGGCTCACTGCTGCCATCATCCTACTTCCCTATTGAATCCATTCTCTTAAAGGTCATTAATCTGAGTCCCCAAGTCTATCTTAGTCCTTGCCCTTCCCAACAACTCTTCAGCCTACCCGCTGGCCACCTCTTGGACACCCTCCTCTCTCTCTGGTACCATATGCCTAGTTCTCCTTACAGACAGCTCCTTCTCTGGCTCTTTGCCCTCCTCCCACCCGAAATAAAAGTAGGTGTTTTCTAGTGTTCTGTCTTTGACCCTCTTCTCTCCGTGCACACTTTAATCTGATGATCTCATCCGTCCCTGCAGCTGCAGCTTTCATCTTTATTTAGAGGACTCCTGAATATGAAGCTCCAAATCTGACCTCTTGCTGCTCTGATCCCATTTTTCCAACTGCCTGGTGAATATCTTCAATGCTCTGTCCCACAGACATTGTGAAATTGAATCCATCATCTAGCTCCCACCCCATCATAATTCACCTTCAGCGGTCCTTATTTCTGTTGATGACATGATCATCCTTTCAATTACCCAGTCATGAAATCTTGAAGTGATCTTTGCTGCAGATGTTCTGGACTCATAAACCCACTACATCCTGTGTATCTCCACCTTGATGATCAAACCTGTCTTTTAACAGCCATTATTATGCTTTAACACACACACGCATACACACACACCTTTTTCTCTTTTCTTTATTTCTCAATGTGAACACCATCACTCTTCTTCCAGGCACCTAAACCAGGAACCTAGGCATCCCTGTTAGATTCCTTATCATCCCTTTTATATGTCCCCTTGTCCATAGTTCCTGCTGCTGATTTAGTTCAGGTCCCAAGATATCTCACTTATATTATCTAAAAATCCTCCCAACTGGTGTTCACCATCCAATCTTCTATCACCCATCCACCACCCCACTGCTAGCGTGATCTTGCTAAAATGTCACTCCCAGTACCTGCCTACAACTCACCAAGGACTCTTGATTGTTCCTAGATTAACATCTCGGCTCTCTAAGGCCGCCAAGCATCTGCACACACTATTCCGTTTACCTGGCCCACTTTCCTCCACCCAAGCTCCCCACCCTGATGCCTTCATTCAGCCTTTGTTAGATCACTCTTTAAAACCCAGCTCAGAGGTCCTCTCCTTTGTGAAGTATTTGTCAACCCCTCCGGATACAATGGAGCCCTTCTTTCCACTGAGCACTTTGCTCATGCCATCATGTTCTAGCAGAACAGATGTGATGTCGCTTGTAATGCTCAGTATATATGAACATCTTCCCCAGCCAGGCAGTATCTGCTTTGTTCCACCAGCCCCAGCACCTAGCACGATGCCTTCCATCTAGGAGGCTCCCTGAAAGGTTGCTAACATGCTGTGCTAAGTTGCCTCCTTTGTGTCCAACTCTTTGCGACCCCATGGACTGTAGCCCACCAGGCTCCTCTGTCCATGGGATTCTCCAGGCAAGAATACCGGAGTGGGTTGCCATGCCCTCCTCCAGGGGATCTTCCTGACCCAGGGATTGAACCCAAGTCTTTTATGTCTCCTGCATTGGCAGATGGGTTCTTTACCACTAGCGCCACCTGGGAAGCCCAGGGTTTGCTAAATACAGGTCAAATTTAAGTAAAGGAAGCTCAGCATGCCCAAGGAAGCTTCCTCTACAGTGGGATTTTTTCTTTCCACCTTTTCTATAGTCCTCAAAAAGGATGGATTCCAAGGGTGACCATCTCTTTCTTGTGTTGCTTGCTCCTAAACTGATCCTGGAGTGACCCATGGTAGGAGGGCTTTACCAGCCATGAGTTTCTGAAGTCTTGGAACTTCCTGTCTCCCCCAGCCTTGACCAGCCTCATCTGCCATCCTTCCCAGTTCTGCTTCCCCACTCTAGCAACCCCTATCCCTTCCTCTCTCTGCCTCTTAGCTGGGGGACCCCTGGCCTTTCCTACTCCTCCCCTCCAGTGTGACTGAAGGGTCTTGGAGGGAAAACAGTGATCCTCCGGAGAGAGCATGTGTTCACCACGTTAGGAAAACATGTCAAGCTGCAGGGGCCAGCCTGACGGAGGGGACTCCAGGCAGGGACACGGAGAATCCCCACACCAGCCTCTCAGCTCCCAGACAGTTCCACCCTCACTCTGCATCGGGGTGGGCAGTGGCTCTGGAGAGAAATAGCAGGACGGTGTTTTCTCAGATTTAATTGGTTTATTTATCTTGTGCCTGGGCTCCATCTGTCCAGCCTCCACAAAGAGAAGCAGCAAGGACTCCAGCTACCACAGGAGCCCTGTCCTCAGCCCGCAGCTCTGCAGGGACCTAGAGCCAGCTGAGAAGTTTGCAGTATGTCCCCTGCAGGGCTGAAACCTGGGACAGCCTCAGGTCCTAGGGCCCAATTGCCCAGAGAGATCAGAAAGAGAGCAAATTGATCAAGAAGAGCGCACAAGTGCAGGCCCAAGCCCTCCTGACTGCTGACTGATGTCCCTCCATGGCCTCTCTGTCAAGGCCAAGAGGCCCAGGGGGTTTGGAGAGGTGGCCCAAAACGACTCCAGAGAAGAAGTCCAGAGGACCCAGGTCTGGCCTCTCCTACTGTAGCTGAGTGAGATGGCTTCGATGGGAAGCCAGGTGGAGATAGCTGGGGTGAGGGAGACATCCCCCAGGGTAGGCTACCAAGTGCCAGGGGCAGGTGCATGAGCTGGAAAGGCCACCAAGTGCTGATGGCTGCCCTTGGTTTCACAGCGTCCTGGAAGCATTCAGTTCCTTGAACTCAGGGCAGAGTTCCTCCTCTGGGTGCATAGGGAGTATCTAAGGGCTTCTCAGCAATGATGAGCTGATGGGAAGGATAAGGCCTGGGGAGATCGGGAAGGCCAGAGATTCTAAAAAGCTGCAGGAAGGTTACTTTTCTACCCTTCGGAATAGGAACCTCTCCAGAGAACATAACCATGCCTGCCCATGACTTGCCCCAAATTCGTGCTCCACCTGTCCCAGCCCTGAGGTTAGGCTATGGGAGCTCTACCCAGGTATCACAGAGCCAGGCTGTGAATGATGGTTCCAGCCACCGCTTCTAGCCCTGAGCCGGTGGGTGGCTTCAGCAGCAACTCAGTGAAGCTCAGGGACTTCTTGGCCCTCCTTGCAATGCTTTCCCTGGCCAGGTTGGCCCCCTATTCATCTCATCCCCACTCTCCATCTCTGAATGTGTGCATTCTCCTAGCATCACATGGCATACTTAAGCTGTGATTCCCAGAGCTGCAGGACTCTGAGGCCAGCCCAGATCCATCCCTCAGACTGTTCATGCAACAGTCGATATCCTCTGTCACCTCTGTCTCAGCAGAGAAGAGGCTGAAATCCAGTCTTCCCCTAGCCCCCACCAAAATTGGTCCCCTCTCCTATCTTCTGTACTTCTGGAAGTGGCACCAAAACTTACTGCCATCTTCAGTTCCTGACTTTATCACCTGTACCTAATCAGACAACAAGTCCTATTCATACTTTACCCTGTCCTTTCCCTACCCACAACATCCAGCCCTCACCCAAAAGATCATGGGGAAACATGTTCCCACCTCCCAGGGATAACCACTACTATCCATCTGATGAGGCTTCCCTGGTGGCTCAGCAGTAAAGAATCTGCCTGCAATGCAGGAGACCCAGGTTCAATCCCTGGTCGGGAAGATCCCCTGGAGGAGGGCATGGCACCTCGTTCCAGTATCCTTGCCTGGAGAATCCCATGGACACAGGAGCCTGGCAGACTGCAGTCCATAGGGTCGCAAAGAGTCGGACATGATTGAAGCAACTCAGCATGCATGAATGCAAGATAGGATTAAATGAAATGTAAGGAAAGTACTTCACACAATGCCTGACATAGTAAGGCTCAAGAAATGTTAGCCATAGATTTACAGAAACATTAAAAACATATTAAGAGCATAGATATTTCCTATATACCCCTCACTCAGGTTTAATCACCATGGTACATTTATAAAAACTGAGAAATTAACACTAGTATGATATTATTATTTAACTAAATTATTAAACTGCTATTAACCAAAGTACAGACTGTATCTGAACAGCCCTTGCTTTTCTACTGATGTCCTTTTTCTCTTTCAGGATTCAATTTAGGATACTTCATTCCATTTGTATCATGATTTTTCCACTTATCATTACATTGTGAGCATTTTTCTAATTCCACTAAGAATGCTTCCAAACCCCCTTTTCCAATTCTGTTAAAATATTTCATTGTTTAAAAAACAAACATGTAGGTACAGAGAACAGAGTAGTGTTACCAGAGGGGAAGTTGGTGTAGGGCCAAAATGGGTGAAGGTAATCAATGACATGGTGATGGATGGAAACCACAGAAATAGAATGCTGTATATATGAACTTTATATCATGTTATAAACTAATGTTACTTCAAAAAAAATAGATCTAAAGCTTAAATAAAAGTTCTTACATGCCATAAAATTCACTAAAAATTGATATTTCATTGTTTAGTGTATTTTAATATATTTATCCATCTCCCTTTAATGAGGAGGACTTGGATGGTGTCTTCTCTCTTTTCACTGATGAACATTTTTGAACATACATGTATTTGAGAATTTCTGATAATTACCTTTGAAAGTATTGGATCAAATGTTATGAAATTTTTAAAAGTTGGTGATACATATCGATAGCATTCTAAAAGAGGTTATACCAAGTCACAGTCTCACCAGCAGTAAATAATTATACCCATTTTCTTAAGCGATTATCCATATTATCAATTTTTAAATCTTTGCTAATTTGATTAGCAAAAACAAACAAACAAAAACCACAACAAACAAAAAGCCACTGTCTGCATTACTGTAGCAACCTCTTCATTGTTCTATTGGTCTTCCTACCCTCAGTTCACCTTGCACATCACCATCAGGTCATACATCCTAAGGTTACAGTTTCATCATGTTCCTCCCCCTGCTCAGAATCCTCAGTTCTGCTCCCCGACTTGCCTGAGGCTGACATTCTACAAGTCAAGCTTTACATTTGTCCCCTCTCCCCATACACCTCCATTTTACCCCCTCCAAGGGCCTGACCCAGAGCTGGAACTAGCTTGATCTGTGCCCATGGAAGTCATTGCCCTTCAGGGTCCCAGAGAGCCACCAAAGGACAGGCTGCAGGTTGTTGAGACAGGAAGGATGGTGGCTGCTCGGTGGCTCTGATAGACCTCACCCAAGAGGATCTCAGGGTGCCCAGAGAGAGAAGCCCAGGAGCAGGCACAGAACTAGTAACCATGGAAACTCCAGATTTTCCTGGTTCCTTCAGGCTGTCCCCAGACATATCCACGTCAACATCTCCTCAGGAACAGAAATGAAATTCATCTTATACCTCCTGCCAGACCTGTTCCCCTTCTCTTCCTCTGCTTTCCATCTTCCCGGTCACCTATGACAGAAATGGGAGCAGTTCCTGCCTCTTCTGTTCTCCTCATCTTTTCAGCATCTCTCACTCACCAGTCCAGGTTTTATCAAGTCTCACTGTCCCTCTCCCTGTCCCCATCCAGGCTATCAGATCAGCCTCTGAGATGGCTCCCTGCTCCCATTGTGCCTCGGCTGATCCACTCACCACACTGCAGCCAGTTACTTCAGTACGAGTCTGATCATTTCCCTTCCCTACTTAAAAACCACCAACGGCATCCCCCGTTGCTGTCAGAACCAAGTCTAGACTCTTTGATATACTCTAGAAGGCCGTGTAGGATCTGGTCTCTGTCTCCTTCCGGCCTAATCTCTCACCACTCTCTCCTTTGATCTACAAACTGCAGCCATACTGAGTTACTTTCTGTTTTCAAAGACACCAGGTTCCAACTCCTTGTTTTTGCACAGACTGTTCCTCCTCCCTCTCCTTCTCCCCCACCCTCCATGCCTGTCAACTCCAAGATTTCCTCCAGATATTAGTTTAGACTCAATTCCCTGCCAAGCCTTCTCTGCTGTACCCTCAAGGTTAGGATAAGTGCCACCTATATATATTTCCACATCACGCCATATTCACCCCTCTAATAAGGTTATCTTGTTATAATTGCCTGATTACTCATCTGTCTCTCTAACAAAATTATGTGCTCAGTGACACTGGGATTATGTTTTGTTTACTGGTTGTTGCAGCCACAGCACCTAGTACAGCATCTAGAACGTGGTGCGCGTTCCACAAATATTTGCTGAATATAAGAATGAATGAATGTGCCAAGCCATACAGCTACCCAGTCCTGACATTCTCTGGATCTCAGTTAAACTTCTTTTTAGCCATTGAACTGTTTACAAAGCTGTAGGAGTGAGCATCTAGGTAGAGTGAAGAGAAGCTGCCCAGGCTAAGAGCGCAGGATTAAATTTCTGTTTGGATTCTCTACAGTCTGCCCATCAACCCAGCAGGGAGAGGTTGCTTCTTATTAATATAGTACTGAAAGGCTCATGGTAGACAAAGTAGGATGGGATCAAAGAGAACTTGCTGGAGCAAATATATGTCCAACTAGTGTCATATCTCTGAGGATGCCTGTTGTAGCAGTCAAGGTTCTAGCAGGGAACAGAGGTCCACAAATGGAGTAACTGAAGAAAGGTTAACGAAGGGACTACTTAACGAGAAGGTGAAGCAGAGCAGGGAATCATTACCACCCCTTGGCCTGATGGAGCATTGACCAGATCCCAGAAAAAGCTGTATCTATGACTACGACTTGCCTAGGAGCTGTGACCTTCAGAAAAGGAAGAAGAAGCCAGGATATTATTTATCCCAGCTGCTTCTCTCCTTCTGTCCTCCAATATCCTCTGTGTGTTGAACCCAATAGGAATTCTGAAGGCAAGGGAGGATGGTTGAGGCAGTGCAGAGAAGTCGCCTTCTGGAGGAGAGGACAGGACAGGATGGGGAAGGGTGATGTGGAGAGCTGGAGGGGCAAACAGAGAAGGGAGGCAGGATGGAGATGAGCAGAACGGGGTCTCCTTGTCCACTCAGGCTGCACCCAGCACAAACAGCAAGGGCCTCTGAAGATGCAAAGCCCGGCGTTTGGGTCTCTGGCAGCCTGGTGAGCACTGAAGACAGACTTGGGCCAAAAATCTAGGAACTCCTATCACTGTGCGGGGAGTATCTTTCTCACCTGTCCCCACTCCTCTGTTGTCCCCCTCCCCAAGCATGCTGCCAGGTCCCGATCTTAGATCGGGAAGGACCCCTGGTAGCTATTTCAGATTACATTTCCTGAGCTAGTCATACCCAATAAATCTCCCTGTTCGGAAGAGCCAAGAACCTGCCAAAAGCATCCTCAGTGTGAAGACCGAAGGGCTCCAGTGTTAGACCCAAGAACCAAAACAGTTGGGTTGGGAGGTGGAGGGGGGAGGGGCATGTTGATCTAGGGCTTGGAATCTGCTGAGAAGAGAATGGAGAGACAGAAAGATGGACCTTTCCATAGAAGTCATCTGAGGCACAGCTGGGGTCCAGGGCACCCAATGACCTGTAACAGAGCAGTTCCTTGGTGCAGCCGGGAGGGGAGCCAGCCTAGGTCCCCACTGGAATTTCACAGCCAGCAGGTAGAACGCTTCTGTGCTAACCTTCCCTATCCCCTCTTCACTCTCTTTTGATCTCTTCCTCTTATCGCCACTCTTTCCATTGTTCTAGGTCAGACCTGTCCTACCACTTCCTCCTAGATTTCTTTTTTTTAATCTAATTTTTATTTTATGTTAGAGTATAGTTGATTTACAGTGTTGTGTTATTTTCAGGTGTACAGCAGAGTGATGCAGTTATACACGTGCACATGTGGTCATTCTTTGTCAGATTCTTTTCCCGTATAGATTACCATAGAATATTGATACTCACTGATCATCCCCTCCTTGTGCTATACAGCAGATTCTTTTTTAAATTAATATATTTTTTTATTGAAGTATAATTGCTTTACAGAATTTCATTGTTTTCTGTCAAATCTCAACATGAATCAGTCATAGGTATATATTATACGTAGATTCTTATTGGTTATCTATTTTATATATAATAGTAGTGTGTACATGTTAATCCCAAACTCCTAATTTATCTCCCCACACACACACTTTTCCCCTTTGGTAATCAAAAGTTTTTGAAGTCTATGAATCTGTTTCTGTTTAATAAGTAAGTTCATCTGTAGTTTTTTTAGATTCCACACATAAATGATATCATATATTTGTCTTTCTCTGTCTGACTTACCTCCTAAATTTCTGTAATAGCTTCCTAGCTAATCTCAATTCTGATTCCTTAATTCTTCCTCCACACTGTTTTGAGAGTGATGCTTCTAAATTGCAAATCCAACCATGTCTCACCCCTTTCTTAATTTCTCCAATGGCTCCCTTTTGCCTAGGGACCAGGTCCAGACTCCTGAATAGAGCGTTCAAAGCCTGTTATGATCTAACCCATCTACTTCCCTAGTCTCAGCTGCTATGGCTCCTCTCCACATACCCTAAATTCCAGTTATGCTGAAGTACTTCCTTGGTAAATGCTCTTTTATTTTTACCTCCCTGACCACACATACCCTTCTCTCTGCCTAGAATGCCCCCCATCCCTTTATCTACCCGTTGAACTCCTACTCATCTTTCAAGACCCAACTCAAGTGACACATCCTCCTTAAAGCCTTCCTGAGGTCACTGATCATTCCCTCCTTTGTGCCTCTGCCCAGAGCTTATTTCTATCACTACACCATTTTTTAACAATCCGTTCACATATTTTTCTCCCACACTCCACCATGAGCTTCTTAAAGACAGGTCTCCTTAGATATAGCACAGTGCCTGGCACATAAAACATGATCCATAAAGAGCCGGTTCATGACAACCTGAATGCACAAATGACTCCTTTCTCTGTCTTGGGACTTGGCTGCTGTCCTCTGTTAAACCTGCCCCCTTTTTACTGCAACTCCCCCAGATGGCTGATTTATGATACCTCCTTGCCTCTCTTGTCTCTTTCTGGCTGTTCCTGATGTTCATTTTTAACCAAAGTTCCCCTCTGCCAAAGGGAGGGAGTACTCAGGGAGCTCAGAGCATGACTGAGCTGTCCTTGGCCACTAAGAAGCCCCGAGACCAGAAATGGCAGTGATGATCCCAGTGTTAATGGGGAACCATGGGGCCTCACTCTGCATCTCTCTAAGTGCTGAGCGGAAGGAGCTTCTTTCTGCTTAGCTCTAAAATCTACCAGTTATTTCGAGTCTCAAATTTGAGATCTACTAGAATCCCTGTCTGCCCCTTTCCATCTCAGGGCCTGATTGTCATAGGATCTTGAGGGTCTTGCCTTGAGAATTCTGACTCTGCTTTTCTTCTCCATAGGGGAGCCCAGGTTTTCCTGGGTTGTTCATCTGTCACTGTGGTGGTGGTGCTTGGTGGTTTAGTCACTCAGTCGTGTCCGACTATTGCGACCCCATGGAGTGTAGCCTGCCAGGCTCCTCTGTCCATGGGATTCTCCAGGCAAGAATACTGGAGTGGGTTGCCATTTCCTTCTCCAGGGGATCTTCCCAACCCAGGAATTGAACCCGGGGCTCCTGCATTGCAGGCAGATTCTTTACCGACTGAGCTACAAGGGAAGACCAACTATGTTCCTTCCAAATAACTTCTCATTCTCCCTCTGTCTCTCCGTCTCTCTGTCCTCCCCACCCACTTCACTGTACCATTATCTGAATCTAAACATGTCCTTTATTCTCCACCCCCAAATTTTGGGACTTGTCATTCCTTCTTTTCTGGTACCTTTATGTTCTTTGCACTTGCTAAAAACCAACTTGTTCTTCAAGGCCCATTTCAAATATCACCTTTTCCATAAAATCTTTTTTCATCCCTATTCCAAGCCCCACAGACTCCCTCCCTTCTTTGAGTGCCATAGCCTCCTGCACTTTTTCTTGCAGCCCTCACTCTCTCCACCCCGTGTTGACAGTGTTTTCTCTAATCCTCTTATAAAAGTGTAAGCTTCTGGATAGAAACTGTTCAGGTTTACATCCTGCACAATGCTTTGTCAGAGTAGGTGCTCCATGAATATTTATTGCATTGGATTGAAATGCCTTGAGAACCACGATCATCCATATTCATTCCTTCATTCACTGAACAAACCCTGGTTAAGGAACATCTATGACTCTGTCTTTCATAAATTTGTCCAAAGAATTTTTAATTCATTTATGTTTTCTGCTAGACCCACCACTTGGCTTAATGAATTTCTTGAGTTTACTAGCCCCTGTGTAAAACAGCAATCACCTGTGTTCACCCCAACTGTGCTCAAGTTTCAAAGCAAACCCACTTTGCCTAGGGTTTCAGGATTTCATGAGTAAGTCTCCAGTCACCTTCCCTACACTATTTGTGATTTCCTGCACGTCCCCCAGCAGCCCTCACGTATGCAGACTGCAGAGCGAGTCATTTAGCCTTTCCTACCAAGGAGATTTTGCAGCCGTGGGTCTCCTCCAGGACAGGACAGAATGACACAGAGGAGCCCTGCAGGTTGAACTGCCCCAGCTAGGCACCTTGAGCGGCGTGTGCTCCTTCTTTAAGGTCTTATTCACGTTTCTCTTCGTCTCCTGGCCAGCAGCCTCAGGGAACTGTCTAAATGAAGAAGAATTTCCAGGTTCTTTGCCAGAACTGTGGCTGGCCATGCAGAGTGGAGCACTGGAGAGGGAGTTTTGATGTGTTGATCACAAAAGGCACTGCCTTGCACTTGCCCGCATTTAATTGAGTCTGTACCCTTTTGCCCTGAAGTCTTCCTGCCAACTAGGTCCTGGAGGCTTCTGGAAAACAGCATCTCATGGCCCATACCCCACCATATATACATATACACTCCCAGGGTCATACCTTTGGCTGGATGCCCAGGGTGCTTTTCTGAGAGAGTCCTTGCACCTGTAAAATATCATTCTCTTCCATTTCTCCCTGTCCATCTGATCAGACACAAAATGTGTAAGACCTACATGTTTTGTCTACACCTTCAAAGACACAGTAGTAAACTGGTAGGGGTGGGGGTGAGGTGGGAAATAGACATATATGATAGTACTATTAGCCTAGCATTTGCTGCTTATTGAGCTCTTTGCCAGGTACTTTACATACATTTATTATACTGAGGATCAGGTTTAACCCTTACAACATCTTCACGAGGTAAGTATTTTAACCTCATTTTACAGATGAAGCCAAGGCACAGAGAGGTTAAATAACTGCCCCAAGATCACATAGCTTGTATGTTCACAGCTAGAATTTTTTCACAGGGGTGTCTTATTCCCAAGTTTGTGTTTTTTGCCACTGTGTTATGTGGTCTCAGCACACAACATGGTCACAACAAAATGGTCAGAGCCCTGGTGAAAGAGGTCAGTATTGGACTCTTCTGGTCTCTCCCAGTTTACCTGTCACCTGTCTCAAGCTCATCTTTTCATACACCTGATATTAAACCTCATTTCCTGAGGGAAGCCATATTTAGGCAATTGCTTGTTTCGTGTTTTCCTTTCCTATTGGAGCAAGCACAGAGGGCACTGTTTGGTTCCCAGCACCAAGCACAAGGCCTGGCATATAGTAGATGTTCATTAAACTTCTGTTTCTTAGAGTGTCTCCCTCGGAGAGCTTCGCTGGATTTCCAGCCCTCCCTCCTCCCCAGCTGGGAGCAGGACACCCCAGGCCAGCCCTCCTCTGCCACCTCCACCCTGCTTCTAGAACTTCCTCCAGTTTTGACTCTCCAGCATCCCCTCACTCCTCAGCTCTCCCATCCCTTGGCTGTCCAGAGTTTCATTTGTACTTCCGTGGCGTTCTGTGGAAGCAGGGCAGCTCCTCAGCCCCAGCAGGGCAGGGTGCTGACAGGAGCAGCCGATAGCCAGGATACCAGGTTTCCCTTTGCTAAGCTTTTTCCTAGGAATGATTTAAGGCCCCGAACAGATAAGTGAAGAGCAAACCCGCAATGAAGTCAGCACTCTGCTTATTAAGTGGAAAAAGCTGTGCTCGGCTTATTGAAATGTTCATTAGACAGATATATAGAGATGGGAAGGAGGAAGGGGGGGCGGGCGGCACCACAGGATCAGGCTGTGCACAGCAGGCAAGGCAGGGGCTTCTCGGGGGAGACCTGAGGTCGGCCCAGAAGGAGCAGGAGTGGGGGCCTGAGCAGGTGGGTGATGCCTGCGAGGAAGAGGGGCCACAGCTCTGACTCACAGAGGAGAGCCTAAGGAAAGGGGTTGCCAGCTAAACTGCTGTCTCTGTGAGGGATGCATGGAGAGGACTTGGCCCACCGAGTCGTGGCACCTCCATCTCACTTTTGGGAATGCCCGTTTCTCTGCATCAAGTGTCACTCTCTTTGCCCAGGGACACAGTTTCTGAAGCACTCTGGCCCTGTTCACTTGCCAACTGTGAAGGCAAGAAGGTGACGTGCTTTGTCAGGAAGACTGGGCCTGTACAGGGAGCTACGCCAAAGCTGCCCCATTGCTGCCCCCTGGAGAGAGCATCCTCGGGCAGAACCCCCACCCCCCTGCCTAAGGCTCCATCAGCCCTGAGCTCCCTCCAAGAAGGGCTGCTTCTGGGGTGGGGGCTAAGGCTGGCTGGGCCCCTCAGACCACAAAGAGTCATGGCTGCTGCACACCTTCCAGGCTCCCGGCTCCTTCCCCTTCAGCACCATCCAGGTAGCCCAGGCAGAGCTCAGAACTCAGAGTGGGATGGCCTTTAAGAAGGCTGTGGCAAGCAGAAACTTGCTGGGTGGGTCTGTGCCCCCAGCACTAGCACAGAGCCTGACCCCGAAGAGGGCTTTTTCCATGGCAGGTCGAGTTGGCTGCTGATTGAGTGAAAATGCTGCACCCCTGTCCCTACTTTCAGATAGTGTAAGAATCATGTTGTGATTCAAGGACCAGGGACTGTTTTAAAAATGGAAAAGCCAGCCCAAGAAAGTCCAATATCTTCCAATTCCTTTTTTGCCTTCATTAGTTAGGCTCCTAGAGAATAGAGGTGATGGTGACCATAATGATAAAAAAAATTAAAGGACACTGACAGGAAACTTGTGAGAATAGAAGGATAAAAATAGTATCTGTAGCATTTCAGAGTGGCTTCACACACTTTATCTCATTTAATCCTCATTCACTTGTTCAACAAACACTTCTTGAGCTCCTTTCCCGTGGCAGACACTACCCAAGCTCTGGGGCCACCTCTGTGAGCAAGACCCAAGCTGTCCCCCCACCCCTGCCCCCGTGTAGCATATGGCCTTGTGGAGAGCAAACTGCATGACAATTCTGCACTGATTTCTTTCATTCAGCAAACAATGATGCCAGGCTAGATTCCTGGAGCTGGAGAGATGAAGCAGACATGACTCCTGCCCTAGATATGTTTATAGTCTATGAAGCACATGGACTAGGAAACAGACAATTATCAAACACTACAGTGAATGCATTGAGAGGTTAAGGAAGCTGTCCTGAAGAAGGTTGAGCTGAGTCCTTAGACAAAAGCATATGTTTACTGGGCATTCAGGGAGAAGGAACTTCTAGGCAGGCAGAACATGGATTTGGGGAAAATTCAAATCATTCCCAAGAGGGAAGTCATGGAAATGGTGTTAAAGAGAGAGGCCCAAATCCAGAAGGAATTTCCATGCTAGGCCAGGAAATTAGTTAGATCCATTCTAAAGGCCCTGAGGGTCACAAAAGAGGAAAAGTCCCTTGGGCAGCAGTGGGAGAGGTTGTCTAGAAAGGCCAAGCAAATGCAGGGCTCATTTGGGGCCATCTCTCAATAGGCTGAATGAGAGTTGGTGCCATCTGACTGGGGTGGTGGCACCGGGAAGGGGTGGGTTGGGGGAGGATGGGATGGCTAAAGACCTGCTGGATACAGGGACTGAAGGACTGAGAGAGGCCGTCTCCATTTCACAAAGTGGGGAGAGCACAGGTCCAGTGCCCCACCCAGGCAGACCCCGGGTGAGGGTCAGGAGCACTGCAGCGAGCTGTGGCTGTTTCAACCCACCAGGCAGTCCCCAACTCTGCTGCTCAGGCAGCTGACACCTGCTCCCGGGCCTTGATGACTCCATTTCCCAGCTCCCTCCCTCTGCCTCGCTGACTTTGGAGGTGATTAGTAATAAAACTTTAACAAGCATCCATAGGTGCGTCTCCCTGTCACTTTTATGAGGCCATTTCCTGAGCAAAGATATAGGAGTGCCTTCAGCCTCTCTGAGCTGCTGTTTCAGTCTCCAACTCAGCCTTGGCAGGTCCCAGACAGCCACGGGGGCGAAGTGGGGGTGCCTGGAGGAAACTAAGATCACAAGTAGTTCAAAGAAGCCCCGAAAGGCAGGTGCCAGCTCTCTTTATGCCCCCAGGGTTTCTTCTTAGGGCTGGAAATTGTTGCTGGAAAGCTGAGACCACTTTCCCTGCTGGAGCTTTCCAAATCCAGAGGGGCCTCGCTTCTCCTACCTTCCCTTCCCTACCCCACACAGCCCCTCCCAGACTTGTCCTAGTGCTTCACTTTCTTAATTCATTCAATCTGTATATATTTATCCCAAGTCACCACAGAAGGAAGTCAGGGAGCCAGTTAAGAGCCACAGTGGCTGCTAACCCTTGGGCAGCAGGTGGCCTGATAGGGGCTGGAAATGGCAGACACTAAGTAATCAAAATACACATGATCAAAGTTCTCCCAGGCATGAATGAAGTGCTATAGTGGGAATCTGAAAAATGGTACACACTACACTTAAGGAGGCCAGGAGAGTGGGGAGAAGATGAGGAGTATTTCACCAGGAAGGGGACAATGGGCCCGGGCCTCGCCAAATAAAAAGGATTTTGTGAGCTGGGGCAGAGAGAGCAGCCTTTTCTTCCCCAGTAAGGTCTTCCATCCACAGGGGCAAGGCCAGGCTGGGCTCATCCACCTGGGGCAAGCTCTAACTGGGCTGAGCTGAGGCTGAGCAGAGCCCCAGAATGTGGGCCTCTTGCTGCAGGAGTGGCTGCAGTGGCGCCATGATTGTGGAGAAAAGGGCCCTGTGCACAGCAGCCGAGGGCTCAAGGGAGGCAGTGCTTTCTTCCCAGCCCTGACAATGCCTGTCCCAAGGCCGTTCCGGAGGAGGGAGTCCAGAGGAACAGGAAGAGGGGAAGCCGCCCCTGCACTTGACACTTTGATTCCTGCCTTGTCCTCGAAACACCCCGTCCCTGAGTACTGCGTCCCAATTTGTTCCTGTAGTATGACCTGATGCACAGATGCCTGAGATTGGAGAGACCCAGTTGCAAATCTTAGCTTCTGAATTTGAATCGCCTGATAACACCCAAGGCAAGTTACACTCTCTGAACCTCCATCTGTAAAAGAGAGATAGAGCACCTACTTCAAAGGGTTGTTGTGAAGTTCAAATGAGATGATAGCTGTCAGGCATCTGGGACAGCGTGGCAGGAAAGCTGACGGTTTGTTTGCCCTGCACCACCCGCTTCCCCTCCTCTCTGAATGCCCTTCAGTCTTGTTCTTGTGCTCCTTTTCTTCCACGAGCCCCTCGGGGTTCCCCAGGGCTGATGACCCCCCTGTTTGTGAGTCCTCCTATCTCTCTCCTGAGACCCACAGGTCTAGGTGCCTGTTAGATTCACCTTTTATTAGCTCACCTTTTATTAGATTCTTGTTCTGGGAGAACTCTAGTGGCCCCTGTAGATTCAGAACTGGTGCCTGTCCTCAAGTACTTTTCTTTTAATCCCACAGAATTTTACCTAATGGCCTCAGTTTCTTCGTGAAGTTATAACCGAGGTCGTCTGCTAAGAGGGGTGGGTGTGGGAGACCAGACTGTTAACAACAGCTGTAGGAGAAACAGTTCTCAAATTTCCTCTCCTTTCCACCCTTGTTATTGCTACTCCTGTTCAGATCGCTACTACTCCAGTTCATCTCCCGCCTGGACTGTTGCAGTAGCCTTCTAACTCAGGTTTTCAACCTTGGCTGGATGTCTGAATCCTGTAGTGGAGATTTTAAAAAAATCTAATGCCTAGATCTTTCCCCAGAGATTCAGATTCATTGATCTTGATGTGGCCCAGACACCAGCATTTTTAAAGCTCCCCCATTCATTCTATTACACAGCCAAGGTTGAAAATCACTCTCTTGTCTTCCTACCTCTGTTCTCATCTGCTCTAATCTGCTCTCCAACCCCATGGGTGGTCAGTGCGTGAGTGCTAAGTCGCTTCAGTCGTGTCTGACTCTGTGTGACCTTATGGACTGTAGCCTGCCAGGCTCCTCCATCCATGGGATTCTCCAGGCAAGAATACTGGAGTGGATTGCCATGTCCTTCTCCAGGGCATCTTCCTGACCCAGGGATCGAAACTGCATCTCTTATGTCTCCTGCATTGGCAGGCGGCTTCTTTACCACTAGCACCATATGGGAAGCCCACGTGTGGTCAGGGAGATCATTATAAGACTCAAGTTTGGTCGCGCTGTTCCCTTGCTTCTTTGGCCTCCGATTTTCAGTTCTTCCATCCCTGTGACTATACCTGAATGAACTTTGTATCCCAGTCCCTCATTGGAGAGTGCCCAGTTAGCATCCAGTGAATGAGTGATGAATTAATGAATCCGTAATCAACCAACCAACAGATAGTGGTCGGTTCTGTTCCTAGGAATATGTTGGTGAATGACCGCAGTTCACCAGTGAGCCAAGAGGATAAGGCCAGTTAGATACAAATCTGGAGGAAAGCTGGCCGGGGGAGGATGGGAGGGAGGGAGGAGGCAGCGAGAGGTCAGAAAGGCAGAGTTTCCTGAGAGGTGAATTATCAGAGGGACCACCACGGGTCGGGCAAGCACCTCAGCCAGGGAGTAATGGAGTTAGGGAGGAAGGCCCGGCAGAGCCAGAGAGCGATGGGAGCTGCTTAATCTGCCCCCAGGAAGTGCAGGCTGGGGACAAGCAGGCAGGAGGTAGCAGGCCATTCCTCAGCGGCTAATGCCCCCAGCCTAACGCGATTACCCCTTCCTTCTCCCTCAGCCCAGGCAGGGGGGAGGTTGCAGGGAGGGCAAGCATGCCCCGCAGCTCGGGAGGGTGGGGGGCAAGGCTGGAGAAATCCAATCAGGAGTTCCACTTCAGTGTTAGCCCAAGTGCCCCATTTTAGCTAGAGGGGCTGGCAGAGCCTGGGTTAGGACCCGGGCAGAGATGCTGATGGGAGGTCTGCAGAACCCTCCATTCCCTACCCCTCCCTGGGTGCCCGTGGGTCTTGATCCGGAGACTCCCATCCCCACTGTGTGAGCCAGTCCTCTGGGCCAGCAGCCTCACCTCTTCTCTGAGGCCAGCAGGCGACCTCAGGGCTGGCCCCCGTCGCCACTCCTCACTCCCCACCTCGCAGCCTCTCGCCCTCCCTCTCTGCTCCACAGTGATATAAATGGAAGCTTCGGCTGCCTTTAAATAGTCCGATCTATCAGAGGGGCACACGCTGCCCATAAATCTGCCGGGGCTGATGGCTCCCTAAGTGGACTGATAGGAGCTATTTCCGGCAAGGTGTTCCGTTACTGCGCCCCTGCCGTCCCTCCCCCCAGCTTGCCCTTCCCCAGGGGCAGGGACCCTTTTTGTCACCGGGTAATTGGCATTTCCTCACTTGCACTTGGTCCTACGGAGCGCCCAGCCCGGCCCCTAACTGGATTAGCATCGGCTTTCAGAGGGGGCCCCTCTGGAGGCGACCTTCTCATCCAAGAGATCAAGATCGAGCTGTTGGCTCAACAAGGAAGGGGGCTGAGGTGGGAGGAGAGTGCCCTGAGGAGCCGAGACTAAGTGAGGGGCGATGGAGGGGGGGGGGGCACGGGACAAATGAAGATCCCAGTCCTGCCTCCATGCCTCCGTGTCTCCAGCCAACCCTGCCTGTTCCCAAGGCCTGGGGCCTGCGGGGCATGGAAGGGACCAGATGATAGCCTCAGAAGTGGGGGCCTCCATCTTAACCATTAGATCCATCTCCCCCTGGCCATCAAGGCTGCTTGGGGCTAGCTTTGAGCTTTCCTGTCTAGACATGACCTGTATTGAAGAGGGGATGGGGTGTCTCCAGATAAGTGGTATGGATCTGAGACAGAAAGCTGGGGAAGCCTCCGGGCTGGCTGTTACACAGTAAGGGGGTCTGGGGAGCACATACGTGACCTTAATTTGGAGAGCAACTGCTAATGGATGGATTTCCCTGAGGGAGGCCGGAGGACTCTGGAGCTCTGCCTGGCTTCCTGGCCCCATGGCCCTGCCTGGGGAGACATAGAGATGCCCTTGGAGGTCATCCAGGTGGCCTCTGGTCAAGAGGTCACTATGGCCACTCAGAGAACATCACGAATATAGCTCCATTTCCCATCCCATCCTCCTATTGTTTTTGGAGGGCAGAAAGCTGAGCCTGCCTGGTCATACAGGCCCAGGCCCTTGCCTCTACCAACGACTCCTAGAGTAATTCTAAGGTTCTTGGGTCTAAAGAGGAAACAAAGCCAGAGATGGTAAAGGGAAGAGGAGAACTAGTAGAGAATTAGCCTGGAGTGTGTCCAGGAGACACTTGTCAGGACTTGTCTCCTGAAGTCTGGGTTCTCTAGAATGAGATCAAGTGGATGGGCCAGAGCTCCTTACCAGAGTACAAGAGATTGGGATGCTCCTGCTGTGGACTCAGGTTAGGGAACCAGGAGGATTCCACAGAAAAGTCTTGGAAGTGTTATTTGGAACCAAACAAGATTTACATATTACAGTGACCCCATTTCTGACCAGCTATGTGGGACAAGGACCCAGCAAGAAGGTGAAGGGGAGGACCTAAGGGATCCTGAACAGGCAGGATCCTGGGACAGGGACACAGAGCCTTGAACCTGAAGGGTACCTTTTCTCCTGCTACAAGGAAGGGCCAAATACTCAGAGTAGTGACAGATTCACTCACTCATTCATTTGCTCAGTCAGTGCACTCTCGCCGTCATCAACTGTGTAATGTGCTTTGTGCTGGTGACTGAAGGTGAGAAGGTTAACCAGCTCGGTTCTTGCCGCAAGGAGCTAGAGTCTAGCAGGGAGAAACAGGCTTGTAAACAGATGATGCAATCCAGCCTGCGAGCCCAGAGGTCCCAGGTAAAAGCAGCCTGGAGGGCCCAGCCTCACCCTGTAGCTCCAGACTCCAGTCAGACTCCTGGGCATTCCCACCTGTTTGACCTTCACACTCCTCAGATTCTACTTATCCACAATTGAACTTGCCGTCTGTTCCCCCCCCCCCAGTGTCCCCAACTCAGTGAATGGCACCACAATGGATTGGCACTCAGCCCCCACAGCCAAAATTCCAGCTCATCCTTGATTCTCTCCTAACCCTCAATGTCCACATCTAACTAGTGATTTGTCAGAGTGTCCATTTTTCCCAAGGTAGATAACACCATGCCACTCCTCTGCTAATCCATCCGTTAGCAGTTGCCCTCCAAATTAAGGTCATGTATGTGCTCCCCAGACACCTTCTGTGTAACAGCCAGCCCCGAGGCTTCCCCAACTTTCTGTCTCAGATCCATGCCACTTATGTTTCCTCTCACTCAGGGTGACATCTTTACTATGGCTACAAGGTCCTGCAGGTGCTGTGTCGCTCACCCTCACACTCTGCTCCAGCCAGACTGGCTACCTGGCTGTTCCTCAAACATTCAATAATACTAATAAACACTTACTATGACATAGTATGTGTTATTTACACACAGACATCTGTGTGCCTGTTCTTGACTTTGCTACTGTGATCTTGAGAACACTGAATTTATCTTAACTCTTGTTGGATAACCTCACCTCTGTAACCCTGGTGCCTGGCACATGATAGATGCTTGTGTCATGTCTGCTGAAGAAATGAACGGGCAGATACCAAATGGGGTATCCCTGGATGGAGAAAGAGCCTGGAGAGGTGCACTAGTCCAACCACTCTGCAGAACTTGGAAGGTGTTTCTGACTGGCCTGTGCCCTCCTGGACCTCTGTCCAGATCTATGACAGTTAGAGACAGGGAGAATTCAAGGCCATGTCACTAAGACTGATAAGCAATGACTCCACGACTCAAGGGTGCCCCAGCATCTGAGCTGGGTCTTGACAGATGAAGAGGACAGACGAGGAGGACAGTGCCCAGGCTGGGGACCAGTGAGGAAGGAGCTGTAGAGGCTGGCGAGGAGAGGTGTGTGAAAGGTCACTAGGACTGAGTCTCAAACTCTCCAGCAGACACACTCTGTGACTTGGAATAAGTCATCTCCCTCCCCTCACTGCCCTTTTTTCTTTCCATTTTTGGAATGGGATGGGGGATTGGATGAAAAGGTTTCTGAATGCCTTTCCCTCTTGAGGGCTTCCCTGATAGCTCAGTTGGTAAAGAATCCGCCTGCAATGCAGGAGACCCCGGGTTGATTCCTGGGTTGGGAAGATCCCCTGGAGAAGGGATAGGTCTACCCACTCTAGTATTCTTGGGCTTCCCTTGTGGCTCAGCTGGTAAAGAATCTTCCTGCAATGTGGGAGGCCTAGGTTCGATTCCTGGAGAAGGGAACAGCTGCCCACTCCAGTTATTCTAGCCTGGAGAATTCCGTGGACTGTATAGTCCATGGGGTCGCAAAGAGTCGGACATGACTGAGCGACCTCACTTCACTTCCTTCTTGAATATTCTAGGATGCTATAAAAGCTGTTTGGGTGCAGACTGATTGGATCCGGAAGCTCAGCAGAGCAGCCTGGCTTTTTGCTCTTGTAATCAGAACAGTTTCTGAGGCAGAAAAGTTGGCCTCAGAACTTAGTCCATTTTAGGACTAGAGGCAAAAACTTCCTTCCTGCCCTACAAACAGACCTTGAGGTTTTTGGAAAATTGATGAAGATCAGAGACTCACTTGTAGGCAGTCTAGGGGCATGGAGCTAGAGAGAGGTGACTGTGGCAAAGGCATTGTCCCCCCAAGGGAGGCCCTGGAGAGGGGCTTTTGTCTGTTTTTTTAGACTAGCCTCTCTCCCTGCCCTGCTCTCCCCAAAAATTATTATGAAGAATTATTGCCATTAGTACGTCTTTCCTACTGAAAGGAGAAAATCGTCTCATTCATAATTTATACCCTCAATTACTATTAATAAAGAAATATTTCAGCAGAAAATCGCCTGGGAAAATTACACGTAACATTGCATTAACATTCTATTTGAACATTTTCATCACATTTGTTATAGAGTTAATAAGAGGGATACGGTCCCCTGACTTCTTCATGAAATTATGGGCTGACGATGATAGTTTAATCTTTTAGACTTTATATAATATATTCACTTTACTAATTGAGCTATCCAAGGAGCAGTTAGAGATGTTCTTAAACGTGGAGACAGAGGAATCAGGGCCATGACTTTGCTGCCAGAGGCACTGCCTGGCAGGGTGGGGCCGTGGACGAAGCCTGCTGACTTAGGTGCTAGCTAGCTGAGACCCCACCCTGGCTGAGCCCAGGATCTTTGCATCACCTCCAGAGGCAGCATCCACTCTGGACCAGCAGAAAAGTGTGGGGGATCCTGAGAAGGAACAGAGAGAAGGGGAGAAGGAAGGCCATGGGGAGGTGAGAGGAGAGGAGAAAAGGAGACAGAAGGGGCATTCCTTTCTAGACCCTTCTTTCCACAGTCATTTACTTCCATGCTTTCGGCCTTCATTGTCCTGGGCCCCAGAGGGAGCTCACACCCTGATGATTTGTGAGATGGCACTTGGCGGTGGTCGTAGGTACCAAGAGCTCCTGGAAGGTCTGGTGTTCTTGGGATAATCCTAGGAAGGCCTTCCAGATGGGGGCTGGAGAAAATGGTACCCCTGAGGGCCATCCTAGCACAAGGGAAGGAAGATGGGTTTGTTTCAGGTCTTAACAGAAATGATGGGTGTATGTTTTGGGTAATGACGTGGGAAGTAGAGCCAAGTGAAGACTGTCATTTGTAACTGCTTTAGTCAATGTGCTTTTTTATCCGTTGTCTCTGTGAACACCCAGCAATGCTGGGAAGCAGCCCCAGCGAGGGATGTAGTTCCCACTCCCAACTCAGCTCAAATGTTGGGTCCATGGGGGCTTTTCTTACTTATCACTTTCCTTGTCACTCTCTGATTGATCTGGGGGATAACGTTTATCATTTCTTAAAATGGTTTGTTTTCTCCACTGCTAGAGTTTAAGTTCTCTGTTAGGGCCATTCACTGTTAAATGCCCAGCACCTAGAACAGGGTGTGTGTAGAGTGGGCATGTCATACGTGTTTGTTGGACTGATGGAAATGAAGTATAGAATGGCCAGATAATGAGCTGAGACCACATAGTTCTATCTGAGCAGAGAATAAACTGATGCTCCTTCCTTTCTAATTCACTTACGATTCTCAGCACCTCTTTTAATCTTACTCACCCACTATATCAGCCAATGGGAAGGCGTTCAGACCACTTCTCATCACCTTCATTGCTTGTATGGTAATGCAGGCCACCATCAGCCTTCCTTATACAACTGCAGTGGCCTCCCGGCTTCCTTTCTTGCTATCCTACAATCTGTTCTCTATACAGAAGCCAGAGTAATCCTTTAAAACATAAATCAGATTAGATTAATCCCTTGCTGTAAACTTTGTCAGGCCTTCCTATCACACAGAATAGAACCCAATGTCCTTATCTGGGCCCACAGGACCCTATGGTCTGGCCCCTGGCTTTCTCTCCACCTCCATTTCCTGCCACTCACCTACATGTTCACTTCACTCTGGCCACATAGCCTGGTTGCTCCTTTAGACACCAAGTACATTCCCCACCAGGACCTTTGAATTTGGCTCCTCTACCTGAAACACTCTTCCTACAGTTTCCCATGATCCTGTTGCTCAGTTCATTCAGACAATTGCTCAAATGTCACTTTTACAGAGAGCTTTTCCCTGACTACCTACCATCACCCTGGGCATCTCCTTCCCCTCCTTTGTTCATTGCACTTGTCCCTTTCTGACCTCCTATTATATTTTCATTGGTTGGTTGTCTACCTCCACCAGTAGAAGGGAAGGTCCACGTTCACTGTTCTATTTCCACCACCTGGAACCGTATCTGGCACATGGTAAGTGCTCAATACATTTACTAAATGAATGAATGAATGTCTGCTCCACTTTTCTCTGAACACACTCTGAGTGGTCTCAACCACACCCATGGAAGAACTACTCCAATATACCAATGGCTTCCAAGTCTTAACTTTAATCCAAATCAATCTCCTGAGGGTCCAGCTCACTTTCTAACAGCCTACTAGACACCTCCCCATAAAGATATCTAAAGTGCACTTCAGCCAGTCCCCTGTATCTGCGGGTCCCACATCCACAGATTTAGCCAACCTCAGAATTAGTGGATACTGAGGATCTATTACACTTTGCCATTTTACACCGTTTTACAGAAGAAACTTGAGTGTATATGGATTTTGGTATCCGTGGGGGTTCTGGAACCAATCCCCCATAGATACCAAGGGAATGACTGTCCAGAATTGAAGGTATCATTTTTCTCCCTCCTTTACTTCCCATTTCATGAAATGGCACCACAATCTTAGCTGTCCAGTCCAGAAGCCTGGATTCATTTCTGACTCCTCCTTTCTCACCCACACATCCAAATCTCCAAATTCTATTTATCCAACTCTTTAACAACTCTCAGATCTCTTCACTTCTCTTCATCGGCAAGGCTCCTAGCCTAATCCTGGCCATGGTCATCATCTCTCCACAGAATTACTGCATCAGCCTCCAGCTGGTCTCCCTGCCTCCAGTCTTCTTTCCCTCTAATCCATCCTCTACAAGATGTTTTATGTTTTATCTAAAACATAAATCTTAGAGAGTCAGAGATAATGTACAGGTTTCTAGCTTGAGGAATTAGGTGATAATGACTCCTATCACGTTAAATGGAAGAGGAGGCGGTCTGGGGACATGTGACATTTGACTGCCTTTGTGGCATTTTTTACTTTGACTGTCTCCTCCCACTAGGTGGCATAGATCATCTCATTCATCTTTGCATCCTCCGTGTCCTCAGCACCCAGCACAGTGCCTGGCACAGACCAGGTGCTCATGAATGTTTATTGCATGTGACTGTCACCCTGAAATTCATTAGAGAAAGGACTCCTTTGACATTCATGCCTCGATGGCACCCACCACTACTATTATAATATTTATCACGCTGTACTGTAATTCTTGTGTACTCGTCTGATTCCTCACTAAACAATGAGCCCCTCTTTCAGAGCTAAGTCGTCAGTCCAAAGTGAGTGCTCAGTAACATTTGTCAGCTAAATGACACACTGACTCTCTCCCTGGGACATTGTAACATTTCATTTACTGGTCCTTCTAACTCCTCCTGCCCAGCCAGCCTCCATGGCAGCGAGGCCAGCCATCCTGCCTGGCTGATCTTCTCTGTCTCAGCCATTTCCCAGCTCTCTTGATGTCTGTGACTCACTGCATCAAGGGTAGTTTTTTATCTGTACTATTGGCTGCCACCACAGAGAATCTCCTCACGCCTTTTCTCTACTATATCAAGTAACCATGCTGTCAAGAGAAATGTCTGTCCATAGACTTTTGTCCTGTTGCTCTGCTTATGGAGAGATGTTCATGAGAATGGATGATTTGGAGTTTACCAAGTAAACCATAAAGGGCAGAGTCTTCCCAATGGAAATCACACTGGATGGAATGGACAAGGACTGGGAGGCTTGAAAGAGGAGTTTTCTGGGACTTCATGGGAGAAAGCATGTGGGAGAACATCATGAAAGGAGACTAAAGAGAGATGCAGCAGAACACAGGTTGGGGTGCGGGGGAACTTATAACATTCTATAATAGAAATCTGGCACTTCCCAGGTGGCACTAGTGGTAAAGAACCTGCCTGACAATGCAGGAGACATTAGAGATGCAGGTTCGATCTCTGAGTTGGGAAGATCCCCTGGAGAAAGAAAAGACATCCCACTGCTGGAGAGTATTTTTGCCTGGAGAATCCCATGGACAGAGGAATCTGGAGGGCTACAGTCTATAGGGTCGCACAGAGTCGGACACAACTAAAGCAAATGAGCACAGCACATAATAGAAATTATATAATTTTTAAATTATTTAATAGTAAATAGTTATTAATTGAATGCCTAAAATATCTCAGGTGGTGTGCCAAGTGCTTTACATGCATTATCTCATTTGCTCTTCACTAGAACTCTGTGAGTTAGGTGCTAAGGAGTTTGAACTTCATTTTGTTTATCTTGAAGGCATGGGATCAATTGAGGGGTCTGAAGAAGGAGAGCTGCTTCTTCAGATTTGTCCAGAGCCTGCACATGGAATGTTGCATACCAAAAAAGAAGACGTCAGTGAGAATAGACTGATGGTTGCCAAGGAGATGGGGGGTAGGAGAGTGATGGATTGTGAGCTCGGGCTTAGCAGATGCAAACTGGTATATATCGAATGGATAAACAACAAGGTCCTACTGTATAGAACAGGAAACTATATTCAATAGCCTATGATAAACCATGATGGAAAAGAATATGAAAAAGAATATATATGTTATAGTGAAAGTGAAAGTCACTCAGTTATGACCGACTCTTTGCAACCCCATGAACTATACAGTCCATGGAATTCTCCAGGCCAGAATACTGGAGTAGGTAGCCATTCTCTTCTCCAGGGGATCTTCCCAACTAGGGATCTAATCCAAGTCTCCCGCACTATAGGCAGGTTCTTTATCAGCTGAACCACCAGGAAAGTCCAAGAATACTGGAGTGGGTAGCCTATCCCTTCTCCAGAGGATCTTCCCAACCCAGGAATCAAACAAACCAGGGTCTCCTGCATTGCAGATGGATTCTTTACCAGCTGAGCTACCGGGGAAGCCATATATGTTATATATGTATTCAAAAAGCAGAGACACTTTGCCAACAAAGGTCCATCCTAGTCAAAGCTATGGTTTTTTCAGGAGTCATGTACAGATGTGAGAGTTGGACCATAAAGAAGGCTGAGTGCCTAAGAATTGATGTCTTTGAATTGTGGTGCTGGAGAAGATGCTTGAGAGTCCCTTGGACAGCAAGGAGAACAAACCAGTCAGTCCTGAAGGAAATCAACCCTGAATATTCATCAGAAGGACTGATGCTGAAGCTGAAACTCCAATACTCTGGCCACCTTATAAGAAGAGCCAACTCATTGGAAAAGATCCTGATGCTGAGAAAGATTGAGGAAGGAGAGGAAGAGGATGAGAGGGTGAGATGGTTAGATAGCATCACCAACTCAACGGACGTGAGTTTGAGCAACCTCTGGGAGATAGTGAAGGACAAGGGAGCCTGGCATGCTGCAGTCCATGGATTGCAAAGAGTCGGACATGACTTAGCAACTAAACAACAACAGCATAACTGAATCACTTTGCTCAACAGCAGTGATTAACACAACATTGTAAATCAACTATACTTCAATACAGAAATGGAGGGGAAATGTCAGGATCAGGAAAACCATGGGGTCAGTCCCATGGGGACAACAGGCCAGAAAGAGGAAAAGAGGTGAGAATCTATGGGAAGAAGCTAAAGGTGAGCATTGTGGTGGGTAGAACCTCCATAATGAACCAGTGCAGAAGCCTGAACTAGGGTCAGGAACAAGTATGGAAGGAGATCAGGAGGAGTTCTATTGGATTGTTTGAGTTTAAGGAGTTTATATCCACTGACAATTTGATATAAAAGTTCGATACTCCCAAGAAAGTTCAAGGATAAAAACAAAAGTTTAGAATCAACAGAATGTAGATGGCAGTTGCTTCTATGGGAATGTATCCCCATTTGGGACAAAGAACTGGACTTTCCAGGTACTTCATCAGGTAACCTTGCCTACCTTTTGGGAATTATCCCTCAGTGTCCCCTAAAGAGTTTCTCTCCCCTCTGGTCATACTGTAATTCTTGAATTTTCCCAGTTGGGCAATGCTTTTCTACCTGCAGGCCATTTCTTGGGCTTTCCTTTCTGGGATAACCACCTTCTCCCTACTCCTGCTTTAGACCAGATGAAGCTTTAAATTGCTTGCCATTGAGAAGATTGATGTACTAAGACCAGGAGAATGTATATTTATCCCGTGCTTCCTGCAGCCCATAAGTACACTGTCTTACGCCCTTTCATGATCCAGTTTAAGAAGCCTGGGTAGCATAGACAGAAGCTTCCCAAGGCGTCACATGACTCCTTAATGAATTTACTTAGGGAAGCCAGATCCCGCCATTCACTGGCCACAGTGCTCAAGAGCCTAAGGCCTCGCCCTTCAGTATTTGGGGAGGACAAGTGAATAAGAGAGATCACCCAGGTCAGCCTGCCCCTACACTGCCACTACTGATTCTGCAAGTTCATTCTTCCTTCATCTAATGAGTACATTTGTTTACTGTGTCTTAGATGCTGTTGCCTCAGAGAAGCCTTCCCTGACCTCCGGCCCAGGGAGGTGCTTCCTCTGTGCTTTCTCAGCCCCCTGTGCTCCTCCCTGCCATAGCATAGCTCTCACTGGCTTTTTATTACCTGTCTCTCCCACTAATCTGAGAACTTCTTGAAAAATATTTGCTTAATACATGGAATAATTGTGCCCCCACTGTGTGTCAGGCTCCACGATGGGCCTTGGAGCCACCAGGGCGACTAAGAAGAGGGCCCTGCCTTGAACAGCTGCCAATCTAGAGGCTTGAGCCTTATCCCTGGAGATCAGTTGTTTGACTTCAATGAATCGCCATAGATCACTCCATCATAGTTACAAATGCTTTTCAAGTCGTTGCATACACATAATTCCCTTTGATCCTCAAGCAGCTTTGAGGGGGGTGGTAGATAAAGCCGAGATTAGTTCCCAGACTTTGGCTACCAGGAAGAATGGGGGGAGGGGCGCCATCTTTGTTGTTACAAGTTCACCACTTGAAAGAACAGAAATGGAGGCCATGAGATTCCAGCAGTTCTCCTTTCTCGGGGGCTCCTAAAGGCAGAAATGTGACTGTGGGGCCAGGTCTTATTCTCTTCTTCACTCTACCTTAAGACATCACCATCCGTGGCCCTTGGATGTGTCAGACCCCCTAGCCCTACTGCTTCTCAGCCTGAGATAGAGATTAAGGAGCTCTGGGCCAGGAGAGGCCACTGGCTGGGCTCTGCCTCGAGCTCCCGACCCAGCCAGAACAGGATGGGCCCCAGTGTAAACCGGATTCGCCTTGTAAACAGCTGAGCAGCTGGGCTCCATCTTGGCGGGGGAACTCCAGCAACAAGCCCAGCAGGACAGCCCCAGCCCAGCAGGGCATTGTCCAGAGAAAAAGGAGGGGAAAAAAGCTGAGTAAACAGAAAAGGCTGGCCAGTTTTTTGGTCTCTGACTTGTTATTTCAGCCGGACAGTTGCTGTGCTGACCACGGGGCAGGGTTGGGCTGGGTCAGATGAGCTGGGCTGAACGGAGCCGGGCTAAAGTCCCAGTCAGCCTTCTCATTTCATCTCACTCTGCTTTCCCTGCTCTGGGCTCACTTCTGGGAAAGGGCCAAAGATGGAGACTGCAAACCTGTGGGGACAGGCACTAGGAACTGACGAGAGGGTAAGGAGTTGGGCGTTTGCCAAGTTTCCGTGTGCACATGGAGGTGTAGGCAAGGTGTCGGGAGAACGTAAAGCAGGGATGTGACTGGTCAGGGCAGCTTGGGTGACACTGTCTCTCATAGCCCCACTCTTACCCTGCAAAGTGAGCTCACTCCAGCCTTGCAATGATCTTGAGCTCAAAGCTCCACATGGAAGCCTGGGATTGTCATCACCATCAGATTTCACATCCCAGTCTTCCTTGGTCACTGCCCAGGTACCATCCCCTGCAGCCTTCTCCCCAGTGTTTTCATCCCCAAAGCACTGTGCACTCCCTCTCCTTACTGGTGGCCACCTCCCCTCCCAGCTTTTCCCCTCTGCCACCTGTAGCCCCAAACCTTGGCTTCTTAATATTCCCTCTACTTCCCAACTTAACTGAAATTCAACTCTCTGCAAAGCGCTCTGTTTCTCCTGTAGCTCTATACAGGTCATTCATTCTCCCAAGATACCAGCTTCATTCCCTTCTCCTGCACCACTTCCAGACTGTCACGAGTATATCCCCAGGTAAAAAGAAAATCCCCTTTCACTTCAAACTCTGGTCATTTGGCTAGACCATGTTTCACTGGCTCTCCTTGTCATCTACCAGCTTTTCTGTTGCTTTCCAATATGTATACCTGTATCAGTCCTCTCTACCCTATCTTCCACCCTCATCTTAGGGATCTCAGGGCCTATGAAATGATGAGCCACCCAGTACCTCACTTCTCAGGTCTTGATCACCTCAACTGCAGTGACCTTTCCCACTACTTTATTTGTCCATCCCTAATCCGATGTCATTCATTCATTTCACCCATTTTTATTAAGCATCTACTGTGGCACAGTGGTAAAGAATTCTCCTGCCAGTGCAGGAGACGCGGGTTCTCTCCCTGGGTTGGAAAGATTCCCTGGAGAAGAAAATGGCAACCTACTACAGTATTCTTGCCTGGGAAATCCCATAGACAGAGGAGCCTAGCAGGCTACAGTCCATGGAGTCACAAAAGAGTTGGACATGATTTAGCAACTAAATAACAACTTTAGTCTCAGCAGCAAAGTGGTGAGCAAAAACCTCATTATCAAAGAGCTTTTGCTTTAGAGGCAGGCAACAGATAATGAAAAACATACAAGATAATTGAGAGACTGTCAGTATTATGAAGGAAACAAGCAGCATGATAAGAGAGAATGTGGTAGGAGGGACTCCTCTATGTAGAATGATGCAGGAAAGGGCTCTATGTTATATGTAACATTCCAGTTGAGAACTACTAGGTGAAATGGAGTCACACGTAAAAGAAGGATCCTGAGAAAGGGAAGAACTGAACAGAATAGATCAGATAAGGAGGCCAGAGTAGCTAGGATGTAGAAAGGGGAAAGTGGTACAAGAAGAAGTGGAGACACCAAAAAAAAACAGAATATGTGGGCCTCAAAGCCTATGGCAAGAAGTTTGGATATACAATGGGAAGCTACTTAAAGGTTTTTAGATAAAAGGTTTTAGATAAACTGCATTACCTCTGAAAATGTTCACTCCAGCAACCCATGCTTTCCCTTCTCACACCATACTCCCACATGCTCCTTTAACTGAAGTACAGTTGATTTACAGTGTTGTACCGATCTCTGCTGTACAGCACAGTGACTCAGTTGCACACATATATACAGTCTTTTTTAATATTCTTTTCCATTATGGTTTATCACAGAATAGTGAATATAGTTCCCTGTGCTATACATTAGGACCTTGTTGTTTCAGTTCAGTTCAGTTCAGTCGCTCAGTCGTGTCCGACTCTTTGCGACCCCATGAATCGCAGCACGCCAGGCCTCCCTGTCCATCACCAACTCCCGGAGTCTACCCAAACCCATGTCCATCGAGTCGGTGATGCCATCCAGCCATCTCATCCTCTGTCGTCCCCTTCTCCTCCTGCCCCCATTCCCTCCCAGCATTAGGGTCTTTTCCAATGAGTCAACTCTTCGCATGAGGTGGCCAAAGTATTGGAGTTTCAGCTTCAACATCAGTCCTTCCAATGAACACCCAGGACTGATCTCCTTTTAGGATGGATTGATTGGATCTCCTTGCAGTCCAACGGACTCTCAAGACTCTTCTCCAACACCACAGTTCAAAAGCATCAATTCTTCGGTGCTCAGCTTTCTTCACCGTCCAACTCTCACATCCATACATGACTACTGGAAAAACCATAGCCTTGACTAGATGGACCTTTGTTGGCAAAGTAATGTCTCTGCTTTTAAATATGCTATTTAGGTTGGTCATAACCTTCCTTCCAAGGAGTAAGTGTCTTTTAATTTCATGGCTGCAATCACCATCTGCAGTGAGTTTGGAGCCCCCCAAAATAAAGTCTGACACTGTTTCCACTGTTTCCCTGTCTATTTGCCATGAAGTGATGGGACCAGATGCCATGATCTTAGTTTTCTCAATGTTGAGCTTTAAGCCAACTTTTTCACTCTCCTCTTTCACTTTCATCAAGAGGCTCTTTAGTTCTTCTTCACTTTCTGCCATAAGGGTGGTGTCATCTGCATATCTGAGGTTATTGATATTTCTCCCGGCAATCTTGATTCCAGCTTATGTTTCTTCTAGCCCAGCATTTCTCATGATGTACTCTGCATATGTTAAATAAGCAGGGTGACAATATATAGCCTTGACATACTCCTTTTCCTATTTGGAACCAGTCTGTTGTTCCATGTCCAGTTCCAACTGTTGCTTCCTGACCTGCATACAGGTTTCTCAAGAGGCAGGTCAGATGGTCTGGTATTCCCATGTCTTTCAGAATTTTCCACAGTTTATTGTGATCCACACAATCAAAGGCTTTGGCATAGTCATTAAAGCAGAAGTAGATGTTTTTCTGGAACTCTCTTGCTTTTTCGATGATCCAGCGTATGTTAGCAATTTGATCTCTGGTTCCTCTGCCTTTTCTAAAACCAGCTTGAACATCTGGAAGTTCATGGTTCTCATATTGCTGAAACCTGGCTTGGAGAATTTTTAGCATTACTTTACTAGTGTGTGAGATGAGTGCAACTGTGCGGTAGTTCGAGCATTCTTTGGCATTGCCTTTCTTTGGGATTGGAATGAAAACTGACCTTTTCCAGTCCTGTGGCCACTGCTGAGTTTTCCAGATTTGCTGGCATATTGAGTGCAGCACTTTCAGAGCATCATCTTTCAGGATTTGAAATAGCTCAACTGGAATTCCATCACCTCCACTAGCTTTGTTCGTAGTGATGCTTTCTAAGGCCCACTTGACTTCACATTCCAGGATGTCTGGCTCTAGGTGAGTGATCACACCATCGTGATTATCTGGGTCATGAAGATCTTTTTTGTACAGTTCTTCTGTGTATTCTTGCCACCTCTTCTTAATATCTTCTGCTTCTGTTAGGTCCATACCATTTCTGTCCTTTATCGAGCCCGTCTTTGCACAAAATGTTCCCTTGGTATCTCTAATTTTCTTGAAGAGATCTCTAGTCTTTCCCATTCTGTTGTTTTCCTCTATTTCTTTGCATTGATGGCTGAGGAAGGCTTTCTTATCTCTCCTTGCTATTCTTTGAAACTCTACATTCAGATGGGAATATCTTTCCTTTTCACCTTTGCTTTTCGCTTCTCTTCTTTTCACAGCTATTTGTAAGGTCTCCTCAGACAGCCATTTTGCTTTTTTGCATTTCTTTTCCATGGGGATGGTCTTGATCCCTGTCTCCTGTACAATGTCATGAACCTCTGTCCATAGTTATCAGGCACTCTGTCTATCAGATCTAGTCCCTTAAATCTATTTGTCACTTCCACTGTATAATCATAAGGGATTTGATTTAGGTCATACCTGAATGGTCTAGTGGTTTTCCCTACTTTCTTCAATTTAAGTCTGAATTTGGCAATGAGGAGTTCATGATCTGAGCCACAGTCTGCTCCCGGTCTTGTTTTTGCTGACTGTATAGAGCTTCTCCATCTTTGGCTGCAAAGAATACAATCAATCTGATTTCGGTGTTGACCATCTGGTGATGTCCATGTGTAGAGTCTTCTCTTGTTGGAAGAGGGTGTTTGCTATGAACAGTGCGTTCTCTTGGCAAAACTCTATTAGCCTTTGCCCTGCTTCATTCTGTACTCCAAGGCCAAATTTGCCTGTTACGCCAGGTGTTTCCTGACTTCCTACTTTTGCATTCCAGTCCCCTATAATGTTGTTTACCCATTCTAAATGTAATAGCTTGCATCCACCAACCCCAAAGTCCCAGTGCATCCGTCTCCCTTCCCCCACCCCACTCCCTTGGTAACCATAAGTCTGTTCTCTATGTCTATGAGTGTTTCTGTTTAGTAGATAGGTTCATTTGTGCTATCTTTTAGATTCCACATATAAGTGATATCTTATGCTATTTGTTTTTCTCTTTTTGGTTTACTTCACTTAGTATGATAATCTCTATAGCAGCAGAATAACAACAGAATTCTTCAATATGCATTTTGTGTGTGTGTGTGCCTGGCTTCTTTCATATAGCATGTTTTCAAAGTTTATCCATGCTATAGCATGTGTCACTACTTCATTCCTCTTCATGACCAATTAATATGCCATTGTCTGGATATTGTTGTTGTTGTGCTGTCACCAAGTCATGTCTAACTGTTTGCAACCCCGTGGACTGCAGCATGCCAGGCTTCCTTGTCCCTCACCGTCTCTCAGAGTTTGCCCAAGTTCATGTCCATTGAATTGGTAATGCCATCCAACCATCTCATCTTCTGTCACCCTCTTCCCTTCTGTCTTCAATCTTTCCCAACATCAAGGTCTTTTCCAATGAGGTGGCTGTTCACATCAGGTGGCCAAAGTATTGGAACTTCCGCTTCAGCATCAGTCCTTTCAATGAGTATTCAGGGCTGATTTCTTTAAGGATTGACTGGTTTGATCTCCAGCTGTCCCAGGGACTCTCAAGAGTCTTCTCCATCACCACAGTTCGAAAGCATCAATTCTTCTGCACTCTTGTCTTTTTTATGGTCCAACTCTCACATTCTTTCATGACTAGTGGAAAGACCATAGCCTTGACTATACAGACCTTTGTTGGCAAAGTGATGTCTTTGCTTTTTAATACATTGTCTAGGTTTGTCATAGCTTTCCTGCCAAGAAGCAATCGTCTTCTAATATCATAACTGCAGTCACCATCCACAGTGATTTTAGAGCCCAAGAAGAGGAAATCTGTCAATGCTTCCACCTTTTCCCTTTCTATTTGCCATGAAGTGATAGGGCTGGATGCCATGATCTTAGTTTTCTTAATATTAAGTTTTAAGCCAGACTTTTCACTCTCCTCTTTCACCCTCATTAGAGTGGTATCATCTGCATATCTGAGATTGTTGATATTTTTCCCAGCAATCTTGATCCCAGCCTGTAACTCATCCAGCCCAGCATTTCACATGATGTGCTCTGCATATAAGTTAAATAAACAGGGTGACAATACACAGCCTTGTCGTATTCTTTTCTCAATTTTGAATTAGTCGGTTGTTCCATGTAAGGTTCTAACTGTTGCTTCTTGACCTACATACAGGTTTCTCAGGAAACATGTAAAATGGTCTGGTATTCTCATCTCATTAAGAGTTTTCCACAGTTTGTTATGATTCACAGAGTCAAAGGGTTTAGTGTAATCAATGAAACAGAAGTAAATGTTTTCCTGGAATTCCCTTGCTTTCTCTGTGATCCAACGAATGTTGGCAATTTGATCTCTGGTTCTTCTGCCCTTTCCAAACCCAGTCTGTATATCTGGAAGTTCCTGATTCAAGTACTGCTGAAGCCTAACTTGAAGGATTTTGATCATAATCTTACTAGCATGGGAAGTGAGTGCGATTGTCCAGTAGTTTGAAATTCTTTAGTACTGCCCTTCTTGGGAACTGGTATGAAGACTGACTTTTCTAGTCCTGTGGCCATTTCTGGGTTTTTCAAATTTGCTGACATATTGAGTGCAGCACTTTTATAGCATCATCTTTAGGATTTTAAATAGCTCTACTGGAATTCCATCACCTCCTCTAGCTTTGTTCATTGTAATGCTTCCTAAGGACCACTTGAATTTATACTCCAGGATGTCTGGCTCTAGGTTAGTGGTCATACCATCATGGTTATCTGGGTCATTAAGACCTCTTTTGGTATAGTTCTTCCACCTATAGTGCCAACTCTTCTTAATCTCTTCTGCTTCTCTTAGATCCTTGCCGTTTCAATCCTTTATTTTGCCCATCAGTTCAGTTCAGTTCAATTGCTCAGTCATGCCCGACTCTTTGCAATCCCATGGACTGCAGCACACCAGGCTTCCCTGTCCATCTCCAACTCCCGGAGCTTACTCAAACTTATGTCCATCGAGTCAGTGATGCCATCCAACCATCTCCTCCTCTGTCGTCCCCTTCTCCTCCCACCTTCAATCTTCCCAGAATCAGGGTCTTTTCCAATGAGTCAGTTCTTCACATCAGTGGCCAAAATATTGGAGTTGCAGCTTCAGCATCAGTCCCTCCAATGAATATTCAGGACTGATTTCCTTTAGGATGGACTGGTTGGATCTCCTTGCAGTCCAAGGGACTCTCAAGAGTATTCTCCAGCACCATACTTCAAAAGCATCAATTCTTTGGCACTCAACTTTCTTTATAGTCCTACTCTCACATCCATACATGACTACTGAAAACACCATAGCTTAGACTAGACGGACCTTTGTTGGCAAAATAATGTCTCTGCTTTTTAATATGCTGCCTAGGTTGGTCATAGCTTTACTTTGAAGAAGAAGCATCTTTTAATTTCATGGCTGCAGTCACCATCTGCAGTGATTTTTGAGCCCCCCAAAATAAAGTCTCTCACTGTTTCTATTGTTTCCCTGTCTATTTGCCATGAAGTGTTGGGACCAGATGCCGTGATCTTAGTTTTTTTAATGTTGAGTTTTAAGCCAACTTTTTCACTCTCCTCTTTCATTTTCATCAAGAGGCTCTTTAGTTCTTCGCTTTCTGTCATAAGGATAGTGTCATCTGCATATCTGAGGTTACTGATATTTTTCTCCTGGCAATCTTGATTCCAGCTTGTGCTTCATCCAGCCCAGCATTTCACATGATGTACTCTGCATATAAGTTAAATAAGCACAGTGACAATATACAGCCTTGACGTACTACTTTCCCGATTTGGAACCAGTCTGTTGTTCCATGTCTGATTCTAACTGTTGCTTCTTGACCTGCATACAGATTTCTCAGGAGGCAGGTCAGGTGGTCTGGTATTCCCATCTCTTTAAGAATTTTCCTCAGTTCCTTGTGATCCACACAGTCAAAGGCTTTGGCGTAGTCAATAAAGCAGAAGAAGATGTTTTTCTGGAACTCTTGCTTTTTCAATGACCCAATGGATGTTGGCAATTTGATCTCTGGTTCCACTGCCTTTTCTCAATCTAGCTTGAACATCTGGAAGTTCACGGTTCATGTACTGTTGAAGCCTGGCTTGGAGAATTTTGAGCATTACTTTGCTAGTGTGTGAGATGAGTGCAATTGTGCAGTAGTTTGAACATTTTTTGGTATTGTCTTTCTTTGTGATTGGAATGAAAACAGACCTCTTCCTGATCTAGACCTGCCTTTGAGTGTTTAAGTGTCTCCTGCAGAGGTGCAGGTCAGCAGTGGCCTGCCACAGGGGCTCTGGGTGCAGCAGACCTCAGTATGGCATAAGCCCTCTTGGAGGAGGTCGCCACTGACCCACCAGAGAGCCACCAGAACTTACACAGGACTGGGGAAACAGACTCTTGGAGGGCACAAGCAAAACCTTGTGCACATCAGGACCCAGGAGAAAGGAGCAGCGATCCCACAAGAGAATGAACCAGACTTGCCCATGAGTATCCAGGAGTCTCCAGCAGAGGTGTGGGTCAATGGTGGCCTGCTGCAGGGTCGGGGGCACTGAATGTGGCAGTGCGAGCGTGGGACCTTTTGAAGGAGGTTGCCATTATCTTCATTACCTCCACCATAGTTTGGCCTCGGGTCAAACAACAGAGAGGGAACACAACCCTGCCCATCAATAGAAAATTGGATTAAAGATTTACTGAGCATGGCCCCACCCACCAGAACAAGACCCAGTTTCCCCTCAGTCAGTCTCTCCCATCAGGAAGATTCCATAAGCTTCTTATCCTTATCCATCAGAGGGCAGACAGAATGAAAACCACAATCACAGAAAACTAATCAAACTGATCACATGGACCACAGCTTTGTCTAACTCAATGAAATTATAAGCCATGCTGTGTAGGGCCACCCAAGACGAATGGGTCATGGTGGAGAGTTCTGACAAAACGTGGTCCACTGGAGAAGCCAATGGCAAAGCACTTCAGTACTCTTGCCTTGAGAACCCCATGAACAGTATGAAAAGGCAGAAAGATAGGAAACTGAAAGATGAGCTCTCTAGGTCGGTAGGTGCCCAATATGCTACTGGAGAACAGCGGAGAAATAACCCCAGAAAGAATGAAGAGACAGATCCAAAGCAAAAACAACACTCAGCTGTGGATGTGACTGGTGATGGAAGTAAGGTCCGATGCTGTAAAGAACAACAGTGCATAGAAACCTGAAATGTTAGGTCCGTGAATCATGGTAAATTGGAAGTGGTCCAACAGGAGATGGCAAGAGTGAACATTGACATTTTAGGAATCAGTGAACTAAAATGGACTGGGATGGGTGAATTTAACTCATTGTGCCCATATTTGCATGAAATTTTCCTCTGATATCTCCAATTTTCTTGAAGAGATCTCTAGTCTTTCCCATTCTGTTTTCTTCTGTTTCTTTGCATTGTTCATTGAAGAAGGCCTTCTTGTCTCTCCTTGCTATTCTCTGGAACTCTGCATTCAGTTGGACATATCTTTTATTTTCTCCCTTGCTTTTTGCTTCTCTTCTTTCTTCAACTATTTTTAAAACCTCCTCAGACAACTACTTTGCCTTCTTGCATTTCTTTTTCATTGAGATGATTTTGGTCACTGCCTCTTGTACAGTATTACAGACCTCTGTCCATGGTTCTTCAGGCACTCTGTCTACCAGATCTAATCCCTTGAATCTATTTGTCACCTCCACTGTATAATCATAGGGGATTTGATTTAGGTCGTACCTGGCTGGCCTAGTGGTTTTCCCTGCTTTCTTTAGTTTAAGCCTGATTTTTGCTATAAGGAGCTAATGATCTGAACCACAGTCAGCTCCAGGTCTTATTTTTGCTGACTGTATAGAGCTTCTCCATCTTCAGCTGCAAAGAATGTAATCAGATTTTGGTATTGACCATTTGGTGATGTCCATGTGGGCAGTTATCTCTTGTGTTGTTGAAAAGGGTGTTTGCTATGACCTGTATGTTCTTTTGGCAGCATTCTGTTAGCCTGTGCCCTGCTTCATTGTGCACTCCAAGACCAAACTTGCCTGTTACTCCGGTATTTCTTGACTTCTTACTTTTGCATTCCCCTGTGATGAATAGGACATTTTTTTTTTTGGTGTTAGTTCTAGGAAATCTTGTAGGTCTTCATAAAACTGATAAACTTCAGCTTCTTCAGCATCGGTGATTGGGGCATAGACTTGGATTGCTGTGATGTCAAATGGTTTGCCTTGGAAACGAACAGAGATCATTCTGTCGTTTTTGAAGTTGCACCCAGCTACTACATTTTGAACTCTTTTGTTGATTATGAGAGTCACTCCATTTCTTCTTAGGAATTCTTGCCCACATTAGTAGGTATATTGATCATCTGAATTAAATTTGCGTGTTCCTGTCCATTCACTGATTCCTAGGATGTCAGTGCTTACTCTTGCCATCTCCTACTTGACTACATCCAATTTACTTTCGTTTATCAATTGAAAGGCTTTAGCTTGTTCCACTTTTTTACTATGATGAATGATGATGTTATGAATATTTGCATTCATGTTTTTGTGTAGAAGTATGGTTTCCATTCTCTTAAATATATTCCAAGTGATAATTATTTTCCCACCAAGCAAATAATGGAGAGTTCCAGTTTCTCTACATCCCCATCAACACTTGTTACTATCTTTTTGGTTATAGCCTTTTGAGTGGGTAATAAGTGTTCTGACAAATGTTTTTTAAACTAAATATTAATTCAGGGATTCTCAAGGAATGTTATTATTAGAGTTAGTTCTTGAAGGAGTGAGAATGAACTAACCAGGTAAACAAGGAGGACTGAGACACCCAGCTGCCAGGCAGAAGCTATATCACCTCTCGGCTGGCTCTGAACTACAGAATCTCACAAAGGGCCTGAAACCATGTTGATGAAAACTTCAGAAGACACAGTCCAAGGAGGAATATCAAATGATCTTGACTGCATCAAATAAGGGGTAGAATCTTCCAGCTAGATGAAATGCAATCAGGATAAATATCTGAATTTGAATACATGGAGAGGGAAGGGAGACAAAGCTAAAGAAGCCCTGCAGGATTTTTGATCATAAGTTCAGAAGAATCCAGCAAGTATTATGGCTATCCCCAAGTAGCTAGTGTCATTTGGATCCCAGAACAATGGAGGGAACAGATAGTTCCAACTCCACTCTGCACTGGTCAAGTTAACTTGAGGGCCCATATCCAATGTGGGAGACTAGGCACTGATCAACAAAACTACTTACCCCCTCAGAACACAGAGCTTGACAGCTGGCCAAGAATGACACGTCCTATTAGTTAGCACCCATGACCTTCACAACTGTCCTGGGAGTGGAATAATGCTAATGACTAACAGAGTGCTTATCATGTGCCCAAAATGTTTTGTTCCAAGTGTTTTACTCCTAAAACCACAAAAGCCTTGTAACAACCCTGAGGTAGGTAAATTATTTGCATATTTCAAGTGAAGAAACAGGTGTAGAGAGTTAAGTAATTTGGCCAAGGTCACACAATTAGCAAGTAGTTGGACCAAGATCCAAAGCTGAGCAAGCCAAAGAAACAGCCTTTATGGGAATCAGCACTAGTAGCTTCAGCAGGAAGGCCAAGTCTGGATCTTAATCTCTCCCCAGACTTGGGGAGCCCTAGTCTGAGCCTATACATTTGAGTTCTGGTGCTGTGGGCCCTGCAAGGGGAACGGCTTCATCACTGAGACAAGCAGCCTTGTCTCAATTTGAGCATGAAGGGCAAGAATGGGGTCAAATTGTATGCTTGAAACTGTTTGCAAGAATTTTGGACAGTTAGTTGTGGGCACTTGTCTGGGACAAGCACCTATTTATGGATATTGCTTACTCTTTCTGCCCCTCTCCCCATCCTGGGACCTGTGTGGGCCTCCTCTGCTTGGGTAGGTCTCCACTAAGGTCCTGGTCTGTTCTTCGACCACATCCTGAAGAACTTATTCCAATGGGAAAGTTGTCCCTCTATCTAGTGCTATAATAGAGAAATGAAGTCTCCAGAAGGTGAAGTACCTTACTCAAGTTCATACTCCTGTTAAATAATGAGGCTGAGATTTTGAACCTGGGGCTCTGACTCTGGATGCTTGTTTTTTCCCCTTTATCATTACAGGCTTCCCTTTCCCACCATGGCAATAGAAAATGGGCAGAACATTCTCAGTGGAACAGAACTGGAGTGCCTGTAGGTTATGATTCTTGAAGTTGGGTCACATTGGGAATCATCAAATGGACTAGAAATGCTCGAGCTAGAGAAAAGAAAACATCAGGGAACATTATTAATGTTTTTGGATTCCCAAAAGGCTATTGTGTAGAACAGAGATCAAACTTTTTCTGTCTGAACCTGAGGAGTTATATACAGACCAATAGGTGGAACTTTCAAAGAAATAGATTTTAGTTCAGGCTGTTTGTGAACTTTCTAAACAGCTGAAGGTCTCCAGAGCAGACATGGTGCCTGGGGATGTCTAGAGTCTCCTGGCCTTGAAAGTGTTTAGGCAGACCACCTGTCAGGAATATTGTAAAGATGGGCTGGACCATGAGAACTTTGAGGCTTTAAACAGAATAATCTGGGGTTCTCGGTTCCAAGTCCAGCCTCCCCTGGCCTTCTGGAAGCCTCTGAGTACCACACTTACCACCTGGCCTGCTCTCCCAGGTTGTGTCTCCTTCCTGTCCAAAGCATCCTCTGACTTCTCCGCAGGACCCAGGAGAGAGGACCAGCATGTCCCAGGCCTATTGGGTGGGTGACTGCCTCCTCCAGGTCTTGCTTTTCCTCTGATGTTGGATAGAACTTCCTAGGCCAGGAAGTGGAGCCAAGGCCAGATCTAGAGCCAGGGATTGTGCTAGGGGAACTTCCTGGGAGAAAGGTTTACTTGTACTCGAGAACTGAGGTCTAGGGCCTAACCGGCTAAAGGAGGGAGTGTCCTGGAGAACTGGCTGTCTGGGGCTGAGGAGGGAAGGCTCATTTGACGACATCTTCATTAGGATTTTCCTCTCGTCATACAGACTGTGCACCACACTCACACACATATATAACTATTGGAAAAACGATTTTAATACCCATGGCACATTGTCCTTGTGTGATATAAAATCCAATGACATGTGGCATTTGGAAAAGGTCACTTCTCCCATCAGGATTCATTAGCCTGTTTCAGCCTCTACGCCTGCAGGACGGGTCCCAGCTGCCTGTCCCCTGTAGCAGGGCCAGCTGGACAGGTGGAGCCCACAGGGACCCTCCTGAGAGAGCAAAAGGACTCTTCAGGGTGCTAGCCAGGGAATCCTCACTTTGGCCAAGCTCCTTTTCACACATGCCTGGGGAGTCAGGAGGGCTGGGATCCAGAGAAAATGAAGTCTCTAGCTGGGCAACCTTGGCTTGGGGTCTGGAGTGCATGGGAAGGGGAAACACAGACCCATGGTCTCAGTATTTTCTTAAGAGTATCATCCTCTGTGCAGAGGGAAGGAGGGTTGAAGGGCTCTGGAGAGAGAGATGAGACTACAGAGGCAGGGAAGGATGTGGGGGAAGAGACGGGCTTGGGAGACCACAGTAGGCAGGACCCAGAGCTTTCCTTAAGGACCCTGGATAGAACCTGGGGTCTCCTAGTATTTTATTCATTCCTCTTTGCCCAAGTAGGGGCCCAGGCCTGTCTTCTTACTCCGCACTTGTGTCTTTCTGGTCTGGTCTCAGATTTCATCTCCAGGTGTGAAGCAGCTGTCCCACTAGCCAGGTCCACAGGAACGGGCACAGTGTATTCAAGACACTGGCACTGTTAGCGCCGGCATTGGTGTGGCCAAGGAAGAGCCAGCCAGCACCAGCATCCACGCCTTCTCCACTGCCTGTGTGTAGCCTGTGCTGTTGCCGGGTCTGCATCAAACACTCAGCACTCGCCTTGAGAAGTGATCCCCTCCCAGCTAAATGGGAACGGCCTGATCCTGGGGCTCTTGGCTTGTTTGTTGGGAGTTACCAGTAGGTCACAGAGAAAGTCTAGTGTCAGAGTAGAAGAATGAGGACAGACAGAGGAAGAGAGATGACTCTGAAAACAGTAAAATGGGTGGGCCAGTGAGCTCGGATGAGAGGAACAGGAAAAAGATACTCCTGAGCAGAAGCCTGAGAAACCAGCATTCCAGCATAAGCCAAGAGCCCTGGACCCTGAACATGGGGTTGACCCGCTTACACACTCTTGCACACCTTCTTATGAATCTGTCCTTTTCTAAATATTTATTTATCTCTTTATTTGGCTGCACCAGTTCTTAGTTGTCGTTGCAGCGCACAGGCTTCTTTCTGTCTAGCTGCGATACTCGGGCTCCAAAACTCAGAGGTTCTGTAGTTTGCAGCAAGCAGGCTTAGTTGTCCCAGCATGTGGAATCTTAGTTCCCTGATCAAGGCTCAAACCCGTGTCCCCTGCATTGGAAAGCAGATTCTCAACTACTGGACCACCGGGGAAATCCCCTCATAAATCTATTCTTGCACTCCCAAGGTTAGAGGATGGGAAAAGGAGGGGCCTCCAGCAAGGAGACTAAGAAGGGGTGTCCAGTGAGGCAAGAAGAAAACAGGAGAGTGTGCTGTAAAGGAAGCCGAGGGATGTAAGTGATTAAGAAGGAGGGAGGATCTGCAGTGAAGTTGCTGCCAATAGAATCGATGAGGATTACTACTGAGACTTAAATGTCGGAACTGGCAAACCAGGCATCGTTGGCCATCCTGGCAAGAGCACTTTCAAGAGAGGCTGGAGGGAAGGAAGAGACAATGATGAATATTGACATCTCTTTTGAGGAGTTTTGCAACTAGGAGCAGATACATACATTCACAGGCAGATTCATTTATTCCTTTGAAACACAGTTATTGAGGCCCTAATCTCTGCAAGGTTTTGTGTTAGGTGCTGTGCACCCAGAAGTAAGCAACACAGCCCTTGACCTTGGTGGCCTCATAAAGTGATCAGTGAATGAATGAGATGAAGCTTTCCTTCTCCCACTGCCGATTTTAGCTTCGTTTCTCTAACTGTTTTGATAGAGATGCTAAACATCCCTGCCCTCTCTGCTTACCAAACTCAACATGGCCTAGATTTTCTAAACTGCCCCAATTCCAAATGTTTTGATCTCTTGTCACACCAGGCGGTCACACTGGACTCTAATTTTTGATTTAGAAAATGTGGTCATTATGGGGTTGTTGTGAGAATCAAAGGAATTAATCACATGAAAGTACTCCATGACCTGCCAAGTGCTGCATCAGTACAAGGCATTATTCAAGCTGGCTTAGACTAGAGAAGCAGCTGAGTCACTCCCTTCTTTGTGCTTTCAGAGTAACATATACATCCCTCCTCCCCAAGCACTGATTTTCCTTGATTTTTTGTGTGTTTTAAGGTTGTGCCTCTCATGCCAAATTGCGTCTGACACAGGGTAACTTCTCAATGAAGATTTATTGGATTTCTGAATGAATTGATAAATGGTGAGACACATAGACAAGTAAACAGATTATGACCTAAGACAGAATAAAATGATAATTGCATAGTTAACACTTAACTAAGGACTAATGCTAGCTTCTTCACATGTGGTATCTTTCATCCTTTCCAGTTACAGTAGAAGGTGATGATGATGAAAGTTGCTCAGTCATGACTGACTCTTTGTAACCCCATGGACTGCCAGCCTCCTCTGTCCATGGAATTCTCCAGACAAGAATACTGGAGTGGGTAACCATTCCTTTTCTCCAGGGGATCTTCCAGACCCAGAGATCCAACGCATGTCTCCTGCATTGCAGGCAGATTCTTTACTGTCTGAGCCACAGGGAAGCCAATAAGAGATAGAAGGTATTAATCACTCTTATGATGAGGCTCAGAGAGGTTAAATGACTTGCCCAAGATGCAGAGGTCCTGCAGGCCTGGGAGCTCCAACTCAGTCCAGCCTGCCCCAACCGTATAAAAAGTGTCCTTTGACCCACTCAATTTAGAGTCCAGACAGTTGGCCATGAACCCACCCACCATTGAAATCTTCCCTCCTTCACCAGGCTGGCCAGGCCAGGCTAGTCTAACCCTGAACATCCTCTAAGGCAGGGGCTGCCCAGAGCTTCATTCCTCTTTTACGGCCCTTGTCAAATTCCAAAGCAAGTTGTAAATTCATTAACCTCGAAGGGATTAAGCTATACAGCTTACCTAGCACCATAAACAAGATCATTGGGATGTTGATTTTCCTCTTTTACTGCTTCACTTGAGGAAACCCTAGCTGGCTCCAGCTCTGGAAATAGGAGTTGACTCCCCTGACAGGGGAAAGGATGCTGAGGACATCCTAGCTGGCTGGTCCTTAGTAGTTACTCATACTATCAGGACTGGGGCTTGGGGCTCAGTTGTAAGTCTCTCTGCTGGCTTGTCTGGGCACAGCCAGAAGTAGCCACTTCTAATCCAGCCCCCAAGCCTCTCTCTCTGGGGCTGGCACTAAGCCTCCTGGGGAAAAGCAGAGGAGAGAAGTTCAGACACCTACCTGCCCTCCAGGCCAACTGGCTCTAAGCAAAGATGGTTTTAAGGGGGCATTTCCCTTCTCCTGGATCCCCACCCCCTGGTGCTCTCTGTAGCTCAGTTCTTCCCTAGTAAGGTTGCCATTGTCTGTTTAACCCATCTCACCCTCCAACAGATGAATAACCCTCATGGGCAGGAATTGCTCCCTCTCCTGGTGTTTGGGGTCCCATTTACTCATGTCCCCTCCAAGGCCTGGCTCCAGCAATGATCCTCTCTCTGTAGACCCAGCTCTCTTCCAAACACTTAAAAAAAACACATGACAGTCATTATCTAGACCCTGTGCCACTCTTGCTCCTGACTTCTGGTTCTGGAGTGGGTTGTCCACCCTGACACCCATCTATCCTATTTCCCTCCCTTTCACTCCTTGAGTCCTGGTAGCTTCATATCTGTCCCTGCTGCTCCTGACCCTGCTCTTGCCAAGGCCCAGCAGCTACTCAAACTGTCAAGTTCAATAGGTGTATTTCAGTCAATCATTTGTACTCTTTTATTCAACAAATACTTAATGGGTTCCTGGATGCTGGTGACACACTAGTAAGCAAAACAGAACAGAACAGAGACCCTGAGAGGTTAAATTTAGCATAAGTACAGGCTGCCAGTCCACCTGGGTTCATACCTTGGCTCAGCCACTTACTAAGTTGTATGGTCCTGGGCAGGTTCCTTAAGCTCTCTGCACCTGGATTTCTGATCTCTAAAATGGATCGATCATTGTGAGGATGAAGTAAATCCTGGAGGCTCATAGCCACTGTTCTGTCTACAGTCATGATAAATAACTAGCCCAATAGCACACAGCTGGCAAGTGGTTGGGCCAGGCTTTGGATCCAAATCTACCTGATTCCAGAGCATTCACGCTCCCTCCCTATTTTTCCTGCCTTCCCCTCACCCCACCACCCTGGGCCATCTGGGTTTTGCACATGGCTGTTGTTGTTCATTCCCTAAGTGGCATCTGGCTCTTTGCAACCCATGAACTGCAGCACGCCAGACTTCCCTGTCCTTCACTATCTCCCTGAGTTTGCTCAGACCCATGTCCATTGAGTCAGTGATACCATCAAACCATCTCATCCTCTGTTGGCCTCTTGTACTCTTGCCCTCAATCTTACCCAGCATCAGGGTCTTTTCCGATGAGTCGGCTCTTCACATCAGGTGGCCAAAATACTGGAGCTTGCACATGGTGATTACCTGGAAAATCTTTGCTCAGTGTATTCACTGAATCAGTTTGCTCTGGGTTTAGGGAGGCTAGAGAATCAGAACAATAGTTACTTAACAGATAGAAATTAAGGGGAGGAAAGGAAGCCATTTTGAAGAGAAGACCATTATTTCCACTTTCAGGGTATTTGGTTTGAGGGGAGAGCAGAGCCTCCACAAGGATACCTCCTTTGGGCAGTTGACAATTCAGATGGAGTTTAGGATAGACATCTAATTGGAGGCACGTTTGGGAGGGGAAGTTGAAGTCCTCAAGCATCAGAAGATAGATTCTCCCAGAGCAAAGAGCACAGGAGTGAGCTTCAAGTCAGAGGAACTGGGAAGAGATGACAAGGTACTGGAGTCAGGTCTGCTAAAGAGGAGGGAGGGATAGGGAGAGGACAGAGCTCTTCCTCTCTTGAGGAAGAGCCGAGGATGCTGTGAGAACGAGCCCATGAGGCCCCTTATTCCAAGAGGAACATGAGAAGACAGAAATTAGAGAGGGAAAAAGATCAAGGGAAGGCCTGGTCATTAATCCTTTTTTATTGTGGCTGCGCTGGGTCTTCCTAGCAGCATGTGGGCCCTTCGCTGAGGGCGCAGGCTTTCTCTAGTTGCAGTAGTCTTCTCTTGTTGCGGAGCCCAGACTGTGGAGTGTGCAGGCTAAGTAGTTGCGCCGAGCAGGCTCTCTAGTTGTGGTGCACGGGCTCAGTTGGCCCATGGTGTGTAGAATCTTAGTTCCCCGACCAGGGATCAAACCTGCGTCCCCTGCATTGGAAGGCAGATTCTCAACCACTGGACCATTAGGGAAGTCCCTGGCTGGCTACTTTAAGAGAGAAGTTACACAAGAGTTTGAAAAGAAGAGAAAGGACTAGCTAGGGGCAACACGCAAGAGCCATAGATGTAGCTGTGAGGGTGAAGTCCCTGCTGAAGACTGGGGGGATGGCTCTAGAGGGCAGGAGGCACTGGTTTGGGAGAAAAGGCAGAGACTCTGAGGCCTGGTAGATGGAAGGAGCCAAGTAGAGGCAAATGGCATTTGAGTTCAAGAGGAGTTGGGGGAGGGAGGATTCCTTGTACATGGACATCTCAGCAACAGAGTAAAAATGACAATAATGATAATAAAAACAGCTCATGAAATAGCTAAACTTGAGAGGTACAAATTGAAATGCTCACCCCCTTCAATCTCTACCAACTACACTCTGTCAAATACCCTTTCTTGGATGGGTGGTTGAAACTTGAACAATATGGGCAAATTCTCCCACTATTTCCCAATTACTTCTGGTTTTAAAAAGTTTATGTAGTGTGACATCCCAATCTCATATCTGGGCTAAGGCATTCCTCTCCTGGTTTTTCATTCCCCCTTCTAATATCCTCTAGAATATTCCCTCTTCCTCTGAACCAGCCTCCAGCTCCTCTGGTGGGGAAGAGGGAGAGGGGATGAGCTGGCCTCTCTGACCCACCCCAGGCTGCTGCAGCGCAGCTCTCTCATGGAATCACTATTTCCCTAGCTAGCAGTTTGGGGCGTGAGGTTCTCTGTCCAGCTGGTTCTCTTGTAGGTACAAATGCTCAGATCACACAACCTGCCTGAGCCTTAGTGTGCTTCCTCTCCTATAAAATGAGTAACACCAGCTCCAACCTTACAGGATCAACGTTAAGGATTAGACAAATGCTTGTAAAGCATCTTATGTACAGCGCTGGCTCCACAAAGGGAACTCGCATTACCGGATGCATGAGGCAGAGAGCTCTGGGGCATGGGAGTGCACACGTGTCTCTGTCAAAATGTGTGTATGTGTACCTGTGTGTGCAAAGGAGAGTTATGTGTGGGATGGGAATGGGGCACCCTTGTGAGTCAGCTATTGTGTGTGTCATTGCCTACAGCTGACCCTAGGGCTGTAAATCCTGCCTCTATTCCTGCTAAAGTGAACACTTTATAGCCAAAGGTCAGGCCCATGAATCATAAGCGGGGCTGGCAGGAAGCAATCAGACTGGGCTGGATGGGGCCAGGCCAGGGTGGGGAGCTGGGCTGGAGGAGTGCCCAATGATAGGACCACTTGGAGAGGAGCCCTGGGCATAGCCTGCAATACCAGACCTCAAAGAGCCTGGCTGATCTCAACAGGGCTGCAGTTTCCTTGGAGCCTCGGCTGCCAGGGGGCCCTTCTCTATTGACAGCAACGCTCACACACGCGGGTGTCCTCCTAGGATTGGCCTCTCCAATATCCTGGTCCCAACACTTCAGGCTCACCTGAAGCTAGAAGATGTGGGGCTCAAGCCCAGGGCTCCCAGCCTGGTGGATGTGGAGCACCCAGCCCTTTGAGCCAGATGCTTTTATTTCTTCTTTTCCTTTCCAATCTGTCTTGGGGAAAGTGGCCCCAATAAGGCAGCCCTTTCACTCTGAAACCTTTTTATGACTCCAGCCATAATTAACTGGAGTAATAAAATTTTTCAAATCCAAATAGATATAATTAACATTTAATGCCCCTGGTTGGTGCTGGTGGCTGGGCCCATTAAGAGCACGGTATTGATTGAGAAGGTGAGCCAGCTGGGCCTGCTGCTGGGCCAGGGGGCAGAGGTGGCTGAAGCCTAGGGCTGCCTATGGGCCAGGCCCCAGCCCAGGTGTGAAGAGGGTGGCAAGTGGCCTTCTCCATCCCTGCCTTGGGGACCAGGGTGTGAAGAGTAGGGGGGCTGGAAGGAATCACCTCTGCCACCCATCTCCCATGGCTCTCCCACCTTCAGACCCTGTGATCTCAGGCCTCCCTCACCACTGTGCACTTCTCTACCAGCCCTCACACTGCCTTTCCTGTGCCTGAGGCTGCCTCTCCTAGAATGTATCAGGCGAGGACAAAGCCATGTCTTCTCCCCGAAGAGTCCCCTGACTTCAGGCATGCCTTTTCCCACTATTTCTCCTTTCTGACATCCTGCCGGGCTGCCTGCTTCAAGTTAACTCTAAACCCAGGACAGAAGCCTTTCCTGACTCTGCAACATGACTTGCATATCCCTACCTCCAGCCAAACTGCACATTCCCCAAAGCTGGAGAGTGGAACTGTTAGGGGAGCATTCATTCAAATTGCAGCCCTTCCATTTCCCTGCTGTGTAACCTTGGACAAGTCATCAAGCGTCTCTGAGCCCCAGTGTGCTTATCTGTGAAATACAGATAATAAGAATATCTACCTCCTAAAGATGTAGGTATGTCAACCTTCATCTCACTTACATTTCCCAAGAGTCCCTGATGGCAGGATTACTGTATCCTCTTTTCTTGTGACACAGGTTTAAGGAAGATATGTTAAAAACAACATCCACACTGGTAACTACAAAAAAATGTTGATTCTAAGATCAGACCCCTCACTCAGGGGGCTCCTGGTCTGGTGGGAGTACAGCGCAGGAAAAAGGGGTGACCACAGTCAGTTGGTTTAAGTTAAGGCTGCAAGGATAGGTGGGCAGGCTGCCGCCCTGGTACAAGTTGGGAGGCAGAATGCTGTAGGAAAAGTGGGTGAAGGTCACGGGCCCAAGGCAAAACCAGATATGAGAACAGAGTTGAACAAAGCAGAACGGAGTTGATGTATGTGGTTATGTGACCATGAGGGTGCTGACTCCCATAGTAGGGCATGGTCCTCAGAAAATACATATTCTCTGGGAAGCCCTGAGCTGGGAAGCAGGTACGTGGTGCCAGGACCCTTTAGGCGGTGGGTGACATCCCACTCTTCACATTAGGAGGGCCAGCCCCCCCAGGCAACAGCCCACATATGCCCTTGGTGGGGTGAGCAGCCCAGGGCCTGCTGGGCAAGGAGTCTAGGTAGGGACTGAGTCCCTCCCTCTGTCCGTCTTTGCTCCCCCCACACCCCTGCTCCCAGGCTTACCATCCTCTGCTCTCCATGAAGTTGTGTATCCCCCATCCTTCAGGGCCTTCCTCTCAAATGCCTCATCCCAACCTTTAGTGGAGCACCTAGGAGCCCTACTTTTTCTCGGTGCTCACCCAACCCTATGGGGCCTTCCACCGTGACCCAGAAGGATTATGGCTTTAGGCCAGGTCTTATATTGAACTTGAACTGGAGTGAGTCTCTACTTTCTCCACCAGCCCCCTCCAGAAGGCTTGCTCCCAGCAGACCCAGGGCCATACTCAGCACCAGCTGTATTCTTGCAGCCCAGCCCCTTTCCCAGTGCTGCTAACTCAGGAGGCCGTGGGGAGAGGATACTGCTGACACCAGAGGCAGAGAACAGGAAGGCTGGGACCAGCATTAGCCACCCTCTCCGCTCAGTCATTCAATTGACATCATTCACGGTGCCAGGCCTGTTGAGAAAATAGACCAGTGAGGTGTAACCGCAGTGTGACGAGGCTGGAGGCTGTGGGGACATGGAGTCCAAAGGTTCGGATAGCACTGCTTCTACAAGGGCTCACCTTGAAGCTGAGCTCTGAAAAGAGGTTTACCAGGCAGAGGGAACAACATGTGTAAAACCCAAAGGGGAGAGGAAATGGCCCGGTTGAGAACAGAAAGAACTCTGTGTGGCCAGAGCGTCAGTGTGCCGGTGAGACACGGCGCGGTGGGTGGCTGGCCGGACATGCAGTGGTCTCCACCAGAGCGCCCCTCAGGCCTGGCTTGGAACTGGGCCCTTAAGCTCCCCGCTCCATGGCATGCTGGCAGTGGGGCTTCCTGTATCTCGCTTGATGCCTCTGAGTCTCAGTTTTCCTGTCAGTGAAATGGGAGTAATAATCCCAGCTCCCTCACTGAGCGTGAGGCTCAGGCCGCTTCGTGCTGGGCCAAGCCTGGCTCTCAGGGTGGTGACAGACACCGCCAAGACATGGCCTTCCACAAAGGACTGTTCTTGTCACCATCCTCCGTTCCCTGTCCAAACATCTAGAGGGGTCAATAATGTGGAGGGGTCTATAAGTCCTCCCAGCTCTCACAAGGCAAGGCCCTGTTACCCCTGCTTCCAAGGCCCTGTTACCCCTGCTTCCAAGGCCCTGTTAGCCCCTGAAAGTAAAGTGAAAGTGAAGTCGCTCAGTCGTGTCTGACTCTTTGCAATCCCATGGACTGTAGGCTTCTCCATCCATAGGATTTTCCAGGCAAGTGTACTGGAATGCGTTGCCATTTCCTTCTCCAGGGGATCTTCCCAACTCAGGGATTGAACCCAGGTCTCCCACATTGTAGGCAGACGCTTTTACCATCTGAGCTACCAGGGATGTCACCTTAGCCCCTAATGTCTACAGAATGAAGGCCCAGGGAAACCACCAGTGACCTTTATCTCCCAGACCCCAGTATTCCCTCCATTCTCCTTCTACTCCAGCCACACACTGGGCCCTGCTGGGCTGTCCCTCAGCCTCTGTCTTGGTCATGGCTCCACCCCTCCTTCTCTTGCCATCCCACCCTCAAGACCTCCAGCGCCCCCTCCTCCAGGAAGCCCTCCCCTCCTCCACACCATGACCTCACTCTCCTCCTTAGCCGTTCTCACTTCAGCCTCTTCTGTGCCCAGCCTCAGAGCTGTGGAGGCAGAGCCACACTTCTCACCACAACCCCCAGAGCACTGGCTCCCATACGTGTTAAAAATGAAAGGAAAGAAAGAGAAAGGAAGGGACAGACCAATGGACAGAAGGAAAGAGGGCAGAGGGCAGACTCTTCCTTGAGCATCCCAGCCTGAGCTGAGGTAGTGTTCACCCAGGTCCTCCCTCAGCCCCGCTGCACAATCAGAACCAAGAACTGGCACATGGAAGCCTTGGGCTCTGACTTTTTGCAGGCCGTGCTGCTGGTGGCAGGGCTCAGAGGCCTGTGGCGTGGCTGGTAACAGGCTGTGCCTGCCCAGGCCTTCTAGCTGCCCTGCTGTCTCTGGCCCTTTTTGCACATAACCTCCAGCCCAACCCCCCATGCAGCTGCCTCCCTCATGACACTGGCCTGTGTTGTCCTGATGACCACTGACCACTATTCCTGGGGCAGAGCCAGGCCGGCACAGAAGGAGGGGCTCTAGAACCTCCCAAGGCTCCCAGGTGCTCAGCCTTGTCCCCCAGCACTCCCATGCCCACAGATGCTCCCAGACAGGGCACAAAGACACCCCGAGACCTGCCAGTCTCCAGGCTTCAGGCTCTGCCCACTCGTCTCATTCACTTGTTAAAGCAACCTGGGGAGGGGGGCTGTGTTATCATCCTCAGTCTCTAGGAGTGAGGAAATGAAGACTCAGATCAAGGTACCAAAGTGTGCACGCACGGCCACTAGTGCTCAGTTGGGTTTCAAGACCAGGTCTGCCTGATCCCAGAACTCATGTGCCACCTTCCCAGCCTCCTTCCTCACTCTTGCTGCCTACCTTCAGGCCAGCCCTGGCCCCGGGATTCTCCCTACAACTGAGCCACCAGGACAGAATGCAGAGAGTGCAGGTACAGGGGGATGCCAACGTGAAAAGAGATGAGGAGGCCACAAGTGTGAGGGGAGAGGAGGTGTTTCTGGTGGGGGCACTGGGTCCAGTGGTAAGTGTGGTAAGTGTCCTATGGCTGTCCCTCTGGGTCATGGAAGCCCAGTAGGAACCCACAGAACAGACTCAGGAACAGAGCTTACCCAGTCTCCTCCCCCTCTGCAGACACCCACAGCCATCCCCACATTTCAACAAAGGGAGGCAAGCCCCTTTCCCTATTCCTTCCCATGCATTAGCCCTAGCAGCAGGCAGGGGACCATTGGACCTTCCATCCTGCCTGGTCAGTTTTTGCCTCCTGAGTGGTAAAGAACCCACTGGCCAATGCAGGAGACGTAAGAGACACAGGTTCAATCCCTGGATTGGGAAGATCTTTTGGAGAAGGGCATGGCAACGCACTCCCATATTCTTGCCTGGGGAATCCCATGGACAGAGGAGCCTGGCAGGCTACTGTCCATGGGGTCGCAGAGTCAGACACGACTGAAGCGACTTAGCACGCACACACATGGATGACTTTGGCCAGATGTTTTTAGTGTAGTCAACAGAACACAGCACTGGACTGTAGGAACCAAAATTTCACTTTTAAGCTTACTAGCAACAGACAAATACTTTTACCTTTCCCTGTCTCAAGGACTCTGCACTTTCGCTGCCAGGAGTCCAGGTGGATCCCTGGCTGGGGAACTAAGAACACATAAGCCTGGCAGCACAGCTTAAAAAAAAATAAATGCATTCCTACTTTAAAAATCACAACATGTCAGACTTGAAAGGGGTAAATTCTTTGATCCATGTCAGGTAACTCTCACCCCTTCAAGAACCCGCTTCTGGAGTACCCAGCAGGGCCAAAGAGTACATGGGGCTGGGGGAGAGGAAAGTTCCTTAGAGAAACCTTGATTTAGAAGAAAAGCCCTAGAGGGTGCTTTGTCTGCCTACCCCGCCACTCGCCACTCTCTTCACTTCACCCCATACATTCACACGCACACGTACACACATCCTCCCTGTTCACCTGCAGTCGGGGCTGGGGTAGTACAAGTAATTCCTCCCTACCTACCCTACATCCAGGAAATGGAGTCCTTAGAACAGAAGACATGGGGTAAGACACGTTTCCCCAGCAGCAAGGGGCCTTCCAGGGAGAGTGAGGGATGCCGGTCCTCAAATGGACTGCTGAATTTGCTGTTCCTCTCTGCCTAGGGCAAATGTCTGAGCATTGCTGAGGCCTGAACGAGCTCGATGGAGGCATATGTCCCCAGATCCTAATGCCCCACTGACCTGGCTCAGGCCAGCATCTAGAGGAAAGTACAGCAGAGGACCTGGAGGTCATCAGAGAGGCCAAGAGGACATTCAGTCTTGGGGCAAGACTGAAGCAAGGGATAGCATCAGTGCTGGACTTAAGGGGGCACAAGAACTGGGCTGAGGTTGACAATGAGATTTAGCTCGGAAGGTGGGAACTGGGGTGATGTGGGGGAATTAGGATTGATTCCAATTTAGACTGAAGTTTAGGATTTGAGCTCAGTTGACTCAGAAGATTGGGCTTAAGTTTTGTTTCAGAGTTTCCCTAGAAACCTACTTCATGCCATCCAACTGAACCCATCATCCAAAAAAGCGGGGGGATCCTAATAGTCACCTTTGGCCTCTGGCCACCTGATGCGAAGAGATGACTTGTTGGAAAAGACCCTGATGCTGGGGAAAATTGAAGGTAGGAGGAGTAAGGGGCGACAGAGGATGAGATGGTTGGATGGCATCACTGACTCAATGGACATGAGTTTGAGCAAACTCCAGGAGATGGTGGAGGACAGGGAAGCCTGGCATGCTGCAGTCCATGGGGTCACAAAGAGTTGGACATGACTTAGCAACTGAACAACTGGGAGCTTTACTGAGGAAACAGGAATGAGGGTGAGCATTGGCTTTGGAAAGGAACAGAGTCAGTATCAACTGACTAGGGAGTCAGGGAGATTAGGCTCTTCCTCCTTTAAGGGTGGTCCACAGATTAGCAGCATCAGCTTCACCCAGGACCTATAGAAATGCAAAATCCTGAGACAGGTTCCAGAGATACAGAATGAGAATTTACATTTTAACATGAACTCCCAAGTGTTCCACAGACACCTTCCAGTTTGAGAAGCAGTGGGGAATCTTTCCTGGCAGGAAGGCCTGAGGTAGGGGTGGGAAAAGTCAGAGGACCCCCCCCCCCACCCCGGCCCCTAGGCCTGTTCCAGAGCCCCCTGCCTGACACCCCCTCCCAGTGCTGGAGCCACAGCGACACCTACTGGCCATGGGCATCTAGGCCACCCCCTCCCGGACATCTGGGCCCTATGGTCCTGCCCTGCCTGGCCTCCACCCTGAAGTTCTAAGGGTCTGGCTTCCCCAGCAAGGCTGGAGCAGGTATAGGATGAGCCAGGGCCTCAGGGTGGAGCAGGGCTGTGTGTAAGCTGGGGCTCTGGGGCCTGCAGGTGAACAAGGCAGTACAGGTGCGTAGGTGTCCTCAGGCACACATATCTCAGCCCACATCACAGCCTCGGCATTCTCCCCACACTCAATAACACAGAACATGTTTGTCTGCTCTCTTCTCTTGGGTCCTCAACCAAAAGGGACAGGGTCCCACCCCAGTCAGCATCCTCTGATGCCCCAGTGGGACTTGAACCTATGTCTAAAGGACTCTTCCTAGAAGCAGGCTGTTAGGAGCTACAACTGAACAGCAACTCACAAAAGGGGCATTGCTGGAATATTTATGGTCCATGGTTGTGGGTACTAGAGGAGACTCCCACAACAGAATTCTAGGTCAAAGTGGGAAATGAACACCAAAAGGTAGAGCAGTAAGAGGATAGGGAAGGAAGCCAACCCACCTCCAGGACAGGGCTCAGCTAACTTGCCCCAAGGGACCAGGCTGGTCCAGAGGGCCCCCTCTGGGGGCCAGGGCCACCAGGGTCAAGAAAGGGGCTTCCTTCTAGGCAGCAGTCATCCCCCCCATCATTCCCAGGCCTCAGTCATTGTTGGACCACCCCCCTCCAGTTTGCTCTCAGTTCCGAGAAGGGGTTTGCTTAAGAACTAAATGATTGTGATTACCCACCAGTGTCTGCGTTAGTGGTGATTAGTTAAAACATCAGAGTCTAAACAGTCAATTGGTTCTAATAATTAATACTGTGGCTCTGCTGTGATTGAGAGAGGACAACTAAGAGAGAGAGAGAGAGGAGAGATGGAAAAAGAAGAGAGAGGGAGACAGGATTGGCAGAAAATCCCCAGCTCTTTAACTACCATTTCCTGATCCCCTTGCCAGTATGGTGCCAGGGCACACCTGGCTCCTAATTCTGTGTGCTTACAAGATTTTTTAATAAATTACATCACTGAGTATCATAAACACTCTATTAGTCTCCGTTTTACAGGTAAGGAAAAAGAGTCACAGAAAGGTAAAAGCTAGTAGATGCTCAGTAACAACTTGGTGAATGAACAGATAAATAAATGCATGAATTACCCAAAACTGAAATCCAAACCCAACTGAGCCTGACTCCAAAAAGTTTGAGGGGAAGGTGTATGGAGGGGAGAATTTGTGGAGACAAAAAAGAAAACATAAAACCATTCTCTCTCCCACCATCTCTCTCCTTAGAAACACACTCCCTCTCGCATACATATTCCTCTCTGTCTCATGACAGAGATACACCGCTCTGTCTCTCTCCCTTCTCACAGAAACTGCCATCATTCACCCCTCTCCCCACACCTCCCTCTTTCCATGTGCCCTTGTGTCCCATGCACACTGGCCCCCGTCATAAGCACTCAAAGAGCGCTTGGGAACTGAAATAAACCTGTGTGCTGTGCTTAGTCTCTCAGTCAAGTCCAGCTCTTTGTGAGCCCATGGACTGTAGCCTGAGAGGCTCCTCTGTCCACTGGGGATTCTCCAGGCAAGAATACTGGAGTGGGTTGCCATGGCCTCCTCCAGGGGATCTTCCCAAGCCAGGGATTGAACCCAGGCCTTCCAGATTGCAGGTGGATTCTTTGCCGTCTGAGGCACCAGAGAAGCCCATATAATAAGCATACCACCCCTTTCTCTCTCCCTCACATACCCACCCACCCTCTGTCCTCTTCCATGAGTCAGGCCCAGAGGTTTCCAGCTGGGCTCTCTCTGGCGAAGCTTGCTTTGAACCGTCCCCAGATCTAGAAGGACCACAGGGGCTGCCCTGCCTGGCTGGGGTGCGGGCTCTAGCCCAGTCTCCTTAGTTATCCTGGAGCAGGCTCAGCCCCTCCCCACCCCCCCTCCCCAGGTCACGCACAGCGGCAGAGCGGCCAGCGAGCAGGATGGCTGTGTGTGCATTGCTATTAATCACCCCTCCTGGTCCGCTAACGAGGCTAATGCGGTAAGTGACAATAGCCCATCTTGGTTCCTGATTTAGGGGCTCAGGACGGAAGCTGGGCTCCTGGGAGTGAAGACGTGAATTCTCCACGACACTAAACCTTCAAATAAATCTCCTCCAGTCAGAGAAGCCCAGGGCACTAAATCCCACGCGCCGGTAATTGAAACCCTTAGAGCTTTCTTGGGTAGGGAAATTGCTGAGAGAGAGAGAGCAGCAGGGTTCCGGGTTGGGTGGTGGGCCAGCACAGGGGCTGCAGAGGGCTCTGTGATGGGGAAGCACCAGGTATCTGCCTGTCCCAGTGGGGGTGTCTGTCTGTTGGTGTTTCTAGACGTGGGATTTCACTGGCTGGCTGGTTTGTGTAGCTACTGCCTACCCTCTTCCCACTGTCTATGAACACTTGGTATTTTTCTGGGACAGCAGTTATGGAGCTTCTGTCTTTTGAGAGCCTCTGCCTTTTGAAACCCTTGCAGCCTCTGTTTCTCCTTGACCATGAAGCCAGGCTTCATTTAAGCAGCAAGAATCTTCAACATTACCTCGATTGCCTTCCTTCCCCTCTTTCATCCTCTCTCACCCTCACCCACCCCATCTTTTCCTCCCCTTCCGGACATTCCCCTGCTGTCCCTTCAAGTCCTCCTGCATTAACTTGGTCATTGAATCATTCAACAGTCATTACCACTCTGTACCAGACCCTCCTCGGGGTCCTGAGTGTACCAGGATGTCAGATAACTTCCCTGCCCTCAAAAAGCTTAAGGTCTACCAGGGGAGACAGATAAATAAACAGACAACTGCAATATTATCGAATATGTGCCATAATAGAGGTGTTCAGTTCAGTTCAGTCGCTCAGTCGTGTCCGACTCTTTGCGACCCCATGAACCGCAGCACACCAGGCCTCCCTGTCCATCACCAACTCCCGGAGTTTACCCAAACTCATGTCCATTGAGTCAGTTATGCCATCCAACCATCTCATCCTCTGTCGACCTCCTCTCCTCCAGCCCTCAATCTTTCCCAGCATCAGGGTCTTTTCAAATTAGCTTTGCATCAGGTAACCAAAGTATTGGAGTTTCAGCTTCAACATCAGTCCTTCCAATGAACACCCAGGACTGATCTCCTTTAGGATGGACTGGTTGGATCTCCTTGCAGTCCAAGGGACTCTCAAGAGTCTTCTCCAACACCACAGTTCAAAAGCATCAGTTCTTCGGCCCTCGGCTTTCTTTATAGTCCAACTCTCATTAGAGGTGTAGACATATAAGAAATATAGCATGAAGAAGAAGAGTTCTCTATCAGGGAGAGCTTCCGAAAGGACGTATTGTCTGAGTGTGATCTTAAAGAATAAATAGGAGTTACAAGTTGCCCGTGGGGAGACGGATGTTGTGGGCATTATTGGCAGTGAGAATAATAAGTGGAGAGCTAGGTCTTGCCCAGCCATAGCACACAGCGTTGCTGGAGGGGATATGAGACTGGAGAGAGACTGTCTGATAAGGAGTTCAGGATTTATGCTATGGGCTTTGGGAGCCACGGAAGGATCTTAAGTAGCTGAATGATAGGATCTGATTTGTGTTTTAGGAATATCCTTCTAGCTGTAGAGATAGAAATGGATTAGAGGGGAGAGAGATGCATAGGAAACTTAAGAGTAGACTGGAGATGATGATGTCTGAACGAAGGCAATGGAGAAAAGATGGTTTGAGGGTACTTAGGAGGTGAAAACAGCTACGATGTTGATTTATTGCATGTAGGAGCCTGAGTCAAGGGTAAGAATCTAGACTGCCGATTGAGGGAGTTCTGTGGGTGGTGGTGCCATACCCTGAAATTGAAAAAGCAGGAGGAGAGCAGGTCTAGAGGAAGATCAGTCTTGTTTCAGGCACATGGAGGCTGAAGAGCTTGTGGGACATCCAAGTAAAGAACCTGGCACACAGTGATATATACAGGTCAGGACTGGAGGTACGAATGGAGGAAATGAAACCAGAGTAGAGATCATACAGAGAGTGCAGGGAGAGAAGTAGATGATGGCGAGGATGATAGCTAACATCAGGGGAAGGAGAGTGGTAGAGAGCATGGGCTCCACTATTGCACTGCCTGAGTGGAAACCCCAGCACCACCACTTACCAGGTACCCATGGCAAGTTACAGAACTTCTTACACCTCTGTGTCCTCATTTATAAAATGAAGGAAAGAGAGGAATACTACAGTGCTTGGCACAGAGTAAGCATTTGATTAGTGTTATCACTTCCCTCCCTCCTCATCCATTCAATTCCTACTTATCCATCACATCTCAGCTTGTGTCAGTTCTTCAGGGAAACCTTTCTGGATTCCTCTGAGCAGGGCAAATCCCCATTTTATAGGCTCACATGACCCTGTTCACCTCTCTTTCATACAACTTCCATGTTACAGTACTTGTATAATTATTTTATTACATGCTTCCCGCTTGCAAGCTCCATAAAGACACAGATTTCATGGTTTCCTTAGACCTTGGTGTAATGCCTAACACATGGAAAACAATACATGTTTATCAAATTAATGAATGGATATAGCTGCAGTTCCATCATATTTGGCAAATGGTGACCATTGAGGATCTATCTGACTGAGAACAGATTGATTGAGAGTAGGGTGGTAGGGGTGGAAACCAGACTGCCATGAGTTCAGAAGTGTTCGGGAGAGAAAGGAGTGTCAGAGCATCTTGGGTGAAAAGGAAAGTGGAAAGAAAGGGCATTAGCTACAAGGGACCACGTGGAAGAGATGGGAGGATGCTGTTGATATTGTTGTAATGGGGGAGACAGGGTGTACATGCTGATGGAGGGAAGCATGAGAAGGGAAGGCGGAGGATGCAGGAGAGAAGGGAGAACAGGACAGCTTCCCCAGGGAATGGGAGGAATGGGATTCTAAGTCCAGGAGAAGAGATTAAGCAAAAACAGGAGGGTGACTACCTCTTCCGCTGAAACTGAAAGGAAATAAGGAAGTGCATTTTGGGTCTGGAAGTTGAGAGAATTCATGCCTAAGGACTTCAAATCTCTGAGTGAAATAGGCAGTACGACCACCTAGTAAGACAGAGGGACAGAAGGTGGGGAGGGGGACTCAAAATAATAAAATATTATTGGATTGTCTCTGTGGAAAAGGAGAGACAGAGCTGACCAAGGGCATGGAAAAGGATTGCTTAGCAGTGCTGAGATTGGAAACTGTGAATTTTTATTGGCACATCTCTGCGTGGTTTTGTGATTCTCCCCAGCTGCGTTTAGCCGCCTGCATGTCTGAAACAGAGAGGAGAATAGCTGGGTTGTGGAGAAGGCAGAGGAAACAAGGAGGTTGAGTATGTTGGCAAGAGGGTGTTGAAGTGACGCGCCCTGGGGTCCAGGCTAAAAGCCATGAGTAAGTGGTCTGGGGAGATGGGAGGAGGAGAGAGAGAGAATCAAGTGTGATGGGTGGGTCCAAGGCCATGAGAGGGCTGGGGGTGAGGGAGTTCTTTCACAGAACAATTTTGGTTGTTGTCAAGGTCCTCCAGGAGGATGTGGAATACAGGAAAAAACAACAGGAGCTGACAAGATCAGGGCAGGTGTCACCTAGGTGACAGGTGAGTGTCAAAGTCCTAGGCAGATATGGAGAAGGTGGATAACAGCAATGAGGGGTGCAGGATGGTCCTTGCCCTCAGAGTCCATTGGGTGGAGAAGCAGTGGTCTGAAAGCAGCAGTGGGCGCTAAGGGAGACACTGACCCCACCTCCTGCCCTGAGGAACCTGGAGTTGGAGAGGACTACAGGGAAGTGATGTCACCAGGGAATATAAGTGATGTTTCCAGGTTTCCAGGAAAGTGAAGAGAGGACGTAACGGGAGCATCTAGGGAGCAAGGATGCAGAGGAGTTTCTTGCCAAGGTACTCGGTCCCAGAGGGCATGGTAGGAACATGATCAAGAGCCCTCTCTGCTCCCTCCCTTCCCAGCATCTCTCCTAGGACCGTCTGCATCTCTCGCCCATCTCCCTGACTTGACATCGCTCCTCCAGCACCATCTACTCCACAGTCCATGTCCTGCCCATCTGTTCTCCATCCCATCCTCACACCCCTCCCTCCTCTTCCCACACCTCCTCCCCAGTTCTCTCCTCCCCAAACCCTCCTCCTGACCTGCCCCACCCCAGCCGGCCTGAGTGAGCAGGAACCCCTGCACCTTCATTTCTCAGGTCACTGCTTGGCTAATGGGCTATTAATTTGCTCAATCGTCCCCTGTGAGGCAAACTCAATTTCTGCCAGCCAGTCGTCCCTCCCTGTCGACAGTGTGATTGATTGGAGGAACAGCTGTCACCGCCCGGCTGCCCGCTCCCTGCCTCCTTCCGCGCAAGTCCGCGCCACCCCTCCTCCTCGGACCGCCGCCCCGCGCCCACAGAAGCAGCGCACCCCTGCCACCTGCCCAAGGATCTGTCGCCAGCAATGAAAAATGACAGAAATATTTAAGGACAAATAAGGTTTCCCAACGCAATTGAAAATGATTACAGGCAGCTACAGATGGGGCCAATCTGATGCGCAGCAGCAAATCAAATCGAATTTCCTTATCGGCGTATTATTTTAGGCGTTATCTGGCACGATGATGCAGTTATCAATTCAATTTCAGCCGCCGGTCCGCTGTTTACTGTCTCGCCTTTGCTGGGAAAAGGTAAACATGCTCAGCCCAGCAAATTAATTTCTGGCCGAAGACAGAGGCTGCAAAGGACTGCTCCGCTGGCCCGGCGGCCCCCACCATGGCCCTGAGCTGCAGTGGGCCAGGCTGAGTGGGCTGGGGGGCAGGCCAGAGCTTGCCCAGGGAGCAGAAGCCCTGCTGCTGCTTGCCCACGCCTGGCCCCAACCCCAAGCAGGATTCAGGGCTCCTAGGAGGCTGAGGTGACCGCTGTTGGCTCTGCAGCTGCTGCCAGGGAGAGGTGAAGGTCTCCCATTAATTTCCAGCTAAAAATGACAAATTCATCTTGGACGACAATTAAATGAAGTCAGTAATTGATGCTAATTGATCTCCAGATGCGAGGGCTCCCCTCAGCCTTAGCAGCACGTGGCTGTCTTGCTCACTCTGCCCACCCCAGCCCTTCTCCTCTTCCACTTCCCTCTTCCTCTCTTGGTCTTTGCACACCTCCACTCTGCCCCCACCAGGGCTCTGGGTCTCTGCACCCCACAGGTCTGTAGGAGACAGCTGGCCAGGGCTGGACTAGCAGGCAGTGCCCGAGGCCAAGCAGCTGGCCTGCTGCCCGTCCCACCCTGCAGGCACTTGTAATCAGTGCCCCAACTTCCCCCCGTGAGCTGAGAAAGCAGGTAACACTGGCCTCCTTGCGGTTCAGGATTTACTGCCCACAGCTGCGGAGGTTCCCACTTCATTTTTATAAGCCCATAGTCAGAGCCAGCAGGGGGTAAAGCACACTTGGATTTACTTTGCTTTACACAGTCCAGTCCTAACATTTTGGCTCCATGGCAAGTAAGATGCTGGAGGGGAGTGAAGTGTGTGGACATGCCAGGGAGTGTCGAGGTGGACTCAGTCTACACTTGCATATATGCCTGTGCTCGCATGCATTTATCTAGATGGGAACAAATACCCACACTTATCTGAGCACCTGGAGGTGCCAGTGCTCACGCGCGCATGTGTGTGTCCAGACATTTGAGAGGATATTTGTGCATGTCCATATGTGGATGTTTCCCTGAATTGGGCTCTTTTCTGCAGTTTATGATAAAGCCTAATCCCAGGGAACTCTGGGAGGCCCACCTGCCCCACCCACCACAGGCCTGGCCCAGCACAGGGCACTGTCTGGAAGTGATTAGCTAAGGGAGGAGGGGAAGTTAGCTAAGAGGAGAGAGGCTGCAGTTGTGTCTGGGGCAGCCAAGTTCAGTGGTGTGAAATAACTGTGACCCCTGAAGCCCTGACAGCCTCTAAACAGGCTGGCTGTTGCACTTGGGTGGAGCAAAGGCTCACAGGGTCAAGGGTTTAGGGTCCAAGCCCAAGACTCAGTGAGCTTGACTGTGCCTTGGCCCAGAGTCCTTGGCTCCAGCTACAGCCCAAGTGTGAGCCTCAACTACCCACAGGCTGACCTCCACCCGGCTGTCTTGCAAATGTTGGCTACTGGCCCCCCAAGAGCCATACCTGGCTCAATCCAGACCCCCTCCATTGCTACAGACAGTAAACAGTATCCATCACAATAGGGGCCAGGGCACCAGCCAGGCTCCAGTTTCACAAGAACCTGGAGGTGGCAGGAGGCCATATGGAGTGGGCAATACCAATCTGGGTTTCCACCAGCAGAGTAGAGCAAAGAGCAGACGGCAAGGGCATGTGGGCATGAACTTGTCAACCCTGTGGATCCTGAGTTTGTATGTCACCTGTAAGCAACATGGTGCTATGAGGGAGTCTTACCTATGGCAGGAAGAGGAACAAGTGAAGAAGATCATGTACAATAGAGAGATGATCAGACCAGGGGCAAGGTAGAGGCAAGGAACCAGATAAAACCTCCACAACATCTCCCAGCTAACATCCGCATCTTCTGGGGGTTTAGCAAGGTCAACAATTACTTATTCATTCATTCAAGGAATATATATTTGTTTCTACTTACACTACTAATATCCTCTTACTTTGGGTTATGCCCTCTGCAAGATACTGAAAGTTGAAAGTGTTAGTCATGTCAGACTCTGCAACCCCATGGACTATAGCCCTCCAGGTTCCTCTGTCCATGGGATTCTCCAGGCAAGAATACTGAAGTGGGTTGCCATTCCCTTCTCCAGGGGATCTTCTGGGACTATAGCAATAAACAAGTTATTCCCTGCCCATGAGAAATTTACAGTCTAAAGAGAGTGACAGACACATGATAGGCAACCATAACACTGTGTGACCAGAGGTAGCACAGGAAACTATGGGAACACAGAGGAGGCATCTAGTGCAGTCTGGAGGAGTCAGGAAAGGCTCCTTAGAAGAAAGAATTCAGAGTCTTAAAGGATGAGCAAGAGTTAGCCAATCCATGCAAACGGTCCCTGCCATACCCTTTTTGGTTGCATGGCAAGCCCAAAGCAGAGACAGATAGGCCTCTTTGCTTCCAAGTGACTCTGGAGCTGCTAAAAAATATCACCAGACCACCAGCCACTGCCCTGGGGTCTGGGCAGGAGGGTGCAGAGCTGTTTTCAGGGCATCCTTGGGCACTGGCAGATAAGGATGGGCCATAGCTAAATATACGTCTCTCCTCTGCCCGCCCCACCCCCACCCCCTCAACCAGGGATGCCTATTAATCCTGACAAATGATGACTTACGAACATGTAATGCAAACTGATTCATCATACATTCAAATCCACCGCCCCGCCCCAGCGGGAGGCCCCAGCCAGACAAGTGTATTACACGGATAATGTATTTGACGTATTAATAAAACCAGCCGCATTGCTCTGGCGCGGGGACTGGGGAATGCCAATATACGATGACAGATCACATATTGATGAAATCCAGATGTTTGGAATCATAGTCTTGGGGCCTTGTTCATATTGACTGGAGGTAAAAAATGCCGTCTGTCAGCAGGTTAACTCTTCCTGTCCCACGCTCCAGAGGCACCAATCACGGCTTTCTGGAGAGACGAGGAGGAGGAGGCAGATGAGTGAGAGGGGAGAGTGATGGCTTGGCTGGATGAGGTGGGGTAGATGGTTGTACTGTGGACTTGATGGGCGGAGGGGACACTTTGCATGCCTTGTGTTCTTAACCTCTCAGCAGCATGAAACCCTATGGATAGTGCTCCCCACTCCTTAAAACCCTTCCCTTCTTGCCTTTGACGACATCACCTTGTTTTCATCCTCCTCTTGGCTGTTCTGTCTTAGTCGTCAGTGACTAAAACTTCCTCCACCTGTTGGAATTCCTCAGCGCTCTGTTCCAGCCTCCTTACTGTGCCCTCTCGCCCTAGGTGATGTCACCTACTCTTAAAACTTCTGTTGAGTATTTACCAGTGCAAGATGTTGTTCAAGGCACAGAGGATGCAGTGCTGGTGAATTTCAGTCCTTATCTACATGTCAGCATTTCCAGTTCTATCCTTCTAGCTCTGGCTCACATATAGTGCCTATTCAGCATTTTCACGGGGTATGTCTTAACCGTTCCTCAAACTAAGTTCATCCAAAACAGAGCTCATCATTTTCTTCCTTATCAAGCCTACTGCCCTTCCTCCTGTTCCACAAGTCAGTAAACACCTAGCAGCTTGAACACCTAGCTGCTGTTCAGTCAGACAGGTTGGAGCCATCCTTGATTCCTCTCTGTCCTTGAACCCTCATGTCCAGTCCACCTGCTTCTGTTCATCTCATTGTCATCCACATCACCTCGCTAGAGCAGGTCACCATCATGTCTCACCTCAGTTAGTGAGATAACCCCCTAGATGACCTTCCTGCACTTGCTCTTATCCCCTTAGACCTTTCTCTGATTTGCAGTTAGAATGATCTTTTTAAGATGAAAGTCTGAGATGTCACTCCCCTACTTAAAACTCTTCAATGACTTCTCACTGTATGTTAAAAAATAATAATAAGCCAAAATCCTTAATATAGTGGAAAGTCCTCTGGGATCTGGCCTCTCTATCATCAGCTCTCAGTACTCTGCCCCTCGCTCTCTGCTCCAGCCACATTGAACCCTTTTTAGTTCTTCACTTAGGCTTTTTCCCTGTACCTTCAAACATGCTGTTTTCTATGTACTATAGAACACTACTCCTCCACTGTCATCGCTTGAACTGGTTCCCACTCATCCTTCAAGGCTTTGCTTAAAAATCACTTCTTTTACCTCCCAGGAAAGATAGTCTACTCCCATAGTTCCATGTACTTCCCTTGTCCTAAGACCATGCTGGAGATATTTGTTGAATGTCTCTATCTACAATTAGTGCCTAACCTCCCTGAGGGCAGAGAGTGTGTGTTCATTATTGCATGGCATCCATACTGTAGCAGACCCATCTTGGTACTCAGTTGACATTTGTCAATGATTATTGAATCATTACCTAGGTGATTGGATAGGTAGGTAGGTAGCCAGGTATTGTGCAGTGGTTAAGAGCACTGGCTTTGGAGTCAAACAGATCTAGATTTAAATCTCTGCTTTGAACCTTCCAGCTCTGTCATTTCATTGTTCTGAGCTCCATTTTCCTCATCAATAAGATACAGATAGATAATTATACTTACCTCACAGGATTGTTGTAAAGATTAAAGGAAATAAAATATATGCAGCATTAACCTGTAGCCTAACATATAGTAACCCTCCATAAACAGTTATTATTATTAGTGGGCAGATAATGTATAAATGGATGAATGGTTATATTGATAAAAAAACAAGTAAATAGAATGTGGGTATGGATGGATATGAAGAAGTAGCTCCATGGAAGCTGAAAGGCCCAAAGTGCCTACTGAGTGGTACACAATCTTGATCATAGCAGGGAAGGAGGCTGAATACAGAGCAAGGCCAATCTGGAGTCAGGATGGGGTAGATACAGACACAAACAGCAAAACTGTGCCAGGGTCTTACTAGAGATAATGGTGACTCATCTCTTGCACACAGCCTTGATTTAACTAGAACCTCACAAAGGTGCTGAGTAAGTTATTATCATCCTTGTTTCAAGAAGAATCTCAGACTCAGAAGTGTTAAGTGATTTGCCCAAGGCCTCACAGCTAGTAAGAGGCAATCCTGCTCAAAGACACTTGGTCATTGGGAAGTGGAAGCCCTTCTGCTGGGACTGCAAGAGGGGAAGGGCAGGACACACGTGTGTATATACAAACACATGTGTATATACACACGTACTCTTTTTATTATTTATTTATTTGACTGTGTCACATCTTAGTTGTGGCACACACCGATCCTTCGCAGCAGCGTGTGGGTTCTGTAGTTGTGGCTGGCGGGCTTCATTGCCCCAAGGTATATGGGATCTTAGTTCCCCCACCAGGGATCGAACCCACGTTCCCTACATTGGAAGGCAGATTCCTAACCACTGGACTACTGGGGAAGCCCCACATAGATACTCCTGAAAGTTCCAGCCTCTATTGCCATGTATCATTAGAGTTAGTCTCCCCCTCATTTTAACCCTCCCCATTCTTAAATCAGACACCAGGCAGTCAAACTCTGCCTTTTGTGGTCTGTGGAGAAAAGATGATGAGGTTGGGGTTTGCTCCTTAAACAAGCAGAGAGGAAAGAATGGAACCCACAGGCAACAGAACTGGGACAAAACCAAATGGGCCAAGCTGGAGAGGCAATCGCAGGGCGGGGAGTTGCAGGGCAGGACGTGGGTTAGTGATCGAGGAAGGGTGGGCTTTCTCTTTGAATGAGACCCTCATCCTCCAGGGCCCAGTTCTGCACCAGGCCTCACCATGGATGACGGGAAAGATGGCAGAGAAGTAGCAGCCCAGCCCCTGAGCTGCCTGCTCCCAGTGGCCAGCAGTTCCCAACAGAGGAGGGCAGCAGAGGGCTGATCTGGGACCCCAGGTACCTGAGGCCTTGATCCAAGGCTTGAGGCCTGGACTGGCCCTGGCCTGGCCCAGGCAAGGGAAAAGCTATTTGTCTGGCGGGCTGCTCCTCAGCAGGCCTGTCCCCACTCACAACCAGAGGCGGTCACTTTCTGGTGGAGCCTGGCTGTTTTCTGGTGGGGAGGTACCCCAGAAAGGGGAAGGGACCCTCTGGAAGTCCCACCCCTAGGGAGCCTCCAGGCAGGGCCTGTCTTAGCCCTGACTCTCTGCTCCCTGAGTCTGCAGTGCCCTGTGTGAGGCTGTGGGTAGTGCCAGGCCCCTCTGCTGCCCTTTCTCCTCTTGCTGGGGGGATACCTGTGGCAGGCAGAGAAGTGGAGGTGGCAGGCACAGCGGCTGCGGTGGGGTGGCGGGAGGGAGGTGCGGTAATGAATGTGGACGGGAGGCGGAATGAGCGATCCATCTTTGCATGGGAGGGGAGGGGGCTGCGCGCCTCCCCCTCGACACACTCACACACTCAATCAGGCGCTGTCAGACCTCCGGCCGCCTGGCATTTTGGTGAAGAATCTCTCAGCTAAAAATTGTTGTCAGTCCCATTTCCTCGTTATCAGTGCAAGGGCTGAGGCAGCGCCCGGGGATTAGCAGAAGCGGCGAGTGCCCGCACCGCCATCCACTGCCGATAACACCCGGCCTCCCGCCTCACCTCCCCCATTCATCATCTTTAGCACTGACAGCCCGTCCCAGTCCCTGTCCCCAGCCCCTCATGCTGCCCACGTCTCCCCACGATGCTGCTCAGCCTGGCTCCTGACCTCCCTGGGGAGCTAGGCTTCCTGAAGAGGGAATGGGATTCAACCTAGGTGCGTCTGACCTGGACCCACCTGTGGCTGAGAGCTTTGGTGGGCTCAGGGGTGGGGGGGCAAGGGCTGGAGTGAAGAATACTCAAGGAGAAGATGCTTTCTGACAGCCTGCCCCTGCTGGGCTGGTCTGCCTACCTGTGATGCTGGCAGCAGTGTTGGAGAAGGGATTCCTGCATCAGACAGGCAGCTGGACTAAGGATTTCTGGAGGCCTCTCCAGTCTGAGACGGACTTCCCAGATTCTGGGAATTGTGGAAGGAGAGCTCGAGGATGCCTCGGAAGAGTAGGGGGTTGAAGAGTGCCTTCCCACCCCCAAAGGACCACAGCCCCCTCCTCTGGGCCATCCCCAGCGGTTTTATGGCCCGTTTTATGGCCACTGTAATGGCCCAGGTCAAAAGCTTCAGGGAGCTGTATTCTGGGAATTATGCAAACGAGGAGCAGGCCCAGGGCCAGAGTATGGATTTTGTCATTAAACCTGGGCAGGCCATGTCGTTAGTGCAGTAAAACCCACGTCATGACCACAGGTCTCAATATAAAATTATAGGGAACACAGTGGGGGAGGGGAAGCAGGGGGCCCACGGCCATGCGGACACCTGCCATGCTGACACCCCGAGAACATGGGGATGGGATGCAGGCCGTAGGCTGTGGGGTCCCCAGGCTGATCCCTGTGACTGCTCTTCCTGAAGTTGGGAGCCAGGAAGAGGGTCCATTGTCCCAATAGGGAAACTGAGGCCAAGCTCGGAAAAGTAGAAGATCCCTGTGGCAGGAAAGCAGATGAACTGAGCACAGATATATGGGAATGCTGATGCCTGCTTCCAGGTGGAGATGGAGGAACTGGGGCTCTGGCTGCCCTAAGAACCATACATGGTACCCCAAGTGGAGGGGGCTGAAACCCCGATATTTCCACCTCAGCTCTGACCTCATGCCCTAGATCCTAACCTTTCTCCATTCTCCTCTCTCACCATTTCCCCCTTCTGTCCCAGCCCCTACCTCAATGCTCGATTTCAACAGCCTTGTCAATTGTCCCTTAGTCATCCTCCATGCCAGCAAGCATTACCACCCTCCTCTGGCCACTTCCTGCTCCCCCCATCACCACCACCACAAGCACCCATTCCTGCCTCCCTCAGCCCTGACTAAGGCCGCATTGACCACAGTCACTGACTTTCTTTTCCAGTTTTCTCACTGGTTTGTGATCTTCTTGAGGCCAAGACTGTGTTTTCTTTATCTCTGAGCCCATTTCTCCTAGAATAATACATGACATAGAATAATCGTTTGATAAATATTTGATGAATGAATAAATAAATGAAGCAATGAGACCACGAGCCAAGTACAGGGGTCCCTGCCCAGTTCTGAGCCTCAGTTTCCCCATCTGTAAAATCAGGATAATGGCTTGCAGAATTTCTAGGGTCTCACTCACCTCTGAGATTCTCTGGCTGAATGAAGATTGTTATAGAATGAGTCTAGAATCCTCACCTCCCCACTCCTAGACCAGGGCCACATCTGCTTCTTTTACTCAGAAGTGCCTTTCAGCTGTTCCCTGAACATCTGGGGCACAGCTCCAAGGGCATATGATCAGTAGACCCCTTCCCTCCTCAGAGACCTAGCCACACTGACTAGAGCCACCCCTACCCAAGCCTGCCACACACAAAGCCTCCAGAGCAGACATCCCAGTTCTGCAAAGGTTATCTGGCTTCTGGGACAATCAGCCCTTCACTTCTACCTCTCCGCCTTCCCTTCGTTCTCTCCGCTATTTTGCTTCATCATTGAGAATCTAATCTATGCCAGGTCTTTTTTCAATTGTCTATAGATTAAAATATGACTAAGAAATGGTCCCCCGCACAAGAAACTCACAGCTCAATCATTCATTCATTCATTCCTTTGCTCCCATTCTCTGCCTGGAATTTTTCTAAGGCACATCTTAAATTTTGTTTCTTTGGTTAAGCCTTCTCTCTTTCCACTCCTCAAAACACACACCTGGGATGAATCACTCCCTTCTCTGAGCTCTCCGTTGACCTAGTCTGGGCATCCAGGAGAGCTGTGATCTTGTGTCAAAGGGAGATAGGTTCTTGTGTTCAGCCTGAATGGGGAACTCCCTCAGACATAGGGTTGCTATACCTAGCAAATAAAAATATAAGACATTCAAGTAAATTTGAATTCTAGAAAAACAATAAATAACTTTTAACATAAGTATATCCTGTGCAATAGTTGAGACATACTTATACTATAGTGAAAGTCACTCAGTCGTGTCCGACTCTTTGCTTTCCCATGGACTATACAGTCCATGAAAGTCTCCAGGCCAGAATACTGGACTGGGTAGCCTTTCCCTTCTCCTGGGGATCTTCCTAACCCAGGGATCAAACCCAGGTCTCCTGCATCGCAGGTGGATTCTTTACCAGCTAAACCACAGGGAAGCCCAAGAATACTGGATTGGGTAGCCTATCCCTTTTCCAGCAGATCTTCCAAACCCAGGAATCAAACCGGGGTCTCCTGCATTGCAGGTGGATTCTTTACCAACTGAGCTATCAGGGAAGCTACAAGATGCCCAGTTGAATTTCACATAAACAATTGATATTATTTTTAGTATGTTTCCCCCTTTTGCCATGGAAAACTTACACTAAAAATAATATTGTTTATATGAAATTCAGCTGGGCATCTTGTATTTAATCTGGCAACCCTACCCAGTCAACCATCTTAGTCATCACTGGCATGGACTTTATCTCTCTAAAAGCTGATTTTGACCCTCTTCAAGCACCAGAGGAAAGAAGAAACAGGGAGAAAGATCTGACCTTAAGCTAAAGAAGTATTCCTTCCTACAACCAGAGTTTACATGGATAGTCAGGGATGTTTCTAGGTAAATAGAGCTCCTCTACCCTGTGCCTATAAGCAAAGGCTAGGGGAGCATTGGCTGCGGAGAGTGGCAAGGGTGGGAGTTTAGGAATCCCAGGAAGTGCACTAGGCAAACTTCAGGCCCCTTCCTAGCACAATGAGTTCTGGTTACCATCAGGGACAGAGTTTAGGCTCCCAGGGGGCCCCCAAGTCAGCATAGCCAGTGCTAGATCCATGTGTGCTTGTATATTGGGGGTACACAATTTGAAAGGCATTTTGGAGGGGAAGAGCTCAGAATCTGTTAGACTCACAGCAGCCAGTGAGGTTATCCGAGTGAGGAGTGAGACCTGAACTGGGAGAATGTAGATTCCAGGAATACTGAAGCAGAATGGACAGGACTTGGTGCTTAAATGAATGTGGGAGGGGGAGTAAAGCAAGAAGCGGCCAAGGGCAAAGTGAAGGTTGCGGGCTGGGGTGACCAAGTGAATGCAGGTGCCTTTCACTGAGAAGAGCACTGGGTCTTTGTTGTTGCGCATGGACTTTCTCTTGTGGCAAGCAGGGGCTACTCCCTAGTTGTGGTGCACAGGTTTCTCATTGCAGTGGCTTCTCTTGTTGCAGAGCTGGGCTCTAGGGCACATGGGCTCAGTAGTTGTGGTGCACAGGCTTGGCTGCTCCCCAGCATGTGGGATCTTTCCAGACCAGGGATCAAACCTATGTCCCCTGCACTGGCAGGTGGATTCTTAACCACTGGATGACCAACAAAGTCCAAGTACTCAATTCTAGATGGTTGAGTTTGAGATTCTTGTAGGACATTCAGGCATTTATGTCCATTACGTGTTTGGCTATAGGGGTCTGGAGAACATGGGAGGGATTTGGGGCAGAGAAACAGATGTCGGCAGGGCACAGGTGGGAGTGAGAGCCATAGGAATACACAAGATGGTCCCACAGGCAGAGAGAGGGGAGGAGAGGCCATGGAAAGGAGCATGGGAAAAAGTGAGGGGCTGGGAGAGAATGCTACTCTGGCAGTCATGCTGGTCCTTTTCGGTCTTTCCCACTCGACTGTGAGTGCCTCAGGGCAGGGACTAGATCTGGTTATATTCTGTGTCCCCACTGCTGTGCACTAGGCCTGGTTCAGCACAGACATCAGACAATGTTTGTTGAATGACTGCAGAAACGATCCCTTTTCTCCCTCTTTTCTTCCTTCTCCCGCTTTGGAAAGTGTGAAAGCAGTAAGAAAAGGAGTGACAGAGAGGGCCCTGGATATTCCGGGTGATGTTGTGATTAAACCAAGACCTGCTTCACTAATGTGTGAAATGAAGTGATCAAGGTTTGATTGCACAGAGCATTGATTGCGTCCTGATAGATTTCCGAGAGGGGCAGCTGGCTGAGGAGGTGCTGTGCACGGCCACAGCCTCTGGAACTGCAAAGCAGAGTAATGTTCATGGGCTCTGAGACCCTCAGGCTCACCCTTCCTCCAGGCCAAGGAGCCCTAGGAGGCAGCAGAGGCTTGGGGTGGAGGACTGGGACATGGCATTTCTCTCCACATGTAGCCCAGCTTATATGTCTGTCTCTTCTTCTTCCCTTACCAGGTAAGAAAAAGGCAGCAGCACTGTTTGACAGCCAGGCCCCTATTTGCCCCATCTGTCAGGTCCTGCTGAGGCCCAGCGAGCTACAGGAGCATATGGAGCAAGAACTAGAGCAGCTGGCCCAGCTGCCCGCCAGGTAAGCCACCTGCCAGAGGCCTCCACTCAGGGTTCTGGCTACCAGGTCCCAGCCTCTCATAGGCGGCAAGACCCTGCTGCCATTCTCCACCTGGCTTTCAATCCTCAGCTCCTCCAGCTGAATGGTGCTGCCTTTCTCTTCTTGCTCTGTTTCTGGAGATGTGAGGAGAGCGAGCCTTAAGTCTCAAAAAAGCACAAGAGGACCTGGAAAGGGGAGGAGCCTCAGAGCAGGGTAATGGAAGCAGGCACTGGGACTGGCAGCTCCCCGAGAAGTGCAGCCTGGGGTTGCCATCCACCTTCCATATGAATCTCAAGGTGTGAAAGGTGACAACCTTGAGAAGGTGCTCTGGCGTGTCCCCCTTGCTCCACCTCATCCTCCTTGTCCCTGCCTGAAGGACCGGGTGGCCTCCTGCCAGAAGAGCCAAGGTTGTCAAAGGGAGCAGAGGAACAAATTACCCCAAAGCTTAGGGGTTTAAAGCAACCATTTCATGATGCTCATGGACTCTGTGGGGGTCAGGAATTCAGACAGAACACAGAGGGGGTGGCTTGTGTCTGCTTCACCCTGTCTGGGGCCCCAGCTGGGAAGGCTTGGTGGCTGGGAGCTGGGATCACCTGGCTCCTTCATTCACACGTCTGGTGGTTGATGTTGGCTGTCAGCAGGGACCTCAGCTGGGGCTGTAACCAAAGCACCTACACAGGGCTGCTCCTTGTGGCCTGTGAGCATGGTAGCTCACAGTGTGGCGGCTGAAAGCACGAAAGCAAAATGTTCCAGCCAATGAGATGGAAGCTGGATCACCTTTTATAACCTAACCTCAGAAATCACTTACCATCACTTCTGCTATACTCTCTTGGCAGTATTAACCTACCCAGATTTTAGGGGCAGGAACATGTACCCCACCTTTTGATAGAGAAGGGGCAAGCTCCTCTTACAGAAGAGCATGTGGGTTCTAGCCATGCTGGGAAATACAGTCAGCCGCTTGGAAATTCAGTCAGCCACTGGGAATAGCCTGCCCCACGATTCCCAGTCCCCAAACCTGGATCAGTTCAAGTCAGCAGACTTGACTGATCCTCCTTCCTCTACCTTCTCACCTAACCCCCCATGCAGGGTGCAGGGGCCCAAAGGTGAGCCAGAAATCGTTCCATGTAAGTTGGTGTAACCACTATGGAGAACAGTATGGAAATTCCTCAGAAAACTAAAAACAGGACTACCAAATGATCCAGCAATGCCACTCCCGGGCATATACCCATTCAAAACTATAATTCAAAAAGACGCATGGGTCCCTATGTTCATAGCATCACTATTCACAACAGGCAAACCATGGAGACAACCTAAATGTCCATCGACAGATGAATGGATAAGGAAGAGGTGGTACATATATACAATGGAATGCTACTGAGTCATAAAAAGGAACAAAATAATGCCATTTGCAGCAATACAGAGGCAACCAGCTATTATCATACCAAGTGAAGTAAGTTAGAAAGAGAAAGATAAATACCATATGATGTCCCTTATATGTGGAATCTAAAATATGGAACAAATGAACTTACCCACAAAACAGAAACAGACTCACAGACACAGAGAACAGACATGTGGTTGCCAAGGAGGAGGGAGGGAAAGGGACGGACTGGGAATTCGGGGTTGGTAGATGCAAACTATTTATTACATTTAGAATGGATAAACAATAAGGTCCTACTGTATAGCACAGGGAACTATATTCAATCTCCTGGGGTAAATCATATTGGAAAAGAATGGAAAAGAATATTAAAAAAGAATGTATATATATGTGTACATATACATAACTGAGTCACTGTGCTGTACAGCAGACTATATTGTATACAGTGTGTATTGGCACAATGTTGCAAATCAACTATACTTCAATTAAAAAAAAGAAAGAAAGAAAAGAATGGTCCCACCCGCAGGAGCTCATAATAGGAATAAGGAGAGCCAGGCATTAGCAACCTTGAGGGACAGAGACCACTCTATGGGACAAACAGGAGCTGTGGGAGAAACAGGAAGGTACTGAACCCAGCACAGAGCGGAGAAGGCCTCCTGAGGGAGGTGAGGCCTGGGCTGAATTTTGAAGGCCAAAATACTACTTATCTATTGCTGTGTTACAAATTCTCCCCAAACGTCATGGCTTAAAAACAGCAAACACTTAATATTTCACAGTTTCTGGGGATCATCAATTCAGACACAGCTTAGTTGGGTAGTTGTGAGGGGTTGTGGCTTTTGGCTCAGGCTCTCAAGAGACTGCAGCCAGGATGTCAGCCAAGGCTGCAGTCATCTGAAGGTTCGACTGGGGCTGCAGGACCCCTTCCCAGGATGGTTCACTCACACAGCTGTTGGCAGGAGGCCTCAGTTCCTCATCGTGCAGGTCTCTCCATAGGGTTGCTAGAGTTTCCCTGAGACGTGGCGGTTGACTTCCCACAGAGGAAGTGATCCAAGAGAGAGGCTAGAGAGGAAGCCACAATGCCTTGTATGATCTACTCTGGGAAGTCATACACTATGGCTTCTAATATATTTTATTCTACTCACTAGAAGCAGGTCAGCAACTCCAGCCCACATTCCACAGAGGAGAATTAAACAGTATAAGCTCTACCTCTTGAAGGGAAGTAACGTGTCCAACTCTTTGAGACCCCACAGACTATACAGTCCATGGGATTCTCCAGGCCAGAATACTGGAGTGGGTAGCATTCCCTTCTCCAGGGGACCTTCCCAACCCAGGGATCGAACACATGTCTACCTCGTTGCTAGCAGATTCTTTACCAGCTGAGCCACCAGGGAAGCCTTGAAGGGAAGAGTACCAAAGAATTTGTGGGAATACTGAAAACTACCACAGAAGACTGTACTAATGATGATAATAATAGTTTTGTTGAATGCTGTGTGCCAAGAACTTTATACTAATTTATTCAATCTTCACAACAACCACTGGTGTGTGTGTGTGTGTGTGTGTGTGTGTGTGTGTGTGCATGCGCTAAGTTCCTTCAGTCCTGTCCGACTTTTTGAGACCCCATGTACTGTAGCCCAGCAGGCTCCTCTGTCCATGGAATTTTCCCAAGCAGGAATACTGGAGCAGATTGCCATTTCCTACTCCAGGGGATCTTCCCGACCCAGGGATTGAACCTGCATCTCTTGCATCTCCTCCATTGGCAGGCAGATTCTTTACTGCACCACCTGGGAAGGGCACCACTGGGGTTGGTAATAATTATTAACTCCATTTTACAGACGAGGAAACTGAGATACAGAGAGGTTAAGTGACTTCTCTAAGGTTTCACAGCCTGTAAAGTGGTAAAGATAAGAGTGAAAACCAAGCAATCTGACTCGAGAGCTCATACTTTTAACCACTCCCCCTCCCTGCAACAACACACACCCACGACTAGCATAGAACAGACAGAGAGGGAAAGCAACATCCTTCTGCAGTTGAGTTCCATACCTTGGCTGTGCAGGAGTGCTTCTGGGTGGAGGACTTCTCAACAGCAACTGAGAATAGAGGCAGAGATGGAGGGACAGCCCCCCGCCCCGCCCCGCGCAAGGGTCTGGAGAGTGGAGCCCAAGCTCTCTCTCTGCCTCCTCACTGGGGGCCACACCACAGCCTAGCCCCTGAGGCCCCATCCACGCACTGCCCAGGGCATCCACTTCTGCCCACAGAAGTGTTTCACCCCGTGACCCTCCGCCAATCCCTCCTGCCCCACAGCCTCTCAGAGGGTCCCCTACTTTCACATCTTTTGGCCCCGGTTCATTTCTCCTTTCCCCGCCCCCCAGCCTTCACGGGTGCCCCACCCCTCACCGTTAGGTCACGCGTCCCCCACTTCTGTGCCCCTCGCGTCCAGGCCCAGCCCAGCACACCCTAACCCATGGTACGTTTTCCCCCTCCTCAACCCGGTGTCTGACAGCCGGACAGCGGGATCTGCACAGCAAGTGAAATTCCCGTCGGATCGATAAAGCCGAAGCGCTGGCGGCGACGGGTCGATGGTTTTATCTGTCTCGGCCCCGCCGCGCCCGGCGCGCTGACAGTCCGACCGGCCGGCAAAGGCGTTCAAGGGCAGCCGCGACCGCAGCCCCCTCCCCTCTCCCATACGCCGCCCCCCCGTGCCTGCGGCCGCTGCGCCCACCGGACTGCAGGCTGGACCTCCCCGCCGCCGCCCTCGTGATTTATCTGGATTTTTAATTGGAAAAAATTTGCGAATTAATTGATTTCAGGAACTTGCCAATTAACATTGTAATTGGGTGCGTGATAAATTCCCAAGGAGCGTGTCAGCTCCCTCCGGGCTGAGGGCCGTGGCGCCCGGGTGGGCGGGGAGGGACCCCAGCCTTGGCTGCCCTTGCCCCGCCCCTGCCCGCTCTCCGGGAGGCCGGAGGGGAGGAGAGGAGGTTGGGAGGGCTCGGAGACCCCCTCCCTCCTCTTCCCCACCTCAGTTCCGACCTGAGAGGGGCCTTTGACCAGGTTATTTCACTGACGGGGAAACCGAGTCCTTCAGGAGGGCAGAGCCTGTGCGTGCATCGCTCAGAGCGTTCTGGGCAGAACCCAGTTGAGGGCGTCCCCAGCCACTGTGGCCTCCCCAGCTCTCCAGTCCTCTCCTCTGTCCCCTTCTCAGCTCCGGTCCTTTCTTTCCTCTCCTCTCCAGCTGTCCCCTCCCCCTCTCACCCTCCCTTTGCCTCCTTCGCCCCCACCCCCCACCCCCTTCCCTCAGCCTGCCAGCTCCTGAGTCTGTGGATGCTGCTGCCAGGGTGCCTTTCCTTCCACCACCCTCCCACAGGTTCCGTCCCAGAGGCGCTCCTCTGGGTGGGCCTGGTTTGCACTCTGCCCCCTTCTCCCAACAGCACAGAGCATGCCCCCCACCCCCACCCCGAGCACGCTGCTGTTTTAGACACACCTAAGGGCTCACAATGGTTGGGCTTCCCTGGTGGCTCAGCTGGTAAAGAGTCCGCCTGCGATGCTGGAGACCTGGGTTCGATCCCTGGGTTGGGAAGATCCCCTGGAGAAGGGAACGACTACCCAGTCCAGTATTCTGGCCTGGAGAATTCCATGGACTGTATAGTCCATGGGGTCACAAAGAGTCGGACACGACTGAGTGTCCCAAACTAGGGCTGGCTGGTTTTCACAGACACCAACACAAATGTATGTAGACAACATACAGGCACCCCTCCCCCAATTCCAACACATATACATGTGCTCACACCTACCCCCTCAAAGAACCACTTCCCACAGATGCTCATCCCCACAGGCAAACAGGCAGATAGACCCAGGAAGAAGAGTCAGAACTTCTGCTGGCAAAGCACTTACACTTCTCAAAACACTTGTACATTCGAGATCAGAAGCCGTGCCCCCACACACTCCCTCACCTCATCCTCTTTACCCCTCTCAGTCCCGCACAGGCATTCCAACTGACCCCAGGACTCAGCTAGCTGGACCAGAGCAAAGTTAGACTGGGGACAGATAGTGGAGGGCCTTCGATGCTGGATGGTCGCCTTAGAGTGGGGGAATTAGAACATCGGTGAGCTGGAGAAGCTCAATCAGAGAGCTGAGCTGTAGAAGAATCGCTCTGGAGGTGGCATGGAGCAGAATTTGGGGGGCAGAAGCAAGGAAGCAAGTGAGGAAGCTAGGCAGGGTCCAGGGGACAGATGATGAGGCTCACCTAGGACAATGGCAGTGGCAGTGGGAGCAGAGAAGAAAGAGGATGGTGAGAGATTGGTGGGGGACGAAGCAAGAGAACTTAGCTGATTACTTGTGGGGCACTTACTGACTTGGCTTTCTGTCCTGGCACACAGGAATGGTATCGATGGTAGAGAAGCAGGTATCTGAGGGAAGGAGGAGACTGCAGACAGAGCTCTGGGCGCCCTGAGCTTTCTCTGGGATGGTGACAGTGTGGGGAGTGGACGTGGACAGACAGACAGACGGGCAGGAACATAGATGGGAGCTGGAGATTGAAGGGCAGGTGGGACAGTGGCCCCCAAACTTCTCTGTGGCCCTCAGACAGGAGTTTCTACCTAGAAATAGGAAAGAACCTTGGACTCTTTCAAAGATCACGTGGAGCTGAAACTGAGGCTTGGCTTGGAGGGCCCTGAGCTCAGAGACCTTTTTCTGGAGGCTTCCTCAGCCACTCTGAGATCTGGTCTAGTCAGTGTTTTAAAGGGGCTGGAAGGAGCCAGAGGGAGGCTGGGTGACTCTAGAGGAGGGGCGGGGTGTGGAGATGGCAGTGCCCCCACCCCCACTTAAGCCTTATTTAAGGCCGGCCTCGGTGTTTGGTTGGGTAATGAACTAGATAAACAATTCCCCAAATAGATTAAAACGAAGTGTAACTTACAAAGGCGGCTGGTGATGATGGTTTATTCCCGGGCAGCACACCATTTCTTTATTTCCAAGGATAATTCAGTGTAAATCACCTTAATTAAAAGTGTCAGCCCAGCCCATGAATATTGTACTTAGGAACGCGTTTCCTGGGTCCCAGTTATAATTTAAAACCCATGGATCACTAGGCAGCGAGTGACTGAGAAGGGAGGAAATCGTTGGGGGGCGGGCTGTGGAAACTGGGAGGGACGAAGGCAGAGCCGAGTGGATGGGCTGGGTGGGAGCCTGGCTGCCAGTGGCTCGGGGATCAGAGCTCTCATCTCCAAGGTGGGCCCCTCGCCAGACTCCTCTCTCTGGGGGAAGCAAGCACACTTGGAGGTGATCAGGTTGTTGGAAGAAAGGTAGGGTGAGGGGTGGTGGGGGTGCTTGCTCAGGGAGAGGGAAGGAGTCTGACCAGTCCAACTGGAAGGAAGGTAAAGAGGATTGCAAGAAAAGATCCAGAGGACTGGCCAAGGGAGAGGCTGGACATCCTGGCCCTGAATGTCTTCATTTCTGTTCACCGGCAGAGTAAACGAAAGCTCACAGTCAGCAGGGCCCTCCCCAAAGTGGAGAGAGTAAAAGAACTCATCCTGAGTGTCTTTAGGAGGCAGTGGGGCCAACACAAAAGCAGCACTCTGGACTCTGTCAGATAGGAACGCAAATCCCAAACCCTGCCTGGGCTGTGTGAGCAGTGAGGTGTCACACAGCCCACCAGTCAACTCTGTCAAGTTTTTGTGAAGATCAAAGAGATGACACACCTGAAGTTCCTAGCCCATGCCTGTCACATGTGGTGGGTGCACAATAACTGTTCAGTCTTTCCTCTTCCATTCCACCCTGATTCTGCTCAGAAAACACTCAGACCTCAGTGCAGGGGTCTGGTGGCAACAGTGTTATATAGTAGATGCCTCATTTCTCTACCTGTAGGTCCAGGAATGGGGCCGGTAGCAGGGCGACAACAGCACTTGTTGACGGAGTGAAGGAAAGATAAAAGTAACAGACTCACATCTAGTTGTTCCTTAACGGCAGCTCAGTTTCCTCTCTGTATCCCTTGTGCCCGGATCAGAAGCAGGAGCATGGGGACCATTTGTGAACAAAATGCCACTGCATGGAACCCAGTCTGGTGGTCCTTTCCTGTCAGTGATGCCCCTACTGTGTGATCAGAAGGCAGACAGCTGTTTTTTTTCTTGATGTTAATATTTTGGCCACATCATGTGCCATACAGGATCTTAGTCCCCTGATGAGAAAACAAACCCACCTCTCCACCCCCCACCCCCCCCACGAGCTGTTTTTACACTCAGATCTTAGTCTCAGCCTGCTGCCAAGGCTACCGGCCCCTTTACTATAATGTACGTATCTGCTTCTGTGGGTGTGTCCACGTATGGCTGCATTTGTGGGTGCCTGAGTGTTGGGCGTGTGTCAGCACACGTGGGTGTCTGTACCTGTGCACGCTTGTATGAAGGTGAGCACATGAGCAGCTCTTCATCTGGGCCTGGGTGACAGTTGTGAATGTCTTTAAGGACACGGCCCTGGGAACACGACTCTGCCTGCGCCTCTGTGTGCATGTCTGAACATCGGTGTGACCACACGTTGACAGAATTATAGAGACAATGAATATGTGCGTATCCCCTTTACACCAGGGTTTCTCAGCCTCAGCACTATTAACATTTGGGCTGGGTAGTTTTTTGTTGTGAGGGGCTATCCAGTACCCTCTAGGATGGCTAATCAATCCCCTATACCCACTACATGCCAGTAGAAAACTACCCGCTCCCAGTTGTGACCATCAAAAATGTCTCCAAATGTTGCCAGTTGTCCTCTGCAGGGGCAAAACGGCCCTGGATGGAGAACTTCTACTTTACCCAGATCTGCCTATGCCTTTGCTCACATGTTAGGTGTGTCTATGCGTATCCCGTGGGTGTTCCCTGTGTACACACAGCCTGCGTGTGCCCTGGGTATCTGCCCTGGGTGTGTGTCTTTTGTGCTGTATGGATCTCTTGGGTGTGCTTTACCTGTACTGCTTGTATGTGCGTGGGAACCCTATGGGAAGGGGCCGTTTCTGCCTCCTGCCGTGTTTCAGCCGGCGCCTGTGTGTGCGTGTGTTTGTGTGCATGTGATAGCACGTGCATGAATGTGTGAGTACAGATGTGGTGAGCATAGAGGGGGCAGCAGGGCAGGAGGGACAGGAACAGGGATATTAATGTTTCTGAAGTGGATCTGATTTGATACGTCTTGTTCCATTGTCAGCATCTGTTTAGCGGGGATTTGTAATACTTTGTGGCTCTGGATCACTCATGCTTAGCGCTGGGATGTGGCCTTGCATACCAATTTTGTTATTAAACACAGTCCTCGCCTCCCCCACAGCCCATCCATCACCTCCCCCACCCCGGCCCCCGCCTGCTCCAAGCCACCCACCATATTTCAGGGCCCAGCTCCCGCCTGCCTGCCGCGCCCGATGCCGGAGGGCCTGGGGCTGACAAATTGAATCAGGAGGAGATCATTCCTGGCCTAACGCAGTTTGCAGCATGTTGGAGGGAGAAGTGACAAGAGCCATGTCAGTTCCATCACCCCACTCCCACAGGAGCTAAGTGCAGGCTGGGGACAGGGGATGGAGGGGAGGGGGTAGGACAGGCGGAATCCTCAGGGCTGATAGGATGGGTCAGGTGAAGCCCCTTCCCTCAGATCCACAAGACAGCCTGCCATGCCTTGTGTCTGTACCCCCGCCTAGGAGCCAACTCTGGCCCCTGGCCCCCAGTGGAGGCTGAGCTGAGCTGGGCAACACTGGCTGTCTTCTCCCCCTGGGGTCTTCTTGCTGTTCTCTTGCATGCCCTGGGCAGCAAGTGGAATGGTCACCCTGTTCTCTTCTTTCTTGGCAGCAAGAATTCACTTCTGAAGGATGCCATGGCTCCAGGCACCCCCAAGGTAGGTGGACAATTGTGTGTTTTTTCCTACCCATCCTAACGTAGGCCCACTCAGAACTGGTTCCTGAGAAAAAGGAGCTCTTCTTGGATCCCCAGCTGTCTTCAGGGTTTGATCCTCCACCTGAGGTCTCGGGCTGCCCTGGGCACTCAGGCACGAGTGGGAGCTGGAGTATGCTCATCTGACTCCCTCCTCTTCCAGTCAGGATGGGGTCAAAGCCAAGGATGAACCGGGGGAGTGGGGGACCCAGACACTATAAATCTGGAGAGACCCAAAAGGAGGAAGGTGAGCTGCAGCAGGTAAAGAAAAATATAGACATGCAGGTCAAGACAGCTGGTGCAGGGCCTTAGAAAGCCAGACCATGGGATGAGTGCATGTGCTTTGTCCTGAGGGCATCAGGGAACCACAGAGGATGTGGGGCTCATTTGAGACCATCTGACTCTCTGAACAGACACTATGAAAGGGAAGCTTGAAAGCATCAGATGGAGAAAGGAAGAGTGAAGGACAGTGGCTCAAAAGAGGGGCCAGAGGCCTCAGCAGGATGGCATGACTCGAACCGAGAATTCTCATAGGTGGCCACAGAGGTAGACGGTACTGCGTCCCCAAGGGGGATGATGTTTTGAAGGAGTGGGGACCTGGGAAGGAAGACTAAACCCTTAATCACCGAGTGTCCTCTTTCCCCCACCCCTCAGTAAAGTGGCATCCTGTCTTAATAAATTCTCATAATGACTTGTAAAGGCAGGAATCCTCAGCCCTTTCTATAGGGAGTGAGGACTGAGTGCTGAATGGATGAAACTTACTTTCTGGCTGTGCCACAAGGCTTGTAGAATCTTAGTTCCCCAACCAGGGGCTGAACCTGCAACCTTGGCAGTGAAAGTGCAGAGTCCAAACCACTGATCCGCCAGGGAATTCCTCAGAATGGATGAAATCAGTCAGTTGAGTGTGTGTGGAGAGATTAGAGCAAAAGCCAAGAAGAGACTCTGGGACTCCTGTGGGGGCAGGGTCAAGAGAAGGCCCAGAGCCAGGGAAGGAGCAGAATAGGAACAGTGATGAGTGAGGAGGGGCACAGGAGAGCATGGTGTCCTGAGGTCCTAAGAGAGAAAAATTCCAAACTGTCATGGGTAGTCCCATGTCAAACAGGAGGGCTGGAGAAGGAGGCTGTTGTGTTTAGATGTCTTTATAGGCACAGGTGACCTCTGAGAGGGCAGCTTTGGGAAAAGGAGCCAGAGTGACAATATTACTTCCAGGGGGTTGGCCCATCTGCCCTGCAGGCCTGTCTAAAGGAGTGGACTCTACACCTTCACACACTCAACACAGCAAGGTGGACAGAGGAGGGGCAGGGGACCTAACCCAGCCCTGGACAGATGCAGGCCCTGGCCAAGGAACCAAAGCCCTCCCAGCCCTAAAGGGACAAGGTGTGGGAGGAGAAGTCACACTGGCTAAGCCTGGCCCAGCCTGCAGTCTTCAATGGCTGTGGTTAAGGGAGACAGGTCACGGACAAGCTGCCAGGTCAGGCACAACCATTGACGTGACACCCGAGCGCAGCTGGCAAGGCTGGGGACTTGACCCCAGTGAGGCCTGTGTTCAAAGCACAGACACAGACAACATACATACTTGGTTCCCCACATACACAGATGCACACCCACTCACCTACCCCTACCCCATCAGAATACTTACACAGGAAATCTTAAACATGTGCGGATTCCTGCAACCACCGATGTCTGGATTATTGATAATCAGATTCGGAGGCAATGGCCACCACTTACTCACTTCTAGATATAAGCTCACACCCCCAAAGCTGAGGGTTTCAGGGTCTGTCTCCTGCCTTGACCCGGGCTTTAGGGAAGCAGGTCATGGGTGGAAAAGGCACGAGGTATAAGGTTCAAGCAAGAGACTGAGAGGACAGGGAGAAGGAGGGAGGGAGGAGGAGGAGAGGGCGAGGGGGCCTCAGACAAGATTGATGGCCTCGTTGCCATTAAGAAAAAAATTAGCCGGTGGCGGCTATCATATTAAAGGGTGAAGAAGCCGTGAATTATTTTCTTAAAGATCTTATCGCTTACAATGATAATTTTACCTTCCAAAAGGCCACTTTTAATGAGGCGAAGAGCCAGGCAAAAAGTCATGATTTAATGCCGGGATTTTTTTTTTCAAAACACATTTTACTGCTTTTTGGTCCATGTTTAAAAAGCGCCAGTGACCTTTTTTTATTCCGCTTGCCCCAGGTGTAATTCTGAGGCCTCTCAGGGCTTCTAACCTAGAGAGAATGAGCGAGAGAAAGTGCGCAAGCAAACGAGCTCAAGCTTTCTCCTGATGGAGGGGCGGGGGCCCCACGATGTCGTCCCTCCTCAGCATCCTCCTTGGGACCGGAGGAGGAGGAGGAGGACATTGCCTGAAAGCCCACCTCTTCTCTGAGCTGGGGGCTGAGGCACCCACTGGGCCTTCCACTGGGCTGGGGTGAGTGAGGAAGGGGCTCCGAGTTGCAGGGCATCCCACCCCAGATCCTGCCCGGCCTCCTCCCCAATCCAGCTTCTGGGCTGAGGCCAAGTCAGGGAGCCCTGCCAGACCAGCAGCTGCCCCCTCCCCTCCCAGGGCCCTCAGGCGTGAGGATGTGCAGCGTGGCCACCGCATGCGGGTCACATCCTAAGGCTCAGTCGGAGATGAAGGATAAATGGCTGCTCCATCTTTCCCAGATTGCTTTCTTTGGGCTGTCACTGGCTATTTGGCATGGTTTTCTAGGCTGGGGAGGCCTCCAAGGGAATTGTATGCTTCCGGCTCAGAGCTGTGCAGGCTAGAGAAGATGCGGGGGGGGGGGGGGGGGGCGGGCAGGGCGCGGGAAGTATGGATTGCTTTCAGGCCTCCAGGCCCCCAGTTTGCAGCTGAACAGGCCTTGGCACGAGCCAGCAAGAGCAGGCTGAACGTGCCATGTGGTATTTAGAACTGTGCAGCTCGCGCACAGTTTAAAACAGACAGTTTATTAATCTAAACTGCGGGCGTATGTAGAAGAGGCCGTGGGGGATTGACACGGGGGGGGGATTAGTTTTGCTGTGGTTTTTGCTGGGGTCGTTGGCACAGCGCAGGGAGAAGTGGAGCCGGCGCACATCCCTAGCTGCACGGAGGAAACTCATACATACTATTTAATTTACTGTCTCCATAGCGGGGCTGCCACCAGCCTTTATTAGGGGCAGGCAGAGTGGCAGGGATGTGGCTCTACCCCAATCCTTCAGGGTCCCAGAGTCTCTGCTCCCTATGGGAGAACAAAGCCTATATAGCCTCAGCCCCCTGGGAGGCCTGCCCCACAGGGACAGAGATTAGTTGGGGTGGAGAAGACTGGACCCTCTCCAGGGGCCTCCACCCATCCCCAGGATCAAGCCATCCCCTCCCACAACCAGACTCCGGGGCCTGACCACATGCCTTTAGAATCTCAAGTGTAGCCTCCACCCCTCTGTCCTCCTTTTCTCTGCCTCTCTGCTAAACGCTCCATAGGACCGGACACCCTAGGGGATGGACTGTAGGTCTCACTCGGACTGAGGCCATGTGTCCTTTTTCTTCTTTCAGTCCCTCTTGTTGTCTGCTTCCATCAAGAGGGAAGGAGAGTCTCCGACGGCATCACCACACTCATCAGCCACCGATGACCTGCACCACTCAGACAGATACCAGGTGAGCAGGGGAGGGCTGCGCACTTGGATGAGTCCTTCAGAGTTAACCTGCAGTTAACTTCTCCTCTCCCTGGGAGATGGGGAGCGGGAGAAGGACTGAACTGTGTCTAGTGACCCTGAGTGAACCAGAAGGCACAGGTGTCACGGAATGTGCCTTACATAGACGGACTTGAGGGAGAGATGCCAAGGTCATCTGGGCCCGGGTGGGCTCTTCTGAAGCATCCCAGCCATCTACCTTCTAGGGTTCAGTGTCATCAGGGACCCAGGGATGTGGCCCAGCATCACCTAAAGACTTCACACTTCAAAACCAGAATCCCCTGAGCAAAGAGCCATCAATTCTGCCACACCATCATGTCGGGCATGGGGTGGGTTGGGGGTTGTGGAGGGATACTGCCTGTGAGTGCCTTGGGCAAACAGAACCGGAATAACCATACAATCCTCAAGCAGCAAAGCAGGAGCGGGACATAAGGGGAAGGGGAACATCCCAGCTTATCCAGACCTTCTTTGTGGAGGAAAGGAGAAAGGAGAAAGGGCTTCCCGAGAAGCTTGTGTCTGAGAAGGAACAGAGCCCCACTTGCAGGAGCCCCAGTCAGAAGGTGCAACACAGGGCCTGCTCCAAGGAATATGTGCCTAAATGGCTGCGGGGCTTCTCAGGGAGCTGTGATGTGAAAAGGGAAACGCAGCCCTGACTAATGCAAAGAGACAAGGCGGCAGGGACCTGTCATCTGGGGCACGGAACCAGGGTCACTGCTGGCACTCTGGAAGCCTTTCCTGGAATTTGAGGTCTTCTCTCTGGGTGCCCCTCCCTCCCCACTGACACAGCCTGGCATCAGGGTGCAAAGCTTGGTGAGTGAAGTACCGCGTGCAGACTGTACACCAGCTTACACTGGCACCTCCTCTGCTCGATGCTTCTGTATGCGACTCAAAGTACAGAGCCCAAAGTTTCAGCTCTGGGGAGGGATCCCTACCCTTGTGAGCCCTAGTTTGAGAAAGGCAGTCAGTCCTCACCTAGACAATCCTGCTTCAAGATGGAGCAATGACCCAACTTGAAGGAATTCTGGAGTAGGGAGATAAGGCTCCATCCCAGAGAATTTTACTCCCAAGGGAAACAGAGTCCTGCCTTTGGAGGCTCTTCTCTCTACTTCAGTCACAGCATCAGCCCCACTATTTGCTAAGCCAGGGAGAGTAACCATCAGGCACAGACATGGCATGCTAGGCACAGGCTAGGTGTGCTAAGGAATGACACCAAGGCCTCTGTGATTTAGAGTCAACCTGTATTTCCAGCTTCCATCCCTAATACCTTCTGTGAATCCTGTGGTCTATGCTCGCCAGATTAATGCTAACCACTCCTTGGCTGTGCCATTCCTTTCTTGCCTCTGTGTGTTTTTATACATGCTGTTTTTAATGGGATTATTTTACCCGGACCCCATCAAATTTCTATTTATTCAACAAACTGCCCCAATCTCCTCTGCTCTAGGAAGCCTTTCTGGATTAGCATTCTCATGACCCCTGCATGTCCCTGTCACTGCTCTGATCATCCTATACTGTTATCACCCATTTAATGTTTCCTTTATCCACAAGTATATAACAAGTCATCCCCAAACTTAGTGGCTTAAGACAACTTTGATTTCTCATGATTCTGTCAGTTGACTATACCTTTCCTCATTCACGAAGCTCATTCAGCGGGAGGACTAGCTGGACTGGAAAGTCCAAAATGGCCTCACCACATGTTTGGAGATCAGGGATCTTGATTTTCTTCCATATGGACTATCATCCTCCAGTAGGTTAGACTGACTGCCTTACTTGGCAGTCTCAGGGCAGTGTCATGCCAAGAGGGCGAAGGCCAAAGCTGCAAGGCCTCTTGAGGCTTAGACTCTGGAACTCACCCATCACTTGGCAGAGCAAGTCACAGGGCTAATTCATACTCAAGGGATGAGGAAATGCAGCTCCTGATAGGAGAAACTGTGAAGAATTGTGAACCTACTTTATCTATCATGATAAGACTCACTCTTGCATTAGATTTGGGGGGGGGGGCGCGCTCTCTAAGGCAAAAACATCTTATCCTTCTTTACTCCCTGGTTTTACTCAACCATTTATCTAGTACTCATTCTCAGCCCAGTGTCCTTGCCTTCAAGGGGTTAGATTTGCAGATAGATAATTTCTAAGTGCTTTAAATGCTATGATGGGAGTGTAAATAAGTTTCTAGGACAGCACAGTGGAAAGAGAAAAATCAGAGTAAGATTCACAGGGAAGGTAATGACTGAACAGAATGAGCAGGAGTTCACTTTGGTGGACAAGGAAGAAAGGATATTCCCGACCAAGGCAACACTATGTGCAAAGGGCACAGAGGTGTAACACAGAATGATGTATCTGGGGACCCACCAGCAGCTCGGTTTTGTTAGAATGTAAAACACAAGGGGAACTGGTAGAGGTGAAGCTCGAATTCCCTGATCTATACACAATGCCTGGCATGTAGTAGTTGCTCAATTATGTTGTTTAAAGAAATCATCACACTTGGCTTTGAAATCAGAGAGTACTGGTTTCTGTTTTGGATTCCCATTTACTTAGCCCCTGCTGGGTTACCTATCCCTTTAAACCATTACCTCACTTTACCCTCATAGCAACTGTGCAAGCTAGGATTCATTGCCCCAATTTATTGCTAAGGAAACAGGCCTAGAGAGAAGTGACTTTTCTAAGCACTCATATATGTGAAGAACCAAGTCAGGCTGAGTCTGTCTGGCCCTGAATCCTAGATTGCTTCCCAGCCCTCCAGGTGGGCTCAGGAACTTCCCTCATAAACATTCTCCTCTCCTTCCCACGGATTTCTTCTGCATGCCAGACCCTGTGGTGGGTGACTGCATGGAGATGAGCTCCCAGGGAGAAGGGACAGGTCCAAACAATCAAAATATCCAAATTCAAAGTGAAGCCAAGGGACTGTGAAAACTAAAGAGGAAGCAATTAACCCAACATTGGGGGAAATGTAAAGTCTTCTCACCCCGAGTCCTGTAGGATGAACAATAGTTAACCAAGCAGGGAATAGGAGTGCATGGAGAATAACCTAGCCCAGAGTGCAGAGTATGGAGTGCTCAAAGAGCTACAGGTAGCTCTGCAAAGCTGAGTGTCAGGAAGGCAAAAGGAGAGAGCAGGAATGGTAGGAGTCTGGAGAAGCAGGCAGAACAGATCAGAGATGACCTGTATGCAGATCATCTCAGTGGAGAACCAATGAAAGATTTAAAGGGGAAGAAGGAAAGAGGGTCAATTTTGCACGATAGGAAGATCATGTAGTGTGAAGGATGGGGTACAGAGAAGAAAGCTGGAGCTCAGAAGGCCAGATGGGAGACAGCTGCAAATTTAGAGAGCTCAGTAAGATTATGAACTACAGCAGCAAATCCAAGATAGGTATAGCGACTGAAGAAATACACAGGGATGTCTTGACTGTGCCAAGTGCTGTGCCGAGCTCTGGGTTCACTCATGACTCACACAAGGTCCCGTCCCTGGAATGGTCTGATAAAAATCTGTATAAGCTATACTGAGGGTAGAGATTGGAGTAGAGAAGAAATTATATTTTTCAAACAGGTCTAGAAGGATAAGTAGGAGATACACAGAGGTGGAGATGAGAAGGTTTAAAAGACCTTTAAAGGTAGACTCTGAGGTGAGAGAAGAATTGAGCGCGAGAAACTGAAGGAGGGTGGGATCAAGGACGACTCACTTTCAAGTTTCTGGTGTGGGCACACCATAGTGCATGGTGGTATCCCGTTAGAAACTGAGAATCCTGGAGGAAAGCACTTGTTTGAGGGATGCTGGGTTCCAACTTGTGGCTGTGCGTTACCAGTGGCAGCTCCAGGGGTTGTCCAGAAAACAGCTGAAATGTTGGGAATCCGCTAGTGTCCAGACTGCTGAAATGCTAGGGACTGGGGGCTGGACAGTCGGGACGTGCGGTGGCATGGCCCGCGGCGATCAGGAAGTCCTACGCCACCTCCCCAGCAAAGGGGTAGCGGCGCAGGAGGCGGGAGCCGGGCGGGGCTCCGGGACGGAAGAAGCCCCGCGCTAGGAAGGGGCGTGGAGTTGGGTGGGAGGACCTCGCAGCCGCTAAAACCGGGGCGGGTTGGTTTTTGCGGGGAGTGGGAGGAACCCCTGCCGGCCTCAGCCTGTTGCTGCCTGAGTGCGAGCAGCTGTTTCCTGGCCCTGGTCCTGCAGACCCACCCCTCCACCCCCACCACTTCTTGAACTTTCACCCCCGGCGCGCGACGGCGGCGGATCACGTGATCGAGGCCAACATGGCCGCCGCCGCCGCTGGGAGCTGAGGTGCCGCCGCCGCCGGGCAGCCGGGGGGAATCCGCCCGCATCGCCGCCCTCGCCGGCCGGGCGGCCGCGGGGCCCGGAGCGCCGGAGGCCGGGGCTGGGGCGGCACCGCGCGGCGGCCTCCGGGGCCCGCTAGAGCAGCCCCCGGCGGCTATGCCGAGGGCCCGGAGCGGCCGGCGGAGCAGGGAGGGGCCGGCGGGAGGGAGGAAGTAGGTTTTGTTTACGGGCTGTTTGGGGCGGGGCAGGCCTGGACCGGGGTCCGGGGCTGGGGGCGGGGGCTGGGATTCCCGGCCGCGCTGACGCTGTCTTCTCTTTTTTTGCATCTGCCCGGGATTTTCTCCCAGACCTTCCTGCGAGTGCGAGCCAACCGGCAGACCCGACTGAATGGTGAGTCTTGCGCAGCCCCTCCCTTCGCCCCACCCCCGGCCTCCTCCCTCCCTCACTGCCTGCAGCTCCTGGCTTGCCTGGGTCTCCTCAGCGTTAGGGCCCGTTGGTTTCCTCGCAATCACAGCTCCTCAGTATGTGCCGTCCGAGGCTGCCGCCCTCAGTTTCCCCATCTGTTTAATGGAGATGATGGTTGCCAGCTCTTGCGTGAGCCTCTCTAGGCCTTGAAGAACCCTGGGGGGCAATAAGTGGCAGAGAATGAGGAACAAGCCACACAATTCCACTTGGGAGCTCCTCTTTGAATTTGCACACTGCTGGGACCTCACTGTACAAGCCGGCAGGGCGCTGAGAATGTTTTTCTTCCAGTTTTTAATCAGTGCCCAGTCGTGTGAATACAGCCTCTCTGCTGCGACTTGACAATGCAGTGAGATCTGGAGTTCCCACGGCAACAGGAACTAACTCATCCCAGGGCTCTTTGAGTTATCAGTCAGCCCACATTTCACAAAGGTGATCAGCGTGGGCTCAACAGCTCTTAGAGGCCTTGTCTGAAAGCACGCTGTGTATGCACTACCTGGCAGCGCCCCCCCCCCCCCCCTTTTGGATTCAAACCTCTGGAGCATTCCTGTTTGCTGAACAAACTGGATGATCTAGTTTTTTGTACTGACTAGGGTGTGGTGTATCTGGGGGTTGGCTGTAAGGGGCTTGGGGGTCTCTGGACCAGCTGGTAAGGCCATCAGTGTTCAAGATACCCAGTTCCTGCCACTTGGTTTCTCCTGCCAGGCTGAGCCCCAGATTTTGGGAAAAGGAGAGCATTTATCATGGGCCGGCACCATGTTAAACGTCTTTATCATAACTGAGAGGGAGTGTTAACACTCGTTTTGTAGGTGAGGAAACTGAGGCTGGGACTGGTGAAGCGATTTGTTGAAAACCGCACAGCTGGGATACAGCCCAGCCATGGTTTTAACCGGTTAACCCACTCCAGTATTCTTGCCTGGAGAATTCCATGGACAGAGGAACCTGGTGGGCTGTAGTCCATGGGATTGCAAAGAGTCAGACACATCTGAGCGATAAACACACACCTACCTTGAAAGCCTGTGCTGCTTGGACCGTGCCATGCTGCCTCCTTGGCAATACTTTGACTTTTCTTTTTAGTGGAAGCTTCCATGTAGGGAGCACACTTTTCCCTATCATGCTTTAGTAAGCTTAGTTCAGGACTTAGAAGATGGATGGCAAGAAAATAACCAAATCTGCCTTGCTTATCTGAGAATCTCCAGGTGATGCCCAGTCCATCAGGGTGCTTTCCTGGGACCACAAGGAGTTTTCTGGCATGGGTGGCCTGGGCAAGGAGAGCATCCAGTGTCCCACCTTCCTTAGCAATCCTGTGAAATTCACCTGTTTATTCAATTATCAGTGTCTCTCATAGTTTTCTTACCAGAGAGGCAGTCCCTCCAGCTCTAGGCAGGTTAGGGGAGGCACCTTTGTACTGGAGCATGGCTCTGTACAGCCTTCTCAAATTCTCAGGGTCACTTGCTTAATGCCTTTCTGATATCTAGCATCCCTTCTCCACCCCCGCCCTGGCTCTAGAGTGTCAAGGTGGGCTTGAGCCTGAGATTCCAAGAGTTAGGGCAGTCAAGGTGAAAGAGCCTAGATCTTTGTCCACAAAATCCACTGGGCACCAGAACATGGTCACATCCTCCTGTAGTGAGAGCACCAGAAACTCAGGAGATGGGCCAGGCTGCAGGCCAAGGTTTCTCAAACTCCATGCTCAGTCCTGGTGGAATGGTGGCTTGCCTGTTGATTTGGGTCTTTCTAGGGCTGCTCTTTTCTGGAGTAATTCCCTGCTTCAGGCCCTCAACAGGCAGGAGCTGGGGTTCCAAGTGCTGCCCTAGCACACTCACAGGATCCGTCTTTGTTGATACTGATCAGTTGGGGGCACTCTTGAGATAAGAGAGCATTCGAAGCTGTAGAGTAAGGCATGGTTTCCTATCCTGCCTTTGCCACTTTTCTGCTACCTGGGCTACTGCCTGATTGAGCTTTAGGTATTTTTATCTGGCAAAGTGCTTAATACAACCTGGTTTCCAGGTATAGAGTAAAATGAGCTTCCTTGTGTAGGGTAGTTAAACCTCACACATAGTTGAAGCTCCAAATTGTAACTTAGCAACTGTCACCTGCATCACTGTTCACCAGTGTCTCAGTCCCTAGCCTGCATTGATGAGCCTTCCGCTAGGGTATCTATGAGAACGTTCTTTCTGGCCTTGCAGTGGGGAACCCTTCCTTCCTTGGCTGGCTCCACCCCCACCCTAATCAGTCTGGTCTCCAAGTGGCTAGCTCTGCATTAAGGGAGGGGATAGAGGGAACAGAGTCCCTTGTTTTGACCCCTTCCTGCTTCAGTGACAGGAGGGCTGCAGAGAGGGATTAGTGAGCTAATTAGAAATGATTGCATCTCTCAGCATTAATTAGCAGTGCTGTGGGCTTGCAGTGTGCACTTTGGAATTGAGCCCCCTGTGGGACAGCATGGCAGGCAGCCCTCTGCCTCGGGGGCCTGCCAGTCCCTCTTCTCTGATTAGAAATGATGGAACAGGTTCGAGTAGGCACAGTAAGGGCTACCCTCTCAGGATATCCTGGGCTCTCTGACTCAGACCCTCTGTACCTTTATGACTAGGCCTCAATCTCCTCTTCTGTAAAATGGGACCAGCGGACCTGAGAGAAATCCTCCCTGGGATGATTTTATATAGGACACTGAGGGCTGTACCTTGGGCCTGCTGGCCCAGGAACAAAGCGGTTTTAACTGATAAGTAAACAGCTGGCCAAATCAGGCCCCTGGAGAGACTGTGGATTCTAGCCAAGAGGTGATATCTAAAGTTGTGTGTCTTGACTCTAAAAGAGCCTGTGATCGTGGCCTTCTGGGGAGATACCTAGTAAGTGCCAAGGGGAGCATCTTTGCTCACTGGACTCATTGAGCACCGTAGGTAGCCAGCTGTAGCCAAAGAGTGGACACTCGGCTGGCCTAGCACCAGTCTCCTCCCCCGGTGCTCGTGGCAAGGCCAGACCCCAAAGGAGGTGAAGAAGGTGCCGCATAACGAGGGCGAGATTGGGCATGAGCCAGAGGGCTAATGGCTGGCAGGAGGTCAGGATATGTCAGTCCCACTGGGACCTTGGGAGCTCCAGTGACCACCTGCCTGTTCTGTGCTTTGTTTTCGGTTTCTCCATGCAGCTCGGATTGGGAAAATGAAACGGAGGAAGCAAGATGAAGGGCAGGTATGTCCCCTGTGCAGCCGCCCCCTGGCAGGATCGGAGCAGGAGATGAGTAGGCATGTGGAGCATTGCCTTTCTAAGGTAGAGGGGCCATCACCACCTACCCCACCCCTTTCCCCTGACACTAGCCGCTGACTGCCTCCAATCTCTGGGCTGTTGGGGTCTCCACGTGGTCTCAGCAGCTGCTTCTTCTCTGTTCTTTGCCCTCTTCCTTTGCTTTCACTCTCCCACTCCTCCCCTCGGGCTCCAGTGGAAAATTATTGGGGAAAAGCCCAGGTCTTTGACCTCTCGATTGGTTTACTTCCAAGGAGCCCTAGAGCTGGGGGCCTGTGGGGCACACTGCAGCTGGGGGCCTGGGCTGTGCCTTCCTCGCAGGCCCTGGGGAGCAGGTAGGGACGGCCTGGGACCCGCATGATCCTGCTCTGCTCTTCACAGAGGGAAGGCTCCTGCATGGCTGAGGACGATGCCGCGGACATCGAGCATGAGAACAGCAACCGCTTTGAGGAGTATGAGTGGTGCGGGCAGAAGCGGATACGGGCCACCACTCTCCTGGAAGGTGGTTTCCGAGGTACAAGCAGCCGACACCTAGGCAGTGGCACTGTGGTGGCCAGGCCTCTGCTGGGTAGCCATCTGTGGGAGCCAAGAGGCCAGGGCTGGTGGCTGGGCATCCATTCATCCACGTGGGAACTGCTGCTGGCAGGCCTTCTTTGTGACCGTGCTGCCTGCCTGTGATGTGCATATTAAAATGGATGTATTTGGGTGGGGAAATGGAATTGTGAGGCTTCAAGCTAGGAGTGACGAGGGGGGCTCTCCGCCTCGGGTGATGCATTGAAGGTGACAGCCAAGCCGCGTTAGCACCTGCATAAAATATTAAAGGGACGGTTATGCATTTATCACTCCATCCCTCTTAAGGTTGATAAATGAGAATCCAGCAACCTGCTGTACACCTCCAGCACTGGGGGCCCCGAGGGCTTCCAGGCAAACACATTGGATTTTCCTCCTCCTCCTCCTCAGCCCCACATCAGGGAAATCAGTTACAGAGGAGAGAGTGAGTTATGGCAAAATTTGACCTCCCATGAGCTTCATTGGTGAATCTAATTTTAGCTGTGATCCCATCCCTTCTCCCTGGGCGCCCTCTGCCCTGAAGCAAGAGGGGCCTGTGCCCAGCTGCTCCTGCTTCCCTTGGACTCCCTGCAGAGGGTTCTGCAGGGACCTGCCCAGCTCCACTGCCCACCTGGAACCTTGGAGAGACATGGTTTGGCCCAATGGAAGTCCCCAACCCCCATCAGGTTAAATAGCAGACTGGTAGGAACCCAAGGTCCATGTCCTCTTGTTGATGCTTCCTGCCTTGGACAGGGTGAAAGGGGAGCTGTCTTGCCTCCCAGCCTCCAGCTCATTGCTCTTTCTGTGCACAAGCACAGCTGGCACTGCAGCTTGTGGTCATTAAGTGAGCCAATCTGCTTCCCATCTGCCTCTAGTTCTCTGGGCAACACCCTTGGGAGTAGTGCTGTGTCTGGTCCCTTGGGAATATCGCGGCAGCTGAGAGGAGGGTCTGCCTCACTGGGGCTGTACTTCTAGGGCTGGTGATAAGTGATCCCTACAGTGCCGTCCAGGGCAAACGGGCTACATGAAGAGGCCACAAGCTCAGGTGTGGCATTATGCCTTGGGGCTTCTCTCACATTGGCAAAATGTAAATGAGAAAGGTTAATCAGACCAAACTGAGGACTGAGCTACAGAATGTCCATTTGCCATTTCCCTCTGGTCTTGTCCTGGAGTTTCTGAGTATCTGAGGCCCAGAGAGCCCCGAAGCCGGGGGTCCTGTGATTTGTACTCACAGGTGCCCCCGATCAGTTCCGGGATGCCACTCTGGGTTCACTCTGTTGGTGGCTGCAGATTTTCATGTCTTCCATTGCTGTAGCAACTTCTTGGTCAGGTTACTTGGCCCAGAACTGGACCTGATGGCTTCTGGGCTCCAGACAAGGCTTAGGAAGATGAAGCCGCATGGGGCCTGCCCATATGACCATGTATTTCCCAGGCACTGGGACCCACTTACAGAGTGGTTGTGAGGGGCTCTTCAGCCCTGGGCGGGTGTCAGTTTTCCCTGAGTGTTTACATGGTGAGGTTGTTCCTTTCAAGAATTCCTGAGAGGAGTTCAAAGGGGGTTTTTCTTTGAGTGATTTGGAGAGCGAGAATGAGAGTGAGACTTGAAGAGGGAACAGGGGCCGGAGGTGCCTTTATCTGCAGAGAATTGCTCCAGCTTTCCTGATAGAAGCTGCTGCCGCCTCTCAAACAGCTTAGTGCAGTCAAAAGACAGACAGACTTGAAAGGCTGTTTTACAGCGAGATCAGCAGGGGCCACGAGGCAGAGAGCAGGGCGCAGTGGAGCGGAGGAGGCTGAGGCTCCTCGGTAGGGGGGTGCTATCAAAGGAGGCCCTGGCTGATCCTGACCGCCTCTGCCCCCGAAACCTTGTCTGCAGAAGCTGGCCATCTGTCAGTCTACCCTCCTTGTCCAGGACCGAGAGGCCCCAACTCTTGGGGGGTTGGGTGTGGCCCCGCCAGGCGGGCTGGTGTCAGTGCAGCGCATTGATCGCCCGCCGGGCGGGCTGGGCCGCAAGCCGGGCAGCGCGTGCTTAATGTGATTGAAAGGCAGTTAAAATGGCGGTGACCTTTTCAGGAGGAATTAGATTGCCTGCCAAGACCGGTTAGAGGGAGTGATAACGCCGGTTGAAGAAGCTGCCCGGCCAACTTCAGAGAGAGGGAGCAGAGGCAAGATGAGCAGGCGAATGGCGAGGCCCATTTAAGCCGCACTGTGCGTGCTGACAGAACAGAGATTGCTGTCCTTGTTAGATATGAAAGAATTGAAGAATCGCACATAAGTTCCTGTATCTGATCATCGCCTATCCCTCCTCCCAGACCAGGGCCCCTTCGTCATCCTCAGCATGGCTTCCCACCAGGCCCAGTGGGGGCTGGTGTGGTGGAGCAGATGAGTTCCTTTGAATGTAATGTGCCACGGAGCCAATGAACAAGCAGGAATTGTTGGTGGGACACTTGACTGAGGGGAGTGGGCCTTGGAGATGGGACCTGTGATTACTGAGACCCAGAAGAGCTCAGGCCTGGGAGGGCTTGAAATTGGTATTGTAGGACCGAATGAAGGATCAGATAGAACAGGTAAGGACTAGGATAGGTCCAGGTAGACGTGGATCTTCAAGAAATCTAAAAGAAGAGATACTGAAAGGTTTCATAAGAGTAGTTTGAAGGAAACGTTTGTTTAGCAAACACAGTGGCCCTCTCAGTTCTGGGGGACACCCTGCGCTGTGTGCGTGAGCTGTTGAGTTGTTCTCTCTGAACCATGGGTTTGCTAGCCTGCTAGCACTGTTTTCCCCCCACTCAGTTATAATTGCATAAAGGGCTGCACACAGACCGTAGTACTTCACCAACATTTCCCTAAAAGAGGTCAGCATTAGGGGAAAAACAGAAGCTCTTCTGGCACCCCATGCCAGCCCCGGGCAGAGCAAGGGGCCTTTAGATTGGGCCACTTTGGGAACCAATTATACAGCCCTTGGGGACAAACCCGTGCCTGCCTGTAGTCAAAGGAGGTGTGTGAGGAATGAGCCCGGCTTTCCTCATTGCCTATCTCCAACTCCTGGTCCCATACAAGAGACTTGTGGTGGGAGCCTTGATCTTTCCCCTGTCTTGTTTGCCAGTGAACGTTCACTTAGCTGGATTAGGGGAGCCTGGAGCTCATTATCTCTGGGATGGACAGGCTGGAGCGAGGACATGGAATGGTTGGCTTGAGATGACGTGACAGTGATGCAGTGGGCATTCGGGTGATAAGGTGGAAGGATTTCCCAGGAAGCGGCAGGAAGTGGAAGGTGCTGCAGCTCAGTCTTTGAGCCCTGGAAGGATGCGTCCCTGGAATCTAGCACTGAGTCCCTTTGAATCAAACAGGTGGAGGGGTGGAGACAGGGACGCTACTAAGAGAACCCGCTCTCCAGGCCTCTGCCCTGTCCCGATCCTTGCCTAGGGACTGCATCTTACTTGAGTTGTTGCCTTGGATTTAGACTGGCTCCATGTGGCCTGGGATGAGATGCCATGGAGAGGAAAGGTGGGGCAGCTGTGGTACAGATCTGTTAACTGGCTGTTGCTTGGTAAAACTTGAACGCCAGATTGTAGGTCAAGGGGTTGAGGGGTATTGTGAGTCCAGGGCCTGGAGAAGTTGGCCTGGCCTTAGCTGCTGCCTCCTTCGGCATGTTGATTTCCAAAAGATGGGAGCCCCAGATTCCCAAAATGTCCCCCAGGGCAGCCCTGCTGCCTGGTACAGTCAGTGACAGGTGCTGGAACAGCCAACTGCCAGAGGCAGTCTTGGAACGGAGTGTATCCAGGCTGCCACTTTCTACCTCCTTACCACCCTGAGTTAGAACTTGTTTGGTGGGAGGAGCAAGGAGGGGTGGCAAGGAGCAGGGCACCTTCTGTCCCCTGTGGCAACTGACGGGGATTTAATCGCCTTTTGGAAACACAATTGTTAAACCAGGACAGAGGGAGTACAGGCAGAAGGAGCAAGTATCAATGGTTTTAAATGGCGTCTGTCTCTCTGCGCCTCTCCTGACGTGAGGCAGTGAAACGCGTTATCGAGGAGGCCCGGAAAGTGGCTAAGTGCGTTTGACACACGCCAACTCCCTGCCTCCACACTGGATAATTGCATTGTCAACTGTTCAGCGAGGTGGCAGGTGACACTGCAGGCCGATTGATTGTCCCGCATCGCAGCTCCCCAGACTGTCAGCTCCCCAATCGATGGCGTTTACACAAGACACCGTAACTGCATCTGTAACTAATTCCAGTGTAAAACTCTCCGGAAGCTGCTGCTGCGCATCACCCTCTTCTCCCCTCCTTTGGAGAGCATGGGCCTCTGGAGGCCCCAGGACGCCTTTCTCCCTGGGCTTTGGTTTTGTTGGGAGCAGCAGGTGAGGAAATCGATGGCTCCTTTTTTGTGGTTTCAAGTTCCAGGACGTTACTGCCCCTAGTCAGTGGGCATCTCCAGTTTCACAATTGATCATCTGATCAATTGATCAAATTAACGCTGATTTTTTTTTCCTCCTCTCTCTGAGATGACCCAAGAAGAAATGAGTTCATGAGAGATGGCTCATTTATATGAAGTTTAGGCTTTGCTTATCATTTATGCACTTAACCCTCTCCCTCTCTATTGTTAAGTTCTGTTTGGAGGGAAGAGGTTTTTTTGCACTGCCCACCCTCCCTAGACCAAGCCCCCACTGCTGAGCATCACTGATCATCAGGGTTAGTCTGCCTGTGGACAGCAGCACCCAGCCCTTCGTGGGTCTGAGCCACAGCAAGGGGACTCCCCAGTGACTGAAGAGTGCTCTGGGTCATCTTGCAGGGTCTGAGGGCAGAGTCCCTGCCCTCAATAGTAGCAGCAGGAGTGGCAGCTTGCCTGTTATCCCCGGAGCTTCACAGAGCAGGAGCCAGAGGCTTGGAAAGGCGTTTTCTGTGCCATCTTGCTTCTGAGTACTGGCTTGGGATATTCCAGCAGCTGAGAACATAAAATGACTGTGGAGCCACCTTCTCAAAGTATGTTGGGGGGGGCAAGCTGGCGGGGGCCCTGTCTGCATAAAATGGCTTTATAGCTGTTTCTTTTTATTATGATTCTGCCAGAAGTCAGCAAGTGACATTTCATTAAGAAAATAAAGTTTAATGTGCTGGGAAGGAGGTTGGAGATGGCTGGGGCAGCATAGGAGTGAAATTGGCAGTGGCAGCCTGTTCTGAACACCTGAGGGGTAGGGAGAGGCTCCCAACATCTGTCTGCTGAAGGACGGGGTCAAGATCAGAGTCAGCTGCTCCAACCAAACGTAGGCCTTTTCCTTGGCAAACAAGATGTGTTGTGCTCTCCATCCTGTCAAGGTGGTTGGAGAAGGAGATTGTTGCCCACCTGAGAGATGGGGTCTGAGAGGTGAGGTTGTGGCTGGAGAGGTTTCTACAGGCCGCCAGCTCATCAGGCCTGGGCCTGCCTCTGGCACAGGGCTCCCAGCACCTAACAACAGCACCGATGGCATTTAGCCATCACTGCTTGGGGGTGTTACATGGTGCCTGTGGTGGGCCTGGCCAGCTCTGTGCTGGGCAACACTTAGATCACAGACTTAGGCTTTCAATCTGGTGAGAAACAGTGACAATACATGGTAATACATGTGAATTTGGAGTTGTGCAGGAGCCTGGGTGGACACCACGGAAGGGGCCCTTCTGTAGAAAAGTCTGGGGAAGTCTCATCTGTACTCAGCACCTTGAGCGTAAGAATCAGATCAGGATACAGTGTCCTCAGTGTCAAGCCAGGTGGAGGATGGGTTCAATAAAGTTTGAGAGAATGTTGAAGCAAGTTCAATCAGGAAGTATTTATAGAGCAACTACTATGTGTAGGCACCATGAATAGAAGGCATGACTGAGAAGAGTCAGACTTGCAGAATGAGCAGGAATGTGTTCTGTAGACCAAGAGGGAGACATTTCTAGGCAGAGATAACAGGAAGTACAAAGGCCTGGGGTCATGAGAAAATACACAGGCCTTGGGAACCAAAATAGCTGTGTTCCACCAGAGTACAGAGACCTGGTCCAGGCCTGGCAGGCAACAAGACTGCAGAGATAAAGACTTCAGGCCACTGGGCTGCTTTATGTGTTGAGAAGCCTGGACTTTTCCTGGCAATTTGGGAGTGCCCCATTTTCTCAGGTTTGCCATGGGAGCCATACTGGGCTGAGGAGTGGTGCCAGGATTCTCGGCTTTGCTTCTCACGCACCCTCAAGGCAGGGCTGGGCAGGGTCTGGCCAAGCCAAAGATGTGAGGCTGACTGCTGAGCTGCCTGCACTTGGGGGAGGGGGGTTGGCAGAGCTCGAGGGGCGCAGGCTGTAAGTGAACCTGATAGCTACATTCTGATTGATGGCGGAGTTTGTCTCCCAAACTGTCAGAGGGTTTATAGAGGTGCCACTCACCCACAAAGTGGGAATTGCTTGTTAGGACACTTGGCTGTGAATAGGAGACAGAGCTGTAACTTGGTGTTTTCTCAGCTTAATGGCCCTGCTGCTGACCCGCCTGCTGCCTTGAGTTTGTTTGTGCCTCAGTGTGGAGGGCAGATGAGGACTGGCGGGCAGGGGTGGAGCTGGGCAGTACCTGTTAGCTCTCTGTTTCCCTGGTGCTGCTTACCTCTGGGATGGGTGGGCCCTTTGTGAGACCAGAAACCAGCGGTGTAGGATAGAGAAGGATCAGGAAGAAAGTGCTTTTGAAATGGGCTTGAAAGATGGAAAACATTCCAGATGGAGAGAGAGCACGAGCCAGACAGGGTGACATTGAAGGTGGAGTAAGTCATCTGTCCATGTATATGTGGGACTTAGGGAGCGAAATGAGAGAAGGTGAAAAAGTGGGGGCATCCAGAGCGTAGCAAGTCTGGCTTAAGAGTAGGGATTGGTCGCAGGCACAGTGAGGAGCCGCAGGCAGTGTTGGAGCAGGGGAAAGAAGGGTCAGGACTCAGTGGCAACAGGACGAAGCAATAGATGAGAGGCTTGGCAACCCACTACAAGCCTGTTGCCTTCGTGAATGTGTAAGACCGTGAAAGTGGGAAGAATGGACAAGAAATTTCTGAGATCATTGAGCAGAACTCTGAGCTGCTTTGCATCAATTCCACTCACCCCAGATCCCATCGCTTTCAGTCCTTTTTGTCCCCAGCAAGGCTACTCCACTGGCTCATGTGATGTGGTCCAAGACCAGAACCACTGGGAGAAGGCAGGGGCAGGGAGGGAGAAGCAGCTTTGTGGTCCTTGGCCCTGGGCTGTCAGGAAGGGTGGTTCTGGGAGTCAGAGCACAAGGCAGGTGAGTGGGCCTGGAGTAGCTTCAGCATCTCAGCCCCTTGCATCACCACCTCTCCCGCCACTGGCCGAGAGTCTGCCTGTTGCTATGACAAATACACCTTGGTGGGGTCAGCTGCCTGCCCAGCCGGGTTGCCTCCAGGGACTGCTTTGAGAAGCAGGTGTGCATGCCTGTCCTCCCTCGGCTGTCCCTTCTTAATCCCTTTATAACTGCACTTGTCCAGGAATCTGGGCTGAGTGAGGTGGGGATGAATAATTAATGTCAGGCGCTTCAGACACCAAATATTTGAACAGCTGCCTGGTGTTTTTGCTGGCAAGGACCTGCCGGCCAAAATCAGGACATTGGCTGAGGGTTCCGCTGTATGGCTCTGACAGGCCTTTGCCAGCCAACTCTCCCCTCTGGTAGACTCGCCAGGCTGGACCATGGGACATGGGATGCCCAGGTCCTGGGTTGGTGTGGCCTTGTAGACCTGTCTGTCCTCTTCCTACTCTTCTTAGACATGGAAGACAGGTGGATAGCAGGCCTAGAGTAGGTGTCTCCTGAGGACTTGACATAATGTATGAATGGGCTGGTTTATGAGCAGAGACCACTTGGAGCAGCAGGCAGTACAGGGAAGGCTGAGGTATGCAGAGTGAAAAGAATTGTAATGTCAGAATCAAGAGCACCCAAGTGCTCTCTATTCCCCAAGCACAAGTTTCTGTCAGGCCTTACCTAGCCCCATACCTGACCCCTAACTTGGGGAACAGAAGGGGGATCCTTGGCCTCGTCTTGCTGGCCCCTGGCCCTCCTCACACCCCGCTTCCCACAGGCTCTGGCTTCGTCATGTGCAGCGGCAAAGAGAATCCGGACAGTGACGCTGACTTGGATGTGGATGGGGATGACACTCTGGAGTATGGGAAGCCACAGTATCCTTGGGGCGCTGCGAGACGAGGAGGGACTGGTGGGACAGGCCAAAGGGAATAAGAAAGCCACAAGCACCTCCAGTCACTCATCCATACCAAAACCCCCAGGGTCAGTGTCTCAGCTTGGGCCAGGGGCAGCCCTCCTGGGGATTCAACCCTCCTGGCCCACCACAAACTAGGATCCATTGTCCTTGACCACCTTGCCAGATATACGGAGGCCGATGTCATCCCCTGCACAGGCGAGGAGCCTGGCGAAGCCAAGGAGAGAGAGGCACTGCGGGGTGCAGTCCTAAAGCAAGTGTGGGCACAGGCTTGGGCGGGTGGGAGAAAGGGAAGGGAGGCCCTGAGGCGGGGGTCAACCAAGTGCCCGCCCTCAGGACTGTCCTGCCTGCTTTCAGGGCTCACTTTGTTCTTCCTCTTTCCTTTCCTCTAGTGGTGGTCCTCCTAGCACACGCATCACACCTGAGTTCTCTAAATGGGCCAGTGATGGTAAGTCCTGACCCAGGTTAGCGGGGGCAGAGGCGGGTGACTGATTCAAGCCCAACCCCTCACCTGTGCTGCCCAGTCTGGCCAGAGCGTGAGTCCCCTCTCTGTCCCAGCAGAGATGCCATCTACCAGCAACGGTGAGAGCAGCAAACAGGAGGCCATGCAGAAGACCTGCAAGAACAGTGACATTGAGAAGTGAGTGGCCAGGAGGGAGACCAACCCCAGGGACCACAGCTCAGTGGGAGGGAGGGGGCCCTTCGCTAACAGGAAGGCCTGCTGCCCTGGCACACAGCCGGCAGTGGGGCCCAGCTGGTGCTGAGCGTGACTCGCTGAATTGATCACTGGACCACGGCCCTGGGAGCCTTGGTGGAGGGAGGAGCAGGCGGCCTGCCCGCCTGCCTGCTGCAGGGGCCTCCGCCCGGGGAATGTGATGTATGGCCGCCCAGCCCAGCCGGCACACTTGATTCATCTCCAGTTTCTGTTTCTTAATCGGGAGCTAAATTGGTTTCATTTTTCTTGTCCCGGGTGGCGCTTGCAGTGTGGGTTTTAGGCAGGAGTATTGGGTCTCATCACTTCTGGTAGGAGTTTTTGGCCCACATTCTCTGGCAGGGGAAAAGGGGATCTGTAAGCACTTCCCCCAGGGTTGGGCCACCCCTGGCCTGGATCCTCAGGAGCCACCAGGATTTGAAAGCAGCAGCACATCTTACTGCCTTTCTAGAAGCCCAGGCAAGGCCAGTTCTGGCCCCAGGAGGTGGCATTGTCCAGTTCTGGCTGCCTGGAGCTGCTGCTGCTGTTGGCCATTGCCTAACTCCTCACACCTGCCCCTCCCTCCTCTGAAGGCTAGGTTGCCTGGGGTTAAAAGGCAGCCTCTTCATTCCAGGGCCAGTGTTCCATCTTGCCTCCTGCCAGGAGAGTGGATTGCAGGCCAGTGCAGGGCCGGGTCGGTGGCCCAGGGTCACCTCCCATTTGTTTCCCTCCATTTTGTGTTGTCATAAATTCATTCCAGCCCGTTGTGGTTGATCAGTTTATCTCGGCCAGGGCCGCGAGTGCTGCTGGCATGATGTATGGGCCGCGGCGCAGGGCCCGGCTGCCCATGAATCACCGCAGCTGCTCCGTGTCAGCGCCGGAGCGGGCCGCACGGGTTCGGTGCAACCAGCTTGGGGGGAGAGGAATGACGTATGGATGTTTATTTAATAATTCTCTCCTACTCCAGCTGAGCGGGGCGGGCGGGGCTGTAAGGGGCGCCCACCCTCATCTGGAGGGGCTGCTCATAAATCAGAAAGACAAGATCATTAATCAGGGATGGCGCCAGAGGGGAAGGTGGGGGCCAGAGCCAGTGGCCATCCTTGAAGGTCCTACCCCACTGAGGGCTGGGGGAGCTGGGCTTTCTGTCCCACCTGTGTGAGCACAGGCACTAGCGGGCGGGGCCCTCGGGGATGAGTTGGGGACCGGCTCAGGCATGTGCAGAGATCTCCGACGGGTCTGGCCCTTCAGTCCCCATGACGTCTCTTTTTCCCAGACACGTTATGGGTTCCCATCCTGGATCTTTTTCACATCCAGGGGAAGGAGAAACACAGGATGACATGGCTTCTTCCAAGAAATTCTCTACCCCATGCCTTCAAGGGGCTCTGGGATAGCTCACAACCTCCCTGGATCAGGGGCCTGGAGGATTGGATATTTCACTAGAGCAAAGAGTAGAGGCCAGTTATGTGCTGAGCTAATCCACCATGGGAATGGATGTGGCCTTGGAGATGGGAGTGGGAAATGGCTCTTCTGCCCTCATGGCTTTTGCCTTCCCAGTTCTAGCTCATTCTCTGGTTTAGGGTTTTCGAGTTACTTTTCTACTCTGGAGTAGGCTGCCCCCAGTTCCTGGCCTTGGTTTCCCAATCATTGAAGTAACCACACAGGATCAGCCTGGTCCTTGGAGAGGAAGGAAGCACAGCTACCCATCCTTGTCTCCTTGCCAGGAACATACCAGCAGTCCAGATGGGGGTGGCACATATAACATTGGGCAGATTGCCAGGGGGAAGACTCAGCTGTGCAAGTGTGTGTGAGGAAGGAGAGTATGGTAAAGGCTTTCCAGAGCTGGAAAGTTGAAGGGATGCTCCCAGGAAACCCACTGGTGCCAGAAGGAGTTGTAGTCAGAGCCTTTCTCAGGTTGCTTGGAGAGAGGCAAGGCAGAGAGAACCATGGACTGCTGGAGTGATGGATCTGGAGCATCTCTGATACAGGGACACAGCCATCAGGGAGACGCATTCTGTGTCACTGCTGGTGCCCCTTTAAGAGAGAACAGAGATCAGAGTTTGCTGCTGCCCATTAAGTGTTTCCCACCATCCTCCACAAGCCCCCTGTTACACCTACGTCCAGCAAGGACAGATTACCTGGAAGCTTTCAGGCTTTCTGGGCCCACTGCCCCCCAAGACTGGCAAGACAGACTATCCCCTAGGAGATGGTCCTAACCCACACACCACCCTTGTGATTCTACCTCAGCTGACTGAATACACCTTCTAAACCTCAGCTTTTATCCTTTATAGCCCTCTTCCAGTATCCTCAACAACTTCCTGTAAATCAAGTATAAGATAAACTTCCCTTTCTGATTGTGGCATCTGGGGTCTTGGACACTGGGTTCCCAGTGTAGCAACCTTCTGCTTATCCACAAGTGAGCCCTCCAGCCAGATAGGGGCCAGGGGCCCTTGGCCTTGGTTCCCACTGTTGTCTCAGACTGGAGGCCTATCTCCTCCTGGTTGTAGCCAGTGTAGAGTAACGGTTATTCACACAGTGACTGGTTGATTCCAGAATCAGTCTGCCGGGGTTTGAATCCCATCTCCCCCACTCTGCGTGAACCTTGGGTAGTCTACTTGTTTCTGTGCTTTTGTTGTTTTTGTTGTGTCGTGTCCAGCTCTGCACCTCATGGACCATAGTGTGCCAGGCTCCTCTCTCCTGCACTGTCTCCCAGACCATGTCCGTTGAGTCAGTGATGCTATCTAACAGTCTGCCTCCCCCTTCTCCTTTTGCTTTAGTCTTTCCCAGCATCAGGCTCTTTTCCAGTGTTTCTTCATATATAAAACGGGAGCGTTAGGAGGATCTCCCCATGGGGTTTTTGTGAGGTGTAAATAAGATGATAATTTTTAATCCCTCGGTAAAATTCCTGGCATTTAGTAAGTGTTTAATAAATTTTAGCTCTTTTACTTGTATTATATCATTATTCCCTGAAGTTCATCTCCAGTACCATCTTTTCTACTCCTCCAGGAAATATTCCTCCCCCTCTGAGCTCCTCCTGGTTCTGTTGACTTGTTTTAGGAGTGGTGGGAAAGATTACTCCTTAGAATTGTCCGAGCTGTTCCCTGTTCAGTATTGCAGCTCAGAGAGTTTGGGAAATTGCAGGGCTTGTGCAGGGATTGGACAACAGGTGAGGACCACCAGGACATCTGACATGCCTAGGAAGAAATAGCTAGTAGCTGTTGATGTAGGCTAGGCCTCCAGCCCAGGGACCTAGATTATGTGGGCCTCCTCAGAGCCCCATCTCTCACTCTCCTTGGGGGTTAGACCAGCTGTTTCTTCAGCAGGTGTGTACTCATACTCCCATGCCTGGAGTGGGGCTGATGTCCAGAGTCAGTATTGGTGGAGTGATTATCTTGCCCTCGAGGTAGTGAGTCTGGCAGAGGAGACAGGCATTTGCAGTTGTACTGCCGCAGTGAAGTCCAACATAGGGGCTGGAAGAGCACAAAAGGTGCAGCCCCACCAGTGGGGTACTGGCCCGAGGCTTGGGAAAGGTTTCTGGGAGGAGGTGGGAACTAGGCCTGAATGATGAGATGGAACTAGAGAGTTAGGAGGTGGGGTGATCCAGAAGAAGCAGAAAGTACTTGAGAGGCCAATGGAGTGAAAAATGGTGGGGCGTGTGGAAGAACTCCGGCATTTGACGTGGATGGAACATAAGGCACGTGGCAGGGTGCTGAGGCACATGGCTGGTGGGGGGCGGGCCAAGAAGGCCCTTGTAAGCTTGTAGGAGTTTGCTAGAGGTTTACTCTGAGGTAGACACTGAAATGTTGGAAGCGTCAGTAGAAGTGGTCAGGTTGCAGAATTGTAGGTGCCAGGAGAGTGGGGACTGGAGGCAGAGGGGGCCATTCTGATTGGTATAATGCACAGAAGTCATGAGCACCTGAACTAGGGGTGGTAGCGTGGAAAGGAGTGGAGATGCCAAAGATGTGAGGTGCTGGATGTCAGGGGTGACTGGGAAGGAATAGTTTCGAGAATGGTTCCCAGGTGTCTGGTTTGGAAATACACCAAGATGGAGGTGGAGGAGCAAGGCGGGTGAGGGGCGCGGGTCTAGAATGTGGAGTTTGTGGATCTAGAATATGAGTGGGATGGGGGAGCCTGGAGGTATAAGAGACATGGGTACATGTGATTCTGGAATCCAAGGAAGGTGTGGGCTGGAGGTTCAAATTAGAGATGCCAGCCTGCTGCCTGCGCAACTGTGCCATCCTCCTTACAGAATCACAGAAGATTCAGCTGTGACCACGTTTGAGGCCCTGAAGGCTCGGGTCAGGGAACTTGAACGGCAGCTATCCCGTGGGGACCGTTACAAATGCCTCATCTGCATGGTGAGAGGAAGGGAACCTCGCAGGTCCCTGCTTGGGCCTCAGTGCTCCCGGGGGGTTGAAGAGGGTCTCTGCCCTGTGAGCTGGGCGCTTCGGAGGGTGGGACGCCTCAGAGTGACCCCTCCCTTCTCTGCCCATCTTCTCCCTAGGACTCATACTCGATGCCCCTGACGTCCATCCAGTGTTGGCATGTGCACTGTGAGGAGTGCTGGCTGCGGACCCTGGTGAAGTGGTCTGGGGGTTGGGAATGGGTAGCCTTTTGGGTTACTGCCCAGATGTCCATGCTTATGCTTGAGCCTGCCTAGGGGGAGGAAGAGCAAGGAGCAGGCGGAGCAGAAGCACAGACCACAGCCTGAATCCAGGATATTCATCCCCAAGCTCATGAGCCTCTCCCCGCCCCCACGCCAGGTTTATCCAGTTCTCCCCACCCATGGGGTCTCTGTCTGCTCCCTTCCCCCAGCCCCCACCCTGGAAGGCCCCCGTGTTACACATAGCAGTGAGATCCTGGTCAGGAGGAGGCTGGGTGTGGGTAAGCAGGGCCAGGGCCTCAGCCCCTCCCCCTCCCATTACTAAGCTCCTTCTGCTCCTGCCCCTGTTCTTCGCTCAGGAGCAGCCATTAAAATGTCGCCCGGAGACAGCAATAAAAGGCCCGGACATGGGCTCTGTGTCCTGATCAAAGGCCGCATGTAATCTCGTTAGGGCCGCGGCAGCCACAGCTGGACCCAGCCTTGTTCTCATTACCGGGGCTCCCGCTGCGGGCCTAGCCAGGCGGTTTGATCCTGGCGTCCCCCCAACACAGGAGCGTGCCTGCCTGCTCACAGAGGCCGCCAAGGCCTCCCCAGCCCTCGCGGACAGGACCAGTCCAAGGTCCCGGCACACAACTGGTGCAGGGAGACACGGCTGCAGGCCCTGGTGCTCACACTATCAAATGTGTGGCACCGGGTTTAACCAGAGGGCCCCTCCCCTGCCCCCATTCTCCCCACAGGGTGCCAAGAAGCTCTGCCCTCAGTGCAACACCATCACAGCGCCCGGAGACCTGCGGAGAATCTACTTGTGAGCTGGCCACCCCAAGCAAGCCTTGCCTCAAGCACCCCACCTGCCCCGCCTGTGACGAGATGCCCCCTTGTACATACTTGCACACGGGTTCCCCATGTACATACACGCACACACATGAACACGCACACACACACACACACACAGGACTCTGGAGCCAGAATGGAGGCTGAGGCCTAGGCCCTGCCTGCTGGCTCCCACCAGGATTGGGGACCATGCCTGTTCCGGGTTCTGTTCCCAGGGTGGGGCAGGGAGATGGGGGTGGGGGGAGTATTGTCAAGCAAGGCTCCTGAGATCCAGCCCCCAAACGGACAGACATGCAAACACCAGACTGAAGCACATGTAATATAGACTGTGTATGTTTACAATGTTGTGTATAAATGGGACAACTCCCCGCCCTCAACCCCTTCCCCTTCCGTTCGGTTGTATGATTTTCTTCTTTTGTTAAGAACACCTGGAGGCAGTGCCTCCTTCAGGGCTGGCTGGGGGCTCGGCCCATCCACCTCTTGGGGTGCCTGCCTCACCCCCCCTCTCCCTGGTGTCCCTTCCCTCTCCCATGTGCTCGGTGTTCAGTGGTGTATATTTCTTCTCCCAGACGTGGGGCACATGCCCCAAGGGACATGATCCTCTCCTTAGTCTTAGCTCCTGGGGCTCTTGGTAAGGAGTTGGGGGAGGGGGGAGGCACAGACGTGGGAACCAAGCTGAAGCAGGGGCTGAGACTGGGCTGGACGAGGGTGCTTCTGGCTCCCCAGCCTTCCGCAGAGAACCTTTCCTGGGATTAGAGCTGCTCTTCCCGGGAAACGTGTGGTCTCCCCTGCCCTTCTGTGGGCCCCATGGTGTGATGCTGTGTCTGTATATTCTATACAAAGGTACTTGTCCTTTCCCTTTGTAAACTACATTTGACATGGATTAAACCAGTATAAACAGCTGCTGTCTCTGTGTATGTGTACAGGGAGGGGAGGATGATGGGGTGGTAGGAACAGAGGCAGTTAAGGGGTTAATTCCTGGCAGCCATGTGGGGAAAAGGACTTGGCTAAGGCTTTGTAAAACAGTGTGGGGTTAGTCTGCTCAGGGGCCCTGGAGCTCTGTCGGGTGGGGGCTGGGGCCAGGACCTGGACTCCTGACTATTGATGGGTAGGGGCTCCAGGTTAATTCCTTATCGATGCAGAATCGTCAGCTCATTAATCACAGGAGAGGTCAGAGCTTGGGGGTACCGAGGGGATGCAAGTTCTATCCCCTGGTCTAGGGCTGGAACAGGCTGTAAGCTAAAGTGAAAACATAATCCCCAAACCTGTGTCCCTTTCTAGTCCTTTGATCCAGGGACCAAAGCTACAATCTTGGTCCCCTGTGGCAGCATCTGCTCTCCACCCTAGTGACCACTGCCTGATATAGCTACTGCCCAGATCAAACGAACAATAAGAACCCCCTTCATCCAAGGTGGACCCTCAAGTCAGGGAACTGAGGTTGGGCAGCCACCACTTGAGATGGAGCTTGGTCAAGCGGTGATCCCCACAACTGCGCAGTACCAGGGAGTGAGCAACTGTCTGGGTGCTTGGGCAGGTGCTCAGAGCTGCAGAGGTCTTGCCCACCACAGAAAGCTTGTGCTGACAGAAGATTCTGCTAAAATTCAAGACCCCAGGGTATCTTCATGACTCCAGACTCCTTTCCTTCACATGTTCTCACACACCAGACCCTGCCTCCCAAATCTTAGACACACCCATCTCCTCTGGGATGCGCACAATGAATACTGTAGAATCAGGTCCAGTTGCCAGTGCCTGTCCACCTCTGCACCCAGATGACAAATCACCCTGGTTGGAGTCCAGTGAAGGCCCTTCACAGCCCCAGGCCCAGCTTGATGGCACCAAATATTCTGAAAGCAAGGATCCTGGGGCCCAAGACTCTAGGAAAATGTATGTGGCCTGAGCAGAGCAGCTCCAGTGACGGTTGAGGGTTTAGAAGAGAAGTGGTCAATGCCCAGTTCCAATCAGGCTGGCTCCTATCATATTTCTACTCTCCTCTCTCCCTGCCTTGGACTCAGTAGGTCCTTGATGGCTGGTTCCTTTCACTCCCAGGGGCCAAATGCTCTCTAATAGAAGACATTAACCCAGAGTGAGGGCATGAAACCTGCCCTGCTGTGGGATCCTTGAGTTCCATCTCATGGCACAGGCAGCACTGCCACCTGTTGGCCATGGCTAGGAATGCAGCCACACAGGGTAGGAACGGGCTGCAGCAGTTGAGGGGCCATCCCAGAGGGCTGAGCTCTGGAGACAGAAGGTGCATCAGCCCTGAGACTATCAGGGGTCAGCTCCCACCCAGAGCTCTTCCAGCCATCTCCTTCACTGACTGTCAAACTTTCAAAGCCCATCCCTGCCCCACAAAGTCCCTTGATCACCACAGTATGCTAAGTCACTTCAGTCGTGTCTGACTCTTTGTGACCCTATGGACTGTAGCCCGCCAGGCTCCTCTGTCCATGGGATTCTCCAGGCAAGAATACTGAAGTGGGTTGCCATGCCCTCCTCTAGGGGATCTTCCCGACCCAGGGATGGAACCTGCATCTCATGTCTCCTGCTTTGGCAGGCGGGTTCTTTACTACCAGTGCCACCTTGGAAGGGATCACCACAGTAAGCTCAATCAATCAACAAATATTTATTGAATGCCTACTATGTGCCAGTATTGTGCAGCAGTGACTTATAGGATGATAGATGATACAGAATTCTAAGGCTGAAGCCACTGCTCCTGTCTACAGAGGATCCAAATGGGTCTCCCTCATGGAGATGAAGGCCAATGGTTCTGGTCTTTAGGACTCCTGACTCAGCTTGTCCCAGCTCCCATCTGGTGCTGCTGTCTTCCTGCTCCCCATACCATCTGTCCACTCCACACACATCTTGCAACTTCCCTGGGTCCAGTGGCTTCCTGGCAAAGTGTAGCAGATCCTGGACAGACCCCCACCACCACCTGTCAGCTCCCCATATGGCTTCTACCTCAGACTCCCTGGCAATGAGAAGCCTGAGTGAACTGCCAAATGGGATCCTAAGGGATGGTGCTCCAGGCTTGGGGGGGGCTTTGCCTGCCCTTCCAGGTCCTGGGAGCACAGATTACAGCCACTGCCCCAGCCTTCCCCTACCTTCCGACACCTCCCTGCAAAGCTCACCTTCCATTCAAGGAATCAAAGATCAATGCTGGGGCTCAGCCTCACCCCACCCTCAGCTTTATTAACCCTTCACCCTTTATTAACCCTAAATGCCACAGGAATCAGCAGCCTGACTGCTGCACTTAGCAAACACAAGCGCAGCAAGGCTCCTGCAGAGACCTGCACAGGCACTACTGCCCCCAGGATCCTGGGGTAAGCAAACCACCATGGTCCCCCAGGACAGAGGCCCATGGGAATTCTCTACCGGGAGGACCACAAAGACCCCGAGAGCTGCAGGGAGCTGTACCAGTAGAGGACCCCACCCATGGATGTAGGTTGTGGGGAAGAGTCAGGCATTTATTTCTGGAGCAGAGGTGAGGTGGGGAGGGCAAGGACCTGAGCAGTGGACACAGCTGTGCATAAAGTTGATGCAGAGGGTAGTGTAGTAAGTAGGGTAGTCGCGGAGGTGGCTGACGTGTGCGGACGACACGAAGTCCACAGAGCGCACCAGGACCTGGTGCGCCAGGCGTGCCTCCACCATGCGCTCCACATCCCGGGCCAGGACCACCTCGTCGGCCCTGGAGTAGAGGTAGAGCTCGGGCCAGCGAGAGGCTGCATCAAGCAGCCTGTCATAGAAGTGGGTGTGGAAGAGGGCAGTGAGTGGCGCGAGCAGGACGTGGAACAGGAAGGCCACCAGAGCAAAGGCCACCAGGAGCAGCAGGCGCAGCGCGGCAGGCCGGTGCTCTAGGACGACTGCCAGCGCCCGCAGAGCCCCCAGCAGGTTGCTGTCACCGGGACCGCTGTCAAAGATGGTGCCCACCACACGCAGGTGACAGAAGCGCCGGTGGGTCTGCAGGAGCTCCAGCACGTAGCGGTACAGCATGACGCCAGCGTTGCTGAAGACGTGGAAGAGCAGGGGCTCCTTCTCAACCTCGTAATCAAAGAGCAGCTCAAGCAGCTTCTGGGCCAAGACACGAAGTGAAGGGATGCCCAGGGTCTCGGAGAAGAAGACCATGTGCCAGGGGGCTGTGTATCGGATCACGATGCAGCCCTGGGGAGAGGAGAGAGGCCCGGTTGGTCCTCGGGGATGGGGTACGGAGGAGAGGTGGGGACCAGCTAAGGTCAGAGGGGTCCAGCAGCTCTCACTTCCACAGGCCCATAAGCTGGAAGGCCTCCAGGCCCTGCTGCAGCCTATGTGCATGCTCACCTCTCCTAGATACAGGTGCCTCCCGGAGGGGAAGGTCCACTCCAGGCCCATTTGTGGAATAATTGCTTCATGCTGGCCAAACCCTTGAGTACTAGAGCCCAGAGCTCACTTCGGAGGCCTCTGGGCTGACCAGAAGGAAGCCTTCTCACTCTGTCTGCTCTCTGTCTCCCTCCCACCCATGACCTTGCATCCTCATCTGATCAACTCTGGCACACTTAAGACCTCACTGCCTGGTAACACCCTGCTGCAGCCACTCTGCTCTGCATGGTCCCTGCCTCCCAGGGACAAGCAGGTACCCCCCCAGGAGACCCAGCACCCAAGACACAGCCTGCAGGCCCAGCCTTGACCACTAGAGGCCACTCATGAGCCAGGCCCACATGGCATCAGTCTCTGGCCACTGCCACCTTCCTCGCAGGGTCCTGTCTGGTTCTGAGGCCTGGGATCACTCCTCGCTCTCCCTGAAATTCCAAGTACAGTAAATGTGTTATTCCTCAAATTCTAAAATAGCTGAACCCTCTCTAGGCCTCTGTATCCCTCAGTGCCTGGGTCAAAGTACACCTCAAAGTCCTCACATAGATCCCCTTCTAAGCCAGTTAGAGGTGGTGACCAAAGCCTCCCTGAGTCCTAACCCTCTGCCATTAACGCATGCCAGAGACAAAGGGCTCTTTGTGAGGGGACTCTGAGTTAGGCAGGCCCTGGGGTCAGACAGTTCTGGGCTCAGTTCCTGGGACCAGCATCTATAAACAGGATAGATGAAGAGCAATTTAACTCATCTTTCTGGGTCTGTGTTCCCTTCTGTAAGCTGGGACAACATCCATCTCATGGGATTACAGTATAATTAAATGAAAAAAAAAAAGAAGTATCTCCAGTGTCCCCAAACAGCACTTGGCACAGAGTTCCAGCTAAGAAGAGCAGTCATTAGTGGTGGCAGGAGTAATAACATGGAGAAAATTATATGGGCGCAGTACCTGAATGACCCAAAGCCAAAAAGAGATAGTCAGCTGAGGTAACCCTGCCACAGCCCCCTGACCTCCTCCCCTCTGGCTGACTGCGATCAACGTGAGCCCCGGCTCCTCCTGGCTCTGCTGTTGCCAAGGCCCTAGCAGACCTTACCACCTTTCCCAAGACTGCAGCAAGGTGTCACGGGTGCCACCTGGCCCCACAGCTCTGGAAAACTTCACGAAGCGCTCTGCTCCAACTCCCCAGGGTGCTGTGAAATGTCTCTCCACCTACCTTCAACCTACACAGGCACTGCCAATGAATACAAACACACTCCACACCACCACCACACACACGCGACTCCTGGGACTAAACACAGCCTCTCTACCTCACACCCCTTAGATGCAGATGCCCATGACTCCCAGCACACACTAGAGTACCCAATGCACCACCTGTGAAGTGCATACAACTGCCAAAGCACACCCACAAGCACACACACCTCCACCTTTAGGAATGCACACACATGCAGGAGCACACGCACATGCACATGCACACACACTCGTCCCCAGAAGCATTCCCACGCAGAACTACCTGCTGGCGTAGGCATGAACTCATTCATGTCTGTGACCGTGCCGTCTCTGAGGGCGTATGTGCTCTCTACCTCCAGGTCACCCGTGGGTGCACACACACAGCAGGCCTTATGAACTCCCAACGCTCCTGTGCAGTGTGCACATGGAGCCTCCCTGGGCCTCACTTTGAGGCTTCCACCTCTGGGCTTCTAGTCAGATGCTCCCAGAAGCCCCTGCGCCTGTCAGATCCCAATCTCCTGTCTCTCCCTGGAAGCCATCCATCTCTCCATCTCCGCATTCTCTCAGTCCCAGCCTGCTCCATCCTTCCTCACCTCCTGTATTCTCAGTCTCTTCCTCACTCCAGATTCCTGCACAAACTGATCTCATTTGAAAAAATCTAAAGCCTCTGCCTTTACACCATATTCCCCGCTAAGTCTGTCCCACCCTCTCTTCACCTTCCTAGACAAACCTTGACAGTCACCCTCTCTCCTTGGTCCCCTCCCAAGGACTTCACTCTGACAGAGGCACTGCTCTTACCAAGGTCGCCCACATCCTCCCGAAGGGCTCCATCCCATGATGCCTTTCCGTCCCCATCGTACTTTCCTTCCAGCAGCATTTGGTACCACAAGCTCTTAGAAAAACTCTCCAGGACTTCCCTGGTGGTCCCGTGGTTAAGACTCCGCACTCTGCAGGAGTCTCAGGTAGATCTCTGGTCAGGGAACTAAGATCCCGCATGCCACATGGTGTGACAGGAAAAAAAAGAAAAAACTCTCTGGCTCTTCAATAACAATATCAGGAAAAAATGGACTGTTCTAGACAGAAGAGGCTTAAGGAACAAAATAACAAGATGCAATGGGTGATCCTGGATTGGATGCTGGTGGTTCAGGAAAATCAGTGGTAAAGGACACTTTGGCGACTATCAGAGAATCTGACCATGGATTGGAAACTTGATGAGATTAAAATATATTAACATGGGACAGTGGAAATCACGGTCCAAAAAAAAGCAGGATACAAAAATAGCGTATTCAAGAAACCTTATTTAGGTAAAGAAAAGACACACAGAAAAAAAGCTGAAAGGACACATCCTGATGCTAAATAGAGGTCATCTCTGGCGGGTAGAATATAATGCTTTTCTTTTAAATAATGAAGTATTAGGAGTTTGGGGTTGGAAAAATTTCTTCTCTACCCCCATCTCATCCTCCTGACCAGAAGGTAAAAGCACCCCTTCCTTTCCCAGGTGACCCCTCACAAGCAGCCCTGCCCCCTCAACCCCTCTGCCTTCCCTAGGATCATTTTCTCTCTCCATTCCATCACTTCCTCCCTGTGACTTCCACCCCAAGAAAGTCCTTCCTCTCTCCCTGTCACTGGCCCATTTCCCTAAGACTCTCTTCCTCTGGATTCAATCATGCTCCCCTGAGTTTATTTCTCTTCCTGTGGCCTCTCCTTCTTCCCACAGTGGATCCTCTTTATCTCCTGCTCCTCAGAGCTTGGGTTCTGACCTGGCCTCTTCTCCTTGCTCTCTACACACTCCCTGGGGGAATCTCATCCAGCCCAGAGCCTAAGGCATCTCCTCTAGTGCTTCCTGTTTCCAAGGACACACCCACCTCTACCAGGAATCTGCTGCAGCCGGAAACCTGGCATTACCCTGGACCCCCAGCTATCCCTGTGCCCACACCCAGTCTCTCATCCACCGATCACTCTGCCTCCTAACAAGCCCCTTGATCCATCAACTTCCCTCCACCAGCACCAGCAGCCTCAAGGTTCCGGCCACCGCAACAATCTCACTTCGTGGCCTCCGGCCCTGGCCTCCCTTCCTCCACTTGGCAGGGAAGGACTCTGAGAAGCACAAGTCTAACATCACACCCCAGCCTAAATCCCCTGAGGACCCTCCCAGCCTCATCTCTTCACACTTGCCCTTCCTTTTGTCCTCTGTTCTGGTCATACTCACCTATTTCTTGGCCTCCGCCTGCCTTCAAGGATCTTAGTCTAGTGGAGAAGCTGGACAAAGTAGCCTCGCCCAGGGAGTGGAATTCAGAAGCAGCTGAAACTACTTAAGGAGTAAGGCGATGTCAGGGCCCCAGGCTTGCTGGCTTAGAGGAGGCCTCCACCTCCCCTCCTATGCCAGGGCCACCACACACCTGGGCACAGCGCAGACCTGGGTCAGTGGAGGGAAGCTGAGAGGAGGGGGCCCTAGCTGGCCCTTCTCCCAGGTGACTGCCACTCCTCCTCAGTGCAGGGCTTCTAGCTGGCGGCTGGGGTGGGGAGGAGAGTGGTCTGTACTGCCTCCCTCCCTTGGGAGGCCTGGGTGAGGAGGCCAGGGCCAGGCCAGTGGCCAAAGCTGTGAAAGGGGTATTCAGGTATAAAAGGCCCTCCCAAGGCTCCCTCCAATCACTGCAACCTCTATATCCAACTCTCGTGAGGCCTGAGATGAAACAAGGAAGCCTCAGGCCTGAATTCTTCTCCAGAAGGCCCTTCTACCCTGGAAACATGAAGGTGCCATGCTCAACCCTAAGACAGAAACTATCCCAGTGAGACGAGGAGGAAGCCCCAGGAGTCCACACTACTCCCAGCACACCCAGCCCAGGCTCCTGCTGCCCAGAAAGGCAGCACCAGCCCAGAAAGACTTGAGGCCTGGGCTGACACCTCAGCCGGGAGCACAGCAGAGATGGGCTGCCACCGCGGGCCTTGGGGAGGAAGGAAGGGGGAGCAGGTCAGGGGGCTGGAGGGGACAGACCAGGACACAGAGTTGGCTGCAAAGGGTGATAATCCTGCCCAAGTCCCCGTGGGCCCAGCATCTTCCTCACAGGCCAGTCCTGGTGCCATTCCCAGGTCTTCCTGGCCCCTCCACGGCAGCCTGGAGACGAGGGCAGCCAAGGCGGAGAGAGCTCCCCCAGAGGGGCCCCAGCACACTGGGTGTCCACACGCCTGCAGTACTCACCCTTTTGTGATAGATGGCGCTGTACTTGGCCAGGTTCTTGTCGGTGCAGCCTCCCCAGCCCAAGAGAATCACCAAAGGCAGTCGAGTCCCAGCCTCCTTCCCATCTTGGTCGAGACTGTTCTCTGCAACACAAGCAGGGCGGGACTGTCAGCCGTGCAGTTAGGGTGTGGGATGGGGTGACTGGCCCATCCAGAACTGCTGGCAGGGAAGCGCCAGGGGCCAGGCCTAGGCATCCTTCCAGCCCCTGCGCCTCAGGTGCCCGGGAGGCTCCTTCCTCTGTCCTTCAACTGGCTTTTAGGCTTCTCAGGTGGCACTGCCAGGTAACTGGAAAAAGCCACCTGAAGGCCCCTTTCTTTTCTTTCAGAGACACAGCCCAGGTAAGAAAAATTAAAAAACACTTCCTCCATGCAATTTCACCTTCTAATCCCGGGATCAGCAAACTATAGATACTAATACAAGCCATGGGCTGAATTCAACCCATGATCTGTTTTCATATGACCTTTGAGCTAAAGATAAAAGTGCTTTTTACATTCTAAAATAGTTTTAGAAAAAAAATCAAAAGAAGATTTTGTGGTGTGAAAATCATGAAATGTAAACATCCACAAATAAAGTTTTATTGGAACACAGCCCAGCTCATTTATTTACATAATGTCTACGGCTGCTTTCAAGCTAAAACAGCAGAGTTGAGTAGCTGCAACAGAGACCACACAGTTCACAAAGTCTAAGGTCTAAGGTACGGCCCTTTACAGAAAACAGTTGGCCAGCTCCTGTTCTAATTCCACAGACAGAAGAGGGTTTTAAAGAGAAACCGATAGGGTAGTGTAGGTGGGTAAGTGAAGCAGACTGACTCTGGGGGCCCCTACCAAACCAAACCCCATCCTGACAGGGAAGAATAACAGCCAGTATTTACTGAGATTTAAGCCTCACAGCACACTACAGGGAATATTATTACAGATGAGGAAACTGAGGCACAGAGTGGTTAAGTTGCTTGCCTCAAGTCACACAGGAAGTGTAGAGCTGGGAACCCGGTCCCTACTCCCCATCCTAACTAACTCGCTTGGTCTTCTGGGCTGCCAACCCCGTCCACCACCAGAAGTACATCTCCTTCCCTGATGTGCCAAGGCACAAGCCAGCTGCCTCCTCCATGGCTGCTTCTGGAGGCCTCCCCACAACCTTGTCAGTCAGGCCTCCTCTCATTTTCCCCACCAAGGAAGCACTCACACCCCTCAGGGTGACTTCTGTGCAGGGACTGTCTGTTGCCAGTTATCTGCCCTCCTGAACGGGCCAGGGTTTACTCTTCCAAGGATCAAGCCATTTGGCTATGCTCAGCTGCCACCTGGAGATTTATGGATGCTGGTGGTGACCTGGCAACAGTAAATTTCAAGGCTAGTTAAGAGGATGGTAAATATAAATCACTAACCTTTGGACAAAAGGAAGACAACAATTTCCTGGGGAAATTAATGTGATTGAAAAGTTCAGTGTTTCTGCTCTCCAGCGGTGGCGACTCTGGCCTTTGGAGATTAACTACTCGCGCCCATGGGAATCCCGGGCTGGGCTACAATTCAGCCTGGAGCAGGAGCTGCCAGCGCCTCAATCCCATGCTGACCCCTGCCAGTCCTCCCAGGCTCCCCTGACACTGACCTCGGCCTCCAGTAAGAGGGATGGTTCCACAGCTCTAAGTCAGGCCACTCAAAATATTGTCACCAACTTTCTTGGCCTGGTCCCTGGCCAGGGCAGCAGTTCGCCTGCACTGGCCTTTCTGGTGGAGAGGCCCAACCTTGCTGGCGATGGCTACCCATAAGGCTCGGGCTGCAACCGCCTCATGGGTGGTGATCGACAGCTACCATTCAGATACACCTTTGATCATCTGAGGTCCAGCCGCTGGATTTCTGAGACCTGCCCCAGGGAGGCTCCCTAACTTCCATGCAACTGTCTGAGTATGGACTTCCCTTCCCCAGCACCTCCCTATGGCACTCCCCTCCAGGTACCACCACCAAAACATCAGCAAAGGGTTAGGGGGTTCATCTCAAATAGAGAGAAGGAGGCTGAGGGAGGTCACATCCCCTGGTGACTGCTCTGACCAGCAGTGGTGGCGCATTCCCAGACAGGGAAGATTCAGACACTTCCACTGGCTCTCTGACCTGCCCCTCCCACCACGGCTGGCCTCTACAACTCCACTTTGTTCCACCTCAGATTTTCCTGGCACCCTTGGATTCACCAACTCAGGTAGGAATGACTTCACCAGACACGCCTCCTACGAAGAAACTCAGAATATGGACACCCTGGACACGCTGCCTCTTCCCGGAGCCCAAGCTTTTCGTAAGGTTCCTAAAAGGAGGGAATTGGTGCCCCCACTCCAGCCAGACACTCAAGGCCACCCCACCTGAACCACAAGGTGGCCCTCCTACCCACGGGCATCTCCCATTCCCCAAACACAGTCTCCTCCCAGGACTCCCTTCTCCATGCCCTTCCTAACTTGGAGCTTTGTAATGACCTCCTCCCACTGGAGCCACGCTGCCCATTCTGATTCTAGACATGAAGTGCTATCATCCAGAAAAGTCCAAGGTGCTCTGGGACCATGGCTGAGAGAGTGATGGTGACATGCTTGCTGTGCTAGTCTTGATGGACCATAGGAGCATGCCAGGTGGAAAGAGGGCACGAGCAGGGGCAGGAGGTGATGGAGATGTTACAGTCACTCTGGAGCACAGCAAGCAGTCCTGGGAGGCTAGAAGCCTGGATGAGGTAGCAACAGTGGGCAGGAGAGCTGCTAAGAGTGGGACTGGGGGGCCTGATCCAAGCCATGCTTACTAGTCAGGATTTTATCCGGAGCAGTGGAAGGTGAATAGATTCTGGAACTGGGGGAGTGGCAAGATCCAATCTATACAGATTAATGACTTGCACAATTATTTGAATAACATCTGTCACCCCTCAGCCAGCGGGGTCCCTGAAGGCAGGAACCGGGTTTGTCACACTTAGTGCCACATTCCTGGTGCCCAGGACTGTAGCTGGCCCGTCCAGGCACTCAGCAGAAACGTGCTGAATGAATGAACACGTGCCTGCAAAGTGAAGGATGGATCCAAGGAGAAAGAGCTGGCATTCCTCTTGTTACCCACTGCCCTTTCCAGAGTAATAAAAGTAATTGCTATGGCTATTGTTATTTACTGCCACATCCGGATCGTGTGATTCCTTCACCCTCTGTAAGAGCCCCTGCTTCTTTTATGTTCCTCCCACTGGTCACCACCCTCTCCCCTTCCCGCTGCTGACATCTCCCAGCCTCTGACCACTGCCCCTCAGGCAGTGAAGACTCAGGCACTGGCCCCTTCTCCCTTTTCTATACCAGGACTGACCACGGCCCTGCACAGGCAATCAAACCCACCTCAGTCTTAAACCATCACAAACTTCTCTGAATTTCGCATCTCCTTCCGCCCCTATCTCCCTCTCTTCCCCATCACCAAGAAAAACAATAACAGCAAAAAGAGAATTGTGTCAGACATTTATTTTAAGCACTTAAAAAATATATTTCTTTATTTGGCTGTACTGGGTCTTAGTTGCAGCATGTGGGATCTAGTTCCCTGACCAGGGATCAAACCCTGGCCCCCTGCATTGGGAGCACAGAGTCTTAACCACTGGACCACCAGGGAAGTCCCTAAGCACTTTATATATCAACTCATTTAATCTTCACAACAATCCTATGAACAAGGTACTGTTATTATTCTCATTTTACTGATGAAAAACTAAGCCACAGAGATAATAAATAATTGGTCAAGGTTACACAACTAATAAGCAGTGAAGCTAGATTCCAAACCCAGGTGGTCTGACTCTTAGAGACCAGCTCATCACCATTATACCGGCTGGCCCCCTGAGTAAAAAAAAAAAAAAAAGCCCCCAGTCTTAACCAAATCTCTTTCCACTTAGCTCCAAACCTGTACATTTGGTTTTCCCTGCCCATCAACAGAACCAGCACTGACCTCTTCCACCTGCTCCTCCTCATGGACTGGCCACCAAAGTCAGAACCTCAACACATGCTGCCTCATTTGGTCCCTCCACCATCCTAGGAGTTAACTCTTATTGCTATCCCTATTTTACAGATGAGAAAACTAAAACACAGAGAGAAGTCTCTCTCCCCAAAAACAGAGAGCCAGGAAGTGGCAGAGCCAGCATGCAGCTCTGAACCACCACACCACATTGCCCCCTGCCTCCAGGACCGCACACACGCTCCTCACTCCCCAGCCAGGATGCTGATAATCCATGTTTATGCTTTACTAACGCCCATGCCCCCTGCTGAGTCAGCTCACTGCTGACATCCAAGAAGTTCCCCTTGATGCCCTCTCCAACCCCTTCTCACCATGCCCCTAAATCACTAGACAGGGCTAGATGCCCCTCGTCTATACCATCACAGCACCACCACCAGCATGCCACTGTGCTTATCCACTGCACTGAAAGGTCCCATTAGGAATAAGTCAGAGATGACTGTAACGTGCAAAGCAAGAGATAGTAGAGGCCTGAACCAGGGCAGCGGGAGACAAGTAGGAAGGGGGAGGGAAACGATAGGAAGAAAAGAATCACAACAATTCTGGTACGTGTAGCAAAAGCCTCAAAAACATGCAATCTTTGACTTAGTGATTCCACTTCTATGAAAGAAAAATGCTTAATCTATGACAGAAATATTCAGGAATATCTTAAGCAGGTCATAGACATAAATGTAAGAGCTAAAACTATAAGACTCTTAGCAGAAAATGTAAAAGTAAATCTTTGCGACCTTGGATTAGGGATGGTTCCTTAGACATAACTAAAAGTAAGAGGGATAAAAGAGAATAACAGATAAGCCAGGACTTCACCAGAAGTGAAAACTTTTGTGCATCAAAGGGTAACATCAAAAAGTTGAGGAAACTGGCAGAATGGGAGAGAATATTTGCAAATCATATATCTGATAAGGGGACTGTATCCAGGATATACAAGAACACTCACAATTCAACAGTGAAAAGACACATACTCAACTTTAAAACGGGCAAAAGATTTGAAGAGACATTTCTCCAAAGAAGATGTACAAAAAAACATGAAAAGATGTCCAACATCACAGTCATCAGGGAAATGAAAATTAAAGCCACAATGAGACAGTACATTAGATCCACTAGTATAGCCATAATCAAAAAGTCAGATAACACCAAGTGTTGAGAATGAGAATTCAGAACCCTCATATACTGCTGGTGAGCATGCAAAAAAGTATATCCACTTTAGAAAGCAGTTTGGCAGTTCCTCAAAAACGTTAGACATGGAGTTTCCTTATGAACCAGTACTTCACTCCTAGGTATAAGACCCAAGAGAACCGAAAACACATGTCCATACAAAAACCTGTACATGAATGTTCACTGCAGCAATATTCAGGACAGCCAAAAAGTAGACACAATCCACATACCTATCACCTGTAAATGGGTGAATAAAATGTGGTATATCCATTCAATGGAATATACTTGGTAATAAAAAGGAATGAAGCACTGCTACAACATGGGTGAACCTTGAAAATATATGTTAAGTGAAAGAAGCCAGACACAAAGACCATACGTTATATGATTCCACTTATATGATTTATATGAAATGTCCAGAATAGGCAGATCCATAGGGCAGAAAGCAGATGCCAGGAGCTGGAGGCAGAGGGAAATGGGGAGAGACTGCTAATGGTTCAGGGTTTCTTTTGGAGATGATGAAAATGTTCTGAAATTAAATAGTGCTGCTGGGTGTACAATCCCGTGAACATATTAAAAACCAACGAATCACACATTTTAAAAGGGTGAATTTTATGGAATGTGAATTATATCTCAATATTGTTATTATTTTAAAATTTAATAATAACACATTAAGCAAAAAAGCAAGTTGCAAAGGAGTATGTACAACAGAATCCTATGTACATACATACATGCACACCTACACACACTTATGTATAGAAAAAAAAGCATCAGATATTGATAGTAATTATTCCTGGGACTAGAGGCAATTTCTTTTTCATGATTTTTTAAATTCACAGTCTAAAAATCCACTGTCCTTAGGTATCACTTTTGCAATGAGAGTTAAAATATTTAAAAAAAAAAAAAAAAGGTTGAGGGGTATCCAGCAGAGTCAATAGTGGTTGAGAAGTCAAAGAGATCATGGATGCCCAGAAGTCCCTTGGCAAGGCTTCTCAAGCCTGACACTTCTTAAGTACCCCACAAAACAATTTAATCTCAGGGGCTCTCTGTCCTCTGGACTTTTCTCAACAAATGACACTGACACTGATAATACAAGAATTACAGATACATACTATATTGTACAACAGTTCAAGTCATAAAACTAGAGCATAAATTAGATTGTGTATATCCCAGGGGCATGTGGGGAAGACAAAGGAAAAGGCTGACAAAGAAAAAGGATTTGTGGAGCAATATGTGCTTTTCATCAGCAAGCGGGACTCAGAATACAAAGAACTATGTTTTCTTCTTAAAATGCAAAGAATCAAAGGATCCTCAATTTCCTTTACTCCCAAGAAATACTTTCTAGAGTCTTAGAGTTTCTATATTTAAACCAAGTTACTTCATTTTAAATTTACTTTTTTTAACCTTTTGGAATAACGGCACAGAGAGTAGCATGGTGTCTAGGAGCACCTACCATATAAAACCCTGTCTGGGTTCAAATCTCTGTCTCTGCCACTAATAACCATGAAACAGACCTTGAGCTAGTTCTCTAAGCTTTAATTTTCTTAACTGTGAAATGAGGATAACAGTACATAAGGCTAAACACGAAAATGACTACTGAGGGCTTAGCATGTTACCCTAGCACAAAGAAAGAGTTCAGTGAATTGAAGTTATTACTTCATGATGAATGCATGCTCACTGTAGAAAAAGTAGAAAATGAATATCTTATACAATTGGAATCATACCGCTTTGTAATCTGCTTTCTTCCATTTAGCAATATATTGTGAAGATCTCTCCCTGTCGGTTTATATATTTCTACCCCATTCTTTTTAGTGGCTGCAGAGCAGCTATAGATATTTCGTAATTTATGGTGACCAAGCTCCCATTATTGGACACGATGTTGTTTCTAATCTTTTGCTGTTATAAAAGTACTTTAATGGACATCTCTTTCTTCGTGCATGTCCTTAACTGTTTCCGAGAAATGGAACTGTACTCAGGCAGCACTTCCTGATGGCAACTGAAATATGCATACACAGGCTTTGGAGTGAGGCTCCTGAGTTGGAACCTGGGATGACTTGGGGCAAGACACTTCACCTCCCCTGAGCGCCTGTCCCTCATCTGTAAGATGGGATAAGAGTACTCCTGACTTCACAAGGTGGTCGTAAAGAGTAATAAGATCATACGAGGGGTTCTTGGTGAATCTGGCATGTGAGCAGGGCATGGTCAACAGTGTAAGCCCAAAAGAAACCACAGAGACCTCAGGCAAAGGGTCCTTCAGGTCTGGAGCTCAGATCCAGGGCCTAGCATGACACTTGGCATAAAGCAGACAAATTAGGAAGGGTTTCTATTAATGAATGAAAGAAAAGAGGTCATGATTCAAAAAATGAACAAAACTTCCTCTGATTAGAAAAAAAAAAAAGCACCCCTGGGGTTCACACAGACAAGAAGAGAGTCTAGTTCATCTTGGCACCCAGGCCTATGAGGCCTCTTTGGTGTGACAGCTCTTGAGGTTTTCTCTCACTCCTGCTCCTGAAAGCACACCTCGGCCTCCTGCCGAGGCCACTCCTTTGGGCCTTTCTCAGTCCCCCAGTGCCCCAGCTCTGCACTTTCTGCTGCTCCCTATCTACAGCTCCAGGTCCAGCTTGGACCACTCTTCTCCAGGAAGCCAGCTGACCCCTGCAGCCCACCATGGTGGTCCAAACCATGGTCTGCCCCATACTGTTTCCCTGGTGCTGGGAGAAACTTCCTGGAGGTTAAGACAAGGTCTTCATTTCTTCGACAGCGCTCAGCCCAAGGGCAGACTGACAATGAAGCCTGGGCTCACAGCAGACCTATTGCTTGCCTTCTCTGTGATTCCCCAGAAGGCTAAGAGTGAGCCCCTTGTCCCAGCCCCATTAATTTTGTAAATCAATTATTTGTAAAAATGTTTATGGAACATGAGAGCAACAGGATGCCTTTTAGAAGTGCCTGCGCAAGCCGCAGAGGGGCCCTGGGGCAGGACTTGGCTGACCAGTCTCTGGCTGGGAGGAGGGGCAGTGCAACCCTGGCCTGGATGGCAGAGCACCTCGGGCGGGGCCGGAGTGCTGCCAAATGTCTCCCTTCAGCTCTTCGGGCACATCTTCCTAGCCAGGCTCCGGCAACAGCGAGCAAAACTCTCCAAACAACACAACAGGGATCCCTGCACTGGGGGCCCTGAGGACAGAACCTTCCCCAAGGAAATGAGAGGAGAATACCCAACTCTCATTAGGAGGGTGAGGGGACCACTGGTCAAAGAGGAGTGGGTGGGGAGGGGGGAAGGCCAGGTCAAGGGCTCAGCTTTGGCAAAGGGCCAGGCAGACGATCCTTGCTAGGCCCAGTCAGCCACAAATAACTGCCTGGTGGGAATTCCAGCAGAAGGACCCTGAGCGATGAAGGGCCTCAGATCTGTAGCTGCCTTCCTGCTAACTGTGTGCCAGCAGCAGCTGCTCGCCTCTCTATCAGCTCACAGCAGTGCCAGGCTCTGTGGCTCTAAAGCTCAGTTATGGGGGAAATGCAATTCCAGAAACCAAATATGAACGTCCTACACATTTCTCCACCTTTAAACAGTAAGTGCAAAAGAGAAACAATCTCCAGACCCCCAAAGACTGTCGCTCTATGACGTCACACCAGCCTGGAGGGGAGCTCTCTACAGACAGGAAGCAGAGAGATGTGGGGGTCGCAGTGCTGTCACTTCCTTCTGAGGGGTCCCACAGCCTTGAGTTTGGCTCTGGGGTACGCACTTGGAGAGAGAAAGGCATGAGGAACCAAAGCCAGTGCAGAAGGGCAATCATAAGGAGAGGGTTATTAGAACCATACCAGAGGAGGAACAGCTGAAGGCCCCGGGGGTATTTCTCTTGGAGAAAAGAGATGAAGCTGTCATCTTGAAAAGAGAGGAAGAGAGACTACCTTGGTCTGTGTTGTACCCACCATGACCTCCTAGCCCTGTAGTTACCACATCATTGTGAAACCACCTGCTTCTAAATCCTCAGTTCTCCCTGAACCACAGCTCCTTGCAGGGAGTCTGTGTGTGAGTCACTTCGGAGGTGACCAGCAACTAGCCCATGGCCAGGACACAGCAAATGCTGACCTGAAAGCAGAAGTGACAGGAAGGCCTATTGCGGCTCAAGAAAGGGAAGCTTTCTAACAATCCAGTTGCCTCCAACAGGTCAGGATATTTGGGAGGAAGTATCCTGTCAGGGAAGGGTCTGGCGCTAACAGCAAGCTCTCATGACAGGAGAAGGATTCAGGACAAAATGGCCCCCTGAGATTTCTTTCAATTCTAGGACCCAGCCCCTTGAAGCAGGCGGCGGCCACAAGGAGAAGAAATATACTGACAGAGCACACGTCAGGCAGCATGCACAGGAGAGCACACACCTGCTCCATGTCAGTCACTACTTCATTAACCCTCACAATGCCATGAGGTAGGCACTCTTATCACTTCCATTTTACAGTCGGGGAATCTGAGGCTCAGAGAGGTTCAATAACTTGCCAAAACCAAAGAAGAGCAGGAGGTAGAACTGAAAAGCAAAGGCTGCCCACTGGGGCTGAGGAATAAACTTCTGCCCTCCTGGCCACGCAGAAGGCAGCTCCAGGCCTTTGCAACTAAAGGTGTTCCAAGGGCAATAATCTTTTTAAAAATTATTTTAAATAGTTTATTTTTAATATTTTATTTATTTGGCTATGCCAGGTCTTAGTTGCAGCATATGCCAGGTCTTTAGTTGTGGCATTCGGGATCTAGTTCCCTCACCAGGGATCGAACCTGCCCCCTGCACTGGGAGCCTGCAGTCTTAGCCACTGGACCACCAGGGAAGTCCCCAAGGGTAATAATATTAATTGACTTCCTCTCCCACTGATGCCAAGACTTTTCAAAAGCATTTTTACATTTATAAGCCCAAGAGCCTTTGGCCAACAGATCCGGCTCTAGTGAAATACAACTGGTCTGGAGCTACCTGCTCTGCACCCCCTCTCTAGGGGTTGCACTCCCCTCTTAGACCCCATCCAAGGAAAACAAGCTGCTATGCAAGGGGTCTGGGAAGGCTCTCTTGAAGGAGGTAACATCTGAGAGAAGCGTTAAACGATGAACCAGACATGGGAGCAGGCAGAGTGGGGCAGCAGAGAGGAAAAGGCATTCCAGACAGAAGAAACAGCAGGAGCAGAGAGAAGCAGGAAGGGTATGGAGAATCACAAGCAGCTTGGGGAGGCCAAAACACAAAACTCAAAGTGAACAGTGAAAGGGCATAGTGAACAAAGAGGTAAGCAGGGGCTGCTAAATGATGAAGGACTTTGAATGCCATGCTAAGGAATCAGGACTTGATTTATCCTGAGGGCAAAAAGAGTCACTGTAGGGTTCTAGCTAGAATAGTGATAAGATCAAAGCTTTGCATTGGGAAGATGGCTGGGGTGGCAGGAGAAGAGGTTAGGTGGGGCTGGTGGTGAGACTGGAGGTATGAAGGTGATGCGGAGTAAGACAGGCAAGACCTGCAGCTTGAGCTGGGCTGTATGACAAGGCTCCTCTACCATAATTCTCTCCCAATCCGGGCCAAACTTTCCACTCTCTGGAACCCCAATCCGACTCACACTGCCTGGGATCCAGACCTGTTCTACAGGCTACTAATTCTGTGGCCCTGCGACATTCCTTTCTCTAATATGACTGCAAGGAGGAAAATAAAGCTAATCACTACACTCACTCAGTGCCAAGCATTATGCTAAGTCCTTTACACAAACAATCTCAGTTGTGCAACCAACCACCGTCGGAGGGAGGTTACTGTTGGTACCCCAACTGTGCAGATGAGGAAGCCGAAGTTAAGAGCTGGAAGCCTACCAACGGTCACGCAGCTACTGAAGGGAGGAGTCGGGATTTGAGCCGACTTCTAACTCACAGCAGAGACGGCTCTGCTAACTATCCTGCCAAGGAGAGTGCAGAGGAGGGAAGGGTGAAGGTTCTGTGTCCTGGGCTTCTCCACGGACCCTGGGGAAAATAGTGGATGGAATATAACCCTAAGCACAACAGCCAAGAAAGGATAGCAGTGGGAAACCCGACTCCAAACAAAGGAATGAGGATGTCCCCTGTCCTCGGTAGCCTTCAGTTACTGCAAGAGAAGCGAAAGCTTGGACCTGAGAACTAGAGACAGAAAAAAGGGCCCCAACCTGGTGGGGAGGCGGGGGGGGCGGGGGGGGGGGGTGTGGGATGCCGAGGAGGGGCGGGGCTCGGACAGGGCGAGCGCCCTGGGGGCGGGGCTGACTAAGGGGCGGGGCTCTCTGGACCCGACCAAGTCTAAGGACCTGCCGGACCCTATGAGGAGGTGGGCCGCGGGAAGGCGGGGCCGCAAGAGGGGCGGGGCCACAGCTGCGCTTGCAACCCACGGACTCCTGAGGTCACCTACCCACTACTGGACCCAACCCTCGTTCCATACCCTGACTCCGGCAGGGCTGATCCGGGATCTCGATGGTGTAGTCCAGCTGGGCTGAAGCCATGGTGAAGGAGCCAGCCCTCAGCTTGGGCCTCCGGCCGGAACTCCCGCTCGCGCGCCTGCACCTCACCCAAGCGTTTCCTGGGCACCGCCCAATCACCACCCACCTCCCTCGACGCTACCCAATCCCTGAGCCGCGCTCTGTGACCTCTCTCCCTAGCAACCACCGAGTGTCTCCCCTTGCCTCTCGCCTCACCCCGCTTGCTAGGGCCTAGCAACCGTGCCCCGCCCTGCTCTATCTCTGGCCCTCGGCCATTGGCTAACTCGCTTGGTCTGGATTAGATATTGGCCAGCTAAGACGCCAGTCAGGAAGAGTCCCCACCCTCCCGTGTAGGTAAGGGGGTCTGTGGGAGAGTTGAGTTTTCTGGGGATCAGGAGGGTTTCCCTTCTTAACCGCGTCTTATCCTACCGGACGGACAACAGTGCCCTTTGACTTGCATCATCTAGCTACTTCCACCGACCTCTACCAACCGCAGCTCCGAGGGCTGGAGGTAGAAAACCATGCAAAACGGCCACAGGGGTGCGTGCCAGCCCGTGGTCCACCCAGTTGGTCGAGGCTTATTTTGAATGGTGGGATGGGTAGGATGCAAAGGAGGTGCTATCTTCTGGAGAAGACTTTAAAGAGTGCCCTCTTCGTGAGCGACATAAGGGGTTAGGGAGTAAAGTTTTCTTAAATTTATCCACGCACTTAAACAATATTTACTTACCATCTGTTACATAAGCTGACTCTAGTTAGGATTGTTTTTGACCCTGACTTCCATAAGTTTCCTGGAGAAGGGAAAGGCTTACCCACTCCAATATGCTGGCCTGGAGTATTCCCTATACAGTCCATGGGGTCGCAAAGAGTTGGACACGACTGAGCGACTTTCACTTCGCTTCACTTCCGTAATTCTTAAAAGGAGAGGGAGAGAAACTGTGCATGAACCAGCTCTAATACTATGCGAGGGATAAATACTACAAGAAGAGTAGACCCTAAGTATTTTAGGAGCTTAGAATTAGAAGGGGAATTTTTGGCAGTGCAGATGGCTCTTGAGCTGGGCTTTGAAAGACTTGTGGAGACATGAGTCCTGCATGGCTCAAAGAGGAAAGTGAGGGGTTGGTGCCAGGAACTATGAGCGTCTAATGGCCAGAGGAGAGACTAATGGGAGAGCAACCTTGGAAGAACAGGTAGGTCCAGATTCTGGAGGGTCTTTGATGCCACACTCAACCCTGAGCTTATGGGTAGATCTTACTGATGGAAAAATATTTCCAATGCATTTTATGCCACTGCACACCAGAGCTTAGACTTTATCCTAAGGACAATGGGAAGGCTGCAGAGGTTTAAACAAAAGAGTAACAATCAGATTAATGTTTTAGAAAGATCAATGAAAAGAATGGCTTGGAGACTGGGAGAAGGAGGGAGACCAGTTTAGGAAGTTGTTTCAATCATGTGAAAGGATTATGGTGCCCTGAAGCATGGAGAGGTAACAGAATTGAAGAGAAGGATGGATTCCTTAGACACTTATGAGTTTAAAAGAACTGGACTTGGTGACTGGTTGGATGTGGGGTAAGTAGGAAACGTGAAGAATGTCTAAATTCCTGCCTTGGGCAAACAGAAAAGAGAGTTGCTAGGAAAGAATCAGTTCTGGGCTTGGTGAGTTTGAGGTGCCAGTGGGATATCCAAGTGGAAGTCTCCAGGAAGCAGCTGAGTATGCCTGACTGGAGTTTGCAAGACAAGTCTAAACTGGAAATTAAAATATGTAGTCTGTAGTGCCCTAAAGATGGCAGCCACACACTGGATTGATTTGTTTGGCTTGCCTGGAGAGCCTGTGTAGAGAAAGAAGAGAAGAGGGGACTTCCTTGATGGTCCAGTGGCTGAGACTCCATGCTCCCAGTGCAGGGGACCTGGGTTTGATCCCTGGTCAGGGAACTAGATCCCACGTGCCGCAATGAAGAGTTCTCATGCTGAAACTAAAGATCCCGCATGCCACAACTAAGCATGTGGGAGTTTATTTCAAATAAACGTTTTTAAAAGAAGAAGAGAGAGCCTAGGACAGAACCCTGAGAAGCACCTGTGTTTGTGGTTCTGGCAAAGGAGAATGAATCTGCAAAGGTAATTGAGGTGAAGTGTCTACAGTAGTTCATTAATCAGTAGTAGAACGTGCTTTAACAGTAACCAAGGAGAAAAGCGTTAAAGTTTGATTACTAATCAACTTAAATAAAATCTAAAAAGACTCACTGAATTTAGAAACAAGGAAGTGGTTCTAAAGGCAGTTTCAGTGGAACTGCAGGAGCAGAGGTCGAATTACATTGAGCTGAAAAGTAAGTGGGAAGATGAGGAAGTGAAAACTATACTTTCAAGAAGTTTGGCTCTTTAGGAGAAGAGAGAGAAGGTGATAGCTGGAAGGAGAGACGGGTTTTTATTCATATGGGAGAAATGCTGTCGGTATGGATCCAGCAAAGAGGAAGAAGATTATAGGGAAGAGGAAAAAACAGAGTGGTGCCCCCAGGTAAAGAATAAGGTTGGGAATCCAAAGCATTGGTGGCAAAATTCACTTCAAGGGATGTCTGCCTTGTGACAGAAAGGAAGCATGTAAGACTAGTACATTAGTAGATTTGGTAGCAGGAAGTTGAGAAAATTCATGTTTGGTGGATTCTATTTTTTCTGTGTAGTAGGACCGTGGTATTAGCCAGGGAGAGAGAGGTTGGAGATGGAGTGCAAGATTTGAGATGAGCAGAGGAGGATTGAAATAGCTGCCATGGAGAATGGAAGCAGGTTGACTGAGCTAGCCCACAGATTTCTGGGCAATTATGAGCCCTGTTGAGGTTCAGTTCAATTCAGTCGCTCAGTCATGTCCAACTCTTTGCAACCCCATGGACTGTAGCATGACAGGCCTCCCTGTCCATTGCCAACTTCCAGAGTCTACTCAAACTCATGTCCGTTGGGTCAGTGATGCCATCCAGCCATCTCATCCTCTGTCGTCCCCTTCTCCTTCCGCCTTCAATCTTTCCCAGCATCAGGGTCTTTTCCAAAGAATCAGTTCTTCACATCAGGTGGCCAAAGTATTGGAGTTTCAGCGTCAGCATCAGTCCTGTTGAGGTTGGAGACCATGAATTTATTGCAGCAGCAGTCTGCAGGTTGTGTGCTATGTATTTTTCCCCCAAAAATATTCAGCCTTCTACTGGTGGGTGCAGAAAGGTGAATTGAGTTGATCTCAGTTTGAATTTTATCAGGTAGATGAAATGGAAGGACAAAGGAAAAGGAAGTTGAGGATCCTGGCAAAAGAGTGATTGAGATGGTGGACCATAGACCCTAAACTGCATAGGAGAGTGTAAAAGTGTTATGGGCTAGAGGTCTCAGTGAAGTCAGAGAACCCAGATCTTGGAAACAGTTGAATGAGAGAATTATAATCACAAAGTGGAGTAATGAAGTTTGAGTAGTTTCAGGTGATGACAAGGTCCAGGGTGTGGCCACGGTAGTGGGGTGCCAAAATGGAGTACAGAAGACAGCCAGGATGTTGATATGGCCATTGAAATCCCCCCAGGTGATGGCAAAACATGAAGGGGGGAAAGGGAGGAGGATGCTTGTGAGCCAGGTACCAAGGTCCTTGATGAATATAGCAGGTTGTTCTGTAGTCTGTAGATGACAGCAGGAGGAGAGGCAAAGGTTAATACAGCTGAATGGCATGATGCTAAAGTAGCAAGTGTTTTCACAAAGAACAGGTAGAGTAGGAACTAAGGTGGGCTTTGGTAGGGAGACCCTAGCCTCTCTCCCAGCCCTGAGATCCCTGGGATGTAAGAGTGTAAGCAGACTTCTCCAGGGTTAGCTATGCAGAAATGGTGCCCTGAGGAAGACCCAGCTTTCGAGGTAGGCTGGAGGTAGGCAGGGCAAGTGTGGAGGCGCTGAGGGGATAAGGGTGGGGGAGACTTTGCTGATCAGGAACGAAAGTTTTTGAGGGCAGCGTAAGAAGGTTGGAAGGGAAGGAAAGGCAAGAAATCAGGTCCGGGAAGATGAAGCGTAGAGCAATGAAGGGGTGAGGAGAACTTGGGCAGAGAGACTCTGGTTGACCAGATAATTTACATTTTGGGGGGAGAGCATGAGGACAGTCCTGCAGAGTGGAGCCAGAGGCAGAATTGAGTCTGGGGTGAGGAAAAGGGGGTCTGTGGGTAGAGAATGAGGGTAAGCCTGGGCAGCTGGTGAAGGCAGAGGGTTTTGCAGGAAAGCGATAGGGAAAATGGTCTGTGGAGAGAGGATAGAGGGAATGGCAGCTGACTGTGGGGAAGAGATGGGGGCATATGGAGTCTGTGGGGAGCTGGTGGGGAGCAGAAGGGGTGTGTGAAGAGAGTATGAGTAGGGAGCAGAAGGAAGAATGTCTACGAGGAGAAAGTGACAAACTGTAGTGTGTTTGGCCCTAAGGTGAAGGTGAAGGCCAGGACACCCTGGGCATGAAGTTTGGAAGGAGAATGTTTCTCTCTCTCCCTCTTTGTCTGTCTTCTCCCTCCATCTCTCTCTCTCTCTCTGAATGAGGAGCTGAGAGTGAGGAGTAGGACTGGGAGAGGCCTCTGTCCATTCTGCAGGTGGAACCATCAGGAACAGGAGAGAGCAACTGCCTTGTCTCCAAGGCCATGTGAGGACAGGGAGCCAGGCTGGCAGCCCATGTCCTGGAGCTTCTTGCTATTTGAAATATGTCTTTTGATTTAGGAGGACAAAAAAAGTCCTCTGAGAAATTTTATTTAGAAACAAGACCTAGTGACCTTCTGATTTTTAATACCTCTTCTCTCTTGTTGTTAAGGACCTTTGGCTTAGTACAAGAGCTGGGGGTTTTGAGGTTTCTATGATTTTCGTTTCCCGGCATGAAGAAGAACCATTTGGCTGCTATAGAAATGATTTATGGATGAGTCTAGATTTATTAATCACCTCTGAAGATGGAGAGGAAATTAAAAACAAAGAGACCACTCTGGGCTGAAGACAAAGTAGGTTTGTCGTCCTTGCAGAAGACCTTGCCAAGGTTAGAAGGCCACAGACAAACCAATTTGGACAGGTGCTCCTAATCCAGATTTTAATTTCATGTGCTTTGATTTTTTCAGACCATTTTCTCTCCAAGGTAAAATAATGACCATTTTAATTGGCTGCCACTTACAGAGAGATTCCAATAAGCATGATGGCACACGTATATTTTTCTCTGGCATTCCGGGTATTCTCTGGTTCTTATGATCAAGCTGGTGAAACTGACTTTTACTGCATGCTGCATGCCATGATCAGTTGACTATAAATTAAATCCTCTTCTCCAAAAGCCATTTTCCATTAGTGCTAATTTGTTTGCTTCTCATTTCCACTGATCATTAGAGTCTCTGGTTGTGAGCACCAAATTGGAAATGATTTCTTTGACATTTCAAAAAATTTTCTCCTCTTCTTGAATGCCATTTGGCTGCAGCTAAAGAACATTATGGTTTGCAGAGGAACAGTTCACTCCAATTACAATTTAACTGACCGTTCATGGCACTGAATCCCTGTCCTTAGTGTCCAAAGATGACACCGCTGCTGACATTGCTATTTCCTGTCGTAGCTGTAAAATGCCTCATAGACTTTGCACCGGCCTTCTTGGATGGGAATCTGCCACTCTGCACATGGCAGCTTTGGGAAGTTGGTGGTTTTATGGACCTACATATCATGAACATTCAGATATAACCATCTAAACGGGAGCTGGCTGATTTCTCCACTCATTCATCCAGCGAGCATTTATTAAACATCTACTTTATGCCAGGCCAGGCCCTAGGGACACAGAGACAGGGAGGACCAACCCCTGCCCTTGAGGAACTCACACTCTACTGGGAGCGATGGTAAAGTTTTACAGTATAGCAGGAGAAGAGTAGCATACAGAGAACCACACACCTGAGAACCCCTGGCTGTCTTGGGGAATTGTGTCAGGGCAAAAAGGAGCCTGGCTATTCCCTGATGGCAGAGCAGGGTTGAGATACAAGAGGGCCCTGGAAGGGCCTGGGGAGTTGAGAAGTCGGTACCGGTTGCAATGTGGAAGTGACTGTTCATGAGGCTAGGCTGGAGTCAAGTTTTGAAGGATATTTTATGCCACACTGAGCGTAAACTTTATCCTGTAGGCCAGAGGGAGAAATCTGGAAATAAAGAAGGGAGGGAGTATAGAAGCTTGAAGGAAAGTCTTTATATTTTATGTTGGGGTTGGCAAAGATTGGAATAAGTATAAGAGAAATCAGAGGAGGTGGAGAGACTGAAGATAGAGGAGCAGAATCTAGCACACATAGTGAAGCTGGGTGCCCATGCGGTGAGGTCAAGTGTAGAGGGAGATGGAGTTCCCTGATGGCCTAGTGGTTAGGATTCCGGGCTTTCACTGCCATGGCCTGGGTTCAGTCCCTGGTCCAGGAACTGAAATCCCACAAGCCATGTGGCACAGCCAAAAGAAAAAAAAAAAAAATGGAAGGACAGAAGGGAGTTGCTCCTGATGGGCTCTGTTTTCTCTGTGAAGCAGGAAGCAAGGTTATCTGGGCATCTTTCCTGACCCCTCCAGCTTCCATACTCCAGACAGTCACCAGGTCCTGCTGCTCCAACCTGTATGACATTTCTACTTCTCTCCAGCCCTAGTGTCATCAACGTCTTTTGTCCAGACTATAGGAACAGCTTCCTAACTGCTGTCCCACCTTTAGTCTTGCCCCCTCCTGATCACCTTTCTGTACTGCAGTCAAGATGGTATTTCTAGGACAAAGTCATTTCTTGTCACTCTTGACTTGTTGTTGTTGTTTAGTTGCTACATCATGTCCAACTCTTTTGCAACCCCATGGACTGTAGCCCACCTGGCTCCTCTGTCCATGGAATTTCCCAGGCAACAATACTTGAGTGAGTTGCCATACCCTCCTCCAGGGAATCTTCCCAACCCAGGGATTGAACCCATGTATCCTGCATTGGCAGGCAGATTCTTTACTGCTGAGCCATCAGGGAAGCCTAGCACTCTAGACTTAAAGCCCTTCAATACCCTCCTGTTGCCCAAGGGTTTCCTATATGCTAGGCAATTTGTTGACCCTTATGAGAGTCAACTCTTATTATCCCCTCTTCTCAGGTAAGAGAGGTGAAGCCTGGAGAGGTTAAGTAATTTGCATAAGATAACACAGGCTGGAGGTAGAAGATCATCCAACTCCAATGTCTGTGTTCCACTACACCGCACTGCCTCCCACTCACAATTCTTTAAATATGCCTTACACTTGCATACCTCTGAGCCTCTACATGTTTTATTCCCTCTGCCTGGAATACAATTTCCTCACCTCTTCACCTGGCCAGCTGCAGATGCCTTTCAGCCTGGTTAGCATCTCCTCTGGAAACCTTCCATAACAGCCCCACCCAAACTAAGGCTGGGTTGGGTGTCCCTTGCTCACATTCCCACAGTATCCTGTTGCTTGCCCCATTCTAGCACTTACTACACTATTGGACTTAAAATTGCTTATTTACAGGGCTCTATGCCACACTTAACCTTACCCACTTAGGGCAGGAACTGTGTCTTTCTCAGTTATCTCTAGAGGGATGGGGCTTGTGGGATGGGACACACTTGTCTCCCACTATTTGTTAAGTTTCACATTGAATGGAGTTGCTGATAGTGAGGTTGGCAGTTGGCCAGAAGGATTCCTAGTCACATCTGAGACAATTTACTGAGGATTTACATACAATGTGACAGGCACTGGAGAATGAGAGACGGGGCAGAGAGAGGCAGCAGCCAGGGATACGAGCGAGCGGTCCAAGAGAAGATGTCAGGGTGGAGAGGCATGAGGGAAGAAAGCCTTTTGAGCAGGAGAGGTGGCCAGTGATGTTAGGTGTTGCCCCAACAGGACAGGTGAGCAAAGGACTAAGATTGACCTGCACCTCTTCACTGACCTGCACAATTAGGAGGTTATCAGAGGCTAAAGTAATGCAAGTTGGAGGGGTAGGGGTGGCAGAGAAACAGAACTGTAGTGAGTTGAGGAGAAAATGATCTGTGGAGGAACAGAAAGTATGTAGAAGCTTTGCGGTGAAGTGAGAAAACCAGGAAGTCGACTGGAGGGGGGCAGGAGGTAGAGGTAAGTGATTTTTGTTTTCATTTTTTTTTTTTTTGCTTATTTTTATTTTAGGATCAGTAAGAATTAAGTAAGTTAACAGAAAAATGCCTAATTAAAGAGACCAGTTGAGGACCCAGGGGAACAGGGAGTAATGGATGGAGTGAGGGCTCAAAGGAGACTGGTTTGGTAGGTGTAGAGCTCTGGTAAAGGGGTAAAGAAGGAAAAGAGAAGGATGGGTATGTATTCCATAACACGAGAAGAATGAGGAGACTGTGAGGACATTCTTGCCTAATGGCCTATAACTTTTTGTTGAGCCCACAAGTAGATCTCCTGAGAACAGAGGGCAGAGGTGGAAGGGTAAGGAGCTTGGAGTTGTAGATTTCCCAGGCCATTCACAAAGTTTAGGCTGTGGACCATGAGTATGAATGCCAAATTGGATGGAGGTCACCAGAGTCCAGATCATGTGCCTTTCCTGTGAGCCCCAACATATCACGGGTTTAACCCCGTTAGAGCACTTTGCACTCTTCAATAAAATCACCTGGTTGCCTTTCTGTCTGCCTCATTAGTCAGCAAGCACCTTGAGAGCAAAGAATATATTTGTTATGTTAACCACTGCCAGTCCTTGTGCTTGGCTAGGACTGGCACCCAGGACATCTGTTTAATTAATTACTGTGTGGAGTTTAGGAAAGTAAAGTGCTCATTATGAACACAGTGTGTTGAATGGCAATTTAAATAACACTTGTTGAATATCATAATGTGCCAGGGACGATGCTGGCCAAAATCACGAAGATGGAACAGGTTGATGTTGGAATTGCCTGGCAGCTTGTGGGCAAATAGGAGGGCTTAGTGCAGGAGGGAGTGGCTAGTGAATCAGCACTGGGTCAAGGGAGAGGGGGAAAGAGGCCTGATATCAGAGGAAAGGAAGTGACTGAGAAACAGTATGAGGACCTTAGAGAATAGTGTGTGAAGTGGGGGAAGCTAGCAGTCTCCTCTTAATTCCCACTGGAAGCAGTAATGTAGAGGATGGACTGGTGCTGGGGACAGAGTCAGATTTCAGTTGTGGAAAAATGTACATGGAAGATGTTCTTTGGCCTGAGATGTTTGGAACTTTATCTTGAGAGTAATGGGAAACAACTGAAGAGTTTTAGGCAAATCTGCTCTATTTGCATTTTTTTTAAAGAATCTCACATCAATACACGGAGAATATAGCCAATATTTTGTAATAACTGTAAATGGAGTGTAACCTTTAAAACTGTATAAAAAAGTAAAGCACATTTTATTGTAATGATTAAAAAAAAAAAGTCTTTCACATCACTGTGGAGATTAGGATGGGATAAACCTGAAGATCAGTTAGGAGGCTGAAGCAGGGACCCCCGTGGGGGATAGGGGTAAACTACAACAGTGGCAGCGGAGATGGAGATAGACAATCTGAGGGAAATTTGATGGTCTAATTGGTAAGAGTCTGGCAACAGTTCTGATGAGGAGGGCAAGGGAGGGGAATACAGCAAAGATATCTCTTGAGTGACTAGAGAGTGATAACAGACACTGAAATAGGACCAACACAGGCACAGGAGCAGGTGGGAGGCCTTGATGATGGGACTCATTGAAGGGTGTATAAAACCTACCAAGGAAGATGTCTGTGATCATTTAGTCATGTTCTATGGTTTTTCCAGTAGTCATGTATGAATGTGAGAGTTGGACTATAAAGAAATTTGAGCCCCGAAGAACTGATGCTTTTGAACTGTGGTATTGGAGAAGACTCTTGAGAGTCCCCTGGACTACAAGGGGATCCAACCAGTCCATGCTAAGGGAAATTAGTCCTGAATATTCATTGGAAGGACTGATGCTGAAGCTGAAACTCCAGTACTTTGGCCACCTGATGCGAAGAACTAACTCTTTGGAAAAGACTCTGATGCTGGGAAAGATCGAAGGCAGGAGGAAAAGGGGACAACAGAGGATGAGATGGTTGGATGGTATCACCAACTCAATGGACCTGAGTTTGAGTAAACTCCAGGAGTTGGTGATGGACAAGGAAGCCCGTTGTGCTGCAGTCCATGGAATCGCAAAGAGTCGGACATGACTGAGCAACTGAACTGATGGATTTGGGAGTCATAAAACCTACAGATGTAATAGGAACTCAAAATTGATACATTTCTCCCCCTTACCCACTGTTTTAATTCTTTTTAAAATTGTACTTACTGGTTTTTTCAATCATCATCAAATCTCTCTCTCTTTTTTTTTTTGGCCACCACGAGTGGCTTGCGGGATCTTAGTTCCTCGACCTGGGATTGAAACCCAGGTCCTGGCAGTGAAAGCACCAAGTCCTCATCACTGGACCATCAAGGAATTCCTATCAAATCTTATTTTGAAGAGAAGTTGAGACAAAAATAAATAAGTGGCTGGAGTCTCTTAACTGAACATGATTGCCCCTCTTTACTTCCCCCTACCTCTCAAAACTTCACCGATTTAACACTAAAGAAATATTAAAAGAAACACAAAAGCTCAGAAAAGGAGGCAATAGCAGATGAAAGTCAACGGATACTTGGACGGCAAAAGGTAGGTTGTGAAGCGTTACCTGGATAGAAACTTTGTAAGAAATTACAAACTAAATGCCAACCAGGGGAGATTACCAACATGAAGCAAATCAGTTCACCCAGTTTAACCTCAGAGAGGTTTAATGCCTGGGAAGCATGAGTTACCCCAGAAGGTCAGCTTGGAGGCACAGGGTTAATTAAACACAGGCGCTTGGCTGGAGTCCGTGTGCAGAGCCCTTTGCTGCGGCCCCAGAGCTCTGCTCTCAAAAGCCAAATAATTCTATGGACTTTCCTGGTGGTCCAGTGGTTAAGAATCCGCCTGCCAATGCAGGAGACTCCGGTCCGATCCCTGACCCGGGAAGATCCCACATGCCTCAAAGCAACTAAGCCCATGCGCCACAACTATTGAGCCCATGCTCTATGCAGAGCCTATGCACTGCGACTGCTGAAGCCTGAGGGCCCTAGAGCCTGTGCTCTGCAACAAAAGAAACCACCACAATGAGAAGCCCTCGAACCACAGGAGTAGCGCCCCCCACCCAACACGAGAGCAGCAATAAACACCCAGCAAAGCCAGAAAAATAGAGCCAAACAACTCTGTAAACTGTGTTGCTGCATATGGAGGAACTCTGGAGGCTTCCATACTCAGGGACCTCAAGCAGGGTTTGAAGGGCAGGGAGGAGGTACAGGGTGGAAAACTGAGGGATGAAGGGAAGATCTATCTACTTCATAGTGACAGCCCCAGCCCCTCCCTCACGCCTCCCCCGGATGCCAACCGCCAGACATTTAGCACCCCTACCCTCTCATCCTATGGGGGCTTCCCTGGTAACTCAGACAGTCAAGTGTCTGCCTACAATGCGGACACTGGAGTCCCCTGGACTACAAGGGGATCCAACCAGTCCATGCTAAGGGAAATTAGTCCTGAATATTCATTGGAAGGACTGATGCTGAAGCTGAAACTCCAGTACTTTGGCCACCTGATGCGAAGAACTAACTCTTTGGAAAAGACTCTGATGCTGGGAAAGATCGAAGGCAGGAGGAAAAGGGGACAACAGAGGATGAGATGGTTGGATGGTATCACCAACTCAATGGACCTGAGTTTGAGTAAACTCCAGGAGTTGGTGATGGACAAGGAATCCTGTTGTGCTTCCTGGGTTCGATCCCTGGGTTAGGAAAATCCCCTGGAGAAGGAAATAGCAACCCATTCCAGTATTCTTGCCTGGAAAATCCCATGGACTGTAGCCTACAGTCCATGGAATCACAAAGAGTCGGACACGACTGAGCAACTTCACTTCACCCTCTCATCCTCCCTGTGAAAGTACAAAACTCTTCTCCAGAGGCCCTGAGAACCCCAGGTGGGGATAGGAAAAAAAGAAAAAAACCTCCACTGACATTTAAGAGTTTCTCAATGACAAATCTAGTTGCTGCCTGATAAAGAAATTTTTGAGATTCTTCCATGGTGATCCAGTGACTGGGACTCTGCGCTCCCAATGCAGGGGGCCCAGATTTGATCCCTGGTCAGGGAACTATGGGGTCGCGAAGAGTCAGACATGACTGAGCAACTTCACTTTCACTTTCATGCATTGGAGAAGGAAATGGCAACCCACTCCAGTGTTCTTGCCTGGAGAATCTCAGGGACGGCAGAGCCTGGTGGGCTGCCGTCTATGGGGTCGCACAGAGTCGGACACGACTGGAGTGACTTAGCAGCAGCAGCAGGGAACTAGATCCCATATGCCGCAACTAAGAGTTCACCTGCTGCACTTAAAGATCCTGTGTGCCACAACTAAGACCCTGTGCAGTCAAATAAATAAATACTTTTTTAAATCAACTTCCTAAAAAAAAAAAGAATTTTTCAAAACTGAAGGAAACAACACCTATTGAAAAGAGCCCACCAAAGGCTCAGTATAATAAATGAAAAAGACCTGCACCAAGGCATATCGTCATACAATTTCAGAAACGGTTTCCAAAGCAGCATAAGTGAAAAAACAAGCCACAAACAAGGGCACAGGAATCAGAATGACGGCAGATTTCTCAACAGCAAACCTAGCAGACAGCAAACAGCTCAGTCCAAGGAGGCTTGTTGCTAACCTGGAATCATACAGCCAACCAGTCTGTCATGCGGTCAGAATACTTTCAGACTTTCAAGGACACAGAAAAAAAATTCCTTACTTAGGAAGCTACTGGAGAATGTGCTTCAACAAAATGAGAGAGTAAACCAAAGAAGATGAGGTGGACCCAGGAAATAGGGCGATGGACAGAGAAGACTAGCAAAAGGAAATCCCAGGACAACATTTGTGTACCAGGCTCAGCAAACAGTCAGTCCAAACTGGAACACAAAGACAAGAGGTTCATGAGCGAGAGGTCTTCAGGGAGAAGATGGGACTGATCAGTTAGAGGTCAAGCATTTGGGAAGACTGTTGCTATGTGTTTGAAATATTTGGAAGAAAACAGCTCTAGTACTTAGAAAATTTAACAGTTGAAAAAAGAAACAATTACTAACTGCAGATAAAACCAACTTTAAGAGAAGGAAAACATAATAGTAGTTTACAGCTTGAGTGAACAGTGTTTATTTACATGATCAATAGTGTAAACACGAAATATAGATTAACTATAAATTGTGGAAAACTATATTGTGAGAATGAGGGGAGGACAATAGGGCTTAGAGTGGAGTAAGAGAGCTAATTCCTCAGAATTAAAAATAAATACTGCCTAAAACTGATGAATCAGGTAGTAGTAATTATTAGTGTGTGAGGGTTTCCCTGTTACAGAGTAACACAGACCAGGTGGCTTAAATAATAGAAATCTATTCTCACGGTTCTGCACCTCAGATAAAGGTGTCACAGGATCAGCTTCTCCTGAAGCCTCTCTCCTTGGCTTGCAGATGGCCGCCTCCAGGCGTCTTCAGATGGTCTTCTCTCTTCATGTGTCGTTGTCCTAAGCTCCATTTATAAGGATACCAGTTATGTTGGATCAGAGCCCACCCCGATGACTTCATTAACTCAGTTACCTCTTTAAAGACCCTCTCTCTAAGAAATTCCCTGTGGCTAATTCCAGCGGTTAAGACTCCACGCTTCCACTGCAGGAGACATGAGTTCAATCCCTGGTCCGGGAACTAAGATCCTGCACGCCACACGGTGCCGCCAAAAAGAATAAATAAAAAATGAAAAAGCAAACAACAACAACAAAAAATGCAACTCTGATTTGGAAATTAGTAAATAAATAAAAATAAAGACTCTGTCTCTAAATAGAGTCACATTCTGAGGTACTGGGAACTGGGGCTTCAACATATGAATCTGCTCAATTCAGCCTGTAGCAAGTAGTATAAACTCATTATTTGGATGTATAGAGGTAGCACCAGAAGAAATAACCAAAAGGGTTGAAAGTGGTTGCCTCTGGAGTGAGACTGGAGGATGGCAAAGGGGGAGGCAAGTGTTATTACCTTTTTACTTTTTACTAGATATCAGATGGGCAGCCGGGCCTTGAGCCCAGTCTGAGTCTAAACCTCATGTTCTTCCCAACTACCATAATGTTCAGAGCTCCTCCAGGCCACGGCAGTGCCTCATGCCTCTCCTCACCCCACTCAGTACCTTGCACAGCACTTTACTACATGGGTCTGACTTACAACCGTATCACTATAACCTTTAAATCCACTGGTGACCTAAATGGAAAGGAAATCTTGAAAAAGGGTATATATGTATACGTATAATTGATTCACTGTGCTGTACAGCAGAAATTAACACAGCATTGTAAAGCAACTATCCTCCAGTAAAAAAATTTTTGTTAATTTAAAAAGCTGCCATTTGTCAGGTTTCTTTTCCTGTTTAAAAAAAAACAGAAGAAACTGGGCGCAGCGCGATGAGCAGGGTGCCATGGAGCAGACGTAGCTATGGAAGGTAAACCATTGGTGATATCCAAACAGAAGACTGCAGTGGTGTGTGGAGTCCCCACCCAAGTGGTTTGCACAGCCTTCAGCCGTCGCATCCTGGTGATGGTGACCCAGCTGGGGAAGATGGGTACCCTGGTCTCCCTGGAACCCAGCAGTGTGACCAGTGACATCGGCAAGCCTGTGCTGACCACTTAAGTCCTCCTCGGGAGGGATGACCCTCTCATCCTTGTCTTCACAAAGAACCTCGTAGCGTTTGTGTCTCAAAAAGCTGGAAAACACAGCCATTCTCCTTGCCCTGGCCATGAAGGACAAGAGCATGGTGGTGGTGAAAACCCTGAAGGAGGTGAACCAGACATGCCAGGTGTGGTGACCCTGGAGCGGCCACCCCGGCTGTCCAGGAGGCCCATGCAGCAACTCAGACACCTTCTCAAGGATTTGAAGGCCCTCCTTTAGTTAGAAGGAGGAGCTCTCTCTGGCTTTGGCCTTTGAGGCTGGAAGAAACACAAACATCTCTGGCTGACCTTGGTTTGGAGGCTGACGTCCCCCCTGGAGGGAGGACGGGAAACATGTCCTGAGAAGGTTGTGAGTCCTCCTCCCCAGGTCCAGACAGCTGCACATGTGTGAGAATTGATGGAATGAGTCATGGCCCTCAATTGTTGGAGGAAACCATTTTTTTATTAAAAATAAATGCATATCCCCCCCCCCAAAAAAAAGAAGGAGAAACTGATAGAGGAAGACAGATCCAAGGAAACCTAAAGGGACCATAATATGGAGCATCCAGCTGAAAGTTTCCCACCCTCGGTGTTCTAGAATCGCTGGGTGCATCTCTGATAGCACTCTGAGTTTTGATCCTAGAAAGGGTCCATCCACAGCGGGGGAGGGGCACGAATGTTTTCCTCCCGATGGCGGTGTTTCAGCCCCTCCCTCCTGGAGTCTAGTACAGCCAATGCATCCCTATTTACTTGAGGCCAATTTGGCTGTAAAAGGTGGCCGTGGCCTCTGTAAGTTACTCTCAGACTTGGGGCTGTAATGTCATTCACAGTGATGGATGCCTGATCCCATGAGAGGTTTTGGTCATTTTTGTGTTTCAGTTGATCCACAGTTATCCACCTGGATGTTAATGCTGACAGGCTATCTTGGTTGACTCTATCCCTGAGACTACGTGGACGCCCTTCCTGGGAGAACATACCCAGTGCCCTCTGGGGTGCAGTGGAGGTTGGTGTGTATGTATGTCTGTCTTAGCAGGCCTCAGATTATTGCTTCCTAATAAAATTCTGATAGCTGGGCCCCATCAATATCTCAAATACATGTGAGGAAACGTTAATTTAGAATCAATTTTAGGATGTTTCAGACTGTAAAGTCCTTTTAACTAGATCTCTGGCGAAGATGTAGGAGCACTTTATGGGACTGTAAATTTCATGTTGAACCGTCTTCGTGAAATACACATCTCCCCTACCCACAAGCTGTTCTCTCCATATCAATCATGGCCCTGCAAGTAATGTTTCACAAATATTCTGTAAATCACAGAAAACCCCATGATAATGTGAAATATGACTTTCACTTGTCTGTTAGACAAAAGAATCACACATGCCTCTCTCCCATCAGCACTAACATTTGTTATGGATAATAACACTTTCAATCACAACTATTTTTGGAAAACGGGTTTATTTTAAACCTTCCCTCCCCCACTGAAAACACTCTCCCAAGGACACAGACTCCTACAAACCACAGCCCATTAATCCAACTATGGAATGAGAACTTTTTCTTCCCGCTAACTTAAAAAAAAAAAAGTTGTTTTTAAAAGAGTTAGCCTAAAAGCCAAGGTATAAGATTGAGTAGTGTTCTACCTTGGCTGATTGGCGTAAGAGGGGGCTGGGTCTCTAAAGGCCCAATCTCTGATGCTGTGTGAGGTGAGTGCTGAGAGAGGCCAGGTTTTTCTCCAGCTTCTTCGTATCCACTGGAGCCTGTGGTCCTTTTACTCACTGGCACCAGCAGACAAGCCAAAGAGCTGCAAATGTATTTTCTTGACTCCATGACAACACAGCTGGATCCTCCCTGTTTGAGCAGCAGGTGGCCAGTCCTAGAGGTGTATTTTGAACATCACCACAGCCACATGGGTGACAGAGGCTCACCCTGCCTCCAGATGACTGCTGGGAAAGCCAAACCTCCAGCATAACTACAGGCTGCGCATGGTTCTGAATACTTTGGTAACCTGTCTGTTTTCCCTTCTCCGTAGCCAGCTTCAGGACTGACTGATCATGACTTCTATAAAGGAGCAAGCAGCAATCAGCCGGCTCTTGAGTTTTTTACAGGATTGGGACAATGCTGGCAAAGTCGCCAGGAGTAACATCCTCAAAAATTTCATTGAAGCCAACCAAGGCAAGACTGCCCCTGAGCTGGAGCAGGAGTTTTCCCAGGGAGCCAGCTTGTTCCTGGTCCGCCTGACCACCTGGCTGAGACTCACGTATCCTTTGCTGAACAGGAAGACAATTAGGTGATCTTCAAAAGAGAAAGGGAATGAAGACTGTCGAGGGAGCACTTTCCCTGACTATCTCTCAGATTTTAGAACAGGATGTAATAGTGATCAAAGTACCATCCCTGAAGTCAAGAACCCTCTCAGCATCCTGTCTTTCCAGCCTATAAATATATCCTCATTCTCTCTGCTAACCTCTCTTGCTCCCATCAGAGCTGAAGTGGGTGTTCTTTGTCTAGGACCAATATTCTATCTGTACTATGCTTGAATCCCCTCCTGTCTCCCCAAGGATTTATTCATTCTCTCTTACAGACTTTGGAGAAGGCAATGGCGACCCACTCCAGTACTCTTGCCTGGAAAATCCCATGGATGGAGGAGCCTGGTAGGCTGAAGTCCATGGGGTCGCTAGGAGTCGGACACGACTGAGCGACTTCACTTTCACTTTTCACTTTCATGCATTGGAGAAGGAAATGGCAACCCAGTCCAGTGTTCTTGCCTGGAGAATCCCAGGGACAGCAGAGCCTGGTGGGCTGCCATCTATGGAGTCGCATAGAGTCGGACACGACTGAAGAGACAGCACCAGCAGTAGCCTATATACTTTACTTTTGCCTCATTATCAGGTTTTTATAATATATATATACATATATATTTTTAAAATTTATTTGGCTGTGCCAGATCTTAGTTGCAGCATTTGGGATCTTTAGTTGTGGCATGTGGGCTCTAGTTCCCTGACCAGGGATGGAACCTGGGCCCCCTGCATTGGGAGCATGGAGTCTTAGCCTCTGGACCACCAGGGAATTTCCTCCTTACCAGCTTTTTCATCAGCATTTATGTATGCTTAAATCTCTTCTAATTTAAAAATTGAAATTCAGTCCTTGCTGGAACCTATATTCTACCTTGCTTCTGCCCTTTGTGCTGAAGCTTGTGGAAAAGGCTGTTGACCTTCCCCACCTCCCTTTCTCCTCCACCCACTGCAGTCTGACTTCTGACCCCTCCGCTCCACTGATGCAGCTCTTGCCAAGGTTACCAATGCTTTTCTAATTGTGAAACCCAGTGACCACATCCTCAGTCCTTATACATGACCTGTCAGTGACATTTGTCACACAAAGCATTCCCACTTCTCAAAACACTGTTCCCTAAAACTAATGTAATGATTATGTAAATTGTACCTCAATTTAAAAAAAAAGGAAAGAAAAAGAATCCCTGTAGACCACATCACCAAACACACACACACACACACACACACACTCACACACACACACACTCACACACACTCACACACACACACTCACACACACTCACACACACACACACACACACACACACACACACACACATCTATGGGACTCTAGGCACAGCCATTTTCTCTGCTCACTTCCAGATTCTCCCTAAGTGATCTAACCACTGTCAAGATGTCGCCATCACTCCAGTTTAAGGACTGTCAGTTGTGTCCCCTGCCCACATTTCTCTGGAATCTGAGTTCCATGTCTTTTAACCCGACTGCCACTCCACTTGTCTCCCACAGAAGGACTCTCACGTCTCTGGCTTGGGAAGCTAGGTGCCTGGGGTGTCATTACATGGGAAGAGAATACAAGGAGAGGCGTGAGTTTGGAGTGGATACATTTGAGTTGGGACATATTATGTTTGAGGTGCCTGTGCTCAGGAGCCCCAGCAGCAGACTGGGGCCAAAGACAGAGGTAGCCCCCATCACGGAGATAGTTTGAGTGGTGGGTGGTAGCACTCCATGAATTCATCTCAAACCTTTTCTTTTTCTTTTGCTTATTTATTATTCATGTATTTTTGGCTGAGCTGGGTCCTCGTTGCTGTGTACGGGCTTTCTTTAGTTGCAGTGAGCGGGGGCTACTCTTCGTTGCGGTGCACGGGCTTCTCATTGCCACAGCTTCTCTAGTTGTGGAGCACAGGCTCTAGGCACACGGGCTTCAGTAGTTGCAGCTCACAGGCTCTAGAGCGCAGCTCAGTAGTTGTGGTGCAGGGACTTAGTTTCTCCGTGGCATGAATCTTCCCGGATCAGGGACTGAACCCATGTCCCCTGCTTTGGTCGGTGGATTCTTATCCGGTATACCACCAGGGAAGTCCTCAGACCTTTTTCTTACGTATTTTTCTCTTTGCCTGAACCCTCTCCCTTAAACCTCCTCTTTATTTAACCGATTCCTCTCTATTATTCAGGTCTCAATCCAGGCATCACTTTCTCAGGAAGCCCTTTTCAGAGTCCCAGACTAGTTTATGTTCCCCTGTTAAATATACTCATAGTGCTTAACATCTTATTTTTACCTGAGATATTGATCTCTCTTCCCCCATTGGACTGTAAACTCTACAAGGGCAGGAATTACATCTGTTCTACTCATGTCTGTATTTCTAATACCTGGCACATGCCTGGCACATAAAGGGTGCTTAACACATGTTTGCTGAACAGGGGAATGACTGAACCAGAGAACCTGCAACTAAGCAGAACTAAAGGCTTAGGTAACCACAGCTTTCTTTTTTTACAGTTAATCACTGATAAAATTATTAATCAGACCCAGGCCGAGGACACAATCCAAAGGGAGTCCTCTGAATACATCTTTGGGTTTACCCCAGCGTTCTTAGACATTAATGTGCATAAAAGAGGTTTAAGATGCAGATAACAAGTCTACCCACACACACACACACACAACTCCCAGGTTTGATTTAGTAGATTAAGGGTGAGTCCTTGGAGTCTTTGTCAAAAAAATGCTGGGTGACTCTGATGCCAGTGATCCACAAGCGGTGTTTTGAAAAACATCAGCACTACCATCTGACTTTGCCCCCTCAACTCGTGACACTAACCTCACCAAGGCTGTCACTAACCTGACAACATTTTCCATTCAACCAAAGGGTGATGCAAGTGAGGCAGGGTCATACATGTTCAGGGTCAGATCCTAGCTTTATTTAAAACTGTGATATTGATTGATTGATAGATGTGGACCATTTTTAAAGTCTTTACTGAATTTGTTACAAGGTTGTTTCTGTTGTTAATGTTCTGGGGTTTTTTGGCCATAAGGCATGTGGGATCCTAGCTCTCCAGCTGAGGACTGAACCCTTATCCCCTGCATTGGAAGGTGAAGTCTTAACCACTTGACTGCCAGGGAAGTCCCAAAACTTTGATATATTCTTCATCATGGATATTTTTATTATTTTTCTTTTTTTAAATAGTGCAGGAAATATTATTTAGTCACTGAGTCTTTTGATAGCCCCTTAAATTTCATACTTGAGGAAATTCTCTGGCACTTAGGTTAAGATTCTGCACTTTCACTGCCCAGGGTGTGGGTTCAATCCCTGCTCAAGGAACTAAGATCCTGTAAGCCATATGGAATGGCCAAAAAAAATAATCCTACTGGAAGAAAGTGAGTCACTTGCCTCACACCCAAGCCCCGGCCCTGCTTGACCACTGCCCCTTCTAAAGCTCTCCTCTCCTCTCCCTTCTCCTATCACTGTTTCTCAGTAACCATTACAGGGTCTTTTCTTCAGTTCAGTTCAGTTGCCCAGTCATGTCCAACTCTTTGAGACACCCATGGACTGCAGCACACCAGGCTTCCCTGTCCATCACCAACTCCAGGAGCTTGCTCAAACTCATGTCCATCGAGTTGGTGATGCCATCCAACCATCTCATCCTCTGTCATCCCCTTCTCCTCCTGCTTCAATCTTTCCCAGGATCAAGATCTTTTCCAATGAGTCAGTTCTTTGCATCAGATAACCAAAGTATTGGAGCTTCAGCTTCAGCATCAATCCTTCCAATGGATATTCAGGGCTGATTTCCTTTAGGATTGATGGGTTTGATCTCCTTGCAGTCCAAGGGACTCTCGAGAGTCTTCTCCAACACCGCAGTTCAAAAGCATCAATTCTTCAGCACTCAGCTTTCTTATGGTCCAAATCTCACATCCATACATGACTGCTGGAAAAACCATAGCTTTGACTAGGTGGACCTTTGTCAGCAAAGTAATGTCTCCACTTTTTAATATGCTGTCTAGGTTGGTCATAGCTTTTCTTCCAAGAAGCAAGTGTCTTTTCATTTCAAGGCTGCAGTCACCATCTGCAGTGATTTTGGAGCCCCCCAAAATAAAGTCTCTCACTGTTTCCATTGTTTCCCCATCTATCTGCCATGAAGTGATGGGACCAGATGCCATGATCTTAGTTTTCTGAATGTTGAGTTTTAAGCCAACTTTTTCACTTTCCTCTTTCACTTTCACCAAGAGGCTCTTTAGTTCCTCTTCGCTTTCTGCCATAAGGGTGGTGTCATCTGCTTATCTGAGGTTATTGATATTTCTCCCAGCAATCTTGATTCCATCTTGTGCTTCATCCAGCCTGGCATTTCGCATGACGTAGTCTGCATGTAAGTTAAATAAACATGGTGACACTATACAGCCTTGATGTACTCTTTTCCCAATTTGGAATCAGTCTGTTGTTCCACGTCTGCTTCTAACCATTGCTTCTTGACCTGCATACAGATTTCTCAGGAGGCAGGTCAGGTGGTCTGGTATTCCCATCTCTTTGAGAATTTTCCACAGTTTGTTATGATCCACACAGTCAAAGGCTTTGGTGTAGTCAATAAAGCAGAAGTAGCTGTTTTCTTGGAACTCTCTTGCTTTTCCTGTGAGCCAGCAGATGTTGGCAATTTGATCTCTGGTTCCTCTGCCTTTTCTAAATCCAGCTTGAACATCTGGAAGTTCTACCACCCCTTAAATATTAGTGTTTCCAAGAATTCTCTCTTCAGCCCTCTTCTTTTCTTCCTCAATCATTGCACTTGTTAACTGAGGCATTGCATCCTCAGTATCAATCAGAGCACCAGACATTTAGTGGACACTCAGTCAATGCTTATTGAATGAACAATGTGTTTGTTTGTTTGCTTTGTCATGCTGCGCAGTTTGTGGTATCCCATTTCCCGACCAGACACTGAACCCGGGCACAGTAGTGAAAGTGTGGAGTTCTAACTACTAGGCAACCAGGGAACTCCTGAACCACGCTTTTAATATATAGTTGTATATCCAGGTTCTACACTTGAAATTATAGTTTCCTAACTTTTTGTGACCTTGTCATACAACAGAGAAAACAGACTGGCTGGAGACACATAGCATAAATGCTGTGTTTTGAATCAGTGACCTCCCCAACCCACTACTCTCCAGCCCTCCAGCTATGGTGGATTTGAAGGAAAACAAATCAATATAGCATCATCATGTTTTACAAAATTGACTGCCACCTCATTCCACATTAGCTTCAAACCCCTTTTTTAAACTTGAACTTCCAGAACTGATCAGTAAAACTAAGGATGTGTATATTATAATGACAAAAATGATTAGTTACCATATACTGAGTCTTTTTATGCTCTAAGCACTGAACTCTGTGTACCATATGAATATCTCATTTGAGCCTCACACCAAGCCTAATAGGTGATTGGTATTGTCCCATTTTATAGATTAGAAAGATGAGCCTTGAAAAGGTTGAATAATTTACTAGTAGGCACAGAGATGGGGAGGGCATGGCAACCCATTCCAGTATTATTGCCTGGAGAATCCCCATGGACTGAGGAGCCTAGAGGGCTACAGTCCATGGGGTTGCAAAGACTTGGACACAACTGAGCGACTAAGCACAGCACTGCACAGGTACACAGATAAAGACTGGCCCCAAATCCAGACATCATCCACTCTACCTCAGGGTCTCCCTGCCACGGTCCCACTTTCAACACCATCTAAGGAGACCATCCAGGCAGGATGGCCTGACAGTAAGAACTCGGACTCTGAGTTAGGCTGCCTAGGTTCAAATACCAGTTCCATCAGTGAACCTGGGGACCTTGAACAGGTCATTATAATCTGTGTGGGGTTATCTCTTCATGAATAAAGTAGAAATACTGATAGCATCCACTGCAGGGTGCAGTGACAGTTAACTGAGACCAGGCAGGCAAAGCTGTTAGCACAGTGCCTGGCACACAATAAATGCTTAGCACTTGTTAGCTCCTGCTGATAGCTTGGCAGAGTGGCAAATTTCTGGAACTAATTGCTGGAAATAATGGACCAGAAATACATATAGTGAGTGGTTATGATAATAAGGCTAGCCTGGGACAGAGGAAAAAGAAGGTGTCAAAAGTTGGTCAGCCTCACTGGTGACTGAAGGAAAGAGGCACTGAGGAGGTATGGAGGCAGGAGTGAGGGCGGGGGTTTCAGGGAAGCAGAGTGATGAGCTGGTAGCCTGGCCCCCAGCTACAATGGCAACAAGCAGGGGAGCCTGGCTCCAGAGCAAACACTGTTTTTGCAGTAAAGAGCCTTTCCTAATGAGCCAATCTGTCTCTACTTCTATTGGCACCCTGGGAACCAGGGTGCAGCAGAGATAATTTGCCTCATGCACCCTCCCTTACCAACAAAGCACCATTACCTCCAACCCATTACATTAGCCTTTATCAGTCTTGGAAGCTCTCAGTCATCCTCCATGAGCTGCAGTAATTTCAGCTAATTTCTTAAGTGTTCTAAGAGCCCGTGATGTGTTATGAGCCTAGTAATTGTTGACTGGTTCCTCTTATGTTGTGGCTTGATTTCATACCTTGCATCCGAGCTGATGCGTGCTCTGGGTGCTTTATTACAATGAAGCTTTTTGCAAAAGCTCACATTAAAAAATAACATTAAGTACTGAGGTTGTTTTAAATCAGAGTCTAATTTTTCCACCATCTCCTATTGTTCTTGTTAGGAAGACACACAATTCTTCATAAAGATAGTGACCTCCAGCATAAAGCTTTGAGCAAGATAAAATTGAAAATTAATGATGAAGCTGATTATTTTTTAGAGAAGTTCAAGAATGAGGCACAAAGTAATGAACTGTGCTGAGACCCAAGGGTACAATGGTCATGGCATAGGGAGGGTTGTGAAATTGACTCCCAGCTTTTTTCATGCACCTTCTATTCATCAGAGCCTGTTACTCTCTAGAGAGCCCATCAGAGCCAGGGTGGTTGAACTGCCCCAGAAGAGCTTCCTGGAGAACCATGAACACACCTGCCAGCACCCCTCATCCACCTGTCCCTTAAACCTAGTAGTCCCTCTCAGATAAAGGACACAGTTCAGCTGTTAGTCATCCGGGCCATAGGTGGTATCAGGGATCAGACACGAGATGGAAAACCACCCTGAAATTCACTCTTTAACTTGTCGTATAGCTACATGACTGGTTCGCCTTTAGATAAGCTGCTCAGGTCCATTGGCGTCTTCTTATCAGCTGTAAGCAGGTGAGTTCTGTTCTAGAGAGATTCTGGAGTCTCAGTTGCCTACTGGGCTCATGGTGTCCTTGGGATTCCTACCCCATGGGATCTTGACTTCCTAGTTATCAGTGGGTACCTAGTAGCCCTCAAGATGGATCCAGAGGTGGTGGCACCTGTAGTCCTGGTCTAGTTGCTCCTCCTTCTCATGCGCTCCATTGATACTTTGCTAGTCAGCATCCTCTTGGTTGTGAATTACAGAAAACTAACTCATACTGAACCTGGGCTTCCCTGATGGCTCAGATGGTAAAGAATCTGCCTGCAATGAGGGAGACCTGGGTTCAATCCCTGGGTTGGAAAGATTCGCTGGAGGAGGGAAAGGCTACCAATATTCTGGCCTAGAGAATTCCATGAACTGTATAGTCCATGGAGTCTCAAAGAGTTGGACATGACTGAGTGACTTTCACTTTCACTTTCAACTCATACTGGACAAGGAAAATGTAAACATCATTAGCCCACTTAACTGAAATGTCTGGAGGATGGAAATCCATATTTCCAGTTTCACTAGATCCAAGGGCTCAAAAAATGTCAGTAGTTGGTCATTCCTGCTTTTTCTTCATTTCTCAGCTCTGTTCTCCTCTATATTCATAGACCTCCATGTGCTGTGGTCTTCAGACACTCCAGACTTGCATCCTTCTAGCTCAGTCACATCAAAAATAGAGCATGTAGGACTTCCCTGGCAGTCCAGTGGTTAGGACTCCATACTTCCAATGCAAGAGGGCACAGATTTGATCCCTGGTCAGGGAACTAGGATCCCACATGCTATGAAGTGCAATCCCACCCAAAAAATGTTTTAACAGAACATGTGAAAAAAAGAGAGAGAGCATGTATTTCCCAAGGGTTCTCAAGAAAATCATGAGCCTCATTGGACCAACTTAGGTCATATGCCTGGCCCCAAATCAATTACTACAGTCAGAGGATGACATACTCTTTGTCATCTGCTCACCCCCCCAAAACCACATGGCTCATGAGTGATGAAGGGGTGATTCCCCAAGGGACAGTTGAGGTGTTCTTTCAAGAAGAGACACAGATGCTGAAAAGTCAAGCACAGGAAATGGCCACTGTATTTGACTTTCACATTTCCTTCCGGGGGAAAGAATTTCCTAACTATTGCATCAGTTTACCCATGAACATTTCCTGGATAGAAGGACTATATGAAGAAAGGTCCTTGAGATCTCTTAGAAAGGTTCAGTTTAGTTCAGTTCAGTCGTGTCTGACTCTTTGCCATCCCGTGGACTGCAGCACACCAGGCTTCCCTGTCCATCACCAACTCCCAGAGCTTGCTCAAACTCATGTCCATCGAGTCAGTGATGCCATCCAACCATCTCATCCTCTGTCATCCCCTTCTCTTCCTACCTTCAATCTTTCCCAGCATCAGGGTCTTTTCCAAAGAGTCAGTTCTTCAGAGCAGGTGGCCAAAGTATTGGAGCTTCAGCTTCAGCATCAATCCTTCCAATAAATATTCAGCACTGATTTCCTTTAGGATGGACTGGTTGGATCTCCTTGCAGTCCAAGGGACTCTCAAGAGTCTTCTCCAACACCACAGTTCAAAAGCATCATAACCTTAGAAGGGTTAGTGCCAAGGAACTCAACAAGTGTCTTATTTCTGCTTTTCTATTTCTCTGGACAGTAATCGATACCTCATAGAGTTTCTTGAGGTTGGAGGGGTCCTAACCCTCTTGGAGATCCTTGCACTGAATAAGATCAAGGAGGAGGACAAGAAGGAATCCATCAAGCTACTTCAGGTGATTGCAAACTCTGGCAGGAAGTACAAGGAACTCATCTGTGAAAGCTACGGTGGGTATTGTGTAGGACAAGGGTGTCTCTCCCCCCCCATCTCCCTGGGGACCCCCAGCACTGCTAGAGGAAAATACCCCAGGCACCTGGCTGCACAGGAAGCATTCTGTAGAGTGGACTCACTTACCTCCCATCCATATTCACCTCCAGAAGACCAAGATTTATGATTTTCCTGATTCATCATTTGCTCAAATCTTTTCGTGGTGGTTTTGGAAATACTTCATTTCAAATATAGTTTCTTTCATGCATCCATTCAGCAAAGAGTTATCGAGTCATTTGTAAATAACTCTAGAAATAAAATTGAACAAAAATTGTCAAATATGGTGCTAGGTATACACTAAGGTGGGCTTCCCTGATGGCTCAGTGATAAGGAATCCACCTGCAATACAGGAAACACAGGTTCGATCCCTGGGTTGGGAAGATCTTTTGGAGAAGGGCATGGCCATCCACTCATTATTCTTGCCTGGAGAATCCCATGGACAGAGGAGCCTGGTGGGCTATACTCCATAGGGTTGCGAAGAGTCGGACACAACTGAAGCGACTGAGCATGCATGCATAACTAAGGTGCTGGGAATACAAAGCTAAATAAAATACAGTCCTTATCCTCAAAGAGCTTCCAGTGAAGTTAGGAAAGGAAGTCACCCAGTCATTTCAGGATGTTCCGCCAAGCACTCTGCTTGAGACATGCACTGGAGAGGCCGTCTCCGCGCACCCCTCTTTAAAGTGCATCCCTCACTTCCCTTCCCTCATGTCTTTCTGAGCCTTAGTGTATTTATTCATAAAATGGGACTAACACCTCTGTCTCAGTGTAGTTTCCAGGACTAAATATAGTAGTATTTGTTAAAACATTTAGTGCTGACTGCTACCTATGTGTTAATTATCATACAACCATCAAATAGGCAAGTTTTACTTGTGCATTTTGCAGAGCCATTTTAAATTTGAAAACAGATTTTGACAAGCTAACATTCCTAGGTTGAAACAAAATCCTCCAGACACATAACCGTGAGATGAAAAAGACAGTGATGCAACATGAGAACAGACCCTCGATTTTGCTTTGAACAGGGCTGGTTAAATATGTCTTAATCCTATTATCTCATATTATACAACCTCAAGTGAGGATAATTTTCATAAACCCCTTCCCATCTAGCATCTCCCCTCTCTTTTACTCAGGTGTACGATCCATAGCAGAATTTTTGGCAAAGTCCAAGTCAGAAGAGACTCAGGAAGAAGTTCAGGTCCTGTTGGATTCTTTGCTCCATGGTAATCCCAAGTACCAGAATCAAGTGTACAAAGGTCTGATAGCCCTGCTGCCCTGTGCGTCCCCAAAAGCTCAGCAGCTGGCCCTGCAGACACTCAGGACTGCCCAGGTAAGCCCAGGCCGCACGCTCCAGTGATTCTGATTCCAACTCAGTAATCTGACAATTACCTTCCACAGGTGCGCTCCACACAGGCATGAGCAACAGAGCTCGACCTCCCACTGCCTGTCTGCTGTTTAATCAGCGTTACTTCCAGAAGGCCAGAGCAGGGCAGAGAGTTCATGTCTCCCCGCAGACTGATTTGTCCTGTTTACTTGAGGATCAGAAAGATGTTGGCAGACTTAAAAGTGGTTGAGACAAGCAACAAGGATGATGAAAGGACCATAGAAAAGATTAAAGGAGTCAATTTGATAGGGAAAGAAGCAGGGTGGCATTGTAGGCCACATGTAAGTGAAGGAAGGAGCTGGATCTCCAGTGTGTGGGAAAGCTCCATTTCTTTCATCGGCTCCTGCCTTCCTCTGGGTGCCCTGGCATACAGCAAAGTCAGCTTTGGGGCATGGTGATGACCACACGAAGAAACCATGCCTAGTGAGGCGGGGGCACCATGCCTGCAAGAGAGGTTTTGAAATGAACCATCTAAAGCTCTCAGTACAGCTCCAGGAGGAGCTGCAGGCAGAGAGACAACTAAAAGATCAAAGAGGGGCTTCTCTGGTGGTCCAGTGATTGGGACTTCACCTTCCAATGCAAGGAGTAGGGGTTTGATCCCTAGTCGGTGAGCTAAGATCCCACATGCCTAATGGCCAAAAAGCAAAACATAAAACAGAAACAATATTGTAGCAAATTCAATAAAGACTTTAGGGAGTTCCCTGGTAGTTCAGTGGTTAAGAATCCGCCTGCCAATGCAGGGGCCACAGGTTCAATCCCTCGGCCATGAGGAATCCACATGCCTCGAGGTGGGTAAGCCCACGCACTAACAACTACTGAGTCAGCACTCTAGGGCCGAGAGCCACAACTACTGAAGCCTCTGCCCCCTAAAGCCCAAGATCTGCAACAAGACAAGCCACTGTAATAAGAAGCCCAAGTACCGCAAGGAAGAGTAACCCCGAACTCACCACAACTAAAGAAAGCCCCGCATCCATGAAGACCTATCGCTCTCAAATGGTCCACATTAAAACAAAAATCTTAAAAAAAAAGAAAAGCAGGGACTTCCCTGGTGGGTCAGTGGCTAGGACTTGGAGCTCCCCATGCAGGGGGCCCGGGTTTGATCCTTGGCCTAGGAACAAGATCCCACATGCCACAACTAAAGATCCTAGGTGCGACAACTATGACCTGGTGCAGCCAAATAAATAAATATATCTATGTATATTTTAAAAGGCAGTGCTTTGGAATTAAAAATGAAAAAAATGCCCATTTTAATAAAAAAAAAAAAGAAAAGCAGTCAAGAAGACACCAATTTTGGACTTCACGGGTGAGTTGTATGCCACCAAAAGAACAGTGAAACATGGATTTGATTTCGATGGAGTTAGGTTTTGACCCAATAAACTTGATGAGTCTCAATGGCTCCCAAGTCCCCATGTGAGCAGCAGACCAAGCTGGTTGCAAAAGATATAGATGGGTCACTTGTGCAAACAATACTAAATCCTGTGCCCTGCTCCCAGAGAATCTGACAGCTTTCAGGGGGCCTTTAAGTTTCCCCAGACAATGATGATTCCTAGCTGCATTGAGGAATCACTGCTGGGGACATCTAGTAGAGGTGCCCACAGGACAGCAGGAAATTAAAGTCTGAGGCTCCAGAGAGACCTGAGATGAAGATGGCCTTTTGTTGGAGTTTCTGAGTGGAGAAGTGGTATCTGAAAGAGTAGAAGTAAATAAGATCACCCAGGTAGAGTGTACCAAGTAAGAAGAGAAGGAACACCACCAACATTTAAGAGATGAACTCAGGAAGAAGACCAGTAAAACATCTGATTAGCATTATTATTTCCAGTCCCCGTGTTTTAAGTGCCTCCTTCACTGTGCTCGGGGCTTTACTTACACTGTCTCTTTCAGTCTTCACAATGGCTGATGGAGACAAGGACTATCATCCCCTCGAAGGGTGATGGAACCAAGCCTTAGGAAGATGTTCAGTGACTTATTCAAGGCCGAACACTGAGCGGAAGATATTTACCAAGTGATTATTAAATCCAGCTCTACCTCAAGACCTTATTCTCTCCATATACTGTGCTGCCTCTTTGAAAAAGAACCAGAAGCCATACAAGGAGAACAGAAAAACACAGATCTGTGAAAATGAATGGAAAGCAGTTTCAAGAAGCAGGACATGATCAGCTGGCTCAAATACAGTAGAGAGATTGTTTGGGTATAACAGAAAGCTGGGCCCAGCAGGAAAAGTTTTGCTGAATTGGGGGACTATCCAATGTCAGGAAAACAAAAATTATAGCCGCCTGTCAAAGGATGCATGGAGGATGGAGACGTGACTTCCCTGAGGAAACTTAGGTGTAAAGAGGGAACGAGCAGTAGTGAGAAGAGACAGAGTTGAAGGACAGTTGCATTGATGCTGGCTGAGCATGAGGATGTTTAATGCTGAAGGACAGGAACCCAATGCACAGGCAGGGGTGGAAGATGCAGACAGGGCGGGGGGCTGCCTGATTGGGTGAGGTCTTGCTGAAGAAGAGACTTAGGATCTTAGATGAGTTCCCTTCTCTTGGGCCTGCACCCATCCTCCGCCTGAGCAGAGATAGCCAACTGGTGTCTGCACTTCTAGCAATGGCCAGCTAGCCTCCACCGAGCGCCTCCTGAGCCAGGTGGTCCAGTGGCAACCTTGGCAGATTCTCAGGAGATTTCCGGCTGCTCGTCTCCACCCCCTTCTCCAGAAGAAACTAACCTCTTCAGTGTCGGGGCCAAGGCCCCATGACTCACTGCTGCTCCTCCCCCACCCCTGCAACTCCCCATTCAGCCAGGCTGCCTGGCTGTTTGGAAGTCAGCTTTTCACTTCTCCCAAGTGGACTAGATGGAAAGAGTAACCACCTTGTCCCCGTCTGTCTTGCCAGTCGATCGTCGGGACCACACACCCCAGCATCGTGGACTGTGTGCTGAAGCTGCTATGCACGATGCACTTGGAAGTCCAGTATGAAGGTAAGGGAGATGGCCGGGTCTGCTCCAGATGGCCGAAGGAGGCCATGAGAACTGGGCACACTGGCTCTGAGACGTTTTCTCCTATTCACAAAGAGCCTTATTGAGTGTCTGAGACAGCCTCAGCAGATGGAAGGTGCTGACTTGGTACTGATGGACAAGTTATGCAGAAAATGACAGTCACGTTCTGCACTAGGAATCAGCCACATGCTCTTGCAGTTGTTAAAATCTTCCTGGGTCCAGGGCTGGCTCTGGTTCCCGGACTTATGTGGCACATCCCCTCCAATAGAAATCACCCTGAGGACTGTTCTTCTAAGAAACTAGATTGAATAATGGTAGTATTAATAGGTTTTTATTTATTGGGGTCGCCTGTGTGCCAGCCACTTTCCATGCATCATTCCATTTAATTCTCAAAATAACCACAAGAGTATAGATTCTGGCACATGTTAGATACTCAAATGTTCAAATGAATGAATGGTGGGGGTTGGCATTTTTATGTTTTTCAAGCTAAAGCACTGAAGCACAGAGAGATGAAGAATGCTGTTACACACGTTTATACAGCTAACCAGATTCAAACCAGAGCTGTCTGACTCCAAAGACTGTGCTTTTAAAATGTAGCCCATGGCAGGTGTTTATAGGATATTATTTTTCTTCCCTGCTCCTATGATGATTCAGAAAAGGGAGATTCTGTTTTCAACAGGAGAGATCAAAGAGGGATTCTCTGAGAAGGTGGTATTTAAGCTGAGCCTTCGAGATGGGAAGGATTAGGGAAGGTAGAAAGAGGAGGAGAGCATTCTGGAAAGGAGCCTGGTGTAAAGGCCTAGACACAGGGAAGTACAAGATGTGTCTAGGGAATGGCAGGGAGGTCATTTGGTGGAGGTTTGGTAGAGATCTCACTCCACGAAGACCTAGGAAGGTAGGCCAGGACCAGATCGTGGAGTTCCTAGAATCCCAGATGGAATCATGAGCCAGCACTGCAGGGAGACTAGGGGCTGGAGGCCAGCTGGAAGGCCTTTGTTCGGACAGCAAAATGGACTGTGCTGATCTAGCTGGGGAGAGAGGCCCCAGCAAGAGAGAGGAGGGACATGCCTGGGGACCACCTAGGTGTGGAGAATAAAATGGCACATGAAGAGGGAATGGGCCCAGCCAAGGAGGCCAGGGCAGGGAGGCCCGCCAGACAGGAAGGGCCACCTGTGTCCAGGAGGACAGGCTGAACCCCCAGTTCCAGGAAACCTGGGGGGTGGGGCAGAAGGAGTAGACAGGCACTGGGGTTAAGGTATGCACGTGAGATCCTGGGGTTCACTCTCAGCCTAGATTATTTTTTCAGAAGCAGTGTCGAAATTGAATGTCTGTCTTATCTTGCCTTCACTGTCGACTTTGTATTTGTTTGACCCCTTCAGGGGTACATAGACGCCTATGTTGATTAGCAGTGCCACGTTGGAATTGGTTCCAGTTGGAGAAGAGTCTCCTAGATGGGGAGGAGACACCGGTGAGGGAGTGGAGCAGTGGAGGCACCTAGGTCAAGGTCAGGTCAAGTAGAGAGTTGTAGCTGGTATTGGAGCAAGGGGGTGAGCTGGCGGTAGAATCATGTCAGGAGACTTAATCATACAACCCAGAGAAGACTAGATTGCATGGCTCTGTGACCTCCCTCCCCTCGCCCCACCTCCACGTGGCAAAGTGACCACTCCCATTCATACATCATTTCCTAGCTTAAGCTTTCTTCACTGAGGCTTTTCCAGACCTGTCTTCAACCCTATCCAAATGTCAGCCTGCTTCCTTTTTCCCACCTTGCACTCCCCACTCCCCTCCAGCACCTCCCTCCCCTGGAGTAGTTATCTGCAGAATATACCACCCTTTACATAGACTGTGAACAGTTTTCTTGTAGCTAGAGTTGCTTGCTCCTAACACCCTCAGCACAGTCCCCAGCATAGGTTAGGTCCTGGGTACATGTCTGTTGAGTGGATGAGAGAGGGAGTCCCCCCATGCACACTGAATTAGTGAGCAGTTTCAGGCCTGGGATGGGGTCTGATTCATCTCTTTCTCCAGCTCAGAGCCTGGCAAAAAAAGGCTGGTACGCATTATAAGTTTGTTGAATAAATTTATGGAAAAAATGGCTTAGCTTCAGTTTTTCCAATAAAGCCCTCCAGAGCTGAACTGGCCCAGCTTCTTCCCATACCGGACCCCATCTTGAGTCCCTCTGTTTTTATTACATAACAACCTACTCTGTCAGAGGCCGCAGGGGCATGAAGCTCTGGACTGCCTTCTTGGTTTGATGTCTGCTGGTGTGATAACAGCGAAACTGTGCACCTCAAAATAATTTCAGATAAGCCAGACTCATAACAGGGTACAAGAAACGTCTGTTGAATGAAAGAATTACTCTTCCTTTTTTTTTTTTTTTTTACCAGGCGCTTTCAAAATAGTCTTTTTGTGTCCCCGGGAATTCAGAGCATGCATGTGCATTGATTTTCCACTAGGGGGAACTCTTTCACAAGATGAGTGGAGCGGAAGTTAAGGGCAAGAATACAGTTCTCTGGAGAAGGAAATAGCAACCAACTCCAGTATTCTTGCCTGGAGAATCCCCATGGACAGAGGAGCCTGGCGGGCTACAGTTCACGGGGTCGCAAAGAGTCCGACACGACTTAAGCGATTTAGCAGGCAGTCATACAGTTCAGTTTGCGCAGCAACTCCGCCAAGGGCAGGGGCGGGAAGGTCTGACGGGCCTTAGATGGGATCCTCCCAGCAGTGACTGGATAGGACAAGAGGTTAGTTTCTCTGAGTTTGAGGACACCAAATTGCATGGCCAAGGTGGAGCACTCCCCTCCACCAACCATCCCCCCCCACCCCACCCCGCCTCCAGGATGATGGCAACATCAGGGGACACAGATGATATGGCTGAAGGGACTAACCTTTGTAAAGGTAGGGTTGGTTTGTTTTTTCAAAAAAACAAGTATTGATTGAACATCTGTGGTGTGCCAAGTACTATGCCAAGCCCTGGGGGTTTGTTTGCTTTTGTTTGTATTGGAGGCGAAAAAGGAATAGTTTGGAAGGAGGAAGGTATGGAGGCTGTGCTCTGTACCCTGCATGCTGCGTGGTGGGTGGTGGAGGTAGGGGGAGGACATCCTTCCCTCGGGGGGCTCCAGGGGAAGTGGGCTCTCAGGGAGAGTTCTATTAAGAACAGAAAGTGAAGAGGCTCAGAGGGCCTGGTGACCCCTTCCCTTTGCCACGGTGTCTGCGATGGAGGAGCCAGGAGATGACTTCACCTCCTTTTACACTGAGAACCCCACCTTCCCACCTCCAAGCCTACCAACCTGCCTGGCAGGTCACCCACATTTTCTGTTCTCTTTCGCATTACAGCGGAGTGTCCCTGCTCCCGTCATAGCCCCCCCTCTACTTCTGCTTGTTCTCTGAAGCACATTCCCTAAGACTTCTCTTCTGAAGCTGCCCCCTCCCTTTTTCTCTGGCAGTTCATCTCCATTCACATGTAGACATGCTCTGTAGATGGCAATTATTCCTCAATAAAGCTGATAAAATTTTAAAATATTTTTAAAAATAGACTGCATATCACCCAGCTTCAAAATGAGCCCCTCCTTGCTAACCTATGGATTAAATAATATGTAAAAGACATAACCACCCCCCTCAAAAAAAAAAAGATTAATTTATCCTGTTAAGGAATGCACAGTTCCAAATTCCTTGACTTCAAGTTCCCCTCCAGCTCCATTTTTCCATTTTCTTTCTACATGATCTCACAGCTGCTTTTGACCCACTTGGTCAAAAAACAACTCACTCTTTTCTCTCAGCTTCTGGGATACAACTTTGAGTTTTCCTCCTGCGGTCTGGTTTCACCAAGTCTCCTTTGCTGGTTTTTTCTATTTCTCTTACTAGACTGTTGGGTCAGCCTACGTCCCACCTCTTTAGCAACACCTCTCCCTGTGTGATTTTGCCTGTTGTTGTTGCTCAGTCTCTCAGTCATGTCCAACTCTTCGCAACCCCATGGACTGAGGCACGCCAGGCTTTCCTGTCCTTCACTATCTCCCATAGGTTGCTCAAACTCATGTTCATTGAGTCAATAATGCCATCCAACCATCTCATCCTCTGTTGCCCCCTTTTCCTCCTGCCCTCAATCTTTCTCAGCATCAAATTCTTTTCCAGTGAGTCAGATCTTCACATCAGGTGGCCAAAATATTAGAGCTTCAGCTTCAGTATCAGTCCTGCCAATGAATATTCAGGGTTGATTTCCTTTAGGATTGACTGGTTTGATCTCCTTGCTGTCCAAGGGACTCTCAAGAGTCTTCTCCAGCACAACAGTTTGAAAGCATCAATTCTTTGGCACTCAGCCTTCTTTATGATCCAACTCTCACACCCATACATGACTACTGGAAAAACCTAGCTTTGACTAGATGAACCTTTGTCAGCAAAGTGATTTTATCTAGTCCCATGGCTTTACACACCACATGTATATGTTATGTATTCAGCTACCAAGTCTGTACCTCTGGCCTTGATCTCTCCCCTGAAATCTCCATGAATGTCTAATAACATCTGAAATGTATAGCCAAAACAGAACTCTCGATTTTTGTTGTAGGAGAACGAGAGAATGATCATATCCTAGGTCTCTAGAGAATCCCTGGGACAGGCCACCAAGTGAAAGTCCTTGGCTTCTCCCAGGAAAAAATTCAAGAGTGAGTCAAAGTAAAGTGAAAGCAGAATTTGAATTCCATAGGCAAAATATAGTCAGACTCAGAAAGTTTGAGCCTCCCTTGGGTGCAGGAGGGGTTAGGTTTTATGGGCTGTGTCATTTCATAGGCTATTAAGTGGGAGGATTATTTATTTGGGGGAAGGAGTGAGGATTTCTAACAATTGGGCCACCACCCACTTTTTTGACCTTTTAGGGTCAGCCTTGGAACTGTCATGCGGCCTGTGGGTGTATTATTTAGCATATGCTAATTTATTACAATGAGTGTATAATGAAGCTCAAAGTCTATTGGAAGTTGAATCTTTCACCATCTTGGGCCTAGTAGGGTCTAACCAGTTTTTGTCATATCCTGTTTTTTCTCAACACCCATGTCATTCTTTAAAAGTTGTGCCCTGCCCCCTTCCCTCCTGTTTCATTTTCTTCCCCAAACTTGTTCTTTCTCCTATTCTCAATAAAAGGTACGACCATCAACCCAACTGCTCAAGAAAAAGTATAGGACTGATACCAGATGACCGACTTTCTCTCACCTCCCACACATTCCATCCTTGTCAAGTCCTCAAGGCTCTGCCTCCACTTACTTTCTCTGTTCCCACTGTGATCACCTAGGCTAACCCACCATAGCTTGTTGATAGCTTATGGTGAATGGTGTTAGATTCATGATCACCAAAGAAGAAGATTTTGCTTCGGGACCAGGGACCAGACTTGATCACTCAAGAGGTTTTGTGTAGTAGACTTTTATTAAAGTGAGAAAGGGACAGACAAAGCTTCTGACACAGACATCAGAAGGGGATGGAGAGTGCCCCAATCCCTAGTCTTAGCAAGGGAATTATATACTTTTTAATTGGTTATTACAATAAATCAAAAGAATGTCTCAAGGTTGTAAAGACCTTACTAGACCCACTCCCATAATATACATTTTAAGATAACAGGATTAGTCAGAAGGTTTTCAGGAAGGAGAAACTTGTCCTCAACCAGAATACATTATTGTTATATAATCCTTACTAAGGAATGTAGGAAAACACATTTGTCCTTTCCTCCTTGAGAATTCCAGACCCCATCTCCTCCTTGAGAGCCCCAGACCCCTTTCTCCTCCTCGGGGACCCTGGAATTCTTCTCAACATGCCTAGGAATTGATTCTCTCATTCCTCCCTTTTCTTTTAGGAGAATTATGTTGCCAAGGTAAAGGAGTGTCATTTTCGTTCCATAACTACTTCCTTTCATCCCTAAATTGTTGAGGCAACATATTCTGCTAACCCTCATATTGACAGTCTCTGATCCAGAGGCCCCAAGTAATAGTTGGAGGTGGCTGTGGCACTCATAGGAGCCTGGACAACCATTTGTAACTTAGAAGCTTTCAGACAGTTAGAAACAAACCCTGTTTTACAGTTATATAAGGCAAAATAGTCATTAAACCAAGTTAAAACCTAATCAAAATTAAAAGTCACATTATGTCCATAGTTAAGGTACAATATGTTATACCAGTCCCTCTTAGGATTGTTAGATGTCATCAGATCAAGAAGAGGCATCACATATGATTGCTGTTGGTGAAAGTATTGGCAGAGTTGAAGGAAGTCCTTTCCTTGAAGTGGAGAAACCCACGACAGGAAACCTTCCACTGATGAAGAGGGGAGTGCTCCGCAGGCCCAGCAGTTAGTGGAATGCAGCATAGGAGTGAGCCCAGGACAGGAAGGCATTGTCTTGAGGATCAAACGGCAGATCCAGGATTTTTGGAGTTAGCAGAAGCAGGCTCACATAGATTATCAGGCCCATCTGAAAAGTACAAAGCCAGAGCATAGCAAGTAAAGACATAAAATGACATCACTGAGTTCTGGCCAGGGTTCCATCTCTTAACTCGAGTGTGATGTACCCACAAATCAATTCCTGGCACTTTGACTGCTGTGGGAAAAGAAAGAATAACCTGGTAAGAGCCTTCCCAGAGAGGCTCGAGGGATTGGCCCCCAGATGCCAATGTTTTTATCAGGACCTCGGTTCCTGGCTCAAAGAGAGGCTTGCTTGACTCAGAGGCTGGGTCAGGAGTCACCTCCCAGAGTTCCATTAATGCCCGTTGAAAAGCTGAGAGCTGAGTTACATAATTAGCTAATTCCAAGGCTTCAGAGTCTATAACAATGTCTGTGCATAAGAAGGGTCTTCCATAAATACATTCAAAGGGGGACAGTTCCTCCTTTTGGGGAGCAGTTCAAGCCCTCATTAAAGCTATGGGTAGAACTTTAAGCCAATTGTCCTGTGTCTCTTGAGTTAATTTGCGCAGATGTCTCTTAATAATGTCATTAGCTTTTTCAACCTTTCCTGAGGATTGGGGTCTCCAGGAACAGTGTAAGTAATATTCTATTCTATTCCTAGAGCTTTTGACACCCCCTGAGTTACAGCAGCTTTAAAGGCGGAGCCACTGTCACTCTGAAGGCTCTGCGGCAGCCCAAACCTGGGAATAATTTCATGGATTAAAATTCTTATAACCTCCTTAGCCTGTTCACTATGACAGAGAAAAGCCTCGATCCATCCAGTAAGCAAGAATCCATCCAAACTTGTAAGCAAAAATATCCATTTGCTTTTGGCAATGAGTAAAACCAATTTCCCAGTCCTCTCTAGGATATTTTCTACTTCGTTGTAACCCAGATTTTGCTAGCTTTTCAGTCTTTGGGTTATTTTTCTGACAAACCTCACATCTTTTGATAATGTTCTTTAAAGTTTTCGTTACACTTCTACCTTCAAACAAACAAGAAGGCATCTGGTAAGTACTCTCAACACCTAAATGAAAACTCTGGTATAAACCCTTAAGAATTTTCCATTGAGCATTTTCAGGAATTATTAATCATCCATCCTCAGACTATAACTATCCTTTATCAGTAATCTTTGCTCCTCTTTTCTCATATCTTTTTAATTCTTCTTTAGCATTTTGTGGTTTTTCTTGTTCTACAGGACCTGTTCAGATCAAAAGTGTCTGCAGCGAAGGGGTCTACTAACGCGCCGCCTTTCTGGCTTGACAGTCAGCCAGCTGGTTATCTTCAGCTACTTTACTCCTGTCCCTGCTGTGCCCTTTGCAATGCATAACAGCTACTTCTTTAGAACAATATATACAGTTAAAAGTCTCTCAATCTCTCTGAAATGCTTAATAGGTTCTTCTGTTGCCATTTTAAACTGTCTTTCTTTCCATATTTCAGCATGAGCATGTAAAGTCAAATAAGCATACTTAGAATCAGTGTAGATATTTACTTGCTGCCCTTTGCTTAACTCTAGAGCTCGGCTCAGAGCTACAAACTCCTCTAGCTGAGCACCCATTCCCTGGGGGAGAGATTTTGCTTCTAAAACCTGTTCAGCCGTCACCACAGCATAACCGGCTTTACGCTTCCCATCCTGAACAAAAGAACTGCCATCTAAATGTTTCCAGGTCAAGATTGTCTAAGGGGGTATCCATCAGATCTTCCTGAGCCGCATAGTTTAAAGTTAGAAATTGGAAACAATTGTGATCAGGTAATTCATTTTCTTTCTCAGGAAGGAAAGTGGCAGGATTTGTTTCCACAAACTTTAAGCTTAGTTATTGGTCCTTCTAACAACAATGACTGATATTTAAGAAGCCTACTGTCTGTCATCCTAGTATTAACCTTAGAGTTTAAGATTCCACTCCCATCATGAGAAGTCAGTACAGTAAGACTTCACCCATTGATTATTTTGAGAGCTTCAAGTGTTAATAAAACAGTTGCCTCGATTATACTTAGTGTGGCCACCCAGGTGGCACTGCATCTAATTCTCTGCTCAGATACGAGGTTGCTGGTGAGGCCCTTGAGGTTGTTTGGAACTCTACTTGGGCAGTTTGAATCTCAGTTTGGGTTTTTACTGAGACCAAGGCAACCCTTCCTGGGGGTGTTCGCTGACTTTCAGTTTGCTCATTTTGGAGCCCCAGGTATGGGGGCAAAGTAGGAGGACAGGAGGGAGCTGAAGCTTTCATATCCAAATGTATACCCTTAAGACATAAGTCCAGCAGGTCTCACAGAGAGAAAAAGGGCAACATATTTGCTACTTCTACCCCTTTCCCTTGTTTTCTACAGAACCAGTCTAATTGTAAAACAGTATTATTAAGAGACCCTCCAACCAGCCACCATTCACCATCCTCCAATGGATACCGTGGCCATTCAGGATCACAGAAGATCAGGCATGTCTTTTAAACTCTGGGGATCAAACTTGTCCCAGTTTTTCAAGATACAGTTCAAAAGAGTGAGGCTGGAATTGTTAGCTGCCATCTGTAAGAGAGAGAAAAAAAAAAAGACCAGCACATCTTTCTACCGGAGGTATCCCTCCCTGCTCTAGAAGGGGGTATAGACAGACTTTACACCGAAGCTTTCCTTCCCTGGTCGGACTTAGTCTGTCCCTTATGGACACAGGCACCGTACTCGTCCCTCCCGGCTCTACCACCGAGGCAGGGTGGAGATGCACCAGGGGTAGACCTGATGACATCCCAGACTAACGTCCAGTTCCTCACCATTAAAACCTTGCTTGCCTCTGTTGCCACCCAGGGTGCAATCAGAGTAACCTTCCAGAATGCCTCCCAAGCTAAGGCTGCTAGGGGAAACATTCATCTCCTGAGTGCCTGTGCACGACCCTGAGTATATTCCTGACCACAATAAAACCGGTACAAACATAAAACCAATATTTTCCTTCCGAGCATCACCACACCAGTATAAGTGATAGCAAAAGAGATGGTGAAGGGCTGGCCAGTGAGGAAAAAGTTATTTTTGCCCTCAAGTTATTAGGCTCAGTCCTTCCAGTTCATTCCCACAGATTCCACAGAAAGAATATCTAAGGAGTTGGGACAAAAGCCACTAAAGAGCCTAGTGCTACCAAAGGAAGAAGCCCATTGCACTGCCAATCTGACCAGATCCTGCAATTCCCAATCTGTGTCCTCAAAAACCTTATGGTCACCAGCAGTGCTTCTATCCACATAGATCGGAGGCACAGCCGTAACAAAGACTCACTTTTAGGTCACTGGCCTCTGAGGCAGGCAGCCAAGAGAGTGACCTCTAGCCTGAGAGACATTCTTGGAGCTAGAGCTCTGCCTCACCCCCAAATGTACTCTTGTAATTTTCGGCTCCTAGCAAGGCTAGGTGCTTTCCATACATGGGGTCTAAGTAAAAGCATATAGTAACAGCATGGATCACAAGTCCCTTGAAAGTCTATGATCCGACAGGTTAGCAGTTCTAATTCCCCAAGCAATTACGAAATGGTCAAAGAGACCAGGAAAAGCTGACCAAGAAAGGAAAGTTCGGTCCACATGCTTCACCCATTTCTGGCCGCTCCCCTCGCAGGGACCTTGGGTATCTCTTGGCACTGGCAGGTCGGATTAATCCCCCGACAGGTTTCCCCTTTCTGGGGAAACCTCAGTCATTACGAGGCACCGCAAAACCGCAGAGCAGGGCTCATCACTTGCTTCGCGCAGGGCGTGTCATTCATTCACACAAGCACACTGTAGTGAGTAAAGCAGAAAACGTGTGTACTAAGAAAGCAGAGAGTCTAGAGCTCGGAGTATTCTTACCTTGTTCTGAAGATCCCGGATGAGCACCCAAGATGATAGCTTACAGTGAACGGTCTCAGATTTGTGATCTCCAAAGAAGATTTCACTTCAGGACCAGCCTTGATCACTCAAGAGGTTTTGTGTAGTAGACTTTTATTAAAGTGAGAAAGGGACAGACAAAGCTTCTGACACAGACATCAGAAGGGGACGGAGAGTGCCACAATCCCTAGTCTTAGCAAGGGAATTATATACTTTTTAATTGGTTATTACAATAAATCAAAAGAATGTCTCAAGGTTGTAAAGACCTTACTAGACCCACTCCCATAATATACATTTTAAGATAACAGGATTAGTCAGAAGGTTTTCAGGAAGGAGAAACTTGTCCTCAACCAGAATACATTATTGTTATATAATCCTTACCAAGGAATGTAGGAAAACACATTTGTCCTTTCCTCCTCCTTGAGAATTCCAGACCCCATCTCCTCCTTGAGAGCCCCAGACCCCTTTCTCCTCCTCGGGGACCCCGGACTTCTTCTCAACATGCCTAGGAATTGGCTCTCTCAATTCGTTTCAGTTCAGTCACTCAGTCGTGTCCGACTCTTTGCAGCCCCATGGACTGCAGCACGCCAGACCTCCCTGTCCATCACCAACTCCCGGAGTTTACTCAAACTCTTGTCCGCTGAGTCGGTGATGCCATCCAACCATCTCATCCTCTGTTGTCCCCTTCTCCCACCTTCAATCTTTCCAAGCATCAAGGTCTTTTCCAATGAGTCAGTTCTTGGTGGCCAAAGTATTGGAGTTTCAGCTTCAGCATTAGTCCTTCCAATGAATATTCAGAACTGATTTCCTTTAGGATGGACTAATTGGATCTCCTTGCAGTCCAAGGGAGTCTTCTCCAACACTGCAGTTCAAAAGCATAAATTCTTTGGCACTCAGCTTTCTTTATAGTCCAACTCTCACATCCAGACATGACTACTGGAAAAACCATAGCTTTGACTAGACAGACCTTTGTTGGCAAAGTAATGTCTCTGCTTTTTAATATGCTGTCTAGGTTGGTCATAACTTGTCTTCCAAGGAGCAAGCATCTTTTAACTTCATGGCTGCAGTCACCATCTGCAACGATTTTGGAGCCCCCCAAAATAAAGTCTCTCACTGTTTCCCTTGTTTCCCCACTATTTTCCATGAAGCAATGGGACCAGATGCCATGATCTTAGTTTTCTGAAAGTTGAGCTTTAAGCCAACTTTTTCACTCTCCTCTTTCTCTTTCACCAAGAGGCTCTTTAGTTCTTCTTCACTTTCTGCATAATGGTGGTGTCATCTGCATATCTGAGGTTATTGATATTTCTTCCAGCAACCTTGATTCCAGCTTGTGCTTCATCCAGCCCAGCATTTCTCATGATGTACTCTGCATATAAGCTAAATAAGCAGGGTGACAATATACAGCCTTGACGTACTCCTTTCCCGATTTGGAACCAGTCTGTTGTTCCTTGTCCAGTTCTAACTGTTGCTTCCTGATCTGCTTACAGGTTTCTCAAGAGGCAGGTCAGGTGGTCTGGTATTATCATCTCTTTAAGAATTTTCCACAGTTTGTTTTGATCCACACAGTCAAAGGCTTTGGCAGTCAATAAAGCAGAAATAGATGTTTTCTGGAACTCTCTTGCTTTTTTGATAATCCAATGGATGTTGGCAATTTGATCTCTGATTCCTCTGTCTTTTCTAAATCCAGCTTGAACATCTGGAAGTTCCTTGTTTATGTACTGTTGAAGCCTGGCTTGGAGAATTTTGAGCATTACTTTGCTAGCATGTGAGATGAGTGCAATTGTGCAGTAGTTTGAGCATTCTTTGGCATTGCCTGTCTTTGGGATTGGGATGAAAACTGACACTTTCCAGTCCTATGGCCACTGCTGAGTTTTCCAAATTTACTGGCATATTGAGTGCAGCACTTTCACAGCATCATCTTTCAGGATTTGAAATAGCTCAACTGGAATTCCATCACCTCCACTAGCTTTGTTAGTAGTGATGCTTCCTAAGGCCCACTTGACTTCACATTCCAGGGTGTCTGGCTCTAGGTGAGTGATCACACCATCATGATTATCTAAGTTGTGAGGATCTTTTTTGTACAATTCTTCTGTGTATTCTTGCCACCTCTTCTTAATATCTTCTGCTTCTGTTAGGTCCATACCATTTCTGTCCTTTATTGTGCCCATGTTTGCATGAAATGTCCCCTTGGTATCTCTAATTTTCTTGAAGAGATCTCTAGTCTTTCCCATTCTATTGTTTTCCTCTATTTCTTTGCACTGATCACTGAGGAAGGCTTTCTTATCTCTCCTTGCTATTCTTTGGAACTCTGCATTCAAATGGGTATATCTTTCCTTTTCTCCTTTGCCTTTCTCTTCTCTTCTTTTCACAGCTATTTGTAAGCCCTCCTCAGACAGCAATTTTGCCTTTTTGCATTTCTTTTTCTTGGGGATGGTCTCGATCCCTGCCTCCTGTACAATGTCACAAACCTCTGTCCATAGTTCTTCAGGCACTCTATCAGATCTAATCCCCTGAATCTATTTCTCACTTTCACTGTATAATTGTAAGGGATTTGATTTAGGTCATACCTGAATGGTCTAGTGGTTTTCCCTACTTTCTTCAATTTAAACCTGAATTTGGCAATAAGGAGTTCATGATCTGAGCCACAGTCAGCTCCCTGACTGTATAGAGCTTCTCCATCTTTGGCTGCAAAGAATATAATCAATCTGATTTCAGTATTGACCATCTAGTGATGTTCATGTGTAGAGTCTTCTCTTGTGTTGTTGGAAGAGGGTGTTCGCTATGACCAGTGCGTTCTCTTGGCAAAACTCTGTTACCCTTTGCCCTGCTTCATTCTGTACTCTAAGGTCAAATTTGCCTGTTACTCCAAGTATTTCAGGGCTTTCCGTGTGGCTCGGCTGGTAAAGAATCTGCCTGCAATGCAGGAGGCTTGGGTTTGATCCCTGGGTTGGGAAGATCCCCTGGAGAAGGGAACTGCTACCCACTCCAGTATTCTGGCCTGGAAAATCCCATGGACTATATAGCCCTTGGGGTCACAAAGAGTTGGTTGGGATTCCCTGGTGGCTCAGACGGTAAAGCACCTGTCCGCAATGTGAGAGACCCAGGTTAGATCCCTGGGTCATGAAGATCCCCTGGAGAAAGAAATGGCAACCCACTCCAGTACTATTGCCTAGAAAATTCCATGGATGGAGGAGCCTGGTGGGCTACAGTCCATGGGGTTGCAAAGAGTTGGACATGACTGAGCAACTTCACTTTTCACTTCCTTTCACCAGGTATTTCTTGGCTTCCTACTTTTGCATTCCAGTCCCCTATAATGAAAAGGACATCTTTTTTGGATGTTAGTTCTAGAAGGTCTTGTAGGTCTTCATAGAACCACTCAACTTCAGCTTCTTCAGCATTACTGGTCGGGGCATTGACTTGGATTACTGTGATATTGAATGGTTTGCCATGGAAATGAACAGAGATCATTCTGTCATTTTTGAGATTGCATTCAAGTACTGCATTTTGGATTCTTTTGTTTACTATGATGGCTACTCTATTTCTTCTAAGGGATTCTTGCCCGCAGTCGTAGATATAATGGTCATCTGCATTAAATTCACCCATTCTAGTACATTTTAGTTTGCTGATTCCTAAAATGTTGACGTTCACTCTTGCCATCTCCTATTTGACCACATCCAATTTGCCTTGATTCATGGACCTAACATTCCAGGTTCCTATGCAATATTGCTCTTTACGGCATTGGACTTTACTTCCATCACCAGTCACATCCACAACTGAGTGTTGTTTGACTCACTGTCTTCTAGTTTATCTTTCTGCTTCCATTCTGGGCCCCTGCAGTCCATTCCCCTACTACAGTCACTATCATTTTTAAAACATAAACTAGGCAACATCACTCCTTAGCTTCCCATTGAACCTGGCCTGAACTGTATACTTGCCATGGCTTGCAAAGCCCTAGGCCTTGAATTGATGGTCAACTTCTCAAATTTAAAGTTGTCATCTCAGACGTCACTTCTGAGAGAGGCCTTCTAACCACTCTCTCTAAGCTTCCCCATTCCTTCCCACCATCCCTCTAGGTCTTTCTCCATCATCTTACATCATAGCATTTATCTCCTTCGAAAATGACCTCATTTATTTGTTTATTGTCTGTCCTCTGTTAGAAAGTCCATTCCAGAAGAGCTGAGACTTCTTCTTCTCTGTTTACTGTTGTATCCCTAATGCCTAAAGGGCACTAGCAAGAGTAAGCTCTTAAATATTTGTTGAACCGAATAAATTGAGATGACTGAATTGTGTATACCCTAATTTGTACTAACAGTCATGATAATGGGAATAGAATTTGAAATACCTGGTTTTTTCAGCCTAGATAGCTACGTGGAGGCTGTGTGTCTTAAGTGACTCTGAGAGTTCTTAGGAACAAGGCACAGGGTTCAGAAGAGGGAAAAGAGAAGGAAGGTAGGAAATGGTAAGATTCTCAAGCAGAGGATGGGTATTCTGGTTACCTACTTCTTATAACAAGCCACTCCAGTTTTAGTGTCATAAAATGATCACTATTTTATTTTCACATATTATGTAGGTCAGGAATTTGAACATGATGTAGCAGAGATGAATTATCTCTGCTCCATGATATCCAGGGCCTCAGCTGAAAGACAACGGGGGCCACAGCAGGAACTAGAGTGAAACTAGTGAGCATTACTTACTGATTTTTCCTTTTGTCTCAGGCTCCAACATGGCTGCACGTGGCACTCTTACTGACGCCGTGTTTTTCTTGTTTTCGCTTTTATTTTTGGTTGCACTGGGTCTTCATTGCTGCGCGCGGTTTTCTCTAGATGCACCAAACAGGGGTCTTTGTTCCAGTGTGCAGGCTTCTCTTTGAGGTGACTTCTCTTGTTTTGGAGCACAAGTGTTAGGCACATAGGCTGCAGCAGGTGCAGCTGGTGGGTTCTAGGGCACAGGCTCAGTAGTTGTGGCACAAGGACTTGGTTGCTCTGCAGCATGTGGAGTCTTCCCAGACCGGGGATTGCACCTGTGTCCCCCACATTGGCAGGTGGATTCTCATGCACTGTACCACCAGGGAAGCCCTTACCGATTCTGTTTTTATATAACATTTCGATAGGTTGTTCATCATAAATTGTTTTGCTATTTTTTCTTGGCTGCACTGGGTCTTCATTGCAGCATGCAGGCTTCTATTGTGGTGGCTTCTCTTGCTGCAGAGCACAGGCTCTAGAGCACAGGGGCTCAGTCGTTGTGGCATGTGGGCCTCTCTAGTTGTGGTTTGAGGGCTTAGTGCTCCTCAGCTTTGTGGGATCTTAGTTCCCTGATCAGGGATCAACCCCTCATTCCCTGCATTGGGAGGTGGATTCTCAACCACTGGACAACCAGGGAAGTCCCTTGCATTCATTTTTGAATTGCATTAAAAAGTATCTTTCTTGATTACTGGATTTTGGCCCCTCCCTTAAATTTTGCAACACAGGCAGATGCCTCACTTGCCTTGCCCTAGTCCCAGCCTTGAGCTGCACCAGCAGACTGGGACTTGTGCTGGGTCTTGAAGGTGGGACTCAGAGCTGGGCCTGAGCCCTGCAGCACACCTTCATGTGGCCTCTCCCTGTAGCTCTGTGGCTTAGGCTTCTCTGAGCTCAGTGGCCGGATTCCGAGAGGGGGCAGCCTGAGCGAGCTTCCAAGACATTCCAAACCAAAGCGGCATGGCAGTTCTTGATGTAGCTTCATAAGTCACATAGCGTCACTTCCTGCCCAGACTCAAGGGAAGCAAGCAGCTTCTACCTCTTGATGGGAGGAGGATCAAATAATTTTATGACCAAGTTTTAAAACGACGACAGTGGGACTTGTGGCACCTGGGGCACATGTGTGGTGCTGGTTCTGTCTGTCTAGGTGAGATAAGCTTCTCTTTCTTCCTCTTTCTTCCTCTTTCTTCCCTTTCTTAATATTCTCATGCAGTTTCCTAAAATATGTCTGTCTGGCTGAGCTAGATTTGGTAACATTACATCTCCCCCACAGCCATGCAGGGGCCCTGGGAGGAGCTGTGGTTCAGGAAGCCCCGGGAGCCCCGTATTGAAGGTCGTGGAGAGTGCCTTGCCCTTCCAGGTTCTTACAAATAGTGGAAGAGGAAACCGGGACCAAGCCATGGCTTTCTGGTCCCCACTGCAGCAGATTCTGATTGTCCATTCTCGTCTGTTATTCACTTTCTCATAGGAATAACCAGGGAAAGGGTTCTGACACCTACATCCGCTAATTTCTGAGGATTTTTTTTCCCCATAGAATTAAGATTTTAGAATTTCTTTTAATAATGATCCCATTCAACCTAAAAGGGTCAAAATTAAAATTAAGGGGGGACTTCTCCAAAGTGGTCCTGCCTGGAATTTATCTCCATTTATAATGACTCTGAAGTGAAAAATGGCAGTTTCCTCCCAGGGAGGATTGCTGTTCCAGGAATTAGTGGCAGATGGGGACTTAATCATCACTCACTGGTCTCCCTCCCTGAAGAAGAGAAATGTCAAAGTCACAAACTTTTTTGGAAGGAGAAATTAATTCTTTTGGGAATCTGAAATATATATCTGTGTGGGTAAATATATTAGTACCTGTTACAAATAAATTATTATCTTAGGATCATAAAAATTACTATGTATGACTTAATAAGAACCTGACCCGTCACTGTAAATTAATTTGCCAAATGTATGCTTACCCAAAAATCAACTGACCAGACGACCAATTTGCTGACTGCCCAGTTCACCAAATCACCAACTTACTGAAAATATGTTTACTTTAAATATTTAAAGTATAAGGACTTCCCTGGTAGTCCAGTGGTTAAGAATCTGCTTTCCAATACAGGGAACACAGGTTCGATCCCTGGTTGGGGAACTAAGATCCCACATGCTGTGGGGCAACGAAGCCCGAGCATCACAACTAGAGAGGCCCAAGCACCACAATGAAGACCCAGGGCAGTCAAAACATAAAAATTAAAAAGTTAAAGTGTATAGCGGCTCCTCTTGGTTATATTGGTAGGGCCTAAGAGAGCTGGGAGAAGCCGGAACTTCTGAGTTTTCAGAAGTTCTGCCCCTCCATACCCACTTCCTACCCTTCATTGACCCCCTTCTCTGGCCCTTGTCCTCCCTTTCTCTGCCGAACCCCCTCCCACCCCCTCTTCTCTCAAGGATGGGTAGTCTAGGCCATGTAGCATGATGACCTCCAGCAAGTTCCCTCATCAGGTCTCCCCTTCTTGCCCCTACCCATTGCCACTGCAGCCTCAGAGAGCTCAGGCAAAGACAAATGAAGATTCCTTAAAATGCTGCCATGAAGGCAACATGAAAAACATTATATTCAAGCTTTGCAGAAAGCCACAAAAGCTGTTAAATCAGTTCATCTATACTCATTACCTATTGCTTATATATTAAATCACCCTAAAATCCAGTAGCTAAAAAAAAAGATGAACATTTATTATCTCCCACAGTTTTTGTGGATCAGGAATCTGGGAGCAGCTTAACTGAGTGGTTCTGGCTCAAGGTGTGTCATATGGTTGCAGTCAGGTAGTCAGCTGGGGCTATCATCATCCAAAGGCATGACCAGGCCTGGAGGACCCACTTCCAGGGTGGCTCACTTACTCACTTGGCAAGCTAGTGCTGGCTGTCAGCAGGAAGCCTCTGTTCTTCACCACGTGGATCTTGCTATAGGGCTGCTTGAGTGTTCTGACAACATGTCAGCTGGCTTCTCCTGGAGCAAGTGATCCAAGAGACAGCAAAGAGGAAGCTCCGGTATCTTTTATAATCTAATTTCTAATCTAAGCTGCATATGTCACTTCTGTTTTACTCTCTTCATTGGAAGGCAGTCACTAAGCTGACCCCACACACAAGGGGAGGAGAGAATTGGGTTCCTCCTCTTCAAAGGAGGACATTTGTGGACATATTTCTTTCTGGTCCGCACCTTGCGATGAGCGAGATTTTGGTGAAAGTCGTTCAATTGTGTCTGACTTTTTACGACCCCATGGAGTGTAGCCCGCCAGGCTCCTCTGTACATGGGATTTCCCAGGCAAGAATACTGGAGTGGTTAGCCATTCCCCAACGCTACTGGAAAAGGAAGCAAAGCTCTCTATGGATGGCACTGAGGCGGACTTCTTAAGTGTGACCAGTAGGTGGCAGTCTTGCCTGGGTGTGAAGAAAAGGACAGGACACTGGTTTTCGCCAGCTCTAGGAGCAAAGAATTGTAAAAACTAACTTCATCAGAGCTGAGAGCGCTGGAAACGGTTGCCTGACAGAGCCACAATTCCCAGATGCAGTGCCATTTCTGAGACACACGAACGTGAAGCCTGCTGCTACAGCTCTGTCTGCTATTCACTGAGATCCCCCGGGCAAGTTTTTGTTCTGGGTTTCTGCATCTATCAGACAGGTGATCACAGAGCTTTCTTTCGGAGCTGACAGGCTGTGGGCTCTGTGGTTCCTCTTTGGATTGGAGGAATCCTTCCCCTTGCACTGTAGTTTCCTTCAAGCGTCAGTGGCATGTTCCTTGCATATTTTGTTTACTGCCGTCTCAGTCAGTGCCAGCGCTGTAGTTGACAGGTACCCAATGTGTTACTTGTCAAATTAATGGGCATGAGCCCTGCAGAGCTTCTTCTCAGCCTCACTGGGCATGAGCTCCCAACTCCAAACCCTCCGGATCACATTCTCCTCCCTGAGGACTCTGATCCCTTCCTTCCCAGACCCACACTGTCCTGGCTTCCTCCTTTCTCTCTGGATACTACTTCTTAGCCCTTCATACATTCCTGTTCTTCCACCAGTCCCTTAGGTATTGGTTTCTTTTTCTCCTAGGATTCAATCCCAGGTCATCTTCTCTTCTCTTCTTTTTGGTTCTGTGGCACCTCACCCACTCCCGTGCTTTTAATTACCATGTATAATGACAGAAATCATAGCTCTTGGAGCAGGAAATGGCGGCCCACTCCAGTATTCTTGCCTGGGAAATCCCATGGAGAGAGGAGCCTTGCAGGCTATAGCAGAGCCTTTTTTCACAGGGTGGCAAAAGAGTTGGACACAACATAGTGACTCAACAACAACAGCAAAGTTTAATAAAAGTGAGTTACAACCATGCTGATACTAAATATGTTGCTTTTCATGGCAAAGTTCTTTTGGTACATATTTACATTTCAAATATACAAAGGTAAGACAATCCAGTAAGCTTAGATTCCAGGGAACAACTCCTGGTCAGAAGGTAATCATTTCAGTCTCATTTCATGCACATGAGGGGTTTGAGTACGATGGGAGAGTAGCCCCCTAAAAAAAAAAGAAAAAGGAAATAATCATAGCTCACAAATAGATGGGGAAAAAGTGGACAGTGACAGATTTAATTTTCTTGGTCTCCAAAATCACTGTGGATGGTGAGTGCAGCCATGAAATTAAAAGATGCTTGCTCTTTGGAAGAAAAGCTATAACAAACCTAGAGAGCATATTAAAAAGCAGAGACATCACTCTGCCAACAATGGTTCATACAATCAAAGTTCTGGTTTTTCCAGTAGTCATGTATGGATGTGAGAGTTGGACCATAAAAAAAGCTGAGTGTCGAAGAATTGATGCTTTCAAATTGTGGCGCTAGAGAAAACTCTCAAGAGTTCCTTGGATAGCAAAGAGATCAAACCAGTCAGTCCTAAAGGAAATCAACGCTGAATATTCACTAGAAGGACTGATGCTGAAGCTGAAGTTCCAGTACTTTGACCAACTGATGCGAAGACCCGACTCATTGAAAAAGACCCTGATGCTGGGAAAGATTGAAGGCAAAAGGAGAAGGGGCAACAGAGGATGAGATGGTTGGATGGCATCACCGATTCAATGGACATGAGTTTGAGCCAACTCTGGGAGATAGTAAAGGACAGGGAAGCCGGGAATGCTGCAGTCCATGGGGTCTCAAAGAGTCAACACGACTTAGAGACTGAACAACAATGACACCTTTATATAGAGTTATTGACTATATGCTAAGTACTGCTCTAGCTCTTTACTCACTGAGTCCTCACAACAAGCTGATGAGGCAGGCATCACCTATTACTTTGGTTTTGTGGTTGAGGGTCAGAGTGGCTGGGTGGCTGCTGTGCAGCTGAAATCTCTCTCCTGAGCCTGAGGACCTGACCCTCATATTCACTTGCCTTCTAGACATCTCCCCCTGGATGTCACTGACCACGTTCAGAATTAGAATCCTGATATTCCTACTCCAAACCTTTCATTTTCTGAGGTCCTAGTCTCAGCAAAAAAAAGCACCTAGTCAACCCAGGCTACACATGTGGGTAATCATCATCTGCTCTTGCTTCCCACCTTCAACCAACTTCTAACAAGACCAGTCAACTCTAACCCAGTATCATTCAGATCTGCTCCCCCTTGTCCATTCTGTCTCCACTGCTGTAATTCAAGTCTTTGTATTTCTCACATCTACACTGACCTCCATCTCTCCCTCATGGTGCCCACACAGTCTCTTTTCCTGGTCCTCCACCAAAGAGGATGCAGTGGGGCTTAGTTTAATGGAGAAGAATATGAGTTTTGGAATCCAACAGAGTTATTTCATTACTCATTAGCTATTTGACCTGGGGCAAGCTTGTCAATATTTCTGAGTCTTAAGTCTTCTCTGAAATGAAAGATGAGAAAACATCTGCTGTATAGGGTGGTGGGTGCATGCAAAGCCTCCAGAAGCTGAGGCTGGCTTGTCTTAGCTCTACCACCCATCTCACAGCCTTGGCTCTCACTCAGTGATCTAGCACCCTGTGTGCCAGCCACACCTTCCAGCTTGCCTGGCCACCAGGGTGGCACAAACTATCCAACATGGCACCCGCCACATTCTTCCTTCCTTCTCTTCTCCTCATGGCCTTGCTAGTTCACTGCCACCTTCTCCAACCCCTCAACATGCCCTCACACCAGCCCAGCTGTTCCCATGGCTCTTTTAACACATCATAAATGCCAGTTTCTTTACTGGTACTCCCCATTGAACTGTGTCATCCCTGAGGGCGGGGATTGTATCTTAGGCCTCCTGATAACCCTAGCACAGGGATCTGGCACAGAGAAGATGTTCAAGAAGTATTTTGTTAGATGAATGAATCAACCAATGAATAAATCCACAGCAGCTTCAATTTAGGCCAGTTGGATGTTGTCAGCACCACAGGCTTCAGGCAAAGCTGCCAAAGGCCTCCTGTTCCTGTTCCTTCTGCTTTCTCAGTGAGTCTGATATAATGAGTAACTAGCACAGGGTATAGAGTTGTAACTGGCTGTGGTTCTTTTGGAGACATTTGGGCAGGAACTAGCACTTTCACTTTGGGTGTAAACAGTGACAGCTGTGAAATTTAAAACTCAATCAAAAGTGATTCAGTGAATAAATTTTTATTTTGTAAAGGATCTACCTGCATAATCAAGGAGCAGATACATAATCAATTAAGCCTCAAGCATTGGTATAAAGTGAATAGACAGAACCAGATATTTGTCTCCTGAAGTGCTTAGTCCCACGTGGGTGGAGAATGCCATCGTTGGTCAGGGAAACTTCACTGAAATATCTTCATCCATTCATTTTTACCCTGAATGTTCACCAAATCACTTCTTGCTGCAGGAGGAACTCTCTGAGGTACAGGGAGGCAGTTTTTCCAGGGCATCCTGGCACAAAGGTGCCACCAGCCCGTGCCTGACAAGTACCCAGCTAGTACTGAGAGCTGTGCTGTAGCTGACCAGGCCCCTGTAGTCAGATATAAGGAGGAAATAACTACTCAGACCCCAAAACCAAGCAGCACTAATTCAAGAAAAAGGAAGAAAAGGTTTCATGACCAAACAATAAAAGAACAAGTGAGAAAGACTTGGGGATTGCGGCACTAGACTAGAGCTACCAAGTGTCCAGAGGCATCCCAGGCTTCATTTTTGTCCAAGTGGAAAAGTATTTGAGGGAATCCAGGGAGACTCAGTGTGCTGGTGGCTTTCCCTCCACACTGTTGCTGTCTCTGTGATTCCAAATTAGAAACATACCTAAGTAATCAGAGGTCGGAGTGAAGCATAGCTGGGATTGCAAGAGCTACCTCAGTAGAACTGGATGCAAGAGAAAGTGCAGAAGCAGTGGCCAGCTGTTTCTGAATCAGGTTGGCCCACAAGGGAAAGGGGCTGCCCCAGAAGGCCTGCCCCCAGACTGCCAAGAACTAGAAGAGGTAGCACCAGACATCCTTGAGAATTTTCCTCCTGGGAGAATAATTCTTTGATTCTGTGATTGGGAAAAACAGGCTGAGACCAAGTAAGGTTTATTCCAACAATGCAAGGCTGGTTCGATATCCCAAAATCAACCAATTTAATGTACCAAGTTAACAGGCCAAAGAAGAAAAATCACATTATTAGATCAATCAGTGCAGAAAATGCGTGTGACAAAATTCAACACTCATTTGTAATTAAAAATTATCAGAAAAATAGGACTAGAGAAGAGCTTCCCTGGGTATTCCCTGGCAGTACAGTGGTTAGGACCACACTTTCATTTCCAAGGGCCTGAGTTTAATCCCTGGTTGGGGAACCAAGATCCTGCAAGCCACATAGCATGACCAAAAGGAAAAAAAAAGGAAAATAGAGAGAGAAGAACTTCCCAACTTGATAAAAGGCATCTACCAGGAAAAAAAATCTACAGCTAACATTATACTTAATAACAAAAGACTGAATGCTTTCCCTGGAAATTCAGGAACAGAGCCAGTATGTCTGCTAGAGGATTACTTCTAGCAAAAGAAAAATAATCCTAGGAGACAATAGAGACAGGTCTTTCACATTTCTGCATATATTGTAAATGATATACTTGCTGCCCTTCATTCCAGACTACATTTTCAAGGATGTTTGTTTGGCAAACAGCTTTGGAAAATAAAGATAGTTTCCCCCTTTATAGCAAAGGGCAGGCATGCTTACTGACTACTGTATAGCATTCAGGTTCTCTGAAATCAGGACTCCTCTTTGTAATGAAATCCATCTGTGTTACTTCCATGCTGCTGCTGCTGCTAAGTCGCTTCAGTCGTGTCCGACTCTGTGCGACCCCATAGACGGCAGCCCACCAGGCTCCCCTGTCCCTGGGATTCTCCAGGCAAGAACAATGGAGTGGGTTGCCATTTCCTTCTCCAATGCATGAAAGTGAAAAGTGAAAGTGAAATCGCTCAGTCGTGTCCGACTCTTTGCGACCCCATGGACTGCAGCCTACCAGGCTCCTCTGTCCATGGGAGTTTCCAGGCAAGAGTACTGGAGTGGGTTGCCCTTGCCTTCTCCACTTCCATGCTCTATGAGGGCAAAGGGAACTGATACAAAAAAAAGAAAACCCATAATATCAATATTAAGAATTTAAAAGGTGACATCATTATAGATGGTACATTCATTAAAATGATTTTTGATGATATAATGAAAACTTCTTTCAATATGTTTGAAAATTTAGATGAAGACAGCTAGAAAATAAAATTTACTAAAACAGACTTAGAAGTAGAAAGCCCAAATAGTCCTCTATTAAAGAAAATTAATCAGTAATTAATTTTTCCATAGGATCAGAAGCTTCAGAGAATTCTATCAAACATTCAACAAAAAAAATTCTAGGTTTACACAAATTCTTCCAGAGGTTAGAAAAAGATAGTACATCTTTTCCAAAATTCTCTTTTACAGATTTTCTTGGAGGAGTGGCCGTAGTACAGGAATAGATACCAGTTTTGGAGAGTTATAATCAGTTAATGTGGCAAATGTAGCTAAGTGTACTCTGGTTTCTCTTCAGATGGTTTATCCTTTACTCTTTACTAAAGATTTCCTGGAGAGGAAAGTGTGAGAAGTTGCCTTATTTCTCATCCAAAAGGAAAGTTTCCAATGTTTCATCTATTAGGTATGATGCTTGTTATAGCTTTCTATAGATAGCTCTTATCAGATTGAGATTTATTTTGTCAAACTTTTTTTTTCTACGAAGATGATATACATGCATTCCCAGATGGCACGTTATTCTTTTTACATACTGCTGGATTCAATTCGCTAATATTTTGTGAAGGATTTTTGCACCTATGTTCACAAGTAACCTTGCTGTATAATTTCTGTAGAAAAAAAGAAAAGTAAAAAAGTCGCTCAGTCGTGTCCAACTCTGCGACCCCGTGGATTATATAGTCCATGAAATTCTCCAGGCCAGAATACTGGAGTTGGTAGCCTGTCCCTTCTCCAGCGAATCTTCCCAACCCAGGAATTGAACCAGGGTCTCCTGCATCGCAGGCGGATTCTTTATCAACTGAGCTATCCGCGAAGCCCAATAATTTCTGTAGAGCCTCACTTAACAGCTGAGGGCAGGGAACCAGACAGCCTATTTCCCAATCTACAGCTTAAACTTGAAACTGCTTTCTAATGCAAGTTGGTCATACCTTCTACTTTTCAGAACCTACTTGTATTTCTACACATCAGGAATTGTTGTTGTTCAGTTGTTGAGTCATGTCTGACTCTTTTGTGACTCCATGGACTATGTAGCCTACCAGGCTCCTCTGTCCATGGGATTTTCCAGGCAAGAGAATATTGGAGTGAGTTACCATTTCCTTTTCCAGGAGATCTTGCTGACCCAGGGATTGAAACTGTCTCCTTGGCAGGTAGATTCCTTACCACTTGGCTACCTAGAAGTCCACAAAGTCTACATACTTAGCTTCATATAAGTAAAACCTCAAAAGGCCACACCACCAGTCTCAATTGTTCTTCTTCACAGAAGTCTGCTGAGACACAAAAGGTAACCAGAGGAGAAAGTGAACCATGAAAGCATGTATTTCTCTACCATCAGTGCCCATTGTCCCATGATACTCCCTTATAATGTGTGGTGCCTTTGCACCTACCAACAAAAGCCTTTCTTCCATTGTAGAGAATTATCCCTAAATATGTTCTTATTTTCCTGGTAGCTGTCAGTAAAGAATCCGCCTCCAATGCAGGAATCAGCCTGCAATGCAGGAGACCCAGATTCCATTCCTGGGTCCGGAAGATTCCCCTGGAGAAGGAAATGGCAACCCACTCCAGTATTCTTGCCTGGAAAATCCCACAGACAGAGGAGCCTGGCGGGCTCCAGTCCACGGGGTCGCAAGAGTCGAACACGACTTAGAGACTAAACCATCACCATCACCATGTTCTTACTGGGTAAGATGTCCTAACAAGAAAATAAAACGGGTAACTTAAGTTATTAAAACAGATAATACAACGTTGCATTTTGATATGCAAATAAGCTAATCAGGGAAACAACTTTGCCCCTCGGAGTAAGTGGAGAGACTGGTGGCACTGACTTTCAAGCTGAGGGAGAGCGCATTTCTGTCTTTCAGGCCGCAAGCCCCACCGCACCCCACCCCATCCGCTGTGTTTATCCGGTGTACCACGGCATTGCCATCCAGCTCTCCCTCTGGTTCCTTTTTCTTACAAAAATATTCCGCCCTCCTCCATCTTCCCAGGTATTCCCACAGCCCACGGACCCCATTTACAGCACTTGTCACCAAACTGGTCTAGGGGGACAGTAGGCTTCCTATGCAGATTGGCCCAAAGGCTGAGTCAAAGCTGGAACGACTGGGAAATATCTACAGAAAAGCCCCTCAATAAATTCTAGTCCCCTCCTCCTTCCTAACCCAATCTTTCCCTCCTCTTGCTTCCACCACTTCCTAGCTGTGGTACCCCCTAGGCAAGTGCTTTACCCCTCTGTGCCTCATCCCCTCAATTGTAAAATGGGCGTAACACTCGTCGTGGCTGGTGCAAAGCGGACCTCGTCGGTCCCGGCCGGCGAGCGGCAGTGGGATATCGAGAGCGCTCAGCACAGAGCCTGGGCAAACAAGGCCTCGACAAGGGTTCGTCAGAAACTCAAAGTTTCTCTAAACTTCTGTCAGCCTTGCCTCTTTTCTCATTTTCCGCCACACAGCCCCACCCACCTGCTCTGTCTCCTTCTCACCCCATCTTTGCCCATCCTGTCTCTCTCTGAAGACCCGACCCCTCCCTCCTCCACAAAACCTACCCGATTCCTCAAAGGCGGAAAGCGGCCCTGCCTCTGCGCGGCCTTCAGCTTTTTCACCCTCTAAGCCTCAACCCTTTCTCCTCCCGCTCTAGCTGCTTCTGTGAATCCCAGGGGACCTCGGCCCCCTCCTCCCTCTCCTCTTTAACCACCAGTTCCAGGAGGGCCGGGCCAGCTGCCCCCACGCCTGGCACATTGCTGGCCAGAAAGAGGTGCTACGAAAGGTCGATAAAGAAGGCGGAGGGTGCTTCCTTGCGGGGGTAGGGAGTGAGTGGAACGGCCGGCCTCTCCAGCGCCTCTGCCTTCCCCAGCCATCGAGCTGATCAAGGACCTGGTCAACTACGACGTGTGCCCAGCGCTGCTCAAGGGCCTCGTAGCGCTACTGATACCGTCCTTCAAGGAGACCAGCAAACTGCAGTTCCAGACCGTCAGCGGTAGGGATCCGCTCGGATTGGGGGGTGGGCCCTGGCGGGGCAGGAGGGAGAGGCGGGTTCCTCCCAGTCTCACGGCCACTCCCTCCTCCAGACTCGCCGGTCCTCGAGCTCACCGCCCACCTGCCGCTGTTTTTGCAGCAGGCCGCGGCCGCCAAGGCCATCGGGTAAGCGGACCGCAGGTGGCGGGCGGATGCGGCAAGCCGGGCTCGGCGTTGCCTGCGCACCGGGGGAGGGCTCCGGCCGCCGAAGGGTCCCACCCTACCACCGCACCCCGAATCCCACCCCCACCCCCAAACCCACCCACCCACCCCCCGCCCCCCGCCCAGGATCCTAGCGCGCAGCAACACGACCCTGGCCGAGCAGATGCTGCACCTGCGAGTGGTACACAGTCTGATGGCCGCCATGGGCAACATGGATCACAGCAACAGCCAGCGGCAGGCCAGCCTCACGCTGGAGGTGCCCGGGGCGGCTGGGCGGCGGGCGGGCACGGCACGCGGGCACTGCAGTCACGCCCCACCCTCGCCCGCCCATCGCAGTACTTCGTGCAGTTATTCCCGGTGGTTCAGGAGCACGTGCGCAAGACCATGGGGGAGGAACTCTACAAGCTCTTCCTAGTAAGTGGGACAAAACAGTGGTCCTGCGTCTGTCGCAGCTCACGCCCTCTCCCCCCCCCCCCCCAATCCATGGACACCTCACGCAAGATCCGGCTGGGGCGGGCGACAGAAGGGACTGCCCTGCTTGGGCTTCTCCACCTGGCACCCTTCCGTTCCCTTTCCGGCCCATCCTGTCAGGCTAAGAGCCTGACTGCAGCGTGCAGCCTCCCTCTGCCCACGCCCACCTCCAAGTCCAGGCTGCCCTGGCATCTAGCCAGGTTTCCCTTGCTTCTGTCCCCAGAGCAATGCCGAGAATCTGTACATGAAAATAGATAGAATTCAGGCGGACATCTTGGCGGCCAACAAAGTCAATGTCACCAGAGGTGAGTGGGGAGCGAGGGGGCCTGGGCCAGAGGTGCAGCGGCACCCAGTCTCAGGCTCATCTCCCTGCCTCCAGTGCTGCACCTCAGCGGCCTCTCCTACAGCAACATGAACTTTGACCATCCTAATGAGGATCAAGTGGCCTACATCACACACTTCCAGAAGGAGGACGTGGAAGAAAAGGAGTAAGAGGAGAAAAAAGGAGCCTCAGAGGCAAGCCAGGAAGCTAAGGCTATGTGGCAGGGAAGCCTGGCAGAAGGGAGGAGTCACAACCAAGCTCCTGTTGACTCCTCTTGGCCTTGGTGGGAAGCTGGGGGTTCTGCCTTCCAGTGGGGGAGAGAGAGAGCCAGCTGGGAAGTCTTCAATAAACAAGTCTTGCTGGCTGTCTGGTGTCCATGTTTGGAGGGCAGAGGGAGATCCAGTGAGAGCTGTGATGACGGACCAGGGTGCCTCTGCTCATCAAGGAAAAAGGCTGGTCCGAAGGAAAGGACCAACAACCTCCTAGAAGATTCAAGGAGGTAGTGTGAGGAGTGGGCCTCACCTGCAGACCCTGCTGGCCCCTGCACTCTCACCTCCAGGAGGACACCACACCCACCTGCGTTCTCTCCTGCTTCTCTGGTTGCTTTCTTTCATTCTTTGCTGATTGATCATGCATGCATGCTCAGTCATGTCCAACTCTTTTCGATCCCATGAACTGTAGTCTGCCAGGCTCCTCTTTCCATGGGATTACCCAGGCAAGAATACTAGAGAGGGTTGCCATTTCCTCCTCCAGGAGATCTTCCCAACCCAGGGATTGAATCCACCATCACTGTGTCTCCTGCATCGCAGGCAGATTCTTTAGCACTGAGCCACCTGGGAAGCATTTTTATGGATTCCTCCTTTTCAACCCAGCTTCCTTCAAGGTGGAGGGAGGCAGGACTTTGACCTTGAGCCTCCTCTCTATGTTTACACCCTGGTGATCCCATCACTTTATTTTTTTAACTTGTATTTATATATTTATTTTTAATTTAATTTTTTTGGCCGTGTCATGAGGCATTCCCTGACCAGGGTTAGAACCCGTGCCCCCTGCAGTAGAAGCATGGAATCTTAACCACTGGACTGCCTGGGAATTCCCTCTATCACTTTATTTTTTTTTTCCCCTATCACTTTAAATACCACTTATATACAATGACTCCCATATTTCTCTTTCCAGCTAAACATTTCCACCTCATTTTGTTGTCAACGAAAAATTTAATCAGTCGATCTAAGAAAGAAATGGAAAGTTCTATTCTAGCCAAATTGAGGATTATAAACTAGCTCTGGGAACTGTTCCGCTTGTTAGAGGTCAAAGCTCAGTTATGTAAGTTTTTGAGACAGAAGGCTGTACATTAAATGATGTATACAATGCCATTCACGCCTACAGCGCAAGTAGTGGGTCATGGCTCATCATGGCTCCTTACAAGATCAAGAAGGGAGGTTATCTCCTGAGACATTATCTTAGCAGGGGCTACTCCCCAATCTTGAGGCTTCTCATTGTGGTGGCTTCTCTTGTTGCAGATTACAGGCTCTAGGGCATTCGGGGTTCAGTAGTTTTTGCACATGGGCTCAGTAGTTGCCGTTCCCAGGCCTTAGAGCATAGGCTGGATAGTTGTGGCGCACAGGCTTAGTTGCTCAGGGGCATGTGGGATGTTTCTGAACCAGGAATTGAATCTGTGTCTCCTGCATTGGCAGTGTGTGGTTCTTGAAACTGATAAACAAGCTCATGATTTAGGACTTTTGTGCAGGCTTTTCTGCTGAGCAGGTTCTGTTCCTAGAACTCTCACCCCAGGTTATCTGCATGGCTGATTTCTTCTTCTTTCAATTCTTTACACAAAAGTCAGCTTCTCAATGAGGGTTACTCTTTTTTTTAAGTCGCATGCCACACTACCAGTCCTTGTACTCTAATCCCTACCCTCTGCTACTCACCTGTTTATTCCATATCACTTATTTATGTATTTTTTTTATTATGTCTCCCCACCTGAATGTAAGCTCCCGTAGGGCAGGAATATTTGTTTTCATTACTGATATTTCCCAAATGTTGAGAATAGTGCCTGGCACACATGAATGAATGAATGAGTTATTGTGAGGGAGTTGTCCCTCAAGGTCAGAGGAAATGAAATCAGATGGCAGTAATTCTCTAGGATGCCACAAGAGGGCATCACTGGCCCGGATGTTGTCGGTCAAAGGCTGCCTAGCCTCGCCCCTAACTGGGGTTTTGAGCCTCCAACTTGCCTCTATTTGGACAGAGGGAGGAAAGAAAAGTTAACAAAATATCCAGAATGTTTTCCTTAAAGCTAAATGAATTTCCTGTTTTAAAGACGTGTCCTGTCCTTTGGCGTCAAGTCATTCTTACTGTTTTTAGTCTTGAAATAGCCTTTCTTTTTATAGAATTATTTTAAAAACAGTACCCCAGAAATTTTTGAAAATTTTAATAATTAGAAAATCAAAAAAACACGGGAAAAATCCAAAACTCTGGTATAATAGTTTAATAACAATGGAATGCTTTAAAATGAAATCTTAAGTATACTACAAATATACATTACATGAAATTTATTAATATACATTTATTCCCCCCAACTTTTAACTTTCAAAAGTTCAAAATTACCAGAAAAGTTGAAAGAATAATACAGTGAATACCTATACCCTTTGACACATTTTCTTTTATTTACTGGGCTATTTGAAAGTTTCAGATATGACATTTGACAACTAAAAACTTGACTACTAAAAACTTCACATTATGTTTCTAGTAAGAATAAGGACCTCCTCCTACATAATTACTGTATCATTATTGTGGTAGTCTAAGTAATGGCTTCCAAATGCACCTACATCCTACTCCCAACAACCTGTAAATGTGTTACTTCATGTGGTAAAAGGAATTTTGCAGGTGTGATTAAGGATCTTGAGATGGGAAGATTCTCCTGGATTATCTAGGTGGGTCCCAGGTAAATACAAAGGTCTTTGTAAGGCAGGACAATCCATAGTTAGTTAGGAGATGACATAACAAAAGCAAGAGGTTTAGAGTAATGCACAGAACGCGGCATAGACCAAGGAATGAAGAGTTAATCACACAGTCGTGTCCGACTCTTTGGGATCCCATGGACTGTAGCCTGCCAGGCTCCTCTGTCCATGGGATTCTCCAGGCAAGAATACTAGAGTGGATTGCCATTTCCTTTTCTAAGAGATCTTTCTGACCTGGGAATCGAACCTGGGTCTCCGGCATTTCAGGCACATTTTATACCAACTAAGCTATGGGGGAAGCCCAACTGTCATGCAGTGTAAGCTTATTTTTAAAGTTCAAATTTATAGCAACTACTGTTACTTTTTTTAACTCGCTGTCTTGATTCACATAAAAATTGGAAATTATAGATACTCTTGAGAACTTACTTTTTCCCCGGTTGTGCCACACAGCTTGAAAGACCTTAAGTCCCACAATCACGGATCAAACCTAGACACCCCACAGAGAAAGCATGCAACCCTAACTACCGAAACATCAAGCAATTTCCAGGATTTCCACTTTTAAAGCGTACACGAAGTGCAGTAATTAGAACCACAGTCTCAGAGTAGGTGGGGATCTCTAGTAGCCCGCCAGGCTCAGTTATCCCCGCGGGAAAACTGTTTCTAAACAAACACGCCACAAGCTTAAATTTTACATTCAAGCCGTAAACAAAACCGAGTTAACCGGGTATCTTCATAGATTAGGTATTTATTGAGTAACTGACTCTTCTGTGCTAAACACGAAAACCCCGATGAAGTTACAGTGCACTTTAACACACAAAGTTTTTGATACTCATCTATTTTTAAACAAGTGTATAAGCCTCACAAAAGCAAGGCCTCAAAAAATTGGTTTAAGACTCAGAATTGTTCCTCTCCACGGAAATCTTTAGTAAAAGGCGAAAGATTTATACGATCTGAAGAGAAACCAAAGTATGCTGTACAGTTCCGGCACACAGTCCTCGGTTAACCATAAGTCCTAACACAGATATGGTAACTATATTCCCCCCCAAAAAGCGAGTAAGTCCTGCCCTTATCGCAGATAATTCTATGAAAATATCCTAATTTTTCAGAAGTAGGAGGAAAATCAAAAGAAAAAAAGGAGATAGCCTTTAAAGTAGGCGCGATCTGAATGCAATGCATTGTGGGTATGTAAATGAAGTTGAATCACCAACTTCGCATTTCGGGAAATGCCTTAAAATTTAAGTTAGGCGGCTGGGTCTAGAGCCACCACTAGGGGGCGGAGCAGAAGCCAGATCGGCAAGAGTATAGACGCCGGGTCCAACGAGAAAATTCGATTTTATCCTTTTTTTAAGGGACGATATCTATGCCTTTCCCAAATGTTACAGTAAAACTAGAAGAGAGAGAAAAAAAAATGGTTTTAGCAGTCATGAAAAAGAAAAGTACAAATCTGGGGTTTGGCCAGTAAAAGTTATTGACAACAATGGGAGGGAAGAAAAGAAAAAGACAAGACATTGTTTCACGTTACAGACCTTCCCCTAACCCAAAGCTTAATACTTGCTTACCAAGTAGAAAAAGAGACACAGTTGATTCACAAACTGGAGGTTTGAACTTCAGTTAAGACACTTATAAAAACCTAGACAGGGGCCATGTCCTCCTCAGCCCAGGTGTCACTAGCCTAAAAACTCAAGGGAGGGCAGAAGACTCGGGATTTCGGAGTGTAGGCAACCCCACATCTGGCTCAGGAATTTGAGCAGCAATCATAACCTCCTTGGAAAGAATTGGGAAAGAAAACCAGCAACTGCCTTCTTCCTGGTGGGGACAGGGAACGAGGTGGGGCTAAGGCTAGGAGCATTCACATCACTAACCTAACTTGGGAAACTGCAAGGAACCATCTTAAACTGGCCTTAAGAGGAAGACCAGATGGATGATGGGAGAATCCTTGGGAGGGAGAGGAGGAGAGGGAATGTGGCTAGGGGGCAACAGTTCCTTCCTTTCTGGGCACAGGAAGGCAGCCAGAGCTCGGGGTCCATGCAGTGACCTCACAAGGACAGCACAGCTTTTGCAGCTTGGAGATCACCCACGTGTCCCAGAATGAAACAGCTATTCATTCTGTTTCCTCCCTGGTATAGGGCCCCGAGGTAGTGGATAGCTCTGTGGTCTGGAACCCTTCTCTTCCTTTGGAGGCAGCACTAGCCTCTGCCCCTTGGACCTCAGGCTCCTGGCTCACAGGGGAGGCAGCAACCTTCCTTCCTGGGCAGTGCCTTCTTCACTGTAAGTATCAGATCTCTGCCTGCTCCTGCTCTTCCTCCGTGGATTAGGAGACAGACGAATCACCTCACCCTCCTTCCGATTTCTCTTGAAGGACAGGCTGCTCAGTTTGAAAGGTTTCTTGAAAGAGAATTTCTTCCTCTCCTTGAGGGTCTCCTTGGGGGGTATTGGAGCACCCAACGCGCTAGCTGCACCACATCACTGCTCGGCTTTGCTCCAGAATGCCTGTTTTTTTGTTTATTGGAGTATATTTGATTTATAATATTATGTTAGTTTCAGGTGTACAGCATACTGATTCAGTATTTTTCCAAATTATACTCCAGTATAGATTATAGACAATGGCTATAATTCCATGATACAGTATATCCTTGTTGTGTCTCTATTTTAGATTTTGTTTTAATACTCAAATAAAATTGCTCTTGAATTAAGAAATTAAAACTGAATTTTTTAGACACCTGAAAATAGTTGTTTTCATACATTCATGCAACAAAAATGTATGGAACACTGTGTCAGACCATGTGCTAGGCCCCATGAGACAAGCATATGTGATGAGCACTGATGACTGTTTCAGTGACACATAGGCCGAACAAGAGAGGATCCACAGGAGTAGGGTGGTGAGGGCGTTCTCAGCAGAAAGGCACTTTGAACAGTGTGAGCCTGAGTGGTGAAAGGACAAGTGGCTAAGTGACAGGGACCAGATCGGGTCCAATGCCAATGCATGACCTTGGATTTACCTTGATAGCAATGAGGAATCTCTGAAAAACTTTAAAGGAAAATCAGTCCAGTTCAGTCACTCAGTCATGTCCAACTCTTTGTGACCCTATGGACTGCAGCACGCCAGGCTTCCCTGTCCATCACTAACTCCCAAAGCTTGCTCAAACTCATGTCCACTGAGTCGGTGATACCATCCAACTATCTCATCCTCTGTCATCCCCTTCAGCTCCTGCCTTCAATCTTTCCCAGCATCAGGGTCTTTTCCAGTGGGTCAGTTCTTCACATCAGGTGGCCAAAGTATCAAAGGAGAATAATATGATCAAATTAGTGTTTTGAAGCAGCATCAGCATAATCTAGTATTATCAATATTATGAGTTGAATTGTGTCCCACCCCCGCTCCCCCACTAAATTCATATGTTGAAGTGCAAACCCTTAGTACTCAGAATGTGACTTCATTTGGAAATAAAGTCATTGTAGATGTAATTAGTTTAAATGAGGCTTCCAGAGCTATCAGACAATAAATTTCTAAGCCAGCAAGTTTGTGGTGTTTTGTACGGCATCCTAAAAAATACACCTAATATAACTGGGTGTGTGTGTTCAGTCACTCAGTTGTGCCCAACTCTTTTTGACCCTATGGACAGCAGCCAGCCAGGCTCCTCTATCCATGGAATTTTCCAGGCAAGCATACTGGAGTGAGTTGCCATTTTCTACTCCGGGGGTTCTTCCTGACCCAAGGATCCAACCCGAGTTTCTTGCATCTCCTGCATTTACAGGTGGATTCTTTACCACTGGACCACTTGAGAAGCCCAATATACCTGGGTATTTGTTAGAAATACAAATGATTGGGCTACTGAATCAGAAACTCCAGGTAGGACCCAGGTACCTGAATTTTAACAGTCTTCCAGGTGATTCTGATGCAGGTTAAGTTGAGAACCACTGGACACTTATTCTGGATAAAGTATGGAGACTGTATGGTGGACAAGAAGTTTGGAAAATGGTTTATGACTGAGCAGTAAAGCCAGAGAGAAATAAAAGGCAGCCTGGACCAGGGGATGGCCAGGACTGTTCAAGGAGAAAGAGTGTAAAGTAAGGAGAGAAAACAAGGCTAGAATAAGTCCCTAGAGAACAGTGGCCAGCAGCGAAATTAGGAAGGCCAGAGGAAAAGCATCAGTGTGGAGAGCATAGAAATCAACAGCAGAAAAGAGGAGATCCATCAGTTCTGTCAGATAAGTGATCAAGTGAGGTTGGGACTGCAAAGTTCATTTAGTAGGGATAGGGTTAATTAGCTCTGAAATCCCATTAGGGTGTTTTAGATAGGGAGGGAACTTTAGGGGGCTTTGGGAGACCATGGTAAGTTAATGATCACTTAAGAAAGCAGGTTTGCTTAACCACGAAACCAAGCAGGCCTGCTTAGCAACAAAACCATGGAACAGAAGCATGGGACATGCCCCCAAGCAATAAAACAATGGTGGCCTGAGACCCACATTCTGCCCAGTGAGCCCAGTAAGTTACTGACCCCTAGGACATGCTCTCTGCCCACATGAAAAACAATAGCTTATAGAAAGGTGACATTTCAAAGTAAAGACCTTCACTGTAACTAAGATCTGAAGTGATTTTTCCACAGTGCCATTACAGTCCTGGCTTGACCATGTAGCAACAAAAAAACTCCCCTGCCCAACCTGGAGGAGGAGCTAATGATGGAAGTGTGACACCTACTCAAGAATCAGGAAGAAGGTGTTTTTCCCCCTCCTCACTTTTCCTTTGGTTTTAAAACTGTAGCCCACTAAGTTCCCAGGGCCTCTCACCCACCCACTTGTAAGCTTCACTTGAGTCCTATTCTGTTAATAATAAGTCACTTCTTATCTATCATTTTGCCTCTCACTGAATTTTTTTCTGCCCTGAGACATAAAGGACTGGAGTTCCTCAGAGCCCCCCAAATGCCACCTAGTGGTTTCACATTGGATTCAACAGCAGGGCAGTTACTGGTGACCACAGAGTGTGTAAACAGGGGGGCATTGGTGGAAGTCCAACCGCAGGAAGCTGTTGAAGAAGGCCACGGAGGTAGAGAATGCAGGCAACTCTTCCGAGACATTGGCCCTGAAAAGCCAAATAGAGACTGTAGCTGGAAAGGGTTTGGGATTAAAGGTAGCCTCTCTCCACCTCTTTTGTTAATGTTGTGAGTGTGCTCAGTCACTCAGCTGTGTCCGACTCTTTGCATCCCCATGGACTGTAGCCCACCAGGCTCCTCTGTTCATGGGGCTTCTCCAGGCAAGAATACTGGAGTGGGTTGTCATTTCCTCCTCCAGGGATCCTTCTCAACCCAGGGATCAAACCAGTGTATCCTGCGTCTCCTGCATTTCCAGCAGATTCTTTACTGCTGGGCTTCTCTGGTGGCTAATATGGTAAAGAAACTGCCTGCAATGCCGAGGACCAAGGTTCAATCCCCTGGAGAAGGACATGGCAACCCACTCCTGTATTCTTGCCTGGAGAATCCCATGGACAGAGGAGCCTGATAGGTCCATAGGATCACAAAGAGTTGGACACGACTGAAGCACCTTATCACACACACATGAGCCACCAGGGAAGCCCTTTTGTTAATATTAGGAGAGTGTTAAACATGCTTAAACCCCTTGGAAAGGAGTCAGTACAGATGGAGAGAGTGAAGATCCCAGAGAGAGGAATTACAGATAAGGGGGGTTGAGGAGTGAGAGGGAAGGAGGGTGGAGGTCCAGTTAGGTAAGATGAAGGACTCCGACTCCCTGGTGGCAGAAAGAGGGGAGCGAGAAGGTGCAATATTAACTCCACCACAATGAAGATCTTTATGGAGCGGGTCCTCCATCCACTCGCTCACCAGCAGTTCCTCCTCCTCCCACCACTCTGACCCTGAGATTCCCCTGCCTTTTCAGTATCCACCCTGCCACAGCTGAACTACTGGAAAAATCACACAACTGAGCCAGGCCTCTGATGAAGGTCCTGCTATTAGTCGACACATCTCTACTTGGCTCTGCTTCCCACTCTCTATGTACCTTCTCTCACCGAAACCATCCCACACCTCCTCCCCAGCTCTGGTGCTCAGCAAATGACCTCACAGCAGAAGTTGCTGAGAAAGCAGAAGCCATTGCGGTATCTTCCCACCCTCAACCTAACAGTGCCCATCATCTGCCCCTTTCTCAGCCCTCCTCCCATCAGAGACCATCCCAATGCTGCGCTGCTTCCTCTGGGTCCCCCTCAGGGCACCAGCTGTCTCCTCCCCACCGGTTCATCCCTGCAGACCAAGTAGCCTCCATCAACTCATGGCTGAAAAAGAAAGCAGGGGCAGGAAGTGGGGAGGGAGAGAGGGGAGGATGGACCTGCAGCACCCGCCAACGGCAGCCTCCTTTTGGAATACAGCAATCAACCACAACAGAGAAAAAACTTTGTATGTTTTTATTTCAGAGAAAAATTCTGGCAGAAATTAAAAAAAAAAAAAAAAAAAAAACTTTTCTACCACCGCAAGAGAACAAGTGGAACTTTCATTCTAAACAATTACTTTCCACTGAGGCTCGCCCTCAAGAAGCTTAGTAACACTTTACTGTGGATGCATTTACATCAACTGGTACCATTTTCAATTAGTTAATTTTCACACTGAATTTTTTAATGACTTTTGTAATTATCTAAACAATGCTTCACAAACCTTGAAGTTGATTCAAATGACAGAGACACCAGATTACACTTAGGTGAAATAATTCCAGTATTAAAACAGAGTTCTTAGTTTTTCCCCTTGTCTCTGCTTCCTCACTTCTCATTCTCTTTTATAATTTTATTTTATTTATTTTTGGCTGTGCTGGATTTTCTGCATTGCTGCACGGGATTTTTTTTAGTTGCATTGAGCAGAGGCTACTCTCTAGTTGTGCTCCGGCTTCTCATTTTGGTGACTCCTCTTGTTGTGGACAACAGACCGTAGGGCTTCAGGAGTCATAGCACACAGCTGTGTCTCTAGAGCACAGCATCAGTTTTTGTGGTGGCAGGCTTAGTTGCTCCAAGGGATGTGGGATCTTCCGGGATCAGAGATCAAACCTTCTTTCCTGCACTGGCAGGTGGATTCTTTACCACCGAGCCATCAGAGAAGCCCTCATTCTTTATTACTTTAAAAATTCATCACGAACTATTTCTAACTCCACAGAAAAGTGTGGAGGACAAAAAACAAGCCTGATACTCAGACTTAATAGATATAAGCATTTCTTCAGATGTGCTTTAGATATGTTTGGAAAGTAAACCTTACAAAGCTCCCTTTCCTCTGTTTTGGAGGATGTGGAGGCCTGCTGGGAACAGGACTTTAAAATGATGAATGCGTCCGGAAAGCTTTGTGCAAAGCCATTTTTGCTGGCTCTAAGCATGGTCTCAAATCAAAGAGAGCACACAGCTCTTCAGAAAACTGAAAATGTTTATGCTCAGGATGAAACCAATTTCCCCCTAAGCAAGACAAGACCTTGTGTGTACGAAGCAAAGGCAGCACAGTGACTCCTGGTGGCAAACCCAATGAATGAGAGAAATCTAGGAAATGCAATTTGTGCCCACGAAATCTTGGTTCCTGCCAAATTTCGAGGCAACCTTCCAGCTAAGGCCATTGAACACAGAATCTGTATGATGCTGTACTACTCAAGAATTTAAACTTATTAAAATAAATCAAAGTGTGAATGTTCTCTTGTAAAAATGAAACTAGAACCAAAACTTTATACAGTTGAAGCCTGCATTTGTTCCCCCCAATCCCCTTTGCTCCCCTTCTATCCACTGATACCTACTATTCTGAACTTGGTATGTCTTGCATCCACCAACAATATCAGTCTTGTGTTTTTAAAATTTGTATAAATATCATACCTTCCCATCATTCTCTAACTTCCTTGCTTTTGGGTGGGGGGCGGGGGGCGGGGTTGGTGGTGGCGGTGCTGTGCTGCAGGGCTTGCAGTATCCTAGCTCTCAGACCAGAGATTTGAACCCAGTCCCTCTACAGTGAAAGCGTGGAGTCCCAACCACTGGATGGCCAGGGGATTCCCTGAAACTTCCCTTTTTTAGTCAACAGTACATTTTTAAGATTTACTTGTGTTGGTATCTGTAAACCTAGTTTCAGCTCATCCATTTTATTTTCCGCTCAATATTCCATTGTTTGAGTATACCACAATGCCTGCAACATCCAACAAAGGGACATATACTGACATTACCATATATATGAAAACAACAACAACATGAAAAAACCTCTCTCCAACCCCCATCTATTTATTCTAAGATTTCTTAGATTTTTTTTAAACTTGTATTTATTTATTTAATTTTGGCTGTACTGGGTTTTTTGTTGCTGTGGGGCTATCTCTAGTTGCCAGTTGCCATGTAGAATCTTCTTGGACCAGGGATGGAACCTGTGTTCCCTCCATTGGCAGGTTGATTCTTAACCAATGGACCACCAGAGAAGTCTGGTTTCTTAGGTCTTTTGCCTGTGAAAACAAAAATAGGAATAGAACTGGTGACAAACTCTGTCTCACTCTATGTAAGCCAATTGAAAAATAAAAGTTTGTTCATTTCATCAGGAGATGTATTTCCAATCAATTTTTACTTTTTAGGCTGAAAATTCTTATCTTGTTTCGATCAGTCATGTACTCAGGATGACAAATAATTCAACCCAGATGTGTGTTAACACTCAGAGACTTAAGGTTACAATTAATCTTTTTTTTTTTTAACAATTAATCTTTTAAAACATACATAGAGAGAAATACATGTGAGTATCATCTCATTTATTGGTAATCATTTCCCACCACAGGAATTGCCTGTTCTGGTCTTTTATCCATTTTAAGTTGTTTTTGTCTTTTGCTTATTGACTTATAGGGCTTCCGTGATAGCTCAGTTGGTATTTCTTACTCTTCATATTCAGAAAACTAAACCTTTGACAGTTTATATGTATTGCAAGTTATTTCCTGTAGACTGTCAGTTTTTTAATGTTTATTATCATACAGAAGTTTAATTCATGAATTTTCACTTTATAGTTTTCCATATTTTAAGAAATCTTTCCCTACCCTCATGCTATAAAAATATACTCATATTTTCTTCTAAAAGTTTTTACAATTGAATCCAAACGACCTAGATTTTTTTTTTTTTTGTCTGCATGATATGAAATAAGGACCTAATTTTATTTCATGGAGCATTACCTGCAGCATCCTTGGTGAGCGCAGGGGGTTGGAGACAATTTGACATCCATCACTAGGAGATTAGTAGGTAAAATGTACTATTATACAACAATTGGAAATAATGTGTTAGACATTCATATTGCATAAAAAACAGAATGTTTAGGGACTTCCAGTGCAGTCCAGTGGTTAAGACTCAGCACTTCCAGTGCTTCCACTGCAGGCAGCGTGGGTTCCATCCCTGGTTGGGGAACTAAGATCCCACATGCCTCGAGGAGTGGCCAAATTTTTTTAAAAAAAGAATGTTTAGAGACAAAAATAAGATGCACCCTACAATATCATTAACATAACTTTAAAAATCCATGCACATAAACAATTTGTTGTTGTTCAGTCACTTAAGTCATGTTCCACTCCTTGCAACCCCATGAACTGCAGCATGCCAGCTTCTCTGTCCTCCACTCTCTCCTGGAGTTTGCTCAGATTCATGTCCATTGAGTTGGTGATGCTATCTAACCATCTCATCCTCTACCACTCCTTCTTTTGCCTTCAATCTTTCCCAGCATCAAGGTCTTTTCCAGTAAGTCTGCTCTTTGCATCAGGTGGCCAAAATATTGGAGCTTTAGCTTCCGCAAGAGTACTTCCAGTGAATAGTCAGGGTTGATTTCCTTTAGTATTGACTGGTTTGATCTTCTTGTTGGCCAAGAGACTCTCAAGAATCTTCTCCAGCACCACAATTCGAAAGCATCAAATTTTTAAGCACTCAGCCTTCTTTATGGTCCAAATCTTACATCTGTACACATCTACGGAAACTCAAACAAGGGGCTCTGTTTCAACCTGGAGGGGTGGGATGGGGAGAGAGATGGGAGGGGGGTTCAGGAGGGAGGGGATAAATATATACCTATGGCTGATTCATGTTGAGGTTTGACAGAAAACATAATTCTGTAAAGCAATTATCCTTCAATAAAAAAATTAATTAATTAAAAAAAAAACACAGAGGGATGGTTGCCTGGGAGAAGAAGGCAAATGGGAGAGGGATATGAGAATAAAATAAATAATGAAAGATAAATAGATAAATGAATAAATAGCAAGAATAAACTTCTACAGATCACTGATGATAATGTCATGAACCCAGGAGTATAATCATCTCATGGGGGCCAAAGATGATAGATAGACAGACAGACAGACAAGCAGAACTGCTATGAAATGTGACAGAAAGAGAGGAAGAGAGGCAGCAGGCAATAAGAAAGAATGGAAAGTGAAAGAAAGAGGCAGGCTGACAAATCAAACTGAGTTGTCTTCAAAGAGCACACAATCCAATAAACAACAAGGTCCTACTGTATAGCACAGGGAACTATATTTAATATCTTGTGATAAACCACAATGAGAAAGAATATGAACAAGAATATATATATGTATATGTACATATACATATGTATAATTGAGTCCTATCCTGTACAGCAGAAATTAACACATCGCAAATCAACTATACTTCGATAAAACTTAAAAAGAAAAAAAAGATCACACAGTCTAGGGGAAATTATTTGTGTGCCCAGAAAGACATAAATGCTGTAATCATGATACAAGCAGTGGAAGAGAGTGGTGTAAGGGTGTTGTGGAATCTGGAGTCGCAAAACACCTCAGAGGACACTCAAGACAGTGGAGAACAGTTTATTATGCCAGCGGGTCCAAGGGGAATCAGTTCCCAACAAGGACCCTGATATTTCTGAGAGGCCCAGTTTTATACTCCCCACTACATGACTGGTTACATGTTAGCAACTTCTTTGTTGAATATGATTGAGTTTTACAACAAGTAGGTGCTAGGAGAACAAACAATTAAGGTTAAAGGGTGGGAACAATGATTATACATCAAGCCGGGATGTCTCCATGGTTAATCTAACAGGGGCAGCCTGACCTCAACTACAATCTCCATTTGTCATCTGCAGGGAGGGAAGTCTCCAGGAGATCTGGTTTTCACTAGCAACAGTTTCCTCACTCTTGGACAGGGTTCAGGCCCAGTTCATATCCTGTCTTTAACATGGATGACAGGCTTCAAGATGGAGTCTCTCCTGCTTTCTCACACTGGCCCCAACAAGGGAAGGTGCAGTGCTGAATGGGAGCGGAATTTCCTCTCAGGAGTCCTAAACTGTAACATTTTGACTTGTCCCTTTACAGGCTCTATCAACATCTTCAGAAGAAGTAAGTGTCTCCTCACTACCACCACAAGCAGTATTCAAAGCAGAAGGCAGATAGTGCTAAATAGTATTAAAAAAAACACACAAAACCTGTTACTTTTTCTCTGCATCCCACCTCACACCCATTTCTGTTATCAGAAGCAATTATTGTCAACTCTCAGCTATTTCTTCTGCTGGATATAGGCCTGTGTTTCAGAATAACAACTATACTGTTGCCTCTAGATCACTAATTGTATTTATTTTTCATTTTTAAAAAATTTAAAACAATTTTTATTGACATATACTTGATTTACAATGTTGTATTAGTTTCAGGCATACAGCAGTGCCTCAGTTACAAACATACATTCTTTTTCAGATTCTTTTCCCTTATTGGTTATTACAAAATATTAAGCATAGTCCCCTGTGCCATACGGTAGGAACTTGTTGGTTAAATCACTAATTTTAAACATAACTTCTTGATTTATATTAAAAAACAAAATTCAACTGAGTAAATTTTAATGATCTTATTGGTTTTTTTCAATGATTTGTGAATTGAGCATTGTCCAAAGTAGCTAATAGTAAGAAGTTCAGAGGAGCTGTACAAGATGAAAGACTTTAAAAAAAAAAAAAGATGAAAGATTTTTATACGCAGAAACGAGCAGGAACAAGGAAGTTGTACTAGGCCAAAAATCGAGTTGGTTGTGGTAAGGTTTCTTTCCTTTAAGGGAGGGCAGGGGTCTATCAGGCAGATGACCTTACTAATGCTGATCAGGCAATTCCTGCTTGACTGGTTTAAGATTCCAGTTCTGGGAGAGCCCAAACTGTAATTAAGTCTCCGTTTGGGGTTTAGCACAAGCCATCACATTTTAGGTATTTTGTCTTGTTTTTGACACTTAGCATCATGCTAAACGAGGTTGTTTTCTCCCTCACATCCCCTCATCCCCATGCCCATTATCCTCATGTGATTATATTTCAATATTCAATACTGTTTGAGCCAAGCCAAGTAGACTTCTATGATTACCTTTCTTGCCATATATAACTTTTTACCTTCCTGGAGTCAGAAAGTGCCCCATTTTTAAAATCTATTTTTTCTATTTTTAAATTATGAGGTGTTTGATACATAAAAGAGTATATTAAACTTGTATTCTTGGAGCATAATAATAATAATAAAAAGCTAAATATCCCCAACAAAAATTAAGAAACAGAACCTGACTTGTTCTATTAGCATTATTCCCTGACCACTCCTCTCCAATCCCATCCCCTGCCTCTCTGGTCACACAAGTAACCAGTATCCTGAAGTTCAGTTTTCCTGTCCAGTATCACCCTGTTGTTTTTTTTTTGGCTTTGCTGGGTCTTGGTTGCTGTGCACAGATTTTCTCTAGTGTGGGCCAATTGCCCCAAGGCATATGAATCTTCCCAGACCAGGGATCAAACCTGTGTCCTCTGCATTGGCAGGCGGATTCTTAACGACTGGACCACCAGGGAAGTCCACAATTAGCTTTTGAAAATACTTTTTAAAATTTCTTTTTCACTGATTTCTAATATTTCCCCCTCTCTTATTTCTTTGAATCTCAACTTTGTAATCCTTTTCCAAATTATTGAACAAGGCACCAGTTAGGAATATTTTAGTTAGGTATGTTTTCAGTTGCTAATTAAAGAAAACATGAATAATTGTGGCATAAATAAAAAAGTAGAATTTCGTTTTGCTTTGTTTTGTACTTGCACAGCAAGGAATCTGATTGGTAGGTGGTTGCTGGCATTAGTTCAACTGTTCAGCCACCAAGAACCTTCTTGGGCTCTTCCTGCCTTCCTACTTGGTTGTCCTGAATATGATGAATTTTTTTGAGCTGATGACTAGCAACCTACCTCATGATCACAAGAAAGCTGTCACAGCTCCAGACAAAACATCCATACACAAGGCAAGTTAAAAAGGGGAGGAGATATAACAAGGAAAGGATCCTCACTGCAGTCCCTTCTTTTTCGGTCTCCAATGTGGAGATGAGTAAGGGAGAAGGGGGCTGGGAATGACTGTGGGATTACCCACCAACAATGTATGTCACAGAAAATGAGGTCATTTGTTTTCTATCTTTCTTGTTTTCTTTATCCCTTCCTAATGCCTTTTGGATGAATCCTCACCCTGATCTTATTGCTCATCATTTCGTTCTGGCTGTAAATATTCTGCTATTCAATCCATGTATGGATTTCAACTATTAAATTTTTCATTCCCAATAGTTGCAACTGATTCTTCTTATTTGTTCTTACCTTAAGTTAACAATCAATCAGTTCAGTTCAGTTCAGTCATGGCTTCCCTGTCCATCACCAACTCCCAGAGCTTGCTCAACTGCCTTCAATCTTTCCCAGCATCAGGGTCTTTTCCAATGAGTCAGTTCTTCGTACAGGTGGCGAAAGTATTGGAGTTTTCTTTGCCACGGAGCAAGCGTCTTTTAATTTCACGGCTGCAGTCACCATCTGTAGTGATTTTGGAGCCCAAAAAAGTAAAATCTGTCACTGTTTTCATTGTTTCCCCATCTATTTGCCATGAAGTAATAGGACCGGATGCCATGATCTTAGTTTATTGAATGCTGAGTTTTAAGCTAGCTTTTTCACTCTCCCCTTTCACCTTTATCAAGAGGCTTTTTAGTTCCTCTTCGCTTTCTGCCATAAGAGTGGTGTCATTTGCATATCTGGGTTATTGATATTTCTCCCCGCAATCTTGATTCCAGCTTGTGCTTCATCCAGTCTAGCATTTTGCATGAAGTACTCTGCATATAGGTTAAATAAGCAGGGTGACAATATACAGCCTTGACATACTCCTTTTCTAATTTGGAACCAGTCTGTTGTTCCATGTCTGATTCTAACTGTTGCTTCATGACCTGCATATAGATTTCTCAGGAGGCAGGTAAGGTGGTCTGGTATTCCCATCTCTTTCAGAATTTTCCACAGTTTGTCATGATACACACAGTCAAAGGCTTTGGTGTAGTCAATAAAGCAGAAGTAGATGTTTTTTCTGGAACTCTCTTGCTTTTTTGATGATCCAAAGGATGTTGGCAATTTGATCTCTGATTCCTCTGCCTTTTCTAAATCCAGCTTGAACATCTGCAAGTTCTCGGTTCACATACTGTTGAAGCCTAGCTTGGAGAATTTTGAGCATCCCTTTGCTAGCATGTGAGATGAGTGCAGTTGCGTGGTAGTTTGAGCATTCTTTGGCATTGCCTTTCTTTGATATTGGAATGAAAACTGACCTTTTCCAGTCCTGTGGCCACTGCTAGTTTTAGGATAACAATATCCTCCCTTATCTCTTAAGAATATTTATTATTTTTAAACTTGAGCAGGTCTATTAAGTCAGCTTCTAATACGTTTCTCTGTTTGTTTTTTTTTTTTCTTTTATTGCACATTTTCTCTTTGGGTTTCTATTATTTTAGGGTGTCAATAAGTGCTCGCTTCAGCAGCACATATACTAAAATTGGAACGATACAGAGAAGATTAGCATGGCCCCTGCGCAAGGATGACACACACATTCGTGAAGCGTTCCATATTTTTGGTGGATTCATGTCAATGTATGGCAAAACAAATACAATATTGTGAAGTTAAAAAATAGATAAACTAATTAAAAAAAATAGAGTGTCAATGAATTTAGGGGAAGGCTAAGACCCAGACCCTAGTTTATGAAGAAGGAGGTGAGGAGGTAATATTTAAGGTCCACTGGTCTAGCCCTACCTAGTCAGGCTGGAGTGCTGGGTTTACAGCCTTATGAGCCAATGGGACAGGTGATGATCCACCCCAGGTCCTAGGGAGTGGGTGTGAGGAGGGGAGAGGCACAGGTATGCACAACTGAACTCTCTCTCCCTCAGCCTCACTCCCCATCTCAAGGCACCTGACCCCCTTCCCCTCTTGCTAGTCACAGTCTCCCCACAACTGGCTCTACTACCTTCTATCTCCTCATGGATTTCTCCATTTTTACTTTAGATTCTCAAATCCTCAATCCCTCTCTCCTTCTTCTACTTCTTATTCTTTGTTATTATTAAATAGAAAATTTCAGGCAAACAAAACACTGAATGCAAAGACACCATTTCCCATCACCTTGCATCCACTAGCATCAACTCATGTCCACAGTTATTTCCTGTTTCCCCATCCCTCACCACTGGTCCACCAAGATTACTAAATTGTTTTTAAACAAATCTCATTTCCAGATATAAAAGATTTTAGGGAATTATTTTTAATTTATTAAGTATGATAATGACATCTTAATTATGTGGGAGAATGGTCTTATTCTTGGGAGATGCATGTTGAAAGGCTTAGAGCTCAATAATCCATCATTTTTGCAACTGTTGAAGAGAAAACACAGACCCAAAGTGGCGTCACTTGTGCTAAAGCCTATGACACCAATCCTAGACTTAATACTTCACCTCCTGCAGTTACAACCTTCATCAGAAATGTAATCTTAATCCATTAGTCTGGAATTTTCTGGTTAGCACCAATGAGGTAGTCTGCCACATGGGTCCTCTTCATTCCCCAGAGAAAGACGATGCGACCTGTATAATGAAACCCTCCTGAAAGGTGATGCTGTGAAAGTACTGCACTCAATATGCCAGCAAATTTGGAAAACTCAGCAGTGGCCACAGGACTGGAAAAGGTCAGTTTTCATTCCAATCCCAAAGAAAGGCAATGCCAAAGAATGCTCAAATTACCATACAATTGCACTCATCTCACATGCTAGTAAAATAATGCTTAAAATTCTCCAAGCCAGGCTTCAGCAATACGTGAACCGTGAACTTCCAGATGTTCAAGCTGCATTTAGAAAAGGCAGAGGAACCAGAGATCAAATTGCCAACATCTGCTGGATCATCGAAAAAGCAAGAGAGTTCCAGAAAAACATCTATTTCTGCTTTATTGACTATGCCAAAGCCTTTGACTGTGTGGATCACAATAAACAGTGGAAAATTCTGAAAGAAATGGGAATACCAGACCACCTGACCTGCCTCTTGAGAAACCTGTATGCAGGTCAGGAAGCAACAGTCAGAACTGGACATGGAACAACAGACTGGTTCCAAATAGGAAAAGGAGTACATCAAGGTGGTATATTGTCACCCTGCTTATTTAACTAATATGCAGAGTACATCATGAGAAACGCTGGGCTGGAGGAAGCACAAGCTGGAATCAAGATTGCCGGGAGAAATATCAGTAACTCAGATATGTAGATGACATCACCCTTATGGAAGAAAGTGAAAAACTAAAGAGCCTATTGATGAACATGAAAGACGAGAGTGGAAAAGTTGGCTTAAAGCTCAACATTCAGAAAACTAAGATCATGGCATCCGGTCCCATCACTTCATGGCAAATGGATGGGGAAACAGCGGAAACAGTGGCTGACTTTATTTTTCTGGGCTCCAAAATCACTGCAGATGGTGACTGAAGCCATGAAATTAAAAGACGCTTACTCCTTGGAAGGAAAGTTATGACCAACCTAGACAGCATATTAAAAAGCAGAGACATTACTTTGCCAACAAACGTCCGTCTGCTCAAAGCTATGCTTTTTCCAGTGGCCTTGTATGGATGTGAGAGTTGGACTATAAAGAAAGCTGAGCACCAAAGACTTGATGTTTTTGAATTATGGTGTTGCAGAAGCTTCTTGAGAGTCCCTTGGACCACAAGGAGATCCAACCAGTCCATCCTAAAGGAGATCAGTCCTGGGTGTTCATTGGAAGGACTGATGTTGAAGCTGAAACTCCAATCCTTTGGCCACCTGATGTGAAGAACTGACTCATTGGAAGAGACCCTGATGCTGGGAAAGATTGAGGGCAGGAGGAGAAGGGGATGACAGAGGATGAGATGGTTGGATGGCATCACCAACTCGATGGACATGCGTTCGCGCAAGCTCCGGGAGTTGGTGATGTACAGGGATGCCTGGTGTGCTGCAGTCCCTGATGTGGCAAAGAGTCGGACATGACTGAGTGACTAAACTGAACTGAACTGCACTATTGATGCCATTGTTTGATCCTTTGCTTATAATGGTCACTGTCACATTTCTCCATGTAAAGGTATGCTTTCCCTTTGCAAAATTTTAATGCAAATAATCTGTGGAGCAATGCTATGGCACCAGACAAACATACTGTACTCAGTAACCTTTTACCTAGCATCCACTGAACCACTAAATTAATTGGAAACTGCAGTACATACAGTTCCAAAGGCTTCTTTATTTCAGTGGCTGTATTTTAAAAGCTTTTCCAGGTTTTTTTTTTTTTTTTTTCATGTATCTGTTCTTTTTTACACATTGCTCTATCCTTTCACAATGATTTTGTTATTTTTTTGATGTTAAGCATAACAATTTTATGGGCTTCCCAGGTGGCACTAGTGTTAAAGAAGCCACCTGCCAATGCAGGAGACATGAGAGACAAGGGTTTAATCCCTGAGTCGGGAAGATTCCCCTGGAGGAGGGCATGGTAACCCACTCCTGTATTCTTGCCGTGGACAGAGTAGCTTGTAGGGCTACAGTCCATAAGGTCACAAAGAGTCAGACATGACTAAAGCGACTTAGCATACAAGCATGGAGGTGAAAAAGAAAAAAAGGTGGGCATGGGTCTAAATTTACATTGCCTTCCTAATTCAGGAGGCACAGAAAACAACATAATGAATATCATGTATACTCATGATTCATGCAAAAAAAACAAAATTTGTATTCTATTGAAGTACCCCTGTCCAATCATTTTACTCTCTCTTCCAGAGGCAGCTGCTCTCCTGAACCTTAGTGTTTATCATTCCTAAGCATACCTTTATTCTTTTATTGCGTATGTATGTATCCCTAAACAATATCCAACTTGTCTCTCTAGTCTGACTTTTATTCTCAGCGCTTTATCAAGACTGTTTGAAGTCACCAATGACTTAGGTGCTAGAAAATATAAAGGATATTTCCAAGTCCTCCTCTTGCCTGTCCTCACTGCAGCTCTCCAGAGTTACTTCCTCCGACACTCTTTCCTCTGCTTGCTTCTCCCTGGTTTTCCTCATCCCTTCAAACCACCCTCATCTCATTCCTTTGCTCCTCCTCCTTTGCCCTCCTTCAAGATGTTGGAATGCTCTGTGGCTCCGTGACGGTTCTTCTCATCTCCATCTATACTCTCTCTCTAGATTGTATTTAGTCCCAGGACTCTGAATATATCTACCTAAAATGATTGCCAAATCTCTCTCTCTGGCTGGATCTCTCCCTGAGCTCCTAGCTTGCCTATCCAACTGCTCACTGACATCTCCACTCTGAAGTCTTCATACCTCATACTCAACATGACTACAGTAAAACTTTTTACCTAACTCCCCAAATTGTCTCCTTTATAACCCCACTCCCCTATTTTAGGAAATGGTCTACCACCTACCCAGCTACTCTAGTCAGAAACCAGCAGTCAATCATGATTATCCTTTCTCCTTTTTTTTCGATATCCTTTCTCCATCACCCGCACATCCCATCTGTCCACCTAGAGGTAAACCAAGGCAAGCTCAAATTATCAGAAATTGATTTGTAATTCGAGAAACACATGCTGTAGCAAGATACAAGCAAGTCCACTGAGGGTTTGGGTGAGTTGTATTTATGGGCCAGGAGAACAAAGAGGAGAAAGACTGGCCCGAGTTCCAAAGTATTAAGTTCACTGGCTTGATGATGGAGAGTAATTTTTGGTGGATGTTCCCTTGATCAGGAAGTGGTTTTTTCTGTAAGGCAGGCAATTATGGGAAATAGTCTCTAAGTTCCTTTCTGTGGAGGGTGGATGTGTGAGATTTTCCATTTCACATCCTCCTGTTTCATTAAGACTTAATCCCATCAGCAAAATCCATTCACTCCACCTCTCCAATAAGGTACACCTTTAATCCATTCTCTTGGCTACGTTTCCAGTATTACAACCACAGGCTATGCCAGAATAATCTCTTGCCTACTAAATGGTCACCTCACTTCCAGTCTTGCCACCTTCAAATTAGTTCTCCAAACAGAGCAAGCCCAATAAACAAACTCAAATGTAACTCAGATCATGTCACTCCTCTGCTCAAAATTCTTCAGTGATTTCTCATGAGGATAAAAGTCAAAATTATTAATATGGGATACAAGATGCTAAATTGATCTCACTCCTCTCCCACTCACCTATTATTGCCTTCCAGCCACACTGGCTTCTTTCTTCAAGACCCTTCATTTTGACATTCCTTCTTGTTCTCTAGACTCAGGTTATCACTTCAAAGATTTCTCCCCTGGCCGTTTTATCTAATGTAGGTTCCTCCATTTTTCTGTATTCCAGTTCTGTTTCCCTCAGAGCACTTACCACACTTCGTAACTTACTTGTAATTTACTTCGTTTTGTTCCCTGTTAGCATTAGAAATGTTAGGTCGAGGGCAAGAACTATGTGTCCTGTTCACAATTACTATTTCCAGCGCTTAGCACGTGGTAAGGACACTCGATAAAATACTAGTGAACCAGGTTTTCCACGCACTCCAAACGTAGTCACCCATTATCAGAACTTAGCAATAATATCACACGGGAGAAAACATGCTCCCCATCGCGCGAAGAAGCAAAGTTTGTTAACTTGTATGAGGTCACTAAGTAGGCAACTAATGAAGCTGAGGTTCGAACCCATGACTATAGGACCCCAGAACCCTTCCTCTCTCACATCACCCTGAGGTTTCTGAGTTTAAAGGACCCCAGCAGCGATGCCGCTGGTTGAACTCAGGGAAAAAGAGACCTCCCGTAGCGCGGGTTCCCAAAGCTCCCAACAAGCCCTGCGTTCAGCGCCCTGGCCAGACGAGTGGGCGGTTCCAGACGCCGGAAGGCGTCCCGGAGACTACGTATCCCAAAAGGCTCCGCAGAACGCCGCTGATTGGCGGAAGGGAGACCTACGACAGCGTGATGACGTTCCGGGACGCTGGCGCGCGGGATTTAAACTTCGGCGGTTTGCGCGGCGTTAGGATTACCAAAGTTGAGGTTTTCTGGCTTTTCGCGTGTCCCTCACCGGAGCTCCCGCCTGCCCATGGACTCGTCGCTTCAGGCTCGCCTGTTTCCTGGTCTCACCATCAAGATCCAGCGCAGTAATGGTGAGGGGCGGGGTCCTGAGACCAAAGGGACCCGTGGCCTGAGACGACTGAAATTACCTCCCCTCCCCAAATGGCAGGCCCTGAGTCACTATTGGGGATCCCCCCACAACCCTGGTCTAGGTCTCCTCACTTGAGGTCAACCTTCCCTACCAACTGCCAAGGGCCTCTGCACTGGCCGTGCGTCCCCTTTCCGTCCTCCAGGAGTGGGCGGAGCCCCCGTGTCACTGGACCTCTCCGGGAAGTCAGGATTCCCTTCCCCTCTAGAGTTCCCCCCTGAAACTGCCCTGCCCTTGCAGGGACCTCGGCTCTCTGACCCCTCTACTCTCCCATAAACACTGAGAACTTACAATATGTCAGACACCGGATTCGCGGTAATGGGACAGATGATGAGATCCCTGCTCTTCATTCAAGAGCTTGCAATTCTGCCCTCTCCTTTTCAGTTCAGCAGGTATCTCAACTATGGCAGGTCTAATGATACCAGTATCATTAGAATGGTCAGACATAAAGGTCAGGAGTGAGGTAGGGAAAGCTGAGGGCGCTAGAGCCTCAGTGTTGTGTTGAAGAATGGCTCACCTAAGCTCTAGAGAGACTCCCCTGCCCAAACATACCGTCACCACGCTGTAGGCTCTCTTTTTTTTTTTTTTGTAGGCTCTCTTTTGAGTAGGGGTGAGTCATCCTCTGCAGCTCAGTTTTAAGAACTGTTCCCTGCCTAGGTCACTGAGGGATATTCCAAGGGCAGGGTGCCAGGAGGTTTGTCTGCTGGGGTTAGAAAGAAAGTCAACTGTCCTTTCCTTCAGGTTAACTTGATATTTGAGTCTCTGGGATCCTAAAAGTGAAAAAGATGTTTAACTCTGTCCTTTTCATACTGTAGGCATAATTCACAGTGCCAGTATAAGCACTGTGAACTTGGAGAAATCCTGCGTTTCAGTGGAATGGACAGAAGGAGGAGATACAAAGGGCAAAGAGGTGGGTTCTATGGGTGTGCCTCTACCACAATTAGAAAGACATGCGTGGAAATGGAACTTATGTCAGCCTTGTTTTCGATGCTGACTTGTCCTCCCCAATCTTAAATGTGGTCCTCTTTGAATGCTTTGGGACTTTTTTTTAAGGCAGCCTTGTTCTAAATTGAAGCAATCAACAGTTTCTGGTGTGTTTGTAGAAAGCAAACTGCACAGAATTCTAAAACCTTACACACCCAAACTAGCTTCTGAGTGCACACTACCTATGATACTGATTTGGAGAGTAAAACTGATAATCTCTTTGGGGAGACAAAAGTATGTTTCTGAAACACCCAATAATAGAAGGCAACTACAGATGGAATTTATCAAATATATTTGATAAATATTCTAATTGTCAATCAATATCAATTCATTTCTGGTAGAAGTTGTTAAACAGTTTGTTATAAGCAATGTTAAATTTTTTGTTTAACTTGTAATTGTCTATATCACTGTAAATACATATCAATCTAATAGGATAGAAATATTTTTGTTTGCCAAAAGAACTGTTCCCTCCAGCCTCTCAGTATGTTCACTGGATCATTAGACACAATTTTTAGGTTGTGGGAAATACATAGTGTGGAGTATCTAAAGTAAATATATCATTTTATGACAGGATTCATCATGGTGGAAATATCACTGGACTGCTTCTATGTTTTTCAGATATATTTATATACAAAACTTAGAGAAATCTTCACATTTGGTAAAACAACATAGGTTAGAAAAGTTTTCATTTGCCAGTGGCATTTGACTTTTAATGAAAATAGTGAATTATTGTTTTAAAGTACTTATTTATAGTTGTATAGACAATGTGTAAGTTTTTATGGGTGATGTTAGTGATAGTATATCAGACCTGAATTCATTAAATAGTTGGCTGATCAAAGGAATATTTTTATATTATGTGAATATAATAGCATTATTATATGTTTTTAGGCATATGAGCTATAATTTATGCATGTTTTATAAAACATTAACTATGCAGAGAGTGAAAATTTTGCCTAATTTTCAGACTATCTGAGTAAATAATTGGGCAGTTAAGGGATTTTTTTTAGATGGTGGTTAATAAAATAGAATATATAGTCATTTGCTCTAAACATTTAGCCCACGATTTGCAGGGATGTTTTTACATACATATCTATGTATACATATAAACACATATGCATACATGCACATATGTTTGTATAAAACTAGTGATACTAAAAGTCATAGAATGGAAATATTTTGGGGGCCAATTATCATTTGGCTTTAGTCTTAGGTTCTTTGGGTTGTTTGAGGGCAGATGATGTAGGAAGCTTTAGTTTTATGAACTTTATTTATTGCTGAAGAATATTGTGAGTCTGCTAGATATGTGGTAGACAAATGTTAGTTTTGTAAAATGGCATCTACATAGGATTTGCCTGGTAGGCATGTATTTTGTGTAACTTCCCTGGTGGCTCAGACGGTAAAGCGTCTGCCTACAATGTGGGAGACCTGGGTTCAATCCCTGGGTTGGGAAGATCTCCTGGAGAAGGAAATGGCAACCCACTCCAATATTCTTGCCTGGAAAATCCCATGGACAGAGAAGCCTGGTGGGCTACAGTCCATGGGGTTGCAACACGACTGAGTCGGACACGACTGAGCGACTTCATTTTCACTTTCACAGATGGAATAATGCTAGAGCAGCTCAGAGATGGAAACTCACTGAAGATGAGTTTGTGGGAGTGGGGCCAAAGAAACAGTGAGGTGGCCCTCATGGAGACTGGTAAAGAAACTGGCTCCAGGCACAGAGGAAGTCTTAGTATGCTTGGCAGCAGCAAAAAGACTGGAAAAGGAGACTAGAAGGCCTTTGTCTCTGGCACTAAGATGTTTAAGATCTTATTCTGCAGACAGTGGGAGCCTTGGAAGGATTTTGAGAAGGAGAGATATGTCTAAGACATTTATGTTTTAGAGGCATGTGGTGTGAAGAAGTCACCAGGCTGAGTACAAAAACCTGGATTCTAGAGTCTGGCCCTGCCACTACTTAATGTGTTCTCAAGCACATTTCTGCTCCTATTAGAAATTCAGCTTCCTCATTTATGAAATGAAGATGATAATAATATTTACTCATAGGGTTGTTTGAGGACTTATTCAACAAATCCTTTTGTACTGGTTCCAAAATGCCAGCCAGTGTGTTTGGTGTTGGGGATACAGAGGTGAATAAGACAAACCTAGACCCGCTTCCCTGAAGCTTAATGAGATAACACGTGTAAAGTGCTTGCTTAGCATAGTGCCATATGGTAGGTACATGTTTATTTAGGTGGTATATTTGAGAAATAAAAGAACTGAATTCTTCATATTATCTGTCCTTGAATCGAGAGGTTCCTATCAGCCCTTTGAACTATCAATTAGCAGTTCCTTGTGACTTGTTTTTGTTGTTTGTTTAGAAATACAACTCTTATTGGGTCTTAACTCCAGCTTAAATGTTGCCTGTGGAATAAAGTTCAACCTTCTTAGTGAGGCATTCAAAGCCTTTTCAAGATCTGATCCCAATCAACTTTTGTCCTTTTTACCATACACTCCCAAAGTATCCTGTGCCAGGGACAAATGGGGCAGTTCCCCACTCAGTGATCCTGCCCAGTGCCTCGCTGCCTCCACACTCTTATCCCTTCCTGAATCATCAATGTGAGAATCAGTTAATGTCAGAACTCTGGTCTCCTGCATTGTTTATGCTCTCTGTAGTTTAGGGATTGGAATTGGGGTGGAGGGGTAGTAGTAAGAAAAGTGAATAGAAGTGTGGCTACTGAAGTACTCACCAGCTTTTGCACTTGACCATTCTGTCCTCCTTGTCTATCCCATGCTGCTTGGGTTTTCAGCCCTTTGTGCATATGGCTTCTTTCCCCCACTAGAATATAAGCTCACTGAAGGCAAGGGCAATACATGTCTTATTTTTTGGTTGCACTGAGTCTTCGTTGCTGCGTGTGGGCTTTCGCTAGTTGAAGCGAGTTGGGACGACTCTCTAGTTGCAGTATGTGGGCTTCTCATTGCAGTGGCTTCTCTTGATGCAGAGCATGGGCTCAGTACTTATGACTTTAGAGCTTGAGCTCAGTAGCTGTAGCTCACGGGCTTAGTTGCCCCCCAGCATGTGAAATCTTCCCAGCCGTTCAACCATGGGACCACTAGGGAAGTCCAATACATGTCTTAGTTCACTTTTGAGTACCTTCCCCCTACTGCCTTACTCACGCCTAATAAGTTTTTGAAGAAGCTGTTAATATATAAAAGTTGCATATGTAGGAAGAGTACAGCTCTTTCACATTTTATGACAAATGTGAAACACAAATAATCAAGTTGGTACTATTCCGGTGTGTTTGAATCTGCTGTGAAATATGCTACTGAACCCTGAGTTGTCCCTAGAGGGTTTCAGTACTCTGGTGATGTAAACCTGGAATTGTGACCTCATTGCAGGTATGCACAGAAGTAGGGAAGGCATGAACAGGATGGTGTGACTGGGGAAGAAGTTTCTGGGCCCAGTAGAAAATGTAGGTAGATTTAGGACTAGGTAACAGCTCTCAGGAACTTGTCCCCGCCCATAAGATCCTGAAGGGCCCTCCATTTGACTATCAGTGGGACAGTTAGAATTGTTTCCCCCTTGGTGGCAGGCAGCAAGAGGTGTTCAGGGGGCTGTGCCCAGCAGGACCCCACTGCCCCACAGAGCAGTAGGGAGTCAAGTGGCCAAGATCTACTGTGGACTGTCTGACTGTTTGCCTGCCTGTCTGCCTTCCTCTTCACCTCATTCTCATCACTGGCATCTACCATTGGCTTGGAAATCAGAAACCAATATCCATCTAGATAAAACATGATCAGGGAATAAATATTTGTTTATACCTGTTAGTACTTGGCAGAACTTAAAGTTTATAAAATCTGAATTTAGGGGTAGCCTTGATTGCCGAAATGCAATTGAACAAGCTATGTTGTTCACAGAAACTTTTACTTTCTCCTTGCAGGTTGATTTTGATGATGTGGCTGCAATAAACCCAGAACTCTTACAGCTTCTTCCCTTACACCCAAAGGACAATCTTCCCCTGCAGGAGAATGTAACGGTTCAGGTAGCTGCCAGTGCCCCAGAGGATGCACTTGGCTTGTTTGGGTCTTTGCTGGTTTGTTTTCTGGGCCTGCTTAGTACTTCAGCACAGCACATGGGCCCAGGATAGGCCCTTGAGAACTGATAAGACCCATATGTTGTGGTGGTTTGTTTTGTTTTTCAGAAACAAAAGCGCAGATCAGTCAGCTCCAAAATTCCTGCTCCAAAAGAAGGTAAATGGATTTCTACTGGCTCACTGTCATGGGGTTTGTGTCAGAAATGATGTTCTTGAGGCTCAGGAAGCTGTGAGTAGACTCATGGTTCCAGTTTAGAAGACCTCTACTGTGTAGGCTGAGTCCTGCCCTGTCTTCCACACCTCTTTCTCAGTGAGGAAGAATCCAACCTTCAGGGAGGAAGAAATGGAGAGGTGTTGGTCAAAAGGCACAAAGTTTCAGTTAGGCAAGATAAAGAAGTTCTGGAGATTTAATGTATTTCATAGGGCCCATGATCAATGAGTATACTGTACACTTAGAAATTTACTGTGAGGGCAGATCTTACGTTGAGTGATCTTACCACAAAGGCGAAAACAAAGTATAAAACGAAGGGTGCAGGAGGGAACTTTGGGAGGGATGAGTAGATTTATAGCACTGATTACGATGATGATTTTATGGGGACAGAGAGGCCTGGCGCGCTGCAATGCATGGGGTCGCAAAGAGTCGGACACGACTGAGCGACTGAACTGAACTGAACTGAACTGACCTCCAAATCCATCAAGTTGTACACATAAAATACCTCCAGCTGTTTTTATGTCAATCCTACCTCTGAAGCAGTTAAAAAAAAGAAAAAGAGAATTCAACCATTCAATCTACAGCTCTTAACTTAGACCAGTCTCTTTGGATCTGGTGCATTTGGGCAATTTGCTAGCTGGCTTGGAAGCCTTTCCTGTGGAATCCAGAGCAGTAATCAACTGTGGTGGGCTTGTTTTCTCTCCCTGGGGAAACAACATGCCTTGGAATGAGGTGGTGAGTGGGCTGTCAGAAAAGCTAGGTCAGGACCATTTAGAGATAGAGTTGGTAGTGCTGTGGTGATTGGGGGGAGGGTGGGATTGGACAAATCATAGCAGTGCTTTGAACTCCAGGAGAAAGTTAGGCTTTCTCTGCAGGAATCAGCATAAGCCTACTTTAACTATGGTAGGCTGTGACAGGTACCTATATGCACAAGCTGCCCAAATAATCCAGTTTATAACCCAGAGCCAGCTATACTTCACAGCCTGTACAACCTGTCCCAGTCCGGGGGTTATCACTATCTCAACATAATCCAGCCACCCTGGGCCCAGAGACTACGTGACTGGAGCTTCAGGTTTCCCAGGGGCCCAAGGTGAAAGGTGGTGTGGTTTTGAGCTTGAGCTAGGCCTGAGTGGTGTAATGCTGGCCCTCTCTTGCTGGCTGTACCACTCTAGTGGCCTCCAGGAGAAATATGGGTGGCAGTGGTCTCTCTCTACATGATGCATGTCCCAAAAAGATATTGCCACTGCTCCTTTTTTTTTTTTTTTTTGACTATGCCACCTGGCTCATGGGATCTTAGTTCCCTAACCAGGGATTGAACCCGGGCTCTCGGCAGTGAGAGCACGGACTCCTAACCACTGGACCCTTACCGCTCCTTTTAATGGGGAAAAAATAATGATTCATTATTGAATGAATGATATTGAACAGTAGAAGTGAAACAGAAGATCACAGATCTTTTGAGAAATAGGAATGTTATAATAATTCATGCTCTTTATGAAAAACATAGATTGATTATGTAGAGCCATCACATCGGCCTAAACTTAGGAAACTCAAATTCCATACAAGCTGATATTTGTTTATATGACACTAGTGTTTTATTTCCAAATTTACTACTTTTATTTTATAGGTACATTATTTCTTCTTATGGAGGGAAGCAATATAGATGAGTAGAAATTGATAAGAATTAAACTTGTTTAAACAACTTAATTGTATAAACTCAGTTAAATTGTTTCTGTCAGTTAAGCATTCTTTTAAGATTCCAGAAAAATCAGTTGCTGGTCCCATGGCTTCTGATGATGTGGGCCAGGTCTGACTCTGTAAAGCATCTTGGAGCAGTGGAAAAAGCCCTGATCGTGAAATCTGGCAGTCTTGGGTTCACATCCTGACTCTGACACTTACTAATTGAGTGACACTGAGCAAATTGCTTAATTTCTCTATGCCTTAATGTCCCCTTTTATCAGTCTGGAATACTGGTATTTACCTCTGGATGTTTGGGAAGATTGTAGAATGGTAGGTGCTGCTGCTAAGATTAAAATGCTTTTTTTCTGGGATTAGATCTCTGTCTCCAGAAATGATCTCAGATTGTCTGCAGGTCCTTCCATTTACTCTAGACAGATGCTCTTGTGGGAGCCCTCAGGAGCTCTTAGACTGCAGAATGTAACAAATTAGTTTTGGGGTCACTGGTACTTGGCCTTTCTTTCCTTGGATGGAAGGAATGGGAAGTTGGTGGGCTCCTTTCCAGGTGTCAGGACCCATCTCACCCTGTATAGAATCTTGAAGGGTTATCCTCAACCACCCCTCTATCTATTTTGCTCTCCTGATCACGATGCACTGATTGACTGCGGCCCTTGGTCCTTCAGGTCTCCGAGGCCGCTCCACTCGCATGTCCACTGTCTCAGAGGTTCAAATCGCCGCTCAGGAGAATGATATGGAGGTGGAGCTGCCTGCATCTACAAATTCCCGCAAACAGTTTTCAGTTTCCAGTGAGTAATGAATCTATTCTCCCTGTTTGAGGCCCTAGAGCCGCTCTTCACACATTGCCCTGAGCCTATTTTGGAATATCCTAGGATTCCTGTACTCCCTGGCTTTCATACTGTTCTGCTCCTGCACCACTGCTCCCTTATCTGAAAATTATCTCACTTTACTTTTTAAACTTTATTTAAACATTATACACACACACACACACACACAAGAAAGTAAACCTATCATTGACTGTATAGTTCACAAAGTAAACACACTCATATAACTGACACCTAGATCAAACAGCATTACTAGCACTCCAAAAGTCTCCTTCAGGCCCCCTCCCAATTCCTAAGCCCCAAGGGTATCTATGTCCTGGCTTTGGATCACATAAATTAACTTTCTCTTTTTTTGGACTTTATATAAGTGGGATTTTAAAAACATTTTTAATTATTAATTTGTACTAGCTATTAGTATATTAAGTGATTTAAAGTCAAGGTAAACAAAAGGGCCATGGCCAGGTATGGGAAGTTGCTGTGGGTTGTACCTCTCTGGTTGTACCTTTCTAGGTTGAACCAGGTTCCCATTATTCCTGGTTTTCAGTCCTTGCTCCTGTTAACCACTTGGGTTCTGAAGGCAGAAATTTTTCCCAAATGAGCTGAAAGGCCTGGCCTGGCCTAAGAACCCTTACTTGGTCAAACCTAAAGAGGTCAGACCTTTAAAGGCTTTTCCCTTCATAGTAAAGTGCATACTGAGCAACTCACATCATATTTAAGATTTCCTGACACCAGGAGCCAGCCCCTGTGGTGGGGCTTACTGGGTTCAAGGTGTGGATTGAGGTGAAGGGAAAAGCCTGAGCTCTGCTTACACAGTAGAACCGGAGCCCTTGCTGATCTGGCAGTCAGTAGCCATCCTCCTGGCCTGTGACCCTCTAGGGCAGAAGAACACAGCTGCCGTATGCCTGCCTGCTTCTCCAATGACTCTTGTTCCCCCACAGCTGGCCCCTCTAGGCCCTCTTGCCCTGCAGTGGGTGAAATACCATTGACGATGGTCAGCAAGGAGGTGGAAGAGCAAGTCCATTCCATCCGAGGCAGGTCTTCTGCAAACTCTGTGAAGTCAGGTAGACACACTGAGCTGTCTGCTACCCTGCTTCTAGTGCAGGATAGGAGTTATAGCCTGTCCCAAACCTGGCTTGCTTGGCACCTGAGTTCAAACCATGTCTGTCACATGGGGACATGTTGCCCTGTGGCCACGGAATCAATCTCACAACAAGTGACCCTGTCACTCACTGCCAACTGGCAGAAGCTCTCTGATGTAACTGAGGTGTTGTCACCAAAGTCTTGGTCAACACCTGAACAATAGCCCAGAGTGACCACCAAACAGGGACAATCTCATCTCTACCGATTGTTGAGAAAAAGGCCACAGAGGCATAGAGAGAGCTTGGGTTAGACCTGGAGTGCTCATATTAGCAAGTTTCTTGTCAGGTTGGCATCCCAAGAGTCATAGCTGGTGCTTCCTCTCTTTGCATGTGGTGATGTAAGAACAAGGGTCTAGAGAAGGTCTAGCCATGAGAAAGGCCCAGGACTCTGCACAACAGCCAGAGAAGAGCAGGCTGGCCTAGACGGGTAAAAGAGAGGGCTTCTTTTTTTTTCTCTTCCATTAGTTCGGAGGAAATCATGTATTGTGAAGGAAATGGAAAAAATGAAGAACAAGCGAGAAGAGAAGAGAGCCCAGAACTCTGAAATGAGAATAAAGCGAGCTCAGGTACCTTTCTGGGGAAGCAAGGGCAAGGGTTTTTGGACAGGCATCCTTAACTGCAACCTTGCCAGCAACAGAGATAGATAACGGTTCAGTCCCAGCATTTCTGAGGCTCCAGTTCTGATAACCAAGAATTTTAACCAGTTTCTCATCAGGATTCAGAGAACAAATAATTCAGATATTTTTCTGAAGGCCTTCAGATGATGAATATTTCCTACTGGTTATCCAGTGGGCACGCCCATCACACAGTGCAATGGCCAGTGGGCTGCTGGGTACAGTTGCCTGCTTCCCCTGACCTCCTAGTTGTGCATATGTGGGGTGCTACAGTTGGGTTACAGTTTGGATTATTTCCCTTTGGTTGGGTTAATGGCACAGGAGAATCCCAGCCTGCTGGTCTCCTAAGACATGGGGCAGTGGCTCTTGCCCCGCTGTCTAGAGTGGTTGCTGCATGCCTAGGCCCCCCTGCCAATCTCTGTTCCCAAAACTTTGTGCCTGGATTCTCTGCCCAGAGCCAGAGTCAAGGGCAATGAGATCATGTGGGGGTTTTGTCAGCCCTGAAGGGGTTCTGTGCATAGGAAGGGCTGTTGTTGCCACTGCCTAGCACTGAGGCCTGAGAACACCTACACCTTGGCAGTCAGTCCTTCAATCTTACCCCAAACAGGAGTATGACAGCAGCTTTCCAAACTGGGAATTTGCCCGCATGATTAAAGAATTTCGAGCTACTTTGGAATGTCATCCGCTTACTGCGGCTGATCCGGTAAGTAACCTCACAGGGCTTCTGTCTCTCCTTCCTGAGTAGGCGTACAATTTTTTTTTTATATAGTTGATTTCAATATTGTGTTAGTTTCAGGTATACAGCAAAGCGATTCATTTTTTATATATATATAAAAAGATTCTTTTCCTGAGTAGGCGTATAACTGAAAGACAGAAACATCTCTTAAAGGAATGAGAGCATACGGGAATCGTCACTCACCCTCAAGGGGTTTTTAAATACCCTTTGGGGGGCTGGAGCTAGCAAGGCTAGATGGGAGACTCTTGATCTTTACAAACTCCCTTCCAGCCCCCATCCTCCCTGCTTCAATAGATTGGCTAGATTCTTACTACTAATCATGAAAGTGTGCTGAAACCTCCTATAGGCAACAGAGTGAGAAAACTGAGAAGAAAATTCAGAGCCACCTTCTTGTGCTCTAGATTAACTATGAGCACAGTGGGTCCCAGTGTTAGGTCCCGGCCCCTGACTGGGCCAAACATGATTAGTAAGAGAGGGGTTCTGGACAAGCTTTCTTTCAATATTGCGCTGACCTTTTGCTGACGGTTGTCTTCTCTCTTCCTCCTGAAGATCGAAGAGCACAGGATATGTGTCTGTGTTAGGAAACGCCCACTGAATAAACAAGGTAAGCCCCACCTTACCTTAGCCGCAAGGTAAGTTCAGTCAGAATAAGGCTTCAGACTGAGGGTCCCCCGTGTCCAGGGAGCATCCCCTGAAATACTGTCCTTCTGCAGAGTTGGCCAAGAAAGAAATTGATGTGATTTCCGTTCCTAGCAAGTGTGTCCTCTTGGTCCATGAGCCCAGGTTAAAAGTGGACTTAACAAAGTATCTGGAGAACCAAGCATTCTGCTTTGACTTCGCATTTGATGAAACGACTTCAAATGAAGTCGTCTACAGGTTAGTCCCTTGCCTCTGTTTCCCCACTTCTTCCTGACACTTTCCTTTTTCCAATGTGGGACATTGTGGTAACACTTGCACTCTCAGGCATGCTGACTCTGAATCCCTTCCTGGCTTCCTCTTGTGTCTTCTTTGGATGGACCATGACGCAGAGCTGGATCAGGCTTCTAGCACGAGGAAGGCCCTGTTGGGGCTGTCACATCCTATGTTTCAGCTTTTGTGGCCCATGCTTGAGTAGACAGAAGGGAAGCATTACCCACTGCCTTCTTTGAGGCTGGGCAGGGCAGGCCTCAGGGGTTCTTCCTGTGTCCTGTACAGCCACCCATTACCCACTGGGCTTAGCAGACTCAGCAAACTCTGGAGCTGCTTGGTCCAGTACAGCTCCCACTAACTTCATGTGACTGTTTAAATAAAAGTTAAAAAAAAATTAAAAATTCAGTTCTTCAGGGGCTTCTCTGGTGGTCCAGTGGTTAAAAATCTGCACCTCCACTGCAGGGGGCATGGGTTCAATCCCTGATTGGAGAACTAAGATTCCCACATGCTGTATGGTGCGGTCAAAAAAAAATTCAGTTTTTCAGTTACACGAGCCACATTTCAAGTGCTCAGTAGACATGTGTGGCAGTGGCTACTATTGGACAGTACAGATAGAGATCATTTCCAGTATCCATCCTCAGAAAGTTCTATTGGACAGTGCTGCTCTAGACTAGAGGTTGATAAACTGTAGCTCATGGGTGAAAGTTGGCTTATAACCCCTTTTTATATGGCTCTCAAATTAAGAGTGGATTTTGTGTTTTCAAAGAATCATTAAATATATATATCTATATATTTTGGACTTCCCTGGTGGTCCAGTTGCTAAGACTCTGAGCTCACAATGCAGGGGGCCCAGGTTCGATCCCTGGTCAGGGAACTAGGTCCCACATGCCGCACTATGCTGCAACTAAAGATTCCACTTGCCGCAACTAAGACCCAGTGCAGCCAAATAAATAAATTTTAAAAATGTATATATATGTATACTTATGTATGTATATATATATAGAAGAGTTCTATGTGGCCCACAAAGCCTAAAATATTTTAGGCTTTTACTTTAGAGAGTTTCTTTGATCTTTGTAGTGTATCATATGCTGGAAGTGGGCTGCTAAGCTCAAGCTTCCCTCTGTGTCTCCAGGGTAGAGGAGGTGCTGGTGGCTCAGTTAGAGTATGGACCAGCAGCCTCCTCCTGGCCAGTTGCTCCAGCCCTCCCCAGGTGGCTAGGAGAATTTCAGATTTGTAAGTAGCACTGGGGTCAGATGGGACCACTTTGCTTGGAAGGAAGCCCCCAGGAATCCTGTTTTGGAAGGGTAGCAGAACCACGTTCTAGGAAGCACATTTAAGCAGAGATATGCATGCTTCCCCATCCTTTCTCTTAGGTTCACAGCAAGGCCACTGGTACAAACAATCTTTGAAGGTGGAAAGGCAACCTGTTTTGCGTATGGCCAGACGGGAAGTGGCAAGACTCATGTGAGTATTCAAGCCTGGCAGAGAGTAACCCTGCCCTTAGTGCACCTCTGAGCCGCTGAAAAGGAGGACAATGAGTTTCTTGCAGGAGGTCACCTCGGTGCAGATGCCCCACCTCCAGATGCTCTTGCTGTGCCAGGGGCAGGGAGGGGCCTTAGCAGGTCCAGATCCCCTCCCGGCTATAGTATGGCCCACAGTGGTGGTGGAGCCAGTAATGCTCTGGCCTAGGCCAAGGGCTCTTTAGCACAGTCTCTTGTCCCTTCCCTTTGCAGACGATGGGTGGAGACCTCTATGGAAAAGCCCAGAATGCATCCAAAGGGATCTATGCGATGGCCTGTAAGTAGTATGTTCTGCCCCAGCAGGGTTGGGCACAGAAAGGCAGGTTGCTTACTTAATCCAGGTTCTCCCCACAGCCCAGGATGTGTTCCTCCTGAAGAATCAGCCCCGATACCGGAAGCTGGACCTGGAAGTCTATGTGACATTCTTCGAGATCTATAATGGGAAGGTAGCTGGCAGGGAGCCCTCTGTTTATGCTGCTGGGGCCCCTGAAGTTTCTAAAATCTTGAGATTGGCTAGAAATTGTAGAAGACAAACACCCTGTGTGTTGTCATGCCTTTGGGCCACTTTGCCCAAATGTTTGGGAGGTTTTCATCCGATGGTGGGATGGGAGGCACGCTCAACAAGTAAGCAGGAACACACCTCAGGGCTTCCTCTCAGACAGGAGGTTTGCTTGTGTGTGCCCTGTCCTCCCTCCATGCACCTCCCTCTTAAATCTCTCTTCTCCTGATTGTACACATTCATTCTCATACTTGTATTCTCTCTATATTTCTATGTATCTCTCTACGCTTTTGCAGAGTCACCTTCCCTGAGTGGGGGTCTAGATAATAGCTAATGTGGCTTATTAACATGTTACTAGGTACTGAGCACTATTCTAAGCACTTAACTTGTCTCAGCTCATCACCACAACCCTACCAGGAAGTATCACCGTTACTGTTGCTATTGCACAGATGAGAAACGAGGCTGGTTGGCTAAGTACCTTCCCAGGTCACATAGCCAGTAAAGAAGCAGGGTCACATCAAACTGAGGTGGCCCAGTTCAGCTCCCAGGTGAACTGCTCTCTGCTCATCTGATATCATCCAGTGTAGCCTCTCCCACCTTTCCTGTTCCCAGCCATTGTCTAAGCTGTGACAGGCTCTGAGTGGGGAGGGATCAGTGGGTGCCTGGCGCCTGACGGCCTTGGCCTTGTTCTCCTGCCTGGCACAGCTCTTCGACCTGCTCAATAAGAAGGCCAAGCTGCGTGTGCTGGAGGACGGCAGACAGCAGGTACAGGTGGTGGGGCTGCAGGAGCGCCTGGTGAGCTGTGCTGACGACGTCATCAAGATGATCGACATGGGCAGTGCCTGCAGGTCAGAGTTTGGCCGGAGGAAGGGGCCACCTTCTAATGCCGGGTCAGGTGATAGATGAGCACTCAGCCTTTTGCTGTTTGCACAGAGCGCCGCTTCCCCCAGCTTGGTGCCTCTGCCTTAAGCGGTCGCAATGGGGCTGATGACCCAGGGTAAGACTCGTCAGGGGCGAGTCAAATCATCTTGAATCTGACCAAGGCAGGCTTTATTACCAGGCTCTTATCCCGACTTCTCTGAGTTTCTCCTTGCTGTTCCCTCTCTCTGTGGTGGGGGACAGAAGCACTAGGTATGCTCTAGCTGGAAGTGATAGGGCCAGAGCTCCTGTGTAGAGGGAGGAAAGTGCTCTTCTACCAGGGCCCTTGGCGTGGTGCAGTGGGTGCTGAGCAGTTTATGGAGGACCAGGGAGGGGCTACCTCTCCAGGGCCCTCAGGTTTAGCAAGTGGTTCATGACAGTCCCTCCTTCCCTGTGTGCCCTGCAGCAGAGGTAACTCATGCTTCCCCACAGCCTATGGCCCAGGGTCTGGCCAAGGCCCTCACACAGAATTCAGTACTTCGGCTGCCAGGGTAAGCCATGCCCAGAGTGGCTGGAGGGAGGGCTGCTTCCCAGGGAAGGAAGGACAGAAGTGGGACAGGATGACACAGAACATCTAAGAGTCCTGGCCCATCTTCCTCTCCTCCTGGAGAACTGACTGCCTTGGAGCCTCAGGTGCCATGGTGGCTGGTGACCACCCCCCAGGAGCTCATAGCCCTTCTTTCCCTCCTTTGCCACAGGACCTCTGGGCAGACATTTGCCAACTCCAACTCTTCCCGCTCCCACGCCTGCTTCCAGATTCTTCTTCGAACCAAAGGGAGAGTGCATGGCAAGTTCTCTTTGGTGGATCTGGCAGGGAACGAGCGAGGCGCAGACACTTCCAGTGCTGACCGGCAGACCCGAATGGAGGGTGCAGAAATCAACAAGAGTCTCCTGGCTCTGAAGGTAGCCAGGCCCAGCTGCAGGGGAGCAGGTGGCCCTGGAAGGCTGCTGGGAGGAGAGGACGGGAGGGAGACGGCATCTTGAAGGAGGGGACCTCAGCTTCCCCTGCTGTCCCCCAGGAATGCATCAGGGCCTTGGGACAGAACAAGGCCCACACCCCATTCCGCGAGAGCAAGCTGACACAGGTGTTGAGGGACTCCTTTATTGGTGAGAACTCAAGGACCTGCATGGTGAGTTGGGTCCTTTGGAGTGGTGCAGTCCTGTCCCTGGGCAAGAGGATCCATATTCTTGGCTAGCTGGGTTTTCAGGCTCTAATTTAACTGGGCTTCACCTCCTGCTTTTGGGCAGCAGGCTCCTCTTTGCCTCCGCAAGCAGGGAGGAAAGGATCTTCTCCCTTTACTGTGTGTCTGTGCACCTCTTGGATCGGGGGAGGTCATTCCTCCCATACCTGATGAAAAGGGGACTGCAGGATTCAGGAGGAGGACCTTTGGGGAAGCAGGAGAGGCAGTCCTCGTTCCTCTGTGACTTCCCTCAGGGGTCACTGGCTCCCAGCCTAGGAAATTGGAGAGGGCCTCAGCCTTGAGTGACTTTCTGTCCCCTTAGTTTATCCATAATGCTTCCTAGCTCAGATCTGCCCTCCTTCCTCACCAGGGAATATCCTCTCTCCTGCCTGCTGAGGAAGGTGGGAATTTCTGACTAAGCTCTAAACCCCTCTCCCTAAGGCAGTATCTCTGAGCCTAGGTGAACTAAAGTTTCCAGCAGGAATCACAGAGCCTTGCATTGTGACCTTGGTGAGAGGAACGGGTCAGTAAAGAAGTAAAGACGCAGGAGTAATTAGATATACCAGCAAAGACAGGGGACCAATTTTTAAAGAACCTTAGTTTGCAGGGCCCATGGGGCAAGTTGCCTGGCACACAGTGGGTATTTAATGAGCTCTCCTCCCAATTCCTGGCAGCCTCTCCAAGAGCACACTTACCCTGGGATCCTTGACCATTAACTGCCCATTCCTTCTTTTGCAGATCGCCATGATCTCACCAGGCATAAGCTCCTGTGAATATACTTTAAATACACTAAGATATGCAGACAGGTACTGATACCTATGCCAGGTGGGATGGGAAGGGGCAGGGTTGGGGAGGGAATGGCAGTGATGAGAGTGGGGAGGGGGCTCTGGGGACTCAGTGCCTATTGTCTCCTCTCCTGTGACTCGCTGTCTGAGGCTTGGGAGTTCATATATGATGCTACAAGGTTTTTTCTGATCCTCTTCAGGCTCTGGTGGGGAGCAGTGTGAATAAGAATCCTTCTAGGTCAAAGCAAAGCCACTACTCCATCTCCTTGAAGTCTCGAAATCTGAGTGGTGCTGCACACTTGTGAGTGCCAAAGAGGCTGCTATGGAGCTGTGACCTTCTTGTTTTCTCAGGGTCAAGGAGCTGAGCCCCCACAGTGGACCCAGTGGGGAGCAGCCAATTCAGATGGAAACAGAAGAGATGGAAGCCAGCTCCAATGGGGCCCTGAGTGCAGGCAATGTAAGGGGAGGTGGGCCAGGCAAGAAGGGAACATGGCCAGCTGAGATGGGGACTGGGCCACACTGTTATGTGTCTCCTTTTGCCCCCTTAGTTCTCCAAGGAAGAGGAGGAACTGTCTTCCCAGATGTCCAGCTTCAATGAAGCCATGACTCAGATCAGGGAGCTGGAAGAAAGGGCCATGGAAGAGCTCAAGGAGATCATACAGGTGGAGAGCTGGCCCTGGGCTCAGCGTCATTCTTTGAATGTGACCTGAGCTTTACATGCACACATACACCCCCTCCTCAGGTCTTCTGGCTGGGGTGGCAAGAGGCAGCCTTCTAGATTAGCATTTCTTAATTCTCCAGTTAATTATTCAGCTGCTCTTATAGGGCAGCTAATTACCGCACCTCCTTCTCCAGCCTGGCACACAGGCTTTCCCCCATCCTCCTCGCTGGAACTAGTCTCTCTCTCCTGTGCTCCTGACTGAGGGTTTGGAGGGTAGCCAGGTCTTGTTTGTTCATGAATGTTGGTGAATACTTTCTATATATACCACCAGCTCCTGTGCTGAGACCAAGGGCCAAAATCATGAAGTATGGATAACAGGCCTAAAGAAAGACTTGATCAATCCCGACTCTTCTATTTATGAGCCAGTTTCCTCGTGAAAGTCGTTGAGGCTCACTGGGCCCCAAATTCTTCATCTCCAAAATGGTCAAGACAAGATGGTTACATCTAAAGATTAAGTGATATGTTGTTAAACACTCAGCCTTCCCCAGCATGTGGTCAGCCTTTAGTAGGTGATAGACGCTACCACTGCCGTGATCCCTGCTGTGGAAGCGCAAGTCAGGGAGAGGCCTGAAGGGCATCCTAACTAGTGGGGCACTCTGAGTGTGGAGCAGAGAGGGCATCTCGGGGCACTTAGAACTGAGGAGGGAACGTGCAAGGTAAGTGTCTACACGTGTCCTCCCTCCCTCAAGTGCTCAGGGTCCAAATGTTTGAAAGGACGTGGTACTTTCAGGAAGAGTGATAGGTTCACTCTGGCCATAGCAAAAGGTGTGAGCAAGTGAGGGAGGGAGATCAAGGCTGTGGACGGGTCAGCCGGGACCTGATGCTAAAGGACATTATGGTTCACACCAAAGGCCTGGACTCGTTATGAGGGCAGTGAATGCCTTTGAGGGGAGTAAAGCAGAGTGGTGACTTGGTCATGTTAGAGCTTTAGGTACCTTGTTGTGGCCACAGTACAGAGCCTGGCTTTAGGACCTGGGGAGAGCATGAGTAGAGACGCTTAGGAGTTAAGAGCAGTTAGGAGATTGTTAGAGTTCAGGAGAGACATTGGTTTCTAGACTAGCTGTGACTATGGTCGTGGGATTGACGGGAAGGCATGAGATTTAAGAACCATTTCAGGGGTGCAGATGTTAGGATTGGAGGACAAGCCGGGTGAAAGAATTTTTGCTCAGATTTCTGGCTTGGGCATCAAGATAAGCATTTGACCTCAGGGACAGGGACAAGTTTTTGACAGGCAGGGGAAGGATAGATTCAAGCTAAGAGTTATGGGGGGAGGGTCAGGAGGCAGGGTCAGGGCCATGGCTAGAGGAACAGGCATCTGCATTGCAGATGGTAGAGCCCTGGGAATGATTTGCTAAATTGGTTTGGTCATTATTGACCTGACAAGGTCCATCTTGTGTCGCTGCAGCAAGGGCCAGACTGGCTGGAGCTCTCCGAGATGGCTGAGCAGCCAGACTACGACCTGGAGACTTTTGTGAATAAAGCCGAGTGTGCCCTGGCCCAGCAAGCCAAGCACTTCTCAGCCCTGCGAGGTGGGTGCAGCCGGGGGGTGGGGCCTCTGTGGCTGATGGTGGCTCTGCCTGAGGGAACAGGGTCTCTGAGAGACCTGCTGACTTCAAGTGCACCACCCCTGCCTTCCAGATGTCATCAAGGCCTTACGCCTGGCCATGCAGCTAGAAGAGCAGGCCAGCAAACAAATAAGCAGCAAGAAACGGCCCCAGTGACGACTGCAAATAAAGATCTGTTTGGTGTCATACCCAGCCTTTCCCCTCCCCTTCCCTCCTCGGTGAACTCTGGGCACCTAGTGGGTCTGAGCTGGGACAGGCTTTGGTAAATGCCAAGTATGGGCACATCTGCGCCCGGAGCAGCTGGGAGGGGTCTGTCAGTGTGCATAGGACACAGCTTTCCATTTCCTCACTTGCAGCCATGAAGGAAAAAAGGATGGAAGGAAGGAGCTTTTAGTTATCCTGTGCACTGCCCTTCTCTCCAAGAGGGGAAAGCTCTCCGTCGTAGAGTTTTCCCGTAGGCAACAATCTGCCTGTGTGGACTGGCTGCTGGGGGAGAGCTCCCCGGTGCTGTCCTGGCTCTGTGGGGAGAGAAGGAGCCTATAGTTCAGCTCTGCTGGCCCTGGCCTGCCTTCCACACCCTTGGTCCGGCCACTAATATATTTTGTACTTTAAAAAAAAAGTTTCCCGGGGCCTCTTCCTTCCCTGTTGGTTTCTGAGGGCCGTGAGGATCCCTGCTGTTTTCTGTTTTATGTTTATACATTATGTCTAATAATAAAGAGAAAAAAATCAGCCTGTTGAGTGGTGTGTGGGAAGAGCCTTCTGGGACTCGGACACTACTGCAGGGTAGTGCTGATGCTGTACTCTCCCCAGGAGGCCACATCCACACCTGCGGTTTCAGTGACATGGTGAAGACGCCAACCTCTGCCTTGTTCAATGCCGACTAGGTCCTAGGCCTTCTTCTGGACACAGGAGCTCTAAGCAGAAAGGAAATGGTGCTCTGTCATTTACAGTCTGCTAAAGACATGTTAAAAAATTCTGTGGGAACACTGACACGAAAGCACTTGCCTTGCTAGACAGGAAAGGATCTGACAGGTTAACACGTTTGCTCTTGAAAAATGAGAAGTTTGCCATATAGACTGAGGAACTAAACACAGGGCATGGATGGTTTGGGAACCAGAAGACTCCAGATCCCACGTCACAGAACATGAATCAGGTAAATGGTGTGTGCTTAGTCGCTCAGTCGTGTCCGACTCTTGGCGACTCCACAGGACTGTAGCCCGCCAGGCTCCTCTGTCCATGGGATTCTCCAGGCAAGAATACTGTAGTGGGTTGCCATTTCCTTCTCCAGGTAAATGGTAATGCACCACTAAAAGGTTTTTAGCCTAGCGGCCACACAACCAAATACATATTTTAGGAAGGCTTCAGTCAGGGAGACACAGGGGCATAGGACACCTGGGCTGCTGCAGAGACCCAGAGGAGTGGGGTCAGATGGATCAGGTTCTATCCCTCTTTCTCAGCCTCAGGAACTTCATTGTAAAGTAGGAGCATTCTCTATCTTGTGGTGAGAAAATCACATGAGTTTGAGGTGCCATTAAATAACTAAGTAGAGGACCTAGATTCAGAAATGTACCTTGGACTTCCCTGGTCGTCCAGTGGTTGGGGGTCTGCCTGCCAATGCAGGGGACACAGGTTCAATCACTGGTCTGAGAAGACTCCACATGCTGCAAGGCAGCTGGGCCCATGCACCACATCTGAACTCACACCCTAGGGCCTGTGTTCTGCAACAAGAGAAGTCTGCAATGAGAAGCCCACACACCACAGCAAGAGAAAGCCCACAAGTAGCAACAAAGTCCCAGCACAGCCAAAAATTAAATGAATAAGTTTTAAAAAATTTTTGTAATGACATTGAAAAAAGAAATTCCGCTAAATTAGTTTGTCAGAGCGCTCACTTCGGCAACACATGTACTAAAGTTGAACTACAGGAAGATTAGTATGGCCCTGGTGCAAGGAAGATAGGCAAATTCATGAAGTATTCCATATTTTTACCTGTGGTGTTCAATAATGAAACACTACCACTACTAACCACTTACCATAATTAAAATTAGTGAAATGAGAAATTTGATTTCTCAGACATACTAGTCACGTTTTAAGTGCTCAAAAGTTACATGTGATTGAAAAAAAAGTTGGGCAGAAATGGCACTAACTCTTGAGGCCTTAAAAGCTTCCAGCTTGCCACATCTGTAAAATGAGGCCACCAATACCACCTCAGAATTGCAAAGATCCAATGAATGCCACCATCCCAGACCTGACCACCTTCCCTAACTGGCCCCCTATCTTGAAATCCTGACTCACAGAGACCCATTCTCCCCAACCAGCCAGAGGAAGCTTTTAATAACAAATTCTGAATGCCCTCCCATGGCCTATTAGACCCCACCTGGCACCTGGTCAGCTCCTTTCTGTTGGTCCAGTGGGAACATAATTTGAGCAGAATGATTTGGAGACTAAGAGCCCAGCTTCTGAAGCCATAGTGTAGGGAACAATCCAAGATCTGTGACTGTAGAAACTTAAGTGGGTTATTTAACCTCGTGCTCTCTGTAGAATAAGAATAATGCTGGTATAGTGTTTGGGAATTCTCTGCCTATCCAGTCATTAGGACTCAGCACTCTCACTGCCAGGGGCCTGGGTTTGATCCCTGGTTAGGAAACTAAGATGCCACAAGCCATGCAGCACTGTTAGAAGAAAGTTGAGTTCACACACCCAGCAGTAAGTACAATGTCTCACATTTAATAAGTGCTAGCTATTTAAGCACAGAAGAACAAAGATTTTTGTTTTAATATTGTATCTACAATATCTTGAACAAGCACACAGTATGTATATTTCAAATGAATAAATGAACTGTTCTCTAACTTCTCATTCTCCAACCACATTGGTCTTACTTTTTTTCCTTTTTTTATAGTTTAATGTATTTTAATCGCAAACTTACAGGAACAGCACAGGAGACAGACAACATTAAAAACATGTCTTTCCATGTAGGGCAACTCAGAAAAGTATAGTGAATGGACGGAATCTACTGTATGACAAAAATGCTACAAACACCATTTCAGTTCAGTTCAGTGGCTCAGTCGTGCCCTACTCTGTGACCCCATGGACTGCAGCATGCCAGGCCTCCTTGTCCCTCATCTCCCAGAGTTCGCCCAAGTTCATTGCATCAGTGATGCCATCCAGCCATCTTATACTCTGACACCCTCTTCTGCCCTCTTCTGCCCTGGTGCTTCCTTCCCAGCACCAGGGACTTTTCCAATGAGTCGTCTGTTTGCATCAGATGACCAAAATACTGCAGCTTCAGCTGTAGCATCAGTCCTTCCAGTGAATATTCAGGGTTGATCTCCCTTAAAGTTGATTTATTTGATCTCCTTGCTGTTCAAGGGACTTTTAGGAGTCTTCTCCAGCACCACAGTTCAAAGGCATCAATTCTTTGGCATTCTGACTTCTTTACCATCCAGCTCTCACAACTGTACATGATCACTGGGAAGACCATAGCCTTGACTATATGGACCTTTGTCAGCAGAGTAATGTCTCTGCTTTTCAACACACTGTCTAGGTTTGTCATTGCTTTCCTGCCAAGAAGCAATCGTCTTCTGATTTCATGGCTGCAGTCACTGTCTGCAGTGATTTTGGAGCCCAAGAAGAGGAAATTTGTCACTACTTCCACCTTTTCTCCTTCTATTTGCCATGCAGTAATTGGGGCCAGGTGCCATGATCTTAGCTTTTTTCATATTTAGTCTTAAGCCAGCTCTTTCACTCCCCTTATTCACCCTCATCAAGAGGCTCTTTGGTTCCTCTTCACTTTCAGCCATTAGAGTGGTATCATACATATATCTGAAGTTGTTGATGTTTCTCCCACCTATCTTGATTCCAGCTTGTAATTTATCCAGCCCAGCATTTCTCATGATGTGTTCAGCATATAGGTGAGTACGAGTACCACTTTTTCGATCTTAAACCAATCAGTTGTTCCATACAGGGTTCTAACTTGTTGCTTCTGGACCCACATACAGGTTTCTCAGGAGACAGGTAAGATGGTCTGATATTCCCATCTCTCTAAGAGCTTTGCACAGTTTGTCATGATCCACACAGTCAAAGGCTTTAGCGTAGTTGATGATACAGAGATGTCTTCCTGAAATTCAATCCTTATCCCAATCCTCAAGAAGGGTAGTACCAAAGAATGTGCTAACCATCAGACAATTACACTCATCTCCCATGCTAGTAAGGTCATGCTTAAAATCTTGCATGCTGGGTTTCAGCATTATGCGAACCAAGAACTTCCAGATGTCCAGGCTGGGTTTAGAAAAGGAAGAGGAACTAGAGATCAAATTGCCAACATTCGTTGGATTATAGAGAAACCAAGAGCGCCACCGTACCAGGCATGTAAAGATGAGGTTTCTTCACTGCTCCAGTAGAGGGCGCACTCTTGTGAGCGGCTTTTGTGGCCAGTCGCTTTCTCCGTGCTTTTCCCTCCCTTGATAGCGGACAGTCGGCTTTGAACAAGCGGTGGTCCAGAGACCCTTACTTACGCTGCTTCTCCTCCGGCTGGAGCTCGGCAAGCTAGAGGCGGCCCTAGCGTTGGAGAGCGACGGCGGCGCGGCGGCGCGGCGGCGGCTGCGAACACTGGTCTTTATTTCTTAAATATGCCAGGGCTTTTTAATTTTTATTTATTTTTTAGGGCTTTGAAAAAATAATAGCTGCTTTATTGAAATGTAATTCACATAGTATAAAATTCACTCTTTTCCAGTGTACAATTTAGCGGGCTTTTTTAGTGTACTCATTTATCACTAACTGGGCAACCATCACCCCTAATTCCAGAACATTTTTATGACTCCCCCAAAAGAAACCCTGTTGTACATCAACTATACCTCAATTAAAAAAAATCCATTACCCATGAGCAGCCACATATACACCACCATTCACCTCTCCCTGCAGCCCTAGGCAACCACTGATCCATTTTTCTTTCACTATGGATTTGTCTGTTCTGGACACTTGGTATCAGCAGTATCATAACATCAAATGTGGTCTTTTGTGTCTGGCTTCCTCGTTTAGCGTGTTTTAAAGGATCGTGTTGTGGTATGTATCATTTCACTCCTTTTTGTGGTCAAATAATACTCCACTCGAATGGCTATAGCAGTTTTTGTTTATCCTTCAGTTGATGAACTTTGGGGTTGCTTCCACTTTTGGGCATAATGAATAGACCATTTGTGCTATCAGTATTCGTGTACAAGTTTTTGTGAGAGCAAAACTTCTTTTTTTGCTCAGACAAAACTCTCTTGTCTATATGCAAGCCCTTTGCCCATTTTTAAGTTGGATTGTCTTTATCATTGACTTATAAGAGCTATTTATACAACATCCTCTAGATACTGGACCTTTATCAAATTTATGAGTTGCAGATATTTTTCCTCACACCGTGGGTTGTCTTTTCATGTTCCTGATGGTATCCTTTGAAGCACAACAGTTTTCAAATTCGATGAAGACTTAACTTTCTGTTGTTTCTTGTACTTTTGGTGTCATATCTGAGAATCCTAGGCCAGATCCAAGGCTGTGAAGATTTACTCTAATGTTTTCTTCTAAGAGTTTTGTGGTCTTATATTTAGGCCATTGATCCATTCTGAGTTAATTTTTGTAGCCACTGTGGGGTAGGGGTTCAAAATTCATTCTTTGCATGTGGATATCTAGTTTTTCTAACATCACTTATTTTAAGACTGTTCTTTCCCTTATTGAATGGTCTTGATAACCTTCTTGAAAATCAATTGATGGCATGGGGACTAAGGGATTGAATGAAGGCAGTCAAAAGGTAAAAACTTCTGGTTATGAGATATATATGTGCTAGAGATGTAATGTACAACATGATAAATATAATTAACACTGCTGTATGTTACACATGAAAGTTAAGAGAGTAAATTCTAAGAGTTCTCATCACAAGAAAAAAATTTTTTTCTAATTTATATTTACATGAGACGATGGATGTACACTAAACTTATTATGATTCTGAGCCACCAGGGAAGCCCTGATAATCACTTCATAATATATAAAAATCAAGTCATTATGCTGTACTACTTAAACCTATATAGTGGTGTACCTCAATTATAGCTCAATAAAACTGGAAGGAAAAATAAACATAAATTTTTTTAAAAGAAAATGAGGACTTCCCTGGTGGTCACTAGACCTGCCAAAGCAGGGAACATGGGTTTGATTCCTGGTCCGGGAAGATTTCATATGCTGCGGGGTAACTAAGCCACAACTACTGAATCTTCATGAAACAATTACTGAAGCCTATACTTCCTCGAGCGTTAACTAACTTAAAAAATGAGAATGCACTTATTTATGAGACTTTAAATGCCATTCCATTCGTCTTTATGCATGCATGCTCAATTTTGACTGATTCTTTGCGACCCCATGAACTGTAGCCCACCAGGCTCCTCTGTCCATGGATTTTCCAGGTAAGAACACTGGAGTGGGTTGCCATTCTCTTCTCTATGGGATTTTCCTGACCCAGGGATTGAACCCTGGTCTCCTACATCTCCTGCATTGGTAGGCAGATTCTTTACCACTGAGCCACCTGGGAAGCTCTTCCATTAATCTATATGTCTCTCCTTATGCCAATATTTCACTGTTGGTTACTGTAGTTTATACTTTTTTCTGTTTTGGGTCATGCTATGTGGCTTGTAGGATCTTAGTTCCCCGACCAGGGACTGAACCTGGGCAATGGCAGTGAAAGCTTGGAATCCTAACCATTAGGCCACAAAGGAACAACCATAAGTTTTGAAATCAGGAAATGTGAGTCCTCCAACTTGGTTCTTTTCCAATATTGTTTTGGCTTTTTGAGGGCCCTTGCAATTCCATATGAATTTAAGGATCAGCTTTTCCATTTCTGCAAAAAAGGCTGATGGAATTTTGGCAGGATTGCATCGAATCTGGGTTGTATTGCCATCTTACTATTAATCCAGGAATGCAAGATGTCTTCCTGTTTATCTAAGTCTTTAATTTCTTTCAATAATCTTTTATAGTTTTCATTGTACAAGTCTTTTACTTCCTTGGTTAAATATATTTCCTAGGTATTTTATTATTTTGGATGCTATTGCAAAAGGAATTGTTTCTGAGTTCCTTTTCAGATTGTTCATTGCTGCTATATAGAAACAACTGATTTTTGTGTGTTGATCTTTTTTTTAAACTTTAAAAAAATTGAAGTACAGTTACTTTACAACGTTGTATTAGTTAGTCTCAAATGTACAGCAGTGATTTGGATATATATACTTTATATATATTGTATGTAAGTATATATATACATATATTTTTCAGATTCTTTTCCATTATAGGAAAAGAATTTTGGATATAGTTCCTTGTGCTAAATAGTAGATCTTTGTTGTTTACCTATCTTATATTTAGTAGTGTGTACATATTAATCCCAAACTCCTAATTTATCTCCTCTCCTCCCTGCCCACACTGAGTGTTGATATTGTACCTTGCAACTTTGCTGAATTCTTTTAATAACCCTAATAGTTTTTTTAGTAGATTCTTTGGAATTTATTCTATTTAGGATCATGTCATCTGAATAGAGGTAGTTTGACTTCTTCCTTTTTAATTAACATTCCTTTTATTTTTCTTATCCTTTTATTTCCAACTTCCCTGAATAAAACACCCAATGTCATTCTGAACAAAAGTAGTGAGAATGGACATCCTTGTCTTGTCCCTGATCATTCATTAATTGTGATGTTAGCTGTGGGCTTTTTGTAGGTGCCTTTAAGAGATGAAGAAGTTCACTTCTAATTTGTTGGGTGTTTTTTTTTTTAATTTGCATTTATTTATCTTTTAATTGAAGAATACTTGCATTACAGAATTTTGTTGGTTCCTTCCAAACATCAACATGAATCATGAATCAGCCATAAGTACACATATGTCCTCTCCCTCTTGAAACTGCCTCCCATCCCACCCCTAACAGTTGTTTCTTTTTTTTTTTTTTAAAAATAAATTTAGTTATTTTAGTTGGGGGCTAATGTTGGGTGTTTTTATCATGAAAGGATATTGGATTTTGTCAAATGTTTTTTCTGTGTTTTGAGATGATGATATGTTTTTTCTGCTTTATTATTAATAAGGTATATTACATTAATTGATTTTTCAGATATTAAACCAACCTTGAAAACCTGAAATAAATTCCACTTGCATATGGTGTAGACTTCAGTTTCTGCTTGCGCAGAGCTTGGTCAGTCATATCTCACTGACATTAGGGGGTTTTCAAGTCTCCTGGGTGTGTACTCAGTCCTGTACACACACGACTTTCTAAATTTTCTAGATTTTCAGGAAAATGTGGGAACTTAAAAAATTCCCACATTCCTCTATTTCTTTTTTTAAAATTTTAATTAATTAATTAATTTTTGGCTGCACCTCATGGATCTTATTTCCCTGACCAGGGATTGAACCTGTGCCCACTGCAGTGGAAGTGTGGAGTCTTAACCACTGGACCAACAGGGAAGTCCCTATTTCTTCTCTTTAAATTTATTATTTTTTTTTATCAGCCTCTTGTTGGCCCCAACTTGGTATTTTGAAAAGTAATTTATTTTCCAGTAATTTCAAATTTACAGTTTTACATACATAAAAGCAAGTCTTGTATCTTGACTAAATATATATTCCTAAATATTAATGTTGACATTATTTAAAATGAAATTGCTTTCATAAATTATTTTCCTGATTATTTGCTAGTATATACGTATAAGATAGTGTGAATTGATTCTACCTCTTATAACTTTGCTACATTAGTTGACTAGCTCAAATAATTTTTTGTTGTTATGTGTATGTGTGCTCAGTCATTCAGTCGTGTCTGACTCTTTGTGACCCCATGAACTATAGTCTGCCAGGCTCCTCTGTTCACGGAATTTTCCAGACAAGGCTACTAGAGTGGGTGGCCATTTCCTACTCCAGGGAATCTTTTCAATCCAGGAATCAAACCTATGTCTCTTACATCTCCTTCACTGGCAGGCAGATCTTTACCACTGTACCACCTGGGTTATAGTAAATCTTATATATAATATGATGTGATCTGTGTTCTGTGAATAGACAGTTTTAATTTTTCCATTCACACATGGATGTCTTTTATTTCTTTCCTCATGACTCTGGGTAGAACTTCCAGTATACTACTGAATAACAGTGGTGAAGGCCAGGTTCCTGGCCATCCTGATTTCAGGAGTGAATCTTTCAGCCTTTAACATTAAGCATGATGTTTGCTGTGGCTTTGTATACTATTCTTTTCCATACTAAATAAATTTCCTTTTATTCCTACTTTGAGTGTTTGTATTATGAAATAGCACTGGGTTTTTAAAAATATTTATTTAGTTGACTGCGTCAAGTCTTCGTCATGTCGTGCACGATCTTTCATTGCAGCGGCCGGGCAGGCTCCAGAGAGTGCAGGTTTCAGCTGTGGTGCACAGGCTTAGTTGCTTCTGGTTACTCCAAGGCATGTGGGATCTTAGTTCCCGGATCTAGGATTGAGTCCCCAGGACTGCAAGGATTCTTAACCACTAGACCACCAGGGAAGTCCCAGCACTAGATTTTAATGTTTGAGTGACATAGACTAGTTGATGGGGTGGACACTGGGTTAGGTGGATAGAGGAGTGAGACCATGGTGAGCAGGGTGGGAAATATCAGTTCCATTCTCTTCCAAGCTTCAGATTCATCTTTTCAACTACTTGCAATACAAATAGCACCTATATGTCCCACAGGCAGTTCAAACGTATCCTAAGATTGACTTTCTAGAAACCTGCCTCTCCTGTGTTGTCTAGTGATGTCACTCCACCATTAATGTGTTTTCCCAGGGGAGAAACCTCATGTTACTCTTCTGTCATCCCTATAATCTAGTCTATCACAAAATCCCATCACTTAACAAGTGTCCCTTGATTCCAACCTCCCCTTTTATGTCCAAGATACTTGCCTTTTCCTGTGGATAGAGAGATATATGACATATGTGCACTACACTTTTTAAGATTTCAATCTACCGGTAAAACCCATTGAATACAATGTAGTAAGCAGAAAAATAATTTGCTCAAATATTTGAGTACCACTCAGATATTTATTGAGTACTTATTAAATGCCAGGCATTATTCTAGGTGTTGGAAATACAGTAGTGAACACAGTTCCTACTCTTATGCTTGCTATATTTTAGTGGGAAGACAGATAATAAGCATGTAAAACCAATGTTAGTATAGTGTTGCTGCTTTACAAAGCAGGCTCAGAAAAGGTATATGAGGGATAGGCTTGGTAGTGAGATTCTGAGCAGAGACTTGAAGTGAGGGAGGAAGCCAAGCTAAGACCTATGTGAAGAGCCTTTTCAGTCAACAGAAGGAAAGCCTGAGACAGGAACAGCAGGGTGAGAGTGCCTGCAGGTGAGGGAGGGGGACAGGTAGGAGATGAGGTCAAATAGATAAGGCAAAGAGATAAGCAAGGGTCCAATACCCCTGGGTCTCCTAGGCCATAAGGAATTTAGATTTTTATTCTGAATGTGCAGGGAAGCTATGGAAGTTTGAAGATACAGAAGAGAGAATGGAATAATGCTGGGAGAATCCTCTTAGCATGGGATGCGATAGGATCCAGAGCTAAGTGCGAAAGAGTCTATCAGGTAGTTTACTCTTGAAAAACTTCCCTCTGCTTGAGTTTCTCTTCAGTCACCAGCTAGCTTCTCTCTTCCTCTTTAAAGACATACTTCTTAAAAGCATTATCTACATATACTGTATCTTTTTAAATTTCCTGTTTGAATTTGAAAAATCCAGTTTCAAACTTTTTCCCACTCCAATATAGCACTCAACCCAATAATCACTAGTGAGAGTTGGACTATAAAGAAAGCTGAGTGCTGAAGAACTGATGCTTTTGAACTGTGGCGCTGGAGAAGACTCTTGAGAGTCCCTTGGACTGCAAGATCAAACCAGTCAATCATAAAGGAAATCAGTTCTGAATATTCATTGGAAGGACTGATGCTGAAGCTGAAACTCCAATACTTTGGCCACCTGATGTGAAGAACTGACTCACTGGAAAAGACCCTGATGCTGGGAAACACTGAAGGCAGGAGAAGAGGATGACAGAGGATGAGATGGTTGGCTGGCATCACCGACTCAATGGATAGGAGTTTGAGCAAACTCCGGGAACTGGTGATGGACAGGGAAGCCTGGCATGCTGCAGTCCATGGGGTCTCAAAGAGTCGGACACAACTGAGTGACTGAACTGAACTGAACTGAGTCCTCCTTTTAACTAGATGTCACAGTAGCATTAGACAATGACCTCACCCTGTGCTGGCTTTCCTCTAGCTGCTCTAATTGCTCCCTCCAGCTCCTTTTCTCTACCTGGCCTTAAATGTTGCCATTCCTCAAGCCTTGGTCCTAGACCCTCCTTGTGTACAGTATTTCTTTGTGTGCCACCAGTTGGCACACTAGTGTATGCTGATGGGGCCCGTTAACTAAGAATAGTTTTCCTGTTTTTGTTTTGTTTTCTAATATTTATTTATTTGGCTGTACCCGGTCTTAGTTGGGGCATGCGGGATCTTTAGTTACTGCATGCAAACTCTTACTTGTGGGATGTGGGATCTAGTTCCCTAACGTGGGTGGGGAGCATAGAGTCTTAGCCACTGGACCACCAGGGAAGTCTTGGTGTTTGTTTTAAATGCTGGGAGAAATAAAATCAAAAGTACGTTTCATGACAGGTGAATGCTAGTATCCCTTAAATTTTATTGACACACAGTCACATCCATTCGTTTCCTATCGTCTATGGCTGTGTTCACACTACAGCACCAAAACTGAGCAGTGGTGACACAGGACCTAGAGCCCACAAAGGCCAAAGTATCAACTCACCGTTTCCAAGAAAAGTTTGCCTTATGCTTTCTCCCTATGTTCCATTCATTCTGGTAGCTTTGGTTACCATGCACATGCCAAGGATTCCCAAAGCAGCATCTTCTGTCCGGATCCCTTTCTCTACGGATGACCAGACAGGACCATCCAGCTGCCTGTCATTCCCACGTGCAGGATTCACCAAGAGATCAGAATGAACAAGAACAGACCAGCTCCTACCTCAGCGTACCCCTTTTCACTAAGTGGCACCAATATCCATCCAACTGGTCACGTGAGGAATTCGGACTCCCTGACACACCTCCCTTCCCCTATATCAAACGAAACCTAAGTCCCCCTCTACTGTCTTCAACGCACCCGCACCCACAGCTCTCACCTAAAACGGGTCTTTTCAAAACGTAAATAAAGCCAGGCAATCCTCGCCGGAGTGGCGGCGGAAGCGGAGGCCTCCACGCATGCCAGACACCGCGAGATCCCCGCGCGGCCCTCGCTCGCAGCGAAGCATTCTCACGACCCTCCTAAGCCCGAGGCCTCGTCGCCGCCTCAGAAACGTAAGCAACACCGCCCTCCCGCCCCAAGCCGCTCTCTGCGGCGCCCGGAAGATACGTAAGGAGGCGGGGCTACGTTTTACAAACCGGACCGTGACGTGCTGCGTTTTCTCTTTCCAGCCAGCGCCGAGCGATGGGTGAGTGGCGCTCTGCTTCAGGGCCGGGATCGGGAGCGAGCTCAATCCGGCGCCATCCTGCTTCGGGGCGCAGCCGGCAGCGCGGGCTCCCAGGCCCCCGGACACCGAACCCCCGCGAGGAGGGTGGTGCTTGGGCCTGGGCCGCCGGGACCGTTCCAGGGGCCATTCCTGGAGCCGCAGGACTCGGGGCCGCGAGCGGCACCATCATGGCTGCCGGGGTCGGGACGGGAAGGGTCCGGGCTGCGTCGCACGTAAATGATGACACCTTGGAAATGCTGTGACCTCCCGACTGGCTGTGGGGGAGCTAACCTTGGAGAGCTGAGCGTGCGGCCGCCGGCGTGGGGCGTTGGGCTGGCGGCCTCGGCTCCGGGCTCCCTGGCTCAGGCTCTCGCCCCCCGCTTCCACACGCAGGCATTTCTCGGGACAACTGGCACAAGCGCCGTAAGACCGGGGGCAAGAGAAAGCCCTACCACAAGAAGCGGAAGTATGAGCTCGGACGCCCCGCTGCCAACACAAAGGTGCGTGCAGGTCCTCACCGCCCGGGAGGTCGCTTCTGCGGGGTCGGTTGAAGCTTTGTGGGGCTTTGCGAGTTGCTGTGGGGACTAGGCGGTCTCCTTGCCTTCGCGTGTTGGGTAGATTCTGAGAGATTGCATGGAGACTGTTGCCGTGTCCTAGTACCAGCAAGGGCGCCCGGAGAAGAGTGGGCTCCTCAGTGCTCCGAGCCCACTCGTGCCCTGGAAGCAGAGGCCCATAATTTTCAATATTTGGAATCGGGCTTTCTTTCTTGGAGGTGACTGGAATGATGAAAAAGTATCCTTAGGCGTGGTTGTGGCCGTCTTGGTCACCTGTGTGCCACTTGCCAATGCTAGGGCTTGTCATAGTTACACTGACTGTTACCTCCGTCGCCCCCGGGTTCCTTTCTGTCTCTTGCTTCTCCTTGATAACCTAGTTCCTGTCTACTTGTGTTTTGTAGATTGGCCCCCGCCGCATACACACAGTCCGTGTGCGGGGAGGCAACAAGAAGTACCGGGCCTTGAGGCTGGACGTGGGGAACTTCTCCTGGGGCTCGGAGTGTGAGTGAAGCCCTGCAGGCGTGGGTGGGAACTCAGCACCTAATCTTTGTTTGCATGCTTCAGCAAGTGCTTTTATGGCCTGGACCAAGATACTAAAGTTTTTCTGTTGAACAGCTTTGAGGTTGTGGAGACTTACCTCCAGTCCTGTCCTGCCTCTTAACTCGTATAGTCTCAGGGATTGGGGCTGAATCTGGAGACAATGTGTGGGTGCCAGCCACCTCTGGAAAGATGGGTTTGTGGAAGATGAACTGTTGCTCTATGGCCCGATGGAGGCTTAGAGTTACCCTTCTTAGGCCTTAATAAGGTGGGGATGGAAGATTGTTGGCATCAGGTTTACTTGGCTTGATTCTGGATTTCTTCTATGAGCAGGTTGTACACGCAAGACAAGAATAATCGATGTTGTCTATAATGCATCCAACAACGAACTGGTCCGAACCAAGACCCTGGTGAAGAACTGTATTGTGCTCATCGACAGCACACCGTACCGACAGTGGTACGAGTCCCACTATGCACTGCCCCTGGGCCGCAAGAAGGGGGCCAAGCTGGTGCGTGTTTGGGGAGCAACTTCCTGTAGGGGGTGCAGGGGGAGGCCAGCCTGATTCTAGCCTTCTTGTGATGAAAACTCTGTCCAGTTCTGCTACTGAAGGGAGAGAGATGAAAGCCTTTAGTGCTGAGGAAGGTGGCTGGGCTGTGGGATGTTACATTCCTGGACTAGGGTTTGGGGAGCTCCTCTCTAAGCCATCTGTATTTCCTTTATTCAGACTCCTGAGGAGGAAGAGATTTTAAACAAGAAACGATCAAAGAAAATTCAGAAGAAATACGATGAGAGGAAAAAGAATGCCAAAATCAGCAGTCTTCTCGAGGAGCAGTTTCAGCAGGGCAAGCTTCTTGGTAAGATGACTTCTGTATTTGGGGGAGGAAGCATCTCAAGATACGGTGTGCTCTCTGGGGGCTAGAGAGTTCACCAGAAGGGTTTGATAACAGCACACAAGCACAAATCAGAATATTTGATCATCTGGTTCATTTGAAGCGGAAATGGAAGATAGTGGGCAGGAGCCCATAGGCCTGAGCTTGGTCCAGGCCTCTTGAGTTTCAGGAGTATCTTGAGAAGTCTGTGTTCAGGCTGAGGGGATTGTCTCAGTGATGAAAACTTTGTCCAGTTCTGCTACTGACTTTCGAAGTGATGATAAAGTATATCTGAGGAGACACTGGGCTTCGTGTCTGCCCCCAGGATACCTGGACCGACATGGGCACTTAAGGGGATACGTAGGTGTGGATAGGGCCACAGTGTCATTTTCCTGAGGACCACATACTCTCTTGCAGCATGCATCGCTTCAAGACCAGGCCAGTGTGGCCGAGCAGATGGCTATGTGCTAGAGGGAAAAGAGCTCGAGTTCTATCTGAGGAAGATCAAGGCCCGGAAAGGCAAATAAACCCTTTTTCCTCCTGTCTTAGCTTATATAATAAAGGCGTTTACCGTTCCATGTTCATGTTCTGAGAATACTTCATTGTTTGGCACACTGCAGAATGCCCCAACTCCCCGTGCCTGAAGGCCAGGCCACTATGGGGCTGTGACTCTAGCAGGAGGAACACTTCTCACTCCTGAGGCTGAGTTTCAGTGGCAACAGGGATGTGTTGTGCAGGCTAAACAGGCTATGAGGGAGGTAACCCAGCTTGGGGCCCCTGCAGTATTGGGCTGTTGACTGGACCATCATTGGAACCAAAGCTATGTTGCCTTCCTAAAGTTCTTTTAGAGACCCTGTATGCAGACTTTGGTTTGGGGTTTTTTTCAGGTTCCTGGTCTAGAAACCTTGAAATTGTGTTCTACATTTCTGCATTGTTGAGCAAGTTATACACATTATCTTAATTTTCTCTTGAACTCTAATCCTTTGCCCTCTCCTTACTCAAAACTCAGTTAAGTTGTTAAATCAGTTTCTTCAGCTTTCCCTTTTCATAGTTCCTCAGTTATTTGATTGTAGCAAATAGTGCTCTTCATAAGACAGGTTAAATCTTAGGTCATCCTTGGGTCATAACTCCCACATCAAATGTCACCACATTTTGTGTGGTGCTAGTGGTAAAGAACCTGCCTGCCAATGCAGGAGACATAAAAGAGGCGCAGGTTTGGTCCCTGGGTTGGAAAGATCCCCTAGAGGAGGGCATGGCAACCCATTCCAGTATTGCCTGGAAAATCCCATGGACAGAGGAGCTTGGCGGGTTGCAGTCCAAGCGTTGAAAAGAGCCGGCAACTGAGCACAAAGCACAACTGCTGTGATCACTTTTCTGCATCCTACTTTGCTCTTCTGTTTACTCTAACACAATCCCAGCTCTCTGTGATCATTTTAAAAAGATGAGATTTTTTTAAAACTTCTTTTGGATATGAACAATTTTTAATCGTCTTTATTAAATTTGTTACAATACTGCTTTTATGTTTGGTTTTTTGCCTGCACAGCTTGTGGGATCTTAGTTCCCTGACCAGACCAGGAATCAAACCTGTGCCCCCTGGAATGTTAAGTCTTAACCACTGGGCCACCAGTGAAGTCCCTGAAAGATAAAATTTTTTTTACACAGCATCCCATCTCAAAGTTCCAACCAGAAGCTGTGGAACTCAATGAGACCTAATCCCTTCTATGGTGACTGCCATCCTTACATGTGTTCACTTACTATTTTGTTGGGAATACTTGCTGTCATATGCCCACGTTGCTCACTCCTTTCAGATCTTTGTCAGTCCAGTGAGTTCCCTGAATTTTAAATAGCACTCCCTTCCATGCCATATCTTTTGCCCATTTTTTTCCTTATTTGGCATACATTTTGTTTATTTGCTTATCTTATTTTGCCCCTCTATTAAAATATATCTCCTGGGGAAACAGGTACGTTTACTGCTGCATCTCTAGTACCTGGAAAGAGGCACAGCAATATACCATTCAAATATGTACTTTAAGGAGTTTTAAAGAAAAGGTTTTATCCAATTTAAAGTGGTTGAAAAGTACTTGTCTTAAATGAGCTACAAATCTAAATTGGTTCATCAACTTGGCTGATGGCAGACTTCTGTGACTAAGCAGTCGGAAAAGGTGGCCCACTAAGACCAGCCCTTTAAAACCTTACCGTTGGGAGGGGGGGTTCAGGATGGGGAACACATGTAAACCCATGGCTGATTCATGTCAATGTGTGGCAAAAACCACTACAATATTGCAAAGTAATTAGCCCCCAACTAAAATAAATAAATTTATTAAAAAAATAAAACCTTACCATTGACTCTGGGGACTTGACCTCTGCCTTCCCACCCAGTGATCTCCTGACAACACCTGGTCATTAGTTGATGTTTGCTCTGAGAGCTGTGTGTTGGGTGTGACACGGCCACAAAAGAGCCTTGAATGCATCTACATCTCCACTGCTCTCCCTGATTAGCACTCAACCTGAAGCAAGGCTTCCTCTCTTAATCCTGTAAAACACTTCAGGTGCCTTCTGAGTGAATGGTGACCACAAGGTGCCTTGTCTGGACAGTACAGGTTTGTCAACTGAAGCTGAGAAAAGTTCAGTATTCTGTCACCCAGCAGGAAAGGAGAACCCAGCATGGTAATCCTGTTAACAATGCCAGAGGCTTCATGTCCTCAAGCTCTCCCTACATTCTTCATGTCTCCCGTTTTTGAGTTCTGGCATTTGTTTGCATTTGGCTTTAACATTCAGCTTTGGCATTCACCAATTTCTTAGAAGGCAGGAATCTTACAGAAACTCAGTTTAGCAGCAGCTCTAATCTAGTACTTGGTGGGACTGTTTTCCAAAGGCCCCCTCTTATTCCCATCAGCTGAGTGCCCCAGTCCCACCACCGAGATGGACCTGCAGTTTTCACCCCTTAAATTGTCCTTTCTTGCTGTTTGGTGGGAGCTTCAGAGTATGCCAATTCAGTTGTAAGCAATTTTAATTGCACAAATAATAAATGAATACATTCTCATTGTAAACAAATTGAACATGACAGATAAAGTACCCAGTACACACTTTGGCCCCTCTTCAGGGTGAGGTTACCAGAATAAGGTATATCCTAAACATCTTTTTATGTTACCCTGGGGGCAGCAGCAGCATTCCCTGGAAACCAACTAGAAATATGCAAATTCTTAACCTCTATCCCAGACTTGAGTCAAATGCTGGGAGTGGTACCCAAGACTTGTGAACCAACCCTTCAGTGATATTGATGCTCCTTCAAGTCTAAGAACTGGCCTAGCCCAAAATCGCAGTGGAAATAACCGTGCACCTGGGCTCTAGTCCTCTGCCTCGCCTTTGCGTCCTAGCTTCACCTCCAAGCCAACGTGGAAGCTTCCTCTGCCCTGATTCAGGCCCTTCTGCCATCAGGAGCGGTCCCTAGGTGCCCGGGCTTAGGGCACTTGGGAGTGCTGCTCTAATAGCTCCGCAGGGCCCGCAAAGTGGGCGGGGGCGGACCTGGGCGAGGCAGCAGGACGGCCCGCCCCGGCTGGTTTGATTCAGGGCTGCTGGGTCTCGTCCCCTGACCCCGACGCCTCCTCCTCGATGCGGTCCGCTGCCTCGACGTCGCCGCCCTCTTCGGCCCGGAAACGCAGCAGATGCGGGGTCCGGGGGGCGCGGACGCGGCCGAAGTTCCGGAGGCTGATGGCTGGCGAGGGAGCGCCTACACCCAGGAAGCGGCCGAGCAGCGGGGTCTGCGCGGTCACCGGCCGGGCTGGCCCAGGGGACGCCTCCACCTGCAGGCTCTGCTCAGGGTCGTCGCTCATGCTGCGGGTAGGCAGGAGGGCTGCGTGAGCAAGCCTCTGACAGCCGGTGGACCGGGAGGGACCGAGTCCTGGGCGCCCGGAGGGTGGGCGGGGAACTGGAGCCTGGCTACTGACTCAGGTCCCGCCTCGGCCGGCGTGGGCTACTCACCGCAAGTTGAAGGTGGAGCCCAGGAAGGAAGGCCGCAGCGACTCGGCCACCGTGGCCACCGTGTAGGGCGGCTGCGCCGAGTCCTCATCCCAGTATGCGTCCTTCTCCGCGGGAGGCAGGTTCTGGTACATGTCATCCACGGAAAGCAGGGATACCTGGGAGCAGCAGGTCACAAGAATCCCCTTCTCCTCTGCGAACCCGGACTGAGAGCTGGCAAGGAGGGAGAGCCCGACTGCCAGGAGCTGCCACCAGACCCTGAATCACCTGCAAGTTGCGGTCTATAAGCTGGTTGGTTTCAAAGTCGTCATCATCCTCACCAAAGGGATTGATGATCTGTTCTGCCACCTGCAGGTGGTAAGAGAGTGTTTTCTGGGCTCAGAGCCCTACTTTCTAATCCCAAAGTGTGGGTGGGTCCTGGGCCCATAGCTCCACCCCCTGAAGTGCCCACCTTGAGCCAGCCAGCATAGAAGAAGAACTGCAGCAGAGTGGTGAGAGGCACATACATGTCCAGATCTCCTACAGCTGGCCCTGGCTCCAGAGGCTCCCGAGGTTTGGCAGCCCCTGCCACTGGCTCCACGAACTGGCGGCCCACCAAGGAGAGGGCAAAGAAGGAGTATACTGCTATGGTCACCACCTGGAGGAGGGGATGCCAGGCTGAGTGGGACAGGTTAAAATGCTGTCTCTGCCCCGAGGGTCAGTGGTAGATCTAACAAGTAATTAAAACATGTAGTGGGGACTTCCCTGATGGTGAGCTCCCAATGTAGGGGGCCCAGGTTCGATCCCTGGTCAGGGAACTAGATCTCACATTGCTGCACCTTGAGTTCACATGTGCCAACTAAAGCTCCCCCATGGTGCAAATAAGACCCAACCCAGCCAAATAAATATTTTTAAAAATAAATTAAAAAATAAATACATGTAGCAAGGTGTGGCAGCAGCAAATGGGAGGGGATCATCTTAGTGAGGGTCCAGGGAGGCTTTGAGGATGAGCCCTTGGCTATTTAGTGTCTCACTGGACTGAACTGCCCCTGGGCAGGTACCATCTCTAGTTCTTCTCAGTGTCACACACAGCACAGGACATACAGTAGGCACTGGGACTGGGGAGGTGAGAGGCAGTTACTTGGGTGTAGACGAGGGGGATGCTGATCCAGTCATAGTGGAAGAGCATGCTGCACTTGGCCCGGTACTTGTTCAGCTCCTGGTGGAACAGCAGGAAGAGGAATCAGTGGAGACAGAAAGGAAGAAAGGAGAAGGGGACAGGGAGCCCAGTACACATTAGGCCTGGGCCAGGTCTCATTCTGCTTTCAGAGGTGTTGTCAGGCTGGCGTGCCTGTGATAGAAGGCAGTTTAGCACAGTGACTGCAAGGACAGACCCTGGAGCCAGAAGGTCTGAGGATGAATCTCAGTCCCACTAACTAGCTGTGTGACTTGGGCAAGTGTTTTTTCACTCCTTGCCTCAGTTTCCTCACTTCCTCACACTTGCCACACTACATAATGGACACCATGTAGGTGTTAAGCACTGAAATTATGACTGCAGTATGCAAAACCAAGGGGAGGAAGGCAGATGGGCCCTGTCCTAGGCTGACTCACTTCCAGGAGCAGGCAGAGAGCAATGTCATCACGGATTCGCCCATCCCTCCGGGCCTGGGCCGCCAGGTTGGTGAACCAGACGCAAGGGATCCAGTACTTATTGAAGTCAGATTTCAGGCTCTCAAACTTTTTCCTCTCTTCCTGGGACATGAACCCTGCAGGGATGAAGAAAAAGGAATGCTCATCCTTGGCCTCCAGGACTCACCGCTCTGGGGCCCTGGAGCTCCCCCTGGTGGCCAAACCTCCCCGCCTAGGGGACCCTCGGGCAGGTCCGGTCCAGTCCCTCCCAGGGCTCCCTGAGCGCGGCACCTGCGTCCACCACGTGCTCCATGGTGGGAAAGCGCTTGAGCACGCGCGTGCTGACAGAGCGCAGCACCAGCACCGACGCCAGGTTGGCGTAGCGGATGAGGGTGCGGCGCAGCAGACGGCCACGCTGGTCCACGCCGTGCACGGTGGCCGAGATGACGCACATCAGCTGGTCCGGCAGCGGGATGCTTGTGTACTGGGCCCACCAGCGGTTCACCACCATGGTCACGTAGAAACCTGGTCGCCGCCGGGTATTGGGGACGGGAAAGGAAGACAGAGGGCTTGGAAGTCAGTGTGTCCTGCCCACAACCAGAACGCCTGGTCCAAGCCAGGTGGAACGAAGGCAGGGGGAAGGACGCATTGACTCCAGCATCCTGCCTCGCTTGTCAGAGGGACAGCCTCATCCTCTGATCACGCCCTGATGGACCAAACCAGGCAGGGAGGAAGAAGACTGCAGACCTCCTCAGGCAGAAGAGACGTGATGGTTCAAGTCCAGGCAGTGGTTAACTCTGAGCCCTGCTTCCCATGAGAGTGCGGAGGGAGGTGTCACCTCTCTCCAGTTCCCCTGCAGGACCCAGAGGGTTGTGAGGCCAGAAGCAGACTGGGGCTGTGTTTGGAGTGAGGGTCGGGCTGGTGATAGGCAGGGCCTAGTCCTCTGGGAATCCTGGACCCGGCACACAGCTCCCATGTATGCTGAGCCTGCTCTGGTTGACCTCCAGATGTGCCGCTGGGCTAATTCTGACCCTCAGAGCTAGCAGGCCAGCCCAAAGGTCAGGAAAGATGGCTAGAAGGCTGCAAGGGAGGACCCCTTGTCCTTTGAACTTACCCAGTACAAAGGACAAAGGGATGAGGTCCGCAGAGCGGTTGCAGTATCGGGCCACCTGAGCGTACACGTGCTTCTGCTCCTGGGTCAGCAGCAGCCTGGGGAAGGTCAGGTGGGGCCTGGGTTAAAGGGAGGTGGGCAGCCTAGTCCCCCGCAGGCCAGCCCTGAGACCCTGCCCTCACCCTCGCACCGGTAGGTGATGCTGAGCAGAGCATACAGGGCGATGAAGAGGAGGAATTCCTTGTAGAGGAGCTTGTAGATGCTTCCCCGCCAACGGAGAAGCAGTCCAGAGAAGCCTCCGAAGCGGGCCTCCGCCACTTTGAGGGTGTAGGAGACCGTCATGGTGCTGGTGGCCTGGGGCAGAAGATCATGAGAGCTGCCCTTGGAGCTGTCCTTCTCCTCCAACAAACCTTCTCCTTAGCCTGCCTTCTCATCACCCAGCTTAGGTGCCCAGGTAACCTCCCACAACTCTGGTCAACCCCCGACCCCAGCCTTCACGCTTTCAGTAAACCAAGGGGAGAAAGCCAGCGAGGAGACAGAGCACGCCCCCAGCCTCCTGGACTCAGTGGCACATGGGTCAAACCAGTATGAGATGGGGCAGAGGGGAGCTGAGATCCACATCGTCTCCTGCCTGAGGCTGCCCCAAGCTCCTCTTCCACTTGCAGGACTAGGAGGAACCCCTGAACTGCTGAGGACAGGAGACTCCACTGTAGCCCAGCCCCACACACCGTGGGGTCTTGCTCTCGAAGCTGATAGATGGTCTCTCAAGGAACAGGGCACTCTGACCCCCACCCCACACCTACCTACCTGCTCTGGACAGCAGCCCGTGCCAAGGAAGGGGAACTGAGCTAGCTTTCACCCCACGACACTTATGTACCTCCCGGGTCCATAAAGTTTGGCCAGACTGAGGTTATCATTGATGGATTGAGGCTGTCACCCGGCTTCCCCTGGTGCTGGGAACTGGCTGTGCCTGCAGGGCTGGGCTGGCCTTTGAGTGCTATAAATGCCTCTGCATTGACCCCACAGCTCACACCATGTCCTTGGAGCCACAGTGACAGAACTTACTGTCCCACGCTCCAGGTGAGAAGACATGCATGATAAAGTGTTGTAACAGCTGCTGATGGCAGAGCACTGGGTAAGTGACAGGCACTGTGCCAGAGCACCACTCCATCAAATCTCTTGCCTGTCCTGGGAAGCTCCCTCCCCACGCTGTGAGCTGGTTCTCCCTGCAAGTGGTTCCTAAAGAGTGGTTCATGGAAAGGTGGTCAGGAACATAAGTTTGCAAGGCCGACACACCTGGGGTTGAATTCTGCTTCTCTGTGGCTTTGTCCAAGATACCTAATCTTGCTGAACTTCAGTTTGCTCCTCTGTAAAACAGTATCAATAACTCCTTCCTCACAAGGCAGTGGGGCATATTCAGAGCAAGAACGCCCGGAGCCTGGAGCATGCAGGCATTTATCCTGGTCGACTATCACCATGAAAAGCCAGTCTTTTCCCTTTGGTTTCCACAGTGGTCCACTGTTGCTTCTCAGAACCTGGCAATCCTGCAGAGACTGAGAGTCAGAGACCTATCCCCCGATGCCTGGCCAGCCTGTCCCCAAGCCAAACAGTGCCAGGTCCTGGCTTTTAACATAGATATAAGGCCTATGAGATGGCCCCACTTCCACCTGCTATCATCAGCCTCTGACCTCACTCCTTTTCACTGCTCCTTTGAGGTCCTCTCTAAGATCGGTTAGTCATACCGCCCTAAAATCCTCTACAAAGAGGTCTTCCCTCCAGCCCACAAGACCTCGGACAGAATTACATTTGATTCATCTCAATAAAGCCGAGGACTTGAACCCAGGAAGGCTTTTCTTTTCTCTATTTTATTTAAAAATTGTTTTACTTAGACTACAGTTGATTTACAATGCTGTGTTTGTTTCTGCTGTACAGCCAAGTAAATCGTTTATGCATATGCATATATCCACTTTTATTTAGATTCTTTTCCCATATAGGCTGTTACAGAGTATTGAATTCCCTGTGCTATACAGCAGGTCCTTATTAGTTATCTACTTTATATATAGTAGTGTATATATATCAATCTCAACCTCCCAATTTATATCCCTCCCCCTCCTCCCTCCATAACTCTAAGTTTGTTTTCTACATGTGTGATTCTATTTGTTTTGTAAATAAGTTCTTTTATACCATTTTTTTTAGATTCCATATATAAGCGATATCATATATTTGTCTTTCTCTGACTTCACTCAGCATGAGAATCTCTAGGTCCATCCATGGCATTATTTCATTTTTTATGGCTGAGTAATATTCCATTGTATATATGTACCACATCTTCTTTATCCATTCCTCTGATGAACATTTAGGTTGCTTCCACGTCTTGACTGTTGTCAACAGTGCTGCTGTGAACACTGGGGTGCGTGTTACCTTTTAGCTTGAAAGACATCTGGTCCCTCTCCACACTTTTTGTAAGAAACTTCCTGAATGAGCAAAGTCTGAGAGCCAACTCATGGCCTGACGAGTTATGTTCTCCTTCCCAGGCTCAGGTGAGGTGTCCATATGTAGAAAGAACAGGACTCTGTGTGTTTTTGTCCTGGAGGTCTGGAAAACCCACGAGCTGACCTGCAAAAAGGCAAGATACCAGTTCTGGGGACTTAACCCCTATGGCCCTGCAGCCCCTTCCCACGCTCTGATCTGTGGCTTTCCTAGGAGCATTCTGGACTGCTTCTCTTAAAGAGTCTCTGGTACCTGGGGGAGCTCAGGCCCTGAAGTCCTGTCACTTCTCTCACAGTGCTTCCAGTTGGCTGCGTTTCAGTCCTTAGCTCCCATCCCCATCTGAGGCTCTCTCACATCTGCCTGTTACCCAGCTCTCTGGATCTCTGGCCTGTGAATTTCCCACAGAGCCATGGGTAAAGGTACAGAACCTGAAGCCTTGCCCCAGGAGGGAGCAGTCCCCAGGACCCACCCAGCCCTCCTTCCTGAGTCACTTTATCTCCCTTCCCAGTTTCTGACAGGTCCCTTTGGTTTATGGTCAAGGAGAGGGAACCATTCCACCTGTAAATCATTTTCCCCACCCTTCTTAATCCTCCCCTAGCTCTTGTCCCTCCTTCTCTTCTGGTCCTAACCACCATTGCCCCCTCCCCTCCTCATAGCTGAGAGCTGATATATGACTTGGCAGTTTATTGCATGGAGTCTGGAGCCCGACTGCCTAGATAATTTTTTTTTTAAGAGCATGTTTTATATATTTATTTATTTTGTTGTTCAGTCGCCAAGTTGTATCCAACTCTTTGCGACCCCTTGGACTGCAGCACAACAGGCTTCCCTGTCCTTCACTGTCTCCCAGAGTTTGCTCAAACTCTTGTCCACTGAGTCAATATTTATTTATGTATTTGGCTGCGCCGGGTGTTCATTTCAGCGTGTGGGATCTTCAGTTGCAGCATGTGAATTCTTAGTTGTAATATATAGGGTCTAGTTCCCTGACCAGGAATCGAACCCAGTCCCCATGTGTTGGGAGCACAGAATCTTAGCCACTGAACCACCAGGGAAGTCCCTGCCCATATTTTTAAATCCAGACTCCACAGTAAACTACCTTTGTGACCTTGTTCTTAAGCAAACTGTTTAACCTCTGTCCTTAATTTCCCTGTGGGGAAACAAAGATAATACCTATCTCACAGAGTTGTTGTGACTATTAAATGAATTAACATTTATGCAGTACTTGGTAAGCATGAAAGGCTCCTGTAGCTATTAACTTCTCCTTTCTGGTGCACTAAGCACACCTGAGATCTTCTTGTTGCTGAATCCAGTAGGCCTCTCCTGAGTCCTCACGTTACTTGGTATCTTTCACTCTTTTTTTTTTTTAAATTTTATATATTTACTTGGCCACACAGACATGTGGGATCTTAGTTCCCTGACCAGGAATCAAACCTGTGTCCCCTCCATTGGAAGTGCCGAGTCTTAACCATTGGATCACCAGAGAAGTCCTGCATCTTTCATTCTTGAAAGACTCCCTTGACCTCTGTGACCTGATACTGTCAAGAGATTCTGACTCTGAGCTGCCAAGGGGTAGGCATTTGGGATAGGTGTTCAACTAGGAGCAGCAGGCCTGAGAGAATCCTCTGGGGGATGGAGACTCAGAGAGCTCAGAAAAACCTCAGCTTGGTCAGAGGTTGTGAGCATCTTGTGGGGAGGAGAAAGGGCACTAGTAAGAGGGACTGGGAGATGAGTAGAGTAGGAGGACAGATGCAAGGACAGAGAACTAGTGACTCTCAGAAAAGTCAGGCAGGGGAATTCCCTGGCAGTCCAGTGGTTACATTTCCACTGCAAGGGGCACAGATTTGATCCCTGATTGGGAAACTAAGATCCTGCATGCCATGTGGCCAAAGAATAAATAAAAATGTCATGTAGTGGTGAATAGTGGAGTCAGGTATCTTGGGTTCAGATCTTGGCTCTGCCCCTCCACCTTGGGCAAGAGGCTTAGCCCCATGAGCCTCAGTTTCCTCATCTGTGAGATGGGGATAATAATCCCATGACATCATAAGGTTACTGTGAGCAGTCCAGAAAATCAAATGCTTAGCCCCGTACCTGGTTTGTGGCAGTGTATAAGATCCATTAATGGCAGCTTATGTGACACTGAGGGAGGAGGCAGAGTAGGCTGGCAAGCCCTTCAGTTACAGCATCCAGGAGGATGTCCTCCTGATGCCCGGGCTCCCAGAGGAGGGCGCCAGAACCTTGTTAGCCTTCCAAGGGGAGGAGACAGTGATGGGTAAGAGAATATGCCACCCCAAAATGTGCCACTTTGGAATATTGGTTACTTTGAGCTAAATAGGCACTTGAAAAATTGCAAATGCAGGGAGAGGCTTTCTCTGAACTCACCTTATCTGCCTAAAGAGGGAGCCGCCAAAGAAACTCAGTCATCACAAATCCCCTTCCTGGGAGTTTCATCTCATATCACAGGATTTCTATATCACATCCAGACCAACTTTGTCATAAACTATCATATCTCCCATCCATTCTTCTAAGGGCCCATATCTCTTTCCTGTAAATTATTTACTCTCCCCTGAGAGACCCACATTCCCCCACCCCTTTCTCTATTCAGTTGGTATTTAAACCTCAATTCTAAGCCACATGGAGGAGTTACTCATTTTCCCCTGGAATATTCCCCATGTATGGGCTTCCCATACTGTTCATGGGGTTTTCAAGGCAAGACTACTGAAGTGGTTTGCTATTCCCTTCTCCAGTGGACCACGTTTTGTCAGAACTCTCCACCATGATCTGTCCATCTTGGGTGGCCCTACATGGCATGACTCATGACTTCACTGAGTTAGACAAGGCTGTGGTCCATGTGATCAGTTTAATTCGTTTTCTGTGATTGTGGTTTTCACAATCTGGTTTCTGTCTGTCCTCTGATGGGTAAGGGTAGGAGGCTTATGAAAGCTTCCTGATGACGGAGACTGACTGTGGAGGAAACTGGGTCTTGTTCTGATGGGTGGGGCTATGCTCAGTAAATCTTTAATCCAATTTTCTGTTGATGAGCAGCGTTGTGTTCCTCCCCTATTGTTTGACCTGAGACCAAACTATGGTGGAGGTAACGAAGAAAATGGCAACCTCCTTCCAAAGGTCCCGTGTATGTATTGCCGCACTCAGTGCCCCCGACCCTGCAACAGGCCACCATCAACCCATGCCTCCATCGGAGAATCCTGGACACTCACAGGCAAGTCTGGGTCAGTCTCTTGTGGGGGTCACTGCTCCTTTTCCTGGGTCCTGATGTGCACACAAGGTTTTGTTCGTGCCCTCAAGAGTCTGTTTCCCCAATCCTGTGTAAGTTCTGGCGGCTCTGTGGTGGAATTAATGGCAACCTCCTCCAAGGGGCCTTATGCCAGACCCAGGTCTGCTGCACCCAGAGCCCCTGCCCCTGCGGGGCCACTGCTGACCTGTACCTCTGCAGGAGACACTCAAACACTCAAGGCAGATCTGGCTCAGTCTGTGTGGGGTCTCCTGCTGTGCACAAGGTTTTGTTTGAGCCCTCCGAGTGTCTCTGGTGGGTATGGGGTTTGATTCTAAATGTGATTTTGCCCCTCCTACCATCTTGCTGGGGCTTCTCCTTTGCCCTCAGACGTGAGGTATCTTTTTTTTTAGTGGGATCCAACACTCTCCTGTCAATGAGTGAAAAAGTTGGCTTAAAACTCAACATTCAAAAAACTAAGATCATGGCAGCTGGTCCCATCACTTCATGGCAAGTAGATGGGGAAACAATGGAAATAGTGAGAGACTTTATTTTTTTGGTCTCCAAAATCACTGCAGGTGGTGACTGCAGCCTTGAAATTAAAAGACACTTGCTCCTTGGAAGAAAAGCTATGACCAACCTAGACAGCATATTAAAAAGTGGAGACATTACTTTGCTGACAAAGGTCCGTCTAGTCCGTTCCCTGGCTGGGGAACTAAGATCCCACATGCCACGGGGCAACTAAGCCTGTGTTCTGCAACTAGACAAAAGCCCACACTGCAATGAAGACCTAGTTCAGCCAAAAAAAAAAAAAAGTTTTTAATTAAAATAAAATAATCCTTTTAAAAAATACATAAACTTGCTTTTTGTGTTTTTGTACTTGTTGTTAATCTCTTTGTTGAAGAGTCCTGTTTGGGTTAATTTGATGTGGGAATCCAACTTTAGATAGTGTAGTTAAGCCAGAAAAGATAAGAATGAGTAAGTCATAAGTAAAGACTAAGGGAAAAGTATTCCAGGCAGAGGGAATAAATGTGCAAAGGCTCAGAGGTAGAAACAGTTCTGTTATGTGTGAGAAAGACAGAAAGAAGGCCTCTCTGACTGGAGCAAAGCAGGCAAGAGGAGACTGTTTAGAGAGGTCGACAGGGCCTGACTATGGGGAACTTTATAGACCATCTCAAACCATCTCAAGGATTCTGAATTTCATTCTCAGACTAAAGGGACACCCCTGAAGAGTTACTTGTAAGAAATGTACCAACTAGTAAGACGATAATAATAAAGGAAATTCTGTGTGTGTGAGGGGGCATGTGGGAGAGTATATGGCAACTCTGCACTATCTGCTCAATTTTTCTGAAAAATATAAAACCATTCTTAAAAAAATAAAGCCTATCAATAAAAAATACAAAACTGAAAATAAAGAGCCCTGTATGAAAACCTAAGATGGGTAGAATTTTGACTTCTGCTAACCCCCAGTACCTTAGAATGTGACTATATTTGGAGATAGGACCTTTAAAGAGGTAATTAAGTTAAAACAAGTTCTTCAGGTAGACCCTAACCTTATCTGACTGATGTCTTTAAGAGAAGAAGTGATTAGGACATACAGAAAAAGATCGTGTGGACTTCCCTCGTGGTTCAGACAAGATTCTGCACTGCTACTGCAGTGGGCACAGGTTCAGTCCCAAGGAGGGGAAAAAAGATCATGTGAAGTCAAAGGGAGACTGCCATCTACAAGCCAAGAGAGAGGCCTCAGAAGAAATCAACCTTGTCAATACCTTGATCTTGACCTTTCAGCCTCTGGAAGTGAGAGAAAATAAATTTCTGTTGTGTAAGTCACCTAGTCTACAGTAATGTTGTTATGACAACCCTAGAAAACTCATACAAAGACATTTCGCTTTAGTTTCCAAATACAAAATGACAATATCGAATATGCTTTATCAAACTATACATCCTCAGCCCCATTTCCCCTGTGGGTTTGCTTTTTCTGGCCTTACCTCTACCATCTCCCCATCTGGAAAAGTGTTGACCTGTAGAATAAAGACCAAACTCTTGAGGATGGTACTTGAGGCCTTCCTGCCCACCCCCTCTCTCTCCCCCTCATTCATCTGAGCTACTAATATTTCTCCACATTTCAGGCTGGTTTGGTTCTCCATTCAGGGGACATGGAAGACAAGGTTAGAGAAGTAGACTTTTGTGGGCCTGGTGAGGGATGGGATGGGATGGTCATATGGTGGGAAGATGAAATGGAGACCAGTAAGGTGCTGCAGCAGTAATCCTGACTTGAGAGACTGTGACCCAGATTAGGGTGCTTGGGGAAGATGGAGTGAACTGCATAGATTTCAGAGATATTTGGGAGATAAAACTGACAGCAATCGAGTACTAAATAAATATTTGTTGACTTTCCTGGCCACTCTTTCTAAAGTAAGCTCTTTGGTTCCTCTCCTGTTTACTTCCTTCACAGTACTTTTCACAGCCTGCAATTACTTTGTTTATATTCTTGCCTATTGTCTGTTTCCATTAAGCAGAATGTAAACTAAATGAGGGCTGCAACCTTGACCAATCTTATACACACAGTGCTTGGGCACTGACCACGTGCTCTCAGATCTTTGAGGACTGAATAGGTTAATAAGTGATTGGATGGTACAGAGTGAGCACAGAGAGGCAAAAGGTCGAGGCCAGGAAGAAGCTTGTGATCCTGGGATCCAGAGGGTTTAAGACTCCACCTCTTTACCATCTCACATGGGTCAGAATGACCATCATTTAAAACTCTGTAATAACAAATGTTGGAGAGGGTGTGAATAAAAGAGAACCACCTTAAACTGTTGGTGGGAATCTAACTTGGTGCAGCCACTATGGAAAACAGTATGGATGTTCCTCGAAAAACTAAATATAGAGTTTCCATGTGATCCAGCAATCCTACTCCTAGGTATATATCCGGAGAAAATTCTAATTCGAAAAGATACATGCACCTTAATATTCACTGCAACACTATTTACAATAGCCAAGACATGGAAACAACATATATGTCCACTGACAGATGAATGGAAAAAGATGTGGCACATATATACAGTGGATTACTACTCAGCCATAGAAAGAATGAAATAATGCCATTTGCAGCAACATGGATGAATCTAGAAATTATCATACCAAGTGAAGAGATTATCATACCAGAAACAGAAAGACAAATACCATATGGTATCATTTATATGTGGAATCTAAACTATGACGAAAACTTACCTATGAAACAGAAACAGACTCACAGACATAGAAAACAGACTTGTGGTTGCCAAGGGGGGAAATGGATTGGGAGTTTGATATTAGCAGATGCAAACTATTACACATAGAATGGATAAACAGTACGGTCCTACTGTATAGCGCAGGAAACTATATTGAATATCCTGTGATAGGCCATAATGGAAAAGAATATGAAAAAGAATGGATATATTGATATATGTATAATAGTCACTTTGCTGTACAATAGAAATTATACAACATTGTAAATCAACTATACTTCAATAAAGTAAATAAATATTAAAAAAAAAGGCCCCATCTCTCTGTCTCTGGCCCTGTGAAGGGTGGGCATGGACCAGAGGTTTGGGGGTTCAGATGGCCCCAGGACCACCTGCCCAATTGTCCTTTGTTAGATTTGAGAAAATACAAGTACCATTCTTCACTTTCTGGCTTCTGGCTGTGGACGCAGGGCAGTGGATATTTTCAGGGAAAGAGAATAGGCACCCCTCCAGAACATGAGATCTGATCCTTAAGGGTGTGGGTGTAGGGGTGGCAGAAGATGTGACCTGGCCCGTTACAAAAGCCTTGAATGCCTAGCTGTTTTATCTCAAGAGTCAGCATAGGAGCTCGGGCCTCCCCACTCCCCACTCCAGGCAAGCCCAGCTGGGAGTATGCAATTCCTCTCAGCCCCTAAAGGGGGCAGCACTAGCCTGGACCTGCGGTCTCTGGCCAAGAGCGTGCGACGAACACAAATTCCCGCTCAGTTAAAGGGTTGGTGACCAACTCAGGCAAAGGTGCGCGGCGTCCCTGCTTCTGCCCTCCAGGTCGGAACGCTGGTCCGTCTAGTTGCTGAGGAGACTCCCAATACGCCTAGGCACCCTCGGACTTCAGCATAAGCCCCCAAGAATGGGGGGCGAAAGGACCCCCATTAGAGGGACTCTCAGTCACCAGGACGAAGTAGAAGGGCAGGGACAAAGCTGGCTCTTACATCCTGATGGCCACCCACATGGTGACTAGCAGTATGGCTGCGTCCTGAAGGCGGGAGCAGTAGGCTTGGCCTCTGGGTGCGCGGGTGGAAGGACGAGCTTCTTGTTGACGTAAGGCCTGATGAGGGGCGTGGCTTCTCGGTGACTCGCATGAAGGGGGCGGGCTCTTAATGACTAGACGCCGGGGAGGGGGCAGGCATTCATTGATAAAAACGCTGGGCTCCCTGGGGCGCGAGCGCCGCGTAGCAAATCCTGGCAGCGCCTCGCGCAGTCCCGGCCTGGCGGAACCCAGAAATTAGCCCGGCTCGCGCTGCTCCGCACCGCCCGCATGGAGCCCGCGGCCGGCTTCCTGTCCCCGCGACCCTTCCCGCGTGCGGCCGCCCCGCCAGAGCCGCCCGCCGGACCCGGGCCTCCTGGAAGTCCCAAGCCTGGATCTGAGCCAGAGGTGCTGGCCGAGACTCCGGCACCGGACCCCGGGCGCCTCATCACCGACCCGCGGAGCGGCCGCACCTACTTCAAAGGCCGCCTGTTGGGCAAGGTGAACTGGGGAGTGGTGCCAGCGAGGGTAGGGGAGCCTTGCCGATTTCTTTGCGCGCGCGGAGCGGGGCGGGGCCGCTTGGCCTCGGCATGGGTACGTCTGCCGGCCAGACCTGCCTGATGCCTTCTCCTCATAGGGGGGCTTTGCCCGCTGCTATGAGGCCACTGACACAGAGACCGGCAATGCCTACGCGGTCAAAGTCATCTCGCAGAGCCGCATTACCAAGCCGCATCAGCGTGAGAAGGTGAGCCAGGGCCCAGGCCCAGCGGGCGACGGGTGGGGTGGGACGGTGTCGGAGAGCCCTTGACGGATGATAACCCCGCGCCGCCACTGCAGATCCTAAACGAGATTGAGCTGCACCGCGGCCTGCAGCACCGCCACATCGTGCGTTTCTCGCACCACTTTGAGGATGCTGACAACATATACATTTTCCTGGAGCTTTGCAGCCGAAAGGTGAGGGATGGCGGAGGTGGGGGAGGGAGTAGGGACAATAAGACCCAGAGTTGGAGCCCTGTTCTTCCTCGGCGAGCACACGGAGGGAGGGTCAGGGACGGCGGACGAGGGGCTGAGGCCGCCGCTCTCTGCAGTCCCTGGCCCACATCTGGAAGGCCCGGCACACCCTGTTGGAGCCAGAGGTGCGCTACTACCTTCGGCAGATCCTTTCCGGACTCAAGTACTTGCACCAGCGGGGCATCTTGCACCGGGACCTCAAGCTAGGTGAGACTCCTGCGCCAACAGGATGGGGGGCTGGGGAGGCGGAGAAAAAGGCGTTCTGACACACTTCTCCGCCCCCGTTCAGGAAATTTTTTTATCACTGAAAATATGGAACTGAAGATGGGGGATTTTGGACTGGCAACCCGGTTGGAGCCCCCAGAGCATAGGAAGAAGTGAGTGTTTGAGGAGGGGGGTGGCCACAGTCTGTGTGACACAGATGACGTGAGTGACAGACACTGACTATATCTGTAGGAGGCACGATGATTGCCTGATGTGACCGTGTGATTGATGTGATGGATGATGAGTTGTGTGTGTGTGTGTGTGTGTGTGTGAAGGTGGCAGTGGCAGTCTGGGTTCCTGGGAATGGTGGAGAGGCTGCTGGTCCTATGTGTGTCTGAGTCCCTAAGATGGATGGGGTGTAAGGATGCTTGAAAGTGTATGACCAGTCCTGTGTGTGAATGTGGATGGTGACATAAGCAGTGTGTGTGTGAGACAGGCTGAGTGTGGAGATGGGGGACATGACACCCTGTGTCAGAAAACCCTGCTGTGGCCATGAGGACTGGGTGTGTAACACAGCATGTGTGGCAGTAGTGTTCATGGGGGATGTGACAGCTGATTATGTACAGCACAGATCATAAGAGGTGACAGCCTGTGGTGGGAGCAAGGGAAGGAGGAAGGGATCAGTGACGGACCCTCTGTTGACCCGGAGGAGGGGGCTGGGTTAGGGGTCAGGAACTCCCCCGTCCTGCAGAGTCGCTGAGCAGCTGGGCCAGGCGGGTGGGCAGGGACTCAGCTGCCATCCCTGGCTCCATTGTCTCAGAACAAACAGGAGTTCTCTGGCCTTTGGTGACAGGCAGCTGCTTTGTCTGGACTCTCAGTGGGGGCAGGGATGAGGGGTCAGCCAGGCTGCCTCTGAACCTTGCCCTCTCCTCCTCCCTATCCCCTGTCAGGACCATCTGTGGTACCCCCAACTATGTGGCCCCAGAAGTGTTGCAGAGACAGGGCCATGGCCCGGAGGCAGATGTGTGGTCCCTGGGCTGTGTCATGTGAGTGCCAGGGTCATGTGTACACAGGGCGTGGCCAGGGGGGCCTATGTTCTACTTTACTCCTGACCACTTTTTCTCTGCTCCACAGGTACACGCTGCTATGTGGGAGCCCCCCCTTTGAGACCGTTGACCTGAAGGAGACATACCGCTGCATCAAGCAGGTTCACTACACGCTGCCTGCCAGCCTCTCACTGCCTGCCCGGCAGCTCCTGGCTGCCATCCTTCGAGCTTCACCCCAAGACCGCCCCTCAATTGACCAGATCCTCCACCACGACTTCTTTACCAAGGTTTGTGGTGCCCCAGGCACATCCAGTCTGCAGATTCCCCAGGGACTGAATTGGGAACAGATGACAGGACTCCTGGGCTGCTCTTCTCTGCTCACACGCTTTCTCTCCTCAGGGCTACACTCCGGACCGGCTCCCTGTCAGCAGCTGTGTGACAGTCCCAGACCTGACACGCCTTAACCCAGCTAGGATTCTGTTCGTCAAAGTTACCAAGAGCCTCTTTGGGAGAAAGAAGAATAAGAGTAAGTCTGAGACGTCAGTGGATTTGAGGGTACAGAGCAGCAGGGGGCTTGTCACATACATGTGGGGGTGTGAGTATAGGGCCCCTGGAGACCCCTGGGGATAGCATGCATTACACAGGCACTTGGCTATGCCAAACTGTGTCATCTCTTTGGGAAGCAGGGCGTCTGGGCAGGATTCTGAGGTTTCTCTCTCCCCCCACCCAGATAAGAACCATCCAGAGGAGCGGGACGAGGTCTCCTGTTTGGTGAATGGCCTCACCCGGACGTCCATTGGCCATCAGGATGCCAGGCCCGAGGTGAGGTGCTCACGTGGACGGTGTTCCCCTGACTCACCCCCACCCTAGCAGCTGCAGGAAGCCTGGGATAAAAGAGGCTGGAGAAGCATCTAGCCTTGTGGTGGCCTAATTGGCTGCGTCTCATCAGTCAGGCAGGGTGACCTGGGGTGCCCTGGTTGCCAGGGCAGGGTAAGCCATGGACTCTCAAGGATTTGGATTTCGGGGCCTGTCTCACTCCTTTTTCCTACCCAACCCTCCAGGCTCCAGCAGCTTCAGGTCCAACCCCCCTTAGCCTGGTAGAGACAGCACCAGAAGACAGTTCACCCCGTGGGACACTGGCAAGCAGTGGAGATGGTGAGCCACCAGGAGGGTGAAGGGTGCTCGAGGCTGCGGGGGCTGAGACCAAGCCCAGATGGAAGGAGTGGGTGGAGAGTCATTGTCTAGGACTTGTGGGACTATTGCCTAATTCTCAGTGCCCTGTTCCCTTCAGGGTTTGAAGAAGGTCTGACTGTGGCCACAGTGGTGGAGTCAGCTCTCTGTGCTCTGAGAAACTGCCTGGCCTTCATGCCCCCAGGTGAGGCTGGGGCCTGGCACATGTGAATGGTGGAGGGAGTTCTTTGACTGGGAAGCCAGTAACAAGTCCTCATTCCTACCTCTTCTATGACAGCTGAACAGAACCCAGCTCCACTGGCACAGCCAGAACCTCTGGTGTGGGTCAGCAAGTGGGTTGACTACTCCAACAAGTTTGGCTTTGGGTATCAACTCTCCAGCCGCCATGTGGCTGTGCTCTTCAACAATGGCACACACATGGCCCTGTCGGCCAACAGAAAGTAAGTGCTATGATGGGGTGCCTGGCATCCAGGCCTCTGTACTCAGCAGTGCTGCAACATAGTGTGTGTTCCTGGGCTCCTGGTCCTGCAGTCTCTGAGGAGGGGGTGTGGGTGCAGGGCTCCCTCTGACCTCTGTCTCTGTCTGCTTCCTCCAGGACTGTGCACTACAACCCCACCAGCACTAAGCACTTCTCCTTCTCTGTGGGCGCCGTGCCACGGGCTCTGCAGCCTCAGCTGGGTGTCCTGAAGTATTTCGCCTCCTACATGGAGCAGCGCCTCATGAAGGTTTGTGGACTGGGTCCGGGGGCAGGGGTGGGGGGTTAGGCACATTCAGGACTAACACATCCTGATCCCCTCCTAGTCCCCTTTGGGGGTGGGTGGACAGTGGGGTGGGTGTTGAAGCAAGAAGCTGACCCTCTAAGGGAGACATGAATAGGGAGAGGACTGGTGTCAGACAAATGACCTGCCCCTGTTCCCAGGGTGGAGATCTGCCCAGTGTGGAAGAGGTGGAGGTGCCTGTGCCCCCACTCCTGCTGCAGTGGGTCAAGACCGATCAGGCCCTACTCATGCTCTTTAGTGATGGCACCATCCAGGTAAGAGCTCCGCCTGGAGATGGGGGTGAGGACTAGGAGGTCCAGGGTGCTGGGGAAGAAACGATCTGGGCGCTAGGCCCTGATCAGTGCCGCCCTCCTGTGCACAGGTGAACTTCTACGGAGACCACACCAAGCTGATCCTCAGTGGCTGGGAGCCCCTCCTTGTGACTTTTGTGGCCCGCAATCGCAGTGCTTGTACTTACCTCGCTTCCCACCTTCAGCAGCTGGGCTGCTCCCCAGATCTGCGGCAGCGGCTTCACTATGCTCTGTGCCTGCTCCGGGACCGCTGCCCCGTCTAGGCCGCAGTCTGTGGGCCCGGCCACCACTCAAGCCCTCAGGCCTGAGCCCTGTGCCTGTCAGGCTCTGGCCCTCGCCTTTGTGGCCCTCCCTGTTCCTTTGGTGCCTCACTGGGGGCTCGCTCCGGGCCGAATCCCCCAGGGAATCAGGGACCAGCTTTACTGGGGTTGGAGGCGGCCTCCCACCCCTTCTCCAAGAAAAGCCTGAGCCTTAGCCCCCCGCTAGGGGGCGTTATTTATGGACCACTTTTATTTATTGACATTTATTTATTGGGATGTGAGCCCCACGAAGGGTCTCCTTCTGGGATAATAAACCGTTTTTGCAGAACTCGAGGGCCTCCTCACTCGCAGTAGAGTCCGTGGACCGTGGCCACGGCGAAGAGCGAGGCGTTGGTCACGGCAGCCGAGGCCAACCCATCGTGCGCCACGTCCCAGAGCGCACGGCTGACCACGCGAACGCCTTGGCTGGCGCGCTGCCCCAGCACCACGCTGCACACCAGCTTGTAGCGCGGCGGGCAGAGCTCGCGCAGGCGCATGCGCACCAGCTCGCACAGCTCCTGCGCCAGCCGCCCGGCCTCTGCGCCCGAGTAGTATGCATCCCGCAGTCCCGCGGCCAACGCCGCCTCCAGGGCCTGCTGTGCGTGCGCGGCCTCCCAGCGTTCCCCCGGCGCCGGCTCCGTGCGGTACGAAGGCGCCATCCGGCGGGCGGGCGCTAGGGGCAAGCCAGAGAAGCTGACCCGCGAGCCTAGAGGGGGCACGGGGCCCAGGGATGGGCGTCGACTCCCAGGGCCTGCACTTGGCCCTGCCAGCGAGTTGCGGCGTGAAAAGGACAACACCGGACCTAGCACGGAGCCACGGCGGGAGGTCGGGCCCAGGCCAGCTGGTCGGGTTTCATCGATACTGGGCAGGTGGCCTAGAGGCCGCACTGCTGATAGTTTCAGCCCATGGTCTTTGGCCTCCTCCTCCTGGCGTCCGGGGGGCACAGGCCTGCCAGCCATGGACCTGCCGGCTGGAAGACCCAGACTTGGATGGGATGGCCCTCACTAGCTATCTTTGTACACCATCTAGTCTCTTGCTCAGTGCTGAGTTTTTACTCTCTAATTCCTCCTTACCTGTGTTTTTCGGACCGATGAATCAAATAGTTCCCGGCTGCGTGGATTCCTGGGTGCTTGGAGGGTTAAGGGCTGTTAGGGACAAGGAAAGAGATGCTGCTCAGACTATCATCTCTCTCTCCCTACCCTCTGAGCTTCACTTCACCTGGGCACTATGGAGGTTAAAGTGAGCTCCAAGTACACCTCCCTTCCACCTGACTCACCAGCAGAAACTGGGATGTATCTTGCCCTCTACCTGCGCCTAGACAGTGGCGCCTCCACCCCCTAACCAGAGGGAGGGACAGACAGACCCAGCTCCTTCAGCCCCCACAGATCCTTCTAGCCTCTGTGAGTCTTGAATCCAGCCATCCTCCACCCCGTCCCTGCTCTTAGGGTGGCTGGCACAAAGATCCCCACACCTGGCAGAGCCTGGGGCTAGGTGACTCAGGATGGTCCTTCCAGCCTGTTTTTGGCTTCTGGCCCTACCTCCAGAGTCAGTTCTGGGATGGCTGCCCTCTTTTCCCCAAACTCCTTAGGCACCTGCAGCCTGTGTCCTCCAGGCTCTCTCCTTAACAGCCCTTGCCCGCCTGGCCTGATGGCAGGTAGGAGGGTGAGGGCCCCTTGCCTGTGTTGTGGAGTTGCCCTGGGTTGCTGGGCAAGCACTCACTCCTCTTCCTGGTTCCCTCTCAGCAGTCCTGGCTCTGGCTTAACCTGGGAGTGTTACTGTAAGCACGTGTTGAATGCCGGGTGGCTGAGTCATCAGGGGAAGGGGATCAACAGGGGGCTAGAGCCTAAGGGCATACAAGTGTGAGTGAAGGGGCAGATGTAGAGGGAGGCTCTGGTCAGAAAGGTGTGCCCCTACCCCAGGGCTCTTGAGCCACTGTCCATTTCTCCCCTTGTGAAGGCTGGCTCTCTACTTGTGAGCGAGTTGCAGAGGCCTGGGATATGGGGAAACCCTGAGGCTACTGGGGTGGCTGCTCAGGAATCAGGATCCGGGCCTACAGGAAGGAGCACGTCACGGCCCTATCGTCTCCCCATCAGCCTCAATTAGGACAAACATTTCCGTTCCTTGTGTACAGCTAGGGTGGGGCTTGGATGACTTCCTCAGTTCTGGGCTGGGGGAGGGGGAAGGGAGACCCATTGGAACTCATCTGATGCAACAGTGGTGACTTCACTCCTCAGTGAATCCTGCTGACCTAACTTAAGTGTCCTGGGCCTTGTCCCCCGCTGTCCACACCTCTTGTGTGCCCTAGTGCCCAGACTGCCCCCATCCGCACTGTGGTTGCACTTCAGGGACGCCAGAGACCATGATGCCTCTGTCAGTATTAACGCCTCCTCACCTGACCCCTCTCTGGGAGGGCCAGGACTGCCACCTCCCAAACAAGCCGGGTCTGGACCCTGAAAATGGTCCATGGGGACAAGGACTTTCCCTGTTGATGGGAGTTCTTCAGGTCCGGTTAGCCTGTATGCTTGTAGGGGGAGGGGAGGGAGGGGCAGGAAATTTGAACTCTGAACCCTGGATAGGCAGGATGCTAAGACCCTCCAACTCTGCTTAGGGCCCCTTTAGGGCTGAAATTTTCCCTGGGCCTGTGGGAGCTGGGCGGGGCCTCCTCTCGGCCGGCTCTAGTTTCCGTGGAAACCCACGGGCTTCCCACCCCAGCGCTGCCGGGCAGGCTCCCAGCTGGGGCCTCATCTGCAGCCAGCTTCTCCTCCCCAGTCCAGTCTGCTCCACCTCGGCCTCTCTTAGTCCCCTCCCTGAGTCCCCAAGCCTCTGGCCTCTTCCACTGGCCTCTGATGCCTTCTGGGCCTCTCTTGCCTCATTCCTAAACTTTAGCTTCCCAGCAAACAGGCCTCTGGATCTCTTGCCCCTCCCTCTCAGGCCTTTCTAGCTCTTCATCAGCTCTAGGGCTCAGCCAGGCCTCCTGCTCCTTCCATGTACTGTCTCTCCCACACATAACAAGCCTCCTAGGCTGTTCCTCCTGCTTAGTACCCTGCCCCATCCATGGAGACCCCAGGACTGGTTGTGCATGGGGAGGCGGCGCCTTTTTCCACAGCACTCCGGAGCCTCGTCAACAACCCCTTGCACAGGTGAGAGGGGCGCCTGTCTGTGGGTTTTCCCTAACTGGCTCTGCTGGGACCCATGACTCTGAGGAATCTCTGAGTACAGAGGAAGTGGAGAATTAGGACTTGACCCTCCTTCCCAGTGAACTCAGCCTGGGGAAGTGGAGTGTAGAGGATGGCTACTGATCACACAGTGTCTGTGATAGCCTGGGAGCCAGAGGTGGGGGCAGGGAGGACTGGAGCTCAGAGCAGCTGTGTGACTTCAGGGAAAGGCCTTCCTTTTTTGGATCTTGGACTCCTGGCGGAGAAAAGCCCTCTGCCCTCTGGATCCTGAGAAATGGAGTGTAACTTGAGTGCCTCCCTGGGGAGGCAGAGGAGCAGAGGATCCTGTTCTGGGAACTGGGGACTTGTAAGGGGAACAAAGCTCAAGAGATTGAGCCAGAGTTGCAGACAGGAAGTAGTTCAAGTGTACTGCCTGGGACTCACTGCCTGTAGTGTCTGGAACCACGGACCAAGTACAGGGGCAGGGCTGGTCAGAAGAACCAGAATGCAGCTTTCTGTCTCCACTGCTTCAGAGCTGGAGTCCTCCCACAGGTTGGCGATTTCTGTAACCCTACTGCTTTGGGAGTCACAGTCTGGTCTGAGCAGTGGGACCCGCCCCCCCAACCCCCCCACCCCAGGCCTTGGACTCGAGACTAGAAGGCTCCAGGAAGCTCAAGCTTCATCATCTGTCCCTTACCCACTGTGCTGTTCAGAGGCCCAGAAGCTGGGGCCGGAAGAGATCGTGAAAATGGAAAATGTGGTCTGGCCCCATGAGAGTGCATCACTGACGTGTCTGTTTGCAGTCAGTGCCCTCCACAGCCTCCTTCCTCCCCCCTCCTGTTTGGAGGAGGCTGAAAAAGCTGAGTTTGCAGTCTGTGGAGGAGAAGTCAAAAAGAGTTTCCCTTCACCAGAGATACAGGCTGGGGAGGAGAGGGACATTGGGATTGATCTTGTATCAGCCCTGGTGCCCCCTCAGTGATCAAACATAGCCACCAAATGTTAGCCACCCTAGCCACCCTAGGGTTTGGGATGAGCATCCCATTTCAGGGATGAGAAACCTGAGAGGCAATAGGTCAGAAATCTCTTCCCTAAGCTTCTCTTGCCTAGGTAGAGCTGTGATTAGAACCAGGCCTGTGTGACCCAGACCTTTTGCTAGAGGGACTGCCTCTTATATGGCGGATAAGGAAACGGAGGGCCAGACAGGGCAAAGGCAAAGTCTAGAGTTACACAGAGAGGCTAGCCTCTTCTTCCTGGCTCTCTGCCCTTCTCTTCCACAGTGATGTTCGCTTCGTGGTTGGTCAAGAACGGCAGGAGGTGTTTGCCCACCGGTGCTTGCTGGCGTGTAGATGCAACTTCTTCCAGCAACTTCTGAGCTCAGAGCCAGGCCCTGAGGTGCCTAGCCCTGTGGTGCTGAGTACCGTGCCACCTGAGGCCTTCCTGGCAGTACTGGAGTTTCTGTATACCAACAGTGCCAAGCTGCACCGCCACTCTGTGAGCCCACTGGGAAAGGGTCTGGGTGGGCAAGATCTGGGTGGCTGAGGGGCAGGAAGACTGTCTTCTACCATGCCAACCACCCACTCTGCAGGTGCTCGAGGTGTTGACAGCGGCTGTGGAGTATGGGCTGGAGGAACTTCGAGAGGTGGGTTCATGGGCAGCTGTCTCGTTTCCCCTGCCTCTTATGGGCGCGGTTCACACCCTGCCTCACACACCCACTAACCTGGAGAGGAATGTGCACCAATACAGAGAGAAGTATGGGTATCTCTATATAAACAGGCACTGATGCGTGCCTATGTGTAAAAGGATATGTGTGTGCCCTGTGGGGGCATATGGGGGTGTAGATACCGGGATAAGTTAGCCTTGATCCCTGTTCTTCAAAGAGAGACAGACACAAGAAAAACGCTTAACCCAGTGGCGTAAGAAGTGTGACAGATAAGGGCATATTGTGCTGAGACTGTACAGAGAGCCTCTCTAGTCTCACCACGAGGGAGAAGAGAGGAAGACTTCCTGGAGAAGGAAACATTTGTGTTGCATCGGGTAAGATTTTTGTTCAGCGGGGAGAGGAAAGATGGTATTCTAGTCACAGAGGCACAAAAAGAACTGGTGAGACATTTACTGTAGCTAGACTAAGAGGACTAAGAGTGTGAAAGGGAGAGAGGAAGAGATGAGATTGGAGAGGGTGCCAGGGGCTGGTTCCTGGAGGGCCTTCAAGAATTTGGACTTCTTTTACACAGAGGGCAGTGGAGTTTCACTGGAGGTTTCAGGTAGTGAGGATTTGGAAGCTAAGAGGAGAAGGGACTGGGAGCCATGGGAAGGGCTCACCAGTCCCGTAGGGACAGGGGTGGCTGTGGTTGCCCAGGAAAGAAGTGCCTGCCTTTAAGAGAAGTGGAACTGGCATTGTTCATAGTTCAGTCGCTATAGAAATTGAGGTTGCGCTAGCAACCGGTGTTGTTGTTCAGTGGCTCAGTTGTGTCTGACTCTTTGCGACCCCATAGACTGCAGCACAGCAGACGTCCCTGTGTCTGCTGTCTCCAAGTTTGCTCAAACTCATGTCCATTGAGTCACTGATGCCATCCAACCATCTCATCTCAGTTTCCCCCTTCTCCTCCTGCCCTCAATCTTTCCCAGCATCAGGGTCTTTTCCAGTGAGTCTGCTCTTCACATCAGGTGGCCAAAGTATTGGAGTTTTGGCTTCGGCATCAGTCCTTCCAGTGAATATTCAGGGTTGATTCCCTTTAGGATTGGCTGGTTTGACCCTGTGAACTGGCATTACCCAGGGCTTTTCTGGATGTTGGGGGGTGAGAGGGAGATGTCACAGATGAATCCAAGTTTCTGGTTAAAATAGTGTCTTTGAGTTCAGAGAAAAGTGTGGAGAAAGAGAAGTGTCTTGAAAGAAAAGGAGAGTGGAATTTTCACATGGCTCTTATCTAGTCTGATTAGTGAGGAATGTACTAAAAGGTGGGCTGCTGGGCTTGGCTTTGCTAGTTCCTAGTCTCAGGCCTTGGTGATTCCCTGCCTCCCTTGGTCTGGGAGGTCTGTGTGGGCCTGGGGCTGCTAGTAGCCTGGGTGGCTCACTGCTCCAAGGATGTTCACTGTTTCTGGGCTGGGGCTGGGGCCTTGGAACAGGGACATCTGGGCACAGCCCACCTTCATTTCTGTTCCCAGCTGTGCCTGGAGTTTGTGGTGAAGGCACTGGACGTGGAGCTGGTTTGCGAGGCCCTGCAGGTGGGTATCGCTGGACAGGCTTGCAGGAGGTTCCGGTGTGGAGGGCCGGGCTGCCCGGCCTCTCCATCTCCAACCTGACCTCCTTCATTCTGCTCTCAGGTTGCTGTAACCTTTGGCCTGGGACCGCTGCAGGAGCGTTGTGTAGCTTTCATTGAGGCTCACAGCCAGGTACTCCCCACCGCATACTCCCTACCCCACACCCCTCGTTCTGCTCCTTCCTGACCCAATCGCGGGCCCATAGGAGACGCTCCGAACCCGTGGTTTCCTGGAGCTGTCCGCGCCCGCGTTGCTGCCCCTGCTGCGTAGCGACAAGCTCTGTGTGGACGAGGCCGAGCTGGTCCTGGCGGCCCGGAGTTGGGCGCGCGTGGGCGCGGTGAGCAGGGGCTGAGGGGAGTGGGAGGTGGGGGTGCTGAAAGAAGCTCTAGCTGCAGGAACCAGGAAAGCAGGCGGTTGGGCAGGGGCCCCCGCCCGCCCAGGTTGAGTGCTGACGTCCGCAGGCGGTGCTAGAGCGGCCTGTGGCTGAGGTGGCGGCCCCGGTGGTGCGGGAGCTGAGACTGGCCTTGCTGGCTCCCGCAGAGCTGAGCGCCCTGGAAGAACAGAACCGGCGGGAGCCGCTCATCCCGGTGCGGACGCGGGGAACACGTCTCGGATCCACTCCGTGGTGTTGGGGGAGGCAAGGGGGGCGTGGTCCAGGGTCTGAGGGGTGAGGTGGGCACTGCGGAACTCCGCGGTGATTGGCATCCCTTGCAGGTGGAACAGATCGTGGAGGCGTGGAAGTGTCACGCTCTGCGGAGAGGGGATGCGGCCCGGGGCACCCCGTGCCGCCGCCGGAGGGGCACCCTGCCCCGGGAGCATCATCGCTTTTTGGACCTGCCTTTTAAGCGACCACTGCCATGACTTGCGAAGCATCCTGCGCCTCTCTTAAACTGCAGCTCCCAACACGCTCCGCGCTCAAAGCGGGCTTCCGCTCCCAGAATGCCGGGCGAGTGGGGGCGGGAAGGACCAATGTGTGCCAAACGCAGGCGCTATGGGTGAGGTTCCGGGGGTGGACGGGCCTGAACGCCGCTGTCTTCCGCTGAGCCTTGGCCTCCAACCCCCGACAAAGCGCGAAAGCAGTTTCTTTGCCCGCGTACTCTGGCTCTACAGCCTGTCTCTGAGCACTATCGCCCGCCTCCTTTACTCTTGTAATTCCCACATCTTTTCAACTCAGCCCCCTCTTTAACTCCAGACCTGGCTCCTGGCGATCTCTCTCCACATGTCCCACAGACACTTAAGACTCAATCCAAAATTGTGCTCGCCCCTCATCTTTCCCCAGTTCTGCCCCAATCATGTCTCTCATCTCCATGTGTGCCACAGCCAGAAACCTAGATGTCACCCTTGCTTTATTCTTCTTCACAGTTGCCTCCCATGGCTTCTATTTCTTAAGAGACTGAAAGCAGATAAATGCTACCCCAAAATATGCTGTTTTGGCTTTGGGTTATTTTAAGCTGATTATTTTGAGAAAAAAGGAGACGTTTTGAAAACAGAAAAGTTACCCTTTTGTAAGGGAAATTTTTATAAACTAAATCTACGTTGGTAAGGGTGTCTCCCTCTTTGTACACAATGACTAATTTACAGGAGACTTCCTGTGAAATCACTAAGATCTGCTTAATCAACCTTCTTGCTTTCGGTGCTTTTTCCTGACAGCCTTCCGATATCTGGCCTCCCCACACTTTTCTTTCTTTTGTCATTAGCTGAAGGAAGTATTTAAGCAGGTATTTTCGGCCACCTCTGGGAGTTACTGATTTTTCCCTGGGTATCTCCCATGTATATGTGAGATATACATGTTAATAAACTTCCATTTTTGTTTCTCTGGTTAAACTGTCTCATTACAATGGTCTCAGCCAAGAACTCAGAGTAGAGGGAAAATTATTTTTCCTTTCCTACGAGATCTTTCCAGTTGGTTCAGTTCTCTTACCCCAGTTCAACCAGTCCTATCTGTGGCCGGAATTACTGCCACAGGCTCTTATTAATCTTCCGGCCTTCACTCCAGTGGAGACCCCCTCCCCAACTATTTCCCACAGTGCCTCTAGACCTGTCTAAAATTGTCAGCCCTACGCTCTTTATTAAGTTTCTCTCTTTACCCACTGCCCTCTGGACAAAATATAATCTGTTTCACTTTTAGAGCACTCAAAATACTGGTGGTTCCAAACAGTAAGTTTTCTCTCCACTACTACCTTTGCAAAAGTTCACTGGTCCTCAGACTTCCCTGGTGGCACAGCAGATAAAGAATCTGCCTGCCAATGCAGGAGAAATGAGTTCCATCCCTGGTCTGGGAATATTCCACATGCGTTGGAGCAACTAAGGCCGTGGGCCCCAACTACTGAACCTGAGCTCTAGAAGCCTCAAGAGTGTAACTACTGAAGCCTGAGCACCTAGAGCCTGTGCTCTGCAACAAAAGAAGCTATGCCAATGAGAAGCCCTCACGCTGCAAAGAAGAGTAACCCCCACTTGCTGCAACTAGAGAAACCCTGTGCACAGCAATGAAGACACGGCGCAGCCAAAAATAAAAATTAATTTAAAAAAATACACTAGTATTCTATCCCTGGATTTCCTCTCTTGGTTATTGAGGACTCCCCATGCTCTCCTTTCATTTGTTGTACATTTTGTCTTCCTGAGGACCCAAATCTCCCTGAAGAAAGATCTCTGGGGCCAGGAGTAGTGCCTAATTCATTTCTACTTCCCCAGTCCCTGTCACATAATCAGTGCTCTGCAAATGTTCAGTGATGACTTTGCTTTCTTATTTAAATATTATTTTATTCCATTAAGATATTGTCAATATGAAATTAGGGACTGACTTTATTTTGGCTGTGCCTCTGGACTTGCCAGCATCTTAGTTCCCTGACCAGGGATCTTTTAATAACTGGAGCCCCCTGCAGTGGAAATGCGGAGTCTTAACCACTGGACCCCCAGGGAAATCCCTAGTTGACTATTTGGAAAAAAAATAAAGTTATTCTTCTTTCTCAGGGATTTTACATAAAAATATGTTGTACATGGGTTAAAAATAGTTGTTACTGTATCTCTCAAGACTGCAAATGTGGTTACCCTTAACCTTAGATAATGCAAACTGAAGAAAAGCTATATGTCCTGGAGGACTGGTTTAATTTAGAGGGCTGGTTAAATTAACAATGGTATAGTCCTACAGTGATATTTTTTTTAAAAAGCCATGGTCTTTGGTGAGAAAAGCACAGTGCAGACCAAGCAGAGCATGATTCCTTTTGCGGAAAGAAAAGATAATATTGGGAGGAAAAGTTTTCTTTGCTCTTTGCTTGGTAACATTTGAGGAGGTAAAATGTGTTTGCATGAAGCACACATTTTGAATATGGAGTCGGTGGGATCTGCTAATGGCTGTGAATCTGGAGGATACCAAGTATGGGATGATAATCACTTAGAAGTCACTTCCCTGGTGGCTGAAGGGGCCGCCTGCAATGCAGGAGACCTGGGTTCAACCTCTGGGTGGGGAAGATCCTCCCAGAGAAGAAAACGGCAACCCACTCCAGTATTCTTGCTTGGAGAATTCCATGGACAAAGGAGCCTGGCGGGCTACAGTCCACAGGGTCACAAAGAGTCGGACACGACTGAGTGACTCACTAAAATCCACAGGCCTAGGTGATCTCCCCTAGGGAGGATGTAGAGCTAGGGACAAGAGGACACATTGGTAGCTAGCCTTGTTCTCTCATAATGCTGTTTCTCTAGAGCACTTTTCACGGAGATTATGTATTATCTACCTTTTTTTAAAGTTCTTGGTTCCACCAAAAAATTAAGTTAAGCTCCTTAATGGAAAGAACCGTGTTATCTTTAGAACGGAAAAGTGGCATTGAGTGAGTGTTCAGCAGGCACAGTCTGAAGTAAGTCATACCAGAGTGCCTCAGCTAATTTTCCTCAGGGAACAAACTGGGAAAGGAACCAGGTAGTCTGATAGGACTTCCCTGGTGGCTCCGACGGTAAAGAATCCACCTGCAATATGGAGGGCCTGGGTTCAATCCCCGAGCTGGGAAAATCCCCTGGAGGAGCCCTCTCCAGTATTCTTGCCTGGAGAATCCCTGAGGAAGAGAGGTGCCTGGTGGGTTTCCTTACAGCCTATGGGGTTGCACAGTCGAACACGGCTGAGCATAACCTGGTGAAAAAAAGAATTACTGCGTTCACCCACTTTCTCTACGCTTGCGTGTTTAGTCGCCTCAGTCGTGTCCGAAACTATGGACTGCTTATCTGTCAGGTCTCTCTGTCTAAGGGATTTTCCACGCAAGCATATCGGACTCAGCTGCCATTCCCTTCTCCAAAGGATCTTCCAGATTCAGGGATTGAACCTATGTTCTCTTACGTCTAGCTCTGTTCTTTACTTCTAGCGCCACCTGGGGAGCCTTCGGTGCCTTATCATATGAAAAGTATCTGCCTGTTTTTGAACCACTCACTGTTAAAACTACAAAAATACAACACACAGAATAAAAACCCCATAGTTAACAACACCAGTGTAGTTACACAACACAACCCAAATCCGTAACTATATCCAAAAAACTAAACTTTTTTACACAAAGTATTTATATAAGTACTGAACTCTAATTTTTAACCGGAGAAAATGTAGCCTTGTTGAAAAACGAGGCCTCAAAAAATTGGGTAAAGACTCAGAATTGTTCCTCTCCACGGAAATCTTTAGTAAAAGGCGAAAGATTTATACGATCTGAAGAGAAACCAGAGTATACCTCCGTAGCGTCGCTTGGAACCTCCCAGAGCAACGTAACACCCTGCACAGTTATGGTTGCTCCGGTCCCACGCGGTTTGGGCACCTTGAGTGGAATTTGCACAGATCATAGGTTTCTAACAGGTACTGTCCCCTCCAACAGTGGACAACCCCCCGTGGAACTGGAACTCAAGCGCGTGAAATCGTCTTTTCGTGGTGTATTATGGGTATGCAAATCGCAGGCGGCTCCGCCGCTGGGTGACTGCAGTCACTGGCCGGGCCGGGCGGCGCTGTGGGCGCCTCAGGGCTGCGGCTCGCTCTCTTCTCTGCGGGTCCGCCGGGAAACCGACGCTCCGTTACCGAGGCTGAGGTTAAAGCCCAGTCATTTCATACCCGCAGACCCCTGCCATCACCACCCTTTTGGGAGGAAACGGCATCCAACTTATCTGGAAGGATAGTTCCAGTGAATGGGAAGTGGAAACGCGTTCTCGAATAGCCTCTGTGAAGTCGTGGGAGGTGAACATTGAAAGTAATTCAGCCTATCCGGAGTAGGGTGTGCTGTGTCTGAATGAGGGTGTGAATCTGGTCATTAGCTGTCTTGAGAGAGCTGGGAAGACAGCAGAGGCTAGATCCAGTTAGGCCTGGAAAGGACTTGGCTTTGATCTTGTTATAATCAGCAATAGGGAGCCGTGAAATGGTGTTGAAGTCAGAGGGCTGAGTAGTGTGCAGTGCCACACAGGGTGGTTTGCTCTGAAAACACTGGGACTTGTCCCCAAGATTGGCTGTGGTCAGTGCCCTGGAACTGACTATTCCTGGGGCGGTTCAGCTCCAGTTGGCTGGAATCCTTCAGCTAGTGCCGTATCACGACACGTTCAGTGTTTTAGGGTTATTCACTAAGCATTCGATCAGAGCACAAACTTTCAACATAGCTAAGATATCACAAACTACAGAGAGCACCTATGAGAAGCCAGGCCATTTCTTACATGAATATTTTATTTGCAATCCTAAAAGGAAAAACCAGCAGCCTACAAAATGCTCTATAATCTTCCATTTCACAGATGAAGACACTGAGGCTCAGGATGTCTGACTTTTCCAGCTCACTCAGCTGGTAAGTGGAACTGGGGATGGGGGGTGACGACATCTTTTGCACTGTTCCAGCCCGGTGAGCTCTCCTGCTCTACCCCAGTCGCTCCCTAGTGACCCAAACACCACTGCACCCAAATCCAGGGTCTGTCTCTTGGGCATACTGGATGCACCCCCTACCCTTGGTTCTAAGCCAACCACCTTCTCTTTTGATTCAGTGTTGATTCAACTGCAGTAGGTATCCCCCCCTCCACTCTCCACATTAGGTCAGAACATGATTTTCTGGCCTTTGGCTTGGTGGGGTGGGGTGTGGTGTGAGAAGGCAGTGCTCTGGGGATGGGATTGTTCCTGGTGAGTGTGTGGCTGGAACCCAGGGTGTGAATGTGTGTCAGCTGAGACTGAGCCCTGGGATAATTGGAGAAGGGCACTAAAAGACCTCTCCCTCCCATCCATTAGACGAGACTACGCCCAGGGGTGTGGCCAGAATCATCCAGACCTCTGTACAATGGGATTGTTCAGCCTTTACAGAACAAACAGCTTAAAGATAGCGCGTCACTGGTTGCTAGTCAAAGCTGTGGTTTTTCCAGTAGTCATGTACGGATGGGAGAGCTGGACCATAAAGAAGGCCAAAGAATTGATGCTTTTGTCTGTAGTGTTGGAGAAGACTCTTTAAGAATCCCTTGGACTGCAAGGAGATCAAACCAATCAGTCCTAAAGGAAATCAATCCTGAATATTCATTGGAAGGACTGATGTTGAAGCTGAAGTTCCAATACTTTGGCCATCTGATGCGAAGAGCTGACTCATTGGAAAAGACACTGATGCTGGGAAAGATTGAGGGCAGGAGGAGAAGTGGGTGACCCAAAATGAGATGGTTGGAAGTATCACCAACTCAATGGACATGAGTTTGAGCAAACTCAGGGAGATAGTGGACAGGGAAGTCTGACCTGCTACAGTCCATGGGGTTGCAAAGAGTCAGACATGACTGAGCAACTAAACAACAGCAACACTGGTTGCTAGTGCAACCTGTTTCTACAGTGGCCCTACTGATCCTCTGCTGTCTGGACAAAGATGCCTCTGGGGCGCCACACTGACTACTGACTTGCAGAGGCCTCTGCCTTGGAGGTTGGTCTGGGCACAAAACTCCTAAAACACCTCCCCATCTCTGTTTCAATTGGCCATTTTTCTTTTTTTGGTCATGTCAAGAGGCTTGTGGATCTTAATTCCCCAACCAGGGATCAAACCCGGGCCCCTGGCAATGAGAGCACTGAGTCTTAACCACAGGACCACCAGGGAATTCCCTTGGCCACTTTCTTGATCTGCTTCCACTTCACCTCTCACCTGTTGCCTGACTGTGTCCCTCTGCCCATCCCCCCAGGCTGCTGAAACAGGAGGTGACCAATGAATCTGGAGAGGAATGCGAGGCTGGATTATGATGGCTCTGAAAGCCACACAGTAAGTAGGGTTTTGACACCAAAAACATTTGTATTATTTTGTGCACTAAGCACTTCAGCCAGACCCTGCTACCAAGGATGTGACCAACACATTGCTGCACATCATCTTCACTTGGCAGGTGAATAAACACACGGAGGACTAGAGGGCTAGGACCTCAGGCCCTGACACCTCTATGTGCAAACTCGCAACTATCCAAACATAAAGCACCAATGTCAATTGAGATGAGTTCACATAGAATATATTTCACTCTTTTAAAAATAAAACTTTTAGCATGGCTAACATCCAAACTACAAAAATAAACATCTCCATATAAATAATTTATGTGGTGAGAGATGGACAGGGATACAGAGCGCCTCCTCAGGAGTCACCAAGCAGTGGGGACCAGGCCCAGCAAAGGGTGCTAACAGGATCCCTCAGGCTTGGTCTGCTGGGGGCGGCAGTGTGGGGTGGGAGGGGGGTCTGGGCTGCACTGCAGCCCGAAGTGCTGGCTTTTACCCCACCCAGACACAGGCCCAGGCCCAGAGGAGCCGGGTATGCAAGGCTGTTCACAGCCTAGACAGTGGTGGTTTTGTGTGGATTTCGGGAAGGTCTCCGATGGCCCAGTCAGGGGAGGGGATGAGGTGGCAGCAGCAGCTGGGCTCCCCAGGAGTGTGCCGTCTTCAGCAATGCCCCCACTGCTTCCCAATGACTTCATGTGGCCTGAATCGGGTCTCCATGCTTCGGCTGCTCTTTCACCCGATGGCTGGACACAGCCCCCTAGAGCTGAGGTTGTTGGGGCCATTGGCAGCTGGTGTGGCAGCAGGCGACCATGTAGGCTCCTCAGAGGCTGGGTGGATGTAGGCACCAGGCAGTGGGGGTGGGTGGAGGGCCACAGTCATGGAGGTAGTCACTCTGGCAAAGCTCTGGGGCAGGGTGGAGGATACCCCCCACCTAAGCCCTCCTCCCTGTGGAGCTGGGGGGCTCAGGACCTCTGCGCTCTCCTTGTACATCTGTACCACCTGGGGGGAAACAGCAGCCCCAGTGAGCCTGGGGGCTACTGGGGACTCAGCCCCCTTCAGCAACTTCCTAGTTGGGAAGCTGGGGTCTTTGGTGGCTTCCAGCAGGAGACAAGAGCTAACAAGGGACAGGATGTTGAGACCAGGGGCCAATCCTGCACCTAAAGGCTAAGGTGGGTCCCAGGAAGAAGTCAGGAGGGCTGAAGGGCAGGGACATGATATCTGGGTCAAAGGGGAGGCTGCTAACTTCAGCTGGTGGTACTTCATGGGGAGGGGGACTTGTGAGTTGAGCCCTGTCTGTTGGCCACTGAGGGTGTTTTGTCTTGGTTCTGTCCCACCCCACCCCCTGGGCTGGGAGCAGGATGGTGTGGTCACCTCTGGTGGGGGGCCCAGGATGGACAGCAGTACCGGCAGCAGCACGAGCCCGTGGAGGAGGCCCAGGAGTGTAAGTATCGTCAGCACCACGAAGAAGTACCTGGGGGTGTTAAGAGGGGTCAGCCCGGTCAGGTCCTGTATCCAGTGCAGGCCAGCCCTGCCTCTGTGCCTTGAGCCCTCCCCTACCTTACAATGAAGTCAAAGTTGGAGCCAGCAAGCATGAGCAGACCTAGCAACGTGGAGATGGCCCCATCGGTCACTGGGGCAAATGTGTGCTCCAGGGCCCGGGCAGCCCGCAGGTTCCGGCTACCCTGAGCGGTCAGGAAGCCCTGGGGGAACAAAGTGGTCCTAGAGCTGCTCCTCGACCAACCATGGCCAGCTCATCTGTGTCCCCAGGGCTCACCCATGCCTGGCCCACAGAAGGCCAGGTGAACTGAGTTCCTGGGAACTGTGCAGGACCCAAGCACAAGTCCATGTAGGTAACCCTGTATAGATGAGTGAAATGTGCTGTGTGTGCTTAGCTGCTCAGTTGTGTCCGACTCTTTGGGACCCCATGGACTGTAGTCCGCCAAGCTCCTTTGTACATGGGGATTCTCCGGGCAAGAATATTGGAGTGAGTTGCCATGCCCTCCTCCAGGGGATCTTCCCAACCCAGGGATCAAACCCACGTCTCCTGCATTGCAGGAGGATTCTTTACCAGCTGAGCTAGATGAATGAGACAGAGATGTCTAGAATAGGTTGGGCTTTCCTTGTGGCTCAGCTGGTTAAGAATCTGCCTGCAATGTGGGAGACCTGAGTTTGATCCCTGGGTTGGGAAGATCCCCTGGAGAAGGGAAAGGCTACCCACTCCAGCATTCTGGCCTGGAGAATTCTATGGACTGTATAGTCCACGGGGTGGCAAAGAGTTGGACACGACTGAGTGACTTTCACTTTCTTTCAGAATAGGTTGGTCATCTATAGCCTGTCCCATGTTTTTGTAAATAAAGTTTTGTTGAAACACGGCCACACCCATTCATGCACCTATCATCTATGGCTGCTTTTGTGCTACACTGGTAGAAAGACCATATGGCCTGATAAGCCTAAAATATTACTATCTGATTCTTTTCAGAAAAAGTTTGCTGATGCCTAGTCTAGAAGGATGGATACTTCTTAGGGTGGCATTTCAGAGGCTTTCTGATTCTTTCTTGGTATTTTTCTGCATGCTGATGTTTTTGACCCCCAGGGAGTATATGTTGTTCTTATAACAAAAAATAATAAGGATTTTATGGGGGAAGAAAGAAGGAAGCTGTTTGTGGGGTCTGGCCAGGTTTGTGTTGGAGCTCCCTACGGGTCCACTGCTCCCGCCCCACCCCCACCCCTCCTCTGCCGGAGAACACGAAGCTGTGGAAGAGGCCAGCCCACCTCTGTTCTGCATCTCTGTCCTAGAAGGATCTTGCCTTTATGCTCACTGTCATCTAGCTATCACCCCATCGCTCTGATTCACAGTAAATCCATCCAAAACAAATGTCAGTTCCCATTTTCTCAACTTCCATTCTGTCCTCATCCCATTCTGGTCAGGCCTTTGTCTCTCCTCTCTACTGAAATGGCTGCTGATTTATTTGTTTATTTACTTGTTTATCTCAACATTCTTGAAGGTAAAGTGTGTCTGTATTGCTCTCATCTCCACAGTACTGAGCACACAGTATTTGTCGAAAACTGAATCAGCTGGCCCGCCCCTCTCCTAGTGCCTGTGCTCACCAGAGCCACGTGGACAGTGAACTCGACACCGATGCCTATGGAGGCCACAAGAATCACCACCGGGATGGCACTCAGCTTGATGCCCAGGAAACCCATGATGCCAAAGAGCTCCACGGTCATCATCGCCAGGACCAGTACCTGGGGAGGGCAGGGCTCACCCAGGGCTCCTGGGCAGGGCAGGTGGGGGAACTATGAGTCCCTCTAGCCCCATTCCTGCAAGACTCACTATGAGTGCAGCTGTCCAGGGGTTGAGCAGCAGCAGGGCACAGACGAGGAAAGTACACAGCAATAGGATGCAGACTGCCAGCAGGAAGCAGCGCCGCAGGCCCAGGTACTGCTCCCAGAAGAGGAAGGGGGAGCCGCTGGGGTAGGCACGCACCCCGGCCCGGCCGGCCTCGGCACACGCCGCCCGGGCCCCCTCGATGGCCTCCACGAAGTCTGCAGTCTTCTGGAGGCCGCGCAGGAGGAAGGGGAACTGGGCAAACTCCAAGGGCTGGGCCACCGGGACTGTGGGGGGAGGGGGCAGAGGGAGGGGCAGCCAGTGAGCACGGGTAGCAGTGGGCAGGGCTTCAGGGGAGGGGTGTGGGCCCAGGCCCAGGCAGTTCGGGCTCCCCCAGGACTCACTGCGAAGGTTCTCCCCTGTGGTGTCGTACTTGTCATGCAGCCACTCAGGAGGTGGGGGATAGAAGTTGGCCTGTGAGGCTGCCAGACCCAGGGGGTCACTGCTCACCCACACGGTCAGCCCCATGTAGAAGAGCTCGGGTGGGATCAGCCCTTCCTTGTCCACCAGCTTCCTGGTGGTCAGCTGCAGAGGCAGAGTGGGTTAAGTCTGGCCCCATGGGGCCTGGAGCCCTTCTGTGCTCCCCAGCCCTCCGGTTCTCTTCCAACCTGGCTGAAATCCAGAGGCTCCTGGGCATCCCCAGTCTGGACGAGCAGCTTGTATGCCAGGGCCCCATCCTCAGAGCCATTGCGGTATGAGTGGCGGGTGATGCGTCCAGAAGCCCAGTCCTGGTCAAACGCAGCCTGGATTCCTGGGAGAGGGCAGGGTAGGAGTCCAGTTGGCCTGTGGGCTCTGGGGGCTCCTGCCGGCCGCATCCTCCCTGCCCGTCTCCTTGCCTCTCACCCTGTAGCCAGTTGCGGTAATAGTGCAGCCAGGTGCGGGGTGCCCGGGTGGCCGGTGGGGGCAGCACGGCCTTGAGGGAACTGAAGCGCTGGTGCAGATCAAAGAGGGCGCGTTGGGAGTGGGCGTAGTCAAAGCCACCCTGTGTCACCAGAGCCACCTCATACAGAGAGAAGTACCTGAGCTGGGCGCTCAGGAAGGCATGCTCCTTGGTGCCACGCGGCACCACATCAGTCAGGGCCAGACCGTCCTGCACCAAGGTTGCTCCATAGAGGCTCAGGCCCAGGAGAGCCCCAAAAAGTACCAGTACTACAGCCTGTGGGAAAAGGTGACTAAGCTGGAGGCCCAGAGACATCTAAGAAGTCTGTGCCACATCCCACCTTGACCTGCCTGGGCCTGGAGGCTTACCTTGGTGTGGGACTGGAGCAACAAGGGTGCAAACTGAGAGCGGGCGAAATGGGCAAGATTCCAGCGGGCACAGGGCAGGGACTTGCAGGCTGCCTTCTGCCCTGTCCCCTCCTCCTGTCCTAGAAGGTCCCGTGTGGACCCTCCTGGGCTGAAGAGCTCAGAGTCCAAAGGGTCAGAAGGTGGCGGCACCAGGTGGGCTTGGGGAGGCAAGATGGTGACCACATGTTGGCTGCTGGCTTCACAGTGGGCAAAGGCTTGAACCGTGGCAGTCAGGTGGGCAATGCCCACAGGTACTGTCCTGTTCCCCAGCTCCTGGGGCAGAATCTGAATCACCCGAGCAGAGCAGGGGCTGGAAGAGGCAGAGAGGGGGCGAGGGTCTGGAAGTGGTGCCAAGGGGACAGGATGGGATGGGGCTCAGGGGGGACGGCTTGGTGGGACAGGGGTACCTAGAGAAGCAGCAGAGCACATCCAGGCGCTGGCAGTGGCGCCGGTGCAGGTCCAGGCTGAGGACCGCTGGGAAGACAAGCATCACGGCTGCGAAGTTGCAGCCCACCACTATGGCTGCCTGCGGGATGGCCAGGAGGGGCACAAAACCTGGATGAAGCCCGCTGGGCTCCATGCGCACCCCGAGCCTGGGCCCCATGGGTGAGGCCTCACCTGCAAGGAGAAGGCCCGCAGTGCAGGTATGGGAACGAGGGCGGCCATGAAGAAGGCAACCATGTTATTGATGGACGTGAGTGTGACACTGGTGCCCGTGCGCTGCAGACACTCCCCTGTGCGCTCCTGCCAGGACAAGGCCGAGTGAAGGACGGCAGGGGAGGGACAGGAACCACACAGCTAACGTTTATTGCCCTGTTCTAAGCACTCGAATTACTGATCCTCACCACAACCCTTACCACACAAACACTATGATTACCCCTGTTTACAGATGAGGAAGCGAGGCACAGAGAGGCTTATTACCAGCCCAAAGTCACTCAAACCAAGCGGCTCTGAGCCCCTCAGCAGCACGGCCTAGGATGAACCCAGGCAGGAGGACAAGGCCTCACCTGGAGAGGGGTGCCAGGTGGAGCCTCTGTGAAGGCGTGTGCCAGCAGGAATATGTCGTCCACGCCGATGCCCAGCGCCAAGAAAGGCAGCACCTGGAGGGGCATGGGGGCGGGAAGTTGGAGGATCTGAGCAGCCCGGGCTGTGGGCCCCAAGTCTGCCCGCAGACCTGGCCTACCTGGGTAGTGGCGGCATTGAAGGCAATGCCCAACAGGGCACAGAGCCCCAGGCCCGAGGCCACCGCCAGGGCCACCAACAGCACCCCAGCGAGGCCCACTGCACCCTGGGACTGGGCACAGTCCCACCGCAGCATCGTCACGCAGGCATAGGCTAGCTGTGGGGAGAGAGAGCAGTCTGGGACGGGAGCGCCCAGGTGGGGCTGGTGCGGGGGGGGGGCAAGATGCTAAGAGGACCCACCATAAGCAGGTAGCCCCCCACCACGCGGGCAGCGCTGACTTCAGAGAAGGCGTGCAGGATGTCGTCCAGGGTGGTGGAGGAGAAGGCGTGGATCTGCTGGGATGCATTCTCGGGCAGGGCCTCCTGGGCCAACTGGAGAGACAGGATGGTGTGAGGCGCAGGAAGAAGCAGCAGCCTTGGGCGCTGTGCTCGTTGGCTCCACGCTGACCTGCACAAAGCGCCGCTGCCAGGCCTGCAGGACCATGCCGGCCTGCTCCTCACTCCAGCCGATGTCGTGTGTCTGGTAGTCACCTCGGAAGTGCTCATAGAGCTGGCGGGGGCTCATCAACAGGAAGGTGCTCTGCAGAGCCTCTGCCCTGGTGGTGGTGTAGGAGAAGCAGGAGTCACGGCTGGTCTGAACGACCAGGAGGGCGTGTGCAAGGGGCGTTTGCCAGAGCTGCCTGGCATCAGGGCGTGGCTCCCCATGCCTGGGGTGTCCCCTTGCCAACTCCCGGTGGGGGGGTCCTACCTCAGCAGCTGTCCTTGGGGGTCTCTGGCCATGCCTCCCAGCAGCAGCTCCTCCTGCCAGTGCATGAACTTGTGGGAGAAGCCGTGGCAGCCCCCACTCAACTCCTGAGCCACGTTCGGAGCCTGGAGGGGGTGGAGAGAAGCTCGTTACTCCAGGTCCTACCCTGGGCGGGCACCTCCAGGAACCATGCTTGCCATGGAGCCCCGTGGGCCTGGGGTGTAGATATTGTTGTGCTAAGCCTCTTGCCTGCTCTGTAAGCGAACAGCTAGAGTCTGGCAGGGAGGAGGTCACAGAGGGAGCAGAGGTCTAGAAACAGGCTGCGGGGAGGAGCTGGTTGAACTTTGGTGGTTTTGGGAAAATGTCCACATTCACAGGGCCACACAGACACTCAGGAAACCAGGTATGACACCCATGCTTATCTAATTTGTCTTATCTCTCTGTACATGTGTTTTTTGATGAAGTCCAGCCTTTCTGGGCTTAGAAAAAGCCAAAGGGATTCAAATGCTATTTGAGGAGTCCTTAGGAGAGCTGAATGGGAACAGAAAACTCGAGGTGTCAAGTGTAGTGTGGACAGGGTAACAATGTCCAGGAAGTAGGGGGCAGAGCATAGAGCAGTCTGCTCTCTCCAAGAACAGGGGAACACAAGGGGAAAGGGAAGGAAATAACCTTTGCCCGGCAGACCTGGCTGGAACCCACCTGCCTGCTGTGATGGTTAGGGGCACTAGGTGGGCAGTGGAGGTCATCAGGGTGCAGACAGGGCCGCCCCACGTAGGCCTGGCCCACCTGTGCCTTGTCTAGCAGCTCCCGGAAGCCCTCAAGGGAGGCAAAGGGGCCCAGCTCCTCCAGCAGCTGCTCTGGGTCCAGGTTGGTCCACTGGATGTCAGGGCGGCCCCTGCGGGGAGAGCTTGTGGTTGGTGAGGATCAGGGATCAATGCCCATCCTCCAGACTGCTGCCATCGGACCCATGGGGTAGCCCACCCCACTCCTAGCTGCTCATCTGTCTCTCTGTGTGGAGGCTCAGTCCAGCAGGCTGCTGCAGTGAACTCTGAGTGGATACAGGAGCTGAGATGGAACTCAAGACAGATGGTACTTGACACAAGGAAAAGACCACAAAAGCCCCATTTCATTCCTTCCCAAACCGTCTACCCTTGGTTCTGATACATAACTATACAGGCGCCTGCATGTAACAGGTTTTCTTTCTGGCCTGGGCAACAGCTGAGTTGACACCTAGCTAACTCTCCCTGGCAAAGTCTCTTTCTGGGGATCTTTTCTTATTAAAAAAAAAAAAAAAACTTTTGATTTTATATTGGAATACGGCCAATAACAATGTTGTGATAGTTTCAGGTGGACAGCAAAGGGACTCAGCCATACATATACATGTATCCATTCTCCTGGGGATCTTTTTTCTCCTTTGTTCAGATCTTACAGATCTTCGTGTTTTATCTAAATAAGACAGGTCTGCCTTTCCTTCAGAGGTGAGGAGAAGGGGGATGAGGAGAGAGCCCTGAGGCTGCCTGTGCCCTGACCCTGGCCTGGGTGGTAATCAGGCCCTGGTGAGCTTTTGCTCACCATCCCTCCTTTATGCTGGGGAAGTCCTGGCAGGGGATGAAGCAGGGCCCAGGAGCAGCGGCGGCGGCACTCACGGCAAGTAGGCAGAGCCCCCTTGGAGTTTGGCTCCCTCCCAGAAGCAGTCGAGGGGGGTGAGGATCACGCATGGAAACAGCTTCTCAATCATCTGCCAGGGACATCCCAGGCTGAACATCAGTCCTGCCCCCACAATGCCTCCTACTTGCGCCGCCCCCCCCCCCCCCCCCCCGCAGAGAAGGCTCCACCTCTACCCTGTCTCAGAGAACAGTGCAGGAGACTCACCCGCTCAATCATTCCATTTTCAATTAGGGGAACTCCTGACTTGTAGCAGATTTTGTTCAGATCCCAGGACCTGCAATAGCCAGGGGCATGGGACGTCAGTAGAAGAGGGCGACTCCGGCTCTAGCCCTGCTGTGGCACCTCTCGCTCCCAAGCTGCTCAGGGGCTCAGCCAGACTCACTTTCCATAGAGTGATACTTGTACTTTACTGGCGGTGAGGGCTGCCTGGAGGTGGAGTTCAAGTGCCTCGGGCGTGAGGACGTTCTCCCCCTCCTGGCGCGGGGTCTGTATCAACATCTGGGAGGTATACGCAGCCTCCTCCCCCAGCTTCTCCTTGGTGTATTCCAGTTCCTGGCTCACCCGGCTGCCTGCTGCCAGAGCAGAGAGAGAAAGCTTGGGGGCAAGAGCCTCGGTGGATCCAAGCTCCAAGGATTGTGGGACCCCAACTCCAGAGGCCTCCCAGGACAAGTGGGAAAAACTTCTCCTTGATGGCCACGCTGAGGCCCCAGGCTCCTGGCCCTCGTTTCAGAATCTGGAGTGGAGAGGCCCAGCTGTGTGGCTCTTTGGAACTCGTGTGAGACCTAAGGTTTCAGCATGAACCTGGCTGGCTCTGTTTGGAGCAAATAACTTAAAAATGAGAGATCAACAGGACTGGGGCCAGGGTGGGGTTATGGGGGTGTCCTGGTAAGGAAGCCCTCACTCAGCTCCTCTCTGTTCTGGCAAGGAGGACAATGAGGGACAAAGGGGCCAACAGGGAGGCTGCTGTTGGAGGGTCTCCTAAAGGAACAGGTCTAGTGCTGGGGCTGGTTCCTAGTTCAGGTTGTCCCAGAGAGTGGTTTATATCCATACACCTTTCTGCAAACTGCTCTATAAAGAGGGTGGGTGGCTGGGTAAATGTCTGGCAATAATGACTGTAGTGGCACAGGTGAGGGAGAGGGTCAAATGGCCTTTCAGTGTGATGCTGCCAGCATACTGCTTCCTCTCAGGAAATAGCTCAAGGACCCTGGCAGAGGTGACATCAAAGTGGGCTGGGGAAAGAAGATCCCGTTCACCAGTTTCTTAGTCCAGACGTTGAGGAATCCCAGCACCAGGCCTGCCTTCATCTTCTTGATCAAGTCCTGCATTGCCCTAGCTGTGGAGGCCAGCTCTGTACCAGAGGCCTGGGGAGGCGGGGAGGTTTGAGGGATGCTATGACCTGACTGTGGTTTGGGGGAGGCAAGGGGAGGCAAGGGCTAAGGCCAAACCACCCTGGAGGCTTTGCGGACTTGGCCTGGTCTTAGGCCCAGTCCTGCTTTCCCCTATCTGGGGCCTCTTCCTGGAGGTCACTGCCACCCCTGGGCCCACTGGACTGCTTCTCCAAGACTCCAGTCCTACTTGGGATCATCATACTCCCCCATCTCTTTCAAACCCACATAATCCCCTCACTCATGAGAGCCCCAAACCCTTGGTCATGCTCATCACAGATTCACCCCTATGCTCATCCCCCCTCCCAGTCACATTTCTGACCCTCCCCTCATGAATAGTCTCACACAGCCATCCTGCCTTCTCTGCTGTCAATTCCACATACTTCTTTTCTTCCTTTCCTGATTCCCCACTTCTGCAGACCTGTACTGCAGTGTTTATTTCACCAGGCTTAGGCCAGAGCTGCCACAAGGAGGGACAGGAGAGGAGGGCAGAGATAAGCTCCCCATAGTAAGGGAGTCTGCTGAGGGGACCAAGGTATGGAAGAAAGAAGCAACCCAGACAGAGCCAATGAGAAAGCAAGAAAAAGGGACAGGCACAATCTAAAACACAGTATCAAAGGACTTCTCTGGTGGTCCAGGGGTTAAGAATCTGCCTTCCAATTCAAGGGGCATGGGTTCAGTCCCTGATCGGGGAATTAAGAAAATCCCACATGCCTTGGGGCAACTAAGCAAGCCCACTCGCCTCAATGGAAGATCCTACATATTGCAATGAAGATTCCGAGTGCTGCAACTAAGACCTGACACAGCCAAATAAATAAATAAATGTTAGAAAGAATAAAATACAGCATCACAGAGAATAAGGAGTCCTCAGAGAAAATGAGGAAGAGAAAGCTATGTTTTGGCTGACAGTGATAGTGAGTTATGAGGACAGATGAACTGGGTGTACTGTGCAGGCCATAAGACACAGCAGGTGTCTGGGGGAGCACAAAGGCTTCCGAACAGACCTGGCTTTGGGTCTTGGCTCTGATGCTTGGGGTAAATTATTTAGTCTCTCTGACCTGCAGTTTCCTCATCTGAGAAATGGGGACAATGCCCACCTTGGTGGATTGAGAATCAATGTGATGGGATTTCCCTGGTGGTCCAGTGGTTAAGAGTCTGCCTGCCAATGCAGGGTACGTCAGTTTGATCCCTGGTCAGGGAAAATTCCACATGCCTCAGAGCGACTAAGTCCATGTGTCACAACTATTGAGCCCACGCCCTAGAGCTCATGCTCTGCACACGAGAAGCCACCGCAATGAGAAGCCTGTGCACTGAAACTAGGGAGTAGCCCTTGCTCTCCGCAACTACAGAAAGCCCGTGTGCAGCAACAAAGAGCACAGCCAAAAATAAATAAATACGCAGAATCAATATGAGCAAAGTGCTTAGGAAGTTGTCCAGTACCCAAGAGGTACAGATATGGAATTATTATTCAATAGTTGCTGGGAGAGAAATGATGTGACAGAAACATGAAAAAGAACTGAAGAAAAAAAGAGACTATAAGTAAGTGGGGAGAAAGTAGGCAGAACAGGGGAAGGAGACTCAAAATCATCACATCTGTTAAAAACGTTACAAAAGGGATAATATAACTAGTTAGAGCATGGATAGAGTCCCCTTTATAGGTAATCCAATAAATGCAACTTACCCTCTTTCAAACATCTTTAGATAGCATCACTGACTCAGTGGAAATGAGTTTGAGCAAACTTCAGGAGATAGTGAAAGAACTTCAGGAGATGCTGCAGTCCATGGCGTCCACAAAGAGTCAGACTGAGCACACATGATACTGCAATGTTTTAGGACCCTCATAAATGTTCACAATCTTTGGTTTAGAAATTTCACATGTAAGGACCTGTAAGCTTTTGTAGGGACTCAGGCTGTCTCTGTATGAAATCAGAGTCATGGGAGGTTTTGAGCAGAGAAGTTGAGATGACCTGGATTTTTCATCACCTAATATATTCTGGAGCTGAGCTGTGAATGATGAACAGGAGCTGGCCAGGGTAAGAAGCCAGAGAAAGGGGTTCTGGACCAAGTGTGTGCAGGTAACTGTCAGGGGCTCAGCATCTGGGCTGCTAAGAGTGAGGGAGAGACAAAGCTGGGTAAGCAACCTCGAGTGTACTAGGGAGTTTGAACTTGATTCTGGAGACTCCCTGGAAGCCAGCAGAGAGTGGCGGAAGGGCTCTGTGTGCATGTGTGTGCTGAGCCACTTCAGTTGTATCTGACTCTGTGACTCCATGGACTGTAGCCCAGGCTACTTTGTCCATGGGATTCTCCAGACAAGAATACTGGAGTGGGTTGCCATTCTCTCCTCGAGGGGATCTTTCCGACCCAGGGATTGAATCCAGGGTTTTGGCGTTGCGTGCAGATTCTATAAGGGGTCTAAGTCACCGTAGCACTATGGACTAAGTACTAACGGAAGCACTAAGCAGAGACTGACTGACTTGGTCAGATTTAGATGCACCACAGGAGGGCGGTGTGGAGGCAGATTTAAAGGTGAGGGGAAAGGGCAGTCCCTTAACAGACCTAGATTTCCTGGGCCATCCTCAGAAAGGCCTAGTGATTCGGGGCAGTTGGGCCCCTCCCCAGCCTTAGAAGCTGAAATTTGATGAGACTAAGAAGTCAGTCACTTATAATTCCACTGTCTTTGCCAAGTGAAGGATTCAGACATAGGATGCTACACAGTTCTTGCCAAAATAACCAAATGGGAAGTCCGAGGGGGTGGATGGTGGGAAGGAGTGGGTAGTAAAATTTTCTTCACTTTCAAAAAAGGTGTGCAAGACAGGCATGACTTCCCTTTTCTACCATGGCAGCAGCCACCTTGGGAGAAAGTGTGATAAACCTGAGGGCAAAAGCCCAAAATACAGAAGAAGGCAGAGGAGAAAGATAGGAAGAACCTTTTGCTGATGTCCTTAGGTTGCTGAATTATCCATTGTGGAACTTCTCTGCTCTCTACTGCTAGACTTCTTGTTGGTGGGGGAGGAGGGAAATAATAAATCAATCCTCTTCCTTTCTCCCTCTTTCCCTTTCTCTCTCCTTAATGTGGCTAAACATATTTTAAATGATACAGTAAGGAGTGTACTGCCAAGTCTTAGCTAGAGCAACTGCCACAAGGGTGGAAAGAAGGGATCCCTCATGAGAAAGGCTGAGAAGGAAGAATTTTAATTGTTTAGTAACCAATTAACTGAGCAAGAAGAACTGAGACTGACTCTCAAGGTTTCAGCCTTGGGAATCTGAGTGAATAGTGGTTCCACCAATTGATACATGGCTGTCACCTGCCTTCTAGACAGAAGGGCTGTATATTCCTTATCTTCAGGGACAGCTCCAATTTCAAACCATTTCTATCACTGTTCCTGAAAGTACTAGTTGGACTCTACGTTGTGATTTTTCTTTGCTTTCTTTCTTGTTATTATTTTTTTGGCTACACCACCTGGTTTGCAAGATCTTAGTTCCTTGACCAAGGGCTGAACAGGGCCCTCGGTGGTGAAAGCACAGAGTCCTCACCACTGGACCTCCAGGGAATTTCCTGGGATTTTTATTTTAGAGAATTTATCTCTGAGTCTTTCACCTTTAACACTGAAGAGGAAGGAGAAGTCACATTCCAAATCTCACCATGGCAAAGCTGGAAAACCCAGAACTCTCAGAGCTAATGCCATGTTTCTCTCTTTGCTTTCTGTATTAGCAAAACAGGAAAGGAATGGAGAATACCCTTCAGTCCTCATTGCCGAGGGTATTGCCGGAAGAAGCCTCAATTACGGATGTACAGAGAAAAGTTCAGGTCAGGATCACGGCTTTCAACTCACCTCCAGCCCCAGTAGAAAGCAGAGTAATGTTCCAAAACAAAGGAAAAAGACCTAGGAATTGATTCCTGCCCTCTTATATGACCTTCCCACAAAGAGCACCAAAAATCCAGTGAGATCGAGCCTGGCCTGTGCTGGAATGCAGGAGAGAGGATGAGGAAACATGGAGGTTCAAGCAGTGTTTAGACTGGGAAGATCTGGGGAATGGAGAAGGAAGAAGGGGTGGGAGACAGCCTCTATTGTGGCAGGAGATCCAAGAGTCATTTGGGACCACCCAGGCAGCAGTGGTGTGGGTGGGGCTAAGTGTCTGTTCGTGTATGCACATGTTTGTCCTGGGGCTGGGGGCAGGCAGGCAGGCAGGCACAGAGAAACATCTGCTCTGGACCCCAGGGCTGGCCTGGAGTGTGTATATATGTAAGAGTCTGCAGAGGGTGGGGGGTAGGATAGGATGAGGTGTGGGATCCTAACAGGCAGGCAGGCTCCAAGAAACATCTGCTCTGGATCCTCAGGCGTGCCAGCATTTAAAATAACTTGGGGGTGTGAGAGCCTAACCTGGCCCTGCCTTTGGGTGTGGGCCAGGGCTGGGGGAGGTTCGAAGGAGCCCACAAATGCAAATTTCCCAGGAAAGAACAGAGAGGAGTTTGACTCTGTTAAAGGGTTGTCATTCCAGGGCCCAGGAAAGGAGAGTTATGTCAAAACTATCAATAAGAAATCATTTTAATCTAATGCTTCCCTTAGGAAGTGAAGATCCAGTTCTATTTGACTCCGCTGTTGCCTCAAAGTGCAGATTCTGTGACACTTTTCCACTAAATGCTTGCAGGGGGCCTCGGTGTATGGGACCTCTCCCTAGAGGCCTGCCAGATGATTTATCAGTTCCCCTAGCCTTCTAGTTCTAACACTTCTATTTCTCCTAGTCAGACGTGATCTCTCCCTGCCTTCTCTTGTATGACACACTTGTTTTCTGCTTTGTATTATATTGTATATTACATCGCAGCATGTATTTTACTTTCCTTGCTACTGAAAGACGAGTCTTCAGTTGCCTTACAAACACTGCAGTGCAGTCAAATACATATAAAAGATTGCCAATAAATGCTAAATAAACACACATACACTCACAGGCTCCATATGCCTGTTCACCCGGCTCCACCATCTGCAGATGTCCGTTTATGGGTGTGGGAGGAGCAGTGCTCCCAGATGCCCAGGCTCTGGCAGGCAGGTGCCCCCTCCACCCAGAGCAAAGCCCACTAGAACTCAATAGCCAGCTTCTCACCCTATTCCTGTCTTGGGTTTACCACATCCAAGCAACTACAACCAGTGCCCACAACTCACCTTCCACCCAGAGCTGTTCTAGGTCTGTCTCAATGATGGCCACGCGGAGACCCAGTGCTAGGGCCCCAAAGGCCAACAGTCCCAGGAAGAGCACTTTGCCACAGTGTTTCTGGATCCCGCAGCCCAAAGAGAAGAGCAGGCCCTGGAAGTAAGCACGGAGCCAGAGCGGAGCCTTCAGGCTCCCAGCTAGGATCTGGGATAGAAAGAGAAGGGTCAGCCAGGCATTACTGCAACCACCCATGAAACCTTTCCCTTTTCTCCTTATTCCACCCTCTGCCAAGCTCTAGCTTCTTGGTTTCTGGATGCAAGACACGAAGGACCTACACAGACACGGGGCCCAAACTTGGAAAAAATTTAGCTCCATTCCCTGCCTCCCACCCAATGCACACTTGAAGAAGGCATAGATTCATTTCCTGAGATAGGATGCACACACACGCACACACACACGGGGTCTCAGGTGGACAGAAGTCGACACAGACATCCTCTCTCTCACCAGGCAGATGCTGAGGACACACATACTGAGTTTTCCCAGGGTTTAGAGACGTTCCTCTTTGCAGACCCGGTTCCTTCTTCCGCCTTCCCCTCCACTCACCTGGGGTGTTGCAGGTCGAGCTGGGGGTGTGAAGCCCGGGGGCAGCTCCCCGAGAGGTGGCGGCCGAGCCATGATGCCGGGTATGGGGGGGCATGGACGCCCCCAACCTGCGTTATCTGGGAGCCCCCATAGACTGGCCTGGTCCGGTGTACCGCTGAGCTACGCGTCGGAATTCAGCGCGGCAGCTAAGACGTGGGTACGGTGTGCAGTGGTGTCCGCGAGCGTGAGGAGTAGGGCAGTGTGGCGGAGTGGGTCCCGCGTGCAGGAACTGGCCCGGCGCGGCTGGAGTTGGCGACCGCACTGCCGAGGACGCGTCTGCAGTCCCAGAAAAAGGGAGTGGGCTGGGGCTACGCCCTCCCATTGGCTGAGTCTACCGCAAATTACCCGGAGCCTAGCGGCCGGATCTGCTGCTAGGCAACGGCGCCGCGGGGGGGCGGGGCAGGAGACCACCCAGGCAGGCCACCCTTTGCCTTGCTTCCCCGCCCGCGCCTCCGCCGGGCCCTCGGGGAGGAGGAGGGAGGGAGATCCTGGAGAAGCGAGGCGTTGGCCAAATCTAAGTCAGGAGAGATCAGGGCTAAGAGGTGTCGACCCAGCCAAGACCCAAAGACTTCTTTCTACAGTTCTCTGCGTGCATTCTCTCCCCACTCAGTTCCTTCTCTCCACTGAGGCCAGTCATCTAAAATGCAAATCTGATTATAGCTCCAAAACACAAAGCCCACGTGGAGTACAGGGCCCTGCAGGATCTAAAATCTTCTCTCCCATAGCTCCTTCACACCCACCCCGTGTTCCTTCCAGCTCTGCAGTTACACGGAATTTCCTAAACCCACCGTGTTATGCCATGTATTTCTGCCTTCGTACATGTTTGGACCCTTTTGTTTTGGCTGCTGCTGCTAAGTCGCTTCAGTCGTGTCCGACTCTGTGCGACCCCATAGACGGCAGCCCACCAGGCTCCCCCGTCCCTGGGATTCTCCACGCAAGAACACTGGAGTGGGTTGCCATTTCCTTCTCCAATGCATGAAAGTGAAAAGTGAAAGTGAAGTCGCTCAGTCGTGTCCAACTCTTAGCGACCCCATGGACTACAGCCTACCAGGCTCCTCCATCTATGGGAGTTTCCAGGCAAGAGTACTGGAGTGGGTTGCCATTTTTGGCAGACCATCTTCAAAACTGAACTTGAGGGAACTCTGTGGCAGTCCAGTGATTAGGCCTTTGCGCTTTCACTGCCAAGTAACGGGGTTCAGTCCCTAGTGGGGGAACAAGCCCGAGTGGTGTGGCCAACCTCCCAAAACCAAAGACCAAACCAAAACAAACCCTGAAACTGAGATGAGTTAACCATGTCCCTTTGAAGCCTTTCTTGATTCACACCATCCTCCTAACAGATAGTTGCATCTTTCTTTGTGCTCCTTATAACACTTAATTTATATATTATTGCATATGAAACAATTTATGTACTTGAAAGTCTGCCTGCCTCACTAAATAATAAATAGGTGTTCAATAATTGTTGAATGAGTCATTTGAGAGTTGCAGAAACTAGTCTTGGAAATGACTTGGAAACAGAAAATAGTCCCTTTATTAAACTTTCATCAACTATCTGGCCTCTGAGCATGCTGTTTCTGCAGGTTCCTGACTGATTAACCCTGAATGGCAGAGGAGGGTAAAATCAATACACCAGCATGTAAAGTTTGAGAAAGATAAAAAGAATCTCCAATAAATGCATTACTGTAACACAACTGCTATTATCTCTGGCTAATATCTTGGTCAATTCTTCCAGATTTGTTTATGATTACATCATAAACATTTCATATTACTGCATAGTCTCTATATCAATCATTTGGAGAATGTCCTTAGGACAGATTCCCAGAAGTGTGTTGGGTCAAAAAGTATGAACATTTTTATGGCTTTTGCTACATATTACCAAACTGCTTCTTGAAAACTTGTGTCAACTAACATAATCTCCCTGGAGATCTCTCCTCGGTTCTGGGAAAGTGGAATTTTAGGCTGAGGGGGTGAACACCTAGTGGGTGTTCATCCAGCAAAATGCCTTGGAGGAACTAATATATGTGTGATGCTGTTGGCCAGGTAGTGACTACATGGTAACAACAGCATATGTGCATAGCACTTTGTTCCTCCCTGTCATAGAGAAGAGGGTCCTGTTATAGATACAGAAAGTGTACCCTAGGGAACTTCCCTGGTGGTCCAGTGGCTCAGCGCTCCCAACACAGGGGGTCCAGCTTCCATCCCTGGTCAGGGAACTAGATTCCACATACCGCAACTAAGAGTTCACATGCTGCAACTAAATATCAGTGCAGCCAAAAAAACGCTCCCCTCCCCAAACCAACAAAACAACAAACATTATTTTTTTTAAAAAGCGTACCCTCAGCAATTCTCTGGAAATGGAAATAGCCTCTAAACTAGGTTGTATGGGCTCTTAGATTGCTTTTGCAGTTACAGCAAAAGATGGGTATGGCTAGGTGTTATCAGGACTAGAAGTCGAGAGGATTTGCTATAAGTAGTTCTTGAAACTTCCTTCTTGCTAGATTTGCAGACGTAGTAAAGTCCATGGAGAAATAGATTTATAGTCATCTGGGCCTTGGGACTCTGTTTCCACACCAGGCCTACCACTGCCAACAGCACATCCATGGATGCTTTAATGGCAGGGCCTGCCTCCTGAGAAAATTTCTTGCTTTGTAAAGTCCAAAGACCAGGGTGGGAGGAATTGGTCTGTAGTTCCAACAGTTCCAACCAGGGCCTGGTGTCCTCTGGTGCTTTGAGCTCCAAAGTGACCTTTCTTCTCCCCAACAAAGTGAGTTCCTAAGTATAGCTGAGCTCAGCCAGTGGTGATCTAAAGCCACAGACCCCAGGGAACCGGGAGGGAAGAAGCTCTTTTCTCTCTGTAAGCAGCTTGCTTCAACTATGGAATAGCCTGGTTCACAGTCACTTCCACTGGATCTGGGTATGTGTCTTTGGCCCAAACCAGAGAAATTCTCCAAAGACAAACAAAAGAGAAAATCAATCCTTCATCACCACCAAGGAGTAAATCTAACTACTGATTTAGGGACAAACATTCTTTAAGGTCTCTTATGGATCCACCCTTTTCTAAGCTCTGAGGTTGTAGGGTACCTTCTTTTTAGAAGTTCATAGCCTAAGAGGGAGCACAGAGACTACAGGGGAAACCACTGTGAGCTAGAATACTCAGGGAAATTTCCAGAAGTGAGAGGAACTGGATGGGAGAAGTGGGAGGGTGACAGAATCTAAACGAAGAGGACATGGTTCAAGGTCTGGATCTTTCATTTACTGGCAATGAGATCTTGGGCAGATTACATAGTGTGACATTGCCCTAAGGTTTAAAGGAGATAATATATGTGGGCTAGGAGCAGTGCCAGGAAGGGTGAGGCAAAACACACACAGTCATACTGTTGGGGAAAGTGGTCAGCCTGGCTTCAGGGTAGGGTCCATGAGGGTGGACTAGGTCAGGCTTTCTTTCCCTGCCATTCCCCAAGCTACTCACTCGCCATTCTTCGGCTTTGAGCTGGCTTCTGTTATCTGGGCCAAAGTCAATAACTCTGAGATGTGGAGGAGAGAAGCAAAGCCCCTAGCAACCCCCCACTGCCACCCACTATGTTTAGGGACCACATCTAGGAATGTATGCCCCTTCCCTCTAGGCATATTTATGCCAATAAGACCTGCCAAGTCTCTAGTGCTAGAGGATGCAACCAGAGATCAGAGAATGACCTTTTACCTTGATGGTGAGGTAAGGAGAGAGGATTAAGAATCAAAGTAGAGGTATTTTCCTGGTGGTTCAGTGGCTAAGACTTTGGGTCCCAGTGCAGGGGGCCTGGGTTCGATCCCTGGCCGGGGAACTAGATCCCATATGCCACAAATGAGACCCAGTGGAGCCAAAAAAAACAATCAGAGTAGAATTTCCCTGTTTATCCACAGCAGAAAAGCCCCCGAAGGAAGCCTTCTGAGTGGTGGCAGATGGCTCAGGTTGAGGATGGGCATCCTGACCTCTAGTAGAATGTGTTCTCCTGCTTAGCCTCTTTCCCTCCCTGTCAGCTCCAACAGAGCTGAGCTTTCTAGACCTTCTGTCTGGGTGGTCCTTCCCACACCCCTCTCCCCTTTCCTCAGACACATTTAACTATTTAGAAAGCAGTATACAAAGACCTGGCTTATGTATTAATAGTTCCTTAGGGGAGGGATGCTTGTGGATTAAAAAAAAAGTATACTCTTTGCAATTCTCTGGAAACAGAAACAGCTTCTAAACTAGGCTGTGCAGACCCCTAAATCACTCTTGGGGGTCCAGCTAAAGAGAGTTTTCCCCACACTTTCCCATGCAGATGGGAGTGGGCTAGCAAGAGTAATGTGGTGAAGAACTGGGAAGAAGTTCAGCTTCTGGGCTTGGCAGTCAGTCCCTTAACAGGCTCAGGGAACTCTTTCTAGCAAGTAGGGGAGAGGTGTTACCGGGGGTGGGGGTTCTTGGAGCTGTAGCCATCAAATTGTGTCTCATCTGGCAAGCTCCCAGAACCCCGTTTCTCAACACCTCCTCAAGAAACCTCCTTGATTTGCCATTAAAGTCTCCCTGCCCCTCTTCTTCTGGAGAAGGCAATGGCACGCCACTCCAGTACTCTTGCTTGGAAAATCCCATGGCTGGAGGAGCCTGGTAGGCTGTAGTCCATGGGGTCGCTAGGAGTCGGACATGACTGGGCGACTTCACTTTCACTTTCATGCATTGGAGAAGGAAATGGCAACCCACTCCAGTATTCTTGCCTGGAGAATCCCAGGGACGGGGGAGCCTGGTGGGCTGCCGTCTATGGGGTCGCACAGAGTCGGACACGACTGAAGCGACTTAGCAGCAGCAGCAGCAGCAGCCCCTCTTCTTCACTCCCCTCATGCAGCACCACTCGGAGAGGCATGGCAGAGCCTGTCAATTCTTTTGCCTGCATAGCCTTCTGGCTTCTGTCCCATGAAGAGGTAGCTGGCCAGTGGACATTCAGTTGCTCATTCTATTTCAAACCTCTGGAGATGTTGCCAAAAGAAAACAAAAACTGTCCTGCCTTCTGGCAGACAAATAGAGTGAACAGAAGAGAAATCAAAGCATCATGGGCACCCAGCCAGTTTTGGAGTTGGTGGAGACAATAGCAGCAGTGTCCCAAGCTGGGGGCTGCTCCCAGCTGGGACTCAAACTCAGCAAGGCCTTCCCCTGGGGAACCCTTACCATTTCTGTTTCTTTCAGCTCCCTTCTTTCCTTGGAGCAGAAGCAAGGGAAGGCAGAAGAGAGGCTTTTCCTCTACCCAAGGGCTCGACAGGGAAGATCAGAAAGGAGAATGGGAAGGTTCTGGGACAGTATAACCAATCCCTCCCCTTCCCTGACCCCACCCTTCCTCCAAACCCACCCACTGCTAGCCCCTTTCTGCGGTCAAGGAGCCATCTTCTGCACCTAGACCCCAAGCGTCAGAAAGCTCTGAGAGGGGATAAAACCTGAGATTAAAAGGGCCCTTAAAAGTCACCCAGTTCAACTTTTCCATTTTGCAGGTGTGTAAACTTCGGGGCAGACAGTGACCTGTCCAAAGCCAGACTACATTCCAAAGCGCAGGTCTTCTATCCAGGCCAGGACTGTCTCCAGCACCATCGCAGCCCCACACATTTAATTTCAGCTCCAAACGGGATCATTTTGGGCACCACCACAGCTCTTTATTTCTACCTTCCCACAGTCCTCTCGGTTTCAACTACTCTGCTGGGCCATTTCAGCTTCTCTCTGATGAGGGCAGACTTTCAGGAACCTTGTCCTGACCAGTGGGGAGAATGTGGAGCCCTAGAGCAACCCAGAAGGCTGGTGGAGGTGGAGCTCCCCCAGGGGAGGAATGCTCAGTTAGTCTCTCACAAGTCCAATGAGAGCAACTAAGATTCAGGCAGGATCACTCAAATGAACTTGAGAGACTTCAGATTTTTGACGCAATGTAGAAACAAGTATTTCAAATCATTCTTTATAATTACTGCCACCCACAGTGAACACATCAAGAGAAATCTTTACTTTGATAATTCTAGGAGGTGAAATCTCACCCCAGGAACCACTTTCATCTTCCACCAAACACCTGCAGGTGGTAAAAGCGGTGTAGGGAGAGGCAGGAGCAGAGTGGGGGTGGTGAAGGCAAGGTGGATGGGGTTCCAGAAAAGCCTTGAGAATTGAAGTCTCATTTCTCAATTACCTGATGCAGCCGAGTCTGTATAATTAGGATATAAAGGAGTGCAGCTGGAGAAGAATCAGTAGGAATTTCAAATGATGATGTGGGTTCCTGGCTCTTCCTTACCCAGTTGGGCAGACCACACTAAGAAGAGGTGAGAAGGGGTCTGGCTTCTCTCAGACCACAGCTTTCTTTTATTGTTCTTGCCTCCACTAAAACCTGTGGGGATAGCACTGTTGACCCGGAGGGGCTGCTTCCTGCTTGCTTTAAGGGGCTCCAGGGTATAACAGTTGGGCTGGAGAAACGGACCAGACACTGGGAGGAGGGGAAGTAAGTGGCAGGCGTGGGAGGGTGAGGCTGGGGTGGCATGGTGGCAGGGGCCAGGAACCTGTGTGGGTAGGTATGGGAGCAGAGTGGTAAGTCCTGGGCTGAGATTCAGGGGCCAGGCTGCCCACACTGACAGCTGCAGGAGGTGCATCACATGCAGAGGTGGCAATGGCAGCAACTACGCCTATGGGTCTAGAAAGCCCGATTAGGGTTGGGGACTGATGTACCCTCATGTCCTTTCAGGTGGGAGATACTTTTAAGGACTAGGCTGGGCCAGAGAGTTGGAAAGTAGCCCTCCCGGGAGCTTCATGACTGGACAGCTGCTGTCCCTGCCTGATAACCTTGATGTACAAGAACCAGGCCACGTGTCCTATCTTGTCCCACACGCTGGCTCTCGACAGTTTTTCCAACAGGAACATACACTGCATCCTTGGAGCCCGACTACTCCATAAGTCTCCAGAATGCCTTTGGGAGCCCTTCTTTTATTGGGAAATAAATACAGAGTCAAACAGGTGGGCCAGCCAACATCTGTAGTTCTGGGGGCCAAAAGGAAGGAGTCTGACTTGCTCAGAACTCAGATCTCCATGAGCTGGTCATTCCCCACGATCACCTCGTTCATTCGTTTGGCTATAAAAGAAAAAGAAAAGGTTGTTTGAGAACTGGAAGCAAACGATGTCATTTCAAATCTGCTTACTTCTAATTCTGTGTTCATAAACATTTATTCCTCTCCTATGTGGCTCTGCTCTTTAGAAGCTCATGGGAATAACAACTTGCCAAAAGGACTTTGTGAGAGACAGCATCTTCCCACCCAGGAGGTAGGGACTGACTCTATACACCTGGCTTTCAGGAGACTTCCCGTCAGAGGGGAACCAGAATTGAGTCTTAAAGGACAGGGTGTGACTATGTAAGTGGAGAGCTAAAGTTGCAAGGAAATGAAGGTTGGTAAAGTAGAGAAGGTCAGGGAATGGAGAAGCTGAGGGGCTGGATGGTTCACTGATGAATACGTTGAAGTTGTCCAAGATGTTTGGAAAAAGAGAGGGAGGAAAGGGCAAGACTATGAACTCTTGATATATTTAGGAGACTGCCCTGGGAGCTGACCAATGATGCAGTGAAAGGTAAGAAGAGGGTTAACTTTCAAGGAGTAGAAGCTATAGAAAGGAGGCAGTGAACCAGTGGTCTGGAAGAGGCAGGGGAAACCAGCGGCATGCCTTCTTCCCTGGAGGCATGGGGCAGATGTAGGAGAGAGGGGAGTGTGCAGCCTTCTACTGACTCAGACAGAAAAGGCTGACCGCCTGGCTGACAATGGATTCTTTCTGGGTGAGCTTGACCTCTAAAGGTCCAAAATCTTTATTGCCATACTTTGGACCTTAAGTGTGACCCTGATAGGTAAGGCAGAAACTCTTGACTTTCCTGTGGCTCTACTTTAGCCTCAGAAGGGTTTGGTGCAGCAAAATGAAAATCATTGATAATGAGACCAAGTTTGATAATATGAGATGTTTTGGACTGTTCATACTGCCCACAGCCTGGAGCCTACTTCTGCTCTGCCAGTAGAAATGGGGTTTCTGACTGAAGCTCTGGAGACTTTGAGATTTCAGACATGTCTTCTGGTCTACCCACCTTTCTAGCTTTGTTTCTTGCTACATCTCCTTTACATACTGTATTCTAGATTTTCCAAATGATTTGCAGTTCCCAACACAAGAGAGTTTTTTTGCTTGTATGCTTCCCCTTAGTTTGAGAGGTTCTTCCCTTTTGTATATTTGGTATATAGCCAGCAATTTAAAAATTTAGCCTAAATTCCTTCCTTTGAGATGGTATGCCTGATCCTTGTGCCAAGAACTGAATGATTTCTCTTTGCTGTCCTTAATGAACCCTGACATCATACCTGTGAAACTTTACTGTACTTAGTTCTTTACTTATCTGTGTCTCTATTAATAGACTGAGCAGCTGGACAGTAAAAGGCAAGTCTTACTCATCTTTACACCCCTAGTCTCCCAGAGCCTAGAATATAGGAGGTGGTAATTGTTGAAGAAAGTGTGTGTGTTCTTGGTGGTTATGTGAGGGTACAGAAGAAGGAAAAGGAGCATGTACAGAGGGAAGGCCTCCAATCCCCTTGTCAAAGAACACAATTGACACACTGGTGCATCACAGCAAAGGTGCTAGGGATCGAGAGCATCTTTGGGCCTATTTCTCTAATGTTCTCCAGTAGGAAGAGACACCTAGGTCTAGGCCTTTTACAAAGTTTTTGTCATAGCATTGTATTTGACAGAGGCAATCTCACGTGAGAAGAAAAGGTGACAATGCAGAATAGGAGAGCTCTGAGACACAGAGCTTTGAATTCTAATTGGACTTTGGTCACATTATTCCATGTCACAAAGTTGTGGGGATTCAGTAAGATAACTGACGTAAGGAGCCTTGGTAAGAATTAAACGGAAGTTACAGAGTGCACCTGGGTTTGGCCTGTGTGGTCCTGCCCTAGGAAGCCATCTGCTTCCTTCAGTGAGAAGAATGGGAGGGAGGCCCAGACAGTGCTCAGGCTTCTACATTCCCAAGGGCTGGGGCTGGGCTTGGAGTGTGACTGTCAGTCAGGCTCGACTTTGAGGTAAGACTGATCAGAAAAGAACAAAGGAAACGCATCTTGGGCTAGCTTCCCAGTAATCTCCAAAAGTTCCTCTTGGCCCTCATCCCCTCTGTGGCCATGAGTTAGCCATATCATCTCATATCTAGATTCTGACATCTGCTTTCCCTTCACCCAGTCTCTTCCTAGTTTCCAGGACACTGGAATGTTCTGAAGACAGTCCCAGTTTTATTAACACCCTTCTTGGTCCTTAGCGCTCCAGATCAGAGGGGTGAATGAGGTGTCAGGCTGAGGCAAACAACATCTTATTCTGCTCTGCTAGGCTCCAAATAAATACCTGCACCTTCTCTGGCTTGCTCACTGGGATTCAGGGGAGAAATATCGTATCTGGCATTTTGGGGGAAGATGTATTTTTATGGAGACTTTCAGTACGGTGGAGGAAACCTGAAGGGGAAAAACAAGCAGTGCTAGTTCTGCTTGGCCAGGGTTGGAAGCAGGCTCCAACAAACACATTGGAAAAGTCCTGGGCTGGAATCAGGTCAGCAAAGATCCTAAAGAGAAGAGCACAAGGGATGAAAGTAAGCTGGGGAAAAATCAATGAGACAGAGGGGAATGACAAGTCACATACGAGAAGCTGCACTGTTGGGAGGCTGGGGAGGATTCCTACTAGCCAGGACTTGACCTATGTACCCATCAGGTCTACTTTCACGGCCAAAGGACTGATCACTGTGCTCCCAGGGAAGAGATCCAAGTTCTCTCTCTGCAAGTAATAAGAGACTCAGATGAAATGTCCAATTAGTGTCCCAGGTTTTGACTTTGTTGGCTGTAGCTTTTCAGTTGGCTTGAGCAGGAGGTCAAACTTGGCTGCCAGGATTTTTGCCAGAGATAATCTCATTAACTGAGCATGCTGGGTGGGGTGAGAAAGGCCAGAATTGCTAGAAAATGCCTTGTTCTCCCAGTAATGCTAGAAAAGGGCAGTGGGGCCTACACTGGGTTATGAGAGTCCTGTTTTTGGTGTAGAGTCCCATTTTTGCTATGGATGTGGTGACTCTGTGGCATGCAAATGATTGGGATTTGGAGAGGGGACAGTATTACTTCTGAGGGTGAATGTTTTTTCCTGAAATCCCTCCATGGGAGAAAGACTGACTGGGGACCTTGCTATCTCCTTGACCTCTTTGCTAGTGAGGACCTAAGTTGATGTTTGTCTAGGTCATCCATAGTAACAGGTCTAGATTGCGACACTGATGGCTGGGAATTTGCTTTCTTAATACAGCTCAGCCTCAAAGAAAAGTGATAGTGGGAACAGGCTGACTGGCCAGGAATACCTGTGGCAGGAAGGCACCGACTATTGTGCTGGATGCAGTGATCCTTCTACCATAGAGGACAGAGCAAGAAATTGTGCTGGATGCAGTGATCCTTCTACCATAGAGGGAGACACTGAGCAAGAAAGCTGTGCTTCTTGATGGGAGATGATGTGCCTCAAACCCTTACTGTCTGGCATTCATTATTCATTCATGTATTCTGCACACAAAACTAAGAGGGGTCCTTGCAAAGGAAAAGAAAGGAGCACTATGACTTTGTTGGAAGTGGGGAGAGGAAAGAGGAGAAACTGTGAGGTTCCAGCTTCCAGAGCCGAGGGTAGGTATGGGTGAACTGGTATGTTGAGCAGGAGAAAGAGCTAAGACCTGAGGTTCCTGAGGAAAGAAAGAGCCAGGATATGGAGACCAAATATATTTTTCCTACCCATCGGAGAAAGATGGACTAAAGGGAGAAAAAGAGTATCACTGGTTAAACTTTGCTAGGCAAGCCAGGAGTGGCTTCTTCCTCTGGTCTTTTTGGAGGCTGTCAAAGTTCAGGCTGAAGACCCAGTTGTGTCATGTACTAGCTGTGTACTGTTGGTAAATTTCAACTTTCAGAGTCTCAGTTTCCACTTTGCCAAATGGGTCAATAAAGAATCCATACCTCAGCGGGCTTTCATGAGAACCCAGTCAGACAGTGCACGAGAGAGCATTTTAAAGCTGTACACGATAGCCACAAGCCAGTGCCCCCCCGGAAGGCGGTGCCATCCTTCCCCCCTGTGCTGGGGTTCAAGCTGGTGTCCCAGCCCTCTCATCTAGGCTCATATCTTCAGCTTGCACGGGATCATGGCAGAAGGTACCAACAGCTGGGAAGCCACTGCTGACCAACACTCCAGCTCAAAGGCTCTCTGGTGAGACACCAGGTGGAGTTTGTCTCCCACAGCCTGAACTAAAAATGGCAGCCTTCCCTGCAGCAAGGGCATGGATAGATAACCTAGGTTTGACCTGTTAGCACAGCCACCAGAAACCATGAGCTGGGAACTAGTGACGCAAAAATGCAGGAACCAGAGAGATTCCACTTTGGGGCTGCTGGGCGGCTGGAGCAGCAGAGCAAGCGTGTGGTATTCAGTGTTCAGTGAGGATGGCAGCAGTGTCCTTACCAGAATGGTCTGGAAGGTAAATCTTGGCTGTGACCCATTTTCTAAGTTTGATTCTGCAGCCATCATGGAGCTTGAGCTACCTAGTATCTTTTCAATGAATTCTTTATCAGTTTAAATCACCCAGGGCTAGTTTATATTGCTTACAACAAAGAACTTTATTGGTAAACTAGTATCACCCAGAAAAGGCCTTTTAGAAATGACAATTCTCACATGTAAAGGAAGAAAGTATTTGAAATGTGAGAAGAAAGGCAGTGAGAAGAAGAGTTATGTCTAGTCTCAAGTGAAGAAGTAAGGCTGAAGGGTGGTTTCAGGCCAAGGCAGCATCTCCTCAGTTAATTTATCAGTGTTGCATTTGGTTCTTTCATCAGCGTTAAGTTTAGAAAAAAAGTCAGAAGAGATCTCATGATAATTGCAACTGTCTCACAAATGTCTTTTTTGGAACCCTAACTCTCTGCCCTAAAATGCCCCCAAATTCCCTTTACCAAGGGATCCAAAATTCATTTGCTCATCTCTACACTTCCCACATCTACGATAAACTAGGACCTGTTCTGAGACCTAGGGACACATACTGAAATAAGTTAGTCCTTGGTCTGAGGTTCTTAGTCTAGTAGGGAAGATAGATTCATAGATAATTGCCATTTGTGTATGTACTTTAATTAAGGCATTGATAAAAGTGTGGAGGAGGAAGGAATGCTCAGTTTGACTGTGAGGAGTCATGGGAAGAGTCAGGAAGATTCTATAGAGAAAACACTTGGGCAGAATCATTAAGAATTTCAGACAGAGAGAGGGCATGTGCGAAAGCACGGAGAGGCACAAGAGCATGGGGCATATGTGGAGCTCTAAGCCCCGTGGTACGCGCCAGAAGTCATGTGCAATCCTCACAACATTTAACTGTATCTAGTTCTCACAGTGATCCTCCAAAATAAGTTATTATTGTCTCAGTTTTTCTAGTTTCAAACCTCTGAGGCCTAGAAATTAAAAACTTAACTTGGTGCCCATCCAGTGATTTGCACAGCTGAGATATGAACCCAGGTCTATTTGGGTCTAAAGCTCACAGGAGAGGTATATGACTTTAAAAAAAAAGGGAAGGAGAAAAAATGGAAGAAGGCCTTTATTTACTGGCAGAAGGAAAAGGTGGCTTCCACCAACTCAGAACTGGCGGATTTAGTTCTTTCAGCAACTCTCCTACCCCACCCTAACTTAAGTTTAAGGAATAATCTGAAAAGGAATGTGCCATCTTTACTGATCTTGAGCTTTGGCTACTTTTTGGTTAAAAATCCTCAGTTAAATTATGGACCATTTAAATGTGCCCAGCCCAGCAGGAAAACCCTGATGTTTGTATGTCTTTCAAGCATTACACAGACTTTCTACAGCTACAGAGCAGAGTGAGCTAACACTAAAGCATCTCTAAGCAATTGAGGATGGCACTGAGAGAATGGCTTTCAAGAAGCTACTAACCTTCTTCCAGGCCAAGAATCCATGGGACTCTTCTCTCTTAACTACCAGGTCAGATAAAGTACCCAAGGACTGCAGGAGGCTGCCAGAGATAGTTCCAGAGCCTCTGTTGATCATTGGCCCTTTTCTTTTATGGCTGACAGCTACTGTAAAGTATTGGTGCCAATCTGGGTCATTAGATATTTCTGGTATGTTTTAAATTTTTTGGTAGTAAGGCTGCATAAATATATATGAAGACTTATCTAACAAGATAAATTTCCAAAGATGGAACTGTGAGGTCAGAATTTAAAAATTTGACAGTGATGTCAATTGCCCTCCTAAGATGGCTTTTATCAATTTATGTTCTCACATGTGGGGTATGCATATACTTGTTCCTCAGTTCTTATCAGCACAGAGTGTTATCTGTGTTAGTGTGATATGAAAACACTGGCATCTGTGACTGTAATTTGGATTCTGGTTTACCTTTGGCTTCAATCCTCTGGCCGCTTCCAATTAGGCAGTTCTTGATGTCTGCTCCCTTCTCGATTACAGCATTGTTGCAGATGACGCTGCTCTGGATGTTGCTTCTGTAACACAGTAGCCAAATTAGCGAGTGTCCATGTCTCTCATCACCATCCTCATCCTTATGGGTTGGGGGTTCTGGCTCCTCTATATGCTAGGAATAGCTGGCCAGTCTAGTTAATGGTTACATGCTTATGCTAGAAGACAGAATGCCTCAAGAGAGGACGGGGCTTTAGAGAAGTCCAGAGTCTATATATGCTATAATGATAGCCACCCAAAGCCTGAAAAGAGCAAACTGTATGACTTCAGTCCTTTAAGCACCCCAGACCTGGAGGTCTAAATTCCACCCAATTGCTCTTCCTTCGGTCTGGGGGTGGAAGCTGGCCCTTACCCCTGGGCTGATCCATTGCTTCTGCCTCTCATCTGGGAATATATAAAAAAATTTAGTGGAGGCTCAGATCCAATGAATCTTCCTAGGAGATAAGTTATAGAAATAATGGATGCCCCACAGCTCTTACCACAGACCCTGGTTAATCAAAACCATGATTATTTAGAAAAATAGGATATTTTTAAAGCCAACTCCATGCTACATAAGAGACTACTCTAGACCCTAAAGCCACACTCTCAAGAGTAGCACCACTGGCTCTTAGCATTTGAAAGTGTTTAAAAAGCATCCTCTTGGCTTCTGAGGCTGGGTGGGTGGGGGAAAAGTCCTTTTGAAAATCTTCACTAGCATTTATTGCATACCTACTTCAGGCCAGGTACTGTGCTAAGCAGTCTACATACATTACAGAAGTGACTTACCGAGATGATTCTAGGAGTATCATTTTTACCTCTGATAAAATAACCAAATTTTGCAGATGAGATAACAGATTAAGGGACGTTAAACCATTTACCTAAAACCACATAACTGCCAAGTAGCAATTTCAAAACTAAGTCTGCCTGACTCCAGAATCCATACATGTATTGCCGTACAAAGAAATTAAGGGGTGAAGACTAGAGGAAGCCTGGGACTGCCTAGTTGTTTTTCTGAGCCAAGATGGCTCTGTGGAATGAGATCTATCCTAATAAGGGAATATTAAGTCCCTAAAGAGTCAGAAGTGGGCAGCTGGAGGGGAGAAGGAGGTGAGTAGGAACAGTCTGAGTATCCATTTAAACAAAATAAAACATCAACTAAGGAGAAATCCTCAAGCAATCCAAGAGGCATGGGGGATGGAAAAGAGGCCATTCCAAGGACTGAAACTATCATCCACAGGCCATAAAAAAAGAGATTCTTGCCAAGTGCCAAAATTTTAGTAAAATGCAAAAAAGGAATTCCAGCACTTTATGGCATTCCAGAGCCTTCTTTATTCTTCTAGAAGGTTAAAGCTTGTCAGAAAGCAGAAAAGGTCAAAGCCATCGCACTCTGTGGTGTGGGCTAGAGATGGGTAGAGAAAATATTGGTTGGTTTTTTTTTTTTGGCTGCACAGTGAGGCATGTGGGATCTTAGCTCTCAACCAGGGATCAAACCCATGCCCCCTGCAATAGAAGCATGAAGTCTCAACCACTGGTCCACCAGGAAGTCCCAGTACTAGTTTTTTTGGCTCAAACTCAGGGTATACTCAGTGTGGGCATTAAGGGACCTTCCAGAACTTTTCAATTTGCCCTCCCTGAGAGAAAGCAGTCCAGTCAACAGTTAGGGTAATTCCTGATCCTGGGTGAAAATTCACTCCAAAAGAGTAGTAAGGAAGTATACAGAAAGCTTCAGACACAGAGGCTTCTGAGATATAGTAGTAGGTTTACAACTGGCTGCTAGTTTGTCACTGAAAAGTCTCACTTCTTTTTTCAAAATGGGAGTAAGAAGATGCTTCCTGCTCAGTACCTTAAGAGTATATAGTATGCTCTGGAGTTAGGCAAGAGGTAAACATAGTCAGTAAACGAGAAAGAGCCAACAGGAACTCAAGCAGCCATAATCAGAGAGTACTAAATGACTATTTTGGAATCTGGGACACAAGTGGGAACCATCTCTAGAAGGAAGAGTCTGGAATGACTGAGGTCAGATTTCTACAGCAATGGAGACCCTGGGTTCTCCTTATGTTTTATAGGCCTGACTGAGGTCTTCAGGAACCGCCCAAATTTCTTTGTTGCTCGTTTCATCTAGTTTGTGTGTGACTCCCTCTAAGACAAATAAACCACCACTAATGAGTCTGCAGATGTGATCGGGAAAAAGTGGGTTGACTGATGGAAGCTGGGGGCTCTTCTGAAGCGCCTGGTCAGTGGATCTGTGGAAGGCTTTGAGATGAACACCTGAAAAAAGGCCTTAGTGAGTGTGAAACTGTTTTCTACCACTTGTTTCTTCAATTGTTTCTCATGATCACTGTTGCAGTCACAAGTCACCTTCATTAGTAAGGCTGAGGTTCTCTGGAAAAATTTTAAGCCAATTTAGCTTTCCCCCTGTTGAGAAAGAACTCCAAGGTTAAGGATTTTACTGGAAATATGTGTGTTTGCTCAGGTTGGAGGGGAAGGACAGGCACTACCATATCTAACAAGCCCCCTCCACGTTGCCAGTCCACAGTAAAGACTGCCTTGTGCTTAAAGAAGGAGGAGAGGTGACTTCCTATATAGCTCATGAAAAGACTTGACTCCAGTACCAGAACTACAGCTTCTACATCCTACTTTAAGCTCTCAGCTGGGTACTAAGGACTCTGCTGTGCTGATGCCTGGCTGTGTTCTCTAGGAATCTGCTTGGAGATGGCTAAGATTAATGGACTTTTGATCTTCACTTCTTGTGTGTGTGCACAGTTTCTAAGTCATGTCTGACTCTTATGACTCTGTGGACTGTAGCCCTCCAGGCTCCTCTGTCCATGAAATTTTCCAGGCAAGAATACTGGAGTGGGTTGCCATTTCCTATTCCAGGAAATCTCCCCAACCCAGGGATTAAACCCGCATCTCTTGAATCTCCTGCACTGGCAGGTGGATTCTTTACTACTGGTGCCAGCTGGGAAGCCCTCACTTCTTGATGCTGTCAAATTTTAAGCAAAGCTGCAAGCCTTGGGAAATTACCCTGAAAACCCTAAAGCTTCAGTGGACAGGAGGCCATGAGAAAAACACAGAGGCCTATAGTAAGATCACTGCTTAGCCAGGCACACCATGGCACATGACATAAGGAAGAAGCCCTCACCTGCAATCAGGGATGCCTCCAAATTCTCATTCTTCTTCTGGTTTTAGTTAGGACCTTTTTCAGTTTATCTCAGAAGAGAAGGGAACTTACATAAATGTAATGTCTAATACAGCTCAGTCACTACACAAAGCACTTTATATTCATTATGTAACTTAATCCTTTTAGCAAACCTGTAGGAATGGTGGTACTTATTCTAATTTTTACACAAAAAACTGGGGCTCACAGAGATTAAGCCACGTGCCCAAGCCTACACAGTGGGAAGTGACCCTCCACTGTGCCACGGGCTTTTGCCTCAGCTGCTGACTGGCAGTGTTTGGCAAAGAGCCATGAAACTTTTCAGTAACTCTGAGGACAGGCAGGTTCTTCTCTGGGGATTAGCTGGCAGGCTTGATAAATTTATTCATAACCTTGGGGGAGAAAAGAGTACGGAACTGGAAATACACATAGCTTTTCAGGCATATGACTAAAGGTCCACTTTAGGCCCATCCACTGCTTCAGTCCAAAGATTATGGCTGAGTTGCCCATATCTCTCCAGATGCCAGAGGCTCCTAGCCCTGGCCCAAGGGGCTCTGGGCCAGGTGTCTTCTTCTTCTAGAAGAAGAACCATGTAATATTTTTAATGAACTATTTCAGGCATAGATAAGTCACAGGTGGTGCTAGTGGTAAAGAACCCGCCTGCCAATGCTGGAGACATAAGAGATGCAGGTTCGATCCCTGGGTCAGGAAGATCCCCTGGAGGAGGGCATGGCAACCCACTCCAGTGTTCTTGTCTGGAGAATCCCATGGACAGAGGAGCCCGGCAGGCTACAGTCCACAGAGTCACAAAGAGTTAGATACGACTGAAGAAACTTAGCACTCAGCACAGCAGAGAAAAATACAGAGAATATAAAGAACCCAACAAAAAATAATACAAAAATACAGCAATTTTCTTTGCTCACATTTCCCTCCTTCTCCTCCCATAGGTAATTACTGTTTGACTCTGGTATCTATTGTTCTTAAGCATTTTTACTTCATATAATAGTAAATGATATATTGTATTCTTTTGCAAATTTTAAAAATTTTATATAAATGCTATCATTCTCTACGTCTATGTATCCCAGTGCAACTTATTTCCTTATTTCCTTCAACATCATATCTGTGACATTTACCCAGGTTAATTCATGTAATGATATATAATACTTGAAGAAATATCTCACTTTCTTCCTGTCTCTAGCCACTCTTGCTCTTGGGTCCTGTAGATTAATATGTACTGTCTCAGGGACTTCCCTGGTGGTCCAGTGGTTAAGAATCTGCCTGCCAATGCAGGGGACATGGGTTTGATTCCTGGTCCAGGAAGATCCCACATGCCAAGAGGCAACTAAGCCTGTGCGCCACAACTACTGAGCCTGTGCACTTAGATCCTGTGCTCCACAACAAGAGAATTCACCATAATGAGAAGCCCACACACTGCAACGAAGAGTAGCCCCCACTCTCTACTACTAGAGAAAGTCCATGCCCAGCGTTGAAGACCCAGTGCAGCCAAAAAATAAATAAGTAAAATGTACTGTCTCCAGTGAGTAGGCTGAACATTTCTTCCTCTTGGTTCTATGTCTCCCTTCATTACACAAAGGTTTAGTGGTAAAAATGTCTCCCTCCTAAGAAATTGAATTATATTGCCTAAGCAGAGGCAAAGAAAAAGAAAAAGAAGGGTTTAGGAGGGAATCAAAGTAAAGAGGTAACAATTTTAAAAAATATATATATCATTATTATCTTTTTGGCCATACCACATGACTTGCAGGATCTCTGTTCCCCAACCAGGCATTGAATCTGGCCCACAACAGTGAAAGCATGGAGTCCTAACCACTGGACTGCCAAGGAGTTCCCAAGATGCAACAATCTTAAAAGAAATAAGCTGGAGTATTCTCAGAAGATGGGTTTAGTGCAAATGGTTCAAATAGAGAATGAATCAAAAGTCCTAAGGAGCCCCTTAAGTCCAGGGGATCTTGTCAAAATTTTGTAATTTGCTTTTTTTTTTTTTTATAAGTGTTATTGAAGAAATGTGGACAGAATTCTTTTAATGATTATGATCTTTTTGCAACTCTCACTGCCACAGACTTACACAAACCTACCCATTTGTCAGCATTTTTTTCATTACCTACTTGGCTTTATTATGTCTTCAAGTAGAGTTTTCTAGAGGGTTCACGGGCACCACATCTCCTAAGCCTTGGAGTATTTTTGATGATTTTATACTTTAATCCTAACTTCACTATCTATAGCATTCTTAAGTCATAACTGTTTTCCTTCCAAATTTTCTAAATGTTGTTTCACTGTCTTCTGGCCTTAAATGTCATAGAAAAGTATGAGGCCAGCCTGGTTTTCCTTCTCTGTGCCCTGAGATTTTGTATAAGTGGTGTTTACCATTTCTCCTTTGGACTGCCCATGTCACTGTTCCTTATGCTGGTCCAATCTTGGTGTTCTTTTTGGATTTGACCTAAATTTCATTGTGTCTGGCAGATATTCTCTAGTCTGTGATTAGGTACATGGCAGTTACCTGTTTTATTACAGATGAAGCTTCCTTCTCTAGTCTTGTTTTCATCTTAGTGAGTTTCAAGGAGTAAAGCACTTACTCCAAGACTTTTCTAGAAGCAAACAGGGCTCTCTTGACAGAAATTCGTCAATTACGGTAGGCGGGCTTAAATCAGGGATCTCTATTTTTCATTTAGTAAATACTCACAAGGTATCTAGTACATGAAAAGTACAGTACTGTGAATTAAGGGATACAAAGACATATGAGAAGTATTTCTGTAGAAATTATAGTCTAGTTGAGGAAAAAAGAAAGATGCATTAAATATCACACAAGCATAAGTTATGGTTACACTAGGAACACAGAGGTGGGGGAGATAATTTCTGGCTAGGAAAATTCAAGAAAACTGCATGAAGCAGTTGGAATACATATTAGACCTTGAAATATGGGTAGGATTTGTACAGGTAAAGATCTCTAGAAAGAGGCAATTCAGGCAGAGTCAATGTCAGGACTAAGGAGAGTGGAAAGGTAAGGGGCTCAGTGGGCATGAAAGTGGGTTAATGTCGGTACAGAGGACACTCAGGATAACAATGAGAAACAGTAATATCATGTTTGGTTTGGAGGGGTGCACTTGCTGCCTGTAGGAAGCATGGAAAATCCAGGTAAAATCCTGGTTCCCCAGCCTGCCTGCATGTGCAGGTGTTAGCTAGACTGCTGCTTGGGTCATTCACCTTGGACCACGAGGAAATGCAGGTGTTAATCAAGACCAGAAGACCAAAGACACAGAGCATGGGATTGACAATTAAGTTTTCACTATACTTTGGATTGCTGAGCATCAGCTGTCATATAAATCGGAAGTCGCAGAAAATGAGAAAGACAAGCAGAAGCCTTCTCTGCATAGTCTTGCCGACACCTTTCCCAAGGTGGTCCTATTAGCATCCTTCAAGCCCTGAGGACCTCGGGCAGGTGTTCAAGCCACTGTTCAAACCACTGATGGCAGAGACAAGCAGACCAAGAATATGAGAAACTCCCTTCTAGACAAATTCATGCTCCTACTTTGCCATTTAGTCCAATGTAATAGCATCAGGGTAATCAAGTCTCACACGACTACAATTTAATCACCTTCCCTAAATTTACTGTAAGTAATTAAAACTAAATGACCTGAAAATAATGGGAAAAAAGATCATATGGGATGCAAGATGTCTGATCATATCACCAAGAGCTAATCTGCAGGGTTGGGTAGTCTCTAATGGCCTTCCAAGTCATCAGCCCCAGGTGGGCTACCTAGAGCTTCACTTAACACTTTTTTTTTTTTTTTTTACAATAGTTGTAAAAACAGCAGCAGCCACCATTTACACCTTTACTGTTTCCCCAGCTAGATGCCTTACTAGGCTAACCAAGATTATACCTCCACCCAATACGACTCTGGGATATTATGCTAGGTCTTTCTATCAATCTCTCTTATATAAAAAACTGGAGTTCCTTGGAAGCCTTAGTTTCCTCACCAAGTTTCAGTTCAGTTCAATTCAGTTCAGTCACTCAGTCGTGTCTGACTCTTTGCGACCCCATGAATCACAGCACGCCAGGCCTCCCTGTCCATCGCCAACTCCTGGAGTTTACCCAAACTCATGTCCATGGAGTCAGTGATGCCATCCAGCCATCTCATCCTTTGTCGTCCCCTTCTCCTCCTATCCCCAATCCTTCCCAGCATCAGGGTCTTTTCCAATGAGTCAACTCTTCACATGAGGTGGCCAAAGTATTGGAGTTTCAGCTTCAACATCAGTCTTTCCAATGAACAACCAGGACTGATCTTTAGGATTGGACTGGTTGGATCTCCTTGCAGTCCAAGGGACTCTCAAGAGTCTTCTCCAACACCACAGTTCAAAAGCATCAATTTTTCATTGCTCAGCTTTCTTCACAGTCCAACTCTCACATCCATACATGACCACTGGAAAAACCATAGCCTTGACTAGACGGACCTTTGTTGGCAAAGTAATGTCTCTGCTTTTTAATATGCTATCTAAGTTGGTCATAACTTTCCTTCCAAGGAGTAAGTGTTTTTTAATTTCATGGCTGCAATCACCATCTGCAGTCATTTTGGAGCCCCCAAAAATAAAGTCTGCCACTGTTTCCCCATCTATTTGCCATGAAGTGATGGGACCAGATGCCATGATCTTAGTTTTCTGAATGTTGAGCTTTAAGCCAACTTTTTCACTCTCCTCTTTCACTTTCATCAAGAGGCCCTTTAGTTCCTCTTCACTTTCTGCCATAAGGGTGGTGTCATCTGCATATCTGAGGTTATTGATATTTCTCCCGGCAATCTTGATTCCAGCTTGTGCTTCTTCCAGCCCAGCGTTTCTCATGATGTACTCTGTATAGAAGTTAAATAAGCAGGGTGACAATATACAGCCTTGACGTACTCCTTTTCCTATTTGGAACCAGTCTGTTGTTCCATGTCCAATTCTAACTGTTGCTTCCTCACCTGCATACAGGTTTCTCAAGAGACACGTCAGGTGGTCTGGTATGCCCATCTCTTTCAGAATTTTCCACAGTTTATTGTGATCCACACTTGAGTCAAAAGCTTTGGCATAGTCAATAAACCAGAAATAGATGTTTTTCTGGAACTCTCTTGCTTTTTCGATCAAGTTTATTTACATTAATTCAGGACACTAACAGTGGGCTTTAAACAGCTGCTCCTTTATCTGCCCATCCACAGGGAAAGAGGGAGAGGTTACCAATTAAAGCAAACAAGAAAGTTATAGCACTCTCTTCCTTGGAAGGTCTGAGGTAAGATGAGACAGAGAGTAGAAGTTATAGAGCCTCATGAGCTACTCTAGAACTAAGTGATCAAATGGACAAATACAAGTGTAGTTCTGGTTTTCAAGAGAATGGTGACATCTTCAGTCTTATGCAGGAATCTGGAATGGGACATGGAGTAGCACAAGTACAATAAGAAAAAAGTCTGGATTGCCACCACCATTTATTCCTTGTAAAAATGCAGAAATTGAGCTGGATGATTTCTTAGACCCCATTTCATTCTAACATTCCGGAACCCAGTGTTGGAGCTAGACCATGAAAAACATGAGAAACCTTGAAGTTGAAACTTTATTCTAAAACTGAATCAAGAAGCAATAGATAACCTGAACAGACCAATCACTAGAAATGAAATAGAACTTGTAATAAAAAAAACTCCCAACAGACAAAAGTCCAGGACCAGACGGTTTCACTGCAGAATTTTACCAAATGCACAAAGAGGTACTTATACTGATCCTTCTCAAATTCTTCCAAAGGATTGAAACTTTATTCTAAAGATAATGGAATGGATTCTTTAAAAGTTTTTGAATAGAACAGGGATATGATCAGATATTCTTTCAGATAACAACACAGGGAACATGCCACCTCTGTGAAGTGAGATAAAGTAATGATGAAGAAGATGATGGTGATAGCAGCTAACATTCTTTGTGACAAGAGCTGTTTTCACTGCTTTATGTCTACTAACTCATTTAGTATCCCTAATAAACCTCTGAGGCAATTGGGTTTTTATCCTATTTTACTGTGAGAAAATTTGGCTCAAAGAGGTAAAACCAATCCCCTAAGTGACTAATAAGTGATAGACCCAGTATTCAATCTGGCAGTCTGATCCCAAAGTTCATGCTCTAATCCATAAAAACAATGCTGGAAGCGTGGATTTGGCAGAAAAAGAAAAATGGAGACAGGAAAGTAAGTCAGAGAATACATGATTCAGGAAGAGGTCTCTCAGTCTGACCTCTTTTCCTAACCTCTACTCACAAACTGAGGGCTTCCCTATAGCTCAGTGGTAAAGAACCTGCCTGATAACACATGAGACCCGAGTTCGGTACTTGGGTTGGGAAAATCCCTTGGAGAAGGAAATGGCAACCCACTCCAGTATTCTTGCCTGGAGAATTCCATGGACAGAGGAGTCTGGTAGGATATATAGCCCATGGGGTCGCAAAAGAGTCATACACAACTTAGGGACCAAGCAACAATCACTACTTAATTTTTCAGTTTTAAGCATTGTCAATAGACTTTGCATAATGGAAGATGAAGGTTTAGCTCTCTTTTCTTCCTGCCACTGCTTCCTTTCTCCCTTCCTACCTTTCATCCTTTCAATGTAGTTATAGCATAATTGTGGCTAATGATCAGTGTTTATTTTTTAAAAATTATTTTAACAACTTTATTTATTTTTGGCTGTGCTGGGTCTTCACTGTTGCTTGCGCTTCTCTCTAGTTGCGGTGCACAGGCTTCTGATTGTGGTGGCTTCTCTTGTTGCAGAGCACAGGCTCTAGGCGTACAGGCTTCAGTAGTTGCAGTTCCCAGGCTCTAGAGCATAGACTCAATAGTTGTGGCCCATGGGCTTAGTTGTTTTGCGGCATATGGTATCCTCCTGGATCAGGGATCAAATCTGTGTCTCCTGCGTTGGTAGGCAGATTTCTTTACCACTGAGCCACCGGGGCAAACTGAGCCACCATAGGAAACTCTGATGCCTTTTCCTTTCTTATACAACTTTTAAAAAAAAAACAGTTAATATCTGTTTTATTTTAATTCAAAGCTAACTTTTAGCCAATTGTCTAAATTTTTCAAGATGTTTATATGTATTTATCAGTTTCATCTTCCTGAATAAGTGTTTGCTGGATTCCACTCTGGACTAATTGTTCCCTTTATGCTTCATGCATAGCAGTCATCCTTGGATCTGCCTTCACTATCATCCCATGGATTCTTTTCAATATTTATTTTTGGCTGTGTTGGGTCTTAGCTGCCCCGAGGCATATGGGATCTTAGTTTCTCAACCAGGGACCGAATCTGTGTCCCCTGCATTGGAGGGTGGATTCTTAACCACTGAACCACCAGGGAAGTCCCCATATCCCACAGTTCTTTTTGCCTTTTTCTGAGTGGGGTTCTCTTGTTTCTCATCAGTCTCCTTTTGGTTTACTTTTCATTTTGGTGGGACACACCTTTTCATGTCTGAAAATGTCTCTTCTACTGTCACACTTGACTAACACTCAGCTTGAGTATAGAATTCTAGGTTGAAATTAATTTTCCTTCAGATTTTTGAAGGCATTGTTCTATTATCTTCACGTTTTCATTGTTGCTACTGGTAATAAGTCTAAAACCATTCTGGTTGCTGATTAGTTGTTTATGACCTATTATTTCTCTTTGTAAGTTGGCAGCATGCTTTGTATCTGATGTTCTGAAGTTTTACAATGATGTGGGCTTATTTTTACCATTGGGCTGGCCCCTTAGTAGGCCCTTTCATTCTGTAGCTTTATATTTTTCAGTTTTAGGACATTTTCTTATATTATTTCTTAAATAATTTCCTCCTCCAATTTATCAACTCTCTTTTTATGGAATACCTATTCAAATGTTAGACATCCTGGACTTTCCCTCTTACTTTCTATCATTTCTTTTATATGCTCCATCTTTTTATCTTTTTCTTCTACTTTTTGGGAAATTTCAAATTTATCTTCCAATTTTTTTTACTGAGGTCTTCCCTCTTTGTTACCATATTTTAAATTTCTTAAGAGTTTCTTTTTTGTTCTTTGAAATGACAGGTTGTCTGAAAGCATCTTTCTCTCTCTGAGGAGTCTCTGTCTCTTTTTAAGTTGCTTTTTTCTATTTGATTTGGTCTCTATCTTTCATGATAGAGGCTTTCTTTAGATCTCTGGTAATCTTTGATTATCTCTTTGATTATCTCTTCATATTTAGGAAAGGATTTTAAAACAGCACATGAATGGAATTTGTCATCCATAATTTTAACTATAGGGTGATTTGACTGGGCTGTTAGAAATCTCTCATGTAGATAAATTCAGGTTATTCTTCTTGGGCTGGTCAGATTCTCTAGAAAAGATTCTTCCAAACTCCCGACAGAAGACTTTAGGCGTCTTCACCAGGGTTCTGGGAATCATCAGGATGTAGGCTTGGGGGAAGACATATTATAGTACTTTCCCTTTTCACCCTGTCTCTATTGTCTTCCATCAGCCACTCTTTTTTTTTTAAATTAATTAATTTTAATTGGAGGCTAATTACTTTACAAAATTGTCATCAGCCACTCTTTCTAAAGAGCAAAGGCTCTTTAGCTCTACCCCTATGTAGTACCTCTCCCCAAAATGTTTCGTTTAAAATTCCAAAGACAGTTGTGAGAGGTAGTTCAGCTTTTACTGGCCTTTATAATCTTTCCGTTGCAGAAAGGCATGGCAACCCATTCCAGTATTCCTGCCTGGAAAATCTCATGGACAGAGGAGCCTGGTGGGCTACAGTTCATAGGGTCATAAAGAGTTGGACATGACTGAAGCAACTTAGCACATGCACACAGTCTTCCCCTATCCTTCCCTCCTATCAGTTCCTGGACAGAGAAATCAACAGACGTCAGAGCTAGAATCAATCTCAGGCTGACCTAGCCTACTGGCTTTTTTTTTAGCTGAGCTGAGCGGCTTGCAGGATCTTAGTTCCCTGACCAGAGACTGAACCACGGCCCTGGTAGTGAAAATCCAGAGCCCTAACCACTGGACGGCCAGGGAATTCTCTCACCTAGTGGTTTTAGCCACAACTCCAGGGCAGTCCAGTGGTTAAGACTCTGCCTTCCAATGCAGGAAGTGAGGGTTTGATCCCTGGTCGGGAAACTAAGATCCCACATGTCTTGGGGCTGTGGTCAAGATTTGGGGCTTCCCTGGTAGCTCAGATGGTAAAGAATCTGCCTGCAATGCAGGAGGCCAGAGTTCGATCCCTGGGTCAGGAAGATCCCCTGGAGAAGGAAATGGCAACCCACTCCAGTATTCTTACCTGGAAAATCCCATGGACAGAGAAGCCTAGTGGGCTACAACCCACGGGGTTGCAAAGAGTAGTTTTTAACATTTAGATCAGTTTTCACATTCCATAGGAAGGATAAGTGCCCCTTCCCCACTGTATTCCAAACAACAGTGCCTTTACCAGTTTTAAATAATGAGTTTCTGTTAAGATTTATCTTAAGAAAAAGTTTCCTTTCTAAAAAGTCTGAAAACCATTGGTAATATCCTTCCTCTCTTCTACCACTAACTTTGCATTTTATACAAGGAAAAAAACCTGAGGTCCATACAGAGGAAGAATTTTATTAAGCATCATTTAAGTCTTAGTCCAAGTTCAGGTTGTTCATAAACCAAGATTTTAGGGCATTTCAAAGCATCTTAAAATGGGAAAAGATTCTCTATAACTAGTAACAGAGAAGCTCTCCTTTGAAAATGGAATGTGTCTTATATGTCCACTCCTTGTAGGCCTCCGCTTTCTGTGGGACACTGAGATGGGGGCAGGTGACTCTTAGACATTGGTGCAGTGTCATTCCAGCCCTCCCACGGGCTCACTAGTGTGGTCATCCCATCAAGCAGGATATCAAAGCAAGAGAAGGCAGCTCCTCTCAGGACTCCAACTGTCACGAGAAGACTGCTAGAAATGCTTTCCGAGACTATGTTATTATGGCATCGAAACCAAGGCCTAGGAACTATTCCTTCCTTTCCTCTTTCTTCCCCTCCCCAAGCTGATCACCTCCCTAGGCTAGGGTGGCCTCCAAAGCCTCCCAGAGACACCAGGGGCCTTGCCTCAAGCGGGTACAAGGGAAGACATACCCTTCCTCCACAGTGACTGAGTTCATGAGAAGGCAATTGGTGACAGTCACTCTATCTCTTATGACACAGGATGAACCAATGACCGAGTGCTTAATGGATGACTTCTCTCCAACTTGTGTATCTGGCCCAATGAGGCTGTCAGCTCCAACCTGTAAAAGGCAGATAAAAATATACAATATAATACCTTGTCCCTTCATCTCAACCAACTGCAAACCAACCCTCCAGATTCCTTGAGCTGGGGTCTAGTGAGATCTTTTCCTAGAGACACTTCAGCAAGAGGGATCATCACCAGTATTTCTCAGGGCCACAAGGTCACATAATATCTCTGAGACCAACTCAGACTTACACACTCATGCACTTGTGTATACCGAGGTGCTCTCCTGAAGGCAGTGCTCAAGTGAGGATAAGAAGAGGGAGACACAGATGGAAAGATCCTGTGTCTGAGTCCAAAGGCTATAACGAACCTTTCTTATAGGGTTTGTGTGGTTGGGCTCAGCACCTGTCCAGGCAGTCTGCTTGAGAGCCTGGACTGGAAGGTAAGATTTTATAACCAGAACCCAGTTTGGGACTTCCCTGGGGCCAATGATGTTCAGGGCTTGACACCCCCAAACCAGTTTCTCAAGGACAAGCCTCAGTGTACCCAGACAATGTCCCATACCTGCCCTGCCCAAGCCAGCACTTACCATGTGTTTGCTGACAATCTGGGCTGATGAGTGAATTAGTGATTCTTCTGGACAAATAACAGGTAGCAATTTGGACACCTTGAGGAAAGAGGTTTGGTCAGTAAAGTAAGACCAGAAAACACCCGAAAGCATGTTAAGTAGAACCCTGTGTTCAGTTAAGAGATGTGGGGAATTTTTAGCCACTGCTTTCTGTCTGGATGAGGCAGGCTGATGGATTTCCCCTGAGACAAGGATTGTTTACGCAACAGCTTCTATACAGTCTCATCCTCAGTTTCCTAGCTGAGAGTCTCCTCCCTGAAGTACTGCTACGTCCCTCAACTGGGAGGCTGTGAGACAAGCCTTCAAGACAGCCAGGCAGCATTTGGGAGAGGAGGTCTAAAGAGAGCAAGGGGAACCATGAGGCCTGACCACAGTCATCCTAGGTTCTTGTTTACCTCCCGGACCACAGTGACCATGCAGAAGGTGAGGATGGGAGTAATGCTAGCCAACTCCACGATCAGGACATACCCTAAGGAGGCATCCATGTTCTTTACCAACCAAAATAAAATGTCGAAGGGGAAATTCACACTATTCTCTTTCCAATATGAGAAAACTGAAAACATTATGGGTGTGGAGTGTTTTAGCTCTGGACCCATTAAGGCAGAGATAGTATATCTGTGATTCTCCAGTGTGGACAGAATGCTGGTCAGAGGACTGTGTGTGGTAGACACTCTAACTGAGGGAGGCCTGGCCAGACTGGCTATACCGGTGATGTGAAGGCTAATCCCTCTGTCCCTATTCCTGGGATCTACTCTATTATACTTCAGCCAATGCCATTCAGGCCTGTCTGACGCACAGCCCCTGCTGACATGCCAGAGGATACTTCTCTGGCCTCAGGCTATCCGTGAACTTGCTTTCAGACCAGCCAGCCAGACACTAGTCATAGAACTGAATAAGGAGAACTAAAAGTCAAATTAAGGAAGCCTTCTATATACCTCTAATGCTACATAGGGGCAACTTTACCCAGGACTGCCCTGGGTAAACATGGGACTAGTTGGGACTTCTCACAAACCCTGTAGCTTGGATTCCCTTGACTATAACCAATCCAGTTTGAGGCTAGCTTGAGGTCTGGGTCTGGGACTGTTACTACCACATGGTGTGGGTCCTCAAGATTCTTGAGTCAGGTTTTCTTCAGGGATTCAATTCGTTTTCCCCTCCTCCTGTCTCTGCTACACAATAAAGAGCTCTTGCACACAAGCGGCCTCCTCATTGTTCCCCCTCTTCACCCTCACCTTAAATAAAACCTGGTGGGTTCCCTTTTCTCCACACCCTCTCCAGCATTTATACTACAATATTGTAAAGTAATTAGCCCCCAACTAAAATAAATAAATTTATTAAAAAATAAATAAATAAATAAATAAATAAATAAATAAAAAGCAATAGCAATAAAAAAATTATGTAATATAAATTGGAGCTATTCGTTCTGAAAAAAATAAAAAAGCAAAAAAAAAACCAAAAAAACCTGGCGGGCCTTAAGGGCACTGCTTCCTCTTCAATAGAAGCTACTCATTCTCCACACTTTACAAACCTCAGGGTTAAAAGGATGGGTTAGCAAGACTCTGCACGCTCTAATGCTGTTCTCCAGACTTCTCTCACATAGGCATTCCTTCCCTGATGCTTTGCCATCTGGGTACTCTATACTCTGTTCCTGCACCTTCTAAGGAAAGCCTCCCCTGTGTGCCTGTTTACCTCATCACAGTAATGGTTACACAGTATTTATCTGCTTGTTTATGAAGTGCTGTGGCTATCCCCATGCTGAGCAGAATAGGAGAAATCTGTTGAACCCAGAGGCCAGAAGTTAAGCCTTCCTGGAGATCTTGGCCTTTCTTTGGAGCCATAGAGGCTCTGCCTCTGCACCATGGCCCTCACTTCCCCTTTTTCTGTACTCAGGTACCCCTATGGTGTCTCCTGACACACCAGGTCTTGCTCAACCTTAGGAATGAGGGATTCTGTACAAGTTACTGTGCACCTAATGAAGAAATAAGACAAAAGGCTCTGGTCTGTTCCTGGGAGATGAATCTACATGATTTCTCTTCTGAACTCATCCTCTCACCTGTCTGTTGGCTTCCATGTAGAGTCCTAGGGTGCTCACTCGAGAGCAGAGCCCCTCTTTCATGATGTGGACATAGCAGCGCACCTGTGATCTGGACAAACCTTCCCAGCTGTCTCCTCGACAAGCATTCCAGCAGGCATCATAGGGAGCAAGGGTCAGTGTATTGGCTTCTTTTATAAAACTGTAGATATCTTCGAAACCAAAAACAAGCAAGTACATGAGAGAGATAACAGAAAGGATATAGACTCAGTCAAGTTTTGAAAGAGGGTACAGCTCAAATCTCTTCCCCTGCAACTCAACCATGCAGCATGGACCCTAGGGAAATCCCACTAAAACCTGAAAGACTAAGTCAAAGATTAAAAGAGGCAACGTACTTTCATGTACATTTGAAATATTATGACACGAAAATGTTTTAAAAAGAGGTCCTATAAGCAAGTTTGACTGATGATCAAGCACTACTGGGGAAGATAAAAGACTCTTGTACACCATGGAGAAACACAAGTGACTGTCCAGGCTTTAGTGCCTAGCCCTATTGCCTTTGTGCTGCTAGCCTCTATTAGCACATCTGGTAGTTGTGCTGTGAGAGAAACAGCACAGGACCTGGGCCCCAATTTTTCAACTCCTACAACAGTCATTTGAAATCTTTTATTTTATGATAAAGAACACTGGGGCTCAAAAGACTGAAAAATCTGCCTTAAGTCACAGAGCTAATAAAAGGTAGAGTCAGATTTCAAACTCAGATCTGAGATGCTAAGCCCTGATATCTTAATCATCATGCTATACTGTCTCAATTTATTCCTTTGATAAATACATTTTTGGGAATATCTACTATGAGTTCAGGACTGGGCCAGGGACTAGGCAAGGATATAAGAGCAAAGACTGACCTCATCCCTACATCCTTGAAAGGAGAAAGTCTGTTGGCTCTGGTTGGACTGTCATTATACAGCCCTTCACCTTTCTTCCCTTGATAGGAGAGGCTGAGTTTAGTCAGGAGTGGGGCTTCCCAGAGCCTAGAGAACAGGAGAACTGAGAAATGGTGGGCAGAGTGCAAAGTCAAAAAGGTCTAGAGACGAACATGGCCAAACCAGGCCTGTTAACCAGAGAACAGATCCAAGGCATGGTTAGCCTGTCCCTGAAGAGCACAGGGACAAGAATCTGCTTGAGTAAGCCTGCCCAGAGCTCAGGGAGTGGCGTCAGCTAACCTAGCCTGCCTGTTGGCTGGAAGAGAATGTGATGCCTTGAGATAGGCATCTTGGGCTGGGCTAAGTTGTCCAGCCACTCTTTCCACAAGTGTCACTACCCGTACCTTACTGCACCAACTCAAGCACTGACCTAAGGATTTCAGCTCCTTTTTCTTTAGATCCTCCTCTTTTTCTTCTTGTCCTTGTTGTGATGAAGCTGAGGAGAACTGTTTTCTTACTAGGTATGGAATCAGTTCACTCCGGATGGAAGTGATTGACCTAGGAAGAAAGAGTAGCCAAATATCTGAAATCTGATGGTCTGGATTCAATTAGAATAAAAAACTGTGCATCCAAGGAAAAGCCAAATTCCTTCCTGTCATGCCACCTTGGGATCGACAGAGATCAGAAATGGCAAGGGCTTGGTAGTTTTGGAGAAGCAGAGGATCTAAGTTCTCTCAATTCAGGCTGGAGATGGGCAAGCAGTGTGCTGAATCTGAGATGCCCTTCCCCTGATCTATGCAGAAAACAGTCTCTTACAATTCCTGTTTACAAAGTGTGTGCCTGAATGTTTGTATGTGTGTGCATATGTCTTAACATGGTGTCTTGACTATTAACTGATAATGACTCATGAGAAGACAGAATGCTCTGGCCTTTTGAAAAAAAAGTTGTTTTAAAATATTAATTTTTTTTCTACAAAGGCCTTGTATTTTCCATTAGATTAATCAGAATATCTTTATTTTGGGGGGGTTGGTATTATAGATGGTGTCTTTTCAACAATTATTTTCTTCTTATTGGTTAACAGAATCTCATTTTACTATATTTCAATCTTGGGGCCGATTGACGATAAACAATCTTAATAATTTATTTGTAGATTCTGAAAATCATACCAACTATGTAAACAACAATTTTCCTTCTTCCTTTCTAATTCGTATTTTTCATTATCTTACCGTATTGGCTAAGACTTTCAATACACTAATGCTGAAAAGAAGCACTAACAGCAGTTCATCCTTACTTATTCTCGATTTTAAAGGGAATTTTTCTTTTTTATCATTTAGACTGATGATTGTTATAGGTTTTATCCTCCATCACCAAAGCCACCATTTATTGATTGTTCTCTATGTATAGACATTGGGCTTTGTACTTTATAGCTAATACTTCGCACATGTTATTGGTTTTGTAGATACCCTTTATCCAGTTAAGGAAGATCTCTCTCATTCCTAACTTTGCTAAAAGCTTTCATCAATGAATGGGTATTGAATTTTCTCTTTTTGCATCCATGCAGCTTATCATATTTTCTCCTCTTTTGCTCTGTTACAGTAATGTATTAAAATTTTACCTGATACTAGGACTTCCCTGGTGGTCCAGTGGTTAAGAATCCGCCTGCCAATATAGGGGACACAAGCTCGATCCCTGGTCCAGGAGGATTCCACATGCCACAGAGCAACTAAGCCTGTGCGCCACAACTACTGAGCCCATGTGCCACAGCTACCGAAGCCCGCATGCTCTAGGGCCTGTGCTCCACAACAAGGGAAGCTACTGCAATGAGAAGCCCACGCACTGCAACTAGACAGTAGTTCCTACTCGCCACAACTAGAGAGAACCTGTGTGCAGCAACAAAGACCCAGTGCAGCGAATAAATAAATAAAAATTAAAATTCTTTTCTGATACTAACAGGTTGAATAACACTATTCAAAAACCACTTATACAATTTCTACTCTATACTCTCTTACAGTAGAAGAATTATGGATGATTCTTCTATTCTTTTTGTAAATTATCAAATTTTATAATTTAAGCCATTCTTTATGTTTCTTGTCTTTTATTTTCTCCTAGATTCTACTCTTACAGATTCTACTACTCTCTTGGCTTGATTCCAGACTCTACAAATTTAAAATCCATTTTAATGACTAATCCATCCTAATCCATTCAGTATTTCCCACATAGATTTCAGCCTCTCTTCTACTTAAGAGTGGGCTCCCTCATATTATAACAGTTGTACTCATTTACCAAGGCTACCAAAGAATTTCCACAACAAAATTAACTTCAATTTACTTTCATGAAATCAGATCAGTCTAGGACAGCACTTACAGAAAGAAAATCAGACCCAAGATCAATACGTAGAAAAACTTTCAGAAGGCAAGAAATTTCCTATACTATTTTGTATCACTCAGATACAAGCAATAAGCCACCCTGGCTAAGAGGTTTGGAACTCTTCATTTGGCCCCTTTGGGTCCCAGGAGGCATGGTGCTTCCCCATGGGTGCTGAACCAGGATGTCTGGCTTAAATGACCAGTAATATGTAATGGGGAAGAAGGACCTAATCCTTAGTACAGTGAGTATGCTTCTAATTTATACTTAGCAAAGGAATTGCAAGACTGCCATATGATTTTTAATTTTCTCTTTCACACTGTAGATCTTGTAGAATTTTAAATCACTAATTAATTACCTTAGAATTTTACAAGACTAGTAATATGCCAGTGAATTTGCTAGACCTTGGAAATACACTGTTTCTGCCTTCAAAAAATTCATCATCTAGTGGACAGTAGCCTGCGTATGGATTTAAGGAAAAGAGTAGAAGAAGATGAAGCTGCTTAAGAAAGCAATGGAGCCAGATAGTGAAAGCTTTCGGTGGCAGTCTAGAAAGTTTGCACTGAGACAAGCTAGAGGTAGTTTTTAAGCAGGAAAGTGACATGATGAGTTTTATTTCTTAATGAGGTGATTCTGGTAGCAGTGAAAATAGGCTTGGAATATGAGAATGAAAAGAGACCAGTTACAAGACTCTGAAAGATGAGATAACATGGCCTGAGAGAGGGGTTAATGTATGAGAGCCCAGTAAATCTGACTGCTGCTTCATACTTCCCATCCCCTCTCCCAGCCCCCATTCAAAGAAGTTCTGCAGGCTCACACAGGACCACACAGATGGGAGTGTAGGTAGGAAGGCAACACAGAGGCGGAGGCTGAGGAGGGTAAGCAAAATTACAAACCCTGGAGCTACATAGTTCATGGTTTTTGTCATTTTTAAAGGATCAAGTCAAACACCTTTGAAAAATTCTGTGTAAGCTGGAAGCTCTTGTATTGAATTTCAATGTGATTTTTTCTTCTGATCCTTTGATGAAGATTAAAAATTTCCATATGAATACAAAGAATGAAACAACACTTATTCTTAGCTATTTTCTCCCCTTTTAATACTCCAAGCCAGTGTGGGTAGCAAACGTTCCTTGGCCCTATTCTGGTGGAAAACAAGTCAGTTCCTTTTGAAGAAATGACAAAGCGTGGACAGCTGGGGGATTTCAGAGCCATGATGTTTACATTATAGGCCAAACAGAACTGTCACTGCAAGAGGCAAGCAAACAAGCCTTGGCACACAGCCTCTTTAGGCAGAACCTTTTAAGGAGATCAGACAAGGATTTGAGGAGAGGACCTGAAGCATTCCTGCCAGGTTCCACCTGCCTCTGCAGGCGCTCAGCAGTCAGGTCGATTCTCATAATGCAGTTGGCTTAGCATCATGATGGAGGACAAAATTATTCTTCCTGCTTCCTAGTCAAACTAAAAGTAGTTAAAAGCTATGCCAAGAAGTGGGACAGCCCACCGTGAACCATTGTGAACATCCTGGGCTGAAGACCAGCAGCTGGATCCACTGCCCTGGGCCTTGGCAACCTCACTTTCTCCTTTTCTTCATCTTCTTTTTTTTAAAAAATTTCATATTTATTTATTTGGCTGCGCTGGGCCTTAGTTATGGCATGTGGGATCTAGTTTCCTGACCAGGGATCGAACCCAGGGCCCCTGCATTGAGAGCACAGAGTCTTTAGCCACTGGACTACCAGGGAAATCCCCTCTCGCTTCTCTCTTAGATAGTTTTCCCAGAAACACCTGCCTCATGTCATAAGCTCCTAAGAAATAAAAAAATCACAAAGGAGAACAAAAGATATGACTACTAGCTGCAAACAAGCAACTCCACAAAATAAGACAAAATAATTGCTACAAATAGAAAAAGATTAATATTCTTCACAGATAGTTTGAAATGTTTCAAAATATATAAAAATATTAAAACATAAGTATTAAAATAAGATGCAATTTCTCTCACAAATTAGCAGATTTAAAATAACTCACATTAGTGATAAGGGTACTTCTCATACTTGTAAATTCATAAACTGGTAAAAATCTTTTCTAAAAATTGACAATACATAACAAAGGTCTTGAAGATATTCATATTATTTTATTCTATAATTCTATTTCTATAAATCTGTGCTCACTAAATATATCCTGAATAAATAAAATAATCAGATAATAATACAGGATCTTTGAACAAAAAGATATTATTTAATGTTATTTATAAAATGAGTTATTAAATAGTTATTAAAAAATAACTCTTAATGTTATTTATAAAAATAGAGAACCACCAAATATTCAACAATAGAAAAACAATAAAACACATATGTAATAGAATAGCATACAGGCAAAACTCAGTAAACAATTTTTTAATGACACAGGAAAATGCTCGTGAAAAAATACTGAACAAAGAAAGCAGAAGGCAGTTATTTACACAGCACAATCTCAAGTGTGTATATGTATATATAAAAATAAATAAAATGATGGAAAGAAATACACTAAAATGTTCAAGGGACTTCAATCCCTGGTCAGGGAACTAAGATCTCTCATGCCACAGGGCGTGGCCAAAAAAAAAAAGTTAGCAACTATCTCACAGTAGTAGAATTATGAAAGTGTTAAGTCGCTCAGTTGTGTCCGACTCTTTGTGACCCCATGAACTGTAGCCCACCAGTCTCCTCTGTCCATGGGATTTCCCAGGCAAGAATACTGGAGTGGGTAGATATTCCCTTCTCCAGGGGATCTTCCCAACCTAGGGATTGAACCTGGGTCTCCTGCACTGCAGGTGGATTCTTTACCACCTGAGCCACCAGGGAAGCATGAGTAGAGTTGTTGGTAGCATTTTTTTTTTTCTTGCTGTAGGGCAGGCAGGGTCTCAGTTCCTGGACCAGGGATTGAACCCATGCCCTTTCAGTGGAAGCACAGAATCTTAACCACTGGACTGTCCAGTAAATCCCCTATAGGTACAATTTTTTAAATATTTTCTGAATCTTCCAAATTTCACAGTCATAGGCCATTCGTTCCTTACTTCCTATGGTATCACTTTCTTGATCTGTTCCTATTTCTGATACCTCTTTGTTTCCTCTAAAATATGTGGTCTTTCTCAGGATTTTCCTTTCTGCCTATATTTTTCTCATGCTATTCGTCTCCCTGAGATAGATCACTTGGTAACTTCTTTGCTACTCATTCCCAAATGTAAACCCATAGCCAAGTCCTCTCTCTTCTTTTAGTCTCACATTTTCAATAGCCTGATGGACCCTGTCATTTAGGAGACCCACAATACCTTAAACACAAAGTCTAAAACTGAATCCATCATCTTTCTCCCAACCCTTCTCCTACCCCCAACAAACACTGATTACTTTGCTTAGTGATATGGAGATTCATTTAGTCACCCAAGCTAACAACATGATAATCATCTTGACTCCTCCTTCCTCCACTCCTCACATACAACCAGTCACCAAACACTGCTGATTTTATCCCCTAAATCGCTTTCAAAACTATGAACTCGCTGCATTTCTACTGCTACTGTCTAGTCTAAAGCCACTGTCATTATTTGCCTGGACTCTTCCATCTGCTTTTAATCGGTTTCTCTTCCTCCAGTCTTACTGCATGAAATCTATCCTTTGTATTGTAGACAGAATATCCTTTCTAAAGCACAATCTGATCATGTCTCTCCTTCCTTCAATCCACCTTCTGTGTTGCAGGCACAGTGATTTTTCTGAAGTACAAATCTGATCTTATCTTCTTAAATTTATTTAACACTCAGTTACTTTTGTGTTCAGGGGATAGTTGCTTAAACGGAGCTTCTGGAAACTGGGTAATATTCTACTTTTTGATCTAAATAGTAGTCACAAGGGAGTGTTCACTTTGTGAAAATTAACTGAGCTATAAAACCGCTCTCAAATATTATCTCTACTTGGAAGCCTTACAAAAGGTTACAAAAAGTGTTACAAAACACTTGTAGGTTTCTGTACTGTCATAGCAAAGACAGTTATTTGTATTGTTTTTGAATCAATATCAAGCATGAGTTTCATGCTAGGAAATGAATATATATCATCTCATATTCTTACAGCAATCCTCACGGTAAGTATTATCATCCTCATTTCATAAGTGAGGAAATCAAGGCTTAGAAAGGTTAGTTATTTTGATTAGGTCAACACAGCTTTTATAACTGGTAGAGTGGAAACTTACTCCATATCTACCTCAAAGCCCACGACTCTTTCCACGACATCATTCTAATCAGTATCCTGTGTTTTCTGCAACCGCAGCACTTTTCACAGGGTTGAAAATTTTCTGCTTATTGTCTCTATACCAATAAACATGTAGTCAGTGCTAAATAAATATTTATTTGAATAGATGAATGAGTGGATATGTGAATGATTGAGTGTAATGCCTCTAAGCCAGACAGCTGGCAATAATTTCTTCTTCTGATTTTTGGAGATAGAAAGGAGAACTTTCCTGATTTGGAAATGTAATGAACTCTACATATGTTTCTGTATTATTAATATTATTAGCATTAAAAAATCCAACATCTGAAAAAAACACATGATACTAGTTCTGCATAAATCTATTGTTTTTAGCATTTTGCCTTGATCTGTGATCAGGTCTTTGTTATAGCTGTAAGTTTTTTTTTAGGGAAAGTTTAAAAATTACGTCCATGGCAAAGGGAAAAAATTGGCTACTCTTACATTCTGCCTGTTCTGTTTTTGTAAGCAAATTTAAAGAGACTTAAAATTCTCTGTTTTCCACTTCAAGTCAGTCCTTAAAAATAGTAGTTAGCAAAGAGGCAGAACAGAAAACCTACTTTTATAAGGCCTGCAACTCAAGACTGCAGAGGAGAACACTAAAGGTTTGGGTTTCTTGCCTCTTCTCTCAGCAGAGCTGTGACTGGAAAGAAAACATGATTGCTGAGTTAACCCTATGCTTTGTTTTCAGGCTTTTTTTTTTTTTCTTGCTGATCAAAGAAAATAGATATAATCTGGAATAGTAAACAGGAAATTGTTTTAGATTAAAAGGTATTGACTTTAGAACCAAGTATTTGGTATACAATATTCTGAGATATTGTTTTCCTCTTTTAAACAAAATATTGAAAGCTTCTGTAAGAATAAATTTTTGATGCTGGTGCATATGTCTTGAGAAAGACAAACATATTCAGATCCTACAGGCTGGCAAGACTGCTTAGGCTTAGGGCAAGACTGCTTAGGCTTAGGGCAAGTCAATGAATATTTTATTCATTTGAATTTATACACTGAGTACCCCAAATGTGTCAGGCATATTTTAGACTGTAGGGATATAACAGTCAAAAAAAACAGGTAAATCCATGCCCTCATATTAACAGGGACAGAGTAAAGGGACAAAGTTGGTAATTAAATAGTTAATCCCACTAGGGGAGTGTACGTGAAGCAAAAAGTATGGGAGACCCCTGTAAATTAACGATCACTCAAAAAAGCAGGTCTGCCTAACCACAAAACCAAGCAAGCCCACTTTGCAACAAAACCATGGAACAGAAGCATGAGACACGCCACTGAACAATCATGGCATGAGACCCACATCCTGCCCAGTGAGCTGGTAAAATTTAGGACATGCTCTCTGCACACATAAAAAACAATACTTTATAGAAAGGTGACATTTCAAAGTGAAAGATCCTCATTGTACTAAGACCTGAAATAATTTTTCCAGAGTGCTGTAACAGTCCTGGCTCGACCAAGTAGGGACAAGAAAACTCCCCTGCAACCTGGAGGAGGAGCTGATGATGGAAGTGTGACATCTACTCAAGAATGAGGAATAATGAGGTCGATGAACCTAGAGACTATTAAACAGAATGAAGTAAGTCAGAAAGAAAAAAACAAATATTGTATATTAATGCATATATATGGAATCTAGAAGGATGGTACTGATGAACCTATCTGCAGAGCAGCAATGGAGATGCAGACACAGAGAACAAACTTGTGGACACAGTTTGGGAAGGAGAGGGTAAGACGAATTGGGAGAGTAGCATTGAAACATACTTTAGTGAAGTGAAAGTGAAGTCGCTCAGTGGTGTCCAACTCTTTGCGACCCCATGGATTGTAGCCCCCCAGGCTCCTCTGTCCGTGGGATTTTCCAGGCAAGAATACTGGAGTGGGCTGCCATTTCCTTCTCCAGGAGATCTTCCTGACCCAGGGATTGAACCCAGGTCTCCTGCATTTTAGGCAGACGCTTTACCGTCTGAGCCACCAGGGAAGTCCTGGTGGAAACATACTTTACCATATGTAAAATGGACAGCCAGTGGGAATTTGCTGTATGACACAGGGAGTTCAAACTTTGTGCTCTGTGACAACCTAGACGGGTGAGATGGGATAGGAGGTGGAAGGGAGGTTTAAGAGAGAGGGGATGTGTGTATATCTATGGCTGATTCATGCTGATGTACAGCAGAAACCAACACAATATTGTAAAGCAATTATCCTTTAATTAAAAATAAATAAATTAAAAAATAAAGACAGGGGATGTGTGTATACCTATGGCTGATCCAGGTTGATGTATGGCAGAAACCAATACAATATCATAAACTGATTATCCTTCAATTAAAAAAAAAAAGATTATAAAAAGAATGAGGAAGAAGGTGGTTTTTTGCCCTTCCCTAATTTTTCTTTGATTATAAAACTGCAGCCCATTAAGTTCTCGGCCCTCTTGCCCGCCAGCCTGTAAGCCTCACAAGCATCCTATTCTAACAAATCACTTCTTATATATCATTTTGCCTCTTGTTGAATTCTTTCTGCTCTGAGACAGTAGGAACTGGAGCTCCTCGGAGCCCCCCTGAAACAGCACCTAGTGGTTTCAGTATGAAGTTGATGATCTGGCTGCCTTTTTATTTATGGAGCATCTACTATGTGTCACAAGATGAATCATAGTTGGTTTCTGTCTTCAAGGAGTTCAAAAAAGTAGAAAAAAAAAGACATGCAAATTCAATTTAATAGGATGCACGTGATAACTGAACATTATACAAGATCAGAACAGAGAATGATTTTCATGCCTATGGTAGCACAAAGCAAGGGTACCTATTTCTAGTGGAAGTGAAGAGAAAAAAAATTGAGAAAAAACTTCCTAGAGGAGTTAATATCTAGGTAAGTTTTAACGGATATTTAAGAATGTTGTCAGAGAAGGAAGAAAGAAGGCAAGCATATCAGTTAAGTGTTATACTTTTATCGTTCCTACCATCTGGCCCATGGTCCCCTATGATAGCTTAGGCAATGCTCAGTTGGAGGGGCTCACCCTTAAGTTAACTATAAGTTAGTACAATGAGCCAGGACTTCCCTGGTGGTCCAGTGGTTAAGAATCTGCCTTGTAATGAAGGGGATGCAGGTTTAATCCCTGGTCAGGGACCTAAGATCCCACATGCCATGGGGCAACTAAGCCTGTGCACTTCAACTACTGAAGCCCATGGGCTCTAGAGCCCGTGCTCCATAGGTAGAAAAAGCCTGTGCGCCGCAATGAAGACCCAGTGCAGCCTAAATAAATAAATGAAAATCACCATTAAAAAAACAAAACAAAACAACAACAAAAGTCAATGTGCTGCTAGGACTTTGTCCCTTTCTCAGCAGCAAAGAAGTCCCAGAGATCAAGATGAATGTAACCAAGAAGTCCAGAGAAGACCACCCTAGTTTAATTTTGGTAGCACCTACATATTCAGATATCAGTACACAGCTACCATATAACAGCTCTGGTTAGAAGGTTATGTAAACCATAAATTCTTACCTTAGTTTTATTTGGTTGTTTAAGTAAAAGATACCTCATACAATCTCTAGCACATCTAAGAACAGGAAAACAAGTACAGCTAAGTCATATGGATACATGAACTGAACAGTAAGAAACCAAGGTTCCTGCCTATCTCCCATGGCATTACATGGTCCCTCATCTGTTTATCTCTCCTCTGCTTTCCTATGCGACTCATGAGTCGCAGTCTTTTCTAGGCAGTCTATCACATTATCTTGCATGTGGCTTTAACTATCACCCTGATTCTGACCACGTAGCGTAGTTGCCTATTCCCAATTTCTGACTTCAGTTTGTGGAACCCACCCTTACTCCTCTGCCTCTCTATTTAGCTAAGACCAGGAAGCTGTGACTGCTCTCTTATCCTCCCAGGTATACATGCACATGTGTGTGTGTCTGTAACAGAGAGACATCTGAGATATGTGGTGGACGTTGCTAGCAATCAATTAATCAACAGTGGCTGATTTTATCAGGGCCCTGACTGACATTGAGCAAATTACTTGAAGCTTCATTTTCTTCTTCTATAATATGAAGTTAATACCAAATGAGAGAACTATTTTGAGGAGTGAATGAACTGAAGTGTGAAAAGTACCCAGAACAGTACCTGGTACATGGATGGTGCTCTGAAGACCAAACCCTAAGGTTGTATGTCCTGCATCGATGGATTGGGTTTTAACACTAGAAGAGGCTGATTATAATTTTGGGTTCTTCTGAACAGAAAGGAAGTATTCAGTTTTAATTCTTCCTTTTTCAAAGATTAATTTCTACATCCCTTAAAATGGCTAGCAGGTCTAGCAGGTCAGGAACAGGAAAAGAAAGACAATTTTTTCCCTGGGTTTCTATCCTAAAGGAAACCAGGACTAATTCTGGTATAAACTTCCTGTCTTCCAAGGCTTCAGCTCAGATAGCCAACATACTGCTTGCGTTCTTTACAGGGCCAGTCTTCTTTTGGAGCAACTCTTGCTAAGCCACACAAAAAGTTCCAAAATGGCCAGCTTCCTTAAGCTTAGATCAGATACTTTGTAAAAGAAGAGAAACTTTTAGCTTACCACTCAGCCTCAAGAGACATCACAGTGATAATACTCAGTCTAAGCTCTGCTCTGGCCATAATATCCAACACATTTTTGAATTAAAAATTTCAGACAATCTTTGGAATATCCATCCATCAAACTACATTCAGAAATGGATAAAAAGACCTTCTAAAACATATTTATGTATATCTTTTTATTTCCTTAGAGCAAAAAATTGAATTACATTACACTGAAATTATACACTAATACTTCAATTTGCTCTTTTTTTTTTTTAAGTAAACATATCTTGGAAATCTTTCCATATTACCACAGAGTCATACTTAATTCTTTTTAATAGTTGCACAATAATATAATTAATTACGCTGTTTAAACTGTTACAACTTTTCCCTGTTATGAACAATGTTGCAAAGAACATTTTGCAATGAATATTTCCATACTTTTAAGTAAATATTTCTGTGGGATAGAGTCTTTGAAGAGGAACTGCTTAGGCAGGGAGTATAGAGTTGTAAGTTCAGATAGGTATCATCAACTACCCTACAAAAAGTTTATGTAGGAAAGTATAAAAGAATTTCCCTACAGCCTTGCTAGCTTCATCACAAAATGTAAAAATCTCTGTCATACAATAAGGATAGTATTTTAAAACTGCTTAACATGCATTTTTATTTATGAGAGTAGGCATCTTTTGATGTGTACTAACTTTTTCTACGAACCCACTACTTACAGCTTTTATCCATTTTTCTTTTTCCATTTTTCTACTGAGTCATTAGTCTTTTCCTTATTGATTTTAAGTGCTCTTTGTAATGTATGGAAACCAGTGTTTGGGGTAGCTTGGTATTGCAAGACCTTTGTTGTTTATTTTTGTGTTGTTGTTGTTTAGTTGCTAAGTTGTATGTGTCCAACTCTTTTGTGACCCCATGAACTGTAGACCGCCAAGCTCCTCTGTCCATGGGATTTTCCAGGCAAGAATACCGGACTGGGTTGCCATTTCCTTCTCCAAGGGATCTTTCCAATCCAGGGGTCAAACTCACATCACCTGCACTGCAGGCAGATTCTTTACCACTGAGCCCCTTGGGAAGTCCCTGTTTATTTTTATACTTATGTTTACTGGATTTTTTTTCCCCACAACACAGAAATTTAAAAACTGGTATTAGTCAAACTTATAAATCCTCTTTTCTTTTAATGGCTTCTAAGATTTATTTGATACTTAGAAAGCTTGAGTTAGAAATAACTCAAGATTACATATTGATGAAGCTAAGTGCCTTAACGCACATGTAGACTAGCAGACATTCAGCACGACATCGGCATCCAAGTCAAACAGTGGCATCTCTAAGGCAACTCCTGCTACATCTTTATTACCCCAGGCACTACTCCTGGGCCCATGCATTACTTCAACTGGTAAATGTTGGACGTGGCGATGCTAGTCAACTAGATAGGATGCAGTCAGATTTGCAATTTAGAAAAGTTCGCCGGTAGTTTTGGGAAGGATGAATTAAAAGAGGATAGTCTAGAGGCAGAAGACTAGCAAGGAGAATGTTATATTAAGCCAGCTGAGAAATGATAAACTGTTAGCTAAAAATCAATATTGAACTACATTACCTTATTTAGCTCAGCCCAAAAACTGTTCAGTCTCTCCCTCCCATTGCTGCTGGAGCATCTTTCTAAAGCATAGCCGTCATGACACTCCTGCTGCCCGAAGTGCTCTTTTTTCATTTATTAAGACTGGGGATCTCTGACTCATTTTTTCTCTCTTGTTTCATAATATAATTTTCTCAAGGTTACAGAGATAATGGTCTGTAAAACTGTATTCATCTTGGTATCCTCAGCCCCCAACATAGCAATTGGAATATATTTAGGTATTTATTAAATGTCTATTGCTTTGAATTTTTTTAAAATTATAATAAGTCCAATTCATTTTTTAAACTTTTAAAATAATTTTTTTTTGTAAATTACATATAATAAAATGTACCTATTTAAGCGTTCCCTGGTGGCTCAGATGGTAAAGGATCTGCCGGCAATGCAGGAGACCCGGGTTGGATCCCTGGGTCAGGAAGATCCCCTGGAGAACGGAATGGCTACCCACTCCAATATTCTTGCTTGGAGAATTCCAAGGACAGAGAAGCCTGGTGGGCTACAGTCCATGAAGTTGCAAAGAGTCGGAAGTGACTGAACAACTAAGACTTTACTTTTATTTAAAACACACAGTTCAATAAGTTTTGTCAAATATACACTATTGTAATCACTACTCCAAATCAAGATATAAAGTAGTTCCATCATTCTTCCCAAATTCCCCTGTGCTTCTAGCACACTATTATACTCCTCAGCTATACTCTCGTACTACTTAGCACATTTACTGTAATAATTTAACTTGTCTGCCTCTCTCTAAACTGTGAGCAACCTGAAGGCAGAAACTACTTCGTTTCATCTTTACCATCCAGCAACATAGGTGATCAACGAAAGTCTTTACTATGCACCAAGTACTACTCTAAGCTCTTCACAAGTATTTTTCACAATCACCATTATGTGTCAGGTATCATCTGTTCCAATTTCCAGCTGAGGAAAGTGAGGTACAGAAAGGTAGACACCTGTCCAGGGTCACAAAGCCCAGTTCAAGCTTCTCTTGTCAAAGACTGTACAGGTTTTCTTCTCTCCACAGCCTTTCCTATAGCTTTTCTACTCAACTGCAGAAATACTCATGTCTTCTTTAACTACTGATGTACCTAATTACTTCTGCTGTCTAAACTGTCACAGCATCTCCTTTCCTTCCATTCATCAAGCATATATTGAATGCCTTATCAATACAGGTAGGAATCTAATCTCAAGGAATCTGCGTGGAAGACATTAATATGTATTAATAGACAATTAAAATTTACAGGGCCGAATGTTAATTTTCATAGGTGACAGAAAGGATTGTTAAAACAGTCCTTTTTTGAAGCTATATCTCCTAGGTTTCCTTTTCCCCATCTATCTCTAAAGGAGTCATTTTCATAACCAGATTACTACAAATGCCTCCTTTAATCTCACCAAGTCTGAGAGGTAATGGGTAGATGGGGAGAAGAAAGATACAAAGGTCTTTAAGACCTTGAGATGGGGAGGTGGTTTGAGCTGAGGCTCTGTATCCTCCTCTGTTACAGCAAGCTTTGGGAAAGTCTCATTTGGTGGAGCTTTTGGCCAGGAGCCATAGAATCACCAAATTGAGGCTTGTCCTCCAGGTACATACCACCACATTACACTTGCCAGGTGGGGGACCTGCTAACTGGTGGGGCTCAAATGAGTTACAAAGGAGCTGCAGCAGCCAGGATGAGGCTGGCTTTGTTGCAAAACTACTGAATATTCAGACACCAAAAGCTAAAATCCCATTTGGTAGTATTAAGGTAACGCTGTTAGATTTTTTTTTTAAGTGCAAGAGTAGTATTGAGGTATTATGTTTAGGGATATATACTGAAATATTTATACATAATTACAACTGAAATCATTACAGATGAAATTATATCATAATGATTTGCTTTGAAATAATCTGGTGTGACAGTGGCAAGATTGGTGGTAGCAAATATAAACTAAGATTAGCCATGAATTGGTGACTACTGAAGTTGTATGAGGGCTTGCTCAAAATTCTCCAAGCCAGGCTTCAACAGTACATGAACTGTGAACTTCCAGATGTTCAAGTTGGATTTTGAAAAGGCAGAGGTACCAGAGATCAAATTGTCGACATCCGTTGGATCATAGAAGAAGCAAGAGAGTTCCAGAAAAACATCTACCTCTGCTTTATTGATTATGCCAAAGCCTTTGACTCTGTGATCACAACAAACTGTGGAAAACTCTTAAAGAGATGGGAATGCCAGACCACCTTACCTGCTTCCTGAGAAATCTATATGCAGGTCAAGAAGCAACAGTTAGAACCAGACATGGAACAGACTGGTTCCAAATTGGGAAAGGAGTAAGTCAAGGCTGTATATTGTCACCCTGCTTATTTAACTTATATGCAGGGTACATCATGTGAGCAGAGTTCAGTTCAGTTGCTCAGTTGTGTCCAACTCTTTGTGACCCCATGAATTGCAGCACGCCAGGCCTCCCTGTCCATCACCAACTCCTGGAGTTTACCCAAACCCATGTCCATCGAGTCAGTGATGCCATCTGACCATCTCATCCTCTGTCGTCCCCTTCTCCTCCTGCCCCCAATCTTTCCCAGCATTAGGGTCTTTTTCAACAAGTCAACTCTTCGCATGAGGTGACCAAAGTATTGGAGTTTCAGCTTCAACATCAGTCCTTCCAATGAACACCCAGGATTGATCTCCTTTAGGATGGATTGATTGGATCTCCTTGCAGTCCAAGGGACTCTCAAGAGTCTTCTTCAACACCACAGTTCAAAAGCATCAATTCTGCAGCGCTCAGCTTTCTTCACCTTCCAACTCTCACATCCATACATGACCAATGGAAAAACCATAGCCTTGACTAGACGGACTTTTGTTGGCAAAGTAATGTCTCTGCTTTTAAATATGCTATCTAAGTTGGCCATAACCTTTCTTCCAAGGAGTAAGTGTCTTTTAATTTCATGGCTGCAATCACCACCTGCAGTGATTTTGGAGCCCCCAAAAATAAAGTCTGACACTGCAGAGTACATCATGCGAAATGCCAGGCTGGATGAAGCACAAGCTGGAATCAAGCTTGCCGGGAGAAATATCAATAATCTCAGATACGCAGATGACACTACCCTTAAGGCAGAAGGTGAAGAAGAACTAAAGAACCTCTTGATGAAAGTGAAAGAGGAGAGTGAAAAAGTCGTCTCAAAATCCAACATACAAAAGACTAAGATCATGGCATCTGGTCTCATCATTTCACGGCACACAGTCAAAGGCTTTGGTGTATTCAATAAAGCAGAGGTAGATGTTTTTCTGGAACTCTCTTGCTTTTTCTATGATTCAACGGATGTTGGCAATTTGACTGCTGGTTCCTATGCCTTTTCAAAATCCAGCTTCATGGCAAATAGATGGGGAAACAATGGAAACAGTGACAGACTTTATTTCTCTGGGCTCCAAAATCATTGCAGATGGTGACTGCAGCCATGAAATTAAAAGACGCTTACTCCTTGGAAGAAAAGCTGTAACCAATCTAGACAGCATATTAAAAAGCAGAGACATTACTTTGCCGACAAAGGTCTGCCTAGTCAAAGCTATGGTTTTTCCAGTAGTCATGTATGGATGTGAGAGTTGGATTGAAAGAAAGCTGAGCATCAAAGAATCGATGCTTTTGAACTGTGGTGTTGGAGAAGACTCTTGAGAGTCCCTTGGATTGCAAGGTGATCAAACCAGTCAATCCTAAAGGAAATCAGTCCTGAATATTCATTGGAAGGTTTGACGCCGAAGCTGAAGCTCCAATACTTTGGCCACCTGATGCAAAGAACTGACTCATTGGAAAAGACCCTGATGCTGGGAAAGATTGAAGGCAGGAGGAGAAGGGGATGACAGAGGTCAAGATGGCTGGATGGCATCACTGACTCAATGGACATGAGTTTGAGCAAGCTCTGGGAGCTGGTGATGGACAGGGAAGCCTAGAGGGCTGCAGTCCATGGGGTCGCAAAGAGGTGGACGTAACTGAATGACTGAACTGAACTGAAGCTGTATGAGGGGTACATGGGAGTTAACTGCATCACTTTCTCTATTTTTGTATCTATGTGAAATTTTCCATAGAAAATAATTAAAAAAAAAAAAAAAGGTCTCTACCATTACTGTATCCTCTCTCAGCATGTCAAGGCCAGGACCTATTTGACAGTGATTCATTTTCACTTGGGATTAAAAAAACAAACCCTTTCATTGCAAAGAATTAACTTCACTTTTAAAACATGGATAGCCCAGACACTGATAACTGGAAAATGGGTCCTGATAACTTTAATCTGTGAGGGCAGAGCCCCTATCTGCTTATTCACCATGGATCCCACAGCTGATTTAGCACAATGTCTGCCTCATAACAGGAGCTTAATAAGTATGTGCTGACTGAATGAAAAAACAAAATAAGTCAGAAGGGAGCAGGGCAATACTGTCCTCGTGAGAGAAAACAGAGAAACAATACCTGGGAAAGCTTTCCAGGAGTCCAAATAATTTGTTTTACCATTGGCTCTATATGGGATTTCTGTAGTGGGTTAGCAGGAGTTATAGGTGGTAAGGGTTAGAATGCTACAAAAAAATATTATATTGGGCATGGAGGGACAATTTCTCTTCCCCTTAATATTCTTGTATGTACCCAAGTCCACCAGTCAACAGCATGCTTAGCACTTAAACTCAGTTCTCAGACTCCCTTCCCCAGCTTGTCTGAGGGAACTTATTGCTGTTGTACCAGCCTGACTGCTTTCCAGTTACCAGTACTATGCAAGGTAGAAACTTATACAGCAGCCATCAATGAAGACTAGCTATTTCTCTTCTTAACCAGGCAGTTATTAAATCTTTTCCTACCTGTTCTTCTGAGGACTCTAGTTGCATTGCCTACCAAAATCCTTGAGATTAGGCTTCCAGGGTGGCTCAGTGGTAAAGAATCCACCTGCCAATGCAGGAGACATGGGTTCCATCCCTGATCTGGAAAGACCCCACATGCAGCGGACCAGCTAAGCCCATGCACCACAACTACTGAGCCTGTGCTCTACAGCCAGTACACCACAACTACTGAAGCTTGTTCACGCTAGAGCCTGTGCTCCACAACAAGAGAAGCCACTGCAATGAGAAGCCTGTACATCACAACTAGAGAGTAGACCCCCACTCTCTGCAACTATAGAAAGCCTGTGCAGCAAAGAAGATCCATCACAGTAAAAAATAAATAAAATAAAACTATGTATGAAAATATCCTTGAGATCAACCACAAATGGAAGTTTTCTCTCTGGAAACCACCCACATCCTGTGCTCTGCCAGATAGTCTCTGGCGAGTATTTAGGGCCCACAGTTCTATTACCAAAGCAAAACCACAGAAACTACCAAATTTCTTAATTCATGAAATTAATGAAATTCATGAATTCATGAAATTCATCAAACTTCACTCAGCAAGGTGGACTTCTTTTCCAAAATTGGAGGAAAACTTGCTCTTCTTTCTTTCCTTCTCTTGGGTAAGTGTCTGGACCTTTGCTATAAGGGCCCATCTATGGGATAATTGCCCAGGGAAAGGACATCCTCTTGGAGACAAAATAGCACTACAGCTGGGAAGCTCACCCTTGCAGAAAGAAGGAAGAGCCTGAAGCTGTGTAGAAAGATGCTTCATAAGTGAATATTAGTTTTATCAAAGTAATTTGCCAGTTATCATAGCACAGGCCCCCAAAATATAAGCAGGAGACTCTGGTACCAAGAAGATGAAATAACAGTATGCTGATTAACATAATTTCATTTCTATAATAAACTATGTTATTTATACAAACTAATTATTTATATAACTGATTATTATCAAGGTTTAAAACTGTTAACTAAATCACAGGGTAGCTTAAGTGCTGCGAGTTTGACTCAATCTCCCTCCTTCTTACTTATTTTCCATTAGGAAGTCCACAACGTATTTTTTCAAGCAGTAGAGGTGGGCATCCACAAGGCCTGTGTGGAAACGTATTCTTGGGTGCCTGCAAAAAGAATGAGAAGAGGGTCACATGAGTTCCACTCTATTATTAGGTAGTATGCATTAGGAAGTTTCTGAGGGTCAGAGCCATGCTGCCTACACCTCACTCTGGGGAGACCAAGAAGGTGATTATTGGCTCTGATGCTACCACAGAAAAGGTTGTCTCTTTATGGAAGCCCTATTTCACACTTTATGAGGTCTTTAGGCTTCCAAAGACATGAAACCAAAACTGGTAAGCCATCAAATCATTGACAAGTCATCTTCTATTTTACTACAAACTCCTACCCACAATTCTTGTAACTAACATTTTCTTGCTTCTTTACTCTAACTGCCTCACTTCCTGCAGGCCATACTTAAGCCATGCTTCCCTTTATTATTTGACATATATTACTCCATGTTCATAGAAGATGAATTAAAATTTTATGAATAATCCCTAACTCCTTACTCTTAGTTATTCATCAGGAGTTTCCTCAGGTTTACTTTCTTTAGGAAATCTTCCCTGAGGACCCAAGTTTGTGTTCCTACAACACTTGGTGCCCACTTTTACCAGATAACTTAGCATACAGCAAAGTAACAGCCTGCTTACTTGTGCTCTTTCCCACTAGACTACTAAAAGTTATCTGAGGGCAGAGATTTATTTATTTTTTTAAATATTTATTTGGCTGTGTTGGGTCTTAGCTGTAGCACACAGGAGCTTTTGTTGTGACGCATGAACTCTTGAATTGTGTCCATGCAGGCTACACTATGCAGGCTCAGTAGCTGTGGTGCATGGGCTTAATTGCTCGCTGGTATGTGGGATCTTAGTTTTCTGACTAGGGATCGAACTTGTGTCCCCTGCATTGCAAGGTGGATTCTTAACCACTGGACTACCAGGAAAGTTTCAAGATTTATTTTTATAGTCTTAGTACTTAGCATTGGATCTCACAGAGAATGACTGTTTCATAGTGGCTGAACAGACAAACACACAAATAAATTAGGTCAAATTAAGGCATTTGCCTAGTTGCTATTTATTGGCTTCCCTGGTGGCTCAGTGGTAAAGAATCTGTTTGCCAATGCAAAAGACGTGGGTTTGATCCCTGGGTCAGGAAGATCCCCTGGAGAAGGAATGGCAACCCACTCCAGCAGTCTTGCCTGGGAAGTCCCATGGACAGAGAAGCCCAGCAGGCTAGAATCCATGGAGTCGCACAGAGTTGGACACAATTGAGAGACTGAACACGCACTAGTTCCTACTTAGTCTACTAACTTTGGTTTCAGCCTGTAGAAACGCCATGTTTCATGTTCAAAGTCATTTTATTTAATAAAATAAAAGATAGCTGAAGGAGAGGAGGGGAGGAGTAGGGTGGAAGAATGGCAGTTCCAACTGTAGCTGCCTGGTTGTTATCTTCTACTCTGCGTTACTCTCCTTTGACTGCTTATAGCCTGAATGAAAATTATTCGCATAGGATCTAGATACCTTAGAAGTAACTTCCCAGGTGGCACAGTGGTAAAGAATCTGCCTGCAATGCAGGAGACATATGGCACACAGATTCGATCCCTGGGTGGAGAAGATCCCCTGAAGGAGGACATGGCAACTCACTCCAGTATTCTTGCCAAGAAAATCCCATGGACAGGAATCTGGTGGGCCACAGTCCACAGGGTCCATGGGGTCGCAAAGAGTCATACACAACTGAGCAACAGAACACACCATCCTGGGCTTCCACTCTTTTGGGAAGAAGGGGGAACAAAATGCTTCCAAAAGAGCAAGAGAAAAGTCAGATTTCAGATCTCATATCTATAACACACACATAACCCCAAAAGCCAATTACTGTATACAATGAGGATGAAGAAGAAAGTTACATCCCAATTCTCACTTCCTGAAATTCTTGAGTTCTAAGAAATTCTTCAGGAAACAGAATTTTGCAAATATGGTTACTTAACCTTGTGGTGCCTGGGTTTGATTTGAAGTTCACACTATGATAATTCTCTCCCTTGATCTAACCAATTTGGAAAGCTGAACTCTCTTGTTCAGTTCCTTGGTTTGTGAATTCCTTGATTCATTCAACATATTCTACTTAAATGACTCCATCCTTGCAACTATCTTATGAAATAAGATATATATCTCATATTTATAGCTGAAGTCAACTTGTATCATACACCTGGGGAAGGAATAACTTAAAAGTTTGAGTAATCATCTTATAAATTGTTACCAATCCCTAGTTCATACGGCAATAATATTCATATAGCATTTTACAGTTTATAATTTTTTTCAGCTTTTTACTCTCATCATATAAAGTAGGTAAAATAAAAAATTCTTCCATTAAAAAAAATTTCCAAAAATTTAGCTGGTACACTCAACACTAGAGATTTAGCTACAAATTTGAAATACAATAAAGGAACAGAGATGGGCAATTCAGAGATTTTTTTCTTTCACATGAAATTTGTATTGAATGCAAATCTTGGGACCAGGATTTAATGCCATTTAAGTTGCCCCAAAGGCTGTTTTCTTATTTTATTTTTCCCCTTTTAATTGTTTTTAAATGGCATTAGAAATAAGAATTCATATATTAAAATAAAACAAAATAAACAAAACCAAAAAACCTCAAAGAGGCACCAGTAAATCTGGGTAACTGGTTGATTGCTCTGGGCCAAGAGGATGTTTTGATTTGTACAAGATAAAGAAATCAGTAATAGAAATGATAAGACATTTAGAAATATTTATAATTTACCTAGGACAATATAAGCCATTGGGATTATTTTTATAGACCCATTTTTAAAATAGTAAGGCATATAATTTATTTATTTATTTATTTATTTTATTATTTTTTTTAAGGCATATAATTTAGAATTCAAATTTATAGCGTTTAAAATTTAAGGGAAACCAAGCATCTTTTTATGATCTTAAAAACAGGAATACCAGTTTAAAGCAAGGAAAAAAACCCAACAGGTAGTAACTATAATTATTACTATTATTTTAGAATAAATGAGGAATGTATAAATGAAATAAATACTGGGAAAGATGCAAGGATAAGCATTTACTGTTTAGCTGCAAAGATCAATGGCTTTTAAAGCATCTTCAAGAAAGTCCTTAGCTGGTTTGTACAATTTACTATTTTAACAATTTTCAAGTAGTTCTGTGGGATTAATTACATTCACTTTGTAGTACAACTGTCACCAACATCCATCTCCAATACTTTTACATCTTCCCCAACTGAAACTTTGTATCCATTAAACACTAACTCCCCATTCCCTTCTTCCTCCTAGCCCCTTGCAACCACCATTCTACTTTGTCCTTATGATTCTGGCTACTCTAGGAATCTCATATAAGAATCATACATTTGTTCTTCTTGTGACTGGCTTATTTCATTAGCATAATGTCTTCACAGTTAATGTTGAAGCATATGTCAAAATTTCCTTCCTTTTGAACTCTGAATAATATTTCATTGTATGTGTGTACCACATTTTCTTTACCTATTCATCTGTCTACGGATACTTGAATTGCTTCCACCTTTTGGTGGAACATGAGTGTACATATATGAACATGAGTGTACAAATATCAATTTAATCTGTTTCACACACATACTTCTTAAATTTTAATTATGGAAATTTTCAAACACACACAAAATAAGAGAAAAACATAATAAATTCCCATGTGCCCAAATAGTTTCAATTATCAACATTTTCTAATCTTTAAAAACTTTTTGCTGCTGTATTTATTATGGGTTAAATTGTGTCCCCCCCAAAAGATAACCCACAACACCTGCGAATATGATCTTAATTGGAAATATGACGTCTGTAGATGATCATGTTAAAGTTAGGTCATTAGAGGAGCCCTAATCCAATAGGACTAGTATCTTAATAAAGGGGAAACTTGACCACAGAGACAGATATGCAGAGGGAAGACAATATGAAGACACGAGGAGTATGCCATTTAAAAGCCAAGAATGCCCGAGGTTTCCAGAAGATAGAAGGGTGGAGCAGATTCTCCTTCCTAAACCTCAGGAGGAACCAATGCTGAAAATACCCTGATTTTGGATTTCTAGCCTCAAGAATTGTGAAGACAATAAACTTCTGTTGTTCTAGGCCACCCAGTTTATAGTGATTTGTTATAGCAAACTAATATAGTTTTTAAAAGCATATTCCAGACACAAAATCATCTTACTGTAAATATTCCAGTATGTGTAGTACATATTTCCAACTGATAAGGACTATGAAATACAAGAACTGTATTACTACACATAATAAAATTATCAACAACTTCATAACATCTAATATCCAAACTAAATCCAGATTTCTCTTTTTATAGCTAGTCTGTCTGAATTAGAGCCTCACAATGCATTTGGCAATTTCAGTTAAAAAAAGTTCCCCCTTTTTATTCCCCTGACAAGCCATATGATTAGAGAGTGAATCATCTGTTTTGTAGAACACTGACTGCTTTGAAATATCTTTTTAAAAAAATAGATTTATTGATACATGCCAGTGAGAAACTAAGCCTGCGCATCTTAATTACAGAGTCTCAAGTAGCCAAATAAATATATATATATATATTTTTAAGATGTATAACATGATCCTTGGGGCTCAGACTATAGCACACTGATTATCCCAGGACTCTCCTATGCTCAATTCTCTTCTCAGTTATCCATTGCTTTGTGTAAGCTTTTTTTTTGGCGTGTGTGTGTGTGTGTGTGTGTGTGTGTGTGTGTGTGTGTCATGTCTTGAGGCTTGCGAGATCTCAGTTCCTGACCTGGAATCAAACCTGTGCCTCCTGCTACTGAAGCATGAACTCTTAACACTGGACTTCCAGGGAAGTCGCAGTAAATAGTTTTTTGGTAATTTTTGTTTCTGAAGGCATAACCCCTGTCTTGCTGATCACTGAACTCAGGGTAGGCAAAGCGTGAGTGGGGAAGCTGGACAAGAACTTGAGGAGGCGTAGGAACTGCAGACATGTTTATTCTCTCCAGGATGGCGCAGTAGCAAGACATGGCGTATTCTCTCATGGTGGACCCAGCAGGCACAGCCACAAGGGCTTTTCAGGTGGTGCTTATATAGGTCATGATGCACATGTGCAGTGTTACAAATGATTTCAGTTGTTACATAACCATGCAAAGTTATTATTCACAAAATGTGGGGTGAGAGCAAGAGGACATGGGGGCAAGGGGGCCTGACCACTGCCATATTGGCTAACTGGCTCTTTCTCTATATTCTACCCCTTCAGGGTCTCTCACCTCACAATCCAGGCACAGTTCATCTTCTGTGATATTCCCTTGGCTTAGTAACACTGACCCTTGAACCCACATTCTGCAACAGCAGTAGATGCTACAACAGCAAATAGTTACATCCCCAATACATAGCAAAACCCAACTCCAGGTATCACTTGGAACTCATGTTTCAGTCCTTGCCCTCATGGGTCTAGAAGAGCCACCCACCACATGTGGAGTGCCTTTATTTTCCATGGCCAAGTCCAGTCCACTGTCTCTCCTTGTGAAACTGCAGGGTCCTGAAATTGTGGGGTTTTTATTAAGGACCCACAAAACCCTGCACAGGCACCAGGCCCACCCCTTCAAAGAGCAGACTTTTGCAGTGTTCATAGCCCATCCACGTGATTCTGTATGCTTTATAACCTCTGGTGCACACTGTTCTAAATCTGCAAGAGCATCAGAGGTTAGTAGCAATCATAGGGCACAGCCTTTACAGTATACCTCCACAGAGGGAGCCACCCAATTTCCAAAGGTAAGCACACAGCCTTTACAGTATTTCAAAGTGGAAAAGGGCATCTGAAGGAAAGTCCTTGGGTGCCATGTAATCTTCTAGCTGAACCACCCGTATCTCTTGCTGTTGGTGTTTCCCAAACTTGGTAAACTGCCGTTCTGGTCTCAGTTGCCTCCATAGCTCTAGGAGCAGAGCACTGGGCTGTTTATCAGTTTTATTTCTGTCAATTCACTCTGCCAGAAAATCAGCCCACATTTTGCATCTGCATAACCCAGGAGGGGCCTTTACCGGCTGGCCCTCCCTTCAGGGTCTTCACACTTCTAATCCCCTTCGCCTGCCACCGTTCCACTACTTCTCCCAAGCTTGCCACCACTGAGGTGGCAATTAAGGAACCAAAAGGGTAGACAGGATATTGTCCAAAATGGCAACTTGCATGCCGCCTATAAAATGCTTGTCATCTTCTGGAGGCTCCTCCACCTGCCAGACCAGTATAGAAGCTGATACGGTGGATGTCCAGCCAACTCCAAGCATGGTGATGGTTTCCCAGTCATCATTCACCACCTTGAAGCCTAGGTCCTCATTGTATTTTCTGAGCTTCACTTGCCATCCTGTGAAGCTGTCTGCAGATTCAATGGTTTCCTTGGGGCTCCACAGAGGTGGGTTCAGCAGGACCTGATCCAGCTCTAAACTTGCCACTGTGGTTTCACTTTCTCTTTTTCCTTTCTTCTTTCTCTCCACTGGGGTTGTTCCTTGCTCACCTTCCTGGACTTCACCCTGGCTGCAGAGTTGGGTGCCGTTCCTCTTCTCTTTGGCCTCCTTGGTGCCCAAGGCCTCCCGGGACTTCACCTTCTTGGCCCCATCCTTCTGCTGTATGACGGGCCTCACTAACAAGTGGGGACCTGGACCTGTAGTCTGAAAAAGATACAATTCTGTCTCACTGTCAGAGACACTGGATTCTTCCAGGCCATGAAGTTCTTGCTCTAATGCCAATATACATTGCTCTAGTTCTTCCAAGCATCTCTGCACAGCCTTCAGGGCAGTCAGGAAATCCACCCCATGGTGCCAGCAGCAGTCCGTCCCACCTTGTCCGGCAAACGGAAACTTACCAACTGCAACACCTTCTCAATGCTATACGGTGACCTGTCCACTGCCTCCCAATCTTCTACCAGGGCCCATGCTGACAGGACCATGGCCACTGGCTTCCTCCATCCACTGGAGCCTCAGGCTCCTCTACCTGCTGGGTATCCTGCCAACTACACTAATTGTCTCACTGTTCACTGAACCCAGGGTAGGCAAGGAGCGAGTGAGTAAGCTAGAGGAAACTTCGAGGAGCTGTAGGAACTGAAGACATGTTTATTCTCTCCGGGCTGGCGCAGCAGCAGACATACTATATTCTCTTATAGCTGACCCAACAGACACAGCCACAAGGGCTTGATACACACACACAGCGCTACAAAGGATCTCAGCTGTTAGTAACCATGCAAAGCCATTCTTTACAAAACATGCGGTGAGAGCAAGAGGACGTGGGGCGAGGGCGCCTGACCACTGCTATCCTGGCTAATTTGCTCTTTCCCTACAACCCCAAGGACAAAGACCAGGAGAAGAAAGTAACAAAATTTTGGAAGCTGTAAAGAAAGACAGTGGTAACAGACTTAGCGTACCTAAGAAAGCTGAATCCTAAACCAGCCATAAGGAAAGCTGAGTAGCTACCTGATTTGTACTGCAGAAGCCCTGAAAAGACCAGAAATTGGCAGCATAACTTGTACCCACTAGAAAGTTTGAAGGAGTACTTTAGGAGTTTCAGCTGGATAGTAGCAGTGGGGATCCTAATGTAGACAAAGTGAAGTGAAGTGAAGTGAAGTTGCCCAGACGTGTCTGACTCTTTGCAACCCCATGGACTGTAGCCTACCGGGCTCCTCCGTCCATGGGATTTTCCAGGCAAGAGTACTGGAGTGGGCTGCCATTTCCTTCTCCAGGAGATCTTCCCAACCCAGTGATCGAACCCGGGTCTCCCACATTGTAGGCAGACGCTTTACCATCTGAGCCACAAGGGAATCAAGGCAGATAAACAGCATGCATTTCAAGACTTTCCACACCATCAGCTAAATAATCAATAATGTGAACCCATTTCTCATCATCTGTAGTCCCAGAAATACAGATGTGGCCATGATCCTTAACGTTTTTTTTGGCTTATGTTCCTGTCTTTTTCCAAGATGAACGTGTGAGTATTTTATTCCATTTTTAAAATACATCGTTTAGGAGCTTGTTTTAATATTTTCATTACCCTTCCAGTAAAAAACCTTGACTAGTATTCAAAAGAAAACAACTAACACTGGAGAAAAGCCACATGATTTTCGTATTAAATATTTGGCACAAACACATTTACTCACAAATTATTAAAAACACATGTCTTTCAGAAATAAAACAGGAATTTAAGAGCTGGGGAAGGGCCATTAAAGAACAACTAAGCCAATTTCAGCTGGGGAAACTGAGGCTTAGAGAAGCAAAGTGATTTGCTGAAGGTCATACAGCTTTTCTTTTTCAAGATTAAATTCCAAATTCTCTGGACTTGAATTTCTAGTACCATGCTCTTTCTATCAGTAACATTCAATATTCTTTTCCACTACCTATACTGCCTCTCCAAGTCAGTAATACATCAACCTGATAGATGGGAAAGGTGCTTGATGGATGCTGTGCCTTCTCCAAATTCACTGAGGCAGGAAGAAATTTGGGCCCACTGGAATAAAGTTATCAGTACTCCTTGATGACAGAGGGAGAATGTTTCTGTACCTGACCATAGGCTGAGCAGGACTTCTACTACAAGTGTCTTACACTATCTCATTTTCCAGGACCAAATATGCCCAAGGTCCAACAGAACAGAACATTATTTGCAGTCAAGCAAATACTTCTTCCTCTATTGGACAGTGAAAAAAACAGATGGGATGTACATTCCATCCTCACTGTCCTTTTCTCCTACAACCAGTACATGTAAAAGTAAGAAAACTTGAAAACAAGAACCTTCTGGCTCTCTATATACACAAACACCTTTTCCAAGACAACTTTGGTGTTTTCCCCATAGGAACTAACTCCCACCTTTGGAATTTCGGTTTTAAAAGAAAGATAGGAAGTACTGCATTCTGGTACTCAAAAAGTGCTTGAAAATCTGCCCCAGCATTTACTCAAGGCCCTGAGATCAACAGGTATGAAGGAAAAATACCTCCATCTGCTCTTCATTTTCATCTTACCTCTTGGCTATGTCCATCTTCTTTGCTCCTATCATGCTTAAACCTTGCTCTCTTTGGCAGGGACCTCTGAGACTAACAATTCTAACAATTCACCATATAGAACAACAAACTAGTTCCCCAGGAGGTTAAAGAGAAAGCAGGAGACAATCTCCAGCTTCTAGCTGTGATTACAGAAACACTAGACTCTGGCTTCTAAGAATTTTATGAATAAGCCTGCCAATCTAATATAGCATAAACAACAGTGCTTGATGGATACATAAGTGAGTCAGGTCCCTTGTTTCACATAATAATAGATGACCACAAGTAGTCCCTTCTGCATTCCAGAGGACACAATCCCTTTGTTCTTTGGAGTCTTGTGAATTTAGGAATGCAACACTGGATTTCTTTTCAGGTCTTATACCTTAAACCTATCCTGCACACTACTGTCAGATTACCTTTCCAGAGTCCAGAACTGAAAGCATTCTCTCTCTGCTCAAAATGTTTTTAATAATTTCCCAATATTCAAGACCCTCTATTTTTATACCAATTTAATTTCCCAGCCTCAAGTCCTAGTGCTCCCCAACAGAGAGCTTCCATTTGGGCCAAACTGTTTCTAAACAAGTCTCGCATACCCTGCCTCCCGTATCTTTGCTCAGAACATTCTCCCCACACAGGATTCAGCTTCCCATGTCCTTTTCTGTATCAGACCCAAATCCATTCTTCAAGCGGAAATTAATCTATTATGCTTTCTTGATCACCTCAGCCCCTAGAGTTTGATGCCTCCCTTGATTTCTTAGAACACTGTTGGCCATAATTGTTCAGAATCTGATATTGTTTGCTACTGTTTGTTAGGCTTTTATATGCATAATCTTTTCTTCCACCAAGGCTAGTGTGAACTCTTTGAGATACTCTCCTGCCTCCTTAAATACCAAAACAGTGGTTTAACAAGAGGAGGAAACTCAGTAAACATTTGCCAGTTGAATATAGTATTCCTGAAAAGTATAAAGCATGAACTAAATGGAAAAGGCCTGTCTCTAACTCTGTCTTTAACTAGATAAATGATATGGAACAAATCCTTCTTCCCTTGGCTTCTAGTATCAGTATCTGAAATGTATGGGCCAAATGACCTTCTAGCTGTGATAGCCTGATTCTAAAATATCTATAAATAAGATAATATTTTCAATACAATAAGAGATATCCTTTAATTGCATCTTATGTTCTTGGCTCTTCTAAAATATAAAGAAATCCTCCTCTGTTTCCTAAAATTTTATTTTGATAAATTGTTTAGGAAAAAATAATCTGTAAGAACCCTCTTACTTCTTTCTTCAACAGAAAGAATTCCACATCCAGTCAGCCATATCCTGACTGCTGTCATAAACAAGCTATGTTAAAATGGCCCCATGATAGATACTCTTTATAGAGAGGGAGAGGAAAAAAAACTCTAATGGGGCTGGTAAACTACAGCCTATCAGTTGGAAGATCCTGGTTCCTATTTTCGTAGATAAAAGTTTTATTGGAACACAGCCATGCTCATCTGGTACATATCTGTGGATGCTTCTGTGCTGTAACAGCAGAGCTGAATAAATGCAACAGAGACTAGATGGTCTGCAAAGTCTAAGATATTTACTATTTGCCCCTTATAGAAAAAATTTGCCAATCCTTGTTCTATACCTCAACATTCATCACAGAGTGCCAAGCCCTAGATTATAGACTTTCAATCATAGCTGGTCACTAGGTGATTTCCCACTTATTCATTCAAAAAATATTTACTGGAATTTCTTATTTCTGACTAATCCTTGTTCATTTCCTCATCTGTATATAATAGAATCTACTTCATAGAGCTATTGTAAAAAAAAAAAAAAAAAAAAAGCCTTTAACACAATGCTAGGCACAAAATTTGAAAAACTAGAGCTGCTGTCATTATTGTCTTTGTTGTCATCATCACCACTACCACCACCACCACCATTATCTTTTCCTGATGTTGTAGGAAAAGCAAGCTGTCCCTGATGGCCATGAGCACCTAAGAAAGGAGAGAACTCTAGCATTTCTGAGGTTTTACTTTGTACTTAGGAAAGAGCTTACGCTGATAGCACTCATACTGTAACCACAAGAATATAAGAAATGTTCCTCTGATATGAAATGGCAGTTGATTATTTAGGTTTCTGATACCAGAAATAACAAAAACTCAGTATCTTTTCCAGAGTTAATGAGGAAGACAAAAATGATTTGAATTTATGAACACCTCTCTTGAGAACTTAGAGATTGCTGGCAGCTCCAAACTCCAGCAACAACATTAAAAGGCAACGTGAAATTAAATGAGTCCATGGACGGACTCATAATGTGAAATTAAATGAGTCCATGGACGGACTCATAATGTGAAATTAAATGAGTCCACTGACTACCTCCCAAATCAACCATCTACCCAGATTTGGTTACAAACAAATTTTCTCAGTTTTTGTGAGAACTATGATTTTTTAAAAGTCTAACAGCCTGATATATGTATGTAGTTTTTTCTAATTCAGTCCAACAAGTAAATGTTGGATTGAAAATGGGTGTCTACTTTTCTCTACTACAGTGTTTGTCATGTTTCTCTAAGATGTACAGAAGTTGTCTGAGGAAAATAAGTATGCTTTATGCTCAGATATGCAGATGACACCACCCTTATGGCAGAAAGTGAAGAACAACTAAAGAGCCTCTTGATAAAGTGAAAGAGGAGAGTGAAAAAGTTGGCTTAAAGCTCAACATTCAGAAAACTAAGATCATGGCATCCAGTCCCATCACTTCATGGCAAATAGATGGGGAAACAGTAGAAACAGTGAGAGACTTTATTTTTGGGGGGCTCCAAAATCACTGCAGATGGTGACTGCAGCCATGAAATTAAAAGACGCTTACTCCTTGGAAGGAAAGTTATGACCAACCTAGACAGCATATTAGAGAAGGAAATGGCAACCCATTCCAGTGTTCTTGCCTGGAGAATCCCATGGACAGAGGAGCCTGGTGGGCTGTTGAACACGACTGAAGCGACTTAGCATGCATGCATGCAAGACAGCATATTAAAAAGCAGAGACATTACTTTGCCAACAAAGGTCCATCTAGTCAAGGCTATGGTTTTTCCAGTAGTCATGCATGGATGTGAGAGGTGGATTGCAAAGAGAGCTGAGGGCCGAAGAATTGATGTTTTTGAACTGTGGTGTTGGAGAAGACTCTTGAGAGTCCCTTGGACTGCAAGGAGGTCTAACCAGTCCATCCTAAAGGAAATGAGTCCTGAATATTCATTGGAAGGACTGATGCTGAAGCTGAAGCTCCAATACTCTGGCCACCTGATTCAAAGAACTGACTCATCTGAAAAGACTCTGATGCTGGGAAAGATTGAAGGTGGGAAGAGAAGGGGACGACTGAGGATGGATGGTTGGATGGCATCACTGACTCAATGGACATGAGTTTGAGAAAACTCTGGGAGTTGGTAATGGACAGGGAGGCCTGGTGTGCTGCAGTCCATGGGATCACAGTCAGACACGACTGAGCGACTGAGCTGAACTGAACTGATGCTTTTTGGGATCCTTCAAAATTCTAGATATCAGAATCCTAAATGATTCACTGAGGGAGTAAAAGAAGATATAAAACCAAGTGCTGGATTTCCCTGGCAGTCCCAGTGGTTAAGACTCTGTGTTTCCAATGCAGGGGGCGGGGATTCAATCCCTAGTCAGGGAACTAAGATCCTGCAGGGCGTGCCCCTCGCCCAAATCCTTCAATTACTTTACCAAGAATCCTTTGTATCTTTGAATGCATCTTTTGACCACATGAGACATTAATTATATTGAATTATGTTTCTCTCTTATTTTCTACTAGATTCTAATTTCAATTATTTTCATTTTCATCTAAAGTACTGGATATCTTAAATTTTTCCTCTATTATGTATAATTTGATTTTCAGTTGTGTCAGTTCTGTTCTTTGCAATTTTAAAATTAATTAATTAATTCTGTAGTTATTTGGTCTTCAATTTATTTTCTTGGTTCTATAATATCTTCTTTTATCTCATTTTGTTTTTACAAACCCATCTCATCACTGAATTCTTATTTGTTAAATTCACAGTCCATTGAGTTGTTCTGCAGTTGTAGAATTGTATATTTGTAAGGAAATTCTTTGTATTCACTGAGTTGTTTTTCTCAGGACAGGTTTTTGCAGTATATTTTTCTTGCTTTAATTCTTTTGGTCTTATTCATGTTTTAAAAAAAAACAATTTTATTTATTTTTAGCTATGCTGGGTCTTCATCGCTGCACAGGCTTTTCTCTAGTTGCAGTGCATGAGCTTCTCATTGCGGTCACTTCTCTTGTTGCAGAGCATGGGCTATAGAGTGCACAGGCTTCAGTAGTTGTGGCTCCCAGGCTCTAGAGCACAGGCTCAGTTGTTGGGTGCAAGACTTCGTTGCTCCGCACCATGCAGGATCTTCCCGGACCAGGGATGGAACCCACGTTTTCTGCACTGGCAGGTAGATTCCTTACCACTGAGCCACCAGGGAAGCCCATGCTTGTTTTATTTAGTGTGATATATTATAGGTGAATTCTTTTTTTTAATGTTTATATTTATTTATTTGGCTGCACTGGGTTTTAGTTGTAGCATGTGGGATCTTTTAGTCATAGTATGTGAGATCTTAATTGTGGCATGCGGGATCTAGTTTCCTGACCAGGGACTGAATCTGGGCCCCCTGCATTGGTAATGCAGAGTCTTAGCCACTGGACCACCAGGAAGTCCCATAGATGAATTCTTATCTTTCATCCTTTCGTACCCGAGAGTGGCTATCATATGAGTCTTGGTTATTTTGTATTCTGTGTACTTTTCTACAGCTTCAGGGAATGATGTGCGTGGGAGAGATGAAAAGGGTATAAGGAACTCACCAGGGTACCGTAGAGACTTTGTTTGATTATTTCTCTTTCCCAAGATTCTGTTAAACATTCTGGTATCATTCCACATACCTAAGGAGTTACCCCATTCCTATGGAAGTCTTCAGCTTCATATTATTTCACCTGTTCATTGTTTAAGGTCAGATCTTTTGTTTCTGTTAGAGTCAACCTCATCGTTCATTTTCCCTGGTGCACCATTTACTCCTCAGCAGTGTTCCCATTGCTTCTCAGTCAGAAGATGATAAATGTACAGATAGGTACTCAGTTTGCTTCTTTTCAGATCTGGAGCTATTAGTGAGAATTTGCAGGATTTCATTAACACATCAGTATGGCTTCTGGGGAATGCTGATAAGGTGGAGTTGGGAGCCTACTGTTATTCCTTTCTGTTCCTCATTGGAATCTTGCTTCTTTCCTTGGTCACCAATTTTTGAGCTTTATTATGTTTAATTATCCTACTGTGTTTGCTACTGTTGAAACTCTGCCAGTTTTTAAAATTTTTTATTTTATTTATTGATTTAATGGTTGCGCTAGGTCTTTACTGCGACAAGCAGGGGCTACTCTTTGTTATAGTGCCTAGGCTTCTCACTGCAATGGCTTCTCTTTTGGAGCATAGGCTCTAGACACATGGGCTTCAGTAGTTGCAGCACTTGGGCTCAGCAGCTGTGGCGCATGGGCTTAGTTCCTCCATGGCATGTGTAATCTTCTTGGACCAGGGATTGAACCTGTATCCCCTGCATTGGCAGGTGGATTCTTACCCACTGTACCACCAGGGAAGTCCCTCTGCCAGTTTTTTAAATTATTTCTCACATTTGATTAGAAACTAGGAGTAGGAAGTTCTGTGATATAATCTGAAGTAGCCACTTTAATCTACAAGTGTTTTTCTCAAGAGCTGTTTATTTACAGGTGATGTCTACTATGTTTTGGTCACCCACTATGGAATAGGCATTATGCTAACTGTTTTACTTACATTTATTGGAAGGACTGATGCTGAAGCTGAAGCTCCAATACTTTGGCCACCTGATGCAAACAGCTGACTCACTGGAAAAGACCCTGATGCTGGGAAAGACTGAAGGCAGGAGAAGGGGACGACAGAGGACGAGATGGTTGGATGGCACCACTGATTCAATGGACATGAGTTTGAACAAACTCCAGGAGATGGTGAAGGACAGAGAAACCTGGTGTGCTGCAGTTCATGGGGTCGCAAAGAGTTGGACACGACTGAATGACTGAACAACAAATTCCCCATAGCAGCCCTATTATTACTAAACTCATTTTTGTAGATGAGACAACCAAAGTTCTAATACAGAACTCTTATCCACAGGAATAACTGGGCCAATTGAAACTAGAGTTTAACTTCATTTTCATTAAAATATATACTCTAAAATGTGTCTTCTACCTCTAATGTGCTGGAGAGCAAAACAAATAAACAGGAAAAAACACACCAACCAGTGGAAAAAACATACCAACCAGTAAAACATTTTTCTTTCCCAATTTTCCCTCTCACATTCATTTCATCCAGGCTCCAAACATTTATTAAGCATTCCTATGTAGTGGCATCAGGCAGTGATGCCCACTGAGGATAGTGGCTTCTGAAGTCCAAGCTGAGGAAGCAGTCAATAAAATGCTGATTAAAGAAAATGTGACTGTGTTGCTTATGTGTAGCCATTGGGATGGCTACTATCAAAGACAAAACAAAACAGAAAATAACACATGTTAATGAGAATACAGAGCAATTAGAACCCTTTTGCATGGTTGGTGGGATTGTAAAATGGAAAACAGTATGGATACTCCTCAAAAAATAAAAAATAGGAACTATCAAATAATCCAGCAATCTCATCTCTGGTATATATCCAGAAGAATTCAAAGCAGAATCTCAAAGGGATATTTGTACATCCATGTTCACTGCAGCATTATTCACAATAGCCAAGAGGTGGAAGCAACCCAAATGTCCACTGATTGATTAACAGATAGAGAAAATGTGGTATATATACACAATGGAATTTATGAAGCCTTGAAAAGGAAAAAAAATTCTGACACATGCTACAATGTGAATAAACCTAGAGGACATTATACTAATTAAGTGAAAGAAGCAAGTGACAAATACAAATAGTATATAATTCCACTTATAAATGGTACTTAAAGTAGTCAAATTCAGAAAAACAGAAAGTCAAATGGTGGTTACTGGGGGCTGGGGAGAGAAGATAAAGGAGAGTTGTGAGTTTCAGGTTTGCAAGATGATAAAGTTTCAGAGATCTGCTTCACAACAATGTCAATACACGTAATGCTACTGAACTGTATCCTTAAATATGGTTAAAGTGATGAATTTTATGTTGTGTGTTTACCACAGTTGAAAAAAACCCAGAAAGTTCTGTAACACTGTCGGAAAGATTGTTCTGTTTCCTGTTCTCTCCACAGCCACTTGCCCTGCTCTGAAGCAGGATTTGATTCTACCTTGGCAAGAAAAGACATAGGGAAAAGCTAAGCTTGTGTGGTGAAGAAAAGCCTCTATCCTACCTCATGGGAAAACATTCACATACTTTTGTCAGTTTCACACAGATTAATCTAGTTTTCGTTTCGTCTTTCCCATCCACTGGGTGGTTTTATTGTTTTAAGACAAGGAGAACTGCCAAAAAGAAAAACCCCAGGGCTTACTTCTTCAGGATGGATCCCTTAATGATCAGCTCCTCATCCAAGTCTGCTTCATTAGCCATGAAGAGCAGCCTCTTGCCTGTGCTGTCCACTCCAACGAAGTCACGCTGCTCCACTGAATCACACACAAAAAGGAAAATCAAACAAAGCCATTGGCCATGCCTGTGTGACTAAGTCAGGGGACAGGGCACCTGCTCACAATGCTTTTTGGAGCCATATACAGGAGTGAGTATTATTTAACATGTACTCATCACAGTGTTTAAAACATGGGCAGTCAGAATTTTTTTGTATTGCTCTAAAGGATATAATTAGGTTAGCTGGTGAACTTGAATAAAGTCTGCAAACTAAAGTATTGTGCCAATGTAATTTCCTATCTTAGGAGACTGTTCTTTTTGGGTGAGGAGTATGGGGGAAAGACACACATTGATGTGTTAAAGGCAAAGGGAACCATATCTGCAATTTATTCTCATAAATAATTCAGAAAAATGATAATATAACATATTGTATATACATCAGACATTGAATACATAGGAGGGAAAGAGGGAGAATACTAGAGCAAATGGTAACATTTGGGGAATCTGGGTAAAGGATATATGCAATCTCTGTACTACCCCTATAACCTGTAAATGTGAAATTATATTGAAAAATGAAAAGTTAAGGAGATGATAGATTTTTTAATTAGTTTGACTGTGGTAATCATTTTATAATGTTTACATATATCAAAACATTATGCCACTTATCTTAAATATATAATTTTTATTTGTTAAAAATAATAAGTAAATATCAAAAATGAAAAGTTAAAGAAAAAGAGGGCCAATCAAGATACTGCTTAGCCAAATTAAGTGGATGAATATCAAGTTCACTGCATGGAACAGAAGGAAAGTACAACTACTTCTCTGCAAATAATAACCTAGGTCTGCTCACTGTGTAAATGGAAATAGTGTTTAAGGACATCCACATTTAGCCAACAGTAACCATATGTGTATTACGCACTAGATTCTATGCTGTGGATGGGAGCAATGAAAAAAAGTAAGGCACATATTTACTAGATGAGGAGAGTTCTCTAACAGACAGTGATCTTATAGGCTGCCATATTATTGCCGTCTTCTGTGTCATATTTCTTTCCTCCAACAAGATTACAAACTCTAAAAAGGCAGATTTATGATTCCTTTAGATCTTCCACAACCTCTAGTACAATGTTGAACAGTTAATAAAATCTGCTACTAGCATCTGTACAGTATCTGTTTATAGCTTACAAAAGCATCTTCACATAGAGACAGCATAGTGTAATGATTAAGAAGAGAGCCTCTGAAGTTAGACTACTTGGGTATGAATTCCACATACTACCTGTACATCTTTGAGCAAAATACTAAACTTCTATTACTTCAATTTCATCTGTAAGAGGGAAATAATAGTGCCGACACCTACCTCACAGGATTGTTAGGAGAACTAAACAAATTAATAATATCTATAAAGCTGTATTTAGTGCTTTTAACTAAAACATCAAATAAAATGTTTAAGTTTAAAAAATTAAAAAAAAGACATGCTCTCATTTGATCTTCACAACAATCAAATAGAGCAATAATTTAACACCTCTTTGAAAGAGAAAAACTAAAAGTTGAGTTCTAGGAAAAATGGCATCTCTAAAGATGACCCTGTCTACCTCCTATTGACAGACAATGACCACTATATAACCTAATATGCTTCCCTGTTGGCTGCAGCTGCCTATACTTAAAACCAAATGTTTCACTCAAATGTATAATGTGTTTAGTTCAGGTTCTTGAGAGCATTCATTCTTTCAAATGTTCTTTGGTTATCTCACATGCAGCGTTTTAATCTGAATAGGGAGAAACTGTCATAAAAAATTACTTTCTTTTTTTGTTACCAAGATAAGTGAACTCCAGAGAAGGAAGGATAAAGAATGCCAATATATTGCTAAAGTCTACAAACAGTAAATGCTGGAAAGGGTGTGGAGAAAAGGGAACCCTCTTACACTGTTGGTAGGAATGAAAACTAGTACAGCCACTGTGGAGAACAGTGTGGAGGTTCCTTAAAAAACTCGAACTAGAATTGCCATAAGACCCAGCAATCCCACTGTTGGGCATACACACCAACGAAACCAGAACTGAAAGAGACATGTGTACCCCAACATTCATCACAGCACTGTTTATGATAGCTAGGACATCCTAGATGAAACCTAGATGTCCACTGGCAGATGAATAGATAAGAAAGCTGTGGTACATATACACAATGGAATATTACTCAGCTATTAAAAAGAACACATTTGAGTTAGTTCTAATGAGGTAGATGAAACTGGAGCCTATGATACAGAGTGAAGTAAGTCAGAAAGAAAAACATCAATATAGTATGTTAACACATATATATGGAATTTAGAAAGATGGTAATGATGACCCTATATGCAAGACAGCAAAAGAGACACAAATATAAAGAACAGACTTTTGGACTCTGTGGGAGAAGGTGAGGTTGGGATGATTTGAGAGAACAGCATTGAAACATGTATATTACCACACGTGAAACAGATGACCAGTCCAAGTTCAATGCATGAAAGAGGGTACTAAAAGCTGGTGCACTGGGACAACCCAGAGAGATGGGATGGGGAGGGAGGTGGGGGGAGGGCGGTTTGGGATGCGGGGGACACGTATACCTGTGGCTGATTCACGTCAACGTATGGCAAAAACCACCACAATATGGTAAAGTAATTAGCCTCCAATCAAAATAAATTAATTAAAAAAAAATTTTTAAAGAATGCCAATATGAAATTTACAGAGAATTTCAACTGAAGCTATATTTTACAGAGATTTCAAATGCCACAAAGCAACTGTGACATATATCAATTCATCCATTACATGGAAACTTGAGAATATAACAGTCTGCAAAGGTCTGATTACAAGCCAACATTTTAAAAAGAAATAACACAGAGATGTTATTTTTGGATACGTTTGGAGTGCTTACCCTATCCAACTCCTCTGGCCCACAGAAACCTTGAATTACTCAATGTCCTGGGAGCAATAATTTCCAACAAATCAATTTTTCAGCTATGTTGTACTTCAGTCACATTTCCCTCACTCTCAGGCCCCCCTTCTTGTATTGGCTTCTTTGTAGCTACCATAGTAACTAGGACCTCAGAATATGATACAAATAATAGAAACTTGGACAGGTTTATTTCTGTTCTGCATTAACAAAGTGAATTCCACTTGGGAAGCAGAGCAAGAACATTAGTTTGTCCACCCTAAGAGAAAGTTTACACTAATAAGGTTAAGAAGCAGTTAAAACTATGAACTTCCATCTTAAAAAATTCTGTCATAACCAACTCTCCACATATTTTTCCAGTTGTTTTTTTCTTCTCTGTTTCCTCTTTAGTCATTTACTTATCCATTCATTCATTCAACTAAGAAATACATTTGTGCACCAGTCCTGTGACAGGCCTCATGTTTGGGGTGGGGAATTTCATCTCATTTTATGAGGCCAGTAAGATTCTGATGCCAAAACCAGGCAAAGATATGAGAAAGGAAGATTACAGGCAAATTCACTCATTATATAAGAATCCTGAATAAAAGATTAGCAAATAAAAATTAACAGTGTATATTATAGATTTAAAAGGGTTACAGATTTGTTGTAGCTCTTCCCATCAAGAAATAGAGCCTAGAATGTAAAATGGTAGCCACTGTGGAAAACAGCACAGTGGTTCCTTAAAAAATTAAAAATAGAATTACCATATGATCCAGCAATTCCACTTCTGGGTATATACCCGAAGGAACTGAAAGCAAGGTCTTGAAGAGATATTTGTATACCCATGTTCAGAGCAGCATTACTCAAAATAGTTAAAATGTAGAAGCAACCCAATGTCCATCTGTGAACTAAACAGATAAGCAAAATGCAGTATATACACATAAGAGAATGTTATTCAGCTTAAAAAGGACGGAAATACTAAAACATGCTACCACATAGATACACTTTGAGGACACTGTACTAAGTGAAAAAAAGACAGTAACAAAAAGACAAATACTATAAGTCTACTTATATATGGTACTTAAATTAAGGTAGCCAAAATCATACAGACAGAAAGCAGATGGCATTTGCCAGGGGATAGGAGGAGGGATCGGAGAAGGCAATGGCACCGCACTCCAGTACTCTTGCCTTGGAAAATCCCATGGACGGAGGAGCCTGGTAGGCTGCAGTCCATGGGGTCGCTAGGAGTCAGACACAACTGACCGACTTCACTTTCACTTTTCACTTTCATGCACTGGAGAAGGAAATGGCAACCCACTCCAGTGTTCTTGCCTGGAGAATCCCAGGGATGGCGGAGCCTGGTGGGCCGCCGTCTATGGGGTCGCACAGAGTCGGACACGACTGAAGCGACTTAGCAGCAGCAGCAGCAGCAGCAGCAGGAGGGAGAAAATGGGGATTTATATTTAATTGCTATGAAGTTTCAGTTTTATAAGATGAGAAGAATTATGGAGAAGGGTAGAGGTGATGGTGCTCCACATTATAAATGCATTTAATGCCACTAAACTAAATTTTATGTTACGTGATTTTTACCACAACAAAAAAGTATGAGAAAAAAAGACTGCTGACCAGAAGGAAAAAAAAAAAAAGTAAGGTTAGTTCCCCCTCCTTTATATCTAGGTTAGTCTAGTGATTAACTTTGACTAACAAGAGTTTGGAGGAAGTGACACAATGTAAGTTCTGATTTTGGCCTCAAGAGATTGTGTAGCTTCTGTTATTTTCTTAGAACCTGCTGCTGCCGCCATGTGAGCAAGCGTGGGCTAGCCTGCTGTGTGAGAGACTAAATGAAAAAAGAAAGGGACTTCCCTGGTGGTCCAGTGGCTAAGACTTCACACTCCCAATGCAGGGGGCTTGGGTTCAATCCCTGGTCAGGAAATTAAATCCCATATGCTGCAACTATGAGTTCACATGCCACAACTAAGAATTGACACAACTAGATAAATAAATAATTTTTTTTTTTTTTAAAGAAAGAACTTGGCTGTCCCAGCTAAAGCTCTAGACATATTAGTGGGTTCAGCTTTGGTAGGCAGGCTCAAAGAATTATAACAGCTTCCTACCATTCACACCCTTCTGTATCCTCTCCCACTGAGTATGGGCTGGCCTAGTTACTTGCTTCTATCCAGCAAGGGGCAAAAGTAATGAGATGTTACATTTGTGATTAGGTTACATAAATTCATAACTTATGCTTTGCTAGAAGACCCATTTAACAAATGGAGCAAGAAGAAGGGACATCTACATGGGAAAAAAAAAAGCCAACCTCACACCATATACAAAAGACAAATCTGTTTGGATCAAGGAATTATGTGTCAAGCATAAAACTTGAAACTTCTTAATGGAAAATCTAAGTTAACATTGTTCAGAACTTGCAGTATGACATAAAAAAGAATGAAAATTTGCCATTTGTAACAACATGTAGGGACCTGGAGGGTATTATACTTACTTAGTGAAGTAAGTCAGATGAGAAAGACACACACTGTATGTTATCCTTTATATGTGAAATTTAAAAAATAAAAAGAAAGAGACTCACAGATATAGACAACACTAGTGGTTACCAGTGGGGAGAAGGAAGATGGAGGCATAACAGAGGTAGGGTCTGTACAAACAACCATGTATAAAATAAATAAGCTAAAAAAAATAGATTGTACAGCACAGGGAATGTAGTCAGTATTTTATAATAATTATAAATGGAATATAATCTTTAGAAACTGAATCACTATGACGTACACCTGAAACTTAGATAATATTGTAAACCAACTATAATATACTTTAATGAAAAAAAAAAAACAGGCAAACAAAACAGAATTGGAGTCTAAGAGAACATTAAACATGTATGAAAAAGAGTTCACTTAATTTTTTTAAAAAAAGGAGATTAATTTGAGAAAAAAATTTCAGAACTGAGGACTTGAATTTTCAGATTGAAAGGCCCAAGAGATCATCCAACACAAGAGATGTCATCCAACACAAGAGACGACTTAAAACACTAAGGCATATCAAAGTGAAATTTTAGAAGTTTGGAAATAATAAGATTCTATAAGTTTCTAGAAAGGGAAAAAAAAGTTTTATACAAAGACTCAAGAATCACTATGCCATTGAACTTCACAGAAAAGCTAGACTATAGTGAAATAATGCCTTCAAAATTTTGAGGGGTCAGGATTTCCAAGAGAATTGTATATCCAGCCAAAATATCCAATAAGTATGAGAGCAGAATAAAGACGTGAAAAGCTCACAAATTTTATTTTTCACAAACCCCATTTAGGAGGCTACCAGAGGATATATTTTTATACACACACACACACACAAAGGTACACAAGCTAAGAGGAAAATATGAGGCTCAAGATATGAGAATGAAGGGTGAACCTAAAAAGACAGTTCTATAGCAGAGTAACTAATCCATAATCTAGGAAAGAGATCTTCAGGAATTTGAAATTCTGGGAATACTCAGATTGTTGGAAAGTAATTAGAGGCAATTCACACAACTGGCATTAAGGTTGAATTGGTAATAAATACATAGAAAATTAGGCAAATGAAAAAACAAGACAATTTTTAGGAAAATAAAGAGAAAAATAACAACATACTACAAGGTTCTGCTGTGAATATCATTTATAAGTTCATAATAATGTAAACATTAAATATTCAGTTAATCAACACTACAATATAAGTCACTATATTAGGAAGCTGGGGAGACTGGAAATTTGCATGCATTGTGTGTGGGGGGAGAGGGTGTGGTAAAACAGAACTAAATCTTTAAGTTTCACAGTAGAAAGTTAAGTAGATAATTCCTAAAACTAAAAACATCAAGACACAGCAAACAAAAGTCATTGAGATGTGGGATTAAATGTGAAAAAAAATTGGCTAAAAATGTTAAGGTGGCTGCCTCTGAGTAAGGTTAGGATAGACAGGATGGGGGTTGCTATTTATTACAATATACCATGAATAATTACAGTAGTTTTCACATTATGGGCATGTAAAACACTGATTAAAAAATTAAAAAAACAAAAAAAGAACTAGAAAGTCCAGGCTATGGAGTTAGAAGCCACGAATTCAAGTTCTGATTTTGTCACTTACCACTGATGTGATTTTTGAACAACTATCCACAAAGTGTTATTAGGCCATAGATGGATTATACAAGTTGGTAAGTAACAAAACTACCTAGCCCCATTAATTTTATCTTGTGAGCAAATCTTGATTATTTATGTTTCTCATATAGGACTTAGCATAGATTTTACATATAATATGTCCTAAATTCAATGACTACATCAAAATTCAATGTATTTGTTAGTCAGGGATCTGATTTCATACCAGCTACCCCTGTCTGTACCTAAGTAAATCACTCGCCTCCTTCTTCTCAAATATTATGCCTTTAAGCTCACTTCCCTGTAACTGAAACATTAAATTGCTCCCTGTATTTTGTACATGTTCCTGTTATTGTACCTGTCACACCATGACATACAATTTCTACTATATTTGAACTTATTTCTGTACACTGATTCCTCAGTCACAAGAATTTCAGTTTTGAGTATGCAGGGGTTTCAACCACTTCTGTTGAACATAATTAGGGGAAAAACGGGTTGGGGCAGAAAGAATGGGATTGAGAAGAGAAAAAAAGATAAATCAGAAGCCTAAACAGGAGTAGAAGTTTGCTTGCTGAAGTAGAGCTTTGAGAGAAATAAAGGGAGCTGAAGCAAAAGAAATACAGGCTCAGAACTGCCTGCCAACATGTGTTAATACAGAGGGAGCTAAGCTGACTGAGAGGTGACAACCAAGTGACATCTTTCACTTGTGAGATTCTGAAGGACCCTGAAATATGTTGATCTTGTCTGGACCCAGGTAAAGAACCTGCCTGCCAATGCAAGAGACATAAGAGACATGGTTTCAATCCCTGGGTCAGAAAGACCCCCTGGAGAAAGGCATGGCAACCCATTCCCGTATTCTTGCCTGGAAAATCCCTTGGACAGAGGATCCTGGCAGGCTACAGTCCATGGGGTTGCAAACAGCTGAACACAACTGAAATGACTTAACACAGTCTGGACCAAAGCTATCAATTACTTTGAGAACTAGGGAAGAGTTTGAGAAATACTACAGTGAACTGGGTAAGTTAAATAACAATTCCCTAGAACATTTTCCATTTCAAACATTCCAAGAGACATGGGAACTGTAGAGATAACAGTCATTAATTTGAATCATAAAACCATAATTTTAATACCATTAAACAGTTGTATAGAGGAATGCCCAGGAAAAAAAGCCTCTTAGTAAACATGTTATCTGTGATGAAGCAAAATAAATACAATATGTTCTCAATGAAATTGAGAGAGAAGGAAACCTTGGATTTTCTAACAAGCAAGGGATGGAAAAAGGAAATCTTTATACAACTGGTTGGTTGAATTCGTATTGTGAAACCTGGATACAGAGGGCCAACTATGCTGTTTCAAGAAGTAGACTGCCTGATTTACAGACATCTCATTTAATTCTCACACAAAAATCCTCAAAGGATTCAGTCTCATTTTACAGCTAAAGAAAATGAAGTTCAGGTTAGTTAGATAATTTGTTCAAGACTGCACAGTTTTTGAGCATTGAAGCCCACTTAGTCTGAATTCCAGAACCTGTGCATTTAACAACCATGCTACAGCAGTAGCTGTTTAATTTACAAATCTTGGAAACATTTCTAAACACAAATGAATAGGCAATGGGAATTCCCTGGTGATCAAGTATTTAGGACTCTATGCTTCCACTGCAGGAGCTTCGGTTTGATCCCTGGTCAGGGAACTAAGATTAAATTAAAAAAAAAAAAAAAGGCAATGTAGTGTCAGTATATTGTATATTGCTGAAACTCAGACCCTTATAATACCCATTCATGAATCCAACTACAGCTTAGACTCAAATTTTTAGGACTTAAACATCTAGGGCTTGAATATACTTTCTCTTACCTTGAGGGCAATAAGAGATACCTTTATAGGCAGGCCCCTCAATCATTCAATAATATCTACTGACTGGTCACCATGGGCCATAACTGAGCCAGATGTGGGGATAAACTAAACAAAACAGACATGACTCCTATTCTCATGGAGCTTATAGTCCAATAGAGGACAGAGTAAGTACAAGAGTAGGGCTGCCATATGTAGGCAAACAGAGGTTGAATTAGAGGGTCAACAAAGGCCTCTCTCAGCAGATAACTTGAAAGTTAAGTTGGATTTAGAGTATATGTGTTTCGGGTAAGGGGAGAACATTTCTGGCAGAGAACATCACATGTAAAGGTTTGCAGCAGGGGGGAAAAAAAGCTCCAAAAATCCAAACATAAATTAATTTGATCCTGCCCTCCTCGGTATCTTTAGTTCCTAAAAATCTGAGAAGGAAGTGGAAACAGGAATAAAGATGGCTCCTGAAACATCTAGCCATTAGCCATTCTCCAATGAGTGGAGAAGGAAATGGCAACCCACTCCAGTATTCTTGCCTGGAAAATCCCATGGATGGAGGAGCCTAGTAGACTACAGTCCATGGGGTCGCAAAGAGTCGGACACAACTGAGCGACTTCACTTTCATTTTTCACTAATAAGCTAGTAAGTACACTGTTTGGGAAACTTGGACCCAAGGGATCTAGACTATTAAACAATATCTGAGAAAGAGAGGACCACTGGCTGTTCTGGCACATAAAAGCAGTCAAGAGGCAGACCAAACATACAATCTGAGAAATTTATGATTCTTAAAAAAAAGTGCTTATCATTGAAATGCACAGCGTTCCACAGTAAGAATTTAAAACTTAGTCCTCAAATACAAAAAAATATAGATATTGAGGAGTTCAAAATTTCACGTAAAGAATGAAAAAATCTAAAATGCAAATCTGATTATGACTTTCTCTTGTTTAAAATTCCTCAAATACATTCCTACTGTTTCGGGGATGAAGTTCAAACTCGTTAGTCTAATCCCTGTATTCTCTCCAGTACCATTTCCAGCTTCCCTGCCCCCCGCACTCAGAATCTAACCATATAGCAATTTACCAGCGAACATAACACTTTTTCAAAAACAGAAGAGCCACCTTAAAGAAACTTCCAATAACCATCTTGTTACCATTTACGCATCAATTTTAAAATGGACAGGTAATAGTTAATTTAAAATAAAATTATGAAAAGCTACTCATGACTGTGTGGATCACAATTAACTGTGGAAAATTCTGAAAGAGATGGGAATACCAGACCACCTGACCTGTCTCTTGAGAAACCTGTATGCAGGTCAGGAAGCAACAGTTAAAACTGAACATGGAACAACAGACTGGTTCCAAATAGGAAAAGGAGTACGTCAAGGCTGTATATTGTCACCCTGCTTATTTAACTTATATGGAGAGTACATCATGAGAAACGCTGGACTGGAAGAAGCACAAGCTGGAATCAAGATTGCTGGGAGAAATATCATCAACCTCAGATATGCAGATGACACCACCCTTATGGCAGAAAGTGAAGAGGAACTAAACAGCCTCTTGATGAAAGTGAAAGAGGAGAGTGAAAAAGTTGGCTTAAAGCTCAACATTCAGAAAACTAAGATCACGGCATCTGGTCCTATCACTTCATGGGAAATAGATGGGGAAACAGTGGAAACAGTGTCAGACTTTATTTTTTTGGGCTCCAAAACCACTGCAGATAGTGATTTCAGCCATGAAATTAAAAGACGCCTACTCCTTGGAAGGAAAGTTATGACCAACCTAGATAGCGTATTAAAAAGCAGAGACATTACTTTGTCAACAAAGGTCTGTCTAGTCAAGGCTACGGTTTTTCCAGTAGTCATGTATGGATGTGAGAGTTGGAACGGTGAAGAAAGCTAAGTGCCGAAGAATTGATGCTTTTGAACTGTGGTGTTGGAGAAGACTCTTGAGAGTCCCTTGGACTGCAAGGAGATCCAACCAGCCCATCTTAAAGGAGATCAGCCCTGGGTGTTCATTGGAAGGACTGGTGTTGAAGCTGAAACTCCAATACTTTGGCCACCACCTCATGCGAAGAGTTGACTCATTGGAAAAGACCCTGATGCTGGGAAGGATTGGGGGCAGGAGGAGAAGGGGACGACAGAGGATGAGATGGCTGGATGGCATCGCCGACTCAATGGACATGAGTTTGGGTAAACTCTGGGAGTTAGTGATGGACAGGGAGGCCTGGCATGCTGCGATTCATGGGGTCGCAAAGGGTCAGACACGACTGAGCGACTGAACTGAACTCATCTATAATGATAATTAAGACATAAAAGCTAATATACAATGTACAAAAAAGTTATAATACCAAGAAGAGTAACTATAGTAAGGTATTTGATTTTTTACATTGTTATAAGTAGAGGATTATAAAAAAAGAAAACAATAATATTTATAAGATATACATATGTTTATAAAGTCTGACAATACACTTGCTTCTATCTAGTAGGTAGAAAAGGATGAATACAAGGAATTGTGAGTAAGCAAACCAGAGCTCACAAAAGTAGAAATTATATCAAAACCAAAGGACTGATCCACGTGGAAAGTATACATAATAACAAGGTAGAAAGAGGATTCAACGATTAATCTGTATCAGCAATTGCCTTAATACAAGAAGCCCCTAGAAAGAAGTTTCAGTGCTATAGTTCAAAATTATAAATTAACCAAATGTTCTGAAAAAGAGAGCTAAAAGTATAAACTACATTACTAAAATCCTAGGAATGAACATTCTAGGTGGCTCTATTAATAATAATCAGATACTAACAAACCATACATAGCTTCTAATAATTTTAACAGACCATGTCACTATATAATGACAGGACAATGGGTTATATAATGCTGACTAAGAAAAATCTAAAGGACACATCATTCCAGGGGAAAAAAACACATTATAGGAAAAACTAAAACCTATATAAAAAGTATGATCTAACAAAGTTTTTTCGTCATAAGTTCAGTTATTAGAAGTAGCCCAGTCATAGAATCAATGACTCAGCTGAAATACTCTGGGAAAAGCAGTCATGAACTATGCCTTAACTAAAAATCAACAATAAGCCAAACACCTAAATTCTATAACCCTGGCTGGAGTAGAGTATTATTCCTTTTCTTTTGGATCTGGTAAGACTACTATAACTCTCTGCAAATTAAAAAAATAACCCACTACTGGAATCCAGGGAAATATCAAGATATGTTGTAATCCCAGGACACAACATGGTTAATGATTGTTTTGTTTACTGGCTATTTAGGGTTCGTGGTGGCTCAGCTGGTAAAGAATCCGTCTGCAATGTGGGAGATGGTTCAATCCCTGGATTGAAAGATCCCTTTGAGAAGGGAAAGGCTATCCACTCCAGTATTCTGGCCTGGAGAATTTCATGAACTGTATAGTCCATGGGGTTGCAAAGAGTCAGACACGACTGAGCAACTTTCAGGGTCATTGGAGTATTCAAAAGAATCAACCATTCTAAATTTGCAATAGTAATCTTAATTGCTTAAAGATATCTAACTTGTCATGGATTTTAATTATTTTTTAAAAAGTGATTTTAAATTAGATTTTTTTGTTTCTTAGGTGTATGTATTCAGTTACACAATGCAAACAGTCCTGAGTGCTCCTCTCTGTAGACAAAAGCCTCTTGGATAATACAGAATCCAATCAATAGTTACAAGCTTCTTTAAATCAGGGACTGTGTCTTATCTGACTTTATGTCATCCGCCCCTAGCACAGTGCCTGCAGCATAGTCAGTTCTCAATAAATATTTTCTTTTTAAGTGAAAGCATGAATGATAATTATAAGAATTTGACAAACAAATAAATCAAACTCCACCCTCCTTACCTGCTTTTTTTTTCCCCTTTTGACCTGGAACTGGTTCTAAGCTTTCTTGACCTTTTCTCATTAACATGGCAAGCGATGCATCATGAGCTCTGAACAGGTCCACAACCTCATGTAAGGCAACATCTGTTATCAGATCACAGCTCAGGACCAGTACATCTGTCTGTCAAAGGAGAAGAGGAAAAGTCAGTATCATACAGGACAAAGGATCACACAAATCATCACAGGGTAAACTCACAATGTCTCAGAAGCACACACAAATTGGACACTTGTCCTCAAACCTTTTTCACAGCGGTGGAATAGGTAAAATAAATAGGGTTGTTCTAGTTGAACTGTGTTGGGGGAGGGTCTGGAAATCCTACCTCCCCTTTGTGTGTGCCTTACTGCTGCTGTCCCTGAGGCACCTCTGGAATCCTGGGCTCTAAGGAAGAAAGTATGAAAACCATCACATTGTCTATTTCTGTGACTATGGAGTTAATGATCTTAAAATTTATATGTCTCTTTACAGTTTAAAAGGTGCTTTCACACAATCTGATGATCCAATAAGGTTGTGAAATGCTTTATTTTAAAGCAGTCACTTTGCTATAATACTAGGAAATAAATAACAGGATGAATATATTATAATGTGCTCCTCTTCGGGAAAACAGTCAAGCTAATAAACCATTATACTACAACCTTGTGTATGTATAAAAGCACTCATTTAATCCTCATAACAATACAATTTCTGCTATTTTAAAAAGTCTGAAAAACACTGGACTACATTATCTAGGTTAAAGAATAAAGTGAATATCTAGAGAAATTTTTGTAAGTGGCTCCAACTTTTCCAAGATTTTAATTTAAAATCAAGATTCTTGCTTTGGGGGAAAATAGACAATTTCAACTTACATCTAGGAAAAAGAATCACATTTGCTCAGAAAGTGAGACTCAACCATCAGAATGCCTTATCTTACTGCCTGTAATTTCTTATTCCAAATACAGAATCTATACTAGGGCCATCATTTCTTTTTCTACATAAAACTCATTATTTATAACCTAAACAATTCCTTTTGAAGGCTTCAGGTTTAAGAAGTTCAAATTTGGATTTTTTTTTTCTACTCTTCTACTCTTAGTTCTTTCTGGATCTTAACTGAGCTTAAAAAAAAAAAAAGTTCCTATAAACATCTTTTTTTAGGAAAAAAAATTCCTAAGTCTGCAACTCACCACCCAGGAACCGTCAAACATTAACAAATCAGCCCACATACATGCAAGCTAAGGAAGAAATAGCCTGCAGAATCCCACTTTTTGTTAACAGTACTTAGAAAGGCAGGAATCATGAGCCATTACTAAAAGACATGTCACTAGAGCCACACAGAAGTTACCCCATTTCATTATAATGAAAATGACAGTTTGTTGAAGAAAAAAAACCCTTTCTATTTTTCTAAGTTTCTCTAATAAGATGACTGATTTCTGCAAGCTGGCTATTCCACAATAAATTAAGTTATTAACTGTACTCCAAAGTGAAGAAAACGACCCCAATGCAGATGCTTCTGAAGTGGTGACAATGCTGTCTTGGAAAATAAATGCTGTTATCATTCAATATCTGCAGAAAATAAATCTGTCAGCATAATGAATGCCAAACAAGTCCTGCATAATTGTGAACAGTCTGCAGCCTCATTTTTCTCTCTGCTTTTAGATGACTTTTTGCTAAACTGAATGCAAAATCCCCAAGGAGCACAAGAAACGGAGCCCTCCTCCTAGTGTCTAGTTGCCATCTGTTCTCAGTGTGAAAAGAAAGGATTCAGTCTGAAAGGGCAGAGCCTGGGATACAGATGGAGGTGCTATTCCGTCAGGCCCTCTTCCTGCCTCTGTTCCCAAAGAATGCACCACTCTCACTGAGACAAACACATTCCTGTCCTCTTTGCAACTGCATTTCCAAAGGAAAGTCTTTGCTGACTGATCAATGTACTTTGTTTCCAAGGCTAGAAATCCTGGAAGAAGAAATTAAAGTCTAAAAGGAAAATGAAATCATCCTTATATCTTTTTTTAATACTGTTTATTTTTGTTTAATAAAAGTTATAATTGTAAGAAAATAAATGACTATTGTTTTGTTTAATTTTCATTCTAAAAATGTAAAGGCCATTCTAGAAATGCAAATGTTCTTTTACTAACTGGAGCCCACAGAGAGAAAGTGGAAAAACTCTTAAAAGAGCCAGAAGTATTTCTGATCACGTGTGACCACAAACCATGAATAAACATAGACTGTTTGGACTGTGAAATAACTGTATATCTGAAATGCAATTAACTTGAAAGTTCCTGGGAGACATCAACCCTCAGCTGCCTTGTGTTCTGGTTGACTAGTTCTTTTCTAACACCAGAGTATGCCTCATCTTCTGCAGAGACCAACTGGCATCTCCACAGACCTCCCTATTCACTATCCTAACAGTCCTCAGTAAGCTTTACCCAAGTCTGCTCCTGTAAAGGAATGAGGGCAACGTCAAGGGTAAAAAGCACAGCTCAAAAGGACAGTAAATGCGTGCATTTTGACCATGTGGAAACATACAAGGTCTTCAAGGGAAAGTAGAAGATAGTACTTTGGTATTCAAGATACCCTAGAATTCAAAACTTGAACTGCTGCCAATTAGTCTGGGCTAAAACAAACAAACAGAGCTTAGAAAACCCAATTACCAAGCCATGGCCAAGTCCAGAAATCTGTCATTATAAGAACATTTTCAACCAAGCCAAAACCACTGAGTAAAACTAGAAGAAAAAAACAAAACCGGATGTATGTGTGTGTGGTGGTAATGGTAGGGTAGGAGGTGGGAAAAGCTACTGGGAATAGCCTCTTTTCTTTTCCTGGCAGCTGTTCCATGACAGATTGTCATAAGTAACACAATCTGGCAAACAATTTCCTACAGCAAGGAGAAAGAAAAACACACTTACTTCCCTGGAAAAAAACTGTCAGGGTAAGGTAACTACCATGCTTTTACCCACTCAGCACTTCCACAAACAATGGCTATGATCCAAATCACCACCCCATACCCACCCTTGCCAATAAGGAACTAATGAATTCAGCTATTTGGTGTGACTGTGAATTGCCACAATTTACATTTTTCTATGTGGTCCAATCTCCAAGAGTAGTTTGGTGCTTTAATAATTCAGTTCAATTCAGTTCAGTCACTCAGTCATGTCCAACTCTTTGCGACCCCATGGACTGCAGCATGACAGGCTTCGCTGTCCATCACCAACTTCTACAGCTTGCTCAAACTCATGTCCATCGAGTCCGGTGGTGCCATCCAACCATCTCATCCTCTGTTGTCCCCTTCTCCTCCTGCCTTCAATCTTTAATAATTACCCATGGCTAACTGCAATGGAGACCTCACTATGCTCAATTTGGAAAAGATTCACCGTCTTCAGTCCCCAAAGTGCTCACCAAAGGGCCAGCTGCCATTTTATTTTTTTTACTATGGTTGGACAAGCAGGTGCAAGAAGGAATGACCAACTTAGTATGTAAATAAGAAATGTGACAATCCTTAGGCTTTGAACTAAATATCCTTCTTCTGTTCCTTAACTTAATCACAGTGTCACCACCATCCAGGATTTAAGTCAGAAAGCTGGCCATAGCCTAGGATTGAAGTCCTCTCTCTCCTGCCAAGTTCCCCTTCCCCATATTTCTCTGGCCCCAAGTCCTCCTCTTTTATTTCCATTGTCTTAGTTCAGGCCTCAAAATATTTTTCCAGTCTCTTAACTGGTCTCTTTCACTGCAATTTTCCTATATTCTAATCCATATTCCAATTTCCACTGCTTCAGTTTCAGTTTCCAATTTAGTCGCTCAGTTGGGTCCACACGCCAGGCCTCCCTGTCCATCGCCAACTGCTGGAGCCTACCCAAACTCATGTCCACTGAGTTGGTGATGCCATCTAACCATCTCATCCTCTGTCATCCCCTTCTCCTCCTGCCATCAATCTTTCCCAGCATCAGGGTCTTTTCCAATGAGCTGGTCCTTCACATCAGGTAGCCAAAGTATTGGAGCTTTGAGTTCAGCATCAGTCCTTTAATGAATATTCAGGGTTGACTTCCTTTAGGATTGTCTGGTTTGATCTCCTTGCTGTCCAAGGGACTCTCAAGTCTTCTCCACCACCACTGGTCAAAAGCATCAATTCTTCAGCACTCAGCCTCTTTATGGTCCAGCTCTCACATCTGTATATGACTAACTAGAAAAACCATGAGTTTGACTATGTAGGCCTTTGTCGGCAAATTGATGTCTCTGCTTTTCAATATGCTGTCTAGGTTTGTTATCGCTTTTCTTCCAAAGAGCAAACATCTTTTAATTTCACGGCTACTGTCACCATCTGCAGTGATTTTAGAGCCCAAGAAAATAAGAACTAGAGATTCTAATATTTTCCTCTGGGACTCCATCCGGCACACCCTCTGTCTCTGAGAACGCTCCATTTTGGAGATCATTGCTCTACAGGATTGAGTTCAAATTCCTTAGCATGACATTAAGGGTCTTCAAAATGTGACTCCACCTACCTAATTAGCCAGCCTCTCTCCCACAATCCCCCCTCCACATAGTTAATGTTAATTTGCTAGAGTAAACTGCCAAGAATGCATTCCCAATTCTCTCTTTCCACCCCACCAAACATCAAGATTCAGGTCTTATCATAGTTACTGGAAAACAGAGTCAATATATTGACTCATCTCATCTAGAGATGAAGTCTTTTCTGATCCATTACTGACCTTAAATCACTAAGCTGTCTTTTCCCCCATCTAGACTTTGAACTTCATAAGGAGCTCTTATATCTTTGTATCCTCAGAGTTCAACCTGCTACTAACAAACAAAAGCATCAGTAAATATTGGCAATCTTCTTGTTACCTCCTTCTCCTTGTTTAAACTGACTCAAAGATTAGAACATCCAATTTTAGATGTTTAGAGACAGCATACTTTCTGACAGAGCCGAGTGTCCTCTGTAGAACTTGTGACTATTTGGAGTTAGGGCAGGGATCACAGAGGTAACCTGGCAGCTTCCTGAAGCAATGAGGTAGGGGACGAATCTGGTGCCTCCAAAGAAAAGGCAGAGATGTCTGAAAGGAATCAGATGCCATTGTCCTGGACAGCATGGCTAGAGGGTAATATGCCAGATTTATAATTTTAAAATACAGGCTCAACATTTACAGTTATAATATTTTTAGTTCATTCACCTTTCTACAATAAGTTTTCCTCTTCAGGTTAAGAACAAATAGAAGAGTTCTACTCATCTTTCCTATGCGAAGCTAAAAACTAACTGAGAATGTGTTAATTTCTTTTAAATGAGTTCTACATAAAAATGCTGATTATTCCTCTTCCAAGATTTAGATATCTATAATTTAATTTTAATCTCCAAATGTACTGATATTAATAGAGAAATAACAAAGGCTTTTTATTCTCTCAAATCAAACTTTCACTTTGAAATAATTTATTATTATGAATTTATAATAAATAACTTCATTCTTTTTCTTTGTGTCAGACACACATATGCCACAAGATAAATGTATCACTGCCCCATTTCAAGACCACAGAGCATGCTCTTACAATTACATTACATATTTTCTGCCTGTAACTTGAATATTAATTTTATCCTGAAGTATATGACATAGAAATAGTGTCCAGTTTACTTAGAAACCTAAAAGTTTGGAAGAAGATCAGCAGAGGGTTATGAAAGAGGGGCATTTATAACAATATGAGAAACAAACAAACTATCAAGTTTAAACAAACAAAAAAAAAAGAAATTAAAATCAGAATTTTATCATCCCCAAAAAGTAACTTCTAAGATTAGACATGTTTACTTTTCCTATTAATTACACATGTGACTTTGAATAAGTCATTACCTCTTTGAGCCTCAGTTTCCTCACTTATAAGATAAAAAGGCTGTACCAACTTTGAAGCCCTTCATGGCACAAATCTGTATGATTACCAGGGTCAAGCTATTATCAATTCTTTATCTAGAGCCATGTTCTGGGTTCAGTGGCATTAATAATAGTGGCGATCTTAAAGTTCACTTTGGGAATCTTCATGAAAGATTAAATCATGTTAAGTGTAATTTTGAGGCTCACCAAATTTAATTAAACTTGAATTCTTTCTGTACAACATGGGGAATACAATAAATATTTATAATAACTATAGAGTATAACCTTTAAAAACTGTGAATCACTATGAGTGCTGTGTGTTCAGTCGTTAAGTTGTGTCCCACTCTTTGCGACCCCATGTACTGCAACACACAAGATTTCCCTGTACTGTACTATCTCCTGGAGTTTGTTCAAATTCATATCCATTGAGGTGGTAATGCTATCTAACCAACTGTATGCCTATAACTTATACAATATTTATATCAATTGAAATACACTAAATTAAAATTAAAAACTTGAATTAATTCCAAAGTAATAATCCATGTATGGCAATTCTCAGTTAATCAGAGAAGTCAATTAGGCACAAAAATCCATAACAAGCTAACCATTCTGGTTAAAGAGATGTTACCATCCAAGTCCATTCATTAAAACATGTGTCTCTGAAAATCTTTTTAGCAATAGCATGATGAATCACATACTTTTAGAATTCTGATCCATAAAGATTCCAGTTTGGAAACTAATTACAGTCTACCTGCTACCATCATCAGTTCAGTTGGTTCTCTAAGGCTACGTTATCTCTAAGCTCATGGCAAATCAAGTAACTTAAAATTGGACAGCATTTTACCATTTACAAAGCTTTTACACATATTTCATTTAATTCTAAATTCACATAGTTCTAAAATATCAAAATAGTTAAACTCATTTTATAGACAAAAAGTAGGCTCAGAAATACTATGTGATCTGCCCCTTTGCCATCATGTTGCCTTCCAAAATACACACACACACACACACACCCCCAATAACAGATGGGGTGCTAAATGAATCTACTTCTTTATACATACCTACGTTACATTTAAATTTGGTCAGGCATCTTGCTACTTAACACTAAATCACAGTTGATAAAAAAACTAGAAGATAGGTTAAATTATAAGATACTTGAAAACTGTAAAGTACTGTATGATTGTAAGACTTTGCTTTTATTGAAATTAAGAAATCTGTGATCATTTTGTAATGTATAAAAATATCAAATCATTATGTCGTACAACATGAAACTAATATAATACTGTAAGTCAATTAATGATACTTAAATGAAAAATTAATAAATTGCTCATGATAATGACCTCCAAATCATAGGATGTAAATAATACCACTGTCACTTTTCAGGCCACATTTCTGAACATAACATTTTGAAAGAGACTGACAAATCAGAGACGTCAAAGGAAGTTACAGGGATGCTGATGGGTCTGAAAATCATGAGACCTAGTAATCCTTAAAGAGGAGAAGAGCAGAACTTAGGGATCCCGCATGCCACACGTTGGGGCCAAAAAACAAAACACAGCAAGAGAAGCACTGATGAGTTCAACATTACCGAAAACATTCTAATATCTTGACCCTCATGAGAAATACCCATTGGAGGTTTTCAAACAAAACCTAGCATAATCGCCATGGGAAATAGTCATGAATCGATTCTTGTGAAGGGTAAAAGATTAGATTAGATGTCTTTATAAACCTTTTCTAATTCTAAGGTCCTAAGAGTCTATCACTCATAATTATAAAAGCACCAAAGGAATTTTTAGGACGTTTTCTCTGTTCTTCATACTGTCCTCCAGGAGTAAGTAAACTCCTTACACATTATCATTTCCAGGTTGCTTCTCTCACTCCATTACCCCAGTTCATGACATGAAGCGAATGACAACAGACAAAATCATGTATTCTTCCATGTTGCAGCTACAGAACTCCCTTGTCACCTCTTCTTCTTCTTTAGATATTGTGAAAGTTTTAAAGTAAGATGATAGATTGAAAAGGCACAGCTAAAATTTCCTTTCTCAAAATATCAATGAAATAGTAGTAATAAGATTTTTTAAATGGGCACAAACACACAAAAACAGGAAAATGGGAAAGGAGACAACACTGAAAAGAATGACTCAAGTCAGTTGTAGGAAAACTGAGAAGCAACTCAGTTTATACCAGACTCCCCAAAGGGCTCAGAAACTGGTATGAGTATATAGCTAGGAAGGGAGAAGTTAAAATTAAACAGGTCCTTTGAAAGATCCCTCTTTTCTACTCTGCAACCCAACTACTGCATGGGTCTCACTGTGGCAGATGGCTGAAGAGAATAAAACAGAGGATATCTGGACTGGGGTAGCATAATCACAACTGGCAGTAGGGAGAGGGGATGTACCTTAGAGAAAAGGAGGGATTTAAAAAAGAACGCATACAGGATTCTCAGACACCCAATTCCCCTCCCTGCCCCAACCCCAGTCCTGACCCTCACCTTTCAGGCAGAAGAATTTAATAGTTCTCTCTGGGAAATTTGACTAGTCTAAGAGGAAACAACCTAAAGATACAAATATAAGAGATTCTCCTGAAACAGCCCAACCACATTACCATATTACCCTACAGTGAAGCTCACAGTCAACATGCCCCATCCACACACAAAACTTGAGCAAAAAGATAAAGAAATGGAAGATATAAGAGAATAGATAAGAAAACTAGAGTACCAGTCTAAGAGATCCATTATCAGAATAGTAGGTTTCCAGAAAAAAAGAACAGGAAAAAAAACAGATAAGAATCATCAATAAAATGATTTTTTTTAAAGGTCCCCTAAACTGAAGGACATGAAAATCCAAGTTGAACAGTTTCACTGAGAGGAGGGCTCACCTGGATAAAACAGATTCACATGAAAGTACATCATCATGAAATTTCAGAACATTCAGGACAAAGAGAAGATGACACAAATTTCCAGAGAAAAAGGTGATCAGATTTAAAAGGTTAGTAATTATAAAAGTTTAGTACTTAACAACACTGGAAGGTAAAGACAATGGATCAAAGTCTTCAAAATTCTTAAGGATAAGCTTTTCAACCGAGAATTCTATACCTTGTTAAACTATCAGTCAAGTATGAGGGTAGAATAAAGAGATTTTTCAGGCAGGCAAAGTCTCAAAAAAATTAGCTCCAAAACAAATTTTGTCAGGAAACTCTAGTAAGTTTTTCAGAAAACAAGGGGAGTACACCAAGAAAAAGGAAAATAAGGATTCCAGGAAACTGAAGAAAAGAGGCAAAGTAAATCCTCATGATGATGAAGGGAGATGACAGAATGACAGCTGAGCACCAGGCATGGAAGGCAATCACTACCACTCTGGGAGAGACTTCTTCAGGAAGATGAAATTGACAGACTAGCAAAGGAGTCTAAATATCTTGAGAGATGGTTAGACAACTAGTAAAAAGGTTGGGGTTAATCAGTAAATGCATAGAAGGACTTCCTTGGTGGTCCAGCAGTTAAAGACTCTGCACTCCCAAAGCAGGGGGAATGGGTCTGATCCCTGGTCAGGGAAGATCCGGCATGCCTCATGGTGTGGCAAAAGAAAGTTCATAGAAAATGAAGCTTGGGAAAGGACAAACTATGATAATTACCCTGCAGGCAAAAAAAAATGGTGTGGTAAAGGAAAAAAATTGTAGATGACTACAAGGCTCAAGAGTATACATGGTCAAACTACATAGTCAAATAAATACTAAATATTTATCTTCTAAAATTACAATATAACTATATTGTTGTTGTTGTTTAGTCACTAAGTCATGTCTGACTCTTTTGTGACCCCACGGACTGTAGCCTGCCAGGCTCCTCTGTCCATGGGATTTCCCAGGCAAAAATAGTGGAGTGGGTTGCCATTTCCTTCTGCAGGGATCTTTCTGACCCAGGGATTGAACCCACATCTCCTGCATTGACAGGTGGTTTCTTTACCACTGAGCCACTAGGAAAGCCCATAACTACATTAGAAGGAGCAAAATCCTCATGTTTCATAATAGGGAATCAGTAAGTAGTGTCTATAATCGAAAGCAACAATTTAAGCATGTTATTTAGAGATACAAGGGTGAAAACCAAAATAAGTAGCTAAAAGAAGAGAATGTGATTACCTTTATGGAAAAGGCTGTGAGAAGAGGGGGGCAGGGCACTAATATTTTTAGGAAGAAACTCTGAGCTATAAATACTAAGTATTTTTTTGAAAGACTTTAAAACTATCTTCCTTTCATTCCTTCTTTTATCACCTTAGTAAAATGTCAACATCCTCTTTGTTAGGGTTCCTTGACCTCACTTCTGATTATTTTTTTCTCCACTTCACTCAACCATTTTGGTCATACTCTATTTCTTGGCATTACCAATAATTGCACTATCTCTAACATCTCATTTTAGAATATCCTATTCAAAAAAAAACACACATAATGAATCCCTAAAGTGACCAGGTGTATTGCTTTCCTAGTTTCATTAGATACCTTTCTCTGAAAGAACAGAAGTGAGCAAGATGCCACCCTCCCCATCGTCTTTGGGTCAACGGTAGGCATGCCCTCATACTTCAAGGATGGATTTTCCTGTTATCATCTAAATAAAAGACCTGTAAAACTGAGCTGTGGAAAATTCTGAAAGAGATGAGAATACCAGACCACCTGACCTGTCTCTTGAGAAACCTGTATGCAGGTCAGGAAGCAACAGTTAGAACTGGACATGAACAACAGACTGGTTCCAAATAGGAAAAGGAGTACGTCAAGGCTGTATATTGTCACCCTGCTTATTTAACTTATATGCAGAGTACATCATGAGAAATGCTGGGCTGGAAGAAGCACAAGCTGGAATCAAGATTGCTGGGAGAAATATCAGTAACCTCAGATATGCAGATGACACCACCCTTATGGCAGAAAGCGAAGAAGAACTAAAGAGCCTCTTGATGAAAGTGAAAGAGGAGAGAGAAAAAGTTGGCTTAAAGCTCAACATTCAGGAAACTAAGATCATGACATCTGGTCCCATCACTTCGTGGGAAATAGATGGGGGAACAGTGGAAACAGCGTCACACTTTATTTTGGGGGGCTCCAAAATCACTGCAGATGGTGACTGCAGCCATGAAATTAAAAGACTCTTACTCCTTGGAAGGAAGGTTATGACCAACTCAGATAGCATATTTAAAAGCAGAGACATTACTTTGCCAACAAAGGTCCATCTGGTCAAGGCTATGGTTTTTCCAGTAGTCATGTATGGATGTGAGAGTTGGAAGGTGAAGAAAGCTGAGCACTGAAGAATTGATGCTTTTGAACTGTGGTGTTGGAGAAGACTCTTCCGAGTCCCTTGGACTGCAAGGAGATCCAACCAGTCCATCCTAAAGGAGATCAGTCCTGGGTGTTCATTGGAAGGACTGATGTTGAACCTGAAGCTCCAATACTTTGGCCACCTCATGTGAAGAGTTGACTCATTGGAAAAGACCCTGATGCTGGGAAGGATCGGGGGCAGGAGGAGAAGGGGACGACAGAGGATAAGATGGTTGGATGGCATCACCGACTCGATGGACATGGGTTTGGGTAGACTCCAGCAGTTGGTAATGGACAGGGATGCCTGGCGTGCTGCGATTCATAGGGTCGCAAAGAGTCAGACACGACTGAGCGACTGAACTGAACTGAACTGAACTAAGTATTTTTTTTTACAGTAAAGTTTTCATAAAATTTGTTTTGAATAGTCCTCATTCTTTTTTCAAATTAATTTTTATTGCAGTGCAGTTGCTTTACAATGTTGTATAATTTCTGCTATATAGCAAAGTGAATCAGCTATACATATACATATATCCTCTTTTTTGGATTTCCTTTGAAAGTCTGTATTCTTTTCACTATGCCATCCTATCCCTCCAATAAAATAAAATAACCCTCCCTCTGGGATAACTTGCTTGGGATAGAGGCCTAGCAACGTCAGTAAACTTAAGGCTTGGTGGGAACTTACAGATGTAAATAAAGTGAACGCCAAGCAGCCAGTGTTATGATCCCTCTGTTCTACAATCACTGAATCTCATCCACTCACACTAAGGCTCACATAAACATCTGTGTCTATATTAAAGGAGTAAGAAGCTTGTTCCAAATGTTTACAAAGAGCTTACCTCTGTCTGTTATTCATTAACAAATATTGAACATCTCTGGGACTCTCTCAGAGGTCCAGATATGGTTCTTATTCCACAGTCTAGTGAAGGGAGATGATGCTATAACAGATAATTTAAATTTTCTCTATGATTACAGAAAAATGGAGGCTAATCCAGTCTTAGAAAGCTAGGGAAAGCTTGTTGGAGAGGATGATACCCAAGGTAAGAGCTGTACAAAGGTTGGGTAGCTATAGGCTACTTCAAATGAACTCTGGTCATGATGACAGAATGCTTACTGACTTCCCACATTGTACACATGGGTCCATTTCACTGGTCAGGCTATGGTTGCCTTATGATTCAGAGCAGGATAGATGGTCCTATCAAGAGTTTAAAAAAAACTAAGCCATGTGGGCTACTTGTCACCCAAGGTAATGAGAGCTCATGATGACAGCCTGGGCTTTCTATCATAATCCTAATTATCACAGTTCCCTCCTACCCTACAGTCCTCATTCCATGAAAGTTTTCCAGTAGAAGAGACTCAAAGGAATCAAGCTCACACAGAACTTGCAAGTTTTTTTCTGGCTACTGAATGTGGTACAGGGCTGCAAAATCCTATCCTATAGACCAGAGTTCCAACAAGGAAAAGATGAAAACATTTCAAGCTTGTGAATACATATACTAGATTATTACAGTCAAAAGAAAAGCTCCATCAAGATTTCCCAAGGTAGGGGTGGGAAATGGGAAAAAATGTTCAAAAATTCTCTCAACTAACTTTTTAACTTGTTTCTGTCATAACTCCTGGGCTTTTCACTATGCCACCACTAGGTTCAGCAAAGGCATATTCGGGGATATACTGAGGCCCTCCCAGGCAACCTCAGCCCACCAAAGCAGTCATGAGAAGGAAAGCTGCAACTTAAAAGTCTTCAGGCAAGTTGGGGCCTAGTTCTCAGATGTTACCCTGACCAAATTGTACTCATTCTTTTCAAGAAGATAAAAATCTGCCAAAAACAAATCCCTGGGCAAAATGAAAGGTTCCAGGAAAGAATGACAGAGATTTATAATTTGATAAAGACATCAAACACTCAACTGAAAACAACTTGCACTCAGCTTTTTGAACATCTAAAAATAGCACATACACTCAATCTTGCTAATAAGCTGTCTCTCCAATGGGGATTTCATCAGCATAGTTTGTTCTTTGTTGTAGCACGCTAGGTGTTTCATAAGACATATAACAATAGTTCTTTTTCGACATCAAAGGACTTAAATAACTAAACCTCTAACTAGTGTGTTGGTATTATTTCCCTATTTTCTTGGTTGTGAAACTGAGGCAGAGGGTAAATGAGGATTGCCTGAGGCCATAGAAAGATTCCTGTCTAGATTAATTAGAAAATTATCAGCTCCACAATCTCTAAATTAAAGGAAGCCATGAGACCTGCAATATAAGTGCTTTAACCACAGGTTACAGAACTCCACTGTGGATTTAGTCTGCTGAGGTCTCTCAAATATACTCCACTAACCTGTTCTCCAAACATGTACCTAAGTAATGGTAGCATTGTTTCTAAAGCACAAAAAAGGCACCAAAGCCTAATTACTTCAGACAATCAGAGCAGCATCTAATGTAAGTCAGGCTCAATGTCCAAGGACTCAGCCAGCTTTGCTTTATGTGCTGATCACAGGCTGCATCCTTACTTCCTGCATAAGAGACAGTGCTCCTCCTGCACAAGAAGAGCCAGGCTTCTTGCTCATACGGCTCTAAACAGGACAGAAAATTTCCCTACAACACTGGGTTTCCCTCCACTTTAGAAAGATATCAAGGAGCAAAAGCAGCACTCTTGGAAGACAACAGAGTTCCTTGAGTCTTGGTATGAGATTTTCTAATTTTTAATGTTTTACATAAAAATATTTAAGAGTTCTACACTAAATTGCATACTTTAAAAGAGTTCTATGTATAAAAATAACTACCAACCACACAAAAAGAAGAGGAAAATATAATTCTGAAAAATACCAGACCACTGAACTTGTTCTAAAGCCAAAAGTCTAAAGTAGACTTTTGGACTACATGATAAAGTAAAAAAAGCATGGGCATCTGAAATGCACAAATGCATCTCAAAATCCAGGATTGGGTTCTAGCTCTGGCTCAGCACCTAACCAGGTATGGGATTTGGAGCAGGTTATTTAAGCTCTCTGAGTATGAGGTTTCTCAACTGCAGAACAGAGTAATACCATCTACCTATCAAGGCGGCTGTAGAGATCAGAAACACAGGCCAGACACACACAGTAAATATGAAAGATTTCCCTTGCAATCTTCAGAGAAAATGTTCTAGGTAACTCCACAGAAAATGAAACTTACATCCTGATATTTAGCCAATAAATTAACTCCCTACTTTAGAGTAGTCTCTAAGAACACAAGTAAATTAATTAATTTCTCAAATGTACTCATTTACAAAGCTTTAGCCAATTTAATTATCCCTACAAGTGCTCAACTGGCTGCAGAGAGAGATCGTGTGTGAATAATCAGCTATTAATACAAAACAGGTCGCTGTTGCTTCTCACTTTCATCTTTCATCTGCTTTTCTGTTCTCTTCCAAATTGTTCAACAAACAAAAATGATCAAATTAACCTTAAATGGATATAATTCAAGCTGCCATCCAGAAAAAGTGAAAAATCTGGCTTAAAACTCAATATTCAAAAAACTAAGATCATGACATCCAGTCCTATCACTTCATGGAAAATAGAAGGGGGGAAAGCGGAAACAGTGACATATTTTATCTTTTGGGGCTCCAAAATCAATACGGACAGTAACTGCAGCCATGAAATTAAAAGATGCTTGCTCCTTGGAAGGAAAGCTATGACAAATCTAGACAGCATATTTAAAAAGCAGAGACATCACCTTGCCAACAAAGGTCTATATAGTCAAAGCTATGGTTTTTCCAGTAGTCATGTACGGATGTGACAGTTGGACCATCAAGAAGGCTGAACATCGAAGAATTGATGCTTTTGAATTGTGATGCAGTCCCTTGAACTGCAAGATAAAACCAGTCAATCCTAAAATAAATCAACCCTGAATATTCATTGGAAAGACTGATGCTGAAGCTGAAGCTCCAATACTTTGGCCATCTGATGCAAAGAGCATCAAATGGAAAAGAACCTGATGCTGGGAAAGACTGAAGGCAGGAGGAGAAGGGGGTGACAGAGGATGAGATGACTGTATAGTATGACTGACTCAATGGACATGAGTATGAGCAAACTCTGAGATATAGTGAAGGACAGGGAAGTCTGGTGCTGTAGTCCATGGGTCACAAAGTCAGACATGACTTAGTGACTGAACAACAACAACCCAGAAAGAAAAAGAGAGTACCAATTAAGTTATTTAATTGATATGTCTTATTTTTTAGTACATCTCAAAAAAACATAGACTTGAGTACAAGTTTTAAAGGTATATGCTCAACACTGGGTGAGGCCTTCAGATCACACAACTTGGAGGTAAAAATATCCCCTCATATCTCAGCTTTGTAGTAATTCTTCAAGAAAATCTACCAATATTTTCATGTTTTTTTCTGGAGCTATTCTAGCTCCTTCATACTAGTAACATCTACCTTTCCTCATCTCCACACCATCACAAATTCCTATTCTTCCTACAAGAATCAATTAGAAAGCGTCAATAAGCAGAGCTAAGTAGTTTCCTCTAGAAGGTACACAGTACTCTTAACTCTTTGTGCTCAGAGTTGCCCAGTGTGTCTGATTGTTTGAGAACCCAGGGACTGTAGCCTGTCAGGCTTCTCTGTCCATGGGATTTCCCTGGAAAGAATACTGGAGTGAGTTGCCATTTCCTCCTCCAGAGGGTCTTCCAGACACAGGGATCAAACTTGCATCTCCTGCATCTCCTGCATTGGCAGGTGGATTCTTTACCACTGAGCCACCTGGGAATCCCACCTTGTTCCTAACCCACTCCACTACTGCACTCTCAAATAAAAATTCAATTTCCAAGGAGATAAGTGCCATCTGACTGTACCCAGCAGACATAATCCTATCAATCCCTCAATTACTCAATGCACTTACCTAGACTTTGGCACCTAATGTACAGTCTTTCTTTCCACCTGAAGTGTAGGAAAGTTATTCAACCTCTATGAGCCCTACTTTCCTCACCTGTAAAATGGGAACAAAGATTCAGCTTATATATACACGTATATATACATGTATATATATAAAATATTCTTAAGATTTACTTATATATATATAAATAATATTTTTAAGATTTATTTATATATATATTTCGTTCATATATATGTACATATTTTTAAGATTCTTTTTCATTACAGGTTATTACAGGATCTTGAAAAAATGTAAAAACAAAAAATATGATTCAGGAAAAGTACATTGGGGGCAGGAGGAGAAGGGGACGACAGAGGATGAGATGGTTGGATGGCATCACTGACTCGATGGACATGGGTTTGGGTAGACTCCGGGAGTTGGTGATGGACAGAGAGGCCTGGCGTGCTGCAATTCATGGGGTCGCAAAGAGTCAGACACGACTGAGCGGCTGAACTGAACTGAACTGAACTGTGATTCCATATGAATTTTAGGATTTTTTTTCAATTTCTGTAAACAATGTTACTGGTTCTTTGACAGTGATGGCATTGAATCTGTAGGCTGCTTTGGTTAGTGTGCACACTTTAACAATATTAATTTTTCTAATTCATAAATATGGGATATCTTTGCAAAAAAAAACAAAAGGAAAAAATGGGGGTAAAGACAACATACCTCAGAGTGCAGTTGGAGGATTAAATTAAATAATGCATATTAAGCATATAGCATGGAGACTTCTGGTGTTGGAAATCTCTGGACTAGGAACCCAAAAACTGTTATAACTACCTAAAAATTATGGATAAGGCACTAACAAAAATTACTCAAAATGTATTCAAACTTATGAGAAAGAATAGGAAAATAACAAGGGCCAGAATTGAAAAAGGAAATGAAAACCACATTGAAAACTTTGCTGTTGTTGCTGAGTTGCTAAGTTGTGTCCAACTCTTTTGAGACTCCATGGACTGTTGCCTGCCAGGCTCCTCTGTCCATGGGATTTCCTAGGCAAGAATACTGGAGGGGGCTGCCATTTCCTTCACCAGGGGATGTTCCTGATCCAGGGATCAAACCTGTGTATCCTGCATTGGCAGGCAGGTTCTTTACCACTGAGCCACCAGATACACTGGGTCAAAAGATGTAGCTTGAAGCTGGTATGAAAGCATGAAAGCTGGGAGTCTGAACTGAGATTCTGCTTAAATGGGACCTCAGTGAAAGGGTAAATTTGGAGAAAAAAAATCTACCTATAGCACAGGGAGTCATCAAGGACGTTTGTCTGTTTGGTCCTGGGACAAAAAATTCTGAGAGAATATTATTTCTAATCTAGAATTCTATGCAAAGATAAGTTATCATTCAAGAGTAAGGATGGAATAAACATTTTTAAACATGCACCTCTCAAAATATTTACCTTCCACGCTCTCTTTAAAAAGCCAACAAGGATTGGGTTTCTTTGAAATGGGAGAGTAAACCAAGAAAGAATAAAATGTGAGATCTAGGAACCAGGGTATCCAACACAGGAGAGAAAAGGGAATTCACAGAATGATAGTGAAAAGAAGTCCCAGGATGACAGATCTGCAGCAGGCTAGAGCAATGAGTAGAAATTTCAAGAGAGAATAGATGGCTTCCAGGAGGACAGTCTCAAAAGAAAAAAAAATGATGGATAGAATACCTAAAGTGTTTAAGCATATTGACATCTTTTTGTTCCTTTCAAAGGATCTGAGGATGAATTAGTGATAGAAACAAAAAACTAAGCAATTTTAAAAGGGAGGCAATTAATAACTCTAAGCAAAATAAATCATTGTATTAAAAAAAAGGAACTTGGAACAGTTGACAGAACTTTTGGAAGAGTTGATAGAACTTGTCTTCATCTTGATATATATTTCAATATATATCTTTATCTTCCATATCTATATCTTTATCAAAACTCAGTATACAACACACACACTACTATATATAAGATAGATAACCAACATGGACCTATGGTGTAGCACAAGGAACTCTACTCAATATTCTGTGATAATTATATGAGGCAGGGGGAAGTCTGGAGGGGAATGGATATATGTATGTGTGTAACTGGGTCACTTATTTGTATGCCTGAAGCTAACACAACATTGTGGATCAACTATACTCCAATAAAATTAAACAACAACAACAACAACAACAACTTGGTATACCAAAAAAGGTAATTTTATGTATGTAATTTATACTTCCATAAACCTGATTTAAAAAAAAATCAAACTGTACTTTTAAAATGAGCATATTTTATTGTACACAAATTATAACTCAATAAAGCTGATTTTTTAAAAAGGGAAATATATGGACTTCCCTGATGGTTTAGTGGCTAACAGTTGGTGATCCCAATGCAGGGGACCTGGGTTTGATCCCTGGTCGGAGAACTAGATCCCTCACGCCACAACTAAAGGTCCTGTATGCTGCAACTAAGACCCAAAGCAGCCAAATAAATAAATGTTTTAAAAAAAAAAAGGGAAATGTAACACTAGTACACTATATGACTCAGCTGTAAATAAGTCCCTCCTAATTGACTTAATAAAAATTTTGATGCTACTATATTGGGAGATTAGGAAAGGGGGAGCTTATGTACATGGAGAAGAGCAGACAAGGTGCTAAATGAGTCAAATCCTTACTTTCCATAGTGGAATTACAATAGATAATATCTAAAAACTTAAAACAGTAGTATAAATATGGCACTTAGAAATATTGAGGGCATTATCAGAAGGAAAAAAACAAGAGCTGAAAGCAGTTGCTTCTGAAGAGTAAAAATAATAAACAAGGAAGGATAGTGCAAGAGACCCTTGTTCTTTAAGTCTTATAACTATTCGACTCTTTAAATTATATATATATGCATATTATTTGCATATATAATATATATACTAATAAAAAGAGAGCATGAAAACACAATCTAGGAACAAACCTAAAAAAAGATAAATAAGATTTTTATGAAGAAAATTATAAAACTTTATTGGGATATATTTTAAAAGACTAAAATAAATGGAGAAATTCTAAGTGAATTAGAGCCTGAAATATAAAAAGCAAGATTAAACTTTTATATGAAATTTTAAGAAAATCTCTTTTAAGATGTTAAAATAGGGAATAATTTCTAAAGCAAAAAATAGAAATCACAAACCATAAAAGAAAAACTGAAAAATCAATTTCAATAAAATTTAAAAGCTTCTATCTCTCCTAGAGTCCAGATTGTAGTCCATAAACATGTTCCACAAAAAGAAACCATTTAGGCTGTTTTTTAACCACTTTATTAAGACTGATATAATCAAAATCAAGGCATTTAAAAGAAATATCTGACTCTGAATATAAAGCAATATGAAGTAAACACATGAAGTATTATTGTCAAAAAAAGTTGGGAAAAAAAAAAAAGTTGGCACTGAATCTAATTAAAATTTAGATCCAAACTCCAGTTTATAAGAAAATACTGAAAAAAAGAAGGAAGTTAGCCAATGTTCACTGCCGCATATATACAACTGCCAAGATATGTAAACAACCTGTGTCCATGGACAAATGAATGGATAAAGAAAATGTGGTATATGCATACAATGGGATATTATTCAGCCATTAAAAATAGTGAAATCTTGGCATTTGCAACAACATGGATGGAACTTAAAGGCATATGCTAACTGAATTAAGTCAAACAGAGAAAGACAAACACCATATAATCTCACCTACACATGGAATCTAAAAACAAATGAACAACAACAAAGGCAAGCTCATAGTTACAAAGAATAGACTAGCAGTTGCCAGAGGTCACGGCGGGAGGTAAGCGAAATAGGCAAAGGGAGCCAAAAGGTACAAACTTCTAGTTATAAAATAAGTAAGTCATGGAGATGCAATGTACAACTTGGTGACTATAGTTAATGATACTATAGTCCCAGGTGGTGCTAGTGGTAAAGAACCTGCCTGCCAATGCAGGAGACATAAGAGATGTGGGTTCAATCCCCGGGTCAGGAAGATCCCGAGCAAGAGGGCATGGCAGCCCACTCCAGTATTCTTGCCTGGAGAATTTCATGGACAGAGGAGCCTGGAGGGCTACAGTCCACAGGAGTGCAAAGAGTCAGACACAACTGAGCGCACCCACAAAGGAAGGGAAAGGCCATGTATATATCTGAATTTTTTTTTCTTTAAGTGTACAGGTAGGTTAAAAATATTAATACATCTGTTTGCAGCCACCAGAAATAGTAGGACAAAGTTTGTTCAGACACAGGTAAGACTGACTCCTTCGTCAGGCCGATAAACATGAAACACTACTATGAAGAAAATATAAAATCTAACTACTTTTATATTATCAGCTCACTGATATGGAGTTCACTCACCCAGGGCCTGGGAGAAAGAATGAGCCAATAATCTCTTTTGATAAGTCAGAGAAAGAGGTTTGGGCAGCTGAAATAAAAAGTGATAAGCCAGTAAATCAGTGAAATTGTATGATGAGATAAGGCAAAATGAAATAGAAAAGAATGCCAGAAGAATAAAACCAAATGAAATATGTTGAAAGAATATAACATAGCAGATATGATGTCTACCTCCAATAATCTATAAGCATATACATTTAGCAAATGCAATGCAAATGACAAAGATGGTAAATTAAAATGGTAAAATACATTTTAAACAAAGAAGCCAAATAAAGCTAATATACTACTGTGGTCTTTCTCTGAGAAAAGCAGAAACCACATGGGATAACCTCACAGTAATATTTGAGGAACTCAATCTTTAGGAAGTGGGTAAAAATAAAAGAACCAAAAGCTAATAAACTTAAAGGTAACATTCTTCTCTTACCTAAAATCTTATTGAAAAAGAATCAATGTTTAGGAAGTCGCCTTTTAGGCTTCCCTGGTGGCTCAGATGGTAAAGTGTCTGCCTGGAATGCGGGAGACCCAGGTTCGATCCCTGGGTTGGGAAGATCCCCTGGAGAAGGAAATGGCAACCCACTCCAGTACTCCTGCCTGGAAAATTCCATGGACGGAGGAGCCTGGTAGGCTACAGTCTGTGGGGTTGGTTGAAAAGAGTCAGAAACTGATCAACTTCCCTTTCTCACTTCCTTCTTGTGGGCAAAAGGGAAGAGGAATAAATTGGCTCAAAGAAGCACTGCTTTTAAACCACAGCACAGCTGGAGATGTTACTTTCTCCCTTAAGGAGCTATCTGCCATCCCTTAGCAAACAACTGCCTCCTCAGGCTGTCTCAACTCTTCAACTGTTCATATGTATTTTCATTGTGCTTCCTACAAGTTCATGTTGATCCCAATCAGACAGTTCTGAATTTTGGCTCAAGTTTGACTTTGTTCTTAATGGTTATTCAGGAGTCTACTTATGTTCCTCCATAGGTCAGTTTTGTTGCCTTCTACTCCAGGTTGGAATGCAAGCTGTGTGACGAAACCAGGATTTTACAAGAGAAACCAAGCAGAGATAGCAAAGAGAGGAGAGACCTGCTAGTCAAAGTCACAGCTTAAGAAAGCTCAGAGGTAGGATTATAGGTAAAGGACACCGTGTAAATGATGTGGAAACAGGAGTAAGGAAGGAAAAGAAATGAGACTGTGTAGAATGAGTTAATGAGGATTCTGATCTTAGGGATAAGGAGGAGCCCTAAAATAAGAAGTAAGTAACCAAAACCATAAGAAGAGGCAGCGACTTGGGAATAAAATGTCCTTTTGGCAGTTACTTTACTCTTTACCTCATGCCCTCTCCTATTTATTAATAGTTGCCCCTATTATTTCTCAAGCCTCTAAGGGTTATAGGAACTCATTCGCATGGAACTCCCAGGATCTCCAGTTCCAGGCTAGGGCAAAAATAACATTTCTAAAATTTATAGATTAGGGAGTAGAGAGTCTAGTCTATACCTCCATACTAAACTTTTAGACAGTAACTAAAACAGCTCTTAGGAAGACCACTAAACATCCTAAGCTTCTTGGTAAACCTGGCATCTATCCCTGTGAAAGAACACAGTTCTCTTCTCATCACCCTAGTGAAATCCTCCATTTCTTCCCTAAATAAGAAACTGGACTCAAGAAAGCCACACACCCAACGTGATAGTATTATAGATCTCCCTCTGATCAGAAGCATCAAAATCTACTTGTATGAAAGCACAGAAAGACAAAAAGAAGGCCAAAAAGTAAAAGGAAATGTCTATATAAACTGAACTTCTGCAAGTCCTGGCCAAGGAAATATGACAATAAAAAGAAATGAAAGGCATTAAGATTAAAAAGAAAGATGTAATATTATTTTTATTTGCAAGCAACATGCTGTATATAGACAATCCTAAAGAATCTACAATTTAAGAAAGTCATGGGGTACAAGGCTAATACATAAAACCCAGGTGTATGGCTATATACAAGTAATAAACAATTAGAAAATAGAATGAAAAGTACTAGTTACAATATTATCAAACTGAAATGAAATAGGAGTAAAATTATTGAAAGATGTTCAAAACCTCTATACTGAAAATTATTTTAAAAAAAACACTACTGATAGACATTACAAAGTGAAGTCACTCAGTCGTGTCCGACTCTTTGCGACCCCATGGACTGTAGCCTACCAGGTTCCTCTGTCCATGGGATTTTCCAGGCAAGCATACTGGACTGGGTTGCCATTTCCTTCTCCAGAGCAAATGATAAAAAGACCAAGTAGCTGAACACGGGGATCTCTAAGTACCTTCATCTGGCCAAGATGCTGGGGGTAGGACAAGAGCAGGTGAGCCTGCACCATGCTGTCTGGATGGAGAGACATAACAGGCAATCTAAATAAGTAGATGTCCAAGGATTGGAAGATTCAATATTAAGATGTCAATTCTCCCCAAAATGACCAAAAGATTCAGTGCAATGCCAATCAAAATCCCAGAAAGCATTTTTCTGGTTAAAAACTGGTAAACTAATTCTAAAATTTATGTGGAAATGCAAAGGACTTAGAATAATCAAGGCAATCTTAAGGAAAAGGAACGAAGTTGGCAGATTTATAGTACCTGATTTCAAGACTAACTTTATCAAGTTAAGATAATCAAGATTTTATTAAATGTAGTATGGAAGCAGAGACAAGACAAACAGACCAATGGAACAAAGTAGAGAGAACAGAAATAGCATACACATAACCAGTAAGCTGATTTTTAACTAAGTTACCAGAGCAATTCAATGAGGAAAGGAAAGTCTTTTTAACAAATGATGCAGGAACAACTGAATATTCATACAGAAAAAAGTAAACCTTTATACCTATAACATTTTTAGATGTAAACACAAAAGAATATCTTTTTAAGCTTAGGGTAAGCAAAAATTTCTTAGGACACAAAAAACACCAACCACAGGGGACTTTGCTGGCAGTTCAGTGGCTAAGACTCCATGCTTCCACTGCAGAGGGCACAGGTTCGATTCCTTGTCGGGGAACTAAGATCCAGCATGCCTTGTGGTATGGCAAAAAAAAAAAAAAAAGTACTACCCATAAAAGAAAAAATCGGTAATTTGGATTTCATCAACATTTAAGACTTTTGGCCATCAAAGTCACCATTAAGAATATAAAAAGACAAGCCAGAGACTGGCAGAAAATACTCACAGCACATATCTGACAAAAAGGCTTGTAACTATAATATACAAAGAATTTCTATAATCTATAATAAAAAGGCAAACAACTGAAAAAAAGGCAAATGTCTTGAACAGACATTCCATGAAGATATACAAATGGTTAATAATCACATGAAAATGTGATCAGTATCATTATTATCAGGGACATGCAAATTAAAACCACAATGAGATAGTGTTATGTAATACCCACTAGGATGGTTAAAATTAAAAAGACTGACAGTACCAAGTGTTGATGAAGATGTGAAGCAAATGCAATTCTTATACATTGCTGACAGAAGTATAAAATGTACAACCACTTAGAAAACTATCTGGCATTTCTCAATACAGTAAATGCTACAAACTATAATGTATTTTTTTCAAACTATAATATTTTTACAAAAAGATGTGCAGAACAATGTTCATAACAGCTCTATTCATAATATCTAAAATTTTGAAACAATGCAAATGACCATCAACAGGAAAAAGGGCAAATAGTGGTATTCTTATACAATGGAATACTACTCAGCAATAAATAAGAACAAACTAGTTATACCAGCAATAATATGAATTTGAAAAATACTATGTTGAACAAAAGAAACCAAACTAAAATTATATGATTTCATTTATATGTAGGTCATGAACAAGCAAAATTAACATATGGTGACAGAAATCAGAATAGCAGTTGACTTTAAAGGTGGGGGATTAACTAAAATGAAGCACAAAGGAATTCTGAGAGGTGATGGAAATGTTTCAGATTTGAATAATGACAACCTAGTGGCTCAGATGGTAAAAAATCCACCTGCAATGTGGGAGACCTGGATTTGATCCCTGGGTTGGGAAGATCCCCTGGAGGAGGGCATGGCAACCCACTCCAGTATTTTTGCCTGGAGAATTCCCATGGACAGAGGGGCCTGGCAGACTACAGTCCCATGGGGTCACAAAGAGTTGTACATGTTGAGTGACTGAGCACAGCACAATCTGAGTGTATATAACTGTCAAAACTCATCAAACTATACACTTTATATCTGTGTATTTTACTCTGTATAAACGTTAAATACATTTATACACAGTAAATGTGCCCTGTGTATACAGCTCAGCTGTGGCTCAGTGGTAAATTCCTGCCAATGCAGGAGACTCAAGAGATGAGGGTTTGATTCCTGGGTCGAGAAGATCCCTTGGAGTAGGAAATGGCAACCCTCTCCTGTATTCTTGCCTGGACAAGAATAAAAAACTGGCTACAGTCCATAGGGCTGCAAAGAGTTGGACTCAACTGAGCACGCAAAGGAAGCGAAAGGCCATGTACATATCTGCATTAATATTTTGCTCTTTGGTGCATAGATAGGCAGAAAATATTAATGTATCTGTTTGCAGTCACCAGAAATAGTAAGAGAAATTTTGCTCCCCAACTCAAATAAGATGGCAACATTATCATTCATTATCAGAATGAATTTTTTCCAAAGGACATCAATTTTAGAATAGTCAACAGTGGATCTTTCTCAGTTTATGTGCCACAGACCATGGGGGAGACTGCATCCCCATATCCATAGGCTCGCTATATAATTTTTTTTCCTTATTTTTATTTACTTGCTATATAATTTTTAAAATAATTTTATTTATTATTTATTTATTTTTGGCAGTGCTGGGTCTTCATTGCTACATGGTCCTTTCTTAGTTGCAGCAAGTATGGACTACTCTCCAGTTGAGGTACTCAGGCTTCTCCTTGTGGTGACTTCTCTTGTTGTGGAGCACAGGTTCTAGTGTGTGGGGGCTTCTGTAGCTGCGACACGTGGGCTTGGTAATTGTGGCTCCCAGACTCTCGAGCACAGGCTCAATAGATGTGGCACATGGGCTTAGCGACCCTGAGGCATGTGGGATCTTCTCAGATAAGAGATCAAACCTGTGTTTCCTGCATTGGAAGGCAGATTCTTTACCACTGAGCCACCAGGGAAGCCCACTCATGTTAGTTGCTTAATCAAAGGAGACTAAACTTTCAAATACTATCAGTGTGAGGGAGCCAAAATTTTTGAAAGTTGCTTCCTATTTCTTTCCACTCAATCTCTCATCTGCAGAGTCAACTGGTGGTCTGATTTCTATTACTATACATGAAAATGAAAGTCGCTCAGTCATGTCCAACTCTTTGCCACCCCATGGACTACACAGTCCATGGAATTCTCCAGACCAGAATACTAGAGTGGGTGGCCTTTCCCTTCTCCAGGGGATCTTCCCAACGCAGGGATCAAACCCAGGTCTCCCACATTGCAGGCAGATTCTTTACCAGCTGAGCCACCAGGGAAGCCCTTACTATACATAAGTTTTGCTTATTCATGAACTTTATATAAATGGAATCTTTTGAAGTACATTAGAAATGTATCTTTTTTATAAAGATATATTATGACTGAAAAATACTGGAAACTAGTGACTATGACAACTGTCTAAATCTTTACTAGTAACCAAACTAAACAGCAGTTGAAACACTGGCAACAAACTATGGGGATACTTTTTAAAACACATTGTAAACTGCAATGCATTGGGAAAACATAAGATGATATTTATTTTCAACAAATAAAAAAAATCAATAAATAGTTTTTCACCTTAAGCTTCTGATATATGTGGCGCAGAGAATCTGCAGTTCCCATGTCAGCTTCATCAGGAATACACACAATATCTAGCTTCATTTTCATCTTGTTGAAGTCTGCACACAATGCCTTTTGGACATCTTTGGTTGTAATGACAATGACTTCTATAGCATGAAAAAAAAAAGGAAGGATAGTGCCAAAACTCTCATTCATTTAGACAATGGCTACACTACTTCAATTAGATTTGGTCTGTTGCTAGATTTAGTAATGACAGCTAATATTATTGAGGTTTTGCAACACACTTTACATGCATCTTCTCAATTCTTACAGAAATCTCATTTTACAAATGAGGAAACTTGGACTAAAAGATATGAAGTGACTTTCTTCAGGGTACATAAAACTAGTAAGCAAGAGATCTAAGATAAAACATGTTAATATATTACACACCACTTCTTCCTGACATAAAGAATGCAAAAGAGGACTTATTAAACCATATACCAATGAGATTATATTTTATTCTATTTTACCCTAATTTTAATTTTTTTGTCACGCCATGCTGCATGTGGGATCTTAGTTCCCCTGACCAGGGACTGAACCTGCGCCCCCTGCATTGGAGGCATGGAGTCTCAACCACCGGACGACCAGGGAAGTCCTGGGATCACATTTTAAAACTTCATTCACTACAACGAAAGAGCTATCACCACTTCCCATCAGATGGCTATTGGTGTTTCCAGTAACACACAATTTCCATGTAATAGATATGCCTTCACCTTATCCATATAGCTATCAATTAACAAAAACTTGGGGTTCTGTCATGGATCTTTGGCAGGGTCATGTAATCCACTGCAATACAACATGTGTTGCAGATATCTAAAGATCAGATTTCCGCATCTCTCAAGTGTAACTCGATAAAGGGTAGAAATGGTATGGACCTACCAGAAGCAGAAGATATTAAGAAGAGGTGGCAAGAATACACAGAAGGACTGTACAAAAAAGATCTTCACGACCCAGATAATCATGATGGTGTGATCACTCACCTAGAGCCAGACATCCTGGAATGTGAAGTCAAGTGGGCCTTAGGAAGCATCACTACAAACAAAGCTAGTCGAGGTGATGGAATTTCAGTTGAGCTATTTCAAATCCTAAAAGAGGATGCTGTGAAAGTGCTGCACTCATTATGCCAGCAAATTTGGAAAACTCAGCAGTGGCCACAGGACTGGAAAAGGTCCGTTTTCATTCCAATCCCAAAGAAAGGCAATGCCAAAGAATGCTCAAACTGCTGCACAATTGCACTCATCTCACATGCTAGTAAAGTAATGCTCAAAATTCTCCAAGCCAGGCTTCAGCAATATGTGAACCGTGAACTTCTAGATGTTCAAGTTGGTTTTAGAAAAGGCAGAGGAACCAGAGATCAAATTGCCAACATCCACTGGATCCTCAAAAAAGCAAGAGAGTTCCAGAAAAACATCTACTTCTGCTTTATTGACTATGCCAAAGCCTTTGACTGTGTGGATTACAATAAACTATGGAAAATTCTGAAAAAGATGGGAATACCAGACCACCTGAGAAACCTGTATGCAGGTCAGAAAGCAACAGTTAGAACTGGACATGGAACAACAGACTGGTTCCAAATAGGAAAAGGAGTACGTAAAGGCTGTATATTGTCACCCTGCTTATTTAACTTATATGCAGAGTACATCATGAGAAATGCCAGGCTGGAAGAAGCACAAGCTGGAATCAAGATGGCAGGGAGAAATATCAATAACCTCAGATATGCAGATGACACCACCCTTATGGCAGAAAGTGAAGAAGAACTAAAGAGCCTCTTGATGAAAGTGAAAGAGGAGAGTGAAAAAGTTGGCTTAAAGCTCAACGTTCAGAAAACTAAGATCATGGCATCTGGTCCCATCACTTCATGGGAAATAGATGGGAAAACAGTGGAAACAGTGTCACACTTAATTTTGGGGGGCTCCAAAACCACTGCAGATGGTGACTGCAGCCATGAAATTAAAAGACACTCCTTGGAAGGAAAGTTATGATCAACCTAGATAGCATATTAAAAAGCAGAGGAAAAAAAAAAAAAAAAAAAGCAGAGACATTACTTTGCCAACAAAGGTCCGTCTAGTCAAGGCTGTGGTTTTATCAGTAGTCATGTATGGATTTGAGAGCTGGTCTGTGAAGAAAGCTGAGTGCCGAAGAACTAATGCTTTTGAACTGTGGTGTTGGAGAAGACTCTTGAGAGTCCCTTGGAAATGCAAGGAGATCCAACCAGTCCATCCTAAAGGAGATCAGTCCTGGGTGTTCATTGGAAGGACTGATGTTGAAGCTGAAACTCCAATCCTTTGGCAACTTCATGCGAAGAGTTGACTCATTGGAAAAGACCCTGATGCTGGGAAGGATTGGGGGCAGGAGGAGAAGGGGACAACAGAGGATGAGATGGCTGGATGGCATCACCGACTCAATGGACATGAGTGCGGGTAAACTCCGGGAGTTGGTGAGGGACAGGGAGGCCTGACGTGCTGCGCTTCATGGGGTCACAAAGAGTTGGACACGACTAAGCAACTGAACTGAACTGAACTGAAAGTGTAACAATTTCTATATTTGTTTCATGACAGTGCTCAATTACCTCTCTCTTTCACTATAATCAATCTTTTTTCACTTTCTTCCTTTTTCAAATCATTTAACCTTCCTTCCTTCTCTCTTTCTTCCTTTTCCCACTTAGCTTTCTTTCAGTCATGAAAATGGTTAAGGAAGGCTTCATGGAAGGGATGGCTCTTGAGGCAGGCCATGATGAACTCAAGTCCAATTTAGTACATACCATATATAAAATGCTGATGTTACAAAGATGAATTAGACACAGTACCTGCTCTCAGGAAGATTAGTCTCCCATGCCACTAACCACAGCATAAAGCAGACCTTAAACGATACTGAGATAGAAAAACAAAGTGTGATGAAAGGATAGAGGACAGGGTGACTGACACTGTTTGGGATTTCAAGAAGGTGACATTTCCATAGGGTGGAGAGATTTTAGGTCGAGTGAAGGGAGTTAACTATAAACATGGGACAGTCAGTCTCATAACTGGACCAGTCAGTTCAGTTCAGGCTCTCAGTCATGTCTCACTCTTTTCGACCCCATGGACTGCAGCACGCCAGGCTTCCCTGTCCATCACCATCTCCTGGAGCTTGCTCAAACTCATGTCCATCGAGTCAGTGATGCTATCCAACCAGCTCATCCTCTGTCATCCCCTTCTCCCGCCTTCAATCATTCCCAGCATCAGGGTCTTTTCTAATGAATAAGTTCTTCACATCAGGTGGCCAAAGTATTGGAGCTTCAGCTTCAGCATCAGGCCTTCCAATGAATATTAAGAACTGACTTCCTTTAGGATTGACTGGTTTGATCTCCTTGCAGTCTAAGGGACTCTCAAGAGTCTTCTCCAACACCACAGTTCAAAAGCATCAATTCTTCAGCACTCAGCCTTCTTTATGGTCCAACTCTCACATCCACACACGACCTCTGGGAAAACCATACCTTTGACCAGACGGACCTTTGTCAGCAAAGTAATGTCTCTGCTTTTTAATATGCTGTTTAGGTTTGTCACAGCTTTTCTTCCAAGGAGCAAGAATCTTTTAATTTCATGGCTGCAGTCACCATCTACAGTGATTTTGGAGCCCAAGAAAAGAAAGTTTGTCACTGTTTCCATTGTTTCCTCATCTACTTGCCATGAAGTGACCAGATGCCATGATCTTCCTTTTGAATGTTGAGTTTTAAGCCAGATTTTTCACTCTCCTCTTTCACTTTCATCAAGAGGCTCTTTAGTTCCTCTTTGCTTTCTGCCATAAGGGTGGTGTCATCTGCATATCTGAGGTTATCGATACTTCTCCCGGCAATCTTTATTCCAGCTTGTGCTTCATCCAGTTCCACATTCTCATGATGTACTCTGCACAGAAGTTAAATAACCAGGACAACAATATACAGCCTTGACGTACTCCTTTCCCAATTTGGAACTCGTGCATTGTTCCATGTTCAGTTCTAACTGTTGCTTCTTGGCCTGCATACAGATTTCTTAGGAGGCAGGTAAGGTGGTCTGATATTCCCATATCTTTAAGAATTTTCCAGTTTGTCATGATCCACACTGTCAAAAGCTTTAGCATAGTCAATGAAGCAGAAGTAGACGTTTTTCTGGAACTCTCTTGCTTTTTCTATGATCCAACGGATGTTGGCAATTTGATCTCTGGTTCCTCTGCCTTTATTAAATCCATCTTGAACATCTGGACATTCACAGTTCATATACTGTTGAAGCCTAGCTTGAAGAATTTTGAGCATTACCTTGCTAGCATGTGTAATGAGTGCAACTGTGCAGTAGTTCGAGCATTCTTTGGCATTGCCTTTCTTTGGGATTGGAATGAAAACTGACCTTTTCCAGTTCTGTGGCTACTGTTGAGTTTTCCAAATTTTCTGGCATATTGAACAGCACTTTCACAGCATCATCTTTTAGGATTTGAAATAACTCAGCTGGAACTCCATCACCTCGACTAGCTTTGTTTGTAGTGATGCTTCCTAAGGCCCACTTGACTTTGCACTCTAGGATGTCTGTCTCTAGGTGAGTGATTACACCATTGTGGTTATCTGGGTCATTAAGATCTTTTTTGTATAGTTCTGTGTATTTTTGCTACCTCTTCGTAATATCTTCTGCTCCTGTTAGGTCCATACCATTTCTGTCCTTAATTGTGCCCATCTTTGCATGAAATGTTCCCTTGGTATCTCTTCGTTTTCTTGAAGAGATCTCTAGTCTTTCCCGTTCTATTATTTTCCTCTATTTATTTGCATTGATCACTTAGGAAGGCTTTCTTATCTCTCCTTGCTATTCATTATGGAGAGACAAATGCGAAGCAGGGATATGAACTTCCTAAAATAATGAACAATATGAACAGAATGAACAAAGAGTTTATAGATCAACTCCAGAATCCCATGTTTAGGAGTCATTCTCCAAATTCTGAGTTAGCCTCAATCAGAAGGAATTTTCTATATAATAGGTATTTAATATACCACAAAAGACCATCCCAATATAACTAAACATATATAGCAAGCGGAAAAAAAAAGTGATAGATGAGAAAGCCATAAGAACTTATTAAAGGAAAGTAGTATATTTAAAAGTGTATTAAGATGTGTCATTCACCTGTGAGACTGACCTCTAAAAAGAAAATCTTTTCTAAAACACATCTCAATATCAATATCATACAGACCACTGCAAAGAAGTGTTCCTGGGTCTGTCTCAAGAAAGTAGGAGTAGAATAAACACTGGATCATAAGCCTAGGGCCCAGGATCTGGCACCACCTCCATCTGGTATTCTCATCTGTTACATCTAACTAAAGGACACCTCAAACACATTGTGGCCAAAGCCAAACTCACTGTCTTCGCTCAAACCTGTTTATTATCTTATATTTCCTCTCCTATTACTGGCATCACCATCCACTTAGTTACCTAAGCAGAAAGTAGAGGGAACTCGTCCCTTTCTTTCCACTACCGTTCCCCATTAATCAACAACTTTCCCAGATGGTCCTTCTTCTCCATCCTTAGTGCTAATGCCTTAGTTCAGGCCCTCTTTGTTGTTAGCATGGACTTTTGTATCAATCTCTTAACTCATCTCCTTGCTTATAGTCTTGACTCCCTCACACTGATTCTTCACACACCTCCCAAAGCAATTTTTTTTAAATCTTTATTTCAAATTTATTACCATAAAGTTGTTCACATTTGCTTATTATCTTTTTTGTTTGTTTGCTTGTTTTGGCTGCACTGCATGGCTATCAGATCTCAATTCCCCACCAGGGACTGAACCCGGGCCATGGCAGTGAAAGCACAGATCATAACCACTAGACCACCAAGGAACTCTCTTGCTTATTAACTTTTAATGTCTGTAGGATTTGTGGTGATGTTTCCTCTTTCATTCCTGTTATTAGTAATTTGTGTCTTCTCCCCTTTTTTTTGATCAGTCTAACTAAAGATTTAACAATTCTATTGATTTTTTTAAAAATAATCATCTCTTGGTTTTACTGATTTTCTCTAATGCTTTTGGCTTCTATTTCACTTCCTTCTACTCTTATCATTTTTATCTCCTTTCCACTTATTTGAGTTTCATTTGCTTCTCTTTTTCCAGTTTGTCAAAGTAGAAACTTAGATGATAATTTGAGACATTTCTTTTCTAACAGGGAGCTAAAGTTATAAAATTTTCTCTAAACATTGCTTTAGCTACATCCCTCAAATTTGAAAACACTGAATTTTCATTTTCAGTAAGTTAAAAACACTTGCTAATTCCCCTTGTGGTCAGATGGCCAAAAAGCACAAGAAAAGATGCTAAACATCACTAATTATTAGAGAGATGTAAATCAAAACTACAATGAGCTATCACCTTGCACTGGTCAGAACGGCCATCACCCAAAAAAATCTAAAAACAATAAATGCTAGAGAGGGTGTGGAGGAAAGGGAACCCTCCTACACTGTTGGTGGGAATGTAAACTGGTACAGCCACCATGGAGAACAGTATGGAGGTTCCTTAAAAAACTCAAAATTGAAACTACCATATGATCCAGCAATCCCACTCCTAGCCATATACCCAGAGAAAACCACAATTCAAAAAGATACCTAAAAAAAAAAGATACATGTACCCTGATGTTCACTGCAGCACTATTTACAACAGCCAGGACATGGAAGCAACCTAGATGTCCATCAACAGAGGAATGGATAAAGAAGATGTCATATATATACCTGGTGGAATACTACTCACTCACAAAAAAGAACAAAATCATGCCATCTGTAGCAACATGGATGGACCCAGAGACTGTCATGCTGAGTCAAGTAAGTCAGACACAGGAAGATAAACATCATATGATATTGCTTATATGTGGAATCTAAAAAAAAGGGTACAAATGAACCTTGTATAGAAGCAGAGTCACAGATATAGAAAACAAACTTATGGCTACCAGGGGACAGGGGGGAGAAGGAATAAATTGGGAGTTTGGGATTGATGTAGAAACATTACTATATGAAATAGGTAACTAATAAGAACCTACTGTATAGCACAGGGAACTCTACTCAATACTCTGTAATGGCCTATATGGGAAAAGAGTCTAAAGAAAGAGTGGATATATGTGTATGTATAACTGATTCACTTTGCTGTACACCTGAAAGTAATACAATACTGTAAATCAACTATACTCTAATAAAATTGTTTTTTAAATTTCCTTTGTGGTTTCCTCTTTGGGTTATGTACAAATATGTGGTTTGATTTCCAAATACTTAGGGATTCTCTTGATACCTCTATGTTATTGATTTCTAATGTAACTCTACTGTGGTTAGAGAATATATTTTGTATTATTTTAATCTTCAAAGATTTATTGAGACCTGTTTTATTTCAAAAAATATGGTCTATCTTGGCAAAAGTTCTTAGCATTTGAAAAGAATTGTGCATTCTGCTTTACTAGGTGGCGTGTTCTATAAATGTCAATTAGGTAAAATTGTAAAAAATCCAAAGGAATCCACAAAAGGCTGCCAGAATTAATAAGAAGTGTATTTAGCAAACTTGTAGGATACAGGGCAGCATAAAAAAGCTATGTTTTTATGTACTAGCAACAAATTTTCTGCAAATTGGAATAATTACCATTTATGATAACATAAAAATATCAACTACCTACAAATAAATATAATAAAATATGTGTAAGTCCTATACACTGAAAACTATAAAGTACTGTTGAGAGAAATTACAAAAGGCCTAAATAAAAGGAGAGATATACCAAGCTCTTCAATCAGAAGACTCAATACTGTTAAGATGTGAATTCTCTTCCAACTGATCTATGAATTCAATTCAGTCTTAATTAAAATTCTAGCAACTATTTTTGTAGAAATTGATAAGCTGATTCTGAAATTTACATAAAGATACAAAGGACTCAGAGTAGTGAAAACATGAATTTAACCATATTAAACTTTAGTTTAATAAGCCTTTCAGGACTTCCTTGTGCTTCCACTGCAGAGGGCATGGGTTTGATCCATGGTTAGGGAACTAGGATCCCACATGCCTTGTGGCACAGCCAAAAAAAAAAGGCTCTTCACTGATTTCCCACTGCTTTCAAAAAAAAAAAAAAATCTAAATTCCTCAACATGGAATACACGGCCCTTCAGAGTATAATGCCTGCTTATTTCTCTCATCACATTTATTTCCTCTTACGTGCAATATTGCTGTTGTTGCTTAGTCACTAAGTCATGTCCAACTCTTTGTCAACCCCATGGACTAGAGCCCACCAGGCTCCTCTGTCCATGGGATTTCCCAGGCAAGAATACTGGAGTGGGTTGCCATTTTCTTCTCCAGAGGATCTTCCCAACCAAGGGATCAAACCTGCATCTCCTGCATTGCCAAGCGGATTCTTTACCACTGAGCCACCAGGGAATACACACTGACATTACAGCCACATAAAATGAAAAGTAGTTATTAAAAAAAAAAAAGAAAGAAAGAAAAGTAGTTGCGAGACTATGTGCTGATCATGACTCTATCTCTGCAAAATTTACTACTTCTGTATGGAATACTTCCTCCACACAGGTCAGAATGTCAGTCTATTTTTCAAGAGTCTATTCAAGGGTCAGCTACTCTGTAAAGCATTCTCTGAATCTCTCAAGTTCAAACAGTAACTTCCTTATATTAATAACAAGCACTTATAATGTGCCCCTGTAATAACATTATCACATTACACAACGATAACCTGTTTACATGTGTATCTCTCCACTAGACTTTAAGGTTCTAGAAATCAGGGCCTGAGTTAACCAATTCTGTACTCCAGTGCTTAATATACTACCTGGCACATACAGGTTCTCAGTAAATACTATGAGGCATGTGGTCATTCTCATATTATGTTCTGATATCCTTCCAGGGTTATCTTGGATCACTGTGGAGACCAGCTCTAAAAAAGAAACACTTAGCACTATCTTCTCAACCTTTTTTACACAGCAATAGAGTACTCCAAAGTTTCTAATTTAAAGAGGCCAGTCTCCAGCCAACATTGAGTCCTAGTCTTCTTTCATTCATTTCTCTCACCCTCATAAAGCTGACAAATCACTGGAATGAAGAACCCTAAAAGTTTTGTGAGTATATTTCATTGCCATAACTCACCTTCAAATCCAACACGCTCAAGCAGGTTCAGTGGGTACCAAATTAAAGGTTTGTTGCCAACTGGAAGCAGAGGCTTGGGAATACTGGAAGTCAAGTCTGTCATTCGCGATCCCCCCCCAACTGCCATTACAACTGCTTGAAATTCCATTTTTAAAAACTGTAATCACAGAGAAAAACAAGAGAAAAAAGTAATAAAAATCAATGTACACACAGTATCAATCTTACTTTTATTTAGGTTATTGATATTCACTCATGACAAATATGTCATTTACAACGCCAGTAACCAGAATAAGAAAGACTCCTAGCCACAGTATAAACATCACATTTATCCTATTCTCTTACTGATACATACTCTCATTTCCAGCCTGGGGTTATGGACTGGAGGGGGGAAATGAATAAAACAAAAATCTGGCCCTTGCACTTGAGTTGTTGACAATTAAGTGAAGGCAAACGCAGTCAATTACAATATAATATCATTAATGCCATGACAGGGATATATCTAAGGTGCAGTAGGCATATATAGTGACAGTAACACCTAAGTCCTCCTAGAAAAGACAGGGAAGGTTTTATAGGAAAGTAATGCTTGAGCTGACTCTTAAAGGAGTGAGAGTTTACCAGGTTGGCTTCTGATATGTGAGTTTGTATTCCCTGAAAAAAATTTTAAACTTCCGACTAGAATTAACAGCACAAATACAAGCACATTAGATCTCTGCAAAGTATGAAATGACTTAAGATGCTTCTATTAATTCAGGCATCTGCTCCCATTTTTTCATTACCCCCAACTTGAAATATAATACTATAAACACAAATGTAGGCTTGTATCTTAACTTAGGTTTGCAGAGCCCAATTACAGAAACAAACCAAGTTAATTTCTTTTTTCAGACTCAAGGTGATAAATGAAACTGTTTGACATTCAAAAAAATCTCTTTACAGCAGCTACCACAGAAGAGAGGTACATTAAAAGCTTACAAATCCTTATTGATTTAAAATAAAAGTACTCTTTGACTTACAACAAATAATGTAACCTTTTAAAAACAAAGTGAAATTCAATGCTCTGAAAAAAAAATGTATTTAACACCAAACTGGTAAATAATGTTGCTCTTTTACCATAATTTTGATCAGTCCTGGGCTCCTCACATCAGTATCTAAACTGCAACACACACACACCCCATACACCCAAGCACAAAGTAAAGGCTCTTACACAACATCCACAACTTACAGATATGGTAATTTCAATTCCAGCAGGCACTGCCTCAGATTGGAATTTAACTTCAATCTGGCATTATATAAACCTCATTGCATCCATCTGATGTTACTATGAAAAGTAATAACCCTGGATCCCTAAGAGTTAAAAGACCTAAGTTTGAGTTCTGGTTCTGTCACTTACAGGTAAGGTAACTACGGGCCTGACATTTAAAACTCAGTGTCCTCAGCTTCTAGAAAAGATCCTGGTGGTTAAGTTCACAGGCCCTTTAACCAGACTGCCTAGATTTTAATTCTAGCTCTACCATGAATTAGTTGTACGATCCAGGGCAAGCTACATACCTTTCCCAAGCCTCCATTTTCTTAATCTTCTAAGGTGAGGATAATTAGCTTCTACTTCACAGAGTTGTTATAAATATTAAATAAGTTAACCCATGTAAAGCACACAAAACAATGATAAGCATTATGTAAGTTTTTGATAATAGTCAGGTCATGGAAACTTTCTGTGCCAGCTGAACCATGCTGTTGCATAATTCTGGTCCCTGTATCACTATTCTTGCTTCCTTAGTTGCCTTTCTCCTGCGTCCAGTATGTAATCACCAATTAAACTTTAAAGACTCAGTTGAAGAATCACCTCGTGTATAAAGACATTCCTATCCCTTCCCACCCTCCCAGAGAAGTAACTCTTTTCTCCTTAAAGGCGTCCACTTTACTATGTACAGATCATCTCTACCTTTCAGGTTTTACTACCCATTTATTTTCATTTTTATTTCTTGGCTGCCACCAAGTGTGGTATGTGGGATCTTACTTCCCCCTCCAGGGATGGAACCCACTGCCCCTGCATTGGAAGTGTGGAGTCTCAACCACTGTACTGCCAGCGAAGGCCATCTGCCTGTTTATTTAAATGTCTATTTCCTGTGAGTTCCTTGACTGCCATCGCTGTATCCCCAGTACCTGACATAATTTCTGTCAGATGCCAAGCACTCAGTCAGTACTTGTGGAATGAGCATCTGTGAACCTCACAACAACCCAGAGTAAGCGTCAGGCTCAAACATGTGCAGAAGGGACATGAGAACCCAGGTCACTAGGATCTGAGGTTCCTGTTCTCAATGAGGCTCTGGGTGATAATCATGAACATAACTGATACCGGGCAGCCTGACAAATGTCTCAATGTCACTGCCACGACTCTGAGTGATGGGAATCAAGGCAAAAACTCGCTAGCCACTCAGGCTTTTAGAGAGGGTGTTCACGGTATCTTCAACCTGCCTCCGATACAGCCCTCACTGCCTTCTCCCTTTGTAAATTGATAAAAACCCCGAATACAACTGATCTCTCAGCTAGACTACTGTACTGCTCTTTGTATTTGTATCTTGCACCTAAAACAACCAAAAACAGAATAAAAGAACGAAGGACTTTTCAGTGGAAAGGATCAGGCACTGTGCTCAGGGCGTCTGGTGCTCACTCGCGGTGACTTCCAGCAGATCCTCCCCTCCCTGAAACTCAATTTTCTCAGCTTTTGCACAAGGTGGCTGGCTCGGATGCTCCTCGAGCTTCCTTTTAGTTCGGCCACTTGGCTCCACGGCCAGGTCCGGCAGGCACTCGAGCTGGCGACTCGGGCTCTGCACCCCTGCAACCCCCTCGGGCCCTCCTCTGCCAGGCTTGGGGAGCCCGCCTCCCTCCGGTGGAGTGAGGCTCGGCGGCCTCCACCGCGCGGCTCCCCCCACCAGCCCGCTTGTGCGCGGCCTGGCAGCGCAGAAGCCTCAGCTTTACCTCAGGTCCCCGCGCGCCGCCACAGCTCCCAGGGCTCCCCGCGCTCCCCACGCCGCCGCCGACTGACAGCCAAAAGGCGCAGGCGCACGATGGCCGGGCAGATCGATGGGAGGCGCCGGGCAGGCCCGCAGAGAAGAAAACGAGCACCGAGTAATAGATGACGGCGGAGAAGAGCGCCGCGGGGAGGAGTAGAGGAGGCGGGGCCGCCGGAGGCTTTTCATTCATTCACAAATTACCGACGCCAACTGAGCGTCCCTCACGTTGCAGGGGAACTAGTCACAGTCTCTTCCTTCAGGCAATTCTCCTTCTAGGACCTGGTCCCAACTACCCTCTGCGGAAGGACAGCTCATTTGGGAGCTGCAGTTTAGGGCTGACCAGTGGAGAAATCACCAAGGATTGCCAAGGTTTTCTATGTCCATTGAGGTCTAATGTGGCCGCTCAACGTTGGCTTTCTGAGCCAGATTATTATGGTATGGAAAATATCCACCTTTAGCCCTCAAAAGTTGGTGTGGGATTCGGGAAGATCTCACTGTAATGGAAGGGAAAATCCCCTGGAGGAGGGCATAGCAACCCACTCCAGCATCCTTGTCTGGAAAATCCCATGGACAGAGGAGCCTGGCGGTCTACAGTGCGTAAGGTTGCCCAGAGTCAGACACGACTGAAGCGACTTAGCACGCACTGTGATGGTGATACTGAACAGTGGCTTGGAGAGAGTGAGTCAAAAGAATATCTTGGGTAAGAGCCTTCCAAGAAGACTAACCAGCAAGTGCAAAGGCCTTGGAGAGAGAAGGCAACTTCAGAGAACAATAAAGAAGCCAATAGAGCTGAAGAAAAGTGAGCTGGGGGAGAGTGGATGACAGCAGAGGAGGCCAGAGAGGCAATGGGGGAGAAGGTGGAGAATTCAGATCCTGTGGGTCTTATAGGCATTGTGAGGACCTTGACTTATGCAGAGAAGCAGCGATATAACAGACTTTTAAAGGATCACTGTGGTGGCTGTTTTGATAATAGAATCTCTGCTTCCAGCGACCAGTTAAGAAGCTGCAACTGGATGAGAGAACCCCAACAGCTGAGTCTAGACTCCAACAATTGTGAGATAACAATAAAATAATTCTTTTTTGTTTGGTTTTAAGCAGTATATTTTTAAGGCAGATTGTTAAGCTGCATTATCTGGTTTGGGACGGGAGTTGTGTGGTTTCTGTTTTTTTGGCCACGCTGCTGGGCTCGAGCGATCTTAGATCCTCAACCAGGAATTGAACCCAAGCCTTGGCGGTGAAAGCATGGAGTCCTAACCACTGGACCACCAGGGGATTCCATACACTACATTGAATAAGAGGAACAGGTCGTTCTCTCTTTTGGAAGCTTCCTCTTTTTCTATCCATCTCTTTTTAATAAAATTTCTTTAATTTTAAAATATGTATTTGTTTTATTTTTGGCTGCATTGGATCTCCGTTGCTGTGCAAGGGCTTTCTCTGGTTGGGCGAGTGGAGCTACTCTTCCTTGTGGTGCACAGGCTTCTCGATGCGGTGACTTCTCCTGTTGCAGAGCACAGGCTCTGGGGCACGAGGGCTTTAGCAGTTGTGGCACACAGGCTTAGTTGCTCAGTGCCACATGGAATCTTCCCCAGCCAGGGATCAAACCCATGTTCCCTGCATTGGCAGGCAGATTCTTAACCACTGGACCACCAGGGAAGTCCTCTATCCATCTGTTAAAACTTTAGTTACCTTAGCTCCCTGCCAATTAGGAAGCGGAGTCTAACTTCTGCAATAAAAATAAAGGAACTTGACTTCATTCAACAATATTTATTGCATGCCTAATATGTGCCAACCAGTCTCTGAGATCCTAGATAGCAGGACTACAACAATCAATGAGAAAGACAAGACTTGTAATTTTTCCCCGACTTTCGGCCAGAAGAGTAGGAGCTCAGCCTAGAATGTAACAAAAAAAAAAAAAAAAAAAAGTCCTGCGGCCACATCCATAAAACTAGACTATCTGTGCCCTGCCTCTCTTTCACTTTAGAATGCTGGTGATGAGTTACTGGAAAATTATTTAACTTTCAACACTGAGTTAGTAAAGGGAGCCATGGAATGGTTGCTTTGGCCACAGGAGGCCTGAAACTTGATTACCATTTCTTTCTGTAGCAAGATTCTTTCTCTCTTTGGTATTAGCTCAAGCAAGCAGAAGCCTTGGGAATTACAGCATGGTTTTGACGTCATAACTAGTTATGAAGTAAGAACAGCATTCAACCTCATATCTGGCACCCATTTTAAATGCTCATGTTTAAATTAGCAAATGTTTTCAGGGAACTGGAGGACTTTCTCCTCTAGTTGAGGAAAGTAGGTGAAGGATTACTTCAATTTAAACTCACTTTAAATTATTTCCTTGGGGCAGCATGTTTTGGTCTCTGGACTCTTTACAGTCTTAAAAATTATCGGAAGCTTCAAAGAGCTTTTGTTTGTATAGGTTGAATCTGTCAATACCAACCATATAAAAAATTCAAACTGAGAAGTTTTAAAAACATTAATTCATAAAAAATAGAAACAAAACCATTACATGGTAACAGTAACACTTTATTGAAAACAACTATGTTTTCAAAAGAAAAAATTTAGTGAGAAGAATGCAATGGTTTCATCTTTCTTTTGCAAATCTCATTAATATCTGGCTTAATAGAGAACAGCTGAATTTTCCCATCAGTTGTGATATATGGGTTGGGGTGATGAAAACCTGACCTCACACAGATATGTAGTTGGAAAAAAGAAAGAGATTTTAATAGTCTTTGCCAAATAATTGTGAGTATTCTTCAGTACTACACAGTAAACTCAAGAAATGGTAGTTTGTTAATGATTAGTTGTGATATAGAATCATTTGTATCAATGAACATTTTGTATTCTGTTATAATACTTGCATTTGGAATAGGCATTTTACCCATGCATGATTTTGCAACTTGATGCATTGCTCATTTGTAAAATATTGATTCACTAAATTATGCAGATCTTCCCAATGTTGACTCATTATACAATATTTTTTAAATCACAGTTGTTAATTTCACCACCAATCATTAGGAAAGTCCTTAATGAAGACTTCTGTGGTGGTACAGTGGATAAGAATCTGCCTTCCAGTGCAGGGGGCAGGGGTTTGATCCCTGGTCCAGGAAGATTCCACATGCCATGGGGCAAGTAGGCCCATGCTCCACGGCTACTGAAGCCTCTGCCTCTAGAGCCTCTGCTCTGCAACAAGAGAAGCCACCGCAATGAGAAGCCCGTGTACCACAATGAAGAATAGCCCTCAGTCTCTGCACAGAGAAGGTGATGGCACCCCACTCCAGTACTCTTACCTGGAAAATCCCATGGACAGAGGAGCCTGGTAGGCTGCAGTCCATGGGGTCGCGAAGAGTCGGACACAACTGAGTGACTTCACTTTCACTTTTCACTTTCATGCATTGGAGAAGGAAATGACAACCCACTCCAGTGATCTTGCCTGGAGAATCCCGGGGACAGGGGAGCCTGGTGGGCTGCCGTCTATGGGGTCGCACAGAGTCGGACACGACTGAAGCGACTTAGCAGCAGCAGCAGCAGGAGTCTCTGAAACTAGAGAAAGCCTGTGTGCAGCAATAAAGATCCAGAATAGCCAATAAATAAACAGATAGACAGATTAAGTCCTTAAGAATGCTGGCAAGCTTGGGACAAGTTTCCCAAACTTCTTATTTTCTCTTGAAAGCTCAGATACCATCGTTGTTAGTGGTTTTCCTTGAAATGAAAGGCTTACTTCACTCATCTTGATAAATTTTGTCCAGTTTGTCAGTTGTTTTTTCAAGAAAATACAGTGTTTTGTGAAAAAAGCAGTAGTTCACAAATGAAACAATGGCACGAGTTTTCTGAAGACGGTCATCACACTTGTTTCGTATGCACAGAAGTGTTATACGTGTATTTCCCATTTTATCACATAGAATATTAAAAAGACGTGTGCTCAAGGACAAAGATTTAATAAAATTATTTTATTGCCTCATCAAAGACATTCTTAAGTGGAACTTACTTTGTTTTATTATTTTTTAATTTTTTTATGGTAAGCCTGTGGCAGTGAAGAATACAGTGATTATTAATACAGTTTGGCATCACTGCTCTGATTGATGCTAAAGCACCAGCAGTTTCATCCATCATTGCTTTTGCATGATCAGTGCAAATATCAATACAGTGAAAGAGGCAGTGTTTCAGTATTATTATGAAAGTAATGTTAATTCGATAGACCCCCTAAAAGGGTCTTGGGGAATTGCTGAGGTCCATGGAGCATATTTTAAGAATTGCTGCCTTGTGGACTTCTTGCTGGCTCCCACTGCTTCTAGTTCTTACATTATGGCACTCAACACAAAGGACTGTCATTCTCCTTTTTCATGTTTTCTGCATCACACTGGGAACTCCCTGAGGACAAAGGCTGTATCTTATTTGCTAAAAAGACTTTATATCTGCAAAGAGAGTTATCTGCAGATCTTAGACAGAATCTGAGACATGCTAAGTAAATAATAATTAAGCGTATTAGAAATTTCTCATAAATTTTCCCTTGTCATCACATTTGGTAGTAGGAAAACTGGGCTGAGGGCCTGGATCACCTCTTCTTCTAAACATTTCTTTTCACTAAGTTAATCTCCATTATTAGCCCTCATGCCTAGCCTCACCCTTATTATTTACTCTTAGTTTACTTTTATTTACTTTTAATTGTTAATCACATGGGAAATATTTAATAAATGATAATTGAATACAAGCTATTCCCTATAATGTTTGTTTCTTTCCTGTTCACATTTCTTCCCCAAAGGACGTTTGTGTGTATGTGTCTGTATGTGTTAGGGAAATAGTTTAAGAAGATCAAGCTCTAAGTTCTCTTTGAACTGTGGGAGACAAAAGAAACATTTCAAAAGTTGGGCCTTGGCTCAGAAATAGTCTTCCCACAGTTTGCAAGAAATCTCTCTTTGGGAATTTACTGGCCACATCACAATATTCATCTACTCCATCTGGCTGAGGACATGTCACTGGGACAGGGAATTATTATTTTTAGAGTGCTGAGTGAAGGATAAAAGTGGAAAGAGAAACTCTACTTTGGCAACCAATTTCAGGTCCTAAAATATTTGTGCTTTATTTTTGTATATAAGCCCAGCAGTTTCCTAATAGATTCATGATAAGTTAGAGAGCAAATGATGCTACCGTGTTTATAAAGGGCTTGGAAAGAAACTTCATTAATTAGGAATTCAATATTTCCTTTCAAGCACATAGAATTTTCATTGTTGGTGGTTTTGAAGGTCAGAATCTGGATGTTTATGCTCTAAACCGATCACTTTAAAAATAAGTAATTTAATCAATTTTTAATTTTCTTCCTTTATTGGAAAAACCTTCAGATATCTGATTTTCTTTGTTTTTAAATTGGAAAATACAGTTTATGGGCCACAGTTCATTTATTTAACAGCTATTTGTTGAATGACTACTATGTGCCAAGAATAGTTTTAGGCTCTTAGGATATATTAGTGAACAAAAAAGGATCCAGCCTTCATCCTAGCTGGGAGAGGCAGCATAAATAATAAAGAAGTTTAAATAATAAATAAGTAAACAGTGCCATATGTTAAAAAGTGATAAGTACTTTGGGAAAATGAAAAAAGTTAGGCAGGGAGGAGGGACAGGGAGAGGGAGAACACCATATTGACAGCATGAAGTTTTAGCGTTTTACAGAAGTTACTGAAATTTGGGAACTGTGTCTCATTTAAATCTGTCCACAACTTTCTATCTAATAAATTTAGAAATAAATACGAAAGGAACAGGCAACATCAGTAGAAATGGTGGAATAAATTCCTCCAAGAATTCTCGCCTCCAAAAAAGGAGAGGAGAATAATATCAAAAAATGTCAGAATCAACTTGGATAATGATGGATGTGCATCATGAGAGAACAATTATGTCACTTAAAAAAATTTTTTTTAAAGATAGGTAGACAATGTATTTTTAATTAAAATTTTAAAATAAAATATGTATTTATGTGGCTACATTGGGTGTTAATTGCAGCACATGGGATCTTTAGTCGCATCATGCGAAACTTTAGTTGTAGCTTGTGGAATCTAGTTCCCTGACCAGAGACCAAACCTGGGCTCCTGCATCAGGAGCATGGAGTCTTAGCCACTGGAACACCAGGGAAGTCCTCATGTCACTTTTTAACATCTGTTGGTGATTAGTCACTGCGTATCTCTTATTCAGTTCATTCACAGACAGCAAAGACTGTAATTGTATTAATTTCTTGTCTCCCATTGATAAATCCATGTGACATTAAAAAAAAATGAGATTGAGAATTGGCCAGCAAAATGAAAGTGTAGCTAATAAATGAGAAATGATAATGGCAGAAGTGAAATTCAAACTGTCTTTAGTTGTGGTACATGAACTCTTAGTTGTAACATGTGGCATCGATGTAGTTCCCTGACCAGGGATTGAACGCAGGCCCCCTGCGTTGGGAGCACAGAGTCGTAGCCATCGGACCACCAGTGTGTGTGTACTTAGTCTCTCAGTCGTATCGGACTCTTTGTGATGCTATGTACTGTAGCCCACTAGGCTTCCCTGTCCATAGAATTTTCCAGGCAAGAATATTGCAGTGGGTTGCCTTTTCCTTTTCCAGGAGATCTTCCCCACCCAGGACTGAACCCACATCTTCTGAGTCTCATGCATTGCTGGCAGGTTCTTTACCCAGTGCGCCACCCGAGAAGGTTTGGACTCCCAGGGAAGTACTTAATTCATAAAAATTTTAAAGTTTGTATATTATAAAAGAAAATATATGAAATTAAATGGCAAAGTACAGCCTGAGAAGACATATTTATAACACCTGACACAACAAAGCAGTTAATATTCAGGACACAGTGCCTTAGTTACCATGTCAGCAGGCTTTGGAGCTGGCAGACCACCATCCAAATCCTAACTTCATTACTTACTACCTACCCTGGGCAAGTTAATTAATCTTTGCTTGAGTTTCCCAGATGGCTCAGGGGTAAAGAGTCCACCTAACGATGCAGGAGATGTGGGTTCGATCCCTGGGTCTGGGAAATTCCCTGGAGGAAGAAATGCCAACCCATTTCAGTACTCTTGCCTGAAAAGTCCCATGGACAGAAAAGCCTGGTGGGTACAGTCCATGGGCTTGCAAAGAGTCAGATACAACTGAGCACGCAATGCCAGGTTTCTCATCTGGAAATGAGTATAATAATAGTACTTACTTCACAGAGTTGTTGAGAAGATAAAAGAAGATAGTGAACGTACAGCTCTTAGCACTGCCTTGCTGTGCCTGTTATTTCAGTACTACACGATTGTTACAAATCGAAAGGAAAAGAATAAATAATCCAACAGAAAAATGGGTGAAGATAAAGAGCAGTTCCTAAAGAAGAAAAGCAATTGCTCGATACCGAAAATAACCGAAGTAGTGAAAATTGAAATAACAATCATACAATTTTTCTGTGTGTTAAATTCAATGCCCAGAATTGGTAAAAGTTTAGGAAATAGACGCTAATGGGAGTGAAAATTGATACATCTTTCCTAGAGGGCAATTCAGCAGTTTGATGAAGCAATTTTAGGAAGTTATTCTAAGAAAATGAATAGGTATGCAAGGATATACGCATGAGGATGTTTATTGTAACATTTATAGTTTTCAATACAGAAAATTTGTAAACAACCTTAATGTCCATCTGTTGAGGGTTTGAAATGAATGAAAGTTATGAAATGCCTTACAATGTAATACAATGCAGCCAATAAAAATAACGGTGAAAATGAGTATCACCCTTGTTCCAGTGACCATTATTTCCTGCTTGGATTCCTCCTTGCCTGTAGTCTCTCCCTCTCAACTCATTCTCTATGGGGCTGCCAAAGGCAATCTAATCATGTCACTCCTTTGCTGAACCCTCTCATGGCTGCTCAGCGTAAAACCCTCAAAAAGCCTCCAAGGCTAGTCTCATCTCTTTCTTCCCTTCACACTCCAGTAACACAGGACTCAACATGCTTCTCAGTTGGTTTTTGTACCGTTATTCTCCCTAAGGATTTAGTATTTCTCTGAGCCACTTTTTTTTTTTTAATTCTTTGGTATTCTCATTTCCTATTCTTTTTTAAAAAATTATTTATTATTTTTGGCAGCACTTGGTCTTGGCAGTGCATGGCCTCTTCTTTGCTGTGTGGGCCTTCTCTAGTTGCTGCTCCGGTTTAGTTGCTTTGGGGCATGTGGGATCCTCATTCCCAGACCAGAGATCCAACTCCTGTCTCCTGCATTGGCAGGCAGATTCTCAACCACTGGACCACCAGGGAAGTCCTCGTTGAGCCATTTTGGTTAGAATCATGTTAATCTGTCTTCTAATGAAATCCTTCACTTTTCTGGAGCTTTTACATGAATGTTATTAAATGCTGTTTATGTGTGCGAGCTCAGTCGTGTCCAACTCCTTGCTACTCCATGGACTGTAACCCGCCAGGGTCCTCTGTCCATGGAATTTCCCAGGCAAGAATCCTGGAGAGGGTTGCCATTTCCTTCTCCAGGGGATCTTCCCCACCCACGGTTCCAATCTAGTCTCCTGCAAGGGCAGGCAAATTCTTTACGACTAGTGCCACCTGGGAAGCCCGTTATTTATGCGATTATCTGTTTAATAAATGTCTCTTTGGGCTTGCCAGGCGGTGCTAGTGGTAAAGAGTCTGCCCGCCAATCCAGGAGACACAGGTGAGGCAGGTTCCATCCCTGGATGGGGAAGATCCCCTGGAGGAGGGCATGGCAACCCACTCCAGTATTCTTGCCTGAAAAACCCCATGGACGGAGGAGCCTACCCAGCTACAATCCATGGGATCGAAAAAAAAAGTAGGAAATGACTGAGTGAGCACTGGCCACACCCTTAAAGGTAAAATCCAAGATGACAAAAATGATGTTTAACCATTTTACCCACTGTAGCCAGTGTGGCTCCTGACATAGCTGCTCCAAGCATTCACTGAATGAATAAATGAATGAATGAAATGCGAGTTACGAAATACACAATGTGGGTCCAATTTGGTAAAAGACAAATCAAAGACTTGTGTGGCAGGTGCTCGCTCAGTCGTGTCTAATTATCTTAGACCCCACGTCTGTAGCCCTCCAGGTTCTGTGGTCCGTAGGATTTTCCAGGCAAGAATACTGGAGTGGATTGCCATTTCCTCCTCCAGGGGATCTTCCCGACCCAGGGATCGAACCCGCGTCGCCTGCATCTCCTGCATTGGCGGACTGATTTTTTACCGCTGAGTCCCCTGGGAAGCCATTTGGATTCTTGACCACTGAACTACTTGGGAAGCCCTTCGTGTGGCCAGTACCAGAAACAGACTACCTCCAGCAGGCCCGTGCTGGCCAGGCCTTTCCTGAAGAGCAGAGAAAGGGAAGGAGGAGAGAATCCCCGGGTGGAGGGACCAGGCGGCTTGGAGCTTGCGGGGAAGAGCGGAGCTGGGCGGGAGTGGCAGCCTCTCCCGCTCCAGCGCCTCCTGCAGAAAGAGACTGCAGAAGGAGGGGCCAGTCTCCTGTGGGCCACCCAAGGCGTAGGGTTCGGGAAGCCGCAGGGCCAGGAAGGCTCATCTAGAGCATCAAATTCCAAATTACGGAGTGGTGGTCTTGAGATTGCACACACCCTGGGATGAGGAGGGGGGGCGGATCTCAAAGCCAAAGTGGAGTTTTCCAGCAGGGCGGCGTCCGGGCGCGCCCTAGAGGAAGTCGTGGGGAAGCGATGGGAGAGCAAGACTTGTCTGGGGACCGCGCTTGAGGAGGACGGCACTGTGTGTGTGTGTGTGTGTGTGTGTGTGTGTGTGTGTGTGTGTGTGTGTGTGCGTGTGCAAGACTTGTCTGGGGTGTGTGTGTGTGTGTGTGTCTGGGGACCGCGCTTGAGGAGGACGGCACCGTGTGTGTGTGTGTGTGTGTGTGTGTGTGTGTGTGTGTGTGTGTGTTGTTCTGAGACTGCACTGCACCTCTCCTATCTGGTTCCTGGAGGCGGCTTGGGGGTGGATAGCCATGCTGCTGCCTCCTCTTCTGTCACTTCCTGACTTGGGTGTTTTATCAGCCATTGCAAGCTCTGTCCTCTAGGATGTCAGATTCTTCTGCCCACTTGGTTCCTGAAGGCGGACTCCCACTCTCCACATCACCACACCCATCCCAGAAGACACCAGGCCAGCTTTATTCTCGCTTCTGGGCAGAGGACTCCTTATTTCCCCTCTCAGCTCCAGATTTCATGTTTGCCACTGAGAAGCCCTACCACTCCCACTTGACACGTCTCCTTGGCTCCTGGCAGGACCCTTAAGTCCTGGAACAGTCTTCTTGAACATCCCTCAGGAGCCCAATAAACATACTCCGAAGGAATGAATTCACCATTTATTCAACTTTTCCATGTGCAAGAGCTTCTTGGATGGAGTGTCATGGAAGCTCTTAAGGGAGCAAAGGCTGGGCCGGGACATGCATAAAACCTAGGAGGTTTAAAGCCTAGGTTTTGTTTTACAGTTGGGTAAAGAGGAGCTATTGAAGATTTCAGAGAAGACATAACTGGCCTTAACCTGGGCAAGGTCTTGGAGGGTAAGACAGCAGACAGGGAGCCAGGTGTTGGTAGCAGTAGTAAAGGTTTGATATTGAGTAGCTATATGTTCTGAGTCAGTGACAGTGGTGGCACTTTGTCAGTTGGTACCGAGTTGGAGAAAGAAAGTCAGAACTCACACCTTGGGGATGGAGGGAGAGGAGGAAAAGACCAGTATGTGAGGGAGAGGGTGTCCAGTTGTTGCTTTATTCTTGGTTCAGGTGACCAAGGAGGATAGCCATCACTCCTGTCCATCCCTGGAGACTTGTTGGGGGAGGAGCTTCCACCCCCCCCCCCCCCCCACAAATTTTTAGTTCAGGCTGAAACCAGAGAAAAATATGGAGAAAAAAAAAAAAGGAGTTGAAAACTAAAACAAAGTCCATGAGGTGGGGAGCTAGAAGGCGGCCCCCTTCAAGTAGCTCAGGCCTGGCAGCTTGTGCTGGGCTTGTGGAAGATTCCTCTCACAAGAGGTGAAATAACTCTGGAAGCAAACCCGAGCACGTGTAGGGCTTGAGGGTCTGTGGGCTGGGCCACCAGTGTTAATCCACTGCTCCCACTTCAACTGCACCCAGGGGTGCAGTGTACTGGCATTTTCTGCTCAGATTGCGCTGGTCCAGGGAAGATGTCTCTGCCCTGGGTGCTCAGGGGGAGGCCCACGGGACCAGCGCAGGCACAGTCCTGCAGCCCCGCGACTGCCCCCTGGCACCCACTCACTCCTCCCAAGGGCTCATGTCGGTGTCAATGGCCACACAGTTGTAAGCAGCATATCGGAGCTTCTCCTCACACACCTTGGCACTGTGGAGGGCAGGGAGTTGTTCAGCACCAGGTGTAGAGGCCCCGCCATCATGACCAGGGGCTCTGGGACTCCAATTTGTACCATGAAGCCCTCCTCCACCCTAGGATGTCACATTTCCCCGACGCCCCACTCCCCAGGCTGGAACTTAGGGAACCCACCTGGCATAGTGCGGCAGGAAGAGGGTGCTAGAGCAGGTGGAAGACTCGGGCAGCGCGTCTGTGGTCTCATAGCTGGGGGTGTGGAGGGACCAGAGATGAGGAAGAATTGCAAGGGCACAGGGCAGCGGTCTGACAGGTGAATGTGTGTGTGGCAGAGGGCAAAGGCCAGCCCTCTGCCACAAAGGTGCTAGCCCTCTGCTAGCAAAGGTCTCCCAACTAGACCTCCCCTCCCCATCGGCTCTCACCCCAGCTTGTCCGGGTAGATGTAGATCCGTGCCGGCAGACGGCTGCGGCCGGTGACAAAGCGCAGGAAGCGGCTCCGGTCCTCTGACAGAGGAGAAGGAAATCACTGCCCATGTGCTGGTGGAGAAAACTCTACCATCTCCCCCATCTCTGTATCCCAGGAGTGGATCTGAACCCAGGCAGTCCTCTGCCCTTTCCACTGACCGTTGGTGAAGTTGTTCAGTGCCTCCCAGAAATACTGCACCCGGGTGTCAGATGGCTCGAAGTCCTCAAACCGGGCTGGTGGGACAAAGCCACACAGAATTCATTCTTCGGTCCTTAAGCCCCACCCCAGCACTGTGCTGCCCGGTCCCACACTCACTGAGCTTGCGCAGGGCATCCACAGTGACCTCTGGGTCCCCGCACACCTTCTTCTCCAATTCTTGCCACGTCAGCAAGTCCAGCACAGCCTGTGGCACCACCTTCAGCAGGCCTGCCTGCATGGCTGCCACCTGGGGAGAAGCGAGAAGGCCTGGCTGGGGAAAACAGCACCACTCCCAGCTCTGGGTGTGGTGGGGAACCTGGCCTCCACTCACGGAGATAAAGTACCTCTGTGCCCCACGGATCAGCAGGAATGTGGGGCAGAGGAGTGGTGGGGGCCAGAGTTCTTGGGGCCGGGTTCTGGTGGCCCCTCAGGCTGGACTCTGGCTCCTGGGAGCTGTCCACAGCTCTCTGTTACACTGGCCTCTGGGTAGTACCTGCTCCTTGCTCTCTTCTAGCCGTGCCTTCTGCACCAGTTGGATGAAACGGGAACGGTCCTCATATCCCACCACGATGCCTGAACCCCCAGGGATCAGCTCCACCATCTGCTGGTCACTCAGCACAGTGGTGAATGTTAGCTCCTTCCCAAATTTGAACTCAAATGTCTCCTTGTCCATTCCTTCCATCACTTCCAAGAGCTTCACCTGAGGGTTGAAGAGAGGCAGAAAGGTCAGCTTTTCATTGTGGAGACAGTCTTGTTTTTCCTCAAGAAGCTCACAGGAAAGCAGGGGAGGCAGCTAGGCAAGGCAGTCGTTATGCAGGCAATGAGGGCAGTGAGGGGGTTAGTAGACAGGATGTGAAGCCTAGCATCAAGATGATGCCTAACTAGCCATGGAGATCAGGGAAGGCATCCTGGGGGAAGTGGTATCTAAGCTGAGACCCAAATGATTGGCTGGGAATTGGCTGGGCCACCAGCAAGTCAGGAGAGAGAACATCTCAAAAAAAGGTGGAAAGAGCAAAAGGCCTGAGGAACCTAACTGGGAAAGTGTCCAGAGATAGAGGGGTCATGTAAGGCCTTTCCAGACTCTGCATTTTATCCTAAGCCCAGGGTGGACCACCAAAGAGGTTAAACAGGGAAAGTGAAATGAACTACTCTGGGTGCTGAAGATCAGATGGGTAAGAAGGGAGACATGGTCACCAGATTTGCAATTAGTGGCTAGATCAGGAAGGAAGGGGACTAAACTCAAGGAATAAAAGTGAGATGGGAGAGGTGAGCAGATTCCAAAGGCAGATGTGACAGAACGTGGGAGGTGAGGGAGAAAGAAGAGTGAAGAATGACCCAGAGGGGCTTGGCAAGGGGAGGGGTGGGTGGTGGTGTCACTGTGAGACAGGGAGCCCTAGAGGGAGAGGATGAAGAGTGTGCTGAGCCTAAGGTGCCATCTTGGGAGGGAAGTCCAGCAGGTAAATGCATATATAGCCCTAGGCTTAGCAGAGAGGCTGGGTTCAGAGGTAAGTAAGTCAAGGTCACCAGAACAGTGACAGGAATTGAAGCTATGGGAGTACGTGGGGTGGGAGAGGGGGAATGTGTGTGGTACGAGAAGGTTCAGGACAGTCTACAGGTGCAGTGAGCTTGAGAGCTGGGCAGAGAAACCCGGTCCAGGCCCTAACTCACCAGCACAGAGTCCACAGCTGGGAAGTCCTTGCTCCAGCTCACCTCCTCACCGGAGAGCTGCTTCCACACGAAACCCGGCAGAGCCAGGACCTGTGGGACAGACACTGCTGTCTTCGCGCCCTGAACTGCCCGGGTTTGGCTGGCTCCTCTTTCCAAGAGCCAGGACTAAGCTGGTGGGGTGCAGATTAGGCTACTCACCAGGAACTCCTTACCCCGAAGGGCAGCCCCCATCAGCTGTCCGATCCACTCATACTTGGCAAAGTCCCGGCAGGAGGGGTTGGGCACATACATGTCCCGGGCCTCGCCTGTGCCATTGCCCTGCCCCCGAAACAGAGCTGTCACCATGGCCTGTGATGACCCTCCTGTGTTACCCCAGATGCCTCAACGACTTCCCTGAACACCTTCCACGGAGGGGCCCTGAAGGAGCCCTCTAAACATACAATGGCTCCTTCCCTGTCTGCCCAGAAGCTTCCTTGGGCAGTTTAGTCTCTCGTGCCCTCCTCTGGCTTAGTCCGGCACCTGGGAGATTTGCAGAGACAGAACAACAGAAACAACTTGGGAGGTAGGGGTGGGAGCTTACCTGGTTGGCCGTTCGTACAAAGAAGGGCAGAGGCACAGGGGTGTCCGCCGAGCTAGGGCACAGTTCTTCTGACATGTCTGCCAAGCTGTCCCGGAAACCACCTCCTGAAAGGACAGAAAGATGCTCTCAGTTGAGGCACACAAGAGCCCCAGCCCCCATGATGGGATAAGAAGCAAGTCCCCCATCTGGGCTAGCTGGTCACCCCAGATACCCCAACCACTCTCAATATGGCAGGACTCTTGCTACTGGCCCTTAGGGCCTCACCTTGGTCAATGATGCCTTCTGCAATGAATTTACACTCCCACCACTGGTCATAGCGCATGGGCCACCTGTAAGGAGGGGTAAGCCTCTGTCATTACACCGGGCTAGGGCTCAGGATGACCCACCAGTCCAGGGTCCACCCAGGAGTAGGGGCTACAGAGGGGTAATGCAGGGGTCTAGAGGCAGTGTGTGGGTGGACATGGGTCCATATGTGCCCTGAGCAGGTCCCCTGCCCCAAAGCCATACCTGTAGTCCAGGGGCTTTTCATACTTGTCAGAGGGCTTGAGGCCTTCATAAACCTGGGGCCAGGGCGAAGGGGAGGGAGTTGTGGGAATATCTGAGACCCGCCCCCACTCTTGCCCAAAGACCTTGTTCAGGTCCCTCCTGGCCCAGCACCCCCTAGTCCCCTTGCTGACCCGCCCTCACTCTGACCCCAGGTGGTCCAGACCTGGGTGAAGACAGCGTTCTTGCAGGCAGGATCCCGTAAGGGGCAGGCACGGTGTTCCATGGCGAGGCGCCGGTTGATGTACAGACGTGGCATGAAGCTGGGCTTGCTGCTCTCTGAGTCACGCAGGCACTGGGCCACCAGTCCTGGCCGCTGGCGTGACAGCAGCAGGAACTGCTTCACTTGCTGGGTGGAGAGAGATGGCCAGAGCGGGGCCGGCAGGCGGTCAGCCTCTGTCCAGGCCCTGGAACATTTCTCTGTTCCAACCCCATGGGGCCAGTTCAATCCTATTCTATCCCTGGTCCTTGCTTTCAGTCTTTCCCTTAGTCCAGCCACCAGGGGAAGCTTTCTAAAATAGAAAACCCAACTTTGTCTTTACCTTACATAAAAACTTCCCAACGGCTCCACTGACCAGGAACAAAGTCTGGCCCCAGTGCCCTTGGCTACCGGGGCCAGCTTCCTGCTCACCTCCTCCTGCCTCACCCCATGTCACACTCACATCTATGGCTATGGTTCTCTCAAGTCATCCTGAGCAGCTAGGAACTCCCAGTGTGCACCTTTCATACAACCTGTCCTGTCCATGCTGTCACCTCTCCTCCCCAAGCTCTGTGCATTTCACATACTCTCTGGGAAACAGGAGCCTAAACACTAAATTTTGATTATTTGTGTCTGGCTTTCTTCCTATGTTCCTGCTGCTGCTGCTGCTAAGTCGCTTCAGTCGTGTCCAACTCTGTGCGACCCCATAGATGGCAGCCCACCAGGCTCTGCCGTCCCTGGGATTCTCCAGGCAAGAATACTGGAGTGGGTTGCCATTTCCTTCTCCAGTGCATGAAAGGGAAAAGTAAAAGTGAAGTCGCTCAGTCATGTCCGACTCTTAGCGACCCCATGGACTGTAGCCTACCAGGTTCCTCCATCCATGGGATTTTCCAGGCAAGAGTACTGAGTGGGGTGCCATTGCCTTCTCCGTCCTACGTTCCTAGAGCTAGTCTAGGCCTAGAGTAGATCTAAGAACTTTCTGATGAAGAGTGAACGACTGCAGAAAGGGGTGCCCACTGCCAGACCAGCACTGCGTGAGTCAGGCTCACCTTAATCTCACTAAAGGTGCCCAGAGTGTGGTCCCAGGCCGGTACCAGGTGGTGCAGGACGCTGTCTAAGATCTTTATGAATCTGGGGAGGTTGGGTAAAGATAATTGCAGCTGAAGTCATAGATGCAAGATCCTCTCACCACCCCCAACACACAGGGACAGGAGAAGGCAGGGTGCAGGGGCTCTCTGCCTCTTGAAGTGGAATAGCGTACGATATAAGACCTCTTCCACACAGACAAAAGGCTCAGGATGGGGGGTGGCAGGGCAGGGAAGGGACTAACTGGCCTAGGACCACAGCCACCTCTGCAGGAGAACAGCTCTGCGGTACAGTACTTCCGGGTCAGTGCCTTCTAGGCGTGGGTATCGCACGAGATTGGTGGGCTGAAACAGGTCTGCATTTAGCCCTAATTCTCGTTGTCTAGAAGACTTGATCTTGACCCCTCGAAGACGCACATCAATCCCATCATCTGGGGGAAGAAGTCAGAGTGAGATCACTTACGGCACCTGCTGCCTCTTTGGCCCCGAGACCTGAAAATGGCTCCTTAATGCTCAGCCTTGTGTCACCCTTAGCCGCTAGAAACTTGGGACCTTTGGGATCCCCTTCTATCACCTGATCCTGATGATTATATTCTGTGCTAGTTCCTCCATCCACCACCATAATATGGGGATGCCTGAAGGTCCCAGCTCCATTCCTCTTCCAGGTGAGCCCAAGGCAGGCCTCTACCCAGCATCGTCCCCTTGTCTTGGGCCCCAAAGCATCAGATCCTGGCATTAGTTCAGCTGTCACCTTTACCGCAACTTCAAGTCCATCTCCTTCACCCCACACTCGCTGCCAGCTAACCCCCACCTACATGCTGGGGCTCCCTTTCCCTTCTGATGGCCTTAAGCCCCACCTCGGCACTCGACGATGCGGATCTCGATGATTGGGAGGTGGACAGTCATGTCTTCCAGGACACAGACGTCCCCGATCAGGGTCCTGAGGGGATGAACATGAGGAACTTTGGAAACCCCTTGTCTTCAGGGGTTGCTGGGGTCACAGCCCACCTTATGCCTCCAAGCTGGGCCAGATCCTGCTGCCAGGATCATGTCCCACCTCCCACCCCAGGTCAGTTCACTCACTCGTCAATGCTCACATCACTCAGCTTCTTCAGGTTGTCCCCTTCACCCCCATAGACCACCACCCGCTTAGGCATAAAGTTGTCATCTGTGGTATCCACCGTGAGTAGTAGCTTCCTGAGGGTTAGAGGATGCACATGTGTCTTCACACTCACAGGTGTGTGGCTCACCCATCCTGTCGTGCTCAGAGCCCACTCACTTGACAATGGTGCCCTTTTTCATGGTCAGCCGTACCCAGTGCTGGCACTGGGACCCATCGCTCTCCCAGTAGGTGTCCGCGTTGCTGTCTGTCAGGCAGGACACATTGAACTCCTCCTGGGAAGGGCAGAGGTGGATGGGCCAGGGAGCACGAGAGAGAAAGCACAGTAGAGCTGAGCTGGAAGTCCATCTGGTAAGGGTGGAGGTGTTGAGGGATTCCTACAGGACTTCCAAGATTGTGGGGTGGACTGAGTCTGGCCTGTGGGGATTCAGGTTTGGCTGTGGCTTAGAGGTAAGAGTTCTGAATCTAGCAGGATGTTACTACATCTTGCTTGGGGTGGGAGGAGTCCCAGCACCCACCGTGTAGGAGGAAACGTCTATGCTCTCCACATACTGCTTCACGCTACCCAGGTTCTCATCCTCCTTGCCCAGGTGGTCGTACAAGAAGTGGATCAGGTCCTCGTCGCACTCGTAGGTCCACGTCGGGGGCACATAGCTAAGCGACCCCAAGTCCCTAATTAGGTCGGGCCCAGACCTGGAGCTCCTTCCTCCCCAGCCCATCCCAGTTTACTCACAGTAGCCTTTGTACAGCTTCAGCGTATGCCTCGGCCGGCTGAGGCCTTGATCCCAGGCGATGCGAGTATGTCAAGTCCACCACCTGTTCCCATCTGTGCGCACAGAATGGGGGACGGGATATGGAGACCTCAGGGGGAGGCAGAAGACCCTGGGACCTTCTCCAGCGCTCTGGCTCCTCTAAACCGTGCCTCCAGAAGCCCCACCCCAGCTCCCCTTTAGGTCCCGCCCCCTTTGCTGTCAATCCTATCAGACCACACCGCCTGGGCTGTGCCAGTCTAGGGTCTGGCAGTCGGCCAGCAAGCCCCACCCCTCCCAGCGCAGGACCTGAGCACCGGGCGGTAGTCCACTCCGAAGAGCTGCTGCTGCCGCTGGAGGTGGTCTGGAGTGTCGATAGGTACCAGGCGGGCCCCACCCTCGGCCGGGCGGCACACCAGGAGCCAGCCTTCGTCCAGCCCGCAGTCGCCCAGGTGTTCCGCCAGCTGCTCCTGCCGGGACGCGCCAGACGAGGACAGACGTCAGGGAACTGCCAGCGGCCCGCCTTGCCCAGCCCAGGGCGAAGGGCACCGGACGCTAAGTCAGCTCGATATGGGGGAGGGGAGGGGACTACCCAGGGGCTTCCCTGGTCCCGGGGTCTTTTGCACCTTGGTCAGCTTCACCCAGAGCCCGTGGCCGTTGCACAGCTCTTCGCCTGTGGTGCGCACGCAGGCGCCGCGCCGCAGCTCGATGCTGTCGCGGGCCGCGCGGAGGGGCCCGGAGCCGGTACCGGGGGCCGGGCCCGTGGCTCCCACACGCAGCCCCAGGCCTTCCGCCTCCCACACTGGCAGCAGCACGCGCGACGGTCCCGCCGGGTCCTTATAAAGCTTGTAGAGCACCTCGCGCGGCACGAAAGCCAGCGCCGCCGGCAGCGGCCGCCCGGCACGGAGGCTCTTCGCTGCCTCCGCCAGAAAGCGCACACGGCCCAGCAGCTGCCGCGGGGACTCTAGCGCCGCGCCCGGGCCCGGGCCAGCCATGGCGATGTGGCCCAGGGAAGCCGGGGGCGATCCGGGCGGAGGAGCTTCGGCCGAACCTGCAGACAGAGCTTCCCACCACCTTCAGCCCCGCCCTCGACCAGCCTTCGCCGTAAGTTCTGGACTAAGCGCACCTCTGTTTCCGCGGTATTGTCGCTGTGTACTTGGATACTCAATTCTGTTATCCATTTCTGTGTCTCCCACACAGTCAGCCAGACCCAAGTTCCAAAGTTTCTACCTGATCAATCTCCCCACTCCATTCCCATTGCTACTACCACTTACACCCCATTGCTACTGCTGCTAAGTCGCTACTGCTCTCCTTTAAGACACCATCCATCCAATCGAGCCCGAAACGCTATTCCTTCGACCTTCTGGAGCTTCCCTGCTCCCAGGGAGTCTCACTACAACCAGCTGAATCGTTAAGAATCGGTTAGCTATCCTGTCAGGCTTCCCATCCTAGGAGCAGTGTGATTAAAATGTTTGGGGAAATAATCCCTCCCCAGCCTGGTTGCTGATGGGACTTTTGAGTCATTTAGACTTGTTCCTGGTGGTCACTCCTAACCTCAGGGCACTGTTGATCATTATCCAGTGTCTCCCAGTAATTCTAAACCAAATGAGAGGAAAGGCCAAGGTGGGAAGAGAGGAGGCAAAAACAAACAAACAAACAAAAACCACGTACAGAAGTTGTTAGTGATGTACAATCACGGAGGAAAAGGAAACTTTGTCCCGCCCCGACTCTTGTTTATTGAAAAAGTCACTGATATGTAACTCATACCATATAAAGTGTATCACTGGTTTTTTATATATAACATTAATTTTTTAATAGTAAAAAATACATATAACAAAATTTGCAATAGACCATTTTTTTAAGTGTACAATTATCTATTTCCAAAACTTTTTCATCACCCCAAAGAGGAAACTCTGTAGCCTTAAGCAATAACTGCTCGTTGTCCCCGCTCCCTAGTCCCTGGGGACTAATCTACTAAAACTCTAGTCTACTTTCTGCCTCTATGAATTTGCCTATTCTAGATATTTCATATATAGTGGAACCATACAGTATTTGTCCTTTTGTGTCTGTCTTATTTCATTCAGCATAATGTTACAGTATTGTTGCATGTATCAGAACTTTATTTTTATTGCTGAATAATGTTCCATTGTATAAATACATTACATTTTGTTTATCCGTGGAAACTTTGTTTTGATAAAGTTATCAAATAAAGGTATCGAGAAATAAATAAATTATCCCATATAATTTTGAGAGTTTTCCATTTTTTTTTCCTTAGTAAGTTGGGAACACGGTGCCTCTCTTCTGCTCTCTCCAAGCTATTTGTATGCCATCACACTACTACAAGATAAAGTGAATACCTGCACTTAACAAAGGCCTGCATGAGCTGAACTCTGGATAGTTTCAGACTACTTAAATCCACTAGCTTGATATCCCATTTTCCATTAAGCCAATTGCTCTTTTGCATCTTCTCTTTGCACATACTGTTCTCTTTGCTTGGAATACCCCATTGCTTTCCCTAATTAAATGGAGTCCATGCTACTTGCTTCTAGCTTTTTCCCTTTGTGATTGCTGATTTCTGTTTCCTCATCAGTCTGTAGCTCCTTAAAGGAAGAAAATGCCTTGTTCACCACTGTAACCTCTGCACCTACTATAGTGCCCGTCTCTTTCTAGGTAATATAAATATTTAATTATTTCAGTTTCTTGTACAACTTGGTTCTACCACAGTTGTGGCTGGTTGGGCCCGGCATAAAATTATTAGAATCGTGGAGAGTGGGAGTGAAAAGTGAGCCTTGGGCCGAGTTTTTGGGATTCCCAGGCCGTCAGAGGAGAGCAAACTCCTCAAACCCTGCGAAGTGTATTTACAGCAGAGTTCTTTGGGGGTGGCGGGGATGGGGGTGGGGTGAATGCGTGTTTGTTGTTGCGTCGCTACAGCGGACTTTACGGTGAAGAGACTAGGGGTGGGGTCCTACCGGCAGCAGCTGGGGCAGCCCAGGAGCGGTAGCGGGAGTCTGATCATGTGACCTTCAACATGGCGACTGCCCTGGTTCATCCCTGGAAGGGGCGGAGCCTGGGCAGAGGGCAGGCTCAGATTCAGTCTATAACGGGGACTGTGCTCGTGTTTACGGACAGCTTATCATGGAGGCGAAAGAGTCTAGGTGAGTTCTCTGGGCCACCACGCAGTGTGGCCATGGGGGCTTCTGACCTGAATCTTTCAGCCTAGGAATCTGTTCCTATACCCTTCTTCCCCAGCCTGGAGAACCCAAGTCGCTGGGATTCCAAATCCTCCAACCATGGATTCCTAAAATATTCATTCCAGGGACTACCTAGCTGGACTGCGTACCCCAGACCTTAATTTAGGAGACGCCCCGTGGACTTTCTAATCCTCAACTAAGATCCCCACTTCGGACTTTCATCTCTGATTCCCCCATGACTATCCCCCCGCCTGGAGATTTTTCAGCCCCCAAACCTTCCAGCCCCGGAACTAGCTCATTGGTACCCTTGTTCCAGAGACACTCCCTCCCCCCACCAGTTCTCCTAAGTGAGTTTTCGTTCCCTCACCCCCACTCTTCCAGTCCTTCCAGCGGCTTTGAGCCTGGGGAAAGTGGGACTATGCGTAGGATAAAGGCCCCAGCACCGGCCCTTCTAGTCCTGTACACCGCCTGATAGTCAGAGAGTGGGCGGAATTGGTGGGGAGGCGCAGCTCGGTAGCTGGTCTGGAGAAGGCAGATAGCCATGCGGGATGGACTGTATCCGCCTTTAGAACCCGAGCCCTGCCCAACCCCCAGCCTAGTTTACTGAGACCTACCCTTACCTCCTCCTGATCCCCAGACCTCAGGGTTTTCCGGAGCTTAAGAATGACACCTTCCTGCGAGCAGCCTGGGGAGAAGAAACAGACTACACTCCTGTTTGGTGCATGCGGCAGGCAGGACGCTACTTACCAGGTCAGGGTCAGGGCCTCGGAGTCTAGGTAAAACTCTGGAGGGTGAAAAGTTTTTGAGGGGCAGAGAAGGGCTCTTGGAGGTTCCTCAGGGCTGAGCCCTGCCTTACCTTTTTCTGTCTGTAGAGTTTAGGGCAACTCGGGCTGCCCAGGACTTTTTCAGCACCTGTCGTTCCCCAGAAGCCTGCTGTGAACTTACCCTGCAGGTGAGGGGTCAACAAAAGAGGAGGGATTTATGCTCTCCGCAGGCCACCTACCAATCTGTCTTCTGTTCCCTATAGCCACTGCGTCGCTTCCCTCTGGATGCTGCCATCATCTTCTCGGACATCCTTGTCGTACCCCAGGTACCTGCTCAGATCTGACTCAAAATATGTAAAACAGAAAGGACAGTCAAGGCTCAAGAAAAGCACTTATCCTCATGGGACAGAGGGAAAAACAGGCTGGAGGAGATGGAGCTTGGCTGAGTTTCATTCTCCTTTTCCTCCTTCCTGGCATGGGTTGAACAGATCTCGTTCTCCAGGAGTTACAGGTTGGGAACCCAGATGTTTTCTCCCCTGCCAGGCACTGGGCATGGAGGTGACCATGGTGCCTGGCAAAGGGCCCAGCTTCCCGGAACCATTAAGAGAAGAGCGGGACTTAGAGCGCCTCCGGGATCCAGCAACAGTGGCCTCTGAGCTGGGCTACGTGTTCCAGGCCATCACCCTCACTCGACAGCAGCTGGCTGGGCGTGTGCCACTGATTGGCTTTGCTGGTGCCCCGGTAATATGGACCAGGGCAGGCACTTGGGCTTGGAGAAGTTACTTTGGCAGGTCTGGGTGAAGACAAGGGAAGGAAGTGTCAATCTGGCTTTTGCCTTTTGCAGTGGACTCTGATGACATACATGGTTGAGGGTGGCGGCTCAAGCACCATGTCTCAGGCCAAGCGCTGGCTTTACCAGAGACCACAAGCCAGTCACCAGCTGCTTCGCATCCTCACTGATGCCCTTGTCCCTTATTTGGTGGGACAAGTGGCTGCTGGTGCCCAGGTAAGACCTGAGGGAGAGACAAATAGCCTGGGGCTTAATCTTCAAGGACCAAAAACAATACAGTTCCTTATACCTGAGAAGCTAGTAACTTAATGCCAGGCACAAAAGAAGCTTGACCTGCAGTGATCTGGCTGGAGCAGCTAAGCCCAGACACTGGCAGGGGAACTTAGTGCTCTGTTCAAAGACCAAAGCTAGCACTGGGATCTGGAGAAGGCAAAACTTTTTGACTGGAACTGGGTTTATAGGCTTAGGCAATCTCAGGGATGAAGTCACTTGGGGAAAACTGAGGCACATTCTACCTGTGGGGCCAGATAATTCCTCTTTGTATGTGATGTATTTCATTTATTTTCACCACCGCATAATTGTAGGCATTGCAGCTCTTTGAGTCCCACGCAGGGCATCTTGGCCCGCAACTCTTCAGTAAGTTTGCACTGCCCTACATCCGTGACGTGTCCAAGCGAGTGAAGGCCGGGCTGCAGGAGGCAGGCCTGGCACCGGTGCCCATGGTAAGGATGGGGATGGGCTGAGTGAAGGTGGGCCGGTGGAGCTATCAGGTTAAGTCCTGCATGGAACTAAGTGACCACTAGAGGGCAGCAGAAGTATGACCGAGGTATATTATTAATAGCCAACAGAGCAAAGCTCTCTGCAGCCTGAGATTTGCCCTTTCCCCCAGATCATCTTTGCTAAGGATGGACATTTTGCCCTGGAGGAGCTGGCCCAGGCTGGCTACGAGGTGGTTGGGCTTGACTGGACAGTGGCCCCCGAGAAAGCCCGGTGAGTGACGGAAGGTGAGGTGGAGCAGGGGACAGCTGCAGTATGTGCAGTCACCAGACCAGGGCACTGACTCTGCTTCCAGGGAGCGCGTGGGAAAGACGGTGAGCCTGCAGGGCAACCTGGACCCCTGTGCCCTGTATGCATCTGAGGTAACAACCAGATTCTTGTGTGTGTGTGTGTCGGTGACTTTGTCTCTGCACTCTCATGGTTCTGGATGTGGTTGTGTTCATTACTACGTGTGTGTTTTCATCATCGGTTTATCCTTCCCTTCTACTCCATTCACATGGACTCTAGGAAGGCAGGAGTTTCTTTTCATTGATTTTGTTCATTTGGCTTTGCTTAGTGCCTGGTCCATACTAGGCATCCGATAAAGTTTTTTTTTGAATGACTGAGTAATACCGAGTGCTTCCATGTATGTGTGTCCCTGTTATGTATAGGGAGGACACAGGCGTGCTGTAGCCAGTGCCCTGTTGGTCCCCCCAGGAGGAGATTGGAAAGCTGGTGCAGCAGATGCTGAATGACTTTGGGCCACAGCGCTACATTGCCAACCTGGGCCATGGACTTTACCCTGACATGGACCCGGAACATGTGGGAGCCTTTGTGGATGCTGTGCACAAACACTCTCGCCTGCTTCGACAGAATTGAGTGTGCCCCTTTTCCCTGAAGTACCACTGACACAGATGATTGTTTCCAGGAGAATAAAAGTTCCAGAGTTGGAGTCTTACATGTGGTTTTGTTTGTGCAAGATCTGTGCCCTTATCCTCTGTTCCTTCTTAGCCTCTTCCTTCCCTGGGCTGCTTCTTGCATCCTCTCCCACAAGTCATTGGAGCTCAGGTATCAGTGCCCAGGCACTGTCAGACTTCAGGGCCCTGACACCATCGTGCTCTCAGATCCCCCATGGCCACATGGGGTTGCATAGATCTTCCTAGGAGTGGGAGCTGTGACATGTGCAGGGAAATGGGGTCCCTACAGCATGTGAAGCCAGGGCTTTGTGTCTGGGGAGGAAGGGCGTATAGATCAGAGGGGGACACAGAAATGGTTAGAATATTCAGAAAGGCCTGTTGAGGAAGATGGAGTCTAGGTCAGCAGGAAGAAGCTGAGAGGCCTTCAGCTTTGACCTGAAAAGTTGGAAAGAGGGCCTAAAGATAGGCTGAGTCACTTAGACGCGCATCACTGAGCTGAGAAGGCTTCTGACACCAATAGGCTTCTTTTCTGTGTATACCCTCTAAGTTTCTCTGTATTTTGATGTTTCTGCTCATCATAATGATACCTACTTTCTGGGGTCCAGCCCTGATGTGCCTGTGAGCTCTGGAGAGGGGTCTGGTGTGGTAGGAAGTTCTTCATTTGTCATTCCACACCTTATTAGAGTGTTAGGAACCCTCTGTGCTATAGGCCTAACCAGCTCCCTGTCCCAGCCAGGGTGATGGAGAATACAGAGAAGGGCTTTCTTTATTGAAAGAACACAATTTCTGATTTTAGAAAAATGATCTTTTCTGTGATCTGTGATTTATTCATAGAAAAGCACTGTGAGTTCACATACTTGCTAAAAAACGGCAATTGTGATACAGAAATGGGAGTGGTGTCTTTTCCTTTTTTAACCAACCTATCGGGCTGAGAGGTTGTACGGCCCTTGACGGAACAGTAAGACTTCAGTAGCCACAAACAGCAAATACAACTTAGCGGTCAGTGTGGAGGGGGAAAAAAAAGTGGCATCGTTTGTCAGAGAAAGGAAAATAAAGCAGATAGGTCCTTAGTTCACACTCTAGCTATACCACCCCTTCCCTATCACACCCCACCCCCTACTCGGGAACTAAGACAGGAAACAGTAAACACCAAGACACTGGCATCTAAATGACTTGTGAATGCCCGTGCTATCTCCTACAACAATTCCAGGCTGAGGAGAGGGGGCAGGAAGGTAGCAGGAACATGACACAGCGTGGAGGTCAGCCAGAGCTAAGAGAGGGTTGTCCACCTGGGCTAGAAACAAGTCAGACAGGGGAAGGCCAAATGCATTCCAACCGCAGCCTCCAAATCAGTGACCCAAGGGACTGTGGTAGAAGAGGGCAGAGGAAGCTTGAGGTAGAAAGGCAGGGGAAGAAAGCAGGTGCAGGGGAAGCAGAGAAATGTGGCGCTGAAGGAGCCACTCAGGGCAGAGGGAGCTTAGTGCTCAGAAGCTTGTTGGGTGACAATGGTGAGTACAGGAGCCACGGAGATGGCGAACATGTTTAGCTGGCGTGAGAGAGGAATGGGGATAGATCTGGCAAAAAGAGAAGGGACACATTCATGCAGATCCTAGAACATGAATTCACAGACAAACCTACGTGTGGAAATATCACATACAGAGACACATACAGACCAAACAGATTTATACACGTGCACTCGTGTGGCCAGATACACACAGACTAAACATGCATCAGCAAACAGCAACAGACACACAGATATGTACTACAGTATGCTCACATATGTGTATACCCTCACACAGAAACCCACCGTCCAGCACACAGGCCTGACACATACACATAAATATATATGTGCACATACAGGCATGCACAGATATACCTATGCACACAGACACACGTATTTAGTCATTCAGGCCTCTACGCACACTTAGAGATGAAACCATACACACTAGCACAACAGTGTCCAGAGCAGATGAACATTATGAGCTCAGTGGCCTCCCAGACATTCACCTTCACCTGTTTCTCAGGAACTCGTCAGGCTCCTAGAGAGGCTGTGTGAGGCAGGAGCAACAGCTTCTGCATCCTTTGTGAGGTGAAAGTCTAAGTCCATACTGGGCCTTCTCACCCATCACTGGGCTATGAATGCCCTTCTGCAGGCTGGGGTTTCTGCATAGACTAGACTTGAGATTTCCTCTTAACTGGGCATTTTTCTCCCTGCCACCCCCAATCTTCCACTGCCAACAGAATATACTCTGCAAGGGAAACCTGAGAAATGGTTGTGAATCTCCTCAGAAAACAAGCCTATCTTCCCACCCACAGCTACTTCAAGTACCCATCAAATTAGAACCAGAATTATAAATAGTTACAACTTTACAACATAATTGGCAGCACACAGACTATAGTATTTACAGTACCATAAACGCTTCTGTTTCTCTGGTTATGCAATCCCTGAGACGGAACAGTGTTCTGTGTTTGCCAAGGGAGAGAGGGACAATGCCCGGGACACGCAGGATACAAGGGCCTGAGGTGGCATGTTGTGGGTGCTGATCAGTCTGCAGGGCCCTGCTCCTCCAGGAACAGTGGGCTGTTGTGAGAACCCTGCCCAGGCAGGCATGTTGGATAGAGCTGGACTCTCCCCATGCTTAGCCCTGTGGTCCTCTGGCTTCAGCCACAGGTGCTCAGAGTCCTCTCAGGGTGGACAAATGCTTGTGTCCGTGGCCTGACCTGATGGTACCTGGGAGCCCAGGCTGCCCTGGCAGCGAGTTGTCTGCTTTCTCAGCCGAAGCGCTCTCGCACCAGCAGCATCAGCTTCTTCTTGCCTTTGTAGATCTGTTTGAGGTTGTCGATGAACTGGGCAAACTGCAGGTGTCCATCCTGCGGCAGCAGGAAGGTCTCCCGGGCCTTGCTCAGAAACTCAATGAACTCTCCATAGTGGCGAGGGCTGATATGCGTCAGGCGTGAGTGTGTGGTGTTGATGTAGGCATTGATGGTGGCATCCAGCAGCTGGCGCAGGGGGGCCTTGTCAGTGGACATGAGCTTTCCTGAGCTGCGGCGGCCCGGGATGCCGGCCAGTCCAGGAGCAGTCACGGTGCAGCGCCGAAGGATGTCTGAAAGCACAGTGGCGCAGTGCACGCTCTTCACCACCAGGGGGATCAGGGCTGCCAGCTCATTCTTGCCCAGGGAGTGGCTGAGGGCGCAGGCCCAGAGCACATCATTGATGGCTGGGTGGGTGTCCTGGTTGTAGGCCAGGTTGAGATGGCTCATGGCCAGTGAGGCCAGCTTGAAGGCACGTAGCGGGTAGCCACGGAGCTCCATGTAGCGGGCGATGGTGAACAGCTGTGAGTGAGTCATGCCGCCAGCCGCAGCATCGATGGCGATCTGATAGGCTGCTTCAAAGGCGATGTGGTCCTTCTCACAGAGGGTAAGGGCCGACAGGGCACAGCTCTGCGGATCCTTCATAGCGCACTGCAGGGCCAGGGTGCGAGCACAGCTGGCCAGCTCCTCCCGCTGTGGATAGTCAAGACTGAGGCGCAGGATGGTGGTGTGGGAGACGGCTGTGGCAGCCACAATACTGGTAGCCTCGGTGGGGGTGAAGAGTGTGTACCAGCTCTGCAAGATGCTCACCAGGGCCCGCACACCTGTCAAGGAGAGCCTGTGCTCAGCCATGGGCCTCGGTCCTGATCCAGGTCTACCCAGATTACCATTTGGGGTGAGAATTTGGCCTGCAGGGACAAGCTGTCCCTCCTTCTCAGCAGCCCTGAGGTGATCTGCAGTAAACCAGGGCTAGAGGGGCAACCCCAATGGCCAGACCCCATTTGAGGTCTCTTCCCATCCCTTCCTTCCCCCAAGTCAGAGGTTTGAAAGTTTCTGCAGGTGCTCTTAGCCCCTCACAAGGATGGAGTAACAGAGCCTGTGGTTTGCCTGCTCCAAGGCAGCAGTCTCAGATCTGCCCCTGGGTTTTCTAGCTGAAGTGAAGCCTCCCAGGGCAGAGTTTTGTGCTGGGGCTTTGGGCACTAGATGGGGTCTCGAGCCTCCAAGTTGTTTGGGATTTCTCAGAAGCATGGACAGGGACTGGGACTAAACAACTGGGCCAACTACCTCCCAAGGCTGCACTTGAGTACTGGTGGCTGAAAATTCATTCTTTCAGAATGTTTCTATCAGAGGATCAGAGTGCTGCTTGCTCTCAGGGTATGGTCCAAGCAGTGAGGGCAGAGCTTGGTCAGGCTGAACAGGGCCATCTTCTCCTACCAGCAGCCTCATCCTTTCCTAGGCCATCAATAATAGGAATATGAGAGCTCTAAGGATTCGCTGTCCTGTCCCAAGAGTAGGGCCTAGGAATCCTTTACCCTGGGGGCACAGGGAGCTGGGAGACTCACCCACTTCTGTAGCACAGGTTACCAACCACCGCACCATCTCCCGGCGCCTCCAGTTGAGAGTTGATAAGGTCATCCTCATCACCTGGGCGAAAAAAAGTGGCATTCCCAGCGGACCAAGCATAACTGCTATAACCTCTCCCTCCTTCTTGCCATTCATTTATGTACATGTATTTATTTGTGTCTTAAACAACCATCTCTCCCCTGAGAAGTACAGATGGGTTTGTTTAATTTCTGCCCTATCCTGCCACCAATCAGACAGAAGATTTCTCTGATGACCTGTATGAATAAAGCCCTTATTACCACACCTTGACTTGGAGGAATGGGGGTGGGTAGGGAGAAGATGGGACCCTGTGGAGCCTAAGGCTATACTGCTTAACTGGTCTTAACTTCAAAACAGAGCCCAAAATTGAGCCCTGACCTTGTGACTAGCCTAGAAGCTATGTTCTGGGGACACAGAAAGAATCAGACCTGGCCCATGACCACTCCAGTCCTCATGGGATCTTAACTACCTGTCACTAGGCCAGAAGTCTAAAGTGGGGATGGCCCACTCCTCCTCCATACCTGTAGCCCCAGCTCCAAGGCCACGTTGAGCAGGGTGCCATCTGTACTACTGTCCGTGGGAGTAGCAATCTTGAATGCATCTTGGGCCAGTTTGAAGATAAGGGAGGAAGAATGGATGTGCTTCTGTATTGCTTCCAGGATTGTTCGGAGCCTCAGAGTGTCCCCTACAGGCCAAGAAAAATGCCAGTCCCACAGTCTGCTTCTCATGTCTTACAAAGAGGTGCAGTGCTAAGAGTGTACAGGCTTTGGAGTAAAATACACTGGGAAATGAACCTAGTTCAGCCATGTACCAGACCAGTTCCTTCATCTATAAAATGGAAACAATAACCTTTTAAGGTCGTGGAGGGAATTATAAACAATTTGTGTACAGGTAATATGTGTGTGCATGCACATATATGAATAGAAAATATGTGGGGATATTTACAACACTGTCGTAGCAGTAGTAGTTATCTTTGGGTATCAGGATTGAGAGATTACCTTTTTTCCTTCTATCATCTTTAAAAACAATTAAGACATTTAATAGACATTTTTCTTTTTTTGGTGGGATCTTAGTTCCTCAATCAGGGATCAAATCCAGGCCCTTGGTAGCGAGAGCAGAATCCTAACCACTGGACAGCCAGGGAAGCCCTGACTTTGTTTTTAAAGTGGTTTTAGGTATACAGAAAACTGAGCAGATAAGACAGAGTTCTCACATATCCTCTTCTCTCCCCTTTCAGTTTCCCTTGTTACTAACATCTTACATTGAACCAACACTGATACATTATTATTAACTGAAGTCCATAGTTAACATTAGGGTCCACTGTGTTATACAGTCCTATGGGTTTTGACAAATGCACAGTATCATGGATCTACCATTACTATGTCATATAGAATAGACTCATTGCTCTAAAAATCTCCTGTGCTCCACCTGTTCATCCCTCTTCTCTTTCCTCCTGAGACTACTGATCTTTACTTTACTACTTTACTGCCTTTATTAGTGTTAACTTTTCCACAAGGTCACAGATTTGGAATAGTATGTAACCTTTACAGACCAGCTTCCTTCAGGAAGCAAAATACATTTGTTTCCTTAAATGTCTATTTATGGTTTGGTAGCTCATTTTTTTTAATTTAGTTTAGTTGATGTACAATATTATATACATTTCAGGTATACAACATAGTGATTCACAATTTTTAAAGGTTATACTCCATTTATAGTTATTATAAAATACTAGCTATATTCCTACACTATATCCTTGTAGCCTACTTATCTTATACAAAGCAGTTTGTACCTCTTAAGTTCCTTCCCCCATCTTGACCCCCCTCCCCACCTTGCCTCCCCACACTGGTAACAAGTTTGCTCTCATAATCTGTGAGTCTGTTTCTTTTTTGTTATATTCCATAGTTTGTTGTATTTTTTAGATTCCACATGTAAATGATGTCATACTTATTTGTCTTTCTCTGACTTAGCAGAATACCCTTTGACTCCATCTATGTTGCTGTAAATGGCAAAATTTTCTTCTTTTTTATGACTGAGCAGTATTTGGTTATATATTTATACCATCTCTTCTTAACCCATTCATCTGTTGATGGGTCACTTAGGTTGGTTCTATTTATTGTCTACTGTAAATAATGCTGTCATGAACACTGGAGTACAGTATCTTTTTCAATTAGTGTTTCACATTTTTTGGATATATACCAAGGAGTGGAGCTGCTGGGTCATATCGTAGTTCTAATTTTCTGAGAAACCTCCATATCATTTCCCACAGTGGCTGCATCAGTTCACATTCCCAACGGCTTACAAGGGTTCCTTTTTCCCCATGTCCACACCGACGTTTTTTATTTCTGTTCTTTTTGATGGTAGTCATTCTGAGAGGTGTGAGGTGACATCTCATAGTGTCCTTAATTTACATTTCTCTGATGATTAATGATATTGGGCATCTTTTTATGTGCCTGTTGACCATCTGTACTTCTTTGGAAAAATGTCTATCCACATTTTCTGCCCATTTTTAAAATCAAGTTTTTTTTTTAATGTTAGTTCATATGAAATGTATATTTTGGAACCCTAATTCCCTACTGGGAATTAAATAGAGCAAACTCTATTTGCTAGTATTTCCTCCCACTCAGTAGGCTGTCTTTCATTTTGCTGATGATTTTCTTTGCTGTGCAAAAGCTTTTAACTAGGTCCCACTTGTTTTTATTTTCTTTTGCTTTAGGATGCAGATTAAAAAAAAAAACACTGCTATGATTTGTGTTAAAGAGTGTTCTGCCTATGTTTTGAGTTTTATGGTCTCTGGTCTTACATTTAGGTCTTTAATTCATTTTGAGTTTATTTTTGTGTATAGTATTAGAGGATGTTCTAATTTCGTTCTTTCATATGTAGCTGTCCAGTTTCCCAGCACCACTTATTGAAAGGCACTTCATTTATGTTGGTAAATAATATCCCAGTGTATGGATCTACTACCTCAGTTTGTATATCCATTCACCAGCTGCAGGATATCTTGTTTGCTTCTATTTTTAGGCAATTACAAATAAAGGTGCTATAAACATTTGCGTGCTGGTTTTTGTGTGGACAGTTGCGTAAGGTTTCAACTTATTTGGGCAAATAACTAGGAACATGATTACTAGTTCATATGGTTAGACTACGTGTAGCTTTGTAAAAAACTGACAAACTGTCTTCCAAAGTGGCTGAACCTTTGGCATTCCCACCAGGAATGAACGAGTCTCTGCTGCTCCACATCCACACTAGTGTTTGGTGGTGTGTTTTGGATTTTAGCCATTCTATTAGGTATATAGTGGTACCTAATTTTTAATTTGTATTTCCCAAATGACATGTCATGGTGAGTATCTTTTTACATGCTTGTTTGACATCTATATATCTTATCTGGTAAGGCATCGGTTCAGGTCTCTCGTGCATTTTAAGAGTCAGTTGATTTCTTTATTGTTGAGTTTTAAGAGTTATTTGTATATTTGGGATACAAGTTCTTTATTAGATACTGTTTTGCAAATATTTTCTCCCGGGCTGTGGCTTGCCTTTTCAATGTTTTTCACGTAAGTTTTAAATTTTAATGAAGTCCTACTTACCAATGTTTTTTTCATCGACTGTATCTAATTTTGGTGTTGTATCTAAAAAGCTATTTCTGGGAATTCTCTGGAGGTCCAGTGGTTAGGACTCTGCGTTTCCACTGTAGGCAGCCCAGGTTTGATCCCTGGTCAGGAAACTAAGATTCCACAAGTCACACGGTGTGGTCAAAAAAAGTTACTGTCAAATACAGGTCATCTAGCCTTTCTCCTGTGTTATCTTCTAGAAGCTTTATAATTTTGTGTTTTATATTTATGTCTATGATAAATTTTGAATTCATTTTCATGAAAGGTGTAAGGTCAGTGTGTCTATATTCATTTTTTAAAATGTGGACATACAGTTCTTCCAGTACCATTTGCTGAAAATACTATCCTTTGCTCCTCTGTCAAAGACCAGTTGACTGTATTTGTGTGAGACTATTTCTGAGCTCTCTATTTTGTTCCATGGACCTATTTTCTTATTCTTTTGCCAATACCACACTATTTGATTACTGTACCATATACCATACATGGTACATACTGTACATGGTAGTTCTATTTTTAAAATTTTTTGAGAAACATCCATCCTGTTTTCCATAGTTGTTGTACCAATTTACATTCTCACCAACAGTGTACTCCACATCTTTTGTCTTTTTGATAACAGCCACTCTAACAGGTGTGAGTGAATATTTGCAATATTACCTCTTTCCTAACATATGTATTTAATGCCGTAAAATTTCCCTCCAAGCACTGCTTTCACTGCATCCTACATTTCTGATAAGTTGCATTTTTTTTTTTTAGTTTTAAACTTTCATTTAGTTCAAAATATTAAAAAATTCCTGAGAGTTCATCTTTGATCTATGTGTTTAAACTCCATATTTTGGGGAATTTTCCAGTTATCCTTCTGTTAATAATTTCTAGCTTAATTCCACTGTAATCTGAAAGCATATTTTATATGATTTCTATTCTTCTAAATTTACTGAGATGTGTTTTATGGTTCAGAATGTGGTCTATCTTGGTGAACATTCCATGTGCGCTTGAAAAGAATGTGTATTCTATTGCAGTTTGATAAAGTATTTTATAAATGTTAATTAGGTTCAGTTAATCAATGGTGTTGTTCAAGTATAACTTATTGATCTTCTGCCTGCTGGATGTGTCAATTATTTATTTATTTATTTATTTTTACATAAGGAAGCATTTATTTGAAGTTTAACATGTAATCATACAAATAAAGTTTGTATAAACACAAATCCACACTGAGTCATAACACAGATAGCAAAAGACAAAGTAAAAACAAAGAAAACTAATTGGCGGCTATATACAGTTGGACACAAATTGTGTCTTGTACACTAGAAAGTCTTTTACAAAATAATCATCTTAGATCAACAGAAGACCAATCTTCAATGTCCTCCTGCAAGATGGTCACTTTAGCAATCTCTTCCTGTTTTCTCCAGCGTCCCCTTTAATATGGCTGGTAATTATTTTGGTGATTGCCACCCCCTCGAGATGCCTTGCCATAAGTGCTCTGTTGGCCACTGTAGTCTGCATATCCCTGTCCATATCCATAGTTTCCATAGTTACACTCAGTATAATCATAGCCGCCATAGCCACTCTAGTTTTGATCACCACCACAGGCACTATTGTAATTTCCATATCCTTGATCATAATGGTTATTAAATCCTTGGTTCCAGTTTTGGCCCTGACCTCGGCCACGACCCCTAGCACCCCCTCGCCCACCAGCTGCAGCTCCTCCTCACTTTGGTTGTTGCTGTTGCTGTCTATATACCTCTTTGGGTTGTGCAACTTTGATTTCACACTTCCCAGAACCAATTTGATGGTATCTGCTTTCTAACAATTTCTTTACTGGCTCCTCGTCTGTATATGTAATAAAGCAAAATCCTCTTCTTCCATTTGTTTTTGTATCCATAGGAAGTTCAATATTTTCAATCTCTCCAAAGGCTCCAAAATATTCTTTAATTTGTTTCTCCGAAGTATCTGGGCTCAATCCACCCACGAAAACCTTTTTGGGGGGTTCCTTCCCCTTTAAAGCTTTGGCCCTTTTAGGGTCTATCAATTTGCCATCCAGCTTGTGTTCTTTCAGTTCCAAAACCTTATCAACACTAGCAGCATCCTTGAAAAGCACAAATCCAAATCCTCGTGATCTTCCAGTAACAGGATCTGTTTTAATCGTGCAGTCCACAACTTCCCCAAATCGAGACAAATATTCAGTCAGATCTTTCTTGCTTGTATCCCAGCTCAAGCCTTCAATAAACATTTTACCGTCATCTGCTGGTTCTTGCTCGCGTTGATCTGGGATCCCTCTGCGAATTCCTCTGTTGCTGTACTCGTTAATGTCTTCCACAGCGGCGGAGTGGTCGGCCGGAGGGCGCTGGCGCGCAGTCCGAGTCGCGGCGGCAGCGGCGGCGGAGCCTTGTATGGAGCTGGATTTAAAACGGCGGCGGAAGAGCTGGATGTGTCAATTATTGATAAGAGGTATTGTGAATTCTCAGAATGTAACTGGATTTGTCCATGTCTCCTTGCAGTTCTATCGGTTTTCCCCTCACATATTTTGATGCTTTGTTGTTAGATGCATATACATTAAAGATTATTATGACTTCTTGGAGAACTGACTCCTTTATCACTATGTAATGCCCCTCTTTATCCCTGACAATTTTCTATTTACTATAGTCTTTAATACAGGCATTCCAGCTTTCTCTTGATTTGTGTTAACATGGTATACCTTTCTCTATCCTTTACTACGTTGTTGTTGAAGGAATCAGACTGTGGTTAAGAAACAATTTTAAAGATGAAAATAACAAATTAGCTCAACTGGTACACGTGCTTTCCTGGGAGAGTACCTTTTCCAGACTCTTCCTACTTTCAGTGCAGCTAGTTCGGTAGTAAGTCTACAGGGTATGGAAAGTGGGGGTGAGAGTGTTGACAACACCTCATATGTGTGGTTTGTTTAAGCCCTGGCCTCTGTTTTTAGTTCAAAATATGACATGACTGAGCGACTTTCATTTCATTTTCATATGGAAAGGTAAAGTGTATAAGCTCAAGTCACAGAAGAATTAAATATGTACCTAAAGGTACTAGGATAAAAATGAAGCCCAGTTCTGTTCAGTGTTTGTACTCAGGGTCATTTGCTTGCTTTAACACTGCCTCTTTATTAATTCCTTTACCTATTAATTGTGGCAAAAATATATATACTAAAACTTTCTATCTTAACCATTTTAAGTGTACAATTGAGTACTATTAATCACATTCAACACTGTAGAATATCATTCATTGTGTAAATAGCAGCACCGTATATTTCCAAAAGTTTTTTATCATCCTAAACAGAAACTCTGTACCTATTAAGCAGTAATTCACCATCATCTCTCCCTTTAGCCCCAGAAACTTCTATTTTTTGTCTTTATTAACTTGCCTATTCTAGACATATATGTGGAATCATACAAAAATTATTTTTTGTGTCTGAATTATTTCTGTTAGCATAATGTCTTCAAGTTTCCCCTATGTTGTAGCATGTTATCAGAACATAGTTTCTTTTTTAATGACTTAATAATAATAGTCCACTGTATATATATATACCATATTTTGTTTACCCATTCATTTGCTGATGGACACTTGGGTTGTTTCCAACTTTCGGCTGTTGCAAATAATGCTGCAGTGAACACTGGTGTATAAAATACCTGTTTGAACCTGTTTTCAATTCTTTTGGGTATATACATAGAGGTGGAACTGCTGGATGATATGTTAATTCTATTTAAAATTTTCAGGCACCATCACACTATTTTCCACAGCAGCTACTAATCACTTTACATTCCCACCAGCAATGTAAAAGAATTTCAGTTTCTTCATATCCTCACCATAGGACTCCACACTTCCATTGAAGGGTGCCCAGATTCGATCCCTGGCTGTGGAACTAAGATACCACAAGCTGTGCAGTAGCGCAGCCAAGCCATCCTAGTGGGTATGAAGTGGTATATCTTTGTGGTCTTGATTTGCATTTCCCTAATGACTAATGATGTTGTTTTTCCTTCATGTGCTTATAAGCCATTTATATACCTTCTTCGAAGAACAGTCTCTTCAAATCTGTTGCCCATTTTAAAATCCAGCTGTTTTTTTATTGTTGAATTGTAGTTCTTTATATATTTTGTATATTAAGCCCTTATCAGATATACAATTTATAACTTTTTTTTTCCATCCTTTAAGTTGTCTTTTCACTTTCTTGGTAATGTCCTTTGATGAACAAAAGTTTTTAATTCTGATGAGGTCCAAATTTATTCTTTTGTTTTGCTGCTCATGCTTTTGGTGTTATAACCTAAGAATTGCCAAGTCCAAGGTCCTATGTTTTCTCTTATGAAATTTATGGGTTTAGCTCTTACATATAAGTAATTGATCCCTTCCTTTTACTTTCACTCTATCAATATCTTTATATTTAAAGTGGGTTTCTTCTAGACAACATATAATTGTTGTTTGCTTTTTTTTTAATCCACTGTCAGTCTGTCCTTTTTCTTTTTTTTTTTTTTTTGGCCAAGCTGTGCAGCTTGTGGGATCTTAGTTCCCCAATCAGAGATCAAACTGGGGGTTCCTGCAGCAGAGGCATGAAGTCACCTCTGGACTGCCAGGGAATTTCTCCTTTCTTTTCTTCCCCCAGTCTGTCTTTTAATCGGTGTATTTAGACCATTCACATTTAAAGTGATTATTGATATACTTGGATTAATATTTACCACATTCATAGCTTTTTTATTCACTGAATTTGTTCTTTCTTTTTAAAAAACCTTTCCTCTTTTCTGCCTTCTCTGGTTTAAATTGAGCATGTTACGTGATTCAATTTTCTCTTCTCACAATTCTATTTCTTTTCAAAGTTACTTTAGTGTTTGCCCGAGAGTTGCAGTATACATTTACAACTAATCTAAGTCCAATTTCAAATAACTATATCACTTCATAAGATGCCTTATAATAGTGTTCTCAAGTCTTCCTTCTGTCTGTAACATCACTGCTTCATTAATTTCATTTGTATTTAAGCTATAGTAACCCAATACATTGCTATTATTATTTTGAACAGTTATTAGTTCAATTAACACTTTTTTAAAACCCAAAGGATTTATTTTACCTTTTTTCAGTTCAGTTCAGTGGCTCAGTTGTGTCCAACTCTTGGTGACCCATGGACTGCAGCACACCAGGCTTCCCTGTACATGACCAACTCCTGGAACTTACTCAAACTCATGTCCATTGAGTCGGTGATGCCATCCAACCATTTCATGCTCTGTCATCCCCTTCTCTTCCCACCTTCAATCTTTCCCAGCATCAGGGTCTTTTCAATGAGTGAGTTCTTCACATCAGGTGGCCAAAGTATTGGAGTTTCAGCATCAACATCAGTCCTTCCAATGAATATTCAGGATTGATTTCCTTTAGGATGGACTGGTTGCATCTCCTTGCAGTCCAAGGGACTCTCAAGAGTCTTCTCCAACACAACACTTCAAAAGCATCAATTCTTCGACGCTCAGCTTTCTTTATAGTCCAACTCTCACATCCATACATGTCTACTGGAAAAACCGTAGCTTTGACTAGATGGGCCTTTGTTGGCAAAGTAATGTCTCTACTTTTTAATATGTTATCTAGGTTGGTCATAACTTTTCTTCCAAGGAGAAAGCATCTTTTAATTTCATGGCTGCAGTCACCATCTGCAGTGATTTTGGAGCCCAAGAAAATAAAGTCTTTCACTGTTTCCATTGCTTCCCCATCTATCTGCCATGAACAGATAGGACCAGATGCCATGATGTTAGTTTTCTGAATGTTGAGCTTTAAGCCAACTTTTTCACTCTCCTCTTTCACTTTCATCAAGAGGCTCTTTAGTTCTTCTTTGCTTTCTGCCATTAAGGGTAGTGTTATCTGCATATATGAGGTTATTGATATTTCTCCTGGCAATCTTGATTCCAGCTTGTGCTTCATCCAGCCCAGCATTTCTCATGATGTACTCTGCATAGAAGTTAAATAAGCAGGGTGACAATATACAGCCTTGACATAGTCCTTTTCCTATTTGGAATCAGTTCCATGACCAGTTGTAACTGTTGCTTCTTGATCTGCATACAGATTTCTCAGGAGGCAGGTCAGGTGGTCTGGTATGCCCATCTCTTTAAGAATTTTCCACAGTTTATTGTGATCCACACAGTCAAAGGCATTGGCATAGTCAATAAAGCAGAAGTAGATGTTTTTCTGGAACTCTCTTGCTTTTTTGATGATTCAGTGGATGTTGGCAATTTGATCTCTGGTTCCTCTGCCTTTTCTAAATCCAGTTTGAACATCTGGAAGTTCATGGTTCACAGACTGCTGAAGACTTGCTGGGAAAATTTTGAGCATTACCTTCGTAGCGTGTGAGATGAGTGCAATTGTGCGGTAGTTTGAATATTCTTTGGGATTGCCTTTCTTTGGGATTTGAATGAAACCTGACCTTTTCCAGTCCTGTGGCCACTGCTGAGTTTTCCAAATTTACTGGCATATTGAGTGCAGCACTTTCACAGCATCATCTTTTAGGATTTGAAATAGCTCAACTGGAATTCCATCAACTCCACTAGCTTTGTTCGTAGTGATACTTCCTAAGGCCCACTTGATTTCACATTCCAGGATGTCTGGCTTTAGGTGAGTGATCACACCATCGTGATTATCTGCGTTATGAAGATCTTTTTTGTACAGTTCTTCTGTGTATTGTTGCCACCTCTTCTTAATATCTTCTGCTTCTGTTAGGTCCATACCATTTCTGTCCTTTATTGTGCCCATCTTTGCATGAAATGTTCCCTTGGTATCTCTAATTTTCTTGAAGATATCTCTACTCTTTCCCATTCTGTTACTTTCCTCTATTTTCTCTGCGTTGATCACTGAGGAAGGCTTTCTTATCTCTCCTTGCTATTCTTTGGACCTCTGCATTCAAATGGGTATCTTTCCTTTTCTCCACTTCCCTGGTGGCTCAGAGGTTAAAGTGTCTGCCTGCAATGCGGGAAACCTGGGTTCAATCCTCGGGTTGGGAAGATCCCCTGGAGAAGGAAATGGCAACTCACTCCAGTATTCTTGCCTGGAGAATCCCATGGACGGAGGAGCCTGGTGGGCTATAGTCCACAGGGTCGCAAAGAGTCGGACACGACTGAGTGACTTCACTTTCACTTTCCTTTTCTCCTTTGCCTTTTGCTTCTCTTCTTTTCATAGCTATTTGTAAGGCCTCCTCAGACAACCATTTTGCCTTTTTGCATTTCTTTTTCTTGGGGATGGTCTCAATGCCTGTCTCCTGTACAATGTCACGAACCTCTGTCCCTAGTTCTTCAGGGACTCTGTCTATCAGATATAATCCCTTGAATCTATTTCTCACTTTCACTGTATAATTGTAAGGGATTTGATTTAGGTCATACCTGAATGGTTTAGTCGTTTTCCCTACTTTCTTCAATTTAAGTCTGAATTTGGCAATAAGGAGTTCATGATCTGAGCCACAGTCAGCTCCCGGTCTTGTTTTTGCTGAGTGTATAGAGTTTCTCCATCTTTGGCTGCAAAGAATATCATCAATCTGATTTCGGTATTGACCATCTGGTGATGTCCATGTGTAGAGTCTTCTCTTATGTTGTTGGAAGAGGGTGTTTGCTATGACCAGTGCATTCTTTTGGCAAATTAGCATTTGCCCTGCTTCATTCTGTACTCCAAGGCCAAATTTGCCTGTTACTCCAGGTGTTTGACTTCCTACTTTTGCATTCTAGTCCCCTATAATGAAAAGGACATTTTTGGGGGTGTTAGTTCTAGAAGGTCTTGTAGGTCTTGTAGGTCTTCATAGAACTGTTCAATTTCAGCTTCTTCAGCATTGCTGGTTGGGGCAGAGACTTGTGGATTATTGTGATATTGAATGGTTTGCCTTGGAAACAAACAGAGATCATTCTGTCATTTTTGAGATTGTATCCAAGTACTGCATTTCAGACTCTTTTGTTGACCATGATGGCTACTCCATTTCTTCTAAGGGATTCTTGCCCACAGTAGTAGATATGATGGTCATCTGAGTTAAATTCACCCATTCCAGTCCATTTTAGTTTGCTGATTCCTAAAATGTTGATGTTCACTCTTGCCATCTCCTGCTTGACCACTTCCAATTTGCCTTGATTCACAGTCCTAACATTCCAGGTTCCTATGCACTATTGCTCTTTACAGCATTGGTCTTTACTTCTATCAGCAGTCACATCCACAACTAGGTGTTTTTTTGCTTTTGCTCTGTCTCTTCATTCTTTCTGGAGTTATTTCTCCATTGATCTCCAGTAGCATATTTGGCACCTACCAACCTGGGGAGTTCATCTTTCAGTGTCCTATCTTTTTGCCTTTTTAAATTGTTCATGGGGTTCTCAAGGCAAGAATACTGAAGTGGTTTGCCATTCCCTTCTCCAGTGGACCACGTTTTGTCAGAACTCTCCACCATGACCCATCCGTCTTGGGTGGCCCTACACGGCATGACTCATAGTTTCATTGAGTTAGGTAAGGCTGTGCCCATGTGATCAGATTGGTTAGTTTTCTGTGATTGTGGTTTTCATTCTGTCTCCCCTCTGATAGAGAAGGATAAGAGGCTTATAGAAGCTTCCTGATGGGAGAGACTGACTGAGGGGGAAACTGGGTCTTGTTCTGATGGGCAGGGGCATGCTCAGGAATCTTTAATCCAATTTTCTGTTGATGGGAGGGGCTGTGTTCCCTCCCTGTTACTTGACCTGAGGCCAAACTATGGTGAAGGTAATGAATATAATGGCGACCTCCTTCAAAATGTCCCATGCCCGCACTGCTGCACTCAGTGCCCCCAACTCTGTAGCAGGCCATGGCCGACCCACGCCTCTGCCAGAGACTCCTGGACACTCACGGGCTAGTCTGGGTCAGCCTCTTGTGGGTTCACTGCTCCTTTCTCCTGGGTCCTGATGTGCACAAGGTTTTGTTTATGCCCTCCAAGAGTCTGTTTCCCCAGTCCTGTGTAAGTTCTGGTGGCTTTCTGGTAGGTTAATGGTGACCTCCTCCAAGAGGGTATATGCCAGACCCAGGTCTACTGCATCCAGAGCCCCTGCCCCTGCAGCAGTCCACTGCTGACCCATACCTCCGCAGGAGACACTCAAACACAGTTCTGTCTCAAGTCTCTGTGGAGTCTCTGGGTCCTGGTGTGCACAAGTTTGTTTGAGCCCTCTGAGCATCTCTGGTGGATATGGGGTTTGATTCTAAACACAATTTCACTCCTTCCTACTGACTTGCTGGGGCTTCTCCTTTGCCCTTGGATGTGGGGTATCTCCTCAAGGTCACTATAGCACTGCGCAGCCACCACTCCAGCGCCACCTTTTTTATTCCTTCTCTAACACTATTCCTTTCTTCATATGGATCTAAGTTTCAGATCTATATAATTTTCCTTTCCTGTGAAAGATTTCTTGCAATTTGTTGGTAATAACTTCCCTGCGTCTTTGTCTGAGATAGTCTTTATTTCTTTTTTCAAAGGATATGGATACCTAATTCTAAGTTGGTGGTTTTTTCTTGCAACATTTAAAATATTTCACTTCACTCCCTCTTGCTTGCATGGTTTGTGAAATGAAGTTGATGTAATTCTTATCTTTGTTTCTCCATAGGTAAGGTTGTCTTGTTCTCTAGCTTCTTTCAAGATTTTCTCCCAATCTTTTGATTTTCTGCAGTTTGAATAGGATATGCCTAGGAGAAAATTTTTTGGTATTCATCCTGCTTGGTGTTCTCTGAGCTTCCGCGATCTATGTTCTGGTTTCTGTCACTAGTTTTGGCAAATTTTCAACCATTATTACTTCAAATATTTCTTCTACTATTTTCTTCCTTCTCCTTCTGGTATTGCAGAATATACTGCATATGTTATATATCTTTTGTAACTGTCTCATGGTTCTCAGATATCCTGTTCTGGGTTTGCCCACCCCCATTCTTTTTTAACTTTTGCATTTCAATTTGACATGTTTCTTTTGACATTCATAATTAAAAATTTTGGAAATATTCACATGATTCAATGTTGAAAAGATAGAAAAGATAAATAATGAAGAATTTTCTCCCCCTTACCTCTGACCCATATTCACCTAATTCTAACCCTGTACACAACTGATAGTGTTTGTTTTACCTTCCAGGACATTCTGTGCATAGTAAGGAAACACTTTATTTCCTCTCCTTAGCATAGTATATACAAATTTGCATGTCATTTCCCCCTCACATATTAGTGTATCTTGGAGATTATTCCACATCAGTACATAAAGAAATTTTTGTTCTTTTACCTGGCTGCATAATATCCCATTTATGGATATACAGGTCCACAACTACTTCTTTAAAACCCTTAGGTTATGAATGCATTGGAGTTTATTATATAAAGATAATTTGTGCATATATTATATATAATACTCACACTGGGTCTGGGGCAACATCCCATAATTAAACACATTATTATTTGTTCAGTTAAAGTATGAATATTCATGCTAGGTGTGATAAATAGCAAAATTAGTATTGTATTTTTTTGATACAGTAATAAACTGATGGATGAAATAGTGTGATATAGACTAAATACTTGGGACTCTTTACTTCTAAGGAAAATACTCAATAAAACCTCAAACCAAACTACGCTTCTAAACATATGCATAAGTAAATACTTCTTCTGTCTGGTCTTGAGGATTTTGGACAAAAGGCTTCATCTGCATTGCTATTACTGTCACCAAAGATCAGAGTTGGGAATTTAATGATGGGCCTGGAAAGAGATTCTTTAATGATGAAACAACTACAATAGATGACCTTAAAAAAGGAGTACTTCTAGGATAATGTGTCTGATTAATACAGATTTCTATATAAGCAGTCTCTTTCAATTAAGTAAGCAGCCATAATCCCTTTTCACTGATAAATGCATGTTATTCAAGGCCAATTAACTGCTCATACATTTCCCCCATACTGTCTATGGAGATTTTTTTTTCATCTATTACATCTAGTAATTGTCATTATTCATAGCCTCATGCTTACTTGGGATAACACTATTTTAACAATTCTTCTATCTTGCAAGGAATGTACAATAGGTATATAACTTAAAATAGTCAATATATATATTTTTTAATGTCAGCTTGTTCTAACTCAACACTTCTACAATCTTAGTAGGTTAAAAATCCTCTGAAGAATTTGTTAAAGCATAAGATTCTTGGGTTATAGTCACAGAGATTCAGATTCAGAATCTGCGTTTCTAACAAGTTTCCAGGTCATGCTGATGCTGCTTATCCACTGATCATACACTGAGAAGCAAGGTTCTGACTTATTTAGACTTTTAGCCTGTTAACTTTTAGGTTAAGTAATGAGACTACATATCTTCTCATTAGTGACACAAAACCCTTCACTATCTTTATATACAAGTGCACTTTCAAAGTGAAAGTCTCTGCAAAATATTTATCAATTGTTCCAAGTATCAGCAACTGTGTAAATAGCATAATTAAGGTATACTTGATCAAGTTTCTACAATAACTCTTTTAGGAAGACTTGGGAGTTACCTGTTTCAAGTATATAGTATGAAAATAAATAAATATTTATATTTGTTCTTCATTGGGAGTAAAATTGCTTGGTTACAAGTTCATGAGGTGTGTGTGTGGAATAGTGGGTACGAGTATACAGTTTTCTTCCATTCCAGCTTCCAGTGCAATGAGTTCATGTCATTGGTACAGATTATTAAGCCTGATAGAAATGATCTCTTTGATTACTCATGGTTTTCTGTTTACATACTAACAAATAAATTGTGAACAACTCTTTTTTTTTTTTTGGTTTTACTGCACAGCTTGCAGGATATTAGTTCCCTGACCAGAGATTGAACCCAGGTCCATGGTAGTGAAAGCACAGAGTCCTAACCACTGGACTGCTAGGGAATTCTCTGAATAACTTTTGAAACATTATGGATGTTGACTTTTTCTAGCTTTATCTGGCACATCCCAGAACTTTCACCCTGTGTTTAGAGTCCGTAAAATCTCGTTTGCTCATCAATCACTGTTAATTTTTTTTTTAAGAAAACAGGACAGAGCCATTTCATCAGCAGTGTATACTTGTTAAAGACTAAGGTTTTCATTAAAAATTACCATAACAAATTGTCAATATATAATTTTCATCAACTTCATGAAAAGAAGTATTTTCATCATAGTTGTACAGATATTTTATACTGCAATGCTTCTGAAATTTCTGCAGCCAGTCTTCTGATATCCTTTACTCACTGTAAAGCTTCAGTCCTTCATGGAATAATTTAGCTTGTTTCATGAACAACAAACCAATCAGTGCATATTCACACTGCTTCATTGTTGAATCCATTCCATCATAGTAATGTCAATATCTTCATTTTTTGTCCTTGGAAAACTTTCTGTTCTTTAGTTCTGGTCATTGCTGTCCCTATAAAACTTCAACACTTTGTCTTTCTATTACTTCAAGTCATGCTGCTGCTGTGCTGAGCTCAGTCGTGTCTGACTCTTTGCGACCCCATGGACTGTAGCCCACCAGGCTCCTCTGTTTATGGGATTTTCCAGGCAAGAATACCAGAGTGGGTTGCCATTTCCTTCTTCAGGGGATCTTCTCAACCCAGGGATTGAAACTGCATCTCCTGCACTGGCAAGTAGGTTTTTTTTGTTTGTTTGTTTAAACCACTGAGCCACCCAGGAAGCCCAGTTCAAGTCATATGTGGTGTTAATTCCCACACTTTGCTCTTTAGTAAGATGTCTCATAGAAACACCTGATCAAATTTTGCATTAACTCTATTTTCTGTGCTATTGATGTCAGATGGTTCCTTTTCTACTGATTTTTATCCACAGGAGTATCTTCAATCTTCTGGACATTTTTACAGAATAATTGAACTTAAACTGACAAAATAACAACCATCTTTAAAAAAAAGGCAAACATTTTGTTAGTGACTAGCAGGGATGTCTGTGACTGGTAAGAGTGTTGAGAAACAACTAATGCCTCATATCAGCTGAGGCCAGGTTTTGCTTTCAATTTAGAAAAAAGTGTGGATTTTCAAAGCTTTTCAGATTTTGGAATTCCATATAAGATTTGGTGCTAAAGTAATATATTTAACCAGTCTCCTATTGATGGCTATTTAGAATGTTTCAAATATTTTGCAACTGCAAACAAGGTTGTAGTGAATAACTTTGTACAAGCATCATTTTACAAATATATTTGTAAAATAAAATCCTGGAAGTGAAACAGCTGGGTCAAAGGATATATACATTGTAATTATGATAGATATTGTGTAGGGCCAAATTGCCCTACACAAAGGATTACCAATCTACACTCCCACTCTACACCTTTGCAAACACAATGTTTTATCAAAATGTTTCCTTTTGAAATAATTTCAAACTCAAAGAGAAGTTTCAATAGTACTTCAAGCATCATCTTTTCTCCGTGCCCTCACCCCAAACCATTTGAAAGTAACTTATTTGATACCCTGAACTCATTCCTGAACTCTGCAGTCTATGCCTTGCAAACAAGGACACTCTTCTACTTACCTGCAACATAATCATCAAGATCAGGAAATTTATATTGATATATTACTACCACCTAAGAAGATACGGCAAACTAAATGCAACGTGATCTTGTATAAACATGTGTAAAGATTTTATACAAGATCATGTGTTATGTTTGTCATGTCTCTTCAGTCTTTGACAGTTTGGAAAAATTCCTGAGTCTTCCCTTGACACTCATGGCCTTGACACTTTTGCAGATTAGACTAGTTACCTTATAGAATGACCTTCAATTTGGATATGACTGATGTTTCCTCATGATTAGATGGAGGTTTGCATTTTTGGTGTAATATAAGAGAAGTGATACTGAATTCTTATTGTCTGTTAAGTAATACATGATTTTGACTTAACCCATTACTCATGATATATCCATCGCCCCCAAAGTTTCCTTGTGACCCTTGCTTATCTTTTTTTCCCTTCCATCCTAGCCTATAGCAGATCCCACTCCCAGGAAACTGCTGATTTTTCTGTCATCATGGTGTGACACTGCTAGAATTTTATTTAAATGGAATAATACAATATGCACCGTTTTTCTTTGGTCTGGCTTCTTTCTGCTGCTGCCGCTGCTAAGTTGTTTCAGTCGTGTCCGACTCTGTGCGACCCCATAGACGGCAGCCCACCAGGCTCCCCCGTCCCTGGGATTCTCCAGGCAAGAACACTGGAGGGAGTTGCCATCTCCTTCTCTAATGCATGAAAGTGAAAAGTAAAACTGAAGTCGCTCAGTCATGTCCGACTCTTGGCGACCCCATGGACTGCAGCCTACTGGCTTCTTTCACTTAGCATAATTATTTTGATTCTTCCATGGTGTAGTATGTATAAGTAGTTTGTTCCTTTTCATTACTGAGTAGTATTCCATGGTATGGTTGTTTCACAGTTTTTATCTATTCAATCTACTCATGGGTATATGGATCATTTCCAGTTTGGGGTTAACAGTAAAGCTGTTATGACACTCATGTTGAATTCTTTGTATGGATATATGCTTTCATTTCCTTTGGTTAATACCTATGAGTGGAATGGCAGGATCATGTGTGCAGGTGTCTATTTAACTTTTTAAGAAACCAACAAATGATTTACCAAAGTGGTTGTACAACTTATGTTCCAACCTGCAATGTATGAGAGCTTCAGGTGCTCTACATCCTTGCAAGTCTTACTACAATTGCTTTTTGTTTTTAAAATTTTAGCCTTTCTCTTATTGTGTTTTAATTTATGTTTTAATTTTTACAAATTTATTTAATTGAAGGATAATTGCTTTACAGAATTTTGTTGGTTTCTGCCAAACATCAACATGAATCAGCCATAGGTATACATATATCCCCTCCATTTTGAACTTCAAGATGTTAGTATAATGATAACTTAAAAAATTTCAACTTCTGACTGTTCATTGCTGGTATATTGAAATACTATTGATCTTTGTATATTAATCTTATGTCCTGAAACATTGTTAAACTTATTATTAGTTCTAAAAGTTTTTTGTAGATTCCATAGGATTTTCTACATAGACAATCATGTCATCAGTTTTACTTCTTCCTTTTTAATCTGAGTATCATTTAGTTCTGTTAAGTATCTTATTGTACTGGCTAAAATCAACAGTTTGATACTGAAACAGAAGAGGTAAAAGTAAACAGCTTTGCCTTGTTCTTTTCCTTTTTTTTAAATTTTAACATTTTAATTTTTTTGCCCCACCAGGTGGCATGTGGGATCTTAGTTCCCCAACCAGGGATTGAACCTTTTGCAGTGGAAGCTCAGTCTTAAGCACTGTATAGCCAGGAAAGTCCTGCCTTGTTCTTGATGTTAGGAAGAAAACATTCAACCTTTTACCATAAGTATAAAGGCAGTTGTAAGAGAGATGCCCTTTATCATGTGGGGAAGTTCCCTTCTATTCCTAGTTTGTTGAGAATTTTAATGTTTTTAGTAGGAATAAATGTTGGATTTTATTAAGTGCTTTTTCCATATTACTGAGATGATCATATGGGTATTCTTTTTTACTCTATTAGTATGGTGAAATACAGTGATTGATTTTTGAATGTTTTAAACCAACTTTGTATTCTTGGAGGTAAACACTACTTATTGTGATGTATTATCATTTAAAAAAATATATTATTTGGATTCAATCTCTTAAAATTTTTATTAAGAGTTTTTGCACCTATGTGCTCATGAGAGTTTTATTCTGAGTTTTTGTTTTAGCTTTTGGCTGTGCAATGTGGCATGTGGGACCTTAGTTACCTGACCAGGGATTGAACCTATATCCCCTGCAGTAGAAGTACAAGGTCCTAACCACTGCCAGGGAATTCCCTGGGTTTTCTTTTTTATAGTTTTTGTCTGTGTTAGGGAAACTAAAACGGAGGAAGTCTTGATCAGGCTTCAGAACCAGCAGAGCAGGCCCCTGACCTTTCTTCTGACCAGTCTGGACACTGCCCAGATTCTGTGTCTGCCTGCAAGCACGGCAAGTCAGGCAGCACTTCAAGTAAGAAAGGGATTGGGTCCTGAAATTCTTGAGAGCCTGGAGGTCTGGCCAACTGTGCCCAAGTAAAAGTGAAAGTGTTAGTTGCTTAGTCATGTCCGGCTCTTTGAGACTCCATGGACTGTAGCCCGCCAGGTTCCTGTCCAAGGAATTCTTCAGGCAATAATACTGGAGCGGGCTGCCATTTCCTTCTCCAAGGGAACTTCCCAACCCAGGGATCGAACTTGGGTCTTCTGCATTACGGGCAGATGATTTATCATCTGAGCCACCAGGGAAGCCCAAATCCTAAGACTCACAAGATAAAACAAACAGCATTGTAAAAAGTTTAAAGTAAAACCAGAGTTGCATTTTTTGCACTAAACTGATGATACCAGTTTGCAGCCTGTGATTGTAAGTAGGAACCCTCCCAAACTGCAATTTGAAGTCTCACCTGTGGAGGGGACACACTGCCCAGGACCTTTTCCCAACTGGGACTCCAGACTGCTGTTACTTGGGACTTCTCAGCGTGCTGTTTGGGTCTGGATTTTGGTCAGCCCAATTTGGTGATGTATGTGCTGTTACCCTTCTCTATTGTTTCTCTCTTTTGCTAATGATTGTATATTGAAATTAAGTAATCCTCTGTTAAATACTGAAATTGTTTCTTTGTGTGTAATAAGGGGTTTCTTTTGTTAATGAATTCTTTGAACCTGAAACAAAGCTAAAGTTTTCGGCAAAATAGCCTGGTTTTGGTATCTGGATAATGATGATTTCACAGACTGAGTTGGGAAGTATTTCCTCCTCTTCAATTTTCTGCAAGAGTTTATATAGAATTGTTATGTTTTCCTTAAATGTTTGGTAGAATTTACCAGTGAAGCCATTTAGCCCTGGAGTTTCTTTGTGGAAAGATTTTTAACTACTAATTTAATTTCTCTGAACTTCATTTCTATTTATTCTTTTCTTTTTACTGTGGTAAAATATACATAAATTTACTATTTTGAGCATGTAAGGGTACAATTCAGTGACATTAAACACATTCACACTGTTGTGCAAACATCACCACTATCTAGTTCCAGAACTTTTTCATCATCTGAAATTCTATACTCATTATATAGTAACTTCTTTCCCCACCCTCTCTATTCTTCTTTCTGCTCTATGAGGTTTTCCTCTAGTCTACATGCTAGCTGTATAAATTTATGATACTGTGGCCACATTATTAAAATGATATCTGCCAGGTTTACCTGCTCTATGGTAATTATACTTCTTCCTTTTATGACTGATAAATATTAATACTTTGTAGAGAGATACTATGTACAGTACTATGTACAGTAAGTTCCCTACATATGAGTTTGAACTTTCAAAGATATGAACGTGCATTCCATCAACATCAGGTGTGAGTGAAATTTCTGCTTGTCCTCTGTCTCCTATTGCTGATGATTCTTCAGCTCTACCATCTCCTATTTCCTCTCCTACCTCCAGTTAGTAACTCTTCTTGCTGGTTCGCTTGATGCCAGCCCCTGTATGCCAGCTGTTGAACTGTATGTACACTGTACTTTTTAAGGTACTATACTGTAAGATTTAAAATGTTTTATTTTTTGTTTTCTTATGTATTATTGTGTGAAAAGTATAAATCTATTACAGTACAGTACTATATAACTAGTTGTGTTAGTTGGATACCTAGGCTAACTTTGTTGGACTTACGAACAAATTCGACTTATGAATGTGTTCTTGGAAAGGAACATGTTCATGTGTAGGGGACTTACTGTAAATATCCTGTTTCTCATCAGGTGTTCAACCATTATCTTAGTATCTACTGCTATTTTTTCACTGTGGTTAGTCTAGGTACCTCATATAAGTGGAATCATACAATGTTTTGTCTTTTTGTATCTGGTTTATTTCACTTACTGTTTTCAAGGCTCATCCATATTGTAGCATGTATTAGAATTTCATTCCTTTTAATGGCTAAATAATATTCCATTGTATGTATATACTACAGTTTGTTTATCCATTCATCTGTTGACAGATACTTGAGTTATTTACAACTTTTGGTAATTGTGAATAATGCCACTATTAATATTGCTGTAGAAATATCTGTTTAAGTCCATGTTTTCAATTCTTTTGGGTATATGCCTACCTAATTCTTATTTATTCTCGAGTCAGCTTTGATAGTTTGTATCCATCAAGGAATTAGTCTATTTCATTTATATTGTTGAATTTATTAGCATAAAGTTGTCTTTAGAGTTTGTTGTGATGTCACTTTTCCCATTCTTAAAATTGCTACTTTGTCTTCTCCTTTTTCCTTGATCAGTCTGGACAAAGATTTCAATTTTATTTATCTTTTCAAAGAAATAGCTTTTTGTTTCATTGATTTTCCATTTTTCTATATTTTATTTGATTTCTGTTCTGATCTGTATTATTTTCTTTCTTTTGCTTATTTAAGGTTTCATTTGCTCTTCTCTGGGTTCTTATGGTAGAATCTGAGATTGCTGATTTGAAACCTTTCTTCTTTTCAGACATAGGTATTAAGTGCTAAAAATTTCCTTCTAAGTAAAGCTTTAGCTCTAATCCACAAATTTTTAAATGTTGTTGTACTTTTTCATTCAGTTTAAAATATTTTCTAAAAAAAAAAATAAAATAAAAAATAAAAAAATAAAAAATATTTTCTATTAATTTTTTTTTGTGTTTTTCTCCCTTTGTTCAGTGAGTTACATGGAAGTGTACAGTTTAATTTCTAAAACATTAGTGGATTTTTATTATTGATTTCTAATTCAACTGTGGTTGTCTGGAGAAGATTTTTATTTCAGCTTTTAAAAAAAATAATTTATTTATTTTAATTGGAGGCTAATTACTTTACAATATTGTAGTGGTTTTTGTCATACATTGACATGAATCAGCCATGGGTACACCTGTGTCCCCCATCCTGAACCCCCCTTCCACCTCCTGCCCCATCCTATTTCAGCTTTTTTTAAACATCATTTTATTTTATCGGCCATGCCACATAGCATGTGGGATCTTAGTTCTTCGACCAGGGATTGAACCCATGCTATCTGCAGTGGAAGTGTGGAGTCCTAACCACTGGACAGCCAGGGAATTCCTTTTACCTTTTTTTTTTTTTCAAAATTAGTTTATTTTCTATTTTTTAACTTTACAGTATTGTATTTGTTTTGCCATACATTGACATGAATCCACCATGGGTGTACATGTTTTCCCCTTCCAGAAACCCTCTTCCACCTCCCTCCCCATCCCATCCCTCCGGGTCATCCCGGTGCACCCTGTATCATGCATTGAACTTGGACTGGCGATTCATTTCACATATGATAATTTACATGCTTCAATGCCATTCTTCCATATCCTTTTTTTTTTAAAGATATTTTCACTGGTATAGAATTCTAGGTCAAATGTTTTTTTTTTAAAGAGTAATTTAAAGATTTTTCTCCACTATCTTCTGGCTTATACTGCTTCTAGTGAGAAACCTGCTCTCATACTTATTGTTTATCCTTAGTATATAGTGTGTATTTTTTTCCTGCACTTACTTTTAAATAAGATTTTTCTCTTTAGTCACTGGTTTTAAGCAATTTGATTGTGATGTGCCTTGGTATAATTTTCTTCATATTTCTTATGCTTGAGTTTCAGTAAGCATCTTGGATCTGTGTCATCCTTATCCTGCTTGCAATCTGACACTCCATGACAGGCCACTTCCCATATGGATGTCTATTGTCAAATTTATTATTTTTGCCAATAAGATTTATGAAAAATGTTATCTCAGAGTAATTTTAATTTGTATTTCTCAAGTGAGGACAGGTATTTTAATTGTTTAAAAGTCATTTGTACCTTCTTTTTTGTAAACTGCCTGATCATATTTGTTCAATTTTTTTACTGTTTTTTTAAAAATCATTTTTATATTGATTTATCTGTATCTTCTACCTTTTCTACAATGAGCATACATTCTTTTTACTATAAGAAGACACAACATAAAGTTATTTTAAATTAAAAAAAGTGCTTTAAAAAACCCATGTAATTTCCTGGTATCGGAAAAATATAGTCCATGGCAGCTAGTATTCTATTGTAACTTCTCTGGGGCTTATTTTCACTTCTCTTTGTGATGAGATCTACATAGCTAACATGGAGGATATGAGCTTAAAAACCTGAGTCACTCTAGACTGTCTTACTTTTTGACCAGGGGCCCTAGAAAAATCATAAACTCTCATATCTGAGATTTGGAGCTCCATCACTTCACTGGATCTTCCAATGGTCCTGGGAAGTTGACAGGTCATTGACAATTATCCCCATTTTATAGATTTTTAAACCAGAGGCTTAGAAATGTAAAGTGACTTTATCATATGGAAGGTTAGATTTAGAAGTTACCTTAAAGATGATCTATTCTCTGTTCTCCGAGTCCTACAATTAGTAACTATGGCAAAACTCTGACTTGGACTCAGGTGTTTACTCTAACAGGCAGTAATCAAAGGGAAGATCCCTACCACTCTAAGTGCTTAAGGGAGGTTGAATAGCTTCTCTTCTTCAGGAGACTCAGGCTAAGCCTTTGGTAGGCCATGACCAGGCAGGCATACTGGGGGTGCTGGAACCTTACATCTATCTATGCTCACCTTTGGCAGCAGTCAGCATGGTGGAGGCCAGTTCACACTGCTGTGATTCCAAGTGTCCAAGCGTGAACCAGCGAGGGTAACGGCTGGGCACCACAGATACCATATGCTGAGGGTGGGAAGTGTCGCCTGCAGAAGTTGAGTTTTCTAGAACAGGTAACCTAGAAGACCCAGGGAGAGTCATCAGCTACCACCCAGACCCTTGTCACTCTGAGCCACCTTAGAGAAGCTTCTTCTTTGCTGGGGAGGAACTGGGAAGGAAAAGGTTAATGAAGAACCTCAAAGGTTTTAAAACCTAGGGGTACTGTACTTTATATGAGGTGAGTGCCTGGTACTTGTAAGAACTCAAGCTGAACAGTTCTTACTGAAAACAGTTCAAAAGTCATAAGATTATTTGTTAAAGTATAAGAAATATATGCCAAGTAATCCTCAGCAGTCCTTTTTGGTCAAGCTGAGGAGCTCTCTCTCAGCCTTATAGTCTGATTTAAATTCTTCTGTATGGTCTGCTGCATCCTAGAGGACCACCTGCCTGAACCAAGGATTCTACTCTTGTTTGGAGACAGGATGCCCATAGCTCATTGTTCTCAAGTCTTGATATAGAAAGACTTACTTCTACTTCCCCAGATGTACTGGTGACCTATGCCCGGGAACCATTTCTCAGTTAGATATGGAAGGGCTCAAACCCTTTGAAGGAAGCTGCCAAACTGGCCCTGGAACAAAGAGACTCAGGCCTTGGATATTCTGTATCTGTTAAAATCTCAGAGGCTTCTTCAAACAACTCACTGAGAATGCAGCCAGGGAACGAGTATGTCACTAGCTAGGAATCCTAGATCATATGAAAATATCTGAACCATTTTAGGGCAGACCAATGGCAGGTCCAATAGAACACAGAAAGAGGAAAAGAGAGAAAAATGAGACAAAGAGACTTCTGCTTTGGTGGAGGCATTTGGGCTGGGAAAAGGCTACCCACCTCATGGCACGTAAGGCTAATTTATAGGACAGGTCTGGATCATGAGGCAGCAGAGCTGAGAACAAATACTTGGCAAAGGTGTGCATGGGAACACTCTCTCGGTGGATGACTTCTCCCAGACCACTGAAGGGGCCTCCTGCAGGAAGGAGATAAACCAGCCAGTTGTTTATCTGTATGCTTTTATTTGCCTGCCTGAACTTGAGCTCCAGGATCCCACAATTGTTTGCTAGCCATGGGAACTTTCATTACACTTTAAAGTCAGAAATGTTGCTGTACCTGTGCTCTGTTAGAGAGGGGAACCTAGAGTCAAATGCCTAAGACTCTGTGCCAACAGTCCCTTCTCTACTTACCTTCTAGTAGTAAGATGCACTGTTTCTGCAGTGTTTGCACTAGCTCATCATCCAGCTGCAGCTCCTGGAGTCGACTCAAGAGTTGCTCCTCATTACGGCACACCTTGTCCTGCGCGTAGAGGCCTTCAGGCATCACCCTCTGTTGACCCATCCCCATCAGAGCAACTTCCATGGCCAATGACAGGTAGGACTCACTGCTGTTTGGGCAGCCTGCAGCCACAGGCACATGCTGGTACACAGGGGGTCTGCTTTCATTCATATCTGAGGACAACAGGGCACCAGATTTGTTAGGTCAGGTCCCTTGGATTTTTGTGCCTCTCCCACCAATGCACACTTTGGGATACAGCTTGGTCAATAACTAACACAAAGAAGCTAAATCAAACACCAGAACAGTAATATACTGAAAATAAAAAATAAAAATATACTAAAAAATGTTATACATGGTTCTAAAGATTAACTCCTTCCTAAAACATGAACTGGCTAGGCCAGCTGAAAAAAAATACAGTCATACTAGTCTTCTGCTAAAATGTTATGTAATACTACAATGATCGATTTTTGTGTCTGTCTCTTTATTAGAATGTAAGAACCTTATAGGAAAGAGACTTTATCATTTTGCCTTAGGTATCTCCACTGCCTGGTATGTGTAAGGAGCTAAATGTCTGTGATGAATAAATCCCAAGTACAACCTCAGGTTCTCAATGACACTTACATCAGTGTCATTGTGGAGATGAAAGAGACCAAGGATGATGATTCCTTCTTCAGGGGATCAGAAGGAAGATACAGTAGCCCTGTCTTGCATTGAAGCTACCTCTTGTATCTCTACCCAGAGATATCCGAATCCATCCAGTTAAACTATTACTTTTGTGATGTTTGCAACTTTAATGTTATTGTTACTTTTTATGCTCCACCTTTGGGTTCTAAGTTTCAGGAGGAGAGCATAGATCTAAAAGCCAGAGTCATAATTTCCTTCCTTTCTCCCATTATCCATCTGGTAAATGTTTAAGGGAGACTATTAAAAGAGAGTTATTGCCTTAAGTGCTGTTTTCAGGAACTTGAAAGGCTAGTAGAGATACTTACTTGTAAACAAATTTTAAGGCAGTGTGCTAAATACCGTAATATATGCATGCTTACAATACAGTGATAGCATAAAGGAAAAAAGAATCAATTCTGTCTCAAGTCCTTGTTAATTTGAGACTCTACTAAATTACCTCCCTTTTATTTCTCTTTTGTAAAATTGGTACAAAACCACCACCAGGGAAAATGTTCAAGGGAAACATGAGAGTATTATGTAATTGCAAGGGATACACACACTGCTGATGCAAGTTCTTTTACACTTCCAGACCGTTCTGAGGACCTGGCCTCTGACTTCTCAAATCCCTCTGGCCCTTTTTGTTCCCTTTGGATTACTCTTCAGACATTCACAAGGTAGGGAAGTGAGAGGAGCAAAGGAAAGCTGAGGCTGGCAAGGTAAAATGGGTGAACAGGACAGAGCCAGTCCACAGAGGGGGAAGGAAGATAAGAAAGGAGCAATCCCAAGGAAACCACTCGGGGGAGGGCCAGTTTAGATAAGAGAAAAAGAGGAGTAAAACAGACTCTGTCATGGAAAAGAAGAGGGCTCTGAAGGGGAGTCTGGGCTTCCCTCAGGCTGACCCCTGTACCTGACACTTCCAGATAGCCATCATCGTTCAGGCGGCAGGCCTCAGTCAAGGTGAGAAACAGGCAGCCAATCGGATCCAGGGGGTGGCCCACCCAGCCTTCTAGGTTTGTGATGGTAGTGGTTCCCCTCTGCAACAGTTCTGGAAACAAGCAGGTCAAAGTTTTTGAGAGGGACAGAGACACACTGCTCTCTGTCCCTGCTTGGTCTCTTCATAAGTCTCCTCATCAGTCTCTTTCAGGCGGTGGCCCTGAGACTCAAAGTCAAGCTTGCCTTGGGTTGAGGAGACTGGTCACCAGCTCATCAGCCACTATGAGGCCATGTGGTATGCATTTAGGCTGCCTGTCAATAGCACACATATGTAGACACAGCTTTACAGTTTAAAAAGGGTCTTCTCATACCAGATCTCAGTGGATCCAACTGTCCTGTGTGAAAGGCAGGCCAGCATTATTATTCCCATTTTACAGATAATAAAACTGAGATTTACAGAGGTAAAGAGAGGGATTCCACACAGAAGGTAGAATGACCTGGAATCCCCTAGCCCCTGCCACACCAGGAAACTGAATGAAAATTAAGTCCTGGGCCTTGTAGTCCCTGAGAACCCCATCAGCCTAAGGAGTTGAGATGGCTCCTGATCACTATACCTTTTTTCTGATGCTTGTAGATTTCCAGCTGCCGCTGCTGCTGCAACCTGAGAGTATTGATAATGGCCACTGTGAGTCTGAGGGCCTCTTTTGGGTAACCATGGGAACGCAGGGCATCAACCCGAGCACAGGCTGTAGGCACATGCTCTATCAGATGAGAAGAAGATATTTTGATTGAATTAAATTTTCAAATCAGGAAAATTTGTGTTTGACAAAGGAAGACTATTCAGTTCAGGTCCTCAAATTTGACCTGACATTTATTGTGTACCAGATATTGTATTTTATCTTTTAGGGATATAAAATTGAATAAATCACAGGTACTACCTCCAAGGAGATACACTGCAGCCTCAGTGTAGTGGTTTGGTGTAGAGAGGGGCAAAGAACTAGGAGAATAAAATGTTATACCTCTTTCTGAACACGAACCTCAGGAACCAAATGCAGCAATAAATTGCTTTTATAGAGGGAAATCCCTCACTTGTTTATTAATCCTGTTTCCTGAGAATCTATTATGTGCCAGGTAGCATGCTGGGCAAAGCAACTACAAAAATGTATAAGAAACAGTCACTGTCCTCAGAGAGCTCACAAATGATACATAAAAAGATCATTATAAAACAGTTAAAAAAAATGACATGATAGGAATATACACAGAAAGAAAATATCGGAGCTATGTGCTTTGTAGGGCAAGTAATCTTTTAAATAGGCAGACAAACAGGGACAGGCATTCCTGACAAAAAAAACATAAATAAAGGCATGTAAGTAAAAGCATAAAAAGTATTCTAGATAACATCTTCAGAGTATGGCAAATAGTTCTGTGTAGAGTTAGGTTATGTGGCTGGAGATCGCCTGGGAAGGTAGAGTCTGGAATGTTAAGAGCTTTGAATGCCATTCTAAGAAGTTTGGATTTACCTTAGGCATAATGGATGACTACCAAACACTTAGAAATGGGGAAGGAATTAAAAATTATAGAAATAATTATAGAAAATGCAGATAAAATAGAAAATAAAAATCAGAGATAACCATTATTGCTAATTTCATATTTTTATGAAAAATATGTATCTCTAGACTTTCCTAATTAATTTTAATAAAAATGGGGTATTATAATTATTGTTTTATAACTAGGTTTTTCCACTTAATAATACATTGTAAATATTTTTCCATACCATTAAATATACTTCCATAATACTAAAAATGATTACATATCATTCCACTAAATATGTGTACTATCCATTGGCTTAATCAGTCCCCTATTGTTGGACATTATACTGTTTTTAATTCTTCTCATCTATATGTTATATGTTCATGCTCTAATAAACCCATAACTTTATGTACATTCTTAGTTAATTATAGCTCAGGATAAATTCCTAGATGTAGAATTCCTGGATCAAGGGCTATGAATTTATTTTAAAAGCTTTTGATAAGTGTTGTTGAAATGCAGTAAGTATTTACATTCCTACCAGTAGTATATGAGATTACTATCTCCAATGTAGCCTCTCCTATACCAAAACCAGTTATCTTTATTTTAAAAAATTCCTGATTATTTGACAACTGAAACATGATAATTCAGTGTTGTTTTGATTTGGATCTTTGTTTATAATGGGGTGTGTATTTTTCACACACTTTTTAGGTTTATGTTTTAAAAGTATTAGATCAGAGAAAAGGAAAAATAATCAGTGGGAATTTCAGGTAGTGACATACAGTGATTTTGGCCAAAAACTTTAAGAGAGAGATAGGCACATAACCAGATTCAGCAGGATCTTGTGGAAGACAAAGACATGGAGTGAGGGACAGAGGTAGGGAATTAGGAGATGATAATAAAAATGTATGCTGTTGTTTTAAGACTCAGAGAATGAATATTATTTTAAAAGTGTGTAGTATGGAATATGCATTCTGTAACAAAGTCAAGAATAGACTCACAGAAGGCCAGAGGAGAGTTTAAACTCATGATGGAACAGCTTTATTCTGTGATGATAAAGGAAGGAATGAGGAAAGGAAGATAACTTGGTGACAAAGGCAGACAGTGTCTGAGCTACCAGTACAGAGCAATTTAAGTTTCAAAGTTCATGCCTTATTAGCAAAACATGTAATTTCAGAGTAGATTCTAATGTTGCTCAGTAAGTGCTGACTAAGAGTCTATGAACTGATGTCTAATGGTTTTATTAGTACTCCTTCAGATTTATTAGCTCTTCCCCCCGCCAAACTCAGGAAACAACAGAAATCCCTCTGTTTGAGATTACTGTACTTCAACTGAGAACATATACAAATGGCTCAGGCTATACCCTGAGGGCCTAGTCAAGGCCCCAGAAGATCTGGATGAAGACTGTCCAAAGGGTAGTTGTGTTGCTGGTACCTATGTAGATGGCTCACTCAGGCCTGACGTGAGGTGAGACTGGGCTCTGAAATTCTTAGAGTAGGGTAAGTACACTTACCAAGCCATAGTGGTTGGCCTTGGGAATTAAAGAGTAGCCTCTCACTTTCCCGCTGGCAGGCAGGAGCTGTATATACATCACTGCTGATGATTCGCTGTAAGTGGCTGTCCTGCCAATGCAATTCACGGCCCTCGATGGCTCTAGTGAACACTGTCCGTCTTGGTCTGGATAAAGAATCTGGGGAAGGGAAAAAAAAAAGCAGCAGTTCAGTGATGGGTAATCTGAAGATCTAACTCCTGTGTCTTCGTCAGGATGGGAAGACAGGCAGAAGAACAGTGTATAGTTAGTGAGAGCAGCCACTCTGCCATTTGTCTGGGTGTTCATTGTGTTGCTTCTTTATTGGATAGCTTTTAGTGTGTCCCTGCCCTCTATGGGAAGAACCTTTCTACATAGATCTATGACTGAAGACCAGTTTCTCCTAGGACCCAGAGCTACATGAGAGAGAGGAGGGATAGTGATGCTCAGCTGCTCAATTATAAGGATTCAAACTGCTTCTACAGAAGCCAAAGGAAAAGATAAGCAGTGAGATAATATCCTTGGTCAACCCATAACCAGTTTCTTTTACAGTATGACCCATATCAGACTAAGTACTTCTGTCTCATTGATATAAAAGCTGAAAAAGAGCTACAGTCCTGTGTATTCTGGTATCTTTAATTTTTAAAATAATTTTATTTCTTTATTCATTTTCTTTTGGCTGTGCTGGATCTTCATTGCTGTGTGAGCTTTTCTCTAGTTGTGGCAAGCAGAGGGTACTCTCTAATTGTGGTGAGCAGGCTTCTCATTGTGGTGGCTTCTCTTACTGTGGAGCACAGGCTCTAGGCACTCGCATTTCAGTAGTCACAGCGCAGGGGCTCAGTAGTTGTGGCTCCTGGGCTCTACAGAATAGGTTCAGTAGTCGTGGCGCACGGGCTTAGTTGCTCTGCGGCATGTGGGATCTTCCTGGACCAGGGATCAAACCTGGGTCCCCTGCATTGGCAGGTGGATTCCTCACCACTGAGCCACCAGGATAAGCCCTCTGGTATCTTTATCACACTAGTATCTGCAGGCTTACAACCTTGTTCTCCAATAAGAAAACCTGAGGCTGCCAAAAGTTAATTAAATTGTTTTCTCACTGGAGTCCTACCAAACCATCTCTCTTCAGGAAAAGAGCTGAAGGGAAACAGCAGACAAAGTAAGCTCAATTCTTTAGGGTGGTGTGTAGGAGCTGACTCATTAGAAAAGATCTTGATGCTGAGAAAGACTGAAGGCAGGAGGAGAAGGGGACAACAGAGGATGAAGTGGTCAGATGGCATCACCGACTCAATGGACATGAGTTGGAGCAAGCTCCAGATGGTGAAGGACAGGGAAGCCTGGTGTGCTGCAGTCCATTGGGTCGCAAAGAGTCGGACACGACTGAGCAACTGAACAACGACAAAATACTGGAGTGGGTTGCCATTTCCTTCTCCAGGGGATCTTCCTGACCCAGGGATTAAACCTGGGTCTCCTGCATTGCAGGCAGATTCTTTACCATCTGAGCCACATGGGCTTTAATAAGGTAACATCTGAACAGAGACCTGAAGGAACTAAAGAGCAAGCCTTAGACATAACTAAGGAAAGAGCATTCTAGGCAAAAGGAACAGCAAGTGCTAAGCTGAGGTGGGAACATATTTGAAGTGTTTGAGGGCAGGGCAGAGGCCAGTGTACTTAGAATAGAATGAGCAAGCCAGAAAGGCACAGGAGATGAGGTCAGAGAGATACGAGGGAACCAGATCGTGCAGGGCCGTCTAGGCCATGAGGAAAGATGAGAAGCCATTGGAGGGCTTTGAGCTGTTGAAGGTGTATGATCTGATTTGACAACCTGCAGCAGCATAGAAAACAGACTTTAAGGCAGAAGCAGTTAGGAGGTCACTGCCATAATTTGTGAAAGATAATGATAATCTGTTCAGAGTAATATGCAGTAAAGGCGATGAGAGAAAATGAACTTTGGATATGTTCTAAAGGCAAAGGTAATAGGATTTGCTCATGCATTAGATCTGGGAAATCTGAGTGAGAAAGAGAAGAATCAAGAATGACTCCAAGGTTTTTAAGGCAGACTTGCCATATGGGGAGGTAGGGAAGACGACACAAGAGGAGCAGGTTTGGGTGGGGCTTGAGAGGTAAGAAATCCTACTGTGATGTCTTTTAATATCTAAGAGGCAATATCGAAAAGGTAGTTAAACATGTAAGTCTGGAGTTGAGAGGAAAAGTTTGGGCAGGAGATATAAATTAGAATGTTGTTAGTATATAGATGATTATTAAAACAATGCAATTATCAGGGGAGTAAATACAGAAAGAGAAGTGGTTTGATGACTGAGCCCTGGGTACTGTAGAATTTTAGGTTGGGAAGTGGTGGGGAGACAGTAAAGGAGACTGAGAAGGAGGGGCCAATGAATAGGAGAACCAAGAGAACAGTGTCGTGGAATAAGATGAAAAAGGTGTTTGAAAGAGAGAGTGACCAGTAGTAACAAATACTGTCGATAGCTCAAGTAAATTCTGACTTGAGAACTAGATTTAGGAGTGGTTAGCATTAGTGACCAGTACAAGAGCTGTTTCACTACTGGAGGGATGAATGCCTAACTAGAGTGAATTCAAGGGAGAATAAGAGCAGAAGAAGCAGAGAAGTAAATATATAACATTCTTTTGAGCATTTTTCTTAATTCTACCACTTATTTCTACTCTCTCAGAGAAACAGGGTGGTGGACAGGAGAGGCATGTAGGGTCAGCAAGTATGTCTTTTTGTTTTGTTTCAGATGAAAGATAAAACAGTGTGCTGGTATACTCCTAGGAACAATCCACAAAAATCTGTGATGCAGGAGAGAGGAGATAATTCCTGGCATGATTCCCAGATAAAAGAGAAGGAATAGGTTCTTAAGAACAAATGGAGGCCTTGGACTTAGACAGAAGCACAAAGAAAAACAGGGGAACAGGCAGACAGAGTAGATGGACATAGACAGAGGCAGATGTGATGACAGAGTTTTGGAGATTCTCTTCTGATTGCTTCTATATTCTCAGTGAACAAGACGCAAGGCTCTAGGCTGCAAGTGAGGAAGGGGAGAAAGTATAGAAAGTTTTAAGGAAAAGACAATGTGAAACAGTAATTTAGAAGAATGAAAGGAAGCATGGACTAGAGAAATGTAGCTGATGTATGGACAGTACAGTGGGCCCACTTGAGATTAGTGGTCATGAACTTAAATAAGACCAGTTATCATGTTCTTGTGTTCACTGTGTGAGTGTGAGCACTGAGTAATTAGAAAGTCAGACCGAATTACTAAGGTTAAGGTTTTGCTATGTGAATATAACTAAGGGAAAGAGGTAGTTGTTTGCAGGGTAGTGATTATAATGATGTACCAAGAAATCTAATCTGGATAAGGAGGAAAATGAGGGTACCACAAGAATGAAAAAGTGACAGGGTCAAAATTCCTAGTGGGTCCAGGAATTACTGGAATAGGCATAACAGAGAAAATAATCTAGTAAGGCTGGTGGTGGTAATTAGAGCTGCTTGAAATTATGATTGTAAAGAAGGAGCAGTTATTGGTAATGAAAGGGTTCAGGGTATGATCTTGGAGTTGCATGGCTAAGTTATGCAGAAGATTGACTATTGGTACTTTCCTGGTGGTACAGTGGTTAAGAAACCACTTGCCAATGCAGGGGAACACGAGTTTGATCCCTGGCTTGGAAGACCCTACATGCCTGAGAGCAGCTAAGCCTGTGCACTACAACTACTGAAGCCCAAGAACCCGAGAGTGCATGCTCTACAAGAGAAGCCATCCCAGTGTGATGCCTGTGTACTGCAACTAGAGAGCAGCCTCCACTCATCACAACTAGAGAAAGCCCGCACACGGCAATGAAGAGAAGGCACAGCCAAAAATTAACACACATACACAAAAGATAGACTATTAAAAGAGAGGAGGTCAAAGAACTCAGAGGCTTAAATACTGGAAGTATCATCTATGTGGCTATTTAAATGATCAAGAATTACAGCAGAAGTAGGGACAGAGAGTAGTGTTAGTGAGCCAACTGCCAAAAATCTTCAAGGAATGAGGGGTATTAACCCAGAGGTAAAAATGACCAAAACCAGGAGGGTAGCAGACAGCATATTTTAACAGCATCAACTTTAAAACTGGGGGGTATTTTATGAAGGAGGGTAGTGAAGAGTAAGCAGGATGCCTACTGCTCCATCAGCCCCAAAGGTAAACATACATGGGTGATAAATCAGTCATGGCCTGAGAAAACTTGACAGGAAACAATATCCTCAAATAAAAACCAGTAACAAGTTTTGGAACAAGAGAAGCCACCACAATGAGAAGCCTGCACAGCATAACTAAAGAGTAGCCCCTGCTCACCACAACTAGATAATGCCTATGTGCAATGAAGACCCAACACTGCAAAAAAAAAAGAAAAAAGGAACAGTAACAACAAATAACCAAACTAATATACAAGAAAGAAACTGCCAGACTGGAGGCATGTGTTTATATGCAGCATTTGATTCTCTCTATGCCAATCCAAAGCCAATACTAAAAGCGTGAATTCCTATGTTGTGGAGGTTAGATGAGCTACCCAGGAAAGGCGAGCTTCATGTGGCGAAGTTGTAGCCTTTTTATCTCTCATTACCTTGGTTGCCTTAAATACACTGATAATCAATTATGGAACAGTAGATGAAGACCAAGCAAGAACAATAATTTAAGTGATTTCCTCCTTGAGGTTAAAAATATCAGTAGATTTATCACTTACAATAAAAGGGAAGACATGTAAAATCAATGTTTGATAAAATCTACCAGTAAAGGATCCCCATGGGCTAAAGAGCAATCAATTGCTACCAGCACATGGCCTGAGTTAGATGAACTAAAGCTGATGTGAATGCTGATGCCCAGTAATATCTGGTCAGTGGGCTCAAAAGGCAGAGGGTACAGTACCACTGTATTGGATTTGTCTTAAAATGGGGCAAGAGTAAGCAGTATCTTGGAAGGATGGCTCCTGCTTCCTCCCCCCAGATATCTGCTATATAAAAATTTGAGGAAAACAGAGAAAAGTAAGGAAAGCAGCTGTCAAGACATTTTTAAAAGTTGTTTTTTTTTTTTCCTGCAGGTATTCCATCTTTCCCTTGAGGTAAGTTTTCTGAGATAAAACCAACCCCAATGAAGGCCAAGATCCATGAGTCATGAAGAACTTGAAGGGTAAAGAGGATTCATGCAGAGGGTTCTAGGAATTTATGCTGGGCACTGTAAGGACACACCCAGAGTAGAAAAGGACAGCATCCCCAATGTCAAAGATAAAAAGCTTGCCCTTATTTAAGGTTTGGCATTTCAAGATAAACAAAGGACAAGCTTTTCTTATTTAGGATGACAATTCTGACAGTCCAAAAGCTGTCCAGCCACCTTCGTTCTAGGGCTTTAACCTCTGACCTTTTGGAGTTCCAGGCACCAAGACCCTAGAATGACATCTGGCTCACCTGAACTGTGACTGGCATTCTGGGGAAGTGCATTGGTGATGTTGGGCAGCTCATGTCCATAGTTTCCATCCTCCAGGGGACAGACATCCAGGTCATTCCATTTCTGCAGTTGCTGCAGCCAACAGGATTTTTCTTCCAATTTGCAATGTGGATTTAAAATGATGCACACCCATAAGGCCCCTGGAAAAGAAAGCAACCACATCCTTGACATCTCTCCTTTGATGTATGTCTAAGCCTTAATTTTTCAGTTTACTCTTTTCTTATATTTTTAGTTGGTAGGAAAAGTTTCCAAAACATCAGTTCTCAATATAAAAAAACAAATCTGCTAAAGTTTTCAGAAATGCTTATTTTTCCTTCCCAAAGGTTTCTTAAAGTAGAGTAGCTATCTTGATATTTGGGTATGTGCCTGTGTTTGATGAACAAGATAGATTCGGACTTGAATTCTGAGCTCAAATCTACAGTCCAACAAACATTTATCTCAATAAAGGTTTCTTGTTCAAGACTTTGTATTGGAGAATAAGACACTGTTTCTACCCTTGAGGAGCTCTCCAGTGGGGGAAGATAGAAAAATAAACACAGTGTCATTTGAATATGATAAGCGTTAAGATAAAGATATGTTCAGGGTACAATAATAGCACAGAGCAAGGACATTTACTGTAAGAAGGAAGGTGCTCAGAAAAGGATTCAATTTTTGGTTAGTTGATCTCGGGCTTTCTGAGCTTCAAATCCCTCAATTGTAAAACTGAGATCATAATGTAGAGAGCCTGGCCTATTACTTGGCATGTAGTGAAATTATATTTCCTTTTTCCAGGGAAAATAATTTATTTGGACTTGGATTTTGATACTGTTGATCAGTTATGATGACTTAAAACTATCACATTCTTGGATCTTCTCTGTCACTATAACAGAGTATCACATATTCCACATAACCAGTAAGTACTGTTTCTTTCATCACATCACCCTTCTTTTCAAGCAAACCTGCCTCCTCTTTTCAAAGTTGGTTATGTGGCTGAGCCAGAAGTATTCTCAATCTCAAGTTAACAATAAAACCTGGCTGCAGAGTGTCTTAAGTTAAACATCCTTTGGGATGGAGCTACATCTATGGATGGAGGTATATTCAGACACTATTTCAAGACACCTTAAAGTCAAATAAGAATGTTTTAAAAGACCATTTAAGCCTCAATTTCAGGTACTAACTAGAAGATAAAAATTCATTTCTATAGGTTCAAATGAGTTTTTCAAATCCACAATGAAAAAGAAACTATACTATATAATACTGTAGTATTAAATATTGTATAACAATGGCTCTTAAGAGGATTATAGTTAGGAGTCAAATTGAGTGACTCCTAACTTATAATAATTGTAACCCAGGTGGCTCAGTGGTAAAGAATCCACCTCCCAATGCAGGAGAAAAAGGAGAGGCAGGTTTGATCCCTGAGTTGGGAAGATCCCCTGGAGAAGGAAATGGCAACCCACTCCAGTCTTCTCACATGGAAAGTCCCACGGACAGAGGAGCCTGGTGGGCTACAATCCATAGGGTCACAAAGAGTTAGACACTACTGAGCGACTGAGCACACACACACACAAGCAATAATAATTATAATAAAGCACAGTAAATACTATTACAGCCACATACAAAGTGTTACGAGACCAGGTATGATGGAACAATTAACTCTGTACATGGGGTCAGGAAAAGTTACACCATTTGAGTTTGTCCTCGAAGAATAAACATGAGTTAATTCTAGCTAAAAATGGCTAACAAACATGTATGTTTATCACCACTCCCTCTTGATACTTTATTAAAACAAAAGTGGAGAGATAAAAACAGGCATAAATATTCAAGGTAGTTCAGTGCCTGCTCATTCCCTCTCCTGGAAGAAAACCAGAGCTTTACTCACTGGAAAGACTGATTCACAGAAGCTCTGGATTGGGAATACTACACAAAGCTGAGGGTAGGTTTTCCATACTAAAAACTGAGGGATTAAGAAAAATATACATATGGAACAAATGAACACCCCCACCACGCAGTCCTCTTTCCCTGCTTGGTTCTGAGAAGACTGGTGGTCTTATAATTGAGCCATTGTGTTCATGTCCTTGGAGAAGGCAATGGCACCCCACTCCAGTACTCTTGCCTGGAAAATCCCATGGACGGAGGAGCCTGGTAGGCTGCAGTCCATGGGGTCGCGAAGAGTCGGACACGACTGAGCGACTTCACTTTCACTTTCATGCATTGGAGAAGGAAATGGCAACCCACTCCAGTGTTCTTGCCTGGAGAATCCCAGGGACAGCGAAGCCTGGTGGGCTGCCATCTAGGGGGTCGCACAGAGTTGGACACACGACTGAAGCGACTTAGCAGCAGTTCATGTCCTAGTGTTTGTGGAAGGTAGAACTTGTGAGTAGTAAGATTAGCTGAGGAAATACCTAAGCAAAGTGTTGAAGGAGCAGCCTGGTTCCTCTTGACTGCTTAGAGTAAAATGCAAGAAGAGAGAAATTATTTAAAGACAGAACTGTTCATCAAAAAGGAAGTAAAACTTAAAGATCTGAAACATTCTCAGCCTATGCACATTGAAAAGAATGAGAAAGGCTGTTTGGGAAAGAACCCTAAGGGTATGACCTTAAGAGAGGTAAATCCTCATCTTTCATTGTAGGAAGAAAAAGAGAACATCTATAATTTAAAAAATTAAGAAAGAACAGTCATTTAGAAATGTGGAGGCATATTAGAAAAAGCAGCTAAAAGAATTAAAAATTGCTCTTTCTAAGAAGTAGGAACTGACAATGTGAAGGAATATAGTAGAGGAATACTGCTTTTTATTATGAAGTTTGTAGAACCATTTGACATTTTAACCTGTGTACATGTATTACTTCATTTTGAAGAACAAGAGATAAATAGGAGTTGTTTAAGCACAGAAATGGCGGGAGGGTATGTACCAAAACAGGGGGAAGGACGTAAATGAAAACAAAAATGCTGAGACAGCACTGTAGTCCCTGAGTATTTGTAGTCTATTGGATGTTTTTTCCTTTTGGTAGAAAATTTTTGTAATCTAGGATGTCAGCTTTTAATACTATTGGGACTGTGAATTCCTATCGATAAAAGTGCCCTTTATGAACACCAGGTGGTAAGAAATCCTTAATATACAGGAGGTAAAAAATTTTGAACAGTGTGGCAGTAAGAAAGATGCACAAATATTCAGATCATAAAAGTTACTTCCTCAACTTTTAGAATTTAAGAATCCTAAAGGCCTGTATAAACCTCATGAAAAAAATTGTTTTCTTCACATAGTAGTTCTTCTCCTATGGTGTCTGTGTTACACTGTTTGCTAGTTCTGTAAAATTAATGTAGGGATAGGGTATGGTCAATTTTATTGGAAACTGCTAAGAGGTCAGGTAAAGTAACAACAGAGAATAATATGGCAGACACTGGTGGTTTTACCCAGAGCTACTTATCAGTAGAGTGACAGCAATGAGCAGTGAAGACTGCAGTGGGCTCAAGAGAGCATATGGAGGTAAGCAAATGGAAAGAGGGACAAGGTTTTCAAGCAGTGTTGTTCTGAAGGCAAAAAGAGAAATGGGATAGTGATTAGAGGAGGAGGGGAAAATCAAAGGCACTTTATGAGACTGAAAATATTAGACCATATTTGTATTCTGATGGAATTGATCCAGTATTGAGGGAGAAATTAATGATACCAGAGAAAAGAGTAATTGCAGGAGCAAAATTCTTGAGAAAAGGAAATGGCATAGGAACAGGAGCAAATATGTAAAGACTGGTCTTTTATGGAAGCAGAGATACTTTATAGGTTTTAAAAGAAAATTTTTAAAAATGTGCACCCGTGGCTGATTCATGTCGATGTAGGGCAAAACCCACCAGAGTATTATAAAGTAATTATCCTCCAATTAAAATAAATAAAAATTTTTTAAAAAAGCATATGTGTACAGACGTGGGGAGAAGAGAAAACCACGCCTGGCTGCTTCTGTTATCTCCCGTTCAGAAACTGAAGGTACTGAGGCCTCTCCTCCCATTCCTACTATCCATGCTGAGACCATCCCCTGAGGAGCAGGCTTTTTGACCAGTGAGGAACCCTCAGAGTAGTCGGGATGGGGGGCATGAATGCACATGCTCTAGTGTCTGACCCAGTAATGCCGTGTTTTACAAACTGTGGTCTCTGGAAGAACGTCACCAGCATCCTCTGGGAATTTGTTAGAAATGCAAATTATCAGGTCCTACTCCAACTGACAAGATCAGAAACTCTGGGGACAGGGCCCAGCAATCTGTTTTAACAAGTATCCCAGGTGATTCTGGGAAGATCATAGATAGCGGTTGGTGCGGAATGCTGAGAGTTTCTTGGACGATTGATACAGCAATTTCTTAGATATGAAAATGTCACAACCAAGAGCTTTTCATAATGAATCTAAGTATCTAAGAAAAGCTTTAGAAGCACTGGGGTCATGCTCTGCTTACTTCCTTTCACCTAAGGCCCAAAGGCCAAGTCCAAATCCACAACACAATCCTGTGATTGTCACAGAAATTATTCCCAAGAGATTCAGGCCTCAGATAAACCTGATGCTCTGAAGGCTAATTTCAAATTCTTAAAAAAACATGCACTTTTGGGTAAAACAGTACATAACGAGGTGAAATTGAGGGAGATGTTGCACAAGGATGCTTGGTTTGGAGTTGGACAGGTTGGGGCTCCAGTGTTAGAGCCACCACCTGCTAGTGTGTGACTCTGAACAAAAACTTTCTGAGCTCCATTTTTCTCACCTAAACATATGGAGATGCTGATGTCTTACCCTTGAAGGGTCCATGCCTACAATCCCTTCTGAGGGAAGCTGTTTCCAAGTTGCCATGCACTGTGTTATGTGACCCTGGTCACAACTGGTTGGACCAGTAACATTAGATTAATAGTTCAACATTCCTGTACTTTGGAAAATGTGATTGTGTCAGAGAGATAGTTTTCTATACTTCTTTATTTCATTCTGTATCCAGAAGTAACCAGAGGTGTCTCTGTTTCTTTGCAATAAACGCACAATTACTTCATAGGATTGTTATGAGAATTAAACATGCATACAATCTTTAACACAGAGGCTGGCACATAATGCTCAATAATGTAGCTGTTCATTATTAATGAAAACTCCAAAGCTATAGTGCCTCAGGTGATATGAAGCCCCAGCACTCAAACCAAAACCCCACACTTACCAGCCCCAAAGTAACCACGTAAAGTCTGAATCATTAAGTCTCATTCCCCAAAGCTTTTAGCTCTAAGACTATAATGTATTAATATATGCTTTGGGGAATTCACTAAAATCCCAAGCTGTAGTGGTTTTTTGGTGCTATTTTGTATGAGAGGAAAGTTTGTCATTGCTTTCTGGAGTGGAGAAAGTACAGAGAAGCTATATTAGAAATTTCAGAATATGCCATAGACAGCTTTTCCAGTATAACCCCAGAGTGGGGCCGTGACTGGATTGTAAGTTCAGAGTATGAAGGATTTTGCAAACAGGGAGGGGAGTTGAGTATCACCACTGCAAAACTGTCATTGAAACGGGAATGATGAAGATAAATAATGACTAAAGAAGATGGTCTTAATGAGGAGAATCTTGAACAAAGAGGCCATTCAGAAGGCCACAGGTCTAATTTAATCTAAAAGTCCCAAGGCCCTCAACCAGACCAGTTATGACAAGAAATAAAAAGTGTGAATGGACACTAAGTTGCATTTTAAAGGTCAAGGAATCAAATTATATTGGTGACTGGATGTAGGGGATGAAACAAAAATGAGTGCTTGACAGTAAGTTTCGTCGAATAAGAAATGGTGGTGCCAACGCCAGGTTCAGGGGAATCTTTCTTCATAGAAGGCCTGATTCCATTTTGGGATTTCTCGAGTTTGAGGTGATTAGGAGAATTTTTTTCAGTAGAAATGGTCATAGGGCAGCAGCTAATACGACACTGGAAGTGAGATAATTGAAAGAGGATGAGGAAGAGATCACCACAGAGGTAACTCTGAGGTCATGATGCTAAAAAAAAAAAAGAGTTCTCAAAGGACTGGAAAAGGTCAGTTTTCATTCCAATCCCAAAGAAAGGCAATGCCAAGCTACCACACATTTGCACTCATCTCACACACTAGCAAAGTAATGCTCAAAATTCTCCAAGCCAGGCTTCAACAGTACATGAACCACGAACTTCCATATGTTCAAGCTGGATTTAGAAAAGGCAGAGGAACCAGAGACCAAATTGCGAACATCCGCTGGAACATAGAAAAAGCAAGCAAGTTTCAGAAAAAAACCCACTTCTGCTTTATTGATTGCACCAAAGCCTTTGACTGTGTGGATCACAACAAACTGTGGAAAATTCTGAAAGAGATGGGAATACCAGACCACCTGACCTGCTTCTTGAAAAATCTGTATGCAGGTCAAGAAGCAACAGTTAGACATGGAACAACAGACTGGTTCCAAATTGGGAAAGGAGTATGTCAAGGTTGTACATTGTCACCCTGCTTATTTAACTTCTATGCAGAGTACATCATGAGAAATGCTGGGCTGGAAGAAACACAAACTGGAATCAAGATCGCCGGAAGAAATATCAATAACCTCAGATATGCAGATGACACCACCCTTATGGCAGAAAGTGAAGAAGAACTAAAGAGCCTCTCGATGAAAGTGAAAGAGGAGAGTGAAAAAGTTGGCTTAAAGCTCAACATTCAGAAAATTAAGATCATGGCATCCAGTCCCATCACTTCATGGCAAATAGATGGGGAAACAGTGGAAACAGTGAGAAACTTTATTTTTTTGGGCTCCAAAATCACTGCAGGTGGTAACTGCAGCCATGAAATTAAAAGACACTTGCTCCTTGGAAGAAAGGCTATAATCAACCTGGACAGCATATTAAAAAGCAGAGACATTACTTTGCCAACAAAGGTCCGTCTAGTCTAGTCAAAGCTATGGCTTTTCCAGTAGTCATGTATGGATGTGAGAGTTGGACTATAAAGAAAGCTGAGCACTGAAGAATTGATGCTTTTGAACTGTGGTGTTAGAGAAGACTCTTGAAAGTTCTTTGGACGGCAAGGAGATCCAACCAGTCTAATCTAAAGGAAATCAGTCCTGAATATTCACTGGAAGGACGGAAACTGAAACTGAAGCTGAAACTCCAATACTTTGGCCACCTGATGGGAAGAACTGACTCACTAGAAAAGACCCTGATGCTGGGAAAGATTGAAAGCGGGAGGAGAAGGGGCCAACAGAGGATGAGATGGTTGGATGGCATCACTGACTCGATGGACATGAGTTTGAGCAAGCTCTGGGAGTTGGTGATGGACAGGGAGGACTGGTAAGCTGCAGACCATGGGGTTGCAAAGAGTCAGACATGACTGAGTGACCAAACTGAACTTAACAAAGGAGAATAGGGAAAGAAAAATAGAAGTCCAGGGCTCAAGGCTTAGAAATGGATGGCTAAGAGGTTTGCTGGAAATGATAAAGAAAAGCAGACCCAGGGAATGCGAGAAAAGTGAGAATAGTTAAGTATTTGGAGAGCCAAGCTAATGCCATGAGACAGAAGCCAAGGCAAAAGGTTTTCTCTCACTAAAGGCTTCTGTGTGGTAATATCTGGAATAGAACGCTGGTGTCAGTAGCAAAAAATAAGGCTGTGGAAGAAACATAAGTGAGTTCAAAATGACTTTGGGTGGCCTCTGTAGAAGCTAAATCTTCCACCATTTGGGCTAAAGTTCACTTAGCAAGATCTATGTAATGACTAATGACAAGTATTCACTAATACTGTTGCTGGGGACAAGCTCATAGGATAGACATAGCACTTCTCTGAGATATGGGGACTTACCTAGCTCATCCCAGAGCTGCCTGCACTTATCTGTCATGCTTGTTCCTTGTTGCCTCCACAGTGTGAGTCGTGGGTCAGCCATAAACTGTTCAGTTATTAGTGTCAGCATCCTGGCTCCATTGGAATCTCTCATCCGCAGCATCTCTCGAACCTGACACATAAGGAGGGGCAGGTGGTTGGTGACTGTACATCATAACAAAGTAGGAGGAGAAGGAAGGGGAGGAGGGGGAGGAGAAGATGAAGTATCTAAGCATAGCATATCCAAGGAGCCAAAAAGAAGGCCTCTTCTTCTCTAAGCAAGTTCTCTGCATGTATCAAGAGAGCCTGCTGTGTGCAATGAGATACCACTTCATACTCACAAGGATGGCTAGAATAAAAAAGCCAGATAATAAGTGTTGGCAAGGATATAGAGAAATCAGAACTCCCATACACTGTTTAGTGGGATTGTAGAATGATGCAGCCACTTTGGAAATCAGTCGATAAATTCCTCAAATGATTAAACATAGAGCTACCATATGGCCTACTAATTCCATTCCTAGAGAGAAATGAAAATATATCTCCACACAGAAACACTGTACAAGAATGTTTATAGGAGCATTATTTATAACAGCTTAAACGTGGAAACAATCCAAATGTCCATCAACAGACAAACAGATAAATGAAATGTGTGGTATCCATACAATGGGATATTATTTGGCCATAAAAAGGAATGAAGTACTGATACATGCTACAACACAGATGTATGTTTTTAAATATTTTGAAATACTATGCCAGGAGAAAAAAGCCAGTCACAAAAGACTACATACTATAGGATTCCATTCCTAGGAAAATCCAGAATAGGGAAATCTATAAAGACAGAAAGTACATTAGTGGTTGCTTAGGGCTGGGGGAAGAGGGGCATGGGGAACAGGGGAGTGATAGGTAAAGGGAATGGGGTTTCTTTTTAAGATAATGAAAATGTTCTAAAGTTGATTGTGGTGATAGCTGTACATGTCTGTCAATATACTAAAAACCACTGAATTGTACAATTTTTTAAATGGGTGAATTTTATGATATGTGAATTATATTTCACCAAAGGTGTTAAGAAAGAAAAGAAAGAAAGCCTGCTGTGAGAGCCCCAAGTTCCAAAATACTAAGTTTCTGGGGTTTCTCAGTGGCTAATACTCTGCACTCCCAATGCAAGGGGCCAGGGTTCAACCCTTGGTCAGAGAACTAGATCACACATGCCACAACTAAGACCTGGCACATCCAAATAAATAAGTTAATATTTTAAAAACAAGAAAATATTAAGTCTCTTTAAGGCCTCATTGGGCAGCCTTGGGTTCAAAGCAGGGGGAGGTAGTTTCATTACTAATCCCCCAGGAATGCAAACTCATTTAGAGAGTGTGGAGCGAGAGGAAGAGGAGGACCAGGGTGAGGCGGTAGGGCTCCTTGGATGCAACCTGCTCTGGTCTGCTCTGCTCAGCTCCCCTTCCCCCAAGTAGTTTTCAAGCATTCAGTACAGGTAGGTCAAGTGAGCTAGCTACAATGCATGAAGCCAGAAGTGTGGTGAGCCCAGTTTACTTAAGGAAAAAAAAATCTTTTCATGTCTTACCTTGGCAAACATTGAATTGAGTTGCTTTCCAGAGCCATAGTAACCACCCTGGGAGAGAAAGAGCTTCACTTGTTCTTTCACCTGTTCTTCATCCAAATGCCAACAGTTCTCATCATCAATGCTGGCCCCAGCTGTGGGGTCAGGAGCACCTGCGAGGAACAGGATGGTGAAATCAATCTCCTGAGCTCCTATACTCCACACTCAGCAGGAGCAGCCCTATGTGAGTACATTCAGAAACAGATGGGCATTCTGCCTTAATCTGGGCTTTCTCAATCGTGGGGTTTTCAATAAACGTAAGAGAGTAGAGCTAGTTTCACGTTCACTAAACTCTCAGTTGTATTCTCTCCCAAGGTCTACAAATATCATCCTGGGGTAAAAAAGCACAAACACGAAAATAGTGATGTATTTTTTTCCCCTAGGAGAATGACATTTTTCTCCTCGTTTGTTTTTCTCTGAAGTTTAAAATAAGCCTTAAAGCACACATATTATTTTAAAATTAAAAAAATACTTTTTTAGAAAATAAAAATTTCTCTTTTTAAAATTCACTATAAAATTGTAGCCTATCAAGTAGAATCAACGATTCTAAATTTCTGGAAACCTGCTACCTAAAGCACAGGCAGGGTTATATACAGGGTGATATAATTTTATAAATTTATACTCAGAATATCTTTCCTTCCTGGGCTCACCTCAATGACATCACTTAAAACACAGTGTTAGGGGAGGGGGAGCACATGTGAACCCATGGCTGATTCATGTCAATGTATGGCAAAAACTACTACAATATTGTAAAGTAATTAGCCCCCAACTAAAATAAATAAATTTATTAAAAAAAAAAAGAAAAGAAAGGGTAGATGATCCTCTTAAAAAAAAAAACAACACAGTGTTAGTTATTTACACACCCCTCTCCCCTAGTAGCCTGTTAGCTCCTTGCTCACAGCTGAATCATCTATAACACAGTTCTGGTAATGTGACAGGCACCTAAGAAATATTTGTGGAATGAAAACTGAATCTTCTTCTCTCACTTTCGCAAAGACCAAGTCCTGTGATAAATTTTTAGAACCCTGTCGCCAAGTGACAAAAGACTGTAAGTCAACATAGTCTTATAGTATAAGTCAATACTCTCTATGTGTGGTCGTGCAATTGGTTACAAATTCATGTCGTTTCATCAGTCAATCTACCTTTCTTCTTGTCCTCCTATAAGAAAGCCTTGTTTAAATGAAATCCAGGTCTGCAGAGAACGGTGCTCTTCTGCCATGCTTTTCCAGAGCATCTTATCATCCAGGAAATCAGGACTCATATTTACTCTACAAATACTAATTAACACTAGGAGCAACCAATTTATGGAATCTGCTATATGCTACTTTTCTTCAAATGTGTTATTCTCAACACAGTTCTGATCATATCCCTTCCCTGCTCAGAAGTCTTCAGTGATAAACTATTCTTTATAAATGAAGTCTAAACTTAGCTTAGCATTTAGGGCCCTCCCTGTTCAGGCCCTTTCATTTCTAGCCTTGTCTTGCATATACTTGTGGTATGTTTCAACTAGAAACTTAGTGTCCCCAGAAGTCACTGACATTTCCTGATGACTCTACTTACGCTTTTCCCTTTACTTCCCTTCCTTTCCCCACAACCTGTTCTTTGGCCAAAAAGCATTACTTCTCATTGTCATTATTGCCTCAGCTCTATAGTCTGGGCTGCAATGAGAAAGGAAAACCATAAAATAAGTATACAGAGAGGCTAACACTGCCAAAATTCACATCCTACTTAGTTTACTTGGCAGGAGGGGCTCTCGCTGAATTCACCATACATCCCATACACCCCACCTGTTGAAAGTATGCCCTTCATACTCATATGCATGATAGTAATGTAGTAACTCTCTTCTTAGTACTTTATTATTACTTCTCTTAAAGACCTGTTGCATTTTGTTTTACTTTAGAATTGGGCATGTTTCATATACTCCCAACTATGTTGAAGATTTTAAAGAGTAGAGTAGGGATTCATTTTTGTACCTCACAGTGTCTGGATCATTATAGCATTGAATTAATATTTATAGAATGAACAAATGCATGTCCTATTGACCATCTAGATTTAAAACCCAGGTGGGCAAATAATATACTCTATACTACTTCTGTAAACTGAAAGTGGCAAAGAAAAACAAATATACTCCTTTCATCCTTCAATATTTGTTAAAAACAGCCATTTATTGAGAGCTTCCTACATGAGAGTGTCTAAGTACTTTTTATACATATTCCTGCAGTGGCTATAGGACAGGACTGGAAAAGGTCAGTTTTCATTCCAATCCTAAAGAAGGGCAACACCAAAGAATGTTCAAACTACACTGCACTCATTTCACTTGCATTCATTTCACATGCTAACAAGATAATGCTCAAAATCCTTCAAGCTAGGCTTCAACAGTATGTGAACTGAGAACTTCCAGATGTACAAGCTGAATTTAGAAAAGGTAGAAGAAGCAGAGATCAAATTGCTAACATCCTTCTGATCATAGAAGGGCTTCCCAGGTGGTGCTAGTGGTAAAGAACCTGCCTGATAATGCAGGAGATGTAAGAGATACTGGTTCAATCCCTAGGTCAGGAAGATCCCCTGGAGAAGGCAATGGCAACCCACTCCAGTATTCATGCCTGGAGAATGCCATGGACAGAGGAACCTGGCAGGTTACAGTCCATGGGGTCACAAAAAGTCGGACACGACTGAAGAGGCTTAGCACAGTACACTGGATCATAGAAAAAGCAAGGGAATTCCAGAAGAACATCTACTTCTGCTTCATTGACTATGCGAAAGCCTTTGACTGTGGGGATCACAATAAACCGTGGAAAATTCTTAAAGAGATGGGAATACCAGACCACCTTACGTGTCTCCTGAGAAACCTGTAACAACAGGTCAGGAAGCAACAGTTAGACCTGGACATGGAACAATGGACTGGTTCAAAATTGGGAAAGGAGTACATCAAGGCTGTATATTGTCACTCTGCTAATTTAACTTATATACAGAGTACCTCATGTGAAATGCTGGGCTGGATGAAGCAAAAGCTGGAATCAAGGTTGCCAGAAGAAATATCAATAACCTCAGATATGCAGATGACACCACCCTTATGGCAGAAAGTGAAGAGGAACTAGAGTTTTATAATTTTATTTTTATTTAGTTATTTAATTTATTTCTAGCTGTGCTGGGTCTTCATTGCTGTACGGGCTTTTCTCTAGTTGCAGCAAGTGGGAGCTACTCTATAGCTTAGGTGTGTGGACTTGTGGAGCATGGGCTTTAGGGCGCATGGGCTTCAGTAGTTGCGGCTCCCTTTAAAGCACAGGCTCAACAGTTGTGGCACATGGGCTTAGTTGCTTAAGGCATGTGGGATCTTCCTGGATCAAGGATGGAACCTGTGTCTCTGGCATTGACAGGCAGAATCTTTACCACTGAGGCATTGGCAGGTGATTCTTTACCATTGAACCACCAGGGAAGCCCCTTTAGAAAGCTACTCTTTAACAGTCATCTCTCAAATAGAGCTCAGTTACCACGTAAATGGGCTTCCCAGGATGGTGCTAGTAGTAAAGAACCCTCCTGCATGAAACATAAGAGATACAGGTTTGATCCTTGGGTCGGGAAGAGATCCCTGGAGGAGGGCATGGCAATCCACTCCAGTATTTTTGCCTGGAGGATCCCACCGAGGAGCCTGGTGGACTATAGTTCATAGGGTTGCAGTCAGACACAACTGAAGTGACTTAGCATGCATGCATGCATCATGTAAACACTACAACTTTGAGGATAAAGAAACAGAAGATTATTTCTGCTAGTTAGCAAGAGTTCCTGGAAACTTGTCTGACTATCTTTATTTCTGAGAAGTGGTGAGGTTGTATGTAGGACTTGATTAGTTCTCTTGGGCAACTGGGAAAGGCAGGCCCTTTAGCACATAGACCATAGTATTATACAGGCTGTTAACCTAGTCTCACTGCCTTGTTCACACTAATACCAAAGTTATATTCTAAAAATAGAAAGGAAGTATAGAGAGGTATAAAAAACTTGAGTTCTGAAGTCAGGTGAGCCTAGGTTATAAATAATTTCCCTATTTACAAAATGGTTATAATATCTACCTCACAGGGTAGTTCTGAAAACTAAATGAATTAACATATATAAACATACATAAGATTCTCATGTATGATGCCTGGAACATAGTGGGACCTAACCAACAAAATGAAAAATTGGCTCATATAGCTCCTCTTCTCAAAATTCTTCAACAGTTTCCTATGATTAAGTATCTACAACCTGGCTTCATAACAAAAGCAAGCCTTTACTTCAGTCTTAGCTGTCTTTTCTACTAGATTGTAAGATATTTGAAGACAGGAGCCATGTCTGTTTTATGCCCTCAACAATCAGCACTATCACATGCACAGAGCAGGTACTCAACATACATTTCTTGAATGAATAAGTGAACACCATATCTCTCTCCATCCATTATATAGCTCATAAACACAATGCAAACCGACACTCTTTAGAATAACCATGGTGCTATGCAGGATCCTGAAATGTTAAGGAATTCTGATATCCATTTCATTTCACTGAATGGCATTAATTTTTTTATGTTGTCTTTCTCCTGAATATTCCAGGCTCGTAGAAGCAAGGATTATATGGACACATGAAGTCCACAAACTGGTTTAATTTATAACTCTAACATCCTCTGTCATTTTCACCCAAACTTTATGAGGTGGACAATTGGATGGCTTTAAGAAACAGAGTTAATAAATAGTTTGGATAGAATAAACTGATTAAAGTTAGTGATTACAATGGCAAAAGTATCCCAACCTCTAAACATGCAATAAAGCAACAAAATAGATTTTTTAGCAACAAAAATATTGTACAATTACCATTTACTTGGTTGATTTCAGAGTTGGAGGACAGAATCTCATCTGCTAATTTCTGTGCGGTAGGAAGAACTTCAGTGTGGTGTGCCGTGATTAAATATTGAATAAACTTTTGTAGCTGGTCCCTATTCATCTGGAAAAGGGTTTCTGAGATAGGAAGACGCAATTTGACTTGATCTGGTCTACGGATCCTGTAGAGTGAGAGTGCTACCACATGAGCACAGTAGAATATGTCTTTGTTCCCACAGCCACATGTCACTGAGGTGATTTTGCATCGATCAAAACTGATGGCAACTTTATAAGTCACTGCTGGTTCTGAAGTAGTGGCTGGTTCAGTTACTGTGCCACTGAGATGGAAGCCTAAGGAAACAAAGAAGACAGGCTTAGAGATTCTCTAGTAAGAAATTTGAAGATTTTCATTTTGCATTCCAGTTCATCAATTCAGAAACTATTTGCTGAGTATCTCCCATATACACAGCAGGCTTTGTCAAAGGTCAATGAAATCTAGGTATAGTTCTTTTTTTTTTTTTAATTTATTATTTATTTATTTATTTATTTATTTATTTTTCTAGGTATAGTTCTTAAGGAACACACAATCTAGAAAAAGAATCCTTACCCTGAAGTCTATGGACCTCCAGAACTAATAAGAAAACTTCTGTTTGTACATATATACATTCTCCTGGGGAACATTTCATACCTTTTTTCATAATCTCAAAAAGGTTAATAAAGAAGCTTGAATAAGAGATTCCCCTGGTGGTCCAGTGGTTAGGAATCTGCCTGCCAATGCAGGGAACACAGGTTTGATCCCTGACCCGGGAACTAAAATTTCACATGCGTGGGGCAACTAAGCCTGCGTGTCATAACTCCTGAGCTAGCACGCGCTAAAGCCCGTGCTCTGCAAGAAGAGAAACCGCTGCAACGAGAAGCCCGTTGTGGTGCTTGGGGACTCAAGTGCTTTAACAATGAGTGAGCCTGAATGCACTACATACTTTCAAGGACTTCTTGTTTAGTTTTATAAGCACTGCATCCCTCCAACCCATCCCCAAGTCACAAAGCTAGTTCTGCCTTGAGAAAAGATTTGAACAAATTTCAGTTTACTGTTCTATGGCTGAGGCACCTTCCCTACTTGGCCTCTACATTGTTTAGAAATTTTAGAATAAAATTGTACTGCAGCACTTTCTTCATTACATATCACAATGACTCTGACATCTCAGCTTCCAGGAAAAAAGCTGAACTATAAACACCTGCTATAAGGTTAGCCCCTACCTGCATGTTATCCTATAAGTGTACCATGTTTTTCTTACCTTCATCATGCTCCAAGTGCCATTTAGGAATGAGACAAGATTCAACAAGTGTGCTGAAAGGGCCTCATAGGCCCCTAACAACTGAGTTCTTTGTAAGCAGTCTTGCTTACATGTCATGCTTAAATGTGCAACAAGAACTCTGAAAACATCAATATTAGCAAGAAATTGTTAAAAATTCATGAATGGCTCATGGCTTAAAAGAGTTCTTATTCTCCTGCCTTCTAAACTAAGTAGTGGCATAAGTAGAAATGGAAATGTAACTGTTTATTTAACATTTCTTTACCAGTATCACGGCTGGGGAATCCAGGGCATGGGCTGGACCCAACCTTGGACTAAACAGAAAGTGCTAATAAGGATCAATCAGTTTTATAGCTATGGAAAATATAAATAAAATTTCTTGCCCAAATAAGGAAATCCTATGTTCTTCATGGCTTAGCTCAAATATCACTTCCATACAAAACTCTGCTGGTGTCCCAGTTGCAAAACTGAATCTTACTAAATGAAGAAACTTTAACATTTGTGCCTGTGGAGCTTACAGTTTAGTTTACAAGAGAGCATTTTACCCAGAATCGACTAATAAAGGACTGAAGAGATAATAATTTCACAGATGAGGAATAAAGTTATGCAGTTTGCCCCAATTTTATTATATGATTACAGTCATGATAACAGAAATTAAAATGACTGCAAATTCACATTCTGAAACATTTTAGGGTTTAAAACCTATGAAAAATAAATTTGTAAAGAGTTTCCCTCAAATTAATATATTTCTTGAATACATCCAAATTGCTTCTTTTGCTTTAAAAAGAAAATAATTTTTCATCACCAACAGTTTTTGAGCACTTATCATGTGTTCTTTCATAAGCATTATATCATTTAACCCTCACCACAATGTTATATGTTTAGTACTATTACCCCCATTTTTTGTAGGTGAAGAAATTGAGGCTTAGAGAAATTATTTAAGTTGCTTAACTTTATACAGCCTGTTAAGTGGCAGAGCTAGGATTTGAACCCAGGCAGTCTGGCTTCAGAGTCTATGCTCCTAACAATCACATTTTATTTCTATTTATAGTGTTCCCCAAACACTAATTTCATCTTCCTAGCTTAGGAAAATCAGAGTGATGTTGGGTACTGTTACTTAATTTTTTTACTAACTCAATTTTCATCCTTTGTATACGGTCAGCTACTATGATACTAAATTTGCAAACTGATAAAAAAAAAATGGAATCCTAACAGAGACAAATGGCAGAGAATATGCAAAATGTGGTCTCCCTGGTCAGATTCAACCTGGTAATCCATGTGTAAGACAGCACATATCTTATCTAAGCGACTACAAGAAATTCAAAGAGCCAAAACATATAAATATGTTAATTTTTTCTCTTTCTAAAGGTATCTCAAGAGTAATTCATTCATTAAACTAATAACTATTTAAGATCTGCTATGTTGGATCCCAAGGATACATCTATAAAAAGACCAAACAACCCCTGAGTTTATAGTATCTATATAACTTCGGGGACCTGTTGTGAAAAGACAACTCATTGGGAAAGACTCTGATGCTGGGAAAGATTGAGGGCAGGAGGAAAAGGGGGAGACAGGATGAGGTGGTTGGATGGCATCACCAACTCAACGGACATGAGTTTGAGCAAACTCTAGGAGATGGTGAAGGACAGGGAAGCCTGGCATGCTGCTGTCCATGACTTAGCGACTGAACAACAACAATAACATAGTCTAGCTGGGGAGACATATTTAACAACTAAATCCACAGGTAATTATTTAGTTCTAATTATGAAAAAGTACAGAATGATTGTTGTTCAGTCGCTAAGTCGTGTATATAATATGGGAGACATGACCTGGTTTAAGGACGGGAGTGGTAAGGGATGGGCTCCTTGAGGAAATAACATTTTGAGCAGAATTTTATAGAATAAATCAAAATTAACTAGGCAAAAGGATGGGGAATGGCAAAGTAATGGAGTAATGACTCCAGGTAGAAAAAAAAAGTGCATATGCAAAGGGGAAAGGAAGACCATGCAGAGGTGCAAAGACCAAGAGGAACACTGACTGTTCAGAGAATGGAAAGAAGACCAGCAACTGGAAAGCCAATAGGGACAGGGGATGGGGGTGGAAAGGGGAATACAATGAGGCTGGAGAAGCAGGCAGGAGCCATGGCTCTGGGATGCATCCTAGCTTCTCCTGATGCTCTATACCTAAGAGGGTCACTAAATGTTGCAGATTCTGCCTCCTAAGTATCTCTCCATTCCAGCCCCTCTCTGTGGTGACCCAAGGACGAAAGAGCAGATAAAACCAGGAGGGTCTTGGAATGCAGGAATGGAAAAACCAGATCCTTATCGTCCTTCCCTCCCCCATGTTATAACTATTAACAGATTTCAGGTCCTCCTAAGCAGTATAACCTGTCTCTCCTGCTGCCGCACACAGGGAGAAGGTATTTGCCTTACTCTTCCCCCACCGAGTATACATGCCTCATCCAATCAGCAAATGACCCGCAAGACCCCTATCCCACTCCTTGTACCCTGGGTATAAAAGTGGACTAAGGACCCCTGTTCTGGAGAAGGAAATGGCAACCCACTCCAGTATTCTTGCCTGGAGAATCCCAGGGACAGAGGAGCCTGGTGGGCTGCCGTCTATGGGGTCGCACAGAGTCAGACACGACTGAAGCAACTTAGCAGCAGCAGCAGCAAGGATCCCTGTTCAGTGTTGGTTCTCCCTTGAGCTGGCCCGCTGTTCTAACAGTGTCTCCCATTCTAACAAACTTTATTTCCCTCTCATTCTGTCTCATGTCTGGAAATCCTTTTCCAACCCTCGCCCGGACCACGCCACTCTCCTTTAACTCCCCTAACACTGCCTCAGACTAAGATCATAATAATCTCCTACTTGGATTAACTAATCTTCCTGCCTCCTAGTCTTATTTCCCTCTCATCTTCCATAACATGAACAGAATGATCTTCCTAAATCATGGCATTCCTACTAAATTGTGACCTATTCATTTCATAGTCTTGGTATCTAACACAGAATCTGGCATAGAAAAAAAATTTATAAAAATGTTTGCTTAAAATCTTTCAAATGATTCCTAACTGATAGTAGGACAAAGTTCAAATTTATGACGCAGTCTCTTTTTATCTCTTCAGACTTGCTTCCTGCCACTTCTCAGTGCACTAAACATACTAAACTACTTGCAGATTCTTGACTATGCAATTTTCTTAGCCTCTATGTCCCCACCCCAGGTGTGAGTTTCTCACTTCCTTATCCTAATTCTCAACTCAAATGATACCTACTCTGGGGAATCTTCCAATATCCTTAGAGAATTAAATGCTTCTCCTCCTCCTTTGATGGTGCAACACGCGCGATCTTTCCCAGTCAGGGATTGAACCCCTGCTCCCTGCATTGGGAGTGTGGAGTCTTAACCACTGGACCTCCAGGGAAGTCCTAAATGCTTCCTGAGCTCTCTTTTTTTTTTATCAGCCATACCTCTCTTACAGTACTTGATATCAGTGTAATTAATAGTTTTTATATTTGCCTCTGCCCTTTAGATTGTAAACTCCTTGAAAATAGGGGTTGTCTTTTTCATCCTATGTTTTCATCTCAGGTACATTTTAAGAGTTTCGCAAGTATTTGTTTATGGATGAATGAATAAATGAACACTAAACTGAATCTTTAATTTGTACATCCACATTCATGATTCACAGAGAATTAAGCATGCTTATGAAATTCCTGATTTTATAATAAAATAAAATCAGCCAATAATTAAACAGTTTTACTGGGATGGTGAACAAAGTAACAATAATTTTAATACAAGCTAATAATAGTTAAACATTGATATTATTTTCCATAATTCATATTTATGCCTCATACGGACACCTGTTATGCTTCTGCCAATCTTCAACCCATTTTCTAAAATATAAAATATGAAGTTTCATTTGCTAACAATCATTGGATACTTACTATGTGTGAGAGTATTCTAAGTACTTTCCATGTATTATCTAACTAAGTCCTCATAACAGCTCTACAGGATAGGTTTGTGTATTAGCCCTTTCTCAGATGATGAAACTGAGGCTCAGACAGTAAAGGAAACTAACATCACACAGCCTATGAGAGGCTGAAGTGGGTTTTGCACCAGGTAGTCTGCTTCCAGAGCCTGTACTCTTAACTACTACGATAAGTCGTACTGAATACAACTATGCAGTTAAAATTACGTGTACAGAATTTTATAAAAGTAATTAGCAAGCACAGTGCTATACAAAGATGCACTAACGACAAGTCAGTAAGCTCTAATGTTTGCCTGATTTCCTCGGCAATTGTTAAAGGCAACTGAAACTTACAAGTGCTTGTGATACTCTCACAGTTGGAAGGAAGATGGGCTCATGAACTCATCTGTACAAGACAATGTCTCAGCACAGGGAGTGAATCATCTGAAAGTTCTAAAGGAAAGCACTTCTCAGTATAGCCCTCTGACACCATTCAAAGTCTTTTGTGTTTCTGAGTGCAAAAAAGCCTCTAGTAAAGCTTGGGCAATTAAAACCACTTTGCTCATTGCTCTTTTGATTCATCAGACCCTTGAGCAGGTGCTAATGCATGAAAATGAATGTAGTTTTAGCCAGTGGCAGGGAAAAGGAGAGCAGTGGTTCACAAAAAGAATAATTTTTCTTATAGTCAGTTTAAGTACACACACACAAACTAGGTAACTTCTTTGCACCAGAACACTTTTCTCTTGAACAAATTTGGTTTTGATGAAACTATATAGTATAAATTAGATCTTCTCACTTAATTCCTGTTTCCTGGAAGGTTGTAGCAGTATACTAGAAGCCACTCTTTTTCCTTTCTGTCACTTAGCAAAATGGTAGTCACACAAAGGCTTAAAACTGTGAAAGTGACATCCTCAAAATAACTAACTTTCCTTCTAGAAAACCTTATTCAAAAGCTGGATAACTACTGCTTAACAAGGGCACTGGAATGGCTCTATGGGCTCATTCTATTATACACTAAGCTGAGGAATCAAGGTGCTTGGGTTCTAATTCCAATGCCCGTCAATTCCTCTTTGCCTCAGTTTCTTACTTATGCAAACAGACATAATACTTATATGCCTATCAGGTTCATATGAAAGTAATTAGTAAAGAATACATTTCCCAGAAATATCAGTCAACAGCAATCCCAACCAGCCTATATAAGTTTATAAGAAGCAGATGGCGCCCACATACTGGATGAGGGTGCGAGAGATTGCAAAGTGAGGAGCAGTATTGTTATTTGGGAATATAAATGATGCTGCCCCATTACCCTGAGAGCTATTTGGTTTGTTTGTATTAGAGAGGTCACCCTAAGCTTCTCAGAGCAGCTGAGTAAGCTGGAGGGCCCTTCTTGTGGCCATCTGCTCCCCTCCCAGACTCCTCTGGCAAATCAAGAGGGTTTCCTTGTATTAACCTCTGAAGAGCAGCCACAGGCCCTTCTCAGCACCAGCTTCGGCAGGCAATGGTCTCCGCTCTCCATCTGTGCCAGCAACACAGTTACAGAATAATGAGACTTCCCAAGCCCAGGCATTCACTTGGAGATACCCTTGCATTACCTAGTTTACCAGTACTCTTCTACTTGGATCTCTATTATAGGGATTACGTGTATATTTTAAAAGATTGAATTATCTTTCTTTTGTTATTTTAGAAACATTTTATGTAGAAGAAAATAAAATGGGAAGGATTTGTCTGGAAAACTCATTTAAACATCTAATATGCATAAAGCACAATCACTTAAAAATGATAAATTCAATCCCCCCACCCCAGCCCCTCTATGGAGCAGAAGACTTATGGAATAAGCTGTCTGTATACTGATGGACAACCAACCTATTCAAAACTGCAGATCAGATGCCTGTTTCTCACTTCACAGATTTGAACACAAGTTAAAAAAATACCACATCCCTTAAGCAGTTCTCTGCAAAAACAATGTGCATATATACAAGGTATACATATTGCCAAAAAGGAGGTTATAGGCTAATAACTACTGCCTGGGTTATTCATTTGAACAGAGAAAAGGACAATATATAATTATAAAATGATTTCCAGAAATTACCCTACTCCATTTAGTAGTCTACGTCAATGGGGAAAAACAGAAAACTAAACAAGAGTTGCTTTTCAATAGGAAAAGGAAAAGGACACCCACAGCCATTTCTGATCAACCACAATATTGAGTGATGAGATGTTTATTTCTGAAAAGTCTTCAAAATAGTATTCAGATTTATATTAAAGCATTAAAATTACCCATATATCTTTTTCAAAGAGGAAAAGCTTCTAGCTACTTCTTTGAGATTGTATGGCCTCAATCAAGACACCAGAATACACTGAAATTCTACTAAAATGAGTTAATATGTAGCATTTACAATAGTGTCTGGTGGTGTAGTGGTTTAGTCACTAAGTTGTGTCCAACTCTTTTGCGATCCCATGGACCGTAGCCCACCAGGCCTCTCTGTCCACGAGATTTCTAGTATTCTTGCCTGGACAGAGGAACCTGGCGAGCTACAGTCCATGGGGTCTCAAAGAGTCAGACATGACTGAGAGACTGAGCACACATGCTGTAATACTACAAAAATATTATTATGTTAGTATTCCCACTATAACTGCAGTTAACTTCTTTATTACAATATCTAAAGGCCCCCTCATTTGGAGCTGAGCCCTAACCTCAAATGATTTAAAGAAAAATGTCTATGCATAAGTATTGTATGTGTATGTTAGTTGCTCAGTCATGTCCAACTCTTTGTAACCCCATGGACTGTAGCTCACCAAGCTTTTTTGGCCATGGAATTCTCTAGGCAAGAATACTGGAATGGGTTGCCATTCCTTTCTCCAGGGGACCTTCCTGAACCAGGCACTGAACCTGGATCTTGCGCATTGCAGGTGGATTCTTTACCGTCTGACCCATCAGAGAAGCCCATATAATCAAATTCTAGCAGCAATCAAAAGGCTAATTTTCAGGAGATCTTAATCCTCATTTTTTTCTAAACTCCATGACATTTTATTTCCAACATGGCCTTTTTAACATGGAGATGAATGCATATTCCTCATAACATTCTTTATTTAAAGGTTTCGTATGCTAGTAAGAACACCATTCCTAACATTTACAGCATTCTGGTCAAGGCCTCACATTACCCTCTAGCTTTATTCTTTTGTTCCATCTTGCAGCTTGACCTGTGTGGGGCAGCAAGAATATCAAAACAAATTCAATTAAGACAATGCTTTTCATTTTGTTTAGAAACTGAGCAAACCATTTTTCCACATTCTACAGTAATCTGATTCCATACAAACACCAATCAAACAGAAGACATTCTCACTAAGCCTTCATTCAGGGTTCTAAATGCAGTCACATCATCCATTCGATCCAAGAGCCGTTCTTCACTGGAAAAATCTCTAACGTCAGCAACTCTTCTGAATGAAAATTACATTCTTACTGTACAATCCCATCAATTGGCCAGCTTTCCCTTGTGCCCACTATTCTTATATGGCTTTTAACTCCTTTGCTCCTTCATCCCCAAAAGCAGGGAACAAAACTGCAAAACAGAAGGTTCCTCCTCATGTATACTTCTTTAGAAAGATTCCCAGAATCACCTTTGGAATATCTAAATTGTGAATTGTGCTTTTATGGGTTCTCATGCTCTGTGTAATGTAATTTATTTTTCTTTTCTTTAAACTGAGTTTAAATTTGTTCATAAAACAGTCATGATCTAAGCTAAAGTTCAATTTATTCAGGCCTTGCCTCAGAATTATAGCACACCAGAACTCAGAAGGTATAGACATCAAGGAAAAGAAAAGCTGCCTTCTGTGAGTCAGCAAACTTGCTTACTGAGGAGCCTGTAGGAGAAACAAGAGTCAGGTGAAGTTTTCTCCTGTATAAGCCAGGTTAAGATTCAAGAGTTCATCTGTGGTTCATGTAGGGACTCTCAAGACCAAGAATACAGTGAAGAAGAAGGCTACAGAATGTTTTTGTAGGCATGGAAGTGAAGATTCCTGGGAGATGAATGGACATACTCTTACCTGAGCGGTAGCTGAAAGATAAAAATCTAGAAGGTCCACAAAGATAAGAGCCAAAGAAGTTTCTTTGGCTCAAAGGTCTAAGTAAGACCACACATGGAAACCCAATATGCAAAACGTTTTGCCAGGTAAAATATTTGACTTTTTTCTCATGCAAAATTTAAGGGAAAAAGGAAAATAATCACTATTATCTAGGGAAATAGCACTAAAACTTAATGATCATCTGAGACAATGAATGTTGAAAAAGACAAATCTCAGATCATCAGGGTTATTACCATATTTTTAATGGCCACCATAGTGAGCTATTTTTCTTATTTTTCATACTCTAATGAAGAAAAAAAAAGATTTTCAAGCTCAGGATAAATATAATATTCCAACAGCAATTCTAAGAGACAGAATAACTCATTGATTCATTCATCAAACTTTATTTAAGCTCTTAAAATGTGCTAGGTTCTAGGCTGGGTACCAAAGATACTAAAATGAGAAGAAACAGTGTCTAGTGGGAGAGCAGACAAGTAAACATTTATAACTGAGAGAGTAAATATTATGACAAAGATTGGCAAATGCTATTACAGAAAACAGAGCAGGAATAACTAGTCCAGGCTGAGCGGCTGGAGTTCAGAGAAGACTTTCAGGCAGTAGTGATATTTGAGTTAAATCTTGAAAGTGAAAAGGAGGTGGACAGGTAGCTAAGATCTATATTACCTGAGAAGCAATATGAGAAGTCCCACAGAGTAAGATGAAAACGCAAGGGTGAAACAACAATCTAGGCTGAAGAGAGGGCCAGAAGTAGGGAAAGGAGGCAGAATGGAATATGCAGAAGCAAACCAGCCTTGTGGGAAGGCTTGGCAGCAAGAAGTATAGTATAATATGAGATGCAGTATAGTATAGTGATTATGTTAGTTTCTTATTGCTGCTGTTAACAAATTACCAAAAACTTGGTGGCTTGAAACAACACAAATTTATTATCTTACATTTCTGGAAAATAGAAGTCCAAAACGGGCCTCACTAGGTTAAAATCAAAGTGTCTACAGGACTTCCCTCACAGTCCAATGGTTAAGACTCATGCACCTCCACTGCAGGGAACATGAGTTTGATCCCTGGTTGGGGAACTAACATCCCACACGTCACTCAGCACAGCCAAAAAAAGTGTCTGCAAGGCTGCATCCCTTCTGGAGGCTATAGGGAAAAAAACCTATTTTCTTGCCTTTTCCAGCTTTTCCTTGGCTGGTGGCCCCTTCCTCCATCTTCAGCCTTAGTAAGGGCTGCATCTCCACTGTATCAGTCTGACACTGAATCTCCTGCCTCCCTCTTTCTCTTATAAGGACTACTGTGGCTGCACTGGGACTACCTGGATAATCCAAGATAACCTCCTCAACTCAAGGCCAGCTGATTAGTAAATTCAATCCTCTCTGTAATCTTAATTCCTCCTTATCTCATAATATAACATAGTCACAGACTCCAGATGACTGAGATGTAGACATCTTTGGAAAGCTATTATTCTGCCTAACACAGTGATTTAAGAGTGCACATGCTGGAGTCATACTGCCTGGGTTCATGTTCTAGCATCTTTTAATAGTTATGAAACCTTGAGTAAATTACTTCTCTGTGCTTCACTTTCCTCATCTGTAAAAAGGGATAATAACACTATTTTGTTGTAGTGAGATATTTATGTTTCCTCAGTCGTTTCAGTCTTGTCTGACTCATTTCAACCCCATGGACTGTAGACCACCAGGCTTCTCCTTCCATGGGATTTTCCCAGCAAGAATACTGGAGTGGGTTGCCATGCTCTCTTCCAGGGGATCTTCCTGACCCAGGGATTAAACCACGCATTCTTTACTGTTAAGCCACCAAAGAAGCCTGCAGTGAGGTATAAATGGATTAGTATGTATATGGTTAAAGGGTTAACAAAAGTACCTTTCTTCATGAGACTTTGACCTTTGATTAAAATTTTAACTGTGTTCCCCTGAAAACCTGATAAAGGTAGAATGTCAACTATGTTCCTAAGCAACATTATGGCTAAAAATGACACCTGATTGGTTAGAACTGGAAGAATTATAAGTACCTAATTTATGCCAAATCTTTGGGCTCCCTTGAGTGGTGACTCTTTTAACTTGGCACAGCCCTTAGGGGAACCCTGCTTACTATGCCTATGGAACTTCTATAAAAGATACTGACTCCTTTGGGACATAAGCCTTTTAAGTCAGGGCACCTACTAGACCTGTTCCATGTGCATCTCATTTCTTTATACTTGAGCATCACCTGGAAGAATGAGGGTAAAGAATAGCTCCTGAACAGCTATAAACTGCTACAAACTAACTGAAGAAGAATGCCTGATGCTGTCTTGCTGGCAAGCTTTGGATCCTATCCTATATACTTTGTTTTCTTTTAAATGTGCTAAAATACACATAACATTTCATATTAGCCATTTTTATGTGTGCATTTCAGTGGTATTAAATACATTTCACATTGTTGCACAGACATTACCACCATTCATCCTCATAACTTACTACATCTTGTAAAATAACTCTCCATTCTTCCCTCCCCCAAGCCCCTGGCAACTGCCATGCTGCTTTGTGTCTCTATGATTATAACTACTCTAAGTACCCCATGTAAGTGGAATCAAACAGTATTTGTCTTTTGGGGACAGGCTTATTTCGTTTAGCATAATGTCCTCAAGATTCATTCATATTATAGCATATTGGCTTCCCAGGTGGTGCTAGTGGTAAAGAACCCGCCTGCCAATGCTGGAGACATAAGAGATGTGGGTTTGATCCCTGGGGCAGGAAGATCCCCTGGAGGAGGGCATGGCAACCCACTCCAGTATTCTTGCCTGGAGAATCCCATGGACAGAGAGGCCTGCAGACTACAGTCCATAAAGTCTCAAAGAGTTGGACCTGACTGAAGAGATTTAGCACACATGCAATGTCCTCAAGGTTCATTCATACTATAGCATATTGTAGAATTATCTTCCTTTTTAAGTATGAATAACATTCCATTTTCTGTATTACCACATTTTGTCCACTCATCCATCTCATTTTCTTTTTCTTTTTTTTGGCCAAGTCATGCAGCACACAGGATCTTAGTTACCCAACCAGGGGTTCAACCTGTGTCCCATGCAGTGGAAGCACAGTCTTAACCATGGGACTGCCAGGGAAGTCCCTCTTTTGCATTTTAGCTACGGTGAATGATGCTGCTATGAATAAGGGTGAACAAATATTTCTTTGAGACCTTACTTTCAATTTTTGGGGGTATATGTCACCCAGAAGAATTGCTGAACCATATGGTAATTTAATTTTTAATAATTTAAAGGAACCTCCATACTGTTTTCCATAGCAGCTGTACCATTTTACATTCCTACCAGCAGTGTCCCAATTTCTCCATATCTTTGTTAACACTGTTTTTTCTGGGTTTTGTTTCTTAAAGTAATAGCCATCCTACTAGGTATGAGGTGCTATCTCAAGAGAGTTTTGATTTGCATTTATTTCCCTAATGATTAGTGATGCTGAGCTATTTTTAAAATGTGCTTTGTATTGTATATGTTCTTTGGAGAAATGTCTATTAAGTCTTTAGCTTGTTTTTGGATGAAGTTGTTTGCTCTTTTGTTGTTGAGTTTTAGTAGTTCTTTACATATTCTGGATATTAATTCCTTATCAGATATATGATTTATAAATCTTTTTTCCCATTCTGTGCATTGCCTTTTTACTTTATGGGTAGTGTCATTTGATGTACAAAATTTTTAGTTTTCATGAAATCCAATTTCTTTTATTAACTCTGCCTTTGGTATCATATCAAAGAGATCACTGCCAAATACAATGCCACAGAGCTTTTGTTGTATGATTTCTTCTAAGACTTTTACTGTTTTTTAGAAGAAAGAAAGAAAGAAAGTGAAGTCACTCAGTTGTGTCCAACTCTTTGCAACCCCATGGATTGCAGCCTACCAGGCTCCTCTGTCTATGGAATTTTCCAGGCAAGAGTACTGGAGAGGGTTGCCATTTCCTTCTCCAGGGGATCGTCCCGACCCAGGGATTAAACCCAGGTCTCCCGCGTTGCAGGCAGATGCTTTACCATCTGAGCCACCAGGGAAGCCCTTTTACTGTTTTAGGTATTACATTTAGGTCCTTGATCTATTTTTGAATCAATTTTTATATATGGTATTAGGTAAGAGTCCAACTTCCTTCTTCTGCATGTGCACATCCAGTTTTCCGAGCACCAATAGTTGAAGACTGTCCTTTCCCCACTGAATGGTCTTGGCACCCCTGTCAAAAATCATTTGACCACATATATGAAGGTTTATTTTTGGGTTCTATACTCCACTCCATTGGTCTGTATGTCTGTCTGTATGCCAGTACCACACTGTTTTGACTACTGTAGCTTCATAGTTATGTTTTGAAATGTCCTATATACTTCTGAGTAGACTAATGTCAGTGAGTGAGTGAGTGAAAGTGGCTCAGTTGTGTCCGACTCTTTGTGACCCCATGGACTATACAGTCCATGGAATTCTCCAGGCCAGAATAATGAAGTGGGTAGCCTTTCCCTTCTCCAGGGGATCTTCCCAGCCCAGGGATCAAACCCAGGTCTCCCACATTGCAGGCAGATTCTTTACCAGCTGAGCCACAAGGGAAGCCCAAGAATACTGGAGTGGGTAGCCTATCCCTTCACCAGCATATCTTCTGACCCAGGAATCGAAATGGGGTCTCCTGCATTGCAGGTGGATTCTTTACCAACTGAACTATTAGGGAAGCCTAGACTAATGCGAAGTGTAGTCTATTACAGTCTTTTTTTTTTTTTTTGCCTATTACAGTCTTGAGTCTGACTGTTTAATTGAACCTAAGAAGATACCCCTCCCTGGTTGATATGGCAAAGTGTTAAGCTCTTTGCTGTGACATGGTATGTGCTATATTAAGTTTTAGCTATTATTATATATAAATTTCTTAAAATAAGGACTGGCAGAATCTTGACATTTGTTGAAAAAAATATTGCTATTAGTAGTAGTATCACCACCACCTCCACCATCTGTTCTATAATGGTGGCCTCTACCATGAGACTTTGAGCAGTTTATGATGGCTGAAGTGCTTACTCGTTCAGTCATGTTCGACTCTTTGCAACCCCATGGAATGTAGCCTGCCAGGCTCCTCTGTCCATGGGGATTCTCTGGGCAAGAATACTGGAGTGGGTTGCCTTGCCCCTACTCCAGGGATCTTCCCAAGCCAGGGATCGAACCCGGGTCTCCCGCATTGCGGGCAGATTCTTGACCATCTGAGCCAACAGGGAAGCCCAAGAATACTGGAGTGGGTAGCCGATAGTTTCTCCAGGGGATCTTTCCAACCCAGGAACTGAACTGGGGTCTCCTGCACTGCAGGTGGATTCTTTACCAGCTGAGCTTCCAGGGCTGAAGGGTAGAGTATAAAGAAGAGGATGGAGAGACGTGCCCAAAGAAGTAGCAAGGGATGATATTATAAAGGTAACAGGTAAATAGTGTTGATACTTTTCTGAAAACAAGGAAGAATCATTAAAAGATTATTTTAAATAAGTCAATATCATGATTAGATCTACATTTTAACATCATTCTGGAAAATGTAGAGAATGAATTGAGGCTGGAACAGAAGCAGAGACATTAGTTGTTAAAAGCTGTTTATAGAAGAGAAGTGATGGTGAGAACTAACATAGTGTCAGGTAATTTTAATGGGTACTTTTTGCTGGAATACCCAAAAGTATATCTCTCAAAATCTTCTAGGCTCCAGGTCTACATTTGAAACTGCCTGCTGAACATCTCCTGAGGAAGTCACTTAACAAGTTCTAAACTGAATTCTTCATCTTTCCCCCTAAAATTATGCTCCTCTGATTTTTCAGACCCTATTAAAGAAAACAGGCTGGTCATTCAGTGTTGAACTCTGGGCGGATATTCTACAACCTGTTACTTCCGTGCCTCCTACATACAGTTTATAAAATTCTCCAAAAATGGTTCTATAATCTATCTACTCATTCACTCTGTCAGTTCAGTTCAGTTCAGTTGTTCAGTCGTGTCCGACTCTTTGCAACCCCATGAACCACAGCACGCCAGGCCTCCCTATCCATCACCAACTCCAGGTGTCCACCCAAACCCATGTTTATTGAGTGGGTGATGCCATCCAACCATCTCATCCTCTGTAGTCCCCTTCTCCTCCTGCCCTCAATCTTTCCCAGCATCAGGGTCTTTTCCAATGAGTCAGCTCTTCACATCAGGTGGCCAAAGGATTGGAGTTTCAGCTTCAACATCAGTCCTTCCAATGAACACCCAGGACTGATCTCCTTTAGGATGGACTGGTTGGATCTTCTTGCAGTCCAAGGGACTCTCAAGAGTCTTCTCCAACACCACAGTTCAAAAGCATCACTTCTTCGGCACTCAGCTTTCTTTATAGTCCAACTCTTATATCCATACATGACTACTGGAAAAACCATAGCCTTGACTAGATGGAACTTTGTTGGCAAAGTAATGTCTCTACTTTTTAATGTGCTGTCTAGGTTGGTCATAACTTTCCTTCCAAGGAGTAAGCGTCTTTTAATTTCATGGCTGCAATCACCATCTGCAGTGATTTTGGAGCCCAGAAAAATAAAGTCTCTCCCTGTTTCCACTGTTTCCCCATCTATTTCCCATGAAGTGATGGGACCAGATGCCATGATCTTATTTTTCTGAATGTTGAGTTTTAAGCCAACTTTTTCACTCTCCTCTTTCACTTTCATCAAGAGGCTCTTTAGTTCTTCTTCGCTTTCTGCCACAAGTGTGGTATCATCTTCATATCTGAGGTTATTGATACTTCTTCTGGCAATCTTGACTCCAGCTTGTGCTTCATCCAGTCCAGCATTTCTCATGATGTACTCTGCATAGAAGTTAAATAAGCAGGGTGACAATATACAGCCTTGACATACTCCTTTCCCGATTTGGAACCAGTCTGTTTTTCCATGTCCACTTCTAACTGTTGCTTCTTGACCTGCATATAGATTTTTCAGGAGGCAGGTCAGGTGATCTGGTATTCCCATCTCTGGAAGAATTTTTCACAGTTTGAGGTGATCCACACAGTCAAAGGCTTTGGCATAGTCAATAAAGCAGAAGTAGATGTTTTTCTGGAACTCCTTTCTCCAGTGGCCCACGTTTTGTCAGAACTGTCCACCATGACCCATCCGTCTTGGGTGGCCCTACATGGCATGGCTCATGATTTCACTGAATTAGACAAGGCTGTGGTCCCTGTGATCAGATTGGTTAGTTTTCTGTGATTGTGGTTTTCATTCTTTTCATTCTGTCTGCCCTCTGATGCAGAAGGATAAGAGGCTTATAGAAGTTTCCTGATGGGAGAGACTGACTGAGGGGGAATCTGGGTCTTGTTCTGATGGGCAGGGGCATGCTCAGTAAATCTTTAATCCAATTTTCTGTTGATGGGAGGGGCTGTGTTCCCTCCCTGTTATTTGACTTGAGCTCAAACTATGGTGGAGGTAATGAAGATAATGGCGACCTCCTTCAAAAAGTCCCATGCCCACACTGCTGCACTCGGTGCCCCCAACCGTGCAGTTGCCCACCACCAGCCCACGCCTCCGCCAGAAACTCCTGGACACTCACGGGCAAGTCTGAGTCAGTCTCTTGTGCGCATAAGGTTCTGTTTTTCCCTCCAAGAGTCTGTTTCCCCAGTCCTATGTATGTTCTGGCGGCTCTATGGTGGGGTTAATGGCGACCTCCTCCAAGAGGGCTTATGCTATACCCAGGTCTATTGCACTCAGAGCCCCTGCCCCTGCAGCAGTCCACTGCTGACCCGTACCTCCGCAGGAGACACTCAAACACAGTTCTATCTCAGTCTCTGTGGGGTCTCTGGGTCCTGGTGTGCACAAGTTAGTTTGAGCCCTCTGAGTGTCTCTGGCGGGTATGGGGTTTGATTCTAAACATGATTTTGCCCCTCCTGTCTTTTGGCTGGGGCTTCTCCTCTGCCCTTGGACATGGGGTATCTCCTCAAAGTCGCTCCAGCACTGCGCAGCTGCCACTCCAGCACCTACCAGGCTATAGTCCAAGGGGTCACAGAAGAGTTTAACTGACTAAACAACAACAGTGCCGGGAGCCAGCTCACGAGATCCCACCCATGACAGAGTCATGAGGTAGAGGGCTAATTGAGCACGGCTTCTCAGCTCTCAGGAATTCTCGAGAGGCTGCCTCAGCACTCACCTTAAAGATGATATCTGTCTTTCTGATGTTTGCTACAATAAACCTCTTCTTATTTTCTGTGACTTAGAAAAAAGGCTTTTCCTGATTCTCTTCTAAAATAGATCAATCTGAAATCTCAATCGACAAGGCCCCTGAACGGTAGCACCCTAAATAAAATTATCTGGGATATAAAATATGCTAATCTAAATTCCTCTTGCTAGCATATTGGTTTGTTTAATAAATGTACCTGTGCCTTTGGAGCTAATGTGCTTGACTGCCCCTTAACAATAGAACAGCATTGAGAGCCTCCACACAGAAAGCCCCAATGGGCACAGAGCCCTTTGTAGGAAAGAAAAGCTTGTTAGAAAATGTAAGAAATGTTGCTTTATAAAACTGTAACTTAGTCTGTACTTACTCATTATGCCTTTTCTACTCTTAACGTATTTAGCCTATATAATGAAAACATAATAGTTAGAGATTTGTATAAATGAAAGTTTAGTTTTAATACAAATAATAAGACAATCGTTAATTCAGCTGGTGATTTTGCTAAGAACTGACCTTTGTGCTACATTGTTTCAGCTTGCTGTACTATGACTTTATGGGACTACATTCTTTTCTGTTAGGCTCAAGGCATAAGGTAGATTACAGAAGAACAGGTTTTACCTTGAAACTCTGAGTTTATGAATTCTTTCTTTTGATCTGCTGTGCCTATATTCCTTAAAAAATGTAACCCTGGTATTTTCTGTGCCTGATGCAAAAAGTGTCCTGGCTGATCAACCCTTATCAATAAAAGAGTCACAAGATGTTAGCAGGCCTCCAGGCCAGAAGATGATGTAAACAATTTTCAACCTTTTATAACTTAGAAACACAAACAGTGTTCTGGTTCCGATATGGATCAAAAACTGCTGATCCATCGAGCTGATCTGGCATGACTCTATACTTTACATTTTTTCTATGTACCACTAAAAATATAAAAGCTGTCTTAAAAAAATAAAGTCAGAAGACACTTGGAAACACCGAGACTCGCTGTGTCTTCTCATTCGTATCGCTGACGTCGTCCATCCTGAGGGAACCCTGACCAGCTGGAGCAGGACTCTGGCACAACAGTAAGAACACTGTTAAATGTATCAATAGTAATCCTAGAGTGTAATCCACAGGGATCATGTACAGAATATTTTCAAGTCTCCAAAAATTTCTCTCAGCTTGTTTTTAGTCAGGTCCCCCACCTGCCAAGAGCCAACCACTGTTTTAATATTTTCCACCTTAGATTGGTTTTCCTGTTCTAGAACATCATATAAATGGAGTTATGTAACATGTATCTATGTTGAGCATTATACTTGTGAGATTTGTTATATTATTTTGTGTATCGGTAGTTCATTTCTTTTTAATGCCAAGAAGTATCTGATTGTATGAATATACCACAATTTCTCCATTCTTCTTTGAATAATATTTTAGCTTTTTCAGCTTTTTTGCTATTGTGACTATAGCTGCTGTGAACATTTTTATACAAGAGTGTGTGGATGTTTTTTTGAATTTCTCTTGGATAAATCACCTAGAAGTGGAATTATTGGGTCAAAGTATACGGAGATATAATTGATTATATCATTTTGAAATTCATCAGTTTGTTTATAGTTATTCCCACTAGCATTTATATGAAAGTTCTAGTTGCTCACTTCTTGGCCGACATTTTGTGATGTCAGTCTTTTTAATTTTAGCCATTCTAGTGAGTGCATTGCAGTATCTCATTATGGGTTTCATTTACATCTCTCTAATAAGTAATGATGTTGAGCACTTTTTCATGTGTTCATCAATCATATCTATATCTTCCTTTGTGAAGTAGCTGTTCAAATCTTTTGACCATCTAAAAAAGTTGGGCTGTGTGGTTTTTTTAAAAAGTGTGTTTTAGGAGTCCTTTGTATAGTCTGGATACAGGTCCTTTAGCAGATATGTTTGTCAGATATTTTCTGCTTGTCTGTGTCTTGCCTGTTCATTTTCTTAGTGCCTTTTATAGAGCAGAAAACTTGACAAAGTCTGACTAATCAGTGTTTTTGTGATTATTGCTGTCTCAATAATGTTTTTATAGTTTTCCTGACAGCCTCATCTATTAGTCAGATTTATTTCTAAATATTTGAAATTTTATGCTATTGTACATTGTATTTTACCATTGCATTTTCTAACTGCTGGTCTATCAAAGTATGACTGATTCAGTTCACTTCAGTCGCTCAGTCGTGTCCAACTCTTTGCGACTCCATGAATCACAGCATGCCAGGCTTCCCTGTCCATCACCAACTCTCGGAGTTTACACAAACCCATGTTCATCGAGTTAGTGATGCCATCCATCCATCTCATCCTCTGTAGTCCCCTTCTCCTCCTGCCCCCAATCCTTCCCAGCATCAGGGTCTTTTCCAATGAGTCAACTCTTTGCATGAGGTGGCCAAAGGATTGGAGTTTCAGCTTCAACATCAGACCTTCCAATGAACACCCAGGACTGATCTTCTTTAGGATGGACTGGTTGGATCTCCTTGCAGTCCAAGGGACTCTCAAGAGTCTTCTCCAACACCACAGTTCAAAAGCATCAATTCTGCGGCACTCAGCTTTCTTCATCGTCCAACTCTCACATCCATACATGACCACTGGAAAAACCATAGCCTTTACTAGATGGACCTTTGTTGGCAAAGTAATGTCTCTGCTTTTTAATATGCTATCTAGGTTGGTCATAACCTTCCTTCCAAGGAGTAAGCGTCTTAATTTCATGGCTGCAATCACCATCTGCAGTGATTTTGAAGCCCAAAAACATAAAGTCTGACACTGCTTCCCCATCTATTTCCCATGAAGTGATGGGACTGGATGCCATGATCTTAGTTTTCTGAACATTGAGCTTTAAGCCAACTTTTTCACTCTCCTCTTTCACTTTCATCAAGAAGCTCTTTAGTTCTTCTTCACTTTCTGCCATAAGGGTGGTGTCATCTGCATATGTGAGGTTACTGGTATTTCTCCCAGCAATCTTGATTCCAGCTTGTGCTTCTTCCAGCCCAGCGTTTCTCATGATGTACTCTGCAAAGAGGTTAAATAAGCAGGGTGACAATATACAGCCTTGACGTACTCCTTTTCCTATTTGGAACCAGTCTGTTGTTCCATGTCCAGTTCTAACTCTTGCTTCCTGACCTGCATACAGGTTTCTCAAGAGACAGGTCAGATGGTCTGGTATTCCCATCTCTTTCAGAATTTTCCACAGTTTATTGCGAGCCACACACTCAAAGGGTTTGGTGTAGTCAATAAAGCAGAAATAGATGTTTTTCTGGAAATCTCTTGCTTTTTCGATGATCCAGCGGATGTTGGCAATTTGATCTCTGGTTCCTCTGCCTTTTCTAAATCCAGCTTGAACATCTGGAAGTTCACGGTTCACGTATTGCTGAAGCCTGGCTTGGAGAATTTTGAGCATTACTTTACTAGCGTGTGAGATGTGTGCAATTGTGTGGTAGTTTGAGCATTCTTTGGCATTTTCTTTCTTTGGGATTGGAATGAAAACTGACCTTTTCCAGTCCTGTGGCCACTGCTGAGTTTTCCAGATTTGCTGGCATATCGAGTGCAGCACTTTCACAGCATCATCTTTGAGGATTTGAAATAGCTCAACTGGAATTCCATCACCTCCACTAGCTTTGTTCGTAGTGATGCTTTCTAAGGCCCACTTGACTTCACATTCCAGGATGTCTGGCTCTAGATGAGTGATCACACCATCGTGATTATCTGGGTCGTGAAGATCTTTTTTGTACAGTTCTTCTGTGTATTCTTGCCACCTCTTCTTATGACTGATTACTGTGTATTAAACTGCTATCCAGTAACCTTGCTAAATTCACTAATTTGAATAATATATCTATAGATTATTTTGGATTTTCTACCTCCACGTTCATATCCTCTATAAATAATGGGAGCTTTTTTTTTTTGTTTCTAATCATTATACCTTTTCTTTTCCCTTCCTTTCTATACTGTTTTGCACCTCCAGCACAAAGTAAAATAAAGATGGTATAAGTAGCATTCCTTTCTTGTTCAGTTATCTTTGAAAAATAACTATCACCAGCACCAACAAACTTTCAGCATTTAGTTTGATGTTTAATGTAAGTTTTTATTGATAACCTTTATCAGATTAAGGAAGTTTCCATGTCTTCCTATTTGCTAACAGTTTTTATCATGGTAACAGATTGAATTTTATCATTAGTTATTCTAAACCAAGAGGTTTTATCTGGACAGTTGGTTTTCTGTGTTACAGAAATGATGTAACTAATTTTTAAGTTGTCCTCATAAAATCTTTATTTAAACTATTCCTCCAGGTGTTGATATATGCAGATACCTGACTTCTGTGGTTGAAGTTTCAGTGTCTGGGGTTTTGCTCCTTCTAGAATGTTGATCCAACACAGCTTATTTTTAACCAGATGCAATGTGTACTCCATGTTACACTTTATTTATACCTTATTGTAATCCAGTAAAGTAAATAGATTAGTGTCATTTAATAGGACAGTATGATGGGAGGAGTAGCTCTCTGATTAAGGCTTGCCTAAGATAACTGGTAAGACCCAGTCATAAATCCATAGTGTTTGATTTAAAGTGCAGTGTACTCAAATCCCTTTACAGTGGAAGTGACAAATAGATTCAAGGGATTAGATCTGATAAGAGTGCCTGAAGAACTATGGATGGAGGTTCATGACATTGTACAGGAGGCCATGATCAAGACTATCCCCCAAAAAAAGAAATGCAAAAAGGCAAAATGGTTGTCTGAAGAGACCTTACAAATAGCTGTGAAAAGAAGAGAAGCAAAAGGCAAAGGAGGAAAGGAAAGATATACCTATTTGAATGCAGAGTTCCAAAGAATAGCAAGGAGAGATAGAAAGCCTTCCTCAGTGATCAATGCAAAGGAATAGAGGAAACAATAGAATGGGAAAGACTAGAGAGCTCTTCAAGAAAATTAGAGATACCAAGGGAACATTTCATGCAAAGATGGGCACAATATAGGACAGAAATGGTATGGACCTAACAGAAGCAGAAGATATTAAGAAGTGGCAAGAATACACAGAAGAACTATACAAAAAAGATCTTCATGACCCAGATAACCACGATGGTGTGATCACTCACCTAGAACCAGACATTCTGGAATGCAAAGTCAAATGGGCCTTAGGAAGCATCACTATGAACAAAGCTAGTGGAGGTGATGGAATTCCAGTTGAGCTATTTCAAATCCTGAAAGATGATGCTGTGAAAGTGCTGCACTCAATATGCCAGTAAAATTGGAAAACTCAGCAGTGGCTGCTGGACTGGAAAAGGTCAGTTTTCATTCCAATCCCAAAAAAGGCAATGCCAAAGAATATTCAGACTACCACACAATTGCACTCATCTCACATGCTAGCAAAGTAATGCTCAAAATTCTCCAAGCCAGGCTTCAACAGTATGTGAACTGTGAACTTCCAGATGTTCAAGCTGGTTTTAGAAAAGGCAGAGGAGCCAGAGATCAAATTGCAAACATCTGTTGGATCACTGAAAAAGCAAGAGAGTTCCAGAAAAACATCTACTTCTGCCTTATTGACTATGCCAAAGCCTTTGACTGTGTGGATCACCTCAAACTGTGAAAAATTCTTCCAGAGATGGGAATACCAGATCACCTGACCTGCCTCCTGAAAAATCTATATGCAGGTCAAGAAGCAACAGTTAGAAGTGGACATGGAAAAACAGACTGGTTCCAAATCGGGAAAGGAGTATGTCAAGGCTGTATATTGTCACCCTGATTATTTAACTTCTATGCAGAGTACATCATGAGAAATGCTGGACTGGATGAAGCACAAGCTGGAGTCAAGATTGCCAGGAGAAATATCAATAACCTCAGATATGAAGATGATACCACACTTGTGGCAGAAAGTGAAGAAGAACTAAGGAGCCTCTTGATGAAAGTGAAAGAGGAGAGTGAAAAGGTTGGCTTAAAACTCAACATTCAGAAAACTAACATCATGGCATCCAGTCCCATCACTTCATGGGAAATAGATGGGGAAACAGTGGAAACAGGGAGAGACTTTATTTTGGGGGGCTCCAAAATCACCGCAGATGGTGACTGCAGCCATGAAATTAAAAGATCCTTGCTCCTTGGAAGAAAAGTTATGACCAACCTAGATAGCATATTAAAAAGCAGAGACATTACTTTGCCAACAAAGTTCCATCTAGTCAAAGCTATGGTTTTTCCAGCAGTCATGTATGGATATGAGAGTTGGACTATAAAGAAAGCTGAGCACCGAAGAATTGATGCTTTTGAACTGTGGTGTTGGAGAAGATTCTTGAGAGTCCCTTGGACAGCAAAGAGATCCAACCATTCCATCCTAAAGGAAATTTTTCCTGAATATTCATTAGAAAAACTGATGCTGAAGCTGCAACTCCAATCCTTTGGCCACCTGATGCGAAGAACTGACCCATTTGAAAAGACCCTGATGCTGGGAAAGATTGAAAGCGGGAGGAGAAGGGGACGACAGAGGATGAGATGGTTGGATGGCATCACTGACTCAATGGACATGAGTTTGAGTAAGCTCCTGGAGTTGGTGATGGACAGGGAGGCCTGGTGTGCTGCAGTCCATGGGGTCGCAAAGAGTCAGACATGACTGAGTGACTGAACTGAACTGAACTGGACTATAGCCCACTAGGCTCCTCTGTCCATGGGATTTCCTAGGCAAGAATACTGGAGTGGTGTGTTAAAATTGTCACTACTAACACCGGATACTAACATTAAGAGAGTCCTATTTTTTCTTTCCTCCACTGAGTACCATGCTGTTTTGATTACTGTAGCTTTGTAGTATAAGTTGAAGCCAGGGTGTGATCAGAAATGGACATTTTAATTTAGCCTTATCCTTAGTGTTCTCATCTATAAGACAGAGATAAGAACTACCTTAGAGTGGTATTGTAGGATTAAATAACAAAAATATACAGTGTAAGTATTTGGAGACTACAACACAACTGTCTTCAAAAAAATGCTAGTTAATAACATTCCTAACTTTTAAAGTTTCTTTAATAGCTTTACTGAGGGATAACTGATCTATAACAAAATGCTCATATGTAGGTTCCAGTTTATGTTTCTCCTTGCCTCTTCTTGGACTACAAGTAAACACTGATCTGTTTTCTGTCTCTACAGATTAGCTTGTATTTTCCAGAATTTTACATAAATAGAGCTTCTATGACACGTACCCTTTTTTGTCTGGTTTATTTTTTCAGCATGCTTACTTAGAGATTCATCCAAGTCTGTATCAACAGCAAGGTTCATTTCTTTAATTACTGACTAGTACTCCATTGTATGGAAAGACCACTTTCACTTATCCATTTATCCACTGATAGACATTTGAGTTATTCCTAGTCTTTGGTTATTACAAATAAAACTACTCTGAATGTTTGTGTGGCAGTTTTTGTATGGATATATACTTTCATTTCTCTTGGGTAATACCTAGAAGAAAAATTATTATACTATATGCCAGGTATCTAACTTTTTTTTTTAAATAGACTTAATTTTTTAGTGCAAAACTGAATAGAAAGTAGATATTTCTAATATACACCCTACCTCACATATGTAAGCTTCCCCTACTATTAAAATCCTTCAGTGTTGTAAAGTTAAAAAATAGAAAACAAACTAATTAAAAAAAAATCCTGTACCAAAATGGTAATTTGTTACAGTTGATGAGCCCACACTGATGTTATGCCTAAAGTCCACAGTTCACATTAGAGTTCACTCTTTTTGACAAATGTGTAATGACACGTATCCACATTATAATATCATACTATAGTATAGTAAACTGTTATTTTCAGAGTAGTTTCACTCTCTGAAAATCCTCTTTGTTCTGCCTATTCATCCCACCTTCCCTGCTAATGCCTGATCATTTTATTGTCTTCATAGATTTGTCTCTTCCAGAATGTCTCTACCTGGAATTATATACTATGTATCCTTTTCATGTTGGGTTATGTCACTTAAAATATGCATTCAGTATTTTGCAAATATTTTCTCCCAGTCTGTGGCCATTTTATCATTGTTTTGACAGTGTTTTTCACAAAGTAGATGTTTTTAATTTTAATGAAGTACAGCTTATCAATTCTTTTCTTCATGAATTGTGCTTTTGGTCTTCTATCTAAAAAGTCATCACCATACCTGAGGCTCCTTTGGTTTTCTACTATATTATCTTCTAGGAGTTTTATAGTTTTCATTTTACACTGAGGTCCATGATCCATTTTGAGTTAATTTTTATAAGGGATATAATATCTATGTTAGATTTTTTTTTTTGCATATGCATGTCCAGTTGTTCCAGCACCGTTTGTTGAAAAGACTATTTCTGCCACAGACTATTTTTGTACCACTCTATTGATTTTGCTCCTTTGTCAAAGATCACTTGACTATATTTGCGTGGGTCTATTTCTAGGCTCTCTGTGCTATTCCACTGATCTCCTATTCTTTCACCAATACCACACTGTCCTAACATTGTAGCTTTATAATAATGGCCATAGTTGAGTAGTGCCTTTCTTCCAACTTTGTTCTTTTTCATTCTTGTGTCGGTTGTTCTAAGCCTTTTGCTTTTACATATAAACTTTAGAAATAGTTCATCAATGTCCACAAAATACCTTACTGAAGTTTTGATTAGGATTGTGTTGCATATCAGATCAAGTTGTAAAGAACTGACATCTTGACAATATTGATTCTTCCCATCCATGAACATGGACTATCTCTCCATTAATTTATATTTTGATTTCTTTCATTAGAATTCTACAGTTGTCCTCATATTGATCTTCTACAAATTGTTACATTTAAATCTAAGTATTTAATCTTTTTTGAGTGCTAATAGGAATGGTATTTTGTTTTTACTTTCAAATTCCAGTTGTTCATTTCTAGTATACAGGATAATGATTAAGTATTAACCTTGTACCATTCAATCTTGCTGTAACCACTTGTTAGTTACAGGGTTTTTTTTAAATTGATTCTTTCAGAAATCAAAGAGGACACAAACAGATGGAGAAATATACCGTGTTCATGGATTGGAAGAATTAATATAGTGAAAATGAGTATACTACCCAAAGCAATCTACAGATTCAATGCAATCCCTATCAAACTACCAATGATATTTTTCACAGAACTAGAACAAATCATTTCACAATTTGTATGGAAGTATAAGAAACCTCGAATAGCCAAAGCAATCTTGAGAAAGAAGAATGGAACTGGAGGAATCAACCTGCCTGACTTCAAGCTCTACTACAAAGCCACAGTCATCAAGACAGTGTGGTACTGGCACAAGGATAGAAATATAGATCAATGGAACAAAATAGAAAGCCCAGAGATAAACCCACGCACCTATGGGCACCTTATCTTCGACAAAGGAGGCAAGAGTATACAATGGAGAAAAGACAATCTCTTTAACAAGTGGTGCTGGGAAAACTGGTCACCCACTTGTAAAAGAATGAAACTAGAACACTTCCTAACACCATACACAAAAATAAACTCAAAATGGATTAAAGATCTAAATGTAAGACCAGAAACTATAAAACTCCTAGAGGAAAACATAGGCAAAACACTCTCCGACATAAATCACAGCAGGATCCTCTATGACCCACCCCCCAGAATATTGGAAATAAAAGCAAAAATAAACAAATGGGACCTAATCAAAATTAAAAGCTTTTGCACAACAAAGGAAACTATAAGCAAGGTGAAAAGACAGCCTTCAGAATGGGAGAAAATAATAGCAAACGAAGCAACAGACAAACAATTAATCTCAAAAATATACAAGCAACTCCTGCAGCTGAATTCCAGAAAAATAAACGACCCAATAAAAAAATGGGCCAAAGAACTAAACAGACATTTCTCCAAAGAAGACATACAGATGGCTAACAAACACATGAAAAGATGCTCAACATCACTCATTATTAGAGAAATGCAAATCAAAACCACAATGAGGTACCATTACACACCAGTCAGAATGGCCGCTATCCAAAAGTCTACAAGCAATAAATGCTGGAGAGGGTGTGGAGAAAAGGGAACCCTCTTACACTGTTGGTGGGAATGCAAACTAGTACAGCCACTATGGAGAACAGTGTGGAGATTCCTTAAAAAAACTGGGAATAGAACTGCCATATGACCCAGCAATCCCACTGCTGGGCATATACACCGAGGAAACCAGAATTGAAAGAGACGCGTGTACCCCAATGTTCATCGCAGCACTGTTTACAATAGCCAGGACATGGAAGCAACCTAGATGTCCATCGGCAGACGAATGGATAAGAAAGCTGTGGTACATATACACAATGGAATATTACTCAGCCATTAAAAAGAATACATTTGAATCCGTTCTATTGAGATGGATGAAACTGGAGCCCATTATACAGAGTGAAGTGAGCCAGAAAGAAAAGCACCAATACAGTATACTAATGCATGTATATGGAATTTGAAAGATGGTAATGGTAACCCTATATGTGAGACAGAATAAGAGACACAGATGCATAGAACAGTCCTGTGGACTCTGAGGGAGAAGGTGAGGGTTGGACGTTCTGGGACAATAACATTGAAACATGTATATTGTCATATGTGAAGCAGAACACCATTCCATGTTCTATGCATGGGACGGATGCTCAGGGATGGAGCGTTGGGATGACACTGAGGGATGGGAGGGGGAGGGAGGTGGGAGGAGGGTTTGGGAGGGGGAGCACATGTGAATCCATGGCTGATTCATGTCGATGTATGGCAAAAACTACTACAATATTGTAAAGTAATTAGCCCCCAACTAAAATTAAAAAATAAATAAATAAATAAATAAAATAAATAAATAAATAAAAAAAAATAAAAAAAAAATAAAAAAAAAATAAATAAATTGATTCTTTCAGATGTTCTAAGAGGATGATCATGTTATCTGTGAACAAAGATAGTTCTACTTCTCTTTCCCAACCTGTATACATTTCCCCCCCTCTATTCTTGCCTTATTACATTAGCTAGGACTCCCAGCATAATTTTGGAAAGGAGTTATTTAACTTAAAAAAAACCCTGTGGAACTGTTCTCCAAAGTGGTTGTATTTTATATTCTCACCAGCAAAATATAAGAGTCCCATGTTATTGCCAACAATTGGTATAGTCAGGCTTTCTAATTTCAGTCATTCTAATAGGTATGCAGTGGTATATCACTGGATTTTAATTTTCATTTCTCAAACAATGTATAAAGTTGAGTATCTTTTGATGTGCATATCTGCAATCCATATATCTTCAGCAGTGAAGAATCTACTCAAAATTATGCCTCTTTCATAATTGGGTAGCTTGGTTTTTCATTAGAAAGTTTGAGTGTTCTTTCTATTATCTACATACAAATCCTTGATTAGATATGCACTTTGCAAATATTTTCTCCTAGTACGTGGATTGTTTTCATTCTCTTTATCACATTTTTCAAAGTGTACAAGTTTCTAATTTTGATAAAGTCTAATTTATCACTATATTCTCATAGATCATGATTCTGTTGTTGTATGTAAGAAATCTTTGCCTAACTCAAGGTCAAAAGAACTTTTCCTGAGAGGGACATCGGCATCATGGTAGCATAAGATGTTGTTCCTTTTTGCTCCCGCTTTTAGCAACTAAAAATCAGCATCCATCCAAAAATGAAGGTATCTCTGAGAGTTGTGGGGCTTCCCTAGTAGCTCAGACAGTAAAGAATCTTCCTGTAATGTGGGAGGCCTGGGTTCAATCCCTGGGTTGGGAAGATCTCCTGGAGGAGGGCATGGCAACCCACTCCTATATTCTTGCCTGGAGAATGGACAGAGAAGCCTGGAAAGCCACAGTCCATGTGGTCGCAAAGAGGCAGACACGACTGTGTGACTAAGCACACAGCACTGGGAGCTGTGAGATCTCCAACACCATACGCCAAGGGACATGGAAGCAGTCTCTCGTACCTGTGAATCAGGTAACAGTCAGAGAGGACTCAATAAGGGCTGGGAAACAGCAGGAGCCAGCAAACTAGTCCCAGCCTCTCTTAGCTATAGTTGGGGAAAACTCAGAGTGTTAATGTGGAAGTCACCGCCAGATAAGAGAGTATTTGTAGACTCCAGCCTTCTTGAGGGGAAATTTTTAGCACTCCACTGGAGCAAAAACAAAACAAAGCAAAACAAAAAATAAACTAGATGCAACAGAAAGAGTAACTAGAACTTTGCCAGTGCTATCCCTCTCTCAAGGTGATAAGGTAGGGGGAAGGTGAGTGCTTGGCTATTCCAGCTGTGCAGACACTGCTGGAGAAATTAGTTTCTCTTCATTAGTACCCAGAGTATTGAGGTCAGACTTCCATGTCTGGGGGTAGGGAAAAGTCTATGAAAGAGGCAGATAAGAATATTAAATGGCATTAAAGAGACATGGTTCCTGCTATTTGCATTTACCCACCCATGAGCTACTAGGAGAACCTCACCTAATGATCTCTGCATCTGATCCACACGCACCCCAACATCCCAAGTGCTACACCCACACCACCCACCCCTGAAGGCAGCTCCTTCTGCACACTCCCAAATATGGCAGTGAGAGTGAGAACCAGTGGAATGCACTCAAGATAATCAGACCAGGGTTTGTAGGTAAGAAAAACCACATACTTAAGCCATAGCACCACCTTCTGGAAAATAAAAGAGGTTTCCAGCAATTGGCCTTGTGAGATGTGAAAATTAAAGAAAGCATAAAAGCTTAAGAATTCTGCCACAAGATGAGCAAGAAATGGGAAGCAGGTGTATCCATTCAAGATTGCAGAAAACCCCACATATAACAGGACCAACAAACAGTATATCCTACCTGAAGGCAACTAGTAAATATCTGAGGTGTCTGCTACTACAAATGCAAAAGCAGCAACACAAAAGTCCAAGGAACATGAAGAATCAAGCAAACATGTCATCACCAAATGACAATAATCCTGCATAATTGAATACAGAGATACAGAATTTTGCAAACTAACAAAAATTTTGAAATAGCTATTTTAAGGAAGCTCAATTAGCTACAAGAAAAACACAGAAAGATAATTCAATCGAAGTCAGGAAAAATAATACCTAAACAAAATGAGAAACTTAACAAAGAGGAAGAAATCATAAAAGAGAAACAAACAGAAATTCTGGAGCTGAAGAATCCAATGAATGAAATGAAACAAATGCAACAGAAAGCATCTACAGCAGAACAGACCAAACAGAAGATAGAATAAGTGATCTAAAGGATAGTCAGAAGAGAATACTGGAAAAAGAGGAAAGAAAGCCTATGTGATCTTTATGACACTAACATTGTTCAATTATTAGAACAACTGAACTATCAAAAGGAGAAACGTGGGCAGAATATTTAAGGAATAACAGCTGAGAAATTCCCAAATTTGTGGAGAAAATTGGAAAACTAGGTTCACAAGGCTAATAGATCCTCATTATCTCACGCAATGCAAAGCAACCTTCTTCGAGACATTATAATGAAACTGTCAAAAAACAAAACCAAAAAGAGAATCCTAAAAACAGCAAGGGTAAAAAAGATGGTAACATTCAAAGGAATCCCCGTTAGGACATCAAATGATTTCTCAGCAGAGACCCTACAGGCTAGGAGAGAATGAAATGATATAGTCAGAATAATTGAAAGAAAAAAATCTGCCAGCCAAGAATACTCTGTCCAGCAAAGTTATCATTCAGATACAAAGGAGAAATAAAAGACTTCCTAAGACAAACAAAAGCTGAGGGACTTCATCAACAATAGACTTGAAGTTCAGCTGAATGTTGTGTTCAGCAATATCACATAATATATGATAAATATACAAAAATCACCTGTATTTCTAGTAATGAACAATAAAATTTTTAACCATAGTATTACTTAAAGAAAGAAAGAAAGAGAGAGTGGAGACTTCCTTAGTGGTCCAGTGGCTAAGACTCTGTGCTCCCAATGCAGGGGGCCTGGGTTCAATCCCTAGTCAGGGAACTAGATCTCACATGCCACAACTAAGAGTTTGTATGCCGCAACTAAAAGATTCTGTATGTCATAATTAAAGATCCCTCATGCCACAATGAAGACTGAAGATCCCACATGCTGCAGCTAAGACCAGCACAGCCAAATAAATAAATAAACATTTTTTAAAAAGGAAAGAAAGGGGAACAAAGAAAGAAAAAAAGGGAAGAAAGACATACTTAGGGGTAAATCTAATAAAACATGTGCAAGACTTGGATGCTGAATACTACAAGCCACTGATGAAAGAAAACACAAAAGATCTAAATAGGGGCTTCCCTAGTGGCTCAGTGGTCCAGAATCTGCCTGCCAGTGCAGGCGACATGAGTTCAATCCCTGATCCAGGAAGATTTCACATGCTGCAGAGCAACTAAGCCTGTGCACCACAACTACTGAGCCTGTGCTGTAGAGCCCAGGAACCACAACTACTGAACCCATGTGCCACAACTACTGAAGTCTGTGCACACTAGAGTCCATGCTCCACAAAAAGAGAAGCCATTGCAATGAGAAACCTGCATACCACAGCTAGGGTAGCCCCTACCTGCCACAACTAGAGAAAATCCTGCACAGCAATGAAGACCCGGCCAAAAATCAATAAATACTTTTTTTTTTTTAAAGACCTAAATAAATGGAGAGAAATTCCATGTTCACAGTTTGGAAGACTCAGTATCGTAAAGATTTTAATTCCTCCCAAATGCAATTAATGTAATTACTATCAAAATCCTAGCAAGATTTTTTATGGATAAAGACAAGATTATTCTAAACTTTTAATGTAAAGGCAAAAGAACTAGAATAGCTAAAACAAATTTTTAAAAGAAGAATAAAATAGAAAGAAACAATCTACCCTATTTTAAGACTTGTTATAAAGCTATAATAAATCAAGACTGTGTGGTATTAGAGAGATAAATACATAGCTCAACAGAACAGTATAGAGAACCCAGAAAGAGACTCACAGAAATATTACCAACTGATATTTATTTGTCTGTTTTAAAATTTACAATTTACATTAAGGTTCACTCTTTGAGATGTATAGGTCTGTCAGTTTGACAAATGCATAATGTCATGTACCTATCATCACAGTATCATAAAGAGTAGTTTCACGGCCCTAAATATACCCTGTGCTCCAGTAATTTACCCTTTCCTTTCCAACCACCGCCACTCCCTAAACCCCTGACAACCACTGATTTTTTTTTTTAATGTCTCTATAGATTTGCCTTTCCAGAATGTCATGTATTTGGAATCATATGGTTTACAGACTTTTCAGACTGGCCTTTTCACTTAACAATAAGCATTTAAGGTTTCTCCAAGCTTTTTCATGGCTTGATAGCTCATTTCATTTTTCTGCTGAATAATATTCCAATGTATGAATGTACCAAAGTTTATTTAGCCACTCACCTTCTAAGGACATGTTGGTCACTTCCAAAATTTGGCAAATATGAAAAAAAACTATGACCATTCCTGTACTAGTTTTTGTTGTTGTTCTTGAGTCACCCAGTCATGTCTGATTCTTTGCAACCCCATGGACAGCAGCACGCTAGGCCTCTTTGTCCCTCACCATCTCCCGAAGTTTGCCCAAATTCATGTCCACTACATTGATGATACCATCCAGCCATCTCATCCACTGAAGCCCTCTTCTCCTTCTGCCCTCAATCTTTCCCAGTCAGGGACTTTTCCAGTGAGTCAGCTGTTCACATCAGATGACCAAAATACTGGAGTTTCAGCTTCAGTATCAGTCCTTCCAACGATTATTCAGTGTTGATTTCCCTTAAGATTGGCTGGTTTGATCTCCTTGCTGTCCAAGAGACTCGAACGAGTCTTCTCCAGCACCACAGTTTGAAGGCATCAGTTCTTCGAAGTTCTACCTTCCTTATGGTCCAGCTCTCACAATTGTACGTGACCACTGGGAAGACCATGGCCTTAACTATATTGACCTTTGTTGGCAAAGTAATATCTCTGCTGTTCAACAGCCTGTCTAGGTTTGTCATAGCTTTCCCGCCAAGAAGCAAATGTCTTCTGATTTCATGGCTACTGTCACCATTTGCAGTCACCTTCTGCAGTACTAGTTTTTATGTGGAATAAGTTTTCAATTCATTTGAGTAAATTCCTAGGAAAACAATTGCTGGATTGTATGGTAAAACTATGTTTCACTTTGTAAAATTTTTTCAAAGTTGTTGGAAGCGCATTCCTACAGGCAATGAATGAAAGTTCCTGTTGCTCCACCTGCTAGTCAGCATTTGGTGTTGTCAGTGTTTAGGATTTTAGCCATTCTAATATGTGTTAGTTGCTCAGTCATGTCTGATTCTTTGCAACTCCATGTACTGGGCTCCTCTGTCCATGGGATTCTCAAGGTAAGAACACTGGAGTGGGTTGCCATTTCCTTCTCCAGGGGATCTTCCCAACCCTGGGATCAAACCTGGGTCTCCTGCATTGCAGGCCGATTCTTTACCATCTGACCCACCAGGGAAGGCCTGTTCTAATATGTATGTAGTAGTAACCCATTGTTTTAATTTACAATTCCCTAATGACATATGATGTTGGGCATCTCTTCATATGCTATTTACCATCTGTATATCTTCTTTGATGAGGTGTCTGTTCAGATCTTTTGCCCATTTTTAAATTGGGTTGTCTGGGTTTTTATTGCTGATGTTTAAGAATTCATTGTGTTTTTTGGATAACTGATGAAGTGAAAATTGCTCAGTTGTGTCCAGCTCTTTGTGATCCCATGGACTAGACAGCCCATGGAATTCTCCAGGCAAGAATACTGGAGTGGATAGCTTTTCCCTTCTCCAGGGGATCTTCCCAACCCAGAGTTCAAACCCAGGTCTCTTTCATTGCAGGTGGATTCTTTAAAAAATTCTTTAAATTTAAATTCTACAGATCCTTTAAATTTAAAGTATTTATAGAATTTACTATAATTAATAATATAATATAATAAATTAAATAAATTTAAATTCTTTAAAAATTCTTTATAAGGAATTTGCCCGCAATACGGGAGACCTGGGTTCAATCCCTTGGTTTCTTGAGAAGATCCCCTGGAGAAAGAAAGGCTACCCACTCCAGTGTTCTGGCCTGGAGAATTCCAAGGACTGTATAGTCCATGGGGTCACAAAGAGCTGCACACAACTGAGCAACTTTCACTTCACATTTTTTGAATAATTGTCCATTATCAGGTATATCATTTGCAAATATTTTCTCCAAGTCTGTAGCTTGTCTATTCAATCTCTTAACAGTGTCCTTCACAAAACAGAAGATTTTAATTTAAGGCAATCCATCATATCAATTTTTTTTCTTTCATAGGTCACACTTTGGGTGTTAAAACTAAAAACTCACTGCCAAACCCAAGATTTTTTCCCCCTATGTAACTTGTAGAAGTTATATAGTTTTGCATTTTACATTTAGGTTTATGATCCATTTTGGGTTAATTTTTGTGAAAGGTGTAAGTTCATTGTCTATATCCATTTCTTTCATGTGAATGTCTAGTTTTTCCAGCACCAATTGTTGAAAAGACTATGTATCTTTTTTCTATTTGCTCTTCTGTCAAAGTTCAGTTGAGTATATTTCTATGAGTGTACTTTTGAGTTCCCTATTCTGTTCCACTGATCTGTTTATTTTTTTTGCCAAAATAAAACTGTCTTGATTTTTATAGCTTTATAGTATATCTTAAAAGTCAGGTAGTGTTGGTTCTTTAACTTGGTTCAACCTCAAAAAGATTCCTGGATCTTTTGCCTTTCCACATAAACTTTAGAAACAGTTTGTCAATATCCACAAAGCAATTTGCTGGTATTTTGACTGGGATTGTGCTGAATCTAGACAAAGATCTTAACTATATTGAGTTTTAACTATACTTGTGTGTGTGTGTGTGTGTGTGTGTGTTAGTCACTCAATTGTGTCTGACTCTTTGTGACCCCATGGACTGTAGCCCCTTTGAACCACCAGGGAAGCCTTAACTATAGTTAGAGTTTTCTTACCCATGAACATGAAATATCTCTTCATTTATTTAGTTCTTTGATTTCCTTCTTTAGAGTTTTGTAATTGCCCTCATATAGGTCTTATACATATTTTCTTAGATTTATGCCTAAGTCTGTCTGTCTTTCTTTCCTTCCTTCTTGTCTGATGTAAACAGTGTTTTATTTTTCATTTCAATCTAACTACTCACTGCTGGTCTGGTCTAGAGGAAAGAAACTGACTTTTGTATATTAACCTTGTTTTCTTCAATACTGCTCTAATCATATTTTTCACAAAATTGCAAAAGCAATTCAATACAGGAAAGAAAGTCTTTTTAACAAAAAAAATACATTTGGATATCCACAGCCAAAAAATAGTAATAATAAACTTAAACCTCACACATTAAAAATTAACTCAAAATGGCAAAATGGATCATGAACTTATATGCAGAATGCAAAACTATAAAATGTTTAGAAAAAAAATAAAATCTTCAGATTTTGATAGTTAGGCAAAGAGTTCTTAGGACAATCCATAAAACAAAAGATTGTAAACTAGACTTAATCAAAATTATAACCTTTTGCTCCATGAAAGGACTTGTTAACAGGATAAAAAGACAAGCTACAGATTAGGAGAAAATATTGCAAATGATATAGCCAAAAAAGGACTAGTATTTAGAATATATTTTTAAAGAATTCTTAAAACTCAACTGTTAAAAAAATCCAAATAACAAACGGGAAAAAGACATGAACAGATATTTCACCAAAAAGGACAAATAAGCACATGAAAAGATGTTCAACATCATGTGCTATAAGAGAAATGCAAATGAAATAATGCAATGAGATATCTCTATATACTTCATCAAACTGGATTAAAAAAATTAGCAACATCACCAAATGCTGGTGAGGATGTGGAGAAAATGGATCACTCATTAAGTCGTTGGTGGGACTGCAAAATGGTACAGCATGCTAGAAAACAGTTTGGTAGTTTCTCTAAAAACTAAACATGCAACCACCGTATCAAGCATGATCCAGCAATTGCACTCCTAGGCATTTATCCTAGGGAAATAAAAACTTATGTTCTCCAGTAATCTTGACTGGAAAATTCTATGGACAGAGGAGCCTGGTGGGCTATTGTCCATGGTGTCACAAAGAGTCAGACACAACTGAGTGACTAAACAACAACAGTAACAACTGGGTTTTATAATATAAAAAACAGGGTATCAGTATTACATGCTCAGCAGGTGACAGTGTGGGGAACTGCTGTGGTCATCTTGAGGAAAATAAGTACTGAATGAAGGTACTACACTGCCAAAGATTAAGAACCATTCTGCCTGCTAAACAAAATATATTGTGAAGGCTGCTAGTTTCGTAATCCTACATCTGGATTTTTTGGGGGGAGTTCTGTTACTTTAAAATTAAACGAGAAGCATTAAACAATAAAACAAGATACAGTGAAATCTACTTATTGTAAATTCCATCTATATTTAAAGTATTCTAAAATAACTTATTGGTAGCTATATTTTTCTAGCAGAATGAGCAGCATTTTCTTGTGTGCTGTGTGTGTGCTTAGTCGCTCAGTCGTGTCCGACTCTTGCGACCCCATAGACTGTAACCTGCCAGGCTGTGCTGTCTACAGGATTCTCCAAGCAAGAATATTGAGTGGGTTGCCATTTCCTTCTCCAGGGGATCTTCCTGACCCAGGAATCAAACCCAGGTCTCCTGCATTGCAGGCAGACTCTTTACTGACTGAGCCATAAGGGAAGCATTTTCTTGATTATATTTTTTATTTTTATTATTTTTTATTTTTTAAATGGCCAGTACAGTTATGAATAGGATTTGCATCTTTCAGCTTTTGTTCTTTTGTCATAAAACTTGAGATAAAAATTACTTTAGCTGTAACTTAAAATTAAAGTCTGAAAAGTGGCAGATGTTAACTTAAAAGCAGCATATACTAATTAATTTTGTTCTATAATGCTGATCTCTTAGGGAAATTTGATAAGCTTTCTTTTGTCCTAACTTAGATAAGTATATGTCAGAGTTGTGGAATATGTCTAATTTCTTCAGTGAATTTTATCTACTTAAGTAGGTTTATAACACATAAAGCAAATAAGAATGTGTGTAACTCTAGCGAACAATACAATTTTGTTCATATTATCTGATGTTTGCTAAAAGAGAAATAAAAGATGAATGAATTAAATGAAAAAAATCTTATGTTCACACAAAAACCTGTACATGATGTTCAAAGAAGCTTTACTCATAATAGCTAGGAACTGGAAATAATTCAGATGTCTTTCAATGGAGAGTTAAACTTAAGTATGTTTATCCATACCATGTGGCATCCATGCCATATTTGGCATGCATATCCATACTGTGGAACACAATGCAACAATAATTTTAGAAATAACACATGCAACAACTTTGATGAATTTTCATAGAATTATGTTGAGTAAATTATGCTGAGTTATATTATGTTATTCCTTTTATATAACATTCCTAAAATAATAAAATTAAAGGAACAGAGAACAGATCAGTTGTTGCCAGGGATTAAGGATGTTGCTTGGAGAGGGATATAGGAAAGAAATGTGTGGCTATAAAAGGACAATATGTGAGATCCTTGTGGTAATAGAAATGCTTTGAATTTTGACTGTATCAATATCAATCTCCTGGTTGTGATATTGTAGTATTGTTTTGCAAGGTTTACTACGGGAGGAAATTAGGTAAAGGACACAGGATTTCTCTATATTATTTTTTTACAAGTGTACACCAATTTACAGTCATCTCAAAATAAAAAGTTTCATTAAAAACTTATATAATGCTTACAAAGTGAGTAATATATAACATTTCTGACTTTGAGAAAGAACTGATGAGTTCAGTAGGTAAGACAAGTATTCTCATTAAAAAATCACAATGCATTATGATAATAATAATAGCTACATTCATTTACTATGCACCAGACACTATCATAAGCTGTTTACATATACTAACTCATTTTGTTTTCATATCAACCCTATGAGGTATTATGATTATAATTATTTTATGGATGAACAAACTGAAGTATAAAGATATTTGGTGAGTTATACAAGGTCACACAACTTGCAGCTAACAAGTGCTACAAGAGCTATATACAATGTATGGCACTAACACAGAGACTGGAGTGACCCACTATATCCAAGGAGACAAAGGTTGATGCAGAAAGTTTCACAGAACTGAATTTTGATGGATATTAAGGCGTTTATATGGAATTCTAACAAAGGAATCAACATACGCAAGTTTCAATGATGTAAAATAAGAAGATGCCACTGAGGAAAAATCATTTAGTTTTCCTGGCTCTTAGTTTTCTTCCTCATAAAATAAATAGTTGAGACTGTGTTATAGTCCCTTCTAGCTCATACCGTCTATGATTCTATGCTGCTAATGTACGAAGTTAAATTACTGGGGCCCTGTAGGTACAGTTCTTGTTTCTATGCAGTACTAGAATAATTTATGGGAAATGTGTCACTGTGCCCAAGAAACAAGGATACAGCTATTATCAATTATAGATTAAATACCACTGTGACACAAGTTTAAAAGGCTTTGGAGTTGGCTGGGGAAACCAAACCACCATTTATAATATTGTTTCTATGGGAAAATAACTTTCAAACTAAATACAGCATATAAAGCAGTTGTTTAAAAATTGTGCATGTTCTGTTCAAACATATTCTAAAACGTCTGTTCAGAAGAAAAGAAAGAGATGGGTCCTTTAAAAAAATTAGAATCAGTCTTGGAAGGAGCTGTAGGTCTTAGAGAAAAGTTAATGAATAATCTTTTGTGTTTGATGCCAATTAGCTTTTATAACAGTTCCAGCCTTCAAAGGACAGGAAGCGGCAGAGAAGAATTCAAAAGAGAATTCGAGACTGGAAAAAAGTGGCAAAGGGTAATCTCAGGAAAACAGTGCATATGTAAGCAAAATCATTTCCTTCCTTTTTGGTTCAAAATGGAAATGAGCAGGATGCTGAAAGATGAGGGGAAGCAAGCAAAACCTGAGTTAGGGTAGCAGAAAAGAAACAGCCTCTAGGGGGACCCTGTAGTATAACAACCAAGAGCAGTACTTTTTCTTAGCTCTTCATCCCTGTGAGTGAGAAGAAAAGTAAGACTTCTTATTAAACCAGAGTAAAGCCAAGGTTAAGTCACAAGAGTGAAAGTTTTCTGATGATGAAGTGTATGCTGAGATGTTTATACTGACTATTCCACAATAGTTATTCACATTTATAATTTAGGACACTTTTCTAAACTTGAAATCCTTATAGTCAACTGCCTACTTGATGTCATCACTTAGATGGCTCACAGGTATATCATACTTCATAAATCTGCCTTCTTCTGGGCCTCCCACATACCACAGTGGTGAAGAATCCACATGCCAATGCAGGAGACACCAGAGACGTGAGCTCGATCCATGGGTCAGGAAGATCCCCAGGAGAAGGAAACTGGCAACCCACCGCATTCTTGGTTGGAAAATTCCATGGACCGAGGACCCTGGTGGGTTACAGTCCATGGGGTTGCAGAGTCGGACACGACTGAGAGACTGAGCTCACACACGGTGCCTTCTCCTACCCCTAACTCCTGGCACAGCTCCCCTCCAAGTCAGACACGACTGAAGCAACTTAGCATGCACACACGCATATGTATATATGTATACATATATGACACTGAATCACTTTGCTGTAATACCTGAAACTACCACAACATTGCAAATCAACTATAATTCAATAAAAATAATAGTAATTAAATAAAAATATATGAAAATTATGATGGAGGTATTATAGAAGAGAAACCTTCTATTTATATAGAAGAGAATATATAGAAGAGAAACAGGTTTCTTGAGAAACCTGTATGCAGGTCAGGAAGCAACAGTTAGAACTGGACATGGAACAACAGACTGGTTCCAAATAGGAAAAGGAGTACGTCAAGGCTGTATATTGTCACCCTGCTTATTTAACTTATATGCAGAGTACATCATGAGAAACGCTGGGCTGGAAGAAACACAAGCTGGAATCAAGATTGCCGGGAGAAATATCAATAACCTCAGATATGCAGATGACACCACCCTTACGGCAGAAAGTGAAGAAGAACTAAAGAGCCTCTTGATGAAGGTGAAAGAGGAGAGTGAAAACGTTGGCTTAAAGCTCAACGTTCAGAAAACTAAGATCATGGCATCTGGTCCTATCACTTCATGGGATATAGATGGGGAAACAGTGGAAACAGTGTCAGACTTTATTTTTTGGGCTCCAGAATCACTGCTGATGGTGACTGCAGCCATGAAATTAAAAGACGCTTACTCCTTGGAAGGAAGGTTATAACCAACCTAGATAGCATATTTAAAAGTAGAGACATTACTTCGCCAACAAAAGTCCGCCTAGTCAAGGCTATGGTTTTTCCAGTGGTCATGTATGGATGTGAGAGTTGGACGGTGAAGAAGGCTGAGCGCCAAAGAATTGATGCTTTTGAATTGTGGTGTTGGAGAAGACTCTTCAGAGTCCTTTGGACTGCAAGGAGATCCAATCAATCCATCCTGAGGGAGATCAGTCCTGGGTGTTCATTGGAAGGTCTGATGTTGAAGCTGAAACTCCAATACTTTGGCCACCTCATGCGAAGGGTTGACTCATTGGAAAAGACCCTAATGCTGGGTAGGATTGGGGGCGGGAGGAGAAGGGAACGACAGAGGATGAGATGGTTGGATGGCATCACCGACTTGATGGACATGGGTTTGGGTAGACTCCGGGACTTGGTGATGGCCAGGGAGGCCTGGCGTGCTGCAATTCATGGGGTCACAAACAGTCAGACACGACTGAGCGACTGAACTGAACTGAACTGAACTGATTGTAGAAGAGTCTACAGAGCCATGTTTTACATGAATAATGCATAGAGGGAAGTTCAGCTAGAGTATTTCTTTAAATGCTGTATTGGGATCTTACTTTTAAAGCTCAAACACTCTATCAGAGAAATTTCTAAGTAAATGTTAGCATTTTTAAAGATCTACTTTTAATAAGTTTGAAAATAGCCACATTTTTAAAGGAAGAATATTTTAAGCAGTATTAGCAAAAGGCAAAACAAATTATCTATATAATATAAGCTGTTTCATCGAGGTGGGCAAAGCTTCATTATGACATTAGTGCTTTTCTGAGTTTCTCCCTTGATAGTAAGATACTATCAAATGAAACAGCCTATCAGATAGGTTTATGTAAAACTCCTAGGCATATAATAGAGGAATAAGAGAAACCTTTTACCAATACCTTCAGCTAAAGTAGTACACAGAGAGGATGAAAAGAAAAATCAAAATTCCATTTATTGGCAATATGTAAAAACAGTTATCATATTATTCATAACTACTTAAATCCATGCCATTTTTATTTCAGAACAGTATAACCTTGGTATTTTCTAACTATAAAAATAAAGGATATATAATGAATATCACTGATGTCTTCCTTTACCAACCTGAAATGCCAATCTCCTCCTTCTATAATAAGAAACAATCTAGGCAATGAGTATTAAAGCAGCAAATACTGAAAACCACTAGCAATTTTTAAAATTAGTTTGTCATTAATTTCAATATTCTTACTTATAAAATTTCTGAACACAATTGCTAACTAGAAAAAACTGCTATCTTTTTTATTTTCATCTAATCTTTTTTCCTGCCCAACTCTTTTGGAGGTATAAAGTAAGAAAAGAGTAATCAACAGAAGGGAGGTGAAAGGACATTAGAAACAAATTACCTGGATAATCCATACACTGAATGATCATTCCATGAATGCATAATTAAGAACTAACTGTGAAACACATCATCTTTATACTAAAAAAATCTCGTTACTCTCATTTTTCTCTTTTTTAAAATTTATTTAAAACATTTTTTTAATTTAAAATCAAGTATAGTTGATTTACAATATTGTGTTAATTTCTGCTGTATAGCAAATTGGTTCAGCTTTATATATAAAACTGATATATATATATAAAACAATATATATATTCTTCTTCAAATTCTTTTCCAGTTACTGTCATTTTAATGGATATTTTTTGAGCCAACAATGACTAACCTCTACTATACTGACTTTTTTGCTAATTTGTGTTGAATTTGGTACACTACATTTGCTTAAAATTAAAATAAAGTATGCCTCACATATTTCAGACTCTTGATGAGGGTGAAGGAGGAAAGTGAAATAGCCAGCTTAAAACTAAATATTAAAAAAACTACGATCATGGTATCTGGCCCCATTATTTCATGGCAAATAGAGGGGGAAAGGGGCTTCCCTGTGGCTCAGCTGGTAAAGAATCTGCCTGCAATGCGGGAGACCTGGGTTCAATCCCTGGGTTGGGAAGATTCCCTGGAGAAGGGAAAGGCTACCCACTCCAGTATTATGGCCTGGAGAATTCCATGGACTGTATGTAAGTAGAAAGAGCCAACCAATTCTTAAAATCAGTGATAAAAAAGATAACCCAGGAGACTTCCCTGGGGTGGAAGGGGGCTTTACCAATAGCCCTCCTCCACACCCGTATTGCCCCTAAGGAACAGGTTGGTCTTAGTCCTTATGAGATGCTATATGGGAGACCTTTTGTTTACGTCAATGATCTCTTCCTAGATCCAGAGGTTCAGACCCTCCAGTCTTATACCATGGCCATTGGGCAATTCCAACAGGATATATGCTTGTGGGGTTTGAACCAGGACCCTAAAGATTCTAAGGAGTCACAACTATATGCTCCAGGGACTCAAGTCCTAATTAAAGTATGGAAAGATGGGTCCCCAAAGGCTCAACTCCAGCCCACATGGAAGGGCCCCTACCCTGTAATACTTTCTACACCCACAGCAGGCAGGGTAGCAGGACATGACTCTTGGATTCACTACTCACGAGTCAAGCCGTGGAAGAAAACAGAAGAGGACACTCAATCCACCTGTGAGCCCCTGGGAGCTCTCAGATACCTATTCAGAACTACAAATGAGTGCCATTCTAATGAACACCCCCAAAATCTGATTTCTGGGGATAAGATTTCTCAGGATAGCTCCTAAGAGCCAACACAGCTTGACAGAGATTGTACTTGAAAACAGACAGGAGATAGATCTTCTGATCCCTGAACAAGGAGGGACTTGAGCCATCCTGGCAATGTAAATTTAGAATTGGCTAATGCCCCTACTAGTCCTTGTTACATCATATTGATGCTGCTTATGATTACTCCATGTATTGTCAATTGCCTAACCTGTTTTGTCTCTGCTCAGGTCAACCAGCTACAACATGCAGTGCCAGTTCAACAAAGATATAAAACTACAGCCGACCGTGGAAAATATCACTCACCCTTAGATGGATACCGCTATGAGGACTCTGAGGCTTGAGCCTAGCAAGAGGGGGAGGCCCAATACCCCTCGCTGTCCCAATTCAGCAGGAAGTAGCCAGAAAGATCTCAACACCCCTATTCCCAAATAATTGGGCCTCTCATCTCTTGAGGGGGGAATGTTAGGTACTTAGAATAGGAAGCAGGAGTCCAAAATGGTGGTGGCTAAAAGACAAGGAAGGGAAAAGCCCGCGAAAATAGAACAAAGGAAGGTCCGAGGACCTGAGTGAGAACTTCAGGTAGAACAGCACTCCTGTCTAAGCCCAATTTGCATAGGGCAGGCCCAGGGGGAAGGAAAACACATAAAAAGAGGAGCCAAAGCGTTCTCTCTCTCCCGCATGCTGGGGCATTCTTCTCTTCGTGTCTTTGGGTCAACGGTCGGCATGCCCTCATGCTTCGAGGATGGATTTTCCTGCTATGATCTAAATAAAAGACCTGTAACACTGAGCTGTAACACTGATTTGTCTAAGAGCTATAACACGGTCTGTTCGAGACCTGAGAGCTATAACACGGTCTGTCCAAGACTCCAGCTGTGACCCGCCGAAGGCCGAAAGTTCTAATGTTCGTCACTCCAAATCTTTGTTGTGACAAGACAGAACCGAGGAGCATACACTCGCCTGACATAGTCCATTGGTCACAAAGAGCTGGACATGACTGAGTGACTTTCATCGTCACTTTCAAAGGGGGAAAAGGTGGAAGTAGTGACAGATTTCCTCTTCTTGGGCTCTAAAATCACTGCATATGATGACTGCAGCCATGAAATCAGAAGACATTTGCTTCTTGGCAGGAAAGCTATAACAAACCTAGACAGCATGCTGAAAAGCAGAGACATTACTCTGCTTTAAGGTTCCTCCAAGCCTTTTCATGGCTTGATAGTTCATTTCATTTTTATGTTGAATAATATTCCAATGTTTAGATGTACCAAAGTTTATTTATCCACTCACCTTCTGAAGGACATTTTCAGTTCAGTTCAGTTCAGTTGCTCAGTCGTGTCCAACTCTTTGCAACCCCTCGTTGCAACGCCAGGCCTCCCTGTCCATCACCAACTCCCGGAGTCCACCCAAACCCATGTTCATCGAGTCAATGATACCATCCAACCATCTCATTCTCTGTCATCCTCTTCTCCTCCTGCCCTCAATCTTTCCCAGCATCAGGGTCTTTTCCAATGAGTCAACCCTTCGCATGAGGTGGCCAAAGTATTGGAGTTTCAGCTTCAACATCAGACCTTCCAATGAACACCCAGGACTGATCTCCTTTAGGATGGACTGGTTGGATCTCCTTGCAGTCCAAGGGACTCTCAAGAGTCTTCTCCAACACCACACTTCAAAAGCATCAATTCTTCGGTGCTCAGCTTTCTGCACAGTCCAACTCACACATCCATACATGACCATTGGAAAAACCATAGCCTTGACTAGACAGACCTTTGTTGGCAAAGTAATGTCTCTGCTTTTTAATATGCTGTCTAGGTTGGTCATAACTTTCCTTCCAAGGAGTAAGCGTCTTTTAATTTCATGGCTGCAATCACCATCTGTAGTGATTTTGGAGCCCAGAAAAATAAAGTCAGCCACTGTTTCCACTGTTTGCCCATCTATCTGCCATGAAGTGATGGGACCGGATGCCATGATCTTAGTTTTCTGAATGTTGAGCTTTAAGCCAACTTTTTCACTCTCCTCTCTCACTTTCATCAAGAGGCTCTTTAGTTCTTCTTCACTTTCTGCCATAAGGGTGGTGTCATCTGCATACCTGAGGTTATTGATATTTCTCCCGGCAATCTTGATTCCAGCTTGTGCTTCTGCCAGCCTAGCGTTTCTCATGATGTACTCTGCATATATGTTAAACAAGCAGGTGACAATATACAGCCTTGATCTACTCCTTTTCCTATTTGGAACCAGTCTGTTGTTCCATGTCCCGTTCTAACTGTTGCTTCCTGACCTGCATACAGGTTTCTCAAGAGGCAGGTCAGGTGGTCTGGTAATCCCATCTCTTTCAGTCACTTCCAAAATTTGGCAAACATGAAAAAAACTGCTATGAGCATTCCTGTACTAGTTTCTGTTGTTGTTCAGTCACCCAGTCGTGTTCAACTCTTTGTGACCCCATGGACTGCAGCACGCCATGCCTCTCTGTCCCTCACCATCTCCCAAAATTTGCCAAGTTCATTTTCGTTGCATCAGTGATGCCACCCAGCCTTCACATCCTCTGATGCCCTCTTCTCCTTCTGCCCTCAATCTTTCCCAGCATCAGGGTCTTTCCTAATGAGTCAGCTCTTCGCATCAGGTGGCCAAAGTATTGGAGCTTCAGCATCAGTCTTTCCAGTGAATATTCAGGACTGATTTCCTTTAGGATTGACTGGTTTGATCTCCTTACAGTCCAAGGGACTCTCAAGATCTTCTCCAGCACCACAGTTTGAAAGCATCAATTCTTCAGCACTCAGACTTCTTTATGGTCCAACTCTCACATCCATACATGACTAATGGAAAACCACAGCTTTGACTATTAAGATCTTTGTCAGCAAAGTAATGTCTCTGCTTTTTAATATGCTGTCTAGGTTGGTCATAGCTTTTCTTCCAGGGAGCAACTATCTTTTAATATCATGGCTGCAATCACCATTTGCAGTGATTTTGGACCCCAAGAAAATAAAGTCTGTCACTGTTTCCAATGTTTCCCCAACTATTAGCCATGAAGTGATGGGACCAAGCTGCCATGATCTTTGTTTTCTGAATGTTGAGTTTTAAGCCAGCTTTTTTCATTCTCCTCTTTCACCTTCATCAAGAGACTCTTTAGTTCTTCTTCACTTTCTGCCATAAGGGTAGTGTCATCTGCATATCTGAGGTTATTGATATTTCTCCCGGCAATCTTGATTCCAGCTTGTGCTTCATCCAGTCCAGCATTTCTCAATAAGCAGGGTGACAATATACAGCCTTGACATACTGCTTTTCCAACTGGAACCAGTCTGTTGTTTCATGTCCAGTTCTAACTGTTGCTTCTTTACTTACATAAAGGTTTTGTAGGAGGTTAGCAAAATGGTCTGTTATTCCCATCTCTTTCAGAATTTTCCAGTTTGTTGTGATCCACAGTGTCAAAGGCTTTAGCATAGTCAATGAAGCAGAAGTAGATGTTTTTCTGGAACTCTCTTGCTTTTTCTATGATTCAACGGATGTTTGCAATTTGATCTCTGGTTCCTCTGCCTTTTCTAAAACCAGCTTGAACATCTGGAAGTTCTCGGTTCATGTACTATTGAAGCTTATCTTGAAGGATTTTGAGCGTTACCTTGTTGCACGTGAAATGAATGCAATTGTGCAGTAGTTTGAACATTCTTTGGCATTGCCCTTCTTTGGGACTGGAATGAAAACTGACCTTTTCCAGTCCTGTGGCCACTGGTGAGTGTTCTAAATTTGCTGGCATATTGAGTGCAGCATTTTTAACAGATCATCGTTTAGGATTTGAAATGGCTCAGCTGGAATTTCATCACCTCCACTAGCTTTGTTCGTAATGATGCTTCCTAAGGCCCACTTGACTCCAGGATGTCTTCTGGCTCTAGATGAATTATCACACCATTGTGGTTATCTGGGTCATTAAGATCTTTTTTGTATAGTTCTTCTGTGTGTCCTTGTCACCTCTTTTTAGTATCTTCTGCTTATGTTAGGTCCACATTTCTGTTCTTTATTGTGCCCATCTTTGCATGAGATGTGCTCTTGGTATCTCGAATTTTCTTTTTTTTTTTAAATTCTTTATTTCTTTTTTTTATTTATTTTAGTTGGGGGCTAATTACTTTACAATATTGTAGTAGTTTTTGCCATACATTGACATGAATCAGCCATGGGTTCACATGTGCTCCCCCTCCCGAACCCTCCTCCCACCTCCCTCCCCTTCCCATCCCTCTGGGTCATCCCAACGCTCCATCCCTGAGCATCCGTCCCATGCATAGAACATGGAATGGTGTTCCGCTTCACATATGACAATATACATGTTTCAATGTTATTGTCCCAGAACGTCCCACCCTCACCTTCTCCCTCAGAGTCCACAGGACTGTTCTATGCATCTGTGTCTCTTATTCTGTCTCACATATAGGGTTACCATTACCATCTTTCAAATTCCATATACATGCATTAGTATACTGTATTGGTGCTTTTCTTTCTGGCTCACTTCACTCTGTATAATGGGCTCCAGTTTCATCCATCTCAATAGAACCGATTCAAATGTATTTTTTTTAATGGCTGAGTAATATTCCATTGTGTATATGTACCACAGCTTCCTTATCCATTTGTCTGTCGATGGACATCTAGGTTGCTTCCGTGTCCTGGCTATTGTAAACAGTGCTGCGATGAACATTGGGGTACACGCATCTCTTTCAATTCTGGTTTCCTCGGTGTGTATGCCTAGCAGTGGGATTGCTGGGTCATATGGCAGTTCTATTCCCAGTTTTTTAAGGAATCTCCACACTGTTCTCCATAGTGGCTGTACTAGTTTGCATTCCCACCAACAGTGTAAGAGGGTTCCATTTTCTCCACAACCTCTCCAGCATTTATTGCTTGTAGACTTTTGGATAGCAGCCATTCTGACTGGTGTGTAATGGTACCTCATTGTGGTTTTGATTTGCATTTCTCTAATAATGAGTGACATTGAGCATCTTTTCATGTGTTTGTTAGCCATCTGTATGTCTTCTTTGGAGAAATGTCTGTTTAGTTCTTTGGCCCATTTTTTGATTGGGTCGTTTAGTTTTCTGGAATTCAGCTGCAGGAGTTGCTTGTATATTTTTGGATATCTCTAATTTTCTTGAAGAAATCTGAACATAAACCCTCATGATATGAAACATCTATAAGGTTACTGATTTCAGCATTATTTCTAATATCAAAAGAATGGAGATATCCCTTGTGTCCAGCCACAGATGTAGAACATATTTTTCCAAATTCTTCCCATGTGTTTTCTGCAATGTGACTATGTCACTCCTTCATCAAGAGGCTGAGTCTATTCTTTTTCCCTTTAGATCTGCAAAGGCCTTATGACTTGCTTTAACCAACCAAAAGCAGCAGCCCGTGACACTGGGCCAGTTTTAGGGGTGGCCTAGAAAAAATGATGTCACAGTGGCAACAAGCACATATGCACCTAGATTTTTGTTTCTAGAAACCGTTATCACCGAAAGTAACCATTCCATGGTGAATTTCAGGTCTAGGCAGGGAAGGTACCAATTTTTTTCTGGGCCATTCTACATTGCCTGAAATCAAGGATGCACTCCAAGAAAAAGTATGTTAAAAGGAGACATGAAGAAGCTGGAAAGGACTTCCACTAGCCAAATAAATAACAATTTGAGTATCAAAAAGAAAAATGACTATGACCGTAAGATATTTTTAAAATCCTATGTGTCCATAGAGATACTTCAAAAAAAAAAGAAAAAGAAAGAAAAGAAAAACCTCATTTGCCACCATTGGAGGTAATTTTTTATTACTTAAAGTCCTTATCTGAACTTTTCAGCTAAACAGGAAAAAATTAGCACTAACAATGATGTTTTAGTTGGAACTATCCAGCATTTCTCAGGAAACACTCTCTTTGAAGAATGCTAGCTGATAAATATAAAAGGAATGATGGAATAAGAGAAAATAACTATTCTATAATCCATAATGAAACAATTGATTATGGCAATTGTTTATATCTGGTTAATACTCTAAATATATTAAGAACTCAAACAACTCAAGAGCAACAAATCAATTCGATTTAAAAATGGAGAAGGGCTCTGAATATACATTTTCCCAAAGACATACAAATGGACAACAGGTACATGAAATAGTGCTCAGTATCACTAATCATCAGGGAAATACAAATAAAAACCACAATGAGACATGACTTCCACCTGTTAAAATGGTTATTATCAAAGAGACAGGAAATAACAAGTGCTGGTGAGGATGGAGAGAAAAAGGAACTTTTGTGTACTGCTGGTGGGAATATAAATTGGTACAGCCACCTATGGAAATAGTAGAGAAGTTCCTCAAAAAGTTAAAAATAGAACTACCATATGATTCAGCAATTCCACTTCTGGGTATACATACAAAATAGATGAAACCACTATTTCAAAGATAGCTCCAATGTTCATTGTAGCACTACTCACAATAGCCAACACACTGACATAACTGTCTGTTAACAGAAGAATGGATAAAGATGTGAGATACACACACACACACACACACACACACAGTGGCATATTATCCAAAGAAGGAAATTCTGCCATTTGTGACAATATGGGTGGAGCTTGAGGGCATTATGCTAAGTAAATAACTCAGGGGTAAAGAAACATTGCATGATTATATATGGAATCTAAAAGAAACCAAACTCAAAGATACCAGATTGGTGGTTGCCTGGGGCAGGGTCTAGGGAAATGGATCATGATAGATTAAATTAGAAATAAATAATAGAAAGATAAGGAAAATTTCCAGTAGTCATGTATGGATGTGAGAGTTGGACTATAAAGAAGGCTGAGTGCCAAAGAATTGATGCTTTTGAATTGTGGTGCTGAAGAAGACTCTTGAGAGTCCTTTGGAAAGGAGATCAAACCCGTCAACCCTAAAGTATTCATTGGAAGGACTGAGGCTGAAGCTGAAGCTCCAATACTTTGACCACTTGATGCAAAGAGCCGGCTCACTGGAAAAGATTGAAGATGCTGGGAAAGATTGAAGGCAAAAGGAGAAGAGGACAGCAGAGGATGAGATGATTAGACAGACCATTGATCACTGACTCAATGGACATGAGTTTGAGCAAACTTCGGGAGATAGTGAAGGACAGGGAAGCCTGGCATGCTGCAGTCCATGGGGTCACAAAGAGTCAGACACGACTTAGTGACTGAATAATAACAGCAAGGAAAATTTCCAATCTCTTGGCAAGTTTGAAAATAGAAAAACAACACAGAAAAATCAATAGAGCCAAAAGCTGGTTCTCTGGTACTAAAGCCAAACAAAATCAGACAAAGGAAGGAAGGCAGGAAGGTAAGAAAAAAGAAGACATGATTATTTGTATAGAGACATCTGAAGAATTTACAAAAAAAAAAATCCTAACACTAAGTGCATTTAGCAAGGACTTGGATACAGGTATAAAAATCTTGGATACAGCATACAAAATTCAATCAGATTTCTTTATACCAGGAATGTAAAAATGAAAATTAAAATTTTAAAAAATATCCAATTTTAATAACTTGAAAAAAAGGAACGTTTTTGTAAATTCCTTGGGAGTTTCTATATAGACAATCACGTCATTTTCTTTTTTCTTACCTTCCCTTCCTTCCTTCCTTTCTCTGATTTTGTTTGGCCTTAATACCAGAGAACCAGCTTTTGGCTTTGTTGATTTTCTTCTATTTGTTTTTCTATCTTCAAACTTGCCAAAAGATTGAAAATTTTCTTTGTTGTTGTTGTTCAAAAATATCCAATTATAGTAACTTTAAAATAGGTGTATAAGCCTCGGAGAAGTCTGTGGCACCCCACTTCAGTACTCTTGCCTGGAAAATCCCATGGACGGAGGAGCCTGGTAGGCTGCAGTCCATGGGGTCGCGAAGAGTCGGACATGACTGAACAACTTCACTTTCACTTTTCACTTTCATGCATTGGAGAAGGAAATGGCAACCCATTCCAGTGTTCTTGCCTGGAGAATCCCAGGGACGGGGGAGCCTGGTGGGCTGCCGTCTATGGGGTCACACAGAGTGGGACACAACTGAAGTGACTTAGCAGCAGCAGCAGCAGGTGTATAAGCCTAACAAAACATTTACAGAATCTGTATGCTGAAAACTACAAAGAGTGATGAAAGAAATCCAGGAAAATCTAAATAAATAGAGATATTGTGTTTATAGATTAAATATGCAACAAAGTAAAGATTTCAATTTTTCCAAAACTGATATATAGGCTTGCTGTTGCTCTTTGCTTAGTTGCTGAGTTGTGGTCGACTCTGTGATCCCAGGCTCCTCTGTCCTCCTCCTTCTACTTTTGCAGGCAAGAATACTGGAGTGGGTTGCCATTTCCTTCTTCAGGGCATCTTCCAGACCCAAGGACTGAACCCAGGTATCCTGCTTTGGTAAAGACAGATTCTTTACCACTTTACTAAAGTGGTAAAGACAGACTCTTTACCACTGAGTCACCAAAAAAATTCTTTTGCTGATATTTTGACTTGTATTATAGGCTTGTATATATAGGCTATATAGGCTTAATATAATACAAGTCAAAATATCAGCAAAAACTTTTTAAAAATATATATTGATTCTAAAAGGAACTGGAATAGTTAAAGTGAAAGTGAAGTCGCTCAGTCGTGTCCAGCTCTTTTCGAGCCCATGGACTGTAGCCTACTAGGATTCTCCGTCCATGGGATTTTCCAGGCAAGAATACTGGAGTGGGTTGCCATTTCCTTCTCCAGGGTATCTTCCCAACCCAGGGATCGAACCCGGGTCTCTTGCATTGTAGGCAGACACTTTACTGTCTGAACTACCAGGGAATAGTTAAAAATAATTCTAAAAGATAAGAATAAAATTAGAAGAATCACACTGATTTCAAGACTTACTATAAAGCTATAATAATAGAGATCGTGTGGTAATAGTAAAAGGATTGACACCTAAATCAATGAAAGAGAAGTCTTGAAACTGACTTATGCAAATATTACCAACTGATTTTTGGCGAAGATTCAAAAGTAATTCAGTGGATAAAAGACAGTCTTTTCAACATACAGGGTTGGACACTGAACATCTATATGCAAAAAAAAAAAGTAACCTAAATCTCATATTTTGTATAGAATTAACTCAAAACAGATTACAGACTGAATGGAAAAATGTAAAAATAGAAAATGTTTAGAATAAGACATAGCAGAAAATCTTTGTGACCTGGGGTTAGGCAAAGGCTTTTTTTCCCCAAACTTATTTCTTTACTGAAGTACAGTTGATTTATAATGTTATGTTAATTTCTTCTGTAGAGCAAAGTGACTCAGTTATACACATATATACATTCTTTTTAATATTCTTTTTCATTATGGTTTATCCCAGGACATTGAATATAGATCCCTGTGTTTACAGTAGGAGCTTATTGCTTAGCCACTGTATATGAAGGAGTTTTTAGACATGTCAGTAAAAGCACAATCCACAAAAGAAAAAGCTGATAAGTTAGACTTCATTAATATTAAAAACCTTTGCTCTACCAGAGACACTGTTAAAAGGATGAAAAAAACAAGCAAAAGATTGGGAGGTGATATCTGCAAAGCACATATCCAATAAAGGACTTGTATCCAGAAGACACAGCCAACTCGCAAAACTCAAATTAAAAAAACAAAGAGACTAATTTAAAACTAGGCAAAAGATTTGGACACATCTCCAAAGAAAACATGTAAATGACAAGTAGGCACATGCAAAGATGTTCAACATCATTAGCCCTTAGAGAAATGCAAATTAAAACAATAACACTTATGATATATACTTATGAGAATGGATAAAATTAAAACAATGACAAGACAAAACAACAAACAAAAAAACAAAACAATAAAAAATTAAAAAATTGACAATATCAAGTATTGGTGAGGATGCAGACCTGGGACTTTCATTCACTGCAGGTGAGAATGCAAAATGGTACAGGCATTCTGGAAGAGCATCTGGCAGTTTCTTATAAACCCAGAAATCCCTCTCCTGGGATTTCTCCCTGGAGAATGAAAACTTACGTTATACAAAACCTGATTATCAGTGTTTATAGCAGTTCTGTTCATAGTTGCCCAAAACAACTAAAGCTGGAAAACAATTCAAATGTCCTTTACACCAAGTGACTGGATAAACAATTTGTGGTACATCCATACACAGGATATTACTCAGCAATAAGAAGGAAGAAACAAAAGATACATGTAACAATTTAGAGGAATATCAAAGGTATTATGCTGAGTAAAAGAAGCCAGTCTAGAAAAGTTACATACTGTATAGTTCGATTCATACAATGTTCTCTAAAAGACGAGATTATAATGATGGAGAACAGCAATGGTTTCCAGGTGATAAAGGTTTGACTATAAAGAGATGACGTGAGGAAGATTTTCAGGGTGATAGAATTGTTCTGTATCCTGATTATGGTACTGGTTACACAAATCTATACATGTGTATACACCTATATACTTGCTCCTTGGAAGAAAAGCTGTGATAAACCTAGACAGTATATTAAAAAGCATAAACATTACTTTGCCAACAAAGGTCCGTTTAGTCAAAGCTATGGTTTTTCTAGTAGTCATGTATGGATGTGAGAGTTGAACTATAAAGAAAACTGAGTGCTGAAGAATTGATGCTTTTGAACTGTGGTATTGGAGAATACTCTTGAGTGTCCCTTGGACTGCAAGGAGATCAAACCAGTCAATCCTAAAAAAATCAGCCCTGAATATTTATTGGAAGGACTGATGCTGAAGCTGAAACTCCAATACATTGGCCACCTGATGTGAAGAACTGACTCTTCACATCAGAAAAGACCCTGCTGCTGGGACAGATTGAAGGCAGGAGAAGGGACAACAGAGGATGAGATGGTTGGATAGCATCACTGACTCAATGGACAAGAGTTTGAGCAAGTTCCAGGAGTTGGTGATGGACAGGGAAGCCTGCAGTGCTGCAGTCCATGGGGTTGCAAAGAGTCGGACATGACTGAGTGACTAAACTAAACTGATACATGTGTTAAAATTCATAGAACTGTACACATCAAAAGAAAAGAATAGTTTTGTTTTTTACAGTGTGATTTTTTAAAAAACACTTTTTAAAGTTGAGGGACAAAAGAGAGGAAGAACAAGCAAAAGAGATAGAGAAGAAAATACCAATGAGGTAGGAGAAAGGGGGTGACAAAGGATGAGATGGTTGGATGGCATCACTGACTCAGTGGACATGAGTTTGAGCAAACTTGAAGAGATAGCGAAGGACAGGGAAGCCTGGAGTGCTGCAATCCGTGGGGTGGCAAAGAGTCGGACATGACTTAGCAACTGAACAACAAAGGAGAAATTTCAACTAAGAGAGCAGAGTATCTTGGAAACGTTGTGAAGAATGTCAGTCAAAGATGAGGGCGTAATCTATATGAAATATTACTGATAATCAAGTTAGACAAGGACTGAGAAATGACAACTAGTAATGTAGAGATCATCAGTGACTCTGATGAGAATACAGTTGGAATAGGATGGTCAACACTGGCTGAAATGGGTTTAAGAGAAAATGGGAGGAGGGAAATTAGAGTTAACAAGTACAGAGCATAGGAAAGAAATAGAACAATAGCTGACAGAAGTTAGTAGAGTTAAGAGAAGATATTTTTTTTAAGAATCAAGAAATAAAAGTATGTTTATATGCTGATGTGTGTGTGCTCAGTTGCTTCAGCTGTGTCTGACTCTGTGCGACCCCATGGACTGTAGCCCACCAGTCCCCTCTGTCCATGCGATTTTCCCAGCAAGAATACTGCAGTGGGCTGCCACGCCCTCCTCCAGGGGAACTTCCAGACCCAGGGATAGAACCCCCTTCTTCTGTGTCTTCTGCATCGCAGGGAGGTTCTTAATCGCTGAGCCACCAGGGAAGTCCTTATAGGCTAATGTGAATATCCAATAGAGAATGAAAAGTGAATGCAGTCCAAATTATTTTGCATACAGCTTTTTTTCAGCACTTACACTGTAACTAACTGTTTACATACACACACACATTCCATATGGTATACATAAAGTCTGAAAACATAGGAAAATATACCTTTCATCAAGGACTTCTTGGATCTTTTTTAACTGGAGTATAATTCCTTCGTACTTCTTAGATCTTAAAAACATATATAAGTATAAAATAAAAGTATCTGTGTTTCTAGACCTTACAGACATCATACAAACACAGTTGCAAATATACTTAGTCATGGTGATTATAAGTTCCTTGAGGACAACTATTATATCTTACTCATTTTTTCAGTCCTAGTCCCTATGAACAGAGTCAGTATTCAATTAAAAATATTTGCTGAATGGATTTATAGTACATAATAAGTCAGTCAGACTTTTTTTTAAAAAAAGATTCAACTCTATGGGCTGCTCTATAATAAATCAACTTATTTTCCTATGAATATCCAACACAGCACAAAATAACTCCCTGATTTTCCTGATCAATCCTGACCCACATGACCCTTGGTCCTATGCCTGAAACCCACATTTTTTGTATTAACTCTGAACTTAGCCAAATTCTTCTGAGTTATCACTGCTATAAAATATACTCCTTTTATTATAAATGTTCCACAGTTTCCCTAATGTCTGAAAGGCCACAAATGACAAGTTCTAAATAACAAATGATATCACTTTTAATAAAAAAGGAAAAACATTATCACCTTCAAAAAGGGCTAAATATTATACCTCAAAACTTAAATTTTGAAAGTGGGGAATCCTAATTCAAAACATAACTAGAATTCTATGTAGATACCCGTTTAAATGAAATGTCATATTAATTTAAGAAACAATTTTCCCATATAAAACCCCCTCCAGTTACCACAAAGGAGAAAAATGTATATGGTATACATATTGCAACTTGCCATGTTCACTAGAAAATGCACAGTTATCACCATAAGAGAGGTTTCTGCTTTGCAGAACTCTACTGTGCATTCAAAAATAGTTCTAAGAAAAGTCTCTAATCTCTCCCATTGTTAGTCAAGTGGTTTATACATGCAGAAAAAAAAATGAAAATCAGCTAGATGCATATACTATGGGAAGGGAAAAATGAGGAAAGAAATCACCTCAACAACTCTTACTTTTCTCCTTTCCAAAAATCCCTTATTATTACCCCCTTCCCTCATTCTTCCCTCCGAAAAGGAAAAAAGCCAGGATCCTTGCCAAACCCCACAAAAACCCTTAGGCCTCTCTCAAGCATGCAAATGTAATTTTCTACCCAGACAACACACTCTCTTTTTAATGAACTCCAAAAACAATCTGTGAATGCCCACAGAAGAGAAAAGAGGAAAATTGCAATGAAAGAAAATACAAACAGAGAGATGTGGGGGAGGGTCAAGATGGATATGGCAAGTCCAGAGTTTAAATAGACATAAAAGATAATGAAGGTGAAAGGACTGTAATCAAATAACATGGTCTGCAGGCTGTCATTTTATACAAATTAGAGTCAGAGAAATATATGAATATTCACTTGAATAAAAATCATTCATTACAGGAGTGGTCCTTCAAGTAAAAGGATCCCTGTCAAGGCCCAATGTGGCTGTCACTCTTTGTTCCATTTTGTAACTAAAAAACAAAACCAAAAATAACTGTGTAGAGATGAAAGAGAAAAAAATAATAATTTTTCATATGCACCCACCTCTGAAACAGTCAAGAGCAGGAGCAAATTTCTTCATGACACAGCCAAATAATATGTCAAAATTAGATATTCAAAGAATGTTAATAAATGACAAGAGACACTTCAGTCGGTCACATGATTCCGATCCCTGCAGATGCACATTATGATTCAGATTTGAACAGCAAACAGAGTAGGCCACAGGGCAGGGTGGGAGGACTTGAAGAAAAACACAATGCAAAAGGTCATCAAAATGAAAACTGTCTTCTTGCCTCAAAATTTGAAGAGAAGTTTTACTGAAAAAAAAAAAAAAAGCTTTAAACCAATTGAGGCTGAAATAATTACAACATTTTATGATCTAACCTCTTAATGATGAATAGAATTCTTCTCCCTGCTTAAGAATCAAATTGGTTGGGCTCTACACTTGTCTGGCACCATGCTGTGGGCTATTTCCTTTAATATATAACCAATCAAAGATGTATTCAGGCTTTTGTGAGACCCAAAGCTTCGCTAACTACATATCCTAGAGCATCATGAGGTTTTCCTAAAATGAAGCAGACAAAGCGATACACAGTGATAGCCTCCCTTGGATAGGCGATATTCAGCAGACCCTTTCTCAAAGGTAGATACTGAAACCTTTTATAATACACCAAATAGACAATTTTCCTTATAATATCTGTAGTACTTGTCTTATAATATTTATACTAATTTTTTTCCTCCCTTCAATTTATGTCAATATACTTCAAGGTCACAGATGCTTAGGGGAGTGACAAAAAGAAAACAAACTCTTCAAAATATGTAACTGTTAAAATACATAACAAAATACATAATTCATTGGAAAAGACCCTGATGCTGGGAAACACCGAAGGCAGGAAGAGAAGGGGATGACAGAGGATAAGATGGTTGGATAGCATCACCAACTCGATAGACATTGAGTTTGAGCAAGCCCCAGGAGTTGGTGATAGACAGGGAGGACTGGTGTGCTGCAGTCCATGGGGTTGCAAAGAATTGGACAGGACTGAGCAACTGAACTGAACTGAATATTACATTGTATCGATATACCACAATTTATTAATCAGCTGGTGGACACTGAGTTGTTTCCACATTTCAGCCATTATGAATAATACTGATATATAAACATTTTTGTACAAGTTTCTGGGTAGACATATATTTTCATTTCTCTTGGGTGTATGCTTAGGAGTGGAATTGCTGGTTCATATGGTAATTCTGTTTTCAACTTTTAAGGAACTGCCAAATTGTTTTCTATAGCTGCTCTAACATTTTATATTCCCAACAATGTACAGGGGTTCCTATTTTTCCCTGTCCTCTCAGCACTTGTTATCATCCATTGTTTCGATTATAATCATCATAGTGGTATGAAGTGGTATCTCACTGCGGTTTTGATTTACATTTTGTTAGTGGTTGATGATGTTAAACATCTTTTTATGAGCTCATTGGTCATTTATATATCTTCTTTATGGTAGCTTTTCTATGATAGTGTAAAAGTTATTATATCAGATTGTGCTTTAACATGATTTATGTGGGAAAATGAACAAAATACTGTTTTGTAAAGAATGTTATAAACTTGAAACAGATTTATTACAAAGATACATGTCATTTTTCAATATAAACAAATATTTAACTCTATTTTCTGTACTCTCATGTGAGTGCCCTGGATGATGCACTTGTTATAAATAAATGAAAGTACCACTTATCTGTATAATACTGTTTTTTAATGTTCTTTCATTCTTAAATTCTTGATTTAATTTGGTTACCTTAATATACTTTGTTAGGAAGGTTTTAAAAGGCTACATGATCAGTCTCATATAGATACTGCTGTGTAACATGTGCCAATATGTACAATTACTTTCACCAATAAATCATAAATTTAACAATAGTAGAGCATTTATGTATACCTTGTATGGTTGTTCCATAAAGATTTAAACTAAATTGTATATTCAGTTGATGATTTTTATCATTAAGCCTAATAAAGTAGTATTAGCTTTCAGTAAGTTCCTATATATTATTGTGTTTTTAACAGTTGTTTTTGTTCAGTCGCTGAGTCGTGTCAGTTCTTTGCATCAGGTGGCCAAAGTGTTGGAGCTTCAGCTTCAGCATCAGTCCTTCTAATGAATATTCAGGGCTGATTTCCTTTAGGATGGACTGGTTAGATCTCCTTGCAGTCCAAGGGACTCTCAAGGGTCTTCTCCAACACTACAGTTCAAAAGCATCAATTCTTCGGCACTCAGCTTTCCTTATGGTCCAACTCTCACATCCATACATGACTACTGGAAAAACCATAGCTTTGACTAGACGGACCTGTATCAGCAAAGTAAAGTCTCTGCTTTTTAATATGCTGTCTAGGTTGGTCATAGCTTTTCTTCCAAGGAGGAAGCATCTTTTAATTTCATGGCTGCAGTGATTTTGGAGCCCAAGAAAATAAAGTTTGTCACTGTTTCCAATGTCACCCCATCTATTTGCCATGAAGTGATGGGACCAGGTGCCATGATATTAGTTTTTTGAATGTTGAGTTTTAAGCCAGCTTTTTTTCTCCCCCCACCCCGAGGCATTTTATTTGTATGTATTACATCCCTAGAAAAAGAATCCAAGGGTTTTCCCTCCTGTATGTTTTCGTCTTGCTTCTTCATTATCCATGATGCCAGCTGAGGTTGTCAGTACAATGAAACCAAACTGATGGGATGGGAACAGGTTATTCTGCCATTTTTCTAGATCTTTGAGTTGCACACCAAACCTGGGGCTGATCACTCAACACTTACTTAGCCTGCCTGTGAGGTTCACAACAATTTTCCCAGCTCTGTGATCACCAACGATTTCAAATTCGCTAATGTAACCATGCTTCATCATCACAGTTAGAAATCCGATGATGATTTTGGAGCACGCCCTAATAAGGACCTGGTGTTTGCCTCTCTTTTCAGCATTCTTGGTACTCTTGCTAGCATCAGCCAGGACATTCATGTGCACCATTCAGCACAGAAAGATGGCAGAAAGAGCTAAGCCAGCTTTTTCACTCTCCTCTTTCACTTTCATCAAGAGGCTTTTTAGTTCCTCTTCACTTTCTGCCATAAAGGTGGTGTTATCTGCATATGTGAGGTTATAGATCTTTCTCCCAGCAATCTTGATTCCTGCCTGTGCTTCATCCAGCCCAGCATTTTGCATGATGTACTCTGCATAGAAGTTAAATAAGCAGGGTGACAGTATACAGCCTTGACATACTCCTTTTCCTATTTGGAACCAGTCTGTTGTTCCATGTCCAGTTCTAACTGTTGCTTCTTGACCTGCATACAGATTTCTCAGGAGGCAGGTAAGATGGTCTGGTATTCTCATCTCTTTAAGAATTTTCCAATATACTACTGGAGAAGAGTAGAGAAATAACTCCAGAAAGAATGAAGAGACAGAGCCAAAGCGAAAATACCAACTCTTTGTGACCCCATGGACTGTACAGTTCGTAGGATTCTCCAGACCAGAAAACTGGAGTGGGTAGCTGTTCCCTTCTCTAGGGGATCTTCCCAACCCAAGGATTGAACCCAGGTCTCCCGCAATGCAGGCAGATTCTTTAGTAGTTGAGTCACCAGGGAAGCCCAAGAATACTGGAATGGGTAGCCTATCCCTTCTCCAGCAGATCTTTCTGACCCAGGAATTAAACCAGCATCTCCTGCACTGCAGACAGATTCTTTACCAACTGAGCTACTAGGGATGCCCAATGTAATATTATTCAGCCATAAAAAGACAGAATGCTACAACTTGGATGAACCTTGAAAACATTAAGAGAAAGAAACCAGACACAAAAGGTCACATATTGTATTATTCCATTTATATGAAATATCCAGAACAAGCAAACCCACAGAGACAAAGAGCAGATTAGAGGGGATGGAGGAAACACGTTAATGGGTACAGGGTATTCTTCTAGGGTGATGAAAAAGTAAAGTGGTATAGTATCCATACACTGTGGATGCATCAAATGCCACTAAACTGCACACTTGAAAATGGTTATTTATATTGCGTGAATTTCATGCCAATTTTTTAAAAGGGAAAGCACCTATGTTTTTAAAAATTAGGACTTAAAATAGTATATAAACATATGTTATACATTATGTGAGGAAAAGGAAGAGAGAAAGTAGAAAGTAAAATAAGATCATTAACTACTGTAACAACTGTGAGATTCAAAGGATGCCATTTAAACTGAAAAGCCACAAAGTAAAAGGTTAAGTTAAAAAAAGATGACTGTGGTCATGGTAAAAGGTATAAACATACAAATAACCACAAGAACAAAAAAAAAACCCCCCAAAAACAGTCCTTTCCACACACCAAAAGAAATCTTGAAAGAATAACAAATACATGGGAACAAAGTCTCAGGAAATAGAATACAGCAGTAATTAAAACAGAAAATAATCATACAACAGTATGGAGATGGAACATTTTAGTTACATCAATAAATGGAAATGGGCTTAATTAGAAAGATTTTCAATTGGCTTTTAATAAAATCTAAATCTATGCTATGTATAAGAGAGACATCTAAAACACAGAGAATTAGAAATACTGAAAACAAAAGAATAAGCAAAGACAAAACAGGCAAATAGAAACAATTTTTAAAAAAGCAATCCTGATATCAGACAAAGTAGAATTAGGTGAAAATGATTAAATGAAACAATGAAGGATATTTTATGGTGCTAAAAGCCAAAATTAAAAAGAAGACATAACAGGTCTGGTCTCTATATCTACCCGGCAAAAAAGACAAAAACCACCTATATAAAGCAGAAATACAAGGAGATAAAAATAAGAAATTGATAGAAACCACTACAAGTAGAAAACTTTAATAGCACTCTTAGTATAAGATAGGTGAATTGAACAAAAAACAGGAATGGATATAGAAAAACTAATAATATAGTCGATAAGATCTTACGGAGGTATCAATATAAATAAAACACCACACTCTAATACTAGAGAATATTTCTTCTTTTCAAGTGCTCATGACATGTTCACAAAACGTGATCAGAAAACAGCAGCAAATCCCATAAAGTACAGAGCAATATTAAAACAACGTGCTCTGATGAAACAAGAAACAAAAAGTCCCTCTGACCTAAAAATGAAAAAGTCTTCTGTTAAAAAACTCTTGACTGAAAGAGGAAATAAAAACAGAAATTAGAGGATTTCTGAAAAACAGCAAAACACTACAACAGGATCCACTTAAACCACTGTTCAAATTCATAACATTAAACACTTATATCACTAAGAATAACGAAAATTAATTTTATTATCATATCAAAAAGCTAGAAAAAGAACAAATAACAAACAGAGAATATACATCAAGTAAATAATAACAACGAAAGAGAAACTGGGAAGGTAGAGAACAGAAATTAGTTATTGAAATTAATAAATTAAAATCCCAGCTCCTTGGGGGAAAAAACCAACAAAATGAACAAGGTAAGAGAAAACTCCACTTACAAGAGCAAAAATAAAAGAGGCAAATATTCAGAATAAACTTCAGACATATACAAAGAAATCCATAAAACACTATGGAAAGAAGAAAAGGGCTTGTTCAAAGATATACCTCATTCTTAGGATATCTCAACATCACTAAGATTTTCAGTTCAGTTCAGTCGCTCAGACGTGTCCGACTCTTTGCAACCCCATGAATCGCAGCACGCCAGGCCTCCCTGTCCACCACCAACTCCCGGAGTCTACCTAAACCCATGTCCATCGAGTCGGTGATGCCATCCAACCATCTCATCCTCTGTCGTCCCCTTCTCCTCCTTCCCCCAATCCTTCCCAGCATTAGGGTCTTTTCCAATGAGTCAACTCTTTGCATGAGGTGGCCAAAGTATTGGAGTTTCAGCTTCAACATCAGTCCTTCCAATGAACACCTAGGACTGATCTCCTTTAGGATGGACTGGTTGGATCTCCTTGCAGTCCAAGGGACTCTCAAGAGTCTTCTCCAACACCACACTTCAAAAGAATCAATTCTTTGGTGCTCAGCTTTCTTCACCGTCCAACTCTCACATCCATTCATGACTACTGGAAAAACCATAGCCTTGACTAGATGGACCTTTGTTGGCAGAGTAATGTCTCTGCTTTTCAATATGCTATCTAGGTTGGTCATAACCTTCCTTCCAAGGAGTAAGCGTCTTTTAATTTCATGGCTGCAAAGCTGTCTTTTAATTTCACCATCAGCAGTGATTTTGGAGCCCCCAAAAATAAAGTCTGACACTGTTTCCACTGTTTCCCCATCTATTTCCCATGAAGTGATGGGACCAGATGCCATGATCTTAGTTTTCTGAATGTTGAGCTTTAAGCCAACTTTTTCACTCTCCTCTCTCACTTTCATCAGGAGGCTTTTTAGTTCCTCTTCATTTTCTGCCATAAGGGTGGTGTCATCTGCATATCTGAGATGATTGATATTTCTCCCAGCAATCTTGATTCCAGGTTGTGCTTCTTCCAGCCCAGCGTTTCTCATGATGTACTCTGCATATAAGTTAAATAAGCAGGTTGACAATATACAGCCTTGACGTACTCCTTTTCCTATTTGGAACCAGTCTGTTGTTCCATGTCCAGTTCTAACTGTTGCTTCTTGACCTGCATATAGATTTTTCAGGAGGCAGGTCAGGTGGTCTGGTATGCCCATCTCTTTCAGAATTTTCCATGGTTTGTTGTGATCCACAGAGTCAAAGGCTTTGGCATAGTCAATAAAGCAGAAATAGATGTTTTTCTGGAACTTTCTTGCTTTTTCGATGATCCAGTGGATGTTGGCAATTTGTTTTCTGGTTCCTCTGCCTTTTCTAAATCCAGATGGAATATCTGGAATTTCATGGTTCAAGTACTGTTGAAGCCTGGCTTGGAGAATTTTGAGCATTACTTTGCTAGCGTCTGAGATGAGTGCAATTGTGGAGGAGTTTGAGCATTATTTAGCATTACCTTTCTTTGGGACTGGAATGAAAACTGACCTTTTCCAGTCCCGTGGCCACTGCTGAGTTTTCCATATTTGCTGGCATATTGAGTGCAGCACTTTCACAGCATCATATTTTAGGTTTTGAAATAGCTCAACTGGAATTCCATCACCTCCACTAGCTTTGTTTGTAGTGATGCTTCCTAAGGCCCACTTGACTTCACATTCCAGGATGTCTGGCTCTAGGTGAGTGATCACGCCATCATGGTTATCTGGGTCATGAAGATCTTTTTTGTATAGTTCTTCTGTGTATTCTTGCCACCTCTTCTTAATATCTTCTGCTTCTGTTAGGTCCATACCATTTCTGCCCTTTATTGTGCCCAACTTTGCATGAAAATTTCTCTTGGTATCTCTAGTTTTCTTGAAGAGATCGCTAATCTTTCCCATTCTATTATTTCCCTCTATTTCTTTGCATTGATCGCTGAGGAAGGCTTTCTTATCTCTCCTCACTTTTCTTTGGAACTCTGCATTCAAATGGGTATATCTTTCCTTTTCTCCTTTGCTTTTCTCTTCTCTTGTTTTCATAGCTATTTGTAAGGCCTCCTCAGACAACCATTTTGCCTTCTGCATTTTTACTGATGGTTAGTATTTTACAAATCTATCAGTAGCAGAACTTCCCTGGTGATCCAGGGCTAAGATTCCAAGCTCCCAATGTAGGGGGCCAAGGTTTGATCCCTGGTCAGGGAACTAGATCCCACATGCTGCAACTAATGGTTCAAATGCTGCACCTAAAGATCCCTGATGCCACAACTAAGACCCGGTGCCACCAAATAAATAAATAAATATTTTAAAAATCTATTAGGAGCAATCAAGGAAAACATCCAGCACTCTATGTACTCTAGATAAAACAACTAAACTTCCACATCACTATTCACAGGATGAACAGAAAGAACCAAGGATTCTGCGTGATTCTAGCAAGACTCCTGATCCTCCTATTGCTCAACACTCACAGCTTCAACTAGTTGCCTTGAGACCTTCAGGACTAATCGCACAATGCCCTCTATGCCCCACCACTTCAAGAAGTCCAGAGCTCCTAGGTTATTCCTCAATGCCCAGATACTAATCCCTGTCTCTATGGGCAATGAGACAATTCTCCATATGCCTCAGCACCACTTATTCCTCTTCCCTGCTTTATTTTTCTGCACAGCACTTGCCACCACCTGCTATTTAACTGTGTGTATTCTCTTAAATATAAGTTCCGTGTGTACAGAGATTTTTTTTTTTTTGTCTGTTTTGTTCATTGCTGTAACTCCAGAATCTAGACTAGTCTCTCGTTACTGGTAGAGCTCAATGAATATGTGCAGAATAAATGGACATATACATGTTAATTCAGTCAACAAATATTTGAGCACCTGTAATACATCCCTAGGATACATTAGTGAACAAGAAAGGCATGGTCCCAATCCTGAGGCAGCTTACAGTTTGGGGGAAAGATGACATTAAACAAATACTACATAATTATTCATAATTATGAGAAATGCTCTGAAGGACAGGATATGTAAAAGGGAGAACTAATCTAGTGGGATACGAATGAGGATTCCAAGCTAGAACCTGAAGAAATATATTTAAGCAAAGACTAAAGAAAAGGTAGGAATCAGGTGAGCAAATCTGGAGGAGGAAATGGCAACCCACTCCAGTATTCTTGCCTGGAGAACCCCATGGACAGAGGAGCCTGGTGGGCTATGGTCCATAGGGTCGCAAAGAGTTGGACACAACTGAGCTCATCACTACCACCACATGAGCAAATTGGAGCAAATGAAGATTCTAGATAAAAAGACTGTGCCAAGACCCTAAAAAGGAACATAGCTGCTTGTTTAGCACCTTTGTTAAGAAAAAATTATACGCAACAAATTACACCTATTTAAAGTATACAATAGGTTATGTTTTGATTTATTAAGTTTGACATAAGTTTTGACAAACATACATGAAACCATCATCACAACTAAGATAATGAACATATCCATCTCCACCTTGGCACATAATAATCTGTATTTACTTAACTAATATTTATTGGTACCTAACCATGTGTCAGGCCCTGAATAAACATCGGTATATGATCTCAGCCCTTCAGTATTTAAAGATCAGTATGTATCTAGCTCAAGGAAGCAAAAGAAAGCCAGTGTAACGATGTCTGGAAAAGTAGGCAGGGCCATACTTTAAAGAATGAGTACCTTATATGTGGCTAACCATCATAATACATAGTTATTTAAGCTTCTTGACACTCTGCATATCTGAGGTTATTGATATTTCTCCCGGCAATCTTGATTCCAGCTTGTGTTTCTTCCAGCCCAGAGTTTCTCATGATGTACTCTGCATATAAGTTAAATAAGCAGGGTGACCTCAGATATGTAGACGACACCATCCTTATGGCAGACAGTGAAGAAGAACTAAAGAGCCTCTTGATGAAAGTGAAAGAGGAAAGTGAAAAAGTTGGCTTAAAGCTCAACATTCAGAAAACTAAGATCATGGCATCTGGTCCCATCACTTCTTGGCAGATAGATGGACAAACAGTGGAAACAGTGGCTGACTTTATTTTGGGGGGCTCCAAAATCACCGCTGATGGTGACTGCAGCCATGAAATTAGAAGACGCTTACTCCTTGGAAGGAAGGTTATGGCCAACCTAGATAGCATATTTAAAAGCAGAGACATTACTTTGCCAACAAAAGTCTGTCTAGTCAAGGCTATGGTTTTTCCAGTGGTCATGTATGGATGAGAGAGTTGGACGGTGAAGAAAGCTGAGCGCCTCAGAATTGATGCTTTTGAAGTGTGGTGTTGGAGAAGACTCTTGAGAGTCCCTTGGACTGCAAGGAGATCCAATCAATCCATCCTGAGGGAGATCAGTCCTGGGTGTTCATTGGAAGGACTGATGTTAAAGCTGAAACTCCAATACTTTGGCCACCTCATGCGAAGAGTTGACTCGCTGGAAAAGACCCTAATGCTGGGTAGGATTGGGGGCAGGAGGAGAAGGGGACGACAGAGGATGAGATGGTTGGATGGCATCACCGACTCGATGGACATGGGTTTGGGTAGACTCCAGGAGTTGGTGATGGACAGGGAGGCCTGGCGTGCTGCAATTCATGGGGTCGCAAAGAGTCGGACATGACTGAGCGACTGAACTGAACTGAACTGACACTCTGCATTTAAGGTGATTTTGTAAACCAAAAATATCAATGAAGTTAGTTTTTTAAGTATCTTTTAGACATTACAGTTTGTATCTATTTAGTATGTCTAACTTGTAAAAAATGTGTGCATCTGTCGTTTTAAAATTTCAGGATGACAGAATAATACTTAATATTATACCTTTCCACTTATTTTATTAAAAGACATTATAGATAGGTGGTGATGACCTTGGCTTCCCAGGTGGCACAGTGGTCAAGAATTTGACTGCCAATGCAGGAGATGCAGGTTTGATCCCTGGGTCACCAAAATCCCCTGGGGTAGGAAATGGCAACCCACTTCAGTATTCTTACCTGGAAAATCCCATGGACGGAGGAGCCTAGTGGGCTACAATTCATGGGGTCACAAAGAGTTGGACCTGACTGAGCATGCACACACATACTTCAAAGGCCTCACAGACCATGCTTTGTGTTTGATACAAAGAGTAATGGAAGCAAGCAAGGCAGGGACTCAAACCATGCTAGACTTGAATAGGAAGCCATAAGAAGGTGTTAAGCAAGGCAGTGACCCGGTCACAACTGTCTTTTCAGAAAGATCATGCTGACCTTCCCTGGAGGCTCAGTGGTAAAGAGTCTTCCTGCCAATGCACAGGACATGGGTTCTATCACTGGTCTGTGAAGAGCCCATATGCTATGGGGCAACTAAGCCTGTGTGCTATAATTACTGAACCTGTGCTCTAGAGATCAGGAGGCAGAACTACTGAAGCTCATGTGCCCTAGAGCCCATGCTCTGCAACAAGAGAAGCCACCGCAATGAGAAACTGGCACACCACAACTAGAGAGTAGTAGCCCCTGCTTGCAGCAACTAGAGAAAAAAGCCCACAGAGCCACAGAGATCTAGCACAGCCCAAAATAAATAAATAATTTAGAAACAAAGAAAGAAAGATCATGCTGAGAGATATGTGAAGAATAGGGAAATGAAAGTAGAGTAGCTTCTGGAGGAACCAGTTAAGCAAGTGCAATAATAGTCCTGGCAAGAGATGATGATAGTTTGACCAAGGGTAGTGGCAGTAGAAAGGATAAGTTTTAGACTGACTCAAAAGATTTAGGCAGCAGGACCATCAGGACATAGTGGTGGATTAGATATAATGGGTAAGGAAAATGGAGGAGTCAAAGGTGAGTCTCAGTTTTCTGACTAAACAATTAGTTGGATGTGATGTCATTAGCAAGACAGCAGATTCCAGAGGAAGAAGATTTTGATAGAAAGTGAGTTCAGTCTTGGACATAGTGAGTATGATGATCTAAAGAGATACGTAAATGGACACACCCAGAAGGCCGTTAATTATACCAAGATTGGCTAGAACAGAAACAGACTGCAAAGGTGATGAGAAACCTTATTAGGCAAAGAAAAGAAATAAAAGGCATTCAAACTGGGTTGGAAGAAGTAAAACTACTAACTCTATTCACAGATGGAATGGCCTTCTATACAAGAAATCCTGAGGGATCTACACAAAAACTATTAGAGATAAATAAGCAATTTCAGCAAGGTTATAAGATCAATATACAAAAATCAATTGTACTAATATGCACTTGCAATGAATAAGGAAATTTTAGAAAAGCAATCAAAGATATAAAACCTTACCATCACCCCAGAAAGTTTTCTCATGCCCCTCACCAGTCAATCCCCTCCAGAGGCAACCACTGCTCTTCTTTTTTTAACTATTGCTTTCATGTCTTCAATCGTTTTCAAAGGAAATTTGGGTCTTCTTCCAGATGCTGAATCCACTCAACATCAACTCAGTTGTGTCTGACTCTTTGTGGCCCTATGGACTGTAGCCTGCCCGGCTCCTCTGTCCGCAGAATTTTCCAGGTAAGAATACTGGAGTGGGTTGCCATTTCCCACTCCAGGGGATCTTCCTGACCTAAGGATAGAACCCGTGGCTAATGATTGATTCATTTTGCCTATTTTAGAACTTCCTATAATGATATCAAACAACATGCACTCTTTTGAATGAGGCTTTTTCCACTTAGCATAATATTTTTGAGACATACTCATGTTGTTGAACATATCAGTAGTTTGCTCCTCTTTACTGCTGAGTAGTAGCCCACTGTATGACTAAAACAGTTTAGCCATCCTTCTGTTCATGTATAACAGGGCTATTACAACTAAAGCTGCTATGGAAATTCTTGTACATAGTTTTTTGTTGACAATTTTTGAAATGTGCTTTCATTTATTTTGAGTAAATACTTGAGTGAAATTTCTGATCATAGGGTAGGTGTATCTGTAGACCATTTTCCAAAGTGGTTATACTATTTTGACATGGCTAGTTGCTCAGTCATGTCCAACTCTTTGCGATCCCATGGACTGTAGCCCTCCAGGCTCCTCTGTCCATGGGATTCTCCAGGCAAGAATATTGGAGTGGTAGCCATTCCCTTCTCCAGGAGACCTTCCCAACCCAGGGATCAAACCTGGGTCTCCTGCACTGCAGGCAGATTCTTTACCATTTGAGCCACCAGGGAAGCCCCTTATACCATTTTTATATTCCAAAAATACAATGTATAAGACTTCTGATTGCTTCACATCCTTACCAATATTTGGCTTTTTAGTTTTAGCCATTCTGTGGGAATGCAGTAATACTATCTCACTGTGGTTTTAATTTACATTTCCCTGATGTCTAATAATGTTGATTGCCTTTTATTGTGCTTATAAGCCATTTGTATAGAATAGTCTTTTGTGATGTGTTTGTTAACATCTTTTGCCCATATTATGTTGGGTTGTTTGTCTTGTTATTATTGCAAGAGTTCTTCATACATCTAGATATCAATCTTTGTTCATATACGTGTTTGGCAAATAGTATCCCAAGTGATAAGTATTTATTGACTGAACTGCTTACAGTTTTTAAGTAAGGTTACAGAACTTCTTTCTTTGAAATCATATAGATTTGGATTTAAATCTTGGCTCTACCTATAACTAGCTGTGGGAATTTGAGCACAGTATTTAACTCTGGGGGCATTTTTTCCCGTCTGTAAAACAGAGATAACATTTACCTTTATAGAGTTGTTATGATGATTTAGACAACAGATTTTGACATATCTGGCATATAAAAAGTTTCCAATAAATGTTAGTTCTGTTCTTTTCTGATTTCAGTTCTATGATAATGTGGCAGTTGCTGCCTTAAATAGCTGAACTGCAATTCTTATGCTGTAAAACTCTACAAAAATTTGAATTTTCACAATGGTAAAAAGCATTGCAATAGTGGAAACCATGAAGAATTAGGGCTCCTGGGAAGAGAGTAATATATCTTTCTTTTATTCTAATTCAGTAACATATTCAAAGTAAGGCTGAATCTAAAAGCAGTTAAATCAAATGAAATTCATCTGGAGGTAAAATTGAAGAGAAAAAGGTGAAAAATTCAAATTGTGTTGTGCTAACAGTCATCTGTTACAGCACATGGAAAATTTAAATGACATGCTATTGCAAATACAATTGTACTAAATGCTGTCTGTACCAGTCAGCTATATTTCATCTCTGGCAGAAATTCACATAAAAACAGGTTTAACCCAAAAGCCTTTTAAGGAATAATTTCAACATAATAAGACTTTAAACACAAGTTGTGCTGATAACTTACCGTAAATAAGTTAATTCAGCTCTAACAATTATCATAATTGTTATTATACAGTATAGAACTTACTTTACTGTTTTGTATTCTATTTGTTGCTATAAAAAATTTCAGGTTCTGGATCTGAATTCTGTCCCCTTGGTTTACTAATCAAGTTAGTTAACTCTTCTAAATCTTGTTTCTTTCATTTATAAAATGGAGTTGGTAATATTATCTATCTTACGTCACTGCTATGAAGATTAAATAAGTTTATAAAGCCCTTAGCATGGAATACTTTTAGCATATAGTAAGCAATCAGTAAATATTAGTTATTTGTTATTGTTGTTGTCAAAGTATGTTAGTCTTTTTTTTTTTTTTTTTAAGTTTCCATGACTAGCCTGGGCTTCTCATCTTCCAATCTGGAGAGGTAACAGATATAACTGTGATTCATCTGTCAAACTGACTGGAAAACACAGGACAGATTATGTATTTTGCATCCATCAAATCACTTTCTTGGAGGACCTCCTCTCCAAAACAGGTCCTTCATTTAAATTTTAACTTCTAATACTGTAAATATTGATAGATATGACCCACATAAGCAAATGCTCTTTGGGAGACCTCAGTAATTTTTAACAATGTAAAGAGGTCTTAAGACCAAAATGTTTGAGACTAATATAATGAACTGATTAGAAAATATTAGTTGGAATTCTCCTGATTCAAAGTATATTATAGACAAATTTCTGAGTAATTTATATTCCCTTTTTTTGGCTAGATTTAATCTGAGCAGTAATTAAGAACTGTAATATTCACTTTTCCCTATTGTAGTTATATTTACAGTAAGGTTACAAAAGCTAATTACAGCTTCAGGCCTAAGTTTTATTTTGCTTGCTTTTTTTTTTTTTACTATGAACTAGAATTGCATTAACTTAATGCAGTATGCCTAGTTACTTTATGCCTATAAGACCTTATAACTAGTGATTAAAATTTTTTGGTGATATGATTACTAAGAGAAAAAAAGTGCAAGTGTCAGTTGCTCAACTGTATCCGACTCTTTGCAACCCCATGGACTGTAGCCCACCAGGCTCCTCTGTCCATGGAATTTTTCAGGCAAGAATACTGGAGTATGATTATTAATAAATACAGCTTATTTGCGAGAGACAAATCTTTCCAAACAGTAAATCCACAGTGGCCCACAAAAATGAAAATATTGGGAAGTATGGCACTGAAATGAGTTCTTTACCTTCCACCCTCATTTTCACCCCTATGTCACTGCCTTAAGCTAGCCACTTCTCTCACTTTTTTCTGTTACAACAGCCTTCTATGTCCATTCTTTATTCTCACCAATCCATTCTCCATACTGAGGCAAGAATGATCTATCTCAAAATCGAATTTGGACATGTCACTACCCTTGTTATTTAAAGGCTTGTATGGCTTCCCAACTATCTACAGCAGAGGACATAAACAGCCCACCGGTTAAGCAAAAAATAAAGGTAAAGGATTTTCCCCCCACACACATGGGTGCTTAGGAAATATGATTTCACATTAAAAATATCGATATATAACTTCACTTTAAAAAATCAGAAAATTTGGGAACACTGGGTCCAAATTTCCACATAGAAAACTGTGCTCGAGCAGAAGAAAGGACACGTAGGTAAGACAAGGCACATGTGATTTGTGACTTCCAGTTTGTTGTTGTTTAGTCGCTAAGTAGTGTCTGACTCTTTTTGCAACCCCGTGGACTGTAGCCTTGTAACCCCGTGGTCTGTAGCCTCCTCTTCTACAGCTGGATTTTGAAAGAGTAGTAAAACAGTTCATTTTGTGGGGAAACAAATGTGAGAAGGACATTTCAAGCAGAAGGCACTAGATGTACAGCTTACAAGGTAAAAAGAATGTGTGAAACAAAGTGGTGTACTTGAGAAATGATGAACGTCCATGGGATTTTCCAGGTATGAATACTGGAGTGGGTTGCCATTTCCTCCTCCAGAAGACTTTCCCAACCCAGGGATCAAACCTGAGCCTCCTGCATTGACAAGTGGATTCTTAACCACTGAACCACCTGGGAAGTCCGATTTTCAGTTTACCACAGTCCTTATCCAGGCAAATTTACTCTATTACCTTTCCTGCTTGACTCCCCACAAACAATTGAATTTGTGCCATCTGCTTTACAGGATATAGCCTAAACTCCTTAGAAAGACAGACCCTCAATGACCTGAGTTTCTCTCCATTTCCATCTCTCTTATACTTTTCCTTCACACACATGCTACACTTATCATCTCCCAAATACACTACATTGTTTCACACATTCTTTTACCTTGTAAGCTGTACATCTAGTGCCTTCTGCTTGGAATGTCCTTGTCACATTTGTTTCCCCACAAAATGAACTGTTTTACTCCTCTTTCAAAATCAAACCATATAAGAAGGTGGAGAAATATATATTCTCATATAAATGAGATTAATGCATATTGCACAGAGCCTGGCATATAGTAATCTCTCATTAAATATCCTTACAACAATTCTAAGAAATAGGTATTATGACCCTATATTACAGTGTTTTGTTGTTCAGTTGCTCAGTTGTGTCCGACTCTTTGGGACCCCATGGACTGCAGCACGCCAGGCTTCTCTGTCCTTTATCATCCCCTGGAGCTTGCTCAAACTCACATGTATTAAGTCAGTAAGGCCATCCAACCGGCTTGTCCTCTGTCGTCCCCTTCTTCTGCCTTCAATTTTTCCCAGCATCAGGGTCTTTTCCAATGAGTCAGCTCATCACATTAGGTAGCCAACATATTGGGGCTTCAGCTTTAGCATCAGTCCTTCCAATAAATATTCAGAGTTGATTTCCTTTAGGATTGACTGGTTGGATCTCCTTGCTGTCTAAGGGACTCTCAAGAGTCTCCTCCAACACTACAGTTCAAAAGCATCAATTCTTTGGTGCTCAGTTTTCTTTATAGTCCAACTCTCACCTCCATACATGACTACCAGAAAAACCATAGCTTTGACTAGATGGACCTTTGTTGGCAAAGTAATGTCTCTGCTTTTTAATATGCTGTCTAGGTTGGCCATAACCTTCCTTCCAAGGAGTAAGCGTCTTTTAATTTCATGGCTGCAATCACCATCAACAGTGATTTTGGAGCCCAGAAAAATAAAGTCAGCCACTGTTTCCACTTTTTGCCCATCTATCTGCCATGAAGTGATGGGACCAGATGCCATGATCTTAGTTTTCTGAATGTTGAGCTTTAAGCCAACTTTTTCACTCTCCTCTTTCACTTTCATCAAGAGGCTCTTTAGTTGTTCTTCACTTTCTGCCATAAGGGTGGTGTCATCTGCATATCTGAGGTTATTGATATTTCTCCCGGCAATCTTGATTCCAGCTTGTGCTTCATCCAACCCAGCAGTTCTCATGATGTACTCTGCATATAAGTTAAATAAGCAGGGTGACAATATACAGCCTTGACGTACTCCTTTTCCTATTTGGAACCAGTCTGTTGTTCCATGTCCAGTTCTAACTCTTGCTTCCTGACCTGCATACAGGTTTCTCAAGAGACAGGTCAGATGGTCTGGTATTCCCATCTCTTTCAGAATTTTCCACAGTTCATTGTGATCCACACAGTCAAAGGCTTTGGCATAGTCAATAAAGCAGAGGTAGATGTTCTTCTGGAACTCTCTTGCTTTTTCGATGACCCAGCGGACGTTGGCAACTTGATCTCTGGTTCCTCTGCCTTTTCTAAAACCAGCTTGAACATCTGGAAGTTCACGGTTCACGTATTGCTGAAGCTTCTGTTAGGTCCATACCATTTCTGTCCTTTATTGAGCCCATCTTTGCATGTAATGTTCCCTTGGTATCTCTAATTTTCTTGAAGAGATCTCTAGTCTTTCCCATTCTGTTGCTTTCCTCTATTTCTTTGCACTGATCACTGAGGAAGGCTTTCTTATCTCTCCTTGCTATTCTCTGGAACTCTGCCTTCAGGTGGGTATATTTTTCCTTTTCTCCTTTGCCTTTCAATTCTCTAGTCTTTCCCATCCTACTGTTTTCCTCTGTTTCTATGCATTTTTCACTTAGGAAGGTTTTCTTTCCTTGCTATTCTTTGAAACTCTGCATTCAGATGGGTATATCTTTCCTTTTCTCTTTTGTTGTTGCATAAATAAATTAAGCAAGACCAAGGAGCTAGTGACAGATTTGGAATTTCTCTTTTTTCACTGTTGGTAGTATTTTATTATCCTATTTTTTTTTAATAGAAGTACAGTTGATGTACAATACTGTGTTGGTTTCTAGTGTATAGCAGAGTGATTCAGTTATATATACACACATGTATTCTTTCTCATATTCTTTTCCATTACAGATTATTATAGGATAGTGAATATAATTCTTTGTGCGATACAGTAAGACCTTGTTGTTCATCTATTTTACATATAGTAGCTTGTATCTTTAATCCCATATCCTAATTTATCCTTCCCCCTACCTTCCCCTTGGCAACCACAAGTTTGTTCTCTATGTCTGTGAGTCTGTTTCGTAGATAAATCCATTTGTGTCATATCTTAAGTCTCCACATATAAGTGGTATCATATGGTATCTGCCTTTCTGTTTCTTACTTATTTCACTTAGTATTATAATCTCTAGGTCCATCCATGTTACTACAAATAGCATTATTTCATTTTTTATGGCTGAGAAGTAGTATTCCATATTCTTTTTTTTTTTCCAGATATTCAACCAGTTCCTTTATTGGGTCGATCGTTATTTGTGATCAGAGATAGTTTTACATTCTATTATTAGAAGCCTTCTTGTAACTGTATTGACATTTCACTCAGTTTTGAATAACCCCAAATGAGCAAGTCATTCAAAGCCTTAAGCCACCCAAGAAGAGGATCCTAAGCTCTTCAAATCTCAGATTTGGGTTCCTGAAACAGTCATCTTAATTCTCTCTGGCCTCTCTGCTCTGTCTCTCTGATAATGTATACCACATCTTCTTATCCATTTATATGTCAATGGACATATAGGTGGCTTCCATGTCCTGGCTATTGTTAACAGTGCTGCTATGAACATTCGGGTACTTGGATCTTTTAAAATTAGTTTTCTGTGGATATATGCAGGATTGGGATTGCTGGGTCATACAATAACTCTAATTTTAGTTTTTTGAGGAACTTCCATGCTGTTTTCCATGGTAGCCACACCAATTTACATTCCTACTAACAGTGTAGGAGTGTTCCCTTTTTTTCACAGCCTCTGCAGCATTTGTTCTTTCTAGACTTTGTAATATTGGCCATTCTGACCAGTGTACCTCAATGTAGTTTTGATTTGCATTTCTCTAATAATTAAGCACTGTTGAGCGTCTTTTCATGTGTCCACTGGCCAACTGTATGTATTCTTTGGAGAAATGTTTATTTAGGTCATCTGCCCATTTTCTGATTGGGTTGTTTGTTTTTCTGTTATTTAGCCATATGAGCTGTTTGTATTTTGGAAATAAAGCACTTGTCAGCCGTATCATTTGCAAATATTTTTTCCCATCCCATATGTTACCTTTTCATTTTGTTTATGGTCTCCTTTTCTATGCAACAGCCAGTAAGTTCGATTAGGTCCCATTTGTTTATTAATATTTTGCTCTTATTTCTACTGCATTGGGAGACTGACCTAGGAAAATACTACTACGGTTTATGTCAGAGAACGTTTTGTTTATGTTCAGTTCTAGAAGTTTTATGGTGTCATAGCTTAAGTCTTTAAGCCATTTTGAGTTTATTTTTTGTGTATGGTATGCGGGAATGCTGTAACTTCACTGATTTACATGCAGCTGTAAAATACCAGTACAAGAGACTGTCTTTTCTCCATTGTATATTCTTGCCTCCTTTGTCAAAGATTAATTGACCATAGGTTTGTGGACTTACTTCTGGGCTCTCTATTCAACACAGTTGGAATTTGAACCTTAATCTCTCTAAAGTCCGTGCTATTAATCACCAGGCTACACTATCTCTTTTTATTTGACTCAAATGACACAGAACTGCCAAATTAACTTTCCTAATATATTTCATCATATCAGCTTTCTAATCAGGTACCTCCAACAGTTCCCTACTGTCAACAAATCCAAATCATTCTACTTTTATACTCCTAACTGCCTATCGCAGTTTAACTCACAATACAAGTTTAATATATACTCTCAACTAATTCTACTCACATTATTGAATGAATGAATGAATAAATACATGAGAAACCTTCACCTCTACTGATAATCTGTAGTAGATGATAGGATCTTAATATTTTCTTTGTGTGTGCATGCATGTGAAGTCGCTTCAGTCATGTCTGACTCTCTGCAACCCTATGGAGGAGCTCACCAGGCTCCTCTGTCCATCAGATTCTTCAGGCAAGAATACTAGAGTGGGTTGCTGTGCCCTCCTCCAGGGGATCTTCTTGACCCAGGGATTGAACCTGTGTCTCTTATGTCTCCTGCACTAGCAGGCTGGTTCTTTACCACTTGTGTCACATGGGAAGCCCCAATACTTTCTTCAGCATTTCCCAACTCACGAATCTGTATTTATTGAGTAAATATTAATAGTTGTACTTTCTGCTCAAAAAAATTAATCTGTCCCCCAAAAGAGATAAAATGTCAACTTCATTTGTAATAAATAGCATATATGTTCATTTAACAACATTATAATAACTGAAGAACCTAGTACCAAATTAGTACTACAAATATATTCTTAGCAGAGTGAGCTAAAATGAACAAATATGTTCTTTAAAAAATGAAATATTTTACTATGCAGAAAACTGGAAAAAATTCCAATTTACAGTTCTATAGCAAACTTAGCACACATGATTTTAGACAAGTCACAACTAATATCAATAAAGAACTTTATGTTTCAGCAAGGACCTCAGACATATTATTTTCTGTAGCTGAACTCTAGAGGAAAACATTCTGTCAAAAAGGAGCTAGGAAGATTGTGGCACGCTTTTTTCTCCACAAAATGTCCTTATAATCTTCCCAGAACCTCTAGGATCACAGGGTTTAGAGCAGTTAGCAAACAAACCACATATTTAGATTACAACTATCATGTAAATCACCTTTTTTTTTTTAAGTTCCCCAACCAGAGATGAAACCCCACTCCAATAGTGAAAGTGCTGAATCCTAACCACTGAACTACCAGGGAATTCCTGTGAATTCACTCTTAAAATGAGTTTTATAAATCACTCATCAGTAAAACTTCTAAATGTTCTGGCTGTTTTCTTCCTTCTATTGCTTTCTAACAAATTCCATAGTATAATGAAAAGTGAAATTATCTAAATTGCTATTGGTAAAATCATAAAGGCAATTAAAAAAGGTGAATAAAATCAACAATATATTCTCCATTCATGAAGTCACTTGTTTTCCTTTTCTATCTATACTGCAAAATGAATTATTTCCTTGATTTAAATTATAACTGTCACTAATGTCAATCATTTTATACTACTGGAGAAAAAGTTCATATTGTAAGAATACATAATAGGTCCATGATATATTAAGTTAATATACTAGGCTCAACAATAGATTTAGTGTTCCAGTACAGCATCAGCTAGACAGTTTTTTTAAGTCTATGCATTAAAGATGTGATATGATATATAAGGTAAGAATGGGTGTTTTTAAAGGCAATAAACATTAGTCATAGTCTATATACAAAATGTATATCTGAATTTTCTTAGTTATGAACAGGAAAGGAATAATTTTAGCTTATAATGTGTTCATGTAACTGATTTGTTTTGCCCTTCTCTGGTACCACAGTCTGGTACCTGTGTCCAAAATCTTAATCATTATGCTATTTTCAGTTATGCATAGTGAAAAATAAAATGAACTGCTTAAGTTCAAAAGAGTGATTGAGAAGGGCAAAACAAATCAGTTACATGAACACATTATATGCTGAAATTATTCCTTTCCTGTTCATAACTAAGAAAATTCAGAGAGTGAAAAAGTTGGCTTAAAACTCAACATTCAAAAAATGAAGATCATGGCATCAGGTCTCATCACTTCATGGCAAATAGATAGGGAAACAACGGAAACTGTGACAGACTTTATTTTGGGGGGCTCCAAAATCAATGAAGATGGTGACTGCTGCCATGAAATTAAAAGACGCTTGCTCCTTGGAAGAAAAGTTATGACCAACCCAGACAGCATATTAGAAAACAGAGACATTACTTTGCCAACAAAGGTCCATCTAGTCAAAAATATGGTTTTTCCAGTAGTCATGTAAGGATGTGACAGTTGGACTATAAAGAAAGCTGAGTGCCGAAGAATTGATGCTTTTGAACTGTGGTGTTGGAGAAGACTCTTGAGAGTCCCTTGGACTGCAAGGAGATGCAACCAGTCCATCCTAAAGGAAATCAGTCCTGAATATTCACTGAAGGATTGATGCTGAAACTCCAATACTTCGGCCACCTGATGCGAACAACTGACTCACTGGAAAAGACCCTGATCCTGGGAAAGATGGAAGGCAGGAGGAAAAGGGGATGACAGAGGATGAGATGGTTAGATGGCATCACTGACTCAATGGACATGAGTTTGAGTAAGCTCCGGGAGTTGATGATGGACAGGGAAGCCTGGTGTGCTGCAGTCCTTGGGGTCTCAAAGAGTTGGACACAACTGAGTGACTGAACTGACTGACTGAAGAATTAAATAAGTTCAAACACATTAAAGACTTAGCACAGTGCTGGCACAGTAAATGTTCACTATATATGTATCAACTATTAATACTATTATTGTTGCCATTTTGGGGCTTCCCTTGTGGCTGAGATGGTAAAGAATCGGCCTGCAGTGCAGGGGACCTGGGTTTGATTCCTGGGTCGGGAAGATCTCCTGGAAAAAGGAATGGCAACCCACTCCAGTATTTTTGCCTGGAGAATTCCATGGACAGAGGAGCCTGGCAGGCTACAGTCCATAGGGTAGCAAAGAGTTGGACACAACTGAGAGACTAACACTTTCACTTTTGCCATTTTTATGCAAAATAAGTAAGCTTATATTAAATACCAATATTTACAAAGCTTTAAAAATTATAAGACCAAAATTTATACAACCAAGAAAGACATAATTTTTTTAAAACTCAAAACTTCAGCTTGTCTTGAATATTAACTTGAATAATAACCAAGTATCATTTAAAATAAATGATGAATTATACATGCTTTTACTATCAATAATTTAACCTTTAAAATGAACATGAAATAAAACTAAAATATTAACAATGATTCTTATTCAAATAACTGGAGATTTGAAACTAAGAAACAAAAAATATTCTCTTCAACAGCTCAAAGTAAATAGGCAATAAGGAAGCACTCATTATTAAATAAAGTTCATACAATATTAAATATAATATTTATTCCTTTTATTTTGAAACAATCTCAAACTTGAAAAATAGTTTCTAGTAAAATTTAAGTAACTTTTCAGAAACGGAATATTTTCTAATTTTTTTCCAACTTCACTGAAATGTGATTGACAAATAAAAACTGTATATATATTAGGTTGTACAACACCATGTTTTTAAGATGTGCAATGTGATGATTCAACACACATATATACATATACATTGTGAAATGCTCACCACAGTCAAGTTAATTCACATATCCATCACTTCACAAAGTACCATTTGTGCATGTGTGTGTATGTGTGGTAAGAACACTTAAGATCTACTCTCTCAGCAAATTCAGTATACTATATAGTGTTATTAACTATAATCACTAAGTTATATACTAGATCCTTAAAACTAACTCATCTTAGAAATGAAAGTTTGTATCCCTTGACCAACATCTCCCTGCTCCCTCACTCTCTAGCCCCTGACAACCACCATTCTACTTTTCCTGGTTCTATGAGTCTGATGTTTTTAGATTCCCAAATACTCAATGGACCAGCTGAGAGTAAGTTGCTGGGCTTTAACACTCCCTTCTAGGTTGCTGCTACTTGGTGTTGCTACTTTGCCTCTTTCCCTGACTCACTCACTGCTTTTTCTCTCTTGCTTCCCAAAAGTTTGGGCTGAATTTTTAGGAAAGGAAGGCAGAAGAGAGAAATGGTTAAAGGTTCAGGGACTAGAGAGAAGAGGAAAGAGGAAGAGCAAGTATTTTATGATATCTTACAATCAGCTATTCTGCTATACTGCGACTCCTTATGTGCCCAAAACCTATCTTGAAAATAGAAAATCAACAGTATAGAAAAGTTATAAGAAAGAAAAATGAATATTATACTAAAAAAGAAAAATATTTTTCTTAAATGTACTGAATCTTTGTTCTTATTTTACGTTATGCTTCCAGCCATTAAGAGTTGTCACAGATTATAACAAGGCCATGAACTATGGTCAATCCCTTTTTCTCATCCTGTAATAGAAAAAACCACATCACCCACCTGGGGAATTTAAGGTACTTAAGTTTGGAAGCTAAGCAGAACAGCAACAGTAATAGAGAAATTCCTATAATCCTACAGTCCCTACAACCCAAACTGTAAAATCAATAATGGTTAGAAAAGGATATGCAAAATACATCTTTAACAGCAAAACATTTCCCAGTTCTGAACTTGTTAAACCAGAGATGGGAGCCAGAGGATGTTCTCCAAACCCTTTCTATAAGGCAACTCAGGGAGATTGAGCAAGCAGTTGCCACTTGATACCAAGTGGTAACCAGCTCTGTAACACACCTTTACATTACTTCTCCCTCCTTTTCTTTCTCACTTCCTTTTCTTTCACTCTTGCTTCCCAAGAATTGCATTCTCTAATAACATAATGTAACTGCACATTAAAAAGCCTTTCCAAGTTCAATGAAAAGCAGAAAAATCTCCCTTAGTCCAACGCATTCTATGGGCACAAACAACACTGAGTTTTGAGACTTACAAAAATAAGGACCACAAGCTCCAGACTGGAAAACAAGAATAAAAATTACCTCTACTGACAGAATGAATAAATGAGTTCAACAAAGTTAGAGGTCAGGATCAATATACAAAAATCAATTGTATTTAAATACACTAGCAATGAATAGATTAGAAATGAAATTAAGAAAACAATTCTACTTACGATAGCATATAAGTGAATAAAATACTTAGGAGTAAATTCAACCAAGCAAGCAGAGAATTTTTACTTAGAAAACTACAAAATAGAGTTGCAAGAAATTAAAAAGGATCCAAGTAAATAGGAAAATATCCCAAGATATTGTTAAAATAGTATGGTAAACAGAATAATACTCCCCCTTCAAAAGTCAATGTCCTGATTCTCTGAACAGACTTTGCAGATGTGATTAAATCAAGGTTCTTGAGATGAAGAGATTCCCTGGATTATTTGAATGGGTGAATGCAATCATCTCACACACTAGCAAAGTAATGCTCAAAATTCTCCAAGAAAGGCTTCAACAGTATGTGAACCATGAACTTCCAGATGTTCAAGCTGGATTTAGAAAAGGCAGAGGAAAGAAAGAAAGTGAAGTTGCTCAGTCATGTCTGACTCTTTGTGACCCCATGGACTATAGCGTACCAGTGTCCTTTGTCCATGGGATTTTCCAGGCAAGAATACTGGAGTGGGTTGCCATTTCCTTCTCCAGGGGATCTTCCCAACCCAGGGATCGAACCCTGGGTCTCCCACATTGCAGGCAGATGCTTTACTGAGCCACCAGGGAAGCTCAAAGGCAGAGGAACCTGAGATCAAATTGCCAACATCCACTGGAACATCGAAAAAGCAAGAGAATTCCAGAAAAACATCAACTTCTGCTTTACTGATTGCGCCAAAGCCTTTGACTGTGTAGACCACAAAAAATGGTGGAAAATTCTTAAAGAGATGGGAACATCAGACCACCTGACCTGCCTCCTGAGAAACCTGTATGCAGGTCAAGAAGCAACAGTTATAACCAGACATGGAACAACAGACTGGTTCCAAATAGGAAAAGGAGTATGTCAAGGCTGTATATTGTCACCCTGCTTATAACTTCTGCGCAGAGTACATCATGCAAAATGCGGGGCTGGATGAAACACAAGCTGGAATCAAGATTGCCTGGAGAAATATCAATAACCTCAGATATGCAGATGACACCATCCTTATGGCAGAAAGTGAAGAAGAACTAAAAAGCCTCTTGATAAAAGTGAAGAGGAGAATGAAAAAGCTGGCTTAAAACTCAACATTCAAAAAACGAAGATCATGGCATCCAGTTCCATGACTTCATGGCAAATAGATGGGGAAACAATGGAAATAGTGAGAGACTTTATTTTTGGGGGCTCCAAAATCACTGCAGATGGTGACTGCTTGCTCCAAGACACTTGCTCCTTGGAACAAAAGTTATGACCAACCTAGACAGCATATTAAAAAGCATATTACTTTGTCAATAAAGGTCCATCTAGTCAAAAATATGGTTTTACCAGTAGTCATGTAAGGATGTGACAGTTGGACTATAAAGAAAGCTGAGCACCAAAGAACTGATGCTTTTGAACTGTGGTGTTGGAGAAGACTCTTGAGAGTCCCTTGGACTGCAAGGAGATCAAACCAGTCCATCCTAAAGGAAATCAGTCCTGAATATTCATTGAAGGACTGATGCTGAAGCAGAAACTCCAATCCTTTGGCCACCTGATGTGAACAACTGACTCACTGGAAAAGACCCTGATGCTGGGAAAGATTGAAGGCAGGAGGAAAAGGGGACGACAGAGGATGAGATGGTTGGATGGTGTCAATGATTCAATGGACATGAGTTTGAGCAAGCTCTGGGAGTTGGTGATGGACAGGGAAGCCTGGTATGCTGCAGTCCATGGGGTCACAAAGAGTCAGATATGACTGAGCGATTGAACTTAACTGAACTGATAAGGTTCAGGGATTGGTGGTACAGTGGTGAACACAGCTGCCTTTCAAGCAGCTGACCTGGGTTTGATTTCCAACCAACACAACCTTCACTTTTGGTCTTCCTTTGTGACTCAGAGACTAAAGAATCTGCCTGCAGTGCTGGAGACCTGGGTTCCATCCCTGGATTAGGAAGATCCCCTGGCGAAGGGAATGGCAACTCACTTCAGTATTCTGGCCTGGAGAATTTCATGGACAGAGGAGCCTGGTGGGTTACAGTCCATGGGGTCACAAAGAGTTGGACTCAAATGAACAACTAACACTTCCAAAAGGCTTAAAGTCAGAGAGAGAAAATGTGACAATGGAAGAGGAGGTTGGAGTGATAGGCTATGAAAATGGAAGAAAGATCCATGAGCCACAAAATGCTAATGTGGCTTCTAGAAGGTGGAAAAAGGCATGGAAAGAGACTTTCCCCTAGGGTGTCCAGATGTAACAAAGCTCTGCTGACAACTTGCTTTTTTCCCAGAAAGACCTATTTCAGATTTCTGTTTCCAGAACTATAATGTACTAATATGTGTTGTTTTAAGCTGCGAAGTCTGTGGTACCTGTTACAGCAGTAATAGAACACTAATACAAATGGCAACATTGATTTATACAAATTAATCTACAGATTCAATGCAATCCCTATCAAAATCCCAGCTGGCTTTTTTGCAGAAATTGACAAGCTGATCCTAAAATTCATACAGAAACTGAAGAGAACCAGAATAGCCAAAACAATCTTGAAAAATAAGAACATTAGTAATCAAAACAATATGGTACTGGCATAAAAACAGACATATAGACCAGTGGAACCATATGAAACGCCAGGAATAACCCCATGCATAAATGGTCAACTAATATTTGACAAGGGAGCCAAGAAAATTCAACGGGAAAAGGATAGTTTCTTTAATAAATGGTGTTGGGAAAACTGTATGTACACATGTAAAAGAAAAGTTGGACCCTTTTCTTACCACTCACAAAATATTAACTCAAAAAGAATTAAATGTAAGACCTAAAACTACAAAACACTTAGAAGAAAATATAGGGGAAGGGCTCCTTCATCTGGGTCTTTGCAATGACTTTTTGACAACAAAAGCACAAGCAACAAAAGCAAAAATAAACAAGTGGGAGTACATCAAGCTAAAAACTTTCTGCACAGCAAAAGAAATAACAAAACGAAAAGGCAACCTATGGAATAGGAGAAAACATTTGCAAACCATACAATGCATAAGGGGTTAATATCCAAAATGTGTAAGGAACTTATATAACCCAATAGCAAAAACATAAACAATCCGACTAAAATATGGGTGGAGGATTTGAATAAACAGTTTTCTAAAGAAGACATACAAATGAAAAGGTGTTCAATGTCTTTGTGTGCATGTGCTAAGTTGCTTCAGTTGTATTGGACTCTTTGTGACCCTACGGACTGTAGCCCACCAGGCTCCTCTGTCAATGTCTTCATGGAAATGCAACTCAAAACCATAATGAGATACCACCTCCCACCTGTTAGAATGACTATTATCAAAAAAAGAGAGATAACAAATGCTGTCCAGGATGAGGAGAAAAAGGAAATCTTGGTGCACTGTTGGCAGGAACGTAAACTAGTATGCCCATTATGGGAAATCATTGTGACAGCTCCTCAAAAATTAAAAAACTGAACTACTGTATAATCCAGCAATCCCACTTTCAGGTATACATCAAAGGAATGAAATCACTATCTCAAAGAGATATTAGCACTCTCATGTTTACTGTAGCATTATTTATAATAGCCAAGACATGGAAACAACCTAAAGTGTCAAACAAGGGATGAACAGATAAAGAAAATGTAGTGTGTGTGTATATTATTCAGTCATAAAAAAGGATATTTTGCCATTTGTGACAACATGTGTGGGCCCTGAGGGCATTAAGCTAAGTGAAATAAGTCAGCCAGAAAAAAACAGATACTGTATAATCTCATTTATATGTGTAATCTAAAAACACCAATCTCATAGAATCAGAGAATAGAATGGTAGTTGCCAAGGGCTGAGGGGAGAAAGGGATATGTTAGTCAAACTTACAGTTTTAAGATGAGTCAGTTCAGTTCAGTCACTCAGTCATGTCCGACTCTTTGTGATCCCATGGACTGCAGCACACCAGGCCTCCATGTCCATCACCAACTCCTGGAGTTTACTCAAACTCATGTCCATTGAGTTGGTGACACCATCCAACCATCTCATCCTCTATCGTCCCCTTTTCCTCCCGCCTTCAATCTTTCCCAGCATCAGGGTCTTTTCCAGTGAGTCAGTTGTTCGCATCAGGTGGCCAAAGGACTGGAGTTTCAGCTTCAACATCAGTCCTACAATGAATATTCAGGACTGATTTCCTTTAGGATGGACTGGTTGGATCTCCTTGCAGTCCAAGGGACTCTCAAGAGTCTTCTCCAACACCACAGTTCAAAAGCATCAATTCTTAGGCACTCAGCTTTCTTCACCGTCCAACTCTCACATCCATATATGACCACTGGAAAAACCATAGCCTTAACTAGACGGACCTTTGCTGACAAAGTAATGTCTCTGCTTTTTATTATGCCATCTAGGTTGGTCATAACTTTTCTTCCAAGGAGCAAGCGTCTTTTAATTTCATGGCAGCAGTCACCATCTGCAGTGATTTTGGAGCCCCCCAAAATTAAATCTGTCACTGTTTCCACCGTTTCCCCATCTATTTGCCATGAAGTGGTGGGACCAGATGCCATGATCTTAGTTTTCTGAATGTTGAGTTTTAAGCCAACTTTTTCACTCTCCTCTTTCACTTTCAGCGAGAGGTTCCTTAGTTCTTCACTTTCTGCCATTAGGGTGGTATCATCTGCATATCTGAAGTTGTTGATATTTCTCCTGGCAATCTTGGTTTCAGCTTGTGCTTCATCCAGCCCAGCGTTTCTCATGATGTACCCTGCACATAAGTTAAATAAGCAGGGTGACAATATACAGCCTTGACATACTCCTTTCCCAATTTGGAACCAGTCTGTTTTTCCACGTCCAGTTCTAACTGTTGCTTCCTGACCTGCATACAGATTTCTCAAGAGGCAGGTCAGGTAATCAGGTATTCCCATCTCTTTAAGAATTTTCCAGAGTTTGTTGTGGTCCACAGAGTCAAAGGTTTTGGCGTAATCAGTAAAGCAGAAGTAGATGTTTTTCTGGAATTCTCTTGCTTTTTCAATGATCCAATGGATGTTGGCAATTTGATCTCTGGTTCCTCTGCCTTTTCTAAATCCAGCTTGAACATCTGGAAGTTCACGGTTCACATACTGTTGAAGCCTGGCTTGGAGAATTTTGAGCATTACTTTTCTAGCGTGTGAGATGAGTGCAATAAGGTAAGTTCCAGGAACCTAATGTACAGCATGATGACCAGCTAACAATAATGTACTGTATACTTGAAAGTTGTTATGATAATAGATATTTAATATTCTTACCAGAAAAACAAGAAAATGGTACGTGAGGTGAAGAATGTGTTAACTAACGTTACCGTGGTAAACATTTCATAATACATACATGTATCAAATCATCACATCATAACCCTTAAACTTGCATAATGTTACATGTCAATTATCTCAATAAAGCTGGAAAAAGAAAGAAAAGAACAAAGTTCAAAACTCACTTTCCAATTTCAATACTACAGAGCAACACAAATCAAAATAGTGTGATACTAACAGAAGGAAAGACATATAAATCAATGGAACAGAATTGAGAGTCCAGAAATAAATTTAATTAATTTTCAATTAACTTTCAACAAGAGTGTCAAAACCATTCATTGGGAAAAGAATCATCATTTAAACAAATAATGTTGGGACAACTGAGTAGCCACATGCCAAAGAATGAAGCTGAAGACCTTTCTGACACCATATACAAAAATCAACTCAAAATGGAACACAGACAGAAGTAGAAGAGCTAAAATTAGAAAAGCCATAGAAGAAAACATAGAAGTAAACCTTCATATTCTTGTGCTAGGCAGTGATTTCTTAGAAATGTTATCAATAAAGCAAGCAACAAAGAAAAAAATAAACTGTACTTCATTAAAACTAAAAACTTTTGTGCTTCAAAGGATATTACCAATAGAAGTGAAAAGACAACCCACAAAGTGGAAGAATATGTTTACAAATCACATATGTGATAAAAGACTACTATCCAGAAAAAATAAATAACTCTTACAACTCAACAATAAAAACACAATCCAACTTAAAAATGGGAAAAGGATCTGAACAGCCATTTCTCCAAAGAAGATATACAAATGGCCAGTAAACACATGGAAAGATGCTCAACATCATTAGTCATCAGAGAAATGCAAATCAATATCAACCACAATGAAATCCTGCTTCATTCCCACTAGGATGGTAATAATAAAAAAGACAGATAATAATAAGCTTTGACAAGGATGCACAGAAATTGAAATCCTTATGTATTGTGAAGGTAGGGGGTGTAAAATGGTGTAGATACTTTGGAAAATAGTTTGGCAGTTCCTCAAAAAGTTAAACACAGAGTTACCATATGACTCAACAATTCTATTCCCCCCCAAAATGAAAACATATGTCCACACAAAAGTTTGTACATGAATGTTCATGGCAACATTATTGATAACCAAAAGGGAAACAATGCAAAAGTTCAAGAACTAAGTAAAAGATAAACAAAATGTAGTGTATCCATACAGTGAAATATTATTCAGCCATAACAAGGAATGGAGTACTGATGCATGGAACAACAAAGATGAACCTTGAAAAATTATGCTAAATGAAAACAGTCAGTCACAAAAGATTACACAGTATATGATTCCAATTATCTGAATCAGATAATAAGCATGAAGATAAAAATTAGTGGTTGCTTACAGTTAGAGGGATGATAGGATTAGAGAGTGATATCAAAGGGTAGTATAGGGTTTCTTTTAAGATGATAAAAATGTTCTAAAATGGATTGTGGTGATGGCTGCCCATATCTGTGACTATCCTAAAAAACATTTAACTGTACACTTAAGTGGGTAAGTTGTGTGGTATGTGAATTATATCTTGCCAAAAGTGGGAAGGAAGGAAGGGAGGGAGAAGGAAGGATAGAGGGAGGAGGGAGGAAAGAAGGAAAGGAAAGAGTGTCTGCTAAGAGAGCCCCCAATTTCAATATATTAAGTCTCTTCAGGGACACTGCGGAAGTTCTCATCTTCAAAGCCTCATCAAGCAGGCTTGGCTTCAGAGCAGAAGGAAGGTTCCCCATTAAAACCTTTCAGCAATAGTAACATGTCTTGATGGTTTGCTAAATGACATAATTATCACATGGCTATATAACTGCTTTAAGTTAAGATTCAGCTCCTCAATTTTTCAATTCTAATCTCTAAGTAAATAGGTAATGGGGAGTGGGTGCTAAACAACCACTCATTACTAACTAAAGTTCTAAATAAAACTATACCAAAATACTACAAATAAAACCGTAATATTTTAAGTAACTTCTTTTGTTGCTAATTATCCTGACAATATATTAATAATATTTGCAAGGGGCAACACAAGAGACGACCGTCTACAAAACTCTGCAATTAGTATCCCCATCATGTATCAAACAAACATTAATGAAACAGATTCAACAAGGTTCTGTTTGATCTTTAAAACCCACATAATAGATCTGATTTTAATGTCACGTAACATGCTACCTTAGCAACATATGGTGCAAATGAAATTAAGCAGATTTACTAACACAAAGAAAGGTAACATCAGGAAGTAGATGACACTTAGCATGGAGGTTACCACTGGAGCATCTCTTGATAACTTCCTTGTCCACTGTTGACAGTAAATAATCAAGTACAGTGCCAAGACCTAAAAAGGGCATGGTAACTAGGCTCAGACTCCTCAGTCATGATAGCCATCCCATCTGGTAAGTAATCTAGACAGGAAGAGATTCTGGCTAAGAATCTAGAGATTAGTGGAGGAAGACAGAGAATAATCAGTTGTTATCTGAAGACTAGCTATAGTGAAAGATGTTGTAATTGGTCCACTAATCTCATATTTGTAAATTCCCAACATTTTAAAAGATATCAAACAGAATACTGGATAAGTTGTTCACACATGGGGTGAAATTACTATCTGAAATGAATCCAAGAGGCACAAGGAGTACAGTACACAGACACTCTAGTCAAGACCAAGGCATTTATTCCTCTAACTGCCAGGAGAGTTGGATGCTAGCAGCTCACAATGAAGGCCTCTTCCACAAATTGCCCTCAACCAAAGTACCATGGGTTGCATTCTTTGAAAGCAGAAACTGAGAGGGAGTTTGGGATACAAGATGCTTATTAGAAATCAATACCTGTGATGGAAAGGCAGCAGAAGCAGGACTGAGAAGAGGAAAAGGTCAAACTGTAACACAGACCTGACAACCAGGAACGGTTTTCTGAACAAGTACTGCCTGTCAAACAGTTCCATCTTGGGCCAAAATAGCTGGACCTTTATACCCCCATCGTGCTCAGCCATTTGAAAACTGCTCCTGGAAGACTGTGACCTTAGGTGAAGCAGCTCTCTGTAGGTGAGACAGATCCTGAACCAGCTGATAACTGGAAATCATCTGCTTAAAGCACTTCCTGCAGCTGGGAAGGAGAACTGGGTAATTCTATTTCTACTGCAGAAAGAAACTGTTCCACCCAAGGTTACACCCCTACGCCCTCAGGTCAGCCCACATAGACCTGATGCTAGGAAAGACTGAGGGATGGAGGAAAAGGGGGAATTAGGAGATAAGATGGTTGGATGCCATCACTGACTCAATGGACATGAGTTTGAGCAAACTCCAGGAAATAGTGAAGGACAGGGAAGCTTGGCATGCAGCAGTCCATGGGGTTGCAAAGAGTTGGACACAACTCAGCAACTGAATAACAACAATTCCAGACAGCTCTGAAGTGTCATCCAAGCTCCAGAATTCCCCAAAATACTGACTAACATCTCTGCTGCAACTGCATCAGTTCAATCCTTCTGCCCTCCTAATCTTGCTTCCCTCACTCCATTACAAGTATTGTTCCTCAATAAACCTGCAAGCAAATCTCCATCTTAGAGTTTATGCCTCCCTGTCCATCACCAACTCCCGGAGTCTACCCAAACCCATGTTCATCGAGTCAGTGATGTCATCCAGCCATCTGATCCTCTGTTGTCCCCTTCTCCTCCTGCCCCCAATCCTTCCCAGCATCAGGGTCTTTTCCAATGAGTCAACTCTTCGCATGAGGTGGCCAAAGTATTGGAGTTTCAGCTTCAACATCAGTCATTCCAATGTACACCCAGGACTGATCTCCTTTAGGATGGACTGGTTGAATCTCCTTGTAGTCCAAGGGACTCTCAAGAGTCTTCTCCAACACCACAGTTCAAAAGCACCAATTAGAAATAGCAAATAACAGAGCTGTGTTAACCTTTAAGAAAATAAAGTAACTATTCTATTCATAAGGCTCAAAGGTAGTAGAGGAACTTACTGCAGGATTTTTATCAAATAAAACAAATTCTTTTGCATAAATTAGTGGTTCCTGGACTTATTTGAGTTATGGATCCCTTTGAGTATCAAATGAAAGTTATGGACTGTCTTCTCTGAAAAATGTTCATACCCATTTGTAAAGTCTGAAAATACTTCAGGAGTTCCTGGATCCTTGAAAGCCATTTACAGGTGCCAGGTTAAGAATTCCTTACCTAAGTCATGTTTATAAAGGTAAAATGACATATGTCCAACCCATGTTAATTTACAAGACAAAAGTCACTGACCAAAATGCAGCTGAGTAAGTCACAGTTTTTAACTTATTTTAAAATAATTTTATTTATTTATTTTTGGCTGTGCTGGGTCTTCGTTGCTGCACAGGCTTTTCTCTAGTTGCACTGAGTGGCGGGGTTACTCTCTAGCTGAGGTGGGCAAGCTTCTCATTGTGGTGGCTTCTCTTGTTGCAGAGGATGGGCTCATTAGTTGCAACTCTCAGGCTCTAGAGTACAGGCTCAATAGTTGTGGTGCATGGGCTTAGCTGCTCCATGGCATGTGGGATCTTCCAAGATCAGGGATCAAACCTGGGTCTCCTGCACTGGCAGGCAGATTCTTTACCACTGAGCTACCAGGAAGTCCTAACTTATTTTAATTACATTATTATACAAGGAATACATAATAGGTTCTTGCCATAAAATAATTCAAAAAATTCAGATTAAACTAAATTTCCTCTTGGTCACCACCTATTCCCCTTTCTCTTCATAAATATTATTTATCAGTTAGATAGAAATCCTTTCAGACTTTTCCAATGCTTTTTCATAAATGTATGTACCTATTAAAATGTGGAGAATTATTCTGGATAAAGTACATTAATAATTAGCATTTAAAAAGAAAAAACTATGGATACCAGTGATTTTCCTAATAGCAAATTATAGTGTTGCTGAGATGACTTTTTCATATAACTCTTTCCTGAAATCACTACACCCATTTTTTTTTTCAATTTGACCCACAAGTTCCAAATTTGGTTTGGAAAAAGCCAGTGTATAAATCAACGAATAAATCAATTCAACCAACATCTAATAAGCACATGCCATGTAAATCACTGTGTTAAGTGCTATGAAATAGTCGATCCCAAGCATTTAAACCTGGAGAGCTTATAAAACATGGAAATTCCTTAGTCCCATTCCAATCTTAGTTAACTAGGAATTTACATGGGTGGAGCCCCAGAATGTATTTTACTGAAGTTCCTCAAGTGACTTAAGTATACAGCAGCAGCACTGAAAATTGCTATTATGACAATCATAGAAATTAATAAGATGTTTTTGATTCATTTCCACAAAGCTTCTTAAAAGTCCATTATGAAATCAGCTAGGTATTGTGCTAGATGCTGAAAATATTGTAGGATACAGTCCTTGCCCTAGAAGTCCTTACAGACTGGAACAGAAAATAATACCTAATTATAAATAAGCATAACACAAGCTGAAAGGAGAAAGTGCTTTAGTGAGTGGGTCCCCTCACTAAAATGTATGCTCCACAAAAGCAGAAACTTCGTTTTATTCACTGCTGCCATCTCCAGCGTCTAGACCAGAGCCTAAAACATAACAGGTACCCAATAAACAACTGATGAATAAGGCATAGGACTAAAATGAAAGAAACACGTTTAACTTCAACTAAGTAGATAAGGAAACGACACTTTGGCGAGGAGGGGAGGGAGGCTGTGCTGGGTCTTCCTTGCAGTGCACGGGCTTCTCTAGTTGCAGCACACAGGCTTCTCTAGTTATGGAAATGCTACTTTTAAAAATGGAAATATATAGACCACTAAGAGGCACAGAAGGTTAAAAGAAAGAACTAACAGTCACAGTATCCCTACAATGTATATGTTAGAAATTCCAAGTTGACTTTGAATACATTATCTCATTTAACTATAATAAAAACATTCTGAAATGGTATTGTATCTCCATTTTAGAGATAAAGAAACTGAGGCACAGAAGGGTTAAGTATAATAACATGTCATCCAAGATTATACAGCTAGAAAGCAGCAGAACTGAGATTTGAACCTCGCTAAAATAAAGCTAAAATAATATCTAAAAATAAGGCTTAAGAATTTAGACCTTGTTTCCTAAGAAACAGAATGTCTTTGAAGGTTCTCCCCCCACTTTGGAATATTTGCTTTTTTAATAACAGCTTTATTATGACATAATTCATATAACACAAAAAGCTTACGCTTAAAATATACAATTCAGTGGTATTTAGTATATTTACAGATTTGTGCAGTCATAACCATTATCTAATGTTAGAACATTTCATCACCCCAAAGGAAACCCCATACCCATCAGCAATTACTTTCCCTACTGCCAAGTCCTGGAAACCATGAATCTACTTTCTATCTTTAGGATTTGCCTATTCTGGACATTTCATATAAATTGAATCATATGATTCACATTTTTTACAACTTTTTTCTTCCAGTAAAATATAAATAAGATGTACCCTTTACCCATTTTTTTTTAAGCTTACAGTTCAGTGACATTAATATATTTTCACTGCTGTGCAACCATCACCATTATCCATCTCTAGAACTTTTTCATTATCCCACAATAAAACTGTACACTCATTAGAAAATAACTTTCCAGATCAGAAAAGAAGAAGTAAAGCTCTCAGTGTCTGCAGATGACATGATACTGTACATAGAAAACCCTAAAGATAGTATCAAAAAGTTACTAGTGCTAATCAGTGAATTTAGTAAAGTTGCAGGATACAAAATCAATACATGGAAATCACTTGCATTTCTATATACTAACAATGAAAAATCAGAAAGAGAAATTAAGGAATCAACCCCATTCACCATTGCAACAAAAAGAATTAAATATCTAGGAATAAACTTACCTAAGGACACAAAAGAACTGTACACAGAAAATAAGACACTGATGAAAGAAATCAAAGACACCATAAACAGATGGAGAGATATTCCATGTTCCTGGGTAGGAAGAATCAATATTGTGAAAATGACTATACTACCAAATGCAATCTACAGATTCAATGCAACCCCTATCAAATTACCAATGGCATTTTTCACAGAACTAGAACAAAAAATTTCACAATTCATATGGAAACACAAAGACCCTGAATGGCCAAAGCAGTCTTGAGAAAGAAGAACGGAACTGGAGGAAACAACCTTCCTGACTTCAGATTATACTACAAAGCTACAGTCATCAAGACAGTATGGTACTGGCACAAAAACAGAAATATAGATCAATGGGACAAGATAGAAAGCCCAGAAATAAACCCATGCACCTATGGGTACCTTATTTTTGACAAAGGAGGCAAGAATATACAATGGGGCAAAGACAGCCTCTTCAATAAATGGTGCCAGGAAAACTGGACAGCTACATGTAAAAGAATGAAATTAGAACACTTCCGAACACCATACACAAAGGTAAACTCAAAATGGATTAAAGATCTAAATGTAAGACCAGAAACTATAAAACTCTTAGAGGAAAACATAGACAGAACACTTGATGACATAAATCAAAGCAAGATCCTCTATGACCCACCTCCTAGAATAATGGAAATAAAAACAAAAGTAAACAAGTGGGACCTGATTAAACTTAAGAGCTTTTTCACAGCAAAGGAAACTATAAGCAAGGTGAAAAGACAGCCTTCAGAATGGGAGAAAATAATAGCAAATGAAACAACTGACAAAGGATTATACAAGCAGCTCATACAACTCAATGCTAGAAAAACAAAACCCAATCAAAAAGTGGGGAAAAGACCTAAACAGACATTTCTCCAAAGAAGACATACAGATGGCAAGCAAACACATGAAAAGATGCTCAACATCGCTCATTATTAGAGAAATGCAAATCAAAACCACAATGAGATAGCACCTCACACTGGTCAGAATGGCCATCATCAAAAAGTCTACAAACAATAAATGCTGGAGAGGGTGTGGAGAAAGGGGAACACTCTTGCACTGTTGGTGGGAATGTAAATTGATATAGCCACTATGGAAGACGGTATGGAGATTCCTTAAAAAACTAAGAATAAAACCACCGTATGACCCAGCAATCCCACTCCTAGGCATATACCCTGAGGAAACCAGGGTTGAAAAAGACACATGTATCCCATTGTTCACTGCAGCACTATCTACAATAGCTAGAACATGGAAGCAACCTAGATGTTCATTGACAGAATGGATAAAGAAGTTGTGGTACACATACACAATGGAATATTACTCGGCCATAAAAAGGAACACAGTTGAGTCAGTTCAGAAGAGGTGGATGAACCTAGAACTTATTATACAGAGTGAAGTGAGTCAGAAAGAGAAAGATAAATATTGTATTCTAATGCACATATATGGAATCTAGAAAAATGGTACTGAAGAATTTATTTACAGGGCAGCAGAATTTATTTACAGGAGAAACAGACAGACAGAATAGACTTATGGACATGGAGTCAGGGGAGGAGAGGCTAAGATGTATGGAAAGAGTAACATGTAAACTTACATATGTAAAATAGATAGCCAATGGGAATTTGCTGTATGGCTCAGGAAACTCAAACAGGGGCTCTGTATCAACCTAGAGGGGTGGGATGGGGAGGGAGATGGGGGAGGTTCAAAAGGGAGGGGATATAAGTATATCTATGGCTGATTCATGTTGATGTTTGACAGAAAACAACAGAATTCTGTAAATCAATTATCCTTCAATAAAAAAAAATTAAAAAAAAAACTTTCCATTCCCCTCTCCCCAACCCTCTTCCTCTGGTAACCTCTTTTACTTTCTATCTCTATGAATTTGCCTATTTTAGGTAGCTCATATAAGCGGAACCACATAATTTTGCCCTATTGTGTCTGGCTTATTTTACCTAGGATAATGTCTTCAGGGGCTTCCCTGGTAGCTCAGATGGTAAGGAATGCTGAAGCTGAAGCTCCAATACTTTGGACATCTGATGTGAAGAGCCAACTCATTGGAAAAGACCCTGATGCTGGGAAAGACCCTGATGCAAAAGGAGAAGGGGTGACAGAGGATGAGATGGTGGGATGGCATCACTGACTCAAGGGACCGGAGTTTGAGGAAACTCCAGGAGATAGTGAAGGTCAGAGAAGCCTGGCATGCCGCAATCCATGGGGTTGCAAAGAGTCGGACGTGACTTAGCAAATGAACAACAGTATCTTCAAGGTTCAACCATGTAGCATTCATCAGAATTTTCTTCCTTGTTAAGGCTGAATAATAGCAAGCTGTATGTTTATACCAAATTTTGTTTACCCATTCATCTGTTGTTGGACACCTGAGTTGCTTATACCTTTTGTCAACTGTGACTACTGCTGCCATAAGGGGAACATCCATTAGAGCTTCTGTTTTCAATTCTTTTGGTTATATACCCAGAAGTGGAATTGCTGGATCCAATAATTTTATGTTCAGTTTTCTGAAGAACTAACATATCATTTTCCACAGAAGCTGTACCATTTTATACTCCCATTGGTGATGCACAAGTTTCCAATTTCTCCATATCCTCACCAACACTTGTTATTTTCTGTTGTTTTTTTCTCTTTATAATAGGCATCCTAATGGATATAAAGTGATGGCCCATTGTGGTTTTTTGCATTTTCCTAATGATTAGTGATGCTGAGCATCTTTTTATGTGCTTATTGGTCATTTGCATACCTTCTCTGAAGAAGTGTTTATTGAAGTCCTTTGCCCATTTTTCAGTCAGGTTGTTTGCTTTTTGTTGTTGAGTTCTAACAGTTCTTTACATATTCTGGACATTAATCCCTTATCAGACACGTTGATTTTGAGTGGAGAAGGCAATGGCACCCCACTCCAGTACTCTTGCCTGGAAAATCCTATGGATGGAGGAGCCTGGTAGGCTACAGTCCATGGGGTCGCTAAGAGTCAGACACGACTGAGCGACTTCACTTCCACTTTTCCCTTTCATGCACTGGAGAAGGAAATGGCAACCCACTCCAGTATTCTTGCCTGGAGAATCCCAGGGACGGCGGAGCCTAGTGGGCTGCCGTCTATGGGGTCGCACAGAGTCGGACACAACTAAAGCGACTTAGCAGTAGCAGTAGGGTATCCATTTAGGAATATCCAGTGGGCAAATATACAAGCTGATCTTGAATTCAAGAGGGAGAAATAATGATGCAGACTTAATAGTCAAATTATTTGTAATAAAGTATTTTCATGTATATTAGTTTATTTAGAATCTCACAAAAATTCTGATACTTTTATAGATGAGAAATTTCAGGCAGATCTCCTGACTACAAATCCCAAGATTATTTGGAAGTACTTCAGGGATCAAAAGGAAAAAGCTGGCCAACCTGACTGAGTTCTGGACCCTATCTCAATTCCCAAAACAGCTCAAATTTTCCTGCTGCAAAAACTGGAATATCATCTAAGATCTCATTTGAAAATAAGTTGAGTGGCTTAAAACAAATTTGAGACCGCTACATTATATGATGCTAACTTGTTATTCAATCGATAAATCATGTCTGACTCTGAGACCTCATGGACTGCAGAATACCAGGCTCTTCTGTCCTCTGTCTCCTGGAGTTTGCTCAAATTCATATCCATTGAGTCAGTGATGCTATCTAACCATCTTATCCTCTGCTGCTCTCTTCTCCTTTTGCCTTCAACCTTTCCCAGCAACAGGGTCTTTTGCAATGAGTTGGCTCTTCATATCAGTTAACCAAAGTATTGGAGCTTCAGTTTCAGCATCAGTCCTTCCAATGGTATTCAGGGTTGATTTCCTTTAGGATTGACAGGTTTGATCTCCTTGCAGTCCAAGGGACTCTTCAGAGTCTTCTCCAGCACCACAATTCAAAAGCATCAATTCTTCGGTGCTCAGTTTTCTAACTTATGTTCATAAAATAGTAATTGAAGATATAGAAATAAACAAGATTGGTTAATTAGAAAACTTGGGGCAAGATGGTAATCCTAATTTTGTGGAGTAAGAGAATAAAGAAGAAAGGTAGAAAGAAAACCAGAATGGTGAAGTAAAACAAAAATCTAGGAAAAAGCATTTTAAAAGACTATAGAAAATTCTATATAGAGGTCATAAAGGATGAGAACCGGAAAAAGGATACTATGTCTGGCAATCATGAGGTCACTGGTAAACTTTAAGAGATCAATTTTAACATAGTGAGTGAAAGCAGAAGTGAGATTGAAAAGGCTTCATAGGTGGCACGAAGGTTAAAGGAAAGGTAACAAACATGGAATACCTCAACAATTTTGGTACAATAATAATAGTGAATGAATATTTACATAATACCTAATAGGAGTTAGGCTCTGTTCTAAATACTTAACATATTGATTTATCCTCAAAACATCTGTTGGTCCTAGAGGAGGAACTGGTAACCCACTGCAGTATTCTTGCTGGAGAAATCCCAAGGACAGAGGAGCCTAATGGGCTACAGTCCATGGGGTCACAAAGAGTCGGACAAGATTGAGCATGTACCACCACCACCACGGTTGGAGAAACTGAGATGTAGTGAGGAGCCAGAATTCTGAGGCTACCTGCTGTATGGTCTCTGCATATATGTGATAATATATATGATAGAACATGCAAATATACATACCAGTAAACAGTACAATAATATTGAGAATTTAATCTATAGAAAACTGAATCACTATGTTGTATACCTGAAACTAATATAAAAATGTAAATCAACTATACTTTAATTAAAAATAAAAAGAATAATGTAATACTGAATGAGAGAAAAGATCAGCAAAATTATTTTTTCACAAGCGGGAACCATAATATGGGGAAGGGTTTTATAGCACTAACATCAGTGTATGTTGGTGATTCTTGATAGTCCTGTCAGTTTACCAGGTATTGATAGATTTAAGCAAAATAAAAACAGGATGACTTTTCCTGAATGTATTAATGCTACCAGCTTCCATTTAATAAGACCATGAATGAGTAGGGAAGAAATGTAATTATCTCCTGGTGCTTTTAAAGGCATAATCCACTTTCCCGCTGATTAGAGAATTCAGGATAATGAATGGATGGATAGACCAAAATCTATTTTACTGATTAGCTCTAACATATATTTGTACCTTAAAAAAGCAATAATTTTTTAAAAGATCCTATGAAGATATAATAAAGTTATTCTAAAGACAGAAATCTGTAAAATTTATACTGAGGGGAAAAAAAATCTGGGAATATTTCTGTCATCTTCCTGCCTGCTAACGTCACCTCTTTGAGTCAACTATGAACTAGAGTACTATAGGGCAGAGAAACGTTAATACAGAAAGAACTTCATGAAGGGTCAATCTAACCTGTAAGCAATAAATAATGTTTTCAATCTTTATTGTACTATTAAATATAATTTTAATATTTTTATAATTGAAGTTATATTAAAATAGAGTAATTTATCCAGCTAGCCCCATTTCTCTAGTTAATCACTTTCTACTCTTTACCTCCACAGTAACTACCTCTATTATTAGAGGACATTGTGCAAAATGCTAATTTAACGTGTATCCTATACTAAACTATACACTCCTTAAATACAGAATTTATGTTCTATTTTGTACTGAGTACTTTAGAGTGTTAAATGTAAGTTTTATAAATGAGTGAAGGAGTGAACAAACATGAATAAAATTATATGCTGGTGTTACATTTATACAAGTGTCTTTTGATGGCAAGAATTTATATGATTTTGCATAGGACCTTTCCAAAATACGGACACACATTTTTTAAGTGGTAAGAGAATAATTTTCCTTGAGATCCATTAATAAACCTAAAGATAGACAGAAGAAAACAGGCTGAAATAGAAAAGAAAGTTGACATAGTCCAAAGCATTTGTGTAATAAATATAAATATTACATAGTGTTTTGATTGTCTACAGTAAGTTTAAAAACAATGAAAATATTAATAAAGGTGATCATTTTTCTAGAACAGTGTCTTTCAACCCTGGCTGCACATAAAGCATCTAGGAGCTCTTTAAAAATTCTGAGGATCAATCCTCATTCTCAACAGATTTTTAATTAATTTAGAGTGAGTCCTTGGCACTTTCTTTAAAATCTCCCCAGCGATTTTAATGTGAAACTAACGATTGGAACCTACCATTCTTTCCTTTAAAACCAATTTCTGAGGCAAAATTTACATTCAATAAAATTTACTAATTTTTTTGGAGTATAATTGCTTTACAATGTTGTGTTAGTTTCTGCTGTACAACAAAGTGAATCAGCTATATCAGGTCTCAGAGAATTTCTTAGGGTCAAGTACTCACTCAGTTTACAACCTCCCACCTACCTAAAGATAGTTCTTAGAAGCATAGGCTTTGGTGTCTTATAAACTTGGGTTTATAGTCTAAGGTAGGAAAATGCAAAGTATTTTGGAGTGATTTCCACCCAAAGTAATTAAACAGTTATTTACTGAGCTTTATACAAAACAAGTGACCAAATATCCAATGAAAAGAATCAGAAACTAGTTAATAAGCTTCATTGGTATTTTTAAATCTATATAATGTTTTAAAAATCAAAAACATGCAGAAATTACATTTTGCCAGTATATTTCCTAGGCTCCCACTACATATAAATCAATAAAGAGAGATTTTAATACTATCTAAATATTTTTAAATTATATAACAGTTTGCTCATTCATTCAATAAGCATTTACTGAATATCAATTTAAGGCATATCACATTATATATTCTAAAAGGGAGAACAATTTTTCTCAATACTGAGAACCAAAAATTAATCAGTTGGCTACATGGGATTATGAAAAGTATCAGAGAAATTTAGCATATGATAATATAATGCTAAAGCTAATATTAAAATGAGTGAGATTTCTTCAGTATACCAGCTCCATGACAGGTTAAAAGTGGCCAAGAAGCATGCTGCCTATATGAGGAAAGAAATAAGCCTATATATAAACCACAAGGTAGAAAATTTACATAATAGTAATCTGGAGTGGACTGTAATATAGTTCTAATATCACAATTCCAAACCATATTAACTTGGGGTTTGAAAAAGTTGGGCTTCCCTGGTGGCTCAGATGGAAATGATCCACCTGCAATGCAGGAGACCCAGGTTTGATCCCTGGGTGAGGAAGATTCCCTCAAGAAGGGAATGGCTACCCACTCCAGTATTTTTTTTTTTAATTGGAGGCTAATTACTTCACAATATTGTAGTGGTTTTTGCCATACATTGACATGAATCAGCCATGGGTGTACATATGTCCCCCATTCTGAACCCCCCTCCCACTTCCCTCCCCATCCCATCTCTCAGGGTCATCCCAGTGCACCAGCCCTGAGCGCCCTGTCTCATGCATTGAACCTATGGTAATATACATGTTTCAATGCTATTCTCTCAAATCATCCCACCTTTGCCTTCTCCCACAGAGTCCAAAAGTCTGTTCTTTGTATCTGTGTCTCTTTTGCTGTCTCGCATATAGGGTCATCGTTACCATCTTTCTAAATTCCATATATATGTGTTAATATACCGTATTGGTGTTTTTCTTTCTGACTTACTTCACTCTGTATAATAAGCTCCAGTTTCATCCACCTCATTAGAACTGATTCAAATGTGTTCTTTTTAATAGCTGAGTAATATTCCATTGTGTATATGTACCATGGCTTTCTTATCCATTCATCTGTGGATGGACATCTAGGTTGCTTCCATGTTCTGGCTACTGCAAACAGTGCTGCGATGAACACTGGGGTACACATGTCTCTTTCAATTCTGGTTTCCTTGGTGTGAATGTCCAGCAATGGGATTGCTGGGTCGTATGGCAGTTCTATGTCCAGTTTTTTAAGGAATCTCTACACTGTTCTCCATAGTGGCTGTACTAGTTTGCATTCCCACTAACAGTGTAAAAGGGCTCCCTTTTCTCCACACCCTCACCAGCATTTATTGTTTGTAGACTTTTTGATAGCAGCCATTCTGACCAGCGTGAGATGGTACCTCAATGTGGTTTTGATTTGCATTTCTCTGATAATGAGTGATGTTGAGCATCTTTTCATGTGTTTGTTAGCCATCTGTATGTCTTCTTTGGAGAAATGTCTGTTCAGTTCTTTGGCCCATTTTTTGATTGGGTCGTTTATTTTTCTGGTATTGAGCTGCATGAGCTGCTTGCATATTTTTGAGATTAATTCTTTGTCAGTTGCTTCATTTGCTATTATTTTCTCCCATTCTGAAGGCTGTCTTTTCATCTTGCTTATAGTTTCCTTTGCTGTGCAAAAGCTTTTAAGTTTAACTAGGTCCCATTTGTTTATTTTTGCTTTTATTTCCAATGCTCTGGGGGGTGGGTTATAGAGGATCCTGCTGTGATTTATGTCAGAGAGTGTGTTGCCTATGTTTTCCTCTAGGAGTTGTATAGTTTCTGGTCTTACATTTAGATCTTTAGCCCATTTTGAGTTCATTTTTGTGTATGGTGTTAGAAAGTGTTTTAGTTTCATTCTTTTACAAGTGGTTGACCAGTTTTCCCAGCACCACTTGTTAAAGAGATTGTCTTTTCTCCATTGTATATTCTTGCCTCCTTGGTCAAAGATAAGGTGTCCACAGGTGTGTGGATTTATCTCTGGGCTTTCTATTTTGCTACCATACTATCTTGATGACTGTAGCTTTGTAGTGTAGTTTGAAGTCAGGCAGGTTGATTCCTCCAGTTCCATTCTTCTTTCTCAAGCTTGCTTTGACTATTCACCACTCCACTATTCTTGTCTGGAGAATTCCATGGACAGGGGAGTTTGGCAGGCTACAGTCCATGGAGTCGCAAAGAGTCAGACACAACTGAGCAACTAACACTTTGGAAAAAGTTAAGTCATGGTTCCATGGTTCATATGCTTTCCGGGTTACCTATTTCCTTTTTTGTTTACATCTTAATTTATTTTATTTCTGTACAAATTAAAGATGCACTGAAAAATAAACCAATAAAAAGAAATGAGAGGTCCAGAGCAGGGGCATTCCAGGCTGGGAGCAGGCAAGCCTGGCCATGATCAAGCATAGCCCTTGTCCTGTCCTAGCCAGTCTGAGTTGGAAGATAAGTGTCAGCCACTCTGTTGATACCAAAGCCCAAGTGATGTCCCAGTAGGAGAGTCAGCTCCAGCCACTTCTGCCTAACTCCTCAAGAACTCCCAGCTTAGAGAAGCAGCGTTTCCAGTGGGAGCTCAGAGTGGGACATGGGCTGGCTCTGTGAGGAAGTAGAAGCTGATGATCAGGCTCCCTACAGAACTATTTGGTCTTGGGGTCTCTCTGGCTGGAAAGAAGGATGGCACCTCTCCCAGGTCTTAATTTATTTTGCAAGTCAGTTACCAGGCTTATTCATCTCTGACAATGTGCCTCTATCCATTGGATGATCACCAATTATTGCAGGAGACAAAAAGGATAGTGAAAGCAGAGAGAGAAAGCTAACTGACCACCCTAAGTAACTGTGACACTGCAGCTGACTTCTAGATCCAAAAGAGGACTGACCATTTTTCTCTCCACCACCTATGGTCTATACCCCAGCTCTAGTGCATATGTATGTTTTATCCCTAATATAGGAAGTTGTTGCTAACAGTAAGCTAAATTAGCAGCCCCTCCTCCTGTACAAATTCTGGGATCCCCACTTCTTCCTGCCTGTCCCTTTCTTCTTAGAGGACACTCCAAAAGGCCACATAAAATTGCCAGGGTCTTAGTACCTCCAAATGCCCCAACATCAAATCATACAAAGTAAACTCAGAAGCTACATTCATTACCACAGAATTAGCAGGAAAAGGAAGGTACAGTGAGGGGATAGGGGCATCAGTAGGACATGACAGAGTGGTAGAATTCTTAATCTCAGAAAGAAAGTGCCTCCTTAAACCTCTCCCTCCCAGCAAAGAGACTGAGGTCAGCTTACAAGACTTACAAGATATCCAACTGTCCTTATTTCTCTGCTCTCCTAGGGTACGTTCTGCAAGCTGACCTAGGACTCTGTTCTGTTTACTCACTTGCTCTTGGTCCTTGTGCATATAACAGAGAAAGTCCATACAAGGTGCCCTCCAGCTCAGGCTCTTGTCTCCCACCAGGATGAGCTTGAACAGCATCTCCAGCTTGCCCTCCTGTTTCTCCATGATAAACCTCATGCACTGCAATATCTATGCCCTTAAACTATCAATGAGGTCTCATACTTTCATGTACAGTGTATTGTGCAGAACTGGCAGAACACTCAAGCCACTGGTGATCTGACTGAAGGAGATGCTGAAAAGGCTCTGGCCAACTGAGGGTTACCTATTTCTATAAATGAGTTATAAATGGTATTCATGAAAAAAAATCTGACAGTAATCTGTTCATCCATGCGTGTATGCCCTGAGTGCTGTATTGCACAGTCATCATTTTTTATAAAGAATGATGACAGGTTTAACCTTTAAATGACCACTTATCTATCAAAAAATTTCCACATGTATTAAAAATATTAAATAATCAATCAAGCAAGCTGAATCAGTTAAACTGAAATAATGCTTATCTAATAAAATAGATGTGGTGATATCTAATTTAAGCCATATTCAACACATAAAAGTTTAAAATTCACATGAAACTCTGTTATGCAACAAGAAACAAGCATGAGAAGCTGTTAAGAGTTGAATTGTGTTCTCCTAAGATTGACAGGCTTCCCCAATGGCTCAGAAGGTAAAGAATTTGCTTGCAGTGTAGGAGAAGCAGGAGATGCAGGTTCGATCCCTGGGTTGGGAAGATCCTCTGGAGGGGGAAATGGCAATCCACTCCAGCATTCTTGCCTGCAAAATTCCACGGACAGAGGAGCCTGGCGAGCTACAGTCCGTAGGGTTGCAAAAGAGTCAGACACAACTGAGCAACTGAGCAAGACTGATATGTTGAAGTCCTAACCTCCAGCACTTCAGAATGTGACCTTATTTGGAAATAGGGTCATTGCACATGTAATTAGTTAAACTGAGGTCATACTGGAGCAGGGTAGGCCCCTAATCCAATATGACTGCTGTCCTTCTAAAATGGTCATGTGAAAATACAGACACATAGGAAGAATGCCACGTGACAAAGAAGAGACTGGAGTTATGCAGTTGTATGTCAAGGAATGCCAAAGACTCCTGGCAAACCACCAGAAGCTAGGAAGAGGCAGGAAGGATTTCCCTACTGGTTTCAGAGGGAGCATGACCTTGCTGATACCTTGATTTCAGACTTCTAGCCTCCAGAACTATGAGACAGTAAATTTCTGTTGTTTTACGCCACCCGATTTGTGGAAGTTTGTTACAGTAGCCATAGGAAACTAATACAGCATTTTCAGTATCTCTCTTGTATGTTAATTTACTAATATTAATGTCTTTATTTTAAAAATTATTTTCTAAAATAACAGTAATTTTGACTTCTGGGAGAATAGTTCTATACATTTTAACATGTATATAGATAGGTAGATAGATAAATATGTATACTCATATAACTATCAACTCTAAGATACTGCTAGTGTCTTGATTTTTAACAGCTGTTGGTGAAACAAGTACAATGAAACTGTTTCGCACAGGTTTAAGTAAATTTCTAGTCCTTTCATTTCAAAATTTAGACTTTGTATTCACACTTCAGTAATACATTTTTAATTCCTAAAATAAAGATAACCTTTAAAAGTCTACTATCTTTAGTTTATTCATTATCTTTAAAGCTCTATCGTTGAGAAAGTCACCTTCGATAAGAATTCATCTCAAGTTTTGGAAAAAAACTGATAAATCACCATTCTTCACACAAAACAGACAGTCAACATAAAAGATACACACTGTTGCAACACTCATACCACTTACTGCTATCAGCTTATTATACCCACAAGTAGGGAGTTTTCCCTTTATCTTCTAGCACCACACTCATTATAAAAATTCACATCTCTCTCAATCTTAACTGAGAAGTCTGTTTTAAACTTCTAAACATTCACTATTCAACAGACTTTTTTATTGCAGTGTAATTTACAATGTTAAGTTAGTTTCAAGTGTAAAGCAAAGCGATTCAGTTATATACACACACATACATATTCTTTTTCAAATTCTTTTCCATTATAGGCTATTACAAGATATTGAGTATAGTTCCCCTGTGCTATACAGAAAATCCTCATGTCTGCCTATTTTATATGTAGTAGTCTGTACATGTTAACCCCAAATTTCTACTTTATGTCGCCTCCAACTCCCACTATCCCCTTTGGTAACCATGTTTGTTTTCTATCTCTGTGAGTCTATTTCCATTTTGTAAATAAATTCATTTGTATCACTTTTCAGATTCCACATATAAGTTATATGATATCTGTCTTTGACTAACTTCATTTAGTGTGATAATCTCTAGGTCCATCCATGTTGCTGCAAATGATATTATTTCATACTTTTTTTTTTCCTGCCTCTATTTCATACTTTTTATGGCTGAGTAATATTCCATTGTATATATGTACCATATCTTCTTAATCTAGTCATCTTTCACTAGGCATTTAGGTTGCTTCCATGTCTTGGCAATTGTAAATAGTGCTGCTATGAACATTGGTGTGCATAAATCTTTTCAAATTAGAGTTTTCTCCAGATACATGCCCAGGAGTAAGACTGCTGGATCATATGGTAGATCTATTTTTAGTTTTTTAAGGAACCTCCATACTCTTCTCCACAGAGGCTGAACCAACTTACATTTCCACCAACAGAGTAAGAGGGTCCATTTCTCTTCACAGTCTCTAAAGCATTTATTGTTTGTAGATTTTTTGATGATGGCCTTTCTGACTGGTGTATGGTGATATTTCATCACAGTTTTTGATCTGCATTTCTCTAATAATTAGCAATACTGAGCATCTTTTCATGTGCCTGTTGGCCATTTTCATGCCTTCTTTGGAGAAATGTTTATTTAGGTCTTCTGACTATTTTTTTTATTAGACTGTTTTTTTCATATTAAACTATAAGAGCTGTTTGTTTATTTTAGAAATTAACAAACACTTGAATATTGAGACATGTGTGTGAGGTACTGTGGTGGAGGAGGAAGGAGAAAATTCATTGTTTAAGAAAGAAAAAGAGCAATGTGATTTTAAAACCTGGTAAGTTTCTACTCTAAAAAATGTTACCACTTATCCCTTAAAGGTATGCAGCTGCTTTCCCTGATGGAATATCTCATATATAAATTAAGTCATTTTTCCCCACATAGAAATTTTATTATGATTTTATATCTATTCTAACTTACAATGCTATACAGCTTTTTAGGTGAGGATATCTTTTGTTCCTCTAAATAATATAGATTAAAAATAAATTACCTATAGAAATCAATACCAGCAATACTTATTACTGCTGCACTTCACAAAAGCGGTACTACAGAAAAATTACACAGATGTTTATTGATAATATGTACATGCTCATAATTATAAACTTAACTACTTAATGTTAAGCTATGAATAACTTCCTGAAACGGATCTTTTCATTATTATTGACTTTGTAATTACACTTCTTTCACATAAAGTAGTACTTAGCATTGTGGCTGTAGTCTTGAAGATTATCCATACACAAATTATGCATTTATTAGAAAATGTATAGGCTAAAACTGTGGGGCTCAACTGTCAGAATCTATGATAATTTCTGGATAAACATTTGTATAACTAAGATATACCAACACTGAAGGCCCTTGTAAGACTTTATCCAATATTTGAAAATCTAAATATTCAAATAAATATAATATTTATGCATACAAGAGAAAAACTATCAATGCTTCTTTTCCATCAATCAAGTCAGATTTCCCTGAGAAGACACAATCCTCCTTTAAGTTCTACCAGACACAGAGACATTAATTTAAAATATGATGATGGGTCAACATCTTAAAATTATTAGTAAATTATAGTTGTACCATTCTTATACCATCTGCAGATTCCTGAGTAAGTATTTTCCCAAGATTTATACTACCACTATTTCCATATGCTCTTTAGACAGGTTAAAATGCAGATGCTTAAAACATCTGAACTCTATTACCTTCATACTACTGAGAGAACAGAAAAGTCTATTCACAGAGCTTCAAACTTACAGATGTCCATGAAAAGACTAATTTGTAATTTTTCCCTTTTAAAAGGAGCAATACTTCTGATTCAGTACTGTCTTGTAAAAGAAATGTATCCTTTGAGCATAACAAGCTACAGTCCTCCCATTTCTTTATATCAAGCTGGGAAACTTTTAGTTCTAATTCAGAATCAGATGTTTTCTACAGAGCATTTGTGTTTTAACCAGTCCATGACTTCTCATTACCAGATTTCATGTGGAAAGTAATCAGAAGTTACTGACTATATATACTCTTTGTACAAAGTCTTTGTTGTCTAATTTATTTTCTTTCAATTTTTTTCTTTTATGTTGCATTTTCTTTACTTTTAAATTTACTTATTTAAGTGATAAAATATTTAAAATACTTCATGTTTACCTTATTTAAATCCCTTTATGAATCTTTTCTTTAAAAGAATGTTTAAAAGAAATACCCTAATTTCCCTTACTTCCTAAAGCATCAGCCTTCAGAAACTTTCCAATTCTGAGGTTTTAACTATGGCTTAGATATAGTAAGGAAATAAATAAGAATTTTTAATAGTAGCACTGAGTAATTATATTGAGGGTTTTTTTAAAGTAATTTTATTTATTTATTATTTTTGGCTGTGCGGGATATTCGTTGCTGCTTGGGCTCTTCTCCAGCTGTAGTGAGCAACGGCTACTCTCTAGCTGCGGAGCATGAACTTCTCATTGCAATGGCTTCTCTTGTTGCACAGCAGAGGCTCTAGGACACATGGGCTCAGTAGTTGGGGCTCCCAGGCTCTAGAGCACAGGCTCAGTAGTTATGGTACATGTGCTTAGTTGCTCCAAGACATGTGGGATCTTCCAGGATCAGGGACTGTACCCATGTCTCCTGCACTGGCAGGCAGATTCTTTACCACTGAGCCACCAGGGAAGCCCCTATATTGAATTTTAAGTGAAATTATAAAGTGAAGAACATGATTACTGTCTTGCTATATACAAATCATTTTTTTTGCTTATCTCTTGGTAATACTTTTATAAAACTTATCATCTAGATCGTCACATACTCACATTTTAGGTTTAAGAGATGAGGAATGGTTCTCTAATTTTACATACTAAACGATAGTTTGGGACTTCCCTGGTGGTCCAGTGGTTAAAACTCTGTGCTCCCAACACAGGGCACACATGTCTGATCCCTGGTGGGTGAAGATGATGCATGATGCAGCCAAAAAATTAACGGTGGTTCATGCCAAGATACAGAACTCAGAATGATAAAGAATGGAATATTCTTCTCTTTCACCCTCACTAGCATAAATTAAAATCAGAAAAATTAAGATTACACAAATCATGTTTCTCAAATAGCATTACTTAAAAATGATTAATTCATTATCCTACCTTCATCTATGAAATCCAATGTAAAAATCAGAAAATATGCTTAAATATATTCTTTCTCCAGTCCCTAAAACTGTCATACAAGAGGTCATCATCCTAAGAAGCATGCCAACTCTCATACTGCAGAAGAAAAAGATCTGATTTAAACATGACCTGGATCACTCACAACATCTGATTTCATTTAGAACTTGACATTATAGTTACTTTCAAAATATATACTTCTTTAAAACTCTTCTCTCTCAATTGCCCCTTCAAAGTTTGAAAATTCTTTCAAATACAGTATCTCTTACTATAAAATGACTACTTAAATTGAAACTTTTCAATTCAAAATATTTAAACAAGAAACTTAAAAATTAATTGATATAAACTCATAAAAAGAATATGATCTACAGATGAATAATGAAATGCCTATATTCATTTTCATGTTTTCAGAATTAAAGCTGCACACCTTAATTACCTGTTATTCAATTCATTATTACAAATATGTACAGAAACACACAAAGGAATAGCCTCAAATAAACAAAACTTTCTCAATCTACTGTTTCTGTATTTTGACACAGGATAAATTTAGATAAATTTACATTTCACATTTGCAAAACAAACTGTGGTATATGTTGCTTTAAAAAGAGACAGGATTCAGTGATTCTCAATAATCAAAAGTAGGTTGCTTTATATGAAACACCACAATGTGCTACTCTTCAAATGAAAAAAAAAAAAAATTCAAATATGTCAGTTTTACCTGCGGAGAAGAGAGCTAGATGTTTGGGGTTCCTGTTTATGTGTGTTCCTGTGTCTGTTTAATTCTAAAAACAGCCTCTCTCCAACTCCTTTCAAAAATCAATATTTTTTCAGTAAATATGAGCATATACTGTACAATAAAATGCATAAAGATAATGTGTACTTCCAAAGTGCTATAATAGTCCAAATAGAAAAAAAAAATCAGTATTTAAATTTCCCCACACAGCAAGTCAATGTTAAACAATGTCATTTTTTCCCCTTTCTCCCTATCCATTCCACAAATCAGGACTACTGAATTTGTATATTTAATAAGATGAACAAACTGACTAGAAGCTCTGGAGCAATGAAAGAAAAAGAAATCCTTTTCATTTCCCCACAAACAAAAAGATAAAACAAAAGCAAATATGAAGACTTGTTAAATGAGAAGCATTATGAAAAACCCAACGTGACCAGCTTTTGATTTACCCCAGTCTGACAAGGAAGACAGACCCCACCCCCACTCCAGATTGTGCCTTTTTTTTTTTTCCTTGGGTGGGGGTGTGGAGAAGAAGCTGTCACATTTCCACCTTCGGGTATTGTTAAGTCCACAGCCTAGATTCCCAAGTATCACTGGTCCAGGGGAAAAAAAATATTAAAGCAGATAATTAAAACTGTCTGAAATGCACAGTATTTTGCCGAGTTTTTTCCCCATTTTTAAAGTTAATTATACCCAGCTTCAATCTGCAAAGACTAGACTGCCTTTGACAGCCTGTCCCTCAAACGTTCCCTGTAAGACCGCTTGCTCCAGATTCACTAACAGTTCGCTCCTCTCTAAACTTAAATTAGAAAAACGCATTCAGAAATGATTACATCCAGAAAGCCATACTTCCCCATCCTTTTTGCTTTGGCGTGGGGTGTAGAACGAAGAATAAAAAAGAGATCTATTCGCTCTTCAAACAAAAAGAAATGGGGGTAGTGGGGGAAGGAGCAGCAGTGGACCTCAACGAAATGTTGAGAAAAGTTTTTTATGTGACTAGTTTGTCCTTTGGCAGAGGATCGGGAGTTGGGCAAAAAGCCGGGGTCCTGGCTCAGGGCTCGTGCAAAGAGAAGGCACCTGCGGAAGAGGAGGCCGGGGACCCGAGAGAAGCCGAGCGAGCACCTACCGACTTGCAGCACATTCTCCACGGAGCCGCTGTCCAGCAGACGGATGCCCCGGCGGAACGGGAGCCCCTCGCCGCCACCGCCGCCGGCCACTCCAGCCCCAGAGCCCAGTCCGGGGGACGCCCCCGCCACGACGGCCCCGGGGGCGGAGCCGGCCGGAGCGGCGGCCCCGGGGGGTGGCGGCGGCCCCTCCTCGGCCGGCGAAGCCCCCGCGGCGCCGCCAGCCGCGCCGGCGCCAGGGCCGCCGCGGTACTGGAAGCTGGAGTACATGCAGATCTCCCGCTCATTCCGCGGGAAGGACCAGTAGACGATGCGGCGCTGCACGGGCTCCGGGATCCGCTCAAAGCGCTCCTCCACCCGCTCGTACGCCCACTTTTCTGCCACCGTCTTGGCAGCGCAGTCCAGCAAGGACTCGGGCTGCAGGTGGGGGCGGGCCCCCGGTGGTAGGCAGCTGCCGCCGACGCCCCCCCACCCCGCCGGCCGCCCCGGCGAACCGCGAGGGTGGTGAGCCTGCGGACTGGGCCACGAGCACAGGCGCTTGGCCGGAGAGACCGGCGACGGCGAGAGCAGTTCCTCTCGCTCACCTCCTTCCGCCATTGCTGGGGACTGACTGACTGACTGAGGCGGCGGCGGCGGCACCGGCTGCGGCGGAGACCCCGGCCACGGCCACGCGCCCCGCGCAAGCGCCCAGCTGCGGCACCGGGGGGCGGGGCGAGCAAACCCGCGAGCCGGCCGGCCCGAGTGGGGAGCCTGGGCCGGGCCGGTGCGCGCGCCGCGAGGGCCGACAGGGGCGGCCTGAGGACGAGCGGGAGGCGGCGCGCGCTGTCCAGGCCGCCGCGAGCGCGAGGAGGGACGGGAGCGAGCGCGGGCTGGCGGCGCGCGCCAGGCGCAGACGGCCCAGAACGCGCACCGAGCGCTCGCGCCGGGCCGACTTCCACCGTAGGGGACACCAGGGACGAGGAGCGCCCGGGACCCTCGCCAGCTCGCGCGCCTCCGACCCACCTGCAGCCTGGAGGGAAAGGAGTGGACTGTACGGCCAAGTGCAACGGCCCGGAGCGAGTATTGCGCGAAGCTGCAAGCCAAGTGCTAGGCTTGCGGGGCGGAGAAAGAGAGAGAACTCAAAATCAAGGGTCCTCTGCTAGATGGACCAGACGGGCGACGGTCACAGAGGAGCGAATGATCTGGCAGAAAGACGCTAGGAAGACGCTAGGGGGGGGGGGGGAAATCGGAAAGTTCCATTGATGAAAACTCCCCTTACAACACAGCAATGTAGAATAAAGTCAGCGGTCCCCTCCAGGGCCAGGCAAAGTCGCGCCAGCCCCTGAGTGGACAATGGGGCGCCAAGATCTCACCGCCACGCAGCTACAGTCTCCGTGGGTTTTTAAGGGTTTTAGAAACTTGTATCCTAGGAAACAAAACACTTTCGTGTGGTTTTTGGTACAATTCTCTGATCACCCGAGTCCAGTCTCAATTAGGGCTTTATATTTTCCTCACTTGGCTCAGTCTTATGCACTTTAATATTAATTATAACAAGTAACACATATTTTTATATATTTGTGTAATGGTCCGTCTAGTCAAAGCTATGGTTTTTCTAGTAGTCACGTATGGGTGTGAGAGTTGGACTATAAAGAAATTTGAACGCCGAAGAATTGATGCTTTTGAACTGTGGTGTTGGAGGAGACTCTTGAGAGTCCCTTGGACTGCAAGGAGATCCAGTCAGTCCATCCTAAAGGAAATCAGTCCTGAATATTCACTGGAAGGACTGATGCTAAAGCTGAAACTCCAATACTTTGGCTACCTGGTGAGAAGATCTGACTCATTTGAAAAGGCCCTGAACAGGCAGGAGGGAAGGGGGACGACAGAGGATGAGATGGTTGGATGGCATCACCCACTGGATAGACCTGAGTTTGAGTAAGCTGAGGGAGCTGGTGATGGACAGGGAAGCCGGTCGTGCTGTAGTCCATGGGGTTGCAAAGAGTCGGACATGGCTGAGCCACTGAACTGAACTGTAATGTCCAACTGCCTGTGCACTCCATGAAAGCAAAGATCATGTCTGTTTTCTTCTTGATAATTTGTACTCTGACACAGCAACTTTACCACTAACTCCTCCATAAACAATACTGAGTTGTAAGCTACGGTATGTTGGTCAGTCAAGAAAACTTGTTTCAGATTTGTAGACAAATTAATCTCTAAAATGTTAAAATGCTCCAAAAACTGTATTGAGAGTTCCTTCAATTGTGTTCTCCCTCCAAAATGAACGAGTTCTAGAGTGTAGTATAAAATAAGGATTAGAAAAGAGTAAATGACTGGAGATGGACAGGGGCCAAAGTAGTTTGATTTTGCTAAAATCTCAGAATTTAAAGGGGCTTCCCTTGTGGCTCAGCTGGTAAAGAACCTGCCTGCAATGCAAGACACCTGGGTTTGATCCCTGGGTTGGGAAAATCCGCTGGAGAAGGGGAAGGCTACCCACTCCTTCTGGCCTAGAGAATTCCATGGACTGTATAGTCCATGGGGTTGCAGAGTCAGACACGACTGAGCGACTTTCACTTCACTTCACTTCAGAATTTAAAAAGCATAGCTATAGAGTCAGATTTCAGTGTAAATCACACTTGCTACTTGTATGATGCTAATCATGATATTTGTAAAAGGGAGGTAGTAATGATAAATGATAACCTACACATAAAATTTACTACAGAAAGTGAAAGTGAAGTCGCTCAGTTGTATCCGACTCTTTGCAACCCCATGGGCTGTAGCCTACCAGGCTCCTCCCTCCATGAGATTCTCCAGGCAAGAATACTGGAGTGGGTTGCCATTTTCCTTCTCCAGTGGATCTTCCCGACCCAGGGATCGAACCTGGGTCTCTTGCATTGCAGACAGACGCTTTAACTTCTGAGCCACCAGGGAAGCCAAAATTTACTAGAAGTAATTCAAATCTAGTGTTTATTTGGTGTAGTAGATAACATGTTTATATCTGTAAATGGATTTATATCTGCAAATGGATTTATATCTGCAAATATCTACATGAATTATTGTGAAGTAGCATAAACCCTTGTTGTTTAGTTGCTAAATTATGTCCAACTCTTTGCCACCCCACGGACTGTAGCCTGCCAGGCTCCTCTGTCCATGAGATTTCCCAGATAAGAATACTGGAGTGGACTGCTATTTCCTTCTCCAGGGGATCTTCCTGACCCACTGATAGAACCAAAGTCTCCTGCATTAGCAGGGGGATTCTTTACTGTTGAGCTACCATGGAAGCCAGCATAATCCCTTGCTGTGCTGTGCTGTGCTTAGTTGCTCAGTCGTATCTGATTCTTTCTTACCCCATGGACTGTAGCCCCCCAGGCTCCTCTGTCCATGGGAATTCTCAGGCAAGAATACTGGAGTGGGCTGCCATGCCCTCCTCCAGGGGATCTTCCCAACCCAGGGATCAAACCCAGGTCTCCCGCATTGCAGGCAGATTCTTTACCAGCTGAGCCACCAGGGAAGCCCAGCATAATCCCTCCACCCCCTTAAATCTGACCACAATTACAGACTTTCACGGCACCCATTCTTTTCCTTCCTAGAACTTATCAGAGTTTATTTTGAGGGTGAGTATTCCTTTAATGGCTTTCTCCCTAACTAGATTATGAGCTAATGTAAGAGCAGAAGATATTTCTATCTAAAAGCCTATCTCTAACACTCACTGCAATGCTACATATATTATTGTTGTTGATCAGTCACTAAGTCACAAAAGACTCTGCGACCCCATTGACTGCAGCACACCAGGCTCCCCTGTCCTTCACTATCTCCTGGAGTTTGCTCAAATTCATGTCCATTGAGTCAGAGATGCTAGCCATCCTCATCCTCTGCCGACCCCTTCACCTTTTGCCTTCAGTCTTTCCCAGCATCAGGGTCTTTTCCAATGAGTTGGCTCTTTGCATCAAGTGGCCCAAGTATTGGAGGTTCAGCTTCAGTATCAGTCCTGCCAATGAATATTCAGGGTTGATATCCTTTAGGATTGACTGGTTTGATTTCCTTGCAGTCCAAGAGATTCTCAAGAGTCTTCTCCAACATGCTGCTCAAAAAAAAATTTGCTTTCTGAATCAATGAATATGTTACTCTGATTTACTCAACAGCTGGAAAATATGGTTAATACAGGTTGGGACATAAGAAGACATGGTACTTAAACATTTATTAAGAGTCAAGTTTGTTTCTTACAAGTTTGATTTAACTAGGTGTTTTTCTTTCTCTGGAGGACATTAAAATTTATAGAAAAGTACAAAGAATAGCATAATCTATACCCATATACTCACCACTCAAAATTAATAATTATTACTTAATATAGCAGAAGTCCACTTTAACTGCCTCCATATAGCATCCCTGGGAGCAGGTACAACTTGAGTTTGGAGTCCATTTTTAAATTATGTGTGTGTGCATATGTAACATTGTTTTGTGTATATTTCATTTAATTAAATGGTATCACAGGTGTCTACTATCACACTGGTAACTTTCTTTTTCCAGTGCATACTGTTTAATTACCAATTAAATTTGGTAATATGTAATTGAATTTGTAAATATTTAGATGATGGGTAAGGTGAATTTTCCTTCTTTGTTTCTGTTTTCCAATTTTTTCTTAGCTATCTGTGTACTTTTTTAACCTTCTATATGAATCTTATAATCTACTCTGTTTCCAAAATTCCTTCAAGAATTCTTGAAATTACATTAAATTTATAGATTAATTTGGGGTCAGCTATAACTGTCTTCATAAATATAATGTATCCTTTCATTTATATGAGTGTTCCTTGCCAATCTTTTTTAAAAGAACTATTTTATTTTTACTCTTATACATATTTATTTTGTGACCCTAGTGATTGATAGATCTTTTCCAAAATATCATTAAACAAGAAACAATCTCATCTCTGGCAGCTTAACATCAAGTTAGTGAGATACGATAAAACATGTGGAAAGTTAAACAACAGTAAAAGACTGTAATAATACCAAAAAGTAATAGCTTCAGAAGATTGTCAGGTGATTTGAAGAAGCACTCATTATTTTGGGAATCAGAAGAAAGATCAGTTTGGATAAAACTTGTGAGAGGAAGCTCTACTGTAGATTTATTTCATCTAGGTCTTGGAGAATGAATAGGATTCAAATATGCCCAAAAGCTTAGGTAAGGAATTTCATTTATGTTGAACAACTTCAGCAAAAGCCCAAAAGCTGAAAAGTACAGAACGTTCATGGAACAGTTAAAAACAAATCTGTTTGTATATAAAAATGGGAAATAAAGATTAGAAATATCTTTTAAAGCCAAATTATGGGTAATATTAAATGCCAGGTTAAGGAACATGAAGTTAAGTATATAGGGCAACAGGGAACCAAGATAGTGAAGGTTGTTAGACATCTATATAGCGTGATAGCACTGAATGTAACTTAGGTTTTTCACATCTCTTCCCTCATTAGTATGCTTTGTGTGTTAGTCGCTCAGTCTTGTCCAACTCTGCAATCCCATGGATTGTAGCCTGCCAGGCTCCTCTGTCCATGGAATTCTCCAGGTGAGAATACTGGAGTGGGTAGCCATTCCTTTCTCCAGGGGATCTTCCCAACCCAGGGATCAAACCCAGGTCTCCTGCATTGTAGGCAGATTCTGGTCAAGAATCTGAGCCACAAGGGGAGCCCCAGTGTGCTTTGTACTTAGCACATAACAGACACTCAATCGGAGAAGGCAATGGCACCCCACTCCAGTACTCTTGCCTGGAAAATCCCATGGATGGAGAAGCCTGGTAGGCTGCAGCCCATGGGGTCTCGAAGAGTCGGACACGACTGAGCGACTTCACTTTCACGTTTCACTTTCATGCATTGGAGAAGGAAATGGCAACCCACTCCAGTGTTCTTGCCTGGAGAATCCCAGGGATGGCGGAGCCTGCTGGGCTGCCATCTATGGGGTCGCACAGAGTCAGACACGACTGAGGTGACTTAACAGTAGCAGCAGACCCTCAATAAATGTTCCATGAATGAATGAATCATCTGGCTGTGATGTGGTGAATCTATTCAAAGTGGAGAAAAAGAGACATGGAAACCTTTTAGGTATCTAGTCCAACAATCTGGTCATGAATTGTAGTGGCCTCAATTCAGATGACAGTAGGAAAAGAGAAATTTCTCTGAATAAACTGCTTCTGCCCTATTGTTTCTAAAAAAAAATGATATAATGAATATTTATTAACATCCACATTGTACCTTAGAGTAGCAAGGTGACTTTTTTTTCCTGATAGCTCATGAAGCTACATTTTGTGTTTTCTGATTTATTTGCCATTTTTAAACAAATACAAATAAATTAGCTACTATTTGTGAGGAGGTGGGTCAGTGGTAAAGAATCAGCCTGCCAATGCAGGAGACATGGGTTCAATCCCTGGGTCAAGAAGATTTCCCTGGAGAAGGAAATGGCTGCCCACTCCAGTATTCTTGCCTGAGAGAGCCTATGGACAAAGGAGCTTGGTGGGCTACAGTCCATAGGGTCACACAAGAATCAGATATGCCTAGCAATTACACAATAACAACCAATAGTGAAGGATACTAGGTTGCTTAAGATAACCTGGACATTAAGAACGAAAGAAAACTGGGATTTCCCTGGCAGTCACGTGGTTAAGACTCTATGCTTCCAACACAGTGGGTGCAGGATTGATCCCTGATTGGGGAACTAAGATCCTACATACCACAAAGGCACAACCAAAAAATAAAAACAAAAAACTTCCAAAAGAAAAGAAGAATGAAAGAAACCATATGTGACCCTGAGCTGGAACACGGGAAACCTAGAATTGATACAGAGGAGGTTACAGGAAGGAGGAAAGAACATCTAATAATGATGATACTTAAAATTGATACAATGTTTTACAGTTTTCAGCTAGAAAATAAAGCATTCCTGAAGAAAATTGATGCTGACAAAGAATATTAATTTTATTCTAATTCCATGTGGGCCCTAAATTGCTACTTGGTAACCCTGTTACTCATCTCCAATTGACTAGCATCTTTATTCCCATTTTACCTTCGTAGAAAGTCATAGAAATATTGTGTCTTAATCAAGGTCACTAGCAAGTGAGTGACAGATCCAGAACTCAAATCTACCTTGTTGAATTCTGAGTCCAGTTAAGTTTCCTTTCTACACCATAGTTGTCTCACCTAAGAGCCAAAGTATTTTGCAAGGATAGAATTAAAGTGACCATACATTCTCTCCCGGACAAGGACGCAAATTTGGCCCGAAGGGGGCTATCAGATTGATTAACTTAGAAGGGAATAAGCAACCAGATTTCTCAGTAAAGCATGAGAACTATTCCATTGGCTATAGTTAAATAATTAAACTTTAGGAAATAAGAAGGAAAAAGAGGGTGAGAACAGGAGGAAGGTGAAGGAGAAGAAGAAAGATGAAAAGGAAAAGCAGCAGTGACTTGTAGTAAAAAAGAGACCATAACACACTGGAAATATCAGCAGGTGGAATAATAATGAGACCCCCAAATCAGGTCTTGTTTATCCATGGTTTGTGTGGAGTAAATATGGAGGTCAGTGTCCCTGAGAGCTATATGAGGCCACTGTTGACATCTGCCAGCTCTCTTTAAGATTAGCCTAAACACTGGTTCAGATTAAAATAATACCAGTTTGTTGATGTTAGCATTATTGTTCTAACACTTTAAATACAAAAGTCAACACACAATGTGGGGCTTATAGTCGGTCTAGTTTAGGAAACAGACATTAAACAAATAAACATATAAATATATAAATACAGATGGTAAAAACATGGCATATAAGATTTTGGGGAATACATAAAACGTGGCTAGGAATAGCAAGTACTTAAGATTAATTGGAACACAAAGATTGCGGTGAGAAGCACCAGGAAAAGACTATAAAAGAGACTTGAGAAACATTGGGAAAAGCTTTAGATTGCTAACTTAAGGAATCTGAGTTCTCTTAGCTTGGCAGAGGGAAGCTAAGGAAGGTGTTTTGAGCAGAAGAGTAGCATGAAAAAAAGGCCTGTTTGGGTAAGATTAATCAGACAAATGCGTGCGGGATCAATGGAAAGGAGAAATGGAGGCAGAGGATAAGTTAGAAGGCTATGGCAACATAGAGGTAGTGAGAAGGAGGTAGTAAAGCCCTGTAGAGGACACACGACATCTAGACATCAAGGCTGAATTCCAGCCTGCACTCCATTCACCTGGCCCTGCACCTAAAGGGTTGCAATATGGGTGCCTTTCAAATTCTCACCAAGGAACCATATGAGTAGTGACCCTAGGCCTGTATTACCCTGTTTCATCTCTCCTTTGGTGAAAGAACTGACCCATTTCAAAGAGACCAAAGTCTAAAGATACTTCTTTTATAGCATTGCAATGTCCACGGTGAAAACACAAATACCAAAATCAATGACCAGGAAGAATACATGACATTTTATGACAGCTCTTTTAATGTCAGGAAAATTTTGAGCCAATCTTAAAACAAATCTTCAAAATTGCATTTGTGGAACATCCTCAATACTTTAGGAATGGAACAAAAATCATGGGTGAGGGATAGAGTCAGGCTCAGAAATGGGGATTTAGGCATCATTTGGGAAGTAAACTGTATGCAATCCAGAGTAATTTATATAATAATGGACTTTATTCTGGTTTCGATCTCAAAATGTAATGACAGACACCTATGCTCATGATAACGCTAACTTTGAAAGTGAAAGTGAAAGTCACTCAGTCGTGTCTGACTCTTTGTGACCCCATGGACTATAAGGTCCGTGGAATTCTCCAGGCCAGAATACTGGAGTGGGTAGCCTTTCCCTTCCCAACCCAGGAACGAACCCAGGTCTCCCACATTACAGGTAGATTCTTTACCAGTTGAGCCACCAGGGAAACCCAAGAATATTGGAGTGGGTAGCCTATCCCTTCTCCAGCCAATCTTCCTGACCCAGGAATCAAATCGGGGTCTCCTTCCTTGCAGGCGGATTCTTTACCAACTGAGCTACCAGGAAAGCAAATGCTAACTTTGACTATATATTAAATAGTGATAAACTGGGGATAGGGAAAGATATTTGAGAAATGGAAAGGAAAATCATGATTAAAACAATATTGAGGACTTCCCTGATGGCACAGTGGATAGGAATCTGCCTGCCAATGCAGGGGACACAGGTTTGATCCCTGGTCTAGGAAGATTCCACATGCGGCAGAGCAGCTAGGCCCATGTGCCACAACTACTGAAGCCCATGTGCCTAGAGCCTGTGCTCCACAACAAGAGAAGCCACCACAATGAGAAGCCCATGCACCACAACTAGAGAGTAGCCCCTGCTTGCCGCAATTAGAAAAAGCCTGTTGCAAAGCAATGAAGACCCAGCACAGCCAAAAATAAATACAAATAAATAAATCAAACTTTTTTAAAAATTGAATTGATTGGCCCTATTACCTAACCCTGCCATATTTCTTCCAGTAAAGAACAACCATAAAATTAGAGGGATTTAGCTCCAAGCGTAAGCCCCAACTTGTCTAATGGATTGTAGTAATCCCACACCCCATTCTAAAGTGATTTGTTTGGGGATAGGCAGTTGTAAGTCAATCAATGTATGGCATTTCCTTGCATTGAGGATTGGTTTGGGAATGGGCATAACCCACTAGGCCGATGAGATGTGGTTTGCTGGCAATTTCCAGGAAAGAAATATTCTCACTCTCTTAAAAGAGCTTGGGGAAGTAACTCTCTGAGTGCTCTGACATAGAACAGGAGATTGCTGATAGCACGCAATGAATACAAGGGTGAGCCAGGCTTCACTTGAAGGTGACACACCAGAAGGCTTGTGGGAAACATAGAAAATAACTAGATTTCTGATGTCATTCTTGAACAGCTGAATCAAACCTGCCTGATGCCCTCTATGCCTATCAACATCCAGTCACATGAGCCAACAAATCCCCTTTATAATTTTTCAGTATTTTTTTGAGATATAATTTACATGCATTAAAATGCACAACCTCTAAATGTACAGCTTAATGACTCTCTACATATGTACATACCTATGAGGCCATCAAACACATCAAAATAAAGAATATTTCTGTCATTCCATAAAGTTCCTTTGTATCACTTTTCAGTCAATATGAATTCCTGCCCCCCTCCACCTGCTGCCCCAGAGACATACATTGTTCAAAAGAATCCTATAGTACGAATTCCTTTGTCTGGCTTTTTTCGCTAAGCATATTTTTAAGAGTCATCTCTGTTATTCCCACATATCAGCAATTTGTTCTATTTTAATCCTGGTAGTATTCCATTATACAAATGTACCACATGTCCATTTTTCTTTATCCATTCTCCCTTTGATGGACATTTGGTGTGTGTGTTAGTCAAGAAGGATTAGATGTGTGAAAGCTTTATCAGAAGTTAAGCTTTATAGGGAACACAGAGAGGAAACTATGAACTAGGGGAAGACTGTGTGAGCTATCAGGGCTCCCCTGGTGGCTCAGCGATAAAGTACCCATCTGTAATTCAGGAGATGTGGGTTCGATCCCTGGGTCAGGAAGACCCCCTGGAGGAGGGCATGGAAGCCCACTCCAGTATTCTTGCCTAGAGAATCCCACGGACAGAGAGCCTGGTAGGCTATAGTCCAGAGTCACACAGAGTCAGACATAGCTGAAGCAATTCAGCATGCACGCACGCACATGAGAGCCATCAGAACTCTACGCTGGTGAAACAGAAAGGAAAAGAAGGAAGATTGAGTGGAAGGGTCTTAGACTGCAATTCTGTTCTAAGAATGTTAGACAAAATCAGCCACCCATCAGAGAGGTCCTGCACCTCCCAGGATCAGGTCTGCCTTAGTGTCTCTTTTACACTCAGTCAGAAGAGCAACCTGTGGAAACCATGGCCTTTGAGTGAACATGGGGATGGATTTTAGAGCACAGCAATCAAGATGGTTAATAAAGAATGCCTTCACAACCAGAGACCTGAGAAGAGCGTTTTCATGGCTTCCACAGTCTACCCTTTATTTCACAGATTTACTTCTCCTTGCAGGATTGGGGAATATACCATCCATAGTTCTCTTTCTGAGAGGAAACTCAGAAGAGGAAGGTTGACTGGGTGAGGTACAACCTTAATTGCTACAACTGATCCTGGGGCCACAACTAGTATTCATTCTCTCCTTCCTCTACTTATCCATTCTGAATTTGCCCCACCCTCAATTATCACCTCAGAGCTCGCTTAGTGGTGTGACTAAACCTATAGTCCTTAGGATTCTGAGCCCTTAGTAATCATATCTTTCTTAGGCCAGGATGGTTTCATGTGTGTGGTCACAGTTATAGTGGGGCAAGGGAGTACCAGGAGGCACCCAAATAGATCTCTTGGATTCTCTGTGTTTCCTCCCTGAACCCATTGTGTATAAGGAACACTACCCCCTTCCACTTAAGGGCCAGAGACTCCTGCCAATATTGTGACTCCTCATCTGCTAGTCTCTGGACACAAGTCTCTGGTGCCTTGGTAGGAGCTGTAGTTTGTGGTGCAGTGGGCCAGGGCCTTTAATCCTGCAGAACCTACTGTTGTGGAGACAGGAAGTGCACAGTCCCCAGAAGGTCACTGGGAATGATTATAAGTGGGACCACTCCTGCTTCTATTCTTTGGTTTCAGGACATCTGTCTTCTTCCTAATAGAGACACAGCATTACATGTGTGCATGTGTACCAAGTTGCTTCAGTTGTGTTTGACTCTTTGCGACCCTATGGACTGTAGCCCGCCAGGCTCATCTGTCCATAGGATTCTCCAGGCAAGAATACTGGAGTGGGTTGTCATGCCCTCCTCCAGACGATCTTCCCAACACAGGGATTGAACTAGCATCTCTTATGTCTCCTGCGTTGGCAGGCAGGTTCTTTACTACTAGCACCACCTGGGAAGCCCACAGCACTATATAGAGGTCCCTAATTTGATGCACACACAGCACGGAAGGATGGCACCCATCCCTTCAGAATGTTGTCTCTGGGGACTTCTCTGGTGGTTCAGTGGCTAAAACTCTGTGCTCCCAGTGCAGGGGGCCAGGGTTCAATCCCTGGTCGGGAAACTAGATCCCACATGCTACAAGTAAGAGTCCATATGCCTCAACTGAAAGATCCTGCATGCTACAACTAAGTTCTGGCACAGCCAAATCAACAAATATTTCTTTTAAAAAGAATGTTATGGGGCTTCCCTAGTGACTCAGTGGTAAATAATCCACCTGCCAGTGCAGGAGATGTCAGTTTGATCCTTGGTCTGGAAAGATGCCACATGCAGAGGAGCAACTTAGCCCATGCACCACAGGTATTGAGCCTGTGCTCTAGAGCCCAGGAGCCACAAAAACTGAGCCCATGTACCACAACTATTGAAGCCTGTGCACCTAGAGCCTGTGCTCCACAACAAGAGAAACCACCACAATGAGAAGCCAGAACACCATAACTAAAGAGTAGCCCCCTGCTCGCCCCAACTAGAGAAAAGCCCATGCAGCAACAAAGACCCAGCACAGCCCTAAATAAATAAATAAATTTTTAAAGAAAAGAATGTTATCTCTGAGCTGAGCAGTTTAAATGCACCTGTAGAAGGCCTTTCTAGCATTCTATGAGGCTGGCTGCTTCTGGATGATGTGTTATCTGATATGGCCAGTGGATTCCACAGTCAAATCAGATGATTCTGATACATCTTTTGCTATGAAGTGGGTCTCCTGGTTAGCTGCTATTCTGTGAGATTCCATGCCTGTAGTTCAGGGATTCCATAGCCCCTGAGTAGCGGTTATTGGCTGAGGTCTGTGGACAGGTACGACAAATCTGTATGTAGAATAGGAATCTATTCCTCTGAGAACAAACCCTGACTCTTCCAGAATGGAAGGGGTCTTACATATTTGATCTGCCAGAAACCAGTTAGTCTCTGAAAAACAGTGCCATATCGGGGGCTTGGCTCTTCATCTTGATCAGAAACAGGTTGAACACTCAAGGAAACAAAAGCTAGATCAGCCTTGTTAAGTACCTACCACTGGGCCTCTATGTAGTCTTAATTTCTGCCACAATCATCGATACTCTTCTGTGTTCCCATCATCCTAGTTGTGGGATAGCCAATGACAAAGGCTGGCTAACACCAATTAACCAAGTCATTTTGTCTGCTTCAATGTTCAGTGTCTCTTTCATAATAGATGCTTTCTGGTGCTGTGTAATAAAAAAAAATTGTTTTTCTTCTAAGCTCCTGACCAGATGGCCCATGCTGAGGCCACTGCCCAGAAATCTCTATATATTTTCACCTCTCTAACCCCTTCTCTCATCCTCACAAAGCAGACAACCAGATGCACTGCTCCCAGTTCTACTCATTTGGAATATATTTCCTCTCCATCATTTTTCAGGGCCACTGCTAAATATGACTATAATGAAATCACTATCCATTTTTGGCTTTCACCCACATTCCAAGCAGACTCACCCATAAACCAAACTCAGGCTTTTTCTTTCTCTTTCAACTATTGTGTCAGACATCCTTCTCCCCATAGAGTCATAGGAGCAAGCTCAGAGAAGGGCAATGATGCAACCATGGCAGGTATATGAGGGCCTGAACTTCCTGCTCACGCTCTCAGGCTCCTAGAGTCCTAGATGTATCATCTCCATCTTACAATAGACACATGCTGGGTATGTCAGAATTTATGACTTGGCCTTTCCTACAAAATCTAGCTCATAATGGAAAGTTCCATACTCAAAGTTACGTAGTGCCCCATAGTCTAAGTGTGTAACCAGTAATGCATCTGGTGTTGTTTATCACAGGGTGTATAATCCTCTCCTGTGAGTTGCATGCCCTTGTTCCAGAATTTCAAGGCCTGCATTATGATTCTAGTACTGGGGCTTGCCATAAACTCCATATTAAATCTTTTCTCACTATTGACAGCTCCAACTGGGCCTGATGAATCATACAATCCAAGCATCAAGGCTGCCTGTTCTACAGTTTGAACCTGCTTCAGACCCTTTCCTACTTTAGGTCCTGTTGAAAGCCAGCTATATTCAATGTTACCTCAGTATATAGGCTAAAATAGCATTCTTAGGTATGGAATATGTTACTTTCAGAAGCTGATGGAGCCTACCAGGCTCTGTACATTTTTTTTGTGTTAGGACACACAAGATGCAACAATTTTGTCTTTCACTTGGAGGAGATATCCTGGGATGCCCTGAAACTGGGCCCCTAAATGCCTCCCAAAGTGGCACGTCCCTGATTTGCTGCAAAATTTACCTCTCAACCTTTGTTTTATCCTCATCCTAGTAACCTAGTGCTCATTCTGTTCCATCAGCGTAATGTCATCAATGTAATAAGCGATTGTGATACTCTTTGAGATTGTCAGGATCATACCGCATTATGATGCTGGGCAGAAAATGGCATACCCCCAAAGCAAAACCATAAATAATGGTTAATTCTATGTGTCAACTTGACGAGACTACTGAGTGTCCAGATATTTAGTCAAACATTATTCTGGGTGTTTTTGGATGAGATTAACATTTAAATAAGAAGACTGATTAAAGCAGACTGCCTTCCCTAATGCATGCGGGCCTCAACCAATCATTTGAAGACCTGAATAGAACCAAAAGTCAGACCTTCCCCCAAGTAAGAGAGTTCTGTCCTGTCCAACTACCTTTGAATCGGGACATTAACTTTTCCCCTGCATTTGGACTCCAGTTGAAACATCAGTTCTTCCTGGGCCTTATGTCTGGACACGTTCAGATAAGAACTACAACATTTGCTCTCCTGGGTTTCCAGCTTGCTGATTCACCTTGCAGATGTTTTGTTGTTGTTCAGCTGCTAAGTCATGTCTGACACTTTGTGACCCCATGGACTGTGGCACTCCATGTTTCCCTGTCCTTCACTATCTCCCAGACTTTGTAAAATTCATGTCCATTGAGTTGGTGATACCATCTAACCATCTCATCTTCTGCTGCCCCCTTCTCCTTTTGCCTTCAATCTTTCCCAGCACCAGAGTCTTTTTCAATGAGTCAGCTCTTCACATCAGATGGCCAATGTATCAGAGCTTCAGTTTCAGCATCAGTCCTTCCAATGAATATTCAGGACTCATTTCCTTTAGGATTGACTGGTTTGATCTACTTGCAGTCCAACGGAATCTCAAGAGTCTTCTCTAGCACCACAATTCAAAAGCATCAGTTTTTCAGGGCTCAGCTTTCTTCGTGGTCCAACTCTCACATCCATACATGACTACTGGAAAAACCATAGTTTTGACTATACGGACCTTTGTCAGCAAAGTGATGTCTCTGTTTTTTAATATGCTGTCTAGGTTTGTCATAGCTTTTCTTCCAAGGATTAAGCATCTTTTAATTTCATGACTGCAGTCACCATCCTCAGTGATTTTGGAACTCAAGTAAATACAATCTGTCACTGTTTCTACATTTTCCCCTTCTATTTGCCATGAAGTGATGGGACTGGATGCCATGATCTTCATTTCTTGAAAGTTGAGTTAAAGCAGCTTTTTCACTTTCCTCTTTCACCTTCACCAAGAGGCTCTTTAGTTCCTCTTCGTTTTCTGCCATTAGGGTGGTATTATCTGCATGCCTGAAGTTGTTGATATTTCTCCCAGCAATCTTAATTGCAGCTTGAGATTCATACAGCCCCACATTTTTCATGATGTACTCTGTGTATAAGTTAAATAAGCAGGGTGACAATATACAGCCTGATGTACTCCTTTTCCTATTTGGAACCAGTCCGTTGTTCCATGTCCAGTTCTAACTGTTGCTTCTTGACCTGCATACAGGTTTCTCAGGAGACGGGTGAGGTGCTCTGGTATTCCCATCTCTTTAAGAATTTTCCACAGTTTGTTGTGATCCATATAGTCAAATCAAGATTGTTGGGAGAAATATCAGTAACCTCAGATATGCAGATGACACCACCCTTATAGCAGAAAGTAAAAAGAACTAAAGAGCCTCTTGATGAAAGAGAAAGAGGAGAGTGAAAAATTTGGCTTAAAGCTCAACATTCAGAAAACTAAGATCATGGCATCCGGTCCCATCACTTCATGGCAAATAGATGGGGAAACAGTGGCTGACTTTATTTTGGGGGGCTCCAAAATCACTGCAGATGGTGATTGCAGCCATGAAATTAAAAGACGCTTACTCCTTGGAAGGAAAGTTACGACCAACCTAGCTGCTGCTGCTGCTGCTAAGTCACTTCAGTCGTGTCGGACTCTGTGCGACCCCATAGACGGCAGCCCATCAGGCTTCCCTGTCCCTGGGATTCTCCAGGCAAAAACACTGGAGTGGGTTGCCATTTCCTTCTCCAATGCATGAAAGTGAAAAGTGAAAGTGAAGTCTCTCAGTCCTGTCTGACTCTCAGCGACCCCATGGACTGCAGCCTACTAGCCTCCTCCGTCCATGGGATTTTCCAGGCAAGAGTACTGGAGTGGGTTGCCATTGCCTTCTCCCATGACCAACCTAGACAGCATAATAAAAAGCAGAGACATTACTTTGCCAACAAAGGTCCGTCTAGTCAAGGCTATGGTTTTTCCAGTGGTCACGTATGGATGTGAGAGTTGGACTATAAAGAAAGCTGAGTGCTGAAGAAGTGATGCTTTTGAACTGTGGTGTTGGAGAAGACTCTTGAGAGTTCCTTGGACTGCAAGGAGATCAAACCAGTCCATCCTAAAGGAGATCAGTCATGGGTGTTCATTGGAAGGACTGATGCTGAAGCTGAAACTCCAATACTTTGGCCACCTCATGCGAAGAGTTGACTCATTGGAAAAGACCCTAATGCTGGGAAGGATTGGGGGAAGGAGGAGAAGGGGCCGACAGAGGATGAGATGGATGGATGGCATCACCGACCCAATGAACACGGGTTTGGGTAGACTCCGGCAGTTGGTGATGAACAGGGAGGCCTGGTGTGCTGTGGTTCATGGGGTCGGAAAGAGTTGGACACGACTGAGTGACTGAACTGAACTGAACTGATACAGTCAAGGGCTTTAGCATAGTCAATGAAGCAGAAGGAGATGTTTTTCTGGAACTCTCTTGCTTTTTCTATGATCCAGCTGATGTTGGCAATTTGATCTCTGGTTCCTTTGCCTTTTCTAAATCTAGCTTGTACATCTGAAAGTTCTCAGTTCACGTACTGCTGAAGCCTAACTTGGAGGATTTTGAGCATTACTTTGCTAGCATATGAAATGAGCACAACTGTATGGTAGTTTGAACATTCTTTGACATTGCCCTTTTTTGGGACTGGAATGAAAACTGACCTTTTCCAGTCCTGTGGCCACCCCTGAGTTTTCCAAATTTGCTAGCATAGTGAGTGCATCACTTTTGCAACATCATCCTTTAGGATCTGAAATAACTCAGCTGGAATTCCCATGCATACAAAAAGCAAAACTTTGATTCTAATTTTTATATCATAGGCTCTTCAGATAAAATATTCAATTGCTTAAGAACATTAAAAAATTTTTATTTTCTAGTGTTCCCCTTACATAACTGTTGATATGGAGATGGTCTGTATTGTATACATAATATATAAATCATGTTGATAATGCTATTTGTCATATTTTAAAAATAGTCCACAAAAATCTTGTCACCTTATGTATTTACATCTCTCATACAGAGAGTGACCATTTGCAGCTTTTTTTGGTTAGATGCCACATCCGAAGACTCATGGCAGTATGTTACGTGACAGGTTAAAACAAAATCAATCAAAAAAAAACCCTGTGAATTTAATTTGAAACTGTATATGGTATTATATATTTGCTAGGAATTTCACATTTGGAGAAACGAACATAATCGGCCCTTCGTATCTGCATATCCATGGATTCAATCAAAGGATGGAAAATATTTGAAAAAAAAATTCCATGAAATTCCAAAAAAACCATTTAAATTTGCCAATCATCTTCAACTTACATAGCACTTAACATTACATTTGGGCTTCCCTGGTGGCTCAGACAGTAAAGAATCTGCCTGCAATGCGGCCGACACAGGTTCAATCCATGGGTCCCTGGAGAAGGAAATGGCCAACCACTCCAGTATTCTTGCCTGGAGAATTCCATGGACAGAGGAGCCTGGCTGGCTACAGTCCACGGGGTCGCAAAGAGTTGGACACAACTGATCAACTAACACTACACTATACTACTATGCTAGCTTTGTTCATAGTAATGCTTCCTAAGGCCCACTTGACTTCACACTCCAGGGTGTCCAGCTCTAGGTTAGTGACCAGACCATCATGATTATCTGACTTATTAAGACCTTTTTTAAATCGTTCTGTGTATTCTTGCCATCTCTTCTTAGTATCCTCTGCTTCTGTTATGTCCTTACCGTTTCTGTCCTTTATCATGCCCATCCTTGCATGAAACATTCCCTTGATACCTCCAATTTTCTTGAAGAAATCTCTAGTCTTTCACATTCTATCGTTTTCTTCTATTTCTTTGCATTGTTCACTTAAAGGTTTTATCACTTTAACTTTAAAGGTTTATTTCACTTTAGGTTTATAAAACCTAAAGGTTTTATCTCTCTTTACTACTCTCTGGAATTCTGCATTCAGTTACATCTTGGAACTTCACAAAATCTGTAATATTGTATGTGCCTGTTCAGTCCCTCAGTCGTATCTGACTCTTTGTGACTTTATGGTCTATAGCCCACCACGCTCCTCTGTCCATAGCATTTTCCAGGCAAGAACACTGGAGTGGGTTGCCATTTCCTCCTCTAGGGGATCTTCCTGACCCAGAGATCGAATTTGAGTCTCTCGTGTCTCATGTATTGCAGGTGGATTCTTTACCACTGAGCTACCAGGGAAGCCCAACACCATGTGAGCTAATTCCTTATGATAAATCTTGGCTTTTAAAAAAATTATCTGTTTATTTTTGGCTGCACTGGGTCTTTGTTGGTGTGTGGGAGCTTTCTCTAGCTGCAGTGAGCAGAGGCTACTGTCTAGTTGTGGTGCACAAACTTCTCATTGTGGTGGCTTCTCTTGTTGCGGAGCACGGGCTCTAGGGCATTTGAGCTCGATAGTTGGAGCACACAGGCTCAGCAGTTACGGCACAGGGGCTTAGTCACTCCACAGCATGTGGGATCTTCCTGGATCAGGGATTGAACCCACATCCCCTGCATTAGCATGTGGATTCTTAACCACTGGACCACCAGGGATGTCCAATCTTGCTTTTTAAATAGATAGATAGATAAAAATAAAAATTTATATATACATATATATATATATAATGGTGCTGTTTCTCTGGCAAACCCCACAACAATAACTGTGTTTCATGTAAGCAAAACTCTTCCTGATCCTCTTTCTTGATTAGGATAGAAGAGAATGCATTTATCAGTTCAAAGGCTACACAATATGTTCCTGAAACCATGTTAACCTAATGTAGCAATGATACTGTCTGGTATGGCAGTTACAACTGAGGCTGCCACTTGGTGGAGTAATCTACCAACCAATCTTGGTTTGAAGTAATCTACAGATAAAGTAAAATCCTCTAGTTTCTGCAGGGTCTACACTAGTGAATTAAACAGAGTTAAAGTAGGAGATCATCATAGCATGTAACCTTTGCATTCTTTTGATCTTTAAAGGTGACACTAATTTCCTCCAGCCACCACCCGCTCCACAGACACAAAGGATACATGGGGCATTTTCAGAAGCTTCCCCTTAGCCTTTCCTACTAGGATAACTCTTATCCCACAGACCAAGGACCCAATGTGAGGGTTACCCAACTGCCAAGAACATCAACTCCAACTATACATTTGAGGACCAGGGAAATGACTAGAAATGTCTAGATGGGTCCATGTCTCCTGTGGATCCACTGTAGTGTGGAACGTGTCCAGGATCCACTGATTACCTGACTTCCATGTGCCCCCACTCTGATATGGGGGTCATGATGATACCTCAGGGTTCTGGGTATCAATATTAATTCAACCCTGTGTCCGAAAGTCCTCAAAATATCTGTTAGTCACCCCTTCTCAGTATCAGTTCAGTTCAGCCGCTCAGTTGTGTCCAACTCTTTGTGACCCCATGGACTGCAGCATGCCAGGCTTCCCTGTCCATCACCAACTCCCAGAGCTTGCTCAAACTCATGTCCATTAAGTCAGTGATGCCATCCAATCATCTCATCCTCTGTCATCCCCTTCTCCTCCTGCCTTCAGTCTTTCCCAGCATCAGGCTCTTTTCCAAGGAGTCAGCTCTTCTCATCAGGTGCCCAAAGTATTGGAGCTTCAGCTTCAGCACCAGTCCCTCCAATGAATATTCAGGACTGATTTCCTTTAGGATTGACTGGTTTGATCTCCTTGCAGTCCAAGGGACTCTCAAGAGTTTTCTCCAACACCACAGTTCAAATGCATCAATTCTTCAGCTTTCTTTAGAGTCCAACATGGTTATTCAAATAAATGGTCACAGGTCTCTTTATTTTTTTTTAATAAATTTATTTATTTTAGTTGGGGGCTAATTACTTTACAATATTGTAGTGGTTTTTGCCATGGGTTTACAGGTGTTCCCCATCCTGAACCCCCCTCCCACATCCCTCCCAATCCCAACAGATCTCTTTAAAGAATGAGTTGGGGGAATCATTATTGCATATATTTGCTATGGTGTGGCAGGGTCCTTCTCCCTGGGAACTCAGTTACCTTTCAGTCAATAGGTTCCAGGTCTAAAACTGGTTCAGGTCTAAAACTTGGGCAAAAGATTATTACTTTTAACTGAAGCTATTTCGATGTGTTTTTGTACTTAATTTTACATTCATAATTTTGTATTCTATCTATCTATCTCTATTTCTATTGTATCTATTTCTACTCTATCTCTTTCCAAAAAGTATATTGTTTTAATGATCCATTCATGGGTCTTATGCAATTTAAAACACAGTGAGTAAAGCGTAGTCACTATCCCCTGACCTATCCTGTCCCCACTCCTTCTGGTATGATTGTGTGCTCAGTTTCTCAGTCATGTCCAACTCTTTGTGACCACTATGGACTGTAGCTCTCCAGGCTCCTCTGTCCATGGGATTTTTCAGGCAAGAATACTGGAGTGGGTTGCCAATTCCCTCTCCAGGGAATCTTCCTGACCCATGGATCGAACCCGCATCTCTTGAGTCTCTTGCATTAGCAGGTGGATTCTTTACCAGTGCGCCTCCTGGGTAGCCACAGGTATGATTTGGCCTTGCTAAATAAACAACTGCAGTCATGAAATTAGAAAACAACTGGTTCTTGGCAGGAAAGCTATGACAAACCTAGACAGCGTATTAAAAAGCAAAGACATCACTTTGCCAACAAAGGTCCATATAGTCAAGGCTATGGTCTTTCTAGTAGTCATGTATAGTCCAATGAGAGCTGGACCATAAAGAAGGCTGAGTGCTGAAGAATTGATGCTTTCGAACTGTGGTGCTGGAGAAGACTCTTGAGAGTCCCTTGAACAGCTAGGAGATCAAACCAGTCAATCTTAAAGGAAATCAATTCTGAATACTCATTGGAAGGACTGATGCTGAAGCTGAAGCTCCAATACTTTGGCCACCTGATGCAAAGAGCTGACTCACTGAAAAAGACTCTGATGCTGGGAAAGATTGAAGGCAGGAGGAGAAGGGGACGACAGAGGATGAGATGGTTGGATGGCATCACCAATTCAATGAACATGAACTTGGGCAAACTCCAGGAGGTGGTGAGGTACCTGAATCCATGCGGTCGCCAACAGGTGGACATGACTTGGCAACGGAACGACAACAACAACAAGTAAGCGACAAGTACCCATGACTTCTGTGAACTTAATTCTCAAGTCTTGTATATGGTGCTTCTTCTGACTCAGAAGATCCTTCTCCCCATCCTTACTTAGGTATGTGTGTGTTAGTAGCTCAGTTATGTCCAGCTCTTTTGTGACCCCCTGGACTGTAGCCCACCAGGTTCCTCTGTCCATGGAATTCTCCAGGCAAGAATACTGGAGTGCGTTTCCAGTTCCTTCTCCAGGAGATCCTCCCAACCCAGGAATCGAACCCAGGTCTCCTGCATTACAGGTGGAAGCTTTACCGTCTGAGTTACCACACCTTTTACTTACTTGGGTAATTCCCATTTATTTTATCCTGTCCTGCGGCCTAAGAAGACTCTCCTCTCCTTATGCCTGTCTTAGGCTAAGAGAGCATAGTATTCCTAGCTCTGTCACTTTGTACAGAAAGCACCTATGTGTCCATATCCTTTAGCAGACCATGAATACTTAGCAGTCAAGGATTCAGCAAAATGGGCAATCAAAAAATTCTTGTCAAATACCTGAGTAAAATCTAATGTGCTGTTATGTGTTATTTTGAGAGGAAAAGTCTGGGTGCTGGAAAGGTGAAGAGGAGGCATGAGCTAAATGGTATAATTATATTGTCAAACACATGAAGCTTCTGTAAACAGTCCAGGAAAAAACTCACATTTTCAGATCCTTTTAAACTCTGTGACTCACTATTATAGTCAAGTTTTAAATCAGAGTGCAGGTTTTTGCTGTGTGATTTTTGTACAGAAGCTAAATATTTAAGAGTTTTGAGCATAAATATTAATAGAAATAGTGATTCAGTGAGAAGTGATAAAGGCTTTGATGCTGGAATCAAACCGAATGGGTCAAACTCAAAGATGTAACCTCAAAGTGTCTAATATGATGGCCATAATTGAGATGGAGAAGCCCTCAGAAGGGGTAGACTGGCTCTGCTATTCAGCACAACCAAAGGTCCCTTGGCTGATGTCCACATGCAAAGTGAGGAACTGAAATTACAAGGTCTTACCTTTTTTTCATTCCTAAGGGTACTTCTGTTAATTTACATATACTGTATTTTAGGGACAATGTTAACAAAATCCAATAATATTTCAAAGAAGCTTGTGTTACCTTTAAAAACTGCTTCATCTTTGTAAAGACAAAGTATTTCTGTCACTTCTTAGCATCCTTCACTTTAAGCATTTTTACTTAAAGAGGCTCTTGACACTCTTCACTCCTTTCTCTGTCCCTGGCATCCTTCTTCTGTCTTGTATTCTCCCTCTTCACCTAAGTAATCAGAAACCAAAAGGATCTTTGAAATGCAGCTCTCTGACAGCTGAAGGGGGTAAGGGACTACCTTGCACCATACTTCATAAAGGAGGATGCCAGAGAGAGAGGCTCAGCTCCAACTCCTGGGAGCTGGGGCTGGTGTTCAACAGTGGTAGTGGCGATGCAGGGATCTGAGAGGAAGATGAAGAAGCATGGTTACATGTGAAAAGTCTGCTGTTCTCCTAGTGTACTGATACTTGGTAAAACTGACCAACCCAAATTTAGTGCTTTTATTCTTTGTTTTTCTATTAAGATTTGGAAAGGGTGGCATACTAGGCCACTGGTTAAGTGAAATATTCACTATGTGCACTTGTATGACCTTGCTTTCAGCCTGAGAGCATGTGGTCTAAGACTGAGCTTCCTACTTTTCATGCTTAATGTGAGAATTAATAGAAGTATCATAATATTTATGCAAATTCTACATTATAAACATACAGGATTTATAATACTATGTCTGTTATGACCTTTTGCCTTTTAAGACTTTTTTTGAATATCCAGAAGTCAAGTGGGCCTTAGGAAGCATCACTATGAACAAAGCTAGAGGAGGTGATGGAATACCAGTTGAGCTATTTCAAATCCCAAGAGATGATGCTGTGAAAGTGCTGCACTCAATATGCCAGCAGATTTGGAAAACTCAGCAGTGGTCACAGGACTGGAAAAGGTCAGTTTTCATTCCAATCCCAAAGAAAGACAATGCCAAAGAATGCTCAAACTACCGCACAATTGCACTCATCTCTCACGCTAGCAAAGTAATGCTCAAAATTCTCCAAGCCAGGCTTCAACAATACGTGAACTGTGAATTTTCAGATGTTCAAGCTGGTTTTAGACAAGCCAGACGAACCAGAGATCAAATTGCCAACATCCACTGGATCCTTGAAAAAGCAAGAGAGTTCCAGAAAAACATCTATTTCTGCTACATTGACTACGCCAAAGCCTTTGACTGTGTGGATCACAACAAACTGGAAAATTCTGAAAGAGATGGGAATACCAGACCACCTGACCTGCCTCCCGAGAAATCTGCATGCAGGTCAGGAAGCAACAGTTAGAACTGGATGTGGAACAACAGACTGGTTCCAAATAGGAAAAGGAGTACATCAAGGCTGTACATTGTCACCCTGCTTATTTAACTTATATGCAGAGTACATCATGAGAATGCTGGGCTGGAGGAAGCACACGCTGGAATCAAGATTGCCTGGAGAAATATCAATAACCTCGGATACGCAGATGATACCACCCTTATGGCAGAAAGGGAAGAAGAACTAAAGAGCCTCTTGATGAAAGTGAAAGAGGAGAGTGAAAAAGTTGGCTTAAAACTCAACATTCAGAAACTAAGATCATGGCTTCTGGTCCCATCACTTCATGGCAAATAGATGGGCAAACAGTGGAAACAGTGGCAGACTATGTATTTGGGCTCCCAAATCACTGCAGATGGTGACTGCAGCCATGAAATTAAAAGACGTTTGCTCCTTGGAAGAAAAGCTATGACAAACCTAGACAGCTTATTAAAAAGCAGAGACATTACTTTGCCAAAAAAGGTCTGTCTAGTCAAAGCTATGGTTTTTCCAACAGTCATATATGGATGTGAGTTGGACTATAAAGAAAGCTGAACACTGAAGAATTGATGCTTTTGAAGTGTGGTGTTGGAGAAGACTCTTGAGAGTCCCTTGGACTGAAAGGAGATCCAATCAGTCCATCCTAAAGGAGATCAGTCCTGGGTGTTCATTGGAAGATCTGATGTTGAAGCTGAAACTCCAATACTTTGGCCACCTGATGCAAAGAGCTGACTCATTTGAAAAGACCCTGATGCTGGGAAAGATTGAAGGCGGGAGGAGAAAGGGATGACAGAAGATGAGATGGTTGGATGGCATCACTGACTCAGTGGAGATCAGTTTGGGTAAACTCAGGGAGTTGGTGATGGACAGGGAGGCCTCGCGTGTTGCAGTCCATGGGGTCACAAAGAGTCAGACACAACTGAGCGACTGACCTGAACTGAACATGAATATCCAGAAACCCTTGTCAGTCATTTAACAAAGTTAGTAGAGACTTCCCTGGTGGTCCAATGGTTAAGAATCCACCTGCCAATGCAGGGGACACGGGTTCTATCTCTGGCTGGGAAACTAAGATCCCACATGCCATGGGGCAACTAAGACAGCTTGCAAAACAAAGCTGCTTAGTGTGAGCTCTGAAGCCGATGGGCTACCACTACAGAGACGCCCACGTGCTTCAGCGAAAGATCCTGAGCGCCACAGTGAAGACTCAGTGCAGCCATAAATAAATAAGCGACAATATTAGTAGAAATCAAAGAAAGAAAAATTTACTCTCAGTCCCACCACTGCAACAAATCAAAACTCTCTTCATTTTCCTGTGTTCTCTTCAAATCCTTGCCTGCATCTCTATCAGCTATTTCACGGGCAAATGACAAAGAGCAATAAACAATAAAGGAATTGTTGAAAAGTACAGTTTCATATGAGGCTTCATCCAACAGCTTGAACTAAATCACCAAGTACCAAGTTTCTTTCAACTACACTATTCTGCCTACCACTGCCTTACTTTATCCTCAGGCTCTGTCTGGTGACCTTAGCAAGTCCTAGGCCCTCCCAGTGTGGTAGGAAAACAGCTGCAGAAGTTCTAGATCCCACACTCTTACACCTCATCAAGCCCTAGCAAGTGGGCTCCAATTAGTTTACCTGCCCATCCCTGAGCCAACCACTATGGTCAAGAAAGTGATGTTTAGATTGACCTAAATTATCAGAACTCAAAACATGGCTGAGAACTGGTGAGAAGCAATTTCCTTTCAAACGTATATGCATTAGGAAAAAAATAAAATAGATGCCGAACAGCAGAAAGAACATATGACTGTTACCATATGCAAACTTGATTTGTTTTATCATCATAATCACCGTTTGTTTGGTTGGAGTTTTTTTTGGCACACCCTGCAGCATGCAGGATCCTAGTTCCCCAATCAGGGATCAAACCTATACCCCCTGCAATGGAAGCGTGGAGTCTCAACCACTGGACCACCAGGGAAGTCCCATAATCACTGTGTGGATGTGATTTTATATTCTGCTTTTTAAATATACATTTATTTATTTATTTATTTTTGGCCACATCAGATCTTAGTTGCAGTGCACAGGCTTCTCTCTAGTTGAGGCATGTGAGCTTAGCTGCCGTGAGGCAAGTGGGATCTTAGTTCTCTAAACAGGGATTGAACCTCATTCCCTGTATTGGAAGGTGGATTCTTAACCACTGGACCACCAGGGAAGTCCCTATATTCTGCTTTTTAAACACAATTTTCTATAGAATTGTATCTCAATATGTTGGGCTGATCGTAAGCACTTTTTTTTTTCCTGTCTTCACCTCTGGCAGATAATCTATATGAGTTTTCGTTTTATTCTACTGCCATATGGACTAGGTTGGTTTATGGTGACATTGACAGATATCCAGGTGGGAGGTCCGGGGGAGAAGGGGAAAGCCAGTGAGCATACTTTTTTTTTTAGTAAGCATACTTTTAATGCTGTTAAATTTATGTCATTTTTAGTGATTCTGTCATCATTTAAACTTGAATGTAAAATACCGTTGATGCTAATGAAAAATCTAGTGACCAATCATTCAAATAATATGAGCATTAAAATGAATCATCCGTGGAAGCCTGTGTATCATAACAATGATCAAAACACATCTTTGATGTGGCCAACAATTTAAGGTTAGGACTGAAAATGAGTATTTATTCATTAATTTATTCATTTATTCTCAACAGACATTCAACAAGTACTCATTGTTTGCCAGTGTGTGCCAGAGTAGAGAATACAAAGGCAAATCAAACCTGTTCCATGACCTCACTGATTGCATGTTTTTGGCAGCCTTTTCCTCAAACCTCATTCTGAGTTTCATAACCTTGTTTTCTATATACTTTACTTGATGCAGCAAAATTCAGTAAAAATCTCAAGCTTTATATCTCTGATAAATTTCTTCCATGGGGCTGCCTGGACATCATTTCAATTTTCTTCAGACTGACCATCAAGCTGCAGGATGGCAGTGTCTGACTACAAAACAGATTCTTGGATATTTGCTTATGTGCCTCCAGAACTTAGTTATCAGCACATAATAATTTCTAGAGGTATAAAGGAATATTTGACTAAATGGAGACAGATAACATGCTCCTGGATGTCAGTCCTTCCCCAATTAGTGTATTGTTAAGTGAAACTCTAATCAGTCATCAGATTAACTTTTAAATTATAACATAATTTAAAGATAGTTTTAATGTCTTCTAGAGAAATATAAAAAATGAGTGATGGTTAGCCCTTCAGAGAAACTTTATTTATTTTTCATTTTTTTGGCCGTGCTGCCGTGGCATGTGGGATCTTAATAATCTTAATGAAAGTTAACTACTCCAGTGGAGTGTGATGAGAAGGGCGCTTCACTTCTGTATTACTCTTTCCAAGAGCAGTAATTAGACTGTAAGTCCAGTCTAATCATGAGAAAGACATCACACAAACCCCCACTAGAGAGAAGCCTGTGTAAGGCAACAAAGCCCAAGCACCACAACTAAGACCCTACACAGCCAAAAATAAATAAAATTTTAAAAGATAAAATAATTCCAAAATAAAAGTTTACCTTGTAAAAAAAACAGCATTTTGCTGGCATAATTACATGCAGATAGAACAGTGAGACTGGAGATACTTCCTAGAAAGAATATTAAGGTATAAAAATATAATATAAGAAAAAGAAGGTATTACAAATGACAAGTAATTTATAGATTAATCAGCAAATAAAGTTGAGCCACAGTTGTTCAACCATTTGAAATTAAATCCAATTTGACCTTTACTTCCATATTCATCTATGAGTAATCTATAAATATTGAGCACCACCCATATGCCAGGAAGTATGTTGGGTATTAACACTTTTCCTATTCTCAATGTGCTTACAATTTAGTAGGAAATGAGACATGGAACAGTAATTATAAATGTAACTATTGTAAAGGGGCAAGCAGTTCAGTTCAGTTGCTCAGTCGTGTCCAACTCTGCGACTCCATGGACTGCAGCACGCCAGGCCTCCCTGTCCATCACCAACTGCCAGAGTTTACTCAAACTCATGTCCATTGAGTCGGTGATGCCATCCAACCATCTCATCCCCTGTCATCCCCTTCTCCTCCCACCTTCAATCTTTCCCAGCATCAGGGTCTTTTCTAATGAGTCAGTTCTTTGCATCAGGTGGCTAAAGTATTGGAGTTTCACCTTCAGCATCAGTCCCTCCAATGAATATTCAGGACTGATTTCCTTTAGGAGGGACTGGTTGAATCTCCTTGCAGTCCAAGGGACTCTCAAGAGTCTTCTCCAATACCACACTTCAAAAGCATCAATTTTTCAGTGTTCAGCTTTCTTTATAGTCCAACTCTCACATCCATACATGACTGTTGGAAAAACCATAGCTTTGACTAGATGGACTTTTGTTGGGAAAGTAACGTCTCTGCTTTTTAATATGCTGTTTAGGTTGGTCATAGCTTTTCTTCCAAGGAGCAAGTGTCTTTTAATTTCATGGCTGCAGTCACCATCTGTAGTGATTTTGGAGCCCCAAAAATAAAGTCTGTAACTGTTTCCACTGTTTCCCCATCTATTTGCCATGAAGTGATGGGATCAAAGGGGCAATACTGAGTGCTTGAAAAGTGTTCCTAGCCTAGACTCAGGCATCAAGAAAATCTTCTCTGAAGCACTGACATTTATTTTTTTATTTTTTTTTTTTTTAGTGTGTGCCTGCATTTTTTTTTTTATTTTAGTTGGGGGCTAATTACTTTACAATATTGTAGTAGTTTTTGCCATACATCGACGAGAAAATAATAGCAAACGAAGCAACAGACAAACAATTAATCTCAAAAATATACAAGCAACTCCTGCAGCTGAATTCCAGAAAAATAAACGACCCAATCAAAAAATGGGCCAAAGAACTAAACAGACATTTCTCCAAAGAAGACATACAGATGGCTAACAAACACATGAAAAGATGCTCAACATCACTCATTATTAGAGAAATGCAAATCAAAACCACAATGAGGTACCATTACACACCAGTCAGAATGGCTGCTATCCAAAAGTCTACAAGCAATAAATGCTGGAGAGGGTGTGGAGAAAAGGGAACCCTCTTACACTGTTGGTGGGAATGCAAACTAGTACAGCCACTATGGAGAACAGTGTGGAGATTCCTTAAAAAACTGGGAATAGAACTGCCATATGACCCAGCAATCCCACTGCTAGGCATATACACCGAGGAAACCAGAATTGAAAGAGACGCGTGTACCCCAATGTTCATCGCAGCACTGTTTACAATAGCCAGGACATGGAAGCAACCTAGATGTCCATCGGCAGATGAATGGATAAGGAAGCTGTGGTACATATGCACTGACATTTAGGTTGACATCTGAAGACAAGAAATTGACCAACTAACAAGGGAATGAAGAGCATTCTAGGAAGAGAGACTGAGCCAAGTAAAGACCTGAGATGTATGAGATGACCTAAGGAGAAAGGTTAGTGTAGCAACGATAAACAAGAGTTGAGAAAATAGTCTAAGGTATTCTAACATTAGAGGATGAATAGTGGAGCAAGAGCCAGCCTTGGGACAGAAAAGAAACACTCAAAGATGTACAAGGGAGAGATGTACATGTCTTCAAAACATAAGGACAATGTGGAAGCCAAGAAGAGAAACTGTGAACACCACTTGCTATATGCTTCTGCAGGTTGAAGTGTCCCTTTGATTTAGCAATACTAGGTTACTGGTAATCTTAAATAAGAGCATTGAAATGATTGGAATAAAAGCCAGATTAAGTGATCTGAAAGGGCAAGAGATAGGACTTCTGTTTTGAAGATGACAAAATGATCACTTACAGGAGTGTCCTTTTCACCCAGACTCTGAAGATTCTATTAGTGAGGGGAGCACTAGCATCCTTGAAAGTCTCTGTATTGGCCATTCTCGGAAAGTCAGAAATAACAGTGGTGATGCAGCCATTGAAATGGGCTCCCTGAGTTCTATGTGTGATAAGAGTGGCAGAGGCCAAGTGGAGCACTTAACTGTCAGAGAGAGACTTTAGAACACTCTCTCTCTCCCCCCACTCTATTCTGTCTCTCTCGTGTGCATGGGGGCAGGAGTGGGGCTGGGGGAAGGACACATGTCTGTGTGTGCATGTGCAAAGACAGCCAGAGCAGTGCAGTTTTATTGGCAGAGACAGTTACGCTTTCAATATCTTGCCTCAAATCTGTGTTGACTCTCTGTCATAATCTAGACTCTAGAGACTTTGATCATATCTCCTTTCTATATCACCGAACCATCTTCCACAGATGGTTGATTCACTGCCTTGATGACATCTTGCTGACTGTGAGAGGCAAGCAACTTCCTAATGAGCAGGAAGTTGCTTATCCAAAACACTGGGTGCTTTGATAAGACACATGAGTGCCAGAAGGAGGGAAATAAACATAAACATTCATGAGACTGTTACAGTGATGAACCTTCCAAGGGTCCAGTGGACTGAGGCATGTAAAATGTGTAGTTCTCCAAGATGAGATGAAGAGTAAAAGAGAGAAGACCGTTACTTTGGAGATAATTGCAGCAAGAGATGTGGGCAGACATGAAAGCCAGAGTAGCTTCCCAGGGAGCTCTAGAAAACTATCTGCTTCTGCTTCACTGTTTCAGACTAAGTCAGTTGGTGGAAGTGTCTCAGGTTCGTGAGAATTATGGCACCTTCCCAGTGCCTTCTGTAACTACTCAATCATTGATGTCTCAAGGTGAGACTTTTGGTGGCATTTTATCTTTGATGGTGGTTTCTCCAGCCTTTACTCTCCTGCCCTTCTAACTGTTGTATAAGCCCCTAATTCATTACTTAGCCTTTCATATCAAGAAAACATAGAATGGTTCTGTTGTCTGATCCAGCCCCTACTTCCCTACTTATTCAGGAATCTTTGACTTCACTAGATTTTCAAGTGGTTGTACCAATTTACTATGCTATTGACTATTTCAGTTTCTTCCCTTATGAATTAGCCATGCTTCTTATTAATCGCCCATTTTTCTGTGGTTTATGTGACAGTTAGTTTTATATGCCAACTTAGCTAGTCTATCAGTTCAGTTCAGTTCAGTCGATCAGTCGTGTCCAACTCTTTGTGATCCAATGGACTACAGTACGCCAGGCTTCCCTGTCCACCACCAACTCCTGGAGCTTACTCAAACTCATGCCTGTCAAGTCAGTGATGCGATCCAACCAACTCATCCTCTGTCATCCCCTTCTCCTCCTGCCTTCAATCTTTCCCAACATCAGGGTCTTTTCCAGTGAGTCAGTTCTTCTCATCAGGTAGCCAAAGTATTGGAGTTTCAGCTTCAACATCAGTCCTTCCAATGAACACGCAGGACTGATCTCCTTTTAGAATTGACTGGTTTGACTTCCTTGCAGTCCAAGGGACTCTCAAGACTCTTCTCCAACACCACAGTTCAAAAACATCAATTCTTCAGCACTCAGCTTTCTTTATAGTCCAACTCTCACATCCATACATGACTACTGGAAAAACCATAGCTTTGACTAGATGAACCTTTGTCAGCAATGTCTCTGTTTTTTAATATGCTGGGTTGGTCGTAGCTTTTCTTCCAAGGAGCAAGAGTCTTTTAATTTCATGGCTGAAGTCACCATCTGCAGTGATTTTGGAGCCCCCAAAAATAAAGTCTCTCACTGTTTCCACTGTTTGCCCATCTATTTGCCATGAAGTGATGGGACCAGATGCCATGATTTTAGTTTTCTGAATGTTGAGTTTTAAGCCAGCTTTTTCACTCTCCTCTTTCACTTTCATCAAGAGGTTCTTTAGTTCCTATTCACTTTCTGGCATAAGGGTGGTGTCATCTGCATATCTGAGGTTATTAATATTTCTCCCAGCAATCTTGATTCCAGCTTGTGCTTCATCCAGCCCTGCATTTCGCATGATGTATTCTACATATAAGTTAAATAAGCAGGGTGACAATATACAGTCTTGACATACTCCTTTCCCAATTTGGAACCAGAAATCTCTAGTCTTTCCCATTCTATTGTTTTCCTCATTTCTTTGCATTGTTCACTGAGGAAGGCTTTCTTATCTCTCCTTGCAATTCTTTGGAACTCTGCATTCAGATGGATATATCTTTCTTTTTCTCCTTTTCCTTTTCTTCTTTTCTCAGCTAATTGCAAGGCCTCCTCAGACAACCATTTTGCCTTTCTGTATTTCTTTTTCTTGGGGATGGTTTTAATCATCACCTCCTGTACAATGTCATGAGCCTCTGTCCATAGTTCTTCAGGCACTCTATCAGATCTAATCTCTTGAATCTATTTGTCACTTCCACTGTATAATCATAAGGGATTTGATCTAGGTCATACCTGAATGGTCTAGTGGTTTTCCCTACTTTCTTCAGTTTAAGTCTGAATCTGGCAATAAGGAGTTCATGATCTGAGCCACAGTCAGCTCCCGGTCTTGTTTTTGCTGACTGTATAGAGCTTCTCCATCTTTGGCTGCAAAGAATATAATCAATCTGATTTCAGTATTGACCATCTGGTGATGTCCACGTGTAGAGTCGTCTCTTGTATTGTTGGAAGAGGGTGTTTGCTATGACCAATGCGTTCTCTTGACAGAACTCTGTTAGCCTTTGCCCTGCTTCATTTTGTACTCCAAGGCCAAACTTGCCTGTTACTCCAGGGATCTCTTGACTTCCTACTTTTGCATTCCAGTCCCCTATGATGAAAAGGACCTCTTTTTCTTGGTGTTAGTTCTAGAAGGTCTCGTAGAACCGGTCAACTTCAGCTTCTTCGGCATTACTGGTTGGAGCATAGACTTGGATTACTGTGATACTGAATGATTTGCCTTGGAAATGAACAGAGATCATTCTGTCTGTTGCACTTGAGATTGCACCCAAGTACTGCATTCAAACACAAATCTAGGTATTGCTGTGAAGATATTTTGCAGACGTAGTTAACATCTACAACTATTTGATGTGAAGTAAAGGAGATTATGCCCACTGAGAGAGTAATACATATGGGGGTGGGAGGGAAGAAGAGAATCTCCCCTATCTAGTTCTGTGTCCCTGGAGAACCCTGCCTGATACAGATTTTGGTACTAGGAAGTGGGTGCTACTGTAACAAATACCAAAAATGTGGAAATGGCTTTGGAATTGGGTAATAGGTAGGGGCTAGAAGAATTTTGAGGCACGTGATAGAAAAAGCCTTGACTGCCTTGAAGAGACTGTTCTAGAAATATGGAGGTGAAGGTAATTCTTGAGGTCTCAGATGGAAATGAGAAACATGTTTTTAAACCCTCAAAGAAAGGCAATCCTGGTTACAAAGTGGCAGAGAACTTGGCTGAACTGGGTTTTACTGTTAGGTGGAAAGTGGAAATTGTAAACAATGAATCTGGATATTTAGCTCAAGAGATTTCCAAGAAAAAGCATGGAAGGTGTGACCTAATTTCTTGTTGCTTACAGTAAGACACAAGAGGAAAGAAAGAAATTGAAGAAAGGGGTATTCAACAAAAAGGAACAAACATTTGATGATTTGAGAAATTTTCAGCAAATTCAGATAATACACACACTGGAAACAGAGGCAAGGGTGTATGTAGCTGGAAAAACTGCTGCGGATGAGATTAGTTGTGTGACTTACAGATCTAATCAACCACCTCAGCAGAACCCAGGAATAGACATATGGGTTATATAGGAGGGATCTGTGGAGAATCCTCTTGTGTAATGGCATGGATTCCCCTGACATACAAAGGAGACTAACAAAGGTTTGTGAGAATGTCATATCAGCAGAAATACTGCCAACCTGGACTGAAGGGGACAGAGACAGAATGAAGGAAAGATGTGGGAATTCAGGGATTCTACAAGTAGGCAATGAGCTGCCAAAATTACTCAGCTACATATATATGTTATGCTTCAAGTAAAAGGAAGAATGATTCCAAGGGCAGTACCTTGAACACAGAGGCCAGAGAGATGGGCCCAGAGACAGGAGCTGAAGAGACCTCCTTGGGCTCAGAGGGCAGACAGAGCCACAAAGAATGATTCTCCAGCCCCAAGACCTAATGGAATTTGCCCTGACAGCTTTTGAATTTGCTTGAGATCAAGTCTTTGCGACACTATGGACTGCAGCATGCCAGATTTCCCTGTCTTTCACTATCTCCCGGAGTTTGCTCAAACTCATGTCCATTGAGTTGATGATGACATCCAACCATCTCATCTTCTGTTGTCCCCTTCTCCTCTTGTCTTCAATCCTTCCCAGCATCAAGGTCTTTTCCAATGAGTCAGCTCTTTGCATCAGGTGGCCAAAGTTTTGAAGCTTCAGCTTCAGCAGCAGTCCTTGCAATGAATATTCAGGACTGATTTCCTTTATGATGGACTGACTGGATCTCCTTGTTGTCCAAGGGACTCTCAAGAGTCTTCTCCAACACCACAGTTCAAAAGCCTCAATTATTCAGTGCTCAGCCTTCTTTATGGTCCATCTCTCACACCCAAACATAACTACTTGAAAAATCATAGCTTTGACTATACGGACCTTTGATGGCAAAGTGATGTCTCTGAGTTTTAATACACTGTATATATCCACTCTTTTTTTAGATTCTTTCCCATATAGGTCATTACAGAGTATTGAGAAGAGTTCCCTGGGCTATACAGTAGGTTTTTAATATTCAGTTCAGTTCAGTCGCTCAGTTGTGTCCGACTCTTTGCGATCCCATGAACTGCAGCATGCCAGGCCTCCCTGTCCATCACCAACTCCCTGAGTCCACCCAAACCCATGTCCATAGAGTCAGTGATGCCATCCAGCCATCTCATCCTCTGTCGTTCCGTTCTCCTCCTGCCCTCAATCTTTCCTGGCATCAGGGTCTTTTCCAATGAGTCAGCTCTTCGCATCAGGTGGCCAAAGTATTGGAGTTTCAGCTTCAACATCAGTCCTTCCAATGAACACCCAATAGTTATCAATTTCATATATAGTAGTGTGTATACATCAATCCTAACTCCCTATTTATCCCTCCCTCACCCTTCCCCCTGATGACCATAAGTTTGTTTTCTACATCTGTGGCTCTATTTGTGTCTAGTAAATAAGTTTATTTGTATCATTTTTTTAGATCCTACATATAACTGATAGCACATGATACTTATCTTTTTCTGTCTGAGTTACTTCATTCAGTATGACAATATCTAGGTCCATCCATGTTGCTGCAGATGACATTATTTCATTCCTTTTTTATGGGTGAGTAATATTCCATTGTATATATATATGTATCACAACTTCTTTATCCATTCATCTGTTGATGAACATTTAGGCTGCTTGGCTATTGTAAATAGTGCTGCAATGAACATTTGGGTGCATGCATCTTTTCAAATTATGATTTTCTCTGGATATATGCCCAGTAATGAGGTTGTAGGATCTTGTAGCTCTGTTTTTAGTTTTTTAAGGAACCTGAATACTCTTCTCCATAGTGGTTTATCAATTTACATTCCCACCAAAAGTGGAGGAAGGTTCCCTTTTTTCCATACCCTACAAGAAAGAAATGGTAACCCACTCCAGTATTCTTGCCTGGAAAATTCTATGGACAGATGAGCCTGATGGGCTACAGTGTGTGGGGTAGCAAAGAGTTGGGCATGACTGAGTTCACTCACATGCATCCAGCATTTACTGTTTGTAGATTTTTTGATGATGTCCATTTTGATGGGTGAGAGGTGATACCTCATTGTAGTTGTGATTTGCATTTCTCTAACAATTATCGATGTTGAGCATCTTTTCATGTGCTTTTTGGCCATCCATATGTCTTCTTAGGAAAAATGTCTATTTAGATCTTCTGCCCATTATTTGATTGGCACTTTTGTATTTTGCAACCAGGCAACTGTTTTCTAGCTTCACAGGTTCACAGATAAAGAGAAATTTTGTCCCATGGTGGAGCATTTTCAGAGTTTCACCCACACTTGACTTACAAAATTTAGATTACGAGGTTTGGGACTTTCTAAGTTGATATTTAGATGAGACTTGGGACTTGGAGTTGATGCTGGAAAAATTTAAGACCTTTGGAGATGTTTGGATGCAATAAAGGTATTCAAAGAGTGGACTGTATTGGGTTGAATAGTATCCTTCAAAAATTCAAGCCCACCAGAACCTCAGAATGTGACCTTATTTGGAGGTTGGCTTTTGCTGATGTAATCAAGTTTAGATGAAGCCGTATTAGACCCAGGTGGACCCTAAATATAACAGTTAGTGTCCTAAGAGGCCCATGTTAAGACACAGAGACACAGGGAAGAAGAACACGTGAAGACAAAGCAGAGATTAGAGTGATGAGGCTAGAAGCCAAGAAATGCCAAGGATTGCTGACAACCCTAGCTAGGAGAAAGGCATGGAACAATTCTCCCTTAGAGCTGCCAGAAGGAAACAGAGCTGCTGACACCTTGATTTTGAACTTCTAGCCTCCAGAATTGTGAGAGTATATTTCTGTTATTTTAAGCCACTTAGTTTGTGGTAATTTGTTATAGCACTCTTAGGAAGCTAATACAGTCAGCATTTAGGTGTTGGCTGGCATTCTATCATTATATTCTAAATACATATCTTTTATTGGGTATTAGGTCACAAATAATTTCTTCCAATTTGCCCCTTAGATTTTCACTTTGTCTATGATGCTACTGACATACATGATTTTTAACATAAAAGGTATAAACATTTTCCCTTCATGTTTTGTGAGGTTTAAGAAATCCTTCTTACCTTGAAACAATGAAGATACTCTCCCATATTTTCTTCTATAAGTGTTTATGAATGGAATGAGATAGAATTGTAATTTTTTTCAATCAATTGCTCCAGCACCACTTAGTAAACAGCCTGTTTCTTCTTCACTGATACATAATTCTACTTCTGTCATATATCACATTCCATATATGTAGCGGTCCATTTTTGATCTCTATCTTCTGTTCCATGGATCTATTTGTCTACCCTTGTACCAATAACACATCAAATACTGGAACTTTGTAGCAGTGGTTTTCAACTAGGGATGATTTTACCTCCCAGGGGACATTTGGCAAATCAGGAGACATTTTTGGCTGTCATAAGGGAGGTTGGGAGTGGTACTGGCATCTAACGGTAGAAAATGGAAATGCTGGTAAACATCCTACAATGCACAGACCAGTCCCACACAAGGAATTATCCTGACTCACATGTCAGAGGCACTGAGGTTGAAGGACCTTGTTTTATAGAAGGCTTGGATCTGATAGGAAGTGCATTATCTCACTGAAACCTCACAATAACTCTATGTGATAGGTACTACCACTATCCTTACTTTACAGATGAGAAAACAGGAGCTCTGAGTTGAGTGAAGGTCCTACATCAAACATTTGTCAATAATTGGTAGAATCTGGATATAAATCGAACTAAAACTCCCTAAAATAAGATAGTTCTCATCATGTCCTAAGACGGAGCTTCCAAATCTCTACAGTGTTTTCCATTGATTAACTGATTTTATCAGAAAACTCACCACACCCTTTAGATGCCAGACTGGGTTGAATGGTGGGAACCCCCAGCAAACAAACCAGAGCCCCTGGCCTTGTGGAGTTCATAGTCTAATAGGGAGATAAAAATGGGAACAGACAGTCTCTCCTAAAATGCGGTGGCAGAAGGTAACCATCACTTCAGTTGCCTATCATAAAATAGTGCTTTAAAAGTGTTCAAGGACACGTGTCATCCTACGTACTCCCAAGTTTTGTTTAAAATCTGAATTTTAATCCATGACAGAAAGGGTTTGCTAAGCAAAACTCAACTTCAATCCAAACCCTGTTCAAATTACTGCAAATTACAAATAAACTTAGCAAGTGGAATTGTACTGTTATGGGTATAAAAATGTAGGGTAAAGACTGTATATGAAGATTGGGGGCTTCCCTTGCATTCCAGTGGCTAATATTTGGCACTTTCAATGCAGGAGGCCTGAGTTTGATCCCTAGTCAGAAAACTAGATCCAGTATACCACCACGAAGATTGAAGATTCCGTATGCTCAGCTAAGACCTGGCACAACCTAATTGATTAACTTTTAAAAAATATTGGACAGCAATCTTCATATAAAGATAAATAATTAAATCTATTATTTTGGTGGGAATATAAATCAGGACAGTCACTATGAAGAACAGTACAGAGATTCCTTAAAAAACTAAAAGCAGAGCTACCATGTGATACAACAATCCCACTCGTAGGCATATATCCAGAGAAAACTGTAATTCAAAAAGAAAAAGACAAAAAAAAAGATACATGCAGCTCAATGTTCATTGCAGCACTAATTACAATAGCCAAGACACAGAAGCAACATAAATGCCCATCAATAGATTAATGGATAAAGATATGGGACATATATACAATTAAATACTACTCAACCATAAAAAGGCATGAAATAACACCATTTGCAGCAAGATAGATGGACCTTACTTACTAACTGAAATCAGACAAAGACAAATATCATGATATCACTTATACGTAGAGTCAAAAAATTATACAAATGAACTTATTTATAAAACAGAAACAGACTCACAAACTTTGAAAATAAACTCACGGTTGCCAAAGGGGAAAGGTCTTGGGGATGGATAAATTAGGAGTCTGGCATTAACATATACATACACATATATATAAAATAGACAATCATCAAGACCTACTGTATAGCAAAAGGAACTCTACTCATATTCTGTGAATAACCTGTATGGAAAAGAATCTGAAAAAGAATGGATATATGTATAACTGAATAACTTTGCTGTACACCTGAAACTAACACAACATTGTAAATCAGCTTATACTTCAATATCAAATAAAAACTAAAAATAAAATTGGAAAGATTTGTCAAAAAATTCTCTTCTTTTGTTTGGAGAGAAAATGCTTGTCATTTGTTCTGAGTTAATACAATAATCATGGCAGGGAGGAGAAGGAAATGGCAACCCACTCCAGTATTCTTGCCTGGAAAAGTCCATGGACAGAGGAGCCTGGTGGGCTGCAGTCCATGGGGTTACATGACTGAGCACGCATGCATGAGGGTGGAGGGAGATGGGTTGGTAGCAATAAACTGGCAGAACTAAAAAAAAATAAAAAAAAAAATAAAAAATAAAAAACCATGGCAGGGAATCTGTGGTAAAACAGTAGAATCAAAGTTAGCACCATTTAACCTCCCTCTCTGCCCACCCCAGCCTTCAGAAGTTTGAAAAGAAGGCCTGCAGGGTCATTAGTTTCTCTCTGTGGTAGCAGGATGGATGTGTTGGTCTCAAACCATCCATAATAGATGGGTTCTAGTCTAGCCTTCAAAATCTACTCCTATGATGATTGTTTCACAGCCTCCCTCGGCAGTTCTTAAGTGTTCTTAGAATTTTAATATTTATTAAATCCAAACCTCATCAACTTATTTCTGAAGTCCAGACAACAGCAGGCAAAATCTCTGTAATTGATTCGTCACCGGTTCTTCCCTTGTTAGGTTCTCGTTTTACTTGCCAGGCGCTTTCCATTGTCAAACTATTTCCTTCCTGTCTTGATTGCCAAACTTTCTTCTTAGTCTTACATCACTCCTATCCTCATCTCCTCCCATTCATGCCCAGCCTCTCCTTTTCTGAGTGCAGGCTTCTCAGTCTCCTTTGGACCTAATTCTGGGAGCACTCCTGATTCCAGTTGCTGAATTTTGCAACTTTCCGGTTACCTTTTTACTTTTTCTGAACAGTAACTCTTACAGGATTAAGTCTATCTTATTGTTTATTACTGTAGCTAGCTAAGGGAAACTGATGCCTATTTTGTCATGTTGCTTTTATGAGAAATAATCTAGCTTTAGGACTTCCCTGGTGATACAGTGGATAAGAATCTGTCTCCCAATGCAGGGGACATAGGTTTGATCCCTGGTCCAGGAGGATCCCACATGCCACGGGGCGACTAAGCCCCTGCACTACAACTCCTGAAGCCCTCCATACCTGGAGCCCGTGAACCACAACTCCTGAGCCTGCAGGTTGCAACTACTTAAACCCGAGCACCTAGAGCCTGTGCTCTGCAACAAGAGAAGCCACCACGAGAAGCCTATGTACTGCAATTAGAGAGTAGCCCCCACTCCCCACTCTCCACAATTAGAGGAAGCCTGTGTGCTGCAACAAAGACTCAGGAAAACCAAAAAAATTAAAATCTATCCTTAAATTTTTTCAACCAGTATCTACTTAGCCATTTTCACACTTTTTAGTTATGTATTTCTTATGTACTTAAGTAGATTGGGCAATGCTTCCCTGACAAAGAAGACTTCCCTTAGTAAGTTTTGGCCAAAGTTTTGTTGAAGAATCATAGCAATTAAATTTTTAATGTTCCTACTTCATGCATTCATCCACCAACTATTTATTAAGGATCTATTGTATTCCAAGCACTGGGCCTTTAGGATGAATCAGACTCAGACTATCTTCCTGCAGCTCCCCTCCAGTGGCTCGTCAAGCATTTTGACTAATAATTATGGTAAGAGGTAATGACTGTTCAGAGCACAATGGAAGTACAGCTCAGTCACATTTTCTGAGTGACTTCAGTCTGACTGGCAGGCACTTTAGTCTGACTGCTGAGCAGAGAGGGAGGTGGATACAAAGATGAATCATATATGGTCCCTAACCTCAGAAGTCACAATCTAGTGGGAGAGACTGAATGGGGTAAGATGTCTTGAGGCTTACAAAGAGGAAATATCTAGGGTGAGTCTTGAAGGATAAGAAGATACAGGCAGAGGTAGAGGAGGGAATTCATCCAGGCAGGGTAACAGCTTGAACAAAAACACACAGAGGCATAAAACCACAAGGATGGGACTTTCGTGGTGATCCAGTGGTTAAGAGTCTGCCTTGCAATGCAGGGGACGTGGTTTTGATCCCTGGTCAGGGAACTAAGATTCCACATGCCTCAGAGCAACTAAGCTTCATGTGCTGCCACAACTACTGAGCCCACACACTGCAACAGAAGATCCCAGAGCCGCAACAAGAAATAAATTAAAAGAAAAAAAAAAAAGACCTGGAGCAGCCAAGTAAATAAATACATAAATATATACATACATATTTTTTTAAAAAGCAAGTTGCAGACAGGTAAATATGAAACACTAGAGATCTCTTCAAGAAAATTAGAGATACCAAGGGAACATTTCATGCAAACTTGAGCACAATAAAGGACAGAAATCGTATGGACCTAACAGAAGCAGATGATATTAAGAAGAGGTGGCAAGAATACACAGAAGAACTGTACAAAAAAGATCTTCATGACCCAGATAATCACGATGGCGTGATCACTCACCTAGAGCCAGACATCCTGGAATGTGAAGTCAAGTGGGTCTTAGGAAGCATCACTACAAACAAAGCTAGAGGAGGTGATGGAATTCCAGTTGAGCTATTTCAAATCCTGAAAGATGATGCTGTGAAAGTGCTGCACTCAATATGCCAGCAGATTTGGAAAACTCAGCAGTGGCCACAGGACTGGAAAAGGTCAGTTTTCGTTGCAACCCCAAAGAAAGACAATGCCAAAGAATGCTCAAACTACCGCACAATTGCACTCATCTCACACCCTAGCAAAGTGATGCTCAAAATTCTCCAAGCCAGGCTTCAACAGTACAAGAATGGTGAACTTCCAGATGTTCAAGCTGGATTTAGAAAAGGCATAGGAACCAGAAATCAAACTGCCAACATCCGCTGGATCCTCAAAAAAGCAAGAGAATTTCAGAAAAGCATCTATTTCTGCTTTATTGACTATGCCAAAGCCTTTCACTGTGTGGATTACAACAAACTGTAGAAAATTCTGAAAGAGATGGGAATACCAGACCACCTTACCTGCCTCCTGAGAAATCTGTATGCAGGTCAGGAAGTAATAGTTAGAATTGGACATGGACTGGTTCCAAATCAGGAAAGGAGTACATCAAGGCTGTATATTGTCACCCTGATTATTTAACTTATATGCAGAGTACATCATGAGAAACGCTGGGCTGGAAGAAACACAAGCTGGAATCAAGATTGCCAGGAGAAATATCAATAACCTCAGATATGCAGATGACACCACCCTTATGGCAGAAAGTGAAGAGGAACTAAAAAGCCTCTTGATGAAAGTGAGAGAGGAGAGTGAAAAAGTTGGCTTAAAGCTCAACATTCAGAAAACCAAGATCATGGCATCCGGTCCCATCAGTTCAGTTCAGTTCAGTTCAGTCGCTCAGTCATGTCTGACTCTTTGCTACCCCATGAATCGCAGCACGCCAGGCCTCCCTGTCCATCATCAACTCCCGGAGTCTACCCAAACCCATGTCCATCGAGTCGGTGATGCCATCCAGCCATCTCATCCTCTGTCGTCCCCTTCTCCTCCTTCCCCCAATCCTTCCCAGCATTAGGGTCTTTTCCAATGAGTCAACTCTTCGCATGAGGTGGCCAAAGTATTGGAGTTTCAGTTTCAACATCAGTCCTTCCAATGAACACCCAGGACTGATCTCCTTTAGGATGGACTGGTTGGATCTTCTTGCAGTCCAAGGGACTCTCAAGAGTCTTCTCCAACACCACAGTTCAAAAGCATCAATTCTGCGGCGCTCAGCTTTCTTCACTGTCCAACTCGCACATCCATACATGACTACTGGAAAAACCATAGCCTTGACTAGATGGACCTTTGTTGGCAAAGTAATGTCTCTGCTTTTAAATATGCTATCTAGGTTGGTCATAACTTTCCTTCCAAGGACTAAGCGTCTTTTAATTTCATGGTTGCAATCACCATCAGCAGTGATTTTGGAGCCCCTAAAAATAAAGTCTGACACTGTTTCCACTGTTTCCCCATCTTTTCCCCATGAAATGATGGGACCAGATGCCATGATCTTAGTTTTCTGAATGCTGAGCTTTAAGCCAACTTTTTCACTCTCCTCTCTCACTTTCATCAAGAGGCTCTTTAGTTCTTCTTCCCTTTTTGCCATAAGGGTGGTGTCATCTGCATATATGAGGTTATTGATATTTCTCCCAGAAACTTTGATTCCAGCTTGTGTTTCTTCCAGCCCAGTGTTTCTCATGATGTACTCTGCATATAAGTTAAATAAGCAAGGTGACAATATACAGCCTTGATGTACTCCTTTTCCTATTTGGAATCAGTCTGTTGTTCTATATCCAGTTCTAACTGTTGCTTCCTGACCTGCATACAAGTTTCTCAAGAGACAGGTCAGATGGTCTGGTATTCCCATCTCTTTCAGAATTTTCCACAGTTTATTGTGATCCACACAGTCAAAGGCTTTGGCATAGTCAATAAAGCAGAAATAGATGTTTTTCTGGATCACTTCATGGCAAATAGATGGGGAGACTGTGGAAACAGTGATAGACTTTATTTTGGGGGGTTCCAAAATCTGCAGATGGTAACTGCAGCCATGAAATTAAAAGACGCTTGCTCCTTGAAAGAAAAGTCATGACCAACCTAGACAGCATATTAAAAAGCAGAGACATTACTTTCCCAACAAAGGTCCATCTAGTCAAAACTATGGTTTTTCCAGTAGTCATATATGGATGTGAGAGTTGGACTATAAAGAAAGCTGAGCGCCAAAGAATCACTGCTTCTGAACTGTGGTGTTGGAGAAGACTCTTGAGAGTCCCTTGGACTGTAAGGAGATCCAACCAGTCTATCTTAAAGGAAATCAGTCCTGAATATTCATTGGAAGGACTGATGCTGAGGCTGAAACTCCAATACTTTAGCCACCTGATGCGAAGAACTGACTCACTGGAAAAGACCCTGATGCTGGGAAAGATTGAAGACAGGAGGAGAAGGGGACAACAGAAGATGAGATGGTTGGATGGCATCACCAACTCAATGGACATGAGTTTGAGTAAACTCCGCGAGTTGGTGATGGACAGGGAGGCCTGGCATGCTGCAGTCCATGGAGTTGCAAAGAGTTGGACACAACTGAGCACCTGAACTGAACTGAGACTGGTAAATAGAGTATGATACCACTTACCTAAAGTTTCAACATATGGAAAATAATACTACATATTATTTTAGAATACTTATGTAGTGAATAGTAAGATTATGAAAACATACATGTGAACATTAAATACTAAATTCATTCTGGTTACTGCTGAAAAAAGAGCAGGAAGGCTGGGGGAAAAAAGGGTGATAAGAGGGTATTGTAATAATTATATTGTAATCATTCACTTCTTTAGCTGAGTGGTGAATCATGTGGGGTTCAATATTTGATTTTCTCTTCTCTTTCACATGCAACAATATTTTATAATTTGTTAAAGTTGGGGAGAAAGGGCCTTTTGGAATAGACTGTTAAATTGTGGTAGTGACCTTAAAGCAGTGTCAGTAGGTGGTGGGAGCAAAGGCTGAATGCAGTGGTGAGAAGAGAATAGGAGGTACCATTTGAGCTGAGTTTTAAAGACTTGCAAGGCCTCAAACTGTATTTCTAGCCTCTAGTCAAGCTAACCAGGTCACTATGCCTTAGATATAGCCCACTTGATCCCCACACTAAATATTTATTTACATCAATTCTGTTCCCAGGGATTAACAGTTGTAGCTGCCACTTTCTGACAACCTGCTGCAATCCTGGCCACTATGTATAGAACACCTACTATGTGCCAGGAACTTTACAGATACTCTTCTATTTAACCCTGACAGCAGACAGAAGTAGATGTCATTCTCATTTTACAAATGAGAAAACTGATCTTAAATGTCATATTCCAGGTCACTCAGGAAAAGGTAAAGCTGAGATTTATATCTATGTTCATCTGAACCTAAAACATGTCTTTCTATTATAGCAGCCTGTCTTACCTTCCCAACCCTGGCCCCACTGCACTGTTTCCATTCCTTGACTCAGTTTAAATATCCAACCCTTCCCTTTCTGATTCATCCATTCAAACATGTATTGAGTGTTTATTGGTACTCCATCCATATGCCCTTGGCCTAGCCCAGAGACACTTGCAGCTTCTGAAGACTGGATGGCTTATGCTTCAAACACTGGCATCTTTCAGCCTGAAGTCTTTATGTGGCTGCAGGAGGACTTGGGCCATGTGGCAAGCAGGCTAAGGTGATAGAGAATTAGCACCTGAGAGCGCTAGCTTCAACCAATCCAGGGTGGTGCTTGGTAGAAAATGCCCCAGCTTGCTCTCTTTGATGGGACAACTCAGAAGTACATTCTACACACTTCCTGAGAGGGCACCCAGCAGGATGGAGCCCTAGTTGCCCATCGCTGTAGCCCTCTCATTAATGAGCCTTTTATTGGTTTTCTTACCTTTTCTGTCTCACTTTCCTACTCTCTCACCATACTCCTTGGAATCACGCTCAAATAAGCTCCATGTGCTTTGTCAGAGGGTACTTAGGGGAACAGAGACTAAGACAGAGGGTCTTCCTTATGCCGAGTCAGCAAAGCCTTCCTTCAACCCCAGGCACGGTTCATGTTCCCTCCTTCTACCCACTTTGCTCCAGCTCCCTGAGGCTCTGTCATGCTATCCCAAACCCTTTCTAAATGTGGGTCTTCCTGGCTCATTTGAACCCCTCAGAGCTGATGCCCTGTTCTTCTTTGTCTTCTTTGACCTCAGCACACCAGAACTGCCCACTGAATGCCTGCTGAGTGGGCTGAACTGTTGAAAGTCCTTCTTACATTTGACCTAATTAATCCTCACACCCTTTCAGGAAACCTTGTATTACCCTTAAGCCTAGAACTATAAACAGGTCAAGTCAAAATACATATAAGTTGTAACAGTGTCAGAATAAATTCTTCGTCAGTTTGAACCAGAAATTAACTAGAAAAACAAATCCAGGGATTACATCTTCTAATGCAGGGGGTGCGGGTGATCCCTGATTGGACAGCTAAGATCCCACATGCCTCGGCCAAAAAACTAAAACATAAAACAGAAACAATATTGTAACAAATTCAATAAAAGACTTTAAAAATGGTCCACATCCAAAAAACCAAATCCAGTCATTTATTACACTTTTGGCCACCTCATGTGAAGAGTTGACTCATTGGAAAAGACCCTAATGCTGGGTAGGATTGGGGGCAGGAGGATAAGGGGACGACGGAGGATGAGATGGTTGGATGGCATCACTGACTCGGTGGACATGGGTTTGGGTGGACTCTGGGAGTTGGTGATGGACAGGGAGGCCTGGCGTGCTGCGATTCATGGGGTCGCAAAGAGTCGGACACGACTGAGTGACTGAACTGAACTGAACTGAACTGAAGATATTAATTCTGATAGTTTTCCTTTAAAAAAAAGCTCTACTTATGTTGGGTGTGTTTGATTCAGACTATGAAGATGAATTGAAGTAATTCTTTTTAAATTTCTGCTTATTAATAAAATGCAAATGCATTGCTTGAAATGAAGGCAAGCAGGCTAACCCAGGACCAGAGATATCTGAAGAGAAACATATTTTTTTGTTTGTTCGTTTTCAGTGAAGCACCCTTATGAAACAATATAAAGTGGTAGATAAGAGCATGGATTTTAAAGCCAGCCTGCCTCTGTTTCCATTTCCACCACTTAACAGCCATGTGATCTGGAACCATTTACCCAATCCCTCTATTTCTTAGTTGCCTTAATTATAAATTAGAGATAATAGTAGTGCCTATTATCTCACAAAGTTGCTGTCATTGAGATGGGGGTGGGGGTGATAATCTTGCTGCTGTTTTGGCTCATCCCTGCATCTTCCTCCCGCTCCATCAGAGAGCACCCTACTCCATGTCTCTCATTCCCGCACCTCCCTCCACCTTCTCATAATCAGCCACTTCCTCACTCTTATCTCCCTTCCCTCACTACCCAAGAGCTCTCTCCATTGTGGTCCCTCCCGTTTCTCATACCTCCTTTTTCCTACCTCATCTCTCTTCTCCAACTGAGGATATAGGTATTTAGAAGAGGTATATCTGTAGGCCTCAGAAAGGAAGTTCCAGAGAATACAGTGGAATGACTGAGAAGCAATGCAGGAAGGAAGGGCTGGGTCAGCAGAGGGGACCCAAGGAAGGACCTGTATAGAACAGATGGAAGAAGAGTCAGAAAGGCAGGGTGACCCAAGTGAATGGGATTCATCCTAAGAGTCTCTTGGAGGAGGAAGCATTAACCCTGACTCTTTTCTCCCCAGAGCAGTGCTGTTCTTGTCCTACCATAGGACCTTAGGTGAATCCCTCATTCCAAGGGTCTGGAAGAAGTAATTGAACCAGAATTATCTGTCTTTCTCACTGATAAAGGTGCCAGGTCTGTCACTTTGAAGAGAGGGTCCTCTAGTTTCCAGCCTTCCCCAATCTTACAGCATCATCTTGACTGTATCTGGGAAGTAGGAGATAAGAATATTCTGCTTCTTATCTATAAAACACTGGCTCTCCGGCTGTAGACCTAATTTAGATTATAATCTCTAAGAACCATGTCTATCAGTGCTGCATAGGAAAAAACAAACGATAGTGTCAGGTAGACACAGATTCTATTTTCAGCTCTGCCACTCACCAGTCACATGACTTTGAGGAAGTCATTAACCTCTCTGAGCCTCAATGTCCTCATGGGGATTGAAGTCCCCACCTCATAGATCATAGGAAGAATTTTATTTATTTATTTTTTATTTGGTGACACCGGGCCTTAGTTGCAGCATGTGGGATCTAGTTTCCTGATCAGGGATCAAACTCAGGCCCCCTGTATTGGGAGTGTGGAGTTTTAGACACCAGATCCCCAGGGACGTTCCAGTTATAGGAAAAATTAAATGAGATGATGTATGAAAGACTCACAACTGAGAGGACTGAGACTGGGCCAATTTGTTCACCATTTGTAGTTCAGTGTTCAGCACAGAGCATACTCTCAATAATTATTTGTTATAACTGAACGAATGAGTAGGTACCTAACAAACTGTAGCCAGGTAGCCCTTTGTCTGGGCTGATTCTAGCTGACTGCAATGACACTCTTCCCTGACATATTTTGAAAAAAACTCACTGCATCGAATCTGTAGCACACTAGTCTAATGTGCGTGGGAGATTGCATCATGTCCCAGCAGGTTAAAAGGGGCTGGTGTGAAACAAAAGTTTCAATAATATTGATTGTGCCCATTGAGGAGTTTAATACAGTGCTTCTCAAATCTTAGTGTGCCTCCAAATCACCTGGGGATCTTGTTAAAAAGCACATTCTGTCTGCCATCTTTCTGTGCTGTCATAATGGTGCACACAAATGTCCTGACTGATATTCTCAAGAGCATCAACAATGCCAAAAAGAGAGATTCTTATTAGCCTGTGCTCCAAAGCCAACATCCAGTGTCTAACTGTGATGATGAGGCATGGCTAAATTGGCCAATCTGAAGTCACTGATGATCACAGAGCTGGGAAAATTGTTGTGAACCTCACAGGCAAGTGTGGAGATCAGACCCAGATTTGACGTACAACTCAAAGATCTAGGAAAATGGCAGAATAACCTGCTACCATCCCGTCACTTTGGTTTCATTATACTGATAACCTTAGCTGGCATCAAGGACCACAAAGAAGCAAGATGAAAACACACATGAGGGAAAATCTTGGGCTTCTTTTTCTAGGGATATAACGTGTGTATGCTCAGTCACTCAGTCGTGTCCGACTCTTTGTGACCACATGGACCATAGCCCACCAGGGTCCTCTGTCCATGGGATTCTCCAGGTAAAAATACTGGAGTGGGCTGCCATCTCTTCCTCCAGGCGATCTTCCCATAGGGATTGAACCCACATTTCCTGAGTCTCCTGCGTTGGCAGGCGGATTCTTTACCACTGTGCCACCTGGGAAGTAACACATACATGCAAAGAAAATGCCTCACTGGGGAAAAAAAGAACAGGTTCTGACTCAGAAGTTGCAAGTGGAGATCTGACAAGCTGCCGGGTGATGCTGAGACTGCTGGCTTGCGAACCTCATTTTGAGTAGCAGGGGTCTAATACAGGGGTGAACAAATTTCCTCTGTAATGGGCCAGACAGTAAATATTGTAGCTTTGTGAACCATGGGATTCCTGCTGCAACTGCTTAACTCTGCCAGTACTGAAAAAGGGCAGCCATAAACAACATTCAAACAAACAAGCATGATTGTGTTCCAATAAATCTGTATTTACAAAAACCCAGCAGACTGAATTTGGCCTATGGGCTGTATGTAGTTTGCCTACCCTTTAGCTAATATAGGTAAAATCAACATACCACTCTTGTAATGAACATCAGTGAGCTTGTCATCTGAGTGCCCAATAATTCCCTCTCATATGGCAACTTCCCCTTCCTGCAGATCCGCTTCCCTCTCCCCACTATGATACCATGAGCAGAGTACCCACTGCCAGGCTCTCACAACGGGACTCTAACTCCAGATCCCAGCGGACTGGTTCAGAATGGTGGCACAAGTCCAAGAGGCATCATTCACATTCACATCATCCATACTCTCTTGCACAGAGTGCTGTGCTCCAGGGGTACCCTCTACATAGAGAACAAGGTGAAGCATCCTTGAGCTGTGAACTTGGCTGAACCATGCACCTGACTAAAGCAGGCTACTCACAGTCTTTCCTTAAGATTCTGGAATTGGGTCTAGGGGATTGCTGTTTTTGTCTGCCTCTCTGTTCTCTTAAATGGAGAATACATAAGCAGAGATAGACCCTTTAAAAAAAAAACAACTCTGTTTATTGGGATGCAGATAAAGTTAGTAGAGAGAAAGAAGGAAGCATATATTCAAAGAGAAACAATGGTGAGAGCTGGTGAGAGGGGCTTCCTGGGTTTTCAGCAGCACTGCAGTCACTGACTCCAGGTCACCTTGAGGTCCAGCTGCATACTTGCCCTTGCCTTCTGTGAGAAGACCTTTTATAAATGCATTTTTCTTTTGCTTAAATCCAGTAGAACTCGGTTGCATGCAAACTTCAGTCCTAATAGCATTAGCAAGCAACAAAAAAGTTCTTCAATGAAATTCAAATTTCATAGGATTTTTCAAAAAAATCAATGGATAGGGACTTTCCTGGTGGTTCAGTGGCTTAGACTCCCAGGGGGCCTGGGTGGATCCCTGGTCAGGGAACTAGATCCCATATACTGCAACTAAAAGTTCGCATGCCACAATGAAGACTCACCACATCCAAATAAATAAATGTTTATTAATTAATTAATTGATTTATTTAGGCTGTGCTAGGTCTTCGTTGCTGCATATGGGCTTTCTCTAGTTGCGGCAAGCAGGAGCTACTCTGCAGTTGCAGTGCATGGGTTTCTCATTGCGGTGGCTTCTCTTGTTGCAGAGCATGGACTCTAGGGGCGAACAGGCTTCAGTGGTTGTGCCATGCAGGCTTAGTTGCCCCATGGCATGTGGAATCTTCTCGGACCATCAGTTGAACCCATGTCCCCTGCACTGGCAGCACAGATTCTTAACCACTAGACCACCAGGGAAGTCCCATAAATATGTTAAATAAATGAATGAACAAATAAAAAACCAATGTATAGATTGTTGTAGAAGCACACATTTTTGTTGAAACTGGATCTTCCTGACAATAGAGTATGTCCAGTGAGTGGTTCAGCCCAGTGGTTAGGACTCCATGATTTCACTGCCATGGGCCTGGGTTCAGTCCCTGGTTGGGGAACTAGGATTCTGTGAAAGTGAAGTTGCTCAGTCGTGTCTGACTCTTTGTGACCTCATGGACTGTAGCCTGCCAGGCTCCTCCATCCATGAAATTTTCCAGGCAAGGATACTGGAGTGGGTTGCCATTTCCTTCTCCAGGGATCTTCCCTACCCAGGAATCGAACCCAGATCAAAAGAGTATGTGGCACTTCATAAATATAAAAGTACCTCCATATTCTAACAATCCACATAGTAATCAATCATGTGTCAGATGTATAATAATTCTCAGTCCCTAGGGCTTAATGGCAGAGAAAACTACTCACTTGGGCAGAAAGGGATTTGGTGCAAGGTATTAAGTGAAGTTCCTCTGTCGTGTCCGACTCTTTGTGACCCCATGGATTATAGCCTACCAGGCTCCTCCGTCCATGGGATTTTCCAGGCAAGAGTACTGGAGTGGGTTGCCATTTCCTTCTCCAGGGGCAAGGTATTAAGTGGCTTACAATGTTGTTAGAGGCCCTGAGGAAACAGACTCCAGTTTGATCACCCAGGAAAAATTCTGTAATCCACTCTGCAGAACTGGGCTGTGAAGAAGGCTGCTGCCCCCTAGAAAAACAGGAGACCACCTGCTGAATCGGAGTAACCACCGGGCACTAGCTCTGGAATCCTGCCTCCTCTTCCGCATCAGGAAGTTCCCTGCCAAATTAGGGAGTCGGTACCTCTGCTTCCAGATACACATCAAACCCCTTTCCTCTCAACTATCAGAACGAGCAAGATATATGCCTCAAACTCTCCCTCTTAACTGTTCATTTTCAGGTTACAGGTGGATGCATTTGAATGAAGGAACCCACATCTCATTCAGAACCCTAGCAGCAAAAAAGTCTGGAAAATGTACTTTTAAACTTTTCAGTATGCCTTCCAGGAAAACACACTGTAATGAGACTGGAACAGATGTTGAATGAGCCAGTCCACAGAATTAGCCACACCCTTAATCGACCACACAGTTGTAAAACAAAAATTTTATTTTTGTGAAGAAAATGCAAATATGAGCAAACAAACAATAACACAGTAGCTCGCTGCACTTGTCAGATTGATGCTACATAATTCAGACTTTCCTTCCTTTTGCCAGATAGTGTTAGTTATGCATTCATTCCTACTTAGGCAACTGGAACAGCTTTTAACATCGCAATGACTATGATGAGTAAAGGGATCTATTCATTCATTCATTTATTCAACAAATATGTTTCGAATGCCTGCTGTGTGCCAGGCATTGCTTTTGCTCTGCAGCTACAACAGGGAACAACGGATGCTACGTCCTATTAGGTCAAGATTCCCTTTGAAAATTCCCTCAGTCCTCTATGAGGCTGAAAGGATTCTGGAGGTTCTGTTGACATAGGCAAAGACAAAGCTGTTGCAATAGTCAACGACCATTAAGTACTTGGCCTTTTAAATCCAAAAGGTGCAAACATTTTATCAAAGCATCCAATGAAATGTAAGTTAACTTTATTGACTTAAAAATTGTGTTAAAAAGATCTACATTAGAGATTTAAAAAATTAAAAAAAAAAAAAACCATCTCTCAGCCAAAATTTCACCATTATTTGATGATCCTTAAGAATTTTGCCTTGTCAGCTTTACTTTTATGCCAATTAATCTTTGGTAGTGTGTAATGGAAGAGAAAATATAATTAATCTTTCCTTATATCGAAATCACTCAGATAAATGCAATCTTTTGAGGGTTAAGTATTTTTGCTGATTTCTTTGTCTATTTTTCTCCCACACATAAGGATACTGCTGCTGCTGCTGCTAAGTCGCTTCAGTCGTGTCCGACTCTGTGCGACCCCATAGATGGCAGCCCACCAGGCTCCTCCATCCCTGGGATTCTCCAGGCAAGAACACTGGAGTGGGTTGCCATTTCCTTCTCCAATGCATGAGATGAAAAGTGAAAGTGAAGTCGCTCAGTCGTGTCTGACTCTTCACGTCCCCATGGACTGCAGCCTACCAGGCTCCTCCGTCCATGGGATTTTCCAGGCAAGAGTACTGGAGTGGGTTGCCATTGCCTTCTCCCATAAAGATGAAAAAGTCTATATATAAAGTGAAATGCAGAGAAGAGGCAACAGGAAGTTTCAGGCACCTATTAGAATCATTATTGTTCTAATTACTGATTGACACCAAACCAGAAAAAAAATGAAAAAACAAAAAAGGTGTTCATGAATTTGGTGATTCATTCATTCAGTAAATAGTTGTTACCTATTGTTGCATTATAAATTACCCCAAAACTTGGATGCTTAAACCAATAATGATAATCACTTATTATCTCTCATAGGGAGCAACTTGTTGCAGTGGTTCTGGCTTAGATTCTCTCATGAGATTATAGTTAGATGCCAGTCAGAGCTACAGCTATCTGAAGGCTTGACCAGGGCTGGAGGATCCACTTTCAAGGTGCCTTCCTCCAATTGGGGGAAGGGATAGCTAGGGAGTTTGGGATCAACATGGACATTCTGCTATACTTAAAATGAATGCAATGGATAACCAACAAGGTCCTACTGTATAGCACAGGGAACTCTGCTTAATGTTATATGGCAGCCTGGATGGAAGGGGAGTTTGGGGAAGAATGGTTACACGTGTATGTATGGCTGAGTCCATTGGCTGTTCGCCTGACACTATCACAACATTGTTAATTGGCTATGTGTGATGGCTCAGTGGTGTCCAACTCTTTGTGACACCATGGCCTGAAATTATTGCATCAGGATTCAGAGAATTCTCAGTTGCTCATAAAGAATTTGAAATTTCAAGGTGAGGGTGGGACGTTCTGGGACAATAGCATTGAAACATGTATATTGTCATATGTGAAGTGCAACACCATTCCATGTTCTATGCATGGGACAAATGCTCAGGGCTAGAGCATTGGGATGACCCAGAGGGATGGGATGGGGAGGGAGGTGGGAGGAGGGTTCGGGAGGGGGAGCACATGTGAACCCATGGCTGATTCATGTCAATGTATGGCAAAAACTACTACAATATTGTAAAGTAATTAGCCCCCAACTAAAATAAATAAATTTATTTTAAAAAAAAAAAGAATTTGAAATTTCATTTTGTTAACCAGGAAGTATAATTCCTTGCTAAAGTCTGAGGTAAAAGTAGTGTCCTTAGTATGCAAAAGTTGTGACTTATGTGGAATATTTTGTCTGTCCCTAACAAGAACCAGCACAATGCATGCCATAGAGTTGTGGTTGTTTTAGTCACTAAGTTGTGTCTGACTCTTTGCAACCCCATGGACTGAAGCCAGACAGGCTCCTCTGTCCATGGGATTTTCCAGGCAATAATAATGGAGTGGGTGGCCATTTCCTCATCCAGGGGATCTTTCTGACCCAGTTAATTGGCTATACTTCAATAGAAAATAGAAAGTTTTAATTAAAAAAAGAAAGACAAAAAGATGCCTTCCTCCCATGACTGAAAACTTGATGCTGGCTATTGACAGGAGGCCTCAGTTCCTCTCCATGTGAGTCTTACCATGGTGTTTCTTTTTAAAAAATATGTATATATTTATTTATTTGGCTGTGCTAGGTTTTAGTTGTGGACATCTTTAGTTGCATCATGTGGAATACAGTTCCCTGATCAGGGTTCAAACCAGGTCCCCTGCATTGGGAGCATGGAGTTTTAGCCACTGGACCACCAGGGAAATCCCTACCACAGTGTTTCTTGAGTGATGTCACAGCATGCCCTGGCTTTCCCTGAGCAAGTGATCCAAGAACAAGAAAGCACCAGGAGGAAGCTTTATTCTTTCTATAACCTCAGAAGTTATATATTGTCACTTCCACTACATTCTATTTGTTAGAAGCAAGTCACTAAGTCTGGTCCACATCAAGAGGAGGAAAATTAGTTTTATCCCTTGAAAGGGTGAGTGTCAAAGCATTTGTGGATATATTTTAAAACCATCCCACCTATTATATGCAAGTATTAGAATACCACGTGTATCAAACAGACATGACCCTTGTGGAATTTATAGACAAGCAAAAGAGAGGGGCTTTAATTAAATGAGCACAAAGATAACTGCAAAATTATAACTATGATAAGCTCTGTGAAGGAGAAGAACATAATGTGATGAGAGAGAATAACAGGGGAGCCTGGGGTGTACCCAAAGGAGGGATGTTTTAGTCAAGATCTGAAGGATGAATAAGAGAGGGCAGAGAGAAGGGTGTATGCCCCTGTGGCAGAGAAGAACGCGCAAGAATTGAGGATCTAAAAGGTGGCTATGATGTCTAGAGCAGAGAGTACAATGAAGTGAGAGGAGGCTGGTGGGAAAGGCCTACAATGAGTTGGGCTCTAGGTCTCAGTGGCTGTTCCATGTAACCCTGGGGGCAGATGCCCTGAGCCATCAAATCCCCCTCTGCACCCCAATGTGAAGCTGCAGGGACCACAGTACCGTATTATTGCCAAATCACCACAAGAAGGCTCCCAACTATACTCGGCCGGTGTATACCTCTTTCATCAAGGAATTCTCAGGACAAACTCCATTCAAAAGGATCACCCTACCTTTGTGACTCCCCTCACCTGTTCTTGATATCCCCTCAACTGATCCAGCACTCCTTCTTGGCCCTGATCCCCAGTCATTCCTTTGTATCCTCTTGAACTTTCATTCTGAAACTTATAAACTCCCTTAGATACCGACATCCCCAAGCTTTTCTTTTGCCTAAACTGAAGCCTGGTGATCCCTTGAGGACCCTTCCTTCACCCACCACCACCCCTTCACCAGCCAAAGCTCCCTCTCCAACTTATTCTTCTACTGAAAACTGGAAGGTGAAATCAGTGTCCTTCTTACCACCACGTATAACTTCTAGAACTTTACTACTTCTCCTTCTGGTAAAAGAAAACTTATGAGAACTTCCCTGGTGATCCGGAGGTTAAGAACTTATCTTCCAACGCAGGGGACACAGGTTCAATCCCTGGTCAGGGAACTAAGATCCCACACGCTTCGGGGCAACTAAGCCCAAGTGCCACAAACAGAGAACCCTGTACACTGAAATGAAGAGCCCGTGTGACACAATGAAGACCTAGCACAGCCAAAAGAAAAAGAAAAGAAAAATTATGTGCCTTCAAAGTCTCACCTCATCCAGATTTACCACCATCTTCTCCTCCCCACAAAACTATCATTTTCCATTTTCTCAGTCATGACCTGTCATCCTCTGAAGACTTTGGCATATGATTCAAGCCTTTTCTCTCATTTACAATTCTTATTATCCTTCTGGGTGGTGTTGGTACCCACGCAGCTAAACCTGGGATCTCGGTTTCCTAGACTTCCTCACCGTCAATGACTATTTTCTTCATTCCATCTCCACCTCCCTATGTCCGTGGTCACATATGGACCTTGTCGTCATCAGAATCCAATCATATCCTAAACAACTTGTCCAAACAAATCCTTCTTGAAAGAGCAAACACCACAGTGCCCTCTCATTCCAGCTTAATTATTTAAGAGTCCCCATGGAAGTCAGTCTTGGCCTTATCAGGATCTCCAACTTACTGGTTTTGCTCCATTCTGTCCTTGTCTCCTTAATGCCTTAAACACGATCTGTCTTTGTGGTCATTCTTTTGCAAATATCCTTGACCTCCCTGCCCCTGTCTCCTGGCTGGGAAAAAAAATCTATCCTCATGGGCTCTTAAGCCTGGTTTCTACCCCTCTTGCTTTCTTAGAAAGCTCACTCTTTCCACTACCCGCTTCTCCAACCCCCACCTCATCTTCTACATCTTTAACTTCTCCCCCTATAGCAGAGATCGCTAGCTACCAAATCCATTTCTTCCTCTTCCTGCACACAGCTAGACAAGATTTCTGAATCTCTCTGGAAGTTAGGTATGTATTAATAGTATGGCTCTGTGTGCTGAAGTGATCACTGCTGCTTCCAAGCCAGACCCCCCAAAACATCCCATGAATATCATTCATGCTCTTTTCTCTTTCAAGGCTTGATGCAGACAAGCTTAGAATCACAGGAGTCTGTTAAAGGTGGGTGAGTCACAAGGTATAGGAAGTCAAGGTCCTGAATTAGCATCTGGAGTAAACCTGATTGCTTTAGAATTTAAGTTATTAAGACACAAACTTCTATCATGTTTGAGCCATTATGCATAATTGGCAAGGTTTATATAGGAGCTGGGCTTCCCCAGTGGCTCAGCGGTAAAGATTCTGCCTGCAGTGCAGGAGACATACCAAGATGCACATTAAATCCCTAGGTCAGGAAGATCCCCTGGAGGAGAACACGGGAGAATTCCATGGACAAGAGGAGCCTGGCAGGCTACAGTCCATAGGGTCATAAAGAGTCAGACATGACTGAAGCAACTGAGCACACATGCACATACAGCAGCTAATGTTAGCTTAACTACTACATCATTTACTGAATTGTTTTCATCAGCACAAAAACATAGGCTGCTGCTGTTGCTGCTGCAAAGTCGGTTCAGTCGTGTCCGACTCTGTGCAACCCCATAGACGGCAGCCCACCAGGCTCCCCAGTCCCTGGGATTCTCCAGGCAAGAATACTGGAGTGGGTTGCCATTTCCTTCTCCAGTGCATGAAAGTGAAAAGTGAAAGTGAAGTCGCTCAGTCTTGTCCGACTCTTAGCGACCCCATGGACTGCAGCCTACCAGGCTCCTCCGTCCATGGGATTTTCCAGGCAAGAGTACTGGAGTGGGGTGCCACTGCCTTCTCCAAAACATAGGCTAGGATCCTCCAATTACATGAGGAAATCTCTCCCTTGATCCAATATCCTTTCCAGCTACTACCCTCTCTTCTCCCCCAACAGCCAAGTTTTGTCGAGAACGATCTTCTCAGGCTTCCCTGGTGGCCCAGTGGATGGGAATCTGCCTGCCAATGTGGTGGACATGGGTTCAATCCCTGGTCCAGGAAGATTCCACATGTCAAGAGGCAAATAAGTCCGTGCGCCACAACTGAGCCCGTGCTCCAGAGGCCATGCTCCACAACAAGAGAAGCCACTGCAATGAGAAGCCTAAGCACCGCAACAAAGAGTTGCCCCCACTCATTACAACTAGAGCAAGCCAGTGTGCACCAATGAAGATCCAGCGCAACCAAAAAAAAGATAAATAAATAAATAATTTAAAAAATCCCTCATAGGCTATTTAAAAAAAAGAAGAATGTTCTCATACTTTGTTTTCTCCCCCAACACAATCTGATAGTCTCCAGCCTAGCTTCTACCCACATCACCAAAATTTCTCTCACCTCAGTCACTAACAATCTCCACATTGGCAAGCCTTTTGGACACTTTCCCGTGTCCATATTACTAGCTCTCTCAGGAATATATGACTCAGTTGGTCATCCTTTCCCTCTTGAAACACTCTCTTACTTTGTGTGGCACCACACTCTCCTAGTTGATCTCTCACCTCTGTACCTATTCCTCTTTCTCCATTCCCAGCTCATTTTACCTGACCTGGACTGTCAATATATTTCTTTCACTCCGTTTCTCATTCAACCTTCTCTCTCTACACAACTTCATCCACACCCATATATTTAACAACAAGCTATACATCAATAACTCAAATTTATGTTTTCAACGTAGACTTCCCTTCTGAGCTCTGAATACATCTACCTGATGTATTCTACTTACTCATTTCATGACATTAAAGATAGAACAAGAGTCCAGGGCCAGAGAAGTGAGAGTGATTTCTGGTATATCCAAATCAAACAGGAAGGATAGGGGGACTTCCCTAGTGGTCTAGTGGATAAGACTTTGCCTTCCAATGCAGGGGATGTGGGTTCAATCCCTAGTCAGGGAGCTAAGATCCCATATGTCTTGGGGCCAAAAAAACCCCAAAACAAAAGAGAAACAATATTGTAGAAATTCAATGAAGACATTAAAAATGGTCCATATCAAAAAAAATTAAAAAAACAAAACAAAACAGGAAGGACAGATCAGACTGGGAGTGGAGGGGATAGAGAACATGGAGAACACACTGTTTTACAGCCCATGGAGCACATAGCCTGGATGGATCAGTCTCTCTCTTTAAAAAAAAAAAAATTATTTATTTGGCTGTACCAGGTCTTAGTTGTAGCAGGAGAGATCTAGTTCTCTGACCAGGGACTGAAACCGGGACCCCTGCATTGGAAGCTTGGAGTTTTAGCCACTGGAGCACCAAGGAAGTCCTGGATCAGTCTCTTTTAAGGGACTAATTAAGCAGAGACACGGTGACAAGTATTTTGCTTCATCCTTTGCCTATAATGCCCTTCCTCTAAATCAGAGAACTAATTCAGCCTGGAGGTTAGACTTGCAAATTCCCAGACATTTGGGAAAATGTATTAAATATGAAAATTGTTCTTTGTTGGATTAAGAACATAAACTTGTACATAATTTTATTTGTTCAAGATTGTTATATTTTATATGTTTTAAAATATTTTAAATTCAGAACATAAATTACAAATTCACTAATTTAAATTATTTTAAAATATAAAAGATGGAGCCCACAAACTATAGGACTTTAAGAACAAAGTACTGTTTGCCAGCTAGAAAAAGTAGGCAAAAACTTCAAATATAAGAAGAAGAGGACTTCCCTAGTGGCGCAGTGAATGGGAGTCCACCTGCCAATGAAGGGGACACAGGTTTGATCCTTGGTCTGGGAAGATTCTACATGCCATGGGGCAACTGAGCCCCTGCACCACCACAACTGCTGAGCACAAGGAGCCGCAACTACTGAACCTGAGTGCTGCAAATAGGGAAGCCAACATGCCTAGAGGCCCTGCTCCACAACAAAAGAAGCTACTGCAATGAGAAGCCAGCACACCGAAATGAAGAGCAGCCCCCACTCACTGCAACTAGAGAAAGTCCAGGGACAGCAATGAAGATCCAGCACAGCCAAAAATAAACAAATAAATAAATAACATTTTAAAACAAGAGAGAAAGAGAGAAGATGATATCCTGTTGGCAACCACCCTAAGTCCTCCAGCCTGCTGGGGTTACTCTTTAATATCCAAATAAAGATTGCTCAAGACACTGCCCCACAGAGTGCAGAAGTCTGTGCCTTCCTGATGGTTCATATATCACTTGGGAAGGACTCGTGTTCTCCTTATCACTGACTGTCCTGTTCCCCAGCTCATGATGACTTACTTCACTCAAGGTTCTTCCTTGGACCTGGAATTCCAACCTTTTCCTTTCTTCTCATTGTTTCACTCTCTCCAAGTTGTCCAGGCCTATTCCCCCAGGCTGCCCCCAAACTCCAAATTCCCCTCACTTCTTACTTTCCCTGGCAGATCAATTCTGCCCTCCTTATTTCATTTCTTCTGTCCTCCTCTCCCCCTGCCGATTCCTTATTCCTCTCCTGAGAATTACACATCGTTTTCCTATCTGTGCCATGAATGTTGTCTTCCTCCTGAGCCATGATTTTTTCCCTGGACAGCAATTTGTTCCCACTCCACAGAGAAAATCATTTTTTTAACATCAACATTTACTTCTGTGCCCCGGCATATACTGCTCCTTCTGCCTGGAACAGCCCACACACTCCTCTCAACTCCTCTCCTGGCCCACACATCCTATACGAGGCTCACTCAAGCATAACCATCCCCAGCACCTGGTACACGTTTAAGAATTGAACACATTAATTACATACTCTCAACTCTCAAGTACAAACAGCATTCATTTCTAGAAAAGATCTTCAGGAAAAACAGAGCAAAACGGACTCCAACTTTTAATCTAATGGGTCTCATATTCTGAACTACTGTTACCATCAGTTTCTGCTGCTGTAGTTTCAGAATTTGCATTGGCCTCTCCAAGTCAAAGGTTAGCCAAGATGGGAGCATCCTGTTCTTTCTTCCCTCATGTTCCTTTACTCCTTTAACTGATATATTTCTAGGAGGGAATGGAAATAGCTTCTGATGGACACACTGCTTGTCAGGAACCCAGCTGCCTCCCTGTGGTCTGTACACCATTTTCAAGATCTTTCTGGTATGCTGTCATTTGGTCAACGTTTGCGGGTTTGCATTTCTGCCTCTGCAAGTAGAAAAGCTGCAACAATGGTTATTAGCTAACAACACAGTTCCATTTCTTGAAAATTTTTCTCCAGATAGTTTGGAAAAGGGCTGTTTTCACATTGTAACTAAGAAGTCAATCTCGTCTTTATTTTTGATAGTCTTTTAACTTTTTTTAATTTGTAGTTGCTTTACAATGTTGTGTTAGTTTCCACTGTACACCAAAGTGAATCAGGTAATATGTATACATATATAACCCTCCCTCTTGAGCCTCCCTCCCTCCCCACCCCCATCCTACCATCTAGTTCATCATAGAGCACCGAGCTGAGCTTCTTGTGCTATACAGCAGCTTCCCACAATGTGTGTCTGTGCACTCAATCATTCGTCTCCAACTCCTTGCGACCGCATGGACTAAAGCCTGCCAGGCTCCATCCATGGAATTTTCCAGGCAAGAACACTGGAGTGGGATGCCATTTCCTTCTCCAGAGGATCTTCCTGACCCAGGGATCAAACCCGCGTCGCTTGTGCCTCCTGCATTGGCAGGTGGATTCTTTACCACTGCACCACCTGTGCTTCCTGCCAGCTAGCTATTTTACACATGGTAGTATATATAGGTCAATGCTACTCTCTCAGTTCGCCCCACCCTCCCCTTCCCCCCATGTCCACAAGTCCATTCTCTTTGTCTGCCTCTCTACTCGTGCCCTGAAATAGGTTCATCAGTACCAAGAGTTCAGTTTAAAAAAGGAATGCATACATCACTCAAGAGTCCGTCTTCAGGTGGAGACGGATGACTGTTCAACATGGCAGTAATATTTTGACAATTCACTTATTGTGCTGTTGGTCCTATTTACCTATAGCATCTGATGTACATTGCAGGTTCAGTCAGTCAGTTCAGTCACTCAGTCTTGTCTGACTCTTTGCGACCCCATGAACTGCAGCATGCCAGGCCTCCCTGTCCATCACCAACTCCCGGAGTCCATCCAAACCCATGTCCGTTGAGTCGATGATGCCATCCAGCCATCTCATCCTCTGTCGCCCCCTTCTCCTCCTGCCCTCAATCTTTCCCAGCGTCAGGGTCTTTTCCAATGAGTCAGTTCTTCGCATCAGGTGGCCAAAGTATTGGAGTTTCAGCTTCAACATCAGTCCTTCCAATGAACACCCAGGCCTGACCTCCTTTAGCATGGACTGGTTGGATCTTCTTGCAGTCCAAGGGACTCTTAAGAGTCTTCTCCAACACCACAGTTCAAAAGCATCAATTCTTTGGCGCTCAGCTTTCTTTATAGTCCAACTCTCACATCCATACATGACCACTGTTAGTAAAGCAAATGTTTCATTGGCCCTAGTCTTCTACAAAATGTGCCATCATTAACTCATAATATATTGAGTGTTCTTTTATTTCCCTTTTAGCACTTTTATCAAAATTATTTTGAGGTGTTATCATAAAGCTTATTATTTCTTGTTCCTGAAAACGTTTTATCTATCCACACAAGACACAGAGACTCATGCCTTTTTTTCCACACAGGTTTTATCATCTGGTTATAATCTCACTTTAAAAGAGGTTTGTTCTGGAGACTTCCCTGGTGGTCCAGTAGCTAACACTCTGTGCTCCCAGAGCAGGAGGCCTAGGTTCAATCCCTAGTCAGGGAACTAGATTCCACATGCCACAAGTAAAGACCCTACATGCCACAATAAAAAGATCTCGTATGCTGTAATTAAGATCCAGTACAGCCAAATAAATATTTTTAAATTAGGTAAATAAAAGAGGTTTGGTCAAGCTTGACTATTGGGCAAATAGGTAAGTAATACAAGGCAGTGATTACCATGGGCTTTGGAATCAATGGCTTCCCTTGTAGCTCAGCTGGTAAAGAATTCGGCTACAATGCAGGAGACCCCGGTTCAATTCCTGGGTTGGGTAGATCTGTTGGAGAAGGGATAGACTACCCACTCCAGTATTATTGGGCTTCCCTGGTGGCTCAGCTGGTAAAGAATCTGCCTCCAATGTGGGAGACCTGGGTTTGATCCCTGGATTGGGAAGAACCCCTGGAGAAGGGAACGGCTACCCACTCCAGTATTCTGGCCTGGAGAATTCCATGCACTGTATAGTCCATGGGGTCACAGAGTTGGACACGACTGAGAGACTTTCACTTTCACTTTGGAATCAATAAACGCCTCTACGTACTGGCTGTGACTTTGGACAAATCATTTCAATTCGGTGAACTCTAGAATGCTACTTTATAAAATGGAGGGCTACGTATAACCAAGAATTTCAACTAAAGATTGAAAAGCATTAAATGATTTTCGACTTGTTAACACAGCTACCATAGAGCCCGAAACATAGCAAGCACTTAAACAGGAATTACTACTCTACCACTATCATTACCATTACTGCACTTGTAGGATCTGAAAAATCCTGACACTCCCCTTGAGGTTCTTTGTCAGTTTTGATCAGTGGTGTCCCAGGAAGAGGTCCAAGAAATAAACATTCTATTTTCCTACATGATCTGCTCCTAAAATCTTGTATAAAAATCAAATGTGTGAAAATTTAACTTTCTATTTATCAAGGAAAAGAAAGATATCTATTCTTAACATGCAAATATATGTGTGTGTATGTATATATATATATACATATAAAAATACATAAAGTCTCAAATTATATCTGATTATATATTCCCAGTATTTTTTACCTATTCATTAATTCTTTTTCCATCCAAGTCAACACAAAATAAACTGAGTTAACACATTCTCATCTAAATGAGAATAAAGTCAACACTTTCAGCTTAACTGAATGGTAACCATTTAATCTCAGTTGCAATACATTTATAAGACATATATTTTATCACCACTATCAGCAATTTCTTTTTCCGTTTTCCACTTATTTATATAAAATATACAAAAAATTCAAAGTTGGACAAATATTGTTACACCAGCAAAAAATGGAGAAACCAAACTGCCACTTGGTATGGTGTGATGGATTAAAATGTTCACTTATCAGCAGATGTGCAAACATTCAAAATGTTTTATTTAGAGATATCAAAGTATAATGTACAAAAGTACAGGTTGTAAGTCAAGAACTGCTCCCACTGCACTTTGACAATCTTTTCAAAAGTTAACTCAACCAATAACTTCTTGTAATGATTGTTCATCTGAGATTGTTAGTGGGCAATTCTTTTTTATTCTTAGCTTTTTGGGGGGTAGTACCATGCAACATGTGGGATCAATGCAGAATCTTACTTTCCCAACCATGGATGGAACCCACACCCCCTGCAGTGGAAGTACAGAGTCTTAACCACTGGACCATCAGGGAAGTCCCTGGGCAATTCTTTTTAATAATGCTGATGTAATGGAGCAGAGGAGACTTCTGGGCAGAGAATGTTACGAAAAGCAAGAACACCTTGTCCATAGCCACAAAAGACTTTTAAGGTGTGGAGCCAGCCCTCGTACATGAAGTGGGTGGCCATTTGAATGTAAACTGGAACTACATATTTCATGTGCCAGTATTTGCAAAGGTCTTGCCTGGATTGGGACTTTTTGTCTCATTCTCAGAAAAACTTTCAGTTTGGAAATGTTTTTATATCAGAATTTCCCCAGGCCTCATCAACCTGTAAGTACAAATGAGGTCATATTAACAGATAAAACGCAAGTTGTACTTGCTCAGGCCCACATTCAAGACTGTAGGCAGTGAGACTGACAGGTGACCTAGAAAGCTGGGTTACCTGTGAAACTGATGTTTATTTAAAGATTACAATGGCAGCGAAAGTAGCAGTGGAAAATTTGAGTGTGATGGCAGAAGCATGGGTGCTGCTACATGAGGGGGTGGGGGAAGTTCCAGCTTAAGGGAATGTTGCAACAATGCAAAAAGACAACTTCCTGTGGCTACTCTATTGTGACCCCTAGATCCTCATGGTTCAGAGATGCGAGTGCACTAAGTCACTTCAGTCGTGTCCGACTCTTTGCGACCCTATGGACTGTAGCCTGCCAGGCTCCTCTGTCCACGGGATTCTCTAGGCAAGAATAATGGAGTGGGTTGCCATGCCCTCCTCCAGGGGACCTTCCTGACCCAAGGATCAAATCTGTGTCTCCTGTGTCTCCTGCATTGCAGGCAGATTCTTTACCTCTAGCGCCACCTGGACAACTCAGACTTTAACAAAGGCTCAGTTTAACCAGTCAAAACAAGACACTCTTGCAATGTAGGCCATCTCTTCTCCTCTCTCACCCAGTTCTCCCCGACAATATCAAGTTACATATTAAGAAACATAATAAGGAAACAAGAAACACCAATCATAAGCCCAAACCATAAGCAGCACTGACTTTAAACCCAATCCAGAAACAACCTGCAACAGAGTGGTGCCCTCTATCCCTGACTGGGAGCTACCCAAAAACAAGCTTCTGACACAGAGGATGACAGTCACAAGAAGCACTTCTGGCCTGAGGGAGTCTCAAGTCTGCTTAAGTCACCACCATGGCTCCATGAGGCCAGACTCTTGCTAGCACACAGAGGAACCAGAGCCTTCATGTGCAGAACGTTTCCCACTTGAGAACAATGCCTCTGAACTACAAAAGCTAAAAGTTGACAAGCTAGGAGGCAAAAATCCTGTGGGTTATTGGGTATAAGACTGAAATGAGTATTTGCATACATCGCATTACAGATATCCTAGTTGCATGAACTGATTCCCAGACCCATATATTCTGGCTATGGGGGAGAAGGTACCATATAATCATCTCTGAATCAGAGCATATACTGTTACTGAAAGAGAGTGTGTGGGTCTGGCTGCTCGCCACTCAAAAGGCAATAAACAGGCCAGGCTGGAGGAAAGGAAAGTTTGCTTTATTTCACATGCCAGCAACTGGGATGGGGGCGGGAGGGAGAGGGGACCAGGATCATCTTGGTTGTTTTAGGTACAGTTAATCTTTAGTTCCAGGGTGCCGTTTGTTCCCATTTCTTTCAAGCCAGTTCTCAGAATTGTGGCAACTCATGTTGTGGGTACAGTCTGGTCATCATGTGGTTAACTTCTCCATCTGTGTGTTTTAGCATCTATAAGACAGCTCAGAATATTAACTATAGGCCTTGAGAAAGAACTAAAGGTCCTTGACTATGCCTAAAGAGTATGTTATTATTATTTGGTCTCCTTTGACTGTTTCCCTTTGCTTTCACATATTCTCATTTCTCCAATTAAACTTATTCTTTGACTTAAGTTTCCCACAGACAAAAGGCAGGCAGAGGACATGGGTGGGGGAGGGCAAGGACCATACGGTCCTGCTCCATTTCAGTATTTCAGCCTGTAAGACAGAACACTGTCCCTTCAGAGTATTGCCTCCTAACTGACACCAAAACTGAGTCTTCAGTAAGCCATTCCACCTTTTTAGTAAGCCAGATACTTCTAGGTAATGGTAAAAGTAGTAAGACCAGTTAATTCCCTGGGCATGAGCCCACTGACCATGGATAGAATCCGACAGTGTATAAAGCATCCTGAGAGTCTGTAGATGGTGGAATTGGCAGAAACATTACAGGCAGGATATGGAAAATCCATATCCATAATATATGTCTAGTCCTCTAAGGATGGATTTATGACCTTTCTATGATGAAAGAGATATATAATGTATTCAGCCTACATCAGCTGGCTGGCTTGTTCCTCTAGGGAATGCTATCTATTGGGGACTCAGTGTTGACATCATCTGTTAGCAGATTAGGCACTCAGAAGTAGCAACAGTCAAGCCAAGTCAGCTTCCTTAAGGGAAAGTCCATTTTGTTGAACCCATGCAGAGCTCTCACCTCCATCATCAAAGCATGCTGTTCATGAGTCCATTAAATAAGCAATGGGGTGGCTGATGAAAGGGCATAGATTTGCTCCAAAATCCTAAAGGTCTATACTGTGAATCTCTTACTGGTACTTGCCTAAGATTTTATTACCATCCTTATTTGTTAGAGATTCTTGAGTGTCACTGGACCTAGTGGATCATAAGGACCAAGTAGAAGAATATCTTGTGCTATAGCCTGGACTTGCAGAAGCTTTGTTCCCCCATTTGATACTTACAGACTTATAGGGGACTCCTCAGATGGTTCCAACTCAAAACGTGGTTTACATTGCCTCCAAAAGCCAAAAAGACCTATCAATTGTGATTCTTTTGTCATGGTAGATAATACATCAATTTGTCTGTCACTGCGGAAAGGATATCTCAACATGCTCCAGTCTGCTGGATTCTCAGAAACCACTGAAGTGGCAGGTCCCTCAGATTTACCTCAAACTTTCTGGTTTGCTCATATCTTAGTAAGGCTTCCAAATTAACTGCTACTTTTTGCTCATCAGATTCAATCAGCAAAATGTCATCTCTGCAATAGACAGAGTGACGTTTTGCAGAACATCAGCACCATGGAGATCTCTGCTGACTATAACATGGCAGACAGATCGAGAGCTGACATAGGACTAAGCCAAGATGGTCAATGTCTTGGCTGTTGTCACTGCCAGGTACAAGTAAACTGTTCATGGTTACCCTTTCAACGTGGTATGGAGAAAAAAGCATTAGTCACATAACAGGGCCAGGGACTCTATTGATTTGTTCCAGTACAGAAACTCTTTTATAATGGGAGTTGCAACTGAAGTCACACTCTAACTAAGTTTATTGGAATCTACAGCCATTTTCCAATATCCATTCTATCCAGGCCAAACAGGTAAATTAAATGGGGATATCCTAGATATCACCAATCTTGCATGTTTCAAGTCTTTGCTGTTGCACTCATCTCTGTAGTTCCCTCAGAAATACAGCATTGCTTCTGGTTTACTATCTTGGTAGGAGGAGGAAGTTCAAGGGCCTTCCATTTAGCTATTTCTACCATAATGAGCTATTTCTACCAGTGGGTTAGAGAGCCAACACAGGAATTTTTGCCTCTGGTCAAGTTTGTCTGTTCCAGTCATTGTGGGAATTACCATAGGGTAGACCCATGAACTGACTGGTCCCATACATTAGTGGGCCACAGTGGCATTTTGGGCTCCCAGGAATTAACATTAATCCAAAAGTAGTGTCTAGACATCCACCAAAGGTCTGAGTATTTCCTTTTCTCCAATTTAGTAAATGATTTTAGGTATCTTTAGGAAAGGCTCACAAGGAAGATTTACATTATATATTTGTGGCAATTCTATAGGATTCTTCCATAATGAGACCTAGCTTTCTGTTCAACAAAGGCGCTCTGGGTTTCAGAACTGGATTAATTCTGTAAATTGAATGAGAAGCCATGATTTTCCACTGTGGTGACCCAAAAGAACTGAGAATAGGTACTCCAACAGACAATTGCTCATGAAGAATGTTCACAGCAGCAAAGATGGCGTGAATAGATTTTAAAAATTGTGGTATAGCTGTACCATGGGTATAATTTATCCATAAAAACAAATGAAGCACTGATACATTGCTACAGCTTGGATGAATCTCAAAAGCATGCAAAACCAAATAAGCGAGACAGAAAATAGCACACACTACATGGTTCACTTAATATGAAACATCCAGAATGGGAAAATCCATAAAGACATTAAAGCAGATCAGTAGCTGCCAGGGACTGGAAGAAGGGAGGAATGGGGAGGGATTGCTGAATGGGTGTCTTCTGGAGTGATAAAAAAAGTTTGAAACTAGAGAGAGATGGTTGTCTGCAACATTGTGACTGCACTACGTGATACTGAATGGCACACTTTAAACCGGTTAATAGTATGCTATATGAATTTCATCTCCATTTTTTAAAAAAAAGTAACAAAACAGTACCCATAAATAAAAAAGTAATGAAATTATTCCTTCTTTAGTACCAATGGAAGGAGAGCATCCTGTTTTTCAATCATGCATATTTTTACCCTTTTACTTCAGAGAAACAGTACTTGAAAGAAGTTGCAATGATCCAATACTAGTAAATAGTTACATATTTTGCTGAGTTGTTGGAATTTTAGGGGGTCGGGTGGGGATTGTTATGAAGTCTGAGGAGGAAGAGAAGATCTATATAAAGCCTTTTTGTACTGGTCTCTTTGTTCTCAAAGAGAACATTTCTTTTTTAAAAAAAAATATTTTTTAATTTATTTGGCTGCTCTGGGTCTTAGTTGCGGATCATCCTACAGATGCTCTTTTGTAAGCATCTAATTCCCTGCATTGAATTCCTTTATGTTCCTTTCCTTTTGAATGGTTTTCTTTCCTTATCCTGAACCTCATTGACTTTTGCGGGTATTTAAAGAGATAAAGCATTGAAAGCAATGAGGCCAGTGCCTGGCACACGGAGAGGGGTCAAAATTGATAGTAATTATTATTATTACAACACATTATTTTCTAGTCCTTTATTATTACTACATGAAGTAGAATTTTAATGTTTCTCCCCTTTCTTTGTTCCCCAATCCTGGTTAGATTATAAGAGGTTCACTCAGGGACTTCCCTGGTGGTCCAAGGGCTAAGACTCCTTGCTCCCCATGCAGGGGGCCTTGGTTTGATCCCTGATTGGGGAAGACCCAATGCAGCCAAATAAAGGAATATAATTTTAAAAACAAACAAACAATAAAAAAATGGTTCACTCGAAGAACTGAGGAGTCCTAAACTTTTTCTCTGTTTTCATTTAGGCTCCTCATATTAGTCAAAGTTCTCCAGAAAGAGACTTCCCTGGTGGGGCAGTGGTTATGAATCCACCTTGCAATGCAGGGGATGAGAGTTAGATCCCACATGTCACAGAGCAAGTAAGTCTACACACCACAACCAGAGAATCTGTGCACTGCAACGAAGATCCTGTGTGCCACAACTAAGACCCAACACAGCCAAATAAATAAATATTTTTTAAAAAGGTCCTTCAGAGAAAAAGAATCAATAGGATATATGAGTATGTAAGGACGTGTGGGTATGGGTATGTATGTGCAAGTATGCACACACACACGTGCTAGCAAGTTTGAAATTTGTAGGGCTATCCAACAGTGTGGAAATCCTGGCAGAAGTTGATATATATTCTTGAGTCAGAAGGCAGAATTCTCCCTCTTCAGAGGACCTCAGTCTTTTCTCGTAAGGCCTTCGGCTGACTGGATGAGGTCCACCCACACTACGGAGTGTAACTTGTTTGACTCAAAGTCTACCGATTTAAATGTTAATCTCATCTAAAAATACTCTCACACAACATCTAGATTAGTATTTGACCACATAACATAGACTAGTTAAATTGACACAAAATGAACTATCACACTATTCAAACCATCAATCATGTCATATGATGTTTATCTATCGATGTTAATCCACAATGCTTTTGGGCATAAGACATATTTGATTTCACTATGTACGTTTTAAAGGTACGGTACTTCAGTTTTCTTCGATTGAGTACCTGATATATGCAATAAACTACAGAAGACTGCAAAACGAGTAAGGAATAACCTGGGGCCTCTTCCTGCCTTTCACATGCCACAGCTAGAAGATCTTGCATGCCCCAACAATCAAAGAACCCACGTACCACAACTAAGACTCAGCACAGCCAAACACATAAATAAATACAAATATTTAAAAAAATATTACATAGAGTGTGAGATGTAGGGAGACCATTAGGGTCCATGGCAGTAACCCAGGCAAGAGATGTCAGGCACATAGATTAGGAGGTAGGAGTGGAGATTAGAACAAGTAAATGATTTTAAGAGCCCTTTAAGAGGAAAAGTGACGGCATTTGGAGATGGATTGGGCACAAGGTGAAGGAGAGGTTGGGGTCCCAGGTTTCTGGCTGGTACAACTAGCTAGTCAGTACATCGTCCACTCAGACAGGGAACACTGGACAAAGAAAAAGTATAGGAGAAACTGTGTGTTCAGCCTCAGGTATGCTGAATTTAAGGTAAGACACTCAAAAAGAACTATCCAATAAGCAGTGGGGTATGCAGGTTTGAAGGTCAAGAGGGAGGTACAGCCTGGAGATGAATATTTGGAAGTCATATCCAGGGCCAGTCTATCTATTAGGCATGGCTAGGCACATTAGTGCCCCAATACTCTTAGGGCTCAGTTCAGTTCAGTCACTCAGTCGTGTCCCACTCTTTGCAACCCCATGGACTACAGCACGCCAGGCTTTTCTGTCCATCACCAAATCCCGGAGCTTGCTCAAACTCATGTTCATTGAGTCAGTGATGCCATCCAACCATCTCATCCTCTGTCGTCCCCTTCTCCTCCCGCCCTCAATCTTTCCCAGCATCAGGGTCTTTTCCAAGGAGTCAGTTCTTTGCATCAGGTGGCCGAAGGACTGGAGTTTCAGCTTCAGCATCAGTCTGTCTAATGAACATTCAGGACTCTTAGGGCTCATACACACAAAAAAGCTTTAATCTTCTTTAAATCAGAAAAAAAAAAGTCTTAATAGATAAAGATGTTTTAATATGTGAATCCATGGCTGATTCATGTCGATGTATGGCAAAAACTACTACAATATTGTAAAGTAATTAGCCCCCAACTAAAATAAAAAAAAAAAAAAAAAAAAAGAAAGAAAAAAAAAAAAAAAAAAGAAATCCCATGGACAGAGGAGCCTGGTGGGTTGTAGTCTACGGAGTTGCAAAGAGTCAGACACAACTGAGCACACACACACAACACACAATATATTCATCTTTACACTAATGCAGTCATAAAAGATAATTTTAAAAGAAACAGTTCCCTAGGAAGGAGCGAGCCCACAAAAGTCCTAATGCTGTCCTGGCTGTATTAGTAAGGATGCTTCCTACCACAAATATCAGAAAGCCTACTCTCAATGGCTTCAGCAGGGACGATATTTAATTTCCCTTGTTCAGCATTAGGGTGGCCTCCAGAGATGACAGGAAGCTCATGCCCTCAAGGACAGAGGCTCCTTCCAACTCTCCACTCTGCCATCCCTGCTGTTGGCTCCATCCTCAGCTGGGAGCACACCAGTGCAGTAGGTCCAGAACACGTCCAGACTTGTCAGCATTCCCAGAAAGCAAGCTTCTGAGAATGTCATGTCCGGAGAATGCTTCTCTCCTAGGAATGAGAAAACTTTTTCCAGAAGCCCCGCAGCAAACATCCTCTTAGTCTCACTGGGCAGATACCCATTCCTAAACCGGTTACTGGCAAGAAGGAAGGAATTTATATGATGGGCTCAAACTAATCATCTGGGGTGTAATAGAGGTTAGGGGGTCAACCACAATGCCTTCTCTCGAAGACTTCCTCCAGGAGGTGGGACTAGAAGCTAAAAGCAGGGATGAGCTCACCCAGGAAAGTTTGTTTAAGAGAGAGAAGCACAGAGGACCTAAGAACTTCAGTATATCCATGTTATGAGGGCTTCCGGACTGATGGAAGAGACTCATCATTAAATACAGCTGCAAACGGACTGGAATGTGAAAGCAGACTGGGTGTTGGGAGGCCCAGGTGTATGTTAAAACCTGTGTGACTGGGTAGGTTTCTTAAGCTTTCTGTCTCAGGTTTCCTCTCTGTATAATACCCTACACATAGTAAATATCAAATAAATTCAGCTATCATTGTTTTATGGTCATCCACATTATTACTATCTTCAGGTGATGGGAAGACACTGGAAGGAAATTGACAAGCAAGTGTCCTGGGCAGATCTGAGGCTAGGTTATACGGCTTGGGCAGGTTGTGCTCAGTTCCTGGGCTGGGTTTCCTCTTCACTAGGTCACTGTGAGCAACTTACCAAGTTTCCCTCTGGCTGCCCCCAAGGTTGAACTCCACCAGAACCCTCCAAGCCCCAGCAGCATCTCTATAAAATCTGTGTGTTGGTTTTAGCTACACTCCTGTGCCTTGGAATCAGGATAAATTACTATCTCTCCTTTCACCTCTGTCCGCTTGCACTGTTGTCACTCAAAGAAATTAATCAGGTTTATTAAGCATGACCTCTCTTTTGTGAGCCTTGCTCCTGGTCTGAGGATCTGTACCTGTCTGCTGCTCTCCTAGCTCGGTTCCAGTTGGGGAGGCCTCAGCCTCTCTCGGTGCTCTGGTGGGGGCAGGGACAAGCAGCCAAGTGGCCACATCTTTTGTTATTTGCAGAGATTGACGCACTGGGCTAGATCGGACAAAGGCAGGATGCTCTGTTGTAGTGAGCACGAGGCTCTTTGTTGCCATGGCTGTGGAAGAAATAGGAACAGAAAGGATAAATGTTGCATCCAAATACACTAATAATTAACACTTAGCATGGATATAAAAAGCACTTAATACTAAATTACTGTGATCATAATAGCTATTCTTCATTCAGCCTGACTCCATATGGCATCATGGCTTGGTAGTTAAGTATGTGTGAACTGGAGCCTGACTGTCTGGGTCCAAATCCTGGCTCTGCTATTTGCCAGTGTGGGCCAGTTATTCACGCTCCTTGAGTCTCAGTTTTGCATCTATGACGCACAGACTGTGGAAGTACACAACCCATAGCGTTATGTGAGTTCACACTAAAAGCACTTAAACATGACCTGCCACATAACAAGCACTCAATAAATATCATATTTTTATATAAATTGGTGGGCATATTTAGACCTCAAAACAAACTTATGATATAGATGTTATTATTATCCTTATTTATTGATTGAGGAAACCAAGACTCAGAGAGGTTGAATAACTTTCCCGAAGTTACCCAGCAAGAAAGTAGCAGAATCCGATTCTGTCTAACCCTAAAGTCATGTGCCTTCTACCACACCATGTCACTGTCTTCCACGAGCTCCTGGCAAGAGGTCCCACAACAGTGTGATGGTGCAGCGTTGGTGATTTTCACAACACTCTCTTTCATCACAGGTGGTACAGACCAGGTATTTTCAGAATGAAGGACAGAGGAGTCTTGTGGACAAGACAGCTTAATCAAGGTTTCTCTATTCTCTGGCCCTGTTTCATGTCCAGACCCCCAGGCCTCCATGAAATGTACAATGCCCAGTTCTCTGGTGGAAGGTGGAAGGCCAGCTAGGGAAGAGTAGAGACATAGCCCAGGTCTGGGGAAGACTTGCTCAAGCACCATCTGTCTGATGGCTTGGCTGGCAGAGAGAAGCCACAGGGCAGAACTTAGCCATGGGACACCAGGCTACACCAACACCAAGTCTGAGCCCAAGATGGTCCAGGACAGATCTTGCACCCCAAGTCTTTGGACATCACCAATAAAATAAAGTAAAACAGCACAGCGCAAAGCACCTTCATGCCAAAGAACTTAAAATTCTTGAGGGATATCGGCATTTTTGTTTTTTTTTAATGTAAAAGAATCCAAGTCTGGCTTATCATACCTTCTATGGAGCGGACATCTGGCTGCCAGACCAAAAAGTCCCCACAGGGCTCTGACCACTGTCTAGCCTAGTCAGGCCTCTGCCCATTCCTCCACACAATCAAAGTCAGTCCTCTTCTCATACTTCTATACAACCAACTCTTGTGTATTCAACAGCACAACAAGACCACCTGGGCAAAAATAAAACAGCCTTACAAATATCCTTGAGAGAGAGAGGCAGTCGGCTATATCATTCATTGCAATCATTCAGAGCCCAAACTCTGGGCAAGGCACTGTACTTACCATGACCCTTGTCACAGGCCCTACCCATCCCTCACTTATCAAGTTTAAGTTTATGGCTAGCTCCTGATGGCCCCTCCTCTGTAATTTATGTTCAGATGTCCATTTGCAAGTAGATAAGATGTGGCTGGGTTTACCCTGGACTCTGGGAAACACAGCCTTGAATATACAGCCTGGAGTCAGGAGAAGAGCCTTTGAAGGGGGCTCCCTAGAGTCCACAGGCTATGCCCACCTCTAGTTCAAGACAGCAGAGACTTCTCTTGTATGGACAGGCAAACTGTCAGTGCTATGTGGATCCCCCACTCCTACGCAGGCTTTGATCACAGACCCTCTTCCTCAATCCCTTCCACCCACACCTGCCTCTTGCCTCCTCCTCACACCCCTGGGGCTCTCAAACTGTGACCAGAGAAGGAAGGAAATGGCCAGGCTAAAGATTCAGTGAAAATAACAGGAGCTTTATACTTGGACAGACACGGGTTTGAATTTCAACATGTTATTTAATAGCTGTGTGACCTGGGCTGGTCACTTGACCTCTCTGAGTCTCAGTTTTCTAATCACTGAAAGGAGAAAAATCTTCCGTACTCTTACGGTTTCTGTGAGGATTAAAAAAGGTACGTATAAGTATGTTATGCTCAGTAGCACTCAATAAATCTCTTTTTTTTTAATTTTTCAAAAGATTTTATTTATTGATGGCTGTCCGGGGTCTTGTCAGACATAAGCTCTGAGCAGGCTTGCAGTCTCTTTTTTTTTAATTTTTCAAAAGATTTGTGGCGATTAGTATGGCATGTGGGATCTTCCCCCATCAGGGTTGCTTAGTCCTGTCCGACTCTTTGCGACCTCATGGACTGCATTATGCCAGGCCTCCCTGTCCATCACTAACTCCTGGAGTTTACTCAAACTCATGTCCATTGAGTCGGTGATGCCATCCAACCATCTCATCCTCTTTCGTCCCCTTCTCCCGCCTTCAATCTTTCCCAGCATCGGGGTCTTTTCCAATGAGTCAGCTCTTCCCATCAGGTGGCCAAAGGATTGGAGTTTCAGCATTTGTCCTTCCAATGAATATTCAGGACCAATTTCCTTTAGGATGGACTGTTTGGATCTCCTTGCTGTCCAAGGAATTCTCAAGAGTCTTCTCCAACACTACAGTTCAAAAGCATCAATTCTTCAGCACTCAGCTTTCTTTATAGTCCAACTCTCACATCCATACATGGCTACTAGAAAAACCATAGCTTTGACTAGATGGACCTTTGTTGGCAAAGTAATGTCTCTGCTTTTTAATATGCTGTCTATGTTGGTCATAACTTTTCTTCCAAGGAGTAAGCGTCTTTTAATTTCATGGCTGCAGTCACCATCTGCAGTGATTTTAGAGCCCCCCAAAATAGTCTGTCACTGTTTCCATTGCTTACCCATCTATTTGCCATGAAGTGATGGGACCGGATGCCATGATCTTAGTTTTCTGAATGTTGAGTTTTAAGCCAACTTTTTCACTCTCCTTTCACTTTCATCAAGAGGCTCTTTAGTTCTTCCTCGCTTTCTGCCATAAGGGTGGTGTCATCTGCATATCTGAGGTTAATGATATTTCTCCTAGCAATCTTGACTCCAGCTTATGCTTTCTCCAGCCCAGCGTTTCTCATGATGTACTCTGCATATAAGTTAAATAAGCAGCGTAACAATATACAGCCTTGACGTACTCCTTTTCTAATTTGGAACCAGTCTGTTGTTCCATGTCCAGTTCTAACTGTTGCTTCCTGACCTGCATACAGACTTCTCAGGAGGCAGGTCAGGTGGTCTGGTATTCCCATCTCTTGAAGAATTTTCCAGTTTGTTGTGATCCACACAGTCAAAGGTTTTGGCATTAAGTCAATAAAGCAGAAGTAGATGTTTTTCTGTAACTCTCCTGATTTTTTGATGATCCAATGGATGTTGGCAATTTGATCTCTGCTTCCTCTGCCTTTTCTAAATCCAGCTGGAACATCTGGAAGTTCACGGTTCACGTGTTGCTGAAGCCTGGCTTGGAGAATTTTGAGCATTACTTTACTAGCGTGTGAGATGAGTGCAATTGTGCGGTAGTTTGAACATTCTTTGGCATTGCCTTTCTTTGGGAATGGAATGAAAACTGACCTTTTCCACTCCTGTAGCCACTGCTGAGTTTTCCAAATTTTCTGGCATATTGAGTGCAGCGCAGCACTTTCACAGCATCATCTTTTAGGATTTGAAATTAGTTAGTTTAGTAAGTATTTATTATTGAGCTCTCACCACGTGCCAACCCTGTATTGAGCACTAGGCATAAGTACTGGGGGTCTTGGAAGACATCCTCAAACAAGTTAAATTTATGCTGAGGCCTGAGGTTGGAGAAGGAAATGGCAACTCACTCCAGTATTCTTGCCCAGAGAATCCCATGGACAGAGGAGCCTGACAGGCTACAATCCGTGGGGTTGCAAGAGTTGGACACGACTTAGCGACTAAACCACTACCACCACCTATTGACATATTTGCTAGGTCAAGGCAAGAGGGAAAGAGTATTCCAGGCAGGAAGAAATAGCAAAGACAAAAACTCTGAGTGGGAAGGAGCATAAAACATTCAACAAGCTAATTACAGTATGAAGGAGGGAGTCAGTGATGACAACAGAAGTTGGGAGGGTTACTAGGGCTTATAAAAAAAGCCAGGGGATTTTTGTCTTTCAGGGTTTTTTTTTTTTTGGCTTTACCCGATATGCAGAACTTAGTGAAGGGTTTTAAGCAGGACTGTAACATAATAGGGCTTCCCCAGTGGCTCAGTGGTGAAAACATGACTGCAATGCAGAAGCTTCAGGTTCGATCCCTCGGTCAGGATCCTAGAGAAGGAAATGGCAACCCACTCCAGTATTCTTGCCTGGGAAAGCCTATGGACAGAGGAGCCTGGCAGGCTACAGTCCATGGGGTCACAAAAGAGTCAGACACAACTTAACGATTAAACAGCAATAACATAATCAAACCTGCATTTTTCAAAGCTAACTCTGGCTTGGAGAGTATTAAGTCTAAAGCCAGGGAGGCGATTAGAAGATCAATGCAGTGTCCAGATGGTCCACAGTCTGGACCTGGATGGTGCAGGGAGATGGTGAGAGATGATGGTTTGAGAGATGTTATGGAGACAAATGGGCAGAGACATGGTGATTGATTGGAGGTGAGGGCTGAGGAACAGTGAAGTTCAAAAATGACTTGCAGGTTTCTGGCTAGGATCACTGGACAGTAGTGGGACAGCTGCTGAGATGGAAGCATGAGAAGGAGGTTGATATTGGACCCGTGGAATCTGAGGGACCCATGGGACATCCATGTCAAGATGGCAAATAAGCATGTGAATAACGATGTGTTGTTCAGTCGCTAAGTCGTGTCCAACTCTGCAACCGCAAGGACTGCAGCACACCAGGCTCCTTGGTCCTCCACCATTTCCCAGAGTTTGCTCAAATTTCTGTCCACTGGGTCAGTGATGCTACCTAACCATCTCATCCTCTGCTTCCCCCTTCTCCATTAGCCTTCAATCTTTCCCAGCATTGGGGTCTTTTCCAATGAGTTGGCTCTTCACATCAGCTGGCCAAAGTATTGGAGCTTCAGCTTTAGCATCAGTCCTTCCAATGAGTATTCAGGGTTGATTTCCTTTAAGATTGACTGGTTTGATCTCCTTGCAGTCCAAGAGACTCTCAGGAGTCTTCTCCAGGTTAGGAAGAAGGAAATAATGTGGGGGCCATACACTTGCAGATGGTAACTGAAGCCCTGAGCAGCACCAACCATTACAAGTGGGCAGAGGAAGACCAGGCATGTACGGTATTAAAAAAGCCAGGGCCAGAGTGTTTCAGAAAGAAGAGCATGGTCAGCCCCATAAAACATTTCTGAGAGGCAATGAGATGAGATCTGGAAATTGTTGACTAGACAACATGAAGATCATTAGTAACCTTAGATCCTTTTAAAGTGGAATAATGGAGAGAAGTCAAGTTTGAGTGAGTTGTGCTGTAAACAGGAGGTGAAGAGGTGGAGAAAGTAACTGAAGCCAAGTCTTTCAATAAATTTGGCTAAACTATCGCAAGTTACCAGTGAGAGTGTGTGTGCTATGTCACTTCAGTCATGTCCAACTCTTTGTGACCCCATGGACTGTAGTCTGCCAGGCTCCTCTGTCCATGGGATTCTCCAAGTAAGAATACTGGAGTGGTTGCCATGCCCTCCTCCAGGGGATCTTCCTGACCCAGGGATCAAATGTTTTGTCTCCTGCATTAGCAGGTGGGTTCTTTACCACTGAGCTACCAGGGAAGCCCTAGCACTTCAGGCAGATGGATGTGCTAGTAACTTCAAGAATGGGAGAGTGTAATTAGGTACAACCTTTTTGAATGGCAATTAGGCAGAACTTATGAAAATTAAAAACACACATAGTCTTTATCCCAAAAATTCTACTTCCAAGAAGTTAGACTATAAATGTACTTTACCCATGCACAATGACTTACAGAACGGATGCTTACTGTGGCATTTTATAAATAGCTAAAGTGAAATACATCTAACATATTCATCAACAGGGGGCTGGTTAAATTAGCTGTCGTACATCCATGCGAGAGGATGTTATATGTCCATTAAAAAGAACATGTTAGATTGATATGTATTGAAATGGGTACATACCTAAGACTGGATTTACCAAGTATGCCATATATATGCTTGTATAAATGAATAGAAAATACTTAAAATGGATATATAAGAAACTCTTCATAGTGGTTACTTCTGCAGAGTAGTCAGAGTAAGAATTTTACTTTTCATTTTATGGTTTTTTATATGTTTGGATCTTTATTGCAAGCAATGTACAGTGAAAATTCATGCAATTTATATATCTATATAATAATTTATATAACTAGTTTTTAATGGGCAGCAGACCTAAATAGACATTTCTCCAAAGAAAACATACAGATAGTCAGCAGGCACATGAAAAGATGTTCAACATCACTAATTATTAGAGAAATGCAAATCAAAACTACAGTGAGGTACCAACTCACACTGGTCAGAATGGCCATTATCCAAAAAATCATAAATGCTGGAGAAGGTGTGCAGAAAAGGGCACGCTCCTACACTGTTGGTAGGAATGTAAATTGGTACAGCCATCATGGAAAACAGTATGGGGGTTCCTTAAAAAGCTTAAAACAGAGCTACCATGCAATCCAGCAATTCCACTCGTGGGCAGATATCAGGGAAAGATGAAAACTCTAATTCAAAAAGATACATGCAGGGAATTCCCTGGCAGTCTAGTGGTTAAGACTGTACTTTCACTGCCATGGGCCCGAGTTCAATCCCTGGTTGGGGAACTAAGATCCTGCAAATCATGAGGCATGGTCAAAACACAAATAAACAAAAATCCCAAGAGAAGAAATGCACTGTAATGATTAAGAGACTAAAAAAACTGAAAAAAATTGTGAACTTTAAAAATTTTGAAATTCCATCCCCTCCTTTTATCAGCTGTCTGATTTGCTGACTTGGGCAAATTATTTAACTCTTCTTTGCCTCAGTCTCCTCATCTACAAAGTGGACAAAATTATAGTATTTTTGCTTGATGAGTTAATGTGTGTTACAGAAGGTTTTGTTCTTATTACAAACATCCATTACCCATAATTAGATTAAAAGTAGGGGCAATGTCAAATGTGTGTGTGTGTGTGTGTGTTCTGAACAGATAGTAAAGTTCCCCATACATAGTATGAGTGTAACAAATATTTATTAAATAAATGAAATACTAGAAAGAAAAAAGTACTTGGAAAATCATTTTTTGTTCTCATTTTTTTACTTTGCATATGTTAGTTCCATGAAATAATGTTAAATAAAAAAAAAATGTGGGAGACTTCTCTGGTGGCCCAGGGGTTAAAGATCTGCCCTGCCATGCAGGAGACATGGGTTCGATCCCCGGTTGGGGAACTAAAAATACCACATGCCACAAAGCAACTAAGCCTGGGCGGTACAACCACTGAGCCTGCATGCTCCAGAGCCTGTGTGCCACAGCTAGAGAGTCCATGAACCTCAACAAAAGATCCCTCATGATGCAAGGAAGGTCCCGCGTCCCACAACTAAGACCCTCTGCAGCCAAATAAATTTGTTAATGTGGTGTGTAGATATATATATGTACACATATATGTATATATACACAATGGAATATTAGTCAGCCATAAAAATAATGAAATATTGCCATTTGCAGCAACATGCATGAACCTAGAGAATATCACACAAGGTGAAGTAAGTTAGAAGAGAAAGACAGATATTATATAACCCTTATATGTGGAATCTTGAAAAATACAAAACAGAAACAGACTCACAGACATAGAAAAGAAACTTATGGTTACCAAAGGGGAAGGGGATGGGGGGAGAAGGAAAATAATCTGAAAAAAAAAAAAAAAAAAATATATATATATATATATATATATATATATATATTAACTGAATCACCCTGCTATACACCTGAAACTAGCACAATATTGTAAGTCAACTTTACTTTTAGAAAACTTATTTTTACAAGTTTGGCTGTGAAAGGGAGGAGAATTATCCAAAAATAGTTGTAGAAGTAAGCAGGATAGAAGAGAAAGGAACGGGTTTTTTTTGTTTGTTTCTTTTTTTTCAGATGAGAGACAGAGCAGTAGGGGGGCCAGCGGCAAAATAGATGACACATCTGACTACAAAATGGAAGATTCTAGATGAGTAAGAACTATTGATCTCTTAAGAGGGAGAGAGTGAAGATATATAGGAGAGAGAGGAAAATCAGTAAAGCAAGTTCACTGATTTTACAGGGATTTCCAACTGTGCAGGGATTGTCACCCCAGCCCTATCCTTTTCTTCACCACCTGTGCTGTTCATGCATGCATGCTAAGTCGCTTCAGTCATGTCTGATTCTGTGTGACCCTATGGACTGTAGCCCGCCAGGCTCCTCCGTCCATGGGATTCTCCAAGCAAGAATACTGGAATGGATTGCCAGTATCAAATCAGTATCACTGATGATGTGAGTGTTGGTGGGATCCAGTGCCCTGGTTAGTCTTACCAAGATGGCATTCTTCCTTCTTCCTTCACAATGACAGGGAGGAGAGGTTGATATCAGCAGGTCTTCAGAGCCTGGCCCTAGGGCTATGGAAATGAAAACACATTCCCTGACTCCCACCCTCCCAGGAAGCTCCCAATCTACTGGTTTAATTAGTTGACCCCTGAACAACACAGGACTTCCCAGGTGGCACTAGTGGTAAAGAAGCTGCCTGACAATTCAGGAAACATAAGAGTTGCGGGTATGATCCCTGGGTCGGGAAGATCCCCTAAAGGAGGGCATGGCAACCCAATCTAGTATTCTTGCCTGGAGAATCCCATGGACGGAGGAGCCTGGTGGGCTACAGTCCATAGGGTCACACAGAGTCAGACACGACTGAAGCGACTTAGCACGCATGCATGAACAACACAGGTGGTGAAGAAAAGGATAGGGCTGGGGTGACAATCCCTGCACAGTTGGAAATCCCTGTAAAATCTGCATATAACTTTATAGTCAGCCCCCCATATCTGCTGTTCCACATCCTCAGATTCAACAGACCACGGATGATGTACTAATACAGTATGTATTTATATATAGTATGTATAGTATGATGCCAAAACCATCCCAAAGAAAAAGAAATGCAAGAAGGCAAAATGACTGTCTTAGGAGGCCTTACAAATAGCTGAGAAGAGAAAGGGAAAGCAAAGATGAAAGCGAAAGATATACTCAACTGAAGACAGAATTCCAAAGAAGAGCAAGGAGAGATAAGAAAGTCTTCTTAAGTAAACAATGCAAAGAAATAGAGGAAAACAAAAGAATGGGAAAGAGTAGAAAACTCTTCAAGAAAATTAGAGATACCAAGGAAACATTTCATGCAAAGATAAAGGAAAGAAATGGTAAGGACCTAACAGAAGCAGAAGAGATTAAGAAGAGGTGGCAAGAATACACAGAAAAACTTTACCAAATAAGGTCTTAATGACTCATATAACCATGATGGTGTAATAATCACTCACCTAGAGCCAGATATCCTGGAGTGTGAAGTCAAGTAGGCATTACTATGAACAAAGCTAGAGGAGGTGATGGAATTCCAGTTGAGCTATTTCAAATCCTAAACAATGATGCTGTTAAAGTGCTGCACTCAATATGCCAGCAAATTTAGAAAACTTAGCAGTGGCCAGAGGACTGGAAAAGGTCAGTTTTCATTCCAATCCCAAAGAAAGGCAATGCCAAAGAATGTTTAAACTGGACAATTGTGCTCATTTCACTTGCTAGCAAGGTAATGCTCGAAATCCTTCAAGCTAGGTTTCAACAGTACGTGAATCGAGAACGTCCAAGTGTGCAAGCTGAAACTAGAAAAGGCAGAGGAACCAGAGATCAAATTGCCAACATCTGTTGGATCATGGAAAAAGCAAGAAAATTCCAGAAAACATCTATTCTGCTTCACTGACTATGCTAAAGCCTTTGACTGAGTTGATCACAACAAACTGTGGGAAATTCTTAAAGAGATGGGAATACCAGACCACCTGACCTGCCTCCTGAGAAACCTGTATGCAGGACAAGAAGCAACAGTTGGAATTGGACATGCAACAACAGACTGGTTCAAAATTGGGAAAAGGGTACGTCAAGACTGTATCTTGTCACCCTGCTTATTTAACTTATATGCAGAGTACATCACAGGAAATGCTGGGCTGGAAGACTCACACACTGAAATCAAGATTGCCTGGAGAAATACCAACACCCTTAGATATGCAGATGATACCACCCTAAAGGCAGAAATCGAAAAGGAACTAAAGAGCCTCTTGATGAAGGTGAAAGAGAAGAGTGCAAAAGCTGGTTTAAAATTCAACATTCAAAAAACTAAGATCACAGCATCTGATCCCATCACTCCACGGCAAACAGATGGGGAAAAAATGGAAACAGTGGCAGATTTTACTTTCCTGGGCTCCAAAATGGTGGCAGACAGTGACTGCAGCCATGAAATTTAAAGACATTTGCTCCTTGGATGAAAGCTATGACAAATGTAGACAGCGTATTAAAAAGCAGAGACATCACTTGCTGACAAAGGTTCATATACTCAAAGCTATGATTTTTCCAGTAGTCATGTATGGGTGTGAGAGTTGGACCATAAAGTAGACTGAGCACCACAGAACTGATGCTTTTGAACTGTGGTGCTGGAGAAGACTCTTGAGAATCCCTTGGACAACAAGGGATCAGTCAATCCTAGAGGAAATCAACCCTGAGTATTCATTGGAAGGACTGATGCTAAGCTCCAATACTTTGGCCACTTGATGTTAAGAACTGACTCACTGGAAAAGACCCTGAAGCTAGGAAAGATTGAAGGCAGGAGGAGAAGAGGATGACACTGGATGAGATGGTTAGATGGCATCACTGACTCAGTGGACATGAGTTTGAGCATACTCTGGGAGAAGATGAAGAACAGGGAAGACTGGCGTTTTACAGTCTATGGGGTTGCATCGAGTCGGACACAACTTAGGGACTGAACAACAATAGTATGTATTTACTGAAAAAAAACCCGCATATGAATGGACCTGCATGTAAGTTCAAACTCACATTGTTCAAGGGTCAACTGTACTAACAACTGTCAATCAACTACACTTGCTTTCACCTCCCAGGCCTTTGTATAAGCTGTGTCCTCCACCTGGAGCACTTCACTCCCAAATTCCAACACATAAAGTTACCCCTCACTTTGTCAATTCTTACTTAAAATTCTGGTCTCAACTTCCCCTGGAAGCCTTCCCTAGACCTCCAAACAATGTTAGAAGCAACAGTCTCTTCACTGGCCTTCCCATTCTGCCCTCGCACCCCTCCAGCCTATTATCAAGTCAGCAGCCAGCTAGGTTCAATGGAAATGTAGTCTGATCTGTCAGCCTTCATCTTAAACCCTCCAATGGCTTCCTATCTTATTAGAAAGCGAAAGTGTTTTTTTTTTTAAAGTGAAAGTGTTAGTTGCTCAGTCCTGTCAGACTCTCTGGGACCCCATGGCCTGTAGCCCACCAGGCTCCTCTCTGTTCATGGGATTCTCCAGGCAAGAATGCTAGAGTGGGTAGCCATTCCCTTCTCCGGGGCATCTTCCCTACCCAGGGATTGAACCTGTGTCTCCCACATTGCAGGCAGATTCTTTACCATCTGAGCCACCAAGGAAGCCCATCTTACTCAGAGTAAAAGCCAAAGTCCTAACAGGCTACAAGCCACTACTACCCCTCCTCCCTATCTTCTTCCAGCTTCACTGGCCCTTTGCTCCAGCACACCAGCCCCATTCCTGCCTCTGGGCTTTTTCGTTTGTTGTTCCTCTTGCCCCCTCACTTCCTTCAAGAATTAATTCAAAAGTCACCAACTCGGAATTCTGACATGTTACAACATGGATGAAACTTACAGGCATCATGCTAAATGAAATAAACCAAACACACAGTGCCCAATTTCATTTACATGAGGTACCGAGAATAGTCAAAATTATAACAGAGACAGAAAAATAGAATAGTGGTTGCCAGCGGCTGGGGGGAGGGGCGAGTGGAGAAGTATCTAATGGGTAGCGCTTCAGCTGTGGAAGAAGGGTTCTGTACTTGGAAGAGGTGCTGGTTGCACAATACGAATGTACTCCATACCACTGAACTGTACCTTAAAAATGGAACATGGTACATATCATGTGTATTTTACCACACACACACACACACACACACACACACACACACACACACACACACACACACGCACGCACAAAGTCACCTTCTTTAAGGTCTTCCAGGTCACTCCTTATAAAAAGTCAAGGACTCAAGGAGAACGGAATCACGTGGAACAAGGGCGAGGGCAAAGCCAGAAAAGAGGCAGCTACAAAGAGAGCCTCCTTGAAAGGGTGGGGGCCCGGAAGGGGAGCCGCCAGAAAGACGGACCTTTCCGGAATGTGTTTCTCAGCAAGCGAGTTAAATCCTGAGCTGGGAGGGCGGGGTCGGGGAGGGCGGGGCGGGGTCGGGGAAGGGCGGGGCGGGGAGGAGAGGGGTGGGGGGGCTTGAACGCTGAGAGCTCTGTATGGGACGAGGCGAGAGTGGGAGGGGAAGCGGTGGGGGAAAGAGCTGGGAGCTGCCGAGGAACCGGATTTCCGCTGAGGCAGAGGTCGCCTCCGGTAGCCGACTGCCCAGACGGAGTCCTGCGTTGGTCATGGCCAGACGCCAGCAGACAGAAATTAGAGTCTAGTTCTCTACTCCCAGCTGGTCTCCAGAGCCCAGTCTATGCCCCGGGCCAGAGTCAAGCACAGTGCCCTTGCAGGGCAACGTGCCACAGTTAAGGCCACCCTTTTCTTTCAGACAGCCCTCATTTAGCCTTCAGAAATCTACCCTCTCCCAGGTCAAAAATGATGGGCCAGGGGTCCTGTTTCTGTTCCCTTTGTCCATAACTGGGGCCTTTGAGTGGAAATTCCTTCTCCTTGACCAAAGACCTGGAAGCTGCTCCCTTGGGGTCCTAATCATGAGAGCTGGAGCAGAATATCACCTTTTATGTACCAACCCTCTCAGAACCCTGTTCCTGTGGTTCCTTCCCCTAGAATCCACAACCAAAGCCAGAACCCTCCCAATGCCTTCCCAGTGCTCAGGCCTATGAAGGAGTAGCCCTTTCACCCCACTATTGGGCCGAGGTTCACAGGCTAAAATTGGCATCTCTTGCCATATACTGTCAGTTCAGTTCAGTCGCTCAGTCGTGTCTGACTCTTTGCGACCCCATGGACTGCAACATGCCAGGCCTCCCTGTCCATCACCAACTCCGGGAGATTACTCAGAACTCAAGTCCATTGAGTCAGTGATGCCATCCAACCATCTCATCCTCTGTCGTCCCTTTCTCCTCTCGCCTTCAATCTCCCAGCATCAGGGTCTTTTCAAATGAGTCAGCTCTTCAGCTCTTTGCATCAGGTGGCCAAAGTATTGGAGTTTCAGCTTCAGCATCAGTCCTTCCAATGAACATTCAGGACTGATCTCCTTTAGGATGGACTGGTTGGATCTCCTTGCAGTCCAAGGGACTCTCAAGAGTCTTCTCCAACACCATAGTTCAAAAGCATCAATTCTTCGGCGCTCAGCTTTTTTTATAGTCCAACTCTCACATCCATACATGACTACTGGAAAAACCATAGCCTTGACTAGATGGACCTTTGTTGGCAAAGTAATGTCTCTGCTTTTTAATATGCTGTCTAGGTTGGTCATAACTTTTCTTCCAAGGAGTAAGCGTCTTTTAATTTCAAGGCTGCAGTCACCATCTGCAGTGATTTTGGAGCCCCCCAAAATAAAGTCTGCCACTGTTTCCACTGTTTCTCCATCTATTTGCAATGAAGTGATGGGACTGGATGCCATGATCTTTGTTTTCTGAATGTTGAGCTTTAAGCCAACTTTTTCACTCTCCTCTTTCACTTTCATCAAGAGGCTCTTTAGTTGTTCTTCACTTTCTGGCATAAGGGTGGTGTCATCTGCATATCAGGTTATTGATATTTCTCCCGGCAATCTTGATTCCAGCTTGTGCTTCATCCATATACTATACAATATACTATTTCTTTTAATCATAACAATCTCATGAACTAGGTACTATTATTAGTCCTATTTTTACAGATGAAGAAACTAAGGCTCAGAGAGGTTAAGCAGCTTGCCCAAAGTTATACAGGTACTAGTCAGACTTGGAGGTGAATTTTAATACCAGGTCTGTATGGCTTCTGGAGCCCATGTTCTCAAAATCACTGGTGTGCAGAGTAGCACAAAGTGCCTTTCACCACTAATGACCAGCTTCTGGGTACTGACTTACTGACTGTAGGCCTGAACACTCAGCCAGGCCTTCTGCTAAGCCCTGTCTCCTCGTTACAGCCTTCTTCCTCTTGCCAGTGAAACTCAATAATAAGTTGTCACACCAGGCTGCCTGATAAAGGAATCTCTTTTGCAATGCCTCAGCCCATAGCATCTGTCCCAACTATCTCCCCAACCTTATGCTCCATGGGTCCTCTGAGGGCTTGGCTTACACTCCTCACTGAGCTTTTGCTTATGCCATTTGCCCTCCTTGGAATGCCCTTCCAATCCCTTCAAGAGCTACCGTTGAAGTTCCAGAAGACGCCTAATTTCATCAACCCAGGGATCTCACACTATTCTGAGTGGCAAGACCAGAAGTGCCCCCACTAAGCTTCTCTGGCTCAGTACCCAATCAAGAAACTGCAAAGAGCAGGGAGGGCTTGTTCAATCCTAAGCCTTCTCTGGTGGTTCAGCTGATAAAGAATCCACCTGCAGGAGGAGGGTTCAGGATGGGGAACACATGTAAACCCATGGCTGATTCATGTCAGTGTATGGCAAAAACCACTACAATATTATAAAGTAATTAGCCCCCAACTAAAATAAATAAATTTATTAAAAAAAAAAAAAATCCACCTGCAATTTGGGAGACCTGGGTTCAATCCCTGGGTTGGGAAGATCCCCTGGAGAAGGGAACAGCTACCCACTCCAATATTCTGGCCTGGAGAATTCCATGGACTATTCCATCGGATCACAAAGAGTTGGACAGGACTGAGTGTGAAGGAAAGTTACTTGGCTCAAAATAGCCTGGAGTTAAAACTCCCCTTCAGGTCCTCCCCACCATTCTATGCAAAACAAAGAACTCTCTCACCCAAAGAAAAAAATGGACATTAAGGTTGATTACACCCAGCTCCTAGCTGGTCCAGCCTCTGGCCGATCTCCAAAATTCCTTGCCCCAGCCGTTTAAGAGATAACTACTCCGAACAACCTTGGAGAAGAACAGGCCCCCTTAAGACAGTAGCTTTCCACATACATGCCTATATATACTTACTCATTTCTTAGGTTAGTGCAGCAGCTTGCTAATCTGACTGCTGCCCCTTCTCGCATCATTAAAGGTGATCTGTTCCTGTAAAGTGCCTCTTTTTCTGAACCTCGCCTTCTCTAACTCCCTTACCTTACAGAATGACTTTCACTTTTCTTTCAATAGAGTCAGGAGGGTGAGAAAGGACAGCCATGCAGCTGTTCCTTTCAGATCTTGAGCCACTGTTTTTTTTTTCCCTCCAAATCTTGTTTGGGACAAGGAGGGTAAACCATATTAAGGGAGAAGTGGGGTTGAAGAAAGAGGTGCAGCTGAGAGATTTCCCGAAAGATAGATGCATGTAGGAGCTATATAAATGGTCTATCTTCCTATATCATAAATTTCTCTGCACTATTTTGGAGAAAGAGTGAAAATTTGTAACTTAAAGCATTTTTTTTTTTAAGTTTTAGGAACATTAGGACTTAAAAGCAAAATTCTCCAAATATTTTAAGCTAAAGCAGGAAAATTGCTAAGAAATTCCGTGCTTGTAGGGAGAAAATCCGGGCTCTTCTCCCAATAGAGCTGATTCCCTTTACTCTGAGGTTGGGGCATGAATGGGAGCCCAGTGCCTGGAATCTAGTGAAGGCAGCTATTGTGATCTCGAGAGTTGGGGGAAGGGAGAATCAGTGCCCAAGGGTGTGTGGCCCAGACAGTGGCCATGGGAAGGTCAGTGCTCAAGGATAAGGCTCAGCCAGAGGCCATGGGAGGGGGCAGTCCTGTGTCCCCGGTGTACTGTCTGTGACACAGTCTGAGCGGGAAGGTGGAGAACGGCAGCCTCAGAACCACTGGCTCCGCCCCCTCTCCCCCTCCTTCCCTGCCGTGCCTCCACGTGGTTCTCAAAAGCCGCAGCTCAGACTTGGTGGTCCCCAGGCAGCTCCAGTTTGCGGTAGCTCGGCAGCAGGAACTGCAAGCCCCAAGGGGGTCCGTCTGTGGCATCTGCCAGAATAAGATCGAGGAAGGTGCTTTGCCAGCAAAATTGGACTCCACCGGCTTCCGACGACAAGCCAGGGACTGAGAGTCTCGGAGTCCTGAACGACAAGTGAGCGTCCCCAGGGGAAGGACAGGCCAGGGTCGCCATCCAGACCGCCATGGCCGCGGCCGTCCGCCGTCTGTGTCATATCGCCTTCCACGTGCCGGCGGGGCTACCCCTCGCCCGGGATCTGCAGCGCCTCTTTGGCTTCCAGCCCTTGGCGGTGCGGGAAGCAGACGGCTGGAGGCAGCTGGCTCTGCGCAGCGGCGACGCTGTCTTTTTGGTGAACGAGGGCGCGGGGCCCGGAGAGCCGCTGTATGGCCTGGACCCGCACCATGGGGTACCCAGCGCCACAAACCTGTGCTTCGACGTGGCCGACGCAGGCGCAGCCGCCCAGGCGCTGGTGGCGCTGGGCTGCAGCGTGCCGGTGCCCCCTGTCAGCGTGCGAGATGAGCGGGGCGCTGCCACCTATGCCGTGGTCAGTTCGCCAGCAGGCAACCTCAGCCTGACGCTGCTGGAGTGCACTGGCTTCAGCGGGCCCTTCCTGCCTGGCTTTAGCCCTGTGCCCTCCGCACCGGGCCCCGGCTGGTTCAGCCACGTGGATCACCTGACCTTGGCCTGCAACCCCAGCAGCTCCCCAAAACTGATGCACTGGTTCCACGACTGTCTAGGCTTTCACCACCTGCCACTGAGCCCAGGTGAGGATCCAGAGGTGGGCCTGGAGGTGGCAGCAGGGTCCGGGCTTGGTGGGCTGAGGCTCACTGCCCTGCAGGGCCCTACCAGCAGCGCTGTCCCCACCCTTGTGCTGGCAGAGTCCCTGCCGAGGGTCACCAGTGGACAGGACCAGGTGGAGCAGTTCCTGGCCCGGAACAGGGGACCTGGATTGCAGCACGTGGGGCTGTACACACCGAGTATCAAGGAAGCCACTGAAGGGGTGGCAGGGGCTGGGGGTCAGCTTCTGACTCCTCCTGAGGCCTACTACCAGCAGCCAGGCAAGGAGGAGCAGATACTGGCTGCAGGGCACCAGCCCAACCTGCTGGCCCGACAAGGGGTCTTGCTAGATGGTGACAGAGGCAAGTTTCTGCTTCAGGTCTTCACCAAGTCCCTGTTTGCGGAGGACACTTTCTTCCTGGAGCTGATCCAGAGACAGGGGGCCACTGGCTTTGGCCAGGGCAACATTCGGGCCCTCTGGCAGTCTGTGCAGGAGCAAGCTGCCAGGGTCCAAGAAGCCTGCAAAGGGCCCAAGCTGGATGCAGCCGCCCGTCCCAGAGCATTGGAAAGTCCGGCATAGGACCTGCTGGAACTGAGGGACATTCACGGAGGCCTGGAGTAAAAGCTTTTGTCTTTAGGGGCTTCCATCTCATCAGTACCTGCCAGAAGTTGAAACTCTCACAGGGGTCCAGAGAGGTGGGAATTTTTTAACTTAAAACTTTTCTCATATTGTCTGTATCTAATATATATGCAAAGTGTAAAGAATAGCAGAATATATGATTAGGAAATAGAACATAAACAGTATTTTTGAATTCTCCTTATGTCTTTCTGACCTCATTTCTCTCCACCACACCTCCAATATTATAATTAAAAACTCGTTTTTCTGCATTGTTTCACTACATATATAGTGTATCCCTAAACAAATGATCTAAATGGCAACCCACTCCAGCATTCTTGCCTAGAAAATTCCATGGATAGAGGAGCCTGGCAGGCTACAGTCCATGGGGTCGCCAGAGTCACTGAGCACAGGAGTCTAAGGCAAAATAAATTCTCTGTGCTTCCCCTCTCCCTAGGGAGAGGCCACTGCAGGTAGGAGGGGCTAAGTCAGGGCTAAGCCCAACCACCTGCTCTAGGGTGATAACGCAGCTCCAATCAGAGCTGACCAGAGACCTGGCTGGATGTAAGCCACTGGCAGGGGCTCCCTGCAGCTGCCTTCTCCCCTTCTGGGGTTGGAGGAGGAGAGATCACTCAGGACAGAACATCCCCCTCCTCCATCTGCCCAGGGCTGGCTAGGAGCTCAGCAGAAGTCAGCACCAAACAGAGCTCTACCACTTTCTGGGTCCCTCAGAGGTGAGGAGTGAAGGGGCTCAGGAGAGGGTGGGAAGTCTCCAGAATGACTACAAAAATAAGCATTTTATTAAACAGGATTCTCAGTGGGGTGGAGGATTCCAAAGGCATCACTGGGTTGCACTGTTGAGGCTGGGTGCATCAGTGGGGACGTGGGGCCGAAAGAAACCCTCCAGGACTTGCTGGCCTGGGCTGGGCTTTCTCCGTTTGGACAGGGTGGCCACCTGGGATCTTTTGGAACCCTGTGCAGAAGACAAAGGAAGGAAACACGGAGGTGACAGTAGAGAGTCTTCTTCTTCCACCTTGCCCCCCCACACCACTGATCTAGCTCAGATTCTAGCCTGAATACTGTAAAGCTTCCATCCTGTTTCCAGTATCTAACTCTTCAATCAATCAACTCTTTAAAAGGCAGCCTGAGGTAGTCTTCCTAACACACAAATCCAACTCCTCTCTCCACCTAAAATCCTTCAAGGCCTGGTGTTCACAGCCTTAACTGGCCTGGGCCAGTCCTGCTAACAACTCCAACTAATCCAACAGCTCACAGGCTCTATTGTATTTCACCTTGGCTCACACTACTCGTGGGCCAGGAAAGAACATATTTACTGCTGATTCTCCTTCCAAACCTGGAGAAAATGATTTAGTTCTAGGACCTAGATTCCCAGCTGCTTCTTGTCTCCCAGATAGAAATGATAGCTCCCCACTTCATATCCCACAAAACTGAGTACAAACATTTCACACACTGTGACACTACTGTCTCCATCATTTGCTCCTGTCCCCTCTCTACCTGTAAGGTCTTCAGGTCAAGAACTATTCCTCTCGCCCCAGTGAACTCTGTCATGGAGACTGTTCACCCAAACATGCATCACTTAACTCACTGAAAACCTGTAGATTTGGCCCTGGGGAGAGATGGCTGGGTGAGGGCCAAGAGACTCACCTTGCAGGTGCCAGGCTGTTGGCCCTCATACACGCGGAACACCTAGACGAGAAGAGGGAAGTGCAGGGCTGGCATCTTTCCCCCAAAGAGACAAACCTCTGTATTCTACCCTTAACTTCATGCCCCAGCACTTTTGTTTAAGATATGTTTTTCTTTTGTTTACACAGTAATAGGTTTACTTAGAACATGCAGGGAACACGAAAAAACACAAAGAAGACAACAAAGGTCGTGCCTTTTTCATGGCAGTGGAGACGGCTGCAGTGTGAAAGTCCTCCCGGGTCAGCCAGCGAGCGCCGGGTGGTACAATGGTCACTGGGGCATGTTCTTCCAGGGCCAGACCGTATACTTGGTATGTCATCTTGATGTGAGAGAAGGTGTGGGCCACCTAAGGGGTGCCAAGAGGCTGAAACAGACCCGGAGATGTGGCCACAGAAGCCATCATTCCTGGTCACTCCTCTCCTCACTCACCTGCCCCAGGTGCTGAAGGCGGGTGTCCTGGAGGGGCCCCACCCAACTCTGCAGTTTCTGCAGCAGGGCCTCCCGCTGATGCTGCCCTGAGGCTTCTGCGTTCACATTCACAGATGGGAACTCCCACAGTCCTGCCAGCAGACCTGAGAGGGAGGGCAGCCAGGTATGGGTAGGGCCTTAGCTGCTGCTGCTTCCATTTCTTCCCTGTTGCTCAAGCCACCTCCCTGCACTCCCAGGATCCAGGTACCTGAGTTAGGCCTCTGCACCAACAGAATGCGGGCACCCCCCAGGGCCTTGGGCTGCTCCAGAACACAGATGGCAGAGCACTCCTCCCTGGGGGGCTTGCGGCTGGCCTTTCTGGGAAAGTTGGTTACTCCCAGGGTCTGGTCCCAGGGCTCTGTGGGAGGTGCGCACAGCGGGCACTGTCCGGTGTTGGGAGCTGGGAAGAGAGATCCAAGAGCCTCACTTAGGCCAAGTGGGCTCAGGTACCAAGCCCAAAGAGCAGGCCTTTGCCCGGCTCTGTAGAATCTGGCTCAGTTGTAGGATGAAAGGGAATGAAGCTGCCACAGGCAGCTCCTTGACAGCACAGGGAAGGGCTGGGGCTGCCACTCACCACACTCCTCCACGTCACAACTGCCTGGCAGACTCTGTGAGGCTGAGAGCTGCTCCCGCTCCACCTGAGAGGTATAGACAGGGCAGGATGCCATGGGGCAGGGGTCATTCCCTAGGACCCCTGACTGCTTCCCTTCCTTGGGTGGCTCACCCTCTGGCGTGCCCGGCACAGGCTCTGTACAGGGCAGTGGCTGCAGAGTGGGCGCTGCGGGGTACACACTATGGCCCCCAGCTCCATGGCTGCTTGGTTAAAGTCCCCTGGCCGGGCTGGGTCCACCAGCTGCTGGGCTAGGCTCCTACAAGAAGGGAACATTGCTCTGAGCCAAAGACCCTTTGGAGACACCTTTTCCAATCTTCCTCTTTACCCTAGTATCCTACCAGAGGTGCTGGGAGACAAGAGTGCTGCCGGGATCAGCACCTATGGCTCGGACACGGCACAGCACCCGTAAGACGTTCCCATCCACCACTCCGGCGGCCTGGCACAGAGGAGTCCGGGAGTCAGCCTGGTCTGGGAGGAAGGTGGGCACGCACAATATGGGGGTGGGCGATGGGCTCACCTGGCCAAAGGCTATGGAAGCAATAGCTCCGGCTGTGTACCGCCCTACCCCAGGTAGGAACCGCTGTAGGGTCTCTGCTGCACGTGGCATGTGGCCCCCTAGCTCCTCTACCACCTGAATGGAATGGGAAGGTTCATGGTTACAAGGCACCCGAGGCCCTGGGGCTCTCAGACCCCTTGTCAACCCCTTACCTTCCGGGCTCCTTCCTGTAGCCACCGGCCTCGAGAGTAATAGCCCAGGCCGGCCCAGAGTTGGTTAACTTCCTGTGCGTGGGGTCAGAGGTCAGAGGGGTCAGGGATTGGTCCTCAGTAATTCCCATTCCCCCTACCCTAGGGTGGTTCTCACCTCCAGGGAAGCACTGGCCAGGTCCTGCAGTGTTGGCCACTTCTACAGCCCGAAGGCAGACAAAAAGAGATGAGGCCAAAGGTGAAGGAAGTGGAGGAGGCCTTATTTTATCCCCACCCCCAAGGAGTCATCTGGGGTCTGGACCATGACTGACCCTTCCCTTTGTTCCCGGAAGTCACCTGCATCCATCGGGTGTAATAGTTGATCACCGTGGCAACCTGGGTCTGCTGCAGCATGACCTCTGAGACCCACACTGGGGAAGAGGGGCTGGCATGAGGACACTGCTGACCGCCCTACTCTTAGCCCACAGTTCCTAAACCCACAGACCTGAGGTCATCTAGGCAAAGCAGCCCTGCTCCGAGATGTACTCACCAGCGTATGCCCGCCTGTCTAGGTCCACCTCACCCTCCACCTGCCAATGTAATCCCAGATGGGCAGTTAGTGTGGAGGGGGCTGGGCACCAGCCTCCTACCCAGCCCTCAACATCCATTGTCCTCCTACCTGCCTTCTCCAGGGTAGGTCCCGCTTCTTTCGGTCATACCAGTCCAGCAAGTTCTCCTGGAAGGCTGTGACCTCGGCCACATCTCTGAATAGATGGTACGGGGAGACAGAGGCCTGCAATAACGCCTTCTGCTGCCTGGCCGGCCCTGCTGGGGTCTCAGAAAACTCAGGGATCGTCCCTGCACAGGCTGTGCACCAGAGGCCTGGTTTCAGGCTGTCCACTTAAGGCTTCCCCCACCCGAACGCCTTGCTTGAGCTCAGACCAGGAGGCTCTAGGGCTTCATAGCCTAAGTCAAGTTTCTAGCCTTTATTTCCCCAGGGTGGTACCCCTGGCTCCTTTGTCTCTGGATCACAAAGAAAATTCAAGTTTCTGCCAAACATAATATATACCTGTGGAGGGCCTTCCCATTCACAGAACACTTTCGGGCTGATAAACTTGTTGGATCCCATGAAAGCCAAGTGAGGGAGGAAATGCATAGACTTTTGCTCCATGTCACTGATAAGAAAGCATCTATTCAGGGCAATTATCCCAAAGTCACAGAGCAAAGTCAGAATTAGATCCTTAATTAGTCCCTTAATGACTTGATACATACCATGCTCTCTTCCCAGCCTGAATTTGCCCCCTTTCATGGACAATTAAACCAGCCCGAGTCTGATTAGGACCCAGATCCTCACCACTGGGGGCAGACGGCTTGGCCTGGCTGCTGATGAAGGCACATTTCTCCTTTCCCTCCTGGCTAGATGCCTGCTTCCTGCGACCACTTCGATTCCCCACAGCTGCTCGTGGCTTCTTCATGATCAGCTAGAACAGAATGGCCCAGCCAAAGTATGTCAGTCACCATGAGGCTGAATCTTAGGGTCCTGTATAGGGTAAAGCTACCTCCCTCCCCACACCATTCATATAAGGTGTCTAGCTTTTCTCAAGCACTCCCCGGATGCTCATGGGCTTACTCTTGGCTCGCTGTGGTACTGAGGTATGACCAGTAGGGCTGAACTTCTGCAAGTGGCCTCAGTGGGACCAGCATTAGTATACACCTGGAGACATAAATAAGAGGCCAGAGCTGAGCTGAGTCAAAGACCAAAACCTCCGCAGGAGCATCTGTGTATCCCTGGGAGCTCAGGTATAAGAGGTTTATCTCCTTAGACATGTAGCACATGTACACTGAAACAGCCTTCAATAATCATCTAGTCTAAACATTCATCCTATAGAAAAGAGAAACCTCAGTGATGATTTTAAAAATAAAATGCAAAGGGGAAAAAAAAGAGAGAAACTAAGGATTAGAGAGGGTAAAAGACTTGCCTGAGAGCAGATGGCAAGTTGGGAAGAGAGGGATATGAGCTATCTTTATTTCTAATCTTCTCCTGATTTAGTAAATCACAGCTGCCTATTCACTAGTAATGAGAAAACATCTGGTTGATCTTCACTGCTCCCTTACTGTTCTGGCTGCTGATTTTACCTTCTATCTAACAGCTAAGTTAGTGAGTGTTATACATGCCAGATCCCATGTAAATGCTTTACCAGATTTATTACTCAGTCTCTTAACAATCTCATGAGGTATGTTCTAGGATTACCTCCATTTCAGTTATAAGGAAGCTGAGGCTTGTGATTAAGCAACTTTTTGATTCAAACTCCAACCTGCAGAGCTTCCACCTGGCTATACTGCAGTCCCTGCTCAAACTCTGGTTCAAACTCTTTCCTCAAACTTTTTGCTTCACACCTCATTTTTTTTTTTTTAATTGAAGGATAATTGCTTTACAGAATTTTGCTGTTTTCTGTCAAACCGCAACATGAATCAGCCGTAGGTATACATATATCCCCTCCCTTTTGAAACTCCCTCCCTGTCCCACTCCTCTAGGTTGATACAGAGCCCGTTTGAGTTTCCTGAGCCATACAGCAAATTCCCGCTGGCTATCTATTTTACATACGGTAATGTAAGTTTCCATGTTACTCTTTCCATACATCTTAGCCTCTCCTCCCCTCTTCCCATGTCCATAAGTCTATTCTCTACATCTGTTGACCTGTAAATAAATTCTTCAGTACCATTTTTCTAGATCTGTATATATGTGTTAGAATACAGTATTTATCTTTCTCTTTCTGACTCATTTCACTCTGTATAATAGGTTCTAGGTTCATCCACCTCATTAGAACTGACTCAAATGTGTTCCTTTTTATGGCTGAGTAATATTCCATTGTGTATGTATACCACAACTTCTTTATCCATTTATCTGTTCATGGACATCTAGGTTGCTTCCACGTTCTAGCTATGCTTCACACCTCATTTTCATCAAAAGAGCTTGCTTCCGCCTTCAGAGAAAAGAACCAATGCATAAACTTCCCTCCATTTGCACTTTCCTTCTCCTTTATCCCATTATATGGAGGAATGTTCTCTCCTCCTCCTCCAATTCCATTCACAAGACACACCCGCTTCCTAGCAAAACTTCCTTGACCAAACTCACTGACTTCCATAATTACTTATGGAGTGCTTACTATGTGCCAAGCAGTTTTAGGTACTTGGAATACCTCAATAAATAAAACATCAAAGGTTTGGGCCTTCATAGAGTTTATAGGATGACAAAAAATAATGCACAAAATCAGCCAATTATATAGGATGCTAGGTGATAAAAACTAGCAAAAAACAGTCAAAGTAGACTTGTGAAGGGGGTAAGGAGTGAGTGAGGGTGGTGGAATGTTACAATGTTAAAGAACATGGTCAAAGTGGGCCTTGTTAGAGCAATATTTGACCAGTGACTTAAAGCAGTTAAAGGAGTTATCCATGTGGATGAATACCTGTGGGAAAGGTATCCTGAGAAGCTAGTGCAAAGGCCCTAAGCAGGGTTCCTGGTGTGTTTGTAGAATGAGGAAGTCAGTGTGGTTAGAAATGGAGTAAGAATGGGTGAAGAGTAGATGAGGTCAAAGAGGTAAAGAAGGGGAAAGTGAAAGTTGCTCAGTTGTTGCCAACTTTGTGACTGTAGCCCTCCAGGCAAGAATACTGGAATGGGCTGCCATTTCAAACAAGATGGGGGGAATAGGATTACAAAGTACTTTGTAGGCCACAGGAGGACTTTGGCTGTCACACTCATTGCTCTCAGAAGCCAATCCTCGTAATGTATCTTTGTAGGATACAAACAGCTCAACCTGCCTCATCCCCTTACCCACTGCGCTCCAGCCATGTTTGCCTGAAATAGTTGCTTCAATTCCCAAAGTGTCTGTCCACCTTGAGGCCTCACCCAATTCATTTCCTCTGCTTGGACAGCTCTTCTATTTTACCTAACGTTTATTCACTCTTCAGGTCTTGACTTAAATGTCCAAATCAGATCCTCCCAGTCTTACCCTCTTCTGTACTTCTCTACTGTTGCTCTTATACCAATCATAATTTCGTGTTTATTTGTGATTCTTTGATCAGTGTCTGTTTTCCCCACTTAACTGTAAAATTCCATGAAGGGAAACTTGGGTGCCTTTTGTTGACTGTTGTGCAGAGCACAGTGCCAGGCAAATTGCATAAAAAGTACCCCTTTTTTTCCAGAATGGGAGAAATCCAAACAGTTCAGAATGATGATGAAAAGACTCAGTAGATAGAAAGGATGAACTGGAAACAGCAAATAATCAGAGAGAGAAAAGGTTCAGAGTCCTTGGTGGAAACCAGAGCTCTTGGGGAAGTTGTGGTCTACGTTAGGGACAACTCTCAGTAGCAGGAATCAAATCCAAAACCCCTCAGGAGCAACTATAACTCCTTATTGCTTACAAGCTGTCACTGCTGGAGCTTAATTCAAGTCTTTATTATCACGCGCGTCTATTGTTTCAAAAGTGTCCCTGCTAGCGGTCGCTTCCACCCTCCGCAGCTTCATCTCCTGTCCCCTTCCCCGCTTCTTTCACTTGCTGGAATGCAGTGAGCTCTCCACCCTCCCTAGGAGCTTGCCTTTTCCCCCCACACTCTCTAGTCTGCATAACTTTTACGCTTGCTTTAAGTTTAGCTCAGGTATCATCTCATCCTCTACAGACGTAAAACCCCCAACCCCCACCCCGGGGCAGAGTCGATGAAGACAGCGTAACGCGAAAGCCTGCGTTCCCGCCGGGTTGCACGGGAAGAAGGAATTACCTCCCGAGTGATCTCCCGCGCCAAGCTCACCGACGAACTCCAGGGGGCGTGGCCCCCGCCAATTTTGGCGGCGAGCCGAACCACGCCGGCCAATAGGCTTCCAGCGCGCGCCAGGCTGCCTCCTCTGCGCCAGACCCAGGAGATCTTAAAAGAAGTCCGACCGTTCGGCGATTCTGGGCGTGAGACCCCGCCCCATCTCCGAGTGCAGGAACCGAGACAGGAGAAGAAGCGGAAGTCCCCCGTGCCCAGTGACTATACTGGCGAGGGACTCGCGGTGTCATGGCCGCCAACAGTGACGATGGCGCAGCCTCAGCTCCAGCGGTCTCAGACGGTGAGTGGCTTTCCCAGGGGCCGTTTTCAAAGCCAGTGCCCTCCGCGGCAGCGGAGAGCCTCGGACTCGTAGTTCTAGGAAACCGGCCTCAAGTTTCAGAGGACGAGCGCCTTCCTTTTGAAGCAGCCACGAGGAGACTACAGCTCCCGGTGTGCCCCGCGGTCCCGCCTCCAAAAGCCTGGAGAGTTGGGAGGATAGTTAGGACTGGTGGGGGCATGTCGGGAGATGTAGTCTGCAGTTTATAGCTCTGTTATTTGGGGGAGGTTGGGAGTTGTGGTCCACAGGAAGTGGGACGGATTAGGGCGTTATTAGGCTCTGGCGCATACTGGCTTCACTTTCCACTTTTATGCATTGGAGAAGGAAATAGTAACCCACTACAGTGTTCTTGCCTGGAGAATCCCAGGATGGGGTCGCACAGAGTCGGACACGACTGAAGCGACTTAGCAGCAGCAGCAGCAGCATACTGGCTACTGCCACTTGTGGCTATGAGGCAACGTGGGAACGGTTACAGAGCGTTGTGGGATATTAAAGGTCCTGAAGTCCTCAAGCCTTGCAATATATTTCCTGCAGGATATGGGGGAAAGGAACCTCAACAGATTATCTAGTTCGGCCTTCCTCTTTTACAGGTTTTGATGCTAAGGGGAAAATTTTTCCCAGAATTTTACATCAGCCACTGGAAGACCCAAGCTTTCTCTCCCCAAGGTCAGGGCACTGTTCACTCCAATCCTGTGTATAAAGCATATGCAGTATAACACTTGAGAGGGAAGCTGCCCCTGCCCCCAGCCAGGGCCTAGCTTGGTGTCTGTTTTCTTGGGCTCTTTCCTGAGCATTAATATCCATCACCCTTATCTCCAGATGGTGTCCGCCAAAGCACAAAATCTGGGGAGGAGCTAGTAGTCCAGGTTCCTGTGGTGGATGTGCAAAATGACAACTTCAAGGAGATGTGGCCATCCCTCCTCCTGGCCATAAAGACGGCTAACTTTGTGGCTGTGGACACGGTGAGAGCTGGGGAACTGGGAGAGCAGGTGGTGGTGAAAGGGCTGGTACTGCAGAACCTAACACAGCTCTCCCTTTATTGATCCATAGGAACTGAGTGGGCTTGGGGACAGGAAGTGTTTGCTGAACCAGTAAGTATAAACCCTGATCTCTTTAGTCTTAGCCTTGCCAGGAAGGGCAGACCTCAATCCTGGAGTGGAGGTCACAGTCCTGGGTGGTTTGGGTCTTTCATGAGGCTAACTCCCAGCCACAGCCACCCCCAAACCCAACCCCAAGGTGCATCGAGGAACGTTACAAGGCCGTGTGTCATGCTGCCAGGACCCGTTCCATCCTCTCCCTGGGCCTCGCCTGCTTCAAGCAGCAGCCAGACAAGGTATGGGTTACTCTCACCCCAATCCCAGGTCTGTGGCTAGGGAAGGAGGGATTGAGATACTGAGGAACATCAGCTATAAGGTTTTTTTCTCCTAAGACTGGATGTAGCAGAATCTCTTCTTCTCCCAGGGTGAACACTCATACCTGGCCCAAGTGTTCAATCTGACCCTACTGTGCATGGAAGAGTATGTCATAGAACCAAAGTCTGTGCAGTTCCTGGTACAGCATGGCTTCAACTTCAACCGGCAGTACGCTCAGGGAATCCCCTACCACAAGGGCAATGACAAGGTAGATCTTCAGCCTTGAGACTGCCTCTTCTGTGAATTCATTTCTTACTACTCTAGGCTGGGTAAACTGGGGAGGATCTGCTTCTTAGGGAGTATGAGGACTCACAAGTGACAGAGCTGGAGAAATAAGATTGATACACTGGTGAACAGCAGTAAATTAGATGAAAGCAAGGGAGAACTTGCCAGGTGAGGATGCCTGGGACAGGTGTCCTGCAAGAGAGGTTCCCTAAGGCACTCTATCCTTCCTGATGACCCCTTTCTTTCCACCTAGGGTGATGAGAGTCAGAGACAGTCAGTGAGGACACTGTTCCTGGAGCTGATCCGGGCACGCCGGCCCCTGGTACTACACAATGGTCTGATAGACTTGGTGTTCCTCTACCAGAACTTTTACGCACACCTGCCCGAGAACTTGGGAACCTTCACTGCTGACCTGTGTGAAATGTTCCCCGCTGGCATTTATGACACCAAATATGCTGCTGAGTTTCATGCCCGCTTTCTGGCCTCCTACCTAGAATATGCCTTCCGGAAATGGTGAGGGACTGGTTGAGGGAACAGGGTGGGGCCTGGCATAAGCCTGATTATTTCATTCACTTAAGATATTCAGTGGGTGCCTACAATAGGCCAGGCACTGCTTCAGTGCCAAGGGTTCAGCAGTGAACAAAACAGGCAAAAACCCCTATTCTCACAGAGCTACATGCTAGTGGACCCATATCCTCTTGTGATGTTGCAGTGAGCGGGAAAATGGGAAACAGCGGGCAGCTGGCAGCCCACACCTGACCCTGGAGTTTTGCAGCTATCCTTCTAGCATGAGGGCCCATATTGACTACCGCTGCTGTGCGCCGCCCCCCACCTACCGTACTCCTTCCACCAGCATCTGTGACAACTTCTCGGTGAGCACACCTGCCCATTTCCTGGGGAAGGGACTTTGATGCCTGGAAACCCTCTCTAAGCTTCTTTCCTACCTCTAGGCCTATGGCTGGTGCCCCCTGGGACCACAGTGTCCTCGGTCCCATGATATTGATCTTATCATTGACACTGATGAAGCTGCAGCGGAGGACAAGAGGCGGCGGAGACGACGTAAGGAAAAACGGCGGAGGGCTTTGTTGGGCCTGCCTGGGAAACAGCCTTCTGGGGTAGCTGAGGACAGTCCTCCCACCAAGCAGGTCTGTAAGGATGACCTCAAGCCTGAGGAAACTGAGCAGGAGGTGGCTGAGGATGAGACTGGGACCCAACCTGCCTCTGAGCAAGGTCACACAAATGACCTGGAGATGGAGCCTAAGGCAACAAGTGCTGAAACAACTGACATGGCCACCTCAGAAGCCCCAGAGAGGCAAGTCACAACTGACGTGGCCACCTCAGAAGCCCCAGAGAGGCAAGTCACAACTGACGTGGCCACCTCAGAAACCCCAGAGAGGGAAGTCACAACTGACATGGCCACCTCAGAAGCCCCAGAGAGGCAAGTCACAACTGACGTGGCCACCTCAGAAGCCCCAGAGAGTCAAGTCAGTCCTAACCCAGTGCCTGGGGATGGACTGCATCGGGCTGGTTTTGATGCCTTTATGACAGGTTACGTGATGGCCTATGTGGGAGTGAGCCAAGGATCCCAGCCCTGTAGCTCTGAACCATGGCTACCTGAATGTCACAACAAGGTATATCTGAGTGGCAAAGCTGTCCCCCTCACAGTGGTTAAGAGCCAGTTCTCCCGTTCTTCCAAAGCCCACAACCAGAAGATGAAGCTGGCTTGGGGCAGCAGCTGACCCAACTTCTACACAGCACTCAGGGCCTAGGAAGAGAAGCTGAGAGTGGATCAGAGGGGTCTGGATCCCTCTAGCATGTGAATGACTTAACCCCAACTACTCAGAGATAGGATGGGGTCCAAGCAGAGATACTGTTGCACTGCTTTGGCATCTCGGCCTTTACCCCAGAGGCTGAAGAATAAGGGTACAAGTAAGAAGGCTGACCAGCACCTGTAACACCGACTTTATTCATTTTTTAAATCTCAAAGTGTCCTGGGAAAGTTTTACCCAAAAAAAAAAAAAAACCAGAAACAAGATATGAAAATATCTGACCAGCTTCATCTTTGGTTATTTCTTATTGCGGTTCTATTAGGACAGACTGTTCCCATAGCTCTGGCCGTAGCAGAAAGGGAAGAAATCAGTCCATGTATAAACCAGGTGGGTGTATCATGTGTTGACAGATACATAGAGCAGGCCCTAGGGCCTACAAAAACAGCCCCACTCCCAACCACAAGGTTGAAAGTCTTTTAGGGCAGAACATTAAGACTCCTTCATAAATATGAAAATAGATTAATCAACTGGAAAAGATCTTTGAATAGGTTAGCTGAGAGCCACAACCACCACTCTGCCTTGCCTTGCATAGAAATGTAGTGACATGGTCTGGCCATGCAGTAAGTGCAAACAGCAATTATTCAAGTGTCTTAGACATTCTGGCAAGAAGCACCCCAGTCTTCAGGTCTGAGAAATAGCCATGCCCTTTATGGTCTCCTGGTCAGCTCCAGGTTCCATCCATTAGCTTATGTGCCCCAGGAAAGGACAAGAAACAGACCCGGGGTAGGAGAAGAACCTGGGGTAATAGCTGCCTGCCAGCTCACACTAGAACTAGGAGTCCTCTGGTCCTGTCAGGAAGTCTCAGGGATACGGTGGGAGCCAGAGCTCCTTGCTGGACTTCAGAGGCTTCGTATCAGCCATTGGCCCTAACTAGGAAGGCCTCTCGTGGCTGCCTCACCTCACATAGCCACTGGGCAGTGGGAGCCTCACAGATGAGTCTGGCTTGGCTTAGCCTGCGTGCTCTGTGGGCCCCCGGGAAGAGTCTAGGCTGTGCACCAAGGGGGCACTGTGGCTTCAGCTGAAGGTCTGTCCCCAGGGTGAGGTGGGGTGAACTCTGCTCACCCATCCTGCCCTCCCTGGGTCCTCAGGCCCATGCCTGAGACAGAGAAGGGGACTGGAGCTGAGTCTCTTGGCCTTTCTTCTTCTACCTCCATCTCTTCAGGGGGACCTGCAAGGCATGGACTGACCCCCTGGGACCTGGGTCCAAAACCATTTTCTTCCTGGGGGTTGGAGCAGTCCATGGCCTCATGGGCTGCAGCAGCTGACTGGGAAGATGCTCGGAATGGTGGGATCTCCCTTACTCTGTACTTGTGACTGCTGAGACGTGGTGGGGGCCCATCAGATAGTGATTCTTCCCGGCCCACAAATGGACAAGCCTCCTGATGCAAAAACTCAGGTGAACTAGGCAAAGAACGCCACCGGCGAGCAGGTGGGCCCAGGGGCTCCTGCCAGTCAGCCATGGGCATTGTTCCAGGCCCTGGTGCATCCAGGTCAAATACCAGGGAGATGACAGACTTGCTGGGCAGGTCAAAGAACTTGATCTTGCCACCTTTGAGGTCCTGGCGAGCACTGAAAGGGTTGATTTTGGGGGCTCGGGCAGCACCAACTCGTGGCCGGTAGTAGGGATCCAAGACGTTCACGGTACGTGGGGGCTTATTGGAGAAAATGTCTGACTGGCTTCGAGACAGCCAGATGGTACGTCTTGGGCGTGGGGACTTGGGAGGTATCTTGTCATCCAGTAAGCTCAGTCGCTTCACCCCAGGTCCTTTCTCCAAGAGTCCTGAAGAATAGTGAGTCAAGTCAGGGTTTCTCTCTAGTCATAACAAATAGAAGCAATATCTCTTAAACAATGTGTTACCACTTGAGAAAGCAAAGGTAGGTACTGTTGTCTCCATTTAACAATGAGAAAACAGACTCGGAAGGGAGGAGGTATGCTAGCGCAGAGCTCCAGGACTTTTCCCATCATCCCCTGCTTCTTTGCCTTTCTTCTATACATGGGATCCTGTGATCACAGCTCTAGAGGGGGAGCCCCTTCGCCCCTCACCATCCTAATATCCTCCCATGGGGTCAGGTTGGACATTCTGGTTTCATCTCTTACCCTTGGCTGTGGGCTGCAGCTTCCTGTCCCTCTCCAGCTCTTCCTCCTGTAGGCGGCTCAGAATTTCCTCCAGGGTCTTCCCAATCTCCACAAAGGATGGGCGTAGTTTGGGGTCCATCTGTAGTCATCCACACCAGCCATTAGCCCTGACCTCCTATCTTCCATCCCGAGGATGGCATTAGAGTCTGTTTCTGGCATCTTTTAAGAGTCAGATATGTATCTAAGAGATCTTTTCTGAAGGTTCCGGACCATAAGACTCAGCCCCAGAGTGAAGGTCAGGGAAGATGCCATTGTCTAGTACCCTCCCCTGTCTCAGCAGCCTTTCTATGTCTTGTCCCCTTGTTTGGCATAGAACCCTCCAAAAGGGGGTGTTCACATTGGTTGGGTCTATTCTTTGTTGAGTTCTGCAGCTAACATGTTTCTGGAAGCTACGTGGACCAGTCCCAGCTACCCCTTAGTCATAACTAGTAGGTGCAGCCCCAGACCTAAAAGGCTAACAAGAGCCTTTCTTATGGGCCTTGGATCAGTTGAATGCATGGTCCAACTAAAACCTGACCAAAGCTCCATCAATATCCAAGAAAAGGGGTAGTAGGTTTACATTACAAGCTGAGGACTGGATAATACAGAGCAATTTTTCTTTCCTTGGTCCAAGGCTCTGGGCCAGAGTCCGACAGGCCTAGAGGAAGGAACATAGGCACTGCCACTCATCATTGAGAAAGAGGTCCCTTATGAGGCTAATTAAGCAGCCTCTCATGGTCCTAACCAGGTGAACAGGGTTCAGCCAGCCCCAGCCAAAGCCTGGGAGAAAAAGATACTCACATTGCAGCAGTTGAAGGTGAGCTGCAGAAAGTCTGGGGGACAGTCTCCCACCATGTGCTGGAAAGCATCATAGTCTAGCCCGAAATTCTGTGGATGGGTATGGTGGGAAAGGAGCAGGGACATGGGTAGACAAGTCATTAACCCCTCCACCCATCCTGGCCTGCTCAGGAGAGGTGGAGAATTGCCCCAGAGAAGAAGCCACAGACTAAGTTCCAGGAACTCCACCCCAAGAAAATAAAAAATTCCATGGCCTCAAAAGCAGCCCCATCCCAGTGGCACTGATCCTCATCCTGGAGCTCACCTCTGTTCGGGGAAGATAGTCTGGATCAGCCTGGATGCGGGCGATGATCTCACAGAGGATGATACCATAAGAGAACACGTCCGCCTGGTGGGTAGTGAGATCTCAGTTTCCCTCTCAAGGGGGTAAGAGGTGGGGTTTCTGCCTCTCATGTTCACCAGCCCAAGCTTGGGCCCTACTGACCATGTGCTTGGTTGCTCAGTCATGTCTAACTCTTTGTGACTCTGGACTGTAGCCCGCCAGGCTCCTCTGTCCGTGGGATTTCCCAGGCAAGAATACTGGGGTGGGTTGCTATTTCCTACTCCAGGAGATCTTCCTGACCCAGGGATCAAGCTCACATCTCCTTCATTTGCAGGGGGATTCTTTACCACTGAGCCATCAGGGAAGTGGAATAAAATACTGACCATATTTCATTCAGTTCATTCACTGGGCAGCTGACAGGTACCAGTGCTGATTTTGCAGGAAGGATATAGATCCTTACCCTATACGTGAAGGGTGATCCAGGACACTTTATGCTAAGAATGGATTCTACAGAGAATCAGGCCTTGAGTTCCCCAGACTCACCTTCCCCAGACTCACCTTTTCATTGTAAGGCTCATCTCGGAGAACCTCAGGTGCCATCCAGAAGGGTGAGCCCACCACAGCTAGCTTCTCACTTCCCGTGCTGTGGGGTGAAATTGTATGGAAAATGAGCTTGCCACTCGTAGGTGCAATGGGAGATCTGACCATTGGGAATTTCTCTCCCCCAAGGATGGGCACACCAGAATTGACTGAATTTAGGGAGCTGAGATTGGGCTGTGACCAAGTCCTAGCCTCTGAAGAGGATGCTGGAGTCTTCCCTCTGCCTCAGTCCCTTCAGTGACCCCAGCACCCATTAGGGCTACCCACCTGACATCAGGGATCTTCTCAGCCAGGCCAAAGTCAGCTACCACTGCAGAGTAACCATTTTCATCCCTCTTTATCAGGCAGTTCTAGGGTTCCCAAAGAAGAAGACATTGTGGCTCAGAAGAGGGGGCCAGCCAGCCACAGAGTTTCCCACCACCCCTCCCTACTACCACAGGGTACCTTGTCCTTTGCTTCTTGATGAAATCATGCTCTTGGGCTGACCCCAGTGGGGCTCTGATAGCCATGTGAGATGAGTTAGACCTGGATCTTGGGTGGCTGCCCTAGGATTCATACCATGCTCCAAACACAAATATTTATCTTTGTTTCCTATATGCTAGGCAAGGTTCTAAGTGTCAAAGATACCACAGTAAACAGGAACCCTTGTTCTCTTGGAGCTTACAATCAAGTGGAAGAAGACAGCCTTTCAGACCCTGGCCTCCCTTCATTCTTCCCTCAGAACACAGAGACTCAAAGACCAGGCCTGCCCTTGCCAAGTAATATAAGCACAGGACAAGTGCCCAAGCCTACACAAACCTTCACTGCCCACAAGATCACAACCACCCTCTCCTCTGGCATTAAAATTCCATGATCTGGCTCTGTTCTATGATCTGAGCCCCTGGTGCCCCTATGTACATATCTCATCCAAACTTGTTACAGACAAGCCTGAATAGGCTCTTCAAACCTTTGCCTTTGCTCTTACTCTTTGTTTCCATTTGGAATGTTCTCCCAATTCTTTTTTCCTCAGAAAATTTAGGGTGCTTTAAGGTAAGCTTGGAGAAGGCAATGGCACCCCACTCCAGTACTCTTGCCTGGAAAATCCCATGGACGGAGGAGCCTGGTAGGCTACAGTCCATGGGGTCACTAAGAGTCGGACACGACTGAGCGACTTCACTTTCCCTTTCATGCACTGGAGAAGGAAATGGCAACCCACTCCAGTGTTCTTGCCTGGAGAATCCCAGGGACAGCGGAGCCTGGTGGGCTGCCGTCTATGGGGTCGCACAGAGTCGGACACGACTGAAGTGACTTAGCAGCAAGGTAATTTTGCCTTTCCAGTCCTGACCTCTCCAGTTATCACCTTCAGCTTTCTCATCTCAACTCCATTAACTCTTCTCTGCCACTTCCTCTTACAGCCTAGCAGAGAGGCCATCAGCTTCTCAGGGGAAAATTCAGGTTTGGGCCTGCCTTCCTCACAGTATTCAATTTATGAGAGAGGTTCAAGACAAGCTTGTTGAACAAATGCTGCTGTCTCCAGAGAAAGGATGAACCCAAATGACTTTAAACATAAAGCAGCAACGAGCTCTCCCCAAATATCATTCAAAATGGACTTACACCACTCTGGCTCAGGAGGCACCTCATTCCACCCCCTGCCCTTCCTCCAGGGGCAGCAGAGAGCAGGGATCCTTGGCTCACAGGGACATTTCTGGGACGGGCAAGGCCCTCTATCACCCAAACCAGCCCTCCCTCTTTCTCACCTTGGCACATAGTTGCCAAGGCATTGCCAAGTCACCTGGTTACTTCACACATCAGGTACAAATTAGTCCCTTACTCTGGCCTTTATGTGATCACACTATGCTCTCTTTCTGAGCTGGAAACAGCCTGTGATTTCATTACATCTTCTACTACCCTTGTTTCCCGGTAGACATAACTGTCTCTGGCTTCTAAGCAGGGCTGTCCTTGTGTTTGTCCTGGCTTCAGCCCTTCCACCAGTCCCCTGGTTCAGCAATCCACCACCGCCACCCCAGCTCCCTGACTCTACAATCTATGAGAAGATGGGTTCTAAGCCAGCCTGTCTATTAGACAGCCAAAGTCTAGGCTACTGGGCACTGGCTTGTGAGCCAGTGGTGGCTCAGATCTGTTGCTTGTTTTCTCCCCTCCTCCTCCTCTTTCATCAACAACTCAGGCTCCTGTCTCCAAGGATCAGTCTAAAGTCCTGTTTACTATTGGCTTTACAGCCCTCAGAAACAATCCTGCGAAATTCAGCTTAGGCGCAGCAGTAAGCAACAGAGCATGGCCGGTACACTGCCCTTATCAAAGCTGTTCAATTTCTGTCCCATCTTCACATTCAAGAAGCCCTCTCATACACTCACTATAGACCAACCATCCAGGAAGAAGTGACTCACAGTAGTTTCTCTGAGCCGCTGAGAGATGGCTAAGGCAAGGATGATCAGGGCCCCACAACATGGGTGAGCCTGCCTAGCCCAGTCTGCCTCTGATCTGGAATGTGACCCCTGCCTCTCTTAAAGCTTCTCCATAGCCAGCAGCCAGGCACTGGAGCCAAAGACAAAGATAGAAAACCAAAAGAGCCAACTTTAGGAATCTGTATCTTAGGTGATAAGGAAAATAGGGAGGAACCCTGACCAGGATTAGCTCCTATGGGGTTTTTCAATAAACTCCTGAGCCTGCTCTTAGTGGGGTCTAGACTAGTGAAGTCTGGCTGGCAACACTTGCTGTTTTTACTTCCTCATCTCCCACCCTTTCCTCACTGGATTCTGCTGGAAGTGTTCTCCCTGCTGACATTGCTGATTATTTCCTTCAGCATTTTTTTTTTTCCTTCAGCATTTTTATATATGATTCAGGAATCCTATCAATGCTGGGCATGTAGAGACTAAGCCATTGTGGCCCTAGAGCAAACAGACTAGCTATCAAAGGCTAATTACAGGCTATTTCTGCTGCTTTTGATTCTTCTCTCCTGGATTCTGTGACACTATAGATTTCCTTCTCTATCTCTGGCTACTCTGAACACTCTAAGGCAGGCCCTTCCTCCCATCCCCCGAGGGCGAAGGTCTCAGGGTTCTCCTAGGCCTACAGCTTGGGCTCTATTGTGGAGACTATTTCGCATTTCGTTTCTAATTACCACTTCTGTGCTGATGACTCCCAAATGTATATCCTCAGCACTGACCTTTATTTCTCAATCTTCAGCTTTGCACATCCAGTCTATATCTGGACGACATCTGGATTATTCACACTGAACTCTATACATGCAAACCTGAACTCATCTTTTTCCCCCAAAACTAAATCTCTAGCTGTATTTTTATGTCAGCTAGTACTGCCGTTTTCCACCCAGTTTGCTAAGCTAGAAACTTGGGATTCATCTAACTTTCCACTCTTAACTCCAAATAATTTTAGCTTCTAAATGTTTTCAAATGGTCCCCTCCTTTTTCATCCCCATGACTATTGCCTTAATTCAGGTCTTCCTCTGAATACTGCAAAACTAAATCTCTAGCTGTATTTTTATGTCAGCTAGTACTGCCGTTTTCAACCCAGTTTGCTAAGCTAGAAACTTGGGATTCATCTAACTTTCCACTCTTAACTCCAAATAATTTTAGCTTCTAAATGTTTTCAAATGGTCCCCTCCTTTTTCATCCCCATGACTATTGCCTTAATTCAGGTCTTCCTCTGAATACTGCAATATTCCAAATGGTCTCTGTAGCCTAGGCTAGGCTTGATCTCCATAATCCACCTTCTTCACTTCTGCCAGCATGATCTTTGTAAAATGCAAATCTGTGTTACTCACCTACTTAAAAGCCAGCAATAATATATTGTATGATTCTATTTCTATGAAATGTCCAGATTAAGCAAAGCCATAGAAACTGAAAAAAGATTAGTGGTTGCCAAAGGCTGAAGGGAGGGGAGAACAGGGCATGGGGTTTTCCTTTTGGAACAATGAAAAGATTTGAAATTAGATAGTGGTGATAATTGAATATACTAAAAACCACTGAAATGTATACTTTGAAAGGATGAATTTTATTTTATGTGAGTAATATCTCAAAAAAGCTGTTATTTAAAAGAAGCCAACAATGGTTCTTCATTTCCTATCTAGAAGATAAAATCCAAGTTAGATAGTACATGATCAGACTCCTCTGCTTTCAATTCTTATCCCCTACCACTTCAGCTTCACAGTCTGCGTATCATACTGTTTATGTCTCTATGCCTTTGTTTATGCCATTCATCTGATCTAATCTGGAATATAACCCCACCACACACACAATATGGGTTGCCATGCCCTCTTCCAGGGGAACTTTCCAACCCAGGGATCGAACCCAGGTCTCGCACACCAGGGCTTCCCTGGTGGCTCAGTCAGTAAAGAATCCGCCTGCAATGTTGGAGGCATGGGTTTGATCCTCGGGTTGGGAAGATCCCCTGGAGGAGGGCATGGCAACCCACTCCAGTACTTATGCCTGGAGAATCCCCATGGACAGAGGAGCCTGGTGGGCTACAGTCCATGGGATCACAAAGAGTCGGACATGACTAAGCAACTAAGTACACACACACAATACTTACTAAGTAGAATTCAATTTTCAAGATTCAGCTCAGGCATCACCTTCTCCAAGAAGTCTTCTCTGTACCCTCAGGTTGGGTTCAATATCCTTTTCCAAATAATCCTTTGCATTCTCTTCTCTCTAACCTTAGCATTTGACCTAAGTGTCTGTTTCTATAGTCCCTTCCTATAGCTATAGACTGTACACCATATATTAAAAGATTCAGCAAAGCAGCAATATCTTAAGAGCAAAGTGCCCTTGAGAATATTTCCTAGCCCCTTGTGCAAGGGAAAGACTGTCTACTTCTGTCTGTGTGGTACCTTAATAGGAAAAGGAGTACGTCAAGGCTGTATATTGTCACCCTGCTTATTTAACTTATATGCAGAGTACATCATGAGAAATGCTGGGCTGGAAGAAATACAAGCTGGAATCAAGACTGCTGGGAGAAATATCAATAACTTCAGATATGCAGATGACACCACCCTTAAGGCAGAAAGTGAAGAACTAAAGAGCCTCTTGATGAAAGTGAAAGAGGAGAGTGAAAAAGTTGGCTTAAAGCTCAACATTCAGAAAACTAACATCATGGCATCTGGTCCCATCACTTCATGGGAAGTAGATGGGGAAACAGTGGAAACAGTGTCAGACTTTATTTTTTTGGGCTCCAGAATCACTGCTGATGGTGACTGCAGCCATGAAATTAAAAGACGCTTACTCCTTGCAAGGAAGGTTATGACCAACCTAGATAGCATATTTAAAAGCAGAGACATTACTTTGCCAACAAAGGTCCATCTAGTCAAGGCTATGGTTTTTCCAGTGGTTAGGTATGGATGTGACAGTTGGATAGTGAAGAAAGCTGAGTGCCGAAGAATTGATGCTTTTGAAGTGTGGTGTTGGAGAAGACTCTTGAGAGTCCCTTGGACTGCAAGAAGATCCAACCAGTCCATCCTAAAGGAGATCAGTCCTGGGTGTTCATTGGAAGGACTGATGTTGAAACTGAAACTCCAATACTTTGGCCACCTCATGCAAAGAGTTGACTCATTGGAAAAGACCCTAATGCTGTGAAGGATTGGGGGCAGGAGGAGAAGGGGACGACAGAGGATAAGATGGTTGGATGGCATCACTGACTCGATGGACATGGGTTTGGGTAAACTCCGGGAGTTGGTGATGTACAGGGAGGCCTGGCGTGCTGCGGTTCATGGGGTCGCAAGGAGTCGGACATGACTGAGCAACTGAACTGACTGATTCATAAACTAGTCTAAGTGATTCAAACAACCTTGTCAGGTGGGCAGATCTGAGATTCTTACATTTAAGACGAGAAAAGTGAAGCTTACAACTATGAGTGGTAAAGATGCAGGTGTCCTGATTCTAATGGGATCCCCCTCTAATGATTCTGGCCTTTCCAGAAAAACTGGTTGAAAAGCTTTCCACTAGAGACAGCAAGGCTATGGCAGGAACAATGTAGTCTTAAGACAGAAGCAGAGGCCCAGGCGCATGTAGATGGCAGCACTGTTTGTGCAGGCAATACAGTAAGACCCCGGCATCTGGGATGCTAGCCCCCACCTCCAAAGCTGATTAATCCAAGGGCACCTACTGTAATGCTTGCATTTCTCACCCAACTTGGACATGACCACAGTACAGACTGACTACAGAGGACAAAATATGAACTCAGACCTCTGTGGGGTTCTGAATAACCCAGACTAATTTTCAGGTTGTGCAGGATACAAAGTCCATTAAATTGAGCTGAAGAATGCTTTATTCAAAAGTATGCCTGGAGTAAGCAGCAGATATAAGAAAGGCCCAGTCAGACTTCCCTAAGGTGAGAGGTGACCTTTTCTGGTTCAAAGAGGAGCCCAGGCACTGCTGCCACCTGGCTCCCATTCCTCTTTGTCCTTACTCCTATTATAATACATCACACAGTAGCAGAGAGACTTACATGTCTGCCTCTTCAAAGGGCAGGGAATGATCCTATTCATCTCTGTATCTCTAACCTAGCACAGACATACAGAAAGAACTAGGCCAAAGTTTGTCATGTGAAAGTCTGACGAATGACTGAAGCTTCTTTCCAAAGCAAGTGAAAAGGCACACGCTAATCATACATTCGACTCTCCATGATGGGGACCAAGCTGACAAGAGATTCAAAAGGTGGCCACGAACGCATTTCTGTAAGCCAGCACAAACCCTTCAGAACTGGGCGAGAGGAGACGCCTGAGAGCAGATCCTGAGGTCTCCCAGAACAGCTACACAGTCTGTACTGGCACTGAATAAAGCCACCCAAACAGAGAAATGCCAGGTCCATTTGTGAGTGTTAGCTCTAAGCTAAAGCTATTTCTATAACAACAAAAAATGGCTTTCCATGTGCCAACACCTCTCTCCCCTTACCCCCAACAAATTCACTCCATAAATCTAGTTAGAAAGAAAGTACTGATTCTATATCTCAAAAAAGGTTAAAAGTTTCTTTTCACAGCACAGAGAGATCAGAGATTGAACTGCCCTCCTAAATGTCCCAGAGACAACTAGAGTCCAATTTGGAGAAGATTATCCGGTTTGCTATAATGTATCCTGTCCCCTCCTCTCCATTCCACCATATGATCCTATACCTTCTCCATAGTTCCTGGGAAGTAATCCGCTCACATATCTGTATCTCCAACTTGACTCAGAGCCCATGGATGGTACATATTAGGTTCCAGTAATTTCTATTTCTTCTAATAGCACAGTATAAGTGGTTCCAAAAGGCTGTTGATGGTTTTCATCATAAAAAATGACTACAGAGTGCCCTAATACACAATCTCTACATCCTCCAGCATTCAACTCTGTTTCTAATTCATGTTCTCTTCAGTCTCTGAAACTGCTCTCTTGAGTTTGATGTGTGACACAGGGAACCCAAAGCCAGTGCTCTGTGAAAATCTAGATGAGTGGGATGGGGAGGGAGCTGGGAGGGGCGTTCAAGTGGGAGGGGTATTCAAGAGGGAGGGGACATATGTATACCTAATGCCAATGCATGCTGATGTATGGCAAAAACCATCACAATATTGTAATGTAATTATCCTCTAATTTAAAAAAATATATATTTAAAAACAAACAAAGAGCCCTCCTTAGCTGCCCTTAAGGGCAAGGCTCACATACAATTGTATCAACCACTTCTAGCCTGCATGCGGCTGTTGCCACTTCTTGATGGAGCTCAAGAACTAAATGTTTTTAAAGCCACACAACCTCCCATTTCCTTCTAAGTAATCAGCATTGCCACTGCACAAACCTAAATCAGCCTGTTTCTTAGAAGTAGTTACAAAATTAGACTGAACAGCTATATCTGACAGACTTTTCATTCTTGAAAACAGTGTTGTAGTAACCACTGATGTGTGAATTCTACAAAGGCAACACTACTTTCAGTAGGCACTCTGGAAACTAGAATCCTCTCTGCCACTACTCTAGGCCCAGGATCATTTGGAAAATGGCATATGCTTCTCTCTGTCCTGGTTTACCCACCTGAAACACACTCCAACTACTTTAAATCCCTCTTATTAGCTCTGGTCTGAGAAGCCAGGGCTGATGTCAATAGCTTAGGGACACTAAGGGCCCAAGAACGCTGAAGTCATTTAAAGAGGTGGAATAAAACTGGATCTGGGACTCAAAATCTCAGTTCTCAAGCAGATGTTCTGGCCTCTGTGCCATCAAGCACATTTTCTGAAAGAAGGCCAGGAAGCCTCTACTCTGACAGGCTCTATGTTAGGTGCTAGGGGAAAAAGGTGAATAAGAGCAGCACTTGAGAAACTCATGTATTGGTGGGAGACACAGACACAGTACAACCATCAAATAACTGGAAGTGTACACACTAAAATATAAGTAAACCTTTTATTGCACTTAAAGAAATCAACCTCAGACCCAAGGCTGACAATGAGGAGATACTCTGGAAATTTCAAAGCCCTACTCTGTCCCTTTAGCCTTATTTTTCCCTTGGGCTTCTCATTCTTAGGGTCACTGTTACCACCACACAGGTGTCCTGGGTGGGGCTGCTCTGGTCTATGTGTGAACATACCACCTCTCCTTAATCTCTGCAACACTGTGAAGTTGAAACATTTGGATAAAAGGGCAATAAATATAGTCTCTCAAATTGGATGGTCTGGCTTATAAAATTTGATTGTTTTTCTTCAATTTGAGATTCCCTCAAGTGTAGTTCCCAGCCTGTCTCCCGGTTGCAAAGTCATTTGTTCTCACCACCAACTAAAGTTCAGACCCAAGAAAGTACATCCAATAATACCAGAGAATTCTTTCCCCTAAATTCCTAGTTTCTCATCTCAAGCCAACTGACATGGGAACACCCACTATCAACTAGGAAAACCAAAGGATAGTGGTCTTACCCTATAGATCCAAAAAGGTTAGTCATTTTTACAACACATACAATATGACAATCCAAGACAGAACCACACTAGCACAATGGGATAAAATATTTTGGGGGCACAGAATGGAATATGATGAGTTCCTCCAGAAAACCTAGGTACCCTAGTCTACCAATTTTTTTTCTCTGAAAACCCATAGTCTATAGCTAAACACTTAATTATAAAATGCTATGAACTCTTCTTCAGTTATTTGCCAACAGACTATCTCTGGTCAGAAATTATCTTTCTCAAATATTCCTTCATGCATGGTGCCAGGCACAGAAGACATTCATGTGGGTGTGTAGGAAATATCTGTGTGATTGATAGATAACTGGTCATGACCTCCCTCCATGTTAGAAGACATGATGCTCTCTGAGTGGGAAGCAACAATTTGATTTTAGTTGCATGCCCAAGGTAAGGGTATGCCATCAACTTAAGATAGTATCTAAGTTGATATAACCCCACCCATCTGCCAGGAACAGGTGCAGTTTTCTAAGTCTTGACTTTCTAAAACATTCTAAGGAAGGAGAAGAGGCTGATGAAGGGATAAGATACCACCCTCCAGCTCCCAGCTGTCTGCTGCTGCTGCTGCTAAGTCGGTTCAGTCGTGTCCAACTCTGTGCGATCCCATAGACGGCAGCTCACCAGGCTCCGCCATCCCTGGGATTCTCCAGGCAAGAATACTGGAGTGGGTTGCCATTTCCTTCTCCAGTGCATGAAAGGGAAAAGTGAAAGTGAAGTCGCTCAGTCGTGTCCAACTCTTAGCGACCCCACGGACTGTAGCCTACCAGGCTCCTCCGTCTATGGGATTTTCCAGGCAAGAGTACTGGAGTGCGGTGCCATTGCCTTCTCTCCCAGCTGTCTAGCTCTTGCTTATACCAATGAAGATAAAGGACTTCTCACAACTAGGTCTCAGCTGGTCACCAGATTCCACCAATCTCAGGGTTTCTTCAGTAACAGTGCTGCTGCTGCTGCTAAGTCGCTTCAGTCGTGTCCGACTCTGTGCGACCCCATAGGTGGCAGCCAGCCAGGCTCCACCATCCCTGTAACAGTGCAGCTGACTACAAATGGCATTGCCACACCTAGGGCCCTACAAGCACTACTTAAAGCTATTTTCTGTGTAGTAGTCACAAACCAATGGCCAGGGTCCCTTGGGGACAGTACTGCTGTTTAGAACACCAGAACCATTCTAATGGGAGGTAGCCAGGGACTCACTGCTCTATGTCTATTGGCTCTGAGAGCACAGCCTGCTTTTGTTCCCTTTGCAAACTTTTTCCTGTAACAGGTTTCCTTACCCCCTCATCGATGACAGAAGAGCTGCATGAATATGTATATGCATGTATGTGCATGTACATATACATGTTGAGGGTGCAGAATGAAGTGACTGCTATTCTTGGACAGGTATAAAACTTCCATACACCTCCCCGGCATGCATGTGTGTGTGCTCAGTTGCTCAGTTGTGTCCGACTCTCTGTGACCCCATGGGCTGTAGCCCACCAGGCTCCTCTGTCCATGGGATTTTCCAGGCAAGAATGTTGGAGTGGGTTGCCATTTCCTCCTCCAGGGGATCTTCCCAACCCAGGGATCAAACCCATGTCTCCTGCATCTCCTACATTGGCCAAAGGATTCTTTACCACTGAGTCACCTGGGAAGCCTCATATACCTCCCTAGGAGACTTTTAAATCAGCTTCTGAACACAAGTTATATGAGATGATTTATAGTTCCCATATCAATGGTCAAACAGTACTATTTTTAAAAAATTTTTATTGGAGAATAGTTTATTTACAATGTTATGTTACTTTCTGCTGTACAGCAAACTGAATCAGTTTTACATATCTATATAATATGTATATTATATAGATATATAGATATATATATCCACTCTTTTTTAGATTCTTTTCCCACATGGGTCATTATGGAGTGGAATCACTGTGCTATATAGTAGGTCCTTACTGGTTATCTATTTTTTATATATAGTAGTACAAACAGTACTATTTATATAAGCCTTGTCATGTGGTATCCTGTGCTACTTGGCCCTGAGGTGTCTGCCTTGTAGTATAGCCAACTTCCTCTAAAAGCAACTCTTTTCTAACCTGAGCACACAGCAATTTGGACAGCAAGAGAATACTACAGAGACCAGCTGATGCCAAAGAGGAACTGGCAGGATGGCAGAAACTCAATCACACAGAAAGAAAATGGGTCAGTACATTATGGTCTCCAAAACCTGTACTCAAGTGACTAAAAATCACAGAAACCCTGCTGGCAACCATGGGAGAGAATACAAAGAGGCAGGTTCCCATACGGCCTTGACTGCTGTCACCCCTAAAGGGCAAGAATCTCTTAGGTGTCCTCGTGCCATCTATTCCTGCAACACACATTCAGTAGTGAGTGAAACCAAGAATAAAGGTTCTCAAGATGTATGTGCTGATGGACTCAACAATGAAAGGAACCTGCTGTGAGCCAAGATTGGCTTTCTAAGGACTAGCTATACACAGTAATAAGCTGTATCTTCCATGACTAAATGTTGAATTTATAAGAGATCTCCAACATTCTGAAGCTCTTAATGACTCGTTTCTTAATGTAGTTTTCTTGGTAAATGGAAGATAGTGTCTCAAAGAGTTGTGCAAGTAAAGCCTTCGTACCTTAGAGGTGAGGTCCCGATGGAAAATGCCTTTGAAGTGAAGGTAGCTGAGGCCCACTGCTATGTCATAAGCCAGTTTCACCCTCACAGTCCAGGGCAAATGCAGGTTACTGTCTAGCAACTGTTCCAGGTTTCCAGAGTTGATATACTGCAAAACAGAAGGAAAACCCAGCTACCATTTGTCAGCAACGTTCAGGGTGGGGGTAAAACTACTAGAGGGTAAACACCTAGAAGACAGAGACTGTATTTTTTTTTTAAGCTACTGAGCAGTTATTCTGCATCCGGGCACTATGGCAGATGCTGCACCTTCCTTTGAGATCACAATCTATTAAGGGATATAGACAAACAATACCATGTAGTAAATGCTAAAAGATAGCTTTGTACAGGTACAACAGCACAAAGGATAAAGATATGGACTCAATCTAGGCATGTCAGAGAAAGTTGCACAAAGGAACTGAGGAGTTCAAAGGATGACTTGGGGGAGCAGGAAAGAAAGTCCACACAGAGGGAGCAGCAGACATAAAGTTATAGGTTAAGAGCATGGTGTATTCAGGAAACTAATTTACTCAGTATGGCCAGAGTGCATGAGAAGTGAGGCTGATATGCTTTGCTAGAGTATATGGACTTTATCCTGTCTATAGGGAACAAAAGAAGCCTTTAAAGCCAAAGAGCAACATGTTCATACTTGCTTTTTAAGGAAAAGATTATTTCAGCAATGGTAGATGGATGGATTAGAGTGGAGGATATGGAGAAGGGAAAATAGGTTAGGAAATTATTGCAATAATCCTGGTGAAGGAAGAATGCCTGAGTTAAGGCAATAGTGGAGGCATTGGAACAGAGCAAGATTCAAGATTTTAGATGGCAAAGTCAAAAAAACTTGATGAATGCCTTGATGAGGAGGATGAGAACAATGAAAAGCTCCTAGGTTGATTGCAGGCTATTGGCCCCTGTGTCCCAATATTAAATATCCAGAATATAGGGAGAGGAGGTTTTTAGAAGAGGCAATGTTAAAAGACAGGGAGTTCAACTAAGACATGCTGTGCTTAAGAACATGTGGAGATACACTATACCAAGTCAGTTTGAAGTTTAGGAGCAAAATCTGGATTAGAGACTAACATTTAGGAGGCAATGACATTCAGCTGTAGTCACTGAGGCTAAGGAATGTATGGGATTGCCCAGGGGTTAACATGTAAGGTGGGAAATTAACAGAATCCCAAACAACTGGAACATTTACAGAAGCAGGCAGAGGAAGAACCACCAAGCAAGAATGTCACCACAGAAGCCAAAGAAGGAGAACATTCCAAAAGAGAAAATGACCAAAAGTATCAAAATGCTACAGATCAAGTAAGATGAGCCTGAAAAGTGTCCACTGAATTTACCTCTAAGAAGTCACCGGCGGGACTTCCCTGGTGGTCCAGTAGTTAAGAATCTGCCTTCCAATGCAAGGGATGAGGGTTTAATCCCTGGTCTGGGAGCTGAAAATCCCACACGCTGTGCCTCAACTGCTGAGCCCACATCCTGGAGCCCATGGGACACAACCAGAGAGAAGCCCGTGCGTCACAACAGAAGATGCTGCATGCCACACAAGACACAATCCAGCCAGATAAATAAATAAGAAGTCACTGGCAACCATGGCCAGAGCAGTTTCAGTAAAGTGGTTAAGACCAGAATAAGATCAAAGTGAACTGAGGAGTGAGTAGGAGACAAGGCTAAGTGGAAACTACATGAAGATGTACTCATTCAAGAAATTTGGCTGTCTGTCATTCCTACATACCCACAAAGAGCTGCCCTGTTGTTTTTTTTCAAAGAGCAAATAAGCCTATTCACACAGAGATGATAATAAGAACAACAATAGCAGCGGCAGCTAGTATTTATTTAGTTGGTGCTTCCTTTGTGCCAGGCACTACTCTGAGGACTTACCATTAATTACGTCATTTAATCTTCACAAAACCCTAAGGTAAGTGTACTATTCTTCTCATCTTACAAGAGGTATTTGGAGGTTTAGCAATTTGCTCAAGGTTACCCAGTTATTAAGCAGCAGAGCCAGGGTTCAAACTCAGGGAGTCTGGCTCCAGCCTACCCCTATATTAAATTGGAGGGTTAGAGGCCACGGCACCTGGACCAGGGAGCCTCATGCAGAACAGGAGCTCAAAATTTTTCTCTAATTAAATTCATGAATTTATTCAAACCTCACATGATGTATTATTTCCCTCCTCCTTCCAAGGAAGAAAAAGGGGCAAATTCCTCTAAGCCTAAAAATAAGCACTTCATACCCTTTTGGAGTGGGGGGTGATATTGGATTTACAAAAGACTAGGGAACCTAATGGGAGAGAAGACAAGAAATATGAATTTTAGTCCAACTCTGCCTCTTAACAGCCATTTTACTTTGGACAAATCGACTAATGAGGCTTTCCTTCTGTTTTCTCATCTATACAATAGGTATGATAACCCATGATCCATATAACCTCACGATGTTATTTTAAGAATTGAATACAAACACATGAAAATGCTAAGAAAAAAATAGAAGTTTCATATAATATTAGATTCTCTGATGTGGTAACATGAGTACCAAAAAGAACCAGTTGGGGGCAGCATGAGGCAGAATTTCAGATCCTTGGATGAAATGGATCAGGTTTGGCAAGGCAGAGAGAATGGCTAAAAATACGCCAAATTTCTCAAAAGGGAAACCTGTTGATCTGCTTCATCTTGTTTTGATAATCCACCTTTGGAAACCTCAAAACAAAGCATAATGACAGCATTAGCATAGCACCTTAGTCTCTTCACTCCAGTTGAATTTGTTCATGGTTCACATCTGAGGTGCCCATTTGCTAAAAGGAAAGTGAACTTGCAACTTCCAAGCTATAGAGGGGCAATGAAGCTGACAGCTAATCATGTTGACAAATTTCTCTAGCTCTGAGAGTAAAAAAAGGTATGACAAGGTTATAGTCCACTTCTTTGGCACCATGACAGTGTGACATGGAAGGCTTGACTCCAGGAGCCACTCAGGTTTCCTACTGAGGGCCAGGCAGAAAAGACTGGTAAAAAGCCTGTATGTGTACTCTCTGTAGGCCGGGGTAAGCCAGGACTCTTGATTCAGACAAACGCATGTTTACTCTGTCCTGCCACGTCTCTGAAAGTCTGAGAAATCCACAGACCAAGCCACAGGGTGGAGAGCAGAGGAGAGAGGTGAGACAAGGTGAGGAATCACACTGGCTATTAGGCTCTGACTTTTCCAGACAAGATGGAAAAAAGCATAAACCCAGGACCAGAGAGGGAAACCATATGGAGTTTATTGTTGCAGCCCATTTCCCTTGCCTGCCTGCAGTGAATACTTTGGTGGGGCTGATAAGCCTCTGGGGCTCTCAGAAACCACAACGTCTCAATGTCTCAAGACCTTTGCATGTATGAGGAAAGGAAGTTTGAGATCTGCCAACAAGGAAGATTTCGAAGTTGCTACACACTCTATGTGCCCATTAGTCGGAACGTCCACTTCCCCATAAGCAACGCCGCGTGCAGACTCAGCTGGTGTGTGCTCTGAACAAATCCCTCTGTGGGAAGCAGAGGCAAGAACAACTGTCCCCGCACATCCAGCTTTCTGGGCTGGGGATAACAGCTGCTTTGCTTTCATTTTCTTCCAGACCACTCCCTTGGGAGCTCTACGAAACAACCGAAGGCATTGGCAACACATTTAAATACCTACCAGAGAGAGAAGATTTTACAATTTTTATTGTTGCTCTTTTTAACTTTCAAGTTCAGAAAACTATAATATCAGCCAATCAAATGTGTCAGAGGGACTTAATACCTCTAAGTGACTGTTCCCCAAGTTCACCTACACCAAAACCTGCTTCTCCTCCTGATGGTTTAATAAAATGTTAATTTCATTTGTGTGATACTTGATTTCATTAAAGACTTTTTTCTTAAAAGGCACTGAATAGACAAATATGTGTTGGTGACTGAACAATATTACTATGTATGTAAAAAATCATATGCCAACACTCTAGAAAATTATCAAAGGAACAGGTAAGTACACACTCAGTTCACCACTCAGGAATATCAGCTTATTTCTCCAAACACTTATTGAGCACTCCTCCCCTTCCTACCTCCCCCATAAGAGAGTAAGAACTTGTCCATTTACATCAACATTATATCCCCCAGTGATTATAAGAGTCCCATCCACACAGTAAATGTGGGTATATAATACTCAGTTTATACTGTAAAGAAGTTCATGAAAGACACATTGGTAAATAAATAATACAATAACCTTTTAGCAGAGGTAAATACTTGGGGTATAAAAATAGATATTGAGGAGTTTGGAAAGTTTCAGAGCAAAAGTAATATCTGAGTTGGATCCTAAAAGGCTGAGAATGGCTCTTCCCATATATGCCTTATAGAGTCTGATGGTACCACTCAGACACAGACACATAAACTTGCGCATACAAAGAATATTCTAGAGCAGGACTAGGCAATACTTACCTCTCCCTGAGGTAACATGCATTACACCCAGGACTCCTGTTCTCGATTCCTGCTGATTCTAATCATAATCTCATCCAATCATAACCAGTCAGAAGACCAAGAAAAAATGGTTACCCTTTCTTAACTCTGAATTATCAAAGTACTGATATCTATCATCAAACAAACTTATCTATGAACAGTAGTTCAAAGGCATATTCAGAGAGGTACTAAAGAAAATATCAACTCTGAGAATTATTCCTTTGTGAAAAATCTACCCAAATAGCCTAGGGCACTTACCTAAGGCAGATGAATGCGGTGCCATTCCACTAACAGACATCATTTGCTGCCACCTAACTAGCGGGGTTGTCCCGAGGAAGATCCACCCACCTCTATCTATACACCTACAGAAACACTGAAAACCTACGACGTGAAAACATAAAACTAAGCGGGGCCAATCCCTGCCCTTAGTTCACAGTCTAGTAGAGATGACACAAAAATTAACAATTTTTTTCACCCAGGACAATGACCAGATGTGATTTAGAAGTATCATTCTAACAGTAATGTAAAAACTGTACAGAAAGGTCAGGAATTGAGGCTAGGAGAAGAGTTAGGAGGCTTCTGGAATCCAAGTGAGAAGTAACAAAGGCCTGAAAAAGACTGGCAGCAAGAATGGAAAAGAAGTTAATATCTGGAGACATCTCAGAGGTAGAACCAAAGTGATCTGGTGTTTAATCAAAGGCAAGGAAAAATAAAAAGAGATAAGATATACAAAGTATTAACATGTCTAGCACATGCTTAGCTTAGCTCACAGTACACAACTCATTCTTTACACTATCAATATCTTATCATCATTCCTCCCCTGGGTTACTCTACTAGCTTTCTAAGTAGTCTTCTTTTCTTTTCCTTACATCTTGAATAGACTTAGCCCTCCTTCCCATCCATTTTCCTTAATATATCCAAGATTAACCTCCTAAATGCCAACCTTAAGTCATTCCCCTTTTAAAATTATTTACTGATGCCCTATTACTCTTAGGATAAAATCCACAATCCTTAGCATGTCATACAAAGTCTTTCACTCCTGCTTATAAGGGTCTGATCCCTGCTTACTTGCCCATTTGTGCACATTGCTGGCCTCATTACTTGGAATACCTTTTTCCACTAGGCCTGGCTAATCACCCACTGAGGATTCAGTTCTATTTCCTGGAAGCCCATATCCAGGGTTGGAAGTAATAAAGACGTTCTATGCAAAAGGAATACCAAGTGCAGCGATTAGTAGTTATTCCTCTTTTTTTTCTTTCCCTGCATGAAGTATAAGCAGGGGAGAAGGAATGAAGTTAAAAAGTGAAGCCAGGCAGTACAATATAGTGGTGAAGCCCATATACTGCAGTTAGGCTGCCTCTGATTGAATCTCACCTCTGACTCGTTGTGTGCCCTGGGTTGGTTACTCTCTAACATTCATCTATAAAATGGGAATAATAATAGAACCTAACCCATAAAGTTATGAAGATTCAATGAACTGATTACCTGTGAATGTGACATTATTTGAAAATAAGGTCTTTGGCAGATGTAATCAAGTAAAGATAAGGTCCTTCTGGAGTAGGATGGATCCTTAATCTAATATCGTAACAAAAAGAGGAGAGGAGACACAGACATACAAGGAGAACGTCAGGTAACAATGGAGGCAAAGATCTGAGTGATGTGTCTACAAGCTAAGGAACACCAAGAAAAACCATGAAGAGGCAAGGCTCTTCCTTTAGGGCCTTCAGAGAGAGCAAGACCCTGCCAACACTTTGATTTCAGACTTCAAGCTTTCAGAATTATGAGAGAATAAACTTGTATCATCATAAGCCACTCACTTTGTGGTGCTTTGTTACGGCAATCCTAGGAAACTAATACATGACTGAAACTACATTTTAGAAAGCTCATGGTGTTAACAGGAGAGAGAGAAGGACCTAGAGGGCAATTTAAGGGCTACTGCATCAGCCCAGATGAGAGATGACTAAACCCCTGACTCACAGTGCTATTATAGGCATGAAAAAGTAGGCTAGAGTTGGAATAAACACAGGTAGAATCTAAAGGATTTAGCAACTGAGTGGTAGATATGAGAACTGAGGGAAAAGAGTCAAAGGCAACTCAGAGACTCCAAGTAGAGGTGTTGATAGAAACAATGGGAAAAATCCTATAATCTTACACACCAAAAGTAAGTCATAAGCCCATCAGAAACCAGCATCGATACCAAACAGTCAAATCAGAGGCTTGTCCAACCTCTGTTCTTTGGATGGGCCCTCTGCAGAGGAGGGCCTGGGCTCCGACCTACTTTTCACTGAAGCCAAACAATGCCATTGTGCTGGTCGCTGTATGTTTGTTGGCTGGCTCCAAACACAAAGGCTAGCAGACATCCCATCCTGCTGGCTTGGTTTAAAGAAGAAAAGAAAGCTTTGTTACTGCCCTGGGTAATTCCGGGACAGGCATCCCAAGAGCGCCCTGTGGGAGGCTCATGCTCCAAAGGAGCCCCCTGTTCTCAGCTCGAGGTTCCACATCCACCACACAAGTGCACATCCACACATCTGCCAAGGCCTGAGTTTGCCACGGTTCAGCCTCCACTCCAGGAGGTCCACCGGGACCTGCGTGACTCAAGCAGTCAGCAGTAATGTACTGAGTCAAAGAGAAAGGGAACCCAAGATGTATTTCAGAATATTTAAATGTTAAACTCTCTCTGCCTTCATATATGCTTAATTACTATACAGAACACTCTTCTTCCCCTTCATAGCTTTGCTAATTCTTATTCATCCTTCTAAACCCAACTTGAGTCACTTAATTTGGAAAGCATTTCCTGATACCCCATCCTATCCTCTGTGCCTCTTGGGCCCCCTGTATGTATTTCTACCATTGCTTATCATATTGTACTATAACTTTGATGACAGGGACCAGATCTTTCTCAAGTTTGTAAGTCCAGTGTCCAGTAAGGTAAATAATAAATCACTGAATTAATAAATGAATGATTAAGCACATTTAAATAATAGAGGCGGGTTTTAAGTTCCCTCTTTTATTAGGAATCCCCTCCCAATTCTGTCATTACTGTAATTTAAGATCAAAAAGATAGATGTGCTTTTAGAGGAATTTTCTGATAAATATCATGCAAAACAAACATTTAATAATGCCTACTTGAAGGCTTCTCAAATGGCACTAGTGGTAAAGAACCCGCCTGCCAATGCAGGAGACATAAGAGACGTGGATTGGGAAGATCCTCTGGAGAAGGGCATAGCAACCTACTCCAGTATTCTTGTCTGGAGAATCCATGGACAGAAGAGCCTGGTGGGCTAAGGTCTGTGGGGTCGCAAAGAGTCGACACAACTGAAGCAACTTCGCACACATGCACTATATGGCAGATACTATGACAGCAATAAATACAAAGCAAAATACAAAACAGCCTGTCTGGCCACTCAGTGGCAGGAAATTCTGAGGATCTTTTGACCACTGTATCAGCAGACACCTTAAAGTGATCAGAATCACATGGACTTAAAAATATCTAAGATCTCTTTTTGAAAATTAGAGAAGGCATTTCTTTTATCAGTAGCTGAAAAACCCAAGTTAGAAGAGGCCATAAAGATACCACTCACTCTTTCCTCATACTTCCTGCAGACACTAAGTATAACCCATTCACCACTTTAAGAACATGTTTGTTTAATGCACCTGAAGTAGTACGAGTGTTTTTCTATGCACATAAACTACTATAAACATCAACATGACTATTTACCCACAAGATTCAAAAAAGTATGACTAAGCTTTTCCCACAGATCTTTAACTCTTACTGTAAACATCTCATAATCAAAATCAAATTTGTTTAAATAAACATTAAAAGATAAATCTGTGAAACAAATCTCAAAGAAATGAACTAAGATAACAATAAGACTGTTTTCTTTGCCCCATAAAGCTCTATTAGCAATCAATGGTCTCAGACCATGATTTAAGATCAGCCTAGATCTCCTGACTACTCTATCCAGTCTGCTTTCCTATCCCCACCTCCATAATATCTTCACCAGCAACACAGTAATAACCACAGTAATAACTGTGGTCATGTTTGAAAGCTTTCTTCTTTACTTCAATAAAAAATTTTTTTAATTCAAATTTTAAAAAATAAATAAAAGCATTCTTCCCTCCAACTTGCTACCCCACATCTACTACAACCTCGCATTTTCCAGATTCAGACAGGAACCTCTAACATTCACTTTGTGACTGAGCTCACAGTGAACAAAGCAATCTGTTAAGGAAGACAACAGACCCTGCTTCCCCCTTCACCAGATCTCAGGAGTAAGGGCTCGACAATGGACAAAATGTAAATGGAAACCAAAAGAGGTTTAAGTTTCTAACTAAGATGATTTATATCAAAGGAGACTACAACATGGAAACTTATATTACCATACGTAAAACAGATAGCCAATGGGAATTTGCTATATGGCTCAGGGAACTCAAACAGGGGCTCTGTGACAATCTAGAAGGGTGGGACGGGAGGGAGATGGGAGGGAGGTTTGGGAGGGAGGGGATGTAAGTGTCCCTATGGCTGATTCTTGTTAATGTTTGACAGAAAACCACAAAATTCTGTAAAGCAATTATCCTCCAATTAAAAAAAAGGGGGGGGTGAAGAAGGAGACTCTATCATCAAATGAGCCAATCATTTCTTCCACCTCTTCTATCCATATCAATACACAACTTGGCCTGTGGATAAGGAAAAAGTCAAGCAAAATTTAGAGGCAAACTATAAGCCCAAATGTTATCTCCTAGTGGCAAACAGTAGGTAGAGGGGCAGAAAGGGAGGAAAGGTTTCCAATTTTCTATGTGGAGAACAGCTTCCCAACTCAACAGTCACTCCAAGTGCAGGCAGAAATCTCCTCTAAAGGATAAATAGGTAACTAATTACCCACAAGATCACAAAAATTCACAAAGACTAGCTCGAGTTATCAGAGGAAGGGGTGGGTAAAGAGGAGTCAGCCAGTTCTGGTTCAACTGCAGAGAAAACAGATATGAGGTCTGGTGTATACGTAAGTGAGCTTCCCAGGTGGCTCAGTGGTAAAGAATCCACATGCTAATACAGGAGACACAGGTTTGATCCTTGGGTCAGGAAGATCCCCTGGAGGAGGAAACAGCAACCTACTCTAGTCTTCTTGCCTGAATAACCCCATGGACAGAGGAGCCTGGTGGGCTATAGTCCATGGGGTCACAAAGAGTCAAACATGACAGCGACTGAGCACGCATGTATACATAAGTATCTACAGCTGTAAAGAAAGAGAGAGAGCCTTTTCTTTGGTTTCAGACCATCTCAAATGTTGGAATTATGTGCCCTCTGTAATGACAGAGTAGAGAATTCCTTGGTGGTCCAGTGGTTAGGATGCCATGCTTCCACTGCAGGGGCACAGGTTTGATCCCTGGTTGGGGAACTAAGATCCTGCAAGCTACACAAGAAAAATGAGAAAGTAAATGAGAAAAATAAGATGATTAATCTTGAGTGAAGTTAAGTCTAGATTTATTTTATCAACATGTTCCAAATTATCTGTTTCTATCAGTCACTGGACTCTCTGAGAGGCAGCTAACGCTGGTCTAAGGCGAACTCTCAATTCAAACAAACCAGCAGATCTGGATATATCACTCAAAGGGGTTTTGGGGATGCTAAATTCTAAGAAATTTTTCCAAATGGCTAAAAGCAGAGAATGACCAAGGTGCTGAATTCTGAAACCTTTTCCAAATAAATTCAGAAGGATCTAATGCACAATTAACTTCACTTCTTCAGTTCACTGAGATTCAATGCCATTGCTAGATCAGTGTTCAGTTCAGTTCAGTCGCTCAGTCGTGTCCGACTCTTTGCGACCCCATGAACCGCAGCATGCCAGGCCTCTCTGTCCATCACCAACTCCCTGAGTCCACCCAAACCCATGTCCATTGAGTCGATGATGCCATCCAGCCATCTCATCGTCTGTCGTCCCCTTCTCCTCCTGCCCTCAATCTTTCCCAGCATCAGGGTCTTTTCCAATGAGTCAGCTCTTCACATCAGGTGGCCAAAGGATTGGAGTTTCAGCTTCAACATCAGTCCTTCCAATGAACACCCAGGACTGCTCTCCTTTAGGATGGACTGGTTGGATCTTCTTGCAGTCCAAGGGACTCTCAAGAGTCTTCTCCAACACCACACTTCAAAAGCATCAATTCTTTGGGGCTCAGCTTTCTTCATCGTCCAACTCTCACATCCATACATGACCACTGGAAAAACCATAGCCTGGCAAAAACCATAGTTGGCAAAGTAATGTCTCTGCTTTTTAATATGCTATCTAGGTTGGTCATAACTTTCCTTCTAAGGAGTAAGCGTCTTTTAATTTCATGGCTGCAGTCACCATCTGCAGTGATTTTGGAGCCACAAAAAATAAAGTCAGTCACTGTTTACACTGTTTCCCCATCTATCTGCCATGAAGTGATGGGATTGGATGCCATGATCTTAGTTTTCTGAATGTTGAGCTTTAAGTCAACTTTTTCACTCTCCACTTTCACTTTCATCAAGAGGCTCTTTAGTTCTTCTTCACTTTCTGGCATAAGGTGGTGTCATCTGCATATCTGAGGTTATTGATATTTCTCCCGGCAATCTTGATTCCAGCTTGTGCTTCATCCAGCCCAGCGTTTCTCATGATATACTCTGTATATAAGTTAAATAAGCAGGGTGACAATATACAGCCTTGACGTACTCTTCCTATTTGGAACCAGTCTGTCGTTCCATGTCCAGTTCTAACTGTTGTTTCCTGACCTGCATACAGGGTTCTCAAGAGGCAGGTCAGGTGGTCTGGTATTTCCATCTCTTTCAGGATTTTCCACAGTTTATTGTGATCCACAAAGTCAAAGGCTTTGGCATAGTCAATAAAGCAGAAATAGATGTTTTTCTGGAACTCTCTTGCTTTTTCGATGATCCATCGGATGTTGGCAATTTGATCCCTGGTTCCCCTGCCTTTTCTAAAACCAGCTTGAACATCTGGAATTTCACGGTTCACTTATTGCTGAAGGCTGGCTTGGAGAATTTTAAGCATTAAGTTGTCACAGGGTGAGAAAAGAAAATGTATGCCAAACTTTAGATTCTAGAAATATTAGCTATTTCTTTAATAAGCATGTGTGATTTCATAATCAGAAAAAAAGTCATTTTTTAAAAAGTGTCCCTGATACTGCCAAGTACAACAAATTATTGGTTAAAAATTAAAATATTTCCTCATCCAAACACTTTAGTTGACTTGAAGACTTATTGGGTAAGTAATATGTCTATTGTTTTATTTCTAAGTCCAGTACTCAGTTCTGTTCCTTCTGAGCATATCAGAAACACGTTTGACTGACTAGCTAGTCTGGGTAGAAAAGAAATTGTTGAGCGAATTAGTTACAGAAGGAAAGGATAACTATGCAAGAGGTCTTACAATTGAACAATTTAAGACGCCATTTAGAAATTATTCCATCCATGAGGCAAGAATTCTACACATTCGTACAGGTATTAAAAATCACTGGAAGATTTTTCTCAATTTCATTTTTTTGATGACATAAAATGTTTACTGTTGACTTCCTTTCCTCCCTATTCAATCATTCAGCCAATACCTATAAAAGTGTCTTCTAAACACGAGGTACTGCTGGGAGATTAGGAGTATACAGATAAGTAAGCCACCGTGTTTGCTCTTACATAATAACCAGCAAGTGATTTTACAAAGCACTTTCACAGTTACCTCATTTGAACCTTGCAAGATCTTGAAACATTCTTGTCATCCTTTTCTAGAATGAGGAAACCAAGCCCAGAGAATTTAACTAACTTGCCTTTGGCTATTCAACGGATCTGAGATAGGGATCTTCACCCAAGTCTTTTGACCCTGAAGTCTGGGTTCCTCCTCTACTCTAGGACCTTACACTGCTACAAGGAAACTAAAGCAAAAATAACTTTAATACATGGTGAAATGTGTAATAAGAAAGGTACCAAAAAAAAAAAAAAAAACTGTAAAAGAAGCAGATCAATGGAGGGAAACATTTTGACTACCTAAGGGAGAGGTAGGAAGGTGTAGCAATGGCAGGGAAACAATCAGGAAAGGTTTTATGCAGAAATAAGTGGCCTTCGAGCCAAGTTTTGAAGAGGGGGAAGATGTCTATAGGATAAAAGGAAACACTGTATTCTAGGTGGAAGAAATAATAAGAATAAGGAGGCAGGAAAACACACACTGCATTTAGTAAACACATAAAACCCAGTTTGCCTGAATTATAGCATACTTGTTAAAGAGGAAGAGAACTAGAAGAAAACAGGCAGGATGATGCTAGAGAAGAGAGGACTGGATACCAGGCAAAGACTTTATTTTCAGTTCCATGTTTTAACCCTAGCTGTGCACCAGATAACCTATGGTGCCTTATTTATTTATTTTCAAATACAGCTGCCTGGGCCTCACCCAAGACTTGAACTCAATAGGCCTTGTGTAAGGTCCGGGCATCTGTACTTTGTAAAAAGCTCCTAAGCAATTCTGATAAGCCACTAAGGTTACAAAATTTCCATCAAGTCAGTGATGGACTCACCAGATCCTCTGTCGCCCTGTTCAACTCCTGCCTTCAGTTTTCAAAAGCATTTCTAAATTCCTCAGTGCTCAGCTTCCTTTGGGCTTCCTTGATAGCTCAGTTGGTAAAGAATCAGCCTGCAATGTGGGAGACCTGGGTTCCACCCCTGGGTTGGGAATATCCCCTGGAGAAGGGAAAGGCTACCCATTCCAGTATTCTGGCCTGGAGAATTCCACGGACTGTATAGTCCATGGGGTCGCAAAGAGTTGAACATGACTGAGCGACTTTCACTCACAGCTTTCTTTATGGTCCAGCTCTCACATCCATACATGACTACTGGAAAAACCATAGCTTTGACTAGATTGACCTTTGTTGGCAAAGTAATGTCTCTGCTTTTTAATATGCTGTCTAGGTTGGTCATAGCTTTTCTTCCAAGGAGCAAGCGTCTTTTAATTTCACGGCTGAAGTCACCATCTGCAGTGATTTTGGAGCCCCCCAAAATAAAGTCTGTCACTGTTTCCATTGTTTCCCCATCTATTTGCCATGAAGTGATGAGACCTGATGCCATGATCTTCGTGTTTTGAATGTTGAATTTTAAGTCAGCTTTTTCACTCTCCTCTTTCACTTTCATCAAGAAGCTCTTTACTTCCTCTTTACTTTCTCCATAAGGGTGGTGTCATCTGTGTATCTGAGGTTATTGATATTTCTCCTGGCAATCTTGATTCCAGCTTGTGCTTCATCCAGCTGGGCATTTCGCATGATATACTCTTCATATAAGTTAAATACGCAGAGTGACAATATACAGCTTTGACCTACTCCTTTCCCGATTTGGAACCAGTCTGTTGTTCCATGTCCAGTTCTAACTGCTGCTTCTTGACCTGCATAGTTTTCTCAGGAGGCAGGTAAGGTGGTTTGGTATTTCCATCTCTTTAAGAATTTTCCACAATTTGCTCTGATCCACACAGTCAAAGGCTTTGGCGTAGTCAATGAAGCAGAAGTAGATGCTTTTCTGGAATTTTCTTGCTTTTTCTATGATCCAACGGATGTTGGCAATTTGATCTCTGGTTCTTCTGCCTTTTCTAAATCCAGCTTGAACATCTGGAATTTCTTGGTTCACATACTACTGAAGCCTAGCTTGGAGAATTTTGAGCATTACTTTGCTAGCATGTAAGATTACTTTGCTACATACACAAGCAAAGAGTAAATTAAAAGTCAATGATAAATACTATGGTATTATGGAAGCATAAGGAGGAATGTCTAACTAATCTTGGGAGATTAGAAAATACTTCCCAGAGAAAGTTATATCTAAGCTGAGTCCTAAAGGTTAAATAAGATTTAGCCAGGCCAATGGGAGACAGAAAGATTGTGTTCTAGGCAGAGGGACAGCTGGGGCAGAGACCTAAAGTTGAAAAAGGTCACATCTCATTTGTGGAACTGAAGGAGAAAGAGGTTCAGTACAGCTGCAGTATACAACTGAGACAAGAATCAACAGATCAGAGAACAAGTAGTGAGGACACAGAGATGATGAGGACCAGGATTAGACATTCTGACTTTACTCAGAGGGCAATGAGGATCCATAAAAGGGTTTATGAAAGGAAAAACAAAATTAGGTTTGCATTCAACATCGTGGTGTTGGCATAAAGACAGACATATAGACTAATGGAACAGGATAGAAAGCCCAGAAATAAACCCTCATATAAATCAAAGGGAAAAGGACAGTCTCTGCAACAAATGAGAAATGGAGACATGTAAGTCAAAACCACAGCGAGTTATCACCTCATGCCCATTAGAATGCAATTATTCAAAAAAAGAAAGAAAGCAAACAGTAAGCACTGACAAGGATGTACAGAAACTAGAACCCTTGTGCATTATTGGTAGGATTGTAAAATGGTACAATAACTATGGAAAACAATATGGTGGTTCCTAAAAAAGTTAAAAATAGAGCTATTATATCATTTAGCAATTCTGCTTCTTGGTATACATCCAAAAAAATTGAAAATGGGTCTCTAAGAGACATATGCACACCTTTATTCAAAGCAGTATTGTTCACAATAGCCAACAGGTGGAAGCAACCCAAATATCCACAGGTGGATGAATAGGTAAGTAAAATATAGTACGTATATACTTGTGCTGGAATATTATTCAGATTTAAAAAGGACGGAAATCCTGTCACATGTTACAACATGGGTGAACCTTTAGGACATTAAGCTAAGAAAATGAGCCAGTCACAGAAAGAAACTACTGAGTGATTCCACTTTTTTGAGGTACATAAGTAATCAAAATCATAGAAACAGAAAACAGAATGGTGGTTACCAAGGACTGGAGGAAGACGGAAATAGGGAGTTGTTTAACAGTACAGAATTTCAATTTTGCAAGATGAAAAAGATCCAAAAACCTGTTGCACAACAATATAAACATATTTAATACTAACTATTGAATTGTACATTTAAAAATTGCTCAGATGGTTAAGAAATAGATTTGTATTTTAACAGGAACTCTGGCTGGCAATATGGACAATATGGATGCAAGGCAAGGAACAAGACTGATAGGGAGACTAGTTTAGAAGGTGTGGCAAAAGATGATGATAGCAGAAGGAACTCGCCTGAGGTGAACGGATTCAAGACAGAAAGGAGGCAAAATGGTCAGGATATGATGATTGATAAGATGTAAAAAATGGGAGAGGTCAAGGAGGAAGGGAAAGAAAACTCCAGTTTTAGAAAAGCTAAGCACTATATTAATACTTTAAAAGTTATTAATTAATTTAATAAACATTTATTAAGGAGCTACTGGTGCCAAGTACTACAGAAGGCTTTAGACAGTTGTTCTGCCACCTTCACAGAGCAGCTTCTCCTTTTGGAAGTTCATCTAAACTAGCCCACTCCAGGCAAGAATACTGGAGTGGGTTGCCATTTCCTTCTCCAGGGGATCTTCCCAACCCAGGGATTGAACCCAGGTCTCCTGCATTGCAGGCAGACTCCTTACTGGTTCAGCCACGAGCTTGAAGTTGAGTAAATGGGAGTATAGTCAGGTAGAACTTGACTCAATCCCAGCTTCACTACTTAGCTAAGAGACCTCAGGTAAATTAACTTCTTTTTGAGCCTCAGATTTCTTACCTGTAAAATGGGAAAATACCACATATTCCATGGGATTGTATGCTAATGTATCACCCCACCCCAAAGGAGAGGCTTAGTAGGACCTGGCACACGGAAATAAGAAAAACAGCTTAATGATTTTCATTATTATTACTCAGAAAGTAATACAAGCAGTTGAAAATTGCCTCCTTCTAAATCAACAAAATGTTTTCCAGTGAAAAAGCTGATAAACAGGATCTGTACAAGGAAGGTATCATTCAGAGCACTCCTTGAAATCCTGATCTTTATGAAGTTATCTCCACTTGGATGTTCAGTAAATATCTCAAACTCAATCTGTTTAAATCTGGCCTCTTGATTATCTTCCATCTTGTACCTCCTGAAGTCTTCCCATCTCCATTAACAGAAACTCTATCTTTCAGATGTTCAAGCCAAAAACTTCAGTTATCCTTGAATTATTTCATCTTCTCACATCCCTCACCCAGTGTATCTGGAAAGTTTGTTTTCTCTACTTTCAAAATAGATCTAAAATCACAAGGTTCATTGCTACCATTCTGGTCCAAGTTACTATTACCTCTCACCTTTTTTGCATAGTCTCTGTTTATTGCATGGACTCTGTTGCAATAGTCTCTCTTAACTAGTCTTTCTGCCTTCACCTTTGCCTCCTTTTCAGTCTATTCACCACACAGTTGCCAGGGTGATCCTGTTAAAAGGTAAAGTAATTACTTCATGTCGTAATTCTACTCAAAAACCTCCAAAGACTTCTCAATTCATCCTGAGTAAAGGAGGAAACTCTTACAATGGTCTATAAGGCACTTTGCAGGCTCTGGCCCGTGTTTCTTCTCTGACTTCCGCCTACTACTATTCTTCTTATTCCTTCTGCTGCAGGCACATCACTGTCTTCAGAGTTCTTTGACCACACCCAGCACCAGGCATTTCTCCCTCCATATCTTCACACTTGCTGTTTGCACTGCCTAGAACACTTTTTCCCCAGATATTCACATAACTAGTCCCATTACCTCCTTAATTTTTATCTCTTCTGTGATATCTTCTCTATCCACACATTCAAAACTGCAAACCCCAGAGCACATAACATCATATATACAACTTGTCTTCTTGTTTAGTCTAACTCCTCTCCCACCCCTGATGATTACAATGTAATTTTCATGAGGGCAGAGATCATCATTTGTTCATTATTATATTCTACAGTCTTCCCTGTAGCTTAAATGGTAAAGAATATGCTTGCAATGCAGGAGACCTGGGTTCGATCCCTGAGTCGGAAAGATCCCCTGGAAAAGGAAATGGCAACCCACTCCAGTATTCTTGCCTCAGAAATCCCATGCACAGAGGAGCCTGGCAGGCTATAGTCCATGGGGTCTTAAAGAGTTGGACACGACTGAGCAACTAATACTACACTACATTCCCAGTACCTGGAATAGTGCAAGACACATATTGGGAGCCAGTAAGTTTTTTTTCTTTAATAACTAAATGAGCTAGAGGCATGCTAGCAAGTCAGGGGGAAACTTCTTTAAGAAAAAAGTAAATTAAATGAACTCTTCCATTATTTGTAGGTTAGGCTGCCAACCTCAAATTCTTGTTTCTCAAATGTCTTAGGGAGTTACTAAAAATAAGGGCAGAAAACATGTACCACAATTTATTTAGAGATTTCTAAAATTACTAAATGACCAAACCAAAAAGTTAAATAAAAGCTGCATTTTTTTTCAGAAGTAAAGAAGACGCCAACATGTATTCATAGGAATGCTTTAGCTATTTTTACAAGTATAAATGGAATAAACTTCTAATTGTGAAAGGACTTGAGATGTAATGTTTCACACTATTTTTGACTGCTGGCTCTTTCCACTGGAGTTAATGCAGCTTCTACATGTACTATGGACGCAGCCACACAGGGTATCATTATACAGACCCTATTTAAGAGACTGACCTTCACTAGAGAACTTGGAATTTGACATAACTTGGAAAGTGGAAGGGAGAAGAGAGACAAGGCATCCCAGGTCCTGGAAGGCATATCTAAGGCCAGCACGTGTAGAAGATAGCAAAAAGACCCACCTAACTAAAGGGAGCAATTTGAATTCTGAAATCCGATTAGAGAAAGTCTAGAATACTAAACAGAAGTTTTTAAACAGAAGCATCACATTATCAAAGTATGCCTCATGAAGATTACTTATGTAGCAACATATCAAACTGAAACAAAGGCAGACCAGGGACAAGCAAAGCAGCCATATGCTTGAAAGATAGAGGGCATAGCTATGTTGCCAAAGTTAACTCAAGGCAGGCACCCGACAACTTTGCATTTGGCTCAAGGTAAGTTAGACCAGAATACTCTGTACTGGGTCACACAAAAATAAGAAAAGCAGTAGGCAAAACCAATGGCAATATCACAGCACACCAAGAAACTGGAATCGGGGTCTGGCTGCTCATTTTTATAAATAATGCATGAGTTTGGTTACTGAACCCACAGAGTTTCCTTTCATTGTAAGCTCTCTGATTATATAAGGCTTCTTAGAGGTCTGACAGAAACTTACTCAGAAACAACACATATCAACCCACATAAACAAGGAATTTCCAAAGTAACTCTTCTTTAATAAAGAAGGTGGGGAAGGGGGTGGAAATGGTGAGTGAGAAGAGGATGAGGGTTTTGTGAATTAAAAATTCTCTTCAGCCACTCCCTCATGAGTGAAGAGCATTTCTTTCAGTACCAAGTATCTGACTGGCTGAGGTGACTTTGCTGTCAAGAGGCCAAGCAATTGCTCTGTTTACAGCTGCCGTGCCATGTTCAGTCACTTCAGTCGTGTCAACTCTTTGTGACACCATAGACTATAGCCTGCCAGGCTCCTCTGTCTAGGGGACTCTCCAGGCAAAAATACTGAAATGGGTTGCTATTCCAGAGGATCTTCCCAACCCAGGGATTCAATCCATATCTCCTGCACTGCAGGCAGATTCTGTATCACTGAGCCACCAGGGAAGCCCCCTGTTTATAGCCAAGTGGCTCTTATTGCCACAGTGGAAAAAAGAATAGTTTTTCCATGGCAGAAATGGCAAGAAAGACCCCAAAACATCCTATCAATTCTTTTGCTGACTCCCTTGACCAGAGTGTTGTCACTTGAGGCCCTTACCCCACAACCTTATACTCAGCTCATCCACCAAATTCCCAATCCTCTAGGCACTAAAAGGTTCTGTAAAACGAGGTCTCCCCCAAAAAAGAAGTTCCCCAAACTGCTTGATATGAGGATATTTCCCTCCTTGTGCTTTTCTTAACAAAGTAAAAAATAAAAAATATCCCCAAACAAAAACAAACCATAAAAACCATTATGAGATGACATGTAACCTGTCTGTAAGCATCTCTCTCTCCTCTTTCTTTGACATCCCCCCAACCTGAATATGGAATAGAAAACAGCATGTAAGTTGGTGGCAGCTACTTTTTGATTATGAATGAGTGCCAACCTTAGGATGAAGCTGACAATGTAAGCATAAAACAAGAAATGGGGAGAGGAGGAGGTCTCTGGATAACATCTATTTAGCTGTTGAATTAACCAAGCTCTAACCTAATAAGCTGCTAGAATTTCAGTTTATATGAGTCCTTTTGTTGTTTAAGGCCATTTAACTATTTTCTGTTACTTGCACCCAAATACATTCTAATATATCCAATAATCAGAAATCAGCTTTCCCAAATAACCCAAAATATACAAAATCAGTCAGAAATGAATTCTACAAATACTACATGTGTTACACATACAAGAACCTATGCTCAGGACTATGGGGAATACATAAGTGAACTAAGGACAGCATGTTGTAATGAAAAGAGTACAGACTTTGAGGTCAGATGAACCTAAATCCAAATCCTACTTTGAGGAAGTCACTTAATTTCTCTAAGCCTTAGTTGTCTCATCTATAAAAAAGAAGAAATAGAACTACAGAATTGTGAGAATTATAGCTAATATATAAAGCACCAAGCATACCACTCAGCCCACAGTGGGTGCTTAATAACTAGTAGTTATGATTTTTAAAATGAGAGCAAGTCTTTACCCTCAAGTAGGGTAGAAAAGACAAATAATTATGATGTGCTAACTGGGATGTTTATAGGATATGAGATATTGCAACAAAGGTTCCAATTCTTCACCCCTTACTGAATCAATATTCTTTGACACAAAGAACTTTGCAGTATGCTCCCAGTGTGGATTCAGGCATGTGACTTGCTTTGTCCAATCAGATATTAGCCAACCAAACTTGAACATAAGCAGAGTCATGAAAAGCACTTGTACAAATGTGCTGACACACTCTTGCTATTCTGGTATCATCTTAAGAAAGACATGTCCAAGTTAGCCCACCGGTCCCAGAAAACAATGAGAAACAGCTGAAGCAAAGTGCCCACACAAAGCTCACCCTAGAGCAGACCACCAGCAGACCTGCAGACAGATGACTGAGCAAGAGAGAGAGCAGCAAAACTGCCCAACTGGGCCACTGGGCCAAGTTCAGCTTAGCAGAACCTCCAGAGGTATGTGAAATAAATGTTTATTGTTGCATGGTTTTGTGGTTGAATATTACACAGCAATAGCTAACTGACCATAGGGTTATATTTCTGTCTTTAAAAACCAAAGATTTCCACTTCCTTGATACTCATGACAAATGAAAGACAAGGTTAGGTCTTTTGAGTCAAAAACATACTTTCGGATTCTTAATTCAACTCATTAAACTCGAAAGTGCCTGATCTTTCATCAAACTGCTTTCTCTTTAACAAATACTAATTTGCTTAAAAACTTAGAAGTCTATGCTGACTATAAGTAGTTTACAAAAACACTCGTAAATGTCTGACTGTTCCAAGTTCAATTAATGTCTACAATTACAATGAACACTTGTAGAAATGGCTGAGGCCCAGAAAAGTCTGGATCACCACTGTATGTGAGAAATATTCTTCTTAATAATATCAATACTTTATAGGCATCAATAAGAGCTATGCTTCTCTACTGTAATTACTGACAAACTATTTTGAGAGAAATAAGGAATGGTGCTCACATTACTGTGGAGGACAGGCATTCCACCAACCAAGAAATATTTACTGTCATTCAAGTTCTAAGCAGTGTGCTCGATGTTATTAGTAATTTATCTTTATGATCTTTAGTGAAACCAACAGCTGTGCTGTCAAGTCAAATTATTAGGCCGTTAAACCTAGGAGTCTCTGGAAATCTATGCCATGATGGCCTTTATTGATCCCCTTATGAAAACAAAAAAGAACATTTGGATATCTGGGCTTCATGACCTTTGGCCTATTAATATCATAATAAAGATTATTAGTATGATAAGTTGTATCAATATCTCATTAATTATACAGAAATACACTCACAAAGCACTTACTGTATCTTGCATATGACTATAAACAAGCTACTAAGCAACAGGAAATATTATTTAAGTGCAACATGGCCAAAAGAATGTTGCACTACAATGATTCATTTCTGCCCTTTCTACTACATCCACTTTCAAATTTGAGGCATGATCACAGGTTTTAAAGCATATTCTTATTTGTCAGTAAAACCAACACACAAGCCCTTCCAATGAACTCACATTTCAGAAAACAATGATATAAACAGGGAGTGCAACAAATACTTTTACAAGTGTTTATGATTAGTGTCAGAGCTCTGGTGGATAGAGGGCTTGAGAGGAGTTTTGTCTTTGAGGAATATATATACTCACTTCTGAGAAAAGAAATACACAGAAAATATTTCTTGATCCAGGATGCTGGTTATGGGTGTGTTCATTTGTGAAAACCTAATGAGATACACATTTTCCATATGTGTGCTTTTCTTTATACTTTGTAAAAGGTTTTAAAAATTTAATGACATAAACAGCAGTACAGAATTAAGTACTAAATGAAAACTACTGACAATTCGAGAAGTTCAAGAGGGACTGGTCACTGTTAATGCTATAATAGTTAAAATGTATTAAGCAATTACTGTATGCCAGTTACTGTATTAAATAAGCATTTTACATCCTCACAGTATCACTGTGGTCATAATCTTACCAACAGCATTTACCACAACTACATAATTACTTCTTTCTCCTTGAAACCCCTTCCTTTCCGTTCCAGGCCAACAGACTCCTGGTCTTCTTCCTATTTCCCTGCTGCCGCTGCTGCTGCTAAGTCGCTTCAGTCGTGTCCGACTCTATGCAACCCCATAGACGGCAGCCCACCAGGCTATGCCATCCCTGGGATTCTCCAGGCAAGAATACTGGAGTGGGTTGCCATTTCCTTCTCCAGTGCATGAAAGGGAAAAGTGGAAGTGAAGTCGCTCAGTCGTGTCTGACTCTTAGCGACCCCATGGACTGTAGCCTACCAGGCTCCTCCGTCCATGGAATTTTCCAGGCAAGAGTACTGGAGTGGGGTGCCATTGCCTTCTCCGTCCTATTTCCCTAGCTACTCCTTAATCTTCCTTTCCCATCAGACTTTAAAAATTCAAGTACTTTAGCACTCAGCTATAGTCCTCTTCCGGAGAAGGCAATGGCACCCCACTCCAGTACTCTTGCTGGAAAATCCCATGGATGGAAGAGCCTGGTAGGCTACAGTCCATGGGGTCGCTAAGAGTCGGACACAACTGAGCGACTTCACTTTCCCTTTTCCCTTTCATGCACTGTAGAAGGAAATGGCAACCCACTCCAGTATTCTTGCCTGGAGAATACTAGGGACGGTGGAGCCTGGTGAGCTGCCGTCTATGGGGTCGCACAGAGTCGGACACAACTGAAGCGACTTAGCAGCAGCATAGTCTTCTTCTCTATCTAGACTCCTTGGGATAGGTACTACTATTATTATTCCTGTCTTACAAATGGAAACACTGCAGCACAGGGAGATTCAATTAGTTATTAGGGAATCCAAGAATACTGAGATATGGCAATCAACACTACAGAGCCCATGCTCTTCACTACCTCACTAACCTACTTTCTTTGGCCTTCCATATAAGAGGCAGGACACAGCTATATACATTCCACATTCTGGTGTTCTCAGTAATTGAGAAAAAAGACATTGAATGAGGCACATGGGACCCTCCTTGATAATATATTAAGGATTAATACCAGGTACCAAGCCAGTAGGAAACCAATGCTCTTGCAAATTCTGTTGAACAATTTTCCTTCTTAAATTCTTCACTTTGTATTCTGGTGCTTCTCAAGGAGAAATGTGAAATCATTCTAGAACATAGAATCTGAAGAGTTTTGAAGAATACCTAGGAGGCTTATGAAGACCTACTAAACCTAGAGTATTCTAGGAATCCAAATTCCTAAGAAGCGACCTAAGCAAATTATGAAGCTGGTAACCTAGTACCTGAATTTGAGAATCATTTGTTTGAGAGGGGATTCCCTGGACCTCAGAGGCTAAGTAGTGACCACTACATATTTACCTGCCTAGAAGAGACTGGAAATGAAATGAGAATAGAGATGTAAACTGTACAAGGAGTACTTTCCTCCAATAAGGAAACTAGAGGAGCAATAGTGGAATTTTAGATCAGGACCCCACACATTTCTTAATAGTCTGGGAATATGTTGCCATGATACAGCACGCAGCCAAGTGACATCATCCCTTAGTTTAGGAGGGGGTCATCCAGGCAGCAACGACCAATATAATATTTGAGCACTCATTCCCAGTTCAGTTCAGCCGCTCAGTCGTGTCCAACTCTTTGCGACCCCATGAACTGCATGCAGCACACCAGGCCTCCCTGACTCATTCCCAGAGTACTCACCAAGTATTATCAGGGAATCCAAGAGTATTAAGAGATATGGCAAACTGTCCCAAGGCTACAGAAGAAAGCTTTGTTAACAATGCCCTTTTTGCATAAACATAAATGAATACATATTTTACATATGTATACGAGTAACAATTAGAGTGGAACCATAAATGCTGAAACTAAGGCAAAGAAGTCACTTCAACATGCTTATTGAAGTCTTACCTCTGTGAGTGCATGCAACTGTCCTTGATGTACACAAACACCCATGAACCTACAAAACAAAACAGATTTTTTTTTAAACAAATAAAAAGGACATGAACATAACTAGTGTAGATGTGCATGCATTAGAGACAGTCCAACACCTGTAAAGTCTACTGTCCTGAATAACACTGTAGCTTCTCAAACTTTAATACCACTCTTGTAAATTCTAAGTTTATCATGAAATATCTGGCTGTGGCAAGACCTGGTGGTAAAAAGCACTGGTGGAAAAGGGAGGGGAGCAAGCCTTTAAAAACAGCATGGTATAATGGAACAAGCACCAAGCTGGAACCAAGGAAACTTCATACTGGTTTAGCTTGGCCATTATCTGTCTACATGCTCACACACACAAAAAGGTCACTAACCCTATGGTTTCCTCAGTTTCCTCATCTAAAAAGTAAGTAGGTTGAACTACCCAATATGAAGGTCTGTAATTTACAATCAATGAACAGGGGTTGGGAATACCCACATTTACTAGAGGACAGAGAGTTAACTTCCTTAACATAAAAAGAACTCTTCTAAATATGTAATTTTAAAAAGAACACAATAGAAAAATAAGCAAACAGTATGTACATTAAAAAAAAATGTAAAAATCCACAGAAAAGTAAGAATAAAGAGCTAATCATATAAAAATGTGCTCTCCTTTATAACTAGAGAAATGTATACTAAAACAAGGAGCTATTACTTTTTAAATCTATCAGTGAATGAAGATTAAGAATGATAATGATTGGGAGAATTCCTCGAGATGGATCCAGTGGTTAGGACTCTGCTCTCACTGCAGAGGGTGCAGGTCCAATCCTTGGTTAGGGAACTAGGATACTGCTTAGGAATGCAAGCCCAACAGGGCAGCAACCCCCCAGCCCCCAGAAAAGAATGATAATGCTCAGTGTTGTCCAGAAGGGAAGGAAACAAGAATAGGAAATACTGCTGAGTTCTCAGTGCAACTTTTTCAAAGGGTAATTAACTGATCATACCTAGCAAAAATTTTCATTACTCCAACAATCCACTTCTAGAAATTTATCTTACAAGTATACTCAATTTGGGTGAGCAAAAATTCACATAAAAGGACATCTACTTCACCACTGTATGTGAATCTAAATACCCATCAAATAAAAGACTTGTTAAATATTTACAGTGTAATTCATAGATTAGAATACTATACAGGCATTAAAAAGAATGAAGTACTCCTTACGCACTGACATGACAATATACACAAAATATACTGCTAAATGAAAATGTCAAGCTTTAAAATACCATTTGTGTAAAAAAATTTTATATATTAATAGAAAGTATCTAGAAGCATTAATAATAAATTGTACTGAGGGAGTAAATGGTGATTTTTATTTTTTAGTGCACATACTTATGTTATATTTGAAGTTTCCTCAACCATCAGCTTACATTTTTACATAAAAATAATTTTTAAACAAAAATCACAGATCAATTATTATGACTGATGATAATCATTAAGTGACAGAAGATAAATGACATAAAGCCAGTGACACTCAGGGCTTAGGTTGTCAAGAAAAAAGTCTCATTAACAATATCCACAGGGCCCAAGTAAGCTCTAGTTTAGAAGAGAAAAGAAAAGGGAAGAACTTGACTAAAGGGATAGTGAAGGCACAGCAGTGACTGTGCTCAAAAGGACCATAAAGTGCTATGAAGGCAGAGTCCAGGTCATAGCACCTAACAGTGCCTAGCAAATAGTTTGTTTACTCAGTGAATAATTGCTGAGTGAAAAGCAACTGAGTGAGGGAGAAAGCCTGGTCAGCTGTAACATCACAGCGATTTTAAAGACATGCTGCTCTAACCAAAATTACTAATGTGAATATTTCACTGTTTCTCCAAGAGGTGTTATCTAGACCACTGGTTTTCTCTAAGGGCATCCAGAGACACGGTGGGGACTTGAGAAAGGAAAAAAACCCAAGGAAATATCTAGGTAGTACTGAAAATAAGATGCAGGTTTCTATGACAGGTTAAAACTTACCTCTTGGGAATAAACAGGCTTAGGAATAAAAAGGAAGTGAAATAATAGAGTAGTTAAAAGAGGTCTGGGAAGAAAAAATAAAAGAGGTCTGGGACTTCCCTGGTGGTACAGTGGGTAAGAATCCACCTGCCGATGCAGGGGACATGAGCTGGATCCCTGATTCAGGAAGATTCCACATGCCATGTGCCACAACTACTGAAGCCCACACACTTTAGTACCCACGAGCCCCAACTACTGAGCCCACATGCTGCAACTACTGAAGCCCAGCACACCTAGAACTTGTGCTCTGCAACAAGAGAAGCCACCACAATGAGAAGCTTGCACACCACAACCAACAGTAGCCCCTGTCACTGCAACCAGAGAAAGTCCACACACGGCAATGAAGCCCCAGCACAGCCAAAAATAACTAATTAAAAAAACTAGAAGTACAGAAAGAAGATAATTGACAACCTAGATATTGATTTAAAAAAGAGCTCTGAAGTTAGAGGGTGTAGGTTCAAATCCCATCTCCACTTGTTACTAAGCAAGTATTAGTTTCCCTCTCATAGGATAATAGTGTCCACAAAGTAAGGTTGTTGGAAAGACTAAATGAAACAACTCCATTCACCGGTCAGTTTCTTTACTGTGAAACTCACTACCTAATATGGAAGAGAATGAGGCAAGGAATGTAGGACAGGTAAAAGTTTAAAGAATACTTAACATAAGTAACACAGAGTGCTGGAAGACTGAATCTGGAATGCTGAATGTTTCTGGGCGGCATGGCATAGATAAGTGTCTTTGCAGATACAGCATCTGACAGCTTCAGTTTAACATCAGAAACCAGTTGGGTAAAAGAGAGGAAGCTGTACTAGAACAAAGGAAATCCGGGCAAGATAAATAAGAAAACAATCAATCTGGGGGAGCTGAAGTTTTAGAGGTTTTTTTTTTTTTTCCTTATTAAAGACATTTTATTTTTTTCTATAAGACCCTTGAGAGTCCCTTGGACTGCAAGGAGATCCAACCAGTCCATCCTAAAGGAGATCAGTCCTGGCTGTTCATTGGAAGGACTGATGTTGAAGCTGAAACTCCAATCCTTTGGCCACCTGATGTGAAGAGCTGACTCACTGGAAAAGACCCTAATGCTGGGTAGGATTGGGGGCAGGAGGAGAAGGGGACGATAGAGGATGAGATGGTTGGATGGAATCACTGACTCAATGGACATGGGTTTGGGTGGACTCAGGGAGTTGGTGATGGACAGGGAGGCCTGGCAAGCTGCAGTTCATGAGGTCGCAAAGAGTCGGACACGACTGAGCGACTGAACTGAACTGAACTGAATGTTTTTATTGAAGGAGAGTTGATTTACAATATTATATTCACTTCAGGTGTACAGCAAAGTGATTCCGTTATATATATATTCTTTTTCAGATTATTTTCCCTTATAGGTTATTACAATATATTGAGTATAGTTCCATGGCTATATAGTAGGTCATTCTTGGTTATCTATTTTATATATAGTAGTGTGTATATGTTAAACCCAAACTCCTAATTTATCCCCCTCCCACCTTTCTCTTTTGGTAACGATAAGATTGTTTTCTATGTCTGAGGGTCTATTTCTATTCAGTGTCATATATGTATACATACATATGTATGTGTATATATACATATCCTTTTGCAGATTCTCTTCCATTATAGGTTATTACAAGATACTGAACATAGTTCCCAGTACTCAACAGTGGCTCTTTGGTGATTACCTGTTTTGCTTATGGTAGTGTGTATCTATTAATTCCAAACTCCTAATTTATCTCCCCTTCCCCTTTTGGTAACCGTAAGTTGGTTTTCTATGTCTATGAGTCCATTTCTATTTTATAGATAAGTTCATTTTGTATTTTTTAAGAGTCCACATATAAGTGATATCATATGATATTTGTCTTTGTCTGACTTACTTCACTTAGTATAATATCTAGGTCCATCCATGTTACTGAAAATGGCATTATTTCATTCTTTTTATGGCTGAGTAATATTCCATTGTGTGTATATACCACATCTTCTTTACTGTAGAGGTATCTTTAAAAAAGGTCAGTGTTCTTGAAGTGTTTGTACAGTTCCTCAGTCACCAGAATTATGAGAGTCAGTATTCTATTCATTTATTTAACAACTATTTGTTGAGTGGCCACTATGTATAAGACATTAGGGACAGAACAGTGAATAAAACAAAGTCCCTGCTCTTTCAAAGCAGTTTCATTCCAGGGGTCATTCTATTGGAAAGCAATTGTAATAAAAAGTTAAATGGATGTTTTGCAGAATGCAGTTAAATTGTTGTGCATAAATAGCTGTATCTAGTGAACCTCTTACAGGAAGGATGCTTCCCTGAGATTACATGGTATTTCTGCCTAAGGATGATTCTATTATCATTATCCCACCATAGCAAAAAGAGGTAAATAATATATAATAAGCTTTTATTACAATATACAATAAGCTTTTATTACAAAAATTTTATTATAATATTCCAATAAGTAATATACAAAAGCTTCACTATAGCTTTCTAAACTATAAAGGGCACTGCTGCTGCTGCTGCTGCTAAGTCACTTCAGTCGTGTCCGACTCTGTGCAACCCCATAGACGGCAGCCCACCAGGCTCCCCTGTCCCTGGGATTCTCCAGGCAAGAACACTGGAGTGGGTTGCCATTTCCTTCTCCAATGCATGAAAGGGAAAAGGGAAAGTGAAGTCGCTCAGTCGTGTCCGACTCTTAGCTACCCCATGGACTGCAGCCCACCAGGATCTTCCAACTAAGGCCTACTACTTGTTTTCATAAAATTTTATTGGAACATAACCATGGTATTTTCTGGGGCTGCTTTTGTGCTACAACAGCAGACTTAAATAGTTGTGACAGAGACTGTATGGCTTGCAAAGACTGAAACATTTACTATTCTAGTCCTTCACCGAAAGAGTTTGCTCATACTACCTTAAAAGACTGTTAGGAGGATAAAATGGGATATTTCAGGTACAATATCTAGCCTATGATCAAATAAAGGTTAACTGTTTTTTATTTTATTATTATTGATGATTCTAAATTATATCATCTCTTATGTGACTATTAGAGCTACCTTTTCAAAACCTGAACTATGTCATTTCCTTCTTTATAAACCTTCAATGGCTCCCTTCTGCCTATAGAATAAAGTCAAAATTCCTTACCACAGCATTTGAAACTTTCCATGATGTGTTCCAGCTTATCTTTGGAAGCTCACACTTTCCCATGAGCCTTATTCTTCACCCATTTCTTCCTTTCTTCTGCTTCTACCCTACAAATATATTTAAATTTACTCATCTTAAAAAAATGCTTCCCTTGCCCCCTCTCCAGTGGTTCAACAGTAAAGAATCTGCCTGCAATGCAGGAGATGTGGAGATGTGGGTTGGATCCTTGGGTCAGGAAGATCTTCTGGAGGAGAAAATAAATTTCTAATGGCACTCCAGTATTCTTGCCTGGAAAATCTCATGGACAGAAGAGCCTGGTGGGCTACAGTCCATGGGGTTGCAAAAGAGTCGGACAGGACTAAGTGACCGAAACAACAACAAAAACAAAGCCCCCTCCCTAAAATATGATCCTAAGTCATTCTTTGCATTTGTAACCAAGCTTTAAGAGTAGGTTACATACACTATAGGGCTTCCCTAGTAGTTAAGACAGTAAAGAATCTGCCTCCAATGCAGGAGACAGGGGTTTAATCCCTGGGTCAGGAAGATCCCCTGGAGAAAAAAATGGCAACCCACTCCAGTACTCTTGCCTGGAGAATTCCATGGACAGAGGAGCCTGGCGGGTAACAGTCCATGCAGTCGCAAAGAGTCAAGTCGGAGGCAACTGCGTGACTTAACACTTTCACTTTACATACATATCTTTACACTATCTGGCTTCCCTCATAGCTCAGCTGGTAAAGAATTTGCCTATAACGCAAGAGACCCCGGTTTGATTCCTGGGTCAGGAAGATCCGCTGGAGAAAGGATAGGCTACCCACTCTTATATTCTTGGGCTTCTCTGGTGGCTCAGCTGGTAAAGAATCTGCCTGCAATGCAGGAGACCTGGGTTCAATCCCTGCGTTGGGAAGATCCCCTGGAGATCTTCATGGCTACAGTCCATGCGGACACGACTGAGTGACTAACACTTTTCACTTCACATACACTATCTACATATCTTTAACCTTCCTTTGTTCCTACACTCATTATAACCTGCCTTCTGCCCAGGTAACTCTTTTTGTAACTTTCTTTACTGTGGAAGATTCAGAGTTTTATTTGTCTCTGCATTTCTAGTACCTAGTACAGTATCTTACATACAGTAAGCAAGATCTCAGTAAAGATTTGTTGAAGGGCATGAATGATTTTTATGACCTGGAAACAACTTCAAGCTCCTCCCTGAGCTGGAAGACTTCATTTACTTACTAAAAATTATCCTTTTAGGATCAGCTAAAATTTCATTTCCTCTGCAGTGATCTTTAGGATGCCTTCAGTTAACATTAGTACCCTTTCCTTCCTTCCTGGCTCCCAGCAGTGCTAACATCCATCTTGGCAAGATTGCTCATTAACATAAGTCAAGAGGTCCAAGGCGTGGAGTCTGACTGCTTGGATTTGAATCCTGGCTCTGCTTACTGACGACCTCTCCATATTTCAGGTTTTTTCCACATGCAAAATGGAAATGTTGGTATTATCTAACCTATATGGTTATTATGAGGATTAAAATAACTTGAGCTCTTAGAACATAATATGCACTAGAGAATGTTAGCTATTCTTCCTTTTAATCTTTCTGACTTCTCCAGATTAGACTATAAGGGAGGCTTTTAAGAGTACAGAACTCATCTAATTTATTTCTATATACACACAATGCTTTGCACATAAGATGCTAAACAAGTATTTCTTGAATGAAAAGGCAATAATCACCAAATTAACTTCACAACGTAAACTCATTTTATAAGAAAGAACATTTAGAGGCAGGTACAAGGCTAGAAAACCAAGAGGTGTTTATTTTATTTCATCAAATATTTGTACAGAACGGAGGCGATAGGATTCTATTAGCAAAACAATGGCTACATTCTAAAGTTAAAAGGGTCTTCTAGAAACTGAAAGTACTTGGTTTGAGTGTGATTTACCCTTGCTTCCCATCCCCTCAGACCCACCATCACTATCACCACCCCACCCACGGAGATGTCACAGAGGACACGTTCAGGCAGGCACTGGCTTCATGTGACAGTCTTCCCCACCCCCTACTCACATCACCACATCATAGTGGTGTCGCACAATTCTACTTCTACATGAAACTTTTCTGCTAGACCTCCTCAACCTCATTTCCTTTCCACCACCACCACCACCACATCGAAAATGGTGTTAAAGAGCTGGCAAGCTGAGACAGGCATTAGCTTTCTATTGGAAGAAGAGCTTGAGCAGAGCTAATCATTCGAGTTGCTATAAAAAGCATATACTTTTAAAAGGGAAATATTACTCATCCTTAATAGGGAAGTGATTTATCCCTAAAAAGGAATTTAATATATCAACAGTAAGTTTTCACTAAAATTTTTATTGCTACTTTAATCAAAATCTAAACTGTGGCCAAAGCTGAAAATCTTTTTTAATAAGAGACAGGATCTAAAAAAAATTACATTTTGAATGATTCTTATTCTCCACTACCACCACCCAAAATCATGCAAGCTTAAATTACTTAGCTCAGAAAGGGGGCATTTTCTTAATGGATATGCTTGAGAGTGAGTGACAGATTACTCAAATTTGTTATTTTTAATTTCATATTACACACACATTTGCATTGTCTTTTAGACTAGTGCTTCCTAAATTTTAATATGGAAACAGATCACCCAGAAGTTATGTAAACTGCAGACTTTGATTCTATAAGTCAGGGGAGATATGAAATTTTGAATTTCTAAAAAGCTCCCAGGTGATCCTAATGCTGCCTGGTCTATGGAGCATATATTGAGTAGCAAGGCTCTGTCTAGACCAAAGACAGCTAGTTGATTACTACTCTAAAGTTACTAAGATTATAATAGGAAACTCCCAACTGTGATACTACTGGTAAACTAGAGTTTGACCAGAGACTTAGTTTTCCTGTCTTTCCTGTAGAATGATTTACCATTCCCCATAAAGTATCATAACTACACTTTTCCATAACTTAGCTTTTTCCCTCAGACTGTTTGCATTGTTTAGAATGCCCCACCCTTCATTTCCATGGAGTTATATTCTGCCCCAAAGCTCATTTCCTTTTCCCAAAACAAATCTGGCTCTAAGTAGAAGTATTTCTGAACTAGCATGCTTCTGAATTACCAAGGCACTCCATCTATACCACATTGCCACATCATCATAATTTTCTACCTTTAACTGTTTTATAATGTGCCTTACATTTCCCTTAGGAGACCATAAGCTTCTTAAAGCATTCTCTTGAGTGGCATACAACAGTATATAAACACTTGCTGGATAATTTAAAACACAACTCTGACCACTCAAATATTACTGAGTGCCAACTATGTGCCAGGCACCAGTAACAATAACAATTATAAGAACTAACTCAAAGAGCGCTTACCGTCTAGGCATTGTTCTAAGCACTTTATGTTATATTCATTTAATCCTCATAATAACCCAAAGAAGTAATACTTTTATTAACCTAATCACATTGATGAAAAAACTGAGGCTCAGAGAAATTAAGTAACTTGTCCAAAGTCACACAGCTAATAAGTGGTAGAGTCAGGAGTCAAATCTAAACAGTGGGTTCCAAAGTCTGTGGTTTTGTTTTTGTTTTGGTGGGGGGGTGTACAATGTGGCTTGGGGGATCTTATTTCCCCCTACCAGGGATCGAATCCAGGGCCCCTGAAGTGTAAGCATGGAATCCTAACCCCTGGACCACCAGGGAATTCCCAGTCTGTGCTCTTAACCACGATGTTACAATACCTCTCCGTATAGTTATAAGTTCAGTTCAGTTCAGTTGCTCAGTCCTGTCCGACTCTTTGCGACCCCATGAATCGCAGCACGCCAGGCCTCCCTGTCCATCACCAACTCCCAGAGTCTACCCAGACACATGTTCATCGAGTCCATTTCATCCTCTGTCGTCCTCTTCTCCTCTTGCCCCCAATCCTTCCCAGCATTAGGGTCTTTTCCAATGAGTCAACTCTTCACATGAGGTGGCCAAAGAGGATATAAAAATGAGTAAGACACAACCTGTTCACTTAAGAAGCTATTGGCTCAAAAAATTGTTGTGGCAGCTCAGAGCTCCTGATATAAGTCCAAACTCCTTAGCATGTTATTCAAGAGTCTGAATGATCTGACCCAAATCTCTCTTTCTTCATCTATCATATCCATCTGCATTCTCTGTGTTTTACTGTAGTTATATAACCAGCTTTTCCTAAATATGTCTTGAATTCTCCCACTTCTATTTTGTGGCTGGAAGAAGTCCATCTTTCTCATCAAAATTAATCTTTCTCTTCCCTATACACTCATATTACTCCATTTAAACTTCTACTGTAACACTAACCAGGCTTGCCTTCTACACGTTTTAGCTATGTCCACCTTTTCCACTCAATTAGAGGATTCTTGAGGGCAGAGATGAAAAGAGTACGAAAGAGAATGGTTACTTGTTAACTTCCCTTTTCCTCTCAAAGTAGGCTACGTTTCCCAACTGGTTAAGACCATAACACTGAGTTCTGGCCAGTGGTACAGGGATAGAAGTGATTATATCATTTTCAGGCCTGTCCCATTAAAAACCTCAACATTATCCTCCATGGGAGAAGGCAATGGCAACCTACTCCAGTACTCTTGCCTGGAAAATCCTTGGATGGAGGAGCCTGGCAGGCTGCAGTCCATGGGGTCCCGAAGAGTCAGACACAACTGAGCGACTTCACTTTCACTTTTCACTTTCATGCATTGGAGAAGGAAATGGCAACTCACTCCAGTGTTCTTGCCTGGAGAATCCCAGGGCCGGGGGAGCCTGGTGGGCTGCCGTCTATGGGGTTGCACAGAGTCGGACACGACTGAAGCGACTTAGCAGCAGCAGCAGCATTCTCCACACTTTCTTCCTTCATCTGCCAGCAGATGCACAAGATCCAATAGAGGAATCTGAGGCCCTCTCCTAGGTTAAAAAGAGCCCCCCTTCAACCTCCACTCAACATGCATTGGATTAGAATATGAGTAAGAAACAGTTTTTAAGCCAATAAGATTTTAAGTTAGCCCACCTGGACTAAATACACCTTATAGTTTTGTTTCTCTATATATACCCAAAACACTGCCTTGTTCATAATTAGTGTTCAGTAAATATTTAGAGTCCAATTAAAAGTCAAAATTCTTATTGCAAAGCAGAATCTTTCAAGACTATTAGTCAGCAGTCTTCAAAACTGGGGAATGAGAGAGATTATTCATTGAAGTATGGGAAGAAAATTGAAATTTTTACTTTTTTTTATACAAAAAAGAGAAATGTTTACTAATATTTAATATGGGTTGATAGCAGCACCTGGGATGGGCTCAAAAATGTTTTCGTAATGGGATTCTATGGTAGACAGAAGATATCCAAAGATGTCCATGTCCTAATCCCTAGAACCTGTGACTACGTTAGATGGCAAGTAGGATAAATTAAAAAAACTGCAGATGGAATTAAGGCTGCTAATCAGTTGACTTTAAATTAGGGAGATTATCCTGGATTAGCAAAGTGGGTACAGTGTAACCACAAAAGGTCTTCAAAGGTGGAAAGAGAGAGGCATAAGAGTCAATATCAGAGGGCTACAATATGAAAAAGACTCAACAGGTCACTGCAGGCTCTGACGATGGAAGGGGACTACAAGCCAAGGAATGCAAAACAGTCACTAGAAGTTGAAAAAAGTAAGAAAATAGATTCTCCCCTAGAGCCTTCAGAAAGGAATACAGCCCTCTTTGAATTTAGCCCAGTAAGATCTATAAGATAATAATTTTGTGTTATTTTAAGCCATTAGGTTTGTGGCAATTTGCTACAGCAGTCCTAGAAAACCAACAATCAAAAAAATCTAAGGATCACTATTTTATGTTATAATGTTCACAGATCTAAGGTAGACTTTGGGCTTTGACTCTTTGTAAAGAAGCATTAGGAAAATAATGTTATTTTCCTTGGTGGCATTTACATCTAGTAGGTCAAACATTTATTAAACTCACAGTCATGTACAAAGCTCAGAGTTACACATTAAAGTTTAAATGTTATCCCTTCTCAAAAGTTTATTATTTAAATAGAAGAATAAGGGAGAGGTGTGGTAACAGTCTAAAACACATCTATCCTTCTTCTAAAAAACAAAACAAAACACTGACGCTACTATTTTGACTGGGACCTGTTCAATTCTGCATAACAGGACCTAGGAAGAGAAATACAGCCATTGCATCAAAGCTGTCAAGAAAATTACTCTGTACTGCTCACCTACAATATACCTGGAACTGTGCTAGGTGTTTTATAGGTACTACCTGATATGAAATTACCCCTATTTTACCATCTAGGAAAATAAGATTTAGAGTATTTAAGTGACCTGACAAAGACTAGAGAAGGTACTGGAAATTGGATCCATTTGGTTCAAAAGCCTATGTTTTGTTCTGTGACAATCAGTATGAATGAAAAAGGCCAGCAGATCAAGAATAATTTTATTTTTGATTCATAAAGAACTATCTATCTGCAAACCAATGAAAATCTGACTAGTTTGCTTTACAAGCCCTTCTACTGCCAACTTTGAGCAGTAAAAACAGCTCTTATTATAAAAGTTTTTCTGATCTGTACTGGTCTTTCCGGAAAAATGTCTGACTCCAAAGTTTGGTAAAAACAATTAAGAGGCCTGAAATAAACCGATAGCAAAATATTAGAATGTGGGCATGATTTTTATAATAATATGCTTTCTAAAAGGTCTGCATTTGAAACTTACTTAGATTGGTTTACTTTTCTCAAAAAAAAAAAAAAGTTTTTCCAGAAGTTTGAATATATTTTTATCTTATTTCCTCACATAATTTTGGAAGGCAAGGCCCTGGAACATACTTCACCAGATTCCACTAAGCTGTAATGTGTGGCACTAAAAGGAACTGCTTTGCATTTTACTCCCAAATAAAGCAAAGATACCAACACTCTCTCTTGGACTAGAAAAAATTACCAATAACCAAAAAGGAGAAGAGATGGAAATGGCTCAAATCTCAAGTCCCAAAAGAGCTATGAATCCAGACCCATAAAAAAAGGAGTAATATCCTTGGGTAATTAGGCTTCCTGGAGTTCAAATGTGTTTTAGAGGTATTACATCATGGAAAACTGGTTGTACTGGGTCCTAGATATGAAAACTCGTAAGGAAAACTCAGCTGAACTGACATTAACCACCAGAGCTCACATCAGGTGACACTGAGCAGAGCTGGTTCAGTCTGGCTTTCTCTTCTCTGCCCATGGCTTTTATAGTCCAATTTTAAGATCGCTAAAGGCAGAATCAACATGCCTCAGCCATCACTAGATTATGTCAATAGCACTACATATAATAGCAAAAAGGACCAATCAAGTTCGTGTTCAAATTTTACTTTTTCTTAGTAAAACAATACAAATATCTAAAAAGTTAAAATGAGATCTTCTTGTTTATAAATATTATACCAGTTTAATAAATATAAAAACATCCTAGATTTCTGAAAGAAAAATATCCTCTATCTTGAATAACAACTGAAAGTAAAATGAGACTAAGAATGAATTCATTCCGTATTTTATTTCATAGAAAATTTTAAACCACATTGCTCAAAACAGCCATGCAAGCAGCAAAATACCAAGTCTCCCGACAAAGGCAGAGCTATTAATAAATATATGTGCAGTGACTTCATAATGTCCCCAACATGCTTTTTGTTTGTAAACCCAAAAGTTCAGAAGAGAACTAAAATCCACAAACCCAAGTATATAGATTGTCTCCCCAAGCACTGAAAAAGCTTCTTCCTCCTTCCCAAATTTATCCTTTAGCCTACAATTACCCATAAACTCATGCCAAAATAGCAAAATATAAACACAAACTTCAATTTATGTGAACATACTTTTGAAACAACACTCTCCTAATGATTTATTCCTTCCCCAATTCAACCCAACAAGCATGTATCAAGAAATACTATGTGCAAATAGTTGTACTCTGCATAGATAAACAGAACACTTTTTTTTTTTCACTGCCTGTCACATATATATAAGCACACTGCCAGGCAATAAGGATCAAGTAGGCGCCACTGAAATAAACATAAATAAATCCTTCTTTAAGGAGCCCACAAATAACAATAATAGTAGATAACATTTACCGAGCACTTATGTGTCAGACACTGTTCTAAATGCTTTACAGGATTTACCTCATTTAATCTTTATGAAGATATTATGTAGTAGGTACTATTACTCTCTCCATTTTACAGACATGAAGACCGATTAAGTGGCAGTCAGAAGTAGATCCTTAACTCTTTTTTTTTTTTTGCTTAACAAGTTATCTGTTTATTGTTGCTTGAATCCTTAAGTCTTAAGCTTTGTGCTATACAGCCTCAATATATAATGCTTCAGATGATCATAACAATAATAAAAAATAATAGTTAAGATTTAGTGCCTTGCATAGTGATAAGTTGTTTGTGGACATTATTTCATTTAATCATCTCCATAAAAGCAAGCAGGACCCTGGGCACACAAGCCTTTCAAACAGTTGCTAATCTGGGAAGGGAGGGGATGCTGAGACAAGGGAGGAGCAGTCAGGAAACAAAGGATAGTGTTGCTACCCATCCTCCTGCAGCTCTTCCAGCTGCCCCAACAGCCTCCGCTCCCCCACAACAATAACAACTGTGTGGAAGGTGAACAGTCTCTGCCTCTGCCAGCCACCCTCAACAGTTCCTGGGCGCAGCTCCCCAGGAATAGCAACAATGGCAATGATTATAACAATGGGAAAAATGGGGGGCTAGGACAGGTACCCTCCTCACCCTCTATCCACAGTGGAGACATGAAGAAGATTCTTTTGGATGCACATGAATCCAGAGTAGTTCAAGAGACAGTTCTCACTACAACAGCCCTTCCCCACCAGAAGAGGGGGAGATCATGTTTGATGGGAAACACAGCAGCAGGGACTGGAGCTCTCAGTCAGAAGAAATTGCTAGAGAGAAAGATGTGGGTACACTGAAGAAAATCCCAGACAGGGTGTCCAGCTGGTCTAGCAGACCTGAAAACATTTCACCTAAGGAGTCCCACTCAGGCACCCTAAATATTCCATTTCCTTAAGCATGAGGAAAAGTGGAGCCATGAAAAAAGGGGAGATTTTCTCCGCACAACTTCGTAAGGTATTCATTCCATCTCTCTTCCTTTGCCATGTTTTGGCTTTGGAGCTAGGCACCTACATTGGAAAACGATTAAGCATGATTACTGCCAGTACCTACTGAAGGAAAAGAGCCCCTGGGAAAGCATGTGACTTGTGAAGTGTGTATTGTCACAGTAGTTCATTTGAACTTGAGACCACTGTGAGCATGACCGAACCTACACCCTGTTTTTATATATCTATGTAGTCCCAGTAATTCTCAAATCCATTATTTTATTCAAACTTGAGGCATTTTACTAATCTCATTCTCTTTTTGACCTAAAAAACAGGAATTTCTTAACAAAGTTTACTGTTGTTTAGAAATTTGCAAAGGCTTTTTTCCTGCAAATTATGATTTTGTCAACAATGCTGTTGTTTCCTTTTATTTATTTATTTATTTATTTATTTATTTATTTTGGCTATGCCAGGTCTTAGTTGGGGCATGCAGGATCTTTGATCTTCATGCAGCATGTGGGATCTAGTTCCCTGACCAGGGATGGAACCTGGGCCCCCTGCATTAGAAGCACAGAGTCTCAACCACTGGACCACCAGGGGAAGTCCCTGTTGTTTCCTTTTAGTACCGCTAGACTTCAGTTCAGTTCAGTTCAGTTCAGTCGCTCAGTTGTGTCCAACTCTTTGTGACCGCATGCATCGCAGCACGCCAGGCCTCCCTGTCCATCACCAACTCCCGGAGTCTACCCAAACCCATGTCCATCGAATTGGTGATGCCATCCAGCCATCTCATCCTCTGTAGTCCCCTTCTTCTCCTGCCCCCAGTCCTTCCCAGCATCAGGGTCTTTTCCAATGAGTCGACTCTTCGCACAAGGTGGCCCAAGTATTGGAGTTTCAGCTTCAACATCAGTCCTTCCAATGAACAGCCAGGACTGATCTCCTTTAGGATGGACTGGATGGATCTTCTTGCAGTCCAAGGGACTCTCAAGAGTCTTCTCCAACACCACACTTCAAAATTCTTCGGTGCTCAGCTTTCTTTTGCCGTCCAACTCTCACATCCATACATGACTACTGGAAAAACCATAGCCTTGACTAGACGGACCTTTGTTGGCAGAGTAATGTCTCTGCTTTTCAATATGCTATCTAGGTTGGTCATAACCTTCCTTCCAAGGAGTAAGCATCTTTTAATTTCATGGCTGCAATCATCATCTGCAGTGATTTTGGAGCCCCCAAAAAATGTCTGACACTGTTTGCACTGTTTCCCCATCTATTTCCCATGAGGTGATGGGACCAGATGCCACGATCTTAGTTTTCTGAATGCTGAGCTTTAAGCCAACTTTTTCACTCTCCTCTTTCACTTTCATCAGGAGGCTCTTTAGTTCTTCTTCGCTTTCTGCCATAAGGGTGGTGTCATCTGCATATCTGAGGTTATTGATGTTTCTCCCGGCAATCTTGATTCCAGCTATGTTTCTTCCAGCCCAGTGTTTCTCATGATGTACTCTGCAAGACTTAGACTTGTATCATTCATGATACAAATTTTACTCTTGCAAGATAATTTCCATCTTTCTTTTTAAATGAGACCAGGTTAGCAAGTGATATAAAAGTTTTGTTGTTTTTCAAGACAAAGGCAAGTTTGAATTTATAGTTATTAAAAAAGAAAATAAACAAAAAAAGATAAAATAAAAAATATCCTGGGCAACAAAAAATTATTTTAAACCAGAAAAGAGAGAGAGAAACAAAGAGCAGTTTTGGGGCAGGGTCCTGGTTCCACCTCAAGAGATAAAACATAGTATCTTTGAGCCCTTCTACAGAATTAAAATCTCCAATAAGTGGAAGATGTTAGCATTCTTCATTCCAGAGGAGATCATAGTTTGATTAACCTCAAGAAGACCATGAGAAGACCACCTAAGGCCAGATAAAAGGAGTACAAGCCCTGCACACACCTTGATCCTTATCAGCAACCCTGCCCTTGAACCATTGCTGTAAAACTCACCAAATCTCCCTGGGTTGGGACACACAGTTTTTTTTTTTCAGAGCATGAGCCTGCTGTGTCCCTCTTTGCCTAGCAAAGCAATAAAGCTATTCCTTTTCCCAAAACTGTCTCCAAGATTTGATTCAGCACCACTGCACAGAGGATGAATTTTCAGCACCACCACCAACCTGGTACAGTAGTACTATTATTATTTTCTACTTCACAGATGAGAAAACTGAGGTTATAGAGGTTATATAACTTATCGAAGGTCCCCTAACTATTAAGTGATAAAATCATCCTGAACCTCTCTTCTAAATTCCAGACTTGTATACCCAACTTGATTATCTCCATATCTCCTATCCCCAAACCTGTCCCCTACAGTCTTCCCCACGATAAATACTAGAAATTCAATTCTCCCAGTCATGCAAGTCAAAAATCTAAATAAGAGTCATTCTAGACTACTCTTTCTTTGTGCTAATATCTCACACCCAATCCACTAGAAAATTCTATTGCCTGTACTTTCGAAAATATCCAGAATCCAATGGCTTCTTTTTCAATTAGCAATAATTGTGCCTCCGATAAACCTCATTGGCTACGATACTGCCACTGCGCAAAGCTTCCAATGACTTCTTTACACCTTCACTGTTACCCATAGTCCAAGCTCTCTCTGAAAGAAAAGTGAAAGTGAAAGTCACTCAGTCGTGTCCAACTCTTTGTGACTCCATGGACTATGCCGTCCATGGAATTCTCCAGGCCAGAATACTGGAGTGGGTAGCCTTTCCCTTTTCTAGGGAATCTTCCCAACCCAGGAATCGAACCAAGGTCTCCTGCATTGCAGGCGGATTCTTTACCAACTGAGCTATCAGAGAAGCCCAATTGCAATTACTGCAGTTGCCTCCTAACTTAATTTTCCTCAGTTATAATTTGAAAGTGAAAGTGTTAGTCACTCAGTTGAGTCTGACTCTTTGTGACCCCATGGACTGCAGCCCACCAGGCTCCTCTGTCCATGGAATTCTCCAAGCAAGAATACTAGAGTGGGTAGCCATTCCCTTCTCCAGGAAATCTTCCCAAACCAGGATTGAACCTGGGTGTCTTGCATTGCAGCCAGATTCTTTACCATCTGAGCCACCAGGGAAGCCCAGTTATAACTTGAAAGTGAAAGTCCCTCAGTCGTGTCCGACTCTTTGCAACCCCATGGACTGTCCATAGAATTCTCTAAGCCAGAATACTGGAGTGAGTAGCCTTTACCTTCTCCAGGGGATCTTCCCAACCCAGGATTGAACCTGGGTCTCCTGCATTGTGGGCAGATTCTTTACCATCTGAGCCACCAGGGAAGCCCAGTGACAACTTGAAAGTGAAAGTTGCTCAGTTGTGTCCGACTCTTTGCGACCCCATGGATTATACTGTCCATGAAATTCTCTAGGCCAGAATACTGGAGTAGGTAGCCTTTCCCTTCTCCAGGGGATCTTCCCAACCCAGGGATAGAACCCAGGTCTCCCACATTGCAGGCGGACTCCTTACTAGCTGAGCCACAAGGGAATCCCATTTATAACTTAAACAGCTTCAAACAGGTATATGATGAAAAATAATAAGTACCCCAGGCTCCCCATATCACTACTAAATCTTACTCCTCTGAGTAACAACTCTTTTAGCTGTTTCTTCTATTTACCAACATAGCTCTAGCTAACTAACATACTAACACTGCTCTTTCTGACCTACTGGCTTTCCAGGGTAAAAGCTGAGGGTTTCACCCTCTTAAATTACTTCTTTCCAATACTATTAAGATAATTTTGGGTAAAATCAATATTGAAGAGAAGCAAATCAAAATTCAGCATTTACACTATTATGACTGATTATAATCACTATTAAGCCAAACAGGGTATTATGATTACATTTTATTTCCTGTGAAATTTTTAATGTTTTGCCTAATTTTTCATTTGCTTAGTTACTATATGAAAGTGAAAGTGAAAGTCGCTCAGTCATGTCCGACTTTTTGCAACCCCATGGACTGCATGCCTACCATTGATCATGAACTCCTTATTGTCAAATTCAGACTTAAACTGAAGAAAGTGGGGAAAACCACTAGACCATTCAGGTATGACCTAAATCAAATCCCTTATGACTATACACTGGAAGTGAGAAATAGATTTAAGGGACTGGATCTGATAGACTGAGTGCCTGATGAACTATGGATGGAGGTTTGTGAAATTGTACAGGAGACAGGAATCAAGACCATCCCCAAGAAAAAGAAATGCAAAAAACCAAAATGGCTGTCTGAGGAGGCCTTACAAATAGCTGTGAAAAGAAGAGAAGCGAAAAGCAAAGGAGAAAAGGAAAGATATTCCCATTTGAATGCAGAGTTCCAAAGAATAGCAAGCCTTCCCCAGGGATCAATGCAAAGAAATAGAGGAAAACAATAGAATGGGAAAGACTAGAGATCTCTTCAAGAAAATTAGAGATACCAAGGGAACATTTCATGCAAATATGGGCACAATAAAGGACAGAAACGGGATGGACCTAACAGAAGCAGAAGATATTAAGAAGAAGTGGCAGAATACACAGAAGAACTGTACAAAAAAGATCTTCACAACCCAGATAATCACGATGGTGTGATCACTCACCTAGAGCCAGACATCCTGGAATGTGAAGTCAAGTGGGTCTTAGGAAGCATCACTACAAACAAAGCTAGTGGAGGTGATGGAATTCCAGTTGAGCTATTTCAAATCCTGAAAGAGGATGCTGTGAAAGTGCTGCACTCAATATGCCAGCAAATTTGGAAAACTCAGCAGTGGTCACAGGACTGGAAAAGGCCAGTTTTCATTCCAATCCCAAAGAAAGGCAATGCCAAAGAATGCTCAAACTACCGCACAACTGCACTCATCTCACATGCTACTGAAGTAATGCTCAAAATTCTCCAAGCCAGGCTTCAGGAATACATGAACCGTGAACTTGCAGATGTTTTAGCTGGTTTTAGAAAAGGCAGAGGAACCAGAGATCAGCAAGAGAGTTCCAGAAAAACATCTATTTCTGCTTTTTTGACTATGCCAAAGCCTTTGACTGTGTGGATCACAATAAACTGTGGAAAATTCTGAAAGAGATGGGAATACCAGACCACCTGACCTTCCTCTTGAGAAACCTGTATGAAGGTCAGGAAGCAAGAGTTAGAACTGGACATGGAACAACAGACTGGTTCCAAATAGGAAAAGGAGTACGTCAAGGCTGTCACCCTGCTTATTTAACTTATATGCAGAGTACATCATGAAAAACGCTGGACTGGAAGAAACACAAGCTGGAATCAAGATTGCCAGGAGAAATATCAATAACCTCAGATATGCCGAGGACACCACCCTTATGGCAGAAAGTGAAGAAGAATTAAAGAGCCTCTTGATGAAAGTGAAAGAGGAGAGTGAAAAAGTTGGCTTAAAGCTCAACATTCAGAAAACTAAGATCATGGCATCCGGTCCCATCACTTCATGGCAGATAGATGGGAAAACAGTGGAAACAGTGGCTGACTTTATTTTTTTGGGCTCCAAAATCACTGCAGATGGTGATTGCAGCCATGAAATTAAAAGACGTTTACTCCTTGGAAGGAAAGTTATGACCAACCTAGACAGCATATTAAAAAGCAGAGACATTACTTTGTCAACAAAGGTCCATCTAGTCAAGGCTATGGTTTTTCCAGTGGTCGTGTATGGATGTGAGAGTTGGACTAGAAAGAAAGCTGAGCACCGAAGAATTGACGCTTTTGAACTGTGGTGTTGGAGAAGACTCTTGAGAGTCCCTTGGACTGCAAGGAGATCCAACCAGTCTGATCTCTGATCCATCCAACTGATCTCTAAAGGAGATCAGTCCTGGGTGTTCATTGGAAGGACAGATGTTGAAGCTGAAACTCCAATACTTTGGCCACCTGATGCGAAGTGCTGACTCATTGGAAAAGACCCTGATGCTGGTAAAGACTGAGGGCAGGAGGGCTGTGAGTCTTCGTTGCTGCACGTGGACTTTTTCTAGTTTCCACGAGTCAGGGCTACTCTTCACTGCAGTGTGCAGGCTTCTCATCGTGGTGGCTTCTCTTGTTGAGGAGCACAGGCTGTAGGCGCAAGGGATTCACCAGTAGCAGTAATATGGGCTCTGTAGTTGTGGCCCATGGGCTTAGTTGCTCCCAATCATGTGGGATCTTCCTGGACTGGGGATCAAACCTGTGTCCCTTGCATTGCAAGAAGGCGTCTTAACCACTGGACCACCAGGGAAGCCCCCAGAGCTGGTTTTGAGAAGTCTGATACCATTTGAATTTTCAGTCCTTTATATAGCCTCTGGTTGTCTCCACCCCTATGCTGTGCAAGTGCTTAGAATCTTATTTTTATTACCCATATTTTAAAATTTCACAACTATATGCTCTGGGATGGGTCTTTTTTTCATTCATTGTGCTGGGCACTTAGGAGGTCCTTTCACTTTGGAAGTTCACACCCCTTAGTTGTAGAAAATGTTCTTGCATTAGTCAAAAACAGACTTCCTAGATTGATCCTTTACTTTTTAATTCTTTTCTCTCTTATTTTCCATCTTTGGTTTTTCACCATTAATGGATGATTTCTTCTTTACCTCCTTGGCAGTCCAGTCAAATACTTTAAATAAAACCATAAATAAATAATCATATAAAACTATATATAAGCATATAATCATATTTTAAAATTTTCAAGAATTTTTATGGCTCTCTAATTACTTCTATTTTATAGTATACTATTCTTATTTCATAGATGCAGCTCCTTCTCAAACCTCTCCTAGAAGAAGTACATTTAGAAGATAATAATTAGTTTTTTTTCTGGTTACACTTCAAAGTTTTCCTCTTTTACTTGGAGCTCTTCAATTTCTCTGAATCCACCAGTTTCCTGGCAGGTGTGGGTGGGATAGGGATGATTCCTACCTGCTTAAGAGTCAAAGGACAGAAGAGGACTAGAAGTCTCAAGAGCCTCACCATTCAGAACACAGACAGTCCCTTCATTTCCCTCTTCTTAGGAAAACATTCCTTCTCCATCAGCTGTCATACTAGATGCTTACCTAGTATGAAGCATGTATGGTTCAATTTTTTTCCAAAAATAAAAATTCATCTCTTGTTGAAGTGGGTGAGACTTCACTGATTAACTGCAATGAATGGAGATGGTGACTTTTAGGCCCAGTTACCCCTGAAAAGACTTTCAGTAGTCCTCCTGTTTTCAGCCCAAGCCTGACATCCACCTTCAGTTCCAGAGCTGAACTGCAGGTTTTGTAGGTTTGCAAACTGGCTTGCTTCTATCTAGCATCTGCTTCTATAGACACTACCTCCAGGGAGCTCACCCTATCTGAAAGGCTACAAACAATAAGTAAACAAATAAACAAGATATTTTCAAAGATGATAAGAATGATGTAGACAAAGCATGATGAGGGGGTAAAGAGTGATCAGTTCAGTTCAGTTCAGTCACTCATTCGTGTCCAACTCTTTGCGACCCCATGAATTGCAGCACACCAGGCCTCTCTGTCCATCACCAACTCCCGGAGTCTACCCAAACCCATGTCCATCGAGTCGGTGATGCCATCCAACCATCTCATCCTCTGTAGTCCCCTTCTCCTCCCGCCCCCAATCCTACCCAGCATTAGGGTCTTTTCCAATGACTCGACTCTTCGCATGAGGTGGCCAAAGTATTGGAGTTTCAGCTTCAACATCAGTCCTTCCAATGAACACCCAGGATTGATCTCTTTTAGGATGGATTGATTGGATCTCCTTGCAGTCCAAGGGACTCTCAAGAGTCTTCTCCAACACCACACTTCAAAAGCATCAATTCTACAGCGCTCAGCTTTCTTCACTGTCCAACTCTCACATCCATACATGACCACTGGAAAAACCGTAGCCTTGACTAGACGGACTTTTGTTGGCAAAGTAATGTCTCTGCTTTTAAATATGCTATCTAGGTTGGCCATAACCTTCCTTCCAAGGAGTAAGCGTCTTTTAATTTCATGGCTGCAATCACCATCTGCAGTGATTTTGGAGCTCAGAAAAATAAAGTCTGACACTGTTTCCACTGTTTCCCCATCTATTTCCCATGAAGTGAAGGGACCAGATGCCATGATCTTAGTTTTCCAAACGTTGAGCTTTAAGCCAACTTTTTCACTCTCCTCTTTCACCTTCATCAAGAGGCTCTTTAGTTCTTCTTCACTTTCTGCCATAGGGGTGGTGTCATCTGCATAGACCCAAAGAGTGATACTGGATGGCTATTTTAGACAGGCTAGTCAACAAAAGTCTCTTTGAGGATGGGATATCTCAGAAGAAGCATGCTCAATGATTCTGGAACAAAGACATTATAGGAAAAGGGAAAAGAAAGTACAGTGACCCTGAAGTATGAAAGAGGTTGGTGTATCTGAGAAACAAAAAGGCCAGTGAGGGTTGTTAGGATGGTGTAAGCTAGGAAAGAGTGATCAGAAATAAGGTCAGGGACTTCCCTAGCAGTCCAGTGGTTAAGATTTTGCCTTCCAATGCAAAGGGTGCAGGTTCAACCCCTGGTAGGGGAGCTAAGATCCCACATGCCTCATAGCCAAAACACATAACCTCATAGCCAAAAAACACAAAACAGAAGCAATATTGTAACAAATTCAATAAAGATCTTAAAAATGGTCTACATTAAAAAAAAAAGAAGAAAATAAGGTCAGAGAAGCAGATAGGTCAACTCATTTTAAGGTGTTGTATGCACTTATCTCAACGTCAAAGCCCAGAGTTTAGACTTTATTTGAAGAGTGACAAAAAGTCATAGAAGGAAATTCAGCAGAGGAGGATGGTATGATCTGATTTACCTTTTTCAAGTTCAATCTGGCTACCATGGAGCAAAAGGGGAATCTGGGAGATGAACTAAAGAGTTTTGAAGTAGGATGGTGACTATCAAGGTAATAAGTGGTAGTCAGACTCAAGGCATATTTTAAAAATAATGCTAAACTACTTGAAGATTTGAAGTAGGGTATGAAGGAAAAATATTAAAGATGACACCTACGGTTTTGGCATAAGTAATAGATGAACGGTAATTTCATTTGCTGAGAATAGGAGACATCTAGAAAGTAAAACATGTGGCTGGGATAGGAATATGATCAACAGTGGCCCATAATAGGTGCTCAGTAATTGGTAGCCATTGTTTATATTAACAACCATCTTATATTGTATGTCAATTATATCTCAATAAATTTCTTAAAAGTCACCTTCTTTCTGGGATTATACTACTTCACTATCCACAAACAATGACATAAATAGTACTGAAGCTTATTCCACATTTATTTTAAACAAAAACTTTCTGGTTATATGATATTAGGACTTAAGTCTCAATTCATAAGTCATCAGACTTTCTTAGTACAGAGAAGAGAAAACAATATTAAGATCCCCTTACCAATGTGCTAGTGTTATAAAATTTGCTTTGACGGCTATTTGACACTCTTTCACCTAGTTACTCACCAAGATTACAATTATAAAATCAAAAAGATGAACTTTAATCCATCATTTTTAAATGCTTCCCATTTATTCTGAACAACACGTGCACACACACAAACACAAACACACCCTGAGATAATATATTTTTCAAACCTGATCATTTAAAAATTATTTAACATTAATTCAGTATGATTTCTGAGCTGATCCATTCTCCTCACTTAACAAAAGGGGAAACCAAAGCCCAGAGGTCAAATAACTTGTCCAAGAGAACACAATTAGGAAATCACAATTAGGAGTGGTGTTAAGTGCATAAGAATAGCTGAAGATAAGGCTAGAAAAACAGAGCAGGCATTAGCTGTCTGTCTAAAGAATTTCTGATTCAATTCTGAAATAAATGGGAACCACAAAAAGTTTTTAAGAAATGTTCAGTCACTAAGTTGTGTCTGACTCTTTGTAACCCCATGGATTGCAGCATACCAGGCTTCCCTGTTCTTCACTATCTCCTGGAGTTTGCTCAAATTCATGTTCATTGAGTCAGTGATGCTATCTAATGTATTCATCCTTTGCCACCCTCTTCTCCTTTTGCCTTCTCTTCTCTTCTCCTTTTGCTTTCCCAGAATCAGGGTCTTTCCCAATGAGCCAGCTCTTTGTATAAGCTATACAATTAGAGCTATGTATCAGGAAGAGTGAAAAGGAAGACAAAAAGAATAATTCTTTCAAGGCAAAAGTGAAGAGGATTGAACTGACAGATGCATAGGGGAAGAAGATGCTAAAGTATTTGAAGGTTTAAAATCAAGAGCTTAGTTTCTGATTAGAAGCAAGGAATAAACGGAATAACTAGAGATGAGTTTGGGATTTTCATAATGGGTAACTGGAAAGACTGCTATCTTAATAATGAGGCTGGGAAAATACTCTGACACATCCTCATAGTATTAGCAGATATTAGTCTGTTTCCTAGACGTACAGTCTGCTTCCTAAGGTGACCATCTGGGAGAGAACAGCCCTCTACTTCTCTTCTATTCACCATGGTATTACCTAGCATGGGGTTGGACTGAGTAGTTCTAAATAAATATTTGGTGATTTGAAAGCATATTGTTCATTGTAACAAAATGGCAATCATATTGTTGCATATGGATTCTGAAGAGGAGTTAATTCTAAACAAAAATAGGTAGATAGGAAAATAAATTCAGAATGTGGCCTAAAAAGAAGTAAACATGAGATTGTCAACAAGGAGTCTAAAAGAAATATTAAATTTCTCATGGCATGAAGAATAACAAAGAGGTATGAGAACAAATCTTGGTACAGGTCCTCAAAAAGGCCATTGGGGAGTGGAAGTGAGCAGGGCACAGAATTGGATTACAGATCTTTGAGCATAAGACTTTCTGGCATAAACAACCTTATTCACAAGAGGTCCAAACTATCAGTCCCTGCCCTCAACAAAGCACTTTATTGTTCTTTTTTTCAACCGATAAGTTAGAGCAACGAATGATACAACAATCTTAACTGTATCCATGTACTAAAAAAAATACATACACACAAACAAAATATACACATCTACTTGCCTCTGTGTCTCACTGGGGCTACTTTCTTCCTTCCAACTAGAAATCTTAGGAGGGAGAAAGATAAAAAGAAAAGAGGAAATAGGGAGGCTGGGGTCAAGAAAAAGAGAGAAATAAAACTGCGAAGGTTCAGCTCATTCACTCATGCTGGGCACAAAATAGCTGTGCCAGCAGAGGACCAAGTCATGCCCAGAGGATCAGATGCCCACCATCTGGCAGCACATGCAGATAGCTGCTTTTCCTCCAAGTACACCTTCAAAATCACTAATGTAGCAATTTTCAACTTTTTCTTTGTTTTTAAGTAGGAGATCTTTTCTGCAAAATTCTTAGATGAAAGTTCAAAATAAAACAGCTTCTCTGGCTGGATGAGGCAGAGATGGAAACTGAAAGGCTCATTTGCTCAGCAACCTCCCTCCTGAGGTTAAGCCCCTGAGGATGCAAGTCGGTGATAATCCTAGGGTTCCAAGAGATGGATTCTTCCCAATTTAAATCTCATAATGAAGGAAAACTTTGGTGCATACTTCTGTGTCAGCTTTACAAACTAACCTATACTAACAGCTTGAAAATAGGCTAAGAGCCATACTAACAAATAGGAACAAAAAATTTGAATCACAAAAAATTTAAAGTATGAACAGTAAATTACTAAGACAATTAGAAAAGCATTAAGGAATAAAAATTCTAAGAATTTGAGACTGGAACACAGTTATGCATCCTCAGTTCAGTTCGGTTCAGTCACTCAGTCATGTCCGACTCTTTGCAACCCCATAGACTGCAGCATGCCAGGCTCATCTGTCCATCACCAACTCCCTAAGTCCACTCAAACTCATGTCCATTGAGTCAGTGATGCCATCCAACCATTTCATCCTCTGTCATCCCCTTCTCCTCCTGCCTTCAATCTTTCCCAGAATCAGGGTCTTTTCAAATGAGCCAGCTCTTTGCATCAAGTGGCCAAAGGACTAGAGTTTCAGCTTCAACATCAGTCCTAGGGAAGTATAATAAATGCTTCTACTGCTATAAGACTCCTCTGGTTAACAAAAGCCAAGAGGACTCTGCTTGCTCTAGGCCCCCTTGATAGGATAATTTCCTTCTGTTGTATTCAAAATATACAATGAAAGTAAAGACACGAAAACATGAAAGATATAAACAACTAGAACTTCTTTTAAAAAGTAATCCACTTTCAGGCTTTTAACTGCACTATATTTGAGACAGATGGCTTATGCAGGACAAAAAAAGTCACCATCAAAATGAAAACCCACCATGGTTAATAATCATTATAATAATTTTCATGTATTATATGCTTACTGTGGATTATAACAGATCCATAGATTTTATATACATTATCTCATTTGTTGGCTTATTGTGAAGATCAAGATAGAACTAACATTACATTTTATATATTAGAAAACTTAGCTCACAGCAAAGAATATGATTTTTTGTAAGTTAAAAGGGAAGGGTGTGTCATTCCTGAACAACGAGGCAAAAAAAAAGAGATAGGCTGAGAAAGTAGACCAAGGAGACATCAGAACAGGAATGGTATTCAACAAGAGCAAAGATGTACATAGACTGAAAGTCCAGGATTGTCCAATATAGTAGCCGCTAAGCTTCAAGTGGCAATTTAAATCAAATAAAATAAAAAACTGAGTTCCTTCTTTGTACTAGCCACATTTCAATGTTCATTTGCCACATGAAGCTATTGAACAGCACAGATAAAGAACATTTCCATCATTTTAGAAAGTTCTATTCTATTCAACAGCATCACTCTAGCAGAAAACTCTTGAATGTATTAGAAACAGCAGTAGACCCTCAACAAATGTTTGGTGAGTGAATGAATGATAAAAGACAGATGGGATGCAACGAGCCATTTAAAGAACTAGCCAGAGGAAAAGAAACTAATAATAATAGCTAACATTTACTGGACACTTAACAAAACCAAGTATTATTCCAGGGTGCTTTATATGGATTAAATTAATCCTCAATAACAACTCTACGAAGGATTTACTTACGGTCATTATCCTCATTATAGATGGGAAAACTAAGGTTCTCAGAGGTTAAATAACTTTCCCAAGATCCAGGATTTGAATTCAGGCAGCTTGATCTGGAATCCAGAGCCTCCATTTTTAATCAGTACACTACATAGTATTCTACTTCTTATATAAAAACTGTATCTTTAAACTTTGCTGTCATGAAATAAAATGTTTAGAATCAATCTTCCCATGCAATTACCAGTCAAGTTCATAGTGAAGAGAATAAAAAAAGAAGTGATGAATAAAGAAGATTGGCAGAAAATATATACGTTAATACTAGCTTGATGCCTAGATGCTGAGATTAAGGACCATTTTTTATTTTCCTGTTTTTACAAATACTATTTTCTCAATGATCCACAGTGATGATGTATCATTTCTACAATAATAATAAAACACTACCTTTTAAACAAGATGAAAATATAATCAGCTTAATCAAGACTCAACCATCTTGAGGAAATGGCAACCCACTCCAATATCCTTGCCTGGGAAATTCCATGGACAGAGGAGCCTGATGGGCTACAATCCATGGGGCTGCAAAGAGTTGAACACAACTTAGCGACTAAACAACATATACTATATATGGTATACTATATATTAAATAGTTAAAAAAAAAAAAAAAAAAGACTCAACCATCTCAAACACTGTAGATGCCCCCTAACTGATCTCTTGGCCACCAGTCTCCCCATCACTAAGCCATTCTGAATTTGCCATTAGTTACCCTCTGTCATCTAATCCCTGCTCAGAATTCAACACATGAAACATAAAATATAATCTTTTTGGCTTTGGGAAAAACATTTCCAAATAGTAATGCCCAGTTCTATCTTTCCACATTTATCTACCAATGCTATCCCATCAAATCCTTTAGGAGAGACATGATAGAAAAAGTTCTTCTAGGAGAAACATGGTAGAAAGAGCCCTACCTCAAAGTTACAGACCTCAGACAACACATAATCTCTTGGCCTCAGTTTCTTCGATGGAGAATAACTGTGAAAATTAAATCTTTAAATAGGCAAAATATCCAGCATACATGGAAGACTTCAATAAATGGTTTTCTCATTGTTGTTATTATTAACAAAATTTTTTTCAATCCAATAAATTGCTCTATTTATTCCTTGACCAGATCACAAAAATAATCATAATAGGTATCTTAGTTCATCCTTCAAACAAGCTGTTGATCTAGTCTTCCCTGTTGCCAGCATCTCTACCTTCTACAAGGGTGGTCTTTTCCTTCCTTCCACCTCATGGAGAAGAGAATTTGAATGGCCACAAGAAGTTGTTTCCTTCTTTGAAGAATTTTACAACAGGATAGGTCTTATAAATCAGATCCTCCATGTAGACAATGCTATATTTACCAACACATCAGGCAATCCATGAGTTATCTGTCAGGGAAATTTGCTTCTTGTTGATTCTGTCATAACCACATCTGTAGATCAATTCATCTACTGACCAGGTTCGGTTACCCCCATGCAATATATGGTTCCACGGTCCTCGTTAAGTGGAGCATAGTTGATCTTAACAAAGGTGCCACTGAAGACTTGACAAAGGTGAACAAGTTGCAACGTCTTTCAGATCTGTGAACTTACAACATTGATACCTCTGATCTTGATGACAAATGCCAGTTTGGGCTCTGCAGGTGCATAGAAGCTGCCAGCTTTTCTTGCCATCCTAGCCATCAGAATCTCAGTTCTCTACATTTGCCTATACTCTTTGTGATTGCACTTAGCTTCTTTACAGATAAGCTTCATTCCTTACCTTTTGAAGGATCTTTTGGGCAAATTTCTTTCATAGGCACTTGATCTTCAGCTCTGGAAAATTCCTTCACTTTTCAAAAAATATATTTGTTTTCTAATTTTATTTTGACTGTTCCAGTCTTAGTTGCAGCACACACAATCTTCCATCTTTGTTGCGGCACATGGGATCTTTTACTTGCGGAATACAGAATCTTTAGTTGTGGCATGAAGGATCTAATTCCCTGACTAGAGATCAAACCCAGGCCCCCTGCATAGGGAGCGAGGAGTCTTAGCCACTGTCACCAGTGAAGTCCTCAAAATTCCTTCATTTTTTCTTAAGGGTTTCAGTAGGAGCATTAGTTTTCTCCTCTTCTGCATATTCCATGGCCAAATGGGTTTTTAATTCACTGACTCTTTAAAAAGCTTTGTACTTTTACCTTTATGCTTTATTTGTTATTATTTTGTTCCTTTCTGAGTTCCTAGAAGACTCCTGAGAGTCCCTTGGACAGCCAGGAGCTCAACCCAGTGACTCTTACAGGAAATCAACCCTGAATATTCATTGGAAGGACTCATGCTGAAGCTGAAGCTCCAATACTCTGGCCACCTGATGCGAAGAGCCGACTCACTGGAAAAGACTGATGCTGGGAAAGATTGAAGGCAGGAGAAGAAGGGGAAGACAGAGGATGAGATGATTGGATGGCATCACCAACTAAATGGACATGAGTTTGAGCAAACTCCGGGAGATGGTGAAGGACAGGGAAGCCTGCTGTGCTGCAGTCCATGGGGTCACAAAGAGTCGGACACAACTTAGTGACTGAACAACAACAATTTTGTTCCTTTCTGAGTATTTCCCTATCTTCTAAAGTCCTATTAAACTTCACGTTCTAATTTGAGTCAACCTCCTCCAAGAAAGCTTTCTGGCTCTGCCAAGCGAAGTCCCAAAAGTTGCCTTATTAAATGCAGTTAATTACCAGAAAATTAAGTCTCAATAGGTAGAAAAAGACCTACAGCACAGCTAAATTCCAGCAAGACAGATTCAGCATGAAACCTGGAACCCTTCTTTTCAGCTATTAATACTATTCTAACAAGTCTCCAGTAATGTTTCAGCTTTCTCACTGATCCCTGGAAGGAAGGAAAAGCCGTTACCTAAGGATGTTGGGATGGGAGAGTCTATTCATGAGCTGCACTTCTTTCAGCATGTTTGCCCGGTTACTGCTCAACGTGTTCATCTTAAGAGCCATCACCTGGCCGGAAGCTCGGTGGCGCACCTAGAAAATAAAATAGAACAAGAGACTCAAGGACGGCAGCTATATATGAAGTCAAAGTCTCCACATGTAGAGCATGCTGAGATATTTTACTGCCAATTCAGATAAAACAGACATGGTAAGGGATGTCTTTCTATAAACTCTGATTACATAAGGGTTTCACACCCATTAACAAAGATGGATTTATTCCTTTGAAGACCAAAACTGTTTCATATGAAGCTGGCTAGATACATGATTATGCCTCAAGAAATCATGACTTCTTACTTTGCTGTCCACCTGAAACTAGCACAACACTGTTAATCGGCTATACTCCAATACAAAATAAAAAGTTTAATTGAAAAAAAAGAAAGAAATCATGACATCTTAAAAAAAATACCTTAGAGAAAAATGGGGAAAATGTATTAGGCTGGTTCCTTATGGCCAACGCTTCTGAGCCTTAGGACACTAACTGGAAAGTCTCTTTCGTGAAGTTTTAATTGTGCACAGAAAAAATTCATGCATAAGGCTTATATAATACTTAATGAACTATAAAACTGTCTTTATAGGACACTAAACCCACATCCTCAAAATCTCTCCCAAGCACCATAAAATGTATATCTATACAGAAAAAATTATTGCATGTTAAATATAGAAAGAAGGCAGTGAATCTTCTGGACCTAATATTGAGTAACCCAACCCAAAGTTCCTTATAATCATTTACACACAATCAAGTCAGATACAAAAAACCTGAGCCACGCCACTCACACCATTACCCATATACACAGAGCAAAGTCTACTTCTAAAACATTCATCCTCTGTAGAACTCAATCTATTTTACACGTAAAAATACTATTTTATAATTTCAATGCACACTCCACAGGTTTAAAAAACCCAACACTTAACCTGCAAGAAAATTAACTATGTTTTCAGCCTCCAAAAGTAGTCTCAGTAGTATCAAAATGAGAGAAATGAGAGACAACCAAAATGAGAGACTAACAAAATGAGAGAAAATATTTTGTCTTAACCAAAAGAAGCTCAATTATTCACTTAGATTATGTGTTTCCTATTGGGCAATTATGAATGAGGCTGTAGAAAAATTACAAAGTACCAAAGATCTCATTACTTACTGGTTAAAAAAAAATTCGTTTCAGATCACGTACAGCAGGGACATGCCATGCACAACTGTCATCATTCTATGGACTTTCAGAGTATCATTTCAGGATATTATTTCTACTTCACCAAGTGGAAATCCCAATAGAAAACACAAAAATCTACTTAACTCTTCAATCTCCAGAAATTCTTTGACAGGACAACAGCCTCAGTAGTTTAGTATAGCTATGAATATAGGACAGACAACACAGTTTATCTTAAAATTCAAAGAAACAATGTTTCAGAGCATCTAGACAGAAGAAGGGGAAGGAAGAATTAAAACACTCAGAGCCACAGGAACCCTGATCAGAAGAACTGAGCACAACACTGGCTGTCTCTCCCCTCTTCTAGATCCCTGAGTGAGATTTGGAACCCAACTCTCTTCCTGGTGCATCAATGATTCTGTTGTCATGTACCTCGTGACTGATGAAAGAGAAGTGGCTTTCCTTTTCAGATCCTGCATGGATAAGTTAAAAGAGACATTTATATACAAAGAACACACTGATAGTATTTTTCCAGCTCTATTTACAGAAGACATCTGTTTTTTAATAAGGGCTCTCTACTCTGAAAGTCACTCCTTTTTTTTTTCCATCATCTGAAAACTATCACTCTTGAGGTCTTTTTTTTTTAATGTCTGCTTTTAAGAAACTTTGATAAAATAATGTGTGAAATTTAGGGGTAAAAAATGTTTCAAATTAATCATAAAAAACCCTACTTCCTTAAACAAGTGGACAAGGAGATGAACATGTTCATAACAGTGTATGTCTTTCATCTGCATAAAATATTTTCCTCTTTCTTCTAGCCCCTCAAATTTTACCTATCTTTGAAGGCCACACTCAAATATCCCCTTCCTCTCTGACATCTTCCTTGTCTGTCTCTAGGAACTGTTTGTGGTTTCCTTCTTTATACTGCCTCAGAACAACAGTATACCATTCAAGACAGTTCTGTGCATAAATATCTCCTCACTAGGCTACAAAGCATTTTGCGACCAGGATCTATATTGTATTAATTTTTATTTTGCAGTACCTAAAAGGCCTGGCACATCATAAGAGCACAATGAAAACAACAGCAAGAACGGTTAGTTAAATGATACTTCTAATATGCTTTTTAAGGGTCAGTGCATCGTTCATTTATCCAGGTAATTTCTTTCGGGGTAGTGCTTTTCTTTCTTTTTCTCGTTTTGGTGGCAGAGGCTGGGGGGGGAGGATATAAACAGAAAAGCAGTAAAAGATTTGGCTTAAATTTTCTGGAATTAGCCACCTAGAAAAGGACAAACAATAAGCAATTTGACCAATCAGTAAAGAAAGAAAATAAAGACTCAAATACATCACAAGAGGTATTTATATGAATGTTGATGCACTTAGGGAAAAACTTCATCGGACTTCAGTGAAACCTCCAAGAATTAATAGATTTGGACAGATTTTTGAAGCACAAAACTGACTACAGGTGATAAAGAAAAAGGTATTATCCAATACAGAGGTCCACAGGACTTCCCTGGCAGTCCAGTGGTTAAGACTCCACATTTCCAATTCAGAGGACATGGGTTCAATCCCTGGTCGGTGAACTAAGGTCCCACATGCCCCAGAGCAAGGCCAAAAGAAAGCACAACAAAACAAAACAAAACCATAGAGGTCCACTAAACACAGGGAACCTGTCTAAATGCAGGAGAATCTTCATTCCAAGTTGTCAAAACCACAAAAATTTGTTAGCCTTCAAACCTACTTAGATTTTCAGAATAAAGGGAAGGTCAATTTCTGCTTACGTTTGTCCTCTACACAGAGATCATTGTTACTACTACTAAGAGGATTTCCAAGAGACTGATATCTTTAAAAATCTTTTTTTAAAAAAATTAAAAACACAACTGCCATACGATCCAGCAATTCTACTTATAGGTACAAACCCAAAAGGACTGAAAATAGGGCCTCAAAAAAAATTTGTACACTCATGTTCAAAACAGCATTATTTATAATAACTAAAGGGCAGAAGGAACCCGAGTCCATCAACAGATGAACAGATAAACAAAATGTGGCACATGAGGGAATATTATTCAGCCTTAAAAAGGAAGGAAATTTTGACACATGCTATCACATGGGTAAACCTTGAAGATATTATGCTAAGTGAAGTAAGCCAGTTAGGAAAAGACAAATACTTATGATTCCACTTATATGAGGTTCCTTGGATAGTTTAATTCAAACAGAAAGAATGTAGATTAGTGGTTGCTAGGGGTTGAGGGGAGGGGAGGAATTCAGAGTTGTTTAATGGGTACAGAGTTACAGCCTTGCAAGATGAAAACAGTTCAGAAGAATGGTGAACTGAACTGTACACTTAAAAATGGTAAATTTTATATACACTTTACCACAAGTACAAATAAAGGAAGGAAAAAAAAAGAAAGAAGAGATGGAGAGGGAAGAGAAGAGAATCACCAAGGTAAGAAAATTACTATCCCTCTTTGACTTTTAAACTCAGCTGATGCTACCATAGGATCTTCAAATCCACTTTCTAAAGAACATAGCAGAGTGGTGAAGTACTCAAGCTTTCAAGATGAGCACACCAAATTCAAGTTTTAATGCTTAGAGTGACTTCTTTTTGAAGTTTTCTGTTGTAAAATGAAGAGAATGATAGTCGCTATCTCATTTTGAGGATAAACTGATGCTGTTATGTTAAAGAAACAAACAAATGTGTATAAAGTACAAATAACATTGTGCTTGACACATAGTAAGTATTCAGATAAATAGGTATTGTTTTTAATAAAGATAAGAAACTATATGTTCATAACAGTTTAGCATATCAAGTGATTTTGAGATGATATATAAAATGTATACCTATAATTTTAAGTGAAAAGAGCAATATTCAAATCTGTATTGGCCTCCAAGATGATTTATTTATTACAAAGGGGAAAAGGTAACCTTTACAATGGAGAGGTCTTGCAGCCAGCAACTTAATCAAGGGGTTATAAATTCAGTTATTAGCAAAAGTGAGACATGCAACATTATCAACCTTCTGAAGCAATGAAATACACTTGCCAAAATGTTTAACTCAAATCGAATCATAACAAACTGACTCATTAGAAAAGACACTGATGCTGAGAAAGACTGAAGGCAGGAGGAGAACGGGATGACAGAGGATGAGATGGTTGGATGGCATCACCGACTCAATGGACATGAGTTTGAGTAAACTCCGGGAGTTGGTGATGGACAGGGAGGCCTGGCGTGCTGTAGTCCATAGGGTCGCAAAGAGTCGGACACGACTGAGCAACTGAACTGAAATGAATCATAAGAAAAAAATTAGACATATTCAGAATATCTAAAAGACAACTGTGCAGTACTCTTCAAACAAACAAAATGTGAGGGAATAGTCTAGATTTTTTTTTTAATTTTTGGCCACAGCCCATGGCATGGGGGACCTTAGTTCCCTGACCAGGGATCGAACCCATCCCTGCAGAGAAGCACAGTCTTAACCACTGGACTGCCAGGGAAGTCCTGGAATATTCTAGACTAAAAGAGATTAACAGTCATAACCACTGAAATGAAACAGATGAAACTTTAACTGAATTAAGAGTCCAAAAAAGTTATAAGACTTTTTGGAGGCAAACAGAGAAAATTTTAATAGACTGTACATTAAATTACATTGAATTAAGGTTAATTGTCTAATGTATAAATAATGATATTATGACTTTGTAAAAGAATGTATTCTTAGAAGATACATACTAAAGTATTTAAGTGTCATGATGTCTGCAATTTGCTTTCAAGTGGTCTGTCAAAAAAAATACAGATAGATAAAGCAATGCAGCAAAATATTAACAACTGATGAATCTAGATGAAGGGACTTACAGAAGTTTATTGAATTATTCTTTATTCTTTCAATTTTCTATAGGTTGAAAAAGTTTTCAAAAGTTGGAATAAACAAGTAAAAACTGAATTTTATTTCCTTACATGAATTTAGGAAATAAAGAATAGGAAATAAAGATTAGCTTTTAATTGTAGAGGAAAAAATTCTGCATATGGCACATGCCTAGGTTTATGTCAAAACAAAAAGAATGGAAGTAAGTTTATAAAATATTAATGATGCTTGTCATTGACAGTAGATCAATGATTTTTTCTTGCTTTTATGTTTCTTCATTTTCTACTTCTTCCATAATGTACTTGTCTTAATTTTCTAATAGAAAACATAGCTTTTCAACTTTATATTCATTTTTAACTAAATAAGTAATACATGCATATATTTTCTCTGTAACACATTAAAACAATATACATAAGTAAAGTCCCTTTTGACTACCAGATTCATTAATCCCAATCTTCTGTGCTCATTCCCAGAAGCTGTTATTATTTCAAGCTTGATCAGTACCCTTCTGGGCCTTTTACAAAACTGACCAAAACAACAACAAATCACTGGTGTGTATAATGTACACATGATCTAGATAAGGGATATATTATGTATATCAGAAGATGAAAGCTCTACAAAACAGAGGCTTCTTTCAACATGCTCAGAAGTCCAAGTACCCTACATGTTCTAACTCCTAAGAATGTTTCAGTAGTAAGCTGAAACAAACAAACAAAAAAGCCACAGATACCATCAAATAACAATGTGAAGCTACCAGAAAAGTTAAGGTACACAAGAGTTTCGTTACCTGCATAGTGGTATTTTAATAATTATCCTTTGTCATCCTATAATTCCTCTGGACAAAGTAAGAATACAGGGAAGATAAAAGGAATAGACAATCAGAGAAAAGAGAACTCTATAAAGGGTGACCAGAAGAACTGAGAATTGCTACTTAAAGTGACTGATCACAGACACCAAGAAAACTTTAAAACTAAAGTTGAAGATGACTTTAAGATCTACAAACAATGGTAAAGGAAATGGCAACCCACTCCAGTATTCTTGCCTGGGAAATTCCATGCACAGAGAAGTCTGACGGGCTATAATTCATGGGGATGCAAAAAGAGTTGGACATTACTTAATGACTAAACAACAACAATGCAGGAGACATGGGTTTGATCACTAGTCCGGCAATGGCACCCCACTCCAGTACTTTTGCCTGGAAAATCCCATGGACGGAGAGGCCTGGTAGGCTGCAGTCCATGGGGTCGCTAAGAGTCGGACACGACTGAAGCGACTTAGCAGCAGCAGCAGCAGCTGGGAAGATCCCACATGCCAAGGAGCAGCTAAGCCTGTGCACTACAGCTATTGAGGCTGTGCTCAGTAGAGACTGGGAGCCTCAACTACTAAGCCTATGTGTTGCAACTACTAAGCCCGAGTGCCTTAGAGCCTGTGCTCTGCAACAGAAGCCACCACAATGAGAAGCCCGAGAACCACAACAAAAAGTAGCCCCTGCTCACTGCAACTAGTGAAAAGTCTGAGCAGCACTAAAGACCCAGCAGAGTCTAAAATAATTCAATGATTTTTTAAAATAATAATCATAAAAAAAAAAAAATCCACAAACAAAAGCTACAAACCAAGCCAAGAACTAAGAGTTGGCCAAGTGGGTGCATGCAGCTTGAAAGTAACTGATAATCTTTCATTAGTCTTTTCAGTCATATTCAAATAGCAAATACTATCAGTTCAGTTCAGTTGCTCAGTCATGTCCAACTCTTTGAGATCCCATGGACTGCAGCAAGCCAGGACTCCCTGTCCATCACCAACTCCCAGAGTTTACTCAAATTCATGTCCATTGAGTTGGTGATGCCATCCAACCATCTCATCCTCTGTCATCCCCTTCTCCTGCCTTCAATCTTTCCCAGCATCGGGTCTTTTCAAATAAGTCAGTTCTTTGCATCAGGTGCCCAAAGTATTGGAGTTTCAGTTTCAACAACAGTCATTCCAATGAATATTCAGGACTGATTTCCTTTAGGATGGACTGGTTGGATCTCCTTGCAGTCCAAGGGACTCTTAAGAGTCTTCTCCAGAAACACAGTTCAAAAGCATCAATTCTTCAGCACTCAGCTTTCTTTTTAGTCCAACTCTCACATCCATACATGACTACTGGAAAAACCATATCTTTGACTAGACGAACCTTTGTTGGCAAAGTAATATCTCTGCTTTTTAACACGCCGTCTATGTTGGTCATAACTTTTCTTCCAAGGAGTAAGCGTCTTGTAATTTCATGGCTACAGTCACCATCTGCAGTGATTTTGGAGCCACAAAAAATAGTCTGTCACTGTTTCTACTGTTTCCCTGTATATTTGCCATGAAGTGATGGGACTGGATGCCATGATCTTAGTTTTCTGAACGTTGAGCTTTAAGCCAACTTTTTCACTCTCCTCTTTCACTTTCATCAAGAGGCTCTTGAGTTCTTCTTCACTTTCTGCCATAAGGGTGGTATCATCTGCATATCTGAAGTTATTGATATTTCTCCCGGAAATCTTGATTCCAGCTTGTGCTTCCTCCAGCCCAGTGTTTCTCATGATGTACTCTGCATATAAGTTAAATAAACACGGTGACAATATACAGCCTTGATGTACTCCTTTTCCTACTTGGAACCAGCCTGTTGTTCCATGTCCAGTTCTAACTGTTGCTTCCTGACCTGCATACAGGTTTCTCAAGAGGCAGGTCAGGTGGTTGGGTATTCCCATCTCCTTCAGAATTTTCTACAATTTGTGGTGATCCATACAGTCAAAGGCTTTGGCATAGTCAATAAAGCAAAAATAAATGTTTTCCTGGAACTCTTGCGTTTTCTATGATCCAGTGGATGATGGCAATTTGATCTGTGGTTCCTCTGCCTTTTCTAAAACCAGCTTGAACATTTGGAAGTTCACGGTTCACATATTACTGAAGCTTGGCTTGGAGAATTTTGAGCATTACTTTACTAGCGTGTGAGATGAGTGCAATTGTGCGATAGTTTGAGCATTCTTTGGCATTACCTTTCTTTGGGATTGGAATGAAAACTGACCTTTTCCAGTCCCGTGGCCACTGCTGAGTTTTCCAAATTTGCTGACATATTGAGTGCAGCACTTTCACAGCATCCTCTTTCAGGATTTGAAATAGCTCAACTGGAATTCCATCACCTCCACTAGCTTTGTTTGTAGTGATGCTTCCTAAGGCCCACTTGACTGCACATGCCAGGATGTCTGGCTCTAGGTGAGTGATCACACCATTGTGATTATGAGTCATGAAGATCCTTTTTGTACAGTTTTTCTGGGTATTCTTGCCACCTCTTCTTAATATCTTCTGCTTCTGTTAGGTCCATATCATTTCTGTCCTTTATTGAGCCCATCTTTGCATGAAATGTTCCCTTGGTATCTCTGATTTTCTTGAAGAGATCTCTAGTCTTTCCTGTTCTATTGTTTTCCTCTATTTCTCTGCACTGATCACTGAGGAAGGCTTTCTTATCTCTCCTTGCTATTCCTTGGAACTCTGCATTCAAATGGGTATATCTTTCCTTTTCTCCTTTGCTTTTCACTTCTCTTCTTTTCACAGCTATTTGTAAGGCCTCCTCAGACAGCCATTTTGCTTTTTGGCATTTCTTTTGGGGGATGGTCTTGATCCCTGTCTCCTGTACCATGTCACGAACCTCTGTCCATAGTTATTCAGGCACTCTATCAGCTCTGCTCCCTTGAATCTATTTCTCGCTTCCACTGTATAATCAAATCATAATATTTGATTTTGGTCATATCTGAATGATCTAGTGGTTTTCCCTACTTTCTTCAATTTAAGTCTGAATTTGGCAATAAGGAGTTAATGATCTCAGCCACAGTCAGCTCCCAGTCTTGTTTTTGCTGACTGTATAGAGCTTCTTCATCTTTGGGCTGCAAAGAATATAATCAATCTGCTTTCGGTATTGACCATCTGGTGATGTCCATGTGTAGAGCATTCTCTTGTGTTGTTGGAAGAGGGTGTTTGCTATGACCAGTACGTTCTCTTGGCAAAACTCTATTAGCCTTTGCCCTGTTTCATTCTGTACTCCAAGGCCAAATTTGCCTGTTACTCCAGGTGTTTCCTGATTTCCTACTTTTGCATTCCAGTCCCCTATGATGAAAATGATATCTTTTTTGGGTGTTAGTTCTAAAAGGTCTTGTAGGTCTTCAAAGAACTGTTCAACTTCAGCTTCTTCAGCATTACTGGTTGGGGCATAGACTTGGATTACTGCGATACTGAATGGTTTGCCTTGGAAACGAACAGAGATCATTCTGTCATTTTCAAGATTGCATCCAAGTACTGCATTTCAGACTCTCTTGTTGACTATAATGGCTACTCCATTTCTTCTAAGGGATTCTTGCCCCCAGTAGTAGATATGATGGTCATCTGAGTTAAATTCACCTATTCCAGTCCATTTTAGTTCACTGATTCCTAAAATGTCGACGTTCACTCTTGCAATCTCCTGTTTGACCACTTCCAATTTGCCTTGATTCATGGACCCAACATTTCAGGTTCCTATGCAATATTGCTTTTTACAGCATCAGACTTTGCTTCTATCACCAGTCACATCCACATTTGGGTGTTGTTTTTGCTTTGGCTCCATCTCTTCATTCTTTCTGGAGTTATTTGTCCACTGATCTCCAGTAGCATATTGGGCACCTACCGACCCGGGGAGTTCATCTTTCAGTGTCCTATATTTTTTCCTTTTCATACTGTTCATGGTGTTCTCAAGGCAAGAATACTGACGTGGTTTGCCATGTCCTTCTCCAGTGGACCACATTTTGTCATACTATCATCTTCCATGTATAAATCACTGTGCTAGATGCTGAGAAGCCTGTTACCTATCAACATGAGACATCAGTTTGTCAGATCTCCCAGCAATCCTTGTTCCCCAATTGCAAAGTTATCTTGTTGCTCTCCAGCTTAAAATTCTTCAGTGGCTCATCACTACCTGGGGAATAAAGTCCAAACTCCTTTTAGCAAAACTAAATCCATTGACTTCTCCCTGTATATTCCCACCATCTTCTCCCGTTCAGTGCTCAGTGTGTACTCAGTCATGTCTGATTCTTTGTGACCCCATGGGCTGCCCACCGAGTTCTTCTGTCCATGGAATTTTACCAGCAAGAATACTGGAATGGGTTGCCATTTCCTCCTCTAGGGGATCCTCCTGACCCAGGGATCAAACCCAAGTCTCCTGCATGGTCGGATACTTTACCACTGTGCTACCTAGGAAGCCCTCTTCTCCCCTTACCTTTGGTTATTATATACTAATACTTGTAATTATTTCTAAATGCATCACCCTCTCCACTTTTCCTTCCCTTGACACATTCTATTCTCCTTGCCCTGATGTAATCCTCAACCACCTAAGCTCTTTCCTAATCTCCCTTCCAAATTCCTTTCAATTATTCAAGTTATAAGCAACATCATTTTCCCCGGGAAAAATCTCACTTTATTTCAAGAAAAGTTAGATGGCACTCTGTTTTCTTAGTACTCTGTTCTTATTTATCTCTGTTATAGTATTTGCATATTTTTTCAAAATGCTTATTTGGCTGCACTAGTCTTAGTTGAGGCACTCAGGAGATCCATTTTGGTTGCAGAACACAGGATCTTTAGTTGTGGCATACTGGATCTAATTTCCTTACCAGGGATCAAACCTGGACCCCCTGCATTGGGAGAGCAGAGTCTTAGTCACTGGACCACCAGGGAAGTCTCAGCACTTGCATATTGTATGCTGTTAGTCTGTCCACTTATCTCCAATATATCTAAGGGCAGTTCTGGTTCAAAGTGGCAACTAGGAAGATCCTGAACTTACCTCCTCCCAAAGACACAGAATCTACAATTGCATATGCAACAACTTCCTATATGCTTAAGGGCAAAAACTGCCTTATTCATTATTCATTTCTTTATTCCGAGAATAGCTATTCAGCTCCTCCCACCATCTACCCGCAATACACACCTTCTGACAAGCAAGACTTCTTTACATACGGACAAATCTAGATTTTCGTCAAAAATCATTAAAAGCTAACCAGGAAAAGAAAAGCATGGCAATTATCAACAGACACTAGTAGATTGCAAACTATAGACTCTGGAATATAACAGAAAAGGCAGATTACAGGTTATACACAATCTTATGGCCACTAGTTATTACTCTACCCATTTTTACCCCATTCAAGTAAGCATATTAACATGCAAGTGAGAATGACAGTAAATATAGTTGCTGTTGTTTAGTCACTCAGTTGTGTCTGACTCTTTGTGGCCCCATGGACTGTAGCCCACCAGACTCGTCTGTCTATGGGATTCTTCAGGCAAGAATACTGGAGTGGGTTGCCATTTCCTTCTCCAGGGGTGCCTTTAATTCAGCTCTAATTTATATTTTTAAGATTAAACTATTTGCATATGCTGGTACTTCACAATCATTTAAAATAACAAACTACATGCAATAGCTACAGCCTTAGCAACGTGGTATGAAACCAAATTGAGAAATTCTTCTCTGGCACAGTGCCTAGCATCTAGTAGCTGACTGCTGAAAAAATGTTTGTTGAATTTAAATGGCTAACTTGAGTCAGGACACTTATTTTCTAAGAGGGAAAGAAAAGCATAAGCCTCTGACCAGCTAACAGAAATACTAAAGGGAGAATTAAGTAATAAAAAGGACAACAATGTAAGAACTGTAACAAAGTAATTAATCATAAAGTTAACTATTAGATGAGTGGCTTAGGACCTCCAGCCAATAAGTCACAGTGAGTGTATAGTAAGTATACAGTAAGCTGTTATAGCAACACTAATATTAGGCAAATAAAGTCTAAACAGTAATCTTCAAAGGAGGCTAAAACACCTCACTTCAGAAGTGTTTGTCAAGTTTTCAGGTGAAATGTTTTGGTTCTAACAATGACTGGGGGCAGGGAGTGCTGCAGGCCTGAGATGCTAAGACATCCTGCAGCTATAGGACTATAATGCACAAAGAAGCATTGTTCCATGTGCTGTAGAAAATGCAAATGTCTTACCAGATATTCATGTAAATAAAGAACATATTTATTATTATCTAAGCTTGGATTCTAACTCCATTTTACATTAAAAACAAAGTCACCTTGCATGGTATTAGTATATACTGAACTTCCTAGGAATGCAACTACCTGTAAATTAAGGAAAATTGCTTTTTGTTTTGTTGAGAATATCATTAAGAATTGGTCATCATTTCAGAAAATCAGACCACCAATGACAGTGCTGCTCCTGAATCCCAACACATCTGTATCAGATCCATTTGCAGTTTTTATACTTATGGTGATTTATTTAGCCTTAAAAAAAAAAAAAAAAAAAACACTTTTTATTTTGTATTGGGGTGTAGCCAATAAACTGGAGAAGAAAATGGCAACCTACTCCAGTTTCATGGGAAACCCCATGGGCAGAGGAACCTGATGAGTTACAGTCCATGGGGTCACAGAGAGTCAGAGACCACTTAGTGACTAAACAGCAACAGCATAGCCAATTAACAATGTCGTAACAGTTTTCAGTGAGTAGCGAGCACAGAGACTCAGTCATACACAAATATGTATTCATTCTTCCCCAAACCCCCCTCCCATCCAGGCTGCCACGTAACATTGAGCAGGGTTTCATGTTATTTAGCCTTTTTTAAAATACCAAACATACATAGGACTTTCCTGGTGGTCCAGTGGTTAAGAATCCTACTGCCAGTGCAGAGGTCACGGATCTGATCCCTGGTCCAGGAAGATTCGACATGCAGGGCATGTGTGCCACAACTACTAAGCCTGCATGCTGCAAGTACTGAAGCCTGCATGCCCTAGAGCTCATGCTCTTCAACAAGAGAAGCCACCACAATGAGAAGTCCATGCACCACAACTAGAGTAGCCCCCTCTTATCAGAACTAGAGAAAGCCTGCGCACAGCATCCATGACCCAGCACAGCCATAAATAAATACAATTTAAAAAGTATATATGTATAAAGTGTATTTTTGCTTTGCCTACAAACTTATCATTGTGCCTATTCTGCCAACTTTTTTCTCTAATGAAACATTTGAGATTAAATGAACATCTTAGAAACACTCGGATAAACTTGGCAAAGATATATTATACCTCCTTAATCAATCTGTAATTTGTCTTGGCAAGCTATTCCTATTTCAATTGAAGTTCCTCTTTCCCTTATCACATACAAATAAGTCTAGTCTATTATTACACTTTTATTCTAATATTCTATGGCATCTCTGTTCTTCAGGCCCCAAAATGTGCATACTGAAATCTATATTTTTACTAATTTAATTTTACTCTTCTTTTATCATACAATTTTATCAACGATGTTTACCATTGATCTTATATAATTATAAACAACAGAACCACAGTTCCCTATCAATTTCATTTCAGGGTAGTTAAGAGTTAGGTTGTAAAAAATTGTTGTAACAGCTAAATTTTTACCACTTGCTACATACTAGGTTCTGTAGTATAACTGCTTTATATATTTTAACTCAGCTAATCCTCAAAATAATTCTATGAGATATTACTAACATTTCCCATATTACAGCTATGGAAACTGAGGCAAAGAGAGATTAAATAAGACTTTTTCAGAGCTCCAGCAAATGGCGGAGCCAGCATCTGAATTCCAATAATGCAAAGAACAGTGGGCCTGAAAGTGTTGAAAACAAGTGGTCTAAGGAAAAAAGCATTGCATGCACGAGAAAACAATTTACCAAATGCATGGGTACTACATCATAATGATTGAATCACATTCTCAGACCACTATGGAATAAAATTTAAAATCAACAATAAAGAGATAATTAAAAATAAGCATAGTGGGCAATACTAATTGTTTACCCAACATCTATCGTCCCCTTTTCTTGACTGACATAACTCCAATTAGGTGCCACTGTGCTTAATTAAAATATTCAATCTTCCCTTCCCTGCAGCTAGGGTGGACAGATGTCCTAGTCCTAGTAAGAACATGGAAGTGGGAATTGGTTGGTGGAGGATTCTGGGAATGCTAATGTTTTCCGGATGAAGTTGTTCTTTTTATCTGCTGAAGCATAGATGTGGTGCTTGCATCAAGAGCAAGAGGACAAAAGCCACACATTGAAGAGAGCTAGTGGAGGCCTGGATTGTTGATGACTTCCTCAAGCACTTGTAAAGCATAGGAATTTCTCAAGATTTCCTGAGAAAAATTAATATCTTATTTGAATAAGCCACTGTGTTCTGATTTCTGTAACATACTGCCAAAGACAATCCTAACTGATCTGTAAAATATTAAAAATAAATAATCTAGAGTTCAACCTAAAGATTCTAGGGAGGACTTCCCTGGTGGTCCAGTGCTTAGGCATCCACCTGCCACTGCAGTGGGTATGGGTTCAATCCCTGGTCTGGGAAGATTCCTCATGCTGCAGGGCAACTAAAGCCCATGCTTGGCAACTACTAAGCCCTTGTTCTAGAGCCTGTGCTCTGCAACAAGAGAAGCCACTGCAGTGAGAAGCCCACACACCGAAACTAGACAGTAGCTCCTGCTTGCTGTAACTAGATAAAGGCCTGTGAGCAGCAATGAAGACCCAGAGCAGCCAAATATTAAAAAAAAATAATCATAAAAATAAAGATTCTAAGGAGAAAAGAAAGTATAATAATAAAGATAAAAGCAAAAGTTAATGAAATAGAAAATGAAAAAATAATAAAGAGGGCCAACAAACCAAAAGCTGATTTGGGAGAAGAAAAAAACTAATAAACATATTTCCAGGGGCTTCCTTGGTGGCTCAGTAGTAAAGAATTCACCTGACAATGCAGGAAACATGGGTTCAACCCCTAGTCTGGGAAGATCCCACATGCCAAGGAGCAACCAAGTCCATGCACCACAGCTACTGAGCCTGTGTTCTAGTAGCTGCAACTACTGAAGCCCAAGCGCCTAGAGCCCATACTTGGCAACAAGAGAAGCCACAATGAGAAGCCTGCACCTCACCACAAAGAATAGACACCACCACCACCCCACCCCCGCACTGGCCCAAATTAGAGAAAAGCCCATGCAGAAACAAAGACCCAACACAGCCAAAATAAATAAATAATAAAATTACTCAAAAAAGAAAACATATCTCCAGAAATCTTTCATTTTCAGGTCACTGCTTACCTTTCTAGACTCATCATAGGCTTGCCACTTCTTTCCATGCACTCAGCAGACTTGAACCAAACCCAATTTTTCACTCACCACTCAGAATATTCCATGCTCTTATTCCCCTGTGCCTCCACAAATGCTTTCCTTCTTGCTTGAAATACCCTTGTCTACCTGACAAGTTCTTTCTTCTTCTAGAAAACTCACTGGTGACCTCCTCTGAGAAGCTTTCTCTGACTCCTTTAAACAAAGTTTGTACTGGTGGTCCATATTAAATTCCTTGGCACCCTTTGCATACTTTCAGACACTTACTAACTACATATTAAGTAATTTAAGGCTCTTGCTAAAGGTTCTGTTTTAGCAAGTACTATATTTTAAATATATTCCCTTTTTTTCACCCTAAGCAAAGAGCTCATTTAGGGTGATATTTTATTCATTTCTCTATCCCTAACACTAGCTCAGTGTCCTATACCTAATGAGCACTAACTATATATTTGCTGAGTAAATGAATGAATTATTAAGTTAGCAAATAACTGCAATGTTTATTACATGCTCAAAGTATCAGCAAAGTGCTATGAGATCTCAAAGGGGAAGCAACCAACCCTCTCACCTTCTTCATTGCAAAAATAATATGCTTTAAGATAAGCTTTTTTTTTTGCTACACCACAAGGCCTGCAGGATCCTAAGTTCCCCAACCAGGAATCGAACCCTGGGCCTTTGGCTCAGTTTGAAACAGAACACAGTTTCTAACCATTGGACCCCCAGGGAAATCCTAAGATCAGTGTTTCATATCTCTCACATGCCTCCGCATATATCAACATCAACAGAAACACACCCATGCACTGAGTGAATACCAGTTGTACATGCAACTTGTGTGCTTCCAGTTTTTGTTTTTCTAGCTGGATTATCAATTAAGGTGAAGGATCTTCGGAGCTACTTCAGCATAGCAGTACACACACAGTAAAACTCTCAACCTGATAAATTATCCCCTGATGTTACCTAGTGCTGAGTTCATCCCCCAGAGACATCTGCAAAATTCTTTACTAATCAGTAGCCCAACTTTCCACATCAGCTCTGGAGGAAATAGTAAATGGATGGAATATGGCCAAAAGCTACAATCATACACTACTGTGAGTGAACCTTAAGAATACATGTGATACAAACAATCTCCTTTAAAACATATCACTTCACCCCAAAACCCTGAACCTCCCCATGAGAGCTCCCTCTCTGAAACCTCACTGTACCTCAAAGAGGTTGCAAAACCAGATAAATGCAACAAGAAAAACAGCAGGAAATTTAGCAAGAAGCAGTTTTGACAGACAGCAAGGATATGTAACAAGGACCATTTCCAAGGTGCAGAGCCCTAAGAAGCCTTGGACTGCTATCATCCTTTCTCCCGGGGTTCTCAATGCTAAACTCCTTTTAAAAAGGTGGTGGGAGATGGGAAGGAACTTCTTTCCTCTCTATTCTCTTTTGTAAATCTCTGTAATAAAGTGTTAGCTCCTTGGACTCAGCACAGCCAAAAATTAATAAGTAAAATTATTTTTAAAAAAATTAAAGAAGAATTAGGGACTTTTTCTGGTGTGTCAGTGGCTAAGACTCCATGCTCCCAAGGCAGAGGGCCCAAGTTCAACCCCTGATCAGGGAACTAGATCCCACATGCCGCAACTAAGAGTTCGCATGCAAGAAGGAAGATCAAAGATCCTGCATGCTGCAACTAACATTGGGCGCAGTCAAATAAATAAATTAAAATAAATAATTTTAAAAAGAAGAGTTAAGTGCAACCTAAATATAATGATGTTACATAAGACTGTTACCCATAACTTGCTAGGAGACTCCCATGTTTGCTGGCTTTGAAGAATCAAGCTGCCACATGGAGAAGGAAACACAGCAAGGACATACAGCCCTCAATTCAGCAGCCTGCCAGGAACTGAATGATGCCAACAACCACATAAGCTTAGCAACAGATCCTTACCCAGTTGAGCCTCATATAAGACAGCTGCCCTAACTGACACCTTGATTGTAGTTTTGTGAGCCTCTGAGGCAGGGGACCCAGCTAAGTCATACCTAGACTCTTGAACTACAGAAACAGATAAAAATATGTGTTCTTTTTAAACCACTGCATTGGTGGTAAAATTGTTATGCAGCAATAAACAACTAATACATTATCCTTCCCTTTGTGTGGCAATTACCCTTGTACTTAATTAATGTTAATATAAGTGATTACCACTAGATAATTTCCACAAGGTCAGGATTAACAAGTTTTAATTATCACTATATCTCAGCACCTAACACAGTGTCTGGTGTGAACAGTTGGATAGATGGATGAATAAATGCCTACTCTGTTCCAGGCATAATGCTATATCTTAGAGAAACAAAGGTAAATAAGACACAGTCCCTGTTCTTATGGAGCTTGAAGGTAAGTAGGATGACAAGACATTTCATCAGACGATTTCAAAGACTATGTTAAAGGTAACATAGGCTTCTGTGAAGACCCAGAATATGGGCTTTTAACTCAGACTGCATGGGTCCAGGTACAGGAAAGGAGAAAATCTTCTCCCCAACAGCAGAAAGACAAACAAGGCTTTGCGGGGGATGATCAAATCAGTGCACTATGAGTACTACTCTCTCAAGATTGACATCATTATCAATAATGTCTTTAGAATATAATCTAGTCCCAAAATGACAAAGCATTCAGTATGGTGGGATTAAAAACAAGGAACCACACCTCTTGCAATGTGAGAAGACACATTTTAGGTATTGTATTAGTTACAAGAAAATATGATATCAAAGAAATTCAATTAATCTTCTAAAGGAATGTTTGGGGATTGATTCTCAATAGATCACCTATACAATCAAGATTTATATTGATCAGGCAACATGATCTTATGTATAGAAAATTCTAAAAAAAAAAAAAAAAACTATAAAAACTATTAGAATTAATAGAAGAGTTCAGCAAGGTCATAGGATACAAGATAAATATATAAAAATCAACTGTTTTCTATACTGTGCTGTGTGCTGTCTATAGTCGCTCAGTCGTGTGTCAGATCCTTTGCAACCCCATGGACTGTAGCCCGCCAGACTCCTTGGTCCAAGGAGATTCTCTAGGCAAGAACACTGGAGTGGGTTGCCATGCCCTCCTCCAGGGGATCTTCCAAACCCAGAGATCGAAACCAGGTCTCCCGCACTGCAGGCCGATTCTTTATCATCTGAGCTACCAGGGAAGCCTGTTTTCTACACTAGCAACAAGCAATCTGAAAATGAAATTAAGAACATAATTTTCCTACAACAAAACTGCTAGGAACAAAGTCCGAGAACCTTAGGACTTTGAACCCAAGGTAGCTGGACCATTCTCCTTGTAGCACATAAAGTTCTCTTCTAGAGGAGGCAAAAAGGTTGCTGCTCTGCCTGTTTTTCCCTACAGTATCCCTTGCTGTCACTCTGGAAGACACTAACTGACTTTTGCCTGACACTGACATTCTCAGTTTGATCTCAGCCACTGCATCCTTTCAACACTTACACTCCTGAAGTTAAAGAAAGGGTCCTCATTGCTTGAGTATAAAAATCTTCCCAAGTGAAACATCACTCTTAGTTTTCTTTTTAAATCCCCTTTCACTGTAATAACTTTCGTTTTAATAAAATATTCCTTTTTTTAAGACCTAGGAAGGAAGGAACACAGAAAGAAAGGAAGAAAGAAAAGAAGACAATTCCACTTACAACAGCACCAAAAGTTAAGTGCTGAAATTACAGAACTATTAGAAGAAAACATTAGGGGAAATCTTCATGACATTGCATTTGGCAACAATTTCATGGATATGACATCATAAGCACAAACAATGAAAGGAAAGCTATAAACTGAATCTCAACGAAATTAAGAACTTTTGTGCATCAAAGGACACTACATAGAGAACTACAACTAAACAAAAACAACCCAATTTAAATAAAAGAAAAGAAAGGAAAGAATATGCAATAGATTAAAGACAGTCTCTTCAGCAACTGGTGTTGGGAAAGCTGGACAACTACATGTAAATCAATAAAATTAGAATACTCCCTCATACCATGCACAAAAATACTCGCTTAGTATCATACTTAGTGAAATAAGCCAGAGAGAAAAAGACAAATACTATATTTTATCACTTACTTGTGGCATCTAAATAAAAAACAAAACTAGTGAATATAACACACAAAAAAAGCAAAACAGACACAGATATAGAGAACAAGGTAGAGATTACCAATGGAGCAAAGAAAAGGGGCAAAATAGGGGCAGGGGATTAGGTACAATCTACTATGCATAAAATAAACTACAAGCACATTCCCTATAACACAGGGAATATAGCCAATTTTTATAATAACTATAATTTGTAAAAATTGTGAATCTCTATGTGGTACACCTGGAACTAATATTGTAAATCAAATATTATCTCAAAAAAAAAAAAGCTCATGAGATACTACTTCAAATCCACTAGGATGGTTGTAATAATAAAAAATTTAAAAATAATAAAGAGAATAGTAAGTGTTGATGAGATGTAGAGAAACTGGAACCCTTACACATTGCTTGCAGGCATGTAAAATGAAACAGCCACTGTGGAGAACCTCAGTACCTCAAAAAATAAAATGAAATTACTATATGACCCAGAAATTCCACTTCTAGATATACAGCAAAAGAATTAAAAACAAGTACTCAAACAAATACTTGTATACAAATGTTCATAGCTGCACTATTCACAATAGCCAAAAGAGGGAAACAATCCTAATGTCTATCAACAAATGACTATATAAACAAAATGTGGTATTCCATACACTGGAACATTATTGGGCGATAAAAAGGAATGAAATGTTAATACATACTATAACATGGATCAATGCTGAAAACACTATGCTAAGTAAAAGAAGTCAGTCATAAAAGTCACATATTGTATGATTTCATTTATATGAAACATCCAGAATAGGCAAGTCTACAGAGACATGAAGTAGAATAGTGTTTGCCTGGAGATGGGGGAGGGAAGGAATGGACAGTGACTATTAATAAGAACAGAATTTCTGTTTAGAATGATAAAAATATTTTTAAATTAATGGTGAGAGATGTACAGCCATGTAAATATACTAAAACCCACTGAATTATGTATTTTTAAAAGGAGAATTTTATATTACCTGAACTATTTCTTAGTAAAGTGCTTATTAAAAAGAAAAAAAAAGTACCCTGATACTTTGTTCTGGAATAGGATTCCAGGTTTTATAGGTTTCTCAATACACACTAAAATACAGAATTATCTCATGGGGGTACTTTAGTTATCTCAAGAGACTGGAAAAGTCATCAGCCTACAAATCCTCCTTCCAATTATATTTCCAAACAAAACAAGGACTAGTATAAGAAGAAATTAAGAGCCTTCTACCGTAGCCCAACAGAAACACTCTTAATGTGAAACTGAACAGGTTGTCAGCCACGGCTACACTGGAGCTGAATAGATTTTCCACTTACCAGAGGTGAGAGACTGGGGCCATTGTGCCATATGGTTTTACACTCTTTACTCTTTACAAATGTACATACAAATACTCATGTCACCTCTATTTACACATACCTCAGTTCTTCCCTAAATAGATTTCACTAACATACAAAATATCTAAGTCATTTTCTTAGAAACAACTGAAATTAATTTGTTTTATAGCATTTTTAAAACAAGAAGATTAACAGTCAAAGGAACTCGCTGAAGCTCACAACTGGTTATAAGTGTAAACCCAACCTATTTTGCTTCTAAAAGGGTATTTCTTCTAATCTCAGAAACAGATGTTTTATATATTATATCTTTTCTAGTGCTTTTAGGTCAGGGGCTTTATAACCTCAGCACTATTAACATTTTGGGCCAGACAATTTTTGGTGGTGGACGGCTATCCTGTGCATTGTAGAACTGTTAGTGGTATCCTCTACCCACTAGATGCCAGTAGCACCCCTGCCCAGTTGTGACAATATCTCCAGACATTGCTAAATATCCCTTAGGAAGGCAAAACTGACCCCAGTTGAGAACTGCCCTAGTTCATCAGTCTTAATTATTTCTGGATTTCCCTGGTGGCCCAGTGGCATCCACACTTCCAATGCAGTGGGCCTGGGTTCAATCCTTGGTTGGGGAAAATTCCACATGCCACATGTTGTGGCCAAAAATAAGGAAAATGACAAATTATCTAATTGTAATTCATGGGGCTACTGATCCACAAAGTATACAATAAATACCATAAGGTTTGATAGTCATGGCTTTCTATCCTTCATAAAATATAGCCTAGTAGTCTTTGTTACTTATCTAAAGACAGGCTTCAGAACTAAATTGAACAGATTAATATAACTAAAATCTATTCTTAAGGATGAATGATCAGAGGGTCCTAAATCCTAAAACTGAACTATTTTAAAGGAATATAAATAAGCTGCATAGATCCACATTCTTGGGACTTCCTTGGAGGTCCAGTGGTTAGGGCTCCACGCTTCTGCTGCAGGGGGCACAGGCTTGATCCCTCGTCAGGAAACTAAGATCCCACATGCCACGTGGTGCAGCCCCCCCCAAAAAAAACCCATAAAGTTCACATTCTTTAATATGAAGTCATCCATCAGCCAGTTTTCTTCTGCTATCTAAGGCAACTAAAAGTCCTTAAGCTACCTGCATAATTTGTACCTCCCACACCAGAAGTTAAATATTTTCTTTTATTGCTACTGATACATTTTTTATTTAACTTGACCTTTAAAGCTCTGTAATCATTTGTACTTTGTAATCAAAGATAAAAACTAGCCATCAGTCCTCCCTCCTCCCGACCTTCTCCCCGGCCGGCCGCACGGGAGGCAGGCAGAGATGGCAGACGAGATCGCCAAGGCTCAGGTCGCCCGGCCTGGCGGCGACACGATCTTCAGGAAGATCATTTGCAAGGAAATCCCAGCCAAAATCATTTATGAGGATGACCAGTGTCTTGCCTTCCATGACATTTCCCCTCAAGCACCAACACATTTTCTGGTGATACCCAAGAAACATATATCCCAGATTTCTGCAGCAGAAGATGATGATGAAAGTCTTCTTGGGCATTTGATGATTGTTGGCAAGAAATGTGCTGCTGATCTGGGCCTGAAGAACGGCTATCGAATGGTGGTGAATGAAGGTTCAGATGGGGGCCAGTCTGTCTATCATGTTCATCTCCATGTTCTTGGAGGTCGCCAGATGAACTGGCCTCCTGGTTAAGCCTGCTATAGGGATAATTTTGCCTTCTCTATGCAGTGATCAGGTTTGCAAGTTCCAATATGCTAAACAATTTTTTTTTTTGCCTGTGTATGGAGATATTACAAACAAAATTTCAAAAACCCATACATAATAAAAGACATTGTTGCATGGTCTGAAAAAAAAAAAAAAAAAAAAAAACTAGCCATCACCTAGCTGTGCACTACACAGCTATTAGACTATACGTTGGAAAACTTTTTCTGTAAAGGGACAGATAATAAATATCTTGGGCTCTGAAGTTATATGGTCCCTGTTGTAACTACTCAACTCTGTCACTTTAGCACAAAAGCAGCCATAGAACATACATTACCAAATAAGTGTAGATGTGTTCCAATAAAACTTATTTACCAATGCAAGAGGCAGGCAAGATTGGTCCAAAGACTACAATTTGCCAAACCCTGTATCAGAATACTACATGTGAGAAAAAATAAAGATATTTATTCCTCTTTCCCAATGATGTTTTCATCATAAAATTAAACTAATAACTTTCTAAAATACCATAAAATACGATTAATTTTTGTTGTTGCTGTTCAGTTGCTAAATCGTGTGTGACTCTTTGTGACCCCATGGACTGCAGCACAGCAAGGTCCTCTGTCCTCCACTACCTCCCAGTGTTTGTTCAAATTTATGTCCATTGAGTCTATGATGCTATCTAACTAACTCATCCTCTGCCACTGCCTTCTCCTTTGGCCTTCAATCTTTCCCAGCATCAGGGTCTTTTCCAATGAGTTGACTCAGCTGGCATCAGGGGGCCAAAGTATTGGGGCTTCAGCATCAGTTCTTCCAATGGATATTCAGGGTTGATTTCCTTTAAGATTGACTGGTTTGATCTTCTTGCAGTGCAGGCCACTCTCAAGAGTCCTCTATAGCACCACAATTTGAAAGCATCAATTGTTCCAAGTTCAGCCTTTTTAGTAGTCCAACTCACACATCCATACATGACTACTGGAAAAACCATAGCTTTGACTATACAGACTTTCATAGGCAACATGCTTTCTAATATGCTAAGTTTGTCATAGCTTTCCCTCCAAGGAGCAGTATCTTTTAATTTCATGGCTGCAGTCACTGTTCACAGAAATACTGGAATTCAAGAAAACAAAATCTGTCACTGCTTCCACTTTTCCCCCTTTTAACTAGCTTTCCTCAATTAACAAGCTTTCTCCTATTTAGTAACAGGCATTCACAGTGGGATAATGCTGGACCCTATTGCCTTAAATGAGGAAAAAGAGCCAACTATGAAATCAGGCTCAGGATTGAGATTTGTACTATACCAGTATACAGAAGCCTGACCCAAGAAATTAAAATAAATCCTTTAGGTTCAGATCCAGAACCTAAACGAATCCGGCAGAAGCAATGTCAGACTTGTATATTAAAACACATCCACAACCTAGAAAACTGCAAGGTAAAACCTATCTTCCTGAATATAGGCTCTCAAAATAAAATTATAAATCACAGAAAAAATGAAATACCAGCAGGTCAAAAGACCAAATAGTAAGATATCCACTGCCTAAGACTTGCAACTAAACTGAAACGGACTAAAAACAAACAAAAAAGTTTAATGCTCAAAATTTACTCATCTCTATGCAAATCTACTAGAAAACCTATAATAACAACATTCTCTTTTTTCAAATTTTTATTTATTTATTTTTGGTTGCACTGGGTCTTCATTGTTGTGCACAGGCTTTCTTCAGCTGCAGCAAGCAGGGCTACTCTTCATTGCAATGCACAGGCATCTCATTGCGGTGGCTCCTCTTGTTGTGCACCGTGAGCTCTTGGGGCGCAGGCTTTAGCAGTTGCAGCATGTGGGCTGAGTGGTTGTGATGCACGGGCTTAGTTGCTCTGCGGCATGTGGGATATTCCCAGATCAGGGATCAAACCTGTGTCCCCTACATTAGCAGGCAGATTCTTAACCACTGGACCAGCAGGGAAATATAAACAATAATTTTCTAGCAAAATATAATTACTGCAATTGACTTAAAAGAAACAAAAATTTATACAGATCAGTTAAACTAGAAGGATAGAAAAATTTTTCAAAGTACTTGGCCAAGATTTGACAGAGGAATACAAACAAATATTCAAGGAGTAAATTATTTCAATAATATTTCAATTCTTCCAAAGCATAGGGGAAAAAACTTCCAAATTATTTTTATGAACCAAGCATAACATTCCTAACAAAACCTAAAAACAGAAGCATGAAAGAGAAAAACACAGACTATTCTCATAAATATTGGTATATAAACATCCCAGCAAAAAGAAGTTAGCAGCTCATTAAAGAATAATATACCAGGAATGCAAAGATAGTTTACTATTAGACTACTTACTAATATAATTCACTTTACTGACAGCAAAAGAGAAAAATACATGCATCATCATATGTATTACAGTTCTTCAGAGAAACAGAAACAACAGGATATATACAGAGACAAAAAGATTTATCACAAGGAATTGGCTCACACAGTTATAGAGCCTAAAAAGCTCCAAGATCTGCAGTTGGTAACACGGAGACCCAGGAAAGCCAATGGTGTAATTTCTGTCTGAGTCTGAAGCCCTAAGAACCAGAAGAGCCAATGGTATAAGTTCCAGTCCAAAAGATGGCAGTTCAGTTCAGTTCAGTCGCTCAGTTGTGTCCAACTCTTTGTGACCCCATGGACTACAGCATGCCAGGCCTCCCTGTCCATCACCAACTCCCAGAGTTCACCCAAACCCATGTCCATTGAGTTGATGATGCCATCCAACCATCTCATTCTCTGTCGTCCCCTTCTTCTCCTGCCCTCAATCTTTCCCAGTATCAGGGTCTTTTCAAATGAGTCAGCTCTTTGCGTCAGGTGGTCAAAGTACTGGAGTTTCAGCTTCAACATCAGACCTTCCAGTAAGAACCCAGCACTGATCTCCTTTAGGATGGACTGGCTGGATCTCCTTGCAGTCCAAGGGACTCTCAAGAGTCTTCTCCAATACCACAGTTCAAAAGCATCCATTCTTCAGTGCTCAGCTTTCTTTATAGTCTCTCACATACATACATGACTACTGGAAAAACCACAGCCTTGACTAGACGGACCTTTGTTGGCAAAGTAATGTCTCTGCTTTTTAATATGCTGTCTAGGTTGGTCATAACTTTCCTTCCAGGGAGTAAGCGTCTTTTAATTTCATGGCTGCAATCACCATCTGCAGTGATTTGGGACCCAGAAATATAAAGTCAGCCACTATTTCCACTGTTTGCCCATCTATTTGCCATGAAGTGATGGGACCAGATGCCATGATCTTAGTTTTCTGAATGTTGAGCTTTAAGCCAACTTTTTCACTCTCCTCTTTCACTTTCATCAAGAGGCTCTTTAGTTTTTCTTTGCTTTCTGCCATAAGGGTGGTGTCATCTGCATATCTGAGGTTATTCATATTTCTCCCGGCAATCTTGGCCCCAGCGTGTGCTTCTTCCAGCCCAGTGTTTCTCATGATATATTCTGCATATAAGTTAAATAAGCAGCGTTGACAATTTACATTCTTGACATACTCCTTTTCCTATTTGGAACCAGTCTGTTGTTGCATGTGCAGTTCTAACTGTTGCTTCCTGACCTGCATACAGGTTTCTCAAGAGGCAGGTCAGGTGGTCGGGTATTCCCATCTCCTTCAGAATTTTCCAGTTTATTGTGATCCACGCAGTCAAAGGGTTTGGCATAGTGAACAAAGCAGAAATAGATGTTTTTCTGGATCTCTCTTGCGTTTTCGGTGACCCAGCGGATGTTGGCAATTTGATCTCTGGTTCCTCTGCCTTTTCTAAAACCAGCTTGAACACCTGGAAGTTCACGGTTCACATATTGCTGAAGCCTGGCTTGAAGAATTTTGAGCATTACTTTACTAGCGTGTGAGATGAGTGCAATTGTGCGGTAGTTTGAGCATTCTTTGGCATTGTCTTTCTTTGGGATTGGAATGAAAACTGACCTTTTCCAGTCCTGTGGCCACTGCCGAGTTTTCCAAATTTGCTGACATATTGAGTGCAGCACTTTCACAACATCATCTTTTAGGATTTGAAATAGCTCAACTGTAATTCCATCACCTCCACTTGCTTTGTTCGTAGTGATGCTTCCTAAGGCCCACTTGACTTCACATTCCAGGATGTCTGGCTCTAGGTGAGTGATCACACCATCGTGATCATCTGGGTCTTGAAGATCTTTTTTGTACAGTTCTGTGTATTCTGGCCACCTCTTCTTAATATCTTCTGCTTCTGTTAGGTCTATACCATTTCTGTCCTTTATTGAGCCCATCTTTGCATGAAATGTTCCCTTGGTATCTCTGACTTTCTTGAAGAGATCTCTAGTCTTTCTCATTCTATTGTTTTCCTCTATTTCTTTGCACTGATCGCTGGGGAAGGCTTTCTTATCTCTCCTTGCTATTCTTTGGAACTCTGCATTCAGATGCGTATATCTTTCCTTTACTCCTTTGCTTCTCTTCTTTTCACAGCTATTTGTAAGGCTTCCTCAGACAGCCATTTTGCATTTCTTTTTGCATTTCCAATATGCTACAAGAGATTAGAGGAGAAACAACTCCAGAAAAAATGAAGGGATGGAGCCAGAGCAAAAACAACACCCAGTTCTGGATGTGACTGGTGATAGAAGCAAGATTTGATGCTGTAAAGAGCAACATTGCATAGGAACCTGAAATGTTAGGTCCATGAATCAAGGCAAATTGAAGTGGTCAGACAGAAGATGGCAAGAATGAACGTCAAAAGCTTTGGCATAATCAATAAAGCACAAGTAGATGTTTTTCTGGAACTCTCTTGCTTTTTCAATGATCTAACAGATGTTGGCAATTTGATCTCTTGTTCCTCTGCCTTTTCTAAATCCAGCTTGAACATCTGGAAGTTCACCGTTCACATACTGTTGAAGCCTGGCTTGGTGAATTTTGAGCATTACTTTACCAGCATGTGAGATGAGTGAAGATGGCAGGCCCAAGGCCTACGAAGAGGCAGTATTTCAGTTTCAATCCAAAGGCAGGGAAATACAGATATCCCACCTAAAGTAGTCAGGTAGGAATCCCCTCTTATCACAGGAAGGTCACCTTTTAGTTCATTTTGGGCCTTTAAATGATTGCTCAGTTGGTAAAGAATCTGCCTGCAATGCAGTAGACCAGCGTTCAATCTCTGTGTCAGGAAGATCCCCTGGAGAGGGGAATGGCAACCCACTCCAGTTTTCTCGCCTGGAGAGTCGGCAGGCTACACAGTTCATGGGGTCGTAAAGAGTTGGACATGACTGAGTGACTAACGTCCACATTAGGGAAGGCAATTTGTTTTCCTCAGTCTACTGATTCAAATGATAATCTTATTCAAAATGTACTCTCACAGACATACTCAGAATAAAATCTGACCAAATATCTAGGCACCATCTGGTCCAGTTAAGTCAACATATAAAATTAACCGTCATGCTAGAGATTTTGAAAAGACATACAGTAAAAGTCAACATCCATACTGTATAAAAATAGTTCTTAACAAAATAGGAAGTTTTTTTATTACAATTTTGAAGATCAAATAGAAAAAGATTTATCTACTTCAGCCCCCAAATCGTATCATGTTTAATTAGGAAACACTACAGGTATTCCCATTAAAGTCAGGAACAAAGACAAAGATGTCAAATACCACTATTATTTAACACTTGAGGAACTATTAGTCAATACTGTTTATTGAGAAAAAGTGAGATAAAAATGGGAAATAAATTTATCATCATTCACAGATATGACTATATACCTGGAAAATCAAAGTGAATCAACTGAAAATATATAGCAAACATTAAAAAAAACTCAGCACACTGGATGCATCAAAGACTAATGTGTAAAAATTAGTAATCTTCACAAGCAAACAACAAACAAAAGATATAACAGAAGTGCAACTGACATTTACAATTGCAACAAAAAAAAAATGAATATCCAACATCAGAAATGTGGAATTTTTCAAAAAAATTTAATGTCTAGAAAGGGACACAAAATACTTGAACAGATGAAAAGGTATGCCATATGCTTATATAAAAAGACTCACTATGATAAAGATAATAATTCTCTAAATTAATCTATAAATTTACTCAAATCTCAATAAAAGGGTAATAGGATATTTTTAGAAATCGGCAAACTCATTTTAAAACTCACAATAAAAATAAAGAAGAAATGCCAATGTATGGCAAAAACTACTACAATATTGTAAAGTAATTAGCCTCCAACTAAAATAAATAAATTTATTAAAAAAAAAAAAAAGAAGAAATGCCAAGAAAATTCTGAAGAGGAATAATAATGATGAAGAAGACTAGACTAACCAGATATTAAAATAAAGTTGAAATGATTAAATTATTATAACAGTGTATTATGGTAGACAGGCCAATGCAATAAAATAAAGTCTAGAAAGACACCAAAATACATACTGAGGAAATTTCAGGATAGAATAAAGGTGACACTTTCAATCAGTGAGAAAAATATTAAATATACATTAAAGGTTGCTGGTACAACTGAGTAGACATCTTAAAAAACAAATTCCAGATAGGTCAAATATTTAAACATAAGTAGTAATACCATAAAAGTGATAAGAAAGAAATTATAATGCTATTTATAACACAGGAGTAGAGAGAGCTTTTTAAATAATAAAAGAAACAAACAAACAAAAAAAGAAACAGAAGACAATAAAAAACAAACAACTATTTCTACATTGCAAAAATTGTGAAAAACTAGCTTAAAAAGCACTACAATTTTAGAAAATATAATTCATAGCACACATAAAAAGAAGTTCTACAAAACCAGATACTTGTAGCAGAATGAGTACTATATGCCATGTAGAATTCTAAGCATTAAGGATACAGCAGTACAGAGATAAAAAGAGATTTAAAAAAGAAACCTGCCCTCATAGAACTTACACTACTTCTACCATGGAGTAGGTAACTAAGTAGGTAAACAACAGATAATTGATATATAAACATGCACACACACATACACATACAGACATACATGTATTTGCTTACATAAGTACAAAATACCTCTAGAAGGACACATAAGAAAGCACTGAATACCAGTTACCTAGAGAGAAGAAAACTGAGGGGCAGAAAAAAGCAAATGATTTTTCACTGAATAACCTTTTATACCTTTTAAGTTTACACTATGTGATTTTTTAAATAAATTCAATTAAAATTACACAAAATTAGATGTTCAAAGAAAAGCAGGAACAGGATATTTGAAACAAAAGAGAAGTGCATTTAAGAAAAACAAATAGAAAGTCTACAAAACTCTCATCAACAGGAAAAAAAGAATCTGCAACTACATGAGGTGATGGATGTTAACTAAACCTATCATGGTAATCATTTCACAATATATATTCATATGAAATCATATTGTACACCGAAAATTAATACACTGTTATATGCCAACTGTAGCTTAATAAAATCTAAAAGAAAAAAGTCAAAAAAAGAGAAAGCCTAGAAAAGAAAAACATAGCAACTGAAATTAAAAAATCTCAAAGGCAGTTTCAATAATAGAGTAGTCCCCAAATGAAAAGAAAGTAAATAGGAAAATAGGCTGAAAATCACCACCACACTCCCCCCTTAAAAAACTAGCACAAAAAGGCAAAGAAATAAAAACACGAGAGAAAAATTAAGAGACATGAAAGACAGCATGAGACAATCCAATATGCATGTAATGGGACCTTAAGAGGTCAAAGAAAAGAACAGAATTTTAAAAGATAAAATGTCTAAGAATTTTATAGAATTTAAGACACAGGAGTTCTTAAAATGAAGGCATAAACCACATTCTAAGCAGAATAAATAAAAATAAATCAGCTCCGAGACCAACATAATCAAAACTGAACAAAGAAGAAAAATTAATTCTAAAAAGAAAGGAAAGGCTGATTAACTAAAAAGGGTAACAACCAGACTAAGAATTAACTTAGCAACAGCAGAGGTGAATTAAAAAAAGAAGAAAAAAGGGAAGAATAATTTCAAAGTGCTGAAGAAAATGCTGTCCTAAATTCTATTCTGATTAAATTATCACTTAAGAGTTTATTCAGTGTAAAGACAGAAGTAATAACAATAAATATAAACAGATTACAATTTCTCTGTCTCTTTATAGGCAAATTTAATCTTGGATCAAAAAAATTAAATATAAAACTATTTCACAGGACACACATAAAAAATGTACTATCACAGACAGAATAAAAACAGAGATGGAAAAAGACATACTGGGAAAATAATAACCAAAACAACAGATAAATGCATACAGTGAGGAAGAAGGTACATAATATTGATATCAGATAAAGCAGAAATCAAAGCTAACAGCATAAAGTGGGACAAAAATAGAACACTAGCATTTATAAAATATACAATCTATCTATAGTGTACAATCCAATAATAATCATGAATTTCTATTAATATATACTTCACAAAATGGACTATAAACAAAATAACCACACTGACAGAAACACAAGGAGAATCTATAAACACATTAGGAAATATTAATAGACTTTTTTCAAAGAAATAGATTAGACTATAATAAATAAGGTCATATAACATTTGAATAACAATACAAAAGCTTAATTTAATAGAGAGGTACACAGAACTTTATGCAATCAAACAAAACAGAAATTCATATTTGTTTCAAATATATCTGTGGCATTCAAAAAAATCTGACCTTGTACTATACCAAAACAAAATCTAAATTATATTCCAGAGGCTTCCTTGATGGTCCAGTGGTTAAGAATTCACCTTGCACAAGGGCACGTGGGTTTGCTCCCTGGTCCAGGAAGATTCCACATGACACAGGGCAGGTAGGCCCTTGTGCCACAACTAATGAGCCCGAGCTCCAGACCTTGCAAGCTGCCACTACTGAGCCCACCTGCTCTAGAGTTCCTGAGTGGAAACAAGAGAAGCCACTGCAAAGAGAAGCCCACACACTGCAATTAGAGAAAGTCTGCCTGCAGCAATGAATACACTAAAAAAAAAGAATCTGCCTTGCAATGCAGAGGACTCAGGTGCAATCCCTGGTCTCAGAACTAAGATTCCACAAGCCGAGGATCAACTAAGCCCCCGCAGACCACAACTACTGAGCTCTTGTGCCACAACTCAAGAGTCCCTGCACTGCAATGAAAGGTACTGCATAATGCAATTAAGACCCAATACAGGACTTCCCTGGCAGTACAGTAGATAAGAATCTGCCTGCCAATGCAGGAAACATGGGTTTCATCCCTAGTCCAGGAAGATTCCACATTCTGTGGAGCAACTGAGCCTGTGCACCACAACTACTGAGCCCACGAGCCCTAGGGACTTCAAGCCACAACTACTGAAGGCCGTGTGCGTACAGCCCGTGCGCCACAACAAGAGAAGCCACCACAGTAAGAAGCCTGCGCACCACGACAAAGAGGAGTAGCCCCTGCTCGGCGTAACTAGAAAAAGCCCACAGGCAGCAACAGAGCCAGAGCAACCAAAAACATAAATACATGAAATAATTAAAAAGAAAGAGCTGACGTAGCCAAATAAATAAATATTTTAAAAAATAAATTATACTCCAAAGACAGACTTCGTATAAGCCATTTTCTGTGATCATGATGCACTAAAATTAGAAATTAAATATCAAACAATTACCCAAAAGAAAATTCACCATGTAGAAATTTTAAAATTTCATTTAAATAATTCTCATATCAAAATGAAATCAAACCAAACTCCATTTAGAAATGATGAGAGCACACTGAAAACCTATGATATGGCCAAGTTTAGAGGAAACTTTAAAGCTTAAGTGTATACACTAGAAAATAATAAATACTGGGAAAAACTGAAATAAGAATAAAACTCAAAAAGCTACAAAAAGAACAAAACATCACTAGATCTAATAAGAAAGTAAACAAAAGAAAGTAATACTGATATAAGTAGAAAACAGTGAACCATAACACAAACAGAAGATAATCAGCAGAATCAAAGGTTATAATCTGACTGCCAGGTTCTGCCCAGGGTGGAGTTATCAACAGGTGTGGAAACAGAGACAAACTTCCCTGGGACAGGTACAAGGGCAAAGGCAGGACCAGTGAGACTTCATAGCTATCCCCACAGGTCCCAGAATCCTGTATGTCTTAAGACTTCAGTTTATCAATGAACGATAGCTCTTTTTTTTTTTTTTCTTTTTTGGCCACATCATGTGGCTTATGGTATCTTAGTTCGCCGACCAGAGGTTGAACCCAGACCTTGGTAGTGAAAGCACCGAGTACTAACCGTTGGATCTCCAGGGAATTCCCAACTAGCTCAATTTTTTTTTAAGCAAATCTTTTGAGAAGAAACCTAAAATAAATTTGTGTTGTTTTATTTTAAAAATAGAAGACACAAATAAACCATATTAGAGGAAGGAGGCAGATATTGATATGGTACTAATTACACTAATTACATTTAGTTTTGGCTGCAACAGAGGACCAAATTTTAAAAGTCTTAAGATTTTTTTCTCACAAAGCGATTCCAGGAAACAGCAAGAACCAGGCAGCTCTCTTCCACATAGGCCTGGAAGATGCAGGCTCTGTCTTGTTGCTCTGCCACAGATGGCCTCCATTTGTAGGGTCACACTGTGATCAAAGATGTACAACAGCAAATACGAAGGAAAAACGGATATAAGAAGTGGCAAAGGAAGATTTCCAAAAGCTCCCATACAACAATTCTGCTCACACCCTATTGGACAGAGCTACTCATATAGTTAAACCTAGCTATAAGGAAAGCTAGGAAATGGCATCAGTGTATCCAACTAAAAGATCTACTAATATGGAAGAAGGAAAATACAGCTATTGCGGAAACAAAATAATCTGTGCCTCATCAATTACATACAGTATTTATGCCTACAAATCTGCAAATTTAACCAAGATTAATCATATCCTAAGAAAATAAAATTAACAACAATTACTTAAGAAAGCAAAGATCCCACATAATATGAAGCAGTTAAGCGTGCTCTCCTCAACTAATGAACCAGCATGCTCTAGAGCCCACACGACACAACTAGAGAGTCTATGCACCTCAAAGAAAGATCCCGAATGAAGCAACTAAGACCCGATGCAGGCAAATAAATAAATAAATATTGACTGAAAAAAAAAAATTTTCTTTTTGCCACACCACAGGGCTGGTGGGTTCTCAGTCACCCAACCACATTTAAAACACAGGCCCGGCAGTGACAGCACCAAGTCCTAACCACTGGATGATAAGGGAATTCCAGGCAAAAAAGGACAAATATTATAATTCCATTATATGAGGTTCCTAGGATAGACATATTCATAGAGACATAAAGTAGAACAGATATTAACAGGGGCTAAGGGTAGTAGAGGGAGTTCTTTTTTTAATGCGTACAAAGTTTCCATTTTGGATGATGAAAAATTCTGGAGGAGTAGAAGAGGCTCTTATGTTATTTTAATTTTTGATCAGCATGGATTATTTTTATAATTAAAATAAATAAAATACCTTACAAGTTAATAGATAGCTCAAGAGGAGTTTACAATACTGCTCAAGATCCACAGCACCCTGACAAGGCAAAGCCTACATCCTAATGAAACACAGCTGTGAACTCTGCAGTGAACCTGACCCTCATAAAGACAATATGAGAAAAACTGTGGCATCACTTACCTTGAACACTTCAGAGAAGAAGCCAGACCCTATTTTTTCACAGGTGAAGTCATCTAAACGTGTCAGTCTGGAAAAGGCACTTATAAGAGCTCGATATGAGGAGGGCCAAATTCTTCCCACTTGGGTCATGTTCCCATCCCCTCCACCACTTCCTTCAAAATCCTCAAGACGCTCCACACGCGGAGGAAATCCTGCAATTGAATTCCGTTTGCTCCGATCCATAGTCTTCAATAATCACTTTTTTCTTCTTTTAAGAATGAATTCCATACATAGTAAGTTTTTGATGAGTTTTACTTCTCTTCTGGCTTGACACTAAACAAGAGATCAAAATAATATTTCACTAAAACCATTAATAAAAATTAAAATTAAATAAAACTAAACCATAAATAAAAATTAAACACGTGTGTTTAATAGTAAACTGTGTTTAAGAGTAAACTATTAATAGTAAACTATTAATGTAAAAGTATTGCCTCTCATATTCTAGTTACAGATTTTCATATCTAAAAAACACTTTATGCCTTTACCTTCAAAAAACAATGATATAGCCATGATTTACTGAGCACCTACTATCTAGGAAACAGTATGAGAGTTGTACATATGTTATGTCCTTTGATCCTCAAGTAACCCATGATACAAAGATTATAATGCTTATTCTACAGAGATGTCAAATAATCATACAGTCACTAAATGACAGAGATAAGACTAAAATGTCAGACTGATTCAAAAACTTGTCCTCTTGCCAAAGCCCTTTACAGTCTCACATAATTTTCTCTTCATTTGAAAAATGAAGTTCAAACATATAAAACAAGGATGACAAATGTTTTACATTTTAAAATTATATAATTTTAAAAGAAAAAAACTATATCCAAAGGATATATCCTATATCCAAAGGATATAAAAGAAAAAAACTATATCCAACTATATCCTATATCTTGATTAAACAACCCAGTCTAGCAGAAATGACTACAGAAGGCTCTACCACTCTGGTACCTGACTAAGAATAAAAACAAAAGCCCACTCTTTCTTTTAGTCTGTCTCTACTACTTTTCCCCACAAGAAAAAATTATATTTAGGTTTAATTAATCCATTTTGAGTTTAGTTTTGTGTTTGGTGTTAAAGAATGTTCTAATTTAATTTTTTTACATGTAGCTGTCCAGCTTTCCCAGCAGTTATAAAACTCTTAGAGGAAAATATAGGCAGAACACTTGACATAAATTACAGAATTACTTTTTCGATCAGTCTCCTAGAATAATGGAAATAAACAAATGGGACCAAGTTAAATTCAAAAGCTTTTAAACAGCAAAGGACACCATAAAAAAAAAAAGACAACCTACAAAATGGGAGAAAATATCTGCCAATGATGCAATCACTAAGTGATTAATCCCAAAAATTAATAGCATGAGCCATGCAGCTCAATTAAAAAAAAAACGGGCAGAAGCTCTCGACAGACATTTCTCCAAAGAAGACATACAGATGGCCATAAAGCACATGAAAAGATGCTCAACATTGTTACTTATTAGAGAAATGCAAATCAAAGCTACACGATTTCAGGCTTCCCTGGTGGTAAAGAACGGTAAAGAATCTGCCTGCCAATGCAGGAGACATGGGTTTGAACCCTGATCCAGGAAGATCCCATATGTTGCGGAGCAACTAAAAGCCGTTCACTACAACTACTGAGCCTGTGTTCTGGAGTCTGGAACCACAACTACTAAGTTCACACACTGCAACTACTGAAGCCCAAGTGCCCTAGAACCCATGTTCCGCAACAAGTGCTGCTGCTGCTGCTGCTGCTGCTAAATCGCTTCAGTTGTGTCCGACTGTGCGACCCCACAGACGGCAGCCCACCACGCTCCCCCATCCCTGGGATTCTCCAGACAAGAACACTGGAGTGGGTTGCTATTTCCTTCTCCAACGCATGAAAGTGAAAAGTGAAAGTGAAGCCGCTCAGTCGTGTCCGACTCTTAGTGACCCCATGGACTGCAGCCTACCAGGCTCCTCCATCCATGGGATTCTCCAGGCACGAGTACTGGAGTGGGGTGCCATTGCCTTCTCTGTCCGCCAACAAGTGAAGCCACCGCAATGAGAAGCCCTTGCACTGCAACTAGAGAGCAGACCCTGCCTGCTGCAACTAGAGAAAACCTGTGCAGCAACAAAGACCCAGCACAGTCAAAAATAAACAAATTTTAAAATATATATATATATGTATCACCTCACACCAGTCAGATAAATACTGGAGAGGGTGTAGAGAGAAGGGAACTCTCCTGTACTGCTGGTGGAAATGGTACAGTCACTATACAGAACAGTATGGAGGTTCCTCAAGAAATTAAAAATACAGCTACCATACGATCCAGCAATTCCATTCCTGGGATTTTTCTCGAACCTGAGAAAACCATGGTTCGAAAGGATACATGCACCCTAATGTTCATTTCAGTGCCATTTACCATAGCCAAGACATGGAAGCAAACTAAATGTCCACTGACAGATGAATGGATAAAGATGTGGTACATATATACAATGGAATATCACTCACCAACTAAAAAGAATGAAATAGTGCCATTTGCAGCAACATGGATGGACCTGGAGGTATCATACTAAGTGAAGTCAGACAGAGAAAGACTAATTTCATGTGGTATCTCTTATATGCAGAATCTAAAAAAATATGATATAAACAAACTTATTTACAAAACAGAAACAGACTCTCAGACAATGAACTTATTATGGTTCTCGGAGGGGGAGGGGGAGGGATAGATTGAGAGTGTGGGATTGACATGTATACACTGCTATGTTTAAAATACACAACCAAAAAGGACACACTGTACAGCACAGAATACTCTGTAATTCCTTAAACAGGAAAAGAATTTGAAAAACCATACACACATATATATGTATAACTGAATCACTTTGCTGTACACCCGAAACTAACACATTATTAATCAACCATATTCCAATATAAAATAATAAAATTAAAATTAAATTAGTATTGAAAAAAACTTTTAAAAAAGAATCAATTATAAGAGTCCTATGCAAAATACTACATTGTGATCCCACAATTAGTGAAGTGCTTTTGTAAATGTTATGAATACCTCACTCAGACTACCTCTACCAACCTCCAATCATGGAGAATTAGCCGCTGGGCTCAAAGGACCATCCTTACACTATGCCCCTGCTATAGAGAAAGTTGGTGGCCTTCTACCCAATATGGACCAATCACATTTCCTTTCCTGGCAATTTGGAATTGGAATTAAGATAGTCCAGTCTCAGTCTGGCTGCTTTCTAAAATGAAAGCAATGTAAACTCAGGAGATATTGTCCACGTCCATTTTCTACCATGTAGCCTTGAAGGCAGAAAAAGCCAAGGGATTGAGGCCAATTTGTAAAGAAAAGAAGACAGACACAGCAAGAACTTCTTGATTTTCCTAATGTGCTCTATCTAGTCCCTGATTCCTGAGGCCTAACTGCATCCTGGCTTAAGGTTTCACAAGCTATCCCTGTATACTTAATTACTTTTGCTTAAGCTAGTTTCACCAGTCTTCATAGAAAGAAGAATAATCCAAGTTCCTAAAGTACCTCTATTGAACTCCTGCCAAGAAGTGGCAACTTTGAACTTCACCAGTTCAAAAATTTAGCATTATAAGACTAACATTTTTTAAATTTTACAGCCAACAGAGACCATAAAGTTCATTTTATATTTGAAGAAACACAGGCACCAGAAAGTGGAAATTATGTACCCATAGCTCTAGTAAAGCTCTGCTTTACTAGCAAAGCTAGACATGGAATCAAGTATAGTGCATCTCTAAAAGTTGATCATCTGCTTCAAAATTACCCAAGGACTTGTTTAAAATTCATATTCCTGGGTCTCAACCTTTACCTTCTACTCACTCTTGGAGTGAGGCCTGGAAATTTCACCAAATTTCCCAGAAATTCTTATGTACACTAAGAGTTGAAGATCCTCTACAGCAAGGAAGGAGAATATTAATAGCTTAAAAAAAATTTTTTTTTAATCACCAAGAATTTCACAAGCATTTTCTCATTTAACCCTCAAAATATACCACCAACTAGGTGTATTTTGAGGATTTTTTTGAGGATTTTCCCCAAGTTACAGAAAAAGAAATGTAGGCTCAGGAGGTAAAGTAACTTGCCTAAGGAAAAACACCTAGTAGAAGCAGCACTGTAATGAAGGTCCACCTAGCGCCAAAGCTCAAGCTTTCTCCATTTCATTATTACTTAGTTCAGTGTTTTTTCCACTAAGAGAGTTAAAAGGAGTTAAGCTAGTCATCTTCATAGAAAAGACAATCAGGACTTGAGTGCAGAAGAAGGCCAGGCTGATTACAATTTAGACAGAGATGGAAAAGAAAAAGAAACTTCAGAAAAATACAGAATGGGAGAAAATATTTTCAAAACAAGGCAACTCTCAAGGAATTAAAAGAAACTTTAGAAAAATACAGAATGGAAGAAAATATTTTCAAAACAAAGCCAACTGACAAGAAATTAATCTCCAAAATATACAAACAGTTCATCCAACTCAATGGCAAAAAAAAGAAAAACCCAATCAGAAAGTGGGCAGATCTAAATAGACATTTCTCCAAAGAAGACATACAGATGGCCAACAGTTCACTTCAGTTCAGTTCAGTCACCCAGTCATGTCCAACTCTTTGCGACCCCATGAGCTGCAGCATGCCAGGCCTCCCTCTCAAACACCAACTCCAGGAGCCCACCAAAACTCATGTCTATTGAGTCGGTAATGCCATCCAATCATCTCATCCTCTGTCGTCGCCTTCTCCTCCTCCCCTCAATCTTTCCCAGCATCAAGGTCTTTTCAAATGAGTCAGCTCTTCACATCAGGTGGCCAAAGTATTGGAGTTTCAGCTTCAACATCAGTCCTTCCAATGAACACCCAGGACTGATCTCCTTTAGGATGGACTGGTTGGATCTCCCTGCAGTCCAAGGGACTCTCAAGAGACTTCTCCAACACCACAGTTCAAAAGCATCAATTATTCGGCGCTCAGCTTTCTTTATAGTCCAACTCTCACATCCATACGTGACCACTGGAAAAACCATAGTCTTGACTAGACGGACCTTTGTCAGCAAACTAATATCTTTGCTTTTTAACATGCTGTCTAGGTTGGTCATGAGCTTCCTTCCAAGGAGTAAGCGTCTTTTAATTTCATGGCTGCAATCACCATCTGCAGTGATTTTGGAGCCCAGAAAAATAAAGTCAGCCACTGTTTCCACTGTTTCCCCATCTATTTACCATGAAATGATGGGACCAGATGCCATGATCTTAGTTTTCTGAATGTTGAGCTTTAAGCCAACATTTTCACTCTCCTCTTTCACTTTCATCAAGAGGCTCTTTAGTTCCTCTTCACTTTCTGCCATAAAGGTGGTGTCATCTGCATATCTGAGGTTATTGATATTTCTCCCGGCAATCTTGATTGCAGCTTGGGCTTCCTCTAGCCCAGCATTTCTCATGATGTACTCTGTACAGAAGTTAAATAAGCAGGGTGACAATATACAGCCTTGACGTACTCCTTTTCCTATGTGGAACCAGTCTGTTCCACGTCCAATTCTAACTGTTGCTTCCTGACCTGCATACAGGGTTTTCAAGAGGCAGATCAGGTGGCCTGGTATTCCCATCTCTTTCAGAATTTTCCACAGTTCATTGTGATCCACACAGTCAAAGGCTTTGGCATAGTCAATAAAGCAGAAGTAGATGTTTTTCTGGAACTCTCTTGCTTTTTTGATGATCCATTGGATGTTGGCAATTTGATCTCTGGTTCCTCTGCCTTTTCTAAATCCAGCTTGAACATCTGGAAGTTCACGGTTCACATATTGCTGAAGCCTGGCTTGGAGAATTTTGAGCATTACTTTACTAGCGTGTGGATGAGTGTAATTGTGCGGTAGTTTGAGCCTTCTTTGGCATTGCCTTTCTTTGGGATTGGAATGAAAACTGACCTTTTCCAGTCCTGTGGCCACTGCCGAGTTTTCCAAATTTGCTGACATATTGAGTGCAGCACTTTCACAGCATCATCTTTTAGGATTTGAAATAGCTCAACTGGAATTCCATCACCTCCACTAGCTTTGTTAGTAGTGATGCTTCCTAAGGCCCACTTGACTGCACATTCCAGGATGTCTGGATCTAGGTGAATGATCACATCATCGTGATTATCTGGGTCATAAAGATCCTTTTTGTACAGTTCTTCTGTGTATTCTTGCCACCTCTTCTTAATATCTTCTGCTTCTGTTAGGTCCATATCATTTCTGTCCTTTATTGAGCCCATCTTTGCGTGAAATGTTCCCTTGGTATCTCTGATTTTCTCGAAGAGATCTCTAGTCTTTCCCATTCTGTTGTTTTCCTCTATTTCTTTGCACTGATCGCTGAGGAAGGCTTTCTTATCTCTCCTTGCTATTCTTTGGAACTCTGCATTCAAATGGGAATATCTTTCCTTTTCTCCTTTGCTTTCCCTTCTCTTCTTTTCACAGCTATTTGTAAGGCCTCCTCAGACAGCCACTTTGCCTTTTTGTATTTCTTTTCCATGAGAATGATCTTGATCCCCGTTTCTTGTACAATGTCACGAACCTCCGTCCATAGTTCTTCAGGTACTCTGTCTATCAGATCTAGTCCCTTCTAGTCTACTTCTCACTTCCACTGGATAATCATAAGGGATGTGAATTAGGTCATACCTGAATGGTCTAGTGGTTTTCCCTACTTTCTTCAATTTAAGTTTGAATTTGGAAATAAGGAGTTCATGATCTCAGCCACAGTCTGCTCCCGGTTTTATTTTTGCTGACTATATAGAGCTTCTCCATCTTTGGCTGCAAAGAATATAATCAATCTGATTTTGGTGTTGACCATCTGGTGATGTCCATGTGTAGAGTCTTCTCTTGTGTTGTTGGAAGAGGGTGTTTGCTATGACCAGTGTGTTCTCTTGACAAAACTTTATTAGCCTTTGCCCTGTTTCATTCTGTACTCCAAGGCCAAATTTGCCTGTTACTCCAGGTGTTTCTTGACTTCCTACTTTTGCATTCCAGTCCCCTATAATGAAAAGGACATCTTTTTTGGGTGTTAGTTCTAAAAGGTCTTGTAGGTCTTCATAGAACCGTTCAACTTCAGCTTCTTCAGCATTACTGGTTGGGGCATAGGCTTGGATTACCATGATATTGAGTAGTTTGCCTTGGAAACGAACAGAGATCCTTCTGTCGTTTTTAAAATTGCATCCAAGTACTGCATTTTGGACTCTTCTGTTGACCATGATGGCTACTCCATTTCTTCTAAGGGAATCCTGCCCACAGTAGTAGATATAATGGTCAGGGCGGTGGCCGAGAGCACCAGGCTGCAACGGCGCAGGAGCAGCCAAGAGAAGCTATCCCACGTCCGAGGTCAGGGGCGGTGGCCGAGAGGAGCTACCCCACGTCTGGAGGTCAGGGGCGGTGGCCAAGAGGAGCTACCCCACGTCAGAGGTCAGGGGCAGCAGCCAAGAGGAGCAACCCCACGTCCAAGAAGCAGCGGCTCCATGGGCACAGGAGGACTGAGAGGAGCTACTCCACGTTCAAGGTCAGGAGGGGCGACCGTGAGGAGATACCCCTTGTCCAAGGTAAGGAGCAGTGGCTGTGCTTTGCTAGAGCAGCTGTGAAGAGATACCCCACGTCCAAGTTAAGAGAAACACAAGTAAGACAGTAGGTGTTGCGAGAGGGCATCAGAGGGCAGGCACACTGAAACTATAATCACAGAAAATAGCCAATCTGATCATACGGACCACAGCCTTGTCTAACTCAGTGAAACTAAGCCATGCCGTGTGGGGCCACCCAAGACGGTCAGGTCATGGTGGAGAGGTCTGACAGAATGTGGTCCACTGGAGATGAGAATGGCAAACCACTTCAGTATTCTTGCCTTGAGAACCCCATGAACAGTATGAAAAGGCAAAATGATAGGATACTGAAAGAGAACTCCCCAGGTCGGTAGGTGCCCAATATGCTACTGGAGATCAGTGGAGAAATAACTCCAGAAAGAATGAAGGGATGGAGCCAAAGCAAAAACATCACTATTAGAGAAATGCAAATCAAAACTACAATGAGAGTATCACCTCACACCAGTCAGAATGGGCATCACCAAAATGTCTACAAACAATAAATGCTGGAGAGGATGTGGAGACAAGGGAACCCTCCCCTCCCCTGTTGGTGGGAATACAAATTGATAGAACCACTATGGAGAACAGTATGGAGGCTACTTTAAAAACTAAATACAGAACTAGCATATGATCCTGTAATCCCCCTCCTCGTCATGTATCCAGAAAAAATTATAATTTGAAAAGATATATGCACCCCAATGTTCATTAAAGGACTATTTACAATAGCCAAGACATGGAAGCAACCTAAATGTTCATTGACAGAGGAATGGATAAAGAAAATGCAGCGTATGTAAACACAGACACAGACACAGACACACAGACACACACAGACACACACAGACACACACACACACACACACACACACACACACACAGGAGTATTACTCAGCTATAAAAAAGAAAGAAATAATGCCATTTGCAGCAAATGGATGCACCTAGAGATATCATACAAACTGAAGTAAGCCAGACAGAGAAAGACAAATATGATATCACTTATATGTGGAATCTAAAAAAAAAGAGAGAAAGATACAAATGAACTTATTTATAAAACAGAAATGGACCCACAGATATAGAAAACAAATTTATGATTACCAAAGGGGAAAGGTGGGGAGGGATAAATTAGGAGCTTGGGATTAACAGATACACACTGCTATATATAAAACAGATAATCAATAGGGCCTACTGTATAGCACAGGGAACTATATTCAACACTTTTTAATAACATATAAGTGGAAAGATTCCAAAACAGAACAGAGATATATACATGTATAATGGAATCACTGTGCTGTATTCCCGAAACTAACACAATATGTAAATCAGCTATACTTGAAAAAAATTTTTTAAAGAAAAAAAAGATATATATACCCCAATGTTCATTGCAGCACTATTTACAATAGCCAAGACATGGAAGCAATCTAAGGCCTTCAACAGATCAATGGATAAAGATGATGTGATATAATGTGCTATTAAAAAAAAGGTTATAAAGGAATTTATTTACAAAACAGAAACAGAATCACAGATATAGAAAACAAACTTATGGTTACTAGCGGGGAGAGGGTGAGAGGGAAAATTGGGAGATGTGGATTGATATATGCACGCTACTATATGTAAAATAGGGAACTAATAAGGACCTCTTGTATAGCATAAGGGACTCTACTCAGTACTGTTTTATGATCTTTATGGGAAAAGAATCTAAAAAAGAGTGAATATATGTATATGGATAAGCGATTCACTTTGTTGTACAGCAGAAACTAATACAACATTGTAAATCAACTATACTCTAATAAAAATTAAAAAAAAAAAAGATGTGGGGGGTATGTGTGTGATACATACACACATACAATGGAATATTTCTCAGCCATAAAAATTGAAGTAATGTCATTTTTAGCAACATGGATGAAACCTAGAGGTAATCATGTTAAATGATGCAAGTCAGAGAAAGACAAATATATGATGTCACATATGTGGAATCTAAAAAAATGATACAAATGAAATTACTTTCAAAATAGAAATACACTCACAGACACAGAAAACAAACTGAACAGTACTGAAGGGGATGGAAGGGGCAGGGTAAATTAAGAGTCTGGCATTAGCAGATACACACTACCATATATAAAACAGATAAACAACAAGGACTACTGTATAGCACAGGAACTATATTCAATATCTTGTAATAACCTATAATGGAAAAGGATATACATATATATGTAAAACTGAATCACTTTGCTATACACCTAAAAGCAATACAACATTTTAAGTCAACTAAGCTTCAATTAAAAGAAATAGTTTAAAAAATAAAATAGGCTAAAAAAAAAAAAGCAATACTGAGTGGGAGTGGAAAGAAGCAAGTTGTAGTTCACGGTATCATTAAAACTGAACTGAAAACAATTTTTAAGAAGTTACCAAAAAAATGATGGGACTATCCCTATAGAATGATACCATTTTCATTTTTTTTAATGTATTTTTAAAACATACAAGGGGGCTTCCCAGTGGCTCAACAGCCACCTGCCAACACAGGAGACGCAGATTCGATCCCTAGTCCAGAAGGATCCCACCCGCCGCAGAGCAGCTGGGCCTGAGCCAACTGTTGAGCCTGTGTTCTGGAGCCTGGGAGCCACAGCTGATGAGCCCGCTGGCAGCAACTACTAAGGCCCATACCCCTGGAGCCCCTGCTTTGCAGCAAGGGAGGCTGCCACAGTGAGAAGCCCACACACGGAAACCAGAAAGTGGCCCCCATTTGCGGCAATTAGACAAAGGCTCGGGTTGCAGCAAAGACCCAGCACAGTCAAAAGCAAATAAAGTAAAGAAATAAATAAAAATTATTAGACTAAGCCTGAATGCCTCAACTACTGAGCCGGTGAGCCACAACTAGAGAGCCCACACACTCCAGAGCTCTCACACCACAGCTAGAGAGAAGCCGGAACGCCACAACTAAGACCTGATACAGCCAAGATAATTTATTAATTAAATTTTAAATACATATAAAATAACATATATTTATAGAAAGGCAGGATTGATTTAAAGGTATACATTGTGGAGAAGGAAATGGCAACCCACTCCAGTATTCTTGCCTGGAAAAGTCCATGGACAGAGGAGCCTGGTGGGCTGCAGTCCATGGGGTTACATGACTGAGCACGCGTGCATGAGGGTGGAGGGAGATAGGTTGGTAGCAATAAACTGGTAGAACTTAAAAAAAAAAAAGGTATACATTGATTAAAGGTACAGCCTCCAGAACAAATCTGGCTTCAAATCCTCGCTCTGTAGCTTGCAGCTATATGAACCCAGCCAAGTTATTTTAAAACTTCTACATTATTTACAAAATGGAAATAAACTAGTACCTGCATTATATGGACTTCTTCGGTGGCTCTGACGGTAAAGAATCTGTCTGCAGTGCAGAAGACCCGGTTTGATCCCTGGGTCGGAAAAATCCTCTGGAGAAGGGAACGGCTACCCACTCCAGTATTCTCGCCTGGAGAATTCCATGGACAGAGGAGCCTGGTGGGATGGTCCATGGGGTCGCAAAGTCGGACATGACTGAGCAACTAACACTTTCACTTTATATTTCCTATAACATTTTATATGTATTAATTCATTTAATCCTTACAGTCACCATAAGGTTATTGATTAAATGAACAGTGTCTGGCAAGTAGTAAGCATTCAAGCCCATTGGGTACTGTAATTATTATTTTGTTGCTGTTGAGCCGCTCAGTCCAGCCCAACTTTTTGTGACCCCATGGACTACAGCATGCCAGGCTTCCCTGTCCTTCACCATCTCCTGGAGCTTGCTCAAACTCATGTCCATTGAGTTGGTGATGACATCCAACCATCTCGTCCTCTTTCATCCCCTTCTCCTCCTGCCTTCAATCTTTCCCAGCATCAGGGTCTTTTCTAATAAGTCAGTTCTTCGAATCAGGTGGCCCAAGTATTGGAGCTTCAGCATCCATCCTTCCAGTGAATATTCAGGACTGATCTCCTTTAGGATGGACTGGTTTGATCTCTTTGCAGTCCAAGGGACACTCAAGAGCCTTCTCCAACACCACAGTTCAAAAACAACAATTCTTCAGCACTCAGCCTTCTTTTTTTTTTTTTTTTTTTTTAATTTTACTATTTTTTTTTATTTTAGTTGGGGGCTAATTACTTTACAATATTGTAGTAGTTTTTGCCATACATCGACATGAATCAGCCATGGATTCACATGTGCTCCCCCTCCCAAACCCTCCTCCCACCTCCCTCCCCCTCCCATCCCTCAGTGTCATCCCAACGCTCCATCCCTGAGCATCCGTCCCATGCATAGAACATGGAATGGTGTTCTGCTTCACATATGACAATATACATGTTTCAATGTTATTGTCCCAGAACGTCCAACCCTCACCTTCTCCCTCAGAGTCCACAGGACTGTTCTATGCATCTGTGTCTCTTATTCTGTCTCACATATAGGGTTACCATTACCATCTTTCAAATTCCATATACATGCATTAGTATACTGTATTGAGCACTCAGCCTTCTTTATGGTCCAACTCTCACATCCACACATGACTACTGGAAAAACCATAGCTTTGACTAGACAGACTACTGTCGGCAAAGTAACATCTCTGTTTTTTAATATGCTGTCTAGGTTGGTCATGGCTTTTTTTCCAAGGAGCAAGCGTCTTTTTATTTCATGGCTGCAGTCACCATCTGCGGTGATTTTGGAGCCCAAGAAAATAAAGTCTTTCATTGTTTCCATTGTTTCCCCATCTACATGCCGTGAAGTGATGAAACTGGATGTCATGATCTTCATTTTTTGAAAGCTGAGTTTTAAGCCAGCATTTTCACTCTCCTCTTTCACTTTCATCAAGACGCTCTTTAGTTCCTCTTTGCTTTCTGCCATAACAGTGGTGTCATCTGCATATCTGAAGTTATTGATATTTCTCCCAGCAATCTTGATTCCAGCTGTGCTTCACCCAGCCCAGCATTCTGCATGATGTACTCTACATATAAGTTAAATAAACAGGGTAATAATATACAGCCTTGAAGCACTCCTCTCCCAATTTTGAACCAGTCTGTTGGTTCATATTATGTTCTGTCGCTTCTTGAACTGCATACAGATTTCTCAGGAAGCAGGTAAGGTGGTCTGGTATTCCCATCTCTTTCAGAATTTTCCACAGTTTGTTGTGACCCACACAGTCAAAGGCTTTGGCATCGTCAATGAAGCAGTGGTAGATGTTTTTCTGGAACTCTCTTGCTTTTTCTATGACCAACAGATGTTGGCAATTTGGTCTCTGGTTCTTCTACCTTTTCTAAATCCAGCTTGTATATCTGAAAGTTCTCAGTTCACAGACTGCTGAAGCCTAGTTTGGAGGATTTTGAGCATGACCTTGCCAGCATATGAAATGCGTGCAATTGTGCGGTAGTTTGAACACTCTTTGGCAGTGCCCTTCTTTAGGACTGGAATGAAAACTACCTTTTCCAGTCCTTTGGGCACTGCTGAGTTTTCCAAATTTGCTGACATATTGAGTGCAGCACTTTCACAGCATCATCTTTTAGGATTTGAAATAGCTCAACTGGAATTCCGTCACCTTCACTAGCTTTGTTCATAGTGATGTTTCCTAAGGTCCCTTTGACTTCACACTCCAGGATGCCTGACTCTAGGTAAGTGACCACACCATCATAGTTATCCGGGTCATTAAGATCTTTTTTTGTATAGTTCTTCTTTAAATTATTATTTAAAGATACATATTTATAGTAAATGTCTAAAAGCACAAACTAGAAAGGCAGTCACTAAGTTCATCGTAGTAGTTGCCTTGGTGGCAAAGAAGAAAAATGAAATAAGGAAGGGAAAAAAGGAGACATATATAGCAATAATGTTTTGTTCATTTTTATTAAAATATCACAACAAATATAAAATGATATGTTTGCTAATTTTCTTATTTTTTTTCACTAACTTGTTGTTATTTTTGTTCAGTCGCTAAGTCATGTCTGACTCTTTGCAACCCCCCATAGATTGCAGCACTCAAGGCTTCCTTGTCCTTCACTATCTCCCAGAGTTTGCTTAAACTCATATCCATTGAGTCAGTTCAGTTCCGTTGCTCAGTCATGTCCAACTCTTTGGGGCCCAAGGACTGCAGCATGCCAGGCTTCCCTATCCATCACTAACTCCCAGAGCTTGCTCAATCATGTCCATGGAGTCAGTGATGCCATCCAACTATCTCATCCTCTGTCATCCCCTTCACCTCCTGCCTTCAATCTTTCCCGGCATCAGGGTCTTTTCTAATGAGTCAGTTCTTCGCATCAGGTGGCCAAAGTATTGGAGCTTTCAACTTCAGCATCAGTCCTTCCAATGAATATTAAGGGTTGATTTCCTTTAGGATTGACTGGTTTGATCTCTTTTCTGTCCAAAGGACTCTCAAGAGTCTTCGCCAGCACAATTCAAAAGCATCAATTCTTTGGCGCTCAGCCTTCTTTATGGTCCATCTCTCACAACCGTACATGGAAAAAAACATAGCTTTGACTATATGCACCTTTGTTGGCACAGTGATGTCTCCGCTTTTTAATACACTAAGTTTGTCATAGCTTTCCTTTCAAAGAGCAAGTGTCTTTTAATTTCATGGCTACTGGCACCATCCTCAGTGATTTTAGAGTCCAAGTCACTGCTTCCCACTTTTCCCTCTTCTATTTGCCATGATCTGATGAGACTGGCTGCTATGATATTAGTTTCTTTAATGTTGAGTTTTAAGTCAGCTTTTTCACTCTCCTCTTTCACCCTCATCAAGAGGCTCTTTAGTTTCCTTTCCTTTTCTGCCATTACAGTGGTTATCATCTGCATATCTGAGTTGTTGATATTTCTCCCGGCAGTCTTGATTCCAGCTTGTGACTCATCCAGCCTGGCATTTCACATGATGTACTCTACATATAAGTTGAATGAGCAGGGTGACAATATACAGCCTTGTCAGACTCCTTTCCCAATTTTCAACCAGTCCATTGTCCCATGTCCAGTTCTAACTGTTGCTTCCTGACCTGCATACATGTTTCTCAGGAGACAGGTAAGGTAATCTGATATTCCCATCTCTTTAAGAATTTTCCACAGTTTTCACTAACTAATATTTGTTAATACTGGGTGATAGTATATTACACTTTTTTCTATATTTAACTTTTCTAATAAAAAAAAGAATTTTAAAGTTTGTTCTTTTTTTAAAGTCTATTGCCAATACAACAGCTATGTAGTATGCTCAGGCCATAAAAACTGACGATTTGGCAAATAAATAGCATCCCAATGTGCAAGCCAAGTCTCATGATTCTCAAACTTTTATTCTGCAACAGTTCAACTGTAGTTCTTGGTCCAAGGAGTATTTATATTTTAAGCTAAAAACTCAAAAGCACTAGGAGAATTTTTGGATAGCTTTCCTTATTCAAATCCACAAACTCAAAATATACAAACACTCATGAAAAACACTGATATTTAGTTGTAGAGCCCTTATTATAGCTAAAGCAATACTAATTACTAGACAGTTGAAGGAGGTGAGTGGGAAAAAGTACAGTCCCCTTATGGGAGTAAGAACTTTATTAATCCATTTTGGAGAAGTGCTGAGCATGGGAAAACCTCCAAACCATGCCTTCTGCTCCCCTGGCCAACATACTGAATGACCACATTTTAAACGAAACCAACCAAGTTACAAATAGCTTTCAATTTAATCTGATAAATTTTAATTTAGCCATAAAAGGCAGCAAAGGTGTGTATGAACAGACTCTAAAACCATATGCTGTTTTTTTAAATCTGAAAATGACTAATTTTAAAATGAGACAATACATTCTTTGAAACATGTGAGATTTTATGCTATTTTCAGACTCTAGATTATCTCCCCTGATGTCATTTATGGAATATTACCTTTTGATGTTAATGGTGCCCTTTAAAGTACACATTTTGGGTAGAACAGGAAAAACAACTACAGTTACTCTTGCTATCAAGGCTATTTGATTCAAAAGACGACACACTGATGATCAAGAATAATGAATTTTTAGCTTGCAAAAACTTGAAATTCCTAAATGGAAGCTGATGATACTGTGAGCTGCTTCACTAAATATATCCGAGCGAGAGTCCCAGTGGTTCTCCAGTAAGGACATGTGAAAATTCAGGGGGAAGGAGGCTCTTCTCAGGGAAGAGCTATTGTCACAATGGCGGGGGTGTCACAATGGGGGGGGTGGGCACTTTTGGCATTTTAGTGGGCAGGGCCAGGGAAGCTAAATGTCCTACAATGCACACAACAGTCCTGCACAACAAAGAATTGTCTTGCCCTAAATGCCAATAATGCCCCTGCTAAGAAGCACTGTGTGAGAAAAGCTTAATCAGTTTTGTTCTTAAACTAGGAAACAGCCTTCAGCACTCTTTCAAAAATGCCAAAATCATGTGCTTACAAGGACACAAAGAATTTTTTAGTGTGTTCTCAACTTCAATATTTATTAACTGGGAAGTTCAGAACTTTTTCCCTTTCCCATAAGCAGGTTTGTCTTTTCGAAGGCTAATTTTCACTTATCTTGGGATTGATTTCTTTTTCACAAACAAAGTATAATTAAAAGCTTTTCTTGGAGAAACTAATTGGAAAAGCTGTCAATAAAAAAGTCAGTGAACTAAATATCCTATAAGATATATTTCATTCTTCCAAAGTAGGAATTCCACAAATCATTTTCCAGAGAATTAAGAAAGTTTCTTAGGACTCCCAAGTAGACCATACATTCATCCACAATGCTTCTGGAAATAATAACCACAACCACCATTTACCATAGGTCATGGATTCTACCAAGTGTTTTTGCATTTGCTATCTCTAAGCTTTATGACTCTTGAGAGTCTCCTGGACAGCAAGGAGATCCAACCAGTCCATCCTAAAGGAAATCAGTCCGAATATTCACTGGAAGGACTGATGCTCAAGCTGAAACTCCAGTACTTGGGCCACCTGATGCAGAGAACTGACTCATTTGAAAAGACCCTGATGCTGGGAAAGATTGAAGGTGGGAGGAGAAGGGGACGACAGAGGATGAGCTAGCTGGATGGCATCATCGAAGCAATGGACATGAGTTTGAGTAAGCTCTGGTAGTTGGTGATGGACAGGGAAGCCTGGCATGCTACAGTCCATGGGGTTGCAAAGAGTCAGACACGACTGAGCAACTGAACTGAACTGAACTGAAGCTTTATGACAACTCTGCAAGATAGGTATTATCATCTCCATTTTAAAAAGGAAGAAATTACAACACTGAGAAATTAAATTCAAATCAATGTGGCTCAGCTAGTAAAAGAATCTGCCTGCAATGCAAGAGACTGCCTGCAATGCAAGAGATGGCCTGCAATGCAGGAGACCTGGGTTCCATCCCTGAGTCAGGAAGATCCCTTGCAGAAGAAAATGGCAACCCACTCCAGTATTCTTGCCTGGGAAATCCCATGGACAGAAGAACCTGGTTAGCTATCGTCCATGGGGTCACAAGAGTCAGACACAACTTGGCAACTACCCCACCACCATCAGCGACAGACTATTCAAATTCAGAGTTCTAAAACCAAATACTTCCACTATGACATGTCTCCTCCAGAAAAATAGCTAAATTTCTGTGAAAAATTGTTTATTAGCTAGGTACAAAGCTACTACTATTCCCCACCCTAACTTAACAGAGACTAAAGAATATACAGACAAGAGCTCCACTAGCCTCTGGAGCAAAAGCCTTCAGTCATTTAACCGCATTCCACAGGCATAAAAATTAGCATTGGCTTAAGCAGACTATTTAAAGAACGGAGGCCAAGCTGACAGGAAAGATACGCAAACTCCCAATCAGTCCTTCTTTTCCATTCTAAAGTACAGTATTAGTTGTTTCTTACCCTTTCACTCCACAGAAATGAAGCAGATGAAACTTCACAACAGCGCAGATGCAAATAAAACCCTGTAACACGCTGAACAGCTATCAACCATCAGGTAACTGGATATGGCCAAGTGTCAGCCAGCAACCATAATCTTCAACATCCATCCAAAAATGGAATCTCTTGCACACAGTTGATAATGAAGTTCCACAAAGTGAGTAAAAAAAGATTTCTGAAACTTTTATACCGTGAGTATAAAAAGCAGAAAAAGAATGCAAACATAATGTCCTGCTATCCTAATCATACTTTGTTTTCTTTCTATCATCATAAAAACTCCCAAACTAATTCAAAATAAATGAAGGATTCATCATGAGTAAGATGGAGCCCAGAAAACTGGCCATTTTCCAGAGTTGGAAAACTGATAAGTACATTAGCTGTATATCAAGACCAACCACATGGCAAATCTATATCACAGGTCTACTCAGTTGCTATCCTTTCTATGGACCAACATAGCAAATACAGACACATTTCAGGATGACTGACTAATTAAAAATAAAAGCAATACTGCTGAACTTGCCATCCTGCTGTGAAATAATGAGTTGCAGTTTCCATTCAAACCAAAAGCAATCTAACATAAAAACTGGCATCCCCTATTTAATTAGTCATGAGTATACACAATGGCATATATTACTGCCAGACAGATCAAAAAGCCAGTTCTTAAAACTGTATTGTCTCTTTTGGATAAGCATATTATATGCTGTTGTAACTACAATCTACCAGGCCCTAGGTCATGACATAAAACAGAAACTTAGGTTGAAAGTTGTAAAGGCGTTTAGAGGTTAACTAGTCCAGTCTTTCCAATATTCATTGGAAGGACTGATGCTGAAGCTGAAACTCCAGTACTCTGGCCACCTGATGCGAAGGACTGACTCGCTGGGAAAGATTGAAGGCAGGAGGAGAAGGGGACGACAGAGGATGAGATGGTGGGATGGCATCATCGACTCGATGGACATGAGTTTGAGCAAGCTCTGGGAGTTGGTGAAGGACAGGGAAGCCTGGCGTGCTGCAGTCCATGGGGTCGCAAAGAGTCGGACACGACTGAGCGACTGAACTGAACTGAGTCCAATCTTTCAGCCAATTCAACAATCCCCTCTATTAAAAAAATCAAATGTTGGGTCCCCACTAGGTACAAGGCATTATGGTATGTGCTATAATATTTACAGAGCATTTACTATAATCCAGATATTCTTTAAAGTGCTTTATATTTAATATCCATATCAGTCCTATAAAACAGATACTACAGTTGATCCCTGAACAATGGTAGGGGTTAGGAACTCTGACCCTCGATGCAGTTAAACATATAGATACATGGTCCTCAAGTTCCTCCACATCCAACCAGTCCCAGATCATGTAGTACCACAGTATTTACTATTGAAAAAAATATGCATATAAGTGGACCCGTGCAGCTCAAACTCATATTGTTCAAGGGTCAACTGTATTATTATCCCTGTTCTACCAATGTGGAAACAAAGACATGACACAAAGGAATTACTTAACTTGCCCAAGTTCTTAGAGCCAAGACGTGGTAGAGCCAGAAATTCAAATCCAGAGCCTGTATCATTAATCACTATACTATTATGTCTCTGCAAGGACATAGAAAACGGAATAAAACATGACTCCACCCCTCCAGGAGCTTAGTCTCCCAGGAAAACACATGTAAATCAATAAGTACAATATAGTGTAATAATTGTTAGTGACAGGTTAGAAGTAAGGAGGGCTTAATACTTATTGTTCTTACTTGAGGGCAAAGAATTAGGAAAGGAAATATGTGATTTTAAAAAGGGGAACAAGGACTTTCCTGGTGGTCCACTGGTTAAAAATCTGCTTGCCAATACAGGAGACACAGATTCATCCCTGATCCAAGAAGATTCTACATGCCACAGGGCAACTAAGCCTGTGTGCCACAACTACTGAGCCTGTGCTCTAGAGCCCACATGCTGCAACTACTGAAGCCTGTGTCATAGCTCATGCTCTGCAATAGGAGAACCCACTGCAATGGAAAGCCCATGCATTGCAACCAAAGAGTAGCCCCAAATCGCTGCAACCAGGGAAAGCTCATGCACAGCAACAAAGTCCCAGCAAACCCATAAATAAACAAATAATTTTTTTTTTTTTAAGATGAACAGAATACGAATTCCCTGGAGATCCACTGGTTATGACTTGATGCTTTCACTGCTGTAGCCCGGGTTCAATCCCTGGTTGGGAAACTAAAATCCCTCAAGCCATATGGTACAGCCAAAAAAATTTTTAAATAAAAATCATAAATAAACTGAAATTAAAAGATAAACAAAAAACCCAAAGCAAGCTATAGATTTAATGCAACTCCTATCAAATTACCCATGACATTTTTTACAGAACTATAATAATCCTAAAATTCACATGGATCCACAAAAGAATCAGAATAGTCAAAGCAATCCTGAGGAAAAAGAACAAAGCAGGAGGCACAACCCTCACAGGCTTCAGACAATGCTGCAAAGCTACAGTAATCAAAACAGTAAGGTACTGGCACAAAATTAGACCTATGATTAGTGGAACAGAATAGACAGCCCAGAAATAAACCCACACACTTTCAGTAATTAATCAACAAAGGAGGCAAGAATATACATCAGAGAAAAGATAGTCTCTTCAGCAACTGATGTTAGGAAAGTTGGTCATCCACATATAAATCAATGAAGTTAGAACACTCTGTCACATCATGCACAAAAATAAACTCAAAATGGTATAAAGACTTAAATATAAGGCATGACACAATTAAATTCCTAGAAGAGAACATAAGCAAACATTCTCTGACATAAACCATGCCAATGTTCTTAGATCAGTCTCCCAAGCTAATAGAAATAAAAGCAAAGTAAACAAATGGGACCTAATCAAACTTACAAGCTTTTGCACAGCAAAAGGAAACCATAAACAAAACAGAAACACAACCTACAAACTGAGAGAAAATATTTGCAAATAATGCAACCAACAAGGGCTTAATTTCCAAAATATACAAACATCTCATATAACTCAATAACAGAAAATCAAACAACTCAACCAGAAAATGGGCAGGGAACTTCCCTGGTGGTCCAGTGGTTAAGACTCCATGCTTCCTCTTCAGGGGTATGGGTTTAGTCCCTGGTCAGGGAAGATCACCGGAGAAGGCAATGGCACCCCACTCCAGTACTCTTGCCTGGAAAATTCCATGGACAGAGGGGCCTGCTGGGCTGCAGTCCAGGGGGTCGCTAAGAGTCGGACACGACTGAGCGACTTCACTTTCACGTCTCACTTTCACGCGTTGGAGAAGGTAATGGCAACCCACTCCAGTGTTCTTGCCTGGAGAATCCCAGGGATGGGGGAGCCTGGTGGGCTGCCGTCTATGGGGTCACACAGAGTCGGACACGACTGAAGTGACAGCAGCAGCAGTAGCAGGGAAGATCACATATGCCCCACACCACCAACCCCACCCTGCCAAGAAAAAGAAAATGGGCAGAAGATCTAAACAGACATTTCTCCAAAGAAGACATACAGATGGCCAACGAGCATATGAAAAGATGCTCAACATCACTAATGATCAGAGAAATGCAAATCAAAACTACAATGTGGTATCACTTCACACAGGTCAGAATGGCTGTCATCAAAAAGTCTATAAATAGGGACTTCTCTGGTAGTCCAATGATTAAGACCCTGAGCTTCCAATGCAGGGGGCACTGATTCAATCCCTGTCAGGGTTACTAAGATCTGGCATGCCATGCAGCATAGTCAAAAAACAGTCTGCAAACAACAAATGCTATGGAGGTTGTAGAGATAGGGAACCCTCCTACACGTTCGTGGGAATACAAATTGATACAACCACTATGGAGAACAGTATGGAGGTACCTTAAAAAATTAAAAACAGAACTACCCAATGATCCTGCCATCTCACTCCTGGGCATATATCCAGAGAAAACTATAATTCAAAAAGATACATGCACCTCCATGTTCACAGCAGCACTATTTACAATAACCAAGACAATGGAAGCAACTGGAAAATGTTCCTTGACTTAGCACCTACCAATAGTCTATAAAGAGTTTCCCAAAGTAGAAAAATGAGTCAGAGGCAATCATTTACTGAGTTGCTACTATGTTCCAAAGCCCAGTCTCTTTCCTGCCTCCTTAGCTGAGATTAGATAAGAGGTCAAGGGACCATCAACACATACAGGACAAAAAGAAACAACAGGGAAGAATAAAACCAAAAGGAAGCATGTCACACAGGCCAAAGGTGGGAATGACAAACATATCGCAAGTCACAAACCAGTCAAACAAAATGAAGAAAAGTGTCCACTGGATTGGACACTACAGAGGCCAGAGGTAGCTCAGCCTACTAAAACACTACCACCAGGGAGCTCTCTATGAGCTCACTAATTCCTTCATCAGCCTGTTCTATTATTGGAAAGTTCTGATTGTTACAAAGTTCCCCCCACCCTACCCCAAGGAAAGAAAAGCAGAGAAAAAGCACAGTATGAGGACTTCGCTGGTAGTCTAATGGTTAAGACTCTGAGCTCCCAATGCAGGGAGCACAAGTTTGATCCCTGGTCAGGGAACTAGATCCCACATGCCACAACCAAGACCTGGAACAATTAAATAAATACTAGAAAAAAAAAAGAAAGAAAAAGCACACCACGATATTCAAATTCTAACTCTGAAGGAGAATTAAGAATATTAACAACCAAAACAATGATACTTGATTGAATCTTGATTTGAACAAACTAGGTGTAAAAGACAACTGAGGAATTTTTAATAAGGACTACTATTACCTGTTAATAGAAAGTTATTATTAACTTGTTAAGTGTGATAATGATATTAAGATTGCATAAGACCTATTTTTGGAGATACACACAGAAATAGAAGTGAAATATCATGTCTATATTTGTGCTAAACCACATCAGAAAAAAAAGATGTACCAAATTTTACAAAATGTTAATAATTGTTAAGATACTGGTGATAGGTAAATGGGTGTTTGTTATATTTTTATCATGATAATAACAAAAACAAAAAAAGCTTCAGAAACAAAAGATGATAAACTTTTTGTCAATAAAAAAAAAAAATCAAGCAAATGAATGAAGCACAGGGCTCACAAACACCAACAACAGAAATGGAAAAACCAAATGGTCTTATGTTGTGTGAATGAGTTCTTGTTGCTTAGAATAAAACTTCTAATAAAGTACCATATAGCATATTCAAAAAATGTGCTTTCTATAACAGCTTAGAAACTAATAAAGAACCTAATGTATAGCACAGGGACCTCTACTCAATATTGTATAATGGCCTAAATGGGGAAAGACTCTAAAAAAGAGTGATTATACGCATATGTATTACTGATTCACTTTCATGTACAGCAGAAACTAATACCACACTGTAACAATTAACATAATATTGTAAATCCACTATACTCTAATAAAAATTAATTAAAAAAATAAAATAAAACAGCTAAGAGGAAAGAGCAGAAAATATACCATGCAAACTGTGCTAGATAATTCAAAAAAGACCCAGTGATAGCAAAGATACTGAGATTGAAAAAGCATGTAAAGATAGATAAAATTTCATGAAATGAGAGCAGGGGGGCAGGGGGACAATTTTTCTAAAATAACATATTGTTACATATTACTTAAAACATATGTATGTGACCAAACTAAAACAAGTTTAAAAAATTCTGACTCTAACTTAGTAGGTGAATGATCTTAGGCATATTAATTAACTTCTCCCCTAATGTATAAATTAAAGATAAATATTAACTATATTTCACTGAGTTGTTATGAGAATTAAATGAGAATATACTAAGGAATTCTAAAAATGCATACATGAAGGGACTTTCCTGGTGGTCCAGTGGCTAAGACTTCGAGCTCCCAATGCAGGAGACATAGGTTCAATCCCTGGTCAGGGAACTAGTTCCCACATGCCACAACTAAGAATTTGCATGCTGCAACTAAAGATCCTTCATGCTGCAGCTAAGACCCAGAGCCACTAAATAAATATAAAAAATTTTTAAATGCATATATGAAGCACAAGGTAAGGTCCTAACACACAGTAAGCATTCAATAAAAATGAGTTCCCTTTCCTCTCTCTCCCCAACCCCAACCTTAATCCTAGTTCTGGATGCTGCAAGTATATAACAAATTAAGTCTGGTTTTCTTCTTTATGATACCTTTTCAGTTACTAAGTTTTCTCCAGGGCAGATACACACAAGCCTTTCAGGTCTCCTATGGAACAGGGCATCAAGAGCTTCCTGCTTACCTTTTAAAGTTTAGCCTTAATTACCCACCAAACCATCAAAGCCCCTCTAAAGCATAATAGCAAAAAATGTACATGATATTACATATACGATCTAACTAGGGGAGAACTGAGGACTATTATTTCCCATAACCTGTATTTGGATATAAAAAGCTTTGTTTCCAATCTTTTTTTTCTTTTGGCTTCACCACATAGCTTGTGGGATTTTAGTTCCCCAACCAGAGACTGAACCTGGGCCCTCAGCAATGAGAGCATGGAGTTCTAACCCCTGGACTGCCAGGAAATTCCTTCTGATTCTTTTTTTTTTCAAACCCTTGTGTCGTGGACTGACTTTGAATAGATGGCAGTGACAGAGCTGCTCACTTTGTGAGATTACCCACATTTTGTGGGATTACCCACAAAATCCTGACCCAGAAGCAAGTCATCTATGAATGGTTTAGCACCAGGTTCCCCACAAACATGCGGCGGGCAAGAGGCTCATACACCAAATGTATCTAAAATTTTGTACGCTGGAACATGAAGCTTGACACAGGATAAACTCATATTGGATCCTATTCAAATAAGCTGACACGCTAAAGTACTAAGAGGATGTATGAATTTCCAGAATAATCTCTATTTTAGTAAACTTTATTTCTCTTTTTTTTTTTGGCCACTCAGCTTGTGGGATCTTTGTTCACCACCAGGGACTGAAGTGGGGCCCTTGGCAGTGAGAGCACAGAGTCCTAACCACTGAACTGCCAGGGAATTTCCTGAAAATTTTTCCTATTTGAATTTAAGACCATTTAGGTCATTCAAGCAACTCACCTCTTCTTTTGAGTTAGAAGGCTATTTAAGAGACTAGGGGAAAAAGCAACCAAAAGAAAAGAGGAAGTTAGGTTCCTGGGGTTAGAGCAGGCTCTTCTATAGTTTACATTACAAAGTTGACGTCAAAGGAAAAATGTGATAAAAGGCAAAACAAAGTTAGTAATATGAAGTACTGTCAAAAAATATTCACCAAAAATATTTTTTATTCAATCTTATTTCTCTCTCAAATGTATCTTTTCTACTAAAGGGAATACTTTACAGCCATTAAAAGTGACACTTAACTATAAGCACATAAAATATATATATACAAGAATGTATTAACTTACATGCTGTCAGTAACAGAAAAAAAAAAAACAAAACTGGAGACAATCCAAATATCCATCAATAGGGTAGGTTAAATAAACTGTGGTATATCCAAATAATGTATTATATAGTCATTCAAAGAATGAGATAAGTTCTGTATATACTAACATGGGGAGATGTTCAAGTTTCACCATCCAGTGACCATAGTATGTTGCAAAACAAAACATAGTGCAATCTTATTTTTATTTTTTAAATATAATAGTAAACATTAATATATATCCAAAAAGCAATTTAGAGGCATTCATATATTAAACTATCATCTTGGTGGAGAAGATGATTATACAAGACTCATTTTTGTATGGAATACATTTCTGTTCAGTCTTTTTTCCACAATTATCTTGCATTAATTTTGCTTTAAAATTTTAGATTAAAAGGTTAGAACTAAAACTCACCCTTTCATCCCTATCACCACAGGAACTTAAATGGCATGAGATAAAATTTACGATATATGTTAAATGGGAAGAGGGAAGGGCAAAAATACAAAAACTGAATAATCAATAATTATATAAAATTATGCACTGGAAAAAAGGAATGATACCAAAGTGATAATGTTGTTTTGGGTGGAAATGTATGACTCATTCTTTATTCTTATTCTAAACTATCTGTAATGCTATATTGATAATAAATATAGCAAAATGCAAATAATTTCACAATCAATGTATAATGAACCTGAGTCTCTGAAAACATTCAATTATGAGCGTACAGAAATACAAACATAAAAGATGTAGTAATTCAGTTAAGTTCATATTAACTACAGCATGGATGCATGTATGCTCAGTTGCTTCAGTTGTGCTCAACTCTACGACCCTCCAGGTCCATGAGATTCTGCAGGCGAGAATACTGGAATGGATTGCCATGCCCTTCTGCAGGGTCTCTTCCCAAACCAGGGATCAAACCTGCATCTTCTGCATTGCAGGCAGATTCTTCACCCACTGAGCCACCTGGGAAGCCCAACTACCTGGCATTTCTTCTACTTTCTGATAGGGATTTGCTTCCTTAAAATATTTTCTTTGTGATTTAAATTCAGGAAAAAAATTTCAGTTCAAAAATAAAAATGTATTCTTTAATGTAATTATGGAGGTTTAAGAAGACTTTTGCAGGGTTTTCTTGGTTTGTTTTGGAGGGTTTTTTGACCATGCCATGCAGCTTCCCCCACCAAAGATCCAACGGAGTGCCCTGCAGTGAAAGCGCAGTCCTAACCACTGGATAACTATTAACAAAAGGTATTTGCAAACAATGCCTATTTTCATGGGTCTTCATTCTGTGTGTGTGTGTGTGTGTGTGTGTGTGTGTGTGTGTGTGTGTGTGTGTGTGTATTCTTTCCAAATAAAGGGTCATACTCCCGTCTGAAATTTCATTTCTGTTGAGATACAATTTTCTTTGATAACATTTCTATTATCTCACAGGCATAAAAGATTTCAGCATCATTTCAGACTAGCCAGAAGGAAGCACTGAAGAAAGCGGGGAAAACCACTAGACCATTCAGGTATGACCTAAATCAAATCCCTTATGATTATACAGTGGAAGTGAGAAATAGATTTAAGGGATTAGATCTGATAGAGTGCCTGAAGAACTATGGACGAAGGTTCATGACATTCTATAGGAGACAGGGATCAAGACCATCACCAGGAAAAAGAAATGCAAAAAAGCAAAATGGCTGTCTGAGGAGGCCTTACAAATAGCTGTGAAAAGATGGGAAGCAAAAAGCAAAGGAGAAAAGGAAAGATATTCCCATTTGAATGCAGAGTTCCAAAGAATAGCAAGGAGAGATAAGAAAGCCTTCCTCAGCGATCAATGCAAAGAAACAGGGGAAAAGAACAGAATGGCAAAGACTAGATATCTCTTCAAGAAAATCAGAAATACCAAGGGAACATTTCACCCAAAGATGGGCTCAATAAAAGACAGAAATGGTACGGACCTGACAGAAGCAGAAGATATTAAGAAGAGGTGGCAAGAATACACAGAAGAACTATACAAAAACAATCTTCATGACCCAGATGATCACGATGGTGTGATCACTCACCTAGAGCCAGACATCCTGGAATGTGCAGTCAAGTGGGCCTTAGGAAGCATCACTACAAACAAAGCTAGTGGAGGTGATGGAATTCCAGTTGAGCTATTTCTAATCCTAAAAGTTGATGCTGTGAAAGTACTGCACTCAATATGTCAGCAAATTTGGAAAACTCAGCAGTGGCCACGGGACTGGAAAAGGTCAGTTTTCATTCCAATCCCAAAGAAAGGCAATGCCAAAGAACGCTCAAACTACCGCACAATTGCACTCATCTCACACGCTAGTAAAGTAATGCTCAAAATTCTCCAAGCCAGGCTTCAGCAATACGTGAACTAACTTCCAGATGTTCAAGCTGGTTTTAGAAAAGGCAGAGGAACCAGAGATCAAATTGCCAACATCCGCTGGATCATCAAAAAAGCAAGAAAGTTCCAGAAAAACATCTACTTCTGCTTTATTGACTATGCCAAAGCCTTTGACTATGTGGATCACAATTAACTGTGGAAAATTCTGAAAGAGATGGGAATACCAGACCACCTGACCTGCCTCTTGAGAAACCTGTATGCAGGTCAGAAAGCAACAGTTAGAACTAGACATGGAACAACAGACTGGGTCCAAATAGGAAAAGGAGTACGTCAAGGCTGTATATTGTCACCCTGCTTATTTAACTTTTATGCAGGGTACATCATGAGAAACACTGGACTGGAAGAAGCACACACTGGAATCAAGATTGCCGGGAGAAATATTAACCCCAGATATGCAGATGACACCACCCTTATGGCAGAAAGTGAAGAAGAACTAAAGAGCCTCTTGATGAAAGTGAAAGAGGAGGGTGAAAAAGTTGGCTTAAAGCTCAACATTCAGAAAACTAAGATCATGGCATCCGGCCCCATCATTTCATGGCAAATAGATGGGCAAACAATGGAAGCAGTGGCTGACTTTATTTTTGGGGGCTCCAAAATCACTGCAGATGGTGACTGCAGCCATGAAATTAAAAGACGCTTACTCCTGGAAGGAAAGTTATGACCAAACTAGACAGCATATTAAAAAGCAGGGACATTACTTTGCCAGCAAAGGTCCGTCTAGTCAAGGCTATGGTTTTTCCAGTAGTCAAGTATGGATGTTGAGAGTTGGACTATAAAGAAAGCTGAGCACCGAAGAATTGATGCTTTTGAACTGTGGTGTTGGAGAAGACTCTTGAAAGTCCCTTGAACTGCAAGGAGATCCAACCAGTCCATCCTAAAGGAGATCAGTCCTGGGTGTTCATTGGAAGGTCTGATGTTGAAGCTGAAACTCCAATCCTTTGGCCACCTGATGCAAAGAACTGACTCATTTGAAAAGACCCTGATGCTGGGAAAGATTGAGGGGAGGAGGAAAAGGTGACGACAGAGGATGAGATGGTTGGATGGCATCACTGACTCAATGGACATGAGTTTGGGTAAACTCCGGGAGTTAGTGATGGACAGGGAGGCCTGGCACACTGCGATTCATGGGGTTGCAAAGAGCTGGACATGACTGAGCGACTTAACTGAAATGAACTGAGAAGGAAGCAAACTGCCACCTGTAACAGTTTGCACAACACACGACAATTTAAAAAATTCAACATTCATGGTTAAAAAAAATTCAGTGACATCTGTTGCATATAAAATTCCTTAGCTCAGCTTTCAAAGACTCTGCTCTACTAAAACTGGCCTAATTGTTATACTCCAGACTTAAATAACCCTCCTTTCAAGTGTAGCTTTCCCCTCTTAACTCGGCTTAAATGATGTTCACCTCATTCCAGCTGTTGTATTCAAGATCTTCTTGGTCTTCCTAACTTCACTCTCACATCTCTCCCAATTTACTCTCTAAAATGAGTAAATCTGAGAATTTTTCATGTGTGACACATAGGCTTTTTCTTATTTGGCCCCTGCCCACAACTCCAGCCTCATCTATCTGTATTCCTTTACCCACAGACACAATCCGCTACAAACATAAGAGAAGTACTTGTAGTGCCCTACTCATACTTCAGTGACTAGAAGGAGTATTCCTTCTCTCTGGTGTGTTTTTTCTTGACCTCTTCTACATGGCTCTCTAGGGATCATCTCATATGGGAAGTGTTCTCTGACTCTTCAATCTCTGCTATGTTTTGATAATGCCTTGCACAAAGCTCTGTTATAATAGTTATCATACAGTATTTTAATGGTTGCTTATCTATCTCTTTCACTGGACTATGAGCTCCATGAGGACTTGGACTTGAACTTACTCACCTCCAAATGAGTATGGCATACAAATTTTAATATTACTGTATGAATAAAAATTTACAGCGGGAATAAACTAAAATAAATAAATAGGTCATTGAAATTCCATACCTTCTATGTAAAAACATATTCATCCATTTGTTCATTCAGTCAACAAATATTTATTTAGCACCTTAAGGGCCAGGCACTATGCCAAGCCATAGAGAGCTAGTGATAACAATATAGACACATACACAAAAAGAATCCTGAGAGTCTTTGAATTTGGGGAAGATTTGAATAATTTAAAATCATCTCTATTTCCCAATTCCTTCTTAACGAACGTGCATTAATTTTATAATCTCACACACATACAAAGTGAAAGGTCCTCCCAAATTACAAATTCCTACCAATCAGTAAGAATATAATACCCAAAGTAAATAATGTGCAAATTTGTGAACCATAGCTAATGTAAAAGTAAAACAATTTTTAAGACCTTTTAGTCAGATTCCAATGATACCTAATACAAAAAATAAGATTAAGTATGCAAAAATACTTCGTGATTTCCACAGTGCCTACATTTGAAAAAAAAAATACCATGCAAACTGTCTAAGAAAAACACTGACCACAAGATCAATACCATCTTAGTTTCCCACACTGCACGAAAAAAAAATTTTGTCATCCTATTCCATTTATTTAGAGGAGGAAATGGCAACCCATTCCAGTATTCTTGCCTGAAAAATCTCATGGACAGAGTAGCCTGATGGGCTATATTCCAAAAGGGTGCAAAGAATCAGACATGACTGAGCGACTAAGCACATTCCATTCAATGCAGAAGAGGTGACATCCTCCATACAATTTGTTCAGAAGACAAACTAACAAACACCATATTTCCTCTGTATAATGATTTACAGTTTACAGTTCACTAAGCACTTTGACCTTTACAACAATTCTGTTTTCTTGTTCCCGTTGGATAGATTAAAAAACTAAGGGTTGAGATGAAGAAGGTCTTTCTAACTATGACTCAAAACCAAAAGTCATAAAAGAAAGGACTGATAAGTTTGTCTACATAAAAATCTAAAAGTTCTGCATGGGAATAAAAGTCAGAAGACAACTGTCAAAATGGGAAAATATCTGCAATACTCCAGGCAAAAAAAAATGTATTTTATCATCTTATCATACATATGTATGATACACAGTACATAGTACACATAGTGTTAGTCGCTCAGTTGTGTCCAACTCTTTGGACCCCACGGACTGTAGCCTCTGTCCATGGAATCCTCCAGGCAAGAATACTGGAGTGGGTAGCCATTTCCTTCTCCAGGGAATTTCCTGACCCAGGGATCGAACCCAGGTCTCCTGCATTGTAGGCAGATTCTTTACTAAGCCACCAGGCAAGCCCATATACATATATACATATATAAATACACATATATTATAAATCAAAAGAAAGAGACTTACAGAACAGTAGGAAAGAGATCTATGACTCAAAAGAAAAATAGGTAAAGAATTTAAACACACAGTTTACAGAAATGGAAATATGAGTGATCAAACAATATAAAAAAATCCTTGATCTTAATAACATAGTATTTTAAAACTTAAAACTACTCTGAGGTATCATTTTTCTCTATCAGACTGGCAAAAATTCAAGTCTGATAACAGCAAAACATAATACTGATAACAATGATCCTAGAGCCACAGTACTTAGTTTGAGTTTCTACCACAGTACCTGTGTGATTTGGGCAATTTTCTGCTCATTAAGTATTCTTCTGAAAAATGGAGATAACTATACCTAACTCAAAGGAGGTTCTTAAGAAAAAATGAAGTAATGTATATAAAGCACTTAGTATCTGGTACACAGGAAGCACCATGTAAGTATTAGCTGTGATACAGTTGATGTTGGTGAGTGACCAGGCAATGTACATTTTGGAGCAACCCCAAAGGAAAGCAATTCAGCAATATATTTCATAGTTATAAATGCAAACATTGTTTGACTGAGAAATCCCACTTTCTATAAAGTTATCCCACAAATGGCCTTACACACATGTAAGATGACATGCATATGTTCAAGGCTCTCCATTATAGAACTACTTATAATATCAAAAGACTAGAAGCAACACAATAAGGAACTAATTTACTTGACTAGAAATAAATTACGATACACCCATTCAATGAAATACTATGCAAAAAAAATTTTTTTTAAAAAGCAGGAGTTCCCCAATGACCTAATGGTTAGGAATCTGGGCTTTCACTGCCATGTCCCAGGTTCAATCCTTGGTTGAGGAACTGAGATCCTTCAAGGTGCGAGATGTGGCCAAAAAATAAACAAAGGGTAAGAGCAAAAACCATAAAAATAAATTTTAAAAATTAAAAAAGCAGAAACTATGTACTGATCTGGAAAGATCTCTAAAATATATTAAGTGAAAAAGTAGTTTGGGGGTAATAGTTTGAAGGTGCAGAACAGTGGGGACCATGGACTAACTTTTGCATGACAAGTAGAAAAAATTAGACTACATATTCATATTTGTAAGCATTTGCCTAAAGAAAGTCTCAAAAAATGTAAAGAAACTAGTAAAAGCAGTCAGGAAGGGAGCATGGGAGGAATAGGCATAGGAGTGAGATTTTCACTGCTTATATAAAATATATAAATGGGCAACTATTTGAATGTATTACCTTTTCAAAAATTAATTTTTAGAAAAGCTCAGAGCATAAAAACTTTGCCTACAATTATATAGTTAATCATAACATGGTGGATTACAATTTTGTCACACTGCCTCTCTGAAACCTTCAAGAATATAAGATTTCAAAATTATCACAGGACTCCCCTGATGGTACAGTGGATAAGAATCTGCTAGCCAATGCAGGGGCAAAGGTTCAATCCCAGGTCTAGGAACTAAGCCCATGCACTACAACTACTAAAGTCTGTGTGCCTAGTGCCTGTGATCCACCACAAGAGAAGCCACTGCAATAAGTCGGAGTACCACAAGAAGAGTAGCCCCCAATCACAGCAACTAGAGAAAGCCCACGCAAACGTAAAAAAGACCCAGTGCAACCAAATATTAAAAAAAATAGTCACAAGTGAGACTTCCCTGGTGGTCCAGTGATTAAGACTCTGCATTTCCACTGCAGAGAGAACTAAAATCCCATATGCCACATGGTGTGGCCATAAAATAATAATGATAATGATGAAGTTTTTTAAAATAAAAATAAATAAAATAAAAATTATCACAAGTAAGTTTTTCTCAGAAACAACCACTCCTTCAACAAAAGTAACACCAGTGTGACCACACTGAAGTCATCTCCATGTGATGACTTGGAAAATATATATAACAATGTGAGTCTAAAATATTCACCATCACTATTCAATGCAATAATTAGGCTTCATTTCCTGGAAGGAGATGAAATTCTCATAAAAGCCTTTATCATAGGTTTCAAATTCCAATACAACATTCATTTTGCAGAAAAATGAAATGTACGACAGAAATTATACTCGTAAAAACTTTCACATGGAGAAAGAATCATCAAAGCAAGTCAGCTTTCTATTCTAAATAAGCCAGAGGATGAGCACATGTAAGTATGAAAATGTGTAACTTTGTTTTTACAAATAACATAAGTACAAAATGTTATTGGGGATAATGGGTTGGAAAGTCCTAGCCTAGCTTCTCAACATATACACTTTTAAACAGAACTAAATAGGCCTGAGTTCAGTTGCTCAGTCGTGTCCGATTCTTTGCAACCCCATGGACTGCAGCATGCCAGGCCTAAAATATTCCAAATTACAAAAGAGTGTTTGAGACCACCATCCCAAATATATATATCTGTATGAGAGAATACATCATACATCCAGTGTATCAGGTATCTGAGGATCTCAACATTAATTCACACACAGCACTTGTACCACCTAGTACTGCTTTTGAACAAGTGACAAGGAATGTCCAACTCAATTTTGGGTCCCTTAATTATGAGCAGCCCCACATATAGGACCCAGTATCTCCTCTGTTCCACTTCCTGCTTCATAGTAAGCAACTATGACATCCATATTGATGACATAATATCTGCCATAGCCCCTTATCCTCCCACTAGTTCAATAATCTCTATTCCCCTTCAACAGCACTGAGACAGTTACATCTTGTTTTTAGTTTTTACCCTGAAACTATATTTATATTGAACTCACAACTTTCTCATTTTGTATTTCTTACAAAACCTAGTCTTCAACCACCTTTCTGATTGTCTCCTTATTCTCCAAGTACACTAGCCCCAATGAATGTTTTCTTATAACCCCAGCTTGGACCCTCAAAGTCCATCACATCTCCCACACTATCATTAGCAATGTAAAGTTACTCTCCATTTTATCTTTCTTTCTTGTAAATTCCATGTCTGGATCCACCCAATCATTTATTTTGCCCTCTTGCTCTTAGGCTGCCGACGAAGTGTAAAATCCATGGTGCTAGGCCCCATTATTATAAATATTACTGGACCTACAAGTGGTTAGCAATTTTTTGTTTGTTTAATCCTTAATCCATCCCTATTTCATTTTCCATTCAAGATTTCCAAGGCCATAAAACTCAAGCCAGAAACTCAACATAGTTCCTTCAGTCTTCAAAGATAATTAGCTTCTCCACAGATAACCAAGCACATCAAGAAAATAAGACCATCTTTAAACTCGCTCACCTTCTTTCCCTCCAACCACATCAGTACCCACATTTAATGTCTATTCTTGTGGTGTCAAAAAATGAAATGCTCAACATATTAAAATTTCCCCTTATAAATAAAATTTCCCTTCAACCTACAAAACTGTTTCACTCATACTAAGAAAAACACACATGTGCCATAGTGGAAAGAACACAGGTTTCAGAACTAGATAGACTTTTTCAAATTCTTGCCTATAGCCTTCCCAACTATAAAACAGGGATACTGCTGATACTAACGGAGAAGGCAATGGCACCCCACTCCAGTACTCTTGGACACTCCTTGAACTCTCCCATGGACAGAGGGGCCTGGTGGGCTGCAGTCCAGGGGGTCGCTAAGGGTCGGACATGACTGAGCGACTTCACTTTCCCTTTCATGCGCTGGAGAAGGAAATGGCAACCCACTCCAGTGTTCTTGCCTGGAGAATCCCAGGGAAAGGGGAGCCTGGTGGGCTGCCGTCTATGGGGTCACACAGAGTCGGACACGACTGAAGCGACTTAGCAGCAGCAGCAGCAGCTGATACTAAACAAGGCTGTTGTGATCTATAAAGCATCTTTATGATACGCAAAATATAGAATAACCTCAACAAAGGTGTTTCACTATTATCAGTTTTCCTTCACAATTACTTATTCTGTTCCACATTTGTTCCTCAATCCATCATGATCTGATTACTGCCATCCATCTTTCCCACCATCAAGCTATCTAAAGTGTCTTTCAAAGAAAACAAGTGATCTCCTAATTACTAAATTCAGTGGTTTCTTCCTAATTCTCATTATACTGGTATCATACACTGATAGTCACCCTCTCCCTTCTTGAGATCCTTTCTTTCTTTGGCTTCTATCATAATGCCACTCTGTTCTAGTTCTTGTCCCATTCTTTTTAGCCTCTCTTTCTCAGTGTCTACTACCCTACAAACAATGATATTCTTCCTGGTCCACAGCCCTTTTCTTCTCTTCTTTCAGCATTACCATCCCATACTAAGGCTTCAAATATCCTGCATATATTCTTAGTTGACCCTCAAATGTATGTATCCAGTTTCAAACTTTCTCCCAATTTTCAGACCCAAATTTCCAGCTACCCACAAGAATACCTGAAAAACACTTCAAACTAAACTTGTCCAAAACCAAATTCATTACCTTCCCTCATAACTGCTCCTTTATTCTCTATTTCAATTAATATTACCAATCCACCCCATCAGTCACGTTAGAAACCTCCCACTAATTCTCTCCACTCTGTTTTGAGAGCACATGGAATTGCATGCCATTCTCGTCATTCTCCTCTGACCTGGATTAGCACATTACTTTCCAAACTACCTAGGCTGTCTGCCTCCAAGTCTTCACTTTGAATTCTTCCTCCATATTTTCACCAGAGATAATAACATACTCCTGCTTACAAAAGCTTTAAAAGCTCCCCATACCTACTGAATAAAGTTCAAATTATTTACAAGGTTCCCCCTCCCCCGCCAGAGGGATAAACTGACAGGTTTTTATTTTTAAATTGGACAAACCCGGTTTCACTTCTAGCTAAATCTGAATACTGGCTTAGTCCAGATTGTTCAAAGTGAAGGATAAAAGGCAGAGGAGGGAAAAGGAGAGATTGGGATAAGAGGGATGACAGGGGAGGACTGAAAAGGAGCTAGTAGTGCCTGAGGGGAAGAAAGTATCTTTCAAGGGTAGAAATGGATGAGGGAAGATTATGTTTGAGAAAAGTCTGGGAGTCCAGATCTCCGTCCGAGCCGACAGGGTGAAGCTTAAGGTCTCAGACACGGGAGTTCTCCGAGGAAACGAAGGAGTCCTGAGTCTCTAAAGTGGGAAAAGTGCCTGAGAGGAGTCGGGGAGCGGGTCCCATTTATGAACGAACTTCTCACGGGTTCCGGGCCTCTGAAGAGGGCAGAGAGAACGCGCGGGGAGAGGGGGGGAAAGGGGGAGCTGTCCCGGGACCCTGAGGGAAGTGAAAAGAGTAGGGGAAGGGATCGAGGAGTGTCCCCAGCCGCTGAGAGAAGGGCCTCCGGGCAGCGAAGGAGTTCTGCCAGTGCTAAAACACCCGAGCACCAATGCTCCGGAGCTCAGGCGGGTAGCAGCCGCGCGCGCGGGCCGGGTGCCCTGGGTTCGTGCCCCACGCGCTCCCTTGGCGTTACCTGAGGCGGGACTGAGCAGCGAGAGGGGTGCCTGCGCGGGCGGGAGGGGGAGGCGGAGGCAAAGAGGGAGCATAGTAGCCCTCACTGCTCGGAGGTGGCAGCGGCTCTTAGCCTGCGGAGGCGGTGGGGGTCCCTCTCGCAGAAGCCGGCGACTCGGCGGGGCCAGCGGCGGCGGAGGTCGAGGAGGCTACTGCCATGACCCCGCAGTCGGGGTCGCTCCCCCGTCTTGTTCGGCGGGGCCAGGAGGATGATCCGGCTGGAGAGGCAAAAAGGGCAGCTGGGAGCGCCGCTAGGCTCCCTGGCCGCGAGCGACTGAAACGCCTGCCCCGCCGGTCAGGGGAGTTTAGGGCTTTCACCTCAAGAGAAGCCAATCCCGTTACCAGCCCCCAAAGCTCCAACTCTGGGCTTTCAGAAAGCGAAGGCTCCAACCAATAGGGAAGAAAGGAAGAAAGTAGAGGTAAAAACAGAAGAGGCAGTGTGTAGGAAAGGCGGAACCAAGAAGGAGGGAGGGAATACACCTGGGGGGAACCCAAGTCCAGGAGCCTCTCAGAGGGCGGGACAGTAAACACAAAATGGGCCAATCAAAATGCCAAACATATAACTCTTGGTAATTGATAAAGCCAAAAGAAAAATGGATTCGACTGGCGCGGCTTTTGGGTTGGAGAAGAAACAACTGAATAAGAACTGTCTGAGTAGGCAAAAGCTGTATGAACGCAGAGTCCAACAGGATCTCAGTATAGTATGGGGAGAAAACTGATGTGAACAATTATTAGCGATTTGAGATAGTAAGAGCAATGGATAAAAATGCTGAGCAAGTAACTCATCTAAACTAAGAGATTCGATTTGGTGAGGGCTTCTTGGAGGAGGGAACCCTTGAGCTGGCTTGAAAACAGGGCAGGGAATAGAATTCTGTTCAGCTGTTCAACAGGTACATATTTCCTCTTGTTTTCCCTATGCCTGGACCTCAGGCAGTCATAATCTCATGCCTGAGCTGATTGGAATAGGACTAGAGCTTCCAGGGGAAAGAAACAAAAGAGTGTGGACCTTCTCACACCAGTGCTCCCTGAGGGTGGAGACCTCCTTTCTGACATCTTTAGGCTTGCCTCCTGCTGGGTCTTGACAGATGAATGGAATTTGAATAGGTGGAGTGGTGTGCATTCTTGGTGTCAATAATGTTTATGAAAGGGGACTTCCCTCGTGGTCCAGTGGCTAAGATTCCATGCTCACAATGCAGGGGGCCTGGGTTCAATCCCTGGTCAGAGAACTAGATCCTGCATCCCACAACTAAGAGTTCCCATGCCACAACTAAAGATCTCACTTGACTCAAATAAGACCCGCATGCAACCAAATAATTTTTTTTCAAAAGAAGTTTAAGCTTCCTAGTTAGCTCAGTGGTAAAGAATTTGCCTCCCAATGCAGGAGATGCAGGTTCAATCCCTGGGTCAGGAAGACCCTCCCTAGAAGAGGAAATGGCAACCCACTCCAATATTCTTGCCTGGAGAATCTTGTGGACAGAGGAGCCTAGCGGGCTACAGTCCATGGGGTCCCAAAGAGTTGGACACGACTGAGCATGCACAGTGTGAGGTAGGAGATAAGAATGGAGAAAGAAAAGGTTAAATGTGAGTTCAGTTGAAGTGCCAGACTTGTCCTTTCTTTTTTATGCTGTGAGAATTATCAAAGGTTCTTTAGCAGGAGAGTAACCTTAACAGGACACTGTTACAGAAAGATGGATAGCTCACAGGATCTCTAAAGGGAGAAAAGAGATCAACACTGGCCCAGTTTCCTTGGCCAAAAGCCTTTTCTGTATCATTCTTCTGGCAACAAATCATGTGCTGCCACCTGGTGACAGTTCAAATACCATTGTTCCACATTGCTATTGGAGCCCTGGCACCCTTGCAAACCTGTCTTCCACAGACATTGATGCAGAAGAGTTGATAAATAAGCAGAGCACTGGTAGCAAGTAGATTAAATAATATCATTATGCCAGATGTATCACATCCCCAGTGAAAGATGTAAAACATAGGGTTTCCTTGTACCTGCTTCAGCAGGAAGATGAGCCTTGATGGGAAGTTTTTGGGTTTTTTTGAACAGGTTATATTTGACCCAGGTCTGATCTTTGTCATTCCACTCTCATCAATCTCCCTAATGCTGAAGGGAAAGAAGCCCTGAGGATTGCCTTATAAGCTATTCACGTGTCAGAGGCCCACTCTTCATGACTTGTCTGCTAGTTAAGTCAGGGCCTTGAATGTACCCCATAACAGGAAATAGTTCCTGCCCTCCTCACCCCAGCCTTTTATTATGCTTTTATTTCAGGTAACTGTCTCCTCTTCCTAGCTAGATTGAGCTAAGAGCTGGGAGTCCACTGCACACTTCTGTTGTTGTTCAGTAGCTAAGTCTTGTCTGACTCTGCAACACCATGGACTGCAAGCACACCAGGCTTCCCTGTCCTTCACTATCTCCTGGAGTTTGCTCAAACATGTGTCCATTGAGTTGGGGATGCCATTCAACCATCTCATCCTTTGTCACCCCCTTCTCCTCCTGCCCTCAGTTTTTCCCAGCATCAGGGTCTTTTCCAGTGAGTTGGCTCTTCACATCAGGTGGCCAAGGTATTGGAGCTTCAGCTTCAGCATCTGTTTCTGCCCTACTCATCCCAGCCTTTTATTGTGCTTTTATTTCAGGTAACTGTCTCCTCTTCCCAGCTAGATTGAGCTAAGAGCTGGGAGTCCACTGCACATCTTAGCTCAGGACAAATACATACCAGGACTGGTATGCATTAAGTTCAAGAAACATCATCCACTTGTGTTAAGCAACTATACTCCACTAAAAATTAATTTAAACAAAGGAATGCCTTTGAGTCAGTTCTAATGAGGTGGATGAACCTAGAACCTATTATACAGAGTGACGTAAGTCAGAAAGAGAAAGATAAGTATATTCTAACACATATATACAGAATATAGAAAAATGGTACTGAAGAATTTACTTACAGGGCACAAATGGAGAAACAGACATAGAGAATAGACTTGTGGACATGGGGAGAGGGAAGGAGAGGGTGGGATGTATGGAAAGAGTAACATGGAAACTTACATTACCATAGTAAAGCCAGCGGGAATTTGCCATATGGCTAAGAAAACTCAAACAGGAGCTCTGCATCAACCTAGAGGGGTGGGATGGGGAGGGAGATGGGAGGAAAGTTCAAAAGGGAGGGGATATATGTTTACTTATGGCTGACTCATGTTGAGGTTTGACAGAAAACAAGAAAATTCTGTAAAGCAATTATCCTTCAATAAAACAAATTATAAATAAGATACAAAAAAGTTTGAAAAAGAAGAAAACATCCACTTAGTGGATAAAACAACATTATTTTGGCTATGTTTAGCAGAGGAAGAGACTTCATGAGACCTCAGTGAGATGCTACTATTTCTAGGGAAATCTTGGAATGCACTGTCCAGAATAAAAAGCCCAGGTAAAGAAAAAGTAAAGCTTCCCTTATGTGCTTAGGAAAACATCCTTTCCAGAGAGCATCCAAGTGGAGGATGGATCAGAACTAATAGCCAAAAAGCATTTTTTAATATAATAGGAAATATCAAGAGTGTCTAACTCCTAGTAAGTACTGAATCATAAAATTTGTTTTGGTTAATAAACACAGACATGTATATTTACTAGGCTACAATACAATGTAAACTATTTCTTACTAGAGTTCACGGTCAAAAAATCCTGAAAGCCACTGGATTAGAGGTTGAGGCTGAAAGACTGACCAAAGAGGAAACTGCTACAGAATCACAGCCTGGGCTGTTGAGGATGAAAAGATATAAAGGGGCCAGAGAGAGCCTCAAGAGGCAGAAACTGGAAAAAAAAAAAAAAAAAAAAAGGACTCCTTCTATTGCCCAGGTCAAGAGCCCACCAGAATGTCTTGTCCTCCTCTGCATCCCCACAGCAGTACTACCCCGAGCACTGGCCTACCTCATTCTACCCACAGACTGGGAGCTTCCATCTCCTTCCAATTTCCACTGAGCACAGGGTCTGTACTCAGAAGATACAGCTATAAATGCCCATGAACTTGGATTTCAGAGAGAGAGGTGGCAGGAAGCAGTCAAGTAACAGGAGGAAGAAAAGGTACAGCTGAGCCTATCCCATGTGGGTGCTGATTCACAAACACATCAGGGAGGGTTAAACCATTTTATTGCAATTGGTGACAGGGATGGACAGGCAGTGACAAGCCTCAGTAGGGAGGGCAAACACCAACTAGATCAAGAGGGGAGAGGCAGGCGACTCAGAAACAGGACCTTGGAGGGGAAGGTGAGCAAAGAAGACTTCATCCTACTACATTACAAGTCCTTACAGGTCACTTAGGAGTATCCTGGGGCCCTTAAAGAAGAGGTCCTCTTGCTCAAGGCTCTGGGCCTGGAGCTAAAAGCTGCTGGGCTCCGGGTTAGAAAGGGTATGCCTCTGGAGATCTATGAGGAGAGAAAGGGGAAAAAGAACAAATCATCAGCAAGCACTGTGTTACACATGGACCTAGGCTTGGGCCCTGTTGGGGAGAGACATACAGGCCTGATGGGATAAGGAGCAACAGAGGTTGATGGATTCCCAAAGAAAGAGGTGGAGAGCCCATTCTATCCAGTGTCAAACAATTAGGCAGCTGGTGTCCAGGCACCACTCAGATTCAGCCTCCTGCCTTACCCTCACCTAGCTTCCTTAAAAGTTCCCAGCTACCGTTACTGTCCAGAAGCCTGACTTCAGAGCTAGATGAAGAAAGCGACATGGCGAAGGTGGGCAGTCAGGGGCAGCTTAGATTGGAGGACATGAACGGAAGTCCTGCAAAGGGGAAAGAATCAGAGGTAGACATGGTGATGGTGGGTCAAGGGGGCCCTCCCAGCACAGACCTGACCTGTCCTCCTTCCTGAGGCTAGGACTCCAATCTCTTCCCCCTTTATCCTCCAAATACAGAGATACCTCAGAGACACTGTGTCAAGTAAAGAAAATGTGCAGTACTGCCCATATGGTCTGTAACCCCCTACCATACCTCTCCTACCAGCCCATGTCAAATCTGAGATAGCTGAACTTTGGTCCCCAATGCCTGGCCTCTGTGAGACAAATCCCTTCCACCACCACAAGCACCCACACCTCCTGACCTGAGGAGGTCATGCTCCTGCTGGGCATCCTGGACCTCTGTTCTGACAGCCTCCAGGGTGTGACCTTTGCCGTCCTGGCCACTTTGCAGCTGATCCAACATCTGCCATACCATAGGGCCAGGTAGGACCAAACCTCTACCTCTCCAGGAGGAGCACCCGCCTCCCCATGATTAGCCTCTTGAGCCCACTTGGAGCCCTCATGTGGACAAAGTTAGTTTCTCGTGTCCTGGAGCAGAGAGCTTGGGAACAAGAGCTTTGGAGGGAGGTTGGAGTCAGCACAAGGAAGAGATGGAAAGAGATAGGAGTAAGAGAGGGTATCCTGGCCTGCCCGCAAAACAGGATAGCTAGAGAAAGGAAGGGGCCTCCAAAGGGAGAGATGAACAGATAGGTCCGATCCTGGTCCTACCCTCCAGCTGCAGGCCTGAGCTTGCCGCCTCTCAGTCATCTGTTTCAGCAGCAGCTCCTGGTGCTGGCCTGCAGATGAGAGAAAATGTGAGGGAACGTCTCCAACTTCCTTCCTTCCCCTTCCCTGCCTTGCGCCCAGCCTGGCACTGAAAACGGACAGATACATTCTGGTCCAACTACAGGGAAGTTTCCAAGTTGACTGGAGAGACACGCTCACACCATGTGAGGAAAGACAAAATACTTGGCCAGGTTTCTGGGTAGCTCAAGCAGTCGAAGTTATGGTCATTTATTAGGAAAGCAAGAAGGCTTTTCAGAAAAGGGAACCGGTGAATTCATACCCACCCTCAATCTTTTACTCACTCAGCTGGTCCCGTAGCAACTTTAGTTCCTCCCGAAGAATCTCTGACTCCTTCCATAGCAGTTGCCGCCTTCAGGGATAATAGCAGTGTCATTCTAAAGCCAATTAACAAGCCCAGAGGAGGCCACCAGAGTACCAGGAGTTCAGGCCTGAGGAAGGCAAGGTTTTGCCCATCGCTTACTCATTCTGAAGCTCTTCGTGAAGGCCACTGGTGGCACTGCACTTCTGTGGGCCTGCCTGTATTTGGCCTTGGGCCTGTTCCTGTACCTGGCTTCGAAGGCCCTGCAGTTCCCTTCTCATCTCTTCCAGACGTTGCTCCAGGAGAAGGACCCTTTGCTCTGGGCCCCCCTGCAGCAGCCTTAGTGATGCTGCAGTGAGACAAGTTGGGGATCAGCCCCCTAAGAACTTCACACATGAGCCTATAGACTCCATTTGCAAATCAAGACACAAGTGCACAGACAACAGAAGAGCAACAAAATGTGCACGCACATTTGAGGCTGTGTATATGAAGAAAAGAATTGATCAGATACCTTCCAGGGCAGAGATCTGGTACTTCTGCTGCTCTCGCTCTTCCAGCAGGCCCTGCACAGCCAGTTGTAGTGCTTCAGTCACCTACCCAAGCATAAAAACTCCATGAGCTCCCCAACGACTGGTAACCTCATCTCACACTCACACAAACCCCAAATAATACACACCTCAGGAGTCCACGCCTCACCTGAGCCTGGGATCGAAGCTGGGATCGAAGAATAGTAACTTCATCCCAGAGAGAAGATGTACTGTGGGCCTCAGCCCAGTTTAGCCTCTCTGGGAATATGGGAGCCTCTAGAGCCCAAGTCTTTTGAGCTTGGATTCCTGACTGGGTAGGCAAGTGATGAGGGGAAATCCAGGTCCCAGCCAGGTCTCCCGCTGAGGGAAAAAGGAAAGGACAAGTGCAAAGCCCGTTAGGTGGAGGGGAAAACAGATATTTCTTCTGGAAAAGAACAAGTTGGAATTTGGAAGGAATAGTGGATAACACTGGAAAGAAAGGCTGAGGGACAATATTTACCCCCGATAGAGACTCCAAGTGGATACAGCCATTGCTACAAAAGAAACAAATGCACAGGCCAATGAGTTCTGTTTTGCAGTCCATTAACCCACATCCCCTAAGTAGGGGGGCGGGCGACTCAGGCGCCCCCTCACCTTAATCCTGCTCACATTTCGGTCCGTAGCATTGAGAAGCGCGTCGAGCTGCTCACACCAGCTCGGGCTCCTACTCATAGTCTGCGGCAGGGGTCTGGCTCCCTGGCGTCCCTGTGCTCTTGCTCCCCACACTGTGGACACCCAAGACACAGACCAGGGAAGACCACAACGTAAGCTCTAAAGAGGTGAGTGAGGGGATGCAATACTAAAGGTAAGGAAGCAATCATCAGACCAAAACTGCGCTTCTGGGACTAGTCAGGGGAGCGGCGTCCTTGGGAAACTAGGGAAAAAGCGGAATTCCCTGATAAACAGATATCAATTGGGAATTGAAGTTGCTGAATCTTGGTTTAGACTTCCCCAGACTCACAACTCTGGCGCCATCACAACGAAACTGTACCAGCGACCACTGCCGCCGCCCAGTTCAAACCTTAGGGCAGGCCGGGAAAGCCCGACTTCGGACTTGGCCTCCGCGGCGCCACTTGGGAAATTGAGTTCGCCTCTATTGGAGACAACCGGCGATGGAGGCTACCGAACTACGTTTCCCTGGAAGCAACGCGCGCAGTCCCATTCCCCACCACCACCGTGAAGCTTGCCGGGAAACCGAGTTTTTCTGCTCCTGTAGTGAGTGCCGCTACGAACTGAATGAACTACGCGTCCCAGGATGCGTCGAGCGGAGACTACGCAGTCCCGCCGCTGATCCCCGTAGCTCTTGGGAAATGGAGTAGAGGCCCGTGAATTTTCTGATCTTTCTTGAGCTCTGGCCGCGCGTGCGTTTGACTGTCGAGACAGGGCGCTTCGGCTAAACGGGTAGAGAAGCGTTGCAGGTTTGTTCTTTTGTTGTTGTTGTTCAGTCGCTCAGTCGTGTCCGATTCTTTGCGACCCCATGGAATGCAGCACGCCAGGTTTCCCTGTCCATCACCAACTCCCGGAGCTTGATCAAACTCATGTCCGTTGAGCCGGTGATGCAATCCAACCATCTCGTCCTCTGTCGTCCCCTTCTCCTCTTGCCTTCAGTCTTTCCCAACATCAGAGTCTTTCCAACGAGTCATCTCTTTTACCCTCATACAATGCTCGATTGATGAGTAGGAGACACCATGTGATCCAGTAACCTCGTGGTTTTGTCACCTAGGTAATTTAGAGGAAGAAGGGGATCTGTGGAGTCACAGTCACTTTGGAAGCTTCCCGAAGGAGTTTAGGAGAGGGCAAGGTCTGGGAATGTTTGTATGGTTCATGAGCAAAGGGCATTCTGGATGTTGAACAAGCAAACAGTTGGCTTGGTTGTTCGATCTACCTGCAAAAGATTACATTCATGATGTTGCCAATCATCAATACTGGGCTGGGTTTAGAAACTGTACACTTGCCTGACCCAGAAGTCTGGCATCAGGACCTCCCTTATTCACATAGGTCCATCTCCCCGCACATCCAGTGCACTCTGCACTGAGCCCTGTGCTTAGTGCAGGGCTAAATCAACTCAACCTGAGCCTTTTGCCTGATGCTTAAGAGGCCGCCCTTTTCACTTTCCACTGAGTGGCATACAGCAATGCTGGGAGAGGATTATAGAGGAAGAGGTAGTTGGGTGTAGCCTCAGAGAGGCTTCCCTGGAAAAAATGGAGTTGAACTATATATGAAAAGATAGATTGGAAGGAAGGAGGGTCATATACATCTCAAATATCAGGAATAGCTTGAGTAAAGTGAAAGTGAAGTCACTCAGTCGTATCCGACTCTTTGTGACCCCATGGACTGTAGCCTACCAGGCTCCTCCGTTCGTGGGATTTTCCAGGCAAGAATACTGGAGTGGGTTGCCATTTTCTTCTCCAGGAGATCTTCCCGACTCAGGGATTGAACCCCGGTCTCCCGCATTGTAGGCAGACGCTTTACCGTCTGAGCCACCGGGGAAGTCCTAGCTTGAGTAAAGGTATGGAGATAATGGTGGATGGCAGGTGTGGGAGAGTGGGGATGCCTATCTGATATAATCAAGAAGACCTTGGTAGTAGGAACTGTGGTATTGAACAGTGCCACTTACAGCCCTGCCAGTCATCCTATGTTCCTACTTCTCTCACCTTCCCAGCGCTACATACAGTCATCCATAGCGATCTTTAGGAATCTGTCTCCTAAATCTCACAGATCCATTTCCTTCCATTCAACCTATCTATTCTCTGGTTCAGGCCACTATTAGTCATTTGGGTTTCTGCAGTAACCTCCTTGCTGTCCCTTTGCCTCTATTCCTTCCTCCACACTGCAGCCAGGTTGATCTAAAACTGATCATGTCAGTTTGCTTCTTAAATCGTCAATGGCTAACCTCTCACTGTCAGCAAATTAGACCCATATTCCTTCAATTGGTATTCAAGGCCAGTCACAGTCTCATTCTTACTGATCTCTCCAGCCTTCTCTCTCTCTGCTCCCCTCCACAGATGCTTCATTTCTATCAAACTAGACAATTTGCTATTCTCCAAGTATGCTTTGCATTTTTTGCCTCTTTGTTTATGCTGGGACCTGTTTAAAATACACACCAGATTCTCCCTCTCCACATCAGCCTGTAAGTTACCTTCCCAGTCTTCAAGACTCACCTTCCAAGAAGCCTTTTCTAATTTCAGAGGACCTTCTTTGGCCCTGTTACTGCACTAACCACAGTACAACCAATTTCTTCTTTTTCTTAGTTGTTTATGAATTCTTTGCCTCTCTATTATAACTCTGTGAGAGGAGTCCCCCACAAACACACATCACACAGCATCAGGAGAATTTCATTGTTTGAATAAGAAGGAGGCTGGGCAAGATGCATGAAACTTGGAATGCTAGGCCAAGGTATGGGCCTGGCTAAGGCCTAAGTTGGCCCTCTAGTGTGGCCTGAATTTTCTCTCTGTTCCAGGTGGCATGGTACAATGCACTCCTGCCTCCAGCCTTCCACCTGCCCCTGCCAGGACCTACACTGGCCTTCCTGGTACTCAGCACACCTGCCATGTTTGACCGGGCCCTCAAGCCCTTCCTGCAGAGCCATCACTTCCAACCACTGACTGACCCTGTGGACCAGTGTGTGGCCTACCACCTGGGCCGAGTTAGAAAGGTGAGCAAGGCTGGCTATAGCCTCATCCAGCTTCCAAACATGCATCTGCTTCCAGTTTCTCTAAGCTCAGTATAGAATCTAGACCTACGGCAAGGAGCCACTTCCCTGGCAGAAGGATATCCTAAAGCCAGCCTTGATATTGTGATGTCTCCCCATTCTGCCTTCTCATCTCTGGTTTAGCCACCCCCTCTAGCCAACCAGGTCTGAAATGCATCGATCTCACCCTTCACTGATGAGCAACTTGATGAGCGGACTTCCCTTGACCTCCAAGTGAAATAGGAATAAGCCCCAAGATTCTCCGTGCATCTCTCACCTGTCTTTGCCCTAGACCTGGGAGCTTTATGGGGTCTGCTGAGGACAGAACAGGACCCCTGCACTACATACTTTACATGTACACATAAATACGTATACATACACTGGGTCTCCCCAAAGCTGGATCATGTCTTCCTCTGCACTGGGCCTCTGGAGGGCAGAGCCATAACAGAGGTTTCTGAACAATCCTAAACAGAATTATCATTTTCTTCACACAGGAGCCTCCAATCCCACTCCAAGTTTAAGGTCATATTTTCCCTTTAAACATGACTTCTAAGGACAGGGCCATGTTGACACAACTGAAGGCTCTGTTGAACATGATCATGATTTCTGTTGCGCTAAGAGTCTTCATCTTATCCTCTATCCCAGAGCTTCCCAGAGCTGCAAATAGAAGTCATCGCTGACTACGAGGTACACCCCAACCGGCGCCCCAAGATCCTGGCCCAGACAGCAGCCCATGTAGCAGGGGCTGCTTATTACTACCAACGACAGGACGTGGAGTCTGACCCTTGGGGGACCCAGGTCAGTGGGCAAGTATGAGCAAATAGAGGCTGAGAAAGAAAATGAAATAAAAATCCTTCAAGATTTCAAGTCCCAGGAATTCCCTGGTGGTCTGGTGGTTAGGATTCCAGGTTTTCACTGCCATGGTCCCAGTTCAGTCCATGGTTGGAGAACTGAAATCCTGCTAACCACGTGGTGCAGCAAAAAAATAAAAATTTCAAGTCCCATTCTTCCACCTTCCCTGGGTAAAGGAGTTGCTGGGCACAATCCAGGACAAGAGTGCACCATGGTCAATGATCCAGTTCCACAATTTCTTTTGTCTACTTGCAGACACATCTGGTCAGAGAAAGTGAAGAGTTAGTCACTCAGTTGTGTCCAACTCTTTGCGATCCCATGGACAGTAGCCCACCAGGCTCCTGTACACAGAATTTTGGGGCAAGAATACTGGAGTGGGTTACTGTTCCTTTCCCCAGGGGATCTTCCCAATCCAACCTGGGATTAAACTCATGTCTCCTTCACTGGCAGGCAGTTTACCATCTGAGCCACCAGGGATTGGGTTAGAGAACTAGTCTTTTCTTCTTTGTGACAGAATGGAGCAGGTAGAGCTGTGATTAAACCCACGGTGAGACTGGGAAGCTGAGGCTCAGCTTAAGGAAACTCCTTGTGATCAGTGACTTCATGAAGAGTTGGAGTAGGGGAGCCCAGCCAAGACTGACAGAAGTTCACATGTGTCTGTATATGCAGCACAGCTTGTGGGAGCTTAGTTCCTTGACCAAAAATAGAACCTGGGAGCTTGGCAGTGACAGCGTGGAGTCCTAACCATTGGACCACCAGGGAATTCCAACAGGCTCACATGTAGAATCACTGTCTGTTGAATGAGAAATACGTGAACTAGTTTGCATTGATGGTAGTTATTGGTGCCCATATGACCACCATGACCTTGCTTTCTTTTTACCCTCTCCCCAGCACATAGCAGGTGTGTGCATACATCCCAGATTTGGGGGCTGGTTTGCCATCCGAGGGGTGGTGCTGCTGCGAGGAATAGAGGTGCCGAATCTGCCACCCACAGAGCCCCTTGACTGTGTACCCAGAAGAGCTGACCGCATCACCTTGCTTGAACGCTTCAATTTCCATTGGCGTGACTGGACTTATCGGGATGCTGTGACACCTCAGGAGCGCTACTCAGAAGAGCAGAAGGCGTACTTTTCCACTCCTCCTGCCCAACGCTTGGCCTTACTGGGCTTGCCCCAGCCCTCAGAGGAGCCTAGTTCTCCATCCCAAGAGCTTCACTTCACTACACTCTTAACCAAGAAGCCTCAGAAACCCAGGAGAGGGTGGCTCAGCCCCCCAGTTTCCCCTCCTACATCCCCTGGTCCCTGATACCTTCCCTACCTGTAGGATTCTCATTTAGGGCAGTGGCACCTGTTAAAAGACTTTTACACTACTATTAATATTTCACCAGGGAAGAAACTTATTTTGGGTACAAAATGACTATTTCTGATAAAGAATTATAGTAGAGATCTTAAATGAAATGAAAATAACAAGGCTCAGGAAAGTTTGGTTAAGACCAAATAGATCCAGACCTCCCACCTGCCTTGGAATATGGGATCGGTACCTGTTACCATTTCTCTGCAGTGCTTCAAAATGCTACCTGTTAGAGGGCGTAAGGAACTATCCCCTAAATAGTAGTACCTGCTTCAGAGGTTATCATGGTGACTGAATAAATGTGAAATTGCTTAGCATATAGTGAGCTGTTGTTGAAGGCCCTGGGAATCCTATACTACTGCCCATAGGTAGGCTGGGCTAGTGGGGGGGGGTGATATCTGGAAGGGCACATATTACTGAAGGATTTTCAGTTGTAAATCTGCCCTAGCCTTGGGCCCAGGAGGAATCCACCTTCACCCCACTGACAACCCTCCCTCAGAACACAGATACGAATAAGAATAAGGTCAGGTCAGTCACGTCCAAATCTTTGCAACCCCATGGACTGTAGCACACCCGACTTCCCTGTCCATCACCAACTCCCAGACCTTACTCAAACTCATGTCCGAGTTGGTGATGCCATTCAACCATCTCATCCTCTGTCATCCCCTTCTCCCACCTTCAATCTTTCCCAGCATCAGGAAAGATGGGCTTCCCTGATAGCTCAGTTGTAAAAGAATCCACCTGCAATGCAGGAGACCCTGGTTCGATTCCTGAGTTGTGGAAGATTCGCTGGAGATGGGGAAAAAGCTACCCAACTCCAGTTTTCTGGCCTGGAGAACTCCATGGACTGTATATAGTCCATGGAGTTGCAACGAGTCGGACAGGACTGAGTGACTTTCACTTTTATGAGGACAAGAACTACCCTTAAATCAAGGCTGGAAACCCAGGGAAGCCAAGAGGTGCTTACCACTATGCTTTTGACACAGAAAGCCAGCCCTGGGTTTATCACTGCTTTCAGTTCCAAAGGTACCTAAAGCCCGTAACTCGAATCTTTCATAGACACAGTACCAGGCATTTATCCAGGTTTTCATGCAACCCTCCTAGTACTGTAAATGTCAGGAACCTCATTGCAACCCAGCCTATACCATAAACTGCAGCGCCTTGGCTGAGACTGTAGCAGGTCTTGCCCTTTTCCCTTGTCTATGTACATTTTCCCTCAATATCATTTCACGATTCTGAGGCAGCTCTCGCACCTCATTTTCTCCCAAAGCGGGAAAGCAGAGTAAATTCCTCTTAAAATCAAAGGCTAATGTCCCCCCCGCCAATGAAGAATCAACAAGGTCTCATTTCAAATTTAATAAAACTACAAAAAATCAAAAGTGATACCCCCTTACAGTACACATCAGTTGACCTGGCTCAGGTCATTCCGTCCAGAGGAAGAAAGGCTGGCCTCCCCAACCCCTGCAGGGAAGACCCGTCCTGTCCCACACCACATCCTGGCCCTGTCCCACACCACATCCTGGTGGAGTGTAAGATCATGGTTTTAAGCATGACAATAGGACAAAAGAGGTTTTGTTTTCAAGACCGCCTACTGCAGCCTGACCCTAAAATGGCCAAGCGCTCACTTCTGCTTAGAGAAATATTCTTTGCTCTTCTGGACATCAGGCTTGATGGTATCACTGCCAGGCTTCCAGCCAGCTGGGCACACTGCAAGAGAAAGGGTACTGATTAATAACCGGATCAGTGGTGAGCTCCACCCTCCTAAGGACAACTGGATGCCTCAAAACCAAATCTGAGCCCTAAAGGGCTTCAACATTCAGGTGCCAGGAGGCCTATCCGCCAGTCAGTTCATTCAGCCTTTTGAGTACAAAACTAAATATGCACGTTAATCCTCACCATAGTCCCAATTACTATACTTAATTTGTTCATGCAGTAACTGAAATTTAAAGAAATTAACAGCTTCAACTTTATGCTGTTCTAAAAACTATCTAAACCATGTACAGCAAAATATTTGAGATTTTGTTAACAGTGTGTAGTAAGTAAATGAGTACTCACTCATATGCTCTCTGTAATTTTATGTATGCTTCAAAAATGCACCTTTTGAAAAAATAAGCTTCAAAAGATGGTTCTGGAACAGCTGAATTTCCACATGTACAACAATGATGCTGGACATCTATTCATACCATATACAAGAAATTTACTTAAAAACACATACATCAACAACCTAAATGTAAGAGCTAAAACCATAAATTCTTTTTTAATTGAAGGATAATTGCTTTACAGAATTTTGTTTTCTGTCAAACCTCAACGTGACTCAACCATAGGTATACATATATCCCCTCCCTCCCCATCCCACCACTCTAGGTTGATAGAGTTCTGAGACATACAGCAAATTCCCATTTGCTATCTAATTTACATATGGTAATGTAAGTTTCCATGTTACTCTCTCCATACATCTCACCATCTCCTCCCTTCTCCCCATGTCAGTAAGTCTGTTCTCTATCTTATATAAATTCTTCGGTACCATCTTTCTAGATTCCATATATATACACATTCGTATACGATAGTTATCTTTCTCTTTCTGACTTACTTCACTTAGTATAATGGACTCTAGGTTCATCCAAAAATCCATAAATTCTTTGAAGACAACCCACAGAATGGGAAAAAATATTTACAAATCGTATCTAATGAGGGATTAATAGCCAAAATTAAATCCAAACTACCACAACTCAACAACAAAAAGACAATTCAAAAATGAGCAAAGGACTTGAAAAAAGATGTATCTCCAAAGATATACAAATGGTCAATAAACATATGAATATATGCTATTTGTATTTAGGGAAATACAAATCAAAACCACAATGAGATACCACTTCATATCCCCTAAGATGGCTATAGTTTTTTTTTTTTAAAAAAAAGACAGAAAGTAAATGCTAGGAAGGATATAAAGAACCCTTGATATTAGTGGGGATGTAAAATGGTATAGGTGCTGTGGGCAAGTCTGAAAATTACTCAATAATCTAAACACAGAATTATCATAGGACCCAGACATTCTATACCTATGTATATATTCAAAGTAACTGGAATCAAGGATTCAGACATATTCACCAATATTTTAGCAACATTATTTACAATAGCCAAATGGTGGGAAAAACCTGTTAACAGACAAAATGTAGTATACATATGAAAAGTGAAAGTTGCTCAGTCGTGTCCAACTCCTTGCGACTCCATGGATTGTAGCCGGACAGGCTACTCTGTCCATGGGATTCTCCAGGCAAGAATACTGGAGGGAGTTGCTTTACCCCTCTCCAGGGGATCTTCCCCACTCAGGGATTGAACCTGGGTTTCTTGCATTGCAGGCAGATTCTTTCCTGTCTCAGCCACCAAGAAGCATACATATACAATGAAATATTATTCAGCCTTTAAAAAGAATGAAGTTCTCATACACACTACAGCCTGGATAAACTTTTGAGAACCTTGAAAACATTATGCCAACTGAAAGAAAACCAGACACAAAAGGATAAACATTGTATGATTTCACTCGCATAAAATATTTAAAATAGGTAAATTCACAGATGCAGAAAGTTGAACAGAAGTTACAAAAGGAAAAAGGGGAATGGTGCGTTATTTCTTCATGGTTACTACTACACTACTACTGCTTATTTGGGATGATGAAAAAGTTTGAGAAATAGTGGTGATAGATATACAACACTGAATGTAACTAGTGCCACTGAATTATACACTTAAAGGTAAATTATATCATACATAACCACAGTAAAAACTGACCAAAAAAAAAGTGACTTACCCCCACACCCAAGAAAAATACAAGCTAAAAAATGACGAAGTCAGGACTGTGTAAACCCTAACACTAAGCTGCTGCTTCTATCAGCTGGCTCTTCAGATATGAAGGCAGCAGTTTGCCTTCTCAGTGTTCCTTAACTCTGCCAAACAAGAATGCCTGAAATACAAAGGGGCAGGACCTCCACAGAAGGTCCTGCTTGTTTCACTAAGTAATTGCCTTCTATACTTTGGTAAGCAGAAGGTCTGAGTTTGAATCTCTCAAACACTTTATGCAGAAAAGCGTAACCGTCAGTCTTTCCTATGATCCTGAGTTAGCAATGCTCCTTGGGACTAACCCTAACCTGAGGAAAAGTGAGATAAGGGGAGCGATCTCTGATATTCCACTCTTAACCTGTTGTTTTGTCTTGTAGGAAACATGTAGTCACCAAAATCCAGTAACGAAGCAGCAAAAGTCTCACTTTCTCAAGTGAGAGAAGCGAAGCCCTTTTCTTCCCCTCTAAGGATGTCATAGCCTCAGAGGTCAGACACTACAAACAGCCGTCTGGGAGCAAGGTATGGATGCACTTTAGCTGCTTTACAAAATCTCCATTTGATCCTTACATAGTCATTGGCTTTAGTTCCACCAAAGGGTTAGAGCACAGGTCATAAGTATAAACAAGCTTCTAAGAATAAAGAACAGCATAAAATCAGAGACCAGACCCAGCAGTTTACCACTAGGGAAACCAAAGATTCTTCTGTCCAGGAAGAAAACACAGCTTTAGAAGAGCCCAATTACAAACCATGACACAAAGATAGGACAAATGAGCCACAAAGAAGAACCTTGACAATTTAGTATCCTTGCACAAAGGCCTCTTGGCACTTAAGACTGCACCAATAATTAATGACAGGAAAGAAAGATCTACACTTGGACTCATACCCAACAGTGCTGGTTTTTTAGAATTAATATGAAGCTCAGCAGAACTGGCTGAGTCCCACATTTACCAGCTTTCAATAGAAGCTGAAGTACAACTCTCCCCACACAGAAGGCTCTAAACAATGCCTTTCTCAGCATTTTAAATTATGTAAAAAAAAAAAAAAAAAAACAGGAGGGCTTTGAATTTTGATCCCAGTTCTACCATTAACTGAATACATGCAGTGTTTAAATAGTGGTTTATTGGTCCTAAAAATAGCAACACAGGAGCTTCCCTGGTGATTCAGTGGTGAAGAATCCACCTGCCAACACAGGAGACATTTCCATCCCAAATCCACGAAGATCCCACATGTCACAGAACAGATAAGCCCGCACACCACAACCACTGAGCCTATGTTTTAGAGCCCAGGAGTCAGAACTACTGAAGCCTGACTGCCCTAGAGCCTATAGTCCACAGCAAGAGAAGCCCCCACAATGAACAGCCCTCACACAGCAACTAGAGTAAGCCTCCACTCGCAACTAGAGAAAAGCCCAAGTAGCAACAAAGACCCAACACAGCCAAAAATAAATAAATTAAATTTTTTTTTTTAATTTTTGAAAAATTAAAAAAAATAGGAACATAGGATTTAAGTAAAAAATTTCTTCATAGTATTATTTGTCACTTCACCCTTTTCTCTGCTAAAATGTAATACAGGTTCACTCAAAGATCCCCACCAAAAAAAGTGTAAATTCAAGATAAAAGAAATTTTAAAGAAAAATAGGAACGTAGGATATACAAATATCCAGATCATTATTTTGTACACCTGAAACTAACATATATCTCAATTTTAAAAACAGGACTATAGGATTATTTGTCAAATAACACGACAGCACCTCATATAGAGTGCTGGATATCCACAGGCTCTTAAACACTATCTATCATATTATAAGCCATTAAAGAGTACACACAGAAAGCTCTGCTTGTTTTAGTGGGATGGGAAGCAGCAGAGAACAACAAGAGTGTGAAGAAGCAAGTGTCACAACTCACGAAAGCTTGGGTTCAAGAGTCTATTCCAGTAAAAATTAATTAAAAAAACAAAAGTCTATACTACACATTCAAGGGAAAAGTCCAATAAAGGGCCAACTTTGCCACCCACTCCTCAGCTCCTTCCATCTCTGTGCTGAACCATTCTCCACCAGAGGGCAGTCTTAGCAGCTGTCTGCTTCAATCCAGAGTAAACCCTACACTTAACTTCTGCAAATGGTGCCTTCTGATTCCCTTCACCTAGAGTGCCTGATGAACTATGGACAGAGGTTCGAGACATTGTACAGAAGACACGGATCAAGACCATCTCCAGGAAAAAGAAATGCAAAAAACCAAAATGGCTGTCTGAGGAAGCCTTACAAATAGCTGGGAAAAGAAGAGAAGCGAAAAGCATAGGAGAAAAGGAAAGATATACCCATTTGAATGCAGAGTTCCAAAGAATAGCAAGGAGAGATAAGAAAGCCTTTCTCAGTGATCAATGCAAAGAAATAAGAATAAAAAAACTGAATGGGAAAGACTAGAGATCTCTTCAAGAAAATTAGAGATGCCAAGGGAACATTTCATGCAAAGATGGGCTCAAATAAAGGACAGAAATGGTATGGACCTGACAGAAGCAGAAGATATTAAGAGGTGGCAAGAACACACAGAAGAACTGTACAAAAAAGATCATTATGACCCAGTTAATCATGATGGTGTGATCACTCACCTAGAGCTAGACATCCTGGAAGGTGAAGTCAAGTGGGCCTTAGAAAGCATCACTACAAACAAAGCTAGTGGAGGTGATGGAATTCCAGTTGAGCTACTTCAAATCCTAAAAGATGATGCTGTGCAAGTGCCGCACTCAATATGTCAGCAAATTTGGAAAACTCAGCAGTGGCCACAGGACTGGAAAAGGTCAGTTTTCATTCCAATCCCAAAGAAAGGCAATGCCAAAGAATGCTCAAACTACTGCACAATTGCACTCATCTCACACGCTACTGAAGTAATGCTCAAAATTCTCCAAGCCAGGCTTCAGCAATACGTGAACCGTGAACTTCCAGATGTTCAAGCTGGATTTAGAAAAGGCAGAGGAACCAAAGATCAAACTGCCAACATCCGCTGGATCCTCGAAAAAGCAAGCGAGTTCCAGAAAAACATCTATTTCTGCTTTATTGACTATGCCAAAGCCTTTGACTGTGTGGATCACAATTAACTGTGGAAAATTCTGAAAGAGATGGGAATACCAGACCACCTGACCCACCTCTTGAAAAACCTGTATGCAGATCAAGAAGCAAGAGTTAGAACTGGACATGGAACAACAGACTGGTTCCAAATAGGGAAAGGAGTACATCAAGGCTGTATATTGTCACCCTGCTTATTTAACGTCTATGCAGAGTACATCATGAGAAATGCTGGGCTGGAGGAAGCACAAGCTGAAATCAAGACTGCCGGGAGAAATATGAATAACCTCAAATAGGCAGATGATACCACCTTTATGGCAGAAAGTGAAAAAACACTAAAGAGCCTCTCTATGAAAGTGAAAGAGGAGAGTGAAAAAGTTGGCTTAAAGCTCAACATTCAGAAAACTAAGATCATGGCTTCCAGTCCCATCACTTCATGGCAAATAGATGGGCAAACAGTGGAAACAGTGACAGACTTTACTTTTGGGGGCTCCAAAATCACTGCAGATAGTGATTGCAGCCATGAAATTAAAAGACACTTACTCCTTGGAAGAAAGGCTATGATCAACCTAGACAGCATATTAAAAAGGAGAGACATTACTTTGTCAACAAAGGTCCGTCTAGTCAAGACTATGGTTTTTCCAGTAGTCATGTATGGATGTGAGAGTTGGACTATGAAGAAAGCTGAGGGCCAAAGAATTGATGCTTTTGAAGTGTGGTGTTGGAGAAGACTCTTGAAAGTCCCTTAGACTGCAAGGAGATCCAACCAGTCCATCCTAAAGGAGATCAGTCCTGGGTATTCATTGAAACTCCAATACTTTGGCCACCTCATGCAAAGAACTGACTCATTGGAAAAGACCCTGATGCTGGGAAAGATTGAGGGGAGGAGGAGAAGGGGACGATAGAGGATGAGATGGTTGGATGGCATCACCGACTCAATGTTCATGAGTTTGGGTGGGCTCCGGGAGTTGGTGTTGGACAGGGAGGCCTGGCGTGCTGCGGTTCATGGGGTCGCAAAGAGTCGGACACGACTGAGTGACTGAACTGAACTAGCGTTCCACTCCCGTCAAACTACCATTCTGGGTCCCCCAAACACCACTAATCCACTCTTAACTTCCACCTCCTGTAACTCATGAGATCAGAGCTGAACAGTAGCAGTCAGTGATCACAACTATTTTATATCCTTACATTATATCCTTACAATAAGCTGGGGTGGCTGGGTGGGGTTCAAGATCCCCTTCCCCCTACATATCCAGCACTTGCAGCAGACTGAGGAGCTGGAATAGTTGGAATAGTTCCACTTAGTTGGAATAAGGTGGTCTCATTACAAGCAACAACTCCACTGGGCGAAATTGGGGAGTTTTCAGAAGCTACAGTCTTATAAACTGAGAGGCTGGGAGCAAGCAGTTCAGGACTTTATCAAAAACACTTCAATGAGACTATTTCAGATGAGAAGGACCAGAACAGTAAGAAAGACCTACACTCTAGCGAATGCTAGACAAAAACCATAAATTGAATCTTCTCAGTCATGTTTAGATTTTACAAGGACAGACTCACAAAAACATCATCTTTAATCCTGAAACTTCTCTAAGAACCTTGAGATTTCATCTCAAACCCTCTTGCCCTAACCCCTACTCAAAAAAATTTTTATATTGAGCATTTATATAATTTGGTATTTGCTGACTATAATTCTTATAGATACAAAAAACACCCTGCACAACAGAATGAATTTTTAAAAGACAAAAATGTTAACACCTGTAAGATCCTCCTACACTTTAACAAGTTGAATCTGCAGCAGTAATTCTAAATGAGCAGGGAATAAGCTGGAAATATGCAGTTGGAACAAAAAGCCTTTATATTCTCCTCCCCAAGCTTTTCTATTACCTCACCCCCACAACCCACTATAATCCAGAGACTGCAATTTCTTAAAGAGACATAATAACCCTTTTCCCATCTGATAGACTTTGTTCCCACCATCTTTCCCACCCTATCCCTCCATTGTCCTGTCACCAGGCAAACTGGCTTACCTTCCCCATGTTTGTCAGTAAACTGGAAGGCCTGAACTAGTCTCAGTGTCTCATCCACAGAGCGGCCAACAGGAAGGTCGTTTATGGTGATCTGTCGAAGGATACCTTTATCATCAATAATAAAAAGGCCCCTGGAAAGAAAATATTAAAGGTCTGAGGGAGAGAGAGTACAGTTTTAGAAACTGCTGTTAGAGTAAATCAACAGAAACTAGCCTTCCCCTTAGGTCCTGCATAAAGAATGAAGCCATTATGCCATACACCTTAAACTTACAGTGATGTATATCAATTATTTCTTAACAAAACAGGAAAAAAGTATGAAATAAGAAAAGTCTCCACAGATCACAGCTCTACTTATACAAAAGATCTTCAGCCAATCAGCCAGTTTCTGGGTGCACATATACCTGAATGAGATGCCTTCATCAGCCTTTAAGACCCCATAGTCCTGAGCAATGGTGCGCTTGGGGTCTGATATCAAGGGAATGTTCATGGGTCCCAGTCCTCCTTGTTTCTTGGGTGTGTTGATCCTATAGTAAAAAAAACACACATACAATCACACTCATTCAAATTCTTCTGTAACAAAAGCATTAACTGTATCTATCTCACCCCAACATTGCTAATCTAACTCCCCAGAAAACTTTAAATTTTTTCCAGCAATAAATGGTGGTTTAGTTGCTAAGTTGTGTCCGACTCTTGCAACCCCATGGACTATAGCCCACCAGGCTCCTCTGTCCATGGGGTTTTTCAGGCAAGAATACTGGAGTGGATTGCCATTTCCTTCTCCAGGGGATCTTCCCAACCCAGGAATCGAACCCGGGTCTCTCGCATTGCAGGCAGATTCTTTACCAACTGAGCTATGAGGGAAGCCTAGCAGTAAATGGCTGAGGCCAATTAAAGTCACCAGGGTACACTCAGCTGCAACCCAAGCTGCTTTTCCTCTGCTGCTAAGTTATAAGAGCAACGAGAGGAAGTCAGCATTTGCACTCCTTCCATGAGGAGCCAGAAGTCAATACTTGAAAAAGTCTATTGCCAAAGCCTCCGGGTTCCAGTTGCTGCTTAAAAGTTCCTATACCTGCACTTCCCTGGTGGTCCAGTGATTAAGACTTCTACTGTGCTTCCACTGCATGAGGCACAGGTTTGATCCCTGGTTGGAGAATTAAGATCCCACATGCCACACAGCACAGCTACCAAAAAAAAAAAAAAAAAGTAATAATTTTCTAAAATAAGCCCATGCCAAATGGACCAAGAGATTTACCATGCCAGGTGACAGAAGTGAGAATCCACAGAAGCACCAATTACTTGGCAGTTGAGTTTCTTAAATTCTTCTGCCCTATCACTGAAAGCAATGATCTCCGTGGGGCATACAAAGGTGAAGTCAAGAGGGTAAAAGAAGAATACAACATATTTTCCTGGGGGAAAAAAAAAAGCCCAAGTTACCCTTTGAAATAGACTTTCTTGCTTTGCAGAGAATGTAAACCTAAAGACATTGTCCTATGGGAAAAAGGAAGCCTTTTTAAACTAATGGCAGACAACTGTTAAAACACCAAGATGCTCAACACAGATGATGCCTAGCAGCTACTGTAGAACCTCTGCCATAAGAAAAAGTTCTTCCAATTTCCATGCTTTATTTTCCTTCTTCCATGTTAGCTGCCAACTACAGATAAGCACTGTTCAGTCTAATTTTGATCTTCTCTGGGTAGTTAAAATTAACACAAACACCAAGTTCTTCAGTGAAGAAAAGAAAAAACAAGGATGCAATCATCTACTGCCAATACTCATATAGTGCCCAGAAAGAGCTGAATTGCTGGATTCTCCGCCACAAGGCAACAAGACCAACAAGAAAAAGTGAGAGCCTCTGCTATTCTTCCACAGTGAACCACAGCACCGTGATAGGTAAGGTCTAAGTGATCACCTAAATTACCACAAATATGGTTCAAGTAAGTCTGATAGGATGCACAAGCAAAGAAAAAATTTCTAAGATAAAAGTTCTCCTGGTAGGTAATAGGATTTCTAGTTGGAATTTTATGCAAGTCATTCTGATTACCAATTGAAGTAGATCTTCAACCTGTCAAGCAGTCTCTCACCAACAATTCCAAATATTCACATTTCCAGATACCAGCAATGTTTCAAAATCAAAATAACCTGGTCCTTTTGACATTCACTTCAACTTTCTCTCAGGGTTTTGCTAACAAGCTTCAGCAGGTCAAGCCCAGGAGGGCACAGAGCAACTCTTCCTAAACCTCATGACTTTACCCTTGGGCCAGGGTCACCTCCCTACGGTGCTACTTACTTTGTCAGAAGGAGCTTCCCTCCATAGGGCCCCGCCTGGTGTCTACATGAAACTACTTAACAGAAAGGATAGTTGTTCCAATTGTGACATCAATTTTTCTCTGGGGGTAAAATGTCAAGGGAACATGCCTAAACCCTCAATCGTGACACACATTTTGTAAACTGAACAGTTTCACAGCTCCAGAGACTTGAGCTCTGAGACTTTAAATTGTCCAAGGCTTTAAAGTGTAACAAAATAATGAGTCTATCTCCAGTAAAATAACTGAGGAGCAATACTGGGAAGATAATTGAGATATTATGTCCAGATATAATGAAGTATGCACATGCCTTCTACAGAAGTAGTTTGGACTTGGGAGATCTACCCTATGTTCACTGATGATAATCACCACTTCAAATCAATAGGAAGGCAACAGCCTCTTATCCTAAAGACAAATGAGATGTAAAAATCATTTTACACTCAAACATGACAAGAGATACAGAGAGTGAACAAGCCCTCCCTAGACTGTAACATAATTCCATATTAATGAACCTAATTACTCTTACCTTTGTAGTCAGCTAGGCTGATATCCTTGAACTGACCATCTGGCATAACAGCTGTTGCTTTGAACTGGGGGGCACGGTGCCCAATTTTGGCATTTCCTGAAGACATATTGCTATCAGCTGGAAAAGATAAGAGAAAGTGAATTAGAAATAAGTCTTACTTTTCTGGATAACAATCTTCATCTGTTTAAGAGACTCAGCTGTAGAAATTGTCCAGTGGTCTTGAATATACACATAAACTTTTGTAACAGTAAGGAGCATGAACTGAGCTTTCCAACTTTTCAAACAAAAATATGGAAAAATAGTAAGTAGAACAAAAGTCAACTTATTGCCAAAAAGCAATGTAACACTGGATTCACCCTGCTCAAGACCAAGGTAGGATTTAACCCAGTAAGTCATCAGTTTGATAATCCCAAGAAGCTAACTTTTCAAGTCCTAAAATTCTTGGTTCATAATACTACAACCATAAGAAGGATTGAACATCGACTGTGATCGTTTTTTTTAACCGCTTAACACCTTTAATAGCAAACCAAAAAACCCAACCAAACACAGGAGGTGACCCTAATATACATGTCCTCCTTATTCAAACCTGCTTTTCTAGCGGATCCCCACGTCCACTAAAGCACGACCAAGCGCGGGGGCGGGGAGGCTGCTGGATTTCCACCGGGTGTGTCCCCTTCAGGAAATCGCCCCTTGAAGGTCCCTGGTGAAAGCCACTTCCCCAAAACCCACTCGTGGTACCCTCCCTGCCACTCCCATCACCACCCCTACCCTAGCCCCTTAGAAAGCTCCACCCCCGGTTGACGGGCCCGCGCTGCTGCTCACGGAAGACTACGTCTAACCAAACCCTGAAGAGAACGATCTCTTCAAGTATTTCTGAAATATTCCTCCCCTATTTCCGCAGCCTCTACTCGAGTGCTAATCCTCCGTAACCCTCATTATTTAGACAGCCTCCCTTATTCTTCCTTATAACAGGGTTGTTGCATTCCAGCTCCCCTATCCCATCCACTCCACTGCGGCTGGAGGAAATCGTTCTGAAATCTGATCTCACTCACCTCTCTGATTTATGGTTCATAGAAACTGGGGCTCTGTCTTCCTGGGTTAAAACTCTTGTAATTTTCTGTGTGGCCTTCAGGCAAGAGTCTTAATCAATTAGCCTCACTTTTCTCGCCTGTAAAACGGGAATACTATGAATTCTTTGTTGAGATCATCTCTAGCTTATTTAGCAATTCTCACACATTAAACGTGTTACCTGTTGTTATTAGTGTAACTCTTCTTGCTCCTCTGTTGTAACACCTAGGACAGAGAGTAGCTGTTTGAAATCTCAGGCTTTTGTTCGAACATGCAGAACCTGTTCTCTCCTATTTGGCCTGCGGAAAACGTGTCAGCTGAAGCATTACCTTCTCGTGAAACTCTTCTGACTTTCACCGATTCTCAGAATTCATTCCCTCCTTTCTGCCCAAACAGTAGCCTGCTTGGTCACAACCATCTCTGCGTCCTCAAGTCACAACATAGCACCGGATATAAGATAAAGAGTGTTGAATACATACCTTAGGCAGTTAGAATAGGAAACAGGAGTCCAAAATGGCGGTGGCTAAAAGACAAGGAAGGGAAAAACCCGCGAAAATAGAACAAAGGAAGGTCTAAGACCGGAGTGAGGACCTCAGGTGGAACAAACAGCACTCCTGGCTAGCCCAATTTACATAGGGCAGGCCTGGGGGGAGGGAAAAACAGAACACATAGTACTGTGTTCCCCTTTCTGCCCGCAACCCCCACTACCCTATCTCCTTTGGACCTTATAGCAGAATAAAAAGTAGGGAAGTGCTGTGTCATGCTGGTTGAGCATCTCAAAATTTTTTGGCATTTATCATCCTACCCCACAACAGTAGTGATTTTTTTTTTCTTTCTCTGCCTGAGACGAACAGTTATTTGGCCATTACTCATGTCCTTCTTCTTTCTTTTTAATTGGTCACAGCCATCCATTACTGTGCTTAATCAAATTTTATTCTTTTTTTAATATCTTTAATATTTTCATTTATTTATTTATTTTTAGTTGTGCTGGGTCTTCGGTGCTGTGCCGGCGGCTTTCTTTACTTGCTGTGGGGAAGGGGGTGTTACTCTTTGTTGTGGTGAATGGGCTTCTTATTGAGTTGGTTTCTCATGTTGCAAGCACAGGCTCTAGGCATGCAGAGTTCAGTAGTTACTGGCGCATGGGCTCAGTTGCCTTTTAGCGTGTGGGATCTTCCTAGACCAGGGAAGATCCATAATTGAATCCATGTCCCCTGCACTGGCAGGCAGACTCTTCCACTGCGCCACCAGGGAAGCCCCTCATTTACTTCTTGAGGGTTCAGGGGAAAACAGACATTCAGAGTTTAGTGTTTTTGTGTAATCAGTCACTAAGTCGTATCCCACTCTTTTGCGACCCCATGGACTGTAGCCCACCAGGCTCTTCTGTCCACTCTTCTGTCCATGGGAATTTCCCAAGCAAGAACACTAGAGTGGGTTGCCGTTTCCTTCTCCCCGGGATCTTCCTGACTTAGGGATCAAACTTGTGAATTCTACATTAGCCTCAGAACTTAATAGTGGATGGTTATTCCTGTTAAACCAACAACACACAGTCCTACTTCACCCAGAAGAAAATTACCATTTATTGTATCTACCGTGTGTCAGGCCCTGGGCTGGGCACTTGAGTTTGTCTTATTTAAGAACCAAGAGTTATCCTGGCCCAGGGAAATATTAATATCCAGTTCCTGTGGGAATATACAAAAAAGAAATAGCAGGACACTCCTGAAAAGAGAAGAAATCTATTGAATGCATGTGTAATTAAGTGACCGTAGAGTCTCTTTCCTCAAAGAAGTGTAAAGATTTTGGAAATGGGGGCAGGGGAACTTTATCCTTCTACGGGACCTTTGTCCTCCCTGTTCACCAGTAGTTCTGGGAAGGATTTTATGTTTCATTTATAGTTGTAGTACCAGAACCCGTCATGCTAACTGGCCTAGGAGATGTGCTTAATTAATTTTGGAAGGCGCTGCAGATTTTTGAGATGTGGAGTTGACTTACTTGAACTACGTTTTAAGATGATGATTCTAGCAGTTGTGTAATAGATGAACATAATGACTAGGAGACAAGAGCCCAGCTGGGAGGCTACTGCAATAGTCCAGATAAGAGAAGTCTCACAGGGACTTCCCTACTGGTCCAGTGGCTAAGAATCTGCCTTTCAATGCAGTGGGCACAGGTTCGATCCCTGGTTGGGGAACTAGGATCCCACAGCAATCATAACTAGTAATGCCACAGGGGCAACACTGTGAGCAACTAAGTGCTCAAGCCACGTCAAAGATCCCAAGTGCTGCCTCTAAGACAGAGTGCAGCCATATCTAACTAACTAAATAAATATTTTTAAAAAGAAAAAGAGAAGTCTCAGAACTGTAATGACATTGGCAGCAGGAAGGGAATAAGAAGAGAAAGTATATTTATACAGGCTTTTGGATTAATTGCATTTAGGGTGAGAGGAAAGAGGAGGTTCAGTCTGATTTCTTGGTTTCATAGGAAACACATAGGAGGAGACAATTTTAGGTTAAAAATAGCGATGAACATTTATTGAATACTACCTGTTTTATAGATGAGATGCCTGATGCCCAAAGAATTTAAGTAAATTGTCTAAAGTCACAGCTAAGTGGTGTTGAAGCCAGATGCCATCCAGGCCACAGAACCATCGCGTTGCACATGAGGCAGATGTAACATTTACATAGACCGTAATGTGAATGGTGCCCCCTGGAGATGTGCCTTACAGTGGTTTGGCCAGACTGACTCTGGAGTCTACCTTATTACTGACTCCTTTCTTAAAGGAGACATAATCAGTTTGGTTTGAGGCAAACAGCATTGAGATGCTCACAAGACATCCAGGTAGAGGTATCCAGAGTTGCCGTTTAGAGATGAACATTTGAAAATCAACAGCACAGAGGTTTAGTTACATATTTATTGTTTTTCTATTTATAGGAGGCCTATTCTCTACTAGATAACAGACATGCAAAGATATTCAAAACACCATCTATTGAGGTGTTTTGAAGGATCACTAAAGAGTTAGCTAAGGCTTCCCTCCCTGGTGGTTCAGTGGTTGAGAATCTGTCTGCCAATGCAGAGGACACAGGTTCCATCCCAGGTCTGGGAAGATCCTACATGCTGCAGGGCAACTAAGCCAATGCACCACATCTACTGAGCCACACTCTAGAGCCTGTGAAATAAAACTACTGAAGTCCACACACCCTAGAGCCCATGCTTTGCAACAAAAAAAGCCACCGCAATGAGAAGCCTGCACACCACAACTAGAAAGTAGCCCCCACTTGCTGCAACTGGAAAAAGCCCTCATGCAGCAACAAAGACCCAGCACAACCAAAGATAAATAAATGAATAAAAATAACTTTTTAAAAAAAGAGTTAGCTAAGGAGAAGGAGTTAGCTAAGATCCAACCAGTCCATCCTAAAGGCAATCAGTCCTGAATATTCATTGGAAGGACTGATGCTGAAGCTGAAATTCCAATACTTTGGCCACCTGATTCGAAGACTGACTCTTTTGAAAAGACCCTGATGCTGGGAAAGCTTGAAGGCCAAAGGAGAAGGGGACGACAGAGGTCGAGATGGTTGAATGGCATCACCGACTCAATGGCCATGAGTTTGGGTGGGCTCCGGGAGTTGGTGATGGACAGGGAGGCCTGGTGTGTTGCAATCCATGGGGTTGCAAAGAATCGGACACAACTGAGCAACTGAACTGAACTGAACTGAAGGAGAAGAAAAGTGTGGAATGAGTTCCAGGCAGAGAAAACAGCAAAAGAAGTGGAAAATAATATGTTTGGGGAAGCACAAAAAGTTGAATATTAGTAAAATGTAAATGCCAAAGTCTAGAATGTAGAGACTAAGAACACAGAGATTCTTTATGATGTACCCTATAAGCTAGGCTGAGGAGCTTGAATTTTATCCCAGGGGGCAAAATGGAAGTATAGAAAGAAAGTAACAGTTTTGAATAGGAGAATGACCATACCCAGTTGTATTATTTATCATTCTGGCAGCTGCAGCAAAATTAGATTAGGGGACCAAGAGATAAAGGATAAGGGAGACCAAGAAGGAAGCTATAGCCATGACTGGGAGAAAGAGGTCAAGAGCCTGAGGGAAGACAGTAGTGCAAGACATGGAAAGATGGGGTCAAATGGCAGAGTTTGCAAGATCTGAGCATCAGGTACAAGAATTAAAAGAGAGGAAGGAGTCAAGGATGACTCCCAGGAAAATTGGGTGAAAATGGTACAATTGGAAGAAAGAATGAGTCCACTTTGGGACATGCTGAATTTGAGATTCCAGGAGGAGATAGATGGGCAGGGGGATGTTGTAAGTGTAGAAACTTGAGTGTAAAATAAACCTGTGGAAAGGCAGGGACCCTGCCTATCCTGTTCAGCACGTTTTAACTCTAATACTTAGCAGCATGCTTCCAGGCACGTGATAGGTACAGTAGATATTTGTTAAATGAATTAATGCATTACACTTTCTGGCATAATTTGTGATATCAAGGATATCTGAAACTGTAGGAGAAAATGAAATCCCTGAGAAAGTGGAAAGAGGGGAGCCAAGACCAGAGTCTCAAAGATTTTCTGTGAGGATAAGAGGAGGGACAAAACCAATTAAAGGAAGTTTAAAAAACATACCCCAAAGCAAACCAAAAAAAATGCAGCATTTTGTGCACAAAGAGTCATTCATGAAGATGGACTGTTTCTACCTAGAATAATTTCCTTTGATCTTCACCATCAGCATTGAAGTTTATTGCACCTGGCAAAGGATAACAAAAAAGCAAACAAACAAAAGAGGAATGAGTTAAGAGGTCAGTCAATATGCAGATATATATGCCACCCTGGAGGTTTACTACCAAGTTTTCTCTAAAATCCTTTAAATTAAAAAAAAAAAAAAATCTGTTACTAAGTTGCTGGTTGCTAAGGGATTTAAGTGGAGCTTTGTTAAAAAAAATTGCTTCAGGTCAGGGCAGCTGCTGAGTACCGCCCTTAACATTTTTCTCTGTCTAGTTCAAATAAGGATGGCTCTCTGCTGGGCAAAGCACCAGTTCCCAGCACAGTTCTGTAAAGGATTTAGTTCTCTCCATCTATTAAAATAGTATTCTCAAACAAAAGTAACCTTAGGTCCCTTATGAAAGGAAAAATATTCATGAGGACCCCCAATGTTGCTTTGACTTATTAAACTTAATTATTTAACTTTCATTAATTTTATTTCATTTTTAAAATTCAGACTACATATATATATGTGTATGTGCATGCTCAGTTGCTTCGGTAGTGTCCAACTCTTTGTGACCCTATGCACTGTGGCCCACCAGGCTCCTCTGTCCATGGAATTCTCCAGGCAAGAATACTGAAGTGGGTTGCCATGCCCTCCCCAGGGGATCTTCCAGACCCAGGGATTGAACTTGGGTCTCCTGCATTACAGGTAATTATTTACTGCTGAACCATGGGGGAAGCCCCATATATATGTATACATACATATATATGTATATACATATATACATATATGTGTGTGTGTGTGTGTGTGTGTATATATATATATATATATATTTATATTTTTTTTTTTTTTTTTTTTGCCACATAGTACAGCATTCAGAATCTTAGTTCCCTGACTGGGAATCAAACTTGTGCCCCCTGCATTGGAAGCACAGAGTCTTAACCACAAGTCTTCCAGGGAAGTCCCTATATTCAGAATATTTAATATTTTGATAGGTTAAGCAATATTGAATATAATTTAAAATACTGTTTCATGAAAATGTTCTTCTTGTTAATCACTACTATACTTGCTGCTGATGAATTATTGCCAGTTATAATATACAAAATGAGTTTATTTTAAGCAATACCCTTCATTAATATGGTCCCGATACTATTATAGTTCATCACCTTCTGGGTTCTGCATACTTTTACTGGCTAATACATGTGTTGGTGACACAATTCTCCTATTACCTTCCTCTGTTCAACTAGCCATGAAACCGGTTCATACAGTGTTTTTTGACATCATCTGGCACTCACTTAACTTGAAGCAGTAGTTACATCACAGCACTAATTTGCTGTGGTGGACACAGTTGATCAACTCATCAACAGCAACTGCCCCCTTCTTCATATTAACTAGATGCAACAGGTAAGGTAATTCAATGTGAGTATAAAGCAGATGTCCCAGAGCAATAATTATCTTAACCTTAGGACTTGCTAACCTAATAGCAACCTGTCATAAACTTAAAAACCATTAAAGTTAAACCTGTAAACCATTAAAGTTAAACCTATAAACCATTAAGGTTAAACCTATTATCTATTAAAGTTAAATCAGTTCTGTTCAGTCCCTCTTAGTCATGTCCCATTCTTTGCGACCCCATGGACTGTAGCACGCCAGGCCTCCCTGTCCATCACCAACTCCCGGAGCTTGCTCAAACTCATGTCCATTTTGTCGGTGATGCCATCCAACCATCTCATCCTCTGTCGTCCCCTTCTCTCTGGCCTTCAAGCTTTCCCAGCATCAGGGTCTTTTCCAATGAGTCAGTTCTTCACAGCAGGTGGCCAAAGTATTGGAGTTTCAGCTTCAACATCAGTCCTTCCAATGAACACTCAGGACTGATCTCCTTTAGGATGGACTGGTTGGATCTCCTTGCAGTCCAAGGGACTCTCAAGAGTCTTCTCCAACACCACAGTCCAAAAGCATCAATTCTTCGGCACTCAGTTTTCTTTATGGTCCAACTCTCCCATCCATACGTGACTACTGGAAAAACCATAGCCTTGACTAGACTTTGTTGGCAAAGTAATGTCTCTCCTTTTTAATATGCTGTCTAAGTTGGTCATAACTTTCCTTCCAAGGAGTAAGCGTCTTTTAATTTCATAGCTGCAGTCACCATCTGCTCTGATTTCAGAGCCCCCCAAAATAAAGTCTGTCACTGTTTCCACTGTTTCCCCATCTATTTGCCATGAAGTGATGGGACCAGATGCCATGATCTTAGCTTTCTGAATGTTGAGCTTTAAGCCAACTTTTTCACCCTCCTCTTTCACTTTCATCAAGAGGCTCTTTAGTTCTTCTTCACTTTCTGCCAGAAGAGTGGTGTTGTCTGCATATCTGAGGTGATTGATATTTCTCCCGGAAATCTTAATTCCAGCTTGTGCTTCATCCAGCCCAGTGTTTCTCATGATGTACTCTGCATATAAATTAAATGAGTTAAACAAAAGTTAAATGCTTTAATGTAACAACAAATACAGTCATAGAAATAAAAATCCCAGGGTAGTGTTTAGTCATGAGTGCATCCAGATAATTTAAAATAGTTAAGTTAATTTTTTAAATTGTCACTGAAAGAAAAACATTACATTTAACAGCTCTCACTTGAATCTTTTAATTTACAAAATTATATTAGGGACACACAAAGGCCTACAAATCCCAACAGAAATACTGTAATCAAGGATATGTTTGTTAGAATTGAATACAGCTGCAAGTAACAGACAACTCAAATAACAAGCTCAACCAAACAGAGGATTGATTTTTCCCATTTAATAAATCAGCAGTCCAAGGCTGCTCTCAGGAACCCCGAGTTTTAACTTTCTCTTCCCAAATCTCTAGCATGCAGCTTTTATTCTTACAATTACCTTATAGTCACAAAATGTCTGCTCTACCTCCAGACTTATACCTACACTCCAGGCAGGGAGAATGGAAAAGGCAGCCAAAGTAGGTGTGAACTCTAAATGCGGAGGCAAAGCATTCCCAGAAAGCCTCAGTTTCCATAGCATTTGCCTGAGTATGTGCACGCCTGCTCCCAGCTATAAGGGAGTCTGGAAATTGTGTCTATTAATTGGGCATACTGCCAATCCAAACACAATTGAAATTCTGTTAGGAAGGAAGGGAGGGAGGAAACGTATTAGATAGGCAACTGACCTTGATGAATTGGACAATAGAAACAGGATTCTGACTGTAGCCATGTGAGAATGTTGAAATGCTAGAAAAAGAGAGTAAGTTATATCTTTTTCCTACTCTTGCTACAGATGGCAATTTGTTTTATTAAATTGCCAAATTTCTACATTTTCAATCAGATTCCAAACTTTAAATTCATGTATGATTTGATATCTGTTATTCTTCCATCATTATCCTTTTTCATATTAAGCTGTTGGTCATAATTAAATGAGGCATATGTTTAGAATATCAAATTCTTGATTTTAGGCTCAAGTTTTCACGCTTCCATACCTAACTAAAAATCAACATCAAAGTTGCTTCTTCTCTCTCTCTTTTAAATATTTATTTTTTTGGCTGAAACAAGTCTTAGTCACCGCATGCAGGGTCTTTAGTTGTGGCATGTGTACTCTTAGTTGTGGTATATGGGCTCCAGTTCCCTGACTAGGGATTGAACCCAGGCCCCCTGCACTGGGAGAGCAGTCTTAGCCACTGAACTAACAGGGAAGTCCATGATTTTCTTTCTCTTCCTCTATCATCCTTCTCCTCCAATTTTAGGAGAGGTGGAATAAATACACAGATACATCCAGACCAGAACAGTAAAGCGGAAGGAAGTGCTTAAACTGGATCAACCATGATGCAGCTGTAAGTTAGACTCATAGAGGACTTGCAACCTATGTTTATAAAATTAAAATTGGTTTTTACCTCTAACTACCTCGTGCATCAGGAACCAATGCTCAAATCCTCATCCACCCCCGCTCCCAACCAAATCTTTATAAACATGAGCACTTATCAGTTATTTCTCAACCTCAGTGCCATCAACATCCTGAGTCTGATAATTTTTGTTGGAGGAAGAGGCTGTGCTATACATAATTAGATGTTTAGCAATATCCTACCCTCCAGATGCCAGTACCACCCCCTCCACACATTGCCAAATGTCCCCTGGGGCCAAAACTGCCACAGGTTGAGACCCTCTCAGCTAGAGAAAGTCAATAAACAACTTGAAGACTCCTGGCCTATGTAAACTTTTGGTCCCTTTGTCCTGGCAAGTAGGGTCTTCTCTGCCTGGAAGCAGGGAAAGATACATTTTATTTCTTTCATGTATTCATACTTCTGGATATCTTGGCCAAAGCTTCCAGAAAAGAGTGGCTTGCTCATCAGAAGAATGGCAATTCAGAGAACGATGATAAGACCAGAAAGACTCACACCCATTGTAATGACTCTTTTGGCTTTTTCTTCTGAACACTTCTCTGTCAGTGACAGCTGGGAAAGAGAAACAAAGGATTAAAGGATCTGAGAAAGCACACAGATGGAAAAGGAGAGCTCTACCTCTGAGCAAGGCTTCACTGATTCAATCCTAGCCTAAACCACAGCTCTAACCACAAGCTGGGGTCCCACCTTTTCTGGAGTCCTTAGTCATGTTCCCCTGACCCTCTGCAAGCTGTAATTCTGCAGCTAGAGGCATGTCTACATTCTTTCTACCACCTTCCCCTGAGGAACAGCAGGGCTGACAAGCAGACCCCAATCAGAGAACTTGTAAGACCAGAGCTGGATAGGAGGCAGGGCCATCTCAAATGTTTGAACCGTTTGGGCCACTGACCTAAGAGTCTAGCTAACCTGCTTATAGTGTATAGGTTACCAAGCCAGGATAAAAGTTGGCCCTTTCTGGACTTCCCTGGTATTACAGTGGATAAGAATCTGCCTACTAATGCAAGGGGCATGAGTTCGATCCCTGGTCAGGGAAGATTTCACATACTGTGGAGCAACCAAGCCCATGCACAAGTAATGCCATAACTGCTGAGCCTGTGTGCTGCAACTACTGAAGCCCACGCACCTACAGTCTGTGCTCCACAACAAGAGAAGCCACTGCAATGAGAAGCCCGTGCACCACAACAAAGAATAGCCCCCACTCTCTACAACTAGAGAAAGCCCTCGCACAGCAACGAAGATGTAGCACAGCTAAAAATTAAACTAATTATTTTATAGCTGACCCTTTCTGATTCTGAAGTAACATAATGAACAGCTCTTAAAACATTTCTCCCTCCTAAGTCTTCTCTTCTTCAATGTAAGTAGCCCTATTTCCCTAACAACTCCTATGTGACTCGATTTCTAACCCCCTTGCTGATATCTCCCCACAGCATTTAGCCTGGCAAGCATTCAGCATAATGTTTCTTATCTCGACACACAGGCCCTCTACCATCTGATGGATGTCTTGTCTCTCCTTCCTCACATACAGCACAAGCTGCTCTAACCATAAAGCACTGTGTGCAATCCTGGAGTATATCACGATGTTACAGATCTCCCATATCCTGTTTGGTGACTCTTTGTTGCCTGCCTCCTGCTTATCTCTCAGAATTGGGCTAAAGTATCACCATTCGGGGATACCTTTCCTGACAAGCTCTCCATTCTCAAACTGATTTTCTGTGCTCCTCCCTCTTTATTTCCAGCATACCTTATGCTTATTTCTATCACAGCTAGCATTTATCACATCATTCTGTAATTACTGATTTTTTTTCTCTACCCCCAGTGACCATGAGCTTAGTGAGTTAAGGTTATGGTGGTAGTAAGTACTTTATAACACTGAAGAGAAAACAGATTGAGAAGCATTGCATTGGACTGCCGTTCCTTGAGGGCTGGGCCACATCTTCACCTTGCCTTCTGCATCATCTAGCACATGACCTGGAAGCAGCTGGTGCTCAGTGAATGTGGAGTATGCATGAATGCCTCAGACAGAGGGAACTGATCTCAGGTAGCTAACCATACATTTGGTGATCTTATCTTTGAGTGTTATGAGGCTACTCATGACAGGTTTCTTATTCCTGTCAGGAGCAGAGAAAGTGCTCAGTGGGTGCTTGTTGAATTGATGTCTCAGTTTCCCCATTTTCAAGAATTAAGGTTCCTGCTCCATTCTACCTTAGGCTAGCAAGATCAAATATAAAATAAAAAACAGCCTTCCCAAGTATTTAGTATTACTTTCTGAGTTCCCTGGGGGCAGAAAGTATTATGAGTCAGCTCCATTAAAATTGAGTCAACCATATCCACTCTGGTCTGAACAGTGGCCTGGAAAACTGACAGGATAGAGCTTCCCTTTTTTTAAAAAATTGAAATATACTTGATATACAATATTTTGTTAGTTTCAGGTGTGGTATATAGTGATTTGACATTTTTACATATTATAAAATGGTCACCATGATATCTAGTTACCATCTGTCCCTATACAAAATTATTACAATATTATTGACCATATCACTTATGCTTCATATTATATCCCCATGGCTTATTTATTTTCCAACTGGAGCTTTGTATCTTTTAATCCTCCTCACCTATTTCATCCCCCACTTCCCTTCTGGAAGGCAATTATTTTCTATACCTATGAGTCTGTTTTTATTTTGTTTATCTGTTTGCTTTACATTTTATTTTTTGTCAGGATCTTAGTTCCTTTACCAGGGATTGAATCCAAGTCCCCTGCAGTGGAAGCACAGAGTCCCAACCACTGGACCACCAGAGAAGTCCCTCTTTTAGTTTTTAGATTTCACATATAAGTGATGTCATACAGTGTTTGTCTTTGTCTGATTTATTTCACTTTAGCGTAATACCCTCTAGACCCATCTATGTTGTTGTAAATTGCAAAATTTCATTTTTATGACTGAGTAATATTTATATATATATCATATATATCACAATATATATACTACATCTTCTTTATACATTTATCTATCAATGGACACTTAGGTTGCTTCCATATCTTGGCTATTTTAAGTAATGTTGCAATGAATGTTGGTGTGCAGATATCTTTTCAAATTAGTGTTTTTGTTTCCTTAGGGTAGGAGGGAACTTTACTTATATGGAATTAACATGGGCCTGAGAATTGCGTTGTGACTTCTGTCCTTCTCCTTTCCAGAGAAAAAACTGCAGGCATTTTTTTAAGTGTATAAGAATTGGGCCCCTACTACCTTAACTGGGAAAGGCCAATGTGGGGATTTTTGTTGGGGTGGGGGGAGGTGTCGGATTTTCACTGGAGACTTCTGTTGTTGATGTTTTTAATATTTATTTATTTATATTTATTTGGCTGCATTGGATCTTAGTTGCCACATGTGGGATCTAGTTCCCTGACTGGGGATCAAACCTGGGCCACCCGCATTGGGAGCACAAAGTTTTAGCATGTGGACCACCAGGGAAGTCTCTCACTGGAGAATGTTTTGATCAGTAAGTGTTATAAACTGAATTTATAACCTCAGTCCCAAGAGGGTTTCCAGATGGGGTCTGGACAGGGAGTTCCAGAGCTCTAATTAGCTACTAATTGGCTCTTTAAGTATCAATAATAACAGCTTGGTTTGTCCAGTGTTCAGATCCTAAAATATTTCCCCTGGTGAAGAAACTCTTTTCCTTCCTAGTATCTTACATGAAGTCCAGGCTTATGTTGAAGCTTAATTAGTGTTTATTTACTCTTATTTCTGGAGACCTTGAGATCTTATGATCCTATCACCCCTCAGAAATGGACTTGAGTATCTCTCCTCTGATAGAACACAACCAAGCAGCTTAGCTACAGTTGGTCTATGACTAAAAGGACAACCTTATCGCAAAGGCTTATCTGCTCGAGTCCCTTAGAAAAAGGAAATCAGATTCCCGAAGTCCAGCACTAGCAGAGCCCAGGCAAGTCACCTTCATACCCTAATGAAGTGGGAAAGGCACCAGAATATACCCAAGGCTTTAATCTTCATCCTCTTTCTGCTGCTGAAGGAAATCCGGGCTCCAATGCACGTATCTGTCATAGCTGTGGCAGAGCTGAAGGAGAAATGCCCATCCCATTCTGGGCTTTGGGCTCAGGGCCAGCCTCCTCCCTCATCATACACAACCTTGATCCAGAAGCAGGAACTGGCACCTGGGCCTTCTGAGGCCCTAGGAGTTTGATCTTTGAATCTGAATGAACTGAACACAGCTAGCGCCAAACCTGCTTTTGGTCACCTCCTTTCTGTTCTTTGTTTTTTTCTCCACTTAACAACACATACTGGACACTTTTCTACAACAACAGTTACAGATCTACTTTATCCTGTGGCTGTATCACCTTTATTGTGTGAATGCACAATTATTTATTTTGCCAGTTCCCTTCTTATGAACACTTGGGTAAATTTTTTTTTCTCTAAACAATACAATAAACCGCCTTGTCACTTTTATTATTATTATTATTATTTCCTTTGACTAAATTCCTTAAAATTCCTGGATCAAACGGAAAATCAGAAGGGATGCACATTAAAATTTTAATATGTATTACCAAATTATAGAAGGATTGTACTATTTTGCACTCCCATCAACAACAGTGTGTGAGTAGGTCCCTTTTTTCACACTGTCTCCAACACTGGGGCTGGCTTGATCTTTTTATTTACTTCTTTCACTTTTATTTTTTTACTGGCTGCCCTGGGTCTTTGTTGCTGCACAAGGGTTTTCTTTAGTTGTGTGAGCGGAGGCTACTCTTTGTTGTGATGCGCAGGCTTCTCCTTGCTATGGCTTCTCTTGTTTGGAGCACAGGCTCTAGGCACATGGCCGTCAGTAGTTGTAGCACACGGGGTGTTGCCCCGAGGCAGGTAGAATCTTCCCAGACCAGGGATCAAATCCGTGCCCTGTGCATTGGCAGGCAGATTCTTATCCACTGTGCCACCAGGGAAGTCCCAATCTTTTTAATTTTTTCAATCTGACAGGAAAAGTAATCTGTATTTCTTTCATTGCTAGTATATTTGAATAACTTTTTTGTAGCCATTTTTCTTTCTTCTATTGGGAACTACCCTGTTAAGAATTTTGTCTGTTTTTATCAAAATATTCTTAATTTATTTTCTATCAGTTCTTTACAAAGTAATACTTGAACCCGTCAGCCATTAAATGGCGCAGACTCTTCTCACTGTCATTTGTCTTTTGTTTATGCCGTCTTTTGCTGCAGTTTTCACTTTTATCTGTGAAAACTGTCAACGTTTTCCCTTATACTTTCTAACTTTGGTTTTAAAGTTAAGGAAAGCCTTTCCCACCCCCAAGATAGTGCAAATATTCTCCAGTTTCTTCTTTTAGTATGTTTAAGATGTATTTATTTTATATTCAAGCTATTTTTTGTTATGTATTTCTTTTTGGCTGTGCTGTGCAGCTTGAGGGATCTTAGTTTCCTGACCAGGGATCAAACCCTGGCCCCTGCGTTGAAAGCTTGAGGGTACCAAGTCCTAACCACTGGACCACCAGGGAATTCCCATATTCAAACTTTTAAACCTCCTGAAATTTATTTTTGTGTCTAGTACAAGGTAAGAGTCTAAACTTTATCTTTTTTTCCAAACGGTTAGTCAGTTATCCCAGACATTTTAGTGTGGTAATTAAGGCTCTTTATGAACTTGTCTCATCCTACCTCTCCAGTTTCATCTCCCACTTTTCTCCCTGGAACTCTGTGCTGTCTTTTTATCAAATCACATGTAGTTCGCGGGATTAACATCCTACTTCACCCCACCACAACTTAACACATGTTAGTTTCTCTGCCCAGACTGCCCTTCTCCAGCTCCCTTTAGTTCCCTGACCAACAACTGTTTCTTTAAAAATACTTTATTTATTTATATACCCATTTGGCTGCTCTGGATGTTTTAGTTGTGGCACACAGGATCTTCGATCTTCATTGCAGTATGCCTGATCTTTAGTTGCAGCATGTGAACTCTCAGTTGCAGCATGTGGGATCTAGTTCCCTGACTAGGGATAGACCCCAGCCCCCCTGCATTGGGAGCACAGAGTCTTAGCCACTGAATCACCAGGGAAGTCTCCCCAACCAACAACTATTCAATCTTCCAGAAAATTCCTGGCACATGGTAGGTATCATTAAATGCTGTCAATGAATAAATCAATCACTTCTACCCACTTTTAGCACAGAGTGGCCTCTGTGGTAGACATGTGCAATGGAAGGATGTAAAATTGGGAAATGAAGTTGACAGGGGAAATCCGAACTGCCACATGACTTAGACCGTCTGCTTCCTGCCGTGGTTCTGCTCTTGCCTTGCCAGGCCTGCCCACAGTACTTACTCCTCTTCCCCACCCTTTTCCAGTCCCAGACCAATAGTTTCAGTTGGCTGCAGCCTCGTTCCCACCACTGAACTGACGCATTGATCTTTGTGCCTGTATATCTCTGCCCTGATATAAGTGCAGCTGGAGCTCTACATAAATATGTGTGCACACAGGTGTGTTAGTGTGAGAGAGAGAGAGTGCAACCCTTCTGCAGAGTCCTTTTCCATTCAGGAGTCCTGCTGTCTTTCTCAGATCTGGGGAGGAGTTTCAACATCTTCACTGGTTGGGGAGGGGACTGTTGCAAACCACACCAGCCTAGCCTGCAAACAGTCTATTGTGAATACAAACAATAATCACAACCATTCACCAAATCCTTACTATGTACTATCAGACATTTTACATCCATCGTTTCATTTAATCCCAAAACATATCAGCAAGGTAGATATTAAAATCTCTATTTCAGGACTTCTCTGGTAGGCCACTGGCTAAGACTCAATGCAGGGGGCGTGGGTTGGATTCATGGTCAGTGAAGTTCCGCATGATGTGCAATGTGGCCAAAAAAAAAACCCTCTATTTCATAAATAAGGAAATATGCCCAAGGTCACACATCTATTAAGGGGTACAGGGAGGATTTAAACACAACTGCATTTAAACAACACTTGTAAAAAACAAAAACTAAATAAACAACACTTGTTCTGGTTAATTGACAACCCATATAGTTGGGCAGCCTCAAGGTTGGAGGTTCAGGGCTGTGAAATTCCCAGCTCCCCAACCTGACGTTCCAGACACCCCACAACTACTATCCAGCTTCTTCTTTTTTTTTTTTTTTTTACCATTTTAACTTTTTATTTTATATTGGAGTATAGCTGATTAACAATGTGATAGTTTCATGTGAACCGCAAAAGGATTCAGTCATACCTATGCAAACTCCCCTCCCATCCAGGCTGCCACATAACATTGAGCAGAGTGCCCTGTGCTATACGGTAGGACCTTGTTGGTTATCCATTTTAAATACAACACTGTTTACACATCAGTCCCAAACTCACCTATGCAAACTCCCCTCCCATCCAGGCTGCCACATAACATTGAGCAGAGTGCCCTGTGCTATACGGTAGGACCTTGTTGGTTATCCATTTTAAATACAACACTGTTTACACATCAGTCCCAAACTCCCTCACTATCTCTTCCTCCCATTTTTCCCCTTACTATCCAACTTCTTGAGTAGTACCTTTCTGTACACACTCTCATTCACTGATCGAACAACCTTTCTTGATCTTGGTGAAACAGGCACTCTTTTCGAAATTGGCCACGTTTTTTTGGCCTCTCCACATGGCTTAAGAGATTTTAGTTCCCTGATCAGGCAAACCCAGGGCAATGAAAGCACGAAGTCCTAACCACGAGAATTCCCTGCAAGTGAAAGTCACTCAGTGGTGTTCAGTTCTTTACACCCCCATACTATTTAGTCCATGGAATTCTCCAGGCCAGGATACTAGAATGGGTAGCCTTTCCCTTCTCCAGGGGATCTTCCCAAACCAGGGATAGAACCGAGGTCTCCTGAATTGCAGGCAGATTCTTTACCAACTGAGCTATCAGGGAAGCCTGAGCCAACATTTTTAATCCTATCTTCACTATTTTGTTATTTTAAGCAAGTCACTAAGCCTCTCTAACACTCAATTTACCCCACTTTAAAATAAGAATAATAATACCAACATACTGGACTACCAAGAAGATTAAACAAGATACAGGGAATCAGGAGGCATCAATCACTTTAAAAAGTATTTGTCAGGGAAATTCCCTGACAGTCCAGTGGTTAGAACTCTGCTTTCACTTTTGAGGCCCTGGGTTCAATCCCTGGTCAGGGAATTAAGATCCCTCAAACCATGTGGTGCAGCCAAAAGAAAAAGTATTTATCAGTGTGCCCTCCGATCTGAGGCAGATGACCTATGCTCTCTTGCCTACTCAAAAATGTTGCTATTGCAATTATTTTCTCTTTCTCCTGAACTGTCAGTGTTTCTCACTCTGATGGATCAGCACATAACCTGCCATACTAGTGTGTCTGCCAATTCAGGGGAAAAATATCCCACCTTTGACTTCATTACACATCCAACTACCATCCCATTTTCCTATAGCAAAATTCCTAAAAGAGTTACTTACATCCACTTTGTCCACTTCTTCACCTCCAGTTCTTTTCTTAAATTGCTATAGATGAGCTTTGTCTATACCACTTCACTGAAACATCTATTGTTGAGATCGTCAATGGCTGCCATTATGCCAAACCAGTAGTCAAGCCTCATTCCTCATCTTAAATGACATCTTGGCAGCATTTGTCCTAGTTGATCATTCTCTCCCTGAAAAGCTTTCTTTACACGACTTCTGGGATTTTTCGTTCTCCTGATTTTTCTTTCATTTATTGGTTGCTCTTCCTGGGTCCTTTTCTTGACTTCTAAATATTGCAGGGCCGTCCAGAAGAGAGTCTTTGATCTTCATTTCTCTTATGTCTCATTCATCCCCTAGGTTAGCTCCTCCAGGTTCAAGACCTCAGACATCATTTATACAGTCTAAACTTCATCCCTGGGCTCTGCACTCATATACCCAAAGCCTCCTTGGTGCCCTTCTTTTATGCTATATAGACATTTTAAACTCAATTGTCCAGAAAGAACTCTTTTCTCCATACCACTCACATACTGCTTTTCCAGTTTTCCCCATTTAGGAAAAGACATCAACATTTGCCCAGTTGCTCAGGTCAAAACCCCAGGGTAATCCTTTATACCTCTCTCCCTCCTTATCTATCAATAATAATACATCCTGGGACTTCCCTAGTTGTCCAGTTGTTAAGACTTCAAGCTCCCAATGCAGGCGACCCAGGTTTGATCCCTGGTCAGGGAACTAGATCCTTCATGTTGAAACTAAAAGATGCATGCCACAATAAAGATCGAAGATCTTGCATGCCACAGCTAAAATCCAGCACGGCCAAATAAATCTAAAATAATAGTAAAAATAACCCACCCGGTCAGCTCTCTCTTCAAAATGTATACCAAATCTGACCACTTCTCAACACCTTACTACCTCCACCCTTTTCTAAGTCATGATCATCTCAAGTATGGTTTACTTTTAGAACGTCCTAACTATTCCTCACACAGCAGTCAAGGATGCAGGCCTAATGCCTAGACGAGACTTACTCGGTCACTGCAGCCCAGGGAATTTTTGTTAGGGAATCCTAGCTCAGGGGATCTTACCAGCATTTACAAACTCAGAAAAGACTGATATATAAATTAGAAAATCTATATATTAATTCACCATGGAAAGATTACTTTTCAAGGATGCATATATGTTCCTGCCTGCCCTCTAGAACACTCTCTTCTTAGCATTTAGACATACAGAGGACTTTCCTGGTGGTACAGTGGATGGGAATCTGCCTGCCAATGCAGGGAACACGAGTTCAATCCCTGGCCCAGGAGGATTCCACATGCCCCAGAGCAACTTAGCCCATGCACCACACCACTGAAGTCCAAGCATCTAGATCCTGTGCTCAGCAACAAGAAAAGCCACCACAACAAGAAGTCACAGCACTGCAATGAAGAGTAGCTGCTGCACGCCACAACTAGAGAAAGCCCTAGTGCAGCAAAAAAACCAAAATAAATTAAAAATAATTTTAAATATAGAAAGCAGGACATTACTAAGAACTTTGCTTTGATGTATGTGGAATTAGGGAAAAGGCCATGAAATGGTTCTGAGGACTAATCCCCTCTGAGTTAAGGAAAACCACATGGGCTCTCAAGTCCACCAAGCCCCCAACAAAAGTGCTTTGCCCAATGACTCCTTCCCTTCCATAGTAATTTATAACATCTTGATTCCATTGTCATTGTTGTCATTGAGTTGCTAACTCATGTCTGACTCTTTGTGATCCCATGGACTGTAGCCAGCCAGGCTTCTCTGTCCATGGGAATTCCCAGGCAAGAATACTGGAGTGGATTGCTCTTTCCTTCTCCACAACCCAGGGTTGGAACCTGACCCAGGGATGCAACCCCCGTCTCCTGCTTGGCAGGCAGATTCTTCCCCGATGAACCACCTGGGAAGTCCAGTTATTGTCATTAGAATGGTGTTAATTAAGTTGGTCCTTAGGTACACTATGACAGATTATAGTTTGATAGAGTTTTAGCAAAAGTTTCCAATCCTGGTGCTTTTTCCCTTTGACTTTGGAGGCAGACAAAGATCGTTCACTTTATTCTAGTAATGAAGCACTCCCTAACTCAGACTCTTACAACACAGGCTTGGGCCTTGTGCTGTTTCTGATTTCTAACCAAAACTGCATCTATTTTTTGTTTTAGTCAATTATTCTTCCCAATGTGTTCCTCTAATTGGTTTTTTGTTTGTTTTTTCCCACTTAGAAACCTTTACTATCTCTGCAAAGTCCAAACTTCTTGGCTAAGCAGTCAATGTTCTACATGAAACTACTCTCCAGCTGAAGTGGCCCTCTGGCTAAGCATACTTTGGTTCTTGTCAACTGACTTTGCTAATTAATGTTTGAGAATGTTCCCTCCCTCCATTTCTACCTATTAAAATAATACAAACATCATAAGAAAACGCCGTCTCTAAAGTAATAGCTTTCAATCTTTTTCTAAGTTATGTCCTATGACTCACTTTCCAAACACCCTCGATCCCAGTATTACAGAAATGTTTTAAAAATTTATTTGCCCCAGGAACTTCACCAGAGGTCCGGTGGTTAAGACTCCAAACTTTTAATGCAGGGGGTGTGGGTTCCATAGCCAAACAAACAAACTAAATCTATTTTTCTCACATTCACAAACATCATGGAGAATAAACAGAATTTCTATGATTAAATCACAAACAAATAAATAGAATAATTATTTTAGTAGTTTAGATTACAACACAATTCAAACCATAAATATACACACAGAAAAACCCATAAACACAAAAGTAGGAAATAATTTCTCATATGCTATAATAGTGACTGTCATTAAGTAGTTGGACTGTTGCTTTTGTATTTTCAAAAGTTGCAATAAGGGGCTTCACTGGTAGCTCAGTGATAAAGAATCCACCTGCTAATGCAAGAGACACAGGTTCAATCCGCAATCCGGGAAGATCCCACAGGCTGCAGAGGGACTTAGACTGTGCGCCACAACTACTGAGCCTGTGCTCTAGAGCCTGGGAGCCACAACTACTGAAGCCTTCACACCCTGGAGCCAGTGCTCCACAACAAGAGAAGCCACCAAAGTAGTCCCCACTCCCCACAACTAGAGAAAAGCCTGTGAAGCAAGGAAGACTCAGCATAGCCAAAAATAAATAAATAAATAAAATTACTTTTTAAAAAGTTGCAATAAACATTGTAAATAAACTATACTCCAATACAGATTATTTTTTAAAAGTTACAGTGAAAATATGTGTTAGTTTTATAAAGGAAGCACACTATTTTTTTTTTAAAGAAAAGAAATACCTAAGTATATCTTTTGTTTGTTTGTTTTTCCTTCAAGTATTGTATCTTAGTAGAGACCACTCGAAAGTCAGACATTGAGACTAAGACTTAGGTACAGATCATTTATTTGGGAGACGACCTTAAGAATTAGAAGGAAGGGAGTGGGGGACATAAGACAGAAAAGGGGAAAGAGTTAATACATCAACTACTTAATACTGTGGGCAACCAGAATCATCCACGTAGGATTCTTCTGAAAAACTCTGGAAACCACATCTCAAAATTTTCCCAGTGAAGGCTGGGGAGACTGGAGTATTACCCCCAGACCCCTTTCTTTCCATTTTCTGAGGGTTTCCTCTGGAAACCATCACTCCCTCACACTTTCAGATTGCAGCTGCACACAGCTGAGCTGCCTTCCACAGCATGGAGAAAGCCCTGGGGCAGCAAAGCAGAGAGACACCATGGTACACGGCTGACCCTGTAAGTTACTGACCTCAGTCATGTTAGATCAGGCAGATTGAGGCATCGCACAAATCTCCTACAACAAGAAAGACAGAATAATCGTTGGAAAGTTCTGTGCCCAAGAACTCACTTCTATTTCCAGCTGATGGTAACCATACCAGTGCCGAGAGGTGTGTGCCTTCTGTCGGTGGTACTCTCGAGAACCACTGACCTACGAAGGCCTGCCTCTAGTCACTGCTAAATCCTACTAGTTTGTTACTCCTTTGAGTGCGTGTTGGACCATACGTGCAAACAATTTTCAGAAGTTTATTCACTGAGCCCTTAGTATGAACCAAACATCATGCTTAGCAGCAAGGTCACAGAGATCAACAACCCACTACGAGAGGCAAAGGAGTGTCCTGGAAAAAGCATCCTTGCCTTTGTGACTTTGAAGTCACAGATGAAGCTTGCAAGAGTTCCATTTACTGTGTGAGCTTCATAAATCATTTCGCCTCTTCTCAACTGCAAAAGGGGGATAGTGGTCCCTACTTTCAGGATTGTTGTGAAGATAAAGCAAGGTAATTTCTATGAAATATTCTGTACAGTGCCTGATACATATAGAAAGAGCCCAATAAATATTAGCTATTGTTTTGCTATTTAAAATGGTAGCTAGGAATTCCCTGGTGGTCCAGTGGTTAAGACTTCATGCTTTCACTGACAGGACCCAATTTCAGTCCTTGCTCAAGAAACTAAATCCTGTATGCCTCATAGTTTGGCCAAGAAAATTAAAAAATAGAAAATAATTAAAAAATAAAAAGATAGCTAAAGCAAGCTTCCTAGATCGATCTCTGGCCTCAAAGGGATGGTCCCAGTCCTGTGGGTAACATAGGATAGAGCACAGTCTTACTTCGCAGTGAAATACGGTACGGTGGAGTCATGCACAGGTGCAATGTCATGCTGGGGAAATGAAGGGATTAGAGCTTGAACCCAGATTGATGAGGAAGGAGTCTGCTGGGTATAGCTCTGAGGGCCTGATGCCAGCTTTGCTCCCTCAACAGGCTCTTAAATTGGGTCACAGGATCCAAGGAGCTGAGGAAGAGAGTGATGCCTCCATATACAAACCCAAGGACACTCCCAGTAGCTACTGAGGCAGGGAGTCTCAGTCTTAGGGAAAATTAGTCAAGTCTTGTCAAGCTGTATCATCCATTTGCTGAAAGTTTCTGCACCAAGGGCTGGTTTCTGAGCTGTCCAGTGTTTAGAAATGATTCAGCCCTTTAGGGACATTCATGGAATGAAAAGAATTCAGATATTCCTTAAATATACCCTGCCCTGTACTATTATGTCACTAGAGGGTCAGCTCGAGAAAGCAAGGTCTTATTTATGGTATCCCCAGCAACCTAGCAGAATATCTAGCACATGGTAGGGGCTCAGTAAGTGTTCGTTGAATGAATGACTACTGAATGAAAAAGCACTCAGCCATGAACATGTGAAGGTGAGCCTAGATTTAAGGTCTCCCTCTCCTCCCAGGAATTCTGACAGATAAGGGGTTCGGATCCAAGAGTTTGAGAGGCCCTGCTGAGCGACAGGCCAGAGGGTATGAACCTTTCTTCATGGTCTTGTCTCAGGTTCCTTTCATCTAGATAAGGTATTTATGCCCCTGCTTCTCCTGGCTAAAAGTTTCTGGAGTGGCCTTTTTATTGCCTTGATTTGCATAAGGCTCCTTGGTGAACTTGAACTTTGTTCTTGAATTCTCAGATAATTCAATCCAAAGTAAGCAGGAACTGCCAGCAAATAAACCACTGGTACAGACTCAGACACTTGGAAAGAGGCCATTTCCTCATCCCTCTGATCTGACCACATTCCTCTCAGATTCTATTATAGACACTTTAGCCAAATGCTGAAATGCCCGGTGAAGCAGGGCTGAGAACTTGTTCCTCCCACCTAGTAGTCCAGAGTGGGGCAAGCCCTCCTCATTCCTAGGAGACCCCTCTTACTTTCCAACTCTTCATCTGTTTGAGCCTTGTCTCCCCTGCATCCCATGACGCTTCCTCTGTGTACCTGTCTCAGGGTCTGCTTTCCACCTCTTTTACTTTAGCCCCTCTGAACTGTGAACCTTAAAGCCAAAGGACAAGTCTGATCCATTTTTGTGTCCTTCTTTGCACCTAGAAAAAGACTAGGTGTTATAGTCTGAATGTTTGCCTCTCTGCCTCTCCACTCCCATTAATATGTTGAAACTCTAGTACCCAAGATGATGTGGTAATTCCCATGGGGTATCTGGGAAGTGTGTAAGTCATGTGAGTGAAATTCCTTATATAAGAGGCACTGGAGAGATCCCTTGCCCGTCTGCCATGTGAGGCATACAATAAGTCTATGATCTAGAAGAGGGCCCTTACCTGATCATGCTGGCCCCTGACCTTGGACTTCCATCCTCCATAATGGTTGGCAATAAATTTCTGCTGTTTGTAAACCACCCAGTCTGCAGTATCTGAAGCAGTCTGAAAACAGACTAAGATAGTAGTGCTTAGTAAATTCTCAGTAAATGTTAGCTAAAAGCATGATTCCTCCCATTATTCTCTCTCTTTTCATAGCTCCACTTTCTTCTACTGGACCCTTCCCTTAGCACATGTTCATGTTCAAATTCCCCATATAGTGAAAAACTCTCCCTCTATCTGCTTTTCTCTCAAGCCACTAATCCATCACTTTCCTTCTCTTCTTTATTTTCTTGAGAAGTCTGCCCTCTGATTTTCTACATCTTAATCTCCTCTTCACCCCTAAATCCAAGCCATCTGGCTCAGGATTAACCAACCATTCCACTGAGCCAGCTCTCCACAAAGTCACCAGCGATCTTCATGCCAACTGAATTCACAAGTTTCTGCTGTGAAGATTAGAGAGAATAAATGTAAAGAGTATGGCAGATAGTAGATGCTTAGTAAAATGGTAATTGTTCTTACCTGTCTTAGTTTCCCTAACATTACTCACTTCTGGTATCTCTTTTTAATCATTTTCCCCTCCTTCTCTCCACTCATTATAAAGGTATATAGTTTTATTCTAGCCTATTGCCCTGGAAAACCAAAGCTCAGGGCAAAATTTACATGCTAAGGTTTTATTGTGATGTTCAATAAACAACATTTAGGGCAAGAATGAAGGAAAATCAGGAAGGAAGGGAAAGAAAGGTAAAGGTGGTGTGCTACAGAGCTAGCCACAGATTTATAAGATACAGCTAATTGATTAGTTATATAGGACTGAGAGATCATGTAAAATGACTATATGATGTCTAGGAATCATTTCTTGGGGAGAGGAAGAGAAAACTGCTGACTCTTTCCTTCTATCTTGCATGTGTCAACTTCCTTATACCGTGTGTGTGTGCTAAGTCCCTTTAGTTCGACTCCGTGTGACCCTGTGGACTGTAGCTGGCCAAGCTCTTCTGTCCATGGGATTCTCTAGGCAAGAATACTGGAGTGGGTTATCATGCCCTCCTCCAGGGGATCTTCCCAACCCAGGATTAAACCCACGTCTCTCGCGTCTCCTGCATTGGCCAGCAGGTTCTTTACCACTAACACCACCTGGGAAGCCCTGAATGAAACATTAACTCCCTTGTACTTCCACATTATATCCTGGATCCTCAAGGCAGGGAGATTGATCTCAATCCACAGCAAGTGATTCAGCTTATTTTGGAAGTGGTGTTGAGCGAAATTTTCTGTAGATCTTGTTAAGTCAGACCTGAGTGTCATAGCTGCTGCAGCTCCTGCTACAGCAGGTGCAATAAAGAAAGTACAGAAGTCTGGCCCACGCACTTGGGGAAGCTGAAGGAGACTACTGCATCAGGAGATAGGCTCACTGTAATGACTAGCTCTCCACTGAGCGCAGAGGCAGGAAGCAGGTGGGTGCGAGTGAGTCTGGAGAGGTATTCAACTGGATTGCATACAAGAGCTATGTTTCCAAAACTTGATAAACACAGAAGAAAGACAAAATAACCTATTCATCCAGAAGTCAAAAGCAATGCTGCAATTATTTTGGTATTGCAAAAGACTGGTATTTTCCAATCTTTTTCCTTACACATATAGGTTTTTTTTTTTTAATTTGAAAGGATTTTCTTACTTTCTGATTGGAGTGTAACATATGGAAAGTGTACAGATTAAGTGTATAACTTGATAAATTTTCACAAATTCAATGTTTCTTTTTAAATTAAATCAAGAAATAGATAACTACTATCACCCCACAAGTTTCCCTTCTTGCCCATTTCCAGTCACTACATCTCTAAGGGTAATCACTATCCTGACTTCTAACAAAACAGATTAGTTTTTATTGGTTTTATACTTTATAAAAATGAAATTATACAGTATATATACTCTTTCATGTCTGTTTTATTTCACTCAACAGTAAGTTTGGCAAATTTATTCTTGTTGCATGTAGGAGTAGTTAATTCCTTTTCACTGTTGTATAATATTCTACTTGCAGCATTTCTATTTAGCACTTTTTGGCTCTTTTTCTTTCATGCCATTGAACTCTTTTTTTTTACTTGTAATATTTTTATTAAATTCATATTAAATGAAAAAAGATTGCTAACACCATTCATATAAGAGTAAACTTTGACAGTAAACTCACATAAAGGATTTTCTTTTTTTAATTAATTTATTTTTAATTGAAGGATAATTGCTTTACAGGATTTTGTTGTTTTCTGTCAAACCTCAACATGAATCAGCCATAGGTATACATATATCTTCTCCCTCTTGAACCTCCCTCCCACCTTTCTCACCATCCCACCCCTCTAGGTTGATACAGAGCCCCTGTTTGAGTTTCCTGAGACATACAGCAAATTCCCATTGGCTATCTATTTTACATATGGTAATGTAAGTTTCCGTGTTACTCTCTCCATACATCTCACCCTCTCCTCCCCTCTCCCCGCGTCCGGAAGGCTGTTCTCTATTTCTGTTTCTCCATTGCTGCCCTGCAAATAAATTCTTCAGTACCATCTTTCTAGATTCTGTATATATGCATTCATATACGATATTTATCTTTCTCTTTCTGACTTACTTCACTCTGTAAAATAGGCTCTAGGTTCATCCACCTCTTCTGAGTCAGTTTGGGTTTATGGGAAGCTAAAGACTGTTTCTGATGGTCTTAGAGAAGGATTGTCCCTCACTCATTTGAGAGCTCCCAGAAGTTAGTTCTCTGAAGAATGTGGTAGCTGATATGAAAGCTAGAAGTATCAAAAGCATTTGCCACCATGAGGAGGTCAACTTCAGGATGAAGATGTGAGATTGAAAAGCAGAGAGAAGAAACGGAGAGAAAATGGGATCCTGATGACATTGTTGAGCTGCCGAATCAAACCAGGCTTAAAGCCTGTCTATGTGAGCCCATACATTTCCTTTATTGTTGAAGCCAATTTAAATTAGGTTTTCTGTTAAGGGCAACATAGAAAGTGAAGTCGCTCAGTCGTGTCGGACTCTTTGCGACCACATGGACTGTAGCCTACCAGGCTCCTCCATACATGGGATTTTCCAGGCAAGAGCACTGGAGTGGGTTGCCATTTCCTTCTCCAGGGGATCTTCCCCACCCAGGATTGAACCCGGGTCTCCCACATTGCAGGCAGATGCCTTACCATCTGAGCCACCAGGGAAGTCCCTGAGCCACCAGGGAAGAACTTATCTATGGGTCAGTACAGGAAGCTTTGGGAACACAGAAGAGGGGCACATAACTCAGTCTGAGTCAATCAGGGTGAGAGAACTAATTCTTAGGTAGATTGATAAGGAGTCTGGGACCCTCAAGGACGAAGGGGTCAGGGGCCCTCAAAGAGGAGAAAGGCTTCCAGGGTTCTTGAGGAAGAGAAAGGACAAACATTTTTTTCTACATTCTTTTGTCTTAATTACAGAAAATTCTTTTCTTTATGCCCAGAGCTAATGTTTTTCCTTAAGCTCTGTACTGATTATATAATAAAAATGTATCTTGCTCGAGGACATGTTTCTCCTTCTTAACAAGAACCTTCTGACTAATCTTGTTATCTTCAGAGGTATGTTGTGGGTCTGGTAAGACCTTTCTATTGTTCTAATCTTGTTAATTTAAGATGTATGTTGTTGGAGTGGGTCTGGTAAAAGTATATAAGGCCTTGATAAGACTAGCAAGTGGGGCATTCTCCATCCCCTTTCTGATATCTATGTCAGCTTTTTCTGTCCTTTTTCACTGTAATAAAACAAAAGCTCAGAGTAATCAAGCCTTGTCCCTGATCCCGAAGCTGAATCTTCTTCAGAGATCATGAATCTGACACTGTTTGCCGTAAGCTATCAAGGCCAGGCTTCCTAAATAAAGATGTTTTGGAAGTAGGGGATGTTTAAAAGAAAGTGTGTTGTAGGTAGGAGGAACATATGCAAAGACCCAAAGTGAGAGAAGACATGGTGTGTTTGGGAAACCATTCTCCATCCTCACCATCCTCATATGTACTTGGAATCTGGAAACCCAGGAGGAGTCATTCCAGTGTTTTTGTTTTTATTAAAGTATAGTTAATTTACAATGTTGTGCCAATCAATGCTGTACAGCAAAGTGACTCAGTTATATACATATGTACATTCTTTTTTAATATTCTTTTCCATTATAGCTTATCATAGAATATTGAATATAGTTCCCTGTGTTATAATAGAAACTTGTTTTTCAATCCATTCTAAATGTAACAGTTTGCATCTACCAACCCTAAACTCCCAGTCCATCTCTCTCCCTTCCCCCCTTCTCCTTGGCAACTACAAGTCTGTTCTCTATGTTTTTTTTAATTGCCTACATCTAGTGGATCACATTACATCTAGTGCTGTCAATTCTACTCCTAAATATTTCTAAAATGTGTCTCTACTCCATGAGGAGAGTGTGAGCTGCTGTCCTAAGACAGACTTTGGAGGAACATCCTCCACAGACAGAATTGTAGGCTATCTCAGAGGGTGAGGATGGTCCTGAAATATAGGAGTGGTTAGTTTTTATGGCTGGGTAATTTCATAGGCTAACAAGTAGGAGGGTTATTCCAACTATTTCGGGGGAGGAGGCAGAAATTTCCAGGAATTGGGCCATTGCCCTCTTTCTGGCCTTTTATGGTCAGCCTTGAAACTGTCATGGTACCTGTGGGTGTGCATTTAGCATATGTTAATATATTATAATGAGTGTATAATGAGGCTCAAGGTCTACAGGAAGTCGAATCTTCCACAATCTTGGGCCTAATAGCTTCTAACCAGTTTTTGTTGCATCCTCAATGGCTATATCATTCTCCTAAAGGTTATGCCTTGACCTCTTCCCTCTTATCTCAGTTCCTCTTACATTTTATGCAATACCTGAATCATCTCAAAAAGATGTGAAAAAACATCTTCACAGTTTAGTATACAATCCTAATTTGACATTTCCTCTTTCCATCACCTTTTGTTGAGTTACCTATGATATACTTCTTCTCCTTGTAGCCTCTGATACTATTTTTACTCTCTTGTGTCTGTTAGAGTCCTTTAGGTGTAAGCAGCAAACACTGGCTTCATCCAACCAAAGAAAAAGAATTTTTTGGAAGGCCATAGGAAAATTGGAGGATCAAAGGGAAGGCAGGGCATGGGATTGGCAGAAACCAGGTGACTTCAGGGAGGATTCCCAGATGGCACTAGTGGAAAAGAACCTGCCGACCAACACAGGAGACTTAAGAGATGCTGGTTCGATCTTTGGGTGGGGAAGATCCCCTGGATGAGGGCACAGCAACCTATTCCAATATTCTTGCCTGGGAAATCCCACAGGCCACAGAGCCTGGTGGGCTACAGTCCATAATGTCTCAAAGAGTCAGACGTGACTGAAGCAATTTAGCACACACGCAGGTGACTTTCAGTTCAGTTCAGTCGCTCAGTCGTGTCTGACTCTGCGACCCCATGAACCGTAGCACGCCAGACCTCCCTGTCCATCACCAACTTCCTGAGTCCACCCAAACCCATGTCCATCGAGTCGGTGATGCCATCCAGCCATCTGTCTCATCCTCTGTCATCCCCTTCTCCTCCTGCCCTCAATCTTTCCCAGCATCAGGGTCTTTTCCAAGGAGTCAGCTCTTCGCATCAGGTGGCCAAAGTATTGGAGTTTCAGTTCAGTCCTTGCAATGAACACCCAGGACTGATCTCCTTTAGGATGGACTGGTTGGATCTCCTTGCAGTCCAAGCGACTCTCAAGAGTGTTCTCCAACACCACAGTTCAAAAACATCAATTCTTTGGCACTCAGCTTTTTTTATAGTCTAACTCTCACATCCATACATGACTACTGGAAAAACCATAGCTTTGACTAGACAGACCTTTGTTGACAAAGTTATGTCCCTGCTTTTTAATATGCTGTCTAGGTTGGTCATAACTTTCCTTCTAAGGAGTAAACGTCTTTTAATTTCATGGCTGCTGTCACCATCTGCAGTGATTTTGGAGCCCCAAAAATGAAATGTCCATTTATGAGATTTAGTTCATCAGGATGTTATAGCCACGCGTTCTGGGAAACAAGCTCACTCAGAAGGACGATGCAGATAGTGAAATGCCGTTTATTACACCGGCAGGCCCAAGGCAGAGTCTCCTCTTAGCCAAGGACCCCGACCAGCATTTGTGAAAATCTTTTATACCCCATGTGTACGTGTCTGAACCCACCACCCCAATTTCCTTGTGACTTACATAAACAAAAGAAATGTAAATACAATCACAATAACCCCATCATTCATGTGTTATGTGTTCAAACAGTCAATAGTCAATAAGCCCGAGCTTACATTCCAAACAGTTAATAATCAATTACCCCGAGCTTACAGAAAAAATTTATGACCTGTCCAGAGGTAGGGGGATCAGTGTATGTTTTCTCTCAGGTGATGAGTAACCTGGATACACTCTTCAAGATTCCCCTGTCCGGAGGGGGTCTTATCCTTCTATTGTCGTTTCCACAGGCACTAAGCACAGAGTTCAGAGTCCATTAGAGAGGTGGCCGAACATGATCAGCACGAACAGGCCTAAGATGGCGTCCAGGCCCTATGAATTCCTTCTTCAAGGACACCACTTCTACTGGAGAGACAGTGGGGAATAATCTGGGGTATAAACAAATGATGGGGAAGGGACTTCCCACGTGCTTAGGTGGTTAAGAATCCACCTTCCAATGCTGGGAGCCAAGGTTGGATCCCTGGTTTGTTAACTAAGCTCCCACATGCCTCACAGTGTGGCCTAGAAATAAAGAAGCTTAAACAATGAGAAGAGTCGCGCTGGCAGAGTAAAGAGGGGCAGGAAGGAGGTGAGGCAGAGAAAGAGCTCCACCAAGACAAACCTGCTTCCTGCCCATTCTGCCACGGAAAACGTAAATTCAAGACACCTCTAAGTTCGAATGGCAAAGCTATTTCAAATCTCAGAACTGCAATTTAATAGCTATCTGACTCTGACCAAGGTAAAGCCTGCTAAGTCTGCACAATCTGTAAAGTGGAACGTGAATACCATCCCCACGGGAGACTGACTGCAAGGGCGCTGGACGGCGATTACAATGAAAAAGAAAAAATCAGAGCTGTATGTTTGAGATTTGTGCATTGTTCTGTATGTATTAATGAATAAAAAAAAAATATTGACAGTCTAAAAGTTGAATTACGTTTTATTCGGTGGAGCGAGCGAAGAGCCCACTACAGAAGAAGCCGCCATGAGGCAGCCGGATTCTCCCTCTGGCAGGAGAAAGAGCTGGGACCGCCCAGAGGCGCCTTACAGGCGGCGCGCGGTGCAGTGTGGGCCAGGCAGAGGCGCGGCCTGGTCCCGCCCTCGGGGCCGCCTACGTGACCCTAGGCGCGTGCTTCTTTCACGCGGGAGTTCGCCAAACCAGCGGTGTGCGGTGTCCAAGCTCCACAGTAGGACACGCTGTGTGGGCCCACATTCCGCAGGATGCTCGTGGGCAATCCACTCATCACCATCCTGCGGAACGGATGGTGCAGCCTCCTAGCTCAGGCTTCCACTCCTCAGCTTCTTTCTGGAGGTAGGGGCGGGGTCCACCACGCGCGTGATGCTGAACGCCCGGCCCCGGCCACTCCTCTGGGAGGAGCTTCCTCATCACCGCCAGGCTTAAGTCCCTACCTCCAAGCTCAGGCGGGTTTCCCCTGCTGCCCATCAATCCCGGAAGCTGAGGCTCACTTGGTGGCTAGCAGGGCACGGGACTGAGCTGAGAAGCCGCATTACCCTGTTAACGCTCTGTGCCGAGGTGAGTCTCTCCTCTGCTGCCCTGTTTCTTTGGCGCAGTGGAGATGGCCTCGAACCATTACTCCAGATGTGTCCGCCCCCATGTTTGGAGCGAAGAGCAAATGCTCTGAAGGCGGCCAGACTTGGTTTCGGATTTGCGCTTCCTCTTATGCTCTAAATGATCTTGGATAAGTTCTCAGTTTCTCTGGCCCTCAGTTTGCCCAGCGGTAAAATCAGTTCCTACATCAGAACTGTAGCAAGAGTTAAGGGAGGTAAAGCTCTTAAAAGCTATATGCACTGATTGTCAGTAAGTTTTGGTTGCCATCTTCCTTTTGTTTGCCCACCGACACGGTTTTTCCGGGAAATCTCGTTTTCCTATGGGATCGCAGATTCCATAGGAATTATGAAATTAATAAAACCTAACGTGGCAAGAGGGGCGTGGGTTCGCTTGCTTTGGGACTTGCCTTGGGTTTGGGAAAGCCAGGGCATGTTTCTGTTTGCCCCAGTGCTCTGTTACAGTGAGACTGAAATCTGAACCTTCACCGAGTGGGGTTATTATTAATTAACTCTTTCCTTCGGCCTGTCCATACTCAGGGCTGCACGACCTCCCTTAGAAGAATCTTGAGGGTTCCCATCAGTCTTGTTACTGCCCCCAAGGTCTCAGTTTTCTTATCTGTAACACAAGAGCAATGCCTAATGGAATCACTGGGATTTTTTTTTTTTTTAATCGGAGATGGTAAAGGGCTTTGTTATTTTCCAGAGATCGTTGTTTCCAGGTTGTTTAACAAGGAAAGGAAGAAGGTGATGGAGGCAGTGACTTTCTCAGATGCACCTCCAGATGTCAAGATCTCCCCTCTTTGCCTGTGTGTGGGGTAGGGGAAATGGGAAGCAGGCACTGTAGCAGCTACCAGGTTAGACAAATGACAGGCCCTGACCTTGAGGAGTACTTAGATTTTTGAAGGAAAATGAGCACACAAATGCAGTATTGTGCACTGCATTGTCAACATCAGCTATCAGTACATGGGAGGAGCCAGAAATTTAAAGCTAGCTGAAGGGTGAGCTGCAGTTAGCCAGGCAAGGGTGGGACTTGTGCAGAAGGGAAGTGTGCAGAGGCCTGGAATCAAGTATGGTGGCTGCTTCTGCAGAGTCTGGAATGTGTTGTCTGAAGTGAAGAGGTGGAGAGATGGGGGAGGTGGGAGCCAGGTTATAAAGGGTATTACTAAGGAGTCTGGACTTTACCCCAGTGGTAGGAGAGAACTACTGGAAGAGAGCCTGGGAGTCACATGGTCAGATTTGGGGACTGCTTTGTGGGGGAGAGGGGCCTCACTGGATCAGAGCCATCCCTGGTTCTGGGAATGGTGGTTACAGCTGGAGCAGTGGCCCTGGAGGTGGATATGGATGGGCTGGGTAAAGATTTAAGGAGTATATATTTTAAAATTCTTTGCACATACATCAAGAAATCCAGGAAGTGGTATTGCAGTCTTAGGTGTTACATTGCAGTTTAGAGCAAACAGTATCTTGTTTTTTAATATTTACAGGATTTTTAACCCAGCCAGATAGATCAAATCTTAGCCACTGTTTCATATTTAAGGTGGCTTTCCATGCTGGCATCTTCAAAGTTCAGGAGAAGCTGTATTCCCTTTCCCATTACCTATCAAAACCCTAATCTTATAATACTCAGAAATGCCTCAAACAAACTGAAATACTTAAGATGGCTTTTGTAAGACCCCCATGGATTATACTGTGAACATGTTGTCTGGTTTGCTTTCACACTTGTCATCCAGGGCCTTGAGTTCTGGGAGAGAGAGTATATAGAACAAAGAACATGGTCAGGCGCTGTGCAGAGGGCTTTAGGCATAATATCTCTTTAAAATGGAGGAGTTGAGATTCAGGCCCATGTCTGTGCAACTCCAGAACTTGAACCATTTCCTCTGTGCTCTGTTGCTGAATTTGATAGGTTTAGTTCTGGACATGTTGAGTCTCATACCTGTAGGATATACTGGTGGAAATGTCCAGAGGGAAGTGAATGTATAGAACTGGGGTGGGAAGAATTAGTGATTAAGGTCATCACTGAAGCTTGACTAGGGAGTGAGAAGGGGTTGAGGACAGAACCCAGAGGGACACCAGTATTGTTTGTGGGGGAAGGTGGCAGAGAGGGAAGGGCTACGCAGCCAGGGAACACTCATGAAAAGACTGCTTCTTCTTCCTGTGTTTCAAGTTTCTTGCATCCTGGCAGCAACTACAGAGCCCTTCTCTGAGAAGGGAAGACTAAGTCCCAGAGAGGAGGAACCTAGGCACTGACCTGGGATTAATAAAACCTGAGTCCTGATACTGCCCTCACCTGCCCCCCTACACACTCAGCTTCTCTTTCTTTTCCACCTTGAACCTCTCCCAAGATAACATGGGGGTGTCTGAATGCTGCTAGAGGTCCAGCTAGGCAGACGCTGACAAGCTCAGGGCCTTTTAACACAGGGCTAGGCTGAAAGGCTGATGCACAGGTAGAAGATGAGGAAGTCACGAGCTGGCAGAGGATGACTTCCTGTCCTAGAGAAAAACATCCATCTTCTACCTTCCATCTGTCCTTTGGAGCGTTTGTTCTTTGAAGATCTCTGTTTACTGTTTCTACCTCTGATCCCTGCCCCCCAAGCCTTAGCTTTTTTGGTTTTCAGTTTCACCAGCAAAAGAAAGGGGAGAGGCAAGCTTCAGATTTCTTCTTCCTTTTCCCCCCAGGCCAGGTTTTTGTTCACACTCTCAGCCCAGGTGTAATTTCAGAGCCAAGCCTTGTGTTCTGAGAAATCTGGCAGAGGCCAACAGGTCACAGGTTGAAGATCAAGCCCAGGAAACCAGCCATAGTCCCTGGTAGCAGCTGGCAAGCTAGTTTCTCCTGTGAAGTACAGACAATGTTTGCCTGATCCTGGAGAGTTTGTGTCCCTGAGAAGTTCGGTAACAAAGAATATTGCCCTCAGTGGTCTGTGGTTTGCTGCCCAAATTGAACTGTTTTCATTTTAGCAGAAAGGGTGGTCTTCAAAAGCTTGTGTGTGTGTGTGTGCGCACACGTGCACGCCTGTGCTCAGTCAGGTCCAACTCTTTGCCACCTCATGGACTGTAGCCCACCAGGCTTCTCTATCCATGGAATTTTCCAGGCAAGAATACTGGAATGGTTTGCCATTTCCTACTCCAGGGGATTTTCCCGACCCAAGGATCAAATCCACAGTTCTTGTGTTTCCTGCATTGGCAGGTGGATTCTTTACCACTGAGCCACCTGGGAAGCCCACTAGACTATAATATTCTTCCTGGTGGTCCAGTGGTTAAGACTGCACTTCCACTGCAGGGGATGTGGGTTTGATCCCTTGTCAGAGAACAAACATCCCATGTGCCACGAGGCAAAAATAAATAAATAATAAAGTAATAACCTTAAAAAAAATTCTTCCTGAGTCAGAAATATTAAGAAGGACAGTGTTGGTGTGTCAGTTATACTTGCAACTTGTCCAGTTACCTACTCTACCATAATATTCTTGATGTCCTTTCCGAACTTGGAAACAAAGGTTATGATAATAAAGGTATTGACCAGCAATGAACTCAACCCCAAGAGAGTGATATTTACAGTAATGATGAGAGCAAGGGAAAAGGTTGTTTCTATATTATTGATTCTTGGGGTGAGCCCTCTTTCTCCTTTCCCTTCTCTTGGATAAATCCTATTCATCAAAGCTCGACTCACATGTCACCTCCAAGAAACCATCCCAGCCAGGTCACTTATTTCTTATAGTCCTTATGCAGGTTTTGGTCCCGTCTTAGGGTTGTAATATCCTCTGTCCTCTCCTGACCAGACCATGAACTCCCAGGGAGCAAGAACTATTTGAATATGTGTGTCTCTTGTGTCTAGCATAAGACCATTCATCATCTGCTGACTGAATGAGTATTCTTGGGCCATTGGAGACTTCTGATTTTCATAGCTCTCCAGATGGGGTTGTTGCAGTTACCCATGTGCTTTATTCAGTTGGAAATTTTCAGATATCTGTGATTTACTGCTTTCCACTGCACTGAAGTCTTGTGTCTGTTTCCTCTTCCTGGAAAGACTCCTCTTTTACTCTTTTTTTTTTTTTAATTTATTTATTTTTGGCTGCACTGGGTCTTTGTTGCTTTGTGCAGGCTTTCTTTAGTTTAGACTAGTAGAATCTACTCTTTGTTGCGGTACTTGGGCTTCCCATTGCAGTGGCTTCCCTTGTTGCAGGACAGAGCTTCAGTTGTTGAAGTATTTGGGCTCTGGATCTTAGGCTCAGTAGTTGCTCCAGGGCATGTGAAATCTTCCTGGACCAGGGATTGAACCATTGTCCCCTGCAGTGGCAGGCGGATTCTCATCCATTGCGCCACCAGGGAAGGCCTTCCCTTTACTCTTGGGACAATCCAACTCATTCTTTAAAGCCAGTGTTGGGACTTCCCTAGTGCTCCAGTGGCTAAGACTCTGGACTCCCAATGCAGAGGGCCTGGGTTCGATCCCTGGTCAGGGAACTTGATCCCACATGCTGCAAATAAGAGTTATGCTGCTGCTAAAAGATCCTGCATGCCACAGTTAAAAATCTTGCATGCTGCAATGAAGATTGAAGATCGTGTGTGCTGTAACTAAGACCCGATACAGCCAAATAAATAAATATTAAAAAAAAAAAAGACAATGTCATTATTCTCTTGTCCTTGCCCTACAGAAGTCACTTTTCTGTAACACAGTGTACATGTGTCTGCTGTGAGGCATAGCACATGTATTTTATTGGTCTGTGTTCACTTGCCTTTTCCTGCCTTTTCTGTCGGCTCCTTCTTGAATTGTTGGCTCTCTCCGTCACTTAGCTATTGATCTGGGGCAAATAACTTTATCTCTCTGGGCCTGTTTTTGTTTTTTTTTTCATCTAAAAAATAGGATACTTCCCTTGTAAGAGCCCACTCAGGCCTAGTAGCATGGCTGATCAGACCTCTGTGAGAGGGACTCAGTCTTTGTAGTGCTAATCTCCTGGAACATGCATCTCATCCTTCGATCCTGAGCCTGTCTGTCACCTGGTCTCCCTTTGTCTCATAAAGGCCTTTGCTTATCTTACACTGGCTTGACACCTCATGTAGTCAAGGTTGAGTACTTCTGGGGAGCCACCTCGCCTTTGTTTTTAGGTTTTAGAGCTCTTTAACCAGACCCTTAACCTGGTGAAAGGAAGGGCAGCCAGGCTGGTGGTCCTGTTAGTGTTTGGGAGCTACTGGCTTTGGTTGGTTCTGGGCGCCCTGTCTCAGCTGCCTTTGCTCCCAGGCATATACGCATGACCCTGTTCTCCTATCACCTCTGTGCCCCTTTCCTCTCATGTTTTACAGGAGCCTTGACCAGTCGCCCCGACAGCAGCCCTGACTCTCACACCATTCTCTTCCCATCTGTGTTTCAGGGGCAATGGCGGCTTCCTGTATCCTCCTCCACACGGGGCAGAAGATGCCCCTGATTGGACTGGGCACCTGGAAGAGCGACCCTGGCCAGGTGAGGGATGGGGGCAGAAAAAGGGGGTTCTTGCCCCTCTTCTAGGGAAAAGGCACTATTTGGGAGAGGGTCCTTATGTTTTCTCTATCACCCCCATCCCTGTACTTCACATCTGGTAGGGATAAGCCTGGAGCGCAGTGGGAAGAAACAAGGGAAGAAGGGACCCATAGTGAGCTTTTGGCTTCCCCAACTGATGCAGAGCAGTGGTTAAGGGGCCCAGCAGGGCCTCAAGCATAGGAAGGAGCCCGTTCCCTGATGATCTGCACTGAGTGCTGTGGAGATGTGGGACTCCTTTGTGCCTGATCCTGGGCTGACCCCTAAGGTGCCATTTATCATCCTGTGCTGTGATTGTGTCTTCTGTTCCACATTTGGTTCCTTACACACAGCAGGTTGTTGTTGTTCAGTTGCTCAGTCCTGTCCAACTCTTTGCAACCCCTTGGACTGCAGCATACCAGGCTTTCCTGTCCTTCATCATCTCCTTGAGCTTGCTCAGACACATGTCCATTGAATTGGTGATGCCATCCAACCATCTCATCTTCTGTCGTCACCTTTTCCTCCTGCCATCCCAGTATCAGGGTCTTTTCCAATGAGTTGGCTCTTTGCATCAGGTGGCCGAATTATTTGAACTTCAGCCTCAGCATCAGTCCCTCCAGTGAGTATTCAGGATTGATTTCCTTTAGAATTGACTAATTTGGTCTCCTTGCAGTCCAAGAGACTCTCAAGAGTCTTCACAGTTCAAAAGCATCAATTCTTCAGTGTTCAGCCTTCTTTATGGTCCAACTGTCACATCTATACATGACGACTGGAAAAACCATAGCTTTGACTAGATGGACCTTTGTTGGCAAAATAATGTCTCTGCTTTTTAGTCTAGGTTGGTCATAGCTATTCTTCCAGTGAGCAAGCGTCTTTTAATTTCATGGCTGCAGTCACCATCTGCAGCCCAAAGAAAGAAAGTCTGTCACTGTTTCCATTGTTTCCCCATCTATTTGCCATGAAGTGATGAGACTGGATGCCATGATCTTAGTTTTCTGAATGTTGAGTTTTAAGCCAACTTTTCCACTCTCCTCTTTCACCTTCCATCAAGAGGCTCTTTAGTTCCTCTTTGCTTTCTGCCTTAAAGGTGGTGCCATCTGCATTATTGATATTTCTCCCGGCAGTCTTGATTCCAGCTTGTGCTTCACCCAGCTGGGCATTTTGCATGATGTACTCTGCATATAAGTTAAATAAGCAGGGTGACAATATACAGCCTGATACAGGTGACAATATATAGCCAGATACACACAGCAGGTATCAGGGTTTAAAGAATAACTCGGTCAACTGTTTATACCAAAGGTCAGTAAACTGTTTCTTAAAGGACAAGGTGGTTAATAATTTAGATTTTGTCAGACAACTTGCAAAATGCAGGTGGTTATGTACTTATATAACTATTTAAAAATATAAAACTTGTTCTTAGCTCAAGGGCTGAAAAAAAACAAAAGGCAGCTGCTAGCTGGAGTTTAATAACCCCTGGTGTAGACCTTCCAGCCCAGGGGAGCCTGGGAATGAAAACCTGCCTTCCTAGATGGACACAGGTAGAGACTCAGCTCCCACCTAGGTTGGACCAGCTCCCACCTGGGGGTTACTTGTTCTTGGAATCTGAGTCAGAGTTGAGAGAAGTTTGGGAGGAACTCTGGCCGGGACAATGGCCTCTTCTCTCTGGGATTCAGGGTGGGATTGATGGCATGGTTGAATGAACTCTGTCTGCCTTTTTTCCCTTTGCTTTCCTTCCTACAGCTGCCTAGAGTCTGTTGCTGTAGGCAGGCACTAACACTGCCTGGGACAAGTCCAGGAGCTAGACGAAGGCTGGGGGTGGAGGCCAGAGCCAGGGCCAAGATGGGGTCAGGGATGGAGGGGTGGGAAATGGGATGGAGTAGGGTTGATGAGAAGGGCACATGTCTGGATAGTAACAACTGCACGTAAATGGGGATCTTGAGTGGCAGGGGGCCTAACACCCTTGGATCTGCTCCTGATGCCATGTTTCTAGTCTGGTTTTTAACAAATTGACTGATCCATCATCCTCCGTGGTGCCTGCTTTATTCTCTTCTGGTGGGGGACTCTGGGCCCAGCTTCCATCTTACTTTTCCACCTTCCTTAGTGTTCTCTTCTCCCCCACCTCACCTCTTCTGCTTGTCTGAGCCACGGTCTACATGGCTTCCCCTTTAAATATGTACATATATTTAAAATGGAATTTAAATTTATATATATGTGTGATTTTTTTTTTAATTTACATTTTTTTGGCTGCACTGGGTCTTTGCTGCACACAGACTGTCTCTAGTTGCAGTGCAGTGGATGGGGGCTACTCTCTAGTTATGGTGCATGGGCTTCTCATTGCAGTGGCTTCTCTTATTGTGCAGCATAGGCTCTAGTCTCCCCAGCTCAGTAGCTGCAATGCACAGGCTTAGTTGCTCCATGGCACGTAGAATCTTCCTGGATCAGGGGTGGAACCCATATCCCCTGCTTTGGCAGGTGGATTCTTAACCACTGGACCACCAGGGAAGTTCCCACATGGCTTCCTAAGGATCTGTCTCCATGTGGCCTTGCTCTAGTAACTACTTACCTGTGTATCACGTTTCCCTAACCAGCTCCACAGGATTGGGACCTGTCTCCATGACTATACTTCTGCTTTCAGTCCTACTGATGTATCCATCCATCTTCTGAGCATCTAGCAGGGAACATATTGTTAGTTTTTGCTGGGCCCTGCTGAGATTGTTTGGATAGGAAGGAACCTTGGAAGTTAGTGGGGGGAGGAAAAAGGGTTTGGGGTCTCCACAGAGACTTCTGGTCCCCAAGACTGGAGCCATCTTCTATCTTCTCACTTCTACCGTGTGGACGACTACAGTGGTAAATTCCTGCCCCCTCCTCCCATCAGTGACCCTCAGGAGGGCAGTTTCTGATCCAGGCCAACAGAGTTAAAACTTTTGCTTTTCTTACCTGGCAGGTTAAAGCAGCTATTAAGTATGCCCTGAGTGTAGGCTACCGCCACATTGACTGTGCTGCTATCTATGGCAATGAGACTGAAATCGGGGAAGCCCTGAAGGAGAATGTGGGACCTGGCAAGGTGAGGACTGGGGCTACAGAGGGGTGGGGTGAGAAGACTCAGAGGCTGGGGCTAAGGGCTGACTAGAGGGATCTGGCTCAGCTTCCTTCTAATTCTTCTCCCAAAGGTGAGGGTGGGCAAGACTGGGTGCCCTTGGCTCTTCTCACTGTGGACTCTGTCCCCTGTACCAGTTGGTGCCTCGGGAGGAGCTCTTTGTGACTTCCAAGCTGTGGAACACAAAGCACCACCCCGAGGATGTGGAGCCTGCCCTCCGGAAGACACTTGCTGACCTGCAGCTGGAGTATCTGGACCTTTACCTGATGCACTGGCCTTACGCCTTTGAGTGAGCCTTGCCAGGGTCTTCGTCTAGGAATCAAGGGTTGGGGGAGTCGTGTTAGTAACTTTTTGTAAGTTATAGGAGCAGAGCAAGAGAGGAGCACTGAGTCTTTTCTGCTACAGTCTAGCTACAGAGAAAAGGAGTGCCACTTCACATGGCGTGTATCCTAGGGTGTATATGGATGAGTCCTCCTGCTGCCTTTATACACTGGGGAAATGTTCTAGCTTTTGCTGTGCTCGGCCCTGGGGTTGCAGTAGAGTAAGCTCCCACAGAAGGTGTGGGAGGAGACGACCATAGCTCCGTGCTCTGTACTTGAAGAAGGCTGTAGGGACCTGCAGTGCAGTTTCCCCAAGGCGTGGCAGAAGGAGTCAAGGACAACTTCCTAGAGGGGGGGGGATATAATCTGTGTCTAGGGAGAAGAGAACGGGGGATGGGCATTCCATATGGAGTTAACACTTGAATCACGACCTGGAAAGGTGAAAAACCATGCTTGTTTCTCATTCTTGGCCCTTTCCCCTTTCTTGGCCTCAATTATGAGATGTAGAATGGCTGGACAGGCAGGTAGACAGGAGCCTGGCATGTGTGCCCACACCTGGGGGGCTGTCTTTCACTCAGGCGGGGAGACAGCCCCTTCCCTAAGAATGCTGATGGGACTATACGCTATGACTCCACCCACTACAAGGAGACCTGGAGGGCTCTGGAGGCACTGGTGGCTAAGGGGCTGGTGCGGGCTCTGGGCCTGTCCAACTTCAACAGTCGGCAGATTGACGATGTGCTCAGCATGGCCTCTGTGCGCCCAGCTGTCCTGCAGGTGAGCACAGCAAAGCAGGTCAGTTGGTTTGGGGATGGTGTGCGTGTATGTGTGTGTGCGCGTGCGTGTGTGTAAATGAACATGAATGAGCAGATGATGAGTTTACTTCAGGAAAGAGCTAGAAAGTTGTCAGAAGTGTTGGTGCAGAAATCCTCTGCTTAAGGAAGGGCATTGAAGTGTAGGAAGAGAATGAAATAGACAATGGAAAACTGTCTAGAGAGTGAGAAAAGCAGAGTGAAGGGAAGTGGGGGGTCAGCAATTCAGGGTTGGTCAGAATGTGCGTGTCCGGGTGGGGCCAGCAAGCCAGCTGCAGCCACCCAGTGGTGATAAGTTGTTTCTTGGCTTAGGTGGAATGCCACCCATACCTGGCTCAGAATGAGCTGATTGCCCACTGCCAAGCACGAGGCCTGGAAGTGACTGCTTATAGCCCTCTGGGCTCTTCTGATCGTGCGTGGCGTGATCCTGAGGAGCCTGTCCTGCTTAAGGAGCCAGTGGTCCTGGCACTGGCTGAAAAGCATGGTCGGTCTCCAGCTCAGATCTTGCTCAGGTATGAGAAGTCTTAGGGAAAGACAGTCAGGTTAGGGAGAGGGCTCCTGGGCTGGGAGGCAAGGGTTGAGGGGTTCCAAATGCTTGAATGAGGCTGAGAATCTTGCCGTGTCATCTCAGGAGAAGCCATTCTGAGGCTCGTTCCCTCTTCCGGTGGGGCTTGGGGGCTCTAGGAGCTCAGAGAAGGCTGCATGGAGGACAAAATGCTCATGAATACTGACTGTTTCATTTACTTCCATCCCCCACTTAGGTGGCAGGTCCAGAGGAAAGTGAGCTGCATCCCCAAGAGTGTCACGCCTTCCCGTATTCTTGAGAACATCCAGGTACTTGATGTGTCTGTCCTGTCTTCTTTAGCCCATTGGGACACAGTCTGACCCTGACTCTGTCTAAGAAGGCAGTGGTCTGGAACTCCAACTTCCACTCACAGCACTGGCTTTCCTGACCCCTACCATCCATTCCCAGGTGTTTGACTTCACCCTTAGCCCAGAGGAGATGAGGCAGCTGGATGCCCTGAATAAAAATTTGCGATTCATTGTGCCCATGCTTACGGTGAGTGTGTATCACCCCCCCAAAATCAGGGAATGTGAGATTCGGGGCAGGATTCTGGCCTGTCTGGCCTCCATATTGCTGATTAGAGGCTTGGCAGGATGGTATTGTTGGTAGGATTGCTATCCTGGACACAGTGGACAGTTTTTTCTTTATTGAGTTCCCAGAAGTAATCTGGTTCAGGGATAAGGCATTTAGCCTGTGAGTTCCAGTCCTGACTCTCAATACCTTGTAACTTAGAGCAAGTGATTTAACTTGTCTAAGCTTTAGCTTCCTATGTGTAAAATGATCCCAGTTCCTGACATGTAACAATTTCTCAGTATAAATGGGGATTCTCAACCTTGTTAGAAAGGGAAATAAATAGTTCCTTATCCCAGCTGAGACTGTAAACTCTTAGGGATAGAGTCAGCCGTGTACCAGGCTATGGGTTTGGTGCTGGAATGCTGTTGGTACCGTGGCATTCTCTGAGGCTAGGTCCCTGTCACTGACGTCTGTCATAGTGCTGTGCACAGGTGAGGCTGTTCAGGAAGATTCTTGGGAAAAGATGTCCTGGAATGTCTAACTAGGGAGACGGGCAGGGTACGGGAATGTCACCTCTTGCTAATGGAGTTATCTATCTGTCTTTCCAGGTGGATGGGAAGAGGGTCCCAAGAGATGCAGGGCACCCTCTGTACCCCTTCAATGACCCATATTGAGACCACAGCTTCCTGGCTTCCTTTTCATCTCTCTGGCTGTAAGATCCTGCTGTCCCCAGAAAGAAGGAGTTAATAAAGCCCTTGGAGTATCCATCCATGCTACTTGCTTGTCTTATTTGTCTGGTCAGACTTGGTATGGAAATTGTTTCTCTTTGGGATGCTGGGTGTGACCTGCCCTGACTCCAACCCGCTTATTTGTTTGGTTCTGGAGACACAAGCATGTAGCCGAATTCCATTTCCACTTTCATAAATTAGATATATTAGTGGAGTATCGCCATCTAGCGGCATCTATTAGCACTGCATGCCGCCCCAGAGTAGTCTTTGTGAGAATAACAAAAATTGGTCACTTATGGACTGAGATCAGAGTCCTGTGGTTTCTTGGCCCTGCTGGGCATGGGTCTTCAGTTCCCACACCCTGCCCCTCCACCTAGTTAGTGCCTAGATTTAGGAATATGAGGAGCCAAAAAAACTTACATTCTGGAGTTTGGGAGTTCCAGCTTGGAGAATCCGGACAGAGGCTTTTTCTCTCAGACACTGTAGTCAATGTGCATAGGCCACCTGAAGGAGGCCGAGTCAGCACCAAAGCTTGTCACTGTACCTAAGGTCCTATCTTATATAATTTATGGTCCCACCAGAGACTACTGAGATTTTAGGAGGGTTTTTGGAAAAACCCTCTAAACTCCAATCATATAAAACTCATTTTAGTTTTCTAGTTGAACCATTGCTCTTCATTCAGAAGATATTAATGGAGTCCTTATTGGGTTAGACACAAATGCTAGGCCCTGGGGATATAGCTATAACTAAGACAGGTCCCTGCAGTTTACTTGAGACAGACTAAGTAATTGCATAATTAGTTTAATTACAGTTGGGAGAAGTGCTGTGAAAAAGCACAGAGCAAGAAGCCTACTGATTTAATTGGCTAAGATCTGAAGGATGAGTAGGGAATAATTTGTTAAAAGACGTGAGGGTGGTAATAGTGTTCCATGCAAATTGGATAGCTTGGGGGAAAACTTTGTAACTGGAAGAAGCTGTTGGAAAAACCTAAAGAAGTCTTCTGTGACAAACTGAAAACGAGGGGGGTGGGGTGGGTGGGGTGTGGAATGGCATGAAATAGTGCTGGAATAATAGGGACCTGATGCTGGAAAGCCTAGGAGACTGGGTTAAGATTTTAGGTTTTTTAATCCTGAATGCAGCAGGAAGCTATGGAAGAGTTTTGAGCAGGAATAACATGGCGTGGTTTGTATCTTAGAAATACAGCATGGCTGCTCTTGCCTTCTGAGATGGCCCATGCTCTGTGGAGTGTGTTTCTCTCTAAATATATCCACTTCTTTTCTATCAAAAAAAAGAAAAAGAAGAAACAACAGCACTAGAGCAATGGGGAAAATGGATTAGTAGGATAAAAAGTGGCGGGAGGGAGGCATGTTGCAAGTTAATCTTTTTTAATTTTATTAATAGTATTGTGAAAGCTATGGTTTTTCCAGTAATCATGTATGGATATGAGAGTTGGACCATAAAGAAGGCTGAGCACTGAAGAACTGATGCTTTCAAACTGTGGTGCTAGAGACGACTTGAGAGTCCCTTGGACAGCAAGGAGACCAAACCAGTCAAGCCTAAAGGAAATCAATCCTGAATATTCATTGGAAGGACTGGTGCTGAAACTGAAGCTCCAAAATTTTGACCACCTGATGTGAAGAGCTGACTCATTGGAAAAGACCCTGATGCTGGGAAAGATTGAGGGCAAGAGGAGAAGGGGGCGACAGAGGATGCAAGGGTTGAATGGCATCACTGACTCAATGGACACGAGTTTGAGCAAACTTCAGGGTATAGCGAAGGACAGGGAAGCCTGACATACTGCAATCTGTGGGGTCTCAGAGTTGGACATGGCTTAGCAACTGAACAATAGTTGATTTACAATGTTGTGCCAATCTGCAGTACTGCAAAGTGACTCTGTTAAATGCATATGTACATTCTTAGGGCTTCCCAGGTGACACTAGTGGTAAAGAACCTGCCTGCCAATGAAGGAGACAAAAGAGAGTTGGGTTCAGTGCCTGGGTTGGGAAGATTCCCCTGAAGGAGGGCATGGCAACCCGCTTCAGTATTCTTGCCTGGAAAAGCCCACGGACAGAGGAGCTCGGCGGGCTATAGTCCATAGAGTCACAAAGAGTCAGACACAACTGAAGTGCCTTAGCATGCACATGTACATTCTTACTTTTTATGTTCTTTTCTGTTATGGTTTGTAACAGAATATTGAATATAGTTTCCCATGCTATACATTGGGGCTTTCCTGGTGGCTTAGACAGTAAAGAATATGCCTGCAATGCGGGAGACCTGGGTTTGATCCCTGGGTCAGGAAGAGCCCCTGGAGAAGGCAATGGCTACCCACTCCAGTATTCTTGCCTGGAGAATTCCATGGACGGAGGAGCCTGGTGAGTGACAGTCCATTAATACATTAAGACAGTCAGTCAATGAATACATCCATTCTAAATTTAATAGTTTGCATCTAGCAACCTGAGAAGTTAGTCTTTCATTTCTGGTCCTTTCTACCTGGAACCTGTTAGCCCACTGTTGGGTGAACATCTATTATTAAACATCCCATTTAGCTGTCACTTCTCTGGAACAGCTTTCCTGATCTCACTCTCCCCAGGTGGTTTGCTGTATGATTCCATAGTCTCCTTATACTCTTTCATGATACAAGCTTCCACAGTTAGGAGGTAGTGCGAGTTTCAAATGTATTAGTTTGCTGGGACTGCCATGACAGTACCACAGAATGGGTGATTTAAACAACAGAAATTTGTTTTCTTACAGTTTTGGAAATTTAGAAGTCAGATCAAAGTAGGATAGGTTCCCTCTGGTGTAAGAGAAGGATTGTTCTAGGCTTCTCTCCTTGGCTTGTAGATGGACATCTCCCTGTGACTTTATATTGTCTTTCTTCTGTACACATCTGTGTCCAAATTTCTTTTTTGTTTGAGTTTTTTTGTTTAATTTTTTGGCCATGCTGCATGGCTTGTGAAATCTTTGTTCCCCGACCAGGGATTGAACCCAGGCCCCAGCAGTGAACAGGTAGGGTCCTAACCACTGGACTGCCAGGAAATTCCCTGTGCCCAAATTTCTTATAAGGTAGTCATATTGAATTAGAGCCCATCATAATGATCTCACTATAACTGAAGACCCTGTCTCCATGTACAGTCACATTCTACAGTATTAAGGGTTCATACTTAAGCATAGGGGCTTCCCTGGTGGCTCAGAGGTAAAGAATCTACCTGCAATGTAGGAGGTGGCCTGCAGTGCAGGGGACGGGGATTCGATCCCTGGGTAGGGAAGATCCCCTGGAGGAGGAAATGGCAACCCACTCCAGTATCCTTGCCAGGATAATCCCATGATTATCCTGATGGGCTGCAGTCTATGGGGTCACAAGAGTCGACCCTACTTAGTGACTAAACCACCACCACCATAAGAATTTGAGGGAGGAGGACACAATTCAGCTCATATCAGAAAGTGAAAGTTGTCATAACATCAAATTATTCACGAGTAAACTATTTAGAAATCATTCTTGACTCAGACATCTCACCCTGTTGAATGTTAGCATTTCTCTATTGACATCTTTATCTAAATCACTGAGCAGTACAATGCATATCCACTGAAAAATGAAATTGCACATCTTGCAAAAGATAACAAGTCTTTATGAAGCAATGAAGTGATATTGGGAACTTAACATCATACCCAAAGCAATAGAAAAGTGAGGATCTGACAGTTAATTGGGAAAGAAAATCAAATATTAAGACACTAGACTTCAAAAGAAGATACTTGGCTTATCAAGGTATTAAGGACGGACTTTAAGAAAACCATGACGTCCTTGGGACTTCCCTGATAGTCCAGTGGTTAAGACTCTGAACTTCCAATGTAGGGGATGTGGGTTTGACCCCTTGTCAGGGAACTAAGGTTCTACATACCATTCAGTACAGCCCAAAACAACAACAGTCAACAACAAACTATGAGGTCCTTATGTAGTTTTGCAAAAAGGATTCTTTATATGACTCTTTTGAGTAAAAGACCAGAGACTCATTTTAAAATGAGACTTACCTTTATAAGACTACATTCTAGAAAGAAGGGGGTGCTCACTATCCAGAGGCTAGCACCACCACATTCCATTTTCTTATATCAAAATTCCTTATACACAAGTACAATCTTAAACCCCTCTCACAAGCTGCTCTGTGGTCTGCAAGGGAGGAGGGGCTATCTCACACTCAAGTAGGAAAAATGAGATGTTGTGATGTTCTGTAGAAGGAATGTGAACCTTGTACTCAAAGTCAGGCAAACTGAAAGAGAATACTTGGAAAAATGGGACTAATAACATACATTTGAAAGAGATCACAATATTTGTCCAGGAAAATGTGATCTATGGAGTCCTCACATTTGTCCAAAGCAGTAAAACATTGAAAATCTATTTGTTTGAGATGTTTACTTCTAGAATGTTCATGACAAGTTCTGTTGATTTTCCTCTTTGAGGATCATCTGCACTCTGACATCTGTATATTCATGAGGCTATAAATATGCCTGTACAGATGTGTCTTTGTTTTATTTCACTGCCCCTTGGGCCTTTGGCTAATCAAGGTTTTAATAGGTTGTTTTATACAACATGACAAGTAAGCCTGAGCTAGTGTAATGAGTCCAGGAGAGCATTTTTTTTCCAGGATAATTAATGCACTTTTGTTGTTATTGTTGTTGTTTAGTTGCTAAGTTGTGTCTGACTCTTTTGCAGCCCCGTGGACTGTATGTAGCCTGTCAGGCTTCTCTGTCCATGGGATTTCCTAGACAAGAATACTGGAGTGAGTTGCCATTTCCTTCTCCAGGGGATTTTCCCTACCCAGGGATCGAATCCACTTCTCAATTACATTTAAATCTCATTCTGTTTCATTTCCCTACACCCAGGATCTATCTGAATTAATTAAACAGTTCTCAATAGAGTGGAAAACCAAGACTGTTTAATTTTAGAGATGTTTCTTTTGTTTTTCTTCTTTTTTTTTCCTTTCTTGTGTGGGATCTTCCTGGACCAGGGATCGAACCCATGTCTCCTGCGTTGGCAGGTGGATTCTTTACCACTGAGCCACCAGGGAAGCCCTAGGGATGTTTCTTTCTAATTGACTGTACAGTTTAATAATTTGTGTTGACTACAGTGTAAACATCACCATGAGCTATGAACATGAGGTCAAGAACCATTCAATTCTGCCACAACAGAGGTAGATGATACTTCTGTGTGTGGAGATCCAGGGTGTTACTTTTTGCATTAAACCTTTGCTCTAGTATTCCAGAGATATTAAAATGACTTGTGCTGACCAATAGAAAGAAAAATTATGTGTTGGTTCCAAATGAATGCTTTAAGAGCAAGTGTACGTGCCAACATAGTCTCTCTTTCCATCTGAAACGGTGACAAGCAATACTCTACATTATAATTTATGGTCGTTGTTTCATCAGCTTGAGACCCAGAGTGAGGATGACACAAAACAAAGGCTCCAGCTCACATGAGATGAAAATATAGTATGAGTGAAGACTGAACCTTATTGAATGAAGACATTGAAGTTTTGGGGTTACTTGCTACTGCAGCAAAATTTACCATCTTGATTAGTGCAGTTAGCTAATACTTTAGGATATATGCAGTGACATTCATAAGTGAAAGGGGTTTGCAACTCTGTTTTTTATATTTTTCTACTTTTAGAATCAAGAATACATTACTTTTTGGACTTCCCTGGCAAAAAGTGATTAAGTCTGTGATTCCCTGGTCCAGTGATTAAGACTGTGTTTCTACTGCAGGGGGCACAGGTTGGATTCCTGGCCAAGGAACTAAGATCCCACATGGCCTGTGGAGTGGTCCCCCCCCCCCCCCAACCATTGCTATGTATGAATGCATGTGCTCAACCCACCATTTTAACTGGAAGTCTTCCCTAAATCTATTAATAAAAATTAGGGTTCTGGACTTCCCTGGTAGCACAGTGGATAAGAATCTGACTGCTAATGCAGGGGACATGGGTTTGATCCCTGCTCTGGGAAGATCTCACATGCCTTGATGCAACTAAGCTCAAGCTCCACAAATACTGAGCCCCTGCTCTAGAGCCTGTGAGCCACAACTACTAAGCCTGAATAATGCAATCACTAAAGCCTGAGCACCTAGAGCCTGTGAGCCACAACTACTAAGCCTGAATAATGCAATCACTAAAGCCTGAGCGCCTAGATCCTGTGCTCCACAATGAAGAGTAGCCCCCACTAGCCCGTGCAAAGAAACAAAGACCCAGCACTGCGAAAAAAAACCCAAAAATTAGTATCCTAGAAAAACTTTTTTTCCCCTACGTATGGAAATGTTTCTTGAAAATATGTTGTGACAGTGTTAGTCACTCAGTCGTGTCCGACTCTTTGCGATCCCATGGACTGTAGCTCACCACACTTCTCTGTCCATGGAATGTGTTAACCTCACCTATAAAGCCATCTGGGCATTTGAGGGAAATGGTAATTCAACTACTATTTTCAAACATGTATGATTTATTGATCTACTCAAAGTCTCTGTTTCTTCTTGTGCCATTTTTGGCACTTTTTTCTAGGATCACTCCATTAGGTTTTCAAATTTATTAGCATATAGTTATTATTAATACAATTATCTTTCTATTGTACTTATTTCTTCTGCATTTTCTTTTTTTTTTGTATTTGCCATCTGTATTTTTCTATTTTTGTAATTTTTTTCGAAGAACTAATTCCTAGTTATGTTAATCTTTTATTTCTCTCTGTTGATTTCTGCCCTTTCTTATGTTCTTTCCTTCTTTTTTAAATTAATTTTTGGTTGCACTAGGTCTTCATTGCTGCACTGGGGCTTTCGCTAGTTGGAGCGAATGGGGGCTACCCTTCATTGCAGTGCTTCTCATTGTGGTGGCTTCTCTTGTTGTGGTGCACAGGCTTCAGTAGTTGTGGCACACAGACTTAGTTGCTCAGAGGCATGTGGAATCTTCTCAGACCAGGGATTGAACCTGTGTCCCCTGCAGTGGCAGGCAGATTCTTATCCATTGTACTACCAGGGAAGTCTCCTTCATGTTTTAACCCAAGGGCTATTTATATTATTTGTACAATATATAAATGTTAATTTGCAATGCAATAAAATTTTGTGGATAGAGAAGATAGTCTACATGGTAATGATTCTTTAGAATGTTTGAGGCTTTCTTTGTGGCCTAATACATGGTCCATTTTTGCAAGTGATCTATGATGTTTGAATATAATGTGCATTTGCTGTTTTTAATATTTATTTTTTTGGCTGTGCTGGATCTTAGTTGCAGTATGCAGTATCATTTTTTCTTTAGTTGCAGCACGCAGGGTCTTCAGTTGTAGCATGAGGGATCTAGTTTCCTGACCAAGGTTCCAGCACAGGCCCCCTGCTTTGGGAGTGTGGTGTCTTAGGCACTGGACCACAGGAAAGTCCCTGTATTTGCTATTTTTTGAGTATAGATTTCTACATATGTTTAGTGACTGAGGACACACACAAACACACTAGAGCATATTAATAATATTGGTCATGTCTTCCCTATCTCTGTTTATTTTTTCGTCTGCTTGTTTCTGAGTGACATGAGTTAAAAATTTTCAGCTGCAATTATTGATTTATCTCTATTTCTTTTGCAATTCTTATAGTCTTGGCTTGATATATGATGGCTATATCCAAGAAGTTTGTTTTACTCATATAACATTTTTGGAGTAAGCAGTCCAGAGCTTGTACAGTGGCTCTGCGATGCTAGGAAATAGTCTATGGGGTCACAAAGAGTCGGCCACAGTGGAGCGACTTTCATTTTCATTTTCAAGTATCTTACTGATTTGTCATTCCTGGTGCATCACATTGATTGACTTTGTCCAAGTTGGTTCACCACCATGTCTTCTGGAAAGACGAGCCCCTTCCCTTTGATGTCGCTACATGGAAGTTGCACACGTTACTTCTGTTCACTTTCCATGGACCAGAATGTCATCATGTGAGCACTTCTAGTTCCAAGGGACATTGACAATTTTTGTTTTTGTTCTGGTGGCTATGAACTAAAATGAATGCATAAATAGACAAATAAAAATCAGGGTTCTATTTACTACTATAGGAGAGAAAAATAGATAGTGGAAGACAACTAGGAGCCTATCACAAGATCTCAGTATTTTGTATGTGGTCATTCATTTAATCCCTTTCTTTTCTATATACTTCTTCTATCCTCAACTTTCACTCAGTTCAGCCCCCTTACTGTTTTACCCTTTCCAAAAAATAAACTTCCAGTTTTCCATTGCCTTGGGGAAGACAATTTGTTAGCCTAACCTGCTTTTCAAAACCCTGGGAGATGCAGGTTTGATCCCTGGGTCAGGAAGGTCCCCTAAAGAAGGAAGTGGCAACTCACTCCAGCATCCTTGCCTGGAAAATCCTATGGACAGAAGAGCCTGGTCTGCTACAGTCCATGGGGTCACAGAGTTAGATACAACGAGTAACCGAGCGCTGACACACACACTTCTTCTCATACTCTTAAAAGAACCTGCTGCAACCAATTCATGAGCCTTTTGTGACTTCTATTGTCAGCCTAATTGCTTCTTGGCTTTCCCACTGGGATTCTCTCTCTCTTTGTAATGATTTTATTTATTTATTTCTGGCTGTGCTGGGTTTTCATTGCTATGTAGGGGCTTTCCCTAATTGTGGCGAGCAGGGACTACTTTCTAGTTGAGGTGCACAGACTTCTCATTGTGGTGGTTTCTGTTGTGGCCCAGCATGAGCTCAAGGACATTCAGGTTTCAGTAGTTGTGCTTTGAGGGCTCTAGAACACAGGCTCAATAGCAGTGCCTACTTGGCTGCAGTAAGTGGGATCTTCCTGAACCAGGGATTGAACCCATGTCTCTTGCATTGGCAGGCGGATTATCACTGAGCCACCAGGGAAGCCCGTATTCTCCTTTCTTAGATGCTAGGTCAGTTGCTACTTGTCCATCTCTTTTCCAACTTTAAAAATTTTGTTGCTATTGCTTCCTTTCCCATTCTATGTGATCTTGCCAGACTATCTTTAAAAACAAATTTAAAGTTTATTTATTGCTATGTAGACAAGTTTCAAAGGGAATGGATATAAATGTGTTCAACCCACCATCTTTAACTGGAAGTCCTCCCTAAATCATGTTAAATATAATTTTAAAATTACTATGAAATCTTGTGGCTTGTTTGGTTTTTGGCCACTACTTTTGGGATCATATTTCCCCGACCTGAGTCCTTGGCAGTGAAGCATGGAGTCAACTACTGGATTGTCAGGAAATTCCCCAAATCTTGGTTTCTATTTTAAGTAGATATATTTTAAGTGAAACTCTTTCCAGTTCTAATTATGATTATATTATGATTATTTTATTCATTCATTCAAATAGTTCATTTTGGACACCTAGTATGCATCAACCACTGGTAAATGCATTGGGCATTTAGCTATAAATAAGACAGAAAAGGCCACATGAAGCCTATATACTTAGAAGTGGTAAGAATAAAAGAAAAATGAGTAACTTCAGATTTTGATAAGTACAATGGAAGAAATAAACACTAGGAAGCTAACTTTGATTGAGTGGCTAGGGAAGGTTTCTTTGGGGAAGTAATACTTGAGATGAGGCCTAAAGGAAGAATAGGAGCTAGTTATTCAAAGTATTGGTAGAAGAGGTTTTTAGGTAGTAAGACAGCAAGTGCAAAGGCCCCTGGATATGAGAAAGGGCTTGTGCATTCAAAGGAACAGGGAGAAAGTGTGGTAGGAAAACCAGGTGAAGGAAGAGGAGTAGTATGAGATGAATTTTGGAAAGGTGAATTGGAGCCAGATCATGTAGGACTTGTAGGTAATGATAAGGAGCTCAAAATTTCTTCTAACAGCAATGGAAAGCTATTCCAGGAGAGTGACATGATCTGATTTACACTTTAAAAAGATTTTTCTGGAGAGGGTTAAGCAGAGATCAGAAGGTATGCAGTAGTACAGGCAAGAGATCTGTGGTGGTAGTAAAAACTGAAAGTAGTGGATGGATTTAAAATCCATTTTAAAATACATTTTTTATAAGACTGAGTTCCTCAACGGCAAACACCATGTATTTTATCCTTAGGACTTAGAACAAAGCCTTGCAAATTATAGCTGTTTAGTGAATATTAGTATAATGAGGGACTTCCGTAGTGATCCAGTGGTTGAGAATCCATCTGCCAATGCAGGGGACATGGATTCGATCCTTGGTCCAGGAAGATCCCACATGACATGGAGCAATTAAGCCTGGGTGCTGAAACTACTGAAGCCCATACACCCTAGATCCTGTGCTCAGCAACAAAAGAAGCCACATCATTGAGAAGCCCAGACTAGGAAAAGCCCCTGCACAGCAATGAAGACCCTGCACAGCTAAAAATAAAATAAAAATCTTAAAAAAAGTAGTATAATGAATGAGTGGATCAACAAGTTTCTGGACTGGATTTGTCAGGCCCTACTCCTGGCTGCAAGGACTCTGGAGAGATCTCCCCTCCCTGGAGCTCAATCCTCCAGTCACTGTGTTATCAGACTGTTGTAGCCATTTAGTAAATGGTTAGCATGACCCAGGCATGATGCTGATTGTTGAAGCATCATCTCGAATTCTCACAATATTCTTAAAGGGTGGATACTGATATTGTCCTCATTTTACATTTAATCTTAAATGGTTACTTGATTCGGCTCAGGTTACCCAGCTAAAAACGGGGGAACCAACATTTTTTTGCTACAGAAACTGGCATTTACAGGTCCAGCTCTTTTTCCCTAAAAATTCCCAACTGCCTGAGTCTTGAGAGATTGGAATAAGAATACTCCCCAGGAATCTTTCGCAGTATGTCTTAACCTGGACGAAAATAAAACTACTGTTCTGATCACGGTAGGCAAGCAACGCCATGGTGGAAGACAATGGATGGTGCTCCAGGTGTGAGGAAGTGCAATCATTTCAGCCTGCCAGTTATCGTCCACTCAGCTAGTTGCAGGAAACGAGGCACACTACTTTCCATAAACGACTCGTCTTGCAACTTTCTAAGCTAGTCAAACCTCTGAACTTTGGTTTCCATTTCTACCAAATGGGGCTGTGAACACCGTTGTCACTAGTAAGGTTTGGTGTAAAGTTAAGTAAGACAGTTAATAGCTTTAGATGTTTAAGCACAGTGCCCCCGCATGTAGTGGAGAAACGATAAGATAAATCGAAGCTCGATAAATCGTATTCAGCTAGTCACATTTGGAGTCTGGGGTCCGGTCTAAGAGTATGGCGTCAGCGGATTGGGCTAGTCGAAGGGGGGAGGGTCCAGAGGGAGGAGCCAACCGCGTCCCGCCGCAGCCCCGAGCTCTGAATCTAGCGCGGTAGTTTCAAGCGGTGACCAATCCTAGGACAGCACCGTTTTGCGTCAGTTGTTGCGGAGGTTCAGAGCCACGCGTCTCACCGACAACAGTTCTAGCCGTTGCAGGTATACCCGTGCTCGGCTCCTGCGTGTTCATCCGTTACGACTCAGAGGACAGACAGAAAGTCTCAGGTACCCTCCTAAGTATCGGGCCTAGAAAGAGACTCCAGGCTACTCGCTCCAAACATGTAGAGCAGCACTAGCTTCTTCTCTGGAAGCCGCTGGCCAACGTCCAGTCAGGAGCTGTAGTGCCAAAATTCTAGTTCTTCTTACGCGACTTGCTAGAGAAGCAAACAGTTGCTTTCTTCGAGGAAGGTAGACCAGGGAGGAAAGGTACCCGATAGGACCCGACGGTGCGGGCGGCGGATATCCTTGGGTTGGTTTGGGGCTGGGTCCTGGCCCTTTAAACTCGAGGGGGAGGATCCGGAAGTGGATAGGCGGGGCGAAGGGCCCTGGTATATAAGAGGACCCAGCCGCGCGGGGTCTCCAATCTGCCATTTTCTGTCCCTGAATAAGTCTCTGGCGTCCTGAATTCTGTCTGTTTTTCTCACAGGTTGTGTCCCGTCCGCTGGCCCTCCACTTCAGGGGAACGATGGCCGCAGAGTCCACAGCCACTGCCGCCATCACCGCGGAGCTGGTTTCCACCGACAAGTAAGCCGGACCGTGGAGAGCTTGAGGCACTGGCCAGTCCGCAGGGAGAGGGTGGTGGACGGAGGCTCCCCGGGAGGGGCAGACCGGGGGGGTGGAGGACGTGCCTTCCAATGAACAACCGTCGCTATTTGGGAAGGCCCGGACACTGGAGAAGCTCACCTCTTGTAGAGAGTCTCCCTCAATATCAGTAACGCCGGTCGGCTGGCGCCCCCTGCCCCGCTTTTCGCGGCCGCCATCTTGCCGGGGGCAGCAGCGGCTGTCTCCATTGCCTGCCCCTCTCTTTCCTCCCCCGGCCCGGGGCTGTCGGTGGGGAGGCGGGGCCCAGGCGCGGCGGTGTGTCTTCATGCCCCTGCTATCCCCACACCACTGGTGTGCGCCTCCGGTAGTATTCTCAAACACCTCGGGAAAATAACCGACAGAGATTTGGCGCCAAAAAAAAAAAAAACCCTGCACGAGGAAGGAGGCTGGACTGGTGGCTCGGGGTGGGTGGGACCTCTAGGGGGCGGGGTCGTGCGCTCGTGCGTTCGCTTCCCTCCGCGGGCTCTGGAGCAGGGGGCGGGGCCCCGAGGAGGCGGGAAAACTCCATTGTTTGGGGCTGTGTGGCTCGCGGTCCGCCTCGGACTTCCGCGGTGGGACACGGGGAAGCTTGTTCCCCGCGGTCTCCTTGCTCACCTGGTAGCCTCCTACCTTCACCTAGGCTCATTTCTTTTTTGTGGTGGAGAGCATCGTGATTCTTTTAGATTTTGGCAGTGTTGGCAGGGGACTTGATTGCTTGTAGGGGGCTTGATCGGGTCGTGAAGCATCTTTAGCGCTGCGTTGAGGTCTCACTTCTAGCAGTGTTTGGTTGCTAGGAAAATGGGCAGTATTATGCGTGAAGTGCAGTAGAACGGAAGACATGATTGCTGTAAAAACGGCACAGTGCCACTCAGGTATTTTTTGAACAGTGAAGGGAAACGGGACGTTTATTCGAAGAAACAAATAAATTATTAAGTGGCAGAGTCTGGTTAAGCCCCAGTATTTAACATTTTTATTATCTCATTTCTCTTCCTTCCTCCATCCCTAAAGCTTACTTGAGAGGAAATTGCATGAAAATTTAATTAGCTAGTTGGAGAGAACAATAAAGGCAGCATTCCTTAGTTAAATTCTTGGAACAATTCAGGGGTAAAGCGTTTAAGGGGGAGGGTGAAGAAAACGTGAGTTTAGTCTCTTATTGAGAATGCACACTGTAATTCCAATATAACCATTGAAAAAATAAAAAACATAATTTTCAAACCAGTAGAGAGAAAAAAATGGAATGAGAAATAAACCTTAATTCAGAGTTGACTTTGATACCACTTTCATTGCTTAAGTAGTGAACGTTGGGCCACAGTTTTGTCATCTCTAAAAAGCTTCAATTTGGCTTCTGTTCCCTCATGCCATTTAAACAGCGTTGGTCAAGTTTATCAATGACTGTCTAAATGTTAAGTCAGTCCTTGTCCTCACTAGCTTTCTAAATAGTTCTAACTAATTTTTAATGTTTTTATGTTACAATAGATAAAGAATATAGCAATTTGTAATGTAGTGGCAAGGAGGAATGAGAAAACTTAGGAAGTCTTATGTGGTGCACTGAATTTTAGTTTAGCTGTCTTATTATAATTTCTGAGCTACATAATTGTACCTTTTTAGATGAGAGATGCCAAAGTAAAAATGAGTGGTTTAGCTCAATCCTTAAAGTTCTGGAGTTTGTTGTTTCTGTTTCCATAAGTGTAAGGTTCATCTGTGTTGGTGTGAGGCTTATTTTGGTGCTTAGTATTCAGCTGTTTAAAGTGAGATCAATAACTTCTTGTATTGGGTTGGCCAGAAAGTTTGTTTGGTTTTTTTTTCCGTAAGCTCAATAAGTAGGCTTTACCATGAGATGAATTAATGTCATAGTAATTAGAATATACTTTTGTAAAAGATTTAGCTAATGTAGCCGTGTACCCAATTTTTGGTGAATTGGAGGTGTTAGGCCAGTATATTAGCTCAAATGTGTAAATGAGAAAAGAGTCTCGGTGGACCTGCAAAAAAAAATACTGTTCTTACAAGATTGTTTTATTTACTCATTAATTTTTTGTGGCGTGGCATGTGGGATCTTAGTTTCCTGACCAGGACTTGAACCTGAGCCCCCTGCATTGAAAGCTCTCTGTCTTAACCATTGGACCACCAGGGAAGCCTCCTTAGAAGATTGTTTTAAATGAAATCTGATATTTGATAATCTCAGGGTGGTTTTGAGGTGAAGGACAAGAACAGATCAGAAAAATGGAATATTGAAATTATTTCTGAACAAGATGAATATGACTTGTACTCGTTAGGACAAGTTGACTCATCGTCACATCCATTAACTTTGGTAATCTTTCTGTGTGTGTCCAAAAGAATTCTTCACTTACCACTTTAGAAGCTGAGGTTCAGAGAATTCCCTGGTGATCCATTGGTTAGGACTCAGTGCTTACACTGCAGAGGGCAAGATGTGCGGCCCATCCAAAAAAAAATAGTTTAAAAAGAAAAAAAAGCCCTGAGGTTCACCCTTAAGATTACACACACAAAAAAGATGTCCTGTGTTCATAGACTGGAATGCTTGATACTGTTAAGATGTTCATACTACCCAAAGAGATCTATAGATTCAACAGTCTGTCAAAACACCAGTGGCGGAGGCAGAGCCGCGGAATCGCCGCGAGATCCGGTCTCGGTCCACACCGCCCGTCGCTCAGCCCGTCAGCCAACCCAGCGTCCGCTGCTACCGCAGCCATGGGAGTGCAGGTGGAGACCATCTCTCCCGGAGACGGGCGCACCTTCCCGAAGCGTGGCCGGACCTGCGTGGTGCACTACACGGGGATGCTTGAAGATGGAAAGAAATTCTATTCCTCCCGGGACAGAAACAAGCCCTTTAAGTTTGTGCTGGGCAAGCAAGAGGTGATCCGAGGCTGGAAAGAAGGGGTTGCCCAGATGAGCGTGGGTCAGAGAGCCAAGCTATCTCCCCATACTATGCCTATGGTGCCACTGGGCACCCAGGCATCATCCCACCAAATGCCACTCTCATCTTTGACGTGGAACTTCTAAAACTGGAATGACAGGAGTGGCCTCCTCCCTGAGCTCCCCATTTTTGGATGTGCCACAGAAGGATCTAGCGCCTCCAGACGCACACAGCGAGTCCGTATGGAGCTTTTCCTGATGTTCTGCTACACTCTTTGTATAAACATCTTCCCAGACTGAATGTGTTCTGTCACCGGCTTTGCTCTTCCCCTTTCTCCTCGTATGTGTGTTGACCTGAACTATATGCCATAAACCTCAAACTACTCAGTTTGTTTTTGTTTTGGGTAAAGATTGAGTTTCAGTCCTTTGGATCTAGGTTTCCGATTAAGTATTAGTCGAGTATTAACAGCACAAGTAATGGGTTAACTTTAGACTAGGAATTGGTGTTGGGGGGGTGCAAGAATCTTTATTTTATTTTTTTGGATGAAAGTTTTCTCTATTATATATTAAACGTTCTTGCTGCTGCGCTGCAAAGCCATAGCAGATTCGAGGCGCTTTTGAGGGCCGAATTATTCTCCAAATTGAGAGATGTCCTCGGGTTGAATTGAAAGCCCTACCCAAAACTGCAGTGGGAAGGGGGAGAGCCTTTGCCTCCACTGCCCCACCCTCACCCTCCTCATAGACCCTCTGCCTTTTGAAAGCAGATCGGTTTCACTGAGATGTTGGACATTGCAGAAGTCTGTTCCTTAGGCCAGCAGGGACCTCTGAAACCTTCATGGCCTGGCCTTTTTTTTTTTCCATCCTGTGGTTTTTCTAATGGATATCCAGGATTTTTGTAATCTCATAGCTATCCAAGCTCTACTTCCTAAATTTTAAGAACTTTAATCGAAAGTTAAATTGAAGGTGCTGTTTGTAGACACTTAACACCTATGAAAACCCAGCCATCATGACAAATCCTTGAGTGTTGTCTTAAGAAAATGATGCTGGTCATCACAGCTTCAGCATCTCCTGTTTTTTGATGCTCAGCTCCCCATGCTGCTCTCAGAGTTTCTTGGCTTCTCCTTGCCCCCTCTCACCCCTTTGCTGTCGTGTGTAGTGATTTAGTGAGAGAAATTGCTGCCTACTCCCCCAGCCTATCCCCACCCCCTGCACTACACATGAGTTTCAAGTTTTATTATTGCAATAAAAGTGCTTTATGCTGGCTTTTCTCAAAAAAAAAAAAAAAAAAAACCACCAGTTTCACTTTTTGTAGAAATAGGAAAATGCATCCTAAAACTCATAAGAAACCTCAGGGGATCCCAAATAGCCAAACAATTTTTGTTGCTGTTGTTTTGGCCTTGCCTCGGCCCGGGCCCTTAGCAGTGAGAATGTGGATCCACTGGACCACCAAGGAATTCCCTGCCAAAACAGTTTTGAAAAAGAACGAAGTGTAAGTCTCACTTCCTGATTTCAAAACATTGCAAAGCTATAATAATCAAAACAGGGTGGTACTGGCATGATGGAGCAGTGGAATGTAATAGTCCATAAATAAATCCTTGCATATGGTCAAATGATTTTTGTTAAGGATGCCAAGACCACTCAGTGAGGACAGGACATTCTTTTCAACAAACGGTGTTGGAAAAACGGTATGTACACATGCAGAAGAATGAAGTTAGACCCTTATATACAAAAATGAGCTGAAAATGGATTAAAGTCCTAGATATAAGGCCTGAAACTGTAAATCTCCTAGGAGAGCATAAGTTGAAGGTTCCATGGCTAAGACTCTGTGCTTCCAATGCAAGGGATGTGGATTTGATCCTTTGTCCGGGAACTAGATCTCCACATGCCTCAACTAAGAGTTCACAAAAAAATAAATAAAAATAAATATTAAAAGCCCCATGGAAATTCCCTGGCGGTCCAGTGGTAAGGATTCAGTGGTTTCACTGCAGTGGCCTGGGTCCAGTCCCTGCTTAGGGAACTAGGATCCCTCAAGCCCTACTCCCAACAAGGGTAGTTCTTCTGACTTACAACATTACAGATTAGTTTTGTCTGTTTTTGAACGTTACATCTACATTATGTTGTTATATGACCTCTTATACTCAACTTTATGAGAATCATCCACATGACATATTGCTTAGTGATTCTTTTTCCTGTGTAGGGGATCTTTTGAATACTACACTTTATCTGTTATAGTGTAGGTAGGTGCTGAACATGTATTTGTTTGTAAGGGTATTTTAAAACTTTTTATGGAGGGACTTCCCTGGTGGTCCAGTGGTTAAAACTGCAGGGGGCACAGATTTGATCCCTGGTCGGGGAGCTAAGGTCTTGTATGCCAAGTGGTGCAGCCAAAAAAAAAAGAAAACTAGACAGATAATGTCTATGATGACTAGGAGTCAAGAAAACTGGCTTCTATTTTTGGCTACCGATGGTGGACCTCAGTTTTCCCACTTGTAAAATAGTGGCAGTAATGAGGAAGATTCTTTTAGGAAAATTTTGTGAAGCAGTTTTTTTTTTGTCCTGCTTATAGGTGTAGTGAAAGTGTTAGTCCCTCAGTTATGTCCGATACTTTGTGACCCCATGGACTGCAGCCTGCCAAGCTCCTCTGTCCATGGAATTCTCCAGGCAAGAATACTGGAGTGGGTAACCATTCCCTTCTCCAGGGGATCTTCCTGACCCAGAGATCGAACCTAGGTCTCCTGCACTGCAGGCAGATTCTGTACCATCGGAGCCACCAAGGATTCCCTGTATTTATTGAGCATGTTTTATATAATAAGGAGACAGAAAAGGTCTCTGCTGTTTAGTGGAGACTACTGGGATAGAGACCGTAAATATGTAGGTTAGAGAATATCAGTGATAAAGTGCTATGCAAATAATTACTTTACCTTCCCCTAGTTTAAGAGGGTCGCAAATAGTCGGACACGACTGAGCAACTTAACTTTCAGCAATATATGGGAACAGTTGTTTCTCTTACATTCTTGTCTTTGAATATTTGATGGGTAAAAAGATGTTTTCTCATTGTAGTTTTGTGTTTCTCTGAAGAGTGTGAGCACGTATTCAGATGTTTGAGCTCTTTGTGTTTCATTTTCTGTGAATATGTTTATATCCTTTCATCTTTTCCTGTTGGACCTTTTTTCCTGTTGCTTATAATACTCTGTATATACTTGGTAAGTTAACCTTTTTTGAAATGAATTAGATGGAGTAGAATTTATCAATCTTTATAATTTCTGAATTTAAAAAGGTCTTCTCCAGATGAATTACAAAGTAATTCTCCTGTGGTTTTCTTTAGTAATTTTTGGTTTTACAGTTTACATAACAATTTTTCAAGAGAAGCAGAAATCCAGATTTTTTATGTAATATCTTCATAGTTTTAAATGTAGTAGTTATCGTAATTAACATTAAAATAATTGTGGATAAACATATCTGTGGCTCAGATAAGACATGAACATTAGTGTATAATTTTTTCCCTAATCTGGTGTTTCTTACATTGTGGTCCCCAAATTAGGTGATGCTACCTAGAAAGCTGTTAGAAATGCAAATTCCTGGATCTCATAGTAGATCCACTGAACCAAAACTCTAGGGTTGGGACTCAACAATCTGTTTAATTCATGTAGACTGAAGTTCGAAGAAGCACTGCTTTAATTATGTCTTTTCTTCTGACTATACTAGTATGGCCTTGATTGGTTCATGCCCTTTTTGTCTAGGCTACTAAGGAAGAATAGAAGTAAGTTTATCACTGCTGAGTGCTTTACGGTGCTATTTAATAGTATACTGATAACCCATTTTTCCTAATTTTATCCACTTCAGACTTTTGTACCACCGGGTATATAAGAAGTAAATTTGATGATATTACACATTCAGTGCCTCAGCTTGATAAAAATTTAAAGACTTAGGTTGGCATCAAAACTAAATTACCTGTTTCTAGCCTGTTCCTAGGAACTGGGGACATGGAAAGTAGGGTAAAGGACAGTTACAAAAGTAATGTTCAGATAATTCCCTGGCGGTTCAGTGGTTAGGACTCCACACTTTCACTGCTGTGGTCCCTGGTTCAGTCCCTGGTCCAGGAACTGAAGTCCTGCAAGCTATGCTGTGCAGCCTGGTCCCCGCCTCTCCCCTCCCACCCCCCACACCCCAAAGATGTAAGTATAAAAACTGAGAGTAAACATTTGGAAATGAAGAAACTTGACATTACTCTGACATTTCTGTTTTATATTACAAGAACCCATCTCTTGCACATTGAAATTGAAAGTCCTGTCCTTCAGTCACAGCTAATTTGAGAAACTGCTAGAATTAGAATAATAACTGCTAGAATTAGAATAATCCATTAGTGAAAGAAGCTATTTGAAGGTAACTAGCTATGACGGGGGCTTCCCCTGGTGGCTCAGTGGTAAAGAATCCACCTGTCAATGCGCGTTCAATTCTTGGATCTTGAGGATCCCCTGGAGAAGGAAATGGCAACCCATTCCAGTATTCTTGCCTGGGAAATTCCATGGACAGAGGAACCTGGAAGGCTACAGTCCATGAGGTCACAAAAGATTCTGTCTGACACGACTTGGCAACTAAACAACAGCAAGCTATGACACAAGTATTTGTAGATAGGGATCCTAGGCCATTCCAAGGGTTCTGGTCAGATCATTTGCCGCTTACTGTGCAGCTGAACACATTAGCTTTTAAATTGTGCTTTTTTCTTGTCACTGTGAAGTCTTAATTTCAACCCCGTTTCCCTGCTCACTTCCCCTCTCAGGACTTTTCATCAAACTTGTAAATCAGTATAATACTTATAAAAGGTTTAGAAGTTTCTAGCAAAGATACTGGATCCTGTTGAAAGTAATTGACAACTTTTCATCTCTAAAGCATTTTCTAAGACTCAGATTCCAATATAGTTAGCCTCTGCTTGCATTTAATCTTCTGCTTTTCCCAAATTGTCCTCTCTGCTTTTATTTCGGGGCGGGGGGGTGGCATTGGCACCTGTGGCTTGTGGGATTTTAGTTCCCCCACTTGGGCCATTGGCAGTGATGGGGCGAATCCTAACCACTGGACAGTCCTCTGCTTTAACTTTTGTTGGAGGTTGATTCCGATGCTTAGCGTACAGTAGATACTGATAAAATGTCTATTGAATTTTATTTTTGAATTAATCTATTTATTGAATTGAGTAAGCTATTTTTTAATTGTTATTTGTTTTGTCCATATTGTGTATATTACTCTGCTGTTTTCATAAATTTGGTATGCTAAATAAGAAAGTCCAAGTATGAAAAATTAATTGACTCAGTTCTGTTTGTTGAGTGTATTTTAACCTTTGGAGGAGTTTTCAATAGTGTTATCCCCTACAACTTCCTGTGTTCTCTCATACCCCTGGCTTTCTTGCTACATGTACTTCAGTTCTAATCTGTGGCTTCTGAGGTGTTTAGTAGTAGTTTTCTGTTTTCCCACTGTCCTTTTTCTCCATTTCATCACAGCTAACAGCATTCTCTGCTCTCATTTGAGATGTAACGGTCCTTGGTTTAAACTCTGGTGTGCTTTGGGGGCACAGTTAAAGATGATATATATCCTTAATATTTCCATTGGGATATAGGTGAAAACTGATGATAGAGCAGGTAACAAAGGCAAGGATTTAAGTTAATACCAAGTGAATGGTGTCAGTGTGTAGCATTCCTAAGTAATAACTTAAGTCAACCCTTTCCTTGAAACCCACCTAAGGTTTAACTTGTATGGTAAAGAAAGGGTAAATTCTTCTTTCCCTTTATTTATCAATTTTCAAAAGAATGCAGTCATCTCCCATGATTTTCCAAAGATGACTAATGAGTTTTCTTGTTTTTGTTTATATTATTGAGAACTCGCAGATTTAAACATATTTGGAGTTTTCCAGTCAATTGCAGCTATAATCTTTTTAAAAATGTTTAAAATTTTATATTGGAGTATAGTTGATTAACTGCGTTAGTTTCAGGTGTACAGCAAAGTGATTCAATTATACATATACATGCATCTCTTCTTTTTCAAGTCTTTTTCCCACTTAGGTTATTACAAAATATTGAGCATATTTCCCTGTACTACACAGTAGGTCCTTTTTGGTTATTCAGTTATTATCTGTGTGTGTGTTTTGTATTGATTTATTTGGCTGCTTTGGGTCTCAGTTGCATCACATGGGCTCTTAGATCATCATTGCGGCGTGAAGGATCTTTCAGTTGTGGCTTGTGAACTCTTAGTTGGGACATTTGGGATCTAGTTCCCTGACCAGGGATCGAACCCTGGCCCCTTATTGGGAGCTTGGAGTCTTACCCACTGGGTCACCAGGGAAGTTCCTATTATCTTTGTTGATGCTCACATTGTCCCTTCTTTTGGCCAATGAGATTTTATTTAGGTTGGCTCTTAAGTGTGCTTTTGTAATATTTTTGTAAATACGAAACATCAAATTTATAGAGAAGTTGAAAAAATACAAAGAACTCTTCTTGCTTTACTCTGGATTCCCCACCTTTTCTTTTAGCATGACCATTAGTAGATATGATCCTAAATAATGCTAGATATAGTTTTGTTGCCTTCTGGCATGATATTGTCCCAGATTCACCTATGTACTTCTCCAACCCTGTCTTAGATCAAGTTATTTCTCAATGGAGCCTTGGTTCCTTTTAGTGAGAAATGGATTTTCAGGAGCACAGTCTAGGTTCTGGGGGATACTCATTGCTGCTGAGTTGGTCATTATTTCTAGACTTTTTCAGTAAACACAACTATGAAATATTTTTAAGATATTTATTAGTACTTCCCCCCCAAAAAAAGAATGTTCTGGGAAACTTTGCTTTTTCCTTTTTTTAAAAAACAAACTAGTGAGCAGTAAACTCAGATCTAGGATGTATCTGTCTTGTTCATTATATCAATAGTATCATGTAGCAAATAAGCATTCAACAGTTACTTGAATGAATAAGTGTTAAATTTGATAATGTAAGTAAATGTTATGTAAGATCTGAATATATTGGACATTTAATAAATAGCTCTTTTTATGGCTTTATGTTTTTAAATTTCTAGTCTTAAAATAGCCTTTCATTTTTACTTTTTTTCCCCTTAATTTTTCTTAACAGAATTGAAGAAGATGCCCCTGCTCCTTCTACTTCTGCAGATAAAGTGGAGAGGTATGATTATTTACAGTGGTGTGATTTGATTTATATCTAGAACATAGACATAAGAGCTATGTAACTTGAGGGCAGTTTGTTTTGTCATCTTTTAATAGGTAGTGAGTGAGAGTGAATATTAAAGTAATTGTTCAGTTTCAAGTATGGAGTCCTGACAGAGATGTCGTCAGGTTTTTTTGTCTTTTGATTAAAATATTTTAATTTTAAAAGTTATTTAATTCTGCTCCGTACTTGGTACACAGCATGCCTGGCAAATGCTAGCTTATTCTTTGTTTGAATATGTCTACTGATTTAGATCTTGGTTTTGTAAGGTTGCCATTTTCAATTTTGTTGTTAATTCTAGTTGAAAGTTTTAAATTTCATGTTACACCCACATGTATTTCCATGTAACTTCTGCATCTTGATGTGACCATAGTTCTTAACCAGAGGAAGCATAATAATTGGAAAGCTTATCCAAAAGATAAATGCCTGAGTTGTATTCCTGGAGATTTCATTTGTTAAGTTTTGAGTGTATGAGTGTTTTAGAAAAACTTCCTGGTAAATCTTAAGCTCACTTAGGTAGAAAATTACTGTTCTAAATTCCATCTAATCCTTCTGCAAAACATATGCACATCTTTTGGGGGTTTTTTGAGTCTAAGTTTTTCTTTTTTTTTTTGGTTTTCATTATTTTATGTTTTTTACATTGTGGTCTTAAATTCTTTTGTTACCTTTATTACTTAAACTATGTCTTCTACAAATACTATCTAATGATTTGTGAGTTAGTCTTGTTTTGGGGTGGAAGGAGGACTGCTCAGGATTGATCCTAAACACATTCACATAACTTTTAGAGGGTTAATCTTGGTATCAGTTCAGTTCAGTCTCTCAGTCGTGTCCACCTCTTTGCGACCCCATGAATCGCAGCACGCCAGGCCTCCCTGTCCATCACCAACTCCCGGAGTTGACCCAAACCCATGTCCATCGAGTTGGTGATGCCATCCAACCATCTCATCCTCTGTCGTCCCCTTCTCCTCCTGCCCCCAATCCTTCGCAGTGTTAGGTCTTTTCCAATGAGTCAACTCTTCGCATGAGGTGGCCAAAGTATTGGGAGTTTCAGCTTCAACATCAGTCCTTCCAATGAACACCCAGGACTGATCTCCCTTAGGATGGACTGGTTGGATCTCCTTGCAGTCCAGGGGACTCTCAAGAGTCTTCTCCAGCACCCCAGTTCAAAAGCATCAATTCTTCGGCGCTCAGCTTTCTTCACTGTCCAACTCTCACATCCATACATGACCACTGGAAAAACCATAGCCTTGACTAGACGGACCTTTGTTGGAAAGTAATGTCTCTGCTTTTAAATATGCTATCTAGGTTGGTCATAACCATATGCCATGATATTAAATTTCTGGACTGAACATAAGGTATAAATGTAGGTAGGCTATTTAACCCCTGGGACACTGCTGATAGGGTAATTATTAATATTATAAACATGATCTTTCAAGGAGTGTGATAATCTGATTCTGAGAGAAACATGAAGGATAGTTGGGAAAAACATTAAGAGTCTCATAAATTGGTAACAACTGACCTGAAATGGTTACTTAGTGCTGCCCAGCAACTATAGTATGTTTCCCTGGCCAAGTTGTTCTTCTATTCTGCTGAGCAACTTTTTCTTAACATTTAGTACCATCACCTGTCTTGCTCTTGATGATTTTACTTTTTTAAAAAAAAATTTGATTGTTTAGTGAATAAGCAATAGGCAGAGAAAAATTTTTTTCTAATTATTTTTTAGTTGAAGGGTAATTGCTTTACAGAATTTTGTTGGTTTCTGCCAAACATCAACATGAATCAGCCATAGGTATACATATGTCCCCTCTGTCCCCTCCCTCTAGAACCTCCCTCCTATCTCCCTCCTCATCCCACTCTTCTAGGGTGTTGCAGAGCCCCTGTTTGAGTTCAGTCACTTTATCTTAAATCTGTACCCATACATTCTTTTGGACATGGGTCCATGCTCTTATTCAGAGGTTCTCAAAGTATAGTGTAGTTTGTACGCCCTTGGTGTCCCTAAGACCCTTTGAGAGATTGTGTAAGATCAAAACTGTTTTTGTAATTGGAAGAACATTTGCCTTTTTGACTGTGTTGACGTTGACACTGATGGTGAAAAAGCAATGGTGGATAAACTTGCTGGCCCTTTAACATAAGTCAAGGTAATACAAGTAGTTCACTACCAGTTTCACTTAGGAATGTCCATTATAGAAAGCAATACAAGCTAATAAACTTATTCTCAGTCCTTCACTAAATGATTTTATAATCTATGTGACAAAATGTGACGTATGAATGCTATTTCTGCATACTAAAGTGGGTAAGATGATTGTCTTTAGGGAAAGCACTTGTGTGACCATTGGAATTAAGAATTAAATTTTTCCTTGTGGACATGGGGACAGGGGAGGAGCGAGTGAGATGTATGGAAAGAGTAACATGGAAACTTACATTACCATATGTAAAATAGATAGCCAATGGGAATTTGCTGTATGGCTCAGGAAACTCAAACAGGGACTCTGTATCAACCTAGAGGGGTGGGATGGGGAGGGCGATGGAAGGGAGGTTCAAAAGGGAGGGGATATGTGTATACCTGATTCATGTTGATTGATGCTGAGGTTTGACAGAAAAACAGCAAAATTCTGTAAAGCAATTATCCTTAAGTGAAAAATAAACAAAAATAATTAAAGTTTTCATGGAATTCGGGATTTGAAAGGATGACCAACAGACAAACTGATTATGCAGACTTTGTAGTAAGCTTTTGTAGTCATAGATTGTGGGTTAGCTCGGCCTTGCCAGAGCAATTGCGAGGTTTAAGGAAATAAAATACTATGGTTTAAATGTAGCAGGTATTCAAAAAATGTTGATTTTAAAAGTATATGACACCTGAAAAGAAATCTTTTTTCTTGCAGTCTGGATGTGGATAGTGAAGCTAAGAAACTGTTGGGATTAGGACAGAAACATCTGGTAATGGGTGATATTCCTGCAGCTGTCAATGCCTTCCAGGAAGCAGCTAGTCTTTTGTAAGTACTGTATTTTGGTATGCTGTGATATTACGTTCCTAATAAACTTGAGTCATAAAAAGTTAATGGGAAAAAGAATGAAAAGAGTTTAAAAAGATTTATTTTTCATGTATGAGTTTATTCCTATAACTATAAAACTTATGTGTAACTGAGCACTTTCAGCCTTTGATTTTCCTGAGTTAATGAAATTTGTTTTCTGTTGATCACTAATTAACTAATTTGTCCCAGTTCTGGGACTAGTTCCAATTTTAACAGTGAAAGTGTTTGGTTTTTTTTTTTTTTTTTCAACTTATTTTTTAATTGAAGTGGAGTTGATTTACACAGTTGATGTTAAATTAATTTCTGCTGTATATCAAAGGGACTCAGTTACATGCATGTAAACATTTTTTTTAATATTCTTTTCCCTTAAGTATATCCCAGGGTACTGAATATACCTGTATAGTAGGACTGTGTTTATTCTAATGCTTGAAGTTCTGTATCCAGGGAAAGTCCATAATCCCAAGCAAGGCATGGTTAGTCACCCTCTCACTAATGCTGTTACTAGCACAGCAGTTTTCATAGATTCTTAGCACCTTTGTTATCTGTACAATTTCTTGGATATTGGTAGTTGACCACCAGGTGGCCATGTATATCTATATCTTGGGAGAACAGGTTAGTCTTAGTGCCTCAAGAGTAATTTAGTTTAGCCAACGACTTTAATGTACTTTGTACACTGAGAAAGTGTCTTTTAAAGTGGCAGCCTTTCAGCCTGTGACTTGTTTTCTCAAAAATACCATTACCAATAGCAGTTGAAGTCAGTCATGCATGCTCATTAGTTGATAACATTATATTCAGTGGAATTGAAGAAATCTTCCTTATGAAAGAGATGCTTATAATAAAGCTGGGCTTCAGGTTTGAGGCTCACTGATTAAGTCTCTGGCTTCTTTTTCCTTTTATTCAGTCAGGGTTATATTAGTGGATTTTTTTTCCTAACCCTTACTCCCTCTAGAACAGAATCTTATTCCTGGATGCCGGCACTAATCTCTTGTTGATTTATTGGCTTCTGGACTCTCCATTATCATCTGGGCCTGAAGAGCTGAGGTTCTGGTATTCAGTGTTGTGCCAAGAGTAGGGCCCGGGTTTCATCTGATGCTAGGTAATTAGGTGTTTTTATATAAAAATCTTACATTGTAAAATGCTAAAATCTAAATTTTTAAGATTGAGCACATAGAAACACACTTCTTAGCTTATTCCTTCCAGATTCCTGAAAAGTTTAGTTTTCTCACTGTCCTGCCATTAAGGGTATTTGAGGAGAATTTGAGATGCGTTCTTCTAATCTAATAGACTTCCCTTAAACATGACCTCCATCACTATAGCTTTTATGCTTAGTTACTCTGGTTACTCTCACTAGACTCTTAGGCTATTAATTGACCTGCCTTAGCATGATTTCTGCAGATCCTTTACCCCATAAAAGCTAGTCTGTTTACTCCACATAAAGTACTTCCTCCTTCCCATTTATCATACTTGTGATTTTCCCTCTGCTTCTTCCGTATTTGTAGGTATTAATAGCTAAACTTGGTATATGTATTGCTATCTGTATTTCTAAGCATTATTTTGAATGATTTTATATACATTAACTTAGTTCTTGCAGTAGATCTAAGTGGTTCTTAACATTTCCATTTTATAAATGTGAAAACTAAGGCATTGTGAGATTAAGTTAACTACTAAAGTTTAAAGTTAGAGGCAGGATTTGAATCTAGTCAGTCAGGCTCTGAAGAACATGCTCTTAACTGTTTATCATGATGCCGTTCCATGGACTTGATTCATACTTTAGTTCCAGCCAAAGGCCGTCTAACTCCTAACAATATTATTCTGGCTTATATCGACCCCTATCTTTTATCAGGAGAAATACCTATTAATAGCTTGGATCTTAGATTATATAATTGTAGCAAATAGATATCTTTTTAGAATATATATTATATTCTAGTTATATAATGTATATTATATATATAAACACATAATTATGATATACTATATAGATGGAGAACTGGCAACATTAACTTATTCATTGTTTCTTAAAGTCCTTGAACCTTGAGTTCAAGAGGAGGGAAGAATATTGGTTTCCTAGAAGGATGTGTTACAGAAGAAACGTCATTTTATGGCCAAAGAACTAGAAAAAATAGAAGTTCAATTCACATTCTAGCTGTTGATTCTCTTTTTAGAGGTAAGAAGTATGGAGAGACAGCTAATGAATGTGGAGAAGCCTTCTTTTTTTATGGGAAATCGCTTTTGGAGTTGGCAAGGTATGTCTTTCAAGCTAAGTTTAAAGTAAGATGTTTATCATAATGATTTATTTAAAAACTTTTTAAGTTTCTTTGTTAAGATTATTTACTAGCCTTGAGATTTCACAGGAACTGAGTGAGACTGATTTTACTCAGGGAGTTTAGAAAGGAGGATGAAAAATTGATGGGTTGTTTTTGCTTCTCTTTTTCTTTTTTTGGTTGTGTTGCACAATTTGTGGTATCTTAGTTCCCTGACCAGGGATTGAACCTTCGCCCTCAGCAGTGGAAGTGTGGAGTTTTAACCACTGAACCTCCAGGGAATTCCCCTTATGGGAGTTTTGGAAAGGCACTTAAAAGAGTAAAGTTATACTTAAGTTTTGACTTCTGCAGTTATTAGAAGCAGAGATCTTTCCATTAGTGAATAATCAATAACTTAACTCTAGTATAGAAAAAGTGAAAGTGAAGTTGTTCAGTTGTGTCCGACTCTTTGCGAGCCCATGGACTGTAGCCTACCAGGCTCCTCAGTCCATGGAATTTTCCAGGCGAGAGTACTGGAGTGGGTTGCCATTTCCTTCTCCAGGGATCGAACCCCAGTCTCCCGCATTGCGGGCAGACGCTTTACCGTCTGAGCCACCAGGGAAGCTCTAGTAGAGAGAGGGAACCTTTAAAAACACACTCAGCTAGCCCAGAACAATCATCCATAACAAGGAAGGATTGAAGGAGAATTTGACAACGCTTGGCATGTGAAAATGTCTTAAAAAACAGAAGAATCTCTGGATAAGGAGTCTTAACTGTTGGAAAGTTGTTGAGATATTCTACCAGAATTTATTAACCAGAGTAAAATATATTGAGGGTATACAGAGTAGCAAATAATCTGTAATCTGTTCAATCTCTCACTTTTGCTAAGTTTTCTAATTTTGTAGAACAGTCTAAGGATTTGTCATGAAAATCTTGCTAGAATGTTTTTGGCCATCTGGAGACATATAGGTGGATGAGAGGTTTGGGAAACGTGGCCCTTTTGATAAGGGTCATCAGTGCTTTTTCAGATGGCTGGATAAAGGGTATGTTTATTTTCTTCAGTGCTCTTAAAACCTTAGTTTATATTCGTTTTGATCATTGCTTTTCTTTCATAAGTGCTTATAGTTTATATTCCCTGTACTTACTCTTCTGTTGCTCTTATAACACAGGACTAAATTTCTTTCTTAAAAAGACTGTTAGGTTCTAGCCATCATACCTTTAGTGCTTTCTCCTTTTGTTCTGCTAGAATGGAGAATGGTGTGTTGGGAAATGCCCTGGAAGGTGTGCATGTAGAAGAGGAGGAAGGAGAAAAAACAGAAGAAGAATCTCTGGTAGAAAATAATGATAACATAGATGGTAGGTGGAGTTGCATGTGACATTCAAGAGATGCGACGTATATTTCTTGTGTACGAGCAGTGGAAATTGGGCTCTCCTTACCTTGAATAGTCTCTCTTGGGGCAACTGCATCTGGTGGAGACTGCGGGGGAGGTCGCAGTGAAACTGATGATAGACTTTTTTATGAGGATAACAATTTCCTAAATAAATCTGGTTATTTAAATTGATATTTTAAGTATTAAAATAACCTGAAATATTTTTCTGATGTAAATTTTAAAGTCTTTTCAGCTCAGTTATTTTAATGGCTAGGCTTTGGAGCCCTTTTACATTTTTTGTGTCTAAGAAAATTAAATTTAATTTCTAATCTGGGTTTTGCTGCTAGAGTTTTACATATCAGATCTATTATATATATATATAGTTGAGAATGTAAAGCTTGGCATTTCTTACCTAACTGATAATTAGAATGCTCAAGTAAAATAATACCTAATTTAAGGAGCTTGGGTTTCTTTTGCAGTAAGTTGCTCTGCTAGTTGGGATTTTCCCTTTGCTTTTCTCAAGGGGGCAGGTAATTTGTAGGCCATCTGCTAAAACATAAGCCAGGCTGTTTGAGGGGTAAAGGGAATGTATTTTTAGTTTCCATTTATGCCTTTATCATTAAACTCGAAGACATGTTTATGCTTCATGTTCTTTAACCATGTAGAGGAAGCAAGGGAAGAGTTGAGAGAACAGGTTTATGACGCCATGGGAGAAAAAGAAGCCCAAAAAACAGAAGACAAGTCTCTGGTAAAGCCTGAAATGGATAAAGAACAGGAAACTGAAATGGAGAAGGGTGGAAGAGAAGAAATGGATATTGGTGAGCCTGCAGAGGAACTACAGGAAAAAGTTAAATCAACTCCAGATCAGTTAACTGAAACCACTGAAGAGGGAAAAGGAGCAGCAGCACCAGAAGGATTGAGTGAAGCTGAAGTCACTTCTAAGAAGCCAGATCAGGAAATACCGGGTGCTGAGGAAGGAAAGTCAGTTTCTGGAACTGACATCCAAGAAGAGTGCAGAGAAAAAGGGGGTCAGGGAGAAGTAATTGTGAGCATAGAGGAGAAACCAAAAGAAGCTTCAAAAGAACAACCTGTTGTGACTCTAGAAAAGCAGGGCACTCCAGTGGAGATAGAAGCAGTCAAGGCAGTGAATATGGGTGGGGATGAGCCAAAGGAGCAGATAGCTGCCTCTGAAAGTGAGCTAGGAAAGGCTATTCTTGAGCAGTTGGTAGGGCAAGAATTGCCTTCTGCCGAAGAGTCACCAGAGTTGACAACACAGGCTGCAGATGCCTCAGCTGTAGAAGCCGGATCAGAAGTCTCTGAGAAGCCTGGAGGACAGGACACAGTTCTCCCTAAGGATGGTGCAGTCAATGGACTGTCAGCTGCAGGGGATCATGCCTCCACTAAACTACAGACTAATGCAGAAGGACTGAAAGGAACAAAAGATGGCTCAGGACTAGAGGAGGTCAGGGCAGAGTTGGTTCCTAGCCAGGAGACTAAGCTGTCTGTAGAAGACTCTGAGGCAGCCGGAGATGGGGTAGAGACTGAGGTGGCCCAGGGGGCTACTGAGAAATCCCCAGAAGACAAAGTTAAGATAGCCGCTAATGAAGAAGCACAAGACAAAGAAGAACAGATGAAAGAGGGTGAAGGTAACCGGGACATACAAGAACTGCAGTGGGTGGAGTACATTCTGGATTTGACTCACTAATCATGGGTAAAAAGTCAGTCTTCCATTCAGAATTTTCAGTCTGCCTTTGGATTAGGAAAGGGCTTAATGAAAATGTGAGTAGTTTAAGAAGGTGGTGATAAGTTGAGCAAGTTAAAAGCAAGTCTTCTTTAGCTGGCTTATAGACTAACGCTTTTACTAACTGCAAAATAGGCCTTTCTGAGGTTTGGCTAGCTATCAGTAACTTGTTGCACTCTACTAGCCAACAAAGGTGGGTGGTGGGGTGGAGTAGGTAGGGAAATAGTGCGCTAGGCTGGCAGAGAATGCTGAATGGATGTTCACTTGCATGCCTCTGGATTTTTAAATTTACTGTTCACATGGTTCCTTTTTTTCTGCTTTAGGAAGCAGGATTAAAGCAGTAGAATCCACTGAATTGATGCACTTAAGCAGGCATGCCATTTAAGTGAAGGCAGTTTACCCTTGAATGCTTTATCACCAGAGTGAAAGAATTCTGGTAATCTTTACTTTCAGTCTTCAGGAAGTGTTTAGAGGCTTATTCACATTAGTCAAATTAGCCCCCTCCAAAAGATAATTGAAAACTGAAGCACTCTTGCAGCTTTCCCTCCTCATTTCATGCTTGCTTTGGCTGCTAAACTGACTTTTTTGTTACTTAGAATGTTATGAAATGTGAATGCTTTGTATCGTATCATTGGTCTAATTATTCCGTTTCATCAAGATATATAAGCCTCTAATTAGCAACTACATAATTGGCACGTCTGACTTGAGTTGTACTATCAGTTGATTCTGCTGTGTCTGTAAGATTCATCTAACATTGGTATTAATAACCACAGGTATAGTCCAATTAATCGTTATTACTTATACACACACACACACTACTTACATTTGACTACTTAGAGTTTTCTTATGTTTGAGATGTTCAAAGACCCCATTATCAGTATCTGTAGCTAATTCTGGTTAACTTCCTTCTACCTATGTGCAGGTCCTTGTACTCCAGCCAGCACAAGCATGGTAACCAGAAATGAATTGGCTAAATGGTAGCACCATTGGGCTGCTCATTGGACTTCAGGAGAGTGTATGGAAAAAGCACAGAACTGAATTCCTCAGTTTTAAAAAAGCCTCTCATGTCTTAATCTTTAGAATTTCTCACATACATTACTTTACTTTTGATTCCAAAGTACAGTGCTGCATAGTAGGTAGTATTGCTCCAGTTATAGTGATGAGGAAATAGAGGGTTAGGGGCTATGTGACTTGTTTGGGGTCAAACAGTAAATCATAGGACCAGAATATGACCCTAGATCTGATGTGAATGTGTTCTTCCCAGAATGCCTCACACCGAGGAAGGCAACTTTCATCCCTTCCCTTAACCCACTTCTTGTCAGAAATTTATATGGTAGCACTAGCCTGCGGAAATCTTGGAAGAGGTTTTCTCTTAAAACCCCTTGAAGAGGTATTTAAAAGTCAGTCTTCTGCTTTGCACAGCTCTCTTGCCACATTGTTTTGAAGACACTGTAAGATTAGAGAAATGGTATCTATAAAACATTTCCCTTTCTCTGAAGGATGACATACTACAAAAAAGATTCCATTTTCAAAGAAGCTCAGAAAATAAACATCTCTTAACTGAGTCCTTCAGTGCATTTCTGTTAATACCTGGGTATAGATTACCAGGTTGGAAAATGTTGGCTTTCTCATTAACCTTCTATGAAGGTAATGCAGATTCCTCAAGAGAAACAAGTATTTTTCTCAGACCATTATAAGAATTTTAATTTAAAAATTTCATGTAAAACTCCAAATATCTAGACATTTTATGCCAAAATAGATGTCACTGTATAGCATGCTGGTATGAGTTGAACAGATACCACATAAATAAGAGTATAGAACAGCAACATTTTGTCAAATTTTCCTGAAAGTTGGGAAGATAAGGTGTTTGGTTTTTTTAACATTGTGAGAAATACACCCAATCTGCTTCACCTGTCGTGTGTTCTAGTGGAGGATGGGCTTCATCATCAAAGTCAATAAGACCACCCATCTAGCCTAACATTAGGGAGCCAAGTACACAAACCACTTAGAAATTTGGGCATGGCAAGGTACTGGTATGTGGTGGTGAGTACTTACATTTCAGAAGCACCAAATTACATGGTCAACAGGAGAAAAGGGAGGTACCTGATAAAACAGTGTTTGCTTTAGAGGTTAATTACCATTAACTTGTAACTTTAACTGGTTCTTAGGACTTTAGTTTGTCCTAATTTATACAACTTTTCTGTGCCTATTTCCATCCTGAAGAAATACTGGTAGACAGATAAAAGTTCTTTAACCTGACTTCATGGCTCTAATGCCTAATTTTTAGTTAGGAGACAGTATTTGAGCTCTTCTGATGGTGTTAAATGCTTAATGAAAGATGGTAGAATAGGCACATTATACCCATTTCATGAATTGTTTGAACCCCAAGTGTGTAGAGCTATTTATCAGCAGCCTGTCCTCGCAGGCAGTTAACTTGTATTTGTCAGTATGGTGAAATATGATGTTGGTATGGCTGCAGATTTTAACATGGTACTGGAGAGTGAAATAACATGGTACTGATCACTCAAATTCTGTACATGCTAGAGCTGGCTGGAGTGTGGCATGCTCATTGGTGAGAATTGGTGAGGGCTGGGCTTTTCTCTTCACAGATATGTTGTGGAAGGCTAGTCTCTTGAGCATCCTTGCTTCAAATGGACTGGAGCAATTTAACTTGGGTATTTTCTTGGCCTTATTATTATTAACTGACAGTTGGCTTTAAGAACCCAGGAATACTGGCTGAGGCCTCCAACTGACTCTGGTTGAGTAGATGGGAGTTTCTAGCCAGTGAATCAAAGTCAGTAGTTAATTTCTTTTGATCTGAACTGTGCCGATTGACTTTTAGAAGAGAAACAGTCTGTTGGTCATTGAAGGTCTGAATTACTTAAAATTATGCTAAGTCTGGATTAGACTCGAGTTAGACTGTTAACCACTGACTTTATTATTTATATCCAGTTCAAATGTTACCCGATTTGGCTTGGATCTGGCCTGTCCTACCCCAGAATATAGGCCCTTTGACATGTTTGTTGGAATCTCTGACTTGTCCTGTCATTTTTGTCCGTTATGTTTAGTATTCTCAATACTGAAGAATTTTTGCTTGCAGAAACCGAGGGCTCAGAAGAGGAAGATAAAGAAAATGACAAGGCTGAAGAAACACTAAATGATTCAGCTCTTGAAAACAAGGTGAATTATTATTTGCTGAGTATTATCTGCTTTCTTATTGTAGGACTATGGTTTACTAGAGTGGATATGATGATAATAGATGGTCATTTCTTGGTTAGGGATTGGGGACCCTTTATTCGTGCTGGGAATAGACAGATCCATTTGATCCTAGGGGTCCTGTCAGTTAGGAGAGGACCCAACATACCATTGCTAACTATCACTGATGCTGAAGCTCCAGTACTTTGGCCACCTGATAAGAAGAGCCTACTCATTGGAAAAGACCCTGATGCTGGGAAAGATTGAGGACAGGAGGAGAAGGGGGCAGCAGAGGATGAGATGGTTCAATAGCATCATGAACTCAATGGACATGAGTTTGAACAAGCTCTGGGAGATGGTGCAGGCTAGAGAAGCCCGGCATGAAGTCCATGGGGTCTCATAGAGTCGGACATGACTTAGTGATTGAACAATAACTGACATAAGATGATAACAGGGTAGATTTTGTAGGGGTCCACTGTGTAGGTTTAGAGATAAAATTCTGAATTTTGAATCCTATACCAGTTCTGCTCCTTCACCTCAGCCGTACTAAATTACACATTTTGATTTGTAATCAAAGATGCCTGTCTTGTACTTCTGCCTAACACCAATGATTTGGATATACTTTAGTCCCTTCAAGAAAATGAAGAGGAGGAGATTGGGAACCTAGAGCTTGCCTGGGATATGCTGGATTTAGCAAAGATCATTTTTAAAAGGTAAAACTCTTGGTGCTTTTAGGATTAGGTTGGTAGTTTGGTGGTTGAAAACAAAGCAGTTAGGCTTGGTCAGATGTTATTAACATTTCTGTATTTCTTTTAGGCAAGACACGAAAGAGGCTCAGCTTTATGCTGCACAGGCGCATCTTAAACTTGGAGAAGTTAGTGTTGAATCTGGTAATACATTTTCTGTTTTACTCTCTAACATACTGTTTCCCCGCCTGCCTTAACCTTCCTGTAATTCCTTAAAATCCAGCTCAACTGATCATAAATTGTGGGCAGTTAGTTTTGAATGGACAGTAGGTGTTTTGGGTTCGTTATGGTTCCTAGAACAATGAATAATCTTCTAAATGAAAGTCTCTCAATAGGTTTTTTTTTTTTTTTTCTTTTGGCTGCACTGTGCAGCATGTGGGATCTTAGTTCCCTGACTAGTGGTGAACCTATGGCCCCCTTGCATTGGGAATGCAGAGTCCTAATCACTGGCTGGCCAGGGAACTCCCTCCTAATAGGTTTTTTAAGTTGTTTTGATGGGTTTTAGTCAAGGGTCCTGGAGATACTATAGAGAAAAGTGAAATATAACATGGGAAAACATTTCTGCAGAATGGTCTGGAATTTTAGAAGTTCTGTATATTAAATGTACATTTGCTTGCTATTTTTCTCTTCAATAGAGAATTACCTCCAAGCTGTGGAAGAGTTCCAGGCTTGCCTAAACCTTCAGGAACAGTATCTGGAAGCCCATGATCGGCTTCTTGCAGAGACTCACTACCAGCTGGGCTTGGCCTATGGGTACAACTCTCAATATGATGAAGCAGTAGCACAGTTCAGCAAATCTATTGACGTCATTGAGAAGAGAATGGGTGAGTATGTATCGGCGTTCCCACAATAATGATGATGGATCCAGTATTGACAGTTTTTTTTTTCTTTTTTTTTAAAGGTTCCTTTTGTGTTATCTATTACTTACTGATCACTTCAGACTTTTCTTTCTAGCTGTACTAAATGAGCAGATGAAGGAGGCTGAAGGATCACCTACTGAATATGAGAAAGAAATTGAGGAGCTGAAGGAGCTGCTCCCTGAAATTAGAGAGAAGATAGAAGATGCAAAGGAATCCCAGCGTAGTGGGAATGTAGCTGAATTGGCTCTGAAAGCAACTCTGGTTCGTTTGGTTTCCTTGTGGAGTTTTGATAGTCACACATTTGATATTTTTGGAGGCCCTTTATCATGGTACTAGTGTTCCATTTGCTAGGAATCTTCCTTATGACTTGGTTTCCAGGGAGTTGAATGTCAAGAGGGAATGTGAGAAGTCATATATGATTTTCTCTCAAATAGTAAATAAATGCTGAAGACATTATGCTCTGGAGCCAGACTGTGGGTTTGAATTTTCTTTCTCAGTTATTTACTGTGTGACCGTGGGTCTGAGTAGAGAGAGTGGGTGATGTTGCTACCATATGGAGGCCGTTAGCATTTGAAATCTTATTAATCAGTTGCTTATAGGTAGGTGACCTGGTGGGTTCTATCCTGGGACCCACTTGGGTTTGTCATTTCTCACAGGTGGAGAGCTCTACTTCAGGTTTCACTCCTAGTGGAGGAAGCTCTTCAGTTTCCATGGTGGGTATTCAGGTGATTTTTGTCAGTTAATACTAGGCCTCAATGTATATTTCATATATAGTAGTACATTGCTAACAAAGGTTTCTTTTTTGCCAGATTGCCAGTAGAAAGCCAACAACAGATGGTGCTTCCTCATCAAATTGTGTTACTGATATTTCCCACCTTGTCAGAAAGAAGGTAAATCTATATGTGGTCATTTCTTTTCTGTATTCTTCATACTCTGCATTTCCCTCCCTCCAAATGACACATGAGAATTAGCTTTCACATAAACATCCCTAATACTTGGTGCAATAAGACATCTGTTTTGGGACTTGCCTGGTGGTTCAGTGGCTAAGACTCCAAGCTCACATTGTAGGGAGCCTGAGTTCGATCCTTGGTCAGGGAACTAGATCCCATATGCCACAACTAGAGATCAAAGATACTGAGTGCCACAACTAGGACCTAGTGCAGCCAAAAGACAGTCATTTTTCAAAAGTGAGTGAGAATTGAAGATAGTTCTTCAATAAATATGTCTTCTAGTCAGATCAGCCCATCTTGGGAACCTGGCAGGTTCACAGTAGTCATTCGGCAGCAGACCTCCTTAAACTTGTGGGAGAGCCTCCACTCTTATTTTGCTTCCTGATTCAACTGTAGAAATTCAAATTTGTGGGTTGGTTACTGTTGTCTATTCCTCATCCCTATCCTCACTCTTCATCCTTGGAGAGGCTGAACTGGTATGTTTAGGCATACCAGTCTATTCTGCAGAGGACAGGCTATGGCTTGGGAGACCCTTAGAGCTGTGAATCCTGGTGTTCATGATCTCTGCACCATAGGGAAGAGGCATGTGTTACAAAATTGTTTTGTAATTATCCTTTTAAAAACAGTAAGCACATTTGTGAAGCTTTCACAATTAATTATATCTTTATAGAGGAAACCAGAGGAAGAGAGCCCCCGGAAAGATGATGCAAAGAAAGCCAAACAAGAGCCGGAGGTGAATGGAGGCAGTGGGGACACTATTTCCAGTGGAACCGAAGTTTCCGAAAACATGGAGGAGGAGGTGGGCAGTTAAACAGGGTTTGGACTCTTGCCTCATTTCCCTTGTTCTCAGGGCCTGGGGAAACCAATGCATGTTCCCCAACTTGATCCTCTTTGGATTATTTGATTACTTTCCTAAAAACAATGAGGTTGTACGGGAAACAATTTGGTTATGAAATGTAAGATGTCTCATTGTCAAATACATACCACAGGTCCCCTTCTAATGAATGTGTGAGAAGACCCTTGATTGCCAAGACCATTCAGTCACTTTTGCTTGCTCATCTTTCTAATATATGAACACTGGCTCTATCAGCCCTTTATAGAGAAGTTAGGAAATGGCTGTATACTTGTGATCCCTTTTAGTGTAGAGAGCAAAGCAGAATTCAAGGGACCTGTGTTGTTCCTCTAACTGAGGCCAAATCAGTTGTGTAAGAAGAATGGCTTAAAGTAGGGTCACTTATGCCCAGGCTCCCTGTTTATCTTCCAGGCTGAGAATAAAGCTGAAAGCCGGGCAGCAGTGGAGGGGACAGTGGAGGCCGGAGCTACAGTTGAAAGCACTGCATGCTAAGAGGGAGCAGAGCCTTCCTCCCAATGGAAAGTGTTTTTGTATATAATGTATTTTTTCACTTTTCGGGGATTCTTTTTGTATAACTTCAATAAAGATTGTAAGCAAAGGTTGAGGCTTTGATGATTTTTTTTTTTTCTTAAATATTGGCTTCATCTGTGCCTCTTGGAGCACTCTGAGTTTTATAAAGTGGCCAAAGGTTTTTGTGTTTTTTTTTCCTCCTCTGTATTGATCTCTGTTGGAAGTTCTAATCCATATTTCTGTCTAATGTGGAGGTAATGAAATCAAGCATGGCTGCAGGCCCTTATCTTCCAATGGTGCTATATCTTTTCCATTATAAGTACTCTGAACCCGGCTGTCTTGCAAATTGAGTGGTGCTCTCCCTGGACAGGGGATACAAAACAAGACGTAGTGAAGACCTTGTTCTTCGGTGCTGATAACTGTCTGATGGACTTTGTGAGCTAGTAACAGCTATGCCAGGCCTTGGGTGGCACCTTGGTATTCACCTGGTCTCCAACTAGGGCCATAATCCTGTCCTGGAAAAAGAACTGAAGAAAACTTGGGGCAGGGGAGCTGGCAAGGGGGAGTGATCCTTGAGGAAAACTGTTGTGCTAACTGTATAAAATTGAGCTTGCAAGTGGCTGAGGGACTGACTGAACACTTTGGATGTGGTTGGAAGAATCTGGGGAGAACTGGCTGGCTGAGTTACATTGTTATGTTTGAACCTTTCTGTACAGAAAATATCAACAGTTGGAATTGTTACCTGTCCACAGTTTTGACTTCTTAAATAAAGATGCTAAAATGCTTCTGGCCTCTGGACTTGTGTTTAAAGATCGTATAGAGGGATCCTGGGCTGCCTGGAGCATTTCACTGAGATGTGGGGTTGAAAGGTGGAAACTGGCTCAGCAGTTCTGGCTGCCCAGTCCAAGGGTGGCTGGTGCTTAGGCCACTGGTACTAAAGCCATCCCACTGGGCCCTTGCTGATATCCAGAGTGCAGAGCCAGTGTAAGATTTATGACTTGGCTGCCTCTGAGCCGACCTTTAAGAAGCTGCTTTATACCAGGCAGGATCTGAATTCCAAACAGTGCCTACCCTCTACTACCTGAGGGGATTTGATAATTCCAGCACTCATGGGGCTACTTTGCTGCACTGGACAGATAGGTTAGAACTTGGAGTTTGAACATCCAGTGTTAGGCAAAGGCAGCTCTTAATTATCAAGCCTTTGATTTCGCTGACATTGCGGTCTGGGGCCAGGCCCAATACAGTATCAGCTGGATTTCACCTCTGATGAGCTCCCTGCCAACTTGGGAGGAACATGACCGGGTTGTTTGTTTGTAAGTAGATAGGCTATAGGAGCTCCCTGTTTTATGGTGACCTTGAGAATCTGGAAGGCTTCCTGGAGGATGTGAAGAAGCTGGGATAAATACGTGGGCAGTAAGACTGGCTTTAGCAAAAAAAAAAAAAAAAAGATGGGGAGGAGCTCATAGAGTTCCTTTAGCTGAATGAAAGACTGTCTCCAAGTCACTTTTCAAAGAATTTATATGCTAGACAATAAACCTCACGTGTTGAATCCTCGCATCAATCTTTTTTTTTTTTTTAAACAAAAGGATAATAGGTAAAGAAAGGCCAAGTGCTTGTGGAAGTTAGAGCTGGGATTGGAGCTCATGTTATGTGCTCACATCTGTATTTGTTTCCAGACTTGTCAGAACATGGAGTTAGTAAAGCTGCAGATCCCAGAAGAGGCCTCAGTCTAGGCCCCAGTCTTGTGCACATTAACCTGCTCCTATGCCCATTCTTCTGGACTCACAGCCAGTGGGGTTGGGTCAAAGCTGTGGTGAGGGCCCAAACCCTCTTTGCGCCCGAGTCTGCTGGTTCAGGCCTCTTTGGGAGGAGGGGGGTCAACAAAGGCAGTTGTTGGGGCGAGGGGGCTGGCTTCCAGTGAAGATGAGTTGGGTACCTGTGGAACAAGGAGAGGGTAGATCTGTAGCAATCGGTTTGTATAGAGGTTAGCAGCACAGCGTTTGGTGTGGAGAACTGGCTGGTTGAGTTACATTGTTATGTTTGAACCTTTCTGTACAGAAAATATCAACAGTTGGAATTGTTACCTGTCCACAGTTTTGACTTCTTAAAGATGCTAAAATGCTTCTGGCCTCTGGACTTGGGTCGCACCACCTTACAGTTAACTGCTTACTGTGAACCAAGTTAACCTCATTGTGCTCTCATTTCCTTATCTGTTGACACAGTAGTATGGCCCTAATAGGATATGTGAGTCACGTGAGTTCATTCACAGAAAACACTTAGTAATGGGTTGGTAAATACATAGTGGTCAACAAAGGCTGGTTAATAACCACATCAACCACACCTGTGGTATCCCCGCTCTAGTTGGGCCCTCACCAGAGGTGGGTACTGGTACTCCTGGGCATTTGCTGGATTGATCTCTGCCAGGGCCTGGACACATGCATCTCTTGCATTCACCAGTCGCAGAAAGAGCTCAGCCTGATTAACCTGGGGAAAGGTGAAATGGTCTTGCATATGTAATGTGGAGGAGCAGACCAAGCCCCCATCCACACTCACCTGGGGAATCCCGTTCAACTGCCCGGGGCTAAGGCTGGGGTCCAGAGGGAGGGCCCGAAGTGGGAGACGCCAACGACCACTTAGCAACCTCTGATTCTGGTCAAATAGCACTAGTGAGGCCCATGCCTTTGGCTGTGGTGCCTTAGCCCATGCTAGCCCCTGCCAGGCCTGGAGCTCACAGACCAAGGCTACTGATGATGAGGGTGGTAGTCTAGAGCAAAACCAAAAACAGGTGTCAGGAGCCAGAAGTGGTTATGCTCCCTTCCGAGGACTTGGCCCTCAGAGCCAGAGTCCTTGTATACAGATGAGAAAATACAGCAGAATGAGGGAAAAGCCTCAACTGTGGCAAAAAGAACCAAGGAAATAATACCCACGTACTGACCTGGGTATAGGCTGCCTGCTGGCAAGGATGGCACAGTTGCCGGTGGGCCCAGGAGCTGGAGGTGGGGGCAAGCAAAGAGCTGGGGGTAGCGCTGTGGTCCCTCCTGACTCCTGTCCATCTCGGGCCAAGCCAGTCATTAGTTGCACCCAAACCCAAGAAGCCTCAAGGCCCCGCAGGAAGTCATAGAAAATGACAAGGCCAGCCCTAGGAAACACAGGTCTCAAACACGCACACACCCCAGTCCTTTACCCTCCCACCCCTCAGGTATCTCCCCCACCCTAGCTGGCCTGAGTGGGTCTCCTTAACTAGCAGCAGTGACAGTCACAGAGGAAGCAGGCCTCACCCGGGGTCATAGGGTGCAGGGCCCAGGACGTCAGTTGTGGGCAGGAGGTAGTATGGATCCCTGGCCAGGCTCCTGGTCATGGCTCCAGGAAGCTGCGACTGCGCGGAAAGAGTTAATTCCTCCAGAAAGCCTCCCAGGCAGACACTATATACTCCCTGGGCTCCCCCAGCTGCACAGAGCATAACTGTCCCCATCCCAACCCCTGGTCCTCACAGCCTTCTCAACACCACCCAAGAATAGGACTCCGGTGGAGCGCGGTAGCGGGGGAGCCACTGGAGGCGGGAGGCTTGGGGGATCTTCCCTCCTCAGGCGTGGGCTCGGATTGGCCTCAAGTCTCAGCTCCCCGCGCCCTAGGTACAGGGAAGAGGAGGGGCCCTTGAGCAGGACGCAGCAACTAGTTGGGCTGAGACACCTCATCCCCAAGAGCCAAACCCATGCGGACACCTGGAGATGCACGTGGACACGGACTGATGGGGCGTGGACACGGACTGATGGGGCGTGGACACGGGTCGCATTCCCGTGCATGGTCCCTCTAACCCCTTTCTACGAGCCTGGCCTGCTGGGGAGGGCTAGGCAGGGTGGAACTGGGTGCTCACTGACCCCAGGGCATCTGGCCTGCGCCCCTCTGCATCTGCAAAGCCAGGATTTCTGCCTCCAGGCGCCGGTTTTCAGCCTCCATTGCTAGAAGCTCCTTGAATGCAGCACCTGCCCGTCCTCCTGAGATTGAACATATGTGACCTGTCACCTCTGATCTCTGGTGACCAGCTGCTCTGAGCAGCTCTCCAGCCTTGGTAACTCTCTGAACACGGCTGACTTGTCGGCTAACATTCTAGCCACCACCACAGACAAGTGTTCTACCTCGGACTTTTACTTAAGTGGTTCTCAAGCCAAAGGCGGCCTCCCTCACCGCCCTTTCCTCTTTCCAGAGAAGTCTCCTGGCTGGCTCGCTCCTGTTCACCCCTGCGGGTCTGCGACCGCCGAAGCTCCAGAGCTGATGCCTCTGCTTGCAGCTGCCACATCCAGCCCAGAACGCCGGGGTCCCGGCCCCCGCCTCGAATGTAGGCCTCACGCAGGGTCCTAGGGAGTAGGGGACAAGACGGCAGTAGCGTTTTACCAGAATCCATCAGCGCTTCGTCCCGAGCTCGTCCCCGGGCCTGGACCTCACCCGATCTCCGCAGGCAGAGTCCCTGGGGTGGCCTGTAGCACCGGACCACAGAGTTCCGCTTCTCTCAAGGTGTTCAGCCTGGTGCTGGGGTGGGGGCCAGCGGCGCGGGAACCTCGTCAGAGATCAAGACGCTGCCTCTCTGGCAGCCCCGCCCCTTCCCGAGGGCTCCCGCGCGGCCTCCCGCGCGGCCTCCAGGCAGAGCCCCCCCTCCCCGCCCCAGCCCCGCCCCCCCCGCGCAGGCGCGGTTCTCTCCCGGGTTCCCACGCGTCCTTCTTACACCGGGTTGGCCTGGAGTTGCTGAACGTGCGCCCCTAACTCCTCCAGAGCTCCCCTCGTTCGCCCTGTCTCTGCCCGGAGTTCTCGAAGCTCCCGCTCCAGACTGAATATGCGTGATTTCCCGTTCCCGGTCTGGGCCAAACCTTGGAGGCGCTGGCTCAGTTCTGAGGGGGCAAGAGATCAAGTCAGGCGATCTCCCGGTCGGGCGACCTCAAGCCAAGCGGGGAAAGGTGGGCCCTATTCCCCCTTTGTCCCCTCACCCTCGCTGCGTTGCTCTAGGGCCCAGCTCTGTGCCGCGGTCTCTGCTACGCGCCTTGTGTGAGTCCAGTGCAGCGCCCGCAGCCGCTCGCCCAGGCTGCCAGCAGCCTTGGAGTGGGCGCTCTGAGTTGTCGCCTCTGAAGGCCTCCAAGGTCCCTGTGGCCCCCTGGGGACTTCTGTTATCCAGGGTCTCATTTCCTGCAGATACAGCCGCAGCCGCTGCACCTGGAGGTAACAGTTATCCGCAGCCTCTGTTGGAGTAATCTGACCCACGCGTGATTCGTAAGTTTGGGGGGGAATGCTGTTTTGAGCCCGTGGGGAAAGCCAGGTGTACCTCCTCTGTTAGCCTCTTCAGAGCTGATTTGCTGGCCTCCTGGTCCTGGAGGCCCTGGTGTTCTTGTGGCACAACCTGCGGACGGGGTGCGGGGTGAGGAGTGCTCAGAGTTAGTCACTTCAATACCCACTCATGACCATGGAGGCCCTTACCCCAGATACCCGTGGTTCAGTGGCTACTGGGGGCTGTGCTCCAACTGTCACCTCCCGGGTCTGACGGCCAATGCAGAAGCGCTGAGTGTGGGTGGCCAGCAGGGCCCAGGAGCGGAAAACCATGTCACAGGACCCACAGGGCAGGAGCCCTGGCTCCCTGGAGTGGGAGGCCATGGGAGGGGACTCCTTTCCTGACACCAGCCAAGACCTGGAGAAAACAGGACAGAGGGGCAGAGGGAAAGGGAGGAGGAGGATGAAATAGCCAAAGGCAGAGAGCAAAGACCACGTTTACCAGGTCAAGTTTGTTTGGGGAGAAGCTTTAGCTCCCTGGGCAACCACCTCAGGTCTGGGCACGTCTGGAGAATGAGTGGGAATGCTTAGTCACCTTAGGGAGGAGTCCCTGGCTTGAAAAACACTGTTAAAACATTGTTCCACCTCATTGTATGGGTATAGGCAAGTCTCTTACCACACCTTGGCTTTTCTGCCTACATTAATAAAGGGGAGCAAACAGCTGCCTTCTAGAATAGCTGAGTCCATACCACATACTCCATTTGGTCATTTAATAGCCTCTGGCAGAAAAGTGTCATCTTCACTCTAGTTTTGCCCAAGTGGATGTATCCCAAGTTAAATGTCATTGTCCATCCAGGGAATACTTGAGAGAAGGCATTGTGCCTGGAAACCATGACTTGCTGGCTGAGTAACAGGCATTTCCTTCTACCATGCCTCTCTGGAAGTAACATCTTTTGCATAACCAAGTCACACCAAGGCTCCCCAACTCCCAGTCCCCCCCCCAACCAAGATAATCAGTACACCCCAGAAAAGAAGGTTCTGGGAGGACACAATCCATCAGAAAAGGAAATCAAATACAGAAAGGTAACCCTTCACTCGAGACTGGGGCCCACACAGGCCCCATTCCTGCTGATCAGATCTCCCTGCCAGCTCCCCAAGTAGATGAATCCAACAGAAACAGGAGCTCTGACCTAGCTCCATGTTTCCAAACAAGTAGGTAGTGGTTACCCCGCCCCCGGGTACTTTAGGTCAAGGTATGAGAAGCAGCAGGTTACAAAGTGTTTCAAAGTATGTAATCAAAGTCCAGCTCAATTTCAAGTGAGAAAAGGGCTACATTTTAGAAATTTGTTCTGAGAGCACTAGTTAAGTGGCAAAGCCCAAGACCAAATATACAGGATATGTCTAACTCAACCTACTTCTCATTTCCAATTTATAGTTCATTTAATAGTATTTCATTGATCCTAAGATGCACACTTTTTCATATTTTAATACTGCAATCAAGACTCACAATTAATGTAGCGTCATAACTGTCAAGTTTTTTTCTCTTCCTTCCTTCCTCTATTATAATTTCTCTCTCTCAACCTCCCACATGGCACATGGGATCCTAGTTTCCCAATAGGGGATTGAACCCTTGCCTCCTACACTGCAACTGTGGCATCTTATCCACTAGATCAGCAGGGAAGTCCCAAGTTTTCTTATTAGTATTCTGCCTTCCTATCCTTTAGAATCTACCAAGTATCATGGTGGTTTCTCTTCTTCTAGTCTCTACCCCTTCTGGAATCTACACTATGAAACAGTTATCCTAACAAGTGGTTGGGCCTGTTACCCTTTTGCTTGTCTCCCATTAGAGCATAATCTTGGGCTGCTATATCCACTAGGGACCACGTGATATACAGCTGGTCAAAGAATGCCACTATCAGTGATCTGTTAACTTCTAATTGTCCATCAGATCTTGGCCTAAGATTCCATTTTTAATGTAACTGTTTCTTCCTTATTGAGTTGGGTGCTTCTTGCATTCCCAGGGCCTTGCACAATGCCTGGGACACCGTATATTATTTAGCAGGAATATTGAGGCACAGAGTTCCTTAAAATAGGCACACTGGCACATACATGGGCAGTGAAAAACAGCTTCAGAAAGAAAACTTGGGTTTCTGGTTTTATTACTGGTAGTTTATTGCACAGGTTTTTCTGCATCAAAAATGTATCTGCTAAAAGGAGAAACAGGTGTGTCTGAATTCGGATTTTCCTCAGATCTCTAAATCCACTCATCTAATTTTTAAAGAAAATATACTTCTTACACAAGACAATCCAAACTGATGCAAAATATTTATTCCAAGTTAGTTATTTTATGCAGTAGTTTTCCCCCTCAACAGACTTGTGATAACCACATCTTTTAAATCTGTAAATAATGTTATCAAAATAATCTTAATCTTTGAAATCTCACAAAAATTTATATTTTACAATCCACCCTGAATATCAAGGCTGCAAGAATAACACAACATTTCCTATATCCAAATATTTTACAGCTGTACCCAGAAAGAAAAAAAAAAAGGGAAAAAACCACATATGCTTGGTTAAGGGCTAACGTTACCCGAGCAGCCAGAAATAAAATAAAATATCCAAATTATTAGCATTAATTTAATACAATTATAACTTCAATAGTCACTTTGTCATTGACAATGATTGCTTGAGCACAGGGGTGAGTGCCCCAAGGGCTGGTAGTAGAAGCTGTTGCTGCAGACCAGTGTCTCTTCCTCTCTGCACTGCCAGCTCCCACCTGTGCATTGCCCCATATATACTGTGTGTATGTGTGTTTTAAAAATCTTTCCCACCACACAAAGTTCTCTCTATTAAGCAGATAACAGGGAAGAACAACAACAAAAGCTAAACAAGCCAATCACTCGCTCTCTCTTTGGGATATGATTATTTCCCTTGTGCATGAAGTATTCAACAATAACATAAGAAAAGGAAAAGAACGATTTCTTCTGTATAACCCCTAAACACACAAGCTGAGTTTACTGGGTCAGATTTAACTGAGCATTTATATGCCTACTTCCAGGCATCATCATCAGATGTCTCACTGCTACTTGTCTCCGTGTCTGAGTCCTCAAATTCTGCTCTGCAAGTGCTTCTCCAAGGGGAGAACAGGCTGGAACTTCGACCCTGCAAGAAGCCATTCTTTCCAAAGCCATTTCTTCTCAGCTGTGGTTGGCATGGGAAAAAAAGAAAAAGACAATCATCACTACCCTGGCCCATGGGGCCTGGCAAAGGCCAGAAAGTGAAAGTGTTAGTTGCTCCGTCGACTCTGCAACCCCATGGACTGTAGCCCACCTGGCTCCTCTGTCCATGGAATTTCCCAGGCAAGAATACTGGAGTGGGTTGCTATTCCCGTCTCCAGGGGATCTTCCTGACCCAGGAATCAAAACCAGGTCTTCTGTATTCCAGGCAGATTCTTTACTCCTGAGCCATCAGGGAAGTTGGGAAAGGCCAGGCTTCAGCTCAATTTTAGCCAGAATGTTCTAAGAATGTTCTTTCTTCTAAGAAACTGAAGATTTCTTACAGCAGTGCTTTTTGAACTGTAATGTGCAAATGAATCACCTAAGGATTTCTTTAAAATGCAGACTGATTCAGTATGTCTGAGGTAGGGTTCAAGATTTCTGATTTCCACAAGTCCTCAGATGATGACAATGACAGGGGAACAGAGTTCTGAGTGCTGAAGTCTTGATGTCAGCCTGTACTTTTCTTTATAGGATTTAACATCACTGTTATTTATGCTTTAAATACATACCACCAGAACTTAAGTTCCATGAGGTTTGTAGGGACCTGGCAGTACTTTATTCAGAGAAAGAATCTAGGCATTTGCTGACAAAATTCAGAGAGACTATTTGGTTTCTTGGCTCTGGCTGGGGTACCAGAGGGAATCCACAGGGCTGCAAGCAGAGCAGGCTTAGCCTGCTTCCCCAGGGACCAAGGGCTCAGCCCATAACCTTGGAACATAGCCTTGTGGTTCTGATGAGGAGTTAGAGCTTCCAGGATGAAATAACATATTGCTTTCTTTAAGCTGCTAACTACTGACCTGGTTTCTGTGTCCACCACTGGAGATCATTATGGCCTGGGACGCTCCTCTGTATTTCTACAATGGTGACTTATTTACTATTTTTTTTCTCAAGGTCCTTCTCACACCCTAAACTGGGACTTGCCAAGGGCAATGACTGTCCTAGCAGTTTTTTCTCTTAGTCATCAACTGGTCTCCAGCTAAGTTTACCACATACCTGCTCTGTCTTCATGTGGAACTCTCTGAGCTCATCCTCTGTGAGGGGAAGACAATTCTCGTCATTTTCAGGATACTCCTGCCATCCCATTGCTTTCAGTAACCTAGCAGAAGCAGGTCAGGCAAAGAAAATACAGCTTTAAGTGGGAGGGAAGCCCTTAACTTTCCACAGAAACTTTCCTGCCCAGGGACAATGGTATCCACTTAAGAAACGAAACGTGGGTTTTTCTCTTTATACCCAGTAGGATAAGCTTTAATTATGACTACTTAGGTGCTTGGAATTAGATGGTGGATCTCCATAGTTGCTCTTTCCAATCTCAGTAGATGCAGAAGCCTTTGACAAAATTCAGCACCCATTTATGATTAAAACTCTTCAAAAAATGGGCATAGAAGGAACCTACCTCAACACAGTAAAGGCCATATATGATAAGCCTACAGCAAACATTCTCAATGGTGAAAAACTGAAAGCATTCCCCCTAAGATTAGGAAGAAGACAAGGGTGTCCACTTTCACCACTATTATTCAACATAGTTTTGGAAGTCCTAGCTATAGCAATCAGAGAAGAAAAAGAAATAAAAGAAATTCAGATCGGAAAAGAAGAAGTAAAGCTTTCACTGTTTGCAGATGACATGATACTGTACAAGATAGTATCAGAAAATTACTAGAGCTAATCAGTGAATTTAGCAAAGTTGCAGGATACAAAATCAATACACATTTCTCTTTCCAGAGCATAAGTGTTATAGAGAACTCTTATGTAGAAGCAGCAGAATAAAGAAAAGAGTCAAACTGTCCAGCAGACAAAACCGAAGAAATCTCACGGTCTCCCGTGAGCAAATCAGCACATAGCCACATGTACCTAAGTTCTTATTTATTTAATATTTTCTTGACTGCACAGCACAGCATGTGGGATCTTACTTCCCTGACCAGGGATGGAAGCCATGCCTCTGCAGTGGAAGCATGGAGAATTAACCACTGGACCGCCAGGGAAGAGGCTCTGAATTCTCTTAATTTCATGGCATTCTGAACCCCATAACCTTGTGATCTTGTTTTTCCCTTTCTAAGTTCCTCTGGACAGGAGCTCCTTTTCAGAAAGGTATCTGGCAGGTCCCATCTGCCATCCAGTTGGCCAGACACCTTGGCTGGCTCTGCGTTCAAGGCCCTCATTTAAAGAATAGGTCTAATACTTTGGGGCATCATAAATCCCACGAGAGGCCAAAGGGGCCACCATAACAGCTCCAGGAAACAGATCTCACCCCACTCCACCCCTTCCAACCTAAGCCATAAACTGAATCTGAAACTGAACTACAAGAAAGCCTTGGAGAGAAGCATGTGGAAAGCTGGCTGAATCTGTAAAGGAATATACCCAGTGGGCAACAGACCAACCTGTGGCACACAAGAGAACAAGCTGTGCTGCTGTGGGCACTTCTCTCTATACTGGAAGTGGAGATGTCTTAAGTATGTTCAAACTCCTTGTAGGTCATACATAGCCTTGTGTATCTGATCCTCACTTACCTGTGCTCTGCTTCCAAAGAGTGAGAGAGGACCTCCCCTTCCTCTTCCACAGGGAGAGCAAGACCATTCTGATGACAGCCTTCCTCTCCGTTTTCCTTTGGTTCAGGTGTGCTGTTGTCCTCCGACTGGAGGACAGGAAGGAAAGGAAGAACATGTTTAGTTTAATAATCTATTGGGGCAAGATAAGCAATCTAAGAGATTAAGAAGATGCTTTCTACCTTGGCCCACAGGTTTCCCCCACTTAAAAATGAGAACTTGCTCATCTTGCTAAGATTTCCAAAGGATACCAACTGGCTACCATCTTACCTTCAGGTTAGGTCAACTGTGGCAGAAGTTACTAGCTGCCTATGCAGTACTGATTTTCTATTCTTCCTTACTGATTTGGACTAAGGAACCAATGTGCTAAGCTTTTAAAAAGTTCCCTTTCCTAAACTTCTTCGCAGCTAGGAGTGGCTATTTGACAGCTGCCCACTTAAAATGTGAGTGGAAACTGTAGGGGTGGCTTTTAAGAAAGCATTTTAAAAAGGACATCCCTCTTCTGGTTTTTGGCTCTGTCCTTTCCCTAACTAGAAAGTGGATGGGAACACAAGTACCCTAGTCCAAAGTGACCAAAAGTTACAAGTTTCCTGATACTACAGATGCCATTACCTCTTGGGCTAAGAACCTGTTGCAAGATACAAAAACAAAATCCCTCTTGTTTTATGGTTCTCTTTGTCAGATTTTCTTCCATTACAATTAAATATAATCCTTAAAAAAACAGCTTCTATAGTTTACCAACTTCTTACAGCAATGACCAATTCAAGACTCAAGCAGTGCTGCCCTGTTTAAGAGCACCAAGTCCCAAGGCCACTATCATTGAATTGAGCCCTAATATGCTGAACAAAGAACTCGGCTCACTTTTATCACAAGCTGTTACTCCTATAAACAAATCTGTGTACTTTTTTTAAACAAATGTGCCATATCTTTCTCTCTTAAAAACAAAAAGTACATATATAAAGCAGAAAAACACTTATGTTGCTCCAGAAGAACCCACAGTCTTACATCTTCCAACTTCTCACACTCTCTGCTCTCTGAGAAGTCTCCATTCCGGTCATCCTTCAGAGTCTTCAGGAACTCGCTCTTCCTGTCAGTAGTTCGGCGGGTCAACTTGGTCAGACGAGAGGAGCTGATCTCAATTGGAGGAGTGGTGCTGGCGGGGCTCTGGGCAAACACCACAAATAGGTTGGTATCTGGCAGTAAATGTAAGTACTGGGATTCTCTAGGCCACTTCTACATGGTACTGCTTTCCTGAATCTGGCAGTCTGTTCATTATTGTCTTTTACCAAAAATAAACTATCCTTTTCATTTAAACAGAGTTCAGTTCTGCAGAGTTTTTACAGTTAAAACCAGATGGTTTAAATAGCACCTCTCTGATCTTTCTCCAGAGGCAAGCATAATGGCAGTCTATCACAGGCCAGACCCCACCCAGCTACTGCCTATCTTTGGATGCTAATGGGAATTACCAGTAAAGAAATGACTCTGAGCTAAGAATAGCTACAAAGGAAATGAAGTTAGAGCTATACATACCATACCACTTGTCTCAGTTTAAGTAAATGGGGAACGGCAACTTCAGAAAAAAAGGCTGCTTTCCTTTATCCTCACTCACCTCTTTGGGAGAGCTCAAAACTATACCACCAGCCAGTACTACTGGTTTGGTAACAGAGATTGGACTGGTAAAAGCAGACTCTCGGCTAGAGGAAAGGGGTACTGATTTGTGTTCCATTCTGTTAGCTTTCCACGCACTGGCCTACATAAGAAGAAAGAACAATCAGTCAGAACAGCACACAGACAGAAGCTTAGCTTGTAAGATCACAAAGCAAAGAGTGAAAAGTTATGTGGGTATATTATAGCTCACCTGTCTCAACACATTTGGGAGGTATACAACCTTGAAGGGAAAAGGTAGATAGGAATCAGAAAAGCCATGGGATATTAACAGGTATAGAGATCTCTAGTCCAACAAGCCTGGGAGATGCTAGGCTGAATATAGTTCCACACAGGTTTTACTGTGCTATTTCACAAAGCATTTTCATTTATGTGAATTTAGAGGCAGATACAATATACAGCATTTTCTAAACTCATTGGTGGTTTAGTTGCTAAGTCGTGTCTGACTCTTGCGATCCCATGGACTGTAGCCTGCCAGGCTCCTCTGTCCATGGGATTTTCCAGGCAAGAATACTGGAGTGGGTTGCCATTTCCTTCTCCAGGGTATCTTCCCAACTCAGGAATCGAACCCGGGTCTCCTGCATTACAGGCAGATTCTTTACCGACTGAGCTATGAGGGAAGCCCATTTTAATGGTGTGTTGTATATTAACCTTTGATGTTATCCTGACAAACCCCCACCCTCACAAAGCACATCAGAAAAAATGTTGTTTTCTAGGAATTCTGATGGCAGGAGGCTAGTTACAGGGCAGAGTGGGCAATATAAATGGCTAGATGATCCTGGTTTACTCCAGAAGCTCTTCCCTTGCTCTGCCTGTGGGGTCTGGGCCCATTCTGTCACTCTGGCAAGGCTCCAACTCAAATGGCAACATAGTGTAGCTAGAATACTCATTTTCCCCTGAGTCAAACAGCCCATCTGAGGCACATCACTGAAGTGAGGCTGAAGAAAGTAAAAAAGCCTGTTTTTCCAAAATGAAACAATTAGAACCAAAACACCTCTAGGACAAAAATAAGGGTCTGAGTGAAAAGAGCTTCATCCTTGTTATTAAAGAAGATACTGTAGGCTTTAGGAAATGTAACAGAGTCATCTACCATATACCAGATACTTGTTGTAGTTTATTTAATCCTTAACCCAATCAGATATAATTATGATGTTGAATTTTTACCGAGAATTATACTGACATTGTGTGTCAGCTGCTCAGTTGTGTCTGACTCTTTGCAACCCCATGGACTGTATCCCACCAGACTTCTCTGTCCACGGGATTCTCCAGGCAAGAATACTGAAGTGGGTTGCTATTCCCTTATCCAGGGATCGAACCTGGATCTCCTACGTTGAGGACGGATTCTTTACCGTCTGAGCCACCAAGGAAGCCCATACAGACATTAAGAAAGTTATGTAATTTGTCCAAGGTTACTCAACTGGTATGTAATACTGTTTTCCACAGTGCCTCCAAAAACAACATGCAAGCCAATAAAAGAAAGAGGCAATGACCCAACTAGAATGGAAATTAATTTTTTTTCTTTCACTGAAGAAAATCTAAAGACGGCTGCTTATTCAGGCCAAATATCAAAGACAGTTTCCCAGAGTTGTACACAGTCACCCGATACCTTGTCTCTGTTAATATTGTACATTATCCATACTTCAATCAATCAGTAAAATAAAGGAAGGGAAAAAAATCCATTAAAATGAATCACATATCAACCATTTTCTTTTTAAAATATCTTCTCCTTCCCTCCAAACCAATCTCAACTCTCCGCCTCCAACAATCATGCCTTTTCCTACTGGACAGAAGCCAGAAGTCACTAGACCCAAACTCTCCCCAATTCCCTTCTTTGCATCTCAAGTTCCTTTAGTAACTACAACCTCCCTTTCTATCATTCTACATGTTTGTTCTCATTTCTTTGTGAATTTATCAATTATTTCTCCTTTGTATCTTTAACCTCCTTTCTATTAAGTTGAAGCCAGAGGGGGAAAAAAAGATCTGTTTTCCCTTTTACTACCATCCTTTTATTGCCAAACTTTTCTGCATAGGTCAGTATCTGGTTTCACTTGCTCATTACTACTATTTAATTCCCTGTAACACATACTTCTATCCCCATTTTAATAAAACAGCTCTATCAATGAGTAAGCAAAAATTCTGTCTTCATATTACATTCAAAAGCCAGCTTTAAAAAGTCTGTTTTTGTAGAAATGCGAGATTGCACTTTACCTATCTTTTCTGAACTCTTTCCCCTTTTTTGGGCTTCCTTAGTGGCTCAGATGGTGAAGAGTCTACCTGCAGTGCAGGAGACCTGGGTTTGATCCCTGGGTTGGGAAGATCCCCTGGAGAAGGAAATGGCTACCCACTCTAGTATTTCCTTTCTCAATTCCATGATCCTTCATTCTCTTCTCACCTCATAATTCCTTTCAGTCTTTTCAGTGGGTGTAGGCATACTCAGTACTTGCCAACTGCAATCTGTTCCCAGGTGAACTTAATTAGAAAAACCAGTTATTTGTAATTGTCTAATCACCTAAGTTGTTAAAATCATGTATCTGACAATGTGACCCCTAAACTCTCACCTGAGTTTTTATAAAGACCTTCATCACTTTAGTCTTCAAGTCCCACCATTTCCTAACTACCTGCCATCCATACTTAACCACTTGTCTTTTTCCAAACATGGCATGTTTTGCACCCACCCCACCCCCTGCTTTTTTTGGGTAACACACAGTTCCTCTGCCTGCAATGCCTCACCTACTTGCTCCCTAACAAACTCCTACTGTTTTAAAACTAGTTTGTTGACTACTTAGGACCTGCCAATACTATATTCCAAGTACTCAGAATGGCACGAAGTCTGACTCCAAAACCAGAATTCTCATCTTCCTCTTTCTTTTTTATCCTTAATCAAGATGGGAAGTATTCTGGGGCAGTATAAACAGCCCTAACTGAAGTCAGACAAATCTAGTTGAAGAATCCTGACTCCATAATTTTTTTTACGATTTGAAATAGCTCAACTGGAATTCCATCACCTCCACTAGCTTTGTTCGTAGCGATGCTTCCTAAGGCCCGCTTGACTTTGCATTCCAGGATGTCTGGCTCTAGGTGAGTGATCATACCATCGTGGTTATCTGGGTCATGAAGATCTTTTTTGTACAGTTCTTCTGTGTATTCTTGCCACCTCTTCTTAATATCTTCTGCTTCTGTTAGGTCCATACCATTTCTGTCCTTTATTGAGCCCATCTTTGCATGAAATGTTCCCTTGGTATCTCTAATTTTCTTGAAGAGATATCTAGTCTTTCCCATTCTATTGTCTTCCTCTATTTCTTTGCACTGATCGCTGAGGAAGGCTTTCTTATCTATCCTTGCTATTCTTTGGAACTCTGCATTCAACCTCACATTACATAATTTTCTACATCCTAGGATTAAAGTAAATATTTTATGTAAAAGGCCTAGTGAATGTCCTCAAACATAGTAAGGTGTCAACAAATGGTAGTTCTTCCTTTCTGTGTCACTTCAAAACCTAATTCAAATATGACCACGTCTGTAAAGACTCATGAGGACCCTCTCCAGGAACGCAGTACAATTATTTTTTATGTGTCTCTTCACTATATCTCAAAATAAACCCTTTGAGATTATTTTAGTGCCTATAGTGACATACAGCTTTTAAATACACAGATACTTAATGTTTAATAACTGTTAAACACAGAGAAAATGAATGAATGGATACATCCACATCTGCCTATTAGTCATCTTCTCTCCCCCTAGTATCCTATATTCAAGAGTCCCAGAACCACTCACATCAACTTTATCCTGAAAACTCTTCAGTGAAATGGTTCCAGTTATCCCAGTTTCCGGGGGAAGAATGCTCAGTGTCCTGTTTTCTTCCTTTAATTTGCTTCTCACTGTGTGCCATCACCAACCCTCTTCTCTGTTCACTTGCATTACATTCCTGTTCAGGCTTTACTACCTTTTGCAAAGGCAGTTAACAGCAGACTACACTGGTTTTCCTATCTTCATCTTTTCTCAACTCAATTCTCCACAACAGGGCTAAAATGATCTTAAGCTCTGTATTATGACTTTACTCCTTGTCACGTCTTCTCCCACAGAAGATCTGAGACCCCTGAGGCTATGACATTGTCTCACTTATTTTTTTATTCTTCTTCTACAGTCTAACATAATGTTTGCAGATATTTCCAATGAAGTAGCATTTACGAAAAACCCTTAAAAGACAGGCACTACTACTTTCATTTTATATGATGAAGTTGAGGTTCAGAACATTAGAAACTTGTTCAAGGTCGTATTATAAAGAAGGAGTTAAGTGTCATCTGCCTACTCGAAAGTCCTGCTGTTAATTTTCATGCTAGGTTCTTTCTTTATAGGAGTTGCTCTCTTGACTGAATTCACGTTCTTTCCCTTCTGTATCAAAGGAAATATTCTAAACCCCCTTTAAAAATAACTCCGCTTGTCAATCAGTGTATTCTTCTTGGCTCATGTTCCTTTAATGACCTTTCAAGTAAATTTCAAGTTGTCCCCACAGGCTTCTTCCTACAGATTTTCTTCATCCTTTCACTTAACTTTTCTAGCACCTCTATTGTTTCCTTCGACTGTCAAGTTTCAAACGTGCCACTACCTTCATTTCCAACCCCCCGTAACTATAGAATCCTCTGAAATCTTGTTTTTCAGCCTTACACTACTCTCAACTCAGAGTCACCAAAACTTTTCTAACTGCTGAGGTCCAAACCCCCTCTTTTCAGTTATTGCCCTTGTCAGCAGCAACTGACAAATGCTGACAACCCTGGCTGGTATCTTAAACTCACCCTTGCAGATTTGTGATAGCATACCATTTTTTCTATGTCTGAGTACAATTTCTTAATCCTATTAACTATGTTGTTATTTTCCTAATATTTATTAAATAATAAATATTTCCCCAAGTCTTATTTCCCTATTCTTTACTTTTCTTCTATCCTCTTTCCCTTGGTGATCTTCTCTACCCTGAAAAGCTTCATTATCACTAGGATAATGGTCATCAGTTCTGATATATTAGAATGGTTCATTCATTATCCCTCAAATGTGACCACTGTTTTCTATTTTCAAGACATTTTACTTAACCACCTCTTCTAATCTGTAGTACTTTCCAGACTTTTTCCTCTATCTTGGCTATCCTCTAAAAATCTTTTCAAATTACACTTTTTCAGTAAAATTTCCCTTGATGGTTGTAGTCTAAGCTGATCGTTCTCCTCTGAACAATGTAAATAGTGTTTTAATTTAGTTGTTCCAAATCTGTTTAAGATTTGTTTCTAGGATTTGTTATTTCGTATACAATCATATGACCTTATACTGTTGTATCTTGTTATCCCAACTAGACTTTCAGCTCATGGAGGCTCAGGACCAATGATGTACTTCTTTGTGTTGCTCTTAAGCACAAAACAAGTGTTTTGAGTCTCAGTCGTCTCCGACTTTGTGACTCCCTATGGACTGTATCCCACTAGGCTCCTCTGTCCATGTAATTTCCCAGGCAAGAATACTGGAGGGGATTGCCATTTCCTCCTCCAAGGGATCTTCCGGACCCAGGGATTGAATCCACGTCTCCTGCATTGGCAGACAGATTCTTTACCACTGAGCCACCAGGGAAGCCTAAACAAGTGTTGGTGCACAAAGAAAAGTGAATTAATGCTCACTAGTATTTTCTCTCAATAACACAGTAAACTCTGTTTCCTTACAGTGGTTAGAATTTATTCAAGCAATTTTTGTGTGCTTTTGTGAGAATTCTAGGGATACAAACACGAAAAAGACCTGAAGCCCTTAAGGAGATTACACCAAGTGAAGAAACAGATGCAGTATATATCATGATTAGAGACAGAGTGCTATTCAATCAGCTACAAGGCTTAATTAGATCTTTAGATGTACGTGACAGAAAAGGATTCACAGAGAGGATGACATAAACATGAAGGAAAATCTCCTAGGTAAGAGAAAGAATGGGCAGTAAAATAAAAAAGACAGATTGGGCTTAGGCTATATAGAATTATACATGCCAGTGCTAAGGAGTCTGGACATTGTATTGTAACATCAGTGGTTGCTAAGCTATGACCCATGGGCCAAAACTGGCTTGAGGCCTATTTTTATATGACCCATAAGCTAATAATGTTTTTTGGGTGGTTTTTTTTTCATCTTTAAAGGGATGGAAAAAAAAGAGTATGTTACCAAAAGGTCGTATGTCATTATGTGAACAACAAAGCCTAAAGCATGAATTATCTGGCCCTTTACAGATAAAGTTTAGCCTGCCAGGCTTCTCTGTCCATGGAATTCTCCAGGCAAAAATACTAGAGTGGATTGCTATTCTCTTCTCCAGGGTATCTTCCCCATCAAGGGATCAAACCTGGGTCTCCTGCATAGCAGGCAGATTCTTGACGTCTGCCACCAGGGGAGTCCCAAGTTATCCAACCCCTGCTATACTGATGGTATGGGATCACTAAAGGGACTTAATGGGAAAGGATGTGATATATTCAGACTGCTTTAGGATAACCATTCTGACAGTTCAGTGGAAGATAAATACAGAGAGATGAGGCAATAGAAGGGTACATTGAATTAATAAATGTGAGATGACAAAGATGCAGGATATCATAGAGGAAAAAATTGACAGAGACTTTGTAACTGCTTGGTATAAGGGAATGGGTGAAGAAGAGGAAGGAAGCAGCAGCCATGGTATTCAGCTGACTGAAAGATAAATGTTGGTATTATTAATGAAAACAGCAAATCAAGAGAAGCAGGTTTATAAGATGAAGCTTGAGTATGAGAGGCCTACTAAACATGTAGTTGGCAGCAGTAGAGAGTTTGGAGACAGAGTAAAATACTATACATATAAGTTAATGGTACCAAATGAATATCTGGTGAGTGACTCAACAGGAAAAAACACATTTACTAAATTCTTATTTATTCTCCCACCTCTGCTGTATAAGGTTCTGAAACTGATTCCAAATCATACCTTGGATGGAGGTGGTACAGGCTTAGGAACCAGGTTCTTATAGACACTTGGAACCATGGTTGACGATTTGTTTCCATTTGCATGGTGAGATCCTGGTGAGGTGAATGCAGCAGAGAAGGCAGCAGCAGGATCTTCTTTGGAAACTTTTTTGATGACTAGCATTTTGGAGGGTTGCTTGGCACTAGGTGGGTTTTCTGTGAAACACAACAGTGGAGAGCAAAAGAATGTCAAACCTTTTGGTTAACACACAGCATACTTCAAATGAAGACCTCACTTTCAACAAAGAGCTAAGAGTTGTGACTAAGTGACAAACATTTCCTGGTGTGCACTTCATAGATATTCTCAAAAGTGACACTACTCAGGAACCATAAGAAAAAAGGCAGTATGTCAAACATTTGATTCTAAATTCATACTCAACCAAAAAGCCCAAAGATGTCAGCAATCTTTCAGGAGTATAACATGTCTCACATGTGGTGTGATCACTCAGGCATATACCAAACAAGAATATATCCAAGGGTAGCAACTCCTGTCAGCATGAGAATAGAGAGAGTAGAGAAAACTGGAAAAAGGAGTCTGCTATGGACCTTCTGATGAGGCGAACTGGAGCAAAGCTATTCATTAACAAAGGGGAAGTGGTACAGCAACTGCCCTTAATCCTGCAACTCAGAATCCAAACCCAGTATTTAGATACACTAAAGTCTTCCTAATAAGATGCCTGGCTACTGAATAATATAGGAACTAGCAGAGTACAATTTGTAAATGCCAAACATCCCAATGCCACAGGATCAGGTTTGGTTTGAAATACAATAATTTGTCTAATAACTTTTTATAAAGCTAGCTATTCCCAACATATACATATAAATGTGTGTATTTATAGGTTTTCCCCTACCTACACAACAATCATCATTTATAACTGCCAAAAACAAAGACATCACCACCACAGTCAACAAACAGAACGTGGCTGAACAAAATGTTCTATAGGATGTGGTATCATATAGCCTATCAAAGAATACTTTAGAATCCATTTTGCTTAAAATCTGCTTTCAAATGCAGGGTTCTACAAGCTCTCAATTGTCTTTATTTTGACTCCACTATCTTTACATCCCAGTGGTATTTGGGGGGGGGGGGCGGCGGCGGAGGCAGAGTAACAGTTAATAGGTGTTAGTTACCATATGCAAATGGATGAGATGAGAAACCAGAGATAAAGAAACAAACAAAAAAAGAGATAAAGAAAATTTTCTCCTCTCCTTGCTAAGATAAATTTAAAGTTTTGCCTTTAAAATGGCAAATCTACCTACCCCACACTCCAGAAGGGGTCCCAATAGGTCTGCATGGCTGATTCTGTTTGCCAGCTTCTGGATTCAAAGAAGGCTAGGAAAAAAGGGTATATTAATAGTTGATACAGAAAGCTAATCATTTCAGCACTTTTTGCAAAGTAGCCTTCACCATGGAACCTATCAAATAACTATTTATCAGCAGCACTTATTTAACACTATATTCAGAATTAACAAACAAACAGATGATGTTGAAATGCCAATCAATAGGTCTTATATTAATCTCAGGCTCTTGTGGCTTTCACTGCCTTTAATATAAGAGGATTAAAAATTAAAAAAAAAAAAAACACACTGTGCAAATTCTCATCTTCCTATAGGATATATATCCCAACTAAGGAGAAAGCTGAATGAACAAGAAAGTAGATCACTTTTCTCAAATTTAAAGAGCACAGTCTGGTCAGTGAAATGTGTAATATCCATAGCATTTTTAATAAGACTGCTTTAGGGCAGAGGCACATCATGTGCTAGGGACTGTGCTAGGAATTTACAAAGGCAATTAAGAAGAATCCTTAGTCCCCACAAGGGACACAGTCTTCCTACAAAGATAAACTTGCAGGCAAAAGTACAATAAAAGGTTATAGGTGCTATGATAAACATTCACATTAGGGAAGGAGTACTAAGGAAGGAATAGTCAATTCTACTAGAAAGAGAAGTTCTATCAGAAAAAGTTTCATTAGAGGAGTCCTTAATGATGAACTTCAAGGCTGGAAAATGGGTGATTCCAGGAACAGAATGCTCAATGAACACCAAGGCAGGAAAAACACAAAAAAGAATCAAATATCAGAGATCTGCACACAGTTGAACACCAGTGCTAGGGAATGAGAGGACCTTTCTTTGGGGAAAGAGATGTCTGGCAAAATAGGAAAGCGGCAGATTGTGGAACAGTTTTGAAGGGAGGTTGAATCTTATTCAATCTTATTGGGGGCAGGAGAAGGGGACGACAGAGGATGAGATGGTTGGATGGCATCACTGACTCGATGGACATGGGTTTGGGTAGACTCCGGGAGTTGGTGACGGACAGAGAGGCCTGGCGTGCTGCAATTCATGGGGTCGCAACGAGTCAGACACGACTGAACGACTGAACTGAACTGAATCTTATTCTTTAGGGATGGGGATCCATCTCTCATGAAGAGTTAACGTGATCCGATCATTAGTTTATAAGTCTGGTAGCAGCTTAAGGATGTATTTCATGGCTTTTAAGTATCAACTAGTGCTCTTGCCTGGAAAATCCCATGGACGGAGGAGCCTGGTGGGCTGCAGTCCATGGGGTCGCTAAGAGTCGGACATGACTGAGTGACTTCACTTTCACTTTTCACTTTCATGCACTGGAGAAGGCAGTGGCAACCCACTCCAGTATTCTTGCCTGGAGAATCCCGTCTATGGGGTCGCACAGAGTCGGACACGACTGAAGCGACTTAGCAGCAGTAGCAGAAGGAGACTATTAGGAGACCAATTTCATAGTCCAGAAAACTATGAAGGTGACACGAGTAGAGGAAGAGGTGACAGGAAGGATCACGAAGTGTTAAGAGCAACAGACTCAATAATGAACTGTATAGGGAGTTTGAGGATGACACTGGTGTCCAAACCTCAACTTTACAATCTGGTACAGAGTAGGAAAATGGCCTTTGAGAACAAATCACCATGAGACGTTAAACAAACAAACAAACAAGAGAGACAGATGCTCAGACTTGACCACAGAGTCTCTGAATCAAAATCTCCAGGAGTGGGGCCCCAGCAGGTATGTTATTTTCCATCTGTCAAGAGGAGACAGACTAGCATAAAACAAGCACAGACACAATCTGAACTATTAACTCAGTATACAAATGGACAGATCTGTGACAGAAAAGGGGCAGGTAAATACACTCCTCCGGGTGGCATAGTATGGGCAGAAGGAATTTACATAGAAAAAGGCTGTATATTCTTATTTGTTTTAAATAGGCCTATATTCTTCATATTCTATCTAGGGGTCTTGGAAACACTGACCTATTTAGTTGGTACCTTTGATCCCTTTCTACTAATTTTTTAAAATAGTAAAATATAACAGACCCAGAAGACTGCATAAAACAAGTGGGCAAAAAGTTCTTGTAATCACCACTCAGTTTAATACAACATCACCAGCCAAACCAGAAACATTTTATAGGCCTCGTTAAATAGAAAACAAAACCAAAAAACACTTCTTCCCTCTCTAAATATTTTTGTCTCCAAAAAACATCTCTTAATCTCTAAGTTATCTGAAAAATATCTTGTATCTCTGCTTTTCCTATAAATTGGTAGTCGGTTCTAGAGGCTATAGGATCCTCTCGTCCGTTTTTATTTTGACAACTACTTGCTGGTTTTTTCTTCTTAGGAGACACCTAATGTCTGGCTGTGCTTCTGTTTTTGAGATGTTTGCAGACACTGATGCTCATAACCTGAAACTATTAACTCACTATAGGCTGCAATACAATGATCTAATTTTATCATCCTTTCTTTATAAGCTAGTATATATACTTCCACAATTCAGTGGTAGAATTCAAATGGAAAAGATAGAATACATGCTTGTTTCTAGGGTGGGGTATCATTGTGAACTTACAGCTTTAATCTTATTTAATGTTATTTAAGGGCTTCCCTGGTGGCTCAGTGGTAAAGAATCTGCCTGCCAATGCAGGAGATGTGGGTTTGATCCCTGGGTCCGGAAGATCCCCTGGAGAAGGAAATGGCAACCCACTCCAGTATCCTTGCCTGGGAAATCCCACGCACAGGGAAGTCTGGCAGGCTACAGTACATACGGTTGCAAAAAGAGCTGGATATGACTTAGTGACTAAACAACAACGTAAATTAAACACTTGAAATTATTACCCTTAATTGATGCATGAAACATCCCATGTTTGACCAGTGGGAACTTCAGTTTGGCTTCTGAATCCTTTTAATACAATCCTAGCTGTCTTTATTTCTTTGCCATGTAGTATAACAAAACATTCCAAGCTTATCGTATAAATATCCTGTCCAGAAATGGCATTTCAAGACCACGATTTGGGCACTAGGGACATTGTTATGGTACTGGTCATTGTGTTCAGTACTTTTTAGTGGACAGAGCCTGGAAATGCACAAACATGTGCATATACACACATTTTGAAAGATGAAATACCTCATGGCTTAGTGATATTTCCAATTCAAATTGAGGGCCTTGGGCTTTTTACTAAACATCTTCTATTTTCTATCTGTATTTCCTTTCTTATACCTCTGATTTTCAAGGACACAAAATACAGAATATGACATTCAGTTACTTGATCCCATATTACAATAATCTCAGATAACAATATCAACATCAATAATATGATTAATAAAATGTTCTTACACACTGTTTGTGACCTTTATAAATGAAGATAAGTGTGACAGACTATAAAATGCTTGGCTCACATTTCTTTGAGTATCCAGTTAATTCACTGACTTGCGTTATAAAGCTTTGTTGTCAAAGTGTATCTGATTTTTTTCTAAGTCACTTGTTCTTTATGTCTCAATATACAAAGGATGATTGGTCTAGCTGTCCTTTCAATTTGTAGTTTCAAGTCTTACTGTATTTCATGAAATTATTCTTGAATTACACTTTTTAGCACTTACGTTTTTCATTGTTATTCTTTTTTTTTGAAGGGAGAGCTTTTGGATTTTTTTTTTGTCAAATTACTGCATCTTTTTTTCAATTCTAAATTTCAATCTATTTGTTTCAGCTTCATTTAAAGTTTCCTTTATCTTTTAATTCTTGGAAAACACTACTGTTTATTGTCTTGTGCTCCTTCTTGTTTAGTCTTCATTTTTCTGAACTCTTTTATTGTTTCTTTCCCAAGTTCTGGCACTGTGAATTTTTCTGGTTATGTTTTTCTTTTACCATTTACTCAAATTTTAAAATAGCAGGTTATGGTTCCTATCTGTATTGTTCACATCTTGCAGGTGTACTTCGCATTGTCTATAGAAATGTTATTCTGTTCCTTATTATCTTGATCCTTTCATGTTGTTCCATTTTTATGTGATCAATTTTTGTGAATGTGAAGATAGCTTTCTAATATCACTCTTTATAGCTCTCTCTTCTGTTGTTTTCATGGAGTGCTCAAAAGGACTACGGCATACTTTCTTTGATATCCTAACTCACCACCCCCTCCCCATGCCTTTTGTATGAACCTTTTCTTCCCTTTGTCTCTACTGTCTGTCTCTGCAGCGCAGTCTGGATTCTATTTCCAACTGTTTTGTTCTCAGTGAGGGGCTTTGTTTTGGAAGGGAGCACTGGCTAGTTATGATTAAAAGGGATAAAACTCTGTGCTGGTTATCATTTTGTTGCCTCTTGGTTCCAGTCATCCTTTCTGCTTGCTCTATGTAAATTTATCTGGGCACTTAAAAAAACTCCCTTTGTTAATTTGCTGGCATGGTAATTTTGTCAGCAGACAGCAAGGAGAGACTTTTACTCCTTGTTCCTGTGTGCTTACTCAGCAGACTCCTGAAGCACCCTGCTCCTGCTCTAAGCCAGGTTCTAAAGTGCAAGTGAGTGCTGACTCGAGTGGTTTTATAGCACTGACATCTCCCATGAACAGCTTTATGAGGTACTCTAACAGGCATGCTTCCAGTGTGTTCCCTAAAGCAGCAGCTTATCAACTGCTCTGCCATTCAGTGAACCACAGCTAAGCCCTTCCAACAAGGTCTCTATCTCAATCTTGGGAGTGGTGATGGGGCAACACAGCACTCTTGGGCACTCTGTCTTAGCCCTAAGGTTAGTGGCAGCTCCTTGTATCTGCTAATTCAATACAGAATTCCTTAGAATTCTATAGATTTTTTAAAAATATTTATTTATTTGGCTGCATCAGGTCTTAGTTGTGGCATGTAGGATCTTCACTGCATCATGCCAGATCTTTTGTTGCCTGCCATGCATGGACTTTAGTTGCAGAGTGTAGGCTGTCTAGTTGTGGCACTCAGGCTTAGGCTTAGTTGCTTTGCAGCATGTGGGATCTTAGTTCCCCAATCAGGGGAATTTGCATCCCCTGCACTGCAAAGCGGACCTGTGACCACTGGACCACTAGGGAAATCCCAGAACTCTGTATTCTTTATATTATTTAGAGTTCTCTTTATTTCTTACTAGCCAATCACTCATTACCCCATCTTGTTCTTTACATTAACTTTCTTTGTTCAAATTACTCAAAGATTTCTCTCTCCTAATTGATCCACTTAGACCCTTCAAACCTTATCCCAAAACACCTCTGTATTTACTAGTTTTGGGGATATGGAAAACCACTCCTAATTTCTAGCTGCTGTTCTCAAATGTTCTCTAAGCTTTCCAGAACAATTCCTGGCTCATGAAAATCCTGGGGTTGCTCGATGCCCTATTGTTTCCTTCAGTTTTTTCTGCACAAATGCTAATACCTAATTATCACTCAAGTTTTATAGCTTTTAGTGATTTGCCCCCATGTTGTGATACCTTACTTTATTTTGTTGTAGATGACGTCCATGTAGTTTCTGGCTCTTCAATTCTGTAATTTCAGACTTAAAAGTAATACAAAGAATTCCTATACATCATGCATTTAGAGTCTCATGTCTCCTGCTTGGCAGGCAGATTTTTTACTACTGACACACCTGGGAAGGCTGTTCCGGAATGTCATATAGATGGAATCATGCAGTATGTACTCTATTGTGTAAAGCTTCACTGAGATTTGTCATGTTTTATCCATTCTTTTTTTTTATTACTGAGTAAGTAGTCCATCAAGAATCCATCTGCTAGTGCAGGAGACACAAGAGATTGGGTTGGGAAGATCCCTTGGAGTAGGAAATGGCAACCCACTGCAGTATTCTTGCCTGAAAAATTCCATGGACACAGGACCTTGGCAGGCTACAGTCCATGGGGTTTCAAACAGCACAGCCCAGTATTAAATAGTCCATTACATGTTTACACCACAATTTTTCTATTCCTGTTTCTACAGACATTTAAATTGTTTGCTGGGAATTCTCTGGAAGTCTGGTGGTTAAGACTCCATGCTTTCACTACTGAGGGCCTGGGTTCAATCCCTGGGTGGGGAATTAAGATCCTTACAGGCCACATGGCATGGTCACCAAAAAAAAAAAAAAAAAAAGAAGAAGTTTCCAGTTCTGCATTATGAAAAAAACTACAATAACTGTACACAGACTTCCATTTCTCTTTAGTAAATACACAGAAGTGCAAGTACTGGGTCATCAGATTTATGTTTAGTTTTATAAGAAACTGCCAGATATTCCTTTTCCCACCTACATGAGAGCTCCAAGTACTCAAAAATGTCACCAAATTTAGTGCTTCCAGACTTTTAAATATTAGCCAGTTTGGAGGGTGTACAGCAATATCTCATAGTGGTCTTAAATTTCCACACTTCCTTTATGACTAATGACACTGACCATTTTTTCATGTGCCTATTGGCCATTCATGTATCTTCCTTGTGAATCATTTGTTCAAATCTTGTTTATATTTTTAAAATGCTGATTTGTAGGAGTTACTCATATTATGGGCACAGGCCCCTTTTCAAATCTATGTTCTGCAAATATTTTCTCTGAGTCTCTGAGATAAGCAGAAGTCCTAAGTTTTGATGAAGCCCCATTTATCAATGTTTTCCTTTATGGTTACTGCTTTCTAGGTCCAAAGAAATTTTTTTTTTTAATCTCCTATGTGAGACAGATATTCTCCTAAGTTCTCTTCACTTCAGGCCTTACCACAGGTCTATAATCCATCTCAAATTCATTTTTTGTATGCTAGGTGATAGGAACAGAGAAGATATATATCCATACCTATGTGTGTGTGTTAGTTGCTCAGTTGTGTCCAACTCTTTGCGACCCCATGGACTGTAGCTCCCCAGGCTCCTCTGTTTATGAAATTCTCCAGGCAAGAATACTGGAGTGGGTTGCCATTCCCTTTCTCCAGGGGATCTTCCCTACCCAGGGATCAAACCCGGGTCTCCTGCATTGCAGGCAGATTCTTTACCATCTGAGTTACCAGAGAAGCCCCATCTATACCTAAGAGAAAGTATAGGTATAGATGGGGAAGCCATCAGGGAAGCTACCCTGGTAAAGAATCCACCTACAATGCAGGAGACCCCAGTTTGATTCCTGGGTCGGGAAGGTCCCCTGGAAAAGGGATAGGCTACCCACTGCAGTATTCTTGGATTTCCCTGGTAGCTCGGACGGTAAAGAATCCACCTACAATGTGGGAGACCTGGGTTTGATGTCTGGGTAGGGAAGATCCCCTGGAGAAGGGCATGGCAACTCAATCCAGTATTCTTGCCTAGAGAATCCCATGGACAGAGGAGCCTGGAAGGCTACAGTCCACGGGATCTCGAAGAGTCGGATACGACTAAGCGACTAAGCACACACACACATGAAGCATCTATACCTATATACAGATAGATACACAGTTTCAGAACAATTTGTTAAAAACATTTCTTTCTCCACTGACTGGCTTGCTTTGGTACCTCTGTTGAAAATCAGAGGAACATATTAATGAAGGTTTATTTCTGGGCTCTCTATTCTGCCCTACTATCAATCTATATGCACAATAATGTCATATTATCTTGATTACTGTCACATTATACAAAGTCTTCATGTTAGCAAGTATAAATCCTCCGACTATTCTTTTTCAAGATTGCTTTAGATATTCTGGGTCTTTTTATTTCAATATAAGAAAGCATGCTTGCTGGGGTTGTACAGTCCATAGAACTGATGTCCTAACCATGTTGAATCTTCCAATTCAAAGCCTTCCATTCAAAATGTATCTCTTATTTAGATCTTTAATTTCCCTTGGCAATATTCTGTGGTTCAGTATTAATGTCTCTCACATCTTCTGTCAAATTTATTCCTAAGCAGTTTCAAAGGTTTTTTAAAATTTTGTAAAAAGCCCTCTGTATACATATAAGCTGTTGAGTTCTGATCTGTGGATTCAATCAATTGCAGATCATATACTGTAACTGTAGTATATACTACTGAAAAAATCTCCATACAAGTGGACATGCAAGCTCGAACTCTTGAACATCATGTTGTTCAAGGGTCAACTGTATATAAAAATACAACTGACTTAAAAAAAAATTAATGCTGTAGCCTAAAACCTTGTTAATTCTTTAGAGTCCTTTAGGATTTATGTAAGCTATCATGTCACTTTTGAATAGAAACTTTTATTTCTTTCTGTTAATTTATATGCATTTTATTTCTTTCTCTTGCCTTACTGCACTTGCTAGGATCTCCAGTACAATGCTAAATATAAGTAGTGAGAGTACACATTGCTAATACTGCTCCTGACATTAAAGGGAGCTCTGCTTTTACTGGAAAATTTGGTAAGACTCAAAGCTATGGCTACACTGTTGTACCTTCTCAGAATCCCTTCTCGCCACAAATTTCTTACTCTCAGATTCCACACACATTAAAGCCTAAATCCTGCAAGACTACCCTCACACCTGGCTCCTTCTTCTTCAAGGAACAGTGTACCATGCATCATCGATTCATTCTCTTATCCTTGGAAAGTAGTATCAAACTGTCAGGAACAAAGCTCTCACCCACATTTACTAACAGCTACTGTTTAAAAACATGTGCCCGACTTTTCTGGCAGTCCAGTGGTTAAGAGACATTGTTACTACAGGGGGCGCAGGTTAGATCCCTGGTTTGGGAACTAGGATCCTGCATGCTGTACAGCATGGCCATTTAAAAAAAAGAAAAGAAATTTTATTCTTTCTTGATATACCCCATTCTTTTTCAACTAATCACTTCTTAATCCCCCTTAATGCTATTCCACATACCTCCTCTCTGAATATATTACTTTCCTTGGATGATTCTGTCCATTCATAAACCTCAACTACCACCTCTGTTTCCAAAGGCATACCTCTAATTTACCTCACCATCTCTTTGGTAATAAGACCTCTTTATCTTCTACCCTCCAATTCTGCTCCTCCTGTTTTTTCTTTTCAAACCAATTACTTATTATTCACTAATTCCCTTTGAATAGAAGTCTTATTTTTTTATTTTAATTTTTGTAGAAATCTTATTTTTCACTCTTTCTTCTCTAGTTACAATGCCATGGTTTCCATTCTTTAGATTTATCCTCCAAAAACAAGATTTTTAACAAACTTAATGTCTGTTAACAGGAAAATGGATAAACAAACCTAGTATATTCATACAACAGAATATTTCCTATACAGCAGTGAAAAAGATATAGAGCAGAGTTTCTCAACCATGGCACTACTGACATTTGGGATTGGTTAATTCTTTGTTATGGGGCTGTCCTGTGCATTGTAGGAGGTTCAGCAACATCTGTGATCTCTACATACTAATGTCAATAGGACTATCTCCAGTTGTGACAACCAAAATTTCCCTAGATATTGTCAAATGTGCTCTGAAGGAGGCAAATTTGTTCCTGGGTTGAGAACCACTGATCTAGAGCCCTATGTATCAACAGAGACAAATCTCAAACAATTTTAAGGAAATAAAAGAGAACTACGATGTGATAGCATTCATATAAAATCAGAATCAGGCAAAATTGTATTACAGATTGTTTATGGATACATTCATATATGGAGTTGGTACAAAAGTAATTGTGATTTTGCACTGCTGAACTTTGCTGTTTTGATAATGGAACATATTCTTACATAAATGTGGTAATGTTATATACATCATTTTAATGTGCATATCTCTCTATGGTTTTTTGCTAATGAGTTATTACTTGCTGTTTATGTTTATTTTAGACTACAGAAATGTGAAGTGATGTTAGACAAAAAGCAAATATGAGTGATTTTCTTATTCGAGTTCAAAATGGGTCGTAAAGCAGTGGAGACAACTCGCAACATTAACAACGCATTTGGCCCAGGAACTGCTAACGAACATATAGTGCAGTGGTTGTTCAAGAAGTTTTGTAAAGGAGATGAGAACCTTGAAGATGAGGCGTATAGTGGCCAGCTGTAGTGGAAGTTGACAACGACCAATTGAGCGCAGTCATCGAAGCTGCTGCTCCTACACGAAAAGTTGCTGAAGAACTCAACACTGACCATTCTACAGTCATTCAGCATTTAAAGCAAATTGGAAAGGTGAAAAAACTCAATAAGTGTGTGTCTCATGAGCTGACTGTAAATTAAAAAAACTGTTTTGAAGTGTCATCTTCTTTTATTCTACATAAGGAAAATGAACAATTTCTTGATCAGACTGTGATGTGTGACAAAAAGTGGATTTTACATTGTAACTGGCAATGACCAGCTCAGTGGTTGGCCTGAGAAGCAGCTCCAAAGCACCTCCCAAAGCCAAAGTTACACCAAAAAAAAAAAAAAGGTTATGGTCACTGTTTGGTGGTCTGCTGCTGGTCGGATCCATTACAGCTTTCTGAACCCCAGCGAAACCACTGCATCTGAAAAGTATGCTCAGCAAATCACTGAGATGCACCGAAAACTGCAACACCTGTGGCAAGCATTGGTCAACAGAAAAGGCCCAATTCTGCATGGCGATGCCCGACCACACATCGCACAACCAATGCTTCAAAAACTGAACGAATTGGTCTATGAAATTTGACCTCATCCACCTTATTCACCTGCTCTCTTGCCAACCAACTACCACTTCCTTCAAGCATCTTGACAACTTTTTGCAAGGAAAATGCTTTCCACAACTAGCAGGAGGCAGAAAATACTTTCCAAGAGTCCGTCAAATCCCAAAGCATGGATTTTTACGCTACAGGAATAAACAAACTTACTTCTCATTGACAAAAATGTGCTCACTGTAATGGTTCCTATTTTGGTTAACAAAGATACGTTTGAGCCTGGTTATAATGATTTAAAATTCAGTCTGAAACCACAATTACTTTTGCACCAACCTAACAGTAAAGAAACATACATGATGGGAAAAACACTGAAATAAAAACGGTGATTACCTTTAGGGGAAAGAGGAGAATATGGTTAGGGAAGCTTTAACTGTACCTATAATATCTTGCCTCATTTGTAAAAGAATGGTCTGGAGCATACTGGGAAAAATGCCAATTTTCAAAGCTAGGTTATGAGTGTACTAGACCATTTTCTCCATACTTTAATGTACACTTAGAATATGCCATAAAAATGTAAACACAAAATAAACCTGCCCTTATTGACCTTGTTCAGGTATGATGTGACTTAGTAGGTGAAGATAACGCTGCCTTAAACATTTCTTTCCGTTGTCAATTCATTTCTCACTGGAAAAGCCACAGAACTGATAATAGACCTTATCAAACTATGCCAATCAGTAGTATAGTACCATTTTAAAAGGTACTCTAAGTAACTTCCACCTTACCCCACACCAATTCTCATTTCTCATTATCTTTTTTTTTTAAACTAAAGCACACAAGAAACTTAAACTACTAAAAGAGATCTTGTTTTCCATGTGCTCAGCTGACTGTGGTCATAATATGTATTTTAGATAAACATTCAGGTACAATAAAAATTATAACTACAGTAGGTTCATTTAATTGTGTGAAAATTACAAAACGAAAATCATTTTATAATAGGAATACCATTCAACTTTTTTTTGTTGTTGCTGCTGGTTTGATGAGGATTTCATCAAGTTCTCAAAGTGTGATGAGCAACAGAGATTTTGTTTCCTAATCACTACCACTGGTCTTGTTTGAATTTGCTTATTTATTGAATAAATAAAGTTATAATTTAGTGTAGTCATTTTGGACTACTGAGTACTTAAGACATTCTGGTCAAAAACTTAATGTATTGGTGTATTATAGACTTTTCCATGAATAAAGTTTTAAAGGATGGGCACCTTGAGATAGGAATATCAGTAAGTAACATTTAAATTAAGAGCCCCCAGATCATTTGCTAGACTTAGGATAGAGGGGCTGAACGCCTAAATTTTACTCTTTAGTTGGCTGATAACATGAAATGGGTGTCATAAAAGTGACTAGCTTATCTAATGTGCTACTTAAAAATAATGAGCTGCACCAATAGGATTTTGCTACTAGTCACAGGTGGATTCTGGGCACTTGGAATGTGTTATCTATATTAAGATGTAGTACAATTATAAAACACACAAAGAATTTTGCAGACCTAGTATAACAAAGAATGTAAATTATCTTGGTAATTTGAAGATAATGACTACAGGTTAAAATAATAATAATTTGGATATATTTGGTTAAATAAAATACATTCTTAAATTTTTTAAGGTGCACAAAAACTACTTTTGGCTTAGAGGTCAAAAGGCATATAATTCAACACACAGTAGCATATATAGGCAACAGTTAAAATATTCCTAACTGCGTGTTTCTAAACTTATCACAACTGTTTATATAAGCAAGCAAAATCAGAGGAAAAAAATCCCTCTTATGATAGTTGGAGAAAGACGATTTAACAGTTTTCCATAAATATTTGCATATTGAATCTTATAAAACTTAAAGAAAACTCAGGATTTCTTTCAAGTTCCAAAGGCGTAAAGATGAAAAAATATTAAGATTTGTTAAAAATTATACAGGAATTTTGGTCCTCATCTTCATACTAATCAACTCCTTCCTAAAAACAATAAAAGTCTAAATGTAGGACTCCCTTTTATGTATTTCCTCAAATGTTCTCATTATTAACAGGGTTTTATATATAAGAATCACTTTAGATTTTAACTGCAGAGCTAAACCTTTATACTTACAAAGTCTTCCTCTTCAAACTGCAACTTTTCCACCTTATCTTCTTTCTTCTCTTCCCTAATATCTGTAGGTGGCTTTTCCTGAAAGGCACAGCCTTTCCGGGAGTGGAAGCTGCCATTCCAATGGCGATGGTTTCCTATGCCACCCCCACTACGCTGGCTCATGCCATCATGACCTCGTGAAGAGCCATGCCAACCAGATAGGTTCCCTGTGATTCCAGCATATGCTCCCTTAGAGACACCAGAGTCCACAGAATCATGGCGGAACAGGGAGGGCTGGTGCCAAGAATCTGAAAAAGTAAGGAAAAGTAACACATTAGCATGTTTGCTTTCTGGAAATTAAGAAACAAATGGGCCATATGCTTCCTGATCTAATTTACGGTATTGCCAAAGCCTGTCAGAGGACCTTTTAAATAAAAAATTAAGTCCACACACACAAAAAATCACAAGATACATCCTTTTAATGCAACTCCTGTATGAGTTCTTCAACTGAATAAATGACTTGAGAACCTAAGAATGTTAGAAGCCAATATAGCTGAGTAATGACTACTGGAGGATCTAATTGAGTATTATGTTTACAAAAGATCATTATTCCAAGGTAATGGATATGTACCCTCAGCCTGGGCTTCCTCTGAGTAGCTTAAATAGTCATGGAAGTTGGGTATGTCTTACCTCCTGTCGTTCGAAGAGGTCCATTATTGAAAAAGCCATCAGAGGAATTATGTCTACGACGGCTTACTCCAAATCTACCATCTCCTCGGGGTAGGTGCTCTCCGTGTTTTTCGAAAGTCGCTGTAGGTGACTAAGATGATAATAAAGAATAGAGAAGCAAACAGGTAAGTACGTATCAATCTCTTTCATTATCTTCAGTTTTGCGTCAGGCTTCTAGAAAACAAGTGATATTGGTGGCAGAAATCTCTACTTTGAGCACATGGGACATAGTTAAGGGCTATAGTTCTCTGAGTTAGAAAAGCCCTACATTGCCTATTTAATCACTGATTGAATTAATTAATAGGCTACTTCAGTTACTTGCATGGGGGGGAGGAAGGGAGTCAGTCAATATCCAGAAGAACAAACTCCAAAACTTACACTTAAAAATGTTGTTAATCTTGAAAGGAAAAGAAAGATGCTTGCTTTTAAAATAATTCTAAATAGCTTATTTGTGTAAATTACTCTCGAATTGGAGAGAAAGGAACAGTTTAAATACCACCTTGGCATGCCATTAACAACCACACAAAAGGTTTTATAGTTTTTTAAAACACTTATTTCCATTGTTTAATACTCATAACAAGATTACAATTTGACATCATCCCCATTTTACTTACACATGAGGAAGGAGGTCAGAGAGAATAAGTCTCTGAGGTTACACAACTAAAATAAAGCCTTTTGAGAAACATTATTATGTCCTTTCCTATTCCAAATAGCTGTGACAGTCTTTTTCTCAAATAATAGAAAACCAAAGTTTAAAAATCCATGAAATGTATGTTTTACAGGCTTACCACTCCCAACATTTGATAAGCGCTTATAGGAGAACTACAGGTTGTGTCAGAGAAATCTTTACATCTATTTCCTTATTATCAATATCTTCACTTACACTTGGTATTGTCAGATTTTATTTTAGCCATTTTAGTGGGTTACAAGGGCTTCCCTAGTAGCTCAGCTGGTGAAGAACCCGCCTGCAGTGCTGGAGACCCCAGTTCGATTCCTGGGTCAGGAAGATCTCCTGGAGAAGGGATAGGTTACTCACTCCAGCATTCTTGGGCTTCCCTGATGGCTCAGCTGGTAAAGAATCTACCTGCAATGCGGGAGACCTGGGTTGGATCCCTGGGTTGGAAAGATGCCCTGGGGAACAGCAACCCATTCCAGTATTCTGGCCTGGAGAATTCCATGGACTGTATAGTCTGTAGGGTCGCAGAGAGTCAGATACGACTGAGAGACTTTCACTTTCTTTCAGTGGATTACAAAGATTTCTCCTTTCTTCTGAAAGTTTAATGGGTTTTAGTTCTTCAATTTAGGTTATAATCTACTTCAATTTAATTTTTATGTATGATATAAAGTCAAGGTTGAGGCTCTCCCTCCTATTCCCCCATAAATATCCAGTCCTAAAGCCACTTGTTAAAAAGGGTTATCACTTCTGCATTGAATTACCTTGGTACTTTAATCAAGAATCAACTGACTAAATATAGAGGACTATTTTTGAATTTTCTATTCTATTCTATCACTTCACATGTCTATCTTTACGCTAATACCGCACAAATTTGCTTACTGAAGCCTTATGGAAATATTTATTAATAAATTGTATTTCCTAATTCTTTTTACCAAGTTCATGTCACTAAATCAATTGTTCTTTGCAGGTATAAGATCTGCCTACTTTTAAACACTTTCCTGGATCCCATACCTAATCCCTCAGGTCCACCACCTCCAACCCTTGAGGTTATGTCAATTATGAGATGGCTGGGAATTTCACAAGCGCAATTCAAACTGAAGTTTAGAACAAAGGGTTGTGGGTCTAGACAGACCAGGAACATCTTCCCCAAAATTCATGTTTAAAAAAAAATTTTTTTCTGAGACTACCTATCAACTTTGTCCCTCCTCTATTAGGTGGCAAAATGGGAAGTATTTTTAATTTTATTAGCTTCCCGAAGGTTTCCTTTATCAAGAATATATTCCATTTGTCTTTATCCTTAATGCAAACATTTTTCTCCAAAATCAGTAAGCAGACCATTGTCTCTGAAATAGAATTTCTAGGGTTTAATCTGAGAGTCATGTAGTAGTCAATCAATTACTGTCTATTCTTTTTTCCTTGTCAACTACTACTTTAGACCTATGTGCATTCATTCTGAAGATCCATTTCCCCCAAACCAAAGTGTTCTGCAGCTAACATAGGAAGTCTTAAGCGTGCCACACAATGAGAAAAGCTTAACATGTAATGAAACAAACAGGACACTTGGGTACACACTGACTTGAAATGCCTAAGTATTTATACCATATTTATATCCTAAAAGTAAGATAAAAGAAAGATAATTTTATGAAAACATATCTAAAATTCTCAGACAAGACTGAATATACACACAAAAAAACTAGACAGTAAGACGAGACAAGGATGCAAAGAATTGGTATTCAGATAGTTACTAGAATGGAGAACAGTACCTTAGCTGACTGTGGTGTTGAGAAATTTAGCCAAGCAGGAACAAAGTCATGCTGCGCCATTTAGGTCCAGTGTCTCTTTTCAACAAGGTGAGGCATCCAACCTCATGGCCAGGATCTGAAAATGAGAAAATTGAAATCATTTATTCTTGGAAGAACCTGGTATCAAGTAAAGGAGTCTGCGATTACTTTAAGGTCCCCCTTTTACAGAAAGACTTGCTCTCTGAGCCTTTCTAGAGTACTCATCTGGCCTCATACATCAGAGAAATTCTCAACAAAGACAATAGTCTGTGAATATATAACCATGAATATGCAACACAAATAGAGAAAGTGGAACATAGCCCTGAAGGTTATATGACAGAAGCTAATGAATTCTTGGGTTACAGAAGAACCTTAAGAATAAACAACTACTCATAACTATAGATATATGCTATGCCAGGTATATGCTAAGTTGCTTCAAACACTGCTGACACTTTGTGACTCCATGAACTACAGCCCGCCAGGTTCCTCTGTCCATGGAATTCTCCAGGCAAGAATAGTGGAGTGGGTTGCCATTTCCTTCTCCAGGGGATCTTCCTGACCCAGGGATCAAACCCATGGTCTCTTATGTCTCCTGCACTGGCAGGCAGGTTCTTTACCACCAGCACCACCTGGGAAGCCCCAAACTATAGATACTTATAAAAAAAAGATTAATCTGCTTCAGGTAACTTCAGGCAAAAGCAGTAGAAAAAAATCTTCCTAGAGAAGGAAGTTATAACCTCTCAAGAGTTTTTCTATTTAGTTCACATTAACTTCTCCTAATTAGTATCATTTTTCCTGAGAGATCCATTGGTGTCTTCAAACCACCTCACTGATAAGTCTCCAGAATACATGAGAAAATAGTAGGTATTTTCCATGATACATATACATACACAGTCTCATTCCAAAGTTAGACACAGGATACTTACCCCAGAGTATAACCTCTGTGGTCCTGCTTCCTGAACTTCTGGAGTTGCCAGCTGGATTTCCACGAGGTTCTCTTGTTAAAAGGGTACTTAATCAGGCTGGCCAGCAGAATGCCTTACGATGAAGCAAAAAGAATCCAGGCTCTGTGTGATCAATCTCTCAGTCCCCTCAATTGCTCATCTTAAACTATCTAGTTCCTGACACGTTTCCCAAAGGGGAAGGGGAAAGGGGAAGGGGGAGGGGAACATAAAAAGTATTTGTTACATTTAAAAAATGGGGGGAAGGGGAAAGAGCTATATCAATGTTCACCTCATTCAACTTCCTTGAGTGATGGCACTATGATGTTGCTTAAATAGATAATTCATGGACATTTGCACAGTGAATGCAAATACTGTTCATAACAAGGTCATAGCTTAGAAAGACAGAATGACTTCTGTTTGGTCAAATAATGTCATTGAAGTGATAGATCAAAAATAAAACATTGACGAGCTATAAAAGATCTTCTGAGTAGTCAACTCTAGTAGCAAAACATCCACATTACAAAGCCCTTAATTTACAAATCTCATTATTCTTACACAGCTGCTAAAAATAGTCTGCAGGTATGAGTTTATATTTGTCTTATGCTTCAAAATCTAAGGACATAAGAAAGCTTGTTAAAAAAAAAAACAGACAGGAACTTGATATGCTTTTCCCTCCAATAGCAGCTGTCAAGGCAAATTTCTTGGTATAAAGCTCTCAAATGTTTCTTCTATTTCTTTGGTCTTCACTATTTATAAATTCACAGCAAAATTAAAACAAGTAGAAAGGCAGGGCTTAAGATCAGTCACGGAGAAAGTTCCAAAGTGAGATTTTCTTCTCTTCAGTTTTCTGTATTTCACTCGTTCTGCCTGTTCCCGAAGACTAAACTGAGTTAATGGAAGGTAATAAGAAACTTCTGCTTCAGTAGAGAAGTCACTTTGGATCCATTTTCATCATTATTCAATCATTTAAAAGGCCACAGGAATCTATCACTATAAATGAAAAAACAAAATAACGTTATCACAAGAGGCAAAATTACTATCTATAATTGCTAAAATGGGACATGGTCAAATGATGGACCTAGGAGACAAAAGTCTAGGAGACAAAACTCAAGTTCAATTTAAACGTTAATTTAATGTACTACCACCTATAGCAACAACGTAACTGGCTAAAATTTTTTTAAGGATTTTAAAGGATTTTAGAAAAGGTGAAAAAAAATCTACCTTTAAAATAACCATTTCTCCAGTTAGCTTTCAAATGTAATTCAGAAATGCAAATTAGAGTCCATTCGATTTAGACTTTCCTCATACTTGGAACAGCTTGCCATAAGTGGTCAAAGAGGCATAACTAACTGGTTTATTACACAGTCATCAACTATTTAATTATTTAGTACTAACCACGGCTAGATGCTTAAAAACAAGACATCTGTCATAGCATTCCTCATGTATTTACGTATTTTTAGATACCTACTTATCAATTAAGAGACTTAAGTGCTTATTCTCTGACATAAGATATGCAGTAAGACATGACATAAATATTTCTTTGGCAAATTCCTAACATACTTCCAAGGGCTAGAACATTTTCTGATATAAGAGAATGCTTGCATCTGTGGGCAATTCTGGTCTACACTGGTAAATACTAGTTTATAGAATATTTCTCATATAATCAATTCCTGTTTAAAGAAATACTAAATTCAGAACAGTAAATACCTATGTGGGGAAACAATGGGAAAGGAATCAAAAAAAGGTTCCGGGGTGCTTCATCTATATCTGTAATACATTATTAAATTGAATGATGGGTATTCACTTGTTCTCTACACTTTTTATATCTTTATAATACATATATGTGTAACATCAACCACACAGAGTACACACACGTACTAATTTTAAAAACTGACCTTATTAATATGTAAAAGAAGTCTCAATAAGTTCCAAAGAATAAAAGTCTATGTTCTCTTACTATGTTAAAATCAGGAAACAATTTTCTCTTCAGTTCTCACTCTCCCTCCCCTTCCTGAAGAAATACTGTACAAAGCCATTAGGAGCGGTCAGGCAAAGTAAAAACAGCAAAGGGGGAGCTCCGGAGGCCAGAGCAAGGTACTGGGGCATAATCAGGATGCGAGGGTGTCCACAGAGGGTGGAAGGATATTGAAAATGTGTGTACGGCAGCAGTCCTAAGCAGGTTGTTGGACCTCATTAGGTGAGTGTCCCAGTACAGTCCAATGCAGAGTATGGGAACCTCAAGAGGAACAACAAGGATTACCTGGCAAAGGGACATGGCCAACTGGGTTGCAGGTACAACTCTGATGTGATTAGGGAGAAATACATATAAGGGAGGAGGTGATAAATGCAGGTTGGTTACATACCAGGATTTGATCAAAAAGTAAAAAATATTAGGGAAAAATGGGAGTCAGATTTCTTACTGTGAGAGAAGTGATACAATGATAAAGAAACTTTCAAAATCTTTAAGTAGAAGAAAAAAACCACTATGAATAAATTTGCACTATAACAGCTAAAGCAGTACTTAATAAAAAATAAGCTTTAAAAACTAATTTTTAAGAAGACTAAACCAAACTGAACTTTACTGCTCTTTTTTTTCATGATGGGAAACGAGCTATAAAAAAAATCTAAAGAAACACAGAAAGATACAGTCAGGAAAAATGGGAATGATTTTTTAAAACAATAATTCTTTTGAAACAGATTAATAATTAATAATTTTTTAAGACAGCATGAAGAAAAGGAAGTAAACAAAACAGATAAATAAATATCATGAGTAAGGACTTCCCTGGTGGTCCAGTGGTTAAGAATCCACTTTTCACTGCAGGGGATGCGAATTCGATCCCTGGTTGGGGAACTAAAACTCTAGGAGCCGAGGAGCACTAAGCCCACACCACAAACACACTCCAGTATTCTTCCCTGGAAAACTCCATGGACAGAGGACAAGGAATAGTTAGTTCAAGGATAATCTCTTGATATTGGTTCTGTGGTCCAGCCTAGAGATTTTGAAAATCAAAACTGATTACAATTCACACCCTGGGGAAAACTTGATATATTTTTTTTGAAAACCAGTTTTTAATATAAACAAATTAAAAGCCAAGTCACAAAATACTTAGGAAGAAGTAAAATAAACTGAACTACATAACTGATACGATATAGGAGTAAAAGAGAAATAAAAGCTCATACTCTGATTTCTAGCTTGGGTAACTTGGTAAATAACTACCACATCACTGATACAGGGAGTAAAAGCTAACTGGCTACTGTTCCTCTAGTATAATTCAGGTGTTTTTTAAAAAAATAAATTTATTTTTGACTGCACTGGGTCTTTGTTGCTATGCACAGGCTTTCTCTATTTCTGGTTAGCTGAGGCTATTCTCTAGTTGCAGTGCACAAGCTTCTCTTGTTGTGGAGCACAGGCTCTAGGTGCGTGGACTTAGTTGCCACTTAGTTGCCCCGCAGCATGTGGGATCTTCTTGGACCAGAGATTGAACCCATGTCTCCTGTACTGACAGGCGGATTCTTCAGCACAAGACCACCAGGAAAGCCTCAGGATTCTTTTTACTTAGGCCTATACCTGCATTGAAACAATCCTATGACAAACCTAAACAATGTATTAAAAAACAAAGACACTACTTCGCTGACAAAGATTCATATAATCAGAGCTATGGTTTTTCCAGTAGTCATGTATGGATGTGAGAGCTGGACCATAAAGAAGGCTGAGTGCCAAAGAATTGATGCTTTTGAATTGCAGTGCTGGAGAAGACTCTTGAGAGTCCCTTGGACAGCAAGGAGATCAAACCAGTTCATCCTAAAGAAAATCAGTTCTGAATACTGGAAGGACTGATGCTGAAGCTGAAGCTCCAATACTTGGCCACCTGATGTGAAAAACTGACTCACTGGGAAAAACCCTGATGCTGAGAAAGATTGAGGGCAAGAGCAGAAGAGGGTGACAGAGGATGAGATGGCTGGATGGCATCACTAACTCAATGGACACGAGTCTGAGCAAACTCCGGGAGACAGGGATGGACAGGGAAGCCTGGTGTGCTGCAGGCCATGGGGTTGCAAAGACATGACTTAGTGACTGAACAACAATACCTATAATACCTAGTACATGATGACAATGTCCCTGTAACAGTTTCTTATGGAAAAATATCAAATCAAGTTTCCATCTAAAATAACATAATTATTTGTTGCACCCTTTCTGTTGTAAGAATTTTGGTTTAAACCACAGAGAACCAGAAATTCAAGGCAGGAAGATGGATCATCTATTAGGTTATAAAACTGACAGACAGGAAGGAAAATGCCTCAGTTTTAAACACAACCATTTCCCTTTAACAAAGCACACTAGGCACATTCTAATTGACATACATTATCTTTTCAGTCAGTGTTCAACCCCAAATTACCCTAGCAGAGAGTTTCAGCTGAGGCAGTGACTGTAGAGGGAATATTAACTGGTGACGCTTTGCTACTGGTGTGAAAGTTCTAAATTTGTTATATATCCCGTAACTACTTACTGACCATCTCCAACATACTAGGCCGTCAAGCTATCAAAGTGTGGTCTGTGCATGTACATGTACAGCATGTGGTGAGGAGATGAATGACAAGTGGGAAATGAAGAAAGAGGACAGATAAAGGAAAAAGAAATTCCTGTTTTAGAAGCAAAAGACTAAAATGTCAATAATGGTTTCACTACGATGGTGTAACTACGAGCATTTTGTTTCACCTTTGTATTAAAATGTTTTTGTAATGAAATGTCTTTACTCTTGTTATGCCTTCTGGGTCTGCGGCTATTTTTATAGAACAACTAACTGGAGCACTTCAGCTTAACTACTGAGAAACTGAGAAGGAAAAATATATAACTCAAAACTCTTTCAGGGTGGTTATCAAGACTTAAAAAATTTAAATATGAGATATCAAGTATGTAGCCTGGATCTAAGAGAGGCCTGTTGTGGAGAGAGAATTCTGGCAACTGAAAGTGAAAGTTGCTCAGTTGTGTCCGACTCTTTGCGACCCCATGGACCATACAGTCCATGGAATTCTCCAGGCCAGAATACTAGAGTGGGTAGCCTTTCCCTTCTCCAGGGGATCTTCCTAATCCAGGGATCGAACCCAGGTCTCCTGCGTTGCAGGCGGATTCTTTACCAGCTGAGTCACAAGGGAAGCCCAGTGTCTGGTAGTGTTTGGTAGATGATGTTTAAAATCAGAAGAGATGAGATCTAAGGAGACTATAAAGGTTTATGTAAGAGTCTCCAAGTCCTATCTGTTCCACTCTTTAGTTTCCATTTCTGTTTGTCACTCTAGGTTCCAGTTACTCTTCAATTAAAAACCTGGTTTCAGGGACTTCCTTTGGCAGTCCAGTGGTTAAGACTCCACACTTCTATTGTAGGGGGCATGGGATTGATTCCTGGTTGTATGTCCCAAAGCACAGCCAAAAGAAACAAACAAAAAAAAACTGGTTTCACAGGCACTACTAGACTCTTCCACCCTCTACCTCAGCCTCTACTCTTGGCCGCTAGATTTCTCTTCCAAAGTCCAGGTTCAAATTATATTACTACCCTGCTCAGAAGTTTTCTGGCTTCCTACCAACTACACAATAGGGTTTAAGTTCCCTGGTCTGATAGTCGACAAATGAGCCTTTCAGGACTTCCCTGGTGGCACAGTGGAAAAGAATCTGCCCGCCAATGCAGGGGACACGGGTTCCATCCCTGGTCTGGTAAGATTCCACATGGTGTGGAGCAACTAAGCCCCCTAGCCACAGCCACTGAAGCCTGCACACTGCAATTACTAAAGCCCGGAGGCTTATAAGCCTGTGCTCCGCAACAAAAGAAGCCACTGCAATGAGAAGAAGCCTATGTACTGGAACAAAGAGTAGCCTCAGCTCACTGCAACTGGAGAAAATTTGGGCAAAGCAACAAAAGACCCAGTGTAGCCAAAAATATATAAATAAGTATTTTTAAAAGCAGAAGAAAAGAAATAAGCCTTTCCCCATAAGTAAACTCTCTAAAATCTTCAAGGTAAGTTAATTGTGCCTTCTAGGGCACTTAACACTTGCTCCTTCCAGGATAGTTATAAATGTTGACTCTAACTCCCAGAAGGCCAAAAAATTGTTGCTTCTAGAAAGTCTTGTCCTGCCCTTCTTTGAAACTCAAGCATCTAGCATGGTACCCTGCGTGCAGTAAGGATTCAAAGGTTTAATAAACTAATTTTTACAGATTATGACAAAGCAAGAATGCAGAAAAATTGGAACCCTCATACATTGCTGGTAGAAATATAAAATAATGCAGCTGCTGTGGCAAACAGTTGGTGGTTCCTCAAAAGTTAAACACAGAGTTAGCATACAATCTATCATTTCTATTCCTAGGTATACAGCCAAGAGAAATGAAAACATGTGTCCACACAAAAACTTGTAAGCACATGTTCACTGCAGTTTTATTCACAAAAGCTACAAGAAGAAACTCAAATGGCCATCAACAGATGGATAAGCTAAATGTGGTATATTCATACAATAGAATATTATTCAGCTATGAAAAGGAATGAAATACTGATACACTCTCCAAGGATGAACTCTGAAAGCATTATGCTAAGTGAAAGATACCAAATATGAAAAACAACACATATTATAGGACTCCATTTATATGAAATATCCAATTCAGAGAGATAGAGAACAATTAGTGGTTACCAAGGGTTGGAGGAGGGGATGTGACTGCTTAATGCATTTGAGGTTTATGTTTGGGATAATGAAAAAGCTCTGGAACCTGACAGTGATGACAGTTGGAAAACACTGTGAGTGTACCTGCTGCCATCAAACTGTACACTTTAAAATGGTTACAACAGTAAATCTTGTATGTATTTTGCCACGATTAAAAAAATACTATTATAGTGCAGTTAAGTCAGTAGAAACCATCAATATTAAACATAAACAATGCACTACATCATTCTTTTTAGGCTTTATCTAAGTAATTTTTAGATAAAATGCTCTTCCTGCACACGCGTATCAGAACTGCCTACCTGAATAATTGATCCAACCATTCATTCACAAACATCTGTCAAATACTTTAGCTTTACAAATCCTCTGACTTCCTGGCTACTTCCCATATGCCCAGCAATTTACAAGATACTTCACAACACAATCTAATTTTACACCTTGTAATAAGTTGCTAGAGAGGATGTCCCTGCCAGGGACCTTATCTCAATCTCCTCTAAGTTAAGCTCCCATTATCATTTCACATGTGTTCATGATCTCACTAACTATTATTTTCTCCACAGTCCGATATCCCTCTAGGTATTTAGGTTCATTTCCCTTCAGTCTTAACAAAACTTCCATAAAGAGCAGTATACTGCCAGTATCTCCATTTTCTCACTCCCCATTTATTTCTCAATCCATTGCAAATTTAATTTCTTCCCACAACTCCAATGAACACTCATCTGTCCTTTTAATTCCAAAATTTGAAGAGTATCTCCTAGTTTCTTTACCACTAAAATGAAAGCTGCGCTTCTTCACATGTTGGAGGTTAATAAACCAACAAATATATAAATAAACCAACAAATACATAAAAACAGCACAGTACTTTTTTATCGACTCTTAATCAAAGGGCTTCCCAGGTGGCATTGGTAGTAAAGAACCTGCCTGCCAACACAGGAGACGTTAAGAGACTTGGGTTTGATCCCTGGGTCAGGAAGATCCCCTGGAGGAGGGCATGGCAACCCAATCCAGTATTCTTGTCTGGAGAATCCCATGGACAGAGGAGCCTGGCTGGCTACAGTCCATGGGGTCGCAAAGAGTTGGACACAAGTGAGCACACAATCAAAGAGTGGGTGAAAGGAAATATAAAGCCAGATGGTTTATTTAGTCATATTCTGGGAGAATTGTTAATTAAAACACTAATCTGTGCAACTCCTAACATATACTTTATTCTTCCTTCCTTCCTCCCACTGACACCAGGTTAGCCATCTACTCAGAGATTAACAAGAAAAAGGCAAGGCAAGCTCTGAAATGCTTAAGGGATTTAACCAAGGTAACACATCTAATAAATGACTGGGTCAGGTCTCAGTTCAGTTAAGTCGCTCAGTCGTGTCCGACTCTTTGCAACCCCATGAATCACAGCACGCCAGGCCTCCCTGTTCATCACCAACTCCCGGAGTCCACCCAAACCCATGCCCATTGAGTCGGTGATGCCATCCAGCCATCTCATCCTCTGTCGTCCCCTTCTCCTCCTCCCCTCAATCTTTCCCAGCATCAGGGTCTTTTCAAATGAGTCAGCTCTTTGTATCAGGCGGCCAAAGTATTGGAATTTCAGCTTCAACATCAGTCCTTCCAATGAACACCCAGGACTGGTCCCCTTTAGGATGGACTGGTTGGATCTCCTTGCAGTCCAAGGGACTCTCAAGAGTCTTCTCCAACACCACAGTTCAAAAGCAACAATTCTTCTGCGCTCAGCTTTATAGTCCAACTCTCACATCCATACACGATCACTGGGAAAATCATAGCCTTGACTAGATGGGACCTTTGTTGGCAAAATAATGTCTCTGTTTTTTAATATGCTGTCTAGGTTGGTCATAACTTTCCTTCCAAGGAGTAAGTGTCTTTTAATTTCATGGCTGCAGTCACCATCTGCAGTGATTTTGGAGCCCAGAGAAATAAAGTCAGCCACTGTTTCCCCATCTATTTGCCATGAAGTGATGGGACCAGATGCCATGATCTTAGTTTTCTGAATGTTGAGCTTTAAGCCAACTTTTTCACTCTCCTCTTTCACTTTCATCAAGACACACTTTAGTTCTTCTTCATTTTCTGCCATAAGGGTGGTGTCATCTGCATATCTGCTGCTGCTAAGTCGCTTCAGTCGTGGCCGACTCTGTGTGACCCCATAGATGGCAGCCCACCAGGCTCCCCCGTCCCTGGGATTCTCCAGGCAAGAACACTGGAGTGGGTTGCCATTTCCTTCTCCAATGCATGAAAGTGAAAAGTGAAAGTGAAGCTGCTCAGTCGTGTCCAACTCTTAGTGACCTCATGGACTGCAGCCTACCAGGCTCCTCCGTCCATGGGATTTTCCAGGCGAGAGTACTGGAGTGGGGTGCCATTGTCTTCTCCACTGCATATCTGAGGTTACTGATATTTCTCCCAGCAATCTTGATTCCAGCTTGTGCTTCATGCAGCCCAGCATTTCTCATGATGTCCTCTGCATATAAGTTAAATAAGCAGGGTGACAATATACAGCCTTGATGTACTCCTTTTCCTATTTGGAGCCAGTCTGCTGTTCCAAGTTCAGTTCTAACTGTTGCTTCCTGACCTGCATACAGGTTTCTCAAGAGGCAGGTCAGGTGGTCTAGTATTCCCATCTCTTTCAGAGTTTTCCACAGTTTATTGTGATCCATGCAGTCAAAGGCTTTGGCGTAGTCAATAAAGCAGAAATAGATGTTTTTCTGGAACTCTGTTGCTTTTTTGATGATCCAGCAGATGTTGGCAATTTGATCTCTGGTTCCTCTGCCTTTTCTAAATTCAGCTTGAACATTTGGAAGTTCACGGTTCACGTATTGCTGAAGCCTGGCTTGGAGAATTTTGAGCATAACTTTACTAGCATGTGAGATGAGTGCAACTGTGCGGTAGTTTGAGCATTCTTTGGCATTGCCTTTCTTTGGGATTGGAATGAAAACTGACCTTTTCCAGTCCTGTGGCCATTGCTGAGTTTTCCAAATTTGCTGGCATATTGAGTGCAGCACTTTCACAGCATCATCTGGAACACTAATTTTCTAATTTCACTGCTTTCTTAATTATATACACTGTGACTGTTTCCTGTCATGAAATAATTCCGATACTTAGAAAAACAGAACAAATTCCTTAAAATCCTATGGAGCAAGAATCTAAAGAGTGATGTTAATTATGCACACTTTTTTTTTGCCTTTCTTTCTGTATTTCTCTTATTATTTATCTCGGTTAGTCAAGAGTGGCTGGCTTCCAGGCAAAGCTGAAAGACAAAAAATTAAACCTTTTGGTGCTAAGAAAAGAGAAGCACATAAAAAATGTGGCTTTAAAGTACATGGTTCCTGATCCTTTTAAAAAAGTAAATTTTATTTATTTATGGCTGTATGGGGTCTTCGCTGCTGCACGCAGGGTTTCTCTAGTTGTAGCAAGCAGGGGCTACTCTCTAGTTGTGGTGTGCGGGTTTCTCTTGTTGTGGAGCATGGGCTCGAGGGCCTTTAGTTGCAGTGTGCAGGCTCAGTAGTCATGGCCCACAAGGGCCTCAGCTTATTTGTCTGAAAGCATGTGGAATCTTCGCAGATCAGGGATTGAACCACATTTCCTGCAATAGCAGGCAAGTTCTTAACCACTGGACCACCAGGGAAGTCCCATGGTCCTGATCTGAATAAAACTGCAATCTCATGTATTTAGCCATGCCAATACCTTAAAGAACATGACCCATATATCCAACTCCATCATAAGCAAAAATGATTCAGAACATGTACTGCTGAGCCATGAAGTTCCAAGGACCTATCATATCCACAGCTAGCTAAGGGAAAGAATGCAAAGAAGCCACAAGGGATTCTTTCTACAAAATGTTATCAGGCTTATACCAACTGATCTTGGCTAAAAGGGATAATTGGACATAGATTTTGAAAGGAACTTCTCTACCTTCTACTTCTATACGTTCACTTCTCTGAAACTGCATATAAAGTTTCCGTATAGTTAAGCACCTGTGTGGGGCTTCCTGGTGGCTCAGTGGTGAAGAATCTGCCAATGCAGGAGACACAGGTTCAACCCGATTCAGGAATATCCCACATGCTGAAGAACGACTAAGCCCATGGGCCACAACTACTGAGCCTGTGCTCTAGAGCCTGGGAACTACTGAAGCCCACACACACTACAGTCTGTGCTCCAGAACAAGAGAAGCCATTGCAATGAGAAGCCCTGTGCACCACAACTGTAGAGTAGCCCCCACTCTCTGCAGCTAGAGAAAAGCCCACACAGCAGTGAAGGCCTGGCACAGCCAAAAAAAAAAAAAGGCACCTGTGGTCAAGACATCATGTTAATTCTTCTTTCCTAGGAATGTTTCATAAGTGCCCTTCTCCTTTTTACCGATCTTACTATGGTGTGCTATTCCAAGTGGATTAAGAAGAAAGTCTTTTGATTCATGTTGGAGAGTTCTCATTGTAGAATGTGGTGACAGGAGTGATAACAATTTTTGTTTAATGATGTCACTTTTTGGTCCCCTTACTAGTATCAAAGAATGCTACTGTAAACAAGTATGATGAGAGCACAGAGGATATGGGTAAGGCATAAAGCATTATTTCACTTAGGTGAAAAAATCATAGCAATGCTCCTGAATTTGGGGAAGCATCAATCTACTGTGAAGCTCAGCAAGGACTCATTTACTTGTGTCTAAGACTGTGTCCTAGCTGCATTAAAAATGTGCACCAGTTACAGGCTTTGCATGATTCCAAGTTGTTGAGGGTGAAAAGATTCTAAAATTTTACTTTTAAGAGATCAACATTACATATCTGAATAAAAGGAACTTACAAAGTTTGAAAACATGAAAAGGAAACATACTAGACATATGTTGGGAATTTGCATTACATTTTGTTGAACAGCTATTCAAGACATGAAGAGACATTTTAACTGACTTTTGCTGAAAGATTTGATACTATAAATCCAAATTCATTTATGCACTGTCATGTATTAGTATTTCACTGCACATTTACTCATTCCTACCACATACTTGGGCTTTCCTGTTGGCTCAACAGTAAAGAATCCATCTGCCAACACAGGATATGTGAGTTTGATCCCTGGGTTGGGAAGATCCCCTAGGAAGGAAATGGCAACCCTCTCCAATATTCTTGCCTGGGAAATCCCATGGACAGAGGAGCCTGGTGGGTTATGACATGCGGTCACAAACAGTAAGACAAAACTTAGTAACTAAACAACCACCACCACAGACTAGTAATTCACAAAGACTCTTTTTTAAAAGAGTTTTACTGCTTAAAAAAAGTTCCTAGCAAAATAAATTGATTAAAAACTACATCTACATATTAGGTAATACAAATATTCCCAAAATGCAATCTAGGACACAATGGCCTAAACTTATAGACAGCAAACAAAAAACCACAAAGCAAAACCAAAAAAAACTTCTTTCAATTTAAATAATTTCTCCCTCTCAGATGCTGACTTGTCATTTAAATTCATTTAATGAAAGCACAACCTTCAACCACAAAATGAAATTTCTGTACTATCTATACTATATACAACAACTCCAAAATTACCTCTACAATACCACTGAGGTTTGGTTTTAATTTTTTTTAATAACCTGTGAGAAAACCCCAGAATATGCAGTGTCTAATTTTTAGCCAATCTTGTTTTAATTATGGCTCCATAAAAAAGTGCTTTTAAATAAAAAAGTAATAGGTATACTTTATCCTCTAAATTTTTATTTATTTATTTTTGGCTCTGCTGAGTCTTCACTGCTACACAAGGGCTTTCTCTAGTTGTGATGAGTGGGGGTTACACTTTACTTGCAGTGTGTGGGCTTCTTATTGCGGTGGTTTCTCCTGTTATGGAGCATGGACTCTAGGGCGTGCAGGCTCCAGTAGTTGTGGTGCATGGGCTTAGCTACACTGCAGCAGGTGAGATCTTCCCAGACCAGAGACCAAACCCATATCTCCCCTGCATTAGCAGGCAGATTCTTAACTGTTGCACCATATTAGGGAAGTTAAATAGTTTTGTTTAGGCTTCAAAGACAAAGAAGAGCAGGCCTCTGACATTGCTTCTAACCTGCCTGGACACTGCTCTGACTGTGGTCTGAGGGCAAGCCTTGCAGCAGCACAGATAAGATACCAGATGAATCTTGAGTTGATTGTTGAATCCCTGGAGGGGGGCTGGTCAACCAAGCCCTGGGCTTAACAACATTCCAAGTTTTGTCAGAGTTCTGACAAAACATGGTCCACTGGAGACGGGAATGGCAAACCACTTTAGTATTCCTGCCATGAGAACCACATGAACAGTATGAAAAGGCAAAAAGATAGCACACTGAAAGATGAACTCCCGAGGCTGAGAGGTACCCAATATACTCACTACTGGATAAGAGTGGAGAAATAACCCCAGAAAGAACGAAGAGACAGAGGCAAAGTGAAAACAACACCCAGTTGTGGATGTGACTGGTGATGGAAGTAAAGTCTGATGCCATAAAGAACAATATTCCATAGGAACTTGGAATGTTAGGTGCATGAATCAAGGTAAATTGGATGTGGTCAAACAGGAGATGGCAAGAATGAACATTGTAAGAATCAATGAACTAAAATGGACCATAATGGGTGAATTTAATTCAGATAACCATTATATCTACTACTGTGGGCAAGAATCCCTTAGAAGAAATGGAGTAGCCCTCACAGTCAACAAAAGAATCCGAAATGCAGTACTTGGCTGCAATCTCAAAAACAAGACTGATCTCTGTTCACTTCCAAGGCAGATCATTCAATATTACAGTAATCCAAGTCTATGCTCCAACCACTAATGCTGAAGAAGCTGAAGTTGAACGGTTCTATGAAGACCTACAAGACTTTCTATAACTAACACCCCAAAAAGGTGTCCTTTTCATCACAGGGGACTGGAGTGCAAAAGCAGGAAGTCAACAGATACCTGGAATAACAGACAAATTTGGCCTTGGAGTACAAAATGAAGCAGGGCAAAGACTAACAGAATTTTGCCAAGAGAGTACACTGATCATAGCAAACACCCTCTTCCAACAATTGACGACTCTACACATGGACATCACCAGATGGTCAATACCGAAAGTAGATTGATTATATTTTTTGCAGCCAAAGATGGAGAAGCTCTATACAGTCAGCAAAAACAAGACTAAGAGCTGACTGTGGCTCAGATCATGAACTCCTTATTGCCAAATTCAGACTTAAATTGAAGAAAGTAGGGAAAACCACTAGACCACTCAGGTATGACCTAAATCAAATCCCTTACGTTTATATGGTGGAAGTGACAAATAGAGTCAAGGGATTAGATCTGATAAGAGTGCCTGAAGAACTATGGACAGAGGTTCGTGACACTGTACAGGAGGCAGTGATCAAGACCATCCCCAAGAAAAAGAAAGGCAAAATGGTTGTCTGAGGAGGCCTTACAAATAGATGAGAAAAGAAGAGACGTGAAAGGCAAAGGAGAAAAGGAAAGATACACCCAATACCCATCTGAATGCAGTTCCAAAGAATAGTAAGGAAAGATAAGAAAGCCTTCCTCACTGATCAACGCAAAGAAATAGAGGAAAACAATAGAATGGGAAAGACTAGAGATCTCTTCAAGAAAATCAGAGATACCAAGGGAACATTTCATGCAAAGATAGGCACAATAAAGGACAGAAATGGTATGGACCTAATAGAAGCAGAAGATATTAAGAGGTAGCAAGAACACACAGAACTGTACGAAAAAGATCTTCATGACCCAGATAACCACGATGATGTGATCACTCACCTAGAGCCAGACATCCTGGAATGTGAAGTCAAGTGGGCCTTAGGAAGCATCACTACAAACAAAGCAAGTGGAGGTGATGGAATTCCAGTTGAGCTATTTCAAATCCTGAAAGAGGATGCTGTGAAAGTGCTGCACTCAATATGCCAGCAAATTTGGAAAACTCAGCAATGGCCACAGGACTGGAAAAGGTCAGTTTTCATTCCAATTCCAAAGAAAGGCAATGCCAAAGAATGTTCAAACTACCACACAATTGCACTCATCTCACATGCTAGCAAAGTAATGCTCAAAATCCTCCAAGCCAGGCTTCAACAGTACATGCACTGAGAACTTCCAGATGTTCAAGATGGTTTCAGAAAAGGCAAAGGAACTAGAGATCAAATTGCCAACATCCTCTGGATCATTGAAAAAGCAAGAGAGTTCCAGAAAAATAACTTCTGCTTTATTGACTACTCCAAAGTCTTTGACTGTGTGGATCAAAACCAACTGTGGAAAATTCTTAAAGAGATGGGAATACCAGACCACCTGACTTGCCTCCGAAGAAATGTGTATGCAGGTAAAGAAGCAACAGTTAGAACTGGACATGGAACAACAGACTGGTTCCAAATTGGGAAAGGAGTATGTCAAGGCTGTATATTGTCACCCTGCTTATTTAACTTCTATGCAGAGTACATCATGAGAAATGCCAGGATCAATGAAGCACAAGCTGGAATCAAGATTGTGGGAGAAATATCAATAACCTCAGAAACACAGATGATACCACCCTTATGGCATAAAGTGAAGAACTAAAGAGCCTCTTGATGAAAGTGAAAGAGGAGAGTGAAAAAGTTGGCTTAAAGCTCAACATTCAGAAAACTAAGATCATGGCATCTGGTCCCACCACTGCCTGGCAAATAGATGGGGAACAGTGGAAACAGTGGCTGACTTTATCTTTCTGGGCTCCAAAATCACTGCAGATGGTGATTGCAGCCATGAAATTAAAAGACGCTTACTCCTTGGAAAGAAAGTTATGACCAACCTAGATAGCATATTTAAAAGCAGAGACATTACTCTGCCAACAAAGGTCCACCTAGTCAAAGCTACGGTTTTTCCAGTAGTCATGGATGGATGTGAGAGTTGGACTATAAGGAAAGCTGAGTGCCAAAGAATTGATGCTTTTGAACTGTGGTGTTGAGAGAAGACTCTTGAGAGTCCCTTGGACTGCAAGGAGATCCAACCAGTCCATCCTAAAGGAAATCAGTCCTGAATATTCATTGGAAGGACTGATACTGAAGCTGAAACTCGAATACTTTGACCACCTGATGTGAAGAACTGACTCAATGGAAAAGACCCTGATGCTGCGAAAGATTGAAGGCAGGAGGAAAAGGGGATGACAGAGGATGAGATGGCTGGATGGCATAACTGACTCAATGGACATGAGTTTGAGCAAGCTCCGGGAGTTGGTGATGGACAGGGAGGCCTGGCGTGCTGCAGTCCATGGGGTCGCAAAGAGTCAGACACGACTGTTCGACTGAATTGAAGTTTTACGCGTGAACATAAATTAGAGCTTCAGTTTGCTCACTGATTGATGATGCTATCAGTTTGCGTCCTGGGATTATATGTGGGAATCGTGAACTGCAATTTTGCAGTTGCCTACAGAGCTGACAGGCTGCCTGGGACCTTTCCCCAATTGGGTCTCCAGATGTGCTGTGACACAGGACTTCTCAGCACTGTTTGAGTGGAGATGTTTGTCAAAACCCAATTTGAAAAAAAAAAGACCAATTTGGTGATGTATCTTCTGCTGTTTCTAGTTCTTTTCTTTTAATGTTAGTATATTGAAAGTAAGCTAGATAATGCTCTAATAAATGTTGGTATTACTTATTTGTATATAATGAATGGCTTACTCTGTTAACAAATCCTTTGAACCTGAGGCGAAAGTTTCGGCAAAACAGACCACAGGGAAACTCAATAGACAGAATTTAGTAATTGTACAAGCTTTCGGCATATTTCCTCTAATGCAACATCATCTCATAGATAGGGTAGTTTACAATCTGCTTATACCACAGAACTGAAAAAGGATGTAACCTACTTCTCAGCTAACAGATCGTAAAAATTATTTCTGATGATGGATTGATGAACGATTTTTCGTAAATCATTTTGGTAAATCTAGAAGACTCAAAGAATGCAGTGGCACTGACTTAATAAACCATACTTAACACTTTTACAACTTTATCCAAAAAAGTGAAAAACAAGAAGTGACCTGATAGCAATCGTTTTCATTCTGTTAAGTAACACTTTTCTATAGTACTGATCACCTATACATTTTTCACGTCTTCCACTGAACCAAAGCACAAAGAACATTATCTTACATAGTAGGTACTCATTGCTGAATGCATACATAAATAAATGAAGGAATTGCTGACTAATAGGTAGTACATCTTCAACTTCACAAGGTAATGCCATATTGCTTTTCAATCAGATCACCAATTTACACCAGCAGAAGTGGTTATTTTTAGAGTTCCATCTGCTCCACACTCTCACAAAGCTAGGTATGGCCAGAGTGGCAGTTAATTTTCTGCTCTGCTGGTGGGTATAAAATGATGACCTACCACAGTCTTTGCATCATTTAATCTATTTATCATCTCTTTATGTTTCATTTTTTGGTCAAATTATCTATTCTTATCATTTTACCATTCTTTCAGCAGCTGGTCTTTTTCTTATCTGAAGTAAGAGAACACAACAGACCCCAATCTTCTGATTACAGTGTTTCAAGTATCTTTTCCAACTTCAATGGTTTTTTTTTTTTTTTTGATGAACGTAAGTTCTTATTTTAAATGTAATCAACACACCTGAAAGTAACACAACATTGTGAATCAACTATATTCCAATAAAATTTTTAAATAAAAAGCTGGAAAAAAAAAAAGCTGAAAAAAGTGTAGTCAAAATTGCTGATCAAAAAAAAAAAATTGCTGATCAAGCCATGATTTTTTGGGGGGAGGGGGCATGCCATGCAGCATGTGGGATCTTCGTTTCCCAACCAGGGATTGAACTGGTGCCCCCTGCAGCAGTAGCACAGACTCTTAACCACTGGACTGCTAGCGAAGTCCCTAAGATACATATTTTTAATCTAATGTATAAAAGCCTTTCTTCCCCAAAGTTCAAAGAATTTACCTATATTATCTTCTTAGTTTTATAGTTTTGCCTTTCACATTTAAGACATCAGTCAGTTGGAACTGATTTGTATCCAGTATGAGGTCCAGGTTCAGTTTCATTTTTTTTTTTTTTACTGCATAAGTAATTAGTCCCAAATGTCCCAAACTGATTTAAAAAGCCAACTCAGAGTTCTCTGGTGGCCTAGTGGTTAGGATTCCAGGCTTTCACTGCCATGGTCCACATTCAATCCCTGGTCAGGCAACTGAGATCCTGTAACCCATGGGCTATCACCCCTCAAAAGGCCAGCTCAATTTTAAGTTGTTTCTATGTATGCACGGATCTGTTTCTAGACTTCTGTTCCACTTGTTTATTTGTCTATTCCTATACTACAACTCATTCATGTTAGGAAGGAAGGAAAGGAGACAGGAAAGTTGACGTATTCATACTGAAAATATTCACAAAGGACTGGTGTAATCTTTGTCAGGGAGCAGCATGAGTGGCAACCATCCATTGCATCAAGATATCCTGCTCTTCTCCCTACTCTGTGATTACTTCTTTTCTGATTCTTTTTCTTTTACTCTGTAAATATACTGCTACTACTGCTGCAAGTCGCTTCAGTCGTGTCTGACTCTTCGCGACCCCATGGACTGCAGCCTACCAGGCTCCTCCGTCCATGGGATTCTCCAGGCAAGAGTACTGGAGTGGGGTGCCATCGCCTTCTCCACTGTAAATATAACCACTACATAAAAGCTCTGATGCAGCACATTTTGTTTCTTTGGAATCTCTTCACCATCTCATTCAGTTTTAAGTCTTCAGTTCTCACCTCTAAGTGGGTGACTTAAATCTCTACTTCATGAAGCATTAGATCATGCACATACCTATACTCAAGTATCCATCACCATGTATTATTTACCTGTTTATATATTTATTTCCCTATGCTTGATAGGGATTAATAGCAAATGGGGTAATCTCTTAGTACAGACAAGATGATCATTAAATAATCATTTCTTTAAGAAATGTTGACAACTTTATCCATTAGCATCTCCTTTAACTGTTCTTAAGACCTCTCTTTAAACATTCCTTATTCCTTAAACTGCAGAGTCCAAGACTATTGACTTTGCATATCTTCAGATATTCACTGGCCCTAAAATTTGCTTTCCAAATCTCATGATTTGAAAAGAATACTACTTAGGTTTAAATGTCTACCACTTTCAATTCCTCTAAAGGACCAAGAAACCCTATTTGTTAACTATACCTATTTGTTAACTGCGCATTAGTTTCCTTCCCAAGTCCTTAATAAGAACTCCAGGGTTACTGGTGCCCTGCTTAATTTTTAACCTTCACATTATTATTTCATCAGAGGAAAGAGCCCAGGGTCATATTCTACTGTTTTTTGTTTTTTTTTTAAATTTCAGGAGATTAATTCATACTACAACTTCTAAACCATGAGATTTGAGCACATCTTGATACACCTTTAAGATTTCTTCTACTGCATTTCTGTCTGTTAGGATAATAGCATGATTATTAATACTGATAAGTAAGGTCTGCTATTACATGATAGGAGTCCAACAAACAAAAAAATTCTATTTCTAGTACAAACTCAATGACGACCAAGTTATCTGTCAAAAAATATAACTGCATATTTAACATATTACCCTGCCCATAAGCGACATGCATGCAATAATTGAGTGTTCTGAAATACAATAAAGCACTACATAATGTATTACTCAGAATTACTCATAAATTCATACTGTCAAAACCTGAGTAAAATTATGAGGTACTATCTCACACTCTCCAAACTGGCAAAAACAAACCCTAAAACTATCAAGTGCTGATAAAAATATAAAGCAACAAGAAATTTTCACATATTGCTGGTTGAGTGTAAACTCATACAACTACTTTCAAAAAGTTTGACAAACACAAAACTGAAGCTGTGAAACATCTATGACCCACCCAATCTTAACCACACATGAAAGTAAGACAAAATGCATAAGAGTATTTGCTACAGGATTGCATACAGTAGACAAAAAACTAAATTACCTAAATGTCCACCAATAGACTGATTCAGAGTTTCTCTGGGGCCTCAATGGTAAAGAATCTGCCTGCCAATGAGGAGATACAGGTTTAATCCCTGCATCGGGAAGATCTCCTGGAGAAGGAAACAGCAACCCACTCCAGTATTCTTGCCTGGGAAATCCCAGGTACAGAGGAGCCTGGCAGGCTACAGTCCATGGGGTTGCAAAAAAGTCTGGATATGACTTAGCAACTAAACAACAATACAAGACTGATTAAATTGTGGATTTGTACAATGCTGTACAGCAGGAAATGATCATATTAGAGATGTGCATAAACAAAATGGATGACTCTCACAAAGTAGAATAAAAAAGTTGCTAAAATTAAAAACTATGATATCATATAAAGTTTTAAAAAATGAGTACAAAAAATAAAAATAAAAAAGGAGTAACAGTATCAGATAGTTTTGGGAAGTGCTTAGTCACTCAGTCGAGTCTGACTCTTCATGACCCCATCGACTGTAGCCCACCAGACTCCTGTGTCCATGAGGATTCTCCAGGCCAGAATACTGGAGTGGGTTGCCATGCCCTCCTCCAGGGGGTCTTCCCAACCCAGGGATTGAACTCAGGTTTTCCACATTGCAGGTGGATTCTTTACCATCTGAGCCACCAGGGAAGTCCAAGAATGCTTGAGTGGGTAGCCTAGCCCTTCTCCAGGGGAACTTCCCAGGAATCAAACCGGGGTCTCTTGCACTGCAGGCAAATTCTTTACCAGCTAAGCTACTAGGGAAGCCTTAGTTTTGGGATCTAGTCAAAAGAAAGCAAAATTACTTAAAATTCCAAGAGAATGACCAACACCGAATTCAGGATGAAAGACACAAAGATATATAATCAAAAAGGAACATATATTAAGGGCTTCAATTCTGCATACTGGCATAAGGATAAACATAGAGGTCAATGGAGCAGAACCAAGAAACCAGAAGTAAACCTAGTAAGTATGGCCAAATGATTTTTAACAAAGAAGCCAAGATATATCAACGGGGGGAAAATGGTCTTTCTTTTCAACAAATGGTGCAATGATCACTGGATGTCCACTACAACAACACAAAAATTAACTATAAGTGGGTCAAAAGCCTTAGTATAAGAGCTAAAAGTAAACAGAGGAGTGATTTTAAGTTAGGGAAAGATAAACTGAACTTCCTTATCAAAATTAAAAACATTTGTGCTTCAAAGGACACAGACAAGAAAGTGAAAGGACAACGCAGAGAGAAAAGATCTGCAAATCATATATCATGTAAGGGATTTGTACTCAAAATAATATGACAATAAAATATCACCTTACACCTATGAGAATAGTTATTGATCTTATAAAAAGGACAAGATACTGGCAAGGATGTAGAGAAAAGGGAACCCTTATGCACTGTTCATTGGAATGTAAACTAGTACAGTCACTATGGAAAACAGTATGGAGGTTCTTCAAAAACTTAAAAACAGAATTATCAAATGACCCAGCAATTCCACTTCTGAGTGTTTTCCAAAGGAAAGGAAAACAATAACACACACATACACCCTGAAATATTATTCAGCCATAAGAAAGAATGAATTCTTGTCATTTTCAACAATATGGATGAACTTTGAGGGTACAAGGCTAAGTGAAATAAGACACAGAGAGACAAATACCTTATGATCTCACTCATATGTAAAATCTAAAAAAGCATATACAGAGAACAGACTGGTGATTGCCAGAGGCAGGGTGGGGTGGGCCAAATGGTTAAAGGGGTCAAAAGGTACAAACTTCCAGTTACAAAATAAATAAGCTATGGGGATAAAAGGTATAATAGCATGGTGACGATAGTTAATCATGTTGTTGTTTAGCCGCCAAGTCACGTCTGACTCTTTTGCGACCCCATGGACTATTGCCTGCCAGGCTCCTCTGTTCATAGGACTTCCCAGGCAAGGACACTAGAGTGGTTTGCCATTTCCTTCTCCAGGGGATCTTCCCTACCCAGGGATCAAAGTTGCATCTCCTGCACTGGCAGGTGGATTCTTTACTGCTGAGCCACCAGAGAAACCCCACAGTTAATTATGTTATTCAGTCACCCAGTTGTGGCCAACTCTTTGTGACCCCATGGACTGCAGCACACCAGGCCTCTCTGTTGATTATGCTATGCTAAGTCGCTTCAGTCGTGTCCGACTTTGTGCGACCCCACAGACGGCAGCCCACCAGGCTCCGCCGTCCCTAGGATTCTCCAGGCAAGAACACTGGAGTGGGTTGCCGTTTCCTTCTCCAGTGCATGAAAGGGAAAAGTGAAAGTGAAGTCGCTCAGTCATGTCTGACTCTTCGCGACCCCATGGACTGCAGCCTACCAGGCTCTTCCGTCTATGGGATTTTCCAGGCAAGAGTACTGGAGTGGGGTTCCATTGCCTTCTCATACTGCAGTGCATATTTAAAAGTTGCAAGTTCTCATTACAAGAAAAAAATTCTGTAACTATATAGTGACAAATGTTAACTAGACTTATTATGTTGCTTATTTTGCAATATCTGCTATAATTATAAAATTATCATATACACCTGAAATAAAATGTCAAACTTCCAATTAAAAAAGAATCCTACAACGCAACAGTAAAAAGACAACCCAATTAAAAAGGAAGCAGAGGATATGAATAGACATTTCTCTCAAGACACCCAAGAGACCAAGGGGTCACTTCAGTAAACAGTTTCTTAAAAAGTCAGTTACCATATGACCCAGCAATTCCACTTCTAGAAAGACCCAAGAAAGATGTAAACATATATCCACACAAAAACTCAAGACATGAATGTTCATAACAGCATTACTAACAATTGCAAAGAGGTAAAAATACAAATGCCCATCAACTGATGAGTAAAAAAACAAAATACGGAATATTCATACAACAGATTATATAGCAAAAAAATAAAAATACTGAAACATACTACAACATGTATGAAAATTAAAAACATTATGCTTAGTGAAGGAAGCCAGACACAAAAGACCACATACTGTATAATTCTATTTATATGTAATGTCCAAAATAGACAATTCCACAGAGACAGAAAGGAGATTAGTGGCTGCCTAGGGCTGAAGAGGTGAATGCTAACGGCCATAAGATTTCTTTCTAGGGTGATGAAAATGTTCTAAAATTAGATAGTAGCAATGGTTATACAACTGTGAATATAGTAAAAAAACAAAAAACCCCATTAAATTGTACATGTAAAGTGGGTAGTTTGTTAAGTAAATTCTATCTCATTAAAGCTGTTTTTAAAAAAATTAGGCTAACGATGAACAACAAAGAACTTGTACAAAGTAGCACCACTCAAATTAGTTTCTTGTTGCAAGGGGCAAGATTTACTGTTTAATATATGGACCCAACTATTATCACCTTAATCCAAGAAGCAACCTTAGCACTACTAAAAGTAGGTCAACCAGGTATTATGTGCATTATGACATGATGCAAAATGAGATAGAGCTATGATGCATTCTCACCAAAATGTTTAGATATAAATCCATCAAGCTTTTCCCTGTAAACTTGAGAGATAAATACAGGAACAAAAGGAACAAACTAAGTGATACCATAAGAATTCAACTGTACACAAGCATTCTCAGGACAACCAATCCAGTCTCTTTAAAGTCAGCATCACTGAAAAATAAGGACTAAGCTAGGTTAAGGGCTTCCCAGGTGGTGCGAGTGGTAAAGAATCCGACTGCCAACGCAGGAGACACAGATTCAATCGCTGGGTAGGGAAGGTCCCCTGGCAAAGAAAATGGCAACCCATTCCAGTACTCTTGCCTGGGAAATCCCATGGACAGAGAAGCCTGGCGGGTTATAGTCCATGGGGTCACAAAGGAGTCAGACACAACTTAGCAACTAAACAACAAAGCTAGATTAAAGACAAACTAAACAAAGTGCATTTTAAATTACTTTTATTTTTATTTTATCTATTTATTTTTGGCCATGCTGCACAGCTTGTGGGATTTTAGTTCCCCAACCAGGGATTGAGCCCAGGCCACAGAATGAAAGTGCTGAGCCCTAACCACTGGACTGCCAAGAAATTCCCTAAACAAAGGGTTACAATGGACGAAGTCCTGGTTCAGATATTAGTTTAGATAGCCAGCAGTAGCAGACTTTTTTTTTTGGATCAGCTGGAGAAATTTGAATAACAGCACCTGCATACCAAAGGAAATGAATTTGGAGTGTGGGTATCACTCAGTTTAAAAAAAAGCCAAGCTGTAAACTGATCTCATTTTAGTAAAATAAAAGTAAAAACTTACATATATGTGCGTAAAGAAAGATCGGGGCGGGGGGGGGGGGGGGAGGGAAATGCACCAAAAGATAACAGCAGTGATTTCTGAATGACAGAAATGTCAAGTTTTTATTTTCACATATCTGTATACTCTAATATTCTACACAGCACATTGGCTGTTTTTTTAAAATAAAAGAATTAAAGACAGAATCACATGGGGGCTTTAATAAACTAACAATCTCCAGGCCTTATCTCATATATATTTAAAAACGTTGAGAACGATTGCTCTTAAGAATTGGGAGTGGATAAAAGGGAAAATTCTTGTTTAGGTTTGTCTTTAAAAAAGACATTCATGGACTTTTTTACTTACTGAGTTAGGAGATCACTCTAAATAGAGGCAGTAACTGTTATCTTTTAGAAGGAGCAAATCATATTAGACAATTTTACAAATTAGGATCCTTGGTTGAAAAAAAGAAATCTGGTTTCGGTGTATTAGCAGAATAGGAAATTTATCAACAGGATATTGAGAGTTCAAAAAAAAAAAAAAAAAAAGATGATTTGGCAAACCTGTAAAAATCAAGTCAAGTTAAGCAGTCAAAACCACCAACCAAAGTCACATCACAGGAAGATGTCTCTCAGAAAACTGCCCACTAGCTAGCATGCCACTGCCACAAGTCAAGAGAATTAATTCTTAACTGTCCTTGCTCCTTTGTATGTCTCTCACTCCAGATTCAAGTACCCATTCAAGTGTGGCACAGCTGGGTCACAGCTACCAGGGGCCTGGGAAAGAAAGTATATGTGTGTATGCAAACAAGTTACATGTCCTTTTCCAGCTTTCACGTCTACCAAGTTTCACAAAAAGGCAATATTGGAACAGGGTTAAATGGTAAACAGACAAAAGAAACAAAGAAAAACTTTAAGGCCAACTACTAGAATGTCCAACATATAAATCTTCCCAGTATTCCCATTAGTAACAAATTTTAATCATTGTGCCTTCTGATTCATTCTCCAAAAAACATTTCCTGAAAGTAATTTCACAAGGTATAAAAGTTTTAGACTAAACTTCCGCAACCTTTCTCAGGTAGTTATCTCCTTTCCAACATTTTGTTATTAAAAGGTCACAAGCACCTGCCGCAAACAGATCTATATACTATTACACTAATAGAAAGGTAATTGACTTAAATCACAACAGTTCCAAATAAACAAACATATTATGAAACATACTATGTTACAAAAGTATATTTATCACCTGATGCAATCTGACACATTAAATTACGGCTATAAGAGTCAGGTAACTAAGTGGATTAGTTTTATGTACAAGCATATTTAAAAATCTCTTCTCAAGAATAAATTTTTTGCTCAAAATCCAAACATTATTTTTAAGTTAGAAGAGCAGGCTCTGGATCTGGTTGGCTCTGCCATGTACTAGCTGCAGGACTTTGGACAAGTCACTTCACCTCTTTTTCCTTCAAATCCTTACCTGTAATTGGAGATTGTTGGAAAGTCTATGATTAAGTGAGTGAATATATGTAAAGTGTTAAGAACAGTGCCTGGATGCTTTTCTCAGGGAAATAAAAAAAGGGTCTTGTTTACAGTGAGTACTCCATAGGTGTAATGCTTAATAGTTAGGGACTGCTGCTGCTGCTGCTAAGTCGCTTCAGTCGTGTCCGACTCTGTGCGACCCCATAGACGGCAGCCCACCAGGCTCCCCCATCTCTGGGATTCTCCAGGCAAGAACACTGGAGTGGGTTGCCATTTCCTTCTCCAATGCATGAAAATGAAAAGTGAAAGTGAAGTCGCTCAGTCGTGTCCGACTCTTGGCGACCCCACGGACTGCAGCCTACCAGGCTCCTCTGTCCATGGGAGTTTCCAGGCAAGAGTACTGGAGTGGGGTGCCATCGCCTTCTCCGAGTTAGGAACTAGGAGGAATAAACGGGCTTCCCAGGTGGCACTAGTAATAAAGAACCTGACTGCTAATGCAGGAGACATAAGAGACATGGGTTTGATCCCTGGGTGGGGAAGATCCCCTGGAAGAGAGCATGGCAACCCACTCCAGTATTCTTGCCTGGAGAATTCCATGGACAGAGGAGCCTGGTAGCTGGCTACAGTCCACTGGGTTACAGAGTCAGACATGACTGAAGCGGCTTGTCTTGCACTTGCACACACGGGGTGGGGGGTAAACAATAGGAAAAAAAATGCTGTTTTGAGAAGAGAAAATTTCAGACCAAACAGGCTGAGGAAACTACTCACCAGTAACCAAAAAAGACAAAAACACTACAAACCCAGTATACTTAGCTCAATTTTATAATACAACAAATATACACTAGGTAGGGAAAAAAAAGGACAAGAAACAAACTACCTGGAAAGTTAACACTGAATTGGGCACAGGACCAAAACAAACACTCTATTTTACAACCATGTTGAAGGAGGGTTAATATCTCATACAATTACTCTATGCTGCTCAACAGAGAAACTGTGAGAAAATGAAATGAGAAACACTGAACAAACCATAAAAAAAAAGGCTACCAATTTACAGGAAAATCTAGAATGTGGGACACTGCAGGAGAATTAACCTGGTTTCTTCAACAAAGTACAAGAGAAAAAACCCAGAAGAAACATACAAACCAAGAGACTTAAAAGAGTATCAGTCAACTATAGTGTGTGGGACCTGGGTACTGATTCAAATAAAGAGAAGGCAACAGAAAAGTAATAACTAGAAAAGGAAAAAAAGAATACCAAAAAGCCCATGTGCAACCATTGTTCAGATTTCATACAATTTAATTCAATGAGTAAAAGGTAAAGACAATTTTGAAAAATTTACTTGATTATGAAGTCCTTACAATGGTCAGGCATTGTATTAAGAACTATACAAATGTTATGTCATTTATTTACCACAAAAACTCTATGAGATGGTACTATTACCCCCATTTAACAACAAAGAAGCAGGCAGAAATCACACCTAAAACTTTACCAAAGTCTCAAAGCTTTAAGTGGTAATGCAGAGATTCAAACCAAGGGCACTATGCCCACCATACCACCACGCCATCTCTCTACATGATGTGGTGAAAATCCAGCTTCGGAATCAGACAGATGTCTGAGTCCCCACCTCTCACTATGTTATGCAAACCACTGAACTTCTTGGATCCTCTGTACACTCACGTATAGAAGCATTAATATCACCTATTTAAACAAGTGTTTTAAGGAGTAACAAGAATATATGTATATATAAAATGGACTCTGTTACACCCTCTAGCTTATGAAGCCTTCAATAAATGGTTCTCACTATCCTTCCACTATACCTGGTAAGACTAGTTAGAAAGCAGAGCTAATAATTCATAAGCACATAGCTGGAACACTGGAATAGCTCTACCTTTTAATTAACTAACTAAAGAACCCCCAAACCAACTTTTCAACATACTTGTAAACTTCAAGGACAGCAGTAATTCAGAAGAGAACCTTTTTATATAATGACATTTAAATATATAATCCTTGGTGGCTCAGACAATAAAAAATCTGCCTGAAATGCAGGAGACCCAGGTTTGATCCCTAGGTTGGGAAGATCCCCTGAGAAGGGCATGACAACCTACTCCAGTGTTCTTGCCTGGAGAATTCCATGGACAGAGGAGCCTGGTGGGCTACAGTTCATGGGGTCGCAAAGAGTCGGACATGACTGAGAGACTAACCCTTTCAAACTTATCATCAGCAGAAACCAGAGTTTGCAATATAAAGTATAATCAAACAATTCTTAAAAGACAAAAAACCAGAAACACAACCAACTTATTCCACACATACAGACCTGCTGCTCAGAAAAGTGCACTAAAACTTTGTTCATACTGATGATCCTCTTGTCTGACATCTGATTAATATATGGCAAAGTAGTTTTATTATAGAAAAGGAAGGTAAGCTTAATGACTACGTGAAAAATTAACTCCTGATAGCTCAGTTGGTAAAGAATCTGCCTGCAACGCAGGAGACCCTGGTTCGATTCCTGGGTCGGGAAGATCCCCTGGAGAAGGGATAGGCTACCCACTCCAGTATTCTTGGGCTTCCCAAGTAGCTCAGTTGGTAAGGAATCTGCCTGCAATGCAGGAGACCGGGGTTCGATCCCTGTGTTGGGAAGGTCCCCTGGAGAAGGGAATGGCAACCCACTCCAGTACTCTTGCCTGGAGAATCCCATGGACAGAGGAGCCTGGTCGCAAAGAGTTGGACATGACTGTGTGATTAACCTTTTTTTTTTTTTTTTTTTTTTTTAAGAAAGACAGCTTTCTGTGTTGTTATCCTGTGAATATTTTTGTGCTTATCTGTTAAACTACTAAGTTCCAGGGTGGTAGGAATGTTTTATAGTCATCTAGGCATTCCTAGTCCTTAACAGGCTGAAACTGGCACCACAGTACAGCCTCCAGCATTTCTTAAAGTGTTTCTTAAAAGAATGATTGAATCATTTTGTTTGAAAAATTACGTGTCCGACAGATCAGTTAAAGGTCGATTTTTTTAAAAATAATAAATAATTTTTATTATTACAATTATTTTTTGTCATGCCATGCTGCATGTGGGATCTTACTTCTCCAGCCACATATCAAACCCAGGTTTCCTTGCAATGAAAGCGAAGAGCCTTAATCACTGGATTGCCAGGGAAGTCCCACCAAAAGGCTGATTATTTGCCTCAGGAAATAAAAATAACTATTAGATGCATTTAAATATTTGCCGAGTATATCTGAAATCACCTGTAAAATTCATAACATGAGCAATATTTTACCTCATTAGTTTAAGATATACCTGTGGACAAAAGAAGTTCAGCTCATCTCACTGAATTATTTTTCAAGGTTGATTGTAGCCAATTTTGTTTTGAGCAGAAATCCAGTGGGAAATAAAAATCAGTCTCATTTTGAAGTGACTTGGGCAGCTACCTCACAGCACAACCACATATCAAACTGCAGACAATGGCAACTATAGTCAGTTATGAAGGAGTATGTCTTCTATGTGTGAAAGAAAAGAAAGTGAAGTCGCTCAGTCGTGTCCGACTCTTTGAGACCCCATGGACTGCAGCCTACCAGGCCCCGCTGTCCATGGGATTTTCCAGGCAGGAGTACTGGAGTGGGCTGCTATTTCCTTCTCCAGGGGATCTTCCCGACCCAGGGACTGAACCCAGGTCTCCCGCATTGTAGGCAGACGCTTTACGTCTGAGCCACCAGGGCAGTCCCTTTCTATGAATGGGGAAAGACAAAAACTTCATTCAAGTTTTTCATCTTAGTATCACCTAGATTCCCTCCCCATCCCAATTATTTGAAAAACCATAAATACATACCACAATTTGCCTTTCCACAAACACTTTTTCAGTTGGGATATTTAAAAAATTGCTTAGGTTTAAATACATGCTAGTTGGATGAATACCTGAATTTATTTTCCTCAACTAAAATATTGGGAATAAAACAATATCTACCTCACAGGAATAAACTAATAAAAATATAAAGCAATTCAAGCAACTGTAAGCCTCTGGCACATTAGTTACTCCTGTTACTAAGTGCATACACTTTATGTTTTAATCATAAAACAAAGATACGCAATTTGTTGGAAGTATGATTCAAAATTGTTATGTTTTATCTAAGTATTTAAATATTAATTACAAGCAGAAATATGTTCCAGATTTCTTGTCATTCCAAACTTACTAAAATGGCTGCATGTGCTGTCCCCAACCAAACTACTAAACAGCCACTGACGAGAAAACCAAGCTGAATTCATTTAAAATAAAAATGGCTTCCTAACCGCCCCCCCACAAAAATTTCAGGAGCTTTGATAAGATACTATTCAGAATCAATTGAAGGAATATTTGTATCAGTATGTACAAACTGTTTTGAGAACTTTAAAAAAAAAATGAGGTCTCACCCAAGTTTATGGGTTCAGTAATCAATAACAGCAAAACACAAAGCAACTGACTTGTAATTTCTATAAAGCACTTTAAACGTTTTTTCTGTAAAACCACCAAAATAATTTAAGAACAACAACAAATCCTAGGGGAGTTGACAAAAAGTAAACTTTTGTATTGAACGAATGTGGAAAGGTAAATTCAAATTGACTCCCTAGTGAAGGAAGATGAAGTAAAATAGTTTATTTTCCTATTAATTCCAAACTTCTCATTCACAATTAGCACTTTATTATTTTATCTTTTAGACAGATTTCAACTTGAAACTGGAGCATCTTCCCAAATACTGAAGTTAACTGTTTTTGATTTCCATTCTATGCCCTTTTGTTTTCAGTTAAACCTCTGGATCTAATGGGGTTTTTTTAAGCAGCAAACAAAAAAACAGCCTTTTGTTGGAAAGGGCACAACAATCAGGCACTCCACTTAAAGTTTGTTTTCATTTGTCTTACATTCTTCTGATACATGTCCCAACATAAAAGACCTTAGAAATGGCCAGCAATCGACCAAACTGCAAATTTAAGTCTATTGAAGACCAGTCACTATACTTTTTGGAAGGATTACACAGAATGTGACTTGTTACTAAACTAAAACATAAGCCACCATAAACTTTATTTCTCCCAGATAAGCAATAAACATTAACAGCAAGTATTTTAACAAATATGACAAACCAAAGTAACAGCACAAAGTTGGCTGATAAAATTAACACCATAGCACAATTTCAAAACTATTAGCAACTACCAAAAAAACCGCACCCACTCTTATGTAAACTTTTGGAGTAAGCAAACTACTTTAGCCTCACCTTTGTTTTCACCTAGCAAAGACTCTTCAAGCTAAGACAACAGTAAGATCAAAAGACCCAGTTGTTGAAAAACAACTAAGGAAAAATAACTAAGAATTCAAGACTTGTTAACGTATTGAAGTTACTAAGCTCGGGGCACTTCCCCAAGCTACAGCCATTTTAGATTCAGCCTTTCTTTTGAGTTTCACGGGGAGTAGGGAGAGGTAGCTGTAAAACAGAAAAAGTCCTCACTAAAACATTTGAAGATCGACCAGCTTTTTTCTCCAGGTAGGGAGGAGTCGGTAGGGGTTGGACAGACCATCTAAAAACGAAAACACTTCGCTACCAAGGGGAACCGGAACACTGGGGGCAGGAGTGCGGGGTTAAAGCTCTTCTTTCCCCCTCAGATACCCCACATTAGACTCACACGTTTTTTTCCCCTTAGATTTTTCCATCACTGGAAAACAAAAGCCCTTGGCTCTAATTTAAGAAGGAGAAAGAAAAAGTAACCCGTAAACCAAGCTACTCAATCACCACCAAGCCGGAACGCCTGGAGAGGAGCCAGAGAGCCGCAGGTGAGCGTTCCGACCCGAAGAGCAAAGTTGAAGCAGGAGCGCTCTGGCAGAGTCTCGACGACGCTCCGTGCAAAGCTCCACGCGTGGGGGGAGGTGCCCCGTTCGAACCACACGACCCGTGGGCTCTGCTCCCGGTCCCCGGACCGACCTACACCCAACCACCTGTGTGAGAGCCTCCTTCAACTTGTTTCAACAGCCGGTCAGTCAGGCACCGGGTGGAGCCCTGCGCCGGATCACTCACGAGCCCCTACTGCCCCGTTGTCGGGAACGGTCACTCACCGGGCAGTGGAGGGGCTACAGTTAGGGACCAGTCGCGGCGTCTGAGGGCACGTCCCCAGCTTCCTGATCCGACAGAGGTGGAGAGCCCACAACCATAACAAAGGTCTTCCCAAAATGGCTGCCCGGCCCACACGGCCCAGGAGGGGCAGACCGGGTGGAGGGGGTGGAGCGACGACTAGCCCGGCCCTCCCCCAATCTGACCCCGCCTTACACACGCCCACCCGTTCGCACCGCCCACAAGGGCGCAGGCGCATGCGCAAGAGCCCTGGTCGGGTGACCCCGCCCCCCCCCACCCCCCCGCAGGCGCCCCAAGCAGCGAACGTTTAGCCGAGGGGACGGCGGTTATTCCCTGCCCCGCCCCCAGCTCCCTCCGCTGCGGCTCTTGGCGGCACCCCCGCCCCTCTACAGAAGTGAACACTCTTTCCTAGTGCCGCCTCAGAGGCGGAGACCAGCTGTACTTGGTACTCCCCTTCATATCCCCTCTCCAGGCACTAGGGCCTGTGCGCCGGTGAATGAGTGCGTAGGGGTGTATATTGTGCCCCCGTTCTTCCCCGCCCCTTCATTCTGCACCTTCCCACACCCCACCTCTCAGCAAGCGCACTTCTCCAAGCTACCTCTACAAGTACTAACAAACCGGTTTTGTAGGGGCGTGTGTTTTCCGACCCTTTCCCACCTTCGGCTCCTTCCTTCTTTCACGTGCGCGCGCCGTTAAGACTCCAGCCCCCAGCAGGCCACACGGCCGGGCTTTGGCGGCCTGAGTGGCTAGTCCCGACGCACTACCCGCTGGGAGCGGTAGTTCCGCCCGACCGCTGGCGTCACGCCCCTGTCCCAGTACTGGGCGGTTTTCTGGCCAGAGCCTGCTCCAGTGCCAGGGCGGAGAAGCTGTTTCTTCGGCTCTAAGTCTTATTGGGTATCGCATAACGGGAAGGGGCGGTGCTGCCATGGCCGAGAAGGAAATAAAAGTGAAAGCCTATGGCAACTGTAAAGTGTTACTATTAGGAAGAATTCGCTGTGAACCTGTTCTGTACGAGAGGCTAAACCATGTGATAGCCGTCAACCAGGAAGCTAGACTACCTAGAATCCGGAGAAATGGAGGAACTGGCTAGCGTGGACTCCTGCAGCTCTCCTTTTGTTTTCAGATAAACGCGCAAATTACCCGATGGTGTTTCCTTTGACAGACTGTGAAATGGAGGCCCAGAGAAGGGAAGGGACTTGCTCAAGGTCACAAAGCCCACAAGTAAAAAAAGCAGAGAGAGACAGGAGGACTAATCTAACTTACGGGTCACCCTGAAGGCTCTTAGCACACTTCGCATGAAAATAAAAGTCTTGCCCCTTGTTTTATTTCTTAACAAAATTTCCCGTTACCAGCAAAGAGAATGAAGTGGAACATTTTCCCCCTTAAGTAGTATTAGTTCAGTACCTTAATGAGCTGGGAGATATGCCCAGGCTATCCTAGAAACCCTTTTTTATGCAAAATAAAAAGACGAGTTCCAGGGACTTTCCTGGTGAGCCACTGGCTAAGACTCTGCACTCTAAGTGCAGGGGGTTCCAATTCGATCCCTGGTCGGGGAACTAGATCCCACATGCTGCAACTAAGACTCTGTGCAGCCAAATAAATAAATATTTTTTAAAAAGAAAAAATGAGTTCCAGAGAGGGCAAGCAATTTGGCCAAGTCATACTTGGCCTAGACTCCAAATCTCCTACCTTCCTCCACCACCATCACTCAGTAATTGCACTCTACCTTCCCGAACTCCGGGGCAATTTTGCTGGCTGGGAAACCTGGACTAGAAAGGAAAGGACCATTTAGGTATCCTACAGACTTCAAAAGCCAGTTTCTACCAGAACTATTTTTACAGAAAACCCAAGGTGGGAACTAGTTAGCGCTGGTCAAGTTTCCACCCGGACTCATTTTTTTTCCGTCTCATCTCTCAGGAAGTGAGGTGGACTATTTAGTCTCACTTGCCGGAAGTCTTTTTTCCAGAGTCCCGAGCTCTTCTTGCAGTTTAGGTTTCTACCTCGTGTGTGACGCTGGCAAGTGAGTAGCCGGGCTGTTGCCACAGGTGCAGGTTGGGAAAAGTGGTGGGGCACCAAGGCTTTAGTGTAAATTGAAGCCGCGGGCACTGTTGAACAAAATTTCCCGGGGATCTCTGCGTCCAGACTTCATCCCTTTTCTACTGATGTCGGCTCTAAGACTTGCAGTTTGTAACTCTTATTTGGCGCAGTGGAAGTATTGAGCATTTTCACCCAAATTGAGTGGATTAACTCTTAGGTCTTTCTCCTTAATCTCACCCGTTGCCATCCCGGGCTTTAGGCTATCACATTTTTGCTTTAATATCCTTGAGTTGGAAGGCACATGTCACAGTGTCTAGGGAGTTCGGAAGGTTGAGGGAGCATGTAGATTTTTGAAATCCCTTAGAAAGGTGATTTTGAACCAACTTGAGTAGGTTGGTCCTGCAGGTATGTGTGTTTGGGAGTCAGGAGGTGTGTGTGTTTGTGTAGTCACTCAGTTGTGTCCGACTCTGGGATTCCATGCACGTAGGCTGCCAGTTTCCTCTGTCCATGGAATTCTCCAGGCAAGAATACTGGAGTGGGTTGCCATTCCCTTCCCCAGGGGATCTTCCTGACCTAGAAATCAAACCTGGGTCTCCTGCACTGCAGGCAGATTCTTTACCGTCTGAGCCACCAGGGAAGCCCATATTATCTAATTGACCCAGGATAACTTAACTCCCTACTTGCTTCCATATATGGATAGCCATTGACAGTCTGGTATACAGAATTTCTTGACCCAGCCCTAATATCTGTGATCAAGAAATTAGTTCACTGTTTTTTTTTTTTTTTTCCCCAATAGGCGAGAAGTAGATTTATTAATAAAGGAATCTTTTGAGAGATGCAAGGGGGCTCTGCCAAGGTTGTTGTTTTTTTTTTAATCTGTGTTAGATCTTAGATGTGGCTCCTTGTGGCTGGAGAGCCTAGTTGCTTTGCATATGGGATCTTAGTTCCTCCACAGGGCTCAAAACACGTCCCCTGCATTGGGATACTGCAGACTCTCAACCACTGGACCACCAGGGAAGTCCCCAAGTTTTTAAATTAAGCAGCAACTGTGGGTTTTGGATTTTAGACACTTTTGTTTTTCTGGTTAATACTGGGACTCATGTAAACATGACAGATCTGGGTTCATAGTATTCTCATTCAGCCACTTACTGGCTGCTTACATTTTGTAAGGTGGGAATAATAGCTAGTTTGGTTTTTTTTTTAGTGCCTGCTTTGTGTTAGGGACAGTGCTCAGCTTTTTACATCTATTAAGTTACTTAATTTTTATGGCGACCCTATGTAGTTATTATAAGCCTTAGGTTAGTGAACTGCACTATAATCAGGTTAAATAATTTGTCCAAAATCACAACTAATACATGGTAGAGCCAGAATTCCAGCCCAGGTCATTTGACTCCAAAATCTGCACTCTAACTTAAAAGGTTATTAATATCACTCAGCACCAAGTTGATGAGGTGATTGTATTAAATAAGGTAGTGCATATAAAACACATAGTTATAATGCCTGGTTCACAGCTAGTTGTATTGATTGCTATTATCATTACTTTTAAGCTATAAACTCCTAAGCCCCAAAATAAATAACTAAGGGGAAAAAAGAAAGCAGACAAGCTATGACTTCCAGTGTTAAAGATAAGAAAGCTGGCACTTCAAAGAAGGAATTTATCCAAGGTCACACAGTTGGGAAATGATAGAGGCATCTGTAAAATTCTAGATACATTGTCTCTGCATTACTCTTCTTTATACCCAACAGCAAAAACATGAATGACTGTTTCCAAAGGAAACTGTTATATGGAAGAAATTCCCCCAAATTCCTATTTTTAAAAATTATATATGAAGTGAAGAAAATTAAATGACATCTTATTTTGTACACAGCAGCATGCTTCTGATTCAGACCCTCCACTTAGCTGTAAAAATGCATTAATCAGAACTGTGTGGTATCTTCCTAAGCAAGACTTTCAATGGGACCCAGTATGCTTCACTTCATCCGGAAGTTTTCTCAAGCATCTTCAAAGGTTGGTTTATTCAGCAAATATTTGAGCACTACTTTCCAAGCACTGCTTCACTGGACAATAGTAGTAAAATAAAGAAGACAAAAATCCTTATCTTCATATTCTAGTTGATCTGGGTAAGAGTAAAATACAAATAAGTGAAATATTTAATATGTCAAAGTGAAATATTTAGTATGTCAAATGGTAAGTGCTATGGAGAACTACAGAGCAGGGAAGGGGAATAGGGACAGTAGACTTTTAAGTACTGCATTTATAAATAGGGTGGTCAGAGTGAGGCAATGAATGATGCAGATACCTCAGGGAAGAACATTCTAGACAAAAAGGAAAAAAAACAGTTCTCAAGATGGAATCATTCCTAGCAATTTTGAGTAACTACCAATATTCTTTAAATAGCTCTTTTGTTTTCTTTAATCCAGTATTTTCTGAGTTATAGTTGATCTGTGTAACTATTGAAGTATGGAATCTACTCACTAAAGAACAGAAGCAGCAGAAGAGATTATTGCTTTGGCTGTGTGCCATAAACAGCACTGGGGATTTTAAGGCAAAGGAAAAAAATATATATGGTCCAAGCCCTCAGGTCTACTGAAACAGACAAGTGAACATGTGATTTTAATTCACTGTGAGAGTTACGATAGGAGTGTGCATATGGTACTTACTTATAGCAGAATTAAATCAGACTGGAGAAAGCTCCAGCTGAATTTTGAAAGGTAAGTTCCCTAGAGAGAAAAATGGTAATCTAAAATTCTAGGCAGAGACTTGTAGAAAGGCATGAAGCTATGAAAAGTATGCAGTGTCTAAAGCTTAATTTTCTTTACATAAAACAGAATTGTCACAGTAATTAGTGCAGCTTCTTTTTCAATTTATAAATAGAAGAGGCAGTTTAGAATGCCAAAAGCTAAAGACCTAGTTTTTACCTGTTCCTCCAGATATTTATTTAATGGGATAATATTGTGGTAGGGCAAAACATATCACAGTTTCTCTTCAGTAGTAGCTTCTTTTGCATGTTGTATAGCTATTTAATAGTCTTTGCAGCAATAACATCACCCTATACACCAACCTTTGACATGCTAACAGAAAGCACATGGTTTGTTTTTATATTGTTTCATATTGTGACTAAAACACTTGGTGATTTTCTTTTTTAAGTCTGTTTTGTTGTCTTCTGGTTCTATTTTCCCTATAGATGCTGAAGTACACTTCCACAGTCAGACCAGGAGCCAGCAGGAGAATAGAAACACTTTCTCACAAGACATGTCTTCAGCAGAACTTCTCCCCTTTGTTTCCAAGGCTTTGGCTTTTCTCATCCTTTCCAGCATGTGTGAGCAAGACACAGTATTATCATACTTCCCTATGCAGTTTTAAGAAGAAGCAAGAGCAAGCAGTGCTTCCACCCAGGCCACCACGAACCATCAGTTTCCTGCCTGACAGCCCAAAGCCAGCATTATACATAACTCTGGCAGGACTAATCCCCTTCGTTGCTCCACCACTGGTCATGGTGATGACAAAGACTTATATTCCCATCTTAGCTTTTACTCAGCTGGCTTATGGAGCCAGTTTCCTTTCTTTCTTAGGAGGGATCAGATGGGGTTTTGCTCTGCCAGAAGGTAGTCCAGCCAAACCTGACTTCCTCAATTTAGCTAATAGTGTAGCTCCTGTTGTGTTTTCATGGTTTGCTTTCTTTATTTCTGAAAGACTCAGTGAAGCTATAGTCACAGTAATAATAGGTTTGGGGATAGCATTACACACTGAACTTTTTCTCTTGCCGCATTATCCCAATTGGTTCAAAGCCCTGAGGATAGTAGTCACTTTAGTGGCCTTTTTTTCATTTGTAATCACTTTACTAGTGAAAGATTTTTATCCAGAGAAAGGACCCAAGAGACTTGGGCAAGTAAAATAAATATAAAACTACTCTATAGATAATGTTAGCATGTTGGTTAGAAGCCTTGTGTTTTGCAGTCATCTTTTTCTACCACTCCTGTTTAGCTTTTTCCCAGGAAAGGTGATATTTTCTTTACAAACTATTTTTCATTTGTAGAAATCTTTATCTAATAGAAATCACTGAGGAGCAGCTTGAAAACCCTTAAGTAAAATTCTCTTTCAGTCTTTTTATGAGTTATAGTCATCCACTTAAAATTTTCAATGTTTTAATTGTTTTGAAAAATGTAAATAAAAAAAGATGAAAAACACTGTGCTAGAGCTTTACAGTCATTGAAAACAGACACACATACATTCTCAGAGGAAAACTTGATTGAGAGTCTGAAAATAACAGGTGGCTCTAGTGTGGAGTTTTCATTGCAGTTGCCCCTGGAAATTGCATTTCCAAGCTTATTTTACCTGGCATAACCTAGTTATTTGAACTGAAAGAATCTGTGGCTTTAAAAGTCAGTGGGGGGACTTCCCTGCTGGTCCAGTGGCTAAGACTCTGAGCTCTCAATACAGGGGGCCCAGGTTCAATCTCTGGTCAGGGAACTAGATCCCACATGCTGCAACTAAGACCCAGCACAGACCAATAAATACATATTTAAAAAAAAAAAAAAAAAGTCAGTGGGAAACACTGTCACAAGGGCAACCTGTGTTCAAAGAAAAGTGGGACATTATTTTCTGGTTTTATCAGGATATTCGGCAGAGTATAGACAGAACTTGATTTATGGACCTAACATTCCAGATTCCTATGTAATATTGTTCTTTATAGCATCGGACTTTACTTTCACCACCACAAACATCCACAACTGAGTGTTGTTTCCGCTTTGGCCCTGCCGCTTCATTCTTTCTGGAGCTGTTAACAATTGCCTTCTGTTCTTCCCCAGTAGCATACTGGACACCTTCCTACCTGGGAGACTCATCTTCCAGTGTCATATCTTTTTGCCTTTTCATACTGTTCACGGGGTTGTTAAAGTACCAGACCCACCTTAACTGTCTCCTGAGAAACCTGTGAGTCAAGATGCAACAGTTAGACCTGGACATGGAACAACTGGTTCAAAATTGGGAAAGGAGTATGAAAAGGCTATATATTGTCACCCTGCTTATTGAACTTGCATGCAGAGTATATCATGCAAAACGCTAGGCTGCATGAATCACATGCTGGAATCAAAGGCTGCCAAGAGAAATATCATCAACCTAAGATATGCAGATGATACCACTCTAATGGCAGAAAATGAAGAGGACCTAAAAAGCCTCTAGATGAGGGTCAAAGAGGAGAGTGAAAAAGCTGCCTTGAAACTTTCAACAGTCAAAAAACTAAGATCATGGCATCCAGTCCTATAACTTCATGACAAATAGAAGGGAAAAAAGTAGAAGCAGTGAAAGATTTTATTTTCTTGGGCTCCAAAATCACTGTGGACAGTGACTGCAGGCAAACCCAGGTCTGCATTGCAGGCGAATTCTTTACCAGCTGAGCTACAAGGGAAGCTCAGATGTGAGTTGGACCATAAGAAGGCTGAGTGCCAAAGAATTGATGATTTTGAATTATGATGCTGGAGAAGGCTCTTGAGAGTCCCTTAGACTGTAAGGAGATCAAACCATCAATCATAAGGGAAATCAACCTTGAATATTCATTGGAAGGACTGATGCTGAATCGCCAATACTTTGGTCACCTGATGCAAAGAACCGACTCACTGGAAGAGACCCTGATGCTGGGAAAGATTGAAGGCAAAAGGAGAAGAGGCAACAGAGGATAATATAATTAGATAGCATCACTGCCTCAATAGACATGAATTTGAGCAAACTCCAGGAGATGGTGGAGGACAGAGGAGCCTAGCTTGCTGCAGTCCATGGGGTTGCAAAGAGTTGGACACAAGTTAGCAACAACAACAAGTAGATACAACTTATCTCCAAACATAACACCAACTGGTAAAAAAATACTTAATAAAGTGACCAGCAAGATCCCCTGGAGAAGGGCATGGCAACCTACTCCAGTATTCTTGCCTGAAAAATCCCACAGACAGAGGAGCCTGGTGGGCTACAGTCCACTGAGTCACAAAGAGTCAGACACTACTGACATGACTTAGCATGCACGCATGTACAAACTAGGAAAAGTCAATCTGGAGTCATTTTTATAGTGTTCTATCTAGTTTTGCAAGTCAACTCATAACAGAGACTTTTTAAAACAGCAAAAACAATACCTTGGATTCTAACTTGAAAACCTAGTCTTTTAACCTTTGTATCTCTCTCTGTTAGTCACTCAGTCGTGTCCAACTCTTTGCGACCCCATGGACTGTATGGACTGAAGCCTGCCAGGCTCTGTCCATGGAATTCTCTAGGAAGAATACTGGAGCGGGTTGCCTACCTTTGTATAAATATTCAAATATTAGGTAAGAAATTTCATAAGTATATATATATATAATTTCCACTTCAGTGATTCTTGCTATAGAAAGATCATAATCTAGTAACTTGTTTACTTTTTTGTGTATTCAAGTCCCAATACACGTCTCAGAATGTAACCTTACTTGGAGACAGGGGTCTTTACAGACGTAATAAGGTTAAAGTGAGATTATAAGGGTAGATTGTAATGTAATATTACTGGTGTTCTTATAACAAGGGAAAATTTAGAGATAAACATGTATATAGAGAGAATACCAGTGAACTTGAAGATCTACTTGCCAAGGAGAAGCCTTGAAGAGATCTCTCCTTCTTAGCCCTCAGAAGGAACTAACTCCACCAACACCTTGATTTCAGATTTCAGGCATCCAAAACTGAGACAATAAATTTCTGCAGTACTTTGTTAAATGAAACAGTCCTAGCAAACATATAATACTATGGAGCTAGAGCTTGTTCTGATCATTGGGAAGCTTACCAGTTAAAGCCTGAGGCTAAAATCACCAAATGATCCTTTATTAATGTAGAGAAAAGTTTACAACAGCCTGATACTGAAGGAAAGAAAGCTCATACACTTCAGAAGATCTTTTCAGATTCTATTCAGATTGTTTCAGTGAGGAAAATTACTTCTTTGCTTCTAAACTGCATGAGTACTACACGGACTTAGAACTTTTCTCTGATCTCAATCTCTCATAATACAGGCAAGTCACATGTTCAAGCTAACTGACCCCTTATTTTTTTTCACCCACACCATACTGTGTGCAGGATCTTAGCTCTCATCCAGCTATCAAACCCATGCGCCCTGCAGTGGAAGTGTGGAGTCCTAACTACTGGACCTTGAGGGATTTCTCTACAATATGTATGATTTTTAAGTACATTGGACAGAATATTTAGAAGTATATTGAATTGTTAGATATTTTGTGGGAAGATCAGGTTAATCAGTTCAGTTCAGTCACTCAGTCGTGTCCGACTCTTTGCGACCCCACGAATCACAGCACATCAGGCCTCCCTGTCCATCACCAACTCCCAGAGTCCACCCAAACCCATGTCCACTGAGTCAGTGATGCCATCCAACCATCTCATCCTCTGTCATCCACTTCTCCTCCTTCCTTCAATCTTTCCCAGCATCAGGGTCTTTTCAAATGAGTCAGCTGTTCCCATCAGGTGGAGATGATGTACTGGAGTTTCAGCTTCAACATCAGTCCTTCCAATGAACACCCAGGACTGATCTCCTTTAGGATGGACTGGTTGGATCTCCTTGCAGTCCAAGGGACTCTCAAGAGTCTTCTCCAACACCATAGTTCAAAGGTATCAATTCTTTGGCGCTCAGCTTTCTTTATAGTCCAACTCTCACATCCATACATGACTACTGGAAAAAGCACAGCCTTGATGAGATGGATCTTTGTTGACAAAGTAATGTCTCTGCTTTTAATATGCTGTCTAGGCTGGTCATAACTTCCCTTCCAAGGAGTAAGCGTCCTTTAATTTCATGGCTGCAATCACCATCTGCAGTGGTTTTGGAGCCCAAAAAAATAAAGTCAGCCACTGTTTCCCCATCTATTTGCCATGAAGTGATGGGACCAGATGCCATGATCTTAGTTTTCTGAATGTTGAGCTTTAAGCCAACCTTTTCACTCTCCTCTTTCACTTTCATAGAGAAGCTCTTTAGTTTTTTTTCACTTTCTGCCATAAAGGTGGTGTCATCTGCATATCTGAGGTTACTGATATTTCTCCCAGCAGTCTTGATTCCAGCTTGTGCTTCATCCAGCCCAGCATTTCTCATGATGTCCTCTGCATATAAGTTAAATAAGCAGGGTGACAATATACAGCCTTGACGTATTCCTTTTCCTATTTGGAACCAGTCTGTTGTTCCATGTCCAGTTCTAACTGTTGCTTCCTGACCTGCATACAGGTTTCTCAAGAGGCAGGTCAAGTGGTCTGGTATTCCCATCTCTTTCCTAATCTTTCACAGTTTATTGTGATCCACGCAGTCAAAGGCTTTGGCATAGTCAATAAAGCAGAGATGATTTTCTGGAACTCTCATGCTTTTTTGATGATCCAGCAGATGTTGGCAATTTGATCTCTGGTTCCTCTGCCTCTTCTAAATCCGGCTTGAACATTTGGAAGTTCACGGTTCACGATTGCTGAAGTCTGTCTTGAAGAATTTTGAGCATTACTTTATTAGTGTGTGAGATGAGTGCAATTGTGTGGTAGTTTGAGCATTCTTTGGCATTCCCTTTCTTTTGGATTGGAACGAAAACTGACCTTTTCCAGTCCTGTGGCCACTGCTGAGGTTTCCAAATTTGCTGGCATATTGAGTACAGCACTTTCACAGCATCCTTTTTAGGATTTGAAATAGCTCAACTGGAATTCCATCACCTCCACTAGCTTTGTTTGTAGTGATGCTTCCTAAGGCCCACTTGACTTCACATTCCAGGATATCTGGCTCTAGGTGAGTGATCATACCATCGTGATTATCTGGGTCATGAAGATCTTTTATACAGTTCCTCTGTGTATTCTTGCCACCTCTTCTTAGTATCTTCTGCTTCTGTTAGGTCCATACCATTTCTGTCCTTTATTGAGCCCGTCTTTGCATGAAATGTTCCCTTGGAATCTCTAATTTTCTTGAAGAGACCTCTAGTCTTTCCCATTCTATTGTTTTCCTCTATTTCTTTGCACTGATCACTAAGGAAGGCTTTCTTATCTCTCCTTGCTATTCTTTGGAACTCTGCATTCAGATGCTTATATCTTTCCTATCCTCCTTTGCTTTTCACTTCTCTTCTTTTCACAGCTATTTGTAAGGGCTTCCCTGGTGGCTCAGAGGTTAAAGTGTCTGCCTGCAATGTGGGAGACCTGGGTTTGATCCCTGGGTTAGGAAGACCCCTGGAGAAGGAAATGGCAACCCATTCCAGTATTCTTGCCTGGAGAATACCATGGACGGAGGAGCCTGGTGGCTAGAGTCCACAGGGTCGCAAACAGTCGGACATGACTGAAGGACTTCACTTTCTTTTCACTTTCCTCAGACAGCCATTTTGCGTTTTTGCATTTCTTTTTCTTGGGGATGGTCTTGATCCCTGTCTCCTGTACAATGTCATGAACCTCTGTCCATAGTTCTTCAGGCACTCGTCTATCAGATCTAGTCCCTTAAATCTATTTCTCACTTCTATATAATAAGGGATTTGATTTAGGTCATATCTGAATGGTCTAGTGGTTGACTGAAACCACAGTCACAGACAACTAGCTAATCTGATCACACGGACCACAAGTTAGCCTTGTCTAACTCAGTGAAACTAAGCCATGCCATGTGGGGCCACCCAAGACGGACAGGTCATGGTGGAGAGGTCTGACAGAATGTTGTCCACTGGAGAAGGGAATGCCAAACCACTTCAGTATTCTTGCCTTGAGAACCCCATGAACCGTATGAAAAGGCAAAAAGATAGGACACTGAAAGATGAACTCCCCAGGTTGGTAGGTGCCCAATATACCACTGGAGATTAGTGGAGAAATAACTCCAGAAAGAGTACAGGGATGGAGCCAAAGCAAAAACAACACCCAGTTGTGGATGTGACTAGTGGTAGAAGCAAGGTCCGATGCTGTAAAGAGCAATACTGCATAGGAACCTAGAATGTTAGGTCCATGAATCAAGGCAAATTGGAAGTGGTCAAACAGGAGATGGCAAGAGTGAACATCAACATTCTAGGAATCAGCAAACTAAAATGGACTGGAATGGGCGAATTTAACTCAGATGACCATTATATCTACTGCTGTGGGCAGGAATCCCTTAGAAGAAATGGAATAGCCATCATAGTCAACAAAAGGGCCTGAAATGCAGTACTTGGATGCAATCTCAAAAACAACAGAATGATCTCTGTTCGTTTCCAAGGCAAGCCATTCAATATCATGGTAATCCAAGTTTATGCCCTGACCAGTAATGCTGAAGAAGCTGAAATTGAACGGTTCTATGAAGACCTACAAGACCTTCTAGAACTAACACCCAAAGAAGATTTTCATTTTAGGGGACTGGAATGCAAAAGTAAGAAGTCAAGAAACACCTGGAGTAACAGGCAAATTTGGCTTTGGAGTACAGGATGAAGCAGGGCAAAGGCTGATAGAGTTTTGCCAAGAGTACGCACTGGTCATAGCAAACACCCTCTTCCAACAACACAAGAGAAGACTCTACACATGGACATCACCGGATGGCCAACACTGAAATCATATTAATTATATTCTTTGCAGCCAAAGATGGAGAAGCTCTATATACTCAGCAAAAACAAAACCGGGAGCAGACTGTGGCTGAGATCATGAACTCCTTATTGCCAAATTTAGACTTATCATGTTAATAGTTGCTCAGAAAAAAATTAAATGTAAAACTAAATGTGCAGATCCTTAAAGCTGAAACACTAAAATTCGTGGGCGATCCTTGTAATCCAAGAATGCTGCTAATAAACTAAGTTGATGAGTAATACGAGGAAAAGCAAAAGACAAAAAAAAATCAAAACACTTTATTAGTACATTCTTTTTAAAACAATCTGTCATTTCCTAGGAAATAAGTTTATTTACAATTACTTATTTTCAGGCGTCATCTGGATCTATTTAAGCCCAAACACTGATTGTCTAGACTACATTTCCATCATAGCAGTACAAAATGCCTCCCTTCATACTGCCATTTTAGGCTGGCACCAGGCAATAATGAAAATTAACTGATAGGAAAATTTGTAAATCTCTTTTGAACACATTCTCAACTAGAAATATTAAAGGCACATGAGTTACAGCTTAGTTTATACATTATCTTGATACTTCATTCCTTGACATTTTACACATCCCAATCAGCCATCTGTGACCCTTCAGACTTTCAGGATATGCAAAAGAATGGGACACAGAGCTTTCTGTCTGCACTACATAAGCTTTTCTTAAAAGATGCATATGATTAAATTGTGAAGTATCCTTGTGGATCAATCCAATATTTCGGACCTGAGTCTTTAATGCTTACCAAAGGTTTTCTATCTAAATAAGCCACCGATGCCTATAATATACTAAAGGACTTTCATAAAGAAAAGGGGAAATCAGGGATATACAAATCAAATCCTGGAACAGCTAGGTAAACCTAAATGTTTAAGACCTTTAATGTATATGGCTCCAACTGACTAGTAGAAATAAAAGTGATGATCATGTACACAAAATCTTTGTCTCAGAAATAGAGAACACTTCTTTAGAATGCTTCTTTGAGAAAGTAAGTTTTGAGAAGCAGTTTTGGATCAGAAGCTTTTACATTTATGAGTTAGTGTCTATAAAAAGTACAGGGACCTACAATTCCATCTTCTCCAAGCCAGGCTGCGGCTTTGTACTAAGTTGATACTTAGGCTTGCCTAAGTATGAGTATGCTTCATAAAGCTTGGTAATCTAATAAATTCCCTCTTCCCAAAGCTAAACATATTTTTAGAAAAAGGTGCATATAACCAGCTGGCCTCTATCACCCATTACACCATCCTATTGCAATAAAGGACTGTCACTAAGAATCTCCTATTAATTTCTCACTTGCATTCCAGCATCAAAACAAAAACATAAGTGAACAAGAGCTTTTTTTTAATGCTGTTATCAACAGGCAAAAATTTATATAAATAGCTAGATATTTCCAACATGTCCCTCCCAGTATACCTGCTGCCAATAAAATGTTTGGGGTTAGTGAAAACTAGGAATAAAACAGAAGTAGGAAATTGTCTCATTGGCTTCTCTATAAGTTAAACTATGGCCATGGAAAATTGTACTCTGAGCTGAATCATGAATGTATAGACATCTTTAAACTGTCTCATTAGATATTCTTACATCACACAATGGTCATGTTGTAGCTTAAACTGAACTGGAGAAGCGGCTAAAGGGACTATTTGCCAAGAAGCTTCTGGCAAATTATTTTTACAAATAGGACTCTACTCCTAACTGGACAATTCTAGAGCATAAACAGCATCTGTTGATCAGCTTGGCAAATTTGTGAGAATTCTTTATTAATTTAGGATATATTCCACTATCACTTCTCACTCAAATTCTTTTAAAAAAATTCTTTAGTCATTTTTCTACCAAATTCACAGAAAACAGAAAGGGTCCTATCACCAAATACAAGTGTGATTTGCAAAAAGTGAGATCCTGCATTTTTAAAATGTTTCTTTTGCTGTCTTAATGCTTTCTATTTCATAGTACAGCAACACCTCCTTCACAACGACTGGTAATCATGTTGCCAATTTCTGTCCACGTATCTGAATGAGGGTTATAAACTTCAACTGAGTCCAAGGTACCTGGAGCCAAGAAATCATGGCTGGAAGATCGACCTCCAGAAACATAGAGAAGCCCGTTGACTGCCACAACACACATGCCTGCTCTAGGCACCTTCATTGAGGCAACTTCAACCCACTTTTCCTGGATAAAAGAAAAAAGAAGTTTGCAGTGTTAAAACATGGTAACACAGAAAAGTGCTGAGAAATCAGATGCTCTGGTTCTTTTCACATGTTTAAATTTCATACTTGCAACCTAGTCTAGTCATGTAAGTATATAGAATATCTTAAATTGAAATTTTTAGTAGGTATAGACAAAGTAGTAAATTTAGAGGAAAATAATGAAAAACATATCTGTGATTAATTATAAACTATGATCACCAAGAGATAATCTAGAAATTCTATATAGGTAAGAATTCAGAGAAACTAGTTCTATGAAATACAAGTAGGTAATTCAAACACACACCACACAAGCCCACAAAGTTCAAAGGAGAAGAAAGCTTACTGACGGGCTTTTTTGCATCTTTAATATAATAGGCCTCATAAATCTCCAAGAGAACAAGAAACAACACTGGCCAAATTTATTTTAACATGGAATCTTTTTTTTCAAGGACATCTAGTAGTTAGTGAAATGTAAAACATATTTTCAGAAAGATAGTATAGATCATGGATTGGAAACTAGGGCCTATTTTTGTAAGCCTACAAACTAAGAATGATCTTTCCATACTAAAAGGTTATTAGAAATATATACATGCCAAAAGAAGAGATTGCCTGTAGCTCCCAAGGCCTAAAACATTTACTATCCAGTCTTTTAACAGAAAGTTTGCTAACTCTTGGCATACATTATTCATTGAAGAAATTTCAGTAAGCTGCTATAGACAAAATGACAAAGTCCAACTCCAGGAAAAATGTTTATACCCGAAAACAGGATAGCTAACAAAGGTCCTGAGAAATAATCAAGAGAGAAAAGAAAATGTTTCCAGATTTAAAAAATAATAATAATAATTTGAAAATAAAGCATATGATGAACAAAATTTATACAATCATAAAAAATGAAGAGAGATTATTCATCAATGCTAGAGAGTGAACTTCTTGAGGCAACTTGATGAGTCAGACACGAATGAGTGACTGAAAAACAACAAATCCATATTTCATAAAATATGTTCCCTGAAACACTTTTTCCCCTAAGATGTTTCACAAACAAAAGTAGGGGCTGTGTGGTCACTTAAATGTGAGAGATTTAGCATAGATTCATGAAATACCTTATTTTAATAAACTGTGTAATGAAGTCCTAGAGTAAAGAAATTTATTTAACTTTATTTAATCCAACTTTCCCTAAGTATAGTTGACCAGGGAAACTTATGCTACCTACTTCCTATTATCAATGCAGGGATTTCCCTGGTGGTCCAGTGGTTAAGACTCCGTGCTGCCACTGCAGGGGGCACAGGTTTGAACCCTGGTGGAGGAACTGAGGATCCTGCATGCCAGGTGGCAGTGGCCAAAAAAAAAAGCAAAAAAATAGTATTCCATGGAAATTAACTTAGAAAAAAATTTTCTAACCTATAAGTCTATGACATAACACACCTTGTTGCTTACATTATTCCAGCATTTAACAAATTGTAATGCAATTGTTTGTCTATTTATTTCTTTATATTTCCCACTAGAATGTTGGTTTCTTGAGAGCTGGGGTATTATATATCTAGGTTGCCTTTCCTTCCAGGTCTTTACATATTTGTGAATGAATAAATGGACTAAAGAACAAATGCATGATAGAACGAACAGTTGATTCACAACCTACTCTTACCTACTTTCCCTTTTTTTCCCTTTGTAGCATAATTACATCAAGCAAGTAACTGAAGGCATGAGAGAATATCGGGGTGCTCATATAGTCAGTAATAGGATAGGTAATGTACAGAGATGCAAGTGGAGAAGACGGCTGGTATGGTAGGGAGACTTGTTTCACTGAACAAATAAGTAAATATAGTGAGAATAACAGGAGCAAAGTTTTAACTGATGTGATTATGATGTGATATGTGTATGTGGTCAGTCATGTCCAACTCTGCAACCCCATGAACTGTAGCCCACCAGGTTCTTCTGTCCATGGAATTTTCCAGGCAAGAATACTGGAGTAGGTTGATGTTTCCTTCTCCAGGGGATCTTCCCGACCCAGGGATCAAACCCGTGTGTCTTGCGTCTCCTGCATTGGCAGGCAGGTTCTTTACCACTGCACCCCCTGGGAGGCCCTTTTAACTGATAGAGAAGGTATTTACAATCATGGAAAGGGGGAAGGCCCCTTTCTTTCATGGAAAGAATCTGAGGTATGCTGAAATTGGTGCCAACATTATGAACTCATGGTTTTATAACATATATGCACAGATATGGAAATACCTATAAATGAGTATTTGTGTGAATTCATACAGACATACACACATATACATTTGCTGTTTATATTTAGCTGTTTACTGAGAATGCCTAGAAGCAGCAGCTATACTCCAGTAGCAATGAATATTCTGAGAGCTAATCTTGGTTTCCAAATACTGTTCTTCACTAAGAGAAACTAAAGGTTCTTGGAGAAATGACTGATTTCAGGATCAGAGAAGTATAATCTTTCTTATACTTGAAATATTTTAGTATGCCATATAGTAAAGAAATGCTCAAAAGGATAGAATCAGAAGGGACCTCTACTTTCAGTCATGATAGAATAACTGTTATCAAAAGTGCCCTCCTACCATAAAGAATTAGAAAACTTGACAAACTATACCAAATAAAGTTCTCAGATGATGGACAACAGGCAATGAAAAACTGTGATTCAGAAAAAGAAAGAAACAGCTCCATAGCTGTCCAGGCTTTTTGCCTGGAGGGCTTTCTGAACAGCAGTACAGAGAAGGGAATCCGAAGCAGAGCATGACAGTCAGCTGATTTATGAGACAGAAATCAGAGTGTAGAGAGGCTGATGCAGTTGAGATTTGTAAGGAAGAGTGCCAGAGGACAGAGGTTCCCTTGAGTCTGGCTGAATAAGCCTCATCTTTGCATGTATAAAATGAGACTCTATGAAAGAAAATGAAATAAAACAACAAAAAAGTAAAAATAAAAAAATATTTAAAGAGAAGAAAACAAAGGGGAAAGAAAATTTAAAAATGAGACTCCATAAGAATAATCAAGGAACAACAAATGGGAAGATGTGACATAATGAGACATATATTTGGTCTGCAGTTCTTAACACAGAGCTCTTAAGTCCCTTGGAATTTCCTTGGTGACAGGAATGTCTTCCTCCCTAAAAAGGCAACACTTGTAGGATCCTGTATGACATCAACATAAGGGCCTCTTACCAGAAAGATCAAACCGAGATTAGAAGCTTAGAATTTAGTCCCATACCCTGTCATCCAGGGAATAGAAAAGGTCTGGAGGTTGAAACTGATCATGCCTATGTGATGAAGCCTCCATAAAAATCCCTAAACTATGAGGTCTGGAGCACTTCTGGTTTGGTGACCATATCCACATGCCAGGTAAGTGATACCCCCAAATCCCACTGGGGCAGAAACCTGTAAGACCCTCCTGGATCTTGCCCTATACTTCTTCATCTGGTTATTCATTTATATCCTTTATAATAATACAGAATATAAAAATTTTATTCTATTGTTCTATATTTACAGTAATATAGAATATTCTTTATAATAAACTGGAAAACAGTTAAGTAAACTGTTTCCCAGAGTTCTGTGAGCCATTATAGCAAATTATTGAACCTGAGGAAGGGATCACAGGAACTCTCAATTTGTAAGCAAGTCAGTGGTTAACATGAAGACCTACTACTTGAGACTGGTGTCTAAAGTGAGGGCAGTCTTGTGGTACTGAGCCTGTAACCTGTGGGATAGTTAGTGTCAGAACTGAATTGACTTTAGGACGCCAGTTGGTGTCCACAGAGAATAGGAGAAGAATTTGGTGTGAAAAACCCACGTTTGGTGTAAAAATACAGAGAGCAAGGAAACAGTTTTCCTTTACAGGAACTCCTGTAAGCTTAACAATTCTCAGAGCTCACACAAGGCTGGATGATATTCTAGCTTTGATCAGACAATATGAAGAAACCTTTTGGACAGCTAGGACAAACAGGAGAAAGTCAAGAAGAGCCATGCTTCAGTGGTAGGGCTAAACTATTCCTAAAGGACCTAGACCTTCTAGACCTTCCCTACAAAGCTTAAAAACAAGTTCAAAATATCAATCTGATTTGCAAATAACTGCCTATCAAAACTAAACACAACACTTCTTATGTGAAGAAAACAAAATCCAAATACTCAACTATGTAACATTTATAATGTCCAACATTCAATCAGTTACTAGAAACGTGGAAAAGCAAAAAAAAAAGAAAAAAGAAAAAAAAAATATGACTGAAACCAGGAAGAAAAATTTCAACAGATACAGCTTCAAAATGTCAAATTAATAGAATTAGCAGATAAGTACTTTAATACAGACATTATAAATACATTCAAGGATATAAAAGAAAACATGAAAATGACAAGGAGAGAAATGGAAGACACTTAAAAAATAACCAAAATATCTTCTAGAGCTAAAAAATACAATACCTGAAATGAAAATTTTCCTAAATAGAATTAGACACTGCAAATTAAAAGTTTAGACATTGTAGAAAGTTAATGGACTTGAAGACACAGCAAGAAAAACGATCAAAACTGAAGCACAGAGCACAAAATTTCAATTACGCAGGATGAATAAGTTCTAGCAATTTAATGTATATACCATGGTGACTACAGTTAATAATATTATACTGTATACTTGAAATTTACTAAAAGGGCATTGACCTCATGCCTCATGCATTGGGAACACGGAGTCTTAACCACTGGACTGCCAGGGAAGTCACCAAGAAGGCAGACCTTAAGAGCTCCCAACACATACAGACACAAAAAAGGAAAAGGGATCTATGTGAGTTGATAGGTATGTTAATTACTTGGATTGTGGTAATCATTTCACAAGTATACATATAGCAAAACATCACATGATACACCTTAAAAAATCATACACTGTTTGCAAATTAACCTGAAAAATCTGGAAAATGAAAACCAAGAAAAACAAACTGAAATACAGAGAGAAAAAGGAGGGGAAAAATTAACAGGCCTCAGTGACCTATGGGACAATAAATATCAAATGGTTTTACATGGACATTACTTAAATCCCAGGAAGAGAGCAGGAGAATATTTGAAGAAATAAGGCTGGTTTCAATTTGATGGAAGCTATAATTCTATAGATTCAAGAAGTTCAATGAATTTCAAGCAAGTTAAATACCAAAATCCTAGAAGATATATCAAATTACTGGAAATTCATAAGAAAGAGAAAAAATCTTAAAAACTGTCAAAGAAAAAAAGAGACGTTACATATATGGGAGAACAAGATTGACTACCGACTTCCCATCAGAAACAATGCAAGAACTAACACAGCACTGTAAATCAACTATACCCCAATAAAAATTTTTTAAAAAAGAAACAATGTGAGAAGATAAGTAAACAACAATATTAAATGATGAGGGTGAGGGGAAGAACAGCCTAAAATTCTATACTCAGCAAAATCTCTCTCAAAAATGATGGTAGACAGGAAGACCCCTGGAGGAAGAAATGGCAACCTGTTCTAGTATTCTTGCTTGGGAAATCCCATGGACAGACAAGCCTGACGGGCTACAGTCCATGAGGTTGTAAATAGTTAGACACAACTGAGCAACTGAGCACATATTAACAGCTACTGGAGCCCAGAACCACAACTTCCTGAAGCCCTCGGCCCTAGAGCCCGTGCTCCTCAACAAGAGAAGCAACCTGAATGAGAAGCCCCTGCACTGCAACTGGAGAGTTACCCCTACTTGCTGTCATTGGAGAAAAGTCTGCACAGCAACAAAGACCCGATACAGCCAATAAATAAATAAATAAATAGCTTAAAAAATATGCTGAAAAAAAATTTTTAAACGAAAGCTTAGAGAATCATTGCCAGCAGACCAGCACAAAAATAAATATTAAAGGAAGTTCTTCAGGCTAAGAGAAAATGCTGTAAGATAGAAACTTAATTCTATACAATGAACAGAACTAGAAATGGTAGTTATGAATGCATAATTATGAAATATTTTCTCATTAAAATTTATCTTAAATATAATTAACTGTTTAAATAAATGTAACAACAACATACTGTGGGGTTTATTACATACATAGAAGTAAAATCAATGCATCACTAGCACAAATGATGGAAGAGGAAAATATAAGTATGTTTTTGTAAGTTTCTTACATTAAAAGTGAAGCGGCATGATATTATTTTAATGTAGATGTAATACCTTAAAATGCCTATTATATATAACGTAAACCCAAAAGCAACAATTAAGAAAAAAGGTGAAGATATATAGTTAATTGGACTAAAGAGATAAAATGGAACACTAAAACAATCAACATAAAGACAGAAAAGAGGAAAAAAACAAAAGGATGGATTGTATAAACAGAAAAACAGCAAAATAAGAGTCTAAAAACCAATCCCACATATATAATTACATTATATATAAATTGTAAAAATTCTATAATAAAAATTCTAAAGACCCTACTTAGAAGTCAGAGACTTTCAAACTGTACAGAAAAACAGACCACAGCTATCTTACAAAACATGTAGTTTTTAAAGACACAGATTTAAAGGAGAAGGAAAAAAAGATACACAATGCACATACTAATCAAAAGATAGCTTGGCTACATTAGTATCAAGACAAAGTAGACTTCAGAGGAAAGGATATTATCATAGAAAAAGAAAAACATTTCAAGGCTATAAAAAGATCAACTGATCAAGAAGACATAATAATAAATGTATATACACTTATAACAGAGATTAAAAATACGAGAAGCAAAATCTAACAGGAATGGAAGGAGAACAGGCAAGTCCATAATTACAGATAGAGATTAAAAGTCGCTTGCTCCTTGTAAAAAAAGCTGTGACAAACTTAGTGTATTAAAAAGCAGAGACATCACTTTGCCAGCAAAGGTCCGTCTAGTCAAAGCTGTTTTTTTTCAGTAGTAATAAACAGATGTGCGCACTGGATCATAAAAAAAGCTGAGTGCTGAAGAGTTGATGCTTTTGAATAGTGGTGCTGGAGAAGACTCTTGAGAGTCCTTTAGACAGCAGGAGATCAAACCAGTCAATCCTAAAGGAAATCAATCCTGAATATTAATTGGAAGGACTGACGTTGAAGCTGAAGCTCCAATACTTTGGCCACCTGATGCGGAGAGCCGACTCACTGGAAAAGACCCTGATGCTGGGAATTATTGAGGGCAGGAGGAGAAGGAGGCAACAGAGGATGAGATGGTTGGATGGCATCAGCAACTCAATGGATATGAGTTTGAGTAAACTCCAGGAAATGGTGAAAGATGGGGAAGCCTGGCGTGCTACAGTCTAATGGGGGTCCCAAAAATTCAGACAGGATTTAGCGACTGAACAACAACACAGATCTTTTGCTAAGTCACTCATTCATGTTCAACACTTTGTGACCCTAGGCTCCTCTGTCCATGGGACTCTCCAGGCAAGAAGACTGGAGTGAGTTGCCATTTCCTTCTCCAAAGGATCTTCCCAACCCAGGGATCGAACCCAGGTCTCCCCCATTGCAGGTGGATTCTTTACCGTCTGAGCCACAAAGGAAGCCCACAGATCTTACAGACATGAATAACAGGATACCAAACAATTGAAATCACCTAACCTACCTCTTCAAAGGAATATTTTTCTACAGTATGAAGAGCATCTTGTGTCTCATTCCACCCTCCAACTGCATAGATGCAATCATTGAGTGCAGCCACCCCGAGATATGCTCTTCTAGTTCCCATTTGAGGAAGAGGAGACCATCGCTTGGAAAGTGGATCATAAACTTCAAAAGAACGAAGCTCTATTCCTTCATTGCTGATGCCTCCAACTACATAAATTAAACCTGAAAATGGAATATTTTTGCTCAGATGGTATAGAAAATAGGATACAAATAATTATAAAATGTGATAATTGACTTCTGTCCAGTTTATCACAGCTCTCATTTAAGCATGTTACAAAGAATTAGTGGTACAAATTTAAAGTGGCACTGAATTTTCAAAGAACTTAATGATGCTATAACAAAACAATCTGTCAGACAAGGATTTCCGATCTTATTGTTTGCTTAATGATCTCAAGTTCCAGATCCACTGCTGTCATGTATAAGTAAAAAAGGAAGAGGAGAGGGATTTCACCCTCTTAAAAACGGTCATACACTTAAACTGGGAATGACATAACCCTGTTTGGTGACAACCTAACTTTTGCTCAAATGGACATAAAATAGAGAATTAAATTTAAATTAGAATAGTTCATGGCTAGATTAAGGTATTAGATACAGTACAGCAGACTATAATTCAGAGTTTCTTATTAAATTTGATCTGCAACTAAAGATTCTGACAATCAACAATTACTTTTTGAGTGCTTACTGTTGTTCCTAGAGTTCTAAAGTGGTAAGTTTTATGGAATGGCATTTTAAGAAACATAAGCTAAATGTCAGTAAACTTGGGTTCAAGCTCCATCTTTACTAGAAACCAACTATGAAAAAAGACAACTCACAGCCTCCTGATCTTCAGCTTCCTCATCTAAAAATAAAGGGGTTGAAATAGATAATATTCAAGATGCCTCTCCAGCTCTATGATTTCAGATGAGAAGATAAAATTAAATATAAAACAACTAGAGAACACTATAATTTTAAACAATAGAACATTGTCTACACCATGTAATTTGAGCATTTAGATGCCAGCAGAAATCTGAGAAGGTACTCAGAAGGCAGAAAGAACTTGAGCTAGGAATGGAGCACCTGAGTTGTCACGTAACAATGGCAGACTGCTTTCTACTCTACAGCTACATATAAATGTGTTCCCCAAATCTGGACAGAGAATTAGGTTTTATTCTAGAGTGCTTATTAAGTACCTCTCAGTGTACTGCCTGCTTGCTTATTTGCTCAGTCACACCTGACTCTCTGCAACCCTTTGGACTGTAGCCTGCCAGGCTCCTCTGTCCATGGGGTTTTTCAGGCAAGAATACGGGAGTGGGTTGCAATTTCCTTTTCCAGGGGGTCTTTCCGACCCAGGGATCGAACCTGTGTCTCCTGCATTGCAGGCAGATTCTTTACCTGCTGAGCCATCAGGGAAGCCTACAGGTACATATAAATGTGTTCCCCAACTCTGAACAGAGAATCAGATTCTATTTGAGAGTGCTTATTAATTACCTATCAGTGTATAGTAGACAATTAATAAGTGTCTGTATACCATTTTAATATGTAGTACATTTTTCAAATCTGTGATAGCACTGTGTACATACTGAATTACAATGTACCCTATTTAAAAAAACACTGAAGAAGCCTATGACACTATAAAGACTGTTTTTGATAATCTCTCCCTACTTAGAAATACTTGAAGGTTAAAGTGTTAGTTGCTCAGTCGTGTCCAACTCTTTGCATCCCCATGCCAGGCTCCTCTGTCCATGGAATGCTCCAGGAAAGGATACTGGAGTGGGTTGCCATGCCCTTTTCCAGGGGATCTTCCTGACCCAGGGATCGAACCCAGGTCTCCTGCATCGTAGGCAGATTCTTTACCAATTGAGCCATCGGGGAAGCCCTAAGGCCTACAAGGTAGAAAAAATGACAGTAATGGATAACAGTTCAAATGCTTATTTTGCTAAGTAGGTATCTTTGCCCATCTGGAATTTTTAATTTTAGCTTCGTTTATTTTGGAAAAAAAGATTTTATTTTGGTAATATAGAAATAAAGATATAAGAGGTTTAAAAATATAAGAGATTAGAAGCAGAACCTCCACAATGTTAGTGTCAATTATTCAAAACTAACAGGCAAGAGTTTGAGCAAGCTCCAGGAGTTGGTGATGGACAGGGAAGCCTGGTGTGCTGCAGTCCACGGGTTTGCAAAGAGTCGGACACGACTGAGTGCCTGAACTGAACAGGCATAAAAAACACTTTTGAGAAAATAAAGCCTCAAGCTCAAACAGTTGTTTAAAAAATACATTTTCAGGAAAAAGATTTTATAAAGCAATTACCTTGCATTTCACAACACCCAAAGTAGTAGCGTGACACTGCCATGTTGCCAACTACTTCCCATTTATTTTCATCAGGATCAAATCGTTCAACAGTGTTCCCTATTTCAGCTCCAACCCAACCACCTGAATAAAGGAAACTTATTTATGAAAAACACCTTAGAAAACATCTAATCTGACAACTTTATATTATGGATGATTATCATATGGATGAGAGAAGTTATTTGTCCAAGATTACAAGAAAAGGTAGAATTTGATTGTAAGTAGAACTTGGACCTTTCAACTCTGCCTAGGTTTCACAAGAGATTTTAACAAACAAAACAAACCCCCAAACTTCAATCTATTGCATAGGAAATATAGTATTTTGCAAAACTATTTTTTGAAATAATATGTGCATATTCAGAACAGTCACCCTAATCACGACATTTAACAAGTCAGCTAAAATGCTCCTCCAGACATCTCATCTGTATTTTATCCCCATCTCCTTCTAAGAGTTCCATACTTGATGGTATTTCCCAAGTAATATAATTTTGAGAATAAGAACTTTTAAAGCTGAAGAGATACAAGTTTCTTACAGAAGGGAAGGAAAATTTCTAAAGTAAGCAGAATTTGACTAAGAATTTAAATAACATTAGATATATTTAAATATTAGATATTAGATATTAGATATCTTTGGAGAGAATAATTACCCAAAGCATAGATAGCCCCATAACATACACACACTCCCAAGCCACAGCGGGGGTGATTCATTGAAGCTACAGTCGTCCACTGTTTAGTAACTGGATCATAACATTCAGTACAGTCAAAAATCATTGAATCCTTTTCACCTGAGTCAAATAAGAGACACATATGAGAAGAATTAATAATGTTAATAGCCTAAAACCACAATACAATATTCAATGCATTCTGTGTTGTCAGAATTCAACTATTATGTCTGATTTTATATTCCTCATTAAAATTTATTTGCCCACCATGTGTTATTTTGAATCACAGTACTGTCATTTATTAATGTCCACTTAAATAAGCAAAGTAGACTATTACCTGTTTCTAATTCTACCACCCAAACAATCCATGTAATTTTTGAGGATAAACTCTGCATTTTGAAACTTCTATATTTTCATAGTCTAGATAGCAGGCTCTGCTACAATTTGAGTTTTAATGCAATGCTTCTCCAACAACAAACAGAAAATGGAAAAAAATTTTAAATAGCACTTAAAATAGAATTTTAAAATATAATATACCTAGAAGAAGTTAATGCAATCAAAGATTGTATTTGGCTTGGCCCAAAAGTTTGTTCAGCTTTTTCTGTAAGATGTTATAGAAAAATCCAAATGAACTGTTGGCCAACCCAATATCAGACCTTTATGGATATAATTTGTAAATTTTATTTAGATAAATTTTTAAATTAAGGAATATATAAATAAATGAAGAGATGTATCATGTTGATGAGTTATAAGTTTCAATGTAAAGATGATTATTCCCAAAATGATTTACAGATTTAAAGAAATTCCAATTTTTAAGAAACCTCTTTCTTTTTATTGTATTAAAATACACATAACATAAAATTTATCATCTTAATCATTTATAAAAATATAGTTCAGTGATGTTAAACACATTCACATTGACATACAGCCATCACAACCAGCCATCCCTATAATTCTTTTCATCTAGTAAAACCGAACTCTATACCTACTAAACAGTAACTCCCCATTCTCTCCTCTCCTGCTGCTGCTGCTGCTGCTAAGTCGCTTCAGTTGTGTCCGACTCTGTGCGACCCCATAGACGGCAGCCCACCAGGCTCCCCCGTCCCTGGGATTCTCCAGGCAAGAATACTAGAGTAGGTTGCCATTTCCTTCTCCAGTGGATGAAAGGGAAAAGTAAAAGTGAAGTTGCTCAGCCGTGTCCGACTCTTAGTGACCCCATGGACTGTAGCCTACCAGGCTCCTCCGTCCATGGGATTTTCCAGGCAAGAGTACTGGAGTGGGGTGCCATTGCCTTCTCCGTCTCCTCCCCTAGCCCCTGGCAAACACATTGTACTTTCTGTTTTACTGATTCTGACTACTCCAAGTATCTCATATAAGTGGAATCATACAGTATTATTTTAAAAAATAGATTTGATGAACTAATTCTGAATTTTATATGGAAGTATAAAAGAGGTAGAATAGCCAAGCGCTCCCAAAAAGAATACTAAGGAGAGAGAAAATTCCCTATTAAATAAGCCTATCAGACTTAAAGTACAGCTATAACAATTAAGACAGGAAAAGACAGAGAGATCAATGGAATAGAAACGAAATTCTAGAATCAGATCCATGTGTATATGATTACTAGGTATATGAGATAGTTTGCACAGCAGAGCAACAGGTAAATAAAAATGCTGGGAATTGTTTTTATATATAATATATATATATATTTTGGGAAAATGAAACTAGTTCCTTACTAATATGATCTATAAAATTCAGCTACAGGTGAATTACAGACATAAATGTAAATGGAAAAACTATAAAATTTTAAAAAATTAATAAAGGTATATATCTCATGACTTTCGAGTAGACAAGGATTTCTTTAAAAAGATATAAGAAACACTAACCATAAAGGGAAAATATTAATAGAGTTGGCTACATTAAAATTAAAAACATTCATTTACCAAAAGATATCATAAAGAGAGTAAAAGATGAAGCAGAAGAGTAGGAAAAGGTATTTTCAGCACATATAATTTTATGAGGGCCTAGAATCTTGAATGTATACAAAACTTACTGTACAGAAAACAGTTAACAGAGGAGGCCTAAAACTGCCTATCCTTAGAAAGACCTGCTTACAACATTGACCTAGAGTCTGGGAACATGGCTAGTAAATAGTTCCCTATATGCATATAAGATTTTCCTTAATTGATAAACAGTGGCTTTTGCAGTGGTAAAAATGTCCTGAAATTAGTGGTGATGGTTGCACAATTTTGTGAATATACCAAACACCACTGAGCTTAACACTCTCAATGGTGAATTTTATGATATGTGAATTATATCTTAATTTTAAAATATAATACTTAGAATAGTAACCCAGATACATATATATCTAGAAGGAAATAAACTGTTAACTGTGATTATCTCTTGGTGATATGATTATATTATGGGTGATTTTTATTTTCTTTTTCATATGCCTCAGTTTCAGCAAAATTTTCTATAGCAAACCTGAATTACTTTGATAACAAAAAAGCATTTAAAAATTATATTTTAAGTAATATGTTAGGACAGTAATGTTGATAGTAATAATAGCCAGTAAAGTCATGGCAGTTTTGAAAGGCTCCCATTTATACTTCTGTGGTATCAGGAAAGGGATATTTATATATGGAAGTGTCACACAGGACACTGTGATCCTACATTAAACAGGAGAGAGTTCATGCAATGCAACTGCCAAAATGTACATAAAAAATACCATGAGAGTTTCAGCCAAAGATTATATAGACTTACAGTCTTTCTACTGACAAAAGGTTATTGCTCAAAACTCTAACTTCTTTGCTAGAATTTTCAGATGCAACATGACATTTATTGATTTAATAAACAGTTTTTGATTGATGATTGCTTCCTCCAAAAAATAAAAATCAAATATTATTTAATATCTCTCATTTTAAACTGACAATGTCATAGTTGGAAAATAATAGTAAGATTTTTGATATACAACTTTCAGTATTTGAGAATGACCCATAGAAATAAAGGGGAAAAACTGGCTGTAAGAGTTAGAGATGATCTAACAAGACTGGTTGCTATAAAGACAAATTACTTGAAAGTAAATCTTGATATCAAAAGTGTTAGCATTTATTTCTCTTTAGATCCTTCTCTGATAATTGTTTCTCTCCCACATTCAAATTCCCTTTTATTAAATTTTATTCACTAATCATTTAGAATTCATAACAGTTTTGGAAACACAGTGATTTTAATTAAGAAATAAGTCCCAATGTCTAGCTGACATGGTTTTTACACATGCCACTGTCCAGAAACTAGGTTAATTAAAAATGATTCATAAGGGGATTTCCCTGGCAATAAAGTGATTAAGACTCTGCCTTGCAATGCAGGGGGTGCAGGTTCAATCCCTGGTCAGGGAACTAAGGTTGCACGTGCCATGGAGTGCAGCCAAAAAAAAAAAAAAAAAGATTTGTAATTCAGCTTTCAGAATTAAAAATTTTTATCACAAATGTTGACCTATATTTTGATTTGACATTTTATGAATATTTTTTCATAAAACCAAATCTGAGTCTTTTGCCTGGTAACAAATCACAGTGTCCCTCTGGTATGAAATATTCAATATCTTATGTTTCCTTTTTCTTTTTTAAATTTTATTTATTTATGGCTGTGATTGATCTTTGCTGCTGGCTGAGAAGTTGTGGTGCATGGGCTTAGCTGCTCTGCAGCATGTGGGATCTTCCTGGACCAGGGATTAAACAGATCTCATCTACATTAATAGGCAGATTCTTAACCACTAGAATACAAGGCAAGTCCAGTTTCCTTTTTCTTTCATTCACTTATTTAACAAATGTTTATTCGATTCAGTTCAGTTCAGTCCCTCAGTCGTGTCCGACTCTTTGCAACCCCATGGACCACAGCACACCAGGCCTTCCTGTCCATCACCAACTCCCAGAGTTTATTCAAACTCATGTCCATTGAGTCAGTGATGCCATCCAACCATCTTATCCTCTGTCATCCACTTCTCCTCCTGCTTTCAATCTTTCCCAGCATCAGGGTCTTTTCAAATGAGTCAGCTCTTCACATCAGGTGGCCAAAGTACTGGAGTTTCAGCTTCAACATCAGTCCTTCCAATGAACACTCAGGACTGATCTCCTCTAGGATGGACTGGTTGGATCTCCTTGCAGTCCAAGGAGCTCTCAAGAGTCTTCTCCAACACCACAGTTCAAAAGCATCAATTCTTCTGCGCTCAGATTTCTTTATAGTCCAACTCTCACATCCATACATGACCATTGCAAAAACCATAACCTTGACTAGACGGACCTTTGTTGACAAAGTAATGTCTCTGCGTTTTAATATGCTGTCTAGGTTGGCCATAACTTTCCTTCCAAGGAGTAAACGTCTTTTAATTTCATGGCTGCAATCCCATCTGCAGTGACGTTGGAGCCCAGAAAAATAAAGTCTGACACTATTTCCACTGTCTTCCCATCTATTTGCCATGAAATGATGGGACCAGATACCATGATCTTAGTTTTCTGAATGTTGAGCTTTAAGCCAACTTTTTCACTCTCCTCTTTCACTTTCATCAAGAGGCTTTTTAGTTCTTCACTTTATGCCATAAGGGTGGTGTCATCTCCGTATCTGAGGTTATTGATATTTCTCCCGGCAATGTTGATTCCAGCTTGTGCTTCCTCCAGCCCAGCGTTTCTCATGATGTACTCTGCATAGAAGTTAAAAAAGCAGAGTGACAATATACAGCCTTGACGTACTCCTTTTTCTATTTGGAACCAGTCTATTGTTCCATGTCCAGTTCTAACTGTTGCTTCCAGACCTGCATACAGGTTTCTCAAGAGGCAGGTCAGGTGGTCTGGTATTCTCATCTCTTTCAGGATTTTCCACAGTTTATTGTGATCCACACAGTCAAAGGCTTTGGCATAGTCAATAAGGCAGAAATAGATGTTTTTTCTGGAACTCTCATGCTTTTTTGATGATCCAGCGGATGCTGGCAATTTGATCTCTGGTTCCTCTGCCTTTTCTAAATCCAGCTTGAACATCTGGAAGTTCTCGATTCACGTATTGCTGAAGCCTGGCTTGGAGAATTTTGAGCATTACTTGACTAGCATGTGAGATGAGTGCAATTGTGCGGCAGTTTGAGCATTCTTTGGCATTGCCTTTCTTTGGGATTGGAATGAAAACTGACCTTTTCCAGTCCTGTGGCCACTGCAGAGGTTTCCAAATTTGCTGGCATATTGAGTGCAGCACTTTCACAGCATCATCTTTCAGGATTTGAAATAGCTCAACTGGAATTCCATCACCTCCACTAGCGTTTTTCGTAGTGATGCTTCCTAAGGCCCACTTGACTTCACATTCCAGGATGTCTGGCTCTAGGTGAGTGATCACACCATCGTGATTATCTGGGTCGTGAAGATCTTTTTTGTACAGTTCTTCTGTGTATTCTTGCCACCTCTTCTTAATGTCTTCTGCTTCTGTTAGGTCACTCTAGTCTTTCCCATTCAATTTTTTTCCTCTATTTCTTTCCACTGATCACTGAGGAAGGCTTTCTTATCTGTCCTTGCTATTCTTTGGAACTCTGCATTCAAATAGGTATATCTTTCCTTTTCTCCTTTGCTTTTGACTTCTCTTCTTTTCACATCTCTTTGTAAGGTCTCCTCAGACAGCCATTTTGCTTTTTTGCATTTCTTTTTCTTGGTGATGGTCTTGATCCCTGCCTCCTGTACAATGTCACAAACCTCCGTCCATAGTTCTTCAGGCACTCATCTATCAGACCTAGTCCCTTAAATCTATTTCTCACTTCCACTGTATAATCATAAGGGATTTGATTTAGGTCATACCTGAATGGTCTAGGGGTTTTCCCTACTTTCTTCAATTTAAGTCTGAATTTGGCAATAAGGAGTTTATGATCTGAGCCACAGTCAGCTCCAGGTCTTGTTTTTGCTGACTGTATAGAGTTTCTCCATCTTTGACTGCAAGGAATATAATCAATCTGATTTCGGTGTTGACCATCTGGTGATGTCCATGTGTAGAGTCTTCTCTTGTGTTGTTGGAAGAGGGTGTTTGCTATGACCAGTGCGTTCTCTTGGCAAAACTCTATCAGCTTTTGCCCTGCTTCATTCTGTACTCCAAGGCCAAATTTGCCTGTTACTCCAGGTGTTTCTTGACTTCTTACTTTTGCATTCCAGTCCCCTATAATGAAAAGGACATCTTTTTTGGGTGTTAGTTCTAGAAGGTCTTGTAGGTCTTCATAGAACCATTCAACTTCAGCTTCTTCAGCATTACTGGTCGGGCATAGACTTGGATTACCATGATACTGAATGGTTTGCCTTGGAAATGAAAAGAGATCATTCTGTTGTTTTTGAGACTGCATCCAAGTACTGCATTTCAGACTCTTTTGTTGACTATGATGGCTACTCCATTTTTTCTAAGGGATTCTTGCCCACAGTAGTAGATATAATGGTCAGTAGCAGATTATAATGAATTAAATTCACCCATTCCAGTCCATTTTAGTTCACTGATTCCTCAAATGTTGACATTCACTCTTGCCATCTCCTCTTTGACCACTTTCAATTTGCCTTGATTCATGGACCTAACATTCCATGTTCCTATGCAGTATTGGTCTTTACAGCATTCAGTTCAGTTCAGTTCAGTCGCTCAGTCGTGTCCGACTCTTTGCGACCCCATGAATTGCAGCACGCCAGGCCTCTCTGTCCATCACCAACTCCTGGAGTCTACCCAAACCCATGTCCATTGAGTCAGTGATGCCATCCAACCATCTCATCCTCTGTCATCCCCTTCTCCTCCTGCCCCCAATCCTACCCAGCATTAGGGTCTTTTCCAATGAGTCAACTCTTCACATGAGGCGGCCAAAGTACTGGAGTTTCAGCTTCAACATCAGTCCTTCCAATGAACACCCAGGGCTGATCTCCTTTAGGATGGACTGGTTGGATCTCCTTGCAGTCCAAGGGACTCTCAAGAGTCTTCTCCAACACCACAGTTCAAAAGCATCAATTCTGCGGCGCTCAGCTTTCTTCACCATCCAACTCTCACATCCATACATGACCACTGGAAAAACCATAGCCTTGACTAGACGGACTTTTGTTGGCAAAGTAATGTCTCTGCGTTTAAATATGCTATCTAGGTTGGCCATAACCTTCCTTCCAAGGAGTAAGCGTCTTTTAATTTCATGGCTGCAATCACCACTATATATACTCCAGAGTATCCAGCAAAATATATAAGGCATTTAAGAATGTAGTCAACTTAAGAGTTAGAGTCTAAAAATGGAAATAAGACATTTTCATTTTTACCTCCAATCGCATAGACCATTCCTCCCAGAACTGCTACTCCCAGTCCACATCGAGCCTGATGAAGTGAAGACACAGTGGTCCAGTACTGGCTAAAGGTGTCAAAACGTTCTACACAACTGAGGGCTCTGCTATCACTCCAACGACCCCCCTGCAATCGAGTATATCCACCTGAATAAAGAAAGGAAAGCAGGTACACAGCAAATCCCTTACTGCTAAATATGGAAATGGTAGTAACAAGAAAAATATAGCCCTCTACATCTAGATTTTCAATATAACTACTGCATAGTGAGAAATACATAGAGTCTGTCAGATGCACATCTATTATTCTTATATGTACCAAGTCCTAAAAGATGATGGCTTAAATGCAGTGAGTTCAACCACAGTGTTCTACCACCTGGTCCTGGTCATAACTAAATGTTAGATAAAATGTAAATCTAGGAACTTGTTATCTGTTTAGTTAGGAAGTTTCATTGTGATTTCTATTCATGTCTTTTTAAAAAATATTTTTATTTATTTATTTGATGCACTAAGTCTTAGTTGTGTCACAAGAGATCTTTCATTGCAACACACAGACTCTAGTTGTAGACCCTGGGCTCAGCATTTGCAACTTGAGAGCTTAGTGGTTGTGGCACATGGGCTCCGGAGCTTGTGGGCTAAGCAGTTGCAGTGTGCAGACTTAGTTACTCCATAGCGTATGGGATCTTACTTCCCCACCCAGAGACTGAACCGGTGTTCCCTGTACTCCAAGGTGGATTCCTAACCATTGGACCACCAGGGATGTCCCTATTAATATCTTTTTCAATGAAAAAATAGTGAGGGTTGAAATCCTTGTTTAACTGTACATCCTGTTATAGAAAAGGTTAATGAGCACTCAAAAATTATACATTTATATGTTATAGTATATATAAAATTACACATGTGATGACATACATACTATAAATTATGTTATACATAAAGTTCTTACATACAAATTTTATTATGTATATAAATCTGGACAATTTGTTGATATATATCAGTATTTTAAATATTTTTTTTAATAGAGGAAATTCCCTGGCAGTCCCGTGGTTCAGACTCTGTGCTTTCACTGAGGTGGCCCAGGTTAAATTCCAAGTCAGAGAACTAAGATCCCTCAAGCTGCACAGCATGGCCAAAAACCTATACTATACTACATTACAACGCAATAAAATAAAATACAAAATGTCCATACAATATTCCTTTGGATTATCCTGCATCTCCACACTTTGGAGACCACTAGTTCCTATCATCCCTAAAGACCATCTCAGATGCTGTGAATAGTTAATACGTTTGAGATTTATTTTCCTATTTCTCACTAAAATTCAAATATTAATTTCTAAAGCAGTATATCTTAGGCAGTTATTTGACAATAATTGGGCATCTAAGAACTCAAAGATTTAAATCACCAAATAACAGACATTAAATAAATATCTCTATTCTTAGATGTGTCCACTATACTATATAAATGCAATTTCTAAATCTGCAGCCCGTATGTGAAATTAAATATGCCTATTTGACATACTTGCATATTCTCACGTTTAATAACAACAAAAATTTAAGAGGTTTTGATCCTGAAAATAAAGATAATTTATATTACTTTTTAAAAGGTTCTCACCTACAGCATACAGGTACTTTCTTGCTTTCTTCCGAGGTCGAACCTTAGATGTCTGCAGAAAACTACAAAATTTGTTCTCTTTGGGAGATCTGCATACCTCACAGTACTCTTTCAAAAGCGTTTGCAATGCAACACGAAGATTAAAATCAGATATTCCTAAAGCAATGTTGAAAAAGATGTTTTAATCAACTTTTAAACAATATTGAAAAGACATATTTCCATGAAAATGAAATACATTTAACAATCAAAAAATGAAAGCTCATCATCAAACACTGGAATTTGTTTCCTACAATACCAAATATTTTTTTATAGCATCGGTGTGCTACAGTCCATGGGGTCTCAAAGAGTCAGACACAACTGAGCAACTGAACTGAACTGAAGAATATATACTTTCCTTAAATCAAAGATTGTTTTAAAAATATGCTTCATTAGATTCAATTTGAAAACACATGATGGAGAATCTCTTATTCAATAAAGATGCCAGGTAAACAGGATCACAATTATATAACAAAAGGAAAAAATAAAATTTCCCAAAATTCTATACTTATAACCTAATAACAAAAGGATATAAAATAATATTATACACTTGGAAAATGACAGTCGAAGCAAGAAACAGAAGATTCCAGTTGGATGAGGTCCATTTCCTAAAAAAGACAATCAGCGTGAGTGGGCAGGTTATTCTGCTCAAGCTTGCTTAGCTGAAAAGATGAATTGGGAATGAAAGCCAACCTGTGATCCACTTGGCAATAAGTACTGGCCTCCAGGAAAGGGCACTATTTTCTGATTTGCACAAAAGCATTATATATGCTAGCAAGGGACTGTCTCTAAGCCTTGTCTCTACATCCAAAAAACAATACTGAGGAAAGAAAGTTAACTAACAAAATCTTGCAAGTCTCACTAATAACTTTAGAATTTGGAGAAAGGAAGAATGAGCAAGTAAGAAGCAGACCTGAAGTCAAAGAGCAAAACTGTTATAAGAAAAATTATTTACAGGACCATCAGTAAAAGTAGAGAGGATCACCAGGGTTTGCCATCTAACAGAGCTCAGTGGTAGCCAAAATCCGCAGTAGTGAGAAATATCCTTGGCTGGGTTAAGTAGGTCTTGATATCAGATCAATAATTGGATCTCACCAAAAGAGAGAGATTCTTTCACCACCCTCATGCCTCAAGCTAGAAAGAAGTGGTGAAAACACAATACATAACAATCCAATTTTAGGTGGGAGAAACATAGTAATACCAAGATTGCCAGAAGAAATATCAATAACCTCAGATATGCAGATGTGCATGTCTGCGTGCTAAGTCGCTTCAGTCATGTCAACTCTGTGCGACATTATGGACTGTAGTCCACGAGGCTCCTCTGTCCAGGGGATTCTCCAGGCAAGAATACTGTAGTGGATTGCCATGCCCTCATCCAGGGAATCTTCCCGACCCAGGGATCAAACCGGTGTCTCTTACATCTCCTTTGTAATTGGCAGGCGGATTCTTTACCACTAGCTAGGAAGCCCCCAGATACGCAGATGACACTACCCTTACAGCAGAAAGCGAAGAGGAACTAAAGAACCTCTCGATGAGGTGAAAGAGGAGAGTGAAAAAGCTGGCTTAAAACTCAACATTCAGAAAACTAAGATCACGGCATCCAGTCCTATCACTTCATGGCAAATTAATGGGGAAACAATGGAAACAGTGACAGACTTTATTTTCTTGGGCTCCAAAATCACTGTAGATGGTGACTGCAGCCATGAAATTAAAAGACGCTTGCTCCTTGGAAGAAAAGCTATGATAAACCTAGACAGCATATTAAAAAGCAGAGACATTACTTTGCTGACAGAGGTCTGTATAGTCAAAGCTATGGTTTTTCCAGTAGTCACGTATGGATGTGAGAGTTGGACCATACAGAAGGCTGAGAGCCGAAGAATTGATGCTTTTGAACTGTGGAGTTGGAGAAGACTCTTGAGAATCCCTTGGACAGCAAGATTAAACCAGTCAATCCTAAAGGAAATCAATTGTAAATATTCACTGGAGGGATTGATGCTGAGGCTGAAGCTCCAATACTTTGCCCACCTGATGTGAAGAGCTGACTCACTGGAAAAGACCCTGATGCTGGGAAAGATTGAAGGCTGGAGGAGAAAGGGACAACGGAGAACAAGATGGTTGGATGGATCACCAACTATCACCAACTCAATGGACATGAGTTTGAGTAAGCTCTGGGAGATGGTGAAGGACAGGGAAGCCTGGCATGCTGCAGTCCATGGGGTCGCAAAGAGGAGCAACAACAACAAATACCAAGATAGCAAGTATGCCACGGAGAATTATCAGAGCAAGCAGATTTGAACAGAGTTGCCAAGTTAAGCATGAGCAGTATATCAAGAAATAGCAATACAACTATTTAAATATACCCCAGAAAAAAAAAAAAAAAGAGAAAGTGACTGAAGAATTCAGTTTGGAAGAAAACATTAGCCACATAACAGAAACAGATTCTCTATACACAAGATAGATTTATTTTTAAGAATAAAGATCTTATATGGAAAAAAAAAAGGCTCAAAGACAAAATGAGATGCATTGCTAAAGAAATAAAGTGACAGTACTGCAGACATAATAAATTAGAAACAAGAAACTCATTAGACAAAAATCAAATTGGCAATTTGGAGTAAAGACTTAAGAAAGCAAATATGAGCATAGAGCAAAAGACAAAATATTTTAACATTCAGTTCAGTTCAGTTCAGTTGCTCAGTCGTGTCTGACTTTTTGCAACCCCATGAACTGCAGCATGCCCAGCCTCCCTGTCCATCATCAACTCCTGGAGTTTACTCAAACTCATGTCCATTGAGTCGGTGATGCCATCCAACCATCTCATCCTCTGTCATCCCCTTCTCCTCCCGCCTTCAATCTTTCCCAGCATCAGGGTCTTTTCCAGTGAGTCAGTTCTTCACATCAGGTGGCCAAAGTATTGGAGTTTCAGCTTCAGCATCAGTCCTTCCAACGACTATTCAAGACTGATTTCCTACATTAGAAGATGATAAATAAGAAAGACAAAAAAGTTTCCAATGCAAGGATGAAGACCACCAAAGGAAACATTAGAAATATTCAGGAATTTCATAGAGGAAAAATTTTCCAAAATGAAGGAAAAATTGCTGCACGCCACAGGGCATGACCAAAAAAAAAGGAAAAGGGTATACGATATAGTCTAAGGAAAAATGGCAAACTTGAACACAAATCAAGTATAATGAAAGAGAATTCTTAAGGCATCCAAGCAGAAAAAACAAGTCATTGGAAAAAACAAAACAAACACTCCTTACAAACTTGGGGTGGAGGTGGGGGGAATGCTCATATATTAAGCATATTGTACCCACACAAGTATCTGTTAAATTTAAAAAGTAACAGGCAGAAATTCTCAGATATGAGAAAAAAATCAGCAAATACAGTAATCATGAACCTTTCTTAAAAAAAAAAAAACCTTGGTGATGAAATTTAACCAACCAAATGATGAATCAAAACAGAAAGCTCAGGGAATTCCCTGGCAGTCCAGTAGTTAGGATTCGGTGCTTTCACTGTGATGACCTAGGTTCAATCCCTTGTGAAGGAAGTAAGATCCTGAAAGCTGTGCTGCAGGGCCCCCCAAAAAAAGAAAGTTCAGGAACAAAAGACTACTGTTAAAAAACTGGTACAGAGCATTAAAACCACTTAAATAAAGAATAAAAGCACAGAGCTAGGAGGATCATGATTTGAAAAGGAACTATGTAAGGGCTATGTAGACCTTGAGGCAGGTAAGGAGAAAAATAACAATACTAATTACCTCATTTTTCATAGCAGAGAATCTAAACTTTAAAATTGAAACACAAAATGAAACTATGGTTTCACCTTTTAATGAAACTCATCTTTTTGTTTTTATCATGTAAAAACTTTTTAGAATGACTATTTCTTGGGATTAAACAAACATTTACCTAGAAATAATTATTAGTTTCTTCTTTGTTAACTTTTAGTGAGATTTAGGTATATTTTTTGCATTATAAATAGTATGATTTTATATTATAAATAGTATGATAGAATGATTCTTATTCTTGTAAGTTTTTTTTCTATCCATCCTTGCAACCGTACACCCACCCATCATCCATCCTCCCATACAGAGACATCTAGAATGATGTTTAATGAATGTTAATTATAACTGGCTATTTCTGCATGGTGAACTTTGGGTGATCTGTTGTTTGCTTTTTTAATAATTTATTACCTAAAGTTTTTATAAGAGCATGTACCATTTTTAAAAAGTAAAATCGTTCTCTCAAATGCAAGAAAAAGATATGTTATCATATACTAATAATATTAAATTACCTGAATTATACACCATAGGGGAAAATCTACACATTTCACATAACACAATTTAACCATTTCAATGAAGTCTTTTGCTCCCTCACTCAACTTTGTGGTAGAGTCTCATTAGTTTTCTGTATAAATTGTCCATCTTTTCTCTAAAACAATCAGAGATAAAGTTTCAAAAATACTGAAAAAAGTGGCAACAAATTTGAATCACCTAACATCCAGGTGAGACCGAAAGAGGTGACATTCTGCCATCTTATTTCAGTTCTCACTATATACAAGTGTCCTCTTCATTTCTTTTAAAATATGGTTTTCACTTTGAAGCCTTTTCTGCGAAAGCATACTGCGAAAGTAGTGTTTGTAAGTGCAGGAAGGCTGTGATGTATCTTACAGAAGCCAAACGTGTTAGGTTTCACTCAGCCTTGAGTTATAGTTTTGTTGGCCATGAGTTTAATGAATCAACAGTATATATTAAACGAGGGGGTTTGAACAGACACACACAAAAAAACAAGTTTATGTGTTGATCAGCTGACAAAAATTTTGTGACCAGAGGCTTGTAAGAACTTACCTCATACTTTTCTTAGGAACAGTGGCTCAGTATTTGCTGATCACTGTTCTTGGTTAATTTATAGAGGATAACTACCATGAATAGTAGTAGTTAGTGAGAACTAACTATATAGTAGTAGTAGTAGTCAGTGAGAAATGACTATATATGAATAATGAGAATTAATGATATATACAATTAATACAACATATCACTGTGAAAAAACTACAAATTTGCGTTGACACTGTTAAGAGTGGAAAAACCTACATTAAATATATCACATAATTACAACTTTAATGCTAATACTATAATTAATTCATAATAAAATATTTGTAATTCAGTCACATCCTAAACGGTAGTTACAGCTTCAAATCTTGAAACTGGCCCAAAGTAGTTTTTAAAAATAAATTTAAATATTATTTTTCTAATATAAAGATAAAATTTATTTTATACTATGGTGAAAAGTGTTTTCAAAGTTTAGAACTCAAATATATTCAAAGGCTACATAGAAGCTGTATTATTATATCAATATACATGAGAGGACTTATAGGATTTATTGAGTTTTGGTTTTGTGTTCAGCATATATAGTTTTCCTTAAATGTTAGGTTTTGGTGAAATTTTCAAAGTGGCAAGAATAAATCTTACACTAAAATAATTAGTACTACTACCAAAAATAGCAGGAATATTTTAGCTCTGTCAATAATTTTATCTCCCTTGGTAGTTAATCTCAAGATAAAGATCTGATTAAAATAATGGGTAGAAATACTGAAATACTACTATACCCACAAAATACAAAAGTTGAATCTTATATATAATAATCATTCAATAAATGTTTGCTATTGAAGTGAAAAATGGAAACACTATCACATTTCAAACAGAGGAAAGGTCACTGGATAAAACTGACTAATTTAACATGGAACAAAAAATTACCTTCTATGTACTTTAAAAGTCTCTGAGGAGGTAATAAAGGGAATCGAATGGGGTCCAGCACTTCTACCACATGTTTTCTTCTCCTTCCCAGATCTTTCAGTATCCACTGCATTGCAGCTAAGAAGACCTGGTATTCATCCTCGATGCTAAGTTCTTCACTTCGCAAAATTTTGATCAGCTGATCTTTCGTAAGTGCCAGGAACTCTTCCCCACTATGAACCTCCAAGAAATGGACATGAATGTAGTTTTCTGTAAATTCCAGAAGATCATGGCAGGCAATCTGCTCAGAGAACTGAAAGATCCCAATGCAGTTCAGTGGATCAATTTGTCCTTTCAGAAATTCACAGCAAAGATTAACAACTTCAGTCAACTGTAGCATGTCTGCTGCAACAATCAACTCCTGGACATTATTCACCCCTATGTTCACTATACCTAGGGAAGTAGGGAGACAAAATAACCAATAAAATAAAACAAACATTTGACTTATATTCAAAAAGCATTATACTTGATTCCACTGATAGCTCAGGCTTTGTGGGAATAGATGAATACTAAGCAAAAAGGCAACAAAGAACTTGTAGAAAGGTGCAAAACTTAAATGATAATAGTACTGCACATGCACGGAGCACTTAACAATGAACCAGGCACAGCATTAATTGCTCTATACATTCACTTAACCCTCCATACAACCCCATATAGTAGGATTTTCCCCCTTACATTTATATGAAGAAAACAGAATTGGAAAGTTAAAGTAATTCAACCCTATGTCACATGGTTAAGTGAGATGCAGCGTAGGGAGTGACATCAAAGTCCATGCTTTTAACATAAGGCTATATGCATCTAACAAACATTTGACTGAGGCACAGGAGAGAGTAAGACATGGGCCATATTCTTCATTATGATAAAGTGCCATATAAATGTTAATTTTTAATGTGAGGTATAACCAAGAGTCCATAACATATGAGAAGTTTTAAACATTTAACATTTAAATAACTATATATACCAATCTCCTTCCAGAAGGCTTCACTTTCATATACTTATATGACAACTTTGGGAAGAGATCAAATACTCAATTATATTTAGAAAGAAAAAAACCACTGTAATGCTACCTAATAAGGATAAACTCTCCATTCAATCTTTTTCTTTTTTTTTTTTCGACCTAGCTGGGTTTTAGTTGCAGCATAGGGAACCTTTGTTGCTGTGTGCAGGATCTATTTCCCCGACCAGGGATGGAAACTGGGCCCCCTGCATTGGTTGACTGGATTCTTAACCAACGAACCATCAGGGAAGTCCCTCCATTCAATCTCATAATTTCCCTTTACCCCTTTTAAAACATTCAACTCAACTGCATGTTTGTATTCTCAATTAGATTTATAAAGTCTGTTAAGAAAAAGCTTGCCCTTTCTGTATTCCCAAACACTAGGTGCCCCCCAAATTTATTATATATGAATGAATGGCCAAAGACACTACGGTGGGAGGAAGAATATGGCTTGTTAAATGAAGATAGGGAATTTTCCAAAAGTATAAGAAATGGAATTCACCATGGGAATAAACAGTAGTGGTTGCAGAGAAATCTAAGACTTAATTGGATGAAACGAGAACTCATTACAAATTTGGAGAAGATAACATCATGGGTTGTGATGGAAGGTAACTGAAGGAATGGTACTGGATGAAGCCAAGGATTACTTGAGAGTTACAAAAAGAATGCCCTACAACTTAGTAAGTCTTTACAGCTTATTAAAAGCACTTTTACAGCAGCAACAACAACAACAAAACCCAATCAAAAAATGGTCAGAAGACCTAAATAGATATTTCTCCAAAGAAGACATACAGATGGCCAACAGGCACATGAAAAGACGTAAGGCAGAAAAGTATAAAAATGAAAATCAAACGTTTTCCCATACACAGACTATACGATTTGCCAGAAGTATGGAGCCCTAACCCCTGATGCCTGGGAATTCCCTATATTAACACTTTAGTGTATCTCTTTCAAATTTTTTTTCCATATATATTTACACTACATATAATACTTACATTGGCTTCCCTGGTGGCTCAGTGGTAAAGAATCTGGCTGCCAATGCAGGAGACACAGGTTCAATCCCTGAGTCAGGAAGATCCCCTGGAGAGAAAATGGCAACCCACTCCAGTATTCTTGCCTGGGAAATCCCATGGACAGAGGAGCCTAGCAGGCTATAGTCCATAGGGTTGCAAAAGTCAGACACAACTTAGGAACTAAACAATATAATACTTACTTACCTGTGTAAATGAAATCTAAAAGTATTTGAAAGATTCCAGCTTCAATTCCTAGAATCTGTACAACATCTTTTGAGGATTCCTTCATTCCTCCAGTGAACAAAGCTGCGAAGTAAGGACTACTGGCAGCCAAAACCAGCCGATGAACTTTAAAAGTTTCCTTCCCAACTTGCAGCTCCACATCACAGAAATGCTGTCCATTCCTCATTTTATTGATCTGAGCCAAGATGAGTTGAGCATGTTTATCTAATGAAAAATGACTATCACCAGCCTTGGCACAGCCCTCATTAGCCATGATGATGATAGATCAATTAAAAGGACTGTTGCCCATAATCTGGTCCTACCCTGAAAAAAAGAAAGATACTAAGCAACAAATTTTTGTGTTTAGCATGTCTTCTATTCATATACATATGAAATATTCCCTATCCTCAAGGAAACTAAAATCTATTTAGGGACATAAAACACACATGAAACTAGTAAGGACTAAATCGTGTGGTACTATTCCTAACAGGGTTTCAGAGAAGGGAATAAATAATGCGGTCTAAAATAACTGGACAACACTTGACAGCAGAAATGGAACCTGAACTGGATATTGAGTGACAGTGTATTAAGGTATGAGGAGAGGGTGAACTAAACAAAATAAGGAAAGGCGCAAAGGTAGAAGGATAGCCTTGTACGCTGCAGTAAGGAAGCACACATGGCAGTCAAAATGAACTTTCAAAAAGCAATTGTGGGGCTTCCCTAGTGGCTCAGTAGAAAAGAATCTGCCTGCCAATGCAAGAAACATGAGTTTGACCCCTAGTCCAGGAAGATCTACATGCAGAGGAGCAACTAACCCATGCACCACAACTATTGAGCCTGTGCTCTAGAGCCTAGGAATCACAATTATTGAGCCCACATGCCCTAGAGCCCATCCTCTGCAACAGAGAAGCCACCACAATGAGAAGCCCAAGGACCACAACTATAGTTTGGCCCCGGCTCACCACAACTAGAGAAAAGCCAGTGCAGCAATGAAGACCTAGCACAGACAAAAATAAATAAATGAGAGATTTTTTTAAAAAAGGAACTTAGCGTTCTCTTTAAAACAAAAAAAAAAGTAATTGTGATCAGGCCAACTGTCTGCTTAAAATCTTTCAATTTGTTCACTTCCTTTAGCACAAAAAAGACCTTCACACTTCACCTCTGTCTACCTATCCAACCCTACCTCTTACAATCTTCTTTGAATACTTTTAACACTCCAATAAAATCTAACAATTTGCAGTTCTCTAAAGGCATCTCTTTCATGACACCTTTCCCCTTATAATTCAAGACTGTTCAAACTTAATAACCTCCAGGAAATCTTCCCTGTTCCTCTCTCCTCTGGGTTTGGTGCTCACTCTAACCATACCTATTTTACACCCCATTATCACAATCTGGGAGCTTCCCTGGTGGCTAAGTGGTAAAGAATCCACCTCTAGGAGATGCAGGTTTGATCCCTGGGTCAGGAAGATCCCCCGGAGAAGGAAATGGCAACCCACTCCAGTTTGCCTGGAAAATCCCATGAACAGAGCCTGGCAGGCTATGGGGTTGCAAGAGAGTCGGACACAACTTAGCGACTAAACAACAACAATCACACTCTTCCTTGTCACACTACTCCCTATGAACACACACACTCTCTGAAACTTCCCTGAAAGACAATTCTTTTGGAACTATCTTTCATAGCTGTAGCAAAGTGTCTAACATATATTGTTTTCAAATGATTGTGAAATAAGTGAGCACTAAGAAATAGCAATAATAGCTTAGGTTGTTTTTGTTTAATTCTGACAACTTTTTCACACATTATGCCAATTATGATTCTCACAATAATTAAGAGGCTGGAAGAAAAGATATTGTTATTTGAAATAAGAGAAGGAAACTGAAGCTCAGTTTCCCAAGGACACAGTGTTAGTACAATGACAGTCCTAGTATTTGAAGCCAGGTCTGACTCTAAATCCTGGGTTTTTCCCATCATATCATGTGCACAGAGAGAAAGAGCTTTGAAACCCAAGCAAATAAGTTTGAACATGAACCTTTATAGGTTTATTAAGAATAAACAGGACAACAGTCATGTTTCAGACTTGTTTTTTGAGCTCACAGGAGGATGTGCTAAGAGGTAGCAGTCTTAGAAATGAGACTTCCAGCTTCAACAATGAGAATCAAAGGGATAAATCCAAGTTACTTTTTGAAAAAAGAAACCATGAGATCCAGTAATATAAGAGACATCTAGATGAAGCAAAGGAGAAATTTAAGATGACAAAGGCATATAGGTATCAAGGAAAATTACTCAACTAACAGAAATGGTGGGAGGGGCTAAGTTTTCAGCGTTCAGTAAAACTTATCAAAGTAAAAATAACTAAGTGATTATTATGATTACCTAGGAATTAATTTATTGAGAAACTTGACTGAAAAGTTCCAAGGTAGCTGGTAAAACTTCACATCAGCACCAACATAAATGTCAACACATTACATTTAACTTGCACAGAAAAAGTGCATTTCTCTCTAGATAGAAATTTGATCTGCAGATATTATTAAACATGGCACGGCAGTCAGGCTTTTTCTGTTTTAGATTTCTTCCTGTCAGCAGATTCTGGACTCAGCGATTTGTTTAATTACAAGGTACCTCCTCTGCCCCCCACTTCAGGGCATCAAGCATAGCTTGAGATAAAACGCTGCCTCCTGGTACAAAAAAGTGACTGAATATCCATCCACTCTGGCAGCAGACAGCAGAAATCCTCCTTCACTACTAACTACTACACTTCTTAGTAACTGCTGATACTATCCCACTGCCAGGGGAGTACTTCATTCCAAAAGGAGGTACGTAGTGTCACCCCATTTCCAAAAGGAAAGACCTTAATTCAGGGCCATCGCATAGGGATGTAAGGGACGCGCCTCAACAGACACAAATTTGAAAGGTGGATTATTAAGGAAACGGTGGAGACGCTCAGAGGAAGCAAAGAGAATCTATATTTAGTGGCCTCAAATTCACTGCCTCGAGCATCTGGAAGCTGCTTCACTCAGCAAAGGGTGTCAAAAAGAATCCCAGGACGAGCGAGCGTCAAAAAAATAAAAGGCTCTTTGTGCTTGATTTGGAGGTTGGAGCCGGAGAGCTACTCCTAGGATGCTGCGCCACTAAAGGCAGATTAACGATCCGGAGCTACCTAAACGGCCGGGAAGGCATCTCAGACGGGTCTGGCGACAGCAGAAGGTCTGACGACATCAGACCAGCCGGAGCTCGGTCTCGGATTCCCCAGTGGGGGCGGGGAGGCGCAGGTGGAGACCGGACTAGACGACGCTCCGGTGAGGGCGAAAACACTTCGATTATTAGAGGCACGCCTGAACGGCAGGAGGAAGCCGGTTCCAGAGGCTTCTCGCACGCTCCTCCACAAAGACAGAGGCGAGGAGGAAACTCCCAACCCAGTCACAGATGCCCCCGGGACGCGGGCCCTTCTTACCCGCCGCTTCCCCTTCCCGCCGGCGCCCGCTCAGGCTCTGCGCGCGCAGCCGCGATCTGCTCGCGCGCAGAGTGGGCGGGGAAAGTCCGGCGGGGTGACTAGGCAGTGCGGTCCGCGGCCGGTGCTCCAGGCGAGGCCGGGTCTGGGGAGCGGGCCTGTCCGCTTCACTGGCCCGGCGGGTCTGCGCGTGCGCACTGCTCTTCAGCTCCCGGGGAGCGGCGCCTCCTGGTGCTACTTTGCTGCGGCGCCGGGCTGGTGCTTGACTACCCGCAGGCAACGGTCCAGCGGCTAGCCTAACCTCCTGGCTGTGGAGGCTGGCGGGCTCGCCCTTTGCACCTCGCCTACCCTTTCTCGATTCTTGTGGCGTCCCAGACAGCCAGCGAGCATCCGTGCCAATGAAAGAGTCGGGACCTAGTCTCCTCACGCAGCCTCTGACGCTGCTCTCAGAGAGTACACAGCCGTCTAGATGTGGCTCAGACGGTAAAGAACCTGCCTGCAATGCGGGAGACTTGGGTTCTATCCCTGGGTTGGGAAGATCCCCTGGAGAAGGGAATGGCTACCTACTCCGGACGGGCCCGGTACAGTCCATTGGGTCGCAAAGAAACGGACACGGTTGAGCGACGAACACTCTCTCTTCACATAAAGAAAGGGCTTAGAGTTTGCACCTCCAGGCCTATGCATCCCTCCAAAACTGTTGACTACCCCACAGAGAGAACATTCAGAGTAGAATTCATTGTTACCCACACCCAAGACCTGGACAAAGTCATTTCTGCAATGAAAGGAATTACAAGTTTATCTATCATTTCCTTTTCCGGTAGGTACAATGTTTTCCTCTTTTTTTTTTTTATGTATTTATTTGCAAGAATCTTTTTTACAAATTCTGTAGCCCTGTTATTTAAATTTGCAACAAATAATTTTCCTCAGGGAGGTTTACAAAGAAGCGTACTTCTCATTTGCATGTGGGTCCCTGAAGAGGAGATCTATGGAATCTTTTCAAAATGATACACACACACACACACACACACACACACACACACACACCCCCACATCCCTCGCACCCCTCACTCACTACCTGACACTTCTCAATTCCTTGCCATTCACTCAGATCATTTTCTGAGTCTCTGCACTGTGAGTGGATGTCTACTTTGAGTGAAGGGACAACTTAAAACGGCCAGTTATTGAAACTGTTGAACCTCATAATATGGCACATTTAAAAATGGCTTTCAAACCTTTTGACCTCAGCCCACAGTGAACAAAAACATTCTACAACAAATCCGATAACCACATGGGTACCACATAGATAGATAAAACAAAAATTTCACGAAACTCGTGTTGGAGAGGGGGAAATTTCCCCCTCTACGCATCTTGATTTCTTGTGGCTGGACTGGTAATAAAATGACACAAGACAAAACTTAACAGGAGAAAAAGAAACAATTTTAATTGTTCACAAAGACCACTCATAGAAAGGGGCCTAAGAAGTGGCTAAAGGAGGCAGCTTTTATAATTTTAGACAGAGAAACAATAAATTTATGAGGAATTGACAGGACAAAGAAACTAGGTTTTGGGAGTTCAATTAGCAAAAAGTCTAAACAGAGTTTGGGCTTGGGGTAGTAAATTAGAGGAAGTAACAAAGTTTGTTTATACAGGCTTGCTGGTCTGAATTCCCTATCTCTGGAGATAAGAGTGTCCTTCTAGCTCCAGATGCAGGGAGTGCACCTGTCACATGAGAGATTTATTTCCTGTTTTCAGGGAGATAGAAGGGTCAGAGTGTCCTTCTTGTGTTAGCCATCTCTTAAGCTACTTTAATTCAAAATAGTCAATATGCCACTGAGGTACATTTGGGTTCAGCTACCCAGGGTCCCAACACATAATTATACTTACTACCAACAATGCCCTAAATTTCTATTCCTTCTTTTTTATTTCATTACAAAAAAAAAAGATGCTGAAAGGGAATTGCTGTCAGGAAAAATTGTCAAAGATGGAAATGAACAAAAGAGATACTTTCCAATGTAAGCCTGGGCATTGGGCATTTTCTAAGTAGATACTGGAACAATTGAAATCCATAGAGATGTCTTTCTGTCAACTAAAATAGTTTACAAGGAAACTTATAATATTTAAAATAATTCTTGTCTACCTTGAAGAAAAGATACTCCCAAGCATTATATTTTATTGACCTACAGGATAGTAAACCACTTTTGCCTCTGTTAGTGAATTCATTTTAATATTCTTGTTTCTTTGCAAATTCATACAACATTCCTGTAACATTTTACTGGCTCCCTCTTTAATTAATGAGGTAAATAGCATGTTTTTACTTTTATCTTATATTTTTGTGAAAAGCATCATTTTACCTTTCAGGAAATTATACCTCAGCACCACTAAAATTAATTCCACAGTTTACTATAGTATTGCAATATGCATTGAATCACAAGATGGAATCAGATTGCCGGGAGAAATACCAATAACTTCAGATATGCAGATGATACCACCCTTATGGCAGAAAGCAAAAAGAACTAAAGAGCCACTTGATGAAGGTGAAAGAGGAGAGTAAAAAGGTGTCTTAAAACTCAACATTAAAAAAACTAAGATCATGGCATCTGTTTCCATCACTTCATGGCAAACAAATGGGAAAAAAATGGAAGTAGTGACAGACTATTTTCTTGGGCTCAAAAATCACTGCAGATGGTGACTGCAGTCATGAAATTAAAAGACACTTGCTCCTTGGAAGAAAAGCTGTGACAAACCTAGACGGCACATTGAAAAGCAAAGACATCACTTTGCTGACAAAGGTCTGTATAGTCAAAGCCATAGTTTTTCCAGTAGTCATGTACAGATGTGAGAATTAGACTATAAAGAAGGTTGACCCCTGAAGAATTAATACTTTTGTACTATGGTGCTGGAAAAGACTGTTGAGAGTCCCTTGGACTGCAAGGAGATCAAACCAGGCAATCCTAAAAGAAATCAATCCTGAACATTCATTGTAAGGACTGATGCTGAAGCTGAAGCTCCAGTATTTTAGCCACCTGATGTGAAGAGCCAACTCATTGGAAAAGACTCTGATGCTGGGAAAGATTGAAAGCAGGAGAAGAAGGAGGCAACAGAGGATGAGATTGTTAGATGGCATCACCAACTCAAGGGACATGAGTCTGAACAAACTCAGGGGGATGGTGAAGGACAGGGAAGCCTGGTGTGCTGCAGTCCATGGGGTCATGAAGATTCAGATACGACTTAGAGACTGAACAACAACAACAACTATTGCGCCCAGAAATTTGAAAACTGGTGCTTTAGAGCATATACCTAGAAGCAGAATTGCTGGAACATAGGATATGTAGGATATGTGCATCTTCAATTTCAGTAGAAAATATTTCTTTTCCAAACTCTTTTTTTCCAATTTATGTTTCCACTAGCAGTGAATGAGAGTTCCCTGGCTCTACGTCCTTGCCAACGCATAATATCATCAGATGTTTCAATTTTGTATAACCTGATGAGTGCAAAATTATTATTTTTGTTATAATTTACATAACCTGATTATTGAGATTAGGCAGTAAAAAGATATTTATAAGCTGCCAGGGGATGCTAATGGTAAAGAACCCCCTCTCGACGCAGGAGACGTAAGAGACACAGGTTCTATCCCTAGGTGGGGAAGATCCCCTGGAGGAGGGCATGGTAATCCTCTTGCCTGGAGAATCCCATGGACAGACGGGCCTGGCGGGCTACTGTCCATGGGGTCAAAAAGAGTCAGACATGACTGAAGCGACTTAGCATGTATGCATGGACTGAATTTGTCCCCTCAGAACTCATATATTGAAGTCCTAACTCCCAATGTGATGGTATTTGGAGAAGCAGCTTGGGGGTGTTAATTCAGATTAGATGAGGTCATGATGATGGGGTCCTGGTAAAAGGATGTGTGCCCTTATAAGAAGAGATACCAGAGGGTGCTTGCTATCCTTCATCCCACCCACACATGCACATGATAGAAGGCCATGTGATTATTTAGTGAGAAGGTGGCCAACTAACCGTGATTTGCACAAAGAACCAGTTGTAAGAGTCTCTGGGGGAACCTCCTGACCCGGAGATGGAACCTGCATCTCATGCATCTCTTGCGTTGGCAGGCAGATTCTTTACGACTAGCACCACCTAGGAAGCCCATTGATTGGGATACGGACCCAATATTTTTCCCATATGTGTAACCAATTATCACATTTGTTGACTATTTCACATTTCCTGACTAATCTTAAATGCTAGTTCTCTACCATATTACGTTCCCCTTGGGGCTGGAATCAATTCTCTACTCAGTTCCATTGGTCTATTCCTATATGCCCTACTGCTTTAACTGCTATAGTTTTGTAAGTCTTGATTTCTGGTAGAAAAAGTTTTCCCATCTTGTTCTTCTTCAATGTTGTCTTGGCTATTCCTGGTTCTTCCAAATAGATTTTAGAACCAGCCAGTCAAGTTTCACCACACACACATACAATGGGGGGAGGAGAGATTCTATCAATATTTCAATAAGCCTTTAGGACAATTTGGAGAGAATTAACATCTTTATAATATCGTATATTTTTATCCACTAATAAAATTAAATTTTATAAAAATTTATAGTTTTGTAATTTTATTCAAAAGGATCTTATATTTCTTTTATTAAATTTACTCCTGAGTACTTTTTCTTTGTACTACTGTAAATTTTATCTTTTTAGAAAATATTTATTTATTTATGTGGTGTGCTGGATCTTAGTTGTGGCATAGGGGACATTCAGTCTTTAAAGTTGCAGCATGCAAACACTTTTTTTAAATTTGTATATGTTTAGTTAGTTAGTTACTTTTGGCTGGGCTGGGTCTTCATTGCTATGAGTGGGCTTTCTCTAGTTGTGGCAAGTGGGAGCTACTCTTTTAGTTGCAGTGCTCAGGCGTCTCATTGCTGTGACTTCTCTTGTTATGGAACACAGGTTATGGGGCTAACTCAGATTTCTCGGTTTAAACAGTGTCTAATTATTATACTTCCTATAGTTGTTGTAAGGATTAAATTTAACAGATGTAAAGTACCTAGTACCTGGTAACTATTAGGACTTTTAAATTATTAATAAAACAAAAATAGTAGTAATATCAAGTTCTGGTTTTAAATGATATTTTACCATTAAATACAATATTTACTGTAGATTTTTTGTTTTGGGGGGTAGACATCTTTTTATCAGTCAATGGAAGTTCTGTTCTAATCCATCTACAACTACTACCATTAGTACCACTACAAGGAATATTGTAGTGATGATAATAATTCTTAACACATATGGTATTTGTTATGGTTTTAACCCCTAAATTTATTGCATTTTGTGAGTATTTCATGAATGAATATTGACTTTTAGCAAATGCTTTTTCTGTATCTTTTTTTTTAATCTAAAGTATAGTTGATTTACAATATTGTGTTAGTGTCAGGTATAAAGCAAAGTGATTCTTTTCACATATATATATTCTTTTTCAGATTCTTTTTCATATAGGTTATTACAAGATATTGAATATACTTCCCTGTACTATACAGTAGTTCCTTATTGTTTATCTATTTTATATATGGTAGTGTGTAACTGTTAATCCCCAGCTACTAATTTATCCCTCCCCTTTTCCCCTTTGGTAAATGGTTATTTTCTATCTCTCTCCCATCTACAAGTTAGGCTACTTCATTGCCTAACTCCCAGGGGTACCACGCATATTACATTATAAGCCATACTTAGAAATTTATAGCTTTTAACCTATATTTAAAAAAAATAAAACCTGAAAAATCAGAAATGAAGCAACCGAAAAACCTAGGAAATTGATAAAAAAAGAAAATAGAATATATTCAATGAAAGCTTAAAAAAAGAAATAATAAAATTAAAAAAATTAGTGAAGTAGGAAACAAAGATCTAGTGAAGAAGATGTGAAATTCTCACAGTTTATGTCCAACTCTTTGTGATCCCATGGACTGTAGGCCTGCCTGGTTCCTCTGTCCATGGAATTCTCCCAGCAAGAGTACTAGACTGGGTTGCCATTTCCTTCTCCAGGGGATCTTCCCCATCCAGGAATTGAACCTATCTCTCTTTCATTGCAGGCAGATTCTTTACCAACTGAGCCACTAGGGAAGCCCCTAGTGAAGAGGATAAAGCAAACCAAAAGTTAGGTCTTTTAAAAGAACAAGATTCATATATATGTGGCAAGATGTATCAAGAAAAAAGGAGGATGCCATAAATAAATAGTACTAAAACTAAAAAAGGAGCCATAAATATGTACAGTTATACATGAAAGTGAAGTCACTTAGTTGTGTCCCACTCTTTGGGACCCGATGGACTGTAGCCTACCAGGCGTCTCTGTCCATAGGATTTTCCAGGCAAGAGTACTGGAGTGGGTTGCCATGTCCTTCTCCAGGCAATCTTCCTGACCGAGGGATCAAACCTGGGTCTCCCAAATTGCAGGCAGAGGCTTTACCTGGGATAAAGGCTTTACCTTTATCTAAGCCACCAGGGAAGCTCTCTATATATACATAGTTATATATATTTATATTTAAATATAATTTATATTATATATTAAATATGTATGTATATATGTGTGTATATATATACCATCATTACCCCTACCATAGCTTGGCCTGAGGCATAACAACAGGGAGGGAACACAACCCTGCCCATCAACATAAAATTAGATTAAAGATTTACTGAGCATGGCCCCGCCCATCAGAATAAGACCCAGTTTCCGCCACAGTCAGTCTTTCCCATCAGGAAGCATCCATAAGCCTCTTATCCTTATTCGTCAGAAGGCAGACAAAATGAAAACCACAATCACAGAAAATTAACCAAGCTGATCAAATGGATCACAGCCTTGTCTAACTCAAAGAAACTATGAGCCATGTCATGTAGGGCCACACAAGATGGACAGGTCATGGTGGAGAGTTCTGACAAAATGTGGTCCATGGGAGAAGGGAATGGCAAACCACGTCGGTATTCTTGCCTTGAGAACCCCATGAACAGTATGAAAAGGCAAAAAATATCACAGTGAAAGATGAACTCCCCCGGTCGATAGGTGCCCAATATGCTACTGGAGAAGAGTGGAGAAATAGCTCCAGAGAGAATGAAGAGACGGAGCCAAAGTGAAAACAACGCCCAGTTGTGGATGTGACTGTTGATGGAAGTAAAGTCTGATGCTGTAAAGAACAATATTGCATAGGAACCTGGAATGTTAGGTCCATGGATCAAGGTAAATTGGAAGTGGTCAAACAGGAGATGGCAAGAGCGAACATCAACATTTTAGGAATCAGTGAAATAAAATGGACCAGAATGGGCGATTTTAATTAAGATGACCATTATATCTACTACTGTGGGCAAGAAGCCCTTAGAAGAAATGAAGTAGCCATCATAGTCAACAAGAGTCTGAAATGGAGTACTTGGGTCCAACCTCAAAAATGACAGAATGGTCTCTGTTTGTTTCCGCAGCAAATCATTCAGTATCACAGTAACCCAAGTCTATACCCCAACAATTCTTGCTGAAGAAGCTGAAGTTCAATGGTTCTATGAAGACCTACAAGATCTCCTAGAACTAACACCCAAAAAAGATGTTCTTCTCATCATGGAGGAGTGGAATGCAAAAGTAGGAAGTCAAGAGACACTTGGAGTAACAGAAAAGTTTGGCCTTGGAGTACAAAATGAAGCAGGGGAAAGGCTAATAGGATTTTGCCAAGAGAACACACTGGTCATGGCAAACACCCTCTTCCAACAACAAAAGAGACAACTCTACACATGGACATCACCAAATGGTCAATACCAAAATCAGATTGATTATATTCTTTGCAGCCAAAGATGAAGAAACTCTGTAAAGTCAGCAAAAACAAGACCAGGAGCTGCCTGTGGCTCAGATCATGACCTCCTTATTGCAAAATTCAGACTTAAACTGATGAAAGTAGGGAAACCGACTAGACCATTCAGATATGACCTAAATCAAATCCCTTACAATTATACAGTGGAAGTGACAAATAGATTCAAGGGATTAGATCTGGTAGACAGAGTGCCTGAAGAACTGTGGAGTTGAGGTTCATGACATTGTACAGGAGGCAGGGATCAAGACCATCCCCAAGAAGAAGAAATGCAACAAAGCAAAATGGTTGTCTGAGGAGGCTCTACAAATAGCTGAGAAAAGAAGAGAAGCGAAAGGCAAAAGGAGAAATGGAAAGACATACCCAACTGAATGCAGAGTTCCAAAGAATAGAAAGGAGAGCCTTCCTCAGTGATCAGTGCAAAGAAATAGAGGAAAACAATAGAATGGGAAAGACTAGAGATCTCTTCAAGAAAGTTAGAGATACCAAGGGAACATTTCATGCAAAGATGGGCTCAATAAGGAAAGAAATGGTATGGACCTAACAGAAGCAGAAAATATTAAGAAGAGGTGGCAAGAATACACAGAAGAACTGTACAGAAAAGATCTTCATGACCCAGATAATCATGATGGTGTGATCACTCACCAAACATCCTGGAATGTGAAGTCAAGTGGGCCTTAGGAAGCATCGCTACAAATCAAGATGGTGGAGGTGATGGAGTTCCAGCTGCGCTATTTCAAATCCTAAAAGATGATGCTGTGAAAGTGCTGCACTCAGTATGCTAGCAGATTTGGAAACCTCAGCAGTGGCCACAGGACTGGAAAAGGTCAGTTTTCATTCCAATTCCAAAGAAAGGCAATGTCAAAGAATGTTCAAACTACCGCACGATTCCACCCATCTCACACGCTAGCAAAGTAATGCTCAAAATTCTCTAAGCAAGGCTTCAACAGTACATGAACCATGAACTTCCAGATGTTGAAGGTGGATTTAGAAAAGGCAGAGAAACCACAGATCAAATTGCCAACGTCCACTAGATCACAGAAAAAACAAGAAAGTTCCAGAAAAACATCTACTTCTGCTTCATTGACTATGCCAAAGCCTTTGACTGTGTGGATCACAACAAACTGTGGAAAATTCTTAAAGAGATAATTTAAGATTTAAATTAAATTTAATTTTTACCTGCCTCCTGAGAAATCTGTATGCAGGTCAAGAAGCAACAGTTAGAACTGGACATGGAACAATGGACCTGGTTCCCAATTGGGAAAGGAGTTTGTCAAGGTTGTATATTGTCACCCTGCTTATTTAACTTATATGCAGAATACATCATGCGAAATGCCAAGCTGGATGAAGCACAAGCTGGAATCAAGATTCCCAGGAGAAATAACCTGAGATATGCAGATGATACCATGCTTATGGAAGAAAGCAAAGAGGAACTGAGGAGCCTCTTGACGAAAGTGAAAGAGGAGAGTGAAAAACCTGGCTTAAAACTCAACATTCAGAAAACTAAGTTCATGGCCTCTGGTCCCATCACTTTATGACAAAGAGATGGGGAAACAATGGAAATAGTGAAAGACTTTATTTTCTTGGGCTCCAAAATCACTGCAGATGGTGACTGCAGCCATGAAATTAAAAGATGGTTGCTCTTTGGAAGAAAAGCTATGATAAACCTAGACAGCTTATTAAAAAGCAGAGACATTACTTTGCCAACAATAGTCAATCTAGTCAAAGCTATGGTTTTTCCACTACTCATGCATGGATGTATAGTTGAATGATAAAGAAGGTTGAGTGCCGAAGAATTGATGCTTTTGAACTGTGGTGTTGGAGAAGACTCTTGAGAGTCCCTTGGACAGCAGGGAAATCAAACCAGTCCATCCTAAAGGAAATCATCCTGAATGTTCATTGGAAGGACTGATGTTGAAGCTGAAGCTCCAATACTTTGGCCACCTGATGTGAAGAACTGACTCACTGGAAAAGACCCTGATAGCGGGAAAGATGGAAAGAAAAAGGAGAAGGGGATGACAGAGGATGAGATGGTTGCATGGCATCACTGACTCAATGGACTTGAGTTTGAGCAAGCTCCAGTAATTGATGATGGATAGGGAGGTCTGGAGTGCTGCAGTCCATGGGGTCCCAAAGAGTCAGATATGACTGAGCAACTGAACTGAACTGATATATATGTATACCAAATATATGTAATGGGATGTTACTCAGCCCTAAAAAGAGTGAAATAATGCCATTTGCAGCAACATTAATTGACCTAGAAATTACCATATTAAAGTGAGGTTAAGTCAAAGAATGACAAATATCACCTAATATCAGTTATTTGTGGAATCTAAAAAAACATGATACAAATGAACCTATTACAAAACAGACCCACAGACAACAAAATAAACAATTTGCAGATTATTATTTACACAGAAGAATCCAAAAATTGCTATAGATAATTTTTTTATTAATAAGGGAATTAAGAAAAGTTTTTGTCTATAAAATCAATACACAGAAGGAGAAAGAGAGAACTGACTAGGGAAACATAATTAACTTACCTGGCACTGTGGTTAAAACCTCAAGCTCTGAAACTAAATGCCCGAGTTGAAAAATTTTACTCTGTCTCTTACTAGCTGTGTGACTTTTGGCTTGTTACTTAATTCTCTGTGTTTCAGTTTCATCATTAGTAACGTGAACTGAATATCTATCTACCTTATGGTGGTGTTACAAGTATCAAATGAGTTAATGCATATAAAGTATTTTTGCCATTTTGAGGAATAAACATTGGCTATGATTTTTCTTACAGATCTTGTCTTTGTTGGTTGAAATGAGTGACCATGAATTTATAGTGGTATCAATCTACCTGTTGAATAATTTTCCTTCAACAGTGCTTCACAGCCTGCCTGGGGGCAGAAAATCAACCATTTGAATTTATGTAAAGGTACCATGAAAACTGTGGGAAATTCTGAAGGAGATGGGAATACCAGACCACCTGACCTGCCTCTTATAGAAACCTGTATGCAGGTCAGGAAGCAACAGTTCGAACTGGACATGGAACAACAGACTGGTTCCAAATAGGAAAAGGAGTACATCAAGGCTGTATATTGTCACCCTGCTTATTTAACTTATATCCAGAGGACATCATGAGAAACGCTGGGCTGAATGAAGCACAGCTGAAATCAAGATTGCCTGGAGAAATATCAATAACCTCAGATATGCCAAGGATACCACCCTTATGGCAGAAAGTGAAGAACTAAAGAGCCTCTTGATGAAAGTGAAAGAGGAGAATGAAAAAGTTGGCTTAAAGCTCAACATTCAGAAAACTAAGATCATGGTATCTGGTCCCATCACTTCATGGGAAATAGATGGAGAAACAGTGGAAACAGTGTCAGATTTTAATTTTTTGGGCTCCAAAATCACTGCAGATGGTGATTGCAGTCATGAAATTAAAAGACGCTTACTCCTTGGAAGGGAAGTTATGACCAACCTAGACAGCATCTTAAAAAGCAGAGACATTACTTTGCCAGCAAAGGTCCGTCTAGGCTATGGTTTTTCCAGTGGTCATGTATGGATGTGAGAGTTGGACTATAAAGAAATCTGAGCACCAAAGAATTGTTGCTTTTGAACTGTGTTGTTGGAGAAGACTCTTGAGAGTCCCTTGGACTGCAAGGAGATCCAACCAGTCCATCCTAAAGGAGATCAGTCCTGGGTGTTCATTGGAAGGACTGATACTGAAGCTGAAACTCCAATACTTTGGCCACCTCATGCGAAGAGTTGACTCATTTGAAAAGACCCTGATGCTGGGAAAGATTGAAGGCAGGAGGAGAAGGGGACAACAGAGGATGGGATGGTTGGATGGCATCACCGACTTGGTGGACATGGGTTTGGGTAGACTCCGGCAGTTGGTGATGGACAAGGAGGCCTGGCATGTTGCAGTTCATGGGGTCGCAAAGAGTTGGACACAACTGAGCGACTGAACTGAACTGAACCATGAAAAGAACATGGGTCAAGGACCTTGAGGATTTTAATGAAATAGTGGTTGAATGAACTAGAGGAGTTGTTCTAAGAAGCCCAAGGAAACTAGTTCAGTGGAGCATGTCAACATGCTCCAGGCCCTCAGATAAGTCCTAGGTCTACTGTTTGCTGAGATTTTCCTTTTGGTAACTTTCTGTTTTTGCTAGAAGAACTGAGGAAGGAAGAGAAACGAGTCAAGGTAGTGACCTTTATGTATTCATTTTTCAACTAATACATAATGAGAGTCCACAATGTGCCTGGCACTTTGTGTCGTGCAATAAAGCAGTGAACAAAACAAAGTTGTTGCTTTTGTGGGATTACGTTCTAGCTGAGGAGGCAGAAAATAAATAAATGAAGAGTGTATGATATGTCAGGAGAAAATAAGTGCTATGAAAAATAAGGGAACAGAAGGTGACATATTGAGTTCTCTATTGTTGAAAGTCTTTGAGGTACATTCATGTGTCCATTACAATTATAATGTCATGCAACATGCCACAATCAAGATAAAAATTATTTCCATCACTCCATAAACTGAAATAATTTTCAAAGACTTGTCTTTCCTTATCTTCTAACCACAAATATTTTCATTATCTCTAAAGTCCTTCAGCAAATTGCTTGATGAACTTCTGGGATCAATTATCATAATCAATCTCAACAGCTTACTATATGGCTTCCATTAATAACTGAATTCATCATGCCAAAGAGGCAGCTTTTTCACTCCCACTGGGCAGTTCAAGGATCAGAATCTTTGTAATATGTAATCCCTTTTGGTATGGTGAATAGACTTTAATACTTTCATACCAGTTAGTCTTTGGCTTCCACAGGGATGGAAGTCATTGAACCTTCCAGATCCCTCTGGATGACACAGCTAATGTCAGTTATCAAGAGAAGTGCAGATGTGAGCCGTTATCAGTCAACAGTCACAGCAGCTGGGGGATGGTTGTACCAGCTTAATAAAGAAGATCTGTGACATTATCAGCTCTGCCCAATATCACATTCAATTGTCACAAGGTCCTATCAATCCTATCCTCTTAATATCTCTTGCTATATTCTCATTACCATTGGGTTAGTTCCCATGCTCTATCATCATTTTAAAAAAATTTATTATTTATGTTTGGCTACACTGGGTCTTTGTTACTGCACATGGGTTTTCTCTAGTTGCAGCGAGCAGGGGCTACTCATAACAGTGGCTTCTCTTGTTGCAAAGCACAGGCTCTAGGTATGTGGGCTTCACTAATTACAGCATGAGGATTCAGTAGTTGTGGCTTGCAGGCTCTAGAGCACAGGCTCAGTAGTTGTGGCTCACAGGCTTGGTTCCTCTGAGGCATGTGGATCTTCCCTGACCAAGGATTGAACTTGCTCCTCTGCCCTGGCAGGTGGGTTCCTAACCTCTGGACCATCAGGGAAGTCCCATCATTTTTTGCCTGGAAAACCGCATGCCATTATCTCTCGGATTATTACAATAGCATCCTAACCAATCTCCCTCTTTTAGGCCTTAACTTCAATCTGTTCTCTACAGAGCAAGCAAAATGATCCATTTAAAACATATTTTAGTGCTCGCTTCGGCAGCACATATACTAAAATTGGAACGATACAGAGAAGATTAGCATGGCCTCTCCGCAAGGATGACACGCAAATTCGTGAAGCGTTCCGTATTTTTTCACAGCAGGATCCTACATGACCCACCTCCCAGAATATTGGAAATAAAAGCAAAAATAAACAAATGGGACCTAATTAAAATGAAAAGCTTTTGCACAACAAAGGAAACTATAAGCAAGGTGAAAAGACAGCCTTCAGAATGGGAGAAAATAATAGCAAATGAAGCAACAGACAAACAATTAATCTCAAAAATATACAAGCAACTCCTGCAGCTGAATTCCAGAAAAATAAACAACCCAATCCAAAAATGGGCCAAAGAACTCAAACAGACATTTCTCCAAAGAAGACATAGAGATGGCTAACAAACACATGAAAAGATGCTCAACATCACTCATTATTAGAGAAATGCAAATCAAAACCACAAAGAGGTACCATTTCACACCAGTCAGAATGGCTGCTATCCAAAAGTCTACAAGCAATAAATGCTGCAGAGGGTGTGGAGAAAAGGAAACCCTCTTACACTGTTGGTGGGAATGCAAACTAGTACAGCCACTATGGAGAACAGTGTGGAGATTCCTTAAAAAACTGGGAATAGAACTGCCATATGACCCAGCAATCCCACTGCTGGGCATACACACCGAGGAAACCAGAATTGAAAGAGACGCGTGTACCCCAGTGTTCATCGCAGCACTGTTTACAATAGCCAGGACATGGAAGCAACCTAGATGTCCATCAGCAGACGAATGGATAAGGAAGCTGTGGTACATATACACAACGGAATATTACTCAGCCATTAAAAATATACATTTGAATAGGTTCTATTGAGATGGATGAAACTAGAGCCATTATACAGAGTGAAGTAAGCCAGAAAGAAAAGCACCAATACAGTATACTAATGCATATATATGGAATTTGAAAGATGGTAATGATAACCCTGTATGCGAGACAGAATAAGAGACACAGATGCCTAGAACAGTCTTATGGACTCTGAGGGAGAAGGTGAGGGTGTGACGTTCTGAGAGAATAGCATTGAAACATGTATATTATCATATGTGAAACAAACACCATTCCATGTTCTATGCATGAGACAAATGCTCAGGGCTGGGGCATTGGGATGACCCAGAGGGATGGGATGGGGAGGGAGGTGGGAGGAGGGTTCAGGATGGGGAACACATGTGGACCCATGGCTGATTCATGTCAATGTATGGCAAAAACCACTACAATATTGTAAAGTAACTACCCCAACTAAAATAAATAAATTTATTTTAAAAAAATAATAAAATAAAATAAAATCATCCCAGCTTACTTCATGGAATACATTTCCTGCCACAGGTCACAGAGGGAAAATGCACAGTTCAGCATTCTCCCTGAGTTGCAGAGGCAACGTTGAGAATTTGAGGAGGCCAAGGTGGACAGAATTTTCAGGATAAAGTACCAGAGAGGATAGAGCAGCACAGAAAAGAGAGAGCTGAAAAGGGTGAGCAATTTGAAAACCTTCAGAAGGTTCTCCTCACATCTTCATCTGGGTACTGATCAGTACATGTGCATAAGAAAACTGTCTGAGTCATGGAAAAATCCTCATCTCACATAGGCCAGAAACATTTTATGTCCCAAAGAGCCAGAATATGTCATCAGGTAGAGTACATCAGGAGTACGTCAAGGCTGTATATTGTCACCCTGCTTATTTAACTTATATCCAGAGGACATCATGAGAAATGCCAGGCTGGATAAAGCACAAGCTGGAATCAAGATTGCAGGGAGAAATATCAATAACCCCAGATATGCAAATGACACCACCCTTATGGAAGAAAGCGAAGAACTAAAGACCCTCTTGATGAAAGTGAAAGAGGAGAGTGGCTTAAAACTCAACAGTCAGAAAACTAAGATCATGGCATCTGATCCCATCACTTCATGGCAAATAGATGGGGAAACAGTGGCTGACTTTATTTTTGGGGGCTCCAAAATCACTGCAGATGGTGACTGCAGCTATGAAATTAAAAGACGCTTGCTCCTTGGAAGAAAACTTATGAACAACCTAGACAGCATATTAAGAAGCAGAGACATTACTTGGCCAACAAAGGTCCGTCCAACAAAGGACGACTATATTCTGGGCTTTAAAACAAATTTCAGTAAATGTAAAATGATTCTTATCATTTAGAATATGTTATCTGACCATAAATAAAATTAAATTAGAAATCAATAGAAATAATCTAGAAAATTCTCTACTATTTGTTAACTAACACACTTTTAATAACACATGGTTCAAAGAAGAACTCAAAAGGGAAATTAGAAAACAATTTGGATGGAGCAGGAACTGGCAACACACTCCAGTATTCTTGCCTGGAGAATTTCATGGACAGAGGAGCCTGGCGGGCTACAGTCCATGGGGTTACAAAGAGTTGGACACGACTGAGCAGCTAACACACACACCTTTGTTCTACGGTCTCTACCCTTGAGTAGCCTGTGTCTTTATGAGAAATATGAAGGCTTGACTTACAATACACTTTCATATTTAAGGAGATAACGATGTATGTATGAATGTATCCATTTTAATGAAATGATTGATATTTTTGAAAAAAAAAAGAAAAAATTTGGACTTATGAAAATAAAAACACATGTATCAACATATGTGAGATACAGGTAAAGCAGTTAATATGGGGAAGTTTATAGCACTAAATGTTTGTATTAGAAAAGGGAAAAACTCTCAGTGGCCCAGGCTTTCACCTTAAGAAAGTAGAAAAAGAAAAACAAATTAAACCCAAAGTAAGCAGACGTAAGGAAATAATTAAAATAAGAGCATAAATCAATGATATAAAAAAGAGAAAAACAATATAGAAAATTGACGAAAAAAAAAAAAAAAAATTGACGAAACTAGAACTGAGTATCTAAGGTCAATAACATTAATATTACTTTAGGCAAAGAGATCAGAAAAAAATGAGAAGACATAAATTACCAATATCAGAAATGAGAGAGAAGACATCAATCAGTTCTTATAGACATAATTATAACACTGTATGGAGACAATATGAACAACTTTATGCAAAATTTTTGATAACTTAGGTGAAATGTATAAATTCTTTGAAATACATTAACTACCAAAAAGTGAAAGTGAAAGTGTTAGTCACTAGGTCGTGTCCGACTCTTGGCAACCCCATAGTTTGTAGCCCATCAGGCTCCTCTGTCCATGGAACTTTCCAGGCAAGAATGCTGAAGTGGGTTGCCATTCCCTTCTCCAGGGGATCTTCTGGACCCAGGGATCAAACCCAGTTCTCCTGTATTCCAGGCGGATTCTTTACCTCTGAGCCATCTGGGAAGACCAAAGGTCATTCAAAAAGAAATGTAATGGGACTTCCTTTGTGGTCCAGTGGTTAAGACTCCATGCTTCCAATACAGGGGGCGTAGGTTCAATCCCTGCTCAGGGAACTAAGGTCCCACATGCCCAGGTGGTGCAGTAAAAACAAACAAACAACTCCATAATTTTATTGAAGCACAATTGTTTTACAATGTTGTATTGATTTCTGCTATACAGCAAAGTGATTCAGTTTTACATACAATGTTTTTCATATTCTTTTCCATTATGGTTTATTATAGGCTATTAAAATCTAGTTCCCTGTGCTATACAGTAGGACCTTGTTGTTTCACAGCCTTTATTCATTTTGATTCTCAAATTATCCCAAAGTTGGTCAATGAGAATTCCTTCAAACTGTCTCCTTGTGTTGGTGATAAGGAACTGTGGCTAATTTTAGTGAAAAGTAATAATTAGTGATCACAATTCAGGCTGTACTGATTACTATCAGGGCTTTTCTTCATTTGGATTCCCCTGAAAGCAGACCTTGAGACAAGGATTTGAAGTCAGATAGTTTCTTTGAATGATGATCCTCAGAAGTGGGGAAATGACCATGACGGTTGTGGGTACATGGTAGAGAGAACTGAAGCAGCGGAGAGTGGGCTGCTTTATCCCAGTGCCCATTCCCACACCATGTTTGTCTGGCAAGGAAGGGATCTTGGCCTAGAGGATTCCCAGATTCTGGGTTTAAGGTCTGGTCCCTGATGGGAGTCTTCTTCCATTGCCAGGGAAGGGATCTTTCTTTGCTCTTCATTCTGGACAGACCTCTTGCAGTCCTGGGCTTGACCATGGTCCTGGGAAGGGCCTACTGTGTCTTGTATGAAGGCAGATGCTAGACTCATGCTAAAGAGAAGACCAGGAATATTGGACATTGAGCTGGAGGAGCTGGAGTGAATGCAAAAGTTGTCTCATTCCATCCCCTTCCTCCATTCAGTGCCCCGACATGTGAAGGTCTGGAGTGGATTCCAGGGCCCAGCAAGGAACTGGTCTACACTCTCTTCCCTCCTGCTCAGCAATCTGTAATCACAGCAGTGCCTCTGCCCCTCAGGTGGCCAAGCCTGTCTCATCACCCTCCTATCTGGTCTCACTCTCTGGTCCCAGCTCCAGAAAGACCTCTGGAAGTGAGGAGTACCCAGCTGTCTCTCAGTTTCAGAGGCCCCTTTAGTCTCTGGTTGTGGGGTAACTTGCAGAGATAAGCTGGCCACAGGTGAGTAAGTCAGGGGGCTCCAGTCCAGCCTCAGCCATGGGAGGCCTGCCTTGCCAACACTGCTGTGCCTTCAAGGACCCACATGTCATGTGGGGGCAGAGGTTGCCAGTCAGCACTGTCTTCCCTTCGCCACTGGCTGATTCGTCACCTTGGGTTTTCACTCTGTGTATTTCATGTCCAGCAGCAGTACTTGCAAGGAGGCGTGGTCCCTTGAAGTCCCTCCAGGCCTGGATTTTAATAATTAAAGAGGATGGAGGACCCCAACCGAGGCTCCCAGGGCCTGGGGCTCCCTCTCTCACTTTGTCTAGCCTCCAGGCCTGCTTGTTGTCCTGATGAGCTGCTGGACCCTGGGTTCACAGGGAGGGAGCTCTGTATTCATATCACCACCCAGCCCAGTAAGCCAGATATCCATTTGTAGTTTTTTTTTTTTTGACAACTGAGCATTTCTCTTCTGTACAGAATCCAATAGAAACTTCCTATAATTTGAAGAAAAAAAAGAAGTGGGGAAATGAATCGGGGAAGGGAGAAAGGCCAATAAAGAGGTGCATGCATGAACAAATTACTATTGTGAGCAAATGGGGCTCAATCCTTCTGAGGACCCTCTGAAAAACCACCTAGAATGTGCCTCAGAACTGTTCCACACAGGGACAGAAATGAGGGGGTGTTTACCCTCCAACTCTCCTAGAACTATCCCAAGATTTTAAAATCCCAGCAATTCCATCAGAAGTTTGAGTTGATAAGAGGGCACTGAAACTATTTACTTCAGGTGAGCTCAGAGAAGGCAGAAGAGGTTGTGGGACAGGGGATTCATAGAATGTACTACAGGTTACTGGTTGCAGGTGCTTTCAAAAGACAGCACTGGCAGATACATTTTTTTTTAAATGAATGTTAATATTTCCAATTCAAAGTGAACATTACATTTTTTTCTTCACCTTAAAATTTTGTATTGTATCTCCTTTCTCTTATACTGAAAACCTTAGTTCTTAGTAACATTAATATTTACTTGTTTTATTCTATAATATACTTTATTAGGTTCAAATTACAAATTATTGAATAGCATTTAAGATTTCTTTGCAGTTTCTTTTTTAAAATTATTATTACTATTATTTTGGCTGTGCTGGGTCTTTGCTGCTGTGAGGGATTTTCTCTAGCTGTGACAAGCCGGGGTGGGGTGGAGGGTGGTGGGATGGGATGGTGAGGGGTATATGTGTGGCTACTCTTCCTTGCTATGTGGGCTTCTCGTTGCAGTGGCTTCTCCTATTGTGGAGCACAGGCTTAGTTGCTCCAAGGCAAGTGGGATCTTCCCAGATCAGGGATTGAACCGGTGCCTCCTGCATTGGCAGGAAGATTCTTTACCACTGAGCCACCAGGTAAGCCCCTGCACTTTCTTTTTCTTTGGCCAGCCTTGCTACTTATGGGATCCTAACTCTATGACCAGGGGTCAAACCTGGGCTCCCTACAGCTTCCCTACAGAAAACCCAGAGTCCTAACCATTGGACCTCCAGGGAAGTTTTGAAGTTTTTTTCATCCTTAGGATATACTCTCCTTTTTCTAAGGTTTCAACTCTCAAAAGCTAAGAAACAACATTTTAACCTGCTATGTCATTTCTTCCCTGAAGAAGTAAGTGAAGCAGTAAGCTTACTGAATTGTACGAGAACAAAAAGTACAAAAGAAAGGCAGAGGAACAGACTCAATTCATTTATTCTTCCACCATGAGAATTAATCCTTTTAGTAATCCAAGAGTCTCCTAGGAGAAAATTGTTATTTTCATAGCCAGGAATTAAGAGCATCCCAGTCTCTTTCTTTTTTAATTTTTTTTTGGCTGCACTGGCTCTTGGTTATGTCACGCAGTTTCAGTAGTTGTGGTACACGGGCTCTAGAACTCCAGGGCTCTCTAATTGTTGGTGAGAGGGCTTACTTGCCCCAGGCATGTGGGATCTTCATTCCTTGACCGGGGCTCAAACTTGTGTCTCTTGCCTTAGAAGGCGGATTCTTAATCCCTGGACCACCAGGGAAGTCTCCAGGTCTCTTTCTGAGGCTGAAGGGCTTGTGCTCTCATTCTAGTGGAGGAGCCCAGAAGGCATTTATGCCTTCCTTCTATATCCAAGCTGAATCAGGCCCAGATGCATCCTGGGCAAGATTTCTAACACATCTGGACACCTCCTGAGACATTCTGCTCCCAGGTGCCCTCCATCTCAGCTCACACAAGGTTCTTTGGGTGGATTGGCAGGGAGAGCCATGTGGCTGAGCTGAGGATCCTATTCGATTGAAAACAAGCTTCCCTGGTGGCTCAGAAGGTACAGTGTCTGCCTGCGATGTGGGAGACCTGGGTTAGATTCCCTGGGTCAGGAAGATACCCTGGTGGAGGAAATAGCAATCCACTCCAGCACTCTTGCCTGGAAAATCCCATGGAGAAGCCTGGTGCAGGCTACAGTCCATGGGTCGCAAAGAGTCAGACACGACTGAGCGACTTCACTTTCACTTTTTTCACTTTCTTTCAGGTTCTTAGACTTTCTAAGGTCCAATAAAGTGGACCCTTGCTTTTCTAAGTGTCCCTAAATGTCTCTAGGAAGGGAGCACTGAGATACGAATTTAGGAAAGGAAACGGAAGAGATAGAATTTTCTGGCTTTGGAGTCAGACAAACCTGAATTCCAGTCCTAGCTGTGTCACTAACCAGTTATATAACCATGGGAAAATCACTTATCATCTAAGCTTACATGGCTTCATCTACAAGATGGATATGACACTGTCTCCAAAAGGTCAAATGAGGCTCAAGAAAGATAATACAGTCAAAGGGCCTCATAAACTGTTTGTCCCTGTGCAAACACACGACATTGTTATTGTGAGGACGATTGCTTCCTGTATGGCCAAAGTGGCTAATGAATTTCTGGCACATGAGACATGCATCTGCTCAGACTCCGGCTGCTGTGCTGGGATGCAGGGAAGCCAAACTGAATTTCTGCCTTCATCCAGTTTGTTTTGTAACTTGGCCCTGCTCCAGCTTAGACTGGCATTGAATACAAACCGTGCAGGAATTTCTGCCTGGCCAGTCTGGACCTCCTGAGATAAGGGGTTAGAAAATCATTATCTGGATCCAGTACATCCTAGAGAAGAGCTTCTTGGTTCTGGGCTCTTGGCTTCAGTTTTTGAGCTGCTACATCCCACTCCTGACCTCACTTCTCTCTGCTTTCTCCGTTTCCTGTCTCTGCTTCCCCTGTTCATGCTCACCAATGTGTTCTTTAGGCTCTGCCTGAGCTGTGCCTGGCTGGACCATCAGTCATTTATTTAGCTTACCACTCAGTCTCTGGCTTCCCTGGTGGCTCAGATGGTAAAGCGTCTACCTGCAATGTGGGAGACCCGGGTTCGATCCCTGGGTTGGGAAGATCCCCTGGAGAAGGAAATGGCTACCTACTCCAGTACTCTTGCCTGGAAAATTCCATGGACTGAGGAGCCTGGTAGGCTACAGTCCATGGGGTCGCAAAGAGTCGGACACAACTGAGTGACTTCACTCAGTCTGTATAAGTCTGGCCCCAAGTCTCTATAAGGGCTGCCTGAAAAACTTGCTTCTCTAGTTTCTCCCAGATCTAGGATCACAGGGCACCTTTGAAGGAGAGACTACTGGGCTTGGTACAAGCTGCAGAGGACCACAAGGCAATATCGATATCCCACCCCAAATCCCACAGACTGACACACATGCTCACAGGTATACACACAATAACACTTGTGCATTGCCTTCACATCATTTACATGCAGAGAGACATGCACAAGGATGTGATCACATGTATTCATAAATGCATACTGACACAAATACCTTAGGTCAGAAAGTCTAGGTAGAGAAGGGAGAGTTATAGGTTCTGATTCCCTCTCACTTCCCAAAGTCTGAGGCAGATATATAGAACTTTATACAAAGAAGGATTTGGTAGTATGAGGAATATTCCTTCCGGTCTTTGATGACTCCTTTCATTAACTGAGATCACAAGAGTAACAAAAGTTGCCTTTTATTGAAGGTGCGTCTGTGTTCAGTACTGCCTCAGCCCCTTTTCCTCTATTTCTTTGCATCGATTACTTAGGAAGGCTTTCTTATCTCTCCTTGCTATTCTTTGGAACTCTGCATTCAGATGGATATCTTTCCTTTTCTACTTTGCCTTTCACTTCTCTTCTTTTCTCAGCTATTTGTAAGGCCTCCTCAGACAACCATTTTGCCATTTTGCATTTCTTCTTCTTGGGCATCGTTTTGATCACTGCCTCCTATACAATGTTACGAACCTCTGTCCATAGTTCTTTAGGCACTCTGTCTATCAGATCTAATCCCTTGAATCTATTTGTCACTTCCACTGTATAATTGTAAGGGATTTGATTTAGGTCATACCTGAATTGCCCCTAGTGGTTTTCCCTACTTTCATCAATTTAAGTCTGAATTTTGCAATAAATAGTTCATGACCTGAGCCACAGTCAGCTCCTGGTCTTGTTTTTGCTGACTATATAGAATTTCTCCATCTTCGACTGCAAAGAAAATAATCAAACTGATTTTAGTATTGACCAACTGGTGATGCCCATGTGTAGAGTTGTTTCTTGTGTTGTTGGAAGAGGATGTTTGCTATGATCAGTGCGATCTCTTGGCAAAATTCTGTTAGCCTTTGCCCTGCTGCGTTTTGTACTTCAAGGCCAAACTCGCCTGTTACTCTAGGAATCTCTTGACTTCCTACCTTTGCGTTCCAGTCTCCTATGACAAAAAGGACATCTCTTTTGGTTGTTAGTTCTAGAAGGTCTTGTAGGTCTTCATAGAACTGTTCAACTTCAGCTTATTCAGTATTTCTGGTTGGGGCATAGACTTGGATTACTGTGATATTGAAAGGTTTGCCTTGGAAACAAACAGAAATCATTCTGTCATTTTTGAGATTGCACCCAAGTACTGCATTTTGGACTCTTTTGTTGACTATGAAGGCTACTCCATCTCTTTTGAGGGATTCTTGCCCACAGCACTAGATACAATGGTCATCTGAATTAAAATCGCCCATTAAGGTCCATTTTAGTTCACTGATTTCTAAAATGTTGATGTTCACTCTTGCCATCTCCTGTTTGACCACTTCCAATTTACCTTGATTCATGGACCTAACTTTCCAGGTTCCTATACAATATTGTTCTTTACAGCATCGGACTTTATTTCCATCACTAGTCACATCCACAGCGGGGCGTTGTTTTTGCTTTGGCTCAGTAACTTTATTCTTTCTGGTATTATTTCTCCACTCTTCTCCAGTAGCATATTGGGCACCTATCGACAGGGGGAGTTCATCTTTCAGTGTCATAGAACAAAGGAATATTTCATGCAAAGATGGGCACAATAAAGGACAGAAACGGTATGGACCTAACAGAAGCAGAGATATTAAGAAAAGGCAGCAAGGATACACAGAAGAACTATACAAAAAAAGATCATCATGACCCAGATAATCACGATGGTGTGATCACTCACCTAGAGCCAGACATCCTGGAATGTGAAGTCAAGTGGGCCTTAGGAAGCATCACTATGAACAACGCTAGTGGAGGTGATGGAATTCCAGTTGAGCTATTTCAAATCCTAAAAGATGATGCTGTGAAAGTGCTGCACTCAATATGCCAGCAAATTTGCAACACTCAGCAGTGGGCACAGGACTGGAAAAGGTCAGTTTTCATTCCAATCCCAAAGAAAGGCAATGTCAAAGAATGTTCAAGCTACTGCAGAATTGCACTCATCTCACCCACTAGCAAAGTAATTCTCAAAATTCTCCAGCAAGGCTTCAACAGTATGTGACTGGTGAACTTCCAGATGTTAAATCTGGATTTAGAAAAGGCAGAGGAACCAGAGATCAAATTGCCAACATCCACTGGATCGTAGAAAAAACAAGAGAATTCCAAAAAAAAATTTACTCTGCTTCATTGACTACGCTAAAACCTTTGACTGTATGAATCACAACAAACTGTGAAAATTCTTGAAGAGATAGGAATACCAGACCACCTGACCTGCCTCTTGAGAAATCTGTATGCAGGTCAAGAAGCAACAGTTAGAACTGGACACAGAACAATGGACTGGTTCCAAATAGGGAAAGGAGTACGTCAAGGCTGTATATTGTCACCCTGCTTATTTAACTTACATACAGAGTACATCATGTGAAATGCTGGGCTGGATGAAGCATAAGCTGGAATCAAGATTGCAGGGAGAAATAGCAATAACCTCAGATACGCAGATGACACCACCCTTATGGCAGAAGGTGAAGAAGAACTAAAGAGTCTTGATGAAAGTGAAAGAGGAGAGTAAAAAAGCTAGCTTAAAACTCAACGTTCAAAAAACGAAGATCACAGCATTTAGTCCCATCACTTCATGGCAAATAGATGGGGAAACAATGGAAACAGTAATAGACTTACTTTTCTTGGGCTCCAAAATCACTGCAGATGGTGACTGCAGCCATGAAATTAAAAGACGCTTGCTCCTTGGAAGAAAAACTATGACCAACCTAGATAGCATATTAAAAAGCAGAGACGTTACTTTGCCAACAAAGGTCCATATAGTCAAAGCTATGGTTTTTCCAGTAGTCATGTCTGGATGCGAGAGTTGGACCATAAAGAAAGCTGAGCACCGAAGAATTGATGCTTTTGAACTGTGGTGTTGGAGAAGACTCTTGAGAGTCCCTTGGCAGCAGGGAGATCAAACCAGTCACTCCTACAAGAAATCAGTAGTGAATACTCATTGGAAGGACTGATGCTGAAGCTGAAGCTCCAATACTTTGGCCACCTGACGGAAGAACTGACTCATTTGAAAGATCCTGATGCTGGAAAAGATTGAAGGCAGGAGGAGAAGGGGACGATAGAGGATGAGATGGCTGGATGGCATCACCAACTCGATAGACATGATTTTGAGCAAGCTTTGATGGTGATGACAGGGAAGCCTGGCATGCTGGAGTCCATGGGGTTGCAAAGAGTCAGACACAACTGAGCAATTCAACTGAACAGCCCCTTTTTATATGCCACCTCATGGAGTCTCCCCATTGTTCTATGCAACCAGAATATTCTAGGCTTCACCAGACTATGAGTTCAAAAGAAGCCATCTTAATATTGATGTTTAATTGCAGTGGTGCTTAGCCAGCCATTTGCCATACAGGACCTTAGTCTCCCTCAAAAGCTTCCCCAGATATTCCGAAGAGTACTCAGAGATGTCTCAGGAATTGAGGGAAATTATTCATTTATTTTTGGCTGTGCTGGGTCTTCGTTGCTGCACAGGCTTTTCTCTAGTTTTGGCGAGCTGGGACTACTTTCTGGTTGAGGTGTGCAGGCTTCTCTTTGCTTTTCTTGTTGAGTTGCACAGGCTCTAGGTTGTGCGGGCTTCAGTAGTTTCAGCTTCTGATCTCTAGAGCACTGGCTGAGTAGTTGTGGTGCACAGGCTTAGCTGCTCTGAGGCGTGTGGAAATCGTCCTGGTCAGGGCACAAACCTGTGTCTCCTGCATTAGAGTTAGATTCTTTACCACTGAGTCACCAGGGAAGCCCCGGAAAGTTGTTTATATTCTTATGCTCCAACCACCTCTTCAAGGAATCTTTCCATTGCCTGATATGCTCTATCAGAATCCTCTAGCATGCATCCTCCAGCTCTGGCCTTAGCACTGGAGTTTGTAGTAGAGGTGGGGAAAGAGAGGAATTATTAGCTCCTTAACTTTGTCACCACTGGATCATCAAAAAAGCAAGAGAGTTCCAGAAAAACATCTGCTTCTGCTTTATTGACTATGCCAAAGCCTTTGACCGTGTGGATCACAACAAACTCTGGAAAATTCTAAAAGAGATGGGAATACCAGGCCACCTGACCTGCCTCCTGAGAAATCTGTTTGCAGATCAAGAAGCAACAGTTAGAACTGGACATAGAACAACGGCCTGGTTCCAAATAGGGAAACGAGTACATCAAGACTGTATATTGTCACCCTGCTTATTTAACTTCTATGCAGAGTACATCATGAGAAACGCTGGGCTGGAGGAAGCACAAGCTGGAATCAAGATTGCAGGGAGAAATATCAGTAACCTCAGATATGCAGATGACACCACCCTTATGGCAGAAAGGGAAGAACTAAAGACCCTCTTGATGAAAGTGAAAGAGGAGAGTGAAAAAGTTGGCTTAAAACTCAACATTCAGAAAACTAAGATCATGGCATCTGGTCCCATCACTTCATGGCAAATAGATGGGGAAACAGTGGCAGACTTTATTTTTGGGGGCTCCAAAATCACTGCAGATGGTGACTGCAGCCATGAAATTAAAAGACGCTTGCTCCTGGGAAGAAGAGTTATGAACAACCTAGACAGCATGTTACTTTGCCAACGAAGGTCCGTCTAGTCAAAGCTATGGTTTTTTCAACAGTCATGTATGGATGTGAGAGTTGGACTATAAAGAAATCTAAGCGCCAAAGAATTGATGCTTTTGAACTGTGGTGTTGGAGAAGACTCTTGAGAGTCCCTTGGACTGCAAGGAGATCCAACCAGTCCATCCTAAAGGAAATCAGTTCTGAATAGTCATTGGAAGGACTTTTGCTGAAGCTGAAACTTCAATGCTTTGGCCATACGTGAAGAACTGACTCATTTGAAAAGACCCTGATGCTGGGAAAGATTAAAGGCAGGAGGAGAAGGGGAAAACAGAGGATGAGATGGCTGGATGGCATCACCGACTCGATTGACATGAGTTTGAGTCAACTCCGGGAGCTGGTGATGGACAGGGAGGCCTGGCATGCAGCAGTCCATGGGGTTGCAAAGAGTCAGACACAACTGAGCGACTGAACTGAACTGAACTGAGACTCCAAAGCTTTCCTAAATGTACCCCATGTCTCACAAAGATCTGATGTACACTGTGCTCCCGTCCTTTTGTGGCAGATGCTGTTGGTGCCCTGCCCTTCACCTTTGGCCTTATCACTAAGGGCTCTCTAACAAACTTCCACTTGCCTGCATCTGCATCTCTGCTGAAGGTCACACAGTCCCTGTGACTGACAAGCTGAAAATATAGTGGCAGGGGTGTGTGGAGGGAATTAATATCATCTGGAGTAGTCCTCAACCAAAGACTGATGGAAATTGGTGTATATAAGCCCCATTTCCTCACCTTTAGCATCCAATTCCGAGGGCTGTATTTGATATAATTTCCCAGTTTCTGCATGGGGTTAAGCTCCAGTCACCCACAGTGATAGCTAGTTTGATTATTTGTTCATTGTAGACCTCCCTCCCTTCCCTTTCTCTATCCTCACTTTACTACCAGTATTTCCTGCACCACCTACTAAACTACTTGCTCTTGAATTCTGTCTCAGTGTCTGTTTCTAGGGGAATTCAAATTAAGGCATCCACTCCAAGGAGATCAGTACCTATAGCATATAAGGGACTGAGTCTGTGACAGTGCCTTCATTTATCTCCTCTTTCATCCCAGGAAACTCTTCATATGTGTTAACTCATGCACAAAGAGTACACACCAGCCCACTGATTCTACCACAATCTAGACTCTGAATTCAGTTTAGGTTTAGCTGGGATATCATGCTATACCTGTAATACGAGGTAACTGAGGGTCAGAGAAGGAAAGTGACATGCTGCCTTCTGGGTGTATTTGTGCTGAAGTTTGGTATATATAGGCTTAATGGTAGCTGAGGGGCTGTTTATGGTTGCTTCTGGGTGGAAGCTTTAAATGTGGAAACAGATGGGTTGCTGTATCATGTTGCTGCCCTTAATCCTAGCAGCATGGTGACCTGAGGCTGGGGTTTTCAAGAAGACTTTACTAAAGGCTTGGTGTTCCCCGGTGGCCTAGGATTCCAGGTTTTCACTGCTATGGCCCAGGTTCAATCCCTGGTTGGGGAACTGAGATCCCACAAGCCATGTGGTATCACCAATAATGAAAAACCCACTACATTAAAAAAACAAACAAAAAAACACTTCACTAAAGTCTATCAAGACTTTAATGACACAGGAAATAAACAGAGTAACATAATATTAGATCATCTATCTCACAAAAAATAATATGTTCTCTTCACCCAAAGATATCCATTCCCTTTCAAACTCTGAGCTCCCTCCATGTGGTATTCGGGACATAATCTATGCCCTCCTGACCTGCCTGAGGCTGGTCACAGAGTTTCCATCTCCTGGACCCTAAAATCATCATGACTTTCCAACTGGGGTGACAGACTTGCAGTTTGTATCAAAATATATATTGACAATACAGAACATAATCACAATTCATCTATCAATGTCCTTGTATTAATACAAGGTGAGACCTGAAGCAAGTGTCTGCTTTTCCCTTCTTGATTCAGCCTCTTTGCCAGCTCTGCATACAATGGCCACTGGGTGTCTCAGAGGCTATTTGGCTCTTCATTTGTCTTGCCTGCAGGTTTGTTTGTTTCTCTTCTCCATCACTGACCGAATGCCCATATTTTATAAGCAAAACTGTAATAGGCCCATCATTTCTGCCTATTCTACCTTTCATTTACCCTGAGGTGTTGAGGAAGATTTATCTAGTAGCACACGAAGATTACAGGGTAATCTTTTCTACCTTGTGGTGTGCAGACTTCTCTTGTTGAGGAGCACTGCCTCCAGGGTACATGGGCTCAGTATTTGTGGTACACAGGCCTACTTGCCCTGGGACATGGACATCTTCCCAGATCAGGAATCGAACCCATGGCCCCTGCATTGGCAGGCAGATTCTTAACTACTGGGCCACCAGGTAAGTCCCATAGATGGTGTTTAATAAAATTATTTTTGAAGGAATAGATGAATGAATTTCAATAGTAAGTCTCTTTTAAAAAGCAAGTGAAGAAAATGGCTAGAGGAGGAGTGAGTTTGAATGGTCATCATTTAGTGAAGGAGGGCTGGAAATGAGCGAGGTCAAACAAGTGGAGTGTGACAATGTTTTGGAAGCCCTGAAGACCTAGTAGTGGAAGCAGAGCCAATCAGATGTGCTGACTATCTAGTTCTCAGCATTACTTCAGAACAGGCCCAGGATTCAAAGCTTGGCTAGAAGTACACACTCTCTCTTAAGCAGAAATCTGAAAAGGACCCTGAAGATCTTTGAATCCACCTCATCAGGGCATAAGAAGGCCATCCTTAGAGAATAATGGTTAGAGTGTTAGAGAAGAGGTTCTCAAGGGAGACAATTGGCTAAAATACACTTTAGCCCTGGTAACTAATGCTCTTGGCTGTCCAGTAAGCTTTCCCGTTCCTTTTGCTCTTTTTGCCATAGGACACACAACTCAGCCATGGCCTGTCATAGTATTCCATCTCTCTGGATCAGTGATTGGTTTACAGGGGACAAATGACAAAAGTAAAGCTAATCAGAGTCCTTTCTTGGCTTTACATGTAGGAGAGAAGTCTTCTCCTTTTTTGGTTGCAAGTTCTTATCTGAGATAAAGTTAAGCCTGGGGCTGCCAGCTACCAGCTTTCCTACAGTGCAGGGAGACTGACAGGGGTAGGAGAAAAACCAAGTGAGTGCAAGAGTATCGAAAAATAAAAATGCCTAGCATGTAATAGGTACTTTAAAAATGCTAGTTGTTCTTTACCATATGCCTTGTAAATTAAGTCCTCAGTCAAAAACCTTTTAGGTTTTGGAATAACACATGGTTCTTTTTGGGCCTGTACTTTGCCTACAGTCTCTATTTTTAAATTTTCCCAGCCAGGGAGCTCTGAGGAAGTGTCAGGAGAGCAAATCTAGCAGGGAAGTTCCATAGAACTGAAGACACAGAGATAATAAACATAGGGACTTCACTGGTGGTCCAGTGGTCCAGTGGTTAAGACTCTGCACTTCTAATGCATGGGGAATGGGTTTGATCCCTGGTAGTCGGAGAACTAAGATCCCACATGCTGTGCAGCCAAAAAATAAAAATAAATAAATACATTAAAAAAAAAGAGAAGACATAGACTATGTCCTCATGGAGTTGATACTTTAGGAAGGGAAAAAGTCATTAGCACAGATAATGGAGTACGTGCATGCTTAGTTGTGTCCAACTCTCTATGGCCCTATGGACTGTAGCCCATCATGCTCCTCTGTCCATGGGATTCTCTGGCAAGAATACTGGAGTTGGTTGTCATGCCCTTCTCTAGGGCATCTTCCTGACCCAGGGATCGAACCCACATCTCCTGCATTGCAGGCAGATTTTTTACTGCTGAGCCACGGGGGAATAGTAGACATCTTTGGGGGTATATTTTCAGCTCCCAGTGATTTACCTTTCTCTGAGAACAGAGGGAATCTATTCATGTCATCACCCTCCTTAGTTCAGTCTCAGAAGAGGGACCTTGATTCGTTGGCCACTGTTCATTGGACCAGGGTAAACACCTGATCAAACTAGGTCAATTATATTGTCTTTCTTACATAGGAATTCTGGTTTAGGCTGATATCTTGAATAGAAGGAGTGTGAAAATTCAGGAACTGTGTCAAGGCTCTTACCCTCCAGATGAATTGAAAAACAGAGAACACCAATCTGCAGAGAGAGGAGAATGAGGCTGAGTCGTGGAGAGAAGTAGAGATAAGAGACAGATAGAAAACATTCCTGGACCATTACATTGAACATTCTGGTTGCTTTCTGCATTCTTTCTTCTTTATTCTAGGAAATACAGTATTCTTTTGGCAGCTTATGTATTTTCCTTAAGCTAAGTAGGTTTCAATTCCTTGCATTCAAAAGCTTATTGTAGCTTTACAGTTAAGGGGATGGTGGCATAAATACACATTTTTTTTTTTATATAACAGATTATCAAACTGTCATTAAAAATGTTTTAGAGGACTAGTTAATGACATGTAAAATGCTCAACAGACAATAACAAGTAAAATATCAGTATTTAAAATTTTCTGTGTGTAGAAAAAAGTTTTCAAACACACAAAACTTTTAGCAATGGCTACCTTGGAGTAAACCTTCATTTTTTACTTTATATACTTTGATTTCATTTTAATTTATACTTGTGGCATTGTTTATATAATTAAGGTTATGTTAGAAGCATTTTCCACACTGCTATACAAATATTTTGTAAATGCTATTATTTTAATAGTTGCATAATATTGTGTTTTAAGAGGGCATCATACTTGATTAAATCAATCCTTACTATTTATTGTTTTTAATAATTTTTACCATTTTAAGCAGTGCTGTGAAAAACATCTTCAATGTACAAAGGTGTTTTTTTCTGTATTTTGTATTATTTGCCTAGGATCTTTTTTCAGAAGTGGAGTCATTAGAGTGGAACATTTCTACGGTCCATGAATAATTTTGGTCATGAAGCTTACTCTGGAGGCTGTGTCTACTTCCTTGCCATCTGAAATACAGATGAAAACCCAGTTCTAACCAACAAATTGCCTTAGAAGCCAGCCTTCTTGTTAGCCTAATGGGTTAAAAAAATACTAGTACATCTCTGTTTTGATTTGCATTTCTTTGGTGGCTAGTAAATTAGAACATTTTTCGTGTTTGTTAAATCCTTTAATTTCATCTTTTGTGAATTATCTGTTCCCTAGCCTCAGCTCTTTCATTCATTGGAAACATTGTGATTTTCATAGGATTTCCATGGAATCTGTGTGAAACTAAGAATCTGTTGTTTAAAACTATGTGACAAACTATGCAGAGAAGAATCAACATCATTCAAGCCAGAGTTACTCTTTATGATAACTCAGTTGGAGTCAACCACCAATTCTTCTTTCCTATTCTTTTTTTCTTTTTGATTAGAAGCAAGAAACTTTGAAGTCATTCTCAACTTCTCCCTTTCTTTCATCATCCCAGTCCTTAAGATAATCAGCCCCCTGATTATTCCTTGAATCTCCCTTATCTCTAACTCTGGTACCACCACCCTAATTCAGTCTTTGTAGTAAACATCTCGTTTCATCTGTCAGACATCTCCCTTCTTGTGGGAATTGCCTCTCTTCCAATTCTATCTGCACAGTTCCTGTTGGAGATTGCATGTTTATATTTGAACTTGCTTACTTGTTTGTGGTTGATTTGTCTAGGGGCAGCCATCCGGCCCAAACTGGGCCAATGAATTTCTTCTTATCTTTTTATATTTAGGACCAAGAGATTGAGGTTAATCTCTCTTCAGTGACTGTAGATATTTAATGTTGTTGGCCATATTTTCTGTCACATGAATCGGGGAATAGAGAGAGCCAGGTCAGAGCAAGAAAAGAATATTAATTCAATTCAGAGAAGAGTAATGAGATAAAGAAGGAGGATCTACGATACTACATACTGCAATCTCTTTCAAGAGCAATTTGTTGAACTCTAGTTCAGTTTGATAACCTGAGTTACTTTAAGACTCTTCCAATACATTCTCTTTATCAACTAGGAATGTATGCAATTGCAAGCAATTAACATGACTTAACTATATACAAATTTAATTTCCTCCCATAAAAATGTTCATGGAGATAGGCAATCCAGGATAAGAGCAGCTGTTCCAGGTTACACAATATCATAAAAAACTGGGCTTCTCTGTCTTCCTATCCCATTATCCTTAGTGTGAAATGAGATAGTGACAGTACCTCCCAAGCAGTCTGCTTTCTTACCATGAAGAGAAGGAAAGACAAAGGACTAAGACTGAAGGAATAAGCATACCTCTGGAAGCCGAACTCTAAAGCTTTCTTTTATTCTCTCATTGGCCAGAACTGGGTCATATGGCCATCTCTGAGTACATATTATCCCCACTTGCACTCTAGAAAGGTAAGAACTTTTAGCTACTTCTATGTACAATGCAGCCCCATACAAAACTGGAATTCTCTTAGTATGGAGGACAGAGGAATGAATGTTGGATAGTTAACTAGCAATGTGTCCCATGTAACTTTTGCTCATCTGGTTGACTTAGGTTTTGATCACATGCAACCAGATAAGTTTTAACTAATTCAGTGCTCATTGTCTCACTCCTGGATTTACTGTTTAGGGTCCCCACTAGTCTCCCTGTCACTAGTTTCCACTTTGCTTGAAATGATAATGCTAATGTAGCCAGCCTTTTCAAAGCATGTCTCTGAGCCTGGCTATTCCATGGCTATCGAACTTACTACTCCAGGAACTCTCTAGTTTGTTCTCCTTTCCTGTTCTTTGATACATGATTCAGTGGCATTAATTCTCATGCTTTATACATACTACTGATATTAACTGTATCTGTCAGGGTCCTGTCAGAGAAACAGAGCCCATGCCAGAAGCCAAATAGAGGGAATTTAATATAGGTAAAGTTATAAAAAGGGTCTGAAGTGAAACAGAGGATGTGTAAACAACTCAGAAATTAGCAACAGCAGTAAACCTCTACCATCCCCAGGGCTGAAGGATCAGAAGAGGAGGTTAACAGAACCCATGAGCTAAGACCACTCAGTGGGAGCAGAAACCACAGAGGGAAGGACCTTCTGGAAGCTGAGATAGGAAGGGAGGGACTCTAGTGAGATGTGACCATGGAAAAGACATGGTCAATGTTGGAGATGCTGCTTGAAGCAAACATCCCTTCCACGAACCAAAAAAAGAAGACTAGGAAATTTTAGAAAGATAATTTGCATGAGCCAATCCTCTGCAAGACAGAACAAATTAGAGGAAAGGCAAGAAATGAATTTGAGACTAGCAGTTAACAGTGGCTGAAGTTTACAAAGATGTTTGTAAGTCTGTTAGGATTTTTTAAAAAATCTAACTTAGCAACAACAACCAAAAAAACACCAGAAGTATCATGGCCAAGTAGATTTTCATATCATTCACTCAATTATTCACTGAAAGTTGCTCAGTGGTGTCCAACTCTTTGTGACCCCCATGGACTATACAGTCCATGGAATTTTCCAGGCCAGAATACTGGAGTGGGTAGTCGTTACCTTCTCCAGGGGATCTTCCCAACCCAGGGATCCAACCTGGGATTCCCGCATTGCAGGCAGATTCTTTACCAGCTGAGCCACCAGGGAAGCTCAAGAATACTGGAGTGGGTAGCCTATCCCTTCTCCAGCGGATCTTCCTAACTCAGGAATTGAATCTGGGTCTCCTGCATTGCAGACGGGTTCTTTACCAGCTGAGCTATCAGGGAAGCTTGCCGTTAATTGCTGCAATATAGGCCATATTTTTAATTTGCTTCATCTTTGGAACATAGCTTAATGTTCTTCTGGAGATTCTAATAGCCTTTCTTTTTTCTTGTTGAATTAAGACACTAGTTTCCCTGTTACTTCAGGGAAGTTTCTTTACAATATCAATGGAGTTCTTCATCTTCATGACCGTGTAATCATTTTGTTAGGGGAAGCACACTGACTGAAACCACCCACCCTGGTCAGGCACCATAGTAACCATTTGCATGAGTTGTTTTAGGATAGGAGGTCCTGGTAAGGAATAGGGAACTAATAAGCCACCACCAACTGGAAGAGTTCAGGAAAGGTCAAAAGGAGACACCACATGTCCGACCACCTCCCAGAATCCTTCTCTCTGGCATCCATCTTGGCTGAACAAGGCGTGCACCACCAGGAAGTACTCTGAGTCAGAATGATTGGCTAAAGACAACCCAGAAACTAATCCTATCACCATAAAACCTGAGACTGCTAGCCATGTGGCAGAGCTGTTCTCCTGGGTTCCCTTACCCTATTGCTCTCCACCCGGGTGCCCTTTCCCAATAAAATTTTTTGCTTTGTCAGCACATGCGTCTCCTCGGACAATTCATTTCTGAGTGTTAGACAAGAGCCCAGTTTCGGGCCCTGGGAGGGGTCCCCCTTCCTGCAACAATTTGAACAGAATTCATTACATTTTAACTTTTGACTTCTCATTCTATTAATATTTTGAACAATTGCATTTTAGGCCTACTCTATAACTAAATCTTGATATTTATTTTCATTGTGCTTTTATGTTAGTCATCTGTTTCTATCCACATCCTCATCTTTTTGGGAAAAAGTGAAAGTGAAATCGCTCAGTCGTGTCTGACTCTTTGTGACCCTGTGGACTGTAGCCTACCGGACCCCTCCATCCACGGGATTCTCCAGGAAAGAATACTGGAGTGGGTTGCCATTTCCTTCTCCAGGGGTCTTCCCGATCCAGGGGTTGAACCGAGGTCTCCTGCGTTGCAGGCAGATGCTTTACCCTCTGAGCCACCAAGGAAGCCCCATCTTTTTGGGAGTATCCCTTTATTTTTTTGCTTTCTTGCTGGATTACACATTAGTACTAAGCTATATATATTTTTTCAAGAAGAGTAAGAAGAGAACTTTAAAAAATTTCTGATTTATTACATATGTATAAGTGTAGCTGATAAGTAGTTTTACATTTGAGCTTGTTTTCTGAGGAAACAAATATAATTAAAATGAGTAGGTGTTAGCTATCAAGACTTCCCCCACCCAAATACCAAAATAAGGAGTCTAGAGCATGAACTCTCCAAGGCAGATTCTTCTTTTATTCTCAGGAAGTATTCTGAAGTAAAAGGGAAACTAGTGGGTGCTTATGGAGAGAGAGAATGATGCTAAATAGTGCAGCTGTTCTCAGACAGTGTTTCAGTTAATATTTTGATCTTTGCTTCCTTTCTCAGATGCTTTCTGCTCCTGGTTACTCCAGTTTAGAAATTTCCCCTCTTAGAAAGTCTATTTTCACCTCCATTTTAGCCTTTTCTGTTCATATTCTGGAATGTGGCTTCCTCAACTCTAGTTTAATCTATCAATATGATTCTATATATAAACAAAAGGGTTTTGGTTTTTAAAAATTACGTATTATTAGGAGACTTCGCTGGTGGTCCAGTGGTTAAGAATCTGCCTGCCAATGCAGAAGACACATGTTTGATTCCTGGTCAGGGAGGATTTCACATGCCAAGGAGCAACTAAACCCATGAGTCAGAACTACTGAGTCTGCGCTCCAGAACCAGTGAACCGCAACTACTGAACCCTCCTGCTGCAACTACTGAAGTTTGCATGCCTTGAGTTTGTGCTCTGAAAGAAGAGAAGCCACTGCAATAAGAAGCCCACACACCACAGTGAAGAATAGCCCCTACTTACCGCAACTAGAGGGCCCACACACAGGAATGAAGACCCAGTACAGTTAAAATAAGTAAATAAATACATAAAAATTATTTTAAAATTTAAAAAAACAAAAAAGAAATTATGATTAATTTTTTTAGGCATGATAATGTGATTATAGCTCTGTTTTTACAGTCCTTACCTGTAGAAATATGTATTGAAATTACATGCTGTCTGGAGTTGCCTTTAAATTCTCCAGGAAAAAAGAAAAAAGTGTGGAGCAAAAACAAAACAAAAATGGTAAAATGTTGATAATTATACAAACTTGGTGGTAGTAGTATGTGGGATTTCATTATCTGATTTTCTCTAAAAATAGAAGAAGTAGGAAGTAAGCAGATATATAATATGCAACTGATATATCAGATAAGATGAGAATTGATCAATGGTAAATATTGGTAACAATATGCTAACGACATGGTAAATATTGATGATGTGGACCAAGTGAAGTTTTGGTGGAGTGGTGGTAGGAGGAGGCTTAATTGGAATGTATTATTTAAGAGGGAATGGACAAGCTGACTATATAAACACATTCTGGAGACACTTTGAACAATTTGGATGTAGCTCAGATATCAGATAATTTTAAGGAATATTGTTTATTTTGTAAGAAGTGATAATGATATTGTGGCTAAAGATTTTCCTATTTTTTTAAGTAGTACATTTGAGTACTTAGAGTTGAAATGACATACTATCAGGGATTTGCTCTGAAATACTACAACAACAAAGAGAAAAAGAGATAAGATGAAGCAAATAAATATGGCAAATGTTAGTATTTATAGAATATTTTGATTGCCTACATAGAGATTTGTTATATTATTCTCTCAACTTTTGGCTATGTTTGCAATTTTTATAATTTTATAATAAAAAGACTTAGGGACTTCTCTGGTGGTCCAGTGGTTAAGACTTTGTGATTCCATGCAGGGGCGAGTGGGTTCCATTCCTGGTAGGGAACTAAGATCCCACGTACCTGTAGCCAGGCTGAAAAAAAGACTTACAACGAAGACAGAGGGGAGGGACTGGAGAGAGTGTATATAGACAAATATTCTTAGACATTTTGCTACACAGAGAGCAAAAATTATTAAGAGTAGCTGGTGGCAGAAGTGAGGAGAAGAGAAACTTTAAGTATCTGTTGGAGTGATCCAGGAAAGAGAGGGAAATTTATAATATAGGAGAGAGTGGGTAGCATTTTGGGAGTGATATTCTTGAGTAAATGGCAGAAAACGGAATTATTGTACAAGTGAAAGGATTGGCTTTAGAGAGGAACATGGATAATTCATCTATGATAACAGAAAGAAAAAGAAAATAGGGCAGATGCTGGCAGGTGAGAAGATGTGATGATGGAATTCTGTGAAACAGAAAGCATGAGGATGGGAGAGAATTTGGGGTTTGGTAGGAAGTTATGAAATCATCCTCTAGGAGAGGGGAGAGTGAATGAACTAGGGACATACAGTGTGATTGTTGGGAAACAGTAAGGCCCACTTGAAATTTATGGTTATGACTTTACCTCATGGTCACATATTTTCTCCAGCTTTGTTCAGCTGAAACAGTACATACAAGGCAGAGGCACAGGATGGATTTAATCACGGTTTTGATTTTGCCAAATGAGTATACCAAAAAGGGAGGAACAGAAGAATGAAGGGTATCTGTGAACAAGTAAATATGAAGGACTGTGAAAGTCAAGCTGAATAAGAAGGGAGAAAAGTTCATTAATGACATATTTGTTAAATATTTTTCCATTATTTCTCCAGAGGAGGAGTGGGGAACGAGTCATCCACACGACCTCCTTGGTGCCAACAAGTCACAGCATGACCTGTCCTGCACTCTATATGAGGACACTGGGAAGCAGGATGTTAAAATCAGCATCGTGAACAGGTTGCTAAGCCAGACAGTGGCTCTGCCTCCAAGCACTGAACCCAGCTTCCAGGGGTTCAGGTCCACTGGGAGTGGACTCTGACCAGTGCTGTCAGGACATGGACCTGTCACTTCCTTGTTGCCCTAGTCTCTACCTTAGTGAGAGGTGGCATGAGAATCAAGGGTGTGTGAGTAAAATAATGAACTTTTTTGAAGGTGAAAAAAAAATTAGGTAGAGGAGGAAATGTCATAAAGAGATGGAGAAGGAATGATCAAAGAAGTAGGAGGTAAACCAGAATGTTAAAGCCAAGAGAAGAAAGTAACTTTTTGTGAAAGAGACAGGCAACCATGTCAACAATTTCTGACTGCTCTAGTTAAATGTTTAGAAAACTAGAGCTGGAGAGACATCAGTTCAGTTTCAGTCGCTCAGTCATGTCCGACTCTTTGCGACCCCATGAATCGCAGCACGCCAGGCCTCCCTGTCCATCACCAACTCCGGGAGTTTACCCAAACTCATGTCCATCGAGTTGGTGATGCCATCCAGCCATCTCATCCTGTGTCGTCCCCTTCTCCTCCTGCCCCCAATCCTTCCCAGCAGGAAGGGTCTTTTCCAATGAGTCAACTCTTCGCATAAGGTGGCCAAATTATTGGAGTTTCAGCTTCAACATCAGTCCTTCCAATGAACACCCAGTACTGATCTCCTTTAGGATGGACTGGTTGGATCTCCTTGCAGTCCAAGGGACTCTCAAGAGTCTTCTCCAACACCACAGTTCAAAAGCATCAATTCTTTGGCGCTCAGCTTTCTTCACAGTCCAACTCTCATATCCATACATGACTACTGGAAAAACCATAGCCTTGACTAGATGGACCTTTGTTGACAAAGTAATGTCTCTGCTTTTAAATATGCTATCTAGGTTGGTCATAACCTTCCTTCCAAGGAGTAAGCGTCTTTTAATTTCATGGCTGCAATCACCATCTGCAGTGATTTTGGAGCCCCCAATAAAGTCAGCCACTGTTTGCACTGTTTCCCCATCTATTTCTCATAAGTGATGGGACTGGATGCCATGATCTTAATTTTCTGAATGTTGAGCTTTAAGCCAACTTTTTTACTCTCCTCTCTCACTTTCATCAAGAGCCTTTTTAGTTCTTCTTCCCTTTCTGCCATAAGGGTGGTGTCATCTGCATATCTGAGGTTATTGATATTTCTCCCAGCAATCTTGATTCCAGCTTGTGCTTCATCCAGCCCAGCGTTTCTCATGATGTACTCTGCATATAAGTTAAATAAGCAGGGTGACAATATACAGCCTTGACGTACTCCTTTTCCTATTTGGAACCAGTCTGTCGTTCCATATCCCGTTCTAACTGTTGTTTCTTGATCTGCATACAGGTTTCTCAAGAGGCAGGTCAGGTGGTCTGGTATTCCCATGTCTTTCAGAATTTTCCACAGTTTATTGCGATCCACACAGTCAAAGGCATTGGCATAGTCAATAAAGCAGAAATAGATGTTTTTATCAGATAAGGCAATGGCATCCCACTCCAGTACTCTTGCCTGGAAAATCCCATGGACAGAGGAGCCTGGTAGGCTGAAGTCCATGGGGTCACTAAGAGTCGGACACGACTGAGCGACTTTCACTTTTCACTTTCATGCATTGGAGAAGGAAATGACAACACACCCCAGTATTCTTGCCTGGAGAATCCCAGAGACGGGGGAGCCTGGTGGACTGCTGTCTACGGGGTCGCACAGAGTCAGACACGACTGAAGCGACTTAGCAGCAGCAGCAGCAGCAGCAGCAGATGTTTTTCTGGAACTCTCTTGCTTTTTCGATGATCCATGAGATGCTGGCAATTTGATCTCTGGTTCCTCTGCCTTTTCTAAAACCAGCTTGAACATCTGGAAGTTCACAGTTCATGTATTGCTGAAGCCTGGCTTGGAGAATTTTGAGTATTACTTTGCTAGCGTGTGAGATGAGTGCAATTGTGCAGTAGTTTGGGCATTCTTTAGCATTGCCTTTCTATGGGATTGGGATGAACACTGAACTTTTCTAGTCCTGTGGCCACTGCTGAGTTTTCCAACTTTGCTGGCATATTGAGTGCAGCACTTTCACAGCATCAACCTTCAGGATTTGAAATAGCTCAACTGGAATTCCATCACCTCCACTAGCTTTGTTCGTAGTGATGCTTCCTAAGGCCCACTTGACTTCACATTCCAGGATGTCTGGCTCTAGGTGAGTGATTATCTGGGTCGTGAAGATCTTTTTTGTACAGTTCTTCTGTGTATTCTTGCCACCTCTTCTTAATATTTTCTGCTTCTGTTAGGTCCATACCATTTCTGTCCTTTATCGAGCCCATCTTTGCATGAAATATTCCCTTGGTATCTCTGATTTTCTTGAAGAGATCTCTAGTCTTTCCCATTCTTTTGTTTTCCTCTATTTCTTTGCATCGATCGCTGAGGAAGGCTTTCTTATCTCTCCTTGTTATTTTTTGGAACTCTGCATTCAAATAGGTATATCTTTCCTTTTCTCCTTTGCCTTTCACTTCTCTTCTTTTCACAGCTCTTTGTAAGGCCTCCTCAGACGACCATTTTGCCTTTTTGCATTTCTTTTTCTTGGGGATGGTCTTGATCACTGCTTCCTGTACAATGCCACGAACCTCCATCCATAGTTCTACAGGCACTCTGTCTATCAGATCTAATCCCTTACATCTATTTGTCACTTACACTGTCTAATTGAAAGGGATTTAATTTAAGTCATGCCTAAATGATTTAGTGGTTTTCCCTACTTCTTCAATTTAAGTCTGGATTTTGCAATAAGGAGTTCATGATCTGAGCCACAGTCAGCTCCCTGTCTTGTTTTTGCTAACTGTCTAGAGCGTCTCCATCTTCGGCTGCAAAGAATATAATCAATCTGATTTTGGTATTGAGCATCTGGTGATGTCCATGTGTAGAGTTGTTTCTTGTGTTGTTGGAAGAGGATGTTTGCTGTGATCAGTGGGTTCTCTTGGCAGAACTCTATTTGCCTTTGCCCTGCTTCATTTTGTACTCCAAGGCCAAACTTGTCTGCTATTCCAGGTATCTCTTGACTTCCTACTTTTGCATTCCAGGCCCCTATGATGAAAAGGGAATCTTTTTTTTGGTGTTAGTTCTAGATGGTCTTGTAGGTTCTCCTAGAACCATTCAACTTCAGCTTCTTCAGTATTAGTGATTGGGGCATAGCTTTGGATTACTGTGATTTTGAATTGTTTGCTTTGAAAATGAACAGAGACCATTCTGTCATTTTTGAGATTGCACCCAAGTACTGCATTTTGAACTCTTTTGTTGACTATGAGGGCTACTCCATTTCTTTTGAGGGATTCTTGCCCACACTAGTAGATATAATGGTCATCTGAATTAAATTCACCCATTAAGGTCCACTTTAGTTCACTGATTCCTAAAATGTTGACATTTACCATTGCCATCTCCTGTTTGACCACTTCCAATTTACCTTGATTCATGGACTTAACATTCCAGGTTCCTATGCAATATTATTCTTTACAGTGTTCGACTTTACTTCCATCACCAGTCCACAACATCCACAACTGGGTGTTGTTTTCGCTTTGGCTCTGTCTCTTCACTCTTTCTGGAGTTATTTCTCCACTGATCTCCAGTAGCATATTATACTGGGCACCTAACCGACCTGGGGAGTTCATCTTTCACTGTCATATCTTTTTGCCTTTTCATACTGTTCATGGAGTTCTCAAGGCAAGAATGCTGAAGTGGTTTTCCATTTCTTTCTCCCGTGGACCACGTTTTGTCAGAACTCTCCACCATGACCTGTCTGTCTTGGGTGGCTCTACATGGCATGGCTCATAGTTTCATTGATTTAGACAAGGCTATGGTCCATGTGAACAGTTTGGTTAGTTTTCTGTGATTGGTTTTCATTCTGTCTACCCTCTGGTGAATAAGGATAAGAAGCTTATGGAGGCTTCCTGATGGGGGGAACTGACTGACTGTGGGGGAAACTGGGTCTTGTTCTGATTGGCGGGGCTGTGCTCAGTAAATCTTTAATCCAATATTCTGTTCATGGGTGGGGCTGTGTTCCCTCCCTGTTGTTTGGCCTGAGGCCAAACTGTTGACCCATGGCTCCACCAGAGACTCCTGGACGCTCACAGGCAAGTCTGACTCAGTCTCTTGTGGGGATACTGCTCCTTTCTCCTGGCTCCTGGTGTGCACAAGGTTTTGTTTGTGCCCTTCAAGAGTCTATTTCCCAAGTCCTGTGGAAGTTCTGCAATCAAATCCCACTGGCCTCCAAATTCAAATTCCCTGGGGGCTTCCCTGATAGCTGGGTTGGTAAAGAATCTACCTGCAATGCAGGAGACCCCAGTTGGATTCCTGGTTTGGGAAGATCTGCTGGAGAAGGGATAGACTACTCATTCCAGTATTCTTGGGCTTCCCTGATGGCTCAGCTGGTAAAGAATCCGCCTGCATTGTGGGAGACCTGGGTTTGATCCCTGGGCTGGGAAGATCCCCTGGAGAAGGGAAAGGCCACCCACTCCAATATTCTGGTCTGGAGAAATCCATGGACTGTATAGTCCATGGGGTCACAAAGAGTCGGACATGACTGAATGACTTTCACTTTCACTTTCACTTATTCCCTTTGCCGGATCCCTAGGTTGGGAAATCTGTTGTGGGTCCTATGTTTCATTGCACAGGTTGATATTTTTTGAAATACAGTAAAAACAGCTTAAAAATGAGATAACACAGACAAACAAAATTTATTACTATTAGATTCACAGACATAAAATTACTCAGCCAAACTGCTCCAGATGTTTTTAAGAGCTTGCTCTCAGTTTCTTTACTTACTTTATAGACCAATAACAGTTAGTCAACAGGCTCAGGTATAAGGACCACACTTGGAGTAGCTCTGATCCCAGTGATCTGTAAGTTATTTCTGCTCTAAAGACTTAAGAATGTATGTTTTTTCTAAGATAATGACCTTTTAAAAAAAACTTTACTATATGATTTATATTTGCTTTGTTGCATGTACCTTCTGCTAACTTGGAAGTCTGTAGTTAGTTTTTAGTTCTTCCACTGGTTACCTCTATAATTGTAACATTTTCTTATATTTCTTGAGACTTATCTATTAACTCTCTGCTCTCAGCAATGGCAAAATTACTATTCTTCCACTTTTCATTTCCTTACCTTCCCCTTTAACATGTAATTTTAGCAACAAACATTATTTTAAAAGTTCTCCTGAAGATTATCTATATACCTTTAAAAAAACCTTCAAATAAACTTCTGTCTCTCTTATTAGCTTTAAACTATCTCTTTTGTTCTCCTAATGGGAAAAGATGAGGAAATCCAATTTCTTTACCTATTTTTCAACATCTATTATATATATATATAATAATAATATATATTACTTCATGTTACCACAGATTGTAACATTCGTGCTCTGAATTTTTAAGGCCCAGAGTTAGTCCGAAGCTGCCATATGTTTGCAATGATGGAGTTGAACATGGTTTAAAACCTGTAGGCTTTCTCACTTTTCATTAACCAACTTTTCATTCACTCTCTGAAACTTAAATATTTGGCTCCATCCTAGACTCTATTAATCTTTTTCTTCAATGATATACTCCACAACTCCAATTTCCATCTACTGCTCCCAAATTTTTAAGCAATTTTTAATAACTTTAAGTAATTTTAAAATTGTACATAAATTAATATTTCTTCAGTCGGTCCCTTTCTCTCTAGCCCTACTACTATAAAACTCTGACAAGTACCTGATCATGAATAAGGGAGGGCAACATGGCTCAACCTTCTATGGAATCGTATTTAGAGAAGTTCACAGTTCAGCAACCAAAAATAACTTCAAAATGACACGTCTTTTGCAGGCATTGCCTGGGAACTGGGAAGAGGATTTGTAACAATACTCATTACAGCTCCTTCTTCCTCTCCTATGCACTTCCCTTACCCCCACAAAACTACTCCCACCTACCCACACAGCCTTGTTTTCTTCTGTCTGCTTCCCTACCTATCTTCCTTCTACTTTTCTCCTTTTCCTCCCCTTCTTCCCATGTAGATTGACTCAGCTTCTTGAACTAAGTTCTACTTCTTTTATCCCTTTAATTATCCTTCCTATTTATCATTCTCCTTATCCTGAATTCCTAAGCCCAAAGAAGCAGTCTGGCATCCAAAGAACTCTCTTGGCCAGGGGAAAACTCAGGGGTGGGAGAGAATGTTGTGAGCATTTGCCTGTTAGTAATTTTCATTCTGAAAATGAATATATATATATATACACACACGCGCGCGCGCACACACACACACACATATATATACTGAGAGCATTCCCTGAACTTTAGGTCCATAATTCATCTTGTTTATCTCATGTGTGCGGGCATGCTCAGTCTCTCAGTTGTGTCCGACTCTTTGCGACCCATGGACCGTAGTCCAGCAGGCTCCTGAGTCCAGGCAAGAACACTGGAATGGTTTGCCATTTCATTTTCTAGAGAATTTTCCCGACTCAGGGATCCAAACTGCATCTCCCACATCTCCTGTGTTGCAGGTGGATTCTTTACCCGTGAGCCACCAGAGAAGCATGTTTATCTCATAGATACCACAAAATCAATACGTCCTCAAATTGTACTTCTTTGTAAAGTTTATGAATTCATTTGTTCGATATTTCTCTTCCACGAAAGATTAAGCAAATATTTGTTGAATGTGTGAATTTATGTGTAAACAAAATTATGAAACTTGTTCTTTCTTCAGTATTCTCTAGGACAGTGAAAGACACCACCATCCACCTGGTTATTTAAACCATAATCCTGAATATCATCCCTGATTCATCCCATTTGCTCATTTTCCCTCTCTGGCTATTCATCAAACCCTGTAAATTGCACAGAAGTTAAAATTTCTTCACTCTGTTCCTTTCTCTCTAGCTCTACTATTATAAAACTCTGACAAGTACTTGATCACTTTTACCTGTTCCTCTGGAATAGATTCTTAAGGGGTTTCTGGTCTCCACTTTTATTCCCCTTCAATATACCCGTTGAAGACATGTCACTCATAGTTCCTGACAAGTCTACCATCCCTCTTCATGGAAAATTCTCTCTCCCACACCTCTGTCAAGGGGTAGTCCTAAGCAATCATGTTCTGTTCCACATGACACCATCTTCCCAGTTCCTTGACATTGTTAATTAAACCAGGAAGGTACTCCTAACTGGGGCTTCCAGGTGGTGCTAGTGGTAAAGAACCCACAAGAGACATGGGTTTGATCCCTGGAGATAGGGAAGATCCCCTGGAGGAAGGCATGGCAATCCACTCTAGTATTCTTACCTGGAGAATCCCATGGATAGAGGAGACTGGTGGGCTACAGTCTATAGGGTCACAAAGAAAGAAAGAAAGTGAAGTCGCTCAGTCGTGTTCGACTCTTTGTGACCCCATGGACTGTAGCCTACCAGGCTCCTCCATCTATGGAATTTTTCAGGCAAGAGTACTGGAGTGGGTTGCAAAGAGTTGGACACAGCTGAAGCGCCTTAGCACAGCACACCCCTAAGTAATGTGTAGATTACCCAGCAGCTAATAAAGTAACTTGACAAGTAAAGTTTGGCCACTTAGTTTCTCATCCTTTGACAAATGAATTAGAAAACAAGGAATGAATCAGACATTAGAAACGATAAACGAGGTTTCTAAAATTGCATAAAGAGTCCAGTTAGCACAGAAGAGGCAATGACCAAGATAAAATTTTGCCTAAATAGAAAATATTGGTAGATAGAAGTGATGATATAAAGCAGTAATACATAACAGAGGATAAATAAGGTGGTTGCTTCTGGGAGGAAAAGCAAAAAGACACATGAATTAAAGCAGAGATCAAGAGAGAAACTTAGTCATGGTAATGACAGAGCATAGAGTAAAATGCCCTACATTCCTGTTGCTGAGGGTCCTAGAGATGTTTTGAGTTCCAAATTTCCTAAGAGTCCTGTTTCCTTTATTGCTGAATATATTCTAATGTATTTAATATGGCTTCAGTTTCCGTCTATAGCTGGTGCCCTGCCTGAGGTTACATTTGGATCCATCAGCTCTAGTAAAACAGGTACTAGAAATCATCATATTAAGTGATGACGATGGAGGTTTAGTTACATGTAACAGACACCCCAAATTACAGTAACTTAAAGATAGTGGTATATGTCTCTCTCACATAATGCTACAGGGGGCAAGAATGGCAGGTCTGATCCATTAGATTATCTTGGATCTTTCTACATTGTTGCATTGCCCTCCCTTAGATGTTTTCTTATCCGTGTGGTCCAAGATAGGTTACTACCATGACCACTTTCCAAGCAACAACCTAGAAGAAAAGGAGAAAAGAAGGAAGGAAAGACATGACTTTTCCCTTTTAGAGTGTAATTCAAAGGTTACGCTCATGCTCACAGGTCATTGGTCAGAGCTTAGTCACATGGTTACATTCAGCCACAAAGAAGGCTGGAAATTTTCTTTATTCTAGGTGGCATGTGTCTACTAATATGAAAAGGGAAGAATGGATATTTGGCGACAAGGGTCTGTTTTTGTCATAATTGTAATAAGGAATCTTTGTAGTTAACTCTTAGAAAGAGTAATGTGGGCCCCTTTGAATCTCCTAGGAAGTCTTTCATAGAAGAGTAGAGAATATTAGTATCACTGAAAACAGCCTTTTCCAAGAGGCCCTAGAAACATAAGAGTATCCTCCCTTAGGAGGATTAGCAAGCAATTATTGCCTAGGGAAAAGGGGCATAAGTAGATGCTCTCTCTTTTGAGTGTTTAAGAGGAAGAATTGCAGATCCCTAGAATGTGGGCTCCTTGGGAAACTTATCCTGGGCCTGCTTGCTTCCCTGGCAATTGATTGTGCTGTATATGGAAATAGAAAACATATACCACTAAGAGCTTCAGTTGTGAGAACTGTGAGCTGGGCATCTTTGGCTGAGCTGGGCACCAAGGGAATGGGCTTGTCCTCTCTCAGAAAACTTTGCTGAACTGGGAGGACCTTGTATTAGTCGGCTTGGGCTGTCATAACAAGGTACCTTATGGAATTCTGTGGTGCTCCAGTGGTTAGGACTCAACACTTTCACTGCCCTGGGCCAGGGTGGATCCCTGGTTGGGGAACTAAGATCCTGTAAGTTGCCAAGGAGCAGCCAAAAAAAAAAACAAAACATTAGACCGGGTGGTGTAAACAACAGAAATTTATTTTCTCACAGTTCTGGAGGCTAAAAGTCCAAGATCAAGATTCTGACTGATTCTCTGGTGAAAGCGCTTTTCCTGGCTTATAGGTACCCACCTCTTTGCCACACAGTCATATGTCCTGTTGTGTATATGTGCACGGGCTGGGGGGTGAGCAAGCACCTTCTGGTGTCTCCTCTTATAAGGATAATACTCCTGTTGGATCCAGTCCCCAACCTTATGACTTCATGTAGCCTTAATTACTTCCTCAGGGGTCCAATCTCCAAACATAACCACTTTGGAAGGTAGGACTTTAACATACGAATTTTGGGAGGACACAGACATTCACATCAAAACATGGTCCCAGGATACAATGATGATACTATGGAAACTGTACTGATCTTCCTGGAGTAGAATTTCAAAGATAGCTACACTCTTCTTCTCTTTGAATCCATTACCCATTGCTGTGTGACTTTAGTCCCTTTCCACACTGACTTGCTTTGGCAACAACTTGCTTTGTGATTTATGACTTGCTTTGGCAATGGCACAATTGCCAATGTGACACCAAGGAAGGCTTAAAAAGTGCTTTCACATTGAGGCTTGCTGATTTTTTTCTGTTCTTGGGACCCCTATACTGCTGCCATGTGAAGAAATTCAAGTTAGTCTGCTGGATGATGAGATATGTGACTTAGTTGGCTCCATTACTATGGCCAACAGCCTGAAAACTGCCAGATGTCTGAGAAAGGCCATTCTAGATTATCTAGCCACACATCAATCTTTAGGTAACTGCAGATGCACTTGCAAGCCAAGCAGTGATCAGCTAAACTTGTCCAGGGCGTAAGAACCACCCAGCTGACCTACAGAATTGTCAGCTAAATAAATGCTTGTTGTTTTAAGTCACACATTTTGAGATGGCTTATTATATAACAATAGACAACTACCATCCTTACCTTTTAGAATAGGTAGGAACTTTGGAGTTCTTACATAATTAAGGAGGAGATACTAGACTTCCTGACAACTTGACATGAGGGGCCTGAGTGACTAACTAGAAAACAGAAAAGAATGTCATCACATGTATAACCCCAAGATTATTGAGCAGTTTGGATTTGTTATACATCTAAATACTGGTAGTTCTCACTTTTGGGCTCTAAATCAATTTAATCAATAGTTCACTGTATATCCTCCCACAGATATCTCACTGGTACTTAACAGCAAATACATCTAAATGATCAATCATAATCTCCTTCAAACTTCTTTACTGTTCCCTATATCAGTTGTCCAAGCCAGAATCTTGGAAATTATTCTCAAATATTTTTTCTTTGTCTCTGCCTAGATGAATCGACAGTTCCTATTGTTTCTGCTTTCTGAGTCTCTCTAAAATTCATTCACTTTCTTTCATCAGGACTATCATTTTCTTAGTACTTGTCATCATCACCTCTCTCCCAGATAATTATAACATTATCTCAATTCGGCTAGCATAGAATTTGCTAGTGGAATGGATGTGCAGTGTGTGAGAAAGAAAATATTCAAGTATCGTTCTGAGGTTTGGCCTGAGAAACTGAAAAAATATTGGTTTGTCATTTATTAAGCTGGGAAAGATAGGAGTAAGAGTGGACTCAGGCCAGACTCTGCCGCATGGCCATCTCTGACAGATAAGAGGCTAAGAAACTAAGTATCTGAGTGTATTAGTTTTCTATTACTGGGTAATAAATTACCATAAGCTTATCAGCTTAAAATAATATACATTTATCTCACAATATCTGTGTATTGTGAGTCCAGATATGGCTGGGCTATGTAGTCATCTGGAGAAGTTTGCTTTCAAGCTCACTCAGGTTGTTGGTAGAATTAATGTCCTTGTGGTTGTAGGTTCCTTTGTTTTGTTTTTCTGCTGGCTCTTGGCCAGAGTTGCCCATAGCTTCTAGAGGCTGCCTGCAATTTCCTGCCACATGACCCTCTCTATAGGCAGTTCAGAATATGGTAGCTTGCTTCTTCAAGCCATTAGAATGAAAATGAGAGTGAGTCTGTTAGCTAGACTGAGTCTTATACAAAAATAGAAAAAAGAAAAAAAAGACAGTCTTATCCAATGTAATATAATGTAATCACAAAAGTGCTATCATACCATCTTTGCTATTTAAAAGCAAGTCACAGGTCCCACCCACCTCAAGGGAAGGGGATCACACAAAGGGTTAAACTGGAGGGGAGGTGGATCATGAGGGCAACCTTAGAATGTATGTGCCACACTGACTTTCCCAGTCCTATAGTGGAAGGTAAGCGGCTGAAGTAGAGCTCTGGTCCCTAAGTTGCCAAGGCCGAGTCAGGGAATTCTCTTGCCAGAGATTGTGAATCTGGAATGATGATGCAATTAGAGAGACGAGAAAGTTAGAATCCCTTTGTACAGGTATGTGGCAGCAGCATAGCACATTGGCTGCTGGTGGTATGGGAACACTGGTGACAGCATTGTCCTAAAATTGTCTCTAGTGTGTTCTCTGGAGAAGCTCCTTGTTTCTTGCTAGTTTCATAAGCCTGATCCTCCAATCTCTGTTCTGTGAACCCCTCTATATAGTCTTCTAATAACTCCCCCTTAGGGTAATCAGAGTTTGTTTCTGTTTGTCACCAAGAATGTGTCAGACTCTGTACCTGCAGGGAAATATAAACAATTGGCATAGTGAAAGTGAAAGTCGCTCAGTGGTGTCCGACTCTTTGTGACCCCATGGACTATACAGTCCATGGAATTCTCTAGGCCAGAATACTGGAGTGGGTAGCTTTTCCCTTCTCCAGGGGATCTTCCCAAACCAGAGATCAAACCCAGGTCTCCCGCATTGCAGGTGGGTTCTTTACCAGCTGAGCTGCAAGGGAAGCCCAAACAGTTGGAGTAACTATAAATAATTGCAGTGGCTCAGTGATAAAGAATCTGCCTGACAATGCAGGAGATGCGGGTTCTATCCCTGGGTCAGGAAGATCCCCTGGAGGAAGAAATGGCAACCCATTCTGGTATTCTTGCCTGGAGAATCCCATGGACAGAGAAGTCTGGTGGGTTACAGTTCATGAGGTTGCAAAAAGTCGGACACGACTAAGCAATTAAGCACACATACACACAGGAATTAATAGAAGATGGCATAGCCAGAGACCAGATTTCAGATGTCCTTGCCAATCATACTAAGTTCAGTGGTAGACTTCATCTTGAAGGTCATGGAAATCTATTTAACTGTTTTAAGCAAGAAAGTAACATGTTTTTTGAAGATTCTTGTAAAGGCTTATTGGAAGACGGGTTTGAAGAGAAAGGGTCTGAATGTAGATGAATTAGTTAGAAAGTTTTCCTAGTCAAGTAGGTGAGAGAAGGTAAGACTTGAAGTGAGGTAGTACTAGTAGCATGGAAAGAGGAGACAGATTGGAGAGATGGTAAGGTTATAGAAGAAGCAAGACTTGTTCATTAATTGGATATGGGGACAGGAGGGAGGGGAAAGAAGTATAGGATGACTTCCAGGTTTCTGGTTGAGGCAACGAGGGGTGGCTGGTGGTGAGAAACTGAAACAGGGAATAGAAGGAGCAGACTGACAACTGGCTGTAGAATACATTGCTTGGGTGTGTAGGCTCTGATATCTGATAGACCTTGGTCTGAGTCCTGGCTCTGCACTTATTAGCTGTGTCATATTGAGCATTTTATGTAACTTGAACCTCAGTTTTCTCAACTGTAAACTGGAAATAATACAACTTACCTCTTGTTCACATATGTGTGAATTGAATGCACACTGTCTGGTATCCAGTAGTTCTGCTATAACATTAGTTATTACTACCTTTAAAAAAAACTTCAAGGAGGAGGCTCAGGAAAAAAAGGGTGACCCCTTAAGGAAATGCTTCTGTGAAAGCATTCCCGTCAAGTCAAAAGAGGAAAAATACAGTGCAGTGGCAGACCAGCTGAAGCCAGAAGGAGGAGGCCAGACAGGGCTGAGCTCCAGCCACGTTGCTGAGCAGATGAGTCACTGAAAGTGGCAGGCTGAGCTGCCCAGGCCACAGCTGGACTCGCGGTGGCCAGGCTGGACTGGGCTATAACGTGATGACTTCATTGTCAGTGGGAATCATGGCGATGTTCTGGAAGCTTGTCTTCCCTTTCCCCTTGAAGGAATCTATTGCTTCTTCCTCTTTTATAGGACTTTCCACATCCTGTCTTACTTTTTGGAAGCAGCAGGAAACAGTGGAAAGAGGCAGAAAAGCCAGAATTTGAGTTCTGTCTAGCTGGTGCATGTCACTTCTCGTTGGTCTTCTTATCTGTAAGAGAATGAACAGACCTGCCTTCAAAATGTGATGTGACGATCAGATGACAGTTGGTTGGAAGGTGCTTAACAAAAAGGCATGCATTCTTGTTCTCTTCACTAGTTGTCTCCTTTATCTTCTTGCTTCTCCTGGTCCTTCTCCACCTACTTCCTTGAGGACGTTGATCAGTTCTAATTCATTTTAGATCCGCACCACTTAGCTTGGCCTGGCACACAATTTCATGAATGGATGAATGAAAGAATCATGGCCCCGCCCCCTTCCGCTCTCCGCCCCCTCCCTCCCAAACCACCACATGGTGGGGCCAAGGGCGGGTCTCTCGCGACCGTTCGCTGGCGCGTGCGCGGGAGACGGCGCGCGGCCGGAGGCGCGATCGACCGCAGCCGCCGCCGCCGCTGCCGCCGACAGCCGGCCGGGAGAAAGCGCGGATGGGGGCTCAGCGGGCGGCGGAGCTGCCCCAGCCCCAGCCCCTGCCCCCGCGCCGGCGAGCGCCCGCCCGGGAGGCAGCGAGCTGGAGGAGCGGACCGGGCCCGCAGGGCCCGCAGGGCCCGAAGTTAGGGAGCAGGTAGGGCTGGCCGGGGTCTCGGAGGGAAAGGATGGGGAGGGGGAGCCTGAATGGGACTGATGGGGGAGGGATATCTCAGGCGGGAAGATTTGGGCTGGGGGAGTTGAAGGGGTGGGGACTGAATTGAAGTTGGGCAGGGGGAATGGGAGGTCTGGAGGGGCAGGAGGAATGGGAGGTCTGGAGGGGCAGGAGAAATGGGAGGTCTGGAGAGGCAGAGAAATGGGGAGTGGAGAAATGGAAGTATTAGTGTGGGGTTGAATGGGAAATGAGAAAGTAGGGGCGTTTGAGGTAAAGGGTTCTGGCTGAGAAGAAGGGACGCCGGAATGTGGACTGGGAGTGAATGAAGTGCAAAGAATAGGCTTACTAAAGGGGTACGGAGGAATTATCCAGAGGGGCAAAACGTGTAAGGTAGGGACAGTCAGTGTGATATAGTAAATGTTATCTTATTTTCTCGAGGTTGCCTTGACAGTTGTGAAAAAGATGTTATTCCTAAGCATTCTCTGGTTTGGCCATCGTTATAGTCTTGTAGGAATATGTTCCTAGCCATTGTTAAAGTTCTCTCCAGTAATGATCCATTTCACCAGAAAGCACTTTTTAAAACATGTGCTTTGAGGATGCATGTTTGCAATCCCAAGGCAGTACTGTGAGCAGAGAATTCATAGCTTTAGTCTCTGCCTTCTAGTTTACCACTGAAAATATCTTAGTGGGAAAACATAGATAGAAAGAAATGTAAAAAGTTCGTGGAGTTTCTGAATGGACAGGATGTGTTTATATATTAATTTATTAATCAAGTGTGGGTTATTTAGAAGTAGGGGATAAAGGTCAGTTTTATCAGGGAGGAGAAGTTGTCATTAGTAGCTGTAGGAAGTTCAGTGAGTACATGCGTGGTCCTTGATCTTGTGGGATTTATAGAAAAATGTACTGTAGTAATGGACTCCAGTGACAGCTTCTCTTCTGCACACACTATTCAAGACCCTACTGACTTCATCTTTGGAGATTTGAAGGGTCCTATTAGGTCTCCTGCCTAACAGGAGACCTTTCCCGTATGTTAAGTAAATATTTTCCATAGACATCATTATTATATAGTTTCAGTGATGCACATGTTAGCACTTGGACTTTTCCCCACTGTTGGTTTTTTATCTTGTGTTCTCCACCCAGTGCTGAGTAGACTGTGCCATTGCTATCTCTGCCCTTACTTTCAGGCCACTGAGCATTGTCCTCTTACTGTAATTTTCTCTCTCAACCTTGTCATTTATAGTCTCTGCAGTTCCTATTTGAAACATTTAAAAATGTACTTAAAACCCAGATCCTTTCCTGACTCAGTTTACCTGGTTCAGTTTACCTTATCCAGTGCTTCACTAAAGAGTTCAAGGTTACTTGATGTGTTCACTTCAAGGGAAGTACTTGAGTTTTTGCTAACCAGCAACCTTCTTGAAAAATGAGTTTATATTCAGGAGATGGACAAGCAACAGGAGTGACTGAACAAAGCAGTTCACTGTCCATCAGCTTCTTCACCAACTTGTGACTGATAACATTCACTGTCTTCATATATTTGGCTTTTACACATAAACTCTCTCCAAACTGATGTCTTCAAGGTCATCAGTAACTTGTATGTTTGTTTATTTACTTTTTAAGTGTGATGTGACTACAGAGTGCAAGTCAAAGTTTCATTCAGCCCATAAATTTTTACAGAATGAATACACCTATGTGACCACTCCTCAGATAAAGATGTAGAACATTTCCAGTACCCTAGAATGTGCCTCTGTGTTTTCTCCCAGGTATTACCCATCTCTAGAGGTAACCACTCACCCAGCCTCTATCACCATGGATTAGTGTTGACTCTTCTGAACTTCATATAAATTAAATCATTCAGCTTAAATCTTTTATGACTGTACTCTTTCATTCAGCTGTGTCTGTAAGATTCATCTATGTTGTTTCTTTTAGAAACAGCTTGTTCTTTTTCACTGATGTATAGTTTTCCCTTGTGTAAATGTACCATGATAGATGCTAAAACTTCCTTTTTTTAAATTGAAAAATAATGTGTGGCTATTTGCGAAAAGTTTTCGTTGTGAAAGAATTATATAGAAAGATTTGCAGCAGTCCTGGGGACCTTAAAATGACTAAATCTGATAACCTCCCTCTTCTCTGATATCTGTGAACTATTGGTCACTCTTGACCATGTGTTTCTTTTGATGTTTTCTTTTGTCATAATGTCTTTTCTACTCATGTTTCTCTGACTGCTTCTTCAGTGTCTTTTTCTGTTTTCTGTCGCTGACCCAGAATGTTCCTTGAGGATGTGTTTCCTCTCTGTCCTTAGCTTTTTTCTTTTTCTTTTTCCTGGTCATACTGAGGCTTACAGGATCTTAGTTTCCCGACCAGGAACCCAGGCCCCTGCGTGTGAAAGCACTGAGTCCTAACCACTGGACCAACAGAGAATTCCCAGCTTTTTTCTTTTTTCCTTTGTTTTTAAACTTTGATTTATTTATTTATTCACTTTTGGTTGTGCTGGGTCTTTGTTGCTGCTCAGGCTTTTCTCCAGTTGCCGGGAGTGGGGATTACTCTTTAGTTGCTGAGCACGGGCTTCTCATTGCCGTGGTTTATCTTGTTGCAGAACACAGGCTCCAGGGTACATGGGCTTCAGTAGTTGCAGCTTATGGGCTCTAGAGCATGTGGGCTTCATTAGTTGTGATGTGAAGGCTCAGTAGTTGTGGCACACTGGCTTAGTTGCCCCTTGGCAAGTGGAATTTTCCCTGACCACAGATCGAATCCATACCTCTTGCATTAGCAAGTGGATTCTTAACCACTGGACCACCAGGGGAGTCCACAGGTTTTTTCTTAATTGTATTTTGTTTTCTAACAGGCTTACCCTATTCATGGTAAGTGCTTAGGATACGGAGTAGGGTCTATGTGCTGTGCTTAGTTGCTCAGTTGTATCTGACTCTTTGTGACCCCATGGACCCCATGGACTTTTTGTCCATGGGAATTCTCCGGGCAAGAATACTGGAGTGGGTTGCTATTCCCTCCTCCAAGGGATCTTCCCAACCCAAGGATCGAACCCAGGTCTTCGCATTGCAGGCAGATTCTTTACCGCCTGAGCCAAAGGGTCTGTAGTTCTCTTTGTTCATGACATTGTGTCACAGAGCCTCCTTGTAAAGTCATCTGAGTCTCTAGGCCTGACCTCTTTTCTTAGCTCTATATTTCCATTTCTAGCCTTAATATTTCCACCTTAGACTCTCAGCATTTGTGATCTTAACATTTGTGGTTTTCATAATTTGATAGTGTCTTTGAAATTCCATGACTTGAAATTATTTGTTGAAAACTTAAAAATTTTCAATTTTGTGTGTTATGAGGTGGGATGGATTATTTCATTCATTCAGGGAGTAAAAACCTAGCTGATCACCAGGGTATCTACCTTTCAGAAATGACTTTGTTCTTCATTTCTCCTGACATGAAATAATGCTGTTATATGTTATACCATGCTGGTATTTAGGAATAATTTCTGAACAGGATGCAGAACTTGGATCTCTGGATTAGTGGCTTACTGTATCATTGAAATATTGATAGATTCCATTATTCTCTTTTGAAATGTGCTTCTCCCTATGTCTTTCCTTTCTCTGGTCCTCAAACTTGAAATTATATCCGTGGTCTTTGTCTTTTCCCTCTCCCTTGACCCCCTTATCCAGATTCTGCTGATTCTGTCTTCATGCCATCTTTCAAATATTTGTGCTCACTGTCATAACCTTAATTTACACCATTTATAAACTTTTGTCTTGGTTGTTGTAATATCTTAACTGCGTTACTCTCCTTTTAGCCTTTTAACCTCTAATTTTTTCTGTATTCTAATAAAGAAGATTGGAACTCCTTGCCTGTCTGAGTTGCAAATAAATATTTTTAAATGATCAATTCATTGCTTTATCTTTAGAAACTTTCATTAGCTTTTTAATACCATAGAATAAAGTTTGAAGACCTTGGCATTCAGGGTCTATTTGAAACATCACTTTTTATTAGAATCAGTTAGAGGCCCCTTCTCTTGGTTCCCAATACTTTGCTTTTGTATCCATTGTAGCATACATTATTGAAATAGCTTATCTCTCTTGTTAGCAAGTTCTTTGAGGCCCAGACTCTTTCGTTTACTGTTGTATACCTAGGGCCTAGTATGGTATTTGAAACATAGTTATTAGTGTGAATACTTATTAGAAACATGGATGTGTGCTGGCACTTGAAACCTATCCTGAGCAATATCCTAATTGGTTGTCAGTCTCTCATCAGAGAAAAAACTCCTCAGAGGCTGTCTTAATCATCACTGTACCAGCCTTTAGTGTTTTAAGTGGTACATAATGGGCACTCAGTAAATATTTGTTTCCTCCTTAGGCACTTTCATATTTTTATTTTAATTAGTTATCTATATGAAAAACTTTCTTCTCAGTCTTTGCCCATTGAAATTCTACTCAAGCTTCCAGGCCTAACTCATGCCACAGAAACTCTTCTGTGAAGTTGCTTTTCCATGACTGGGCTGTCATAAATAGCACTTCTGTCCTTCTGTATTCATTTTATATTATTTCATATCTGCTTTTAAGTTGTAAACTATTGAGGGTGGGAACTATATCATCATGTTATATACCATAATATGTAATCAAGGCCTTTGTCACAATAGGCACAATAATTATTTACTAACTAAATGAATGAACAGGAAATGATTCAAATATTTTGAATTTGGGTGAGTTGAGTAATTATGGTAGTACGAGAGAAATAGGTAAGTAAAGAAAATGAGACATTTTTGAAGATGGGGGAAGATGGAGTTCAATTTTACTTTCTAGAATTCTCTCAGCACCATTAAGGAATTTTCAAAATTTTTTTCATGAAAATCATCTTTATTCGGTACTGTAATGTTATTGTATAGTCAAAGTGAAGTGAAAGTTGCTCAGTCATGTCCGACTCTTTGCGACCCCATGGACTGTATACTGTATAGTCCATGGAATTCTCCAGGCCAGAATACTGGAGTGTGTAGCCTTTCCCTTCTCTGGGGGATTTTCCAAACCCAGGGATTAAACCCAGGTCTCTTGCATTGCAGGCAGATTGTTTACCAGCTGAGCCACAAGGGGAGCCCAGGAATACTGGAGTGGGTAGCCTCTCCCTTCTCCAGGGGATCTTCCCGAACCAGGGATCGAACTGGGGTCTCCTGCATTGCAGACGAATTCTTTACCAACTGAGCTATCAGGGAAGCCCAAAAGCACAGGGCAGAAAACACACAGAGGGAAAACTGCATATATTTTGTAGGGAACTGTAATTGATTTGGTATTGTTGGAATTTGAACTTGGAGGCATAGATGGTGAGTTTAGAGCCTAAAAGAGCATAGATGGTAGAAGATCTTTACTACTATTTACAAAGAGTAAAGTAGGGGAGTAGGATGGTCTTACTTGTTTTTTACCCTGGGTTACTCTGGCAGCTGTGTGGAGGATACAGTGTAGGACATGGTGATTAAGACATGCGCATTTGAGAATTTTTCTGAATTTTCCCAGAGGCTTTACAGGTGGTACAGTAGTAAAGAATCTGCCTGCCAATGCACGAGATGCTGGTTCGATCCCTGGGTTGGGAAGATCCCTGAGAAGGAAACGGCAACTCACTCCAGTATTCTTGCCTGGGAAATCCCGTAGATGGAGGAGCCCGGGAGGCTGCAGTCCATGGGATCGCAAAGAATCGGACACGACTGTGTGATTAACTCTCTTCATTCCTTGGCCTGTGCCGCCTTCTGTGCATTACTCTAAACCTCTTGCTTTTGTACATCTTGCTTTTGTTATGTCATCTCCTAACTATGGATTCGGAGAAGGCAATGGCACCCCACTCCAGTACTCTTGCCTGGAAAATCCCATGGACAGAAGCCTGGTAGGCTGCAGCCCATGGGGTTGCGAAGAGTCGGACATGACTGAGCGACTTCCCTTTCACTTTTCACTTTCATGCATTGGAGAAGGAAATGGCAACCCACTCCAGTGTTCTTGCCTGGAGAATCCCAGGGACGGCAGAGCCTGGTGGGCTGCCGTCTATGGGGTCGCACAGAGTCGGACACGACTGAAGCAACTTAGCAGCAGCAGTAGCAACTGTGGATTGTCCTGCCTTATAAAGACCTTTGTACTTACCTGGGACCCACCTAGATAATCCAGGAGAATCTTCCCATCTCAAGATCCTTAATCACACCTGCAAAATTCCTTTTACCACATGAAGTAACACATTTACAGGTTGTTGGGAGTAGGATGTAGGTACATTTGGAAGCCATTACTTAGACTACCACAATGGACTACCACTACTCCAGTCTGACCTCTGCAATGACAATGAGTTTTCAATACAGAGTGTTTGTTAACTCTTTCCTCCCATCTTGTCCCAAAGTAATATAAGTAGGGGCCAGCCCCTGAAAACCTATTACCTTTGGAAGATTTGATTTCATCAAAGGTCCTGGGAGCAGAGAGCCTGGGATGGTTGAAGCAGGTTGGACAGTTTTACCTGATGAGCGTAGGATACATCTGCTTACAGATTTTTCCCGTCTTTGTTCTACTGGATGCCTCTTAGCCTAAGACCAGCCTAAAAGCTTTTTCCACCCCAGTTACTCGTGGTGACCTATGATAAGGACTGTCAGAGGCAGCTTCATACTGCAATCACTATGCCTCCTTCATTGCTGGTCTTAGCTACTATATGGTTCTTTGCTAAATTTGCTACCTAGCTTTGTGCTTTTTGGTAAAACCTCCATGGTACCTTGGTAATTATCTTTTTTTATCAGCAGGTATTGGTTGTTTTTCTTCTCTTATATATGTACTTGGGGTTCCAAAGAGGTTTGAAAACCAGGTTGTTGGGTCAAGGGCTAGCCCTGGGGGTGGAGGAAAAAGTCCTCAGGGGAGAGCAGAGACTAGGCGTCCCTGGGAGTCAGGACTTACACATAGTCCGACACAGTTGACCGCCTTTTTGTTTCTGTGTTGTACCTCATTGTCAACTCCCAAACTCTTTTCTCTGCACTATAGCCATATATACAGTGGTGAAGTAAAAGTGAAAGTTGCTCAGTCGTGTCTGACTCTTTGCGACCCCATAGACTATAATTGGACTCCATGGAATTCTCCAGGCCAGAATACTGGAGTGGATGACTGTTCACTTCTCCAGGGGATCTTCCCAACCCAGGGATCGAACCCAGGTCTCCCACATTGCAGGTAGATTCTTTACCAGCTGAGCCACCAGTGAAGACCCTATATAAAGTGGAAATATAGTAAATAATTGATGGGAAAAATTGATATGAACCTGAGCTTCCTGCTTCCATGTTCATTGGGCATATTTCATCTTTACCAATAATAGTTCTACTTCTAAAATCTTAGTTTAGAGCTAACCACACTCTGACCTTCACATCATCTTCTGTTTCTGTAGCTTGCATTCATTCATCTCCAAAAATTGTCCAAACTCTTTGTAACCTCTGGTCTGTTGATTTTTGTTTTTCCTAAATCATCTTTTCATTGTTGGTCACCTCATGCCTCTACTTTCCTCCTTGTCCAACTAAATATTTCATGGGCTATCATAATTATTCTATGTGTGTACCTTCAGTACCTTCTGTCATACCTGTCATACCTGTCATACTTGAGAAAATCCCAACTGTGGTTAAACCAACTCTGCCTATGGTACACTTGTGTCAGATAATAAAAGAAATAAGTAAAATATGTAGTGTGCTATAGGGTGATAAATCCTATGAAGAAAATAAAGCAGGAAAGGGGGATATAGAGTGATGGGAGATTTTATGGCTTTAAGTAGCATTATCATGAAAGGCATCTCTTTGGAATGAGATGTTTGAGTAAAGACCTGAAGGATATAAGAAACAGGCATTTCAAATCTGAGGGAAGAGTATAGAGGTAGAGGTAGAGGTAGAAAGTAGAGGTAGAGGTAGAAAGCTCCTTAGGCTGGAAGCATACCTTTAGCTCTAAAATTTTGTTTGAGGAACGCCAAGGAGCCCAAGTATGGCTAGAGTAGAGTGAGTAAGAGGAAGAGTAGTAGATGAGGTCAAAGGGGAAAGATGGGGAGAGGAGGGCTGAATTGTGGAGAGTTTCAGATGGGTAAGTGTCTTACAGGGTAAGGTTTTTGGCTTTTGTGCTGAATGAGATGAACAGCCATTGGAGAATTTTGAGCAGAGGAATCACGTGATCTGACATTCATTTTAATCCTGTCTGTTTGACTACTCTGAGGAACATTGACTGAAGGGGTATGTGGAAGCAGAGAGACCACTCAATCAAGAGACTCTTGCAGTTATTCAGGCAAATGAGCAAGGGATATGAAATAATTGTGAATAAGGGAGTGCTTTTCTTTAGAACAAAACCACTTGAAAGAGTTGTCTGTATCTTCTTTCATTTCTTCTGCTCTTACTCTTTCTTGAATCCATTCCAGTCAAATCAGGCTTTAGTCTCCTAATTCCACTGCAGCACTTATGTCAGGGTCATCATTGGTCAAATCCAGTGGCCAGTTTTCAGTCTTCATCTGATTTAACCTGTTGCTTTTGACATGGTTGATCATTTCATCCTTTGGCTTCTGGGACCATGCTCTCTTGGTTTTCTTCCAGTCTCACCAGTGCTTCAGAGAGCTTAGTATTTAATCTGCTTCTACAGTCTGTTCTCTCTCCTGAAGTAATCTCATTAGATTGTATTACTTTGCATTTCATCTGTATGCTGTTGATTCCCATGTTTTTTCCTCTAGTCTTGACTTTCCTCTGAGCTCTAACTCCTTTTTTCAGTTGTGAGTGTAACATTTCTATTTGGGTAGATAATAGACTTTTCAAACTTAATGTCTCCAAAGTTGAACTCTCTTTATTTCCTATTCTGCTTCTCCCTCAGTCTTTCCCATGTCAATAAATAGCACTATCATTCAAGCTATGACAAACCTAGACAAAGTATTAAAAAGCAGAGACAACACTTTGCTGACAAAGGTACATATACTCAAGGCTGTGGTTTTTCCAGTAGTCATGTACAGATGTGAGAGTTGGGCCATAAAGAAGGCTGAGTGCTGAAGAATTGATACTTTTGAACTGTGGTGTTGGAGAAGACTCTTGAGAGACTGTTGGACTGCAAGGAGATCCAACCAGTCCATCCTAAAGGAGATCAGTCCTGAATATTCATTGAAAGGACTGACGCCGAAGCTGAAGCTCTGTTACTTTGGCCACCTGATGTGAAGAACTGACTCACTGGAAAAGACCCTGATGCTGGGAAAGATTGAGGGCAGGAGGAGAAGGGGTGACCAGAGGGTAAGATGGTTGGATGGCATCATCAACTCAATGGACATGAGTTTGAGCAAACTCTGGGAGATGGTGATGGACAGGGAAGCCTGGGATGCTGCAGTCCATGGGGTCGCAGAGTCGGACACGACTGAGCGACTAACAACAAAATCATTCACTCAGAGCAAAATATGGAAGTTGTTTTTGATTCTTGTCTAAACCTCATATTCCACATTTAGCCCATCAGTTCTGGTTGGTGCAGTATTCAAACTGCATGAGACTTTTCCCCACTAGCTCCATCACTAGTTTAATTTTAGCCTCTTTCATCTTCCCTCTGGGTTACTATAAAAGTCTCCTAACCTGTGTTCCTGATTCTATTCTTCTACCCTCCCCCCCAACTATGATAATGATAATTTGTACACAGCAAGAGCAGTATCATCCTGTAAAAGCTGAAGTCAAAATTTGTTACCCTCTCTAGTCAAAAGTGGCTTTCCATCACAGTTAATCAAAGTTGAAGGTGCTTGCTTTGTCCTATAAGCACCTAACGTGATCTGCTTCTAGGCCTTCTCAAAGCTCATTTCCTTCTCTTCCTTTTGTTACTGTGTTCTAGTCACAGTGGCTTCCTTGATGGTCTCTGGATATATTAAGCATGTTCCTGCCTGAGGACATTTTAAAAATTATTTGAGGACTTGACACCACCCTTATGGCAGAAAGTGAAGAAGAACTAAAGAGCCTCTTGATGAAAGTGAAAGAGGAGAGTGAAAAAGTTGGCCTCAAGCTCAACATTCAGAAAACTAAGATCATGGCATCTGGTCCCATCACTTCATGGCAAATAGATGGGGAAACAGTGGAAACAGTGTCAGACTTTATTTTTTTGGGCTCCAAGATCGCTGCTGATGGTGATTGCAGCCATGAAATTAAAAGATGCTTACTCCTTGGAAGGCAGGTTATGGCCAACCTAGATAGCATATTGAAAAGCAGAGACATTACTTTGCCAACAAAAGTCCGTCTAGTCAAGGCTATGGTTTTTCCAGTGGTCATGTATGGATATGAGAGTTGGACTGTGAAGAAAGCTGAGTGCTGAAGAATTGATGCTTTTGAACTGTGGTGTTGGAGAAGACTCTTGAGAGTCCCTTGGACTGCAAGGAGATCCAATCAATCCATCCTAAAGGAGATCAATCCTGGATGTTCATTGTAAGGACTGATGTTGAAGCTGAAACTCCAATACTTTGGCCACCTCATGCAAAGAGTTGACTCATTGGAAAAGACCCTAATGCTGGGTAGGATTGGGGGCAGGAGGAGAAGGGGACGACAGAGGATGAGATGGTTGGATGGCATCACCGACTCGAGGGACATGGGTTTGGGTGGGCTCCGGGAGTTGGTGGTGGACAGAGGCCTGGCGTGCTGCAATTCATGGGGTCGCAAAGAGTCGGACACGACTGAGCGACTGAACTGAACTGAACTGAACTGATACTTGGTAGTTTTCTCTACCTGAGGTGTTTTCTCTGGATATATTTATATGACTGGCTTCCTCCTTTCATTTAGGTCTCTGTTCAGATATCACCTTCTCAAAGAGGCCTTCCTTGACCAGCTCTTTTAAAGTAGCACTCTTATTCACTCCCGTCCCCTCTTTTTGTTATGTCCTTTATTCACCTGTGACTGTCACATATTTGTTATTTATTGTCGTTCTCACACATTAGAATATATGCTTCATGGGGATATAAATTTGAATCGGTTTTTCCTTACTGCTGTATCTCCAGTTTCTAGACATGTATATTGGAGATACTAAAGAAATACTTCTTGAGTGAATGTATAGTGATTAAGTCATTATCGGACCTTAGATTCCAACTCTGTGACCTGATGCAAGTTACTTAAATTCTTTAAGCCTTAATCACCCCATGTGTATGTTGTGGAGATAATTTCATTGTTAGGATTTAATAAGTTAATCCACGTAAAACACCTATTATAAAGCCTGATACCAATGAGTGGTCAATAATGGTTAATTATTATATTTTTAGGATACATGCATAGATTGTGTGAATATAGAGTTCATATTTTTCAGTGTTCTTATCTGGTTTCAGAAAGAAATAGAAAAAAGTATGTCTTGACCTTTGATTTGTTGGCATTATTGAACTGTCCTTTTATTTTATTCAGCTTGAAAAGATGGCTTTGTTTTGTATATTCTCCCTTTAGCCCATCAGGCTCCTCTGTCTATGGGGATTCTCGAGGCAAGAATACTGGAGTGGGTAGCCTATCCCTTCTCCAGGGGATCTTCCTGACCCAGAATCAAACTGGGGTTTGCAGCAGGCGGATTCTTCACAACCTGAGTTACGAGGGAAGCCCTTAGGGAAACTTTTATGAATTTCTTTCTAAGTAACTGGTTTAGAATATATTGTAGTCTCCCTAGGCTTTGGAATGTATTTAGTAGCAAATTTGGGCCAAGGAAACCACATTTTAAAATTCTGTGATATTGTTTTAGTTGTATACCGATTTTAATGTAATGTTTACCCTTCTTAAGAGTGAACCTGGTAGCAGAGGTACAAATCCTTTAACTTTCAAATTGTTGGGAGATTAATAAGCCACATAGCTTCTCTGCCTATTATTTCAGCAAAACAGGGGTAATATAGATGTAGGAATACTTGTTTTTAAATTTTATATAAGTTATTTATTATATGTATACTTTTGCTCTCTAACCTTGTTCCACTCAGCATTGTTTTTGAGAATTATATGTCACAGATCAGCACACTTTTTCTGTCAAGGGCAATATAGTAAATATTTTAGGCTTAGTCATACTGTTTGTTTCACAACTACATACTCAACTATACTGTTGTAGCATGATAGCATCCCTAAGACAATATGCCAATGAATGAACTTATCTATATTTCAATAGACTTTATATAGAGACATTGAAATTAGAATTTTATGTAATTTCCATATTTGTCATATTGAGAATACTATTTATGAAATCTTGTTCTACTGATTTGTTTTCCAACTATTTACAAATGTAAAAATTTCTTTTAGCTCCCTGGGTAGATATAAGCAGACTGTGGGTAGGACATAGCCTACCAGCTGAAGTTTACTTACCTTGATCTATGTTATCTTAACACATTTAAATTAATTTCATCAATTTTAAACTGCTCTATAGCATTCTTTTGAAAGAATAATTTGTAATATGTAAACTTTAAAAAAAACATTGGACTTCCCTGGCAGCTCAGATGGTAAAGAATCCGCCTGCAATGCAGGAGACCTGGGTTTTATCACTGAGTGGGAAGATCCCCTGGAGGAGGGCATGGCAACCCACTCCAGTATGCTCACCTGGAGAATCCCCATGGACGGAGAAGCCTGGCAGGCTACAGTCCATGGGGTCACAAAGAGTTGTACATGACTGAGTGACTAAGCACAGCACAGCAAGCATTTTATTATAATAATGGACCATTAGGTGATCTCCATTTTCCAGTGCTACAGTGAATATTCTTGTACTTATCGCCTTGTGCACATGTGCAGGAGTTTCTCTTACAGGATATTGTTGCCAGATTGCTTTTTTCAGTGTTGTACTTGTATGTGCTTTGACCACTGATGTTTTGCTGTGTCCTTGACAACTCTTGGTGTTATCACTTTTTGTTAATTTTCTAGATTTAGATGGCATCTCAGTGCTTTAAATACATTTTCCTGATTATTAGCAAGGTTGAGAATCTCTTCGCAGATTTAGTATTTACTTGGAAGTTTTGTCTTCTGTGACTTCCTTAGTTATGAATTTTGTTTTTCTCATAAACTGTTTCGTTTTATTTTTCTTATCGATTGTTGTTGAGTTTTTTTTTTTTATTGTCATTTAAAAATTGAATATGGTGAAGAAGTATTGTAGGGAAACAGCAAATTAGCCAAGATAGCAGTGATGAGACTCTCTTGACCCATGGCCTCTTGCTCTTGCCCCATGTTTTGTAAATACATGGTTATGTAACAGCTGAGGTCACTTATAGCACTACACATGCACTTCATGACGTACCCCCTTGGCCACAGGCCACCTTTGTTCTGTAAACATATATAAGCTCCACCTGAAACGCCCTTGAGGCTGCATTATGTCTGCATCTGCTGGGTCAACCACAAGAGAATATAGTGTGTCTGCCTTACGGCTGCTGCGCTAGCCTGGAGAGAATAAACATGTCTGCAGTTCCTTGAGTTTTCTTCCAGCTTCCACACTTGGGCCTTGCCTTCCCTGGGTTCAGCAAACAGTGAGATACAGGAAGATGAATATACTTTAGGTTTGAATTCTCTTAATAGCTTAATAGGTTTGAATTTGAAATCGGGATAGCAATGTCTATTTAACCGTGTTGTTCTTATGGTTATAAATTGCCTAGTTTGTATTGGAACTCACTAAATGTTTGTTTCTATGTTTTTAATTGTGTTTGTTCTTTGTCACTACTGTAACTTTATGTGTAGCAAAATAATCCTTTTGTAGCAGACCACTTGTTTTGTGAATTTTCTTCTTTCTTGCCTCCTTTTTTTTCTTTTTTACTATTTAACTTGTTTATTGTCAAATATAACAAGTACAGAAAAGCAGTCAAAAACAAAAGGATAATTTAGTGAATTATAAAATGAACACCATTAATCAAGCAGAATATTACCAGCCATTCAAGAAACTCTTCTCGCTGTGCCCCTCCCAATCACAGTCTCTCTCCCTCGGCAAAAGTAGTCAGTATTCTGACTTACGGCTTCCCTGGTATTTCAGATGGTAAAGAATCTGCCTGCAATGCAGGAGACCTGGGTTCAATCCCTGGGTTGGGAAGATCCCCTGGAGGATCCCATGGCAACCCACTCCTGTATTCTTGCCTGAAGAATCCCCATGGACAGAGGAGCCTGGTGGGCTACAGTCCATAGGGTTGCAAAGAGTCAGACATGACTGAGTGACTAGGCATAGCACAGCACATTCTGACTTAAGCATTTCTTTGTATTTCTTTTTAAGTTTGCATCTAAGACATTACAGCTTAGTCTTAAAAACTAGATGTGTTTGTCTGTTTTAATCTGTACATTTTCCTTTCACCTCTTCTTTAAAGTCTGTATATTGAAAAATCTTGGAACATTTGACCTGTAGTTTCGCGTAGTGTAGATTCATAGTTAATGGTGCGTTTCAAAATGTTTCATGTCCTTTGTATTGCCTGCAAGTTACAGCTGGGTAGAGAGGCTTAATCAGTCTCAGGTTCAATTCCTTTGGCAAGATTTTGGGTGGTAGTGTGTTGTTTCAGTAGAAGGTACACGAAGTCTGCTTTTTGCTCTTTGATTGGGGGTCCCCTGTACATAATGAATTGCATCTTTCTTACTGTTTTGAATATTTTCTCTTTGTTGTTGGCTTCAACAGTTGGTAATGATATGTTTTGACTCAAATTCTGTTTGAGTTTAACCTACTTGAAGTTCATTGAGCTTCTGAACATGTAGGCTCATGTTTCTCATCAAATTTGGTAAGTTTTTGGCAGTTATTTCTTCAGGTATTCTTCCCATTTCTCTCTTCTTCTGGGATTCCCTTAATGCATATATTGTTCCTTTTGAAGATGAACCCCTCATGTCTTAGGCTCTCTTCACTTTATTCTCTTTTTTTCTTTTTGTTCCTCAGACTATATAGCTTTAATTGTCTTGTCCTCGAGATTGCTGGTTATGTCTTTGCTTTCTCAAATTTGCCATTGAACCCCCTACTGAACTTTTCATTTATTAATTGATTTTATTTCTAGAATTTCTATTTGATTCCCTTTTATAATTTGTCTTTTTATTGATAGTCTTGTTTTGTTCATACATTGTTATTCTGATTTTCTTTAATTCTTTGCAAATGTTTTCCTTTAGTGATAGGAGCATAGTTAAGACAATAGATTTCAGGTTTACTGCAAAGTGCAATACTGGGCTTCCTCAGGTATGTTTTCTGTTAATGTATTTTGACTCTTTTGAGTGGACCATACTTTCTTATTTCTTTATACATCTTGTGTTTTTTTTTCAATTGTTGTTGTTGAAAAGTAGAGATTTGAATATTGGCAACTCAGAAATACAGTGTTTCGTTTTTCCCCAGGGTTTGCTATTTTTTGGATATTGAAGGCTGTAGTTGTTCATTTGTCTAGTGAGTTTTCCCAGCCTTTTTTGTAGAAATTGTATTTCTTGCTGTGTGTGATACTGAAGTCTCTGTTCGTTAGCTTGTATTTTGATAAAGATTTTCTGGATTGCTAGGAGCTAATAAACAAACAAACATACAATCAATATGTTTGTTTTACAAATATACAAACAATCTGGTCTTTGCAGATTGACTTTTTGACTCCTTTGGCCCTTAGCCAGACTTGTGTTGAGTCCAGGAATCAGCTTGAGATGAAAGCTTAAAATCTTTTCAGTCTTTCCTGAGCATGCATTTCACCCTGGACTTTCTAATTTACTTTATATACACAGGTGTTTGTGAATACCCTAATTTCCCAAAGAAACTCTCCCTTTTCCTGCCCAGATCTCAGGCAGTCAATTGTATGTCTCATTGTTAATCCTTTGCCCAGGTGGCTGTGGGTGTTTGGGTCACCTTACAGGGTTTTAAGCAGTGCTTACTGCTTTTCCATGTTGAGAAGATTCCAAGTTAGGTGAAATAGAGAGGAGTGCCTTGTGTCAGTCCTCCAGGTAGCCCGCAAGTAAGTTAGAACAGATGTAATGATTTACAAGTAAGATGTACTCTGGTCCTTCTGGTACCAAGGGCCAGGGTCTCACTCTGGGATCCCAACTGATGTCTTCAAGATTGCCTCCACATCAAGGAATGAGTAGGGTGAGGGCAAGTAAAAATGCCACAAAGCTTTCCTACCATTTTTAAGTTGACTTCTTGATTGAGTTCTCATGGTTGTTGTAAATCTTCTATTTTCCAGAGTCTGACAAAAGTGGTTCTGACAGTTTCTGCCTGTTTTTCAGTGTTTCTTTGGGGTAATTTTAGCTTGGGAACTGTCTACTCCACCATTTTGCTTATGTTGTCTTTCACTTGATTTTAATTTTTATCTCCCTAACGATGAATGATGTTGAGAATGGTTTCATTTGCCATATTTGCCTTTTCTTTGCTGAAATGTCTATTAGGTTTCTTGCTCTTTTTTTTTTTTTTTTATTGGCTTGTTACTGAATGCCTGTCTTTCTCAGATATGTTTTGCAAATATTTTTCCTCCTGTGTTATTTGTTTTCACTTTTAAAACAGTATCTTTGAAGAGTAGTTTTTAAATTTGATAAAGTCTATAAATCTGTTCTTTTTTTTGTTTGTTTTGTTTTTTTTTTTTTTGAGCTTTTAAGATTTGTTCTTTTTTAAACTTATGCTTTGTTGTGTTATCTAAGAATGCTATCTAACTCAAAGTATAAAAATTTTACTCTTGTATTTTCTTTTGAAGTTTTATACTTTTAGATTTTATAGTTAGATTCATAATCCATTTAGAGTTATTTTTCATACATTGTCTTTGATATGCCTGAGGTATGGGTCAAAGTACTTTTTTTTTTTTTTGTATATGCACATCAAGCAAAGGTTTTAATAGGGATTAAGAGGATGTACTTTGATTAGTGTGGCGCCTGGGTTTGACTCTTGGCAGGGTAGGTCAGGAAGAATCTGTCACAGTATATGGACTTCTCTTCACTTATTAAATTACCGTTCATATAGGATAAGACAGCTCGTGTTGCAAGCCCAGGTTTTTGGCCTGATAGACAAGTTTTTAGTGTGTAGACTTCTGTTTTTTAGCTGTGAATCCTTTGATTGCATCTAATCCTATCTTTGTGTGTGTGTGTTAGTCTCTCAGTCGTGTCCGACTCTTTGTGACCCCACAGACTGTAGCCCACCAGACTTCTCGGTCCATGGAATTCTCCAGGCAAGAATACTGGAGTGGATTGCCATTCTCTTCTCCAGATCTTTCCGACCCAGGGATTGAACCCTGATCTCCTGCATCACAGGAGGATTCTGTACTGTTTGAGCTACAGGGAAGTCAAGGAAGGAACTCCTATCCTTAAAGCATAATATAGTATAAACACAACACTAGCCTTGTGTATAAAGTTAGCCTGAGATTTGCTTTAGTATTGTGGGGGACGGAGATAGTTCTGACCAAGAGAGGGAGGACTCTGTGAGGACTCAAGAGAAAGCAATAAGCTCTAGAGTTGGGAGGAGCATGTAGAGATTTTGTAGTCAGGCAGTTTTCAACCTTTTATTTGATAGTTGAAATTTACATGTCATATAGTAGGTATGTTATTGTTACAATGTTGCTACAATAGATAAATACAAATTATGTGTAATTTCTGGCATGCAAGCTGTAATTCTGCCTTTTAAAAAATCTCAGGTAAGAAACAACGTTGTAACATAAGTAAATGGACTTTATTGTAGTATTTACCAGGAACTTTCTTTCACTTAATTAAGAGTATACTGATTGAGTACTTTAAATCAATTTCAAGTAATTTGTGACACAATTCTCACAGTTGATCAACATGTGTGTATGTTGGTGGAATCATACTGAAAGTTTTTGTTTAGGTTGGTGGTTCTCAAACTTTAGTGTGCTTCAGAATTACCTAGAGGGCCTGTTAAAACAGATTGCTGGTCCCCTCCCTGAGATTTTCCAATTTAGTAGATCTGGGGTGGGGCCCTAGAATTTGCATTTCTAACAAGTTCACAGGTGATGCTGATGCTTCTGGTCTGGGGACCACATTTTCAGGATCACAGCTTTGGCCAACTTTCACCTTACTTTTTCAGTATTCTAAGGGCAGAGTTCTTCCTTTTTAAGATAGCCTATTCACTGTTAGACAGTTCTTCCTATAATTAAACCTACTTCTCCTTCTGTTATTTTTGTCCAGTATTTCTAGTTCTGGCCTGTGAAGTAAGAGGTTTACTCTTCCTATAACAGAGGAGAAAGCCCTCATATAGTTGAAGAAAGTTATTCATGTCTCCTTTATTTAATTTCTTTCATATTAAGCATTTATAGTTTCCTAATAGTTATTGGAAGAGTACTGTAATTTGTAGTTATATTAATACTGCCATAACAGTGTTGTATTTGTAACCTTGTTTCTCTTGCTATATTTTCTGGGATACTATCCAGGCCAGAATCCTGGAAGTCATCCTAGGTTCCTTCCCCTCCTTAACTCCCTATTTTGCCGAAGAATCAGTTGATTGTAGAAATGCTAGGAACCAGATAGACATTTGATCCAGTTTAAGCAGAAGGGGGCAGCTTATTTTAAGGGTACAGTAATATGCTACTGAACCTGCAAAACATGTGATTTGGCTGGATCTCTCATAAGTGACTAGAAATGGGAACTAGAAAACTGCAAGAAGTAAGTTAGTTTGGAAGTTGTTTTATAGAAAGGAAGTTCCTCTTGCCGTGCCCCTTTTCTTTCTCTCTTAGACTATGTGTTTTATTTGCTTCATTCCCTTTTCTTGTCTTTTAATAAATTCTTCAGTAAATCCAATAATGTTCTTCTGTTTTAAAAAGTCCAGTCTAACTACGATATGTACAATAGACAGCCAGTGGGAATTTGCTAAATGACCCAGGGAACTCATACCGGGGCTCTCTAACAGCCTAGAGGGGTGGGAAGGGTTGGGAGGTGGGAGGGAGGTTCAAGAAGGGACATGTATGGCTGATTCATGTTATTGTATGGCAGAAACCAACACAATATTGTAAAGCAATTATCCTTCAATTAAAAATAAATAAATAAGTCCAGTCTAGCTAGCTGAGCAAGAGAAGCAAGGTACAAAATAGTTCATAAAGAGTGACCTATTTATGTACTCAACTCTGTTCGAAGCCTGGATAGTAATTATCCTGGGAAGATAGTGTAGTGACTGAAAGGGAGCACAGGGGGCTTTCTGGAAAGTGCTTGGTTATGTATCTTTTTTTTCTTTTTTTAAAATCTTGATGGTGGTTACATGGATATGTTTAACTTGCAAAAATTCTTTAAGTTATATGCTTAGTTAAATGTACTTTTCTGAAATGAGTAATATACTAAAGTTAAAAGGATGTCCTGGTTTAAAAGTTAAATTTCATTTCCCATTTGATTAACATTTCCTTCCCTTTGCAAAGGTTTCATAGGAGAGACTTGGAATAAGAAGGTGCATAATCTGCTTTCATTTTTCCTCTCCTCTGGCTTCTTTTCTTTGGTATGTTATGATAGGGAACAGGGAGATTGAAAAGGATATGACTTTCTTTTAACTGATGCTGATCTAGTCCTATTGGTTGTCAGTCCTTTTGTGCCTAAGACTAATTGTTCGTCCATACAGTGAAGCAGGCATCCAAGTGCTGGCTCTGTCATGTAGCTCATTTGTAAGTTATTTCAGGAGTATTTTCCTTTCCATATTGCCTTCATATAGAATATTCCTTCACCTTGGTATCTTGTAAGGCCTCCTCATTCCCTCCACCCACAGTTGCTTGCTGGAGTGTTGCCTCTGTGAATGGCTGTCCCTTTTAGATGGGTTACTAGCTTTAGTGCCCAAACCCTGATTTCTTCATGGTTTCTACTTGATGCATAAGTACTGTTTCATCCTTGTCACACCACTTGGTGGTAATATAGGCTGCTGCCTTGATTCTCTTTTTGCATTGACTTCTCCTTCCTATTCCCCTCCTTCCTATTCCCCTTTCTTCCTGTTCATTCCTGGGCAGGACACATCAGTTGCTTCAATGGTTGTTGTTGTTCAGTCTCTCAGTCGTGTCCACTGCTTTGCGACCCCATGGACTACAGCACTCCAGGTCTCCCTGTCTCTCACCATCTCCTGGAGTTCACCCAAGTTCATGTCCATTGAATTGGTGATGTTATCCAACCTCCTTATCCTCTGCTGCCCTCTTCTTTTGCCTTCAGTCTTTCCCAGCATCAGGGTCTTTTTCAATGCTACCAATAATGGTACAGTGCCTTACTATCCCCCTTATTCTTTTATTCACTTACTACCAATTTTAAAAATACTTTCTCCTCGGGACTTTCCTGGTGGTTCAGTGGTTGGGACTTCGCAGTATCACTGCCGATGGCCCAGGTTGGATCCCTGGTCAGGGAACTAAAATCCCACAAGTGGCGCAGTGTGACAAAAAACAAAACAACAACCACCAAGAAAACAACTTTCCCCCTTTCTCTTCAGCTGTTTTTCATCAACTTCACTCTTTTTATGCCGGGGTATTTGTAAATTATATTCTGGATAGCCACTACCAACCAGTATTTGTGCTTTCCTACGTGTGTACCCACCTGTCACAGGATGTGAGACCAGAGGCTTTTAAAAAATCTTCTCTCAAGGAGGTAGGCGTTTCTCCATTTATTTTCCATCCCCTGTGGCTTTCAGTATCGCTGTGGTACCAGTTACTTGCGTCTTGTTTTTCAAACGGCAGGTAACTTAATGATTTCAGTTGTTGCTCCTTGTGCTTCTCATTTTGTTTTTGTACTGTCCAGGTCAGATTGATGTGCTGCTTATCCCTGTTTGTTTTAGCTTCCTTCACTGAAATGTAAAAGATAGGCCTCGTTTGCCTTTTTTTAAAAGAATATTTTCTCATTTAATGCTGGTAATTAGGTGGGTGTTTGCTTTAGAATGTCTGCATCTTGATGATGCTTACTGGTGAGGAGGAAGTGGCATTGGGATGGAGTGGGATAGGCTAGACTAAAGGCGAAGGGAAGGCACTTCGTATTGGCTGTATTGCCTCCTTTGTACTATTATACTTTTTCATTGAAAACATATATTTAGCTCCTATTATAGAAACATAAGGTCTTCCCTGGTGGCTCAGATGTGAAGAATCCTCCTGCAAAGTGGGAGACCTGGGTTCGATCCCTGGGTCAGGAAGATCACCTGGAGGAGGGCCTGGCTACCCACTCCAATATTCTTGCCTGGAGAATTATAGGCATATGTAATAGACATATAAAGAGGGCTCTGAGTTTTACTTCAGCATTAATTGACTGTTAGGGATATTTGTAACTTTGTGTGACAGGTATTTTATTATTTATAATTTTTTAAAAACTGATATATGCTTTTCTTTACTGGATATAACGTGACTAAAAGAAAAGTAAATAAACATAAGTAGACATGTACTCATTATGAATAATATATCCTGTCAAAATGCCTTATTGTATCACCTTGAAATCTCATCCCCTATTTTACCTTTGGGATTTTGTAATCAATGTCTCACATCATTCATGTCATACCGAAACAGTTGTCACTAAGAAATTTGTTTCTGGCTTCAGCTGTTCAATAGGAAATATAAAATGTTGGCACTTGTTAACTGTAATGAATGTTGTAGAGATGTTTAAATATAAAGTTCTTATACTTTCAGAAAAGACATTAAGGATTTATGTGTTCTACTTTTTTTTTTTTCCTTTGAAGGATGTGATAACTGGACGTAGTCCCCTGCTCTTCAGGAAGCTCAGTAATCCTGACATATTTTCATCCACTGGAAAAGCTAAACTTCAACGACAGCTTAGTCAGGATGACTGTAAGTTACGGAGAGGAAGCCTGGCCAGTTCTTTGTCGGGTAAGTATCTAATTTTTTTTTTTTAAGAGTTTTGGGACTGTGTTGTCATTGTTTAAAGGTGTATTTACTTGGCATCTTGACAGCTTCTTCTGTGGTAATGGTCTTCTTTCCTGTTTCCTTATGGCATCTCTGAGGGCTAACCTTGTGAACCTGCTAGATATTTCTTGGTTGACCATTATTACTGGTTATTCCCTTTCAATATGATTTTTGTTCTGTGTTTATTTCTTCAGATTTCACAAACTCTGTGCCTTCTTCTTTTCTTTTTTTTTCTATTTCTGAAACCCATTCCAAAGGCCATAGTGTCTCCCTACCTCTTCCATAGAAAAGTCTTAAAAGATTCAAAAGGAAAAATTAATACAAGGAAGTCATGCCTAAATAGGAAGGAATGGAAACATGGCTTGGTTTTAAGCAGTCAATAGAGTATTAAAAAAAAGAGAATCTATTTGACTTTAGTTGAAGAAGGAAAAGTAATCCTATTACATTCCTTGGCCTATAGTGAACAGTATCAATTTCTTTTTACTTTTGTTCCTTTTCAGGGCTAGTCCTTTGGTTTTCCCTTCTTACTCTTCTATTGAAATTTTTATTTTGTCTGTCATGTTTTAATCACATAGAGCTGTTTCTTGTTTGTTTCTTTTTCCATAGTGTTCTGCTCTTCTTTCAAGGATGTGTTTTATCTTCTCATTCCCTATGAGTAAATAGATTTTTACTTTTTTAATTAAAATTTTCTGAATTTTTCATTTTTTTTGGCTCAGCTGGGTCTTCATTGTGGCACACGGGGTCTTCTCTAGTTGCAGAGCGCAGGCTCTACAGTGCGTGGGCTCTCTAGTTGTGGCATGGGCTTGGTTACCCTGTGGCATGTGGGATCCTAGTTCCCTGACCAGGGATCGAACCCAGGCCCCTTGTAGTGAGAGTGCTGAGTCCTAACCACTCGGCTGCCAGGGAATTCCCTCTTTATTCTCATTTAATGGAGTTTCCAGGGGGACAGAAGATCCAAATATGTGGTCATTCAACCATCTTTAACTGGGAATATTTCTTAAAAATAGGCTCTTGAAATCATTGTAAGAATAATAATTAGAACTTTTAAGAAGTTTTTTTCCCGAGTGATTTGTTTACTAAAGGGCTAGTTGCTCCATTTGTTCATATTGTTCTTTCTGTTTTAAGCTGTTTGTGTTCCTCAAATTCTTGACATGTCTTGGTAAGCTTCAAGCCCTTACTAGTGTATGTCCATATAGGTTTCGTCTGCTGTTGTATAAGTCTCTTTCCCCATTAGGCACTTATTTTGAAGACAGGTAGAATTGTGATACTAGCCTTTGGGTATGTGGATGGGAAATTAACAAACTAATTTTCCTTTAGGTTATATAGCTCCTCATCTGTAGGCAGATCACCTGGAGAACTTGGCAACATTTGCAGAAGGAAGAAAAGAAACTAGGCAGGCTCTACTCCAGGCTTGTGGAGGTTTTGAGTAGAGAACCAGTATTATTTTTTGTGGAGGGTTTTATGGAAAGACTTCTCATTAAAGCATGCATTTGAGAGCAGCCTTGAGAGAGAGTTAGATTTTTTTTTTTAAAGTTTTGTTTCTGATGAAAAATGTAAAATATGCCAGTTATAAAAAATTTGAGTGCAGTAACATGCTTCATGTCAAAGTTGAAAATCTTTACTTTCTTGTCTTTTCCCTCTCTCCAAACCATTTATATATACTCCATTATATTTAAATATACATTTAAAATCTTATGTAAGTATATAAACTTTATTTTAAAAATAAAAATTGAGATCATATGCTATATACTTCCTTTCTGCTCTTTTCACCAACTGAGAACGTTGAACATTTTCTCCTGACTGCAGTGTTGAGCTGCCTCATTATTTTTAATGGGTTCAGTATGTCGTTATGTGGAGATATTATAATTTCTTTAATTTGTAGTGATCATTTATTTTATTCCCTATTTTATTATAGTGAGAGCATTGCTAGGGTTAACTTTCTGGTCTACTTTTTTTTCCTTTGCATTCCTACAAATGGAATGTTATGTCCAGGCTTACTCAAATTAAAATTATAATAGGTTTTGCTAAATTGCGCTCCAAATAAATTCCATCACATTTTGTTTGAGTAAAAGGGTATGTTACAGCAAAAACAAAACCCAAACCTACTTTTGCTCATACCTCTTTATAAGAGGGTTATTTCTCTGACGAATAGAATTTTGCAGGAAGAAGAAGAGTTTTTAAGTAAATTGGTGATCAAGTTAAAGCCAGGTGAATATTCAGGGCAGAATGTTGAAGTTGAATGAGTGAATGGGTTTTGAAAAAGTAGAAGAAGATGAGGCCAGGGAGACAATATGGATTTATGGAGGATCTTTTTAGAGTTTTAAAAGTGTAACATAGGACTTCCCTGTCAGTCCAGTGGTTAAAACTCTGTGCTTCCCCTGCAGGGGGTGTGGGTTCAGTCTCTGGTCAGGGAACTAAGATCTCGCATGCCACATGGTGCTGCCAAATAAAAACAAAAACAAACAAACAAAAATAAAACTAAAAAAGCAACAAAAAGTGCAGCTTAATTCTTTAAACAGTAGAGAGTCATGAGAAGGGAATGACATGACCATATTTGTTTTGGTTAGATCACTAGCACCAATGTGAAGAATGGTGTGAGGGAAGGGGTTGAAATAGGACTTGAACCTCAGCTAGAAAGTCATTGCAGTTCTAGGTGCTCAGTCTTTAAAAATGACTTTCTTGCAGTCTTTCAGTGGAATTAAGGCATTCAGTCAACCTGGACTGAACACATGGAATCTGGCAAGAGCAGCACAGATTCAGTGTTTGTCTTCTGTTAACCTAAGGGCCAGACTTATATAAGAGAAGCTTTCAGCTCCACTCTTACCACATTGAGTTGATGAGAAACTAGATAGGGTGGAAGGGACTGGAAAACTCCTAGCCTGCTAGGTTGGGTGTTAGGTTGGAACAAGCCTGTTTGGTTGGAAGTTGGGCCCTGGCATGGTGGTGGATATTACAGAGAATTTAAGATCATCGACTCAGTTCAGTATTCCACTTGGATTTCTCACCACCACCAACATAGGTGGAGTTTTTTAGAGGGCTACAGATCCTAAAATGGATGTGGAGGGGCTTCACTTTGCTTTGGATCAATGTACTTTTAATCCATCTGCTGTCATTGCATTTTTTTCATTTTGTTAATTAATAATTTGTTAATTTTCCACACGTTGCGTTTGAAGGTAAGCAGCTGCTCCCCTTGTCCGGCAGTGCTCACAGTAGCATGGGACAGGTGACTTGGCAGTCTTCAGGAGAAGCGTCCAACCTGGTGCGGATGAGGAATCAGTCCCTCGGACAGTCTGCGCCTTCTCTTACCGCTGGCTTGGTAAGTGTTAGTACAGATGCTCCCTTGCTCTGTGAACAGATCCTTGGTTGTCATTTGCCATTACCGCAGCTTTTATTTTTCCTTTAGGGTTTGGCTAGATTAATTTCTCAAAGCAAACAACGGAACAGAATGGGATTTAATAGACTATATTCTGAATGCGCTCTCATGCTGTCACTGGTACTGACTATGTAATGAGAGTCAATAAAAAGATTCAGTATGATTTTAACTTTAATGAATAAATTTCCTGAGAAAGAGCTTTCTTATGGAAATGATTTTAAATCTTGTGGAGTTGTGTTGCTTCCGTATATAGCTCTCTGGTATACATATTTAGTACAGGTGGATAGGGAACATGTTTTGCACAGAGTAGGCACTTCAGTATATAATAGGTGAAAGAATGAGCCTCTTCTTTGTCTCAGCTTTGTATAATAGACAGGACCTGACAGGTTAAGCTGTGTAGTCTGGGCAGGTCTTCTGCCTGTTGTTGCGTCTTGTACCCTTTTCCACTAGTGGCCCTGCCTCTTTACTTAGGGGATCCATTGACTTTCTATTGATCTCAACCCTCTTCCCTCCATCTGTAAGACAAGGCAGACTAGTAATTTGCAGGATATGATAACAGAAGCTTGTTCCCATTAAGATAAGTTCATCTACTCTTTGGGATCATAAATCTTTTGGGTTGGCATGTAGGGAGTAGAAAGCTTTGTCCATTTGTTCATCCAAGAAGGTGGGGATAGGGGAAGAAGTCTTCTTATAGCAGGTGGGAAGTTAGTTTTTGGATCAAAAGATTTCCTGATATGACCTGAGGTTTGTGATTTTAGGCTACAGGGACAATCGGCATCATTTGTGGAACTTCCCCAACTTTTTATTTTGAAAATATCAAACTTACAGAAAAATGAAAAGAATGCAATTAAACTTACTTAGATTGACCAATTTGGTTGTAACTTTATATTTTGTCACATTTGTTTTATCTGTGTGTATATGTATATATTTTTTTCCCTGAAGATTTCAAAGCAAGTAACAAACATTATGCTATCTCACCCTCAAGTATTTTTCCTAAGATCAAGGGACAGTCTCCAAACTAACCACAATATGTAACGGACCCTTGAACAACAGGGATTTGAATTGGGTGGGCCTAATTATATATGGATTTTTTTTCCCAGTAGCACTACCAGATCCGTGGTTGGTTGAATCCTAGAATGCAGAACTGTGGATGGAGGGACCAGCTGTAAATTTATACTTGGATTTTCCACTGCATGGGGATGGGGAGGGATTGGGAGATGTCAGTACCTCTAACCCTTGTGTTGTTCAAGAGTCATCTATGTTACCAGATCCAAGAAGTTTAACATTAATTTAAAAAAATTCAGATTTCTCCACTTGTTTTCAACATGTCTATTAAAACCCCACCTCTCTCCTCTTTTAACCTCTGGAACTTAAAAAAATCCATGCACCATCGTAGAGATTTTGATCCAATGGGTCTGGAGTGGTCCCAGGCATCTGTATTTGCTTTAAATGCACTCTTTTGAGAACTGCTGCCATTAAGGTAAAGTTGAATGTTTCATTTTAAGGTGGTTTGTTGCAGAGGAAATTCCTGGACTGAATTTGCTGAATTCCTAGCCTAACAGTTGAAGTAGAATATTCCTGAATTACGGAGAAGGCAATGGCAACCCACTCCAGTACCCTTGCCTGGAGAATTCCTTGGACAGAGGAGCCTGGTAGGCTGCAGTCCATGGGGTCTCTAGAAGTTGGACACGACTGAGCGACTTCACTTTCACTTTTCACTTTCATGCATTGGTGAAGGAAATGGCAACCCACTCCAGTATTCTTGCCTGGAGAATCCCAGGAACGGGGGAGCCTGGTGGGCTGCCGTCTATGGGGTCGCACAGAGTCAGACACGACTGAAACGGCTTAACAGCAGCAGCAGCATTCCTAAATTAATTTTTTTTTTAAAGAAAACTTATTGAAATATAATTCACATATGATAAAATCTACTCATTTAAACTGTACAATTCAGTGATTTTTAGTATATTCATAGATGCAGCCATCACTGGAGTCAGTTTTAGAATATTTTCATCATATCAGAAAGAATTCTTAGACCCTTTGCTGCTGCTGCTGCTAAGTCGCTTCAGTCATGTCCGACTCTGTGCGACCCCATAGACGGCAGCCCACCAGGCTCCGCTGTCCCTGGGATTCTCCACGTAAGAACACTGGAGTGGGTTGCCATTTCCTTCTCCAATGCATGAAAGTCAAAAGTGAAAGTGAAGTCGCTCAGTCGTGTCTGACTCTTCGCGACCCCATGGACTGCAGCCTGCCAGGTTCCTCCGTCCATGGGATTTTCCAGGCAATAATACTGGAGTGGGCTGCCATTGCCTTCTCCACTTAGACCCTTTAGGTATCACCTTATTTTTCATATCTCTCTAGGCCTATGTAACCACTAATATACTTTCTGCCTCCATAGATTTACCTATTCTGTTCATTTCATATAAATTGAATCCTATAGTATGTGGCCTTTTGTAATTGGCTTGTTCTAGTTAAAAGGATGTTTTTAAGGTTCCTCCATTGTGTAGCATGTATTAGTATGTCATTCCTTTTTACTGCTGAATACTATTTCATTGTATGAATATACCATATTTTATCTGTTTGTCAATTGATTGACATGTGGGTTGTTTTTTTCCTTTAGACTATTATGAATAATGAACATTTGTTTACAGTGTTCATGTGGACAGTTTTCATTTTTCTTGGAAGTGGAATTACTCAGTCTTATGGTAGCTGTTTAAATGCAGCACTGTTTGATAAACTGCAATGTATGATGTTTTTGGTTTCTTCACATCTTCATCAGCATTTGCTATTGTCTGTCTTGATTTTAGTCATCCTAGTGGTTCTGAAGTGATACCTGTGGTTTTGATTTGTGTTTTCCTAAGGTCAGTAAGCATCCTTTTATGTGATTACTGGCCCTTTGTATACCTTCTTTGAAGAGATGTCTATTCAGACTCTTTGCTCATTTAAAAAATTGGGTTATTTGTCTTTTTATGGGTGTGTAAAATAATTACTTCTCTAGAACTGAATCTTGGACTGCAAGGAGATCCAACCAGTCCATCCTAAAGGACATCAGTCCTGGGTGTTCATTGGAGGGGCTGATGTTGAAGCTGAAACTCCAGTACTTTGGCCACCTCATGCGAAGAGCTGACTGCTTTGAAAAGACCCTGATGCTGGGAAAGATTGAGGGCAGGAGGAGAAGGGGACGACAGAGGATGAGATGGTTGGATGGCATCGCTGACTCAATGGACATGGGTTTGGGTAGATTCCAGCAGTTGCTGATGGACAGGGAGGCCTGGCGTGCTGCTGTTCATGGGGTCACAAAGAGTCAGACACTAGTGAGCTACTGAACTGAACTGAGAACTGAATCTAGTTATGTCTTTCCTCCCAGGGATCTGCCTTTTGTTTCCTCTTATGCTTTTCTTCCTCAGCAATTTACTTACTTATGGTAACCTCAGGCTAGTTCCTCCCTTTCCATTCTTGTACTCAAGGATTTCCAGTTGGATATTTTATGTTTGATGGCACATTTGATAGTTAGAGTTGAATACTTTCCTTGCTTTGACTTACTGTACACTGAATATACCTTGATGCCACCCCAGCTTCTGTGGCATTTCTAAAAAAGTCTGTCCTATAATGTATTCTTGTTGTTAATAGAATTATGGCTATATATAGTCTGCAGACCCATATACAGTCCACAGACCCAGCCTCCAGAGAATTTTTGGGTCTACAAGATTGACATATAACAAAAAACCAATTTAAAAGTAATAAGACAACATTTAATAGAATAAGAAACTAAGGGAACAGGAATTGTCTTGGGTATAATGATTGGGGAGATAATTTGCAGGAGGTTAGATTTGACCAGAGTCTGGAGAATGATTAGCCAAAAGCCTGAGTGTAGCAACTGTTTTCATTTTGAGGCCATCTGGGTGATTGTGTTTATGAGATTTTTGGACTTCTCTCTCATTTCCTAGGATCTATTGAGAGGATTTCTTTGAATGTCCATTTTCCCCATATATGTAGAAACTATGATTCCAATTGGTGGTTTCCAGAGCATGTATAAAAAGAATCATTCAATCATATTACTAGATTGTATGTTCCTAGGGAGAGGGAAAAACTTAGATGGCACCTTGTCCAAGATTAGTTATTCATCTTAAAATATATGTATGGTTCAATCCCTTGGTTGGGAAGATTTCTTAGAGAAGAAAATGGCAACTCACTCCAGTATTCTTGCCTGAAAAATCCCACAGACAGAGGAACCTGATGGGCTACAGTCCATGGGTTGCAAAGAGTTGGACACGACTGAGTGTGGCACATATTTGTTAAGGAACCATTGACCAAAACCTCCCACCTAGGCCAGGCACAATGATATCTGCTTGCCTGAATTGTCTCATAACAGGAGGTTCCCATAAAGAATTCGGTGCTGCTCCCCAAAACTAACCTGGAGAATTTGGGAGGGGCCGAAAGGAGGAGGGAGGTGATGGTGTGTCATGCCAACTGAAGAAGCCCTCACCACTGAAATCCATCTTGGCTGAGAGATGCACAGGCCACCAGGAAGGACTCTGAGTCAAATGAAATTTGGGCCAAGCAAGATGATTGGCCAGACAACCTGGAAACTAATCCTGTTACTGTAAAACCTGAGACTGCAAGCTGTGTGGCAGAGCACTTCTCCTGGGTTCCCTTACCCTGCTGCCCTCCACCTGGGTGTTCACTCCCAATAAAGTTTTTTGCTTTTTGTCAGCATGTGTCTCCTCAGACAGTTCATTTCCAAGTGTTGGACAAGAGTCCCACTCTTGGGCCCTGGAAGGGGTCCACCTTACTAAAATATATATACGTATCCTTATATACTATAAATTATAATATATGATATATATATATATATACACATGTATATGTGTCTTAAGACGTATGTGTAAGAATATATATATAATCTTTAAGGTTAATTCCTACTTTGCTTTCTCATGAATATGCCAAGTAGCATCTGCAACTTTGATCTTTGTCTAAGACTCATCTGTTTATTCTGCCTCTGTGTTCCCCTAAACCAGTTCTTCAGTTGTTAACTAGCACCATGACCCCCCTTCCCTGCCCCGAAAGCCTAAAACCAGAGACCTGGAAGTCTGTTTTGACTCCTCTCCCTTACTCTCCCGTATCCAATCACCCAGTGAATCCTAGCTCCAAACATTTCTAAGAGGTCTACCTTTTTTCACCTCAGACTTTTTTCACCAGCCTAAGCCACATTTGCAGTCTCTTTGATCATTGTTGGGGCCTCATTACTGTTAACCTTCTATTCATCCTTCTTTCTTTCTAACCACTCTCCACTCTAAAGTCTATTCTTTCAAAAACAAAATCTGATTTTGTCTATTTTTTCTTTTAGTTTTATCTTCTAAGTTTTCATTTGGTTAATATTTATCCAGCGTCAATGTTTAAAATATTTCCATAGCTTCCTGTAACAATTATTATAAAATACAATAATCAGTAATTATTGAGTGGATGAATTTTCATTGGCATTAGCAAATTGTCAATGAGAAATTGAGACTACAGATGGAAAGATGAGGCTTGGATGATTTTTCTCTGAAATCAGTCTATTGGATTCAAGTAATTCATACTGAGGTTGAACTAACCCATGAATTGTGCCAAACATTCAGATTTTAATAGAAGGGCTGTACATATCAGGAATCTCTTAATTGATAGGGTTTGACTAATTCTCAAAATACACTTTTGGGATTCTTTCTTTATTGGCAGACATGACCTTCACAAGAATAATGCATGCATGCCAAGTCACTCAGTCGTGTCTGACTCCATGGACTGTAGCCCTTTAGGCTTCTCTTTCCATGGAATTCTCCAGGCAAGAATACTGGAGTGGGTTGCCATATCTTTCTCCAGGAAATCTTCCTGACCCACAGATTGGACCCACAGATCGAACCTGCGTCTCTTGCATCTCCTGCATTGACAAGCGAATTCTTTACCAACTGTGGTTATAGGAATTGTCATTTACAAAGAATGGCTCTTTCCATCATCGTGTTCCTAGTTGACATGTAACATTATACCCGGTACATAGTAGGCAATGTATAGTTACTCACTGAAAGAGTAAAGGACTTTTGGAATACCTTTGCTAATGTTATTGGTGGTTGGATTAACACTTGTTTGAAATATAATGTCCACAAAAAAAGGTTGATTTAATGTGTCGGTACCAGCCTGAAATGATGTCACACAGACCTCTATTCTTGTCCTTGTTCTAATTGTCATTTTAATCAATTTCTTGGATAAAGACACTGAAGAAATTACTTATTACATATGCTGATAGCACATTTCCATTGTTGAATGTTAAATTCAGTCAGAGCCTCACAAACAAATGATGGTTCAAGAAGAACCAGCGCAATGAGATTTAACAGAGAGAAAAGTAACCTTTGAAAAGCCAAGCTCAGCACTGGATTGAAGGACTTACCTGGTGGTACAGTGAATAGGAATCTGCCTGCCAATGCAGGGAACATGGATTCGATCTCTGGTCTGAGAAGATGCCACATGCCATGGGCAACTAAAGCCTGTGTGCCACAGTTACTGAGCCTGTGCACTGCAATTACTGAGCCCACGCTCCAGCTGCAACTGCTGGAGCTTGTGTGCTCTAGAGCCCATGAGCCATGACTAACGAGCCCCTGGTTCACAACTACTGAAGCCCACACGTCCTAGAGCCCATAAGCCACAACTGCTGAGCCCTTACAGTGGAAGCATGGAATCCTAACCATTGGACTGCCAGGGAATTCCCTACTATTGTTTGTATTTATTCGGTTGCATCGGGTTTTAGTTGTGCTGCATGAGCTTGGTGGTTGCAGCCCCACTAATCATGGGCTTAGTTGCCTCTTGGCATGTGGGATCTTTATTCCCAACCTGTGATCAAAACTGGGTCCCCTGACTTGGAAGGTGGATTCTTAACCACTGGATCACCAGGAAAGTCCCTATTATTGTATTCTTAACTTAGTATTTCAGAACTTTTTTGAGGCAACATAATTGGGGTATGCTTTTGAAGGAATTGAGAATCCAAAGGACTTCCTTGGTGGTCCAGTGGTGAAGACTCTGGGCTTCCAGTGCAGGGTTCAGTCCCCCGTCAGGTAAGTGAAATCCCATATGCTTCAGGTGTGGCCAAAAGAAGCAATCCAAGATACTCCTTACAACCTTTCCCCGTGTTTCTTAACTCGTATGATTATTCTTTAATTTTCACACATGGCTTCAGAAAGAAACGCCATAGTTTTCAGAGCTGTATATGGTTGTGTCACCACCACCACCACAGTCATGATATAGATAAAGAAAATCATGATATGGAAATTTCTGTCACTGTGAAATATTCCCCTGTGTCCCTTTACAGTCGGTTCTTTCCCCTGCCAGCCCTTGGCAAACACTGACCTGCTTTCTGTCACTGTGATTTTTTTTTGTCTTTTCAAGAATTTCTTGTAAATGGAATCATACAGCATGTAATCTTTTGTGTGATGTCTTTCACTTAACATAATGGTATTGAGATTCATCCACATTGTTTTTGAGCATTGGTAGTTCCTTTTTATTGATGAAAGTATTCCATTGGTGTCTGAGTATATCAGACTTTGTTTATTCACCAGTTGATGATCATTTGGGTTGTTTCTCATTTTTTGCTTGTGGAGAAAACTGCTATGAAAGTTTGTGTACAAGTATTTTTGTGGACTTAGGCTTTCATTACTGCTGGATAAATACCTATGAATGAGATTCCTGGAATATATGTCAAGTGTATGCTGTATGTTTATCTAGATGGGAAACTGGCATTTTTGTATTCCCACCAGCAGTTGTTCCACATCCTTTTCAGTACTGGGTATTGTCATTTTAGTTTTAGCCATTCTAATGGGTGTGTAGGGGTATCTCATTGTGGTTTTAATTTGCATATCCCTGATGACCAGTGAGGCTGAAAAGCAATTCAGCCTCATTAGTCATCAGGGATAGATATATATATATATACATATATATATACACACATATACATATATAATTTTTTTAATAAATTAAGTTTTTATTCAAAATTAAAAGCAGAATTTTAAAGAAACTTTTGTAAATTACATAAAAGAAAGTTAAGAGGGACAGTCACAAGTCTGCAAAATTAATTACAAAAGTATCTAAGGCAAAAAAAAAGAACCAGTATCTAAGGTAGCATGAATACAGCCCATGTCACAGCATGGAGACCTAACTGTGATATAAATAAGACATAACTAACATTTGCACCAGGACCAGAATTTTTTAAAAAAGCAAAACATAACTTGAGAAGGTTTAGTTCTGCACTGAGCTTCACTCAGATCCTTAAGAAGATATTAAGAAGAGGTGGCAAGAATACACAGAAGAACTATACAAAAAAGATCTTCACGACCCAGATAATCACGATGGTGTGATCACTCACCTAGAGCCAGACATCCTGGAATGTGAAGTCAAGTGGGCCTTAGAAAGCATCACTACGAACAAAGCTAGTAAAAGTGGTGGAATTCCAGTTGAGCTATTTCAAATCCTGAAAGATGATGCTGTGGAAGTGCTGCACTCAATATGCCAGCAAATCTGGAAAACTCAGCAGTGGCCACAGGACTTGAAAAGGTCAGTTTTCATTCCAATCCCAAAGAAAGGCAATGCCAAAGAATGCTCGAGCTACCGCACAATTGCACTCATCTCACACGCTAGTAAAGTAATGCTCAAAATTCTCCAAGCCAGGCTTCAGCAATACGTGAACCGTGAACTTCCAGATGTTCAAGCTGGTTTTAGAAAAGGCAGAGGAACCAGAGATCAAATTGCCAACATCCGCTGGATCATCGAAAAAGCAAGAGAGTTCCAGAAAAACATCTATTTCTGCTTTATTGACTATGCCAAAGCCTTTGACTGTGTGGATCACAATAAACTGTGGAAAATTCTGAAAGAGATGGCAATACCAGACCATCTGACCTGTCTCTTGAGAAACCTGTATGCAGGTCAGGAAGCAACAGCTATAACTGGACATGGGACAACAGACTGGTTCCAAATAGGAAAAGGAGTACGTCAAGGCTGTATATTGTCACCCTGCTTATTTAACTTATATGCAGAGTACATCATAAGAAACGCTGCGCTGGAAGAAGCACAAGCTGGAATCAAGACCGGGAGAAATATGAATAACCTCAGATATGCAGATGACACCACCCTTATGGCATAAAGCGAAGAAGAACTAAAGAGCCTCTTGATGAAAGTGAAAGAGGAGAGTGAAAAAGTTGGCTTAAAGCTCAACATTCAGAAAACTAAGATCATGGCATCCGGTCACATCACTTCATGGGAAATAGATGGGGAAACAGTGGAAACAGTGTCAGACTTTATTTTTCTGGGCTCCAAAATCACTGCAGATGGTGATTGCAGCCATGAAATTAAAAGACGCTTACTCCTTGGAAGGAAGGTTATGACCAACCTAGATAGCATATTTAAAACCAGAGACATTACTTTGCCAACAAAGGTCTGTTTAGTCAAAGCTATGGTTTTTCCAGTAGTCATGTATGGATGTGAGAGTTGGACAGTGAAGAAAGCTGATCACCGAAGAATTGATGCTTTTGAAGTGTGGTGTTGGAGAAGACTCTTGAGAGTCCCTTGGACTGCTAGAAGATCCAACCAATCCATCCTAAAGGAGATCAATCCTGGGTGTTCATTGAAAGGACTGATGTTGAAGCTGAAACTCCAATGCTTTGGCCACCTCATGCGAAAAGTTGACTCATTGGAAAAGACCTTAATGCTGGGAAGGATTAGGGGTAGGAGGAGAAGGGGACGACAGAGGATGAGATGGCTGGATGGCATCACTGACTCGATGGATATGAGTTTGGGTAGACTCCGGGAATTGGTGATGGACAGGGAGGCCTGGCATGCTGTGATTCATGGAGTCGCAAAGAGTCGGACATGACTGAGCAACTGAACTGAACTGAACAAATCCTTAATGGGTTTACACTATGTCAAACACATCATGTCAAACTATAAATTAAATAGATGTGATTCTTTGAATTACTTGTTCAGATTTCTGTCCTTTAAAAATTTTAGGTTGTTTGTCTTCTTCTTATTGAATCTTATGAGTTCTTTGTATATTCTGGATACAAATTATATATCAGATATATGCTAAGTATTTCTTCCTGTGTGTGGCTTATGTTTTCATTTTCTTATCACTGTTTTATACAAAAATCTATATATAAAAATAGACAAAGATCAACTGTATTTCTCTAACACAATGAAATTGAAATTACTATTTATAATCGCTTACAAATGAAATAAAGATAACTTTAAAAAAGTTATTTGCAAGACAAGTACCTTTTATTTTTTTTAAGACCAGTACATTTTAAAGTACAAAACATTACTGAGAGAATTTAAAAAAGACTTAAATGATTGGAAAATATATGTTTATGGATTTAAAGACCCAGTGTCATTAAGATGTAAATTCTCCTATTGATCTATAAATTCAGTGCACTTCCAATGAAAACCCAAGCAGTATTCTTCAGAAATTGACAACGTGATTTCAAATTTATATTGAAATGGAAAGGGCCTAAAATAACCAAAACAATATTGAAAAAGAAGACCAGAGTTGAAGGAATCATCCCATCTGATTTTACGAGTGCCTATAAAGGTATACTAATCGACATTGTGATATTGGTATAAAGATAAACACACAAATCACTGAAACAGAATAGAAAATGTAGAAATAGACAAATATACAAGGTAATTATTTAATGGTAAAAGATAGTCATTCCAACAAATGGTGCTAGAACAGTTTACATGGGAAAAAAAAAGTGAACCTTGAACCTTACCCCATGCTATATATAAAAATTAAGTTGAAGTGGGTAATTGACAGTTGTAAGAGCTGAAGTTATAAAACATATAAAACATATAAAGTAAAACAGGAGAAAGTCTTTGTGATTTGGGATGAGGCAAAGGTTTCTCAGGGCACAAAAAGAGCACAAGCCATAAGAAAGAAGAAGTTTGACTTTATCAAGTAGTGTAAAATATTTAAGTGTTCAATGTATTAAGAATCGTAGTAGTATAGGTTTGAAAAAGTGCATTCACTGCCTATTAACTTGAGAATCACTCTCCTTCCACTGTTGGTTTCTTTCTTTTTTGTAAGAGGAGTGTGTTTCTGACGCCACCTAGTGTCTTTTCAAAAGTATGAGAATAAGGTATCATCAGTTCGGTTCAGTCGCTCAGTCGTGTCCGACTCTTCGCGACCCCGTGAACCACAGCTCACCAGGCCTCGGTATTCATCACCAACTCTCGGACTTTACCCAAACTCATGTCCGTTGAGTTGGTGATGCCATCCAACCATCTCATCCTCTGTCGTCCCCTTCTCCTCCTGCGCTCAGTCTTTCCCAGCATCAGTGTCTTTTGCAATGAGTCAGTTCTTCGCATGAGGTGGCCAAAGTATTGGAGTTTCAGCTTCAACATCAGTCTTTCCAATGAACACCATGGACTAATGTTCTTTAGGATGGACTGGTTGGACCTCCATAGAGCTTTTAAAATAAAATTTGGGAAACTTTCATGAGATTTCAACAGAATATTAGCAGTCTGATTGCTTGTTCTTAAGAATATGTTTGAGAAGCAAAAGAATAGGCTAATTATCTTACCTGAACAAATTTGGAGCTGAATTTTGTAAATATTTTTATATCTTTGTGATAATTTGTAAAGAATGTAAGCTGTACAACTTTTAAAATAGTGGCTTCCATATTTCAAAAAAGCATTTAAAATTTAAAAAATTTTAGATAAATTAGTTGATTGATTAGGACTATTGGAAGACATTTATTGAATTTATTAAGAGTTAGAATAAATGACAGTGTTTATGCAAGTTTTTCATAAAAAATGATTATTAAATCACCAGTTAAAAGTTATAGCTACAGATTTTGTTCTGTTTTGTTTTTGTTTTAAATTTTTTACAGAAAGTCTTTTAAATTGGACCATTAATGCTGTATATTGCTGTGTATAAGTGTAACAGTGCTGAGGAAAGATTGAAAGGTGTTGATATTGGTACATTCTGTCATGTAAAGAAAATAGAATTACTGGAAATATTTGAGTTGGGGTGGGCTTCCCTGGTGGCTCAGACAGTTAACAATCTACTTACAATGCAGGGAATGTGGGTTCGATCCCTGGGTCTGGGGAAGATCCCTGGGTCTGGAATATCCCTTGGAGAAAGGAATAAGGAATGGCAACCTACTCCAGTATTCTTACCTGGAGAATTCTGTGGAGAGAGGAGGTTGGAAGGCTACAGTTCATGGGGTCTCAATGAGTTGGACATGACTGAGCGACTAACACACACATACACACATTTGAGTTGGGGTAGAGAAATAATTCTTAATAGACCTTATACTTGGGTTCTTTTTCATATATTCTCCTTTATTTTCTCTGGAACTTAAATTTTCTTCTTGCGAGGTAGACATATTTAACTTATTTTATAGGTGAGGAAATTCAGACCTGCAGTTCAGTTCAGTCACTCAGTCATGTTCGACTCTTTGGGACCCCATGAACCGCAGCACGCCAGGCCTCGCTGTCCATCACCAACTCCTGGAGTCCAGCCAAACCCATGTCCATTGAGTCGGTGATGCCATCCAACCATCTCATCCTCTGTCGGCCCCTTCTCCTCCTGCCCTCAATCTTTCCCAGCATCAGGGTCTTTTCCAATGAGTCAGTTCTTCACATGAGGTGGCCCAAGTATTGGAGTTTCAGCTTCAACATCAGTCCTTCCAATGAACATCCAGGACTGATCTCCTTTAGGATGGACTGGTTGGATCTCCTTGTAGTCCAAGGGACTCTCAAGAGTCTTCTTCAGCACCACAGTTCAAAAGCATCAATTCTTCAGCGCTCAGCTTTCTTTATAGTCCAACTCTCACATCCATACATGACCGCTGGAAAAACTATAGCCTTGACTAGATGGACCTTTGTGGACAAAGTAATGTCTCTGCTTTTAAATATGCTATCTAGATTGGTCATAACTTTCCTTCCAAGGAGTAAGTGTCTTTTAATTTCATGGCTGCAGTCACCATCAGCAGTGATTCTGGAGCCCCGAAAAATAAAGTCAGCCACTGTTTCCACTGTTTCCCCATCTATTTGCCATGAAGTGATGGGACAGGATGCCATGATCATAGTTTTCTGAATGTTGAGCTTTAAGCCAACTTTTTCACTCTCCTCTTTCAAGTTTCATCAAGAGGCTCTTTAGTTCCTCTTCACTTTCTGCCATAAGGGTGGTATCATCTGCATATCTGAAGTTATTGATATTTCTCCCAGCAATTTTGATTCCAGCTTGTGTTTCTTCCAGGCCAGCATTTCTCATAATGTACTCTGCATATAAGTTAAATAAGCAGGGTGACAATATGCAGCCTTGACATACTCCTTTTCCTATTTGGAACCAGTCTGTTGTTCCACGTCCAGTTCTAACTGTTGCTTCTTGACCTGCATACAGATCAGACCTACAGAGATTTATTCATTTGTCCATTCATTCCACAAATATTTATGAGGTACCCACTATGTATCACCACTGTACTGGATGCTGGTAATACAACAGTGAACAATACAAAGTTAAATACTTTGCTGTAGAATAGTGGGTGAATATTAGAATAGGGATTCAAAACTGGGTCTGATTCTGAGGTCTGTTTCAAGACTTGTAAGTAAGTAGAGAGGAAAGTCTTCAGCAAGTTGGAGAATTTGAATTGCATTTTTTTGCTTTGACTTGATACTCTATTTTCTCAACTATTCAGATACTGAAGATTTTGATCAGGATTACATATGGGTAAAATTTTACTGGATTTTGATCACATAAAAATTTCTCTTTTAAGTTAAAAAGACTTTCTCTTCTTTAGAGTATGCAAATGAAGTTGAAAATATGTTTAATTTTATTCTACATAAAATGGTTCTGGCTGGAAAAAGAACAAATTATAATAAAGGCAAAATATAATAATAGGCAAGATGTGAAATGGCAACATATACATAGCACTTTCTCCTTAATAATAACCTAGTGCTGTTACCAACCCTAGGCCTGAAAAGGTGAGGGGAGGAAGTGACCCTTGGAACTTGGAGACAGAGGAGACTGTGTATAGTAGGTGACCTGACAGCATGACTTATCATTGTGTGATACAGCCTAACACAGCCCTGCAGCGACTAACCCAGGAGAAAAGCCTCCTCTACTCTCTTCCTTACCATCTGTTCTTTCTCCGATCTCCTGCTGGTGCTACCTGTTGGCTGAACCCATTTGAATGGAGAGGGCAAGGGAACCTGTTGACGTGGTTCATAATGAGCCTGCATTTGGGGTACAATGAATGATCTGGAGCAACAAATGGATGGTATCTTGTACATCTTGCAAATATTTTAAATGTTGAGCTTATTTATAATTTTGACTATGAATTATGTTAAGTTATATTACAGTTTTATTCAAAGCACTGCTAATTTTCTTTTTGGTAAACCTTTTTTTGAGTGTGTCTTCATCCCAGAAACCTTTTCTTGTAGTTCAGAAATTCTGTCATTATACAGTTCTCTGCTTCATTAAAATAAATGTAAATGTAGCATTTACTCTGCCTTAAATTTGTGTGTATAAAAACTTAAGTTCTTTAAAAAAAATAATGCATAGTAGCAAATAGCAGTTATTCTGTAAACTTTTCATAAATTCTGTTTTCAAATGGGAAATCAAAGTGCTCGATATGTCTCTTGGACTCTTATTTGGACTATGTTGTTCCCCTTGCTTAGATTGTTCAGTCAACTTATGCACATCTTTTAAGATTCAGTTCAATGATTCCCTCTATTGTGAAGACTTATGTGACTCCCCCATCCTGAACAGAGTTTTTAAACTTTATTTTTATCACAATTAAACCTTATACAACCTTTGTTTCTCTATATAGGTGGTAGGCTCCAAGAATGTGAATGAAGATTGAGGGGTTAAACTAGTTGCCACTGATAGAAGATGCATTGCTGTGTACAAATTGCTTAACTTTTCCTGTAAAGCTTTTTCTTTGTAAAATGGGAATAAAAAAATATCTAAAATAGTTATTCTCTTTTTGTCTTAAATATTAAATGAATTTGTAGATGTGACATTCTTAGAACAATGCTTGGTACACAGTAAACTCTAGGAGACATTAGGTAATGATATGATTGTTGTTTAAATCTTCTCTCACCTGATAGTCTTTAAGTACGTGTTTCTGTGGATTCCAGAGCATCGCACAATGCATAGCATGTAGTGAGTTCCTGTAAACATTTGCACAGTGAATTGGTTTTGAGTATTCTGATATTCTTATTGTCTTAAACACTTAATTTCTAAAATTGTGAATAGTTGTTTTACTGAAAGGATTATGAAGATTGCTTTCAACGTCCTCTCCACGAACATGTCTCTTCAGTTTTTTTTCCTTAAGGTTAACATTTGTAAATATTTGCTGGGAATCTTGGTGGAAGATTCCATCTATCACTAGATTTTATGTATTTTTGAAATTTATTTATTTATTTTTGGCAGTGCTGGGTCTTCATTGCTGTGCACAGGCTTTTCTCTAGTTGCGGCAAGTGGGAGCTACTCTCTGGTGGTGCTCAGGCTTCTCGTGGTGGCGGCTTCTCTTTGCTGCAAAGCTCAGGCTCTAGGGCGTGCAGGCTTCAGTGGTTGTGGCACTCAGGCTTAGTTGTTCTGCAGCATGTGGGATCCTCCTGAACCAGGGATTGAACCTGTGTTTCCTGCATTGGCAGGCAGATTCTTAACCACTGGATCACCAGGGAAGTTTGATTATAAACTTTTGATAGAAAGGTTTGTTTCTTACAAAAATTTCCTTCCATTCACTGCCTCTTGCAACAGCCATCTAACACAATATTTGCTGTTTATCTGTAGTAGTTGAGTCAACCAACATCAGGTGAAAATGAGTTTTTCTAAAAATTATCTGCTTATGGTGTATAACTCAGGTCTTTTTATGGTGTATAACTTGCAGCTTCCAAGTGAGTTGTCATTCTGCATTTTTGCAGTGTGTCTTTTCTCATCTATAGACTATCTAGAGTACAAAACTGGTTCAAGCATGTGCTTACTGGTAGCCTTGAAAGAGAAATGTTAAGAAAGAGCAGTGTGCTGTGCAGAATTAATAAGGCCCGAGATTGCTGTCCTTAAAAAGGCATGCAGGATTGGCCCTTGGTTAGCATCTGGAAACGCATGGTAAACTGCTTCTTACACTGATGAAGTTTTCCCAAGATGATGAGAGCGACTGACTGTGTCTGAACTATCCAAAGAATGTGAATATTTGTTTTCCTGGAGGCCTGGAATTTTGGTATGCAGTAGGCAGAGTGTACCTACGTAACCAGCTCCAGTAAAAACTTAGAGCACTGAGTCTGATGAACTTCACTAGTAGGCAGTACTTAATGTGCATTGTCAAAATCTGTTGCTGGAAGAATTAAATGTGCCTGCGTATCTTCACTGGGAGAGAACTCTTGAAAACTTGCCTCTGTTTTCCTCCAGACTTTGTCATGTACCTTTTCTCTTTGCCGATTTTGTTTTGTTTCCTTTTTCTGTAGTAAGTTTTAGTCATGAGTACAAGTATATGCACAGTCCCCTGAGTCCTTCTAGAGAGTTGTTAAACCTAGGGGTGGCCTTGAGGGTCCCTGACAAAGGTAGTCTTTGAAGGGTTTGTGGAAATGGCCAAAGGTAGCTTCTCAGATGTACATTAAAGGTTGGAGTTGAAGATTGTTTTAGGTGCAGTTAACTTTAGATTTGCATAGCACCCAAGATTGAGCCATCCTTTACTCTACCACTGCCCCAGAACTGGCATTATTTGCCTTTTACCCTGAAGATGACATTGCTTGTGCCATGTCCTCCTGTTTTTTTATGGCACATAAAACAGATGGAAAGAGCTGGGCTCTATTTTCTTGATCTATTACCTCTTTGCAGCATATTTTATTTTCATTATTTTTATTCAGTTGATGTTAGATATATGGCCACTGTGTTGAAGTATTATGCTGGGAGCTGTGGGTGATTGAAAAATAAAAATAAGATACAACTCTTAAACTGCCTCTGTTTCTTTCTTTCTTTCCCCACCCCCTATACTTCTTCCAATCTTAATATAACCTTCTTCTGTTTTTCCTTTGTCTCAGGATTTCCTGATTGATATTTTCTCTTTGTGAATATATTTAACAGTTTTCTTGGGCAGTTAAAAAAAAAAAAACTGTTTTGGGTGGGATGAATTGAGAGAGTAGCATTGGCATATGCACACTGCCATGTGTGAAATAGATGGCTAGGGGGATAGCCTGGCACTCTTTGGTGACCAGGAGGGGTGGGATGGGGGGCCGGTGGGAGGGAGGCCAAAGAGGGAGGGGATAGATATAGATAAACACACGCACACACACTTACGGCTGATTCACATTGTATGGCAGAAACCAGCACAACATTGTAAAGCTTTATTTAAGTATAATCTCCAGTTAAAAAAAAAATGTCTTGGAATGTCCATCTTATATCCCCATACTTGCAAAATTATTTTGCACCACATAAAATGACAACCAAATTTTGAAGCCCATACTTGTTTGTGGGTGTGTAGAGTAAACATGATTTATTACTGTGCTAAGTGAGGAAGAATTGTAGGAAAAATTGTGACTTAAAATATTCCATCGGTGTTTAACATATGAAATGCATATATAATAAACATCTTTATAGTAATGTAAGTGCTGATAAGTTAAGGTGAACTTGTGGTAATCCAGTTGATCTGGGATCTATGTGAAACTAACATGCAGATTTCAGCCTAAGCTACTTATTACATAGAAACATGTCTTCATCTATTGTAGAACCTGTGAAATAATCTTGCTCTATAGAATGTTGTAAAGTTAGAGGTAAATTGACCAAAGTACACATTCTCTGGGCAGAGAGCTATAAAACAGAGATAATACAATTTTGAGGATATTATTTACCTTTAAATCAGGGTAATGTATCTCTGGACTTTCGGGGTCCCTTCCTAAATCTCATCTGGTTTAGGTTAGAACTGAAGCATTCTATATCTACCTATTGTCTGGGTTTTTATTCAGCAAATAATGTTTTTTAGTATCCACGTGGTGTCAGGATTTGGGATGAATGGGCTTCCCTGGTGGCTCAGACAATAAAGAATCCACCTGCAATGCTGGAGACCTGGGTTCAATCCCTGGGTTGGGAAGATCCCCTGGAGGGGTGCATGGCAACCCCCTCCAGTATTCTTGCCTGGAGAATTCCCATGGACAGAAGAGCCTGGCAGGCTACAGTTCTTGGGGCCACAGGAGTCGAACATGACTGAGCAACTAAGCACAGCACATTACAGCTGAGAAAGTAGGATATATAAGACAGTGTCCTTATTCTTAGAGAACTAAATAATAATTTCTGTATAATTGTTATAATAGAAAACTGTGTGGGGCATAGTTTGGGCACAATAGGTAGGGATCAGTTCTGGATGTGGGTAGGAATTAAAAGCTTAATAATGATAATGCTTGAGCTGGATTTTAAAGGATGATTAGAAATGATCAAAGGATGCTAAGAGTTGGTAAGAGTTGCCTGTGGGGCAATAAATAACTTTTTCTAGGGAATGAATGAAAACTTGATGGAAGAGGCCTGGAAGGGTAAGATTTAGACATGGAAAGCTTTGGGCATGGAGAAGGCCTTTCTGGAATAGGGAACATGAGATAAAGGTATGGTTGTCTAAAATCCTAGAAATAGCAAGTGGTTCATTTTGGCTGGAGCACAGAGTTTATGTCCTCATATTGTATGGGAGTCACTGTGTTTAGTGCTGACTGTGTCTTACTGACTAAGACAGACATGATCCCTATATTCATGAAGTCTAAGGGAAGAAATGGAGTGGTAGATAAGGTTGTGAACAGTAGATTGGTTAAATTAGATTAAAGAGCAAAGGAGGTTGGGTGTCAAAAGAGGCATTAGGACCTCATTTTTAGGTAGTGGAGAGCCCTTGAGGATGAACAGACTGATTGAGAGTTTTGATTAGGGTACTGAGGAGTCATGGGGTGAAAGGAGTCTTTTGTGTAGAGGTGATAACTGGAGGTGAGAGATTGCAGATAAAAAAGTGGGAGAGTGGTTGATGTTGGGGGAGAAGGAGGTAGATAGTGTATTTTAAGTCTCAGAGGGTGTTTCTTGACTGAATGAGGGTCTGACCATGTTCTTTACTCCCTATGTACATCTCTTGCCTTCCTCATCAGTTGTTTCTTTTACCTTTCCCCACTTTCTTGTCCGTTATCTGACACCTTTTCTTAATTGGCTTATTTATGAAATATGTTTCAGGTTTTTTATGGAACTAGAGATCTAATAGTTATCCTCTGCTTAGAAGCCTCCAATGATATTCTTACAATTACAGTCTTGATAGATCTTAAAGAGTGATTTCATTAGTCAAAAAACAAACAAACAAATACCCCCCACTCTCCCCAAACACACACACTAGATTATGTGAGCCAGGGCAGGTCTGGGTAGTGAAAAAAAGAGCTCTGGCCATAAAGAGTTGTTTCTAAAGCTCAGAAATTTGTGCTAGAGATAGAGCTTTAAGAGTCAAAGAATCGTCTGTATGAAAATGGTAGTTGAAGCTATGAATGTAGATCAGTTCACTTGAGAAGAACATCAAAGGATTAAAAAAGACAGACCTTTAGGGAAATCACACTTCTGTTAGATGATGATTGGCTTTAGGACAGGGATCACATCTTTCTGAATTGAATCTTTTTTGACTTCTCTGTGCCAATTTGTTGTGCCAGGTGCTGGGTGCACAGAGAAGAATGAAATATAGTCTTTGTGCTTAGCAAGATCCCAGGCTTTCAGGACAAAGAGAGATGTGTAGTGAACAGTGCAGAGCAGAGGATGCTATTGGGGAGTGAGAGAAATTGCTGTTGAGCCTTGCATTTTCAGTAACTGTTCCATTATGTGTCACTCAGTGTGATTAGGAGGTTAAGGTTCTTGCTCTTTTTTTTTTTTTAGGCAGCGTAATTGATTTGTGAATGTTTTATATTGCTGTGTTTAAAGAAGAAAACAACTATCCTTTCAAGAGATTAGTTGCATCTGTTGTCCTTGATTATAATTTTTGTATAGACTAGTACTATTAAGTGGGATGAAAAGATGCTTGCTACTATGCTTTTAGTGAAAATGCCTGGAGAATTAATTATATTAATTATAATATAGGAAGATTTATATTGAAACAAATCATATAATTTCTCTTAATGAATGATAAGAATTAACTCCCCTTCCTCCTATTCGTTTGGTAATGTTTAGGAAATACTTATTTAATACTTCTTTCTGACTTGTATGAAAGGTGTTGAGTATACAGGGGTGAAAAAATAAATATGGTTCTTGTCCTTGTGAAATCTAGACCTTCATGGGGGGAGTCTAACAAATTTTTAAAAGAATATGTGTATAATTATAAATCAGCATTGATGTAGTTGTTGTTGCTTAGTCACTCGGTGTGTCCAACTCTTTTTCAACCCCATGGACTGTAGCCCACCAGTGTCCTCTGTTCATGGGATTTCCAAGCAAGAATACTGGAGTGGGTTGCCATTTTCTTTTCCAGGGGGTCAGCCCAACCCAGGGATTGAAGCTGCATTGCTGAAGGATTCTTTACTGCTGAGCCACCAGGGAAGCCCATGGATGCTGTTATAGAGCTGTAAATGTCAATGAAAGAATTAAATTATTATCAGCACTATCAAAGAGCCATAGTGTTTAAAATGTATTTTGCTACAAATGAATGAATCTGGGTGTTTTGTTTACCTGGTATGACTGTATGGAATTGTGGTCTGTTGTCTTCTGTACTGTGACTCTTGATCTATATTTCAGAATGCTGGAATTAAGAGCATCTCTGTCTAACAAAACTTTTTACAAGACATTGTACTGGGTCTTCTATAGTTGTTCAGGTTCCTGATTATGAATGCAAATGTAAATTGGTATACTATGAATATTAAAGGAATGGATAGGCATCTGATCTAGCCTTCTTGTAGATTCATGTGCTGTTCTTCTACTTGGTACTTGGATACTTATATAAACAGTCAGAGATTAGCTAAAGAATAATTATATCTTTCCCTTAGAAGTAATTTATTGGAGATATTAATTAGTATTTCCACATCAACTAGCATTTTTTATAACAGGGACAATTTTGAAGGGCTCATTTACCACATTGGAGAAGGCAATGGCACCCCACTCCAGTACTCTTGCCTGGAAAATCCCATGGACGGAGGAGCCTGGTAGGCTACAGTCCATGGGGTCGCTACGAGTCGGACACGACTGAGTGACTTCACTTTCCCTTTCCCCTTTCATGCACTGGAGAAGGAAATGGCAACCCACTCCAGTATTCTTGCCTGGAGAATCCTAGGGACGGCGGAGCCTGGTGGGCTGCCATCTATAGGGTCACACAGAGTCCGACACGACTGAAGTGACTCAGCAGCAGCAGCAGCAGCAGCAGCATCTAGGTTGGTCATAACTTTCCTTCCAAGGAATAAGCGTCTTTTAATTTCATGGCTGCAATCACCATCAGCAGTGATTTTGGAGCCCCCTAAAATAAAGTCTGACACTGTTTCCACTGTTTCCCCATCTATTTCCCAGGAAGTGATGTGACAGGATGCCATGATCTTAGTTTTCTGAATGTTGAGCTTAGAGCAGGATAAATTTAACTGGACCTTCTGTATTTTTATTTGCTAAACCAGCAACCCTAAACAGGGAGGGACTGCAGAACAGTAGACTTCTGTTTTAACAGATGTGGTATTGGTTTCCAAACTTTGCCCCACACTGAAATTATCTGGTAATCTTCAAAACACTGATGCCAGGCTTTTGATCTCAGTCAGATACTCAAATTTAACATGTGTGGGTGTGACTTGGTGATCAGGATTTTCTTAATGCTCAGGTTGACTGTAATGTGCAGCAGAATTTGGGAACCACTGAGATGTGGGAAACTCAAGGTTTCAAGGAACTTCCAAAAATGCCTACACAATTATTCATCTTTTCTTCTCTTAGCAGATATTAAACATGCTGTAATAAATATCCATATTCATATATCCTTAAATATTGATGCTTCTCTCTCTCTAAAATAGATCCTTTAAAATGGGGTTGCTGAATCAAAGGTTATATGCGTATTTTATTTTAATAGGTATTATTGTTTTTAATAGTTTACTTTCTACCAGCAATATCTGAATGTACCTGTTTTCTTAAATTTCTCTATTACTAGATATTAAAACTCTTGTAATTTTTGCCACACTGTGTTATTTTTTTAAAATCTTTATTTCCCAGATTATCCATTTATCCATTCTGTCATCCAACTTGATAGTCTTTGTCTTAACTGGAGTATTTAGTCTGTTTTCTTTTATTGGAATTACTGATATATGGTCATTTATCTATTGCCTTATTTTGTGCTATTTGTCTGCCTTCTCTGTATTTCTTTTTTTCCTGTTTTCTTTTGTATGGATTGGTTAATTCTTTCTCTTTTTAGTCTTACCAACCCCAGCTAGTTTAGAAATTATGCACGGTTTCCTTTCTTTAACTTAGTAATTACCACATGTACCTTGCAGCCTGGTTATTTTTTATTGTCTTCCCCCCATGAATTCCCTTTAGGACAAAGAATGTTTTTAAAAAATTTATTCATTTTTAAAATTGAAGGATAATTGCTTTACAGAATATAAAATTATTTACAGGGCAGCAATGTAGAGACACAGACACAGAGAATAGACTTATGGATACGGTGAGGGTAGGGGGAGGCAGGAAGGAGAGGGTTCGAGATAAAGACTGTTTTTTATATATCTGTATCTTCAGTATACTCTGATGTTAAGATTATTTGTATTGGTTTTAAGTAACTAACACCAAATAAAACCATCCATCATATAATGTTTACTAGTAGCAACCATAGTAAATTAATTGCTGAGAAGGGATAAGGGAAGGAAAAGTCACTCAGTTGTGTCCGACCATTTGTGACCCCATGGACTGTACAGTTCATGGAATTCTCCAGGCCAGAATACGGGAGTGGGTAGCCTTTCCATTCTCCAGGGGATCTTCCCATCTAGAGATCGAACCCAGGTCTCCCGCATTGCAGGTGGATTCTTTACTAGCTAGCCACAAAGGAAGCCCGAGAAGGGGTAAGAGGAGATTCAAAGAATTATGTGTATCCTTTTGAGATTATAACTTCTAGCTGGGGGTATAAAATGAAGATACAAGGAAAGCTAACTAAATAATCCATGATAGTAGAGATTCATATTCCTTTTTCTGAAACAATTGAAAGTAGATATGTTTTAGAATTCAAATATTTTTCTTTGTACTTTAGAGATAATCAGGTGCATATACTATATATTACTTAACACATCAGCAGGATCTGGGGCACTCAAGTCATCAAACACGTTATATTTCTATTGCAAAACATGAATATTTATATTGAGTGGGTGTAAATAAACATTAAAGTTGCCTTCGTTCAGTTTTGCTGCTAAATTATTTTTGGTATCAAAGTTGCTTTAAAAACACTTTAGATTTTAAAAGAACTTCTAGATTTTGGAATTGGAGATAAGGGATTGTGAACCTGAATATTGCCCGGTGATGGTATATCATTTGCATACTTTAAGAGAAGTAGGAAATCTTTGGGGTTCAGGCAATAAGGAAGAAAAGACATCACAGAGGTAATAATTTGAGCCTGATCTTGAGGAATAGCTAGATCTTGAGGAATAGCTAGAAAGAGTTTGAGATTATCTATCTGTCTTACAGGAATAGTTAGGAAGAGTACAGTGGGACTGTGGACTGATTAAGATTATCTAGTTTTGAGTCCTGACTCTGTCCCTAATAGTTTTGTGACATTAAGCACATAGGCCTTTCCTTCCTCCTACTTCTGCTTTTCCTTTCTTCCTTAAACTTCCATCCTGTCTTTTCTTTTTCCTCCCTCTCTCCTTGCTTTCATATTTCCTCTTTTCTTACCTTTCTGATTCATGTTATACATTTATTATATAGATGTTATTTATAAAGTACTTAGCACAGCATTAGGCACTTAGGTACCAGCAAATGGTAGTTATTATTTGGAAAGCATTTCACAAACTTAAAAATAGAGTTTTATTTAAATTTTATTGTTTGTTCTTCAAGACATCTTGCTGAAGAACATACTGTATTATTAGCTCTGAAAATTGTGACATAGTATGAATGTGCTACTCAAGATGATTAATGCTAAATTTGTTTCTGATTCCACTGTTTTCTCTGTTAACATCACAAATGCCTATACAAAATGTATTTTTCCTGTTTCATCTGTTGTTTCAGGAGAGTCTCAGAACATTTCTTGGCATCAGTTAGGCAGGGTTATGTGATTGTGATAATATTTTGTATCGACTGGAATTTTCTAATTAGTTTGCCTCTGTGTAGGCAGCTTTTTTCGGTCTTAATGAATCTATTTTCAGTCCTTTTTATTGTTTAGTTGCTAAGTCCTTTCAACTCTTGTGAACCCATGGACTATAGCCTGCTAGTCTCCTCTATCCGTGGAATTTCCCAGGCAAGAATACTGGCGTGAGTTGCCATTTCCTTCTCTAGCGGATCTTCCCAACCTTGGGATCAAACCTGCACCTCCTGCATTGGCAGATGGATTCTTCATCACTGAACCACCTTTCAGTCCTTCGAGGCAGCATTTAGAAGTTAGCAAATGAATCTAGGGAGGAGTCAAGACATCACGTCAAAATATACAAAGATAGATCTTTTCCCCCTTCAAAACCATTATTTCATGAGTAAAATTCCAAATGAAAGAATATGTTTAAATAGGTTCTAAGTATTATATAAAATTCTAGTTATGCATGTTTTTCTACTCTTGCCGTAGGCTTGAGTCTTTGAAAGCAGAAAGGAAGATGACTTCATTTAGTAATGCAAAAGGCTGTACAGTTTATATATGAGCTCACACTGCTAGAAAGACCATCTCTTTATGTTTTCACTCTGATGCTTAAGAAACTCACAAAGTATTTCCCTTCCTTCCTCAATCAGATGTACCTAACTCTGGCTTTGTCAGTCAGCTTTCTAGACTGTGGTTTTACATATGAAAGAGTTAGAAAGTAATAGTCTTCTCAAGTAGAAAGTGGTGGTCAAGGTTTCCCATTTGAAAGTTGTTACTAGTGAGTGAATCCACTCCAGTATTCTTGCCTGGAGAATCCCATGGACAGTGGAGCCTGGTGGGCTACAGTCCATAGGGTCACAAAGAGTAGGACACAACAGAAGCTACTTAGCACGCATGTACACACTAGTGAAGGTGAAATGTAGGCAACCATTTATAACTCTTTAGAAGCAAATGAGTTAGGAGAACGGAATTTTGACATACTAAAATGATAGACTTGTTCCTTCTTTAATATTCTTCATCTTGTAAATGGTGCCACAATCTTGGTAAAAGATGACATCCTTGATTGTTCTATTTTTCCACCTCATGTTCAGTCCAAGAGCTAGTCTAGTTGACTCTCTATATGGAATACACTCTGAATCTGTGTATTCCCCCTTCCCCCCAACTCTGCCAAGCTTTATTGCTGGAACCCTACTCCACGCCCCCATTTCTCTAGTCTAAACTGTTTCAATAACTTATTGGATTTCTCTACATTCCCTTGCTGCTGCTGCTGCTGCTGCTAAGTCGCTTCAGTCGTGTCTGACTCTGTGCGACCCCATAGATGGCAGCCCACCAGGCTCCGCCGTCCCTGGGATTCTCCAGGCAAGAGTACTGGAGTGGGGTGCCATTGCCTTCTCCGACGTTCCCTTGACCTACTTACAAATCATTCTTCACAAATTAGTCAGCACATTAAGATAAATTTTAAACGATTTTTAAAGAAAGTAATACATTAAAAAAAAAATGTATATCAGGGACTTCCCTGGTGGTTCAATGGTTAAGACTCAGCACTTCTGGTGCAGGGGATGCAGATTCAATCTCTGGTCGGGGAACTAAGATCCTGCATGCTGTGTGGTGCAGCCAAAAAATAAAAAATAATTTATATCAGATTATGTCATTCTTTTGCTTAAAATTACCCAATAGCTTCCCTTTATACAAACAAATTCCTTATTATGGTCTACCAAGTTACTATATGATCTGGTCCCTGCCTACTTCTCTCAACTCATACAGCAAGGTTCTTACTATATTCCATCTTAGTGTTCTTTCTATATAATGGGTCTGTTCCCACCACAAAGCCTTTGCAATTTAAATTTTCGCTATAGCTGATAGGCAGTTTTGCCTGATCTTTTCATGACTGTGTCTTTCTTTCAAATTTTATCTCAAATGTCATTTCTCCCCCATGACACATTGTTTTCTTCATAGCATTTGACAATGTGTATATAAGTGTGTATTTATGTATGTATTTATTTACCTGTTTTTCTTTGAAAATACAAGCTTCTCTGGTGACTCAGATGGTAAAGACTCTGCCTGCAGTGCGGGAAACCTGGGTTTGATCCCTGAGTTGGGAGGATCCCCTGGAGAAGTAAATGGCAACCTACTCCAGTATTCTTGCCTGGAAAATCCCATGGACAGAGGAGCCTGGTGGGCTACAGTCCATGGGACGCAGAAAGTCGGACACAACTGAGTGACTAAGACGCACACTATCATAGCATACTTGAGTATTTCTGATTTTTGCCTTGTTCACTACCATCCTGACTGCTCTGGTTGGTGGAAGGACAAATCAGAAATGATGGGAGATTTTGTTTCTTTATAATGTCTTTGCATGCGTGCTAAGTTGCTTGAGTCATGTCTGATTCTTTGAACCCTATGGACTCATGCAACCCATGAAGCTCCTCAATCCATAGAATTATCCAGGCAAGAATGATGGAGTGGGTTGCCATGCCCTCCTCCAGGGGATCTTCCAACACCAGGTGATCTTTGCGACACCAACTTATGGATGACACTTCTAAAGTAGTGTACCGTTTTATATTTCCACCAACAGCGTATGAGAGTTGTAGTTGTTCCACATCCTTGCCAGTGTTGACTCGTGTCAGTGTTTTTAACCTTAGCCATTCTAACAAGTTTAATTTGGGGTTTTAAAGTCTTAGAATCATTCTGTGAGATGAATATTTTAATAGGTATTTTAATTAATTGAACTAACTAATCAATGTTTCAAGGTAGTTTATGCTCCTTACAAAAATTACTCATACAGTAGGGTATCTTAAAATGAAGAGTGTAGGAATGGATGTCAGAAATGCCAGTGTTAAAGAATAGAGAACTTCTAGCAATATGGCAGACTAACCTAAAGGTGAAGAGTCCTTCTGGTCCAAATGCATAGAAATGCTGGATAAAATATACTTAAAAATAATAAATACCATAGAAAACCACAGCTGAGCACAGTTTAAAAAAAAAAGAAAAAGGAAAATCCCCATTTGCCAAGATCAGAGGGAAAATTAAAAGCCAGATTAATAATTCTTTAGTACTTCATGGTGTGTTTGGACTTGTATATGAGCCTTAGAGTTTGGGGTTGGTTAAAAACTTTTTGTTGTTGTTGTTTTGGTTATTTTTACACAAAGTACGTGCTTTAAAAGTAATACTTTACTGTTGTATAATTGGCATACAATCAGTTGTACATATTTAAAGTGTACAGTGTAAGTTTTAGCGTATGTATACACCTGTGAAACCACTATCCCAACTAAGATAATGAATATATGCATCACTTTCAAAAGTTTCCTTTTGTTTATATGTAAACCTTCCCTCCTATACTTCTCTCTCCTGTTTCTATACCCAGGCAACCACTCTTTAGCTTTCTGTCACTGAAGATTAATTTCCATTTTCTAGGTTTTTGTGTAAGTAGAATTATCCAGTATGTGCTATTTTGTTTAATTTCTTTCACTTATTATAATTATTTTGAGTTTGATCCACGTTGTGGCATGTATCAATAGTTCATTCCTTTTTATTGCCGAATGGTATTTCATTGTATAGCCATACGAGCTTTTTTAAATCCTTTGACCTGATGATGAACATTTAGGCTTTGGTTCTGTTTCTTGAACAAACTATACTGTGAACATTTATGTTCACATATTCTTTGTGTAGACAGATGATTTACTTTCTCTTAGATAAATTCATAGGAGTGGAGTGGTTGGATCATATGGTAGTTGTATTTGAAACTTTTAAATAATGGCTAAACTGTTCTAAAGTAGTATACCGTTTTGCATTTCCACCAACAGTGTATTAGAGCTCCAGTGGTTCACGTCCTTGTCACTGTTGACTAATGTCAGTCTTTTTAACTTAGCCATTCTGACAAATGTGTAATAGTATCTCATTGTGCTTCTAATTTTCATTTTTCTAATGATTAGTGATGTTGAGCAGCTTTTCATGTACCTATTTGTCATCCAAATAACTTCTCTGGTGAAGTTTGTTGTAGATGTTCTCCATCAGGTTGAGGAAGTTTCCTCCTTTCCCAGCTAACTGATAGTTTTAACATGAACAGATGATGTATTTTGTCAACTGCTTTTTTGCATGTATTGAGATGATAAAATTTTTCTTTTTTTAGTCTGATAATTGGTGAATTATATTGATTTTTTTTTCCATTGGCTGATTTTGAAAAGAAAAAAATTTTGGGGGGGTGGGGAGGGGCGCAGTGCTACAACCAGGGATTGAGCTAGGGCCCACAGCAGTGTAAGTGCTAAGTCCTAACCACTGGACTGCCAGGGAATTCCCTCATTGGTTGACTTTTAAATGTTAAGCCAACCTTGCATTCCTCGCATTAACCCCGCTTGGTCATAATGTATTGTCTTTTTAATATATCATTGAAATTGATTTGCTAAACTTATTACATTTATTTTCCTAAGGGAGATGTATGATTTATAGTCTTCTTTTTTTGTAATGTCTTTTGCCTGGTTTTGGAGTTAGGATAGTGCTGACATTATAGAATGTGTTTAGAAAATATTCCCTCTTCTTTAGTATTTGGAAAGAGTTTTTGAAGAATTTGTTTGTTTTGATGGTTGGTAGAATTTAGTATAGTGAAGTCACTTGCATCTGTCATTTCATTTGTAGGAATATTTTTAAACTACAAATTCAATTGCTTTACTAGATATAGGGATATGTGTATTCATACTTTCTATATTTCTTGAGGGGGATTTGGTGTTTTATGTCTTTTAAGGAATTTATCCATTTCATCTAAATTGTGGAATTTATTGGTATCAAATTATAAATCTGTCATCCTGATCTTGGTAATTTTTTCCTTCTTTTTTTCCTAATCAGTCTGAATAATGGTTTATCCATTTTCTCAAGATCTAGCTTTTGGTTTAATTAATTTCTCTTATAATAAGAGAAATTTATGTATGAGCTTTGATTTTGTACTACATTACTTTGGGCAGTTGTCACAGTGAAAATCATTTAAAGTCATCTAAGCCTTTAAGGGGAGGGAGATACATAATTTAGGAATTAGAATTTAGTGATAAGACTTCTAGTTTCTGTAAAAGTTTTGATTTATTTATGTCAGTGTTTAGATTGAAAGACTGAGTTTTTGGCATATCTGTTGGAATATGAGTATGACTTAGTTTTATCCTTTAAAAAATAGGGAAAACAAAACCTCTAAAAGCAGAATACAAAAGGAATACAAAAGTGCTTTTCTGTTTTTGAAAGTTGTTGGAAAGTTTTCTGTTTTTGTTTTTAAGTTTTCTGTTTTGATAGTGCAAAATTTACATTGTAATAAGCAAAAGACATAAAAATGATACTGCTTTTCTATTCTGTAATTGCTTATAACTTTTGCCTGCCTTTTAAAAAATGACATTAATTTTTTCCATTTCAGCCCATTTTCCCCACCATTTGACCTCTGTTAATTTTCAGCCCCACATGAAAATAAATTACCCGAGCTGAGGGACTGAGATTGCTTCTGGCAAACACAGCTAATGGGCTGTTTTTCAAAAGGGGGCACAAAACTTCAAACAAAAGGTCCCTCAGATATATGGGCATCTTGGAAACGTTAATAGGATATGGTAAAATGGAAATGTAGAAATCAAGCAAGTTTCAGCTGGTTTATTTAACTTTCTATTTTGAAATAGTGACAGTGTTTCCTAAGGTTTGAGTGGGGAATCTTAACTGTAAACTCATGTATATTGTGAAATGGGGATATCAGTAAAATCATTGTCTTTTTACCTTGAGGAACATATTTTTCCTCATTAAACAGGCCTATTTTGAAGGAATTTTACTTGGCTGGCTGGGTTTCCACTTAAACAACAAATTAAAAAGGATCCTTTGTTGAGGACCTGTCATGAACCGTAGAGGTTCCAGGTTCTATGCTTTGTACTGCGTGCAGTACTGCATGCCTGGAGAAGAAGTCTCCTCCAAGACTGCGTTTAGGACTTGGGTTTTGCAACCAGAGTTAATTTTTTCATTGAGCTTACGTTGGCTTGTTTACCATATAAAGCTCCTTGTAGCTTTCTACGTAGGGTTATTCATAAGATATTTTATTCATGTTTGAATAAATGAGAGGTTGATAATTGTTGGAAAGTGTATGGTTGTAACCTATTCTGAGAACTTATGTATTAAATTTTATTTATTTCTGCAGATGTTCTAGTTTTTAGTTATTATCAAATAGTCTTTTTAACACCGTATTAATATATGATAGAGAAGTTGATGAAATAGTCTGTATATCCTTTCTAGGACAGGAAAACCTCCTCCATCTGTTCTGTTTAGTTAAAGCTGCATGTTATAGGTGAAACAGGGGTTCAAGTTACTATTGTGTATTTTCTGAGCAGGTTACATCCCCTTTTTGGGCCCTAATTTATTGAAGTATAAATAAGGGATTTTGGTTCAATCATGACAACTGTTTCTAAATCAACTTTATTCAATATAAACTGTTAATTTTTCTTAGCAGTCCTTATGTCTAAACCCTTCCATTCCTGGCTGCTGTATTTACTAACCTCCCAATTATTCATCCCCTCTCTTGTTGGATACTGTCATCAGGTATAAGTCTTCCTATTCCTACCGTTATCTTTATTATCTTTATCTTCAGCAAGCATGTGGATCCTTCCATATGGAAAGATTCTGGCATCACAGTTACTTGACTTCATCATTATCATCATTTCTAGCCCACTTATGCACCCTCTTCAGGACCATACTCTGTGCCTTGAAATACTCCTGACATTTTCCCACTAAAGTCATAATGCTGGATAACCTGCTCACCATGACTGGGTAGATTTTCAGCCCCCTCAGTAAATTATTCTTAGAGTATAACAGTTCTTAGGCTTATCAGCATCTCTGTTAGACCCTTCTAATTTTTTCCTATTCTTTAATCTTTTTGCTTAGATTCTATTAACTCTTTACTTAGTCTTTTGCCCCATTTTTTGTTGATCCATCTGGTAAATTTGTCTGATAGAACTTTTGTCTTTGTGTTACTGTAGTTTACTGAAGAAAGCCTCACGTGGATTAGATGGGTGGCTGGCCCTATAAAATCATGATGAATAATGTCTGTCAGTTCTCAACATTGCTTGCCAGTCCTTTTTCCTTTTTGGTGGGTTCCAGTGTCCTCCTGTCGATGGTGCTCTCGCAGGAGAAGATGAGCACACCGCCAGTCCTTTTTCTTTAAGCCATCTACTTCTCCACATTATCTCTTTTGAGTTCTCTTTGCTCCTCTCAAATCTCTATTCTCTTTGCTGACTTCCTTCTTATTTCAGAGGGAAAATAGCTGTATGTGAAAACTTTGTTAGCTTCTTTACCACTAAGATTATGGATATTTTGTTACCTTTACCTGCTTTTTCTTGTGTTACAATGGAAGAAATATTCCTCCTCTGATCTCTGTAAATGCTGCAAATCCCATGCATTCCTTTTCATGAATAACTTCTTAAAGAGAATTGGCTGTTATGGATAGAGAAGTGTTAACTGTAAGGTAGAAGATCTGTCAAGATCTGCCATCTTTATTTCCTCATTTCCTGCTCACTCTGTATCACTTCATGGCAAGTAGATGGGGAAACAATGGAAACAGTGACAGACTTTATTTTCCTGGGCTCCAAAATCACTGCAGATGGTTACTGCAGCCATGAAATTAAAAGACGCTTGCTCCTTGGAACAAAAGCTATGACAAACCTAGACAGCATATTGAAAAGCAGAGACATTACTCTGCCAACAAAGGTCTGTCTAGTCAAAGGTATGGTTTTTCCAGTAGTCATGCATGGATATGAGAGTTGGGCCATAAAGAAAACTGAGCACCGAAGAACTGATGCTTTTGAACTGTGGTGTTGGAGAAGACTCCTGAGAATCCCTTGGACAGCAAGGAGATCAAACCAATCAATCCTAAAGGAAATCAGTCCTGAGTATTCATTGGAACGACTGATGCTGAAGCTCCAATACTTTGGCCACCTGATGCGAAGAACTGACTCATTGGAAAAGACACTGATGGTGGGAAAGATTAAAGGCAGGAAGAGAAGGGGACGACAGAGGATGAGATGGTTGGATGTCATCACTGACTTGATGCATATGAGTTTGAGCAAGCTTTGATAGTTGGTGATGGACAAGGAAGCCTGGCGTGCTGCAGTCCATGGGGTTGCAAAGAGTCAGACACGACTGAGCGACTGAAATGGATAAACTGTAACCCATTGCTGGTGGGCTTCTGCTCCTCTCACCCATCTACCTCTGAAACTCTTTTTATAGAGGATACCAGTGACTTCCGAGTCAGAAAATTTAGGGGTGTTCTTTAGATATGGGTCTCTTGACAGCATTTGTTACTGTTCACCCCTCCTTTAACACTCTTTTCCTGGCTTCTTTAATAACATTAGCAGTCTTGATTTTCTTTCCATCTCTCTGTTTATTCCTTTTCAGTCTCGTTCAATTGAATCAGCATTTGAAATATTATTTTAGTGTTAAAAATGAAAGTTTAGGGCTTCCTGGTGGTCCGGTGGTTGAGAATCCGCCTGCCATTGCAGAAGACCTTTCAATTCTGGCCCCGGGAAGATCCCACATGCCATGGAGCAGCTAAGCCCATGCATTACAACTACTGAGCCCATGTGCCCTAGAGCCCGTGCTCCACAACGGGAGAAGCCACTGCAATGAGAAACCTGTGCACTGCAATTAGGGAGTAGCCTGCTGCTCTCCACAAAGCCCATGCACAGCAACAAAGACCCAGCACAGCCAAAAATAAATGAATCTTTTTTTAAAAATGAGAGTTTATTAGATTAGAGAGAAGAAAGCAAAATTGGCATGAATTTGGCCAAAACATGAAGCTTTAAAGAAGCCAGGTTGTGGCAGGAAATTTTAGGTAGAGTGTGTTCTATTTTGTCTTTAGAAATACTGAAAAAGGTTAAGAAGCATCAGTATATGTTGCTTACATTACTCAGCAATCCAATAAAGTATATAATTGTATTCCTGTTTAACCGCAAAGAATATGAGTTGGAGAAGAAGGATGGACGTACTCAGGAAGCAGTGCATTGTTCTTTCTCATTGGAAGGCTAAGGTTGCAGCAGGATAGTAGTGGAGATGAAATCTGTTGTTCCTGTGTTACAGAGAACATAGGAAGGGGTTTGTTTTCTATGCCAGGGGAAGGGGTTTGTTACTGCATTTTTTGATTAGTGAGAACTGATTGAAGATTTTTAAGCTGTGTATACTTTAGATAACAGAGACTGTCTTGGCTAAGGGCTGGTAATCCTATAACATTTGTTTCAGTGACCAGATGGCAATTGGCCCTGGAAGCCTTTTTTGTGGATTTCCCACTGAAGTGAATTGAGTGCTCTTTGACACTCCTTTAGCACTTTGTCATAATTCTCAGATTGTATCATGATTACTTGTTTGTATTTGGCTTCCCTATTGGATTTGAGCTCTTCTGAAGTGGAATTGTTACTTTATGGGCAATGTTAATCCTGCTGATCTTTCCCCACTGCCCATCTCAACGCTTGACATAATATATGATTCCTGAATTAGTAAATGAATGAAGAGTTTGAATTCTTAATCTCTGGCCTGAACAGTTTATCAGAATATACCATTTCTACTTCTACAGGATTAGAGACTCATTCCTATTTCCTCTCTGGTGTTGTATATATTTCAGTTAATAAAATCTCTTTTGATTGAAAGGTTCTGTAGCTTTAAGAGCCTGTGACTTTGCAGACACTCTTCCACTGGATAACACACCCTATGCAAATCAGCTGTCTGTTCAGGTCTTATGTTTGTTTTCCCCATAGACATAATCCATCCATTAGTTGTTTAAAGCAGCAGATGGAAGGAGTCCATGGAGATGTGGATTTATTAGCTCTCACAATGAAAGACCACACTGGTTGTGCTCGAGATTGGAAGGTTTTTGCTGAATGAAAGAGAAATGGATCCTGTTTTCTGTGCTATTTTCAGCAGTGTGGCTAGCTCTTGTGACTGGAGTCAGTTGTAAGAAAGACCAGAAAAAGATTTTGTAAATAGACCTTCCTTCAAGCCCCAGACTGTTTGGTGCAGCTACCATAATTATAGGAGGAGCAGCTTTTTCTCCTTGTTGGGTGCAGACTGAATCTGTCCTAGAGTTGTTGCTATATTTACTCCTTAGAGTAAAGGTATGTATAAAGCATCTTGAGTCAGGGTGTATACATACCTTTATTTGTCAAATTAGGAAATTTGGATTAATATCACCTGAAATCCTTTGGAGAGGGAATAATTTGTGCGTGTCCTATGAAGAACTGTGACTGTGAGTTGGTAGATGATGTATTTAACTTTCTTCCTAAGAATGTACTGCTCTCTTTGCTAACAGTTCTTTTGTGACTTATTAGAAAAATGACTCACTTGCCTTGATTTTCCTTCCCCTGTGTTTACTAGGATTCTGGCAATTACTGTAAAATTGGAAAGTTTAAAACATTGCTTATGGAGTGTTTAAGTGATAAAATCATATCATGAGAGCTAACCTTTCACTCCTGAACTCTCTTTTATATACATATAATATGTATATTTACAACCTATATATGTTATAAATTAAGAGACTTGAATCATTTTTAAACTTGGCTGAAGTCTTGCTTTGAAAATGACAAGCAATGACCCAAGAAACAATTCTGAGATTATTAAAGTCCGGGTAAAACTAGATTTTTCTCATGCTGTGCCCTTTTAGAGGTCTGCTGGAATGGGGAGCTTTTCCTGTGACAATACTGTCAGCAATGAATAGATGAATGAATTTGTCCATGCTCAGAACTCACCACACGTGTACAAGCCCCCTCCAGGACATAAAAGAGCATGGAGACTGACCTTAGCAATGATCTAAGCTCCAGAGGAAAGAGGCTTTCGTGACTGTCCAAGAAGTGAAGACCAGCGTATCTAGAGATAAAGAAACAAAAGAGCCTGTGACAGTATCGAAAGAATCTGACATTTGCTTTGTCTGTACAAAGGATGAAAAGAATTTTGCCGACTTAGTCAAAACAATAACTGGTTTTATATCAGCCTGAGCTCAAAATAGAGCCTCAGAATAATGTGTTTTTCTTTATATTTCTGAAGAATTATCTTTTTAAAAATGTACGTGGCGTGGTTTTGTTTTGGGAAAGGAAAACGTGACACGGATTTTATAAGCTTAGTAGCTGTAGGTGGAGACTCTCTTGTTTTGTGTGCCAAACCTTTTTAATAAGCAGTGAAGTCAGGATATTAAAGATTGGAATTTTTTTCAGGGAGCTTTGTCCTTTTCTTAGTACTTCAGATGTTTTCAACCAAAAGGGGTATGTGTAGAAGAGAAAAACAAATAGGAAAAATTTCCCCCCTTTGTGGTGGTGATTCAGATGAGATTTGTCTGGACTGCTGTGAAGAAAGACGTGGCTATGATGTGAGGCAGTGATTGTGTACTCACGCTGGACTGAGAGAAACCGGGTTTAGTGGAGCGGTGGGCACAGCATGGGGAGAGCTTGATTGTGTGCCTCTTTCCCCAGCAGTAAGCAAGTAGGCTCTAGTGGCTGAATGTCTGGAGAGTGGCTTTTGTTGGTCTGCTATCTATTATGGATGATTCCAGTATTCTACAAAGGAGAGGGTTACAGGTGAGTAACAGAAAGCCTTTTTTGCTAATCTCCTTCCTCTTACTGTCTATTGAAAATATACTGAATAGATGGCTTCAATTTTATTTAATTCATTTGAGGCAGGGGAGAATGCTACTAAGTTCCTCTATATTCTGTTATGTGTAACTTAGAATTAAAGGAATCATCTAAGACCTTTCTACTTTAATAGAAAAATTTTGCTGCTTGGGTTTACTTGCCCAAGTAGAGCAATTGAGTCAGACCCATGCACACCTAGTTTTGTACACCAGACGTTTCTGACAGATTGTCTATAGTAAACATATTCTGTTCCTGACCACTGTGCCTGCCTCCCAGCCCGACTTTCCCTTAATTAATTCAATTATATGTGTTAATATATGTTTAACCCTACACATAGCTTTAAGAACTTTTCTAAATTATCACTTTGCATACATAATATAATGTAACCATATGTGATAACCATGTATCTGACGCCTATTTTGGAAGCCTTCTCCCTAAGTCGTGGATAATTTTGGTACATGAAGAAGTAAGTAAAATATAACAATGAGGGGGAAATATATTGGGAGACAACCTTCAGCCGAGTTTTAATGAGTACCTTTAGCACTAAAAGAGTACATATTACAATTATTTCAGTTTTGATGATTAATTTTTTTATGCTTCGTAAAGTAGATCATCTTGGCTTAGTCTTGATGAAAAAAATGTGCTGCTTGGGCTTACTTACACTATATTGAGTGGAGCAATTAAATCAGACCAACACACATCTAATTTTGGACACCAGACATTGCTGACAGATTGTTTACAGTGCATTTAGTTCATCATTGAATGTTTTAAAGGATTGACATAGTAAAGGTTTCAGGATAAAACCTAAGTCAACCTATGAAGTTCTTGTCATGAAATGTAGCTATTTCTCTTGTTTTTATTTTGTTTTTTTGACATTTGTAAAGCACTTTCTTTGATAAAAGTACGTAGGGTCTTTTTACTTATTCTTAATTACCATTATTTTGGTTTCTTTAAAGTGCTCAGAAGGAAAATGTCTAAGATTGGTAAAATTTAAACAAGTGATGATATTTGTGGCTCTTCTTATTTGTGCTCCTGGTTAACGGCATTGAAGGCATTCAGAGCCTACTGGGAGCACCCACTGCACCTTCAGCTGCTGTTTAGTACCACCGGGCTTTCAAAGTCAAAGCCTTATTTAATTTCTCCTTTTTAGTACAATTGGTTCCATAAGATTTGGCATTTGATTTCTTGGGAGTATTTTGAGAAGTAGTTATAAAGTACTCAGAAGACCTCTGATAAATAGTGATGTGTGTTCAAGTAGCTGTTAATAAAAAAATGGCTGGCTTGTAAGCACATTTAATTGCATTACCTATTTATATCTTTATTTCTCTTTAGTTTCCAGGATTCAGAAAGGGAATTCTGTTTGTTGAATGGGAAATATTTTCAATTGTTGTGCTTGTTTTATGTTAAATCAATTATTTCCTTCCTAGTGACTGAGTCAGTCTCTAGTATATGCTACCCTGTTTACTGATGCCCTTCCTCTCAGGTCTTTGTTTCTATCTAGCAGGAGTTCCAAATTGCCAGATTACAGAGCACTGTAAAGTGTTCTTTTACAGCCTCTTTTTTTTTTTTTTAGTTGCAACTTTACTGTTTAAAGGGGCTTCCCTGGTCACTCAGCTGGTAAAGAATCCATCTGTAATGCAGGAGACCCAGTTCGATTCCTGGGTTGGGAAGACCCACTGGAGAAGGGATAGGCTACTCACTCCAGTGTTCTTGGGCTTTCCTAGTGGCTCAGCTGGTGAAGAATCTGCCTGCAATGTGGGAGACCTGGGTTGGGTCCCTGGGTTGGGAAGATCCCCTGGAGAGGGGAACAGCAATCCATTATCCACTCCAGTATTCTGGCCTGGAGCATTCCATGGACTGTATAGTCCACAGGGTCGCAAAGAGTTGGACACAACTTAGCGACTTTCACTTTCATTTTACTGTCTAGAAGACTGCATTGGAACATTCTGCAATAGAAGTAATGCTTGAAAAGCAGCAGTTTAGATTATTTGTTTTAAACAGGTAAATTGTTAACATAAAACTTTAAAAGCTGATTTTAGATTTGTTTACATAAACACACAAAAGCTAAAGTGTACCCAGTGGTCCGGGCTTCACTGATAGCTCAGTTGGTAAAGAATCTGCCTGCAATGAAGGAGACTCAGGTTCGATTCCTGGGTCAGGAAGATCCCCTGGAGAAGGGATAGACTACCACTCCAGTATTCTTGGGCTTCCCTGGTGGCTCAGCTGGTAAAGAAGCCGCCTGCAATGTGGGAGACCTGGATTGGATCCCTGGGTTGGGAAGATTCCCTGGAGAAAGGAAAAGCTACCCACTCCAGTATTCTGGCCTGGAGAATTCCATGGACTGTACAGTCCATGGAGTCATAAAGGGTCAGACACGACCGAGTGAATTTCACTTCACCCAGTGATCCAGATAATCTACCGGGTAATCTCAGAGGAGAAGATGAAAATCTAAATGAATATCTGGGCCTTACTGACAGCTTTTTGGTGAACAAGTTGGACTTTTAAAACTTTTCCAGAAAATCAGCGAAGACACAGTCTACTTTGATCATCCAACTTTCTTTGCCAGGTTTCCTGAGAGATAGCTTTGCAACCCCATGGACTGTAGCCCACCAAGCTCCTCTGTCTTTGGAATTTTCCAGGCAAGAATACTGAAGTGGGTTGCCATTTCCTACTCCAGGTGATCTTTCCAACTCATGGATCGAACCTGTGTCTCCTGTATTGGCAGGGGGATTCTTTACTGCTGCATCACCTGGGAAGCCCTGAGAGATATCAGTATAGTAGATAATGCATTCATTGTGTGCCTGTTTTGTTTCCTACATTGTTAGATTATACATTACCTCAGTCAGTCATCATGATGTTGATGACAAATACATATTATCTGCATTTTCAGGTGTAGATAATTTTAAAGAAGAAGCAGAAAGTTGATTCAAATTACAGTTCTGCCCCATGCTAACCGTATAACCATGGTCAAATTTTGAAAAACCCTCAATGCCTCTCTTTAAAATTAAAAAATACTGAATTAGCAGTATGGGGAGAGGGGAGGAGAGGGTGAGATATATGGAAAGAGTAACATGAAAACTTATATTACCATATGTAAAATAGATAGCCAACGGGCATTTGCTGTATGACTCAGGAAACTCAAACAGGGGCTCTGTATTAACCTAGAGGGGTGGGATGGGGAGGCAGATGGGAGGGAGTTTCAAAAAGGAGGGGATATATGTATACCTGTGGCTGATTCATGTTGAGGTTTGACAGAAAACAGCAAAATTCTGTGAAGCAGTTATCCTTCAATAAAAAATAAATTAAAAAATATTAACGTATAGTTGATTTGTAGTATTGATATTAGTTTCAAGTGTACAGAATTCAGTATTTTTATAAATTATACTCCATTAAAAGTTACTATAGAATGATGGCTATAATTCCTTGTGGTATACAATATATCCTTGTTACATATCTATTTTATACATAGTAAGCTTGTATCTATCTGTTAATCTCATAGGCCTGACTTGTCCTTCCCCACTTCCCTCTCCCCTTTGGTGACCACAGGTTTGTTTTCTACATCTGTGACTCTGTTTCTGTTTTGTGTAGACTTTCATTTGCATTATTTTTTAGATTCCACATATAAGTGATACCATACAGTATTTGTCTTTCTCTGTCTGACTTACTTTGCTTAGCACATTTGAGAGTAAAAGGCAAGGGCTGCAGCAGGAGGACCAGTTAGGAGACTGTTGTGGTCTGAAAGGCAAGAATGATTAATAGATTGGAAGAGCATGATAGCGTTGGAGGCTTTCTGATTGGCCATTCTTTTTCAGATATGTGAAGCTCAGTAACTTCCTCGAGGACAGACAGCTTGTAAAAGTGACTGGGCTATAGATATAGGTCAGAATAAGCTGAACTGAAAGTAACAGAAAACTTGACCCTGAGTGGTTAAAGTATTAAAGAAATATGCTGCTGCTGCTACTGCTGCTAAGTCGCTTCAGTTGTGTCCGTCTCTGTGCGACCCCATAGACGGCAGCCCACCAGGCTCCGCCGTCCCTGGGATTCTTCAGGCAAGAATACTGGAGTGGGTTGCCATTTCCTTCTCCAGTGCACGAAAGGGAAAAGTGAAAGTGAAGTCGCTCAGTCGTGCCCGACTCTTAGCGACCCCATGGACTGTAGCCTACCAGGCTCCTCCGTCCATGGGATTTTCCAGGCAAGAGTACTGGAGTGGGGTGCCATTGCCTTCTCTGTTAAAGAAATATATTGACTCACAAGTATGGAAATCCATAGGTTGGATGGGTTTCACAGCTGGGTGATCTTGAGTCTTTTGCTCAGCTAGTGGCTTCTTTTCAACTGGCTTCCTACTTATTAATAATAGAAAAAGATCTATAGTGGTTTCAGCCGCACATTCACACACTACAGCACCCCTGGGTCCTTTTAGACCTCTGGGACATTATGTGTGAGCGTTTTTCTTTTAAACTGAAGGAGCTTCCATCCTGTGTAGGGACTGACATCACTTGACTTGAAGAGCAGTTGAGGTTTGGGTCTTCCATATGGTAAAAATTGGCTTTCATCTTACGCTGCTTTTGGAGCAGCTGCAGTGTGAGATATTTGAGATTGCAATTCCTTGTGAATGGAAGAAGATGCTTTTCTATTTGCACTATTTCCCAGTCAACTTATGGAGGTTATTTTAACTTTGAAGGGTCACCTGACTAGCCACCATATACAAACTTTTATTATCAACTCTCTTAGTGTCATCATTTCTATAACATGGTAAGTAAGTGTTTGCCTGTAAGGCAAACAAAGTAATTGCCCATCATCGTATAGAATCCAGATTCTAAATTGAGAGTGTGCTGTGCCTTCAGGCAAAAACTGTGTAATGTTTCTTTTTTGATTTTCTACCTTTGATGTTCAAAAGTGAAAGTGCCATCATTCAGGATTACCTGACTGTTTTGGAAAACACATGATAGCACAATACATACTGGGAAGCATTATTGTTCACAAAGCTTTCTTGGGATTTTTAATTTTGAAAATTATGACTATCCTAATAAATTATGATCATCATACAAGATGCAATTCAGTTTAGATTTTAGTCCTTAAAAACAAAAATCTTTAAGAACTGACTAGATTTCAAACATTGTTTTTGAAAGTTATTTCATTTTTTAAATTATAGCGACATATGAATGATCATGTAACCTAATAATTTCCTCCTGGTGTTCTAAATTTTGTTATTCTTTTTGTGGGAAGTTTGAGAAAATAAGAAAAATTGCAGTTGTACTCATAAATCCTTAGTACCATTAAATATTTTCATCATGTTAGTAAATTCAGTTCAATTCAGTTCAGTTGCTCAGTCGTGTCCAACTCTTTGCGACCTCATGAACCGCAGCACGCCAGGCCTCCCTGTCCATTACCAACTCCCAGAGTCCGCCCAAACCCATGTCCATTGAGTCGGTGATGCCATCCAACCATCTCATCCTCTGTCATCCCCTCTCCTCCTGCCCTCAGTCTTTCTCAGCATCAGGGTCTTTTCAAATGAGTCAGCTCTTTGCATCAGGTGGCCAAAGTATTGGAGTTTCAGCTTCAACATCAGTCCTACCAATGAACACCCAGGACTGATCTCCTTTAGGATGGACTGGTTGGATCTTCTTGCAGTCCAAGGGACTCTCAAGAGTCTTCTCCAACACCTCAGTTCAAAAGCATCAGTTCTTTGGCACTCAGCTTTCCTTATAGTCCAACTCTCACATCCATACATGACTACTGGAAAAACCATAGCCTTGACTAGATGAACCTTTGTTGACAAAGTAATGGCTCTGCTTTATAATATGCTATCTAGGTTGGTCATAACTTTCCTTCCAAGGAGTAAGCATCTTTTAATTTTGGATGCCTTTAAAAATTGAGTGATTTATCTATACGCTTTCTTGTTTTGCTCTGTGCTTTATAGTATACTCCTATGTTACAGTCAAAAAGACTTTTTTTGGATTATTTTTTCCATATTCATTTATTTTCTCCAACAGTTTCTCATTCTTCAGTGTTGTTCTCTCCTTTCTCTACCTATCAACCTCCTGGTCATCATCCCCGTGTAGCAACTAATGTCATCATGGATAATTTCAACATCTTTGCGGAAAATTGAGCCAGCTTCAGAACTTTAGAGTTCTCTTCTACTTCTTAGACTTTACTCTTTTAACAGCATATGTTCACTAACAGTGCATATTTTTATACATGGAGTTATTATGACTAGAATATCTTATAATATTCTAAAATTACAACCCCTTATCTCTGCATTAAATTCTTGTATTCTCCCATGTGAATCAGAATCTTAGTTTGAAGGACTGCAGACCACTTCCTGTAGATGTGTTTTATTTGACTACTTTTGTAGATTTTAAGAAAAATTAACCACCAAACGTTTCTCATTTTATATTTTGTTGCTTCATACATTTACTGTATTTTATTAGTTTAAGGCTCTCATCTTTTTACTTTTTAACAGCTCTGAAATGGTAGTATGTTACTTTTGATGGTTTGCTATAGTCTAATTGACAGTGGTTATTTTGTTTTGCTTAATTTTTTTTTTGGGGGGGGGCTGATACCTAAAATAATGGCATCTCTTGCAATTAGTAGTTTTTCAGATTTGATGAAATATGTTACCTTACTGGCCCCTGAAAGTATTTGAGTTTGTAATATTTATATCTCAAAGACCACTGTTGTTCTTAGGTTCCTCCGTTTCTTGTTCTAATGTCTTGAAGATCTCTGTTTCTTTGATTCTTTGCTTTTCTTTTAATAAGCTGGTACTAGTTTGATGTGTTTCTTTTCTGTATTATTTGAGATGTTTCATTAGTTTTTCTAAAATCAACTGTCCCTTTATTTTAACCTTTCCAGTGTAATTTTGCTTTTGGTGTATCTGTTTCTAATGGCACGCAGTAGCTTTTTTTTTCCCCCCTGTCTATACTGATAAACTTGTCCATTTACATTTGTCATACATGGTTTCTGCCATACTATTTCTTGCATTCCATGTCCTGAATTTCCATGCTTTACTGCTCTGATTCTTCTTTGCCATTTAAAAATACTGATTAGTTTTTTGGCTTGTGTTCTTGTTTGATTTTTCTAACTCTACTGGTGAGTTAGAACAAATTCAGATTTTAACCCCCACTCCTGAAAAAGAGACTCCTTCTTTCTCAACAACCCCTCCAAAAGTACATGCTATTTTTTGTTTAGCATTTTAGTTCTTTTTTAAAAATGCTACAAGTTAGCTATTTCTATTTATTGTTGTTATTTTATATAGTCAGTACTTATTGAAATTTATGTATCTTTGCTAGTTTTCTTGTTCAGTATTTCTTTTTGGGTCTTAGGCTTCTTATTGGGGCTTCCCTGGTAGCTCAGACAGTAAAGAATCTGCCTGCAATGTGGAGACCTGGGCTGTATCCCTGGGTCAAGAAGATACCCTGGAGAAAGGAATGGCTACCCACTCCAGTATTCCTGCCTGGAGAATTCCATGGACAGAGGAGCCTGGTGGGCTACAGTCCATGGAGTCACAAAGAGTCAGGCATGACTGAGTGACTGACACTTTAGCCATTATCTCTTCAGATATTGTAACACTTGGATTTACTTGTTGCCTTCTGAGATTTGAATTGGACATACATTGAACCCAAGTGCTGGATGCAGAAAACTACATACTCTATACCCCATGTAAAGAAGGTGTCTAAAAGCAAAGCTGACCTATAAAATTGAGAAATTAAGATGGTGGTTTTCCTGGGGAGTGTAGGTAGTGACTGGAGGAGGGGACATGAGGATGCTTCTAGACTGATGGTTGTAATTCATTTTTTAAAAACCTGGCTGTTGGTTACACTAGTGTGTTCAGTTTGCAAAAATTTGAGTTGTATGCTTTACATGCATTTTTTCTGTATTTAATAGTGTATTTCAAAAAATAATAAAATATTTCTTGTCTCTTTTCATCCAGTTGGTCACTGAAATATAGGATGGTATTGTTATCAGCAGTGGATTCTGAGGGGCCCCTCGAGTGATTTCTCCACTCCTGCTCTCACTACAAACTGTTATTTATGTGAGACACACTATGTGAGTTTACTTACAAGTTCTGTGAAGAGATATCTAGTCTTTTAGCTGTGGAGAATACCAACCCCCCACCTCCTGTGCTTTTATATGTTAGCTGAGAAGTTGTCTCCAAAACCCAGCCCTCTACCCACTTCCAATGGAGTGGAAAGTTGAGTTATGTTTCTTGAAAGTGAATTGAAGGTGAAAGTTGCTCGTTCATGTCTGACTCTTTGCGATCCCATGGACTGTATAGTCCATGGAATTCTCCAGGCCAGAATACTGAAGTGGGTAGCCGTTCCCTTCTCCAGGCGATCTTCCCAACCCAGGGATCCAACCCAGGTCTCCCACATTGCAGGTGGATTCTTTACCAGCTGAGCCAGCAGGGAACTATTAATTTCCTTTTCTGGGAAGAGTGCTGGTACTTAGTAGAAGAGGAATGAACGAATGTAAGTGAGAATTCAAATAGAAAATGTGAAGGAGATTCTGACTGGGAGCTGCCTTAGGCAGAGATAGCTTTGATCACAGTCATCTCCATGTTGGTGGCTATTGATAGAAAGGACAAACGCCAGCCTTGTGACTCTTGGCTTGCATATTTACTTGTGGGGGTAGTGGTTATTGCCTTTAGACACTTGGCCTTTGTCTTTCTTTGGAAATACTTTATGGGTTTTGTCATTGTGAATAATGAGTAACGCATATAGACAGTGATTCCTCATGTAAGCAGCACCATCTTGTTTTGTGTGTAATACCTTTAGAAGTTTGCTTTGTAGAAAAGTGAAAGGGAGTGAATGGTTATTTCTTTAGAATTTAGTATTACAGCTTTCTTTGCCACTTAAGAATCTAGTTCAAGAAAAGAGAGATACATCATTTTTGGCAGGCAGTGTCAAAGTATGCCAACTTGAGGGATCTAAAATGATAATAAAAATTGCAGAGACTCTAAACAATATATCCTTGAGTTTTGGGAGCAGAGTTAGTATTTGAAGAATAGCAATTCATCCATTAGCTTTTAAACCCTGTTGGAGGTGGGTCAGATTAGAGAAAAGCAACTTATTATTAATGATAATTCAGACTGTCAAACCCTAAATTTTTTTTTTTTTGAGTGGGGAGGAGTTTTTTTAAGAGTAATTTTAGGTTTACAGCAAAACTGAGAGGAAGGTCAGATATTTCTTTGCCCCCCACACATACGTAACCTCCTCCATTACCAATACCATTCACGAGAATGGTACTTTTTGTTTTGTTTTTTAACTAAGGCTGAACCTACGTTAATTCATCTTAGTCACCCAAAGGCCTTAGTTTACTTTAGGATTCACTGTTGGTGTTATATATTCTGTGGGTTGGGACAAATGTATAATGACATATATATGTCACTATAATATACAGAATATTTTCACTGCCGCAAAAGTCCTCTGTGATCTGCCTGTTCATCCCCCCCTCCCCCAACCTCTGGCAACCACTGATCTTTTTACTGTGTCCATAGTTTTGCCTTTTCTAGAACATCATATAGTTGTAATCATACAGTATGTGGCCTTTTCAGATTGATTTCTTTCACTTAGTAATATGCATTTAACTTTCCTTTATGCCCTTTCATGGCTCAATAGCTCATTTCTTTTTAGTGCTGAATAATATTCCATTGTCTGGCTATACTGCAGTCTATTTATCTGTTTACCTACTGAAGCACATTTTGATTGTTTCCAGGTTTTAGCCATTATTAATAAAGCTACTATAAACATCTATGTGGAGGTTTTTATGTGGATATAAGTTTTCAGCTCCTTCAGGTAAATATCAAGGAGTGTAATTGCTGGGTTAAGAAATAAGAATATTTTAGCTTTAAAAAAAATCATTTATTTTTTAACTGAAGGATAATTACTTTGCAATATTTTATTGGCTTCTGCTATACATCAACAGGAATCAGTCATAGGTATACATATGTCCCCTCCCTCTTGAACCTCCCACCTCATCCCACCCCTGTAGGTTGTCACAGAGCCCTAGTTTGAGTTCCCTGAGTCATACAGCAAATTCCCATTGGCTACACCTATGGTAGTGTATATGTTTCCATGTTACTGTCTCCGTTCATCCCACCCTCTCCTTCCTCCCTCCACCCTGTGTCCATATGCCTGTTCTCTATGTCTGCGTATCCATTGCTGCCCTATAATGGGTTCATCAGTACCATCTTTCTAGATTCCATATAGATGTGTTAATATTTGATATTTGTTTTTCTCTTTCTGACTTACTTTACTGTGTATAATAGGCTCTAGGTTCATCCACCTAATTAGAATGGACTTAAATGCATTCATTTTTATGGCTGAGTAATATTCCATTTTTTATATGTACCACAGCTTCTTTATCCGTTCATCTGTTGATGGACATCTAGGTTGTTTCCGTGTCCTAGCTGTTGTAAATAGTACTGCAGTTAACACTGGGGTACATGTGTCTTTTTCAATTTTGGTTTCCTCAGGGTATATGCCTAGTAGTGGGATTGCTGGGTCATATGGTAGTTTTATTCCTAGTTTTTAAGCAATCTCTGTACTATCTTCTGTAGTGGCTGTATCAATTTATATTCCTATCAACCTTGCAAGAGGATTCCCTTTTCTCCACACCCTCTCCAGCATTTATTGTTTATAGATTTTTTGATAATGGCCATTCTGATGGGTTTGAGGTGATACTTCATTGTAGTTTTCGATTTGCATTTCTCTAATAATGAGCCATGTTGGGCATCTTTTCATGTATTTATTATCCATTTGTATGTCTTCTTTGGAGAAATGTCTGTTTAGGTCTTTTGCCCACTTTTTAATTAGGTTGTTTGTTTCTCTGGTATTGAGTTTGAATGAGCTGTTTTTATATTTTGGAAATTAATCCTTTGTCAATTGTTTCATTGCTATTGTTTCCTCCCATTCTGAGGGTTGTCTTTTCACCTTGTTTGTGGTTTCCTTTGCTGTGCAAAAGCTTTTAAGTTTAATTAGGTCCCACTTGTTTATTTTTGTTTTTGTTTTCATTTCTCTGGGTGGTGGGTCATAGAGGATCTTGCTTTGATTTATGTCATACAGTGTTCTGCCTGTGTTTTCCTCTAAGAGTTTTATGGTTTCTGGTCTTACATTTAGGTCTTTAATCCCTTTTGAGTTTATCTTTGTATATAGTGTTAGGAAGTATTCTAATTTCATTCTTCTACACATAGCTGTCCAATTCTGCCAGCACCATCTATTGAAGAGACTGTCTTTCCCCATTGTATATTCTTGACTCCTTTGTCAAAGATAAGGTGCCCATAGGTGCATGGGTTTATCTTTGGGCTTTCTGTCTTGTTCCGTTGGTCTGTATTTATGTTTTTGTGCCAGTACCATACTGTTTTGATGACTGCAGCCTTGTACTGTGAGGTCAGGAAGGTTGATTCCTCCAGCTTCGTTGTTCTTTCTGAAGATTGCTTTGACTATTCGGTGTCTTTTATGTTTCCATATGAATTGTGAAATTTTTTGTTCTAGTTCTGTGAAAAATGCCATTGGTAATTTGATAGGGATCAACTGAATCTGTATATTGCATTTGGTAGTATAGTTATTTTCACAATATTGATTCTTCCAACCCAGGAACATGGACTATCTCTCCATTTGTTTATGTCATCTTTGATTTCTTTCATCAGTGTCTTAGTTGTTGCATGTGGAATCTTTGATTTTCGTTGTGACATGCAGGATCTTTAGTTGTGGCACAAGAGCTCTTAGTTGCAACATGTGGGGTCTAGTTCCCTGACCAAGGGTCAAACCTGGGTCCCCTGCATTGGGAGCATGTAGTCTTAGCCACTGGACCACCAGGATATGACTGTGTTTAGTTTTATAAGGAACTGCCAAACTGTCTTCCAAAGTGGCTGTACCAATTTGCATTCCTACCAGCAATGAATGAAAGTTCCTGTTGCTCCATATCCTCACCAGCATTTGGTGTTGTCATTGTTCCAGATTTTAGCCATTCTTATAGGTGTGTAGTCATGTTGTTGTTCAGTTGCTAAGTCGTGTCCTATTCTTTGTGACCCCATGAACTGCAGCATGCCAGGCTTCTCTGTCCTTCACTATCTCTCAGATTTTGCTCAAATTCATGTCCACTGAGTTGGTGACGCTGTCTAACCATCTCATTCTCTGTTGCTCCCTTCTCCTTTTGCCTTCAATCTTCCCCAGCACCAGGATCTTTTCCAGTGAGTTGGCTCTTTGCGTGAGGTGGCCAAAGTATTGGAGCTTCAGCATCTGCCCTTCCAATGGCTATTCAGGGTTGATATCCTTTAGGATTGACTGGTTTGATCTCCTTGTAGTCCACAGGACTCTCAATAGTCTTCTCCAGCACCACAATTCGAAAAGATCAATTCTTTGGCACTGAGCCTCCTTTATGGTCCATCTCTCACATCTGTACATGACTAACAGAAAAGCCATATTATTGTTGTTCATTCGCCAAGTTGTATCTGACTCTATGTGACCCCATGGACTGCAGCACGCCAGGCTTCCCTGTCCCTTACCATCTCCCAGAATTTGTTCAAGTTCATGTCTGTTGCCTCGATTTTGCCATCCAACTGTCTCATCCTCTGTTGCCATCTTCTTCTGCTTTCAATCCTTCCTAGCATCAGGGTCTTTTCCAGTGAGTTGGTTGTTTGTATCAGGTGGCCAGAGTATTGGAGTTTCAGCTTCTGCATCAGTCCTTCCATTGAGTATTCAAAGTTGATTTCCTTTAAGGTTGACTGGTTTGATCTCCTTGCTATCCAAGGGACTCTCAAGAGTCTTCTCCAGTACCGCAGTTCAAAACCATCAATTCTTCGGCCCTCTGCCTTCTATACAGTACAGCTCCCACAACTGTACATGACTACTGGAAAAACCATAGCTTTGACTATATGGACCTTTGTTGACAAAGTGGTATCTTTGCTTTTCAACACGCTAGGTTTGTGTAGGTTTTTCATAGCTTTTCTTCCAAGGAGCAAGTGTCTTTTAGGCTGCAGTCACTGTCTGCAGTGATTTTAGAGCTCAAGAAGAGGAAATCTGTCACTGTTTTCATTGTTTCCCCATCTGTTTGCCATGAGTAATAGGACTGGATGCCATAATCTTAGCTAAAATCAATGTTGATTTTACTCTCCTCTTTCACCCACATCAAGAGGTGTTTTAGTTCCTCTTCATTTTCTGCCAGGGTGGTGGTATCTGCATTATCTGAGGTTAATATATCTCCCAGCAGTCTTGATTCCAGCTTGTGATTCATCCAGCCTGGCATTTCACACAATGTGCTCTGCATAGAAGTTAAATAAATAGGGTGGCAGTATACACCCTTGTTGTACTCCTTTCCCAATTTTGAACCAGTCACTTGTCCCATGTGAGGTTCTAATTGTTGCTTCTTTATGCATACAGTTTTCTCAGGAGACAGGGAAGGTAGTCTGGTATTCCCATCCTGTTTTTTGTATTTTTTTTTAAGAATTTTCCAGTTTGTTGTGATCCACACAGTCAAAGGCTTTTGCGTTGTCAGTGAAGGAAAAGTAGATGCTTTTCTGGAATTCCTTTACTTTCTCTATGATCCAATGTGTGTTGGCAATTTGTTCTATGTGTTCTAAACCTTGTACTTCTGGAAGGTCTCGGTTCACATACTGCTGAAGCCTAGCTTGATGGATTTTGAGCATAAACTTTACTAGCATGCAAAATAAGCACAATTGTTCAGTAGTTTGAAAATTCACTATCTCATTATTATTTTTATTTGCATTTCCTTGATGACATATGATATGGAGCATCTTTTTATATGAAAAAACCTTAAGCTTTTAAATGTATTTTCTTATTCTAGCTTTAGAATAACTTTTATGAGATAGGCAAAATAAATATTTTTATCTCAGGTGTGCAGATAAGAAAAATGAGATTGAGAAAGGTTTAATGACTGACCAGGATTTACGAGTAAGTAGTACAACTGTGTTAAAATATTTTTTTAACTCAGCCCTGAGTTCTTCATAACATGCAGAAATATCTTGTTAGGATCATCAAACTGTTTTTACTGTTCTTCAGATTCATATGAAACAACACATATCATCTGTGTCAAAATTTATAGAATAAAATACTTTCATATACCTTGTTTTATTTGACCTTTATAAACATGAAATCTATCCCTTGTTGTTTTTTAGTCGCTAAGTTGTGTCCAGCTCTTTTGTAACCCCGGACTGTAGCCCTCCAGGCTCCTCTGTCCATGGGATTTCCTAGGCAAAAATACTGGAATGGGTTACCATTTCCTTCTCCATGGGATCTTTGCAACCCAGGGATCAAACCCACATCTTCTGCATTGGCAAGGCAGATTCTTTACCCCTGAGCCACTAGGGAAGCTCATCTAGTCCTTAGAGGTAGGTGAAATTCCAGGCACAAGTTATATGTTACTGAGAATATGAACCTAATTTTCATAAATTCAAATTTTGTGCCCTTCCATATTTCTTAATATTATTGCATAATGTAAATATTCTGTCATTGGAACCTGTTCTCAGGATGAAGACATCTGAATTTAATAAAAAGGAGTGAAAAATATTAGAGTTTGATAGGCATACCATATCTCCATATACACTCATTTCCCCCCTTGGTTCCTGACCTCAGGATACACCCACACTCAAGTTTGAATAAGTGGAGCTAAAACACCATTATGCCCAGAGCAGTACTAATGGTACATTTGCTATACAGGAAAAGAAAGTTTTTGTGCATTCCAGCAGAATGCTTGCTGCCAGAGGAAAAACCTTGTATTTGGGAATAATGGTCTTTTTAAGGCCACTTAATAAATGGTATAAAAATGGATTTCCTTGGTAGGTAATGGCTTCCACTCCTTCCCGTCCTGAAAACTTAAAAGAAAAAAAAGAATAAAAATCAGTCAGTGGAATAGCTACCATCCTGAAGACAGTCAGTAAATAAGTGATAGCAGAGCATATCCTTTCTCCAGTGAAGCCTCTTTTGCTGACATAACTGTGTTTGACAGTTTCTATCAATGTAATTCCAATGAACAATACCCTATGTAAGCCTTATAATGATGATAGTGATAATAAAATAGTAAGTAGCATTCATTTACATTACTGACTCATTGATTATTCATCAAATGTTTATTTGGTACCTACTAGACCAGGTTTGTGCTGGGTACTAGTAATGTAATTGTGAGCAAGACTGATCTCTCCTTCTCCAGCTAACAGTCAGTCTGAGAAAACAGACAAGCAACTAAAGAGTTGGAATTAAATAGAGGTAGGCTCAGGAAACTGTGTGTAGGGAAATCTTCTCAGAAGAAATGAGGTTTAAGCTAAGGTCCAAGAATGTATAAAAAGACCAAAGGAAAAATCAGAGAGAACTATGGCTGTGAAGCCCAAAAGGTGTGTGTGAGAGCGAGTATGGCATGTTTAACAGATCAAAACTCCAACAAGCCTGAGAATTGTGCAAATGATGATAGAAAGGAAGACAATAGCAGCTAGGTAGTGCTCTCTAGGCACTTTAGACTTTAGACTAAAGGACTTTAGACTTTGTCCATTGAAGGGTTTAAGAGAAAGCATCTAGTCATTTGTGCATTAAAAAAAAAAATCTTTCTGACTGCAGTATTTGTTTTGTTAAATTCACAAACTATCACTTAGAAAATAGATACTTATTACATGATATTATAGGACTTATTATATTATATTACTTATTATATTATAGGACTTATTATAGGACTTATTACATGATATTATAGATACTTATTACATGATATTATAGGACATTAGGAATCAAGGGGGACAGAACTAAAGTGAGGTCAGTTGGGAGGGTGTTACAGGATGATGCTGGCTTGGCCTAGTGGACATAGCAGTGGAAGTAAAGAGAAACTGACATACTAAAGATATTTTGGAGGTAGAATTGGCAAGGCTCAATGAATAATTGGATGTGTAGGGTCAGAGAAAGTGAAGAAGCAGGAATACCTCTGGGTTTGATGGTACCATCACTGAAATGAAAAACAGAAAAAGGGCAAGACTGAATGGAAAGGTAAGTTGAGCTATAGTTATAAAACTATATACAACTATATAGTTGGAGAGAGATCTGGGATGAAGATACAAATGTGTAAAATATGTGTAGAGAGGAGTGTTTGCAGGGAGAGTTTTAAGGACCATCAACATTTAAGCATCTAAGATATTGAAGAAAGAGGCTGCAAATGATAAGAGGCAAAACAAGGAAATGTAGTTTAATGGATGTAAAAATCATTCAAGACCGAAGAATGAATGATACTGTTAGATGCTACTGAGCAGTCAAGTCTGGAAAAGAAGTGAAGAGTTTAAAAAAAAAAAAAGCTTTCTTGGTGACTCATAGGGTAAAGAATCTGCCTGCAATGGAGGGAGACCCGAGTTCGACCCCTGGGTCCAGAACATCCCCTGGAGAAGGGAATGGCTACCACGCCAGTATTCTTGCCTGGAGAATTCATGGACAGAGGAGCAAAATGATGAAGGAAGAGGCTGCAAATGATAAGAGGTGAAACAGGGGAATGTAGTTTCATGGATAGAAAAGTCATTCAAGACAGAAGAATGAAAGATACTGTCAGATGCTACTGAATAGTCAAGTACAGAAAAGAAAAGTTACACGAAAATGTGGTGAAAGTTTTACATGAAGACCATTGGTAACCTGGCAAGAATGGCTTAAACGGGGTGGTAAGGAGGGTGAGGGAAAATGGGGTGCTAAGGTCTTGGAATATCTGCATTGTGTTGAAGAAAATAGGAGGCGATATGTTGGAGACAGTGAATGTAGACAATTCATTCAAGAAATGTGACTGTGAAGGAGGAAAAAACATTTATAAGGCTAAGTTGTTGAAGAGAGGTGTGTAGTGATTAAGGGAAATTTTTTTCTTATATCAAGGTGGGATAGACTTGAATGTGTTCAGAATGCACTAATCAAAAGATCATGAAGGATACAGAGTCCAGAGATAACTACTAGTAGGTTCGAGAAGGCTGAATGGAATAGGCTTCACCGGAGGTTGTAATGTATTGTCAGTTATTACCTCCTGCTTTCCAAGTGATGAGTCAAGAGAATTTATGGTTGTTTGCCTAAATGAGTGCTTTTCTTACCTTAGCCAAATTTCCTAACTATGCAGCTTTCCTCCTCAGCCTGCTGTGAATAATCCCTGGGAAAGGGAGGTTAGGGAGATCATTGTTCCTTGGACTACCTTTATCTGAGTGGAGACCTTACCTTGTTTCACTTTGCCTTAGGCCTGTCTTTATGGACAGCTTGGCACTGAAAGTACTGATCTGGAGCCCTGGGCATCTATCTTGCAAATGTAGGCTTTTGTGTAGGTGCAAGGATTGGTGAGGATTAGAGAAGGCATGGATTTCCGTGGGTCATTTCCTTGTCTAAAAGCGATTCAGAGAGGGGCACATAGGCATTTCATAGAATTTTTGTTTATTGTTTGTTTGTTATTCTATAGTAGCTTAGTCATGTCCGAATCTTGGCGACCCCATGGACTGAATACCACCAGGCTCCTCTGTCCGTGGAATTTTCCAGGCAAAAATACTGGAGTGGGTTGCCATTTCCTTCTCCAGGGGATCTTCCTGACCCAGGGTTTGAACCTGCATCTCTGCTGTCTTCTGCATTGGTGGGCAGATTCTTTACCTCCAGAAGCTAGTTTACCAGGGAAGCTAGTTTATTGTTTAGTTCAGTTCAGTCACTCAGTTGTGTCTGACTCTTTGCAACCCCATGAACCTCAGCACACCAGGCTTCCCTGTCCATTACCAACTCCTGGAGTCCACCCAAACCTATGTCCATTGAGTCGGTGATGCCATCCAACCATCTCATCCTCTGTCGTCCCCTCCTCCTGCTCTCAATCTTTCCCAGCATCAGGGTCTTTTCAAATGAGTTAGCTCTTCGCATCAGGGGGCCCAAGTATTGGAGTTTCAGCTTCAACATCAGTCCTTCCAATGAACACCCAGGACTGATCTCCTTTAGGATGGACTGGTTGGATCTCCTTGCAGTCCAAGGGACTCTCAAGAGTCTTGTCCAGCACCGCAGTTCAAAAGCATCAGTTCTTCGGCGCTCAGCTTTCTTTATAGTCCAACTCTCACATCCATACATGACTACTGGAAAAACCATAACCTTGACTAGACGGACCTTTGCTGACAAAGTAATGTCTCTGCTTTTCATTATGCTATCTAGGTTGGTCACAACTTTCCTTCCAAGAAGCAAGCGTCTTTTAATTTCATGGCTGCAGTCACCATCTGCAGTGATTTTGGAGCCCAGAAAAATAAAGTCAGCCACTGTTTTCACTGTTTCCCTATCTAATTGCCATAAATGATGGGACCAGATGCCATGATCTTAGTTTTCTGAATGTTTATTGTTACTGCCCCCAAATATATTAATAAACCCACCTCGTGTCACCTATTTAAACTATTCAAAAAGCCAGAACTGTCACGTCGATTCAAAGAATGATATTCCCAATTTTACATATACTGTTTCAGAAAATAGAGGACACTCTTCTAGCACATTTTATGAGGATAGTATAACCATGATGCCAAAACCAATACGACAACTTGAGAAGTAAAAGTACATAGGCTAGTTTTATTTATTAATGTAGAAGAAAAAAATCCTAAATAAAAGCCTCCAGACCCCAGATGGTTTTATTAGTGAAATAATACCAGTCTTAGACAAATTCGTTCAGAAAATAGAGGAGAGGCAGGAACACTTTGCAGCTGGTTTTAGGAGGTTGGCATAATTGTGATACCAAAATCTGACAAAGGCATTATAGTAAAAGAAAACTGGAGGCCATTATCCCTTATGAACATAGGTGTAAAAATCATTAATAAAATATCAGCAAAAATGATCTTATGGAATATTTGACAAAGTTCGGTTTAACCTAGAAATATAATAACCTAATTAGTATTTGGGTTAATACTAATTTCAGTTCAGTTCAGTTCAGTCGCTCAGTCATGACCAACTCTTTGCGACCCCATGAACCGCAGCACGCCAGGCCTCCCTGTCCATCACCAACTCCCAGAGTCCACCCAAACCTGTGTCCATTGAGTCGATGATGCCATCCAACCATCTCATCCTCTGTCGTACCTTTCTCCTCTCGCCCTCTCTTTCCCAGTATCAGAGTCTTTTCAAATGAGTCAGCTCTTTGCATGAGGTGGCCAAAGTATTGGAGTTTCAGCTTCAACATCAGTCCTTCCAATGAACACCCAGGACTGATTTCCTTTAGGATGAACTGGTTGAATCTCCTTGCAGTCCAAGGGACTCTCAAGAGTCTTCTCCAACACCACAGTTCAAAAGCATCAATTCTTTGGCGCTCAGCCTTCTTTATGGTCCAACTCTCACATCCATACATGACCACTGGAAAAACCATAGCCTTGACTAGATGGACCTCTGTTGACAAAGTAATGTCTCTGCTTTTAATATGCTGTCCAGGTTGGTCATAACTTTCCTTCCAAGGAGTAATTTGGGGGTAATCAAATATTACCCCCACATTGATTCAAAACGGATCATGAACCTAAGCATAAAGGCTAAAACCATAAAGCATTTGGAAATAAAATGTAGGAAAATATTTTTTGTGTCCTTGGCATGGGCAAAATTTTCTTAGACAAGATACTAAGAGCACTAACTATTAAAAAAGAAAACTGGCAAGTTGACCTTCATCAAAATTAAAAACTTTTGCTCATAAAGGTACCACTTAAAGGAATTTCCTGATGGTCCATTGGTTAGGACTCTATGACTGCACTGCCAAGGGCATGAGTTTGATCCCTGGTCAGGAAATTAACATCCTGCAAACAGCATGCTCCCCCCCTCACCCAAGGGGAAAAAAAGACACCAATTAATAACTCCAGTAGGCCAGCCACAGGCTGGGAGAAAATATTCATCAAAGTATCTAACAAAGGACTTATATCTAGAATATGTGAAGACCTCTTCTATTCAATAATAAAAAGATAAACAGTTGACATATAAAGGGGGCAAAATATTTTATACAAGAATAGGTACTGATGACTAATAAGCACATGACAAGATGCTCAACATTCATCAGGAAAATGTCAATTAAACCCACAGTGAGATACCAATACACACTCACAAGAATGGTTAAAATTTAAAATACTGATGTCATGTAAGTGGCATGAATGTAGAGCAATTCTTATATTATTAGTAAGGATAATCTATATTAGCTAGAATGTGAAGCAATAGAAACTCCCATACATTGTTAATGCAACTATAACATAGTATTAATACAATCACTTTAGAAAAAGATCTAGTAGTTTCTTATAAAACTAAACATACACCTATCCTATAACCCAACAATCACACTTTTATTTACTCAAGACAAATGAGAATATATGCCTGTTGAAAGACTTGTACAGGAGTGTTAATAGCTAAAACTTGAATAGCATCCAAATGTCCATTAGTAGGAGAAAGGATAAATAAAATATGTTCTATTAGTATGATTGAATATTGCTACTGTTATATGCAGGAACATGGATGAATTTCTGAACACTATGCTGAGTGAAATAAGCCTTATATAAAGGAGTTCATACTTGTATAATTCCATTCATATGAAGCTCTGAAAAAAAAATCTATGGTGAAAATATGGGAATAGTATTTGCTTGGGGTGAGGGAATAGTGGTTTATTGGGGGTCTACTAAGAAAATATAGGATAAAACTGTCTGGATTGATGGAAATGTTCTATACTTTGGTAGGAATTTAGGTTACCTGAGTGCATAGAATTATCATACTTATTGATTGATACACCTAAGATTTGTGTAGTTTAGTGTTTGTAAGTTTGCCTTAAGAAAAAAAAACCAACACCGTGAAACAGCTATAAACAAATATTGGATTCTAGTTAATGATATACATGCTGAAGTATGTGCTGATGTCCATAGTCTACTTTGAGATGCATTAAAAAAACACACACACACAGGTGGGTAGATGGCTAAATATGTGACAAAGAAAATAATCACAAAGTTTTAACAGTTGTACAGTTTCAATTGTTGGTGTGTATATGGATGTTCACTATACAAATTTTGAGACTTTTTATCTCCCTCCATGTGTAAAAATAAATTCCAGGTGTATTCACAGACTTAGTGTGAAAAGTAAACCTATTATCTTTTAGAAGGAAATATAAGTAAATGTATTCATGGCTCTGTGTGTCGGGGATGTATTTCTTATATGTGAAAACATAAAGTAGAATGATAAAATGGATGGTATAAAAATTAAATTCTTTGTTGACTCCATTAAAAAATAAAAAGATTAAGAGGACATTTTCAATGAATACAATAAGGAGAGCAAACCAGTCATTCCTAAAGGAAAGCAACCTTGAATATTCATTGGTAGGACTAATGCTGAAACTCCAATACTTTGGCCACCTGATGTGAAGAGCCAGCTCATTGGAAAAGAGCCTGATGCTGGGAAAGATTGAAGGCAAAAGGAGAAGAGAGTGGCAGAGGATGAGATAGATAGCATCACTGATTCAGTGGACATGAATTTGGGCAAACTCCAGGAAATAGTGAAGGACAGAGAAACCTGGAGTGTTGTAGTCACAAAGAGTCAGACACGTCTTAGCCACTGAACCACAGTCCACAAATAATTAGTATCCAGAATGTGTCAGGTGAATGCCTATAACCTGATAAGAAAAAAGAAAATCTAATAGAAAAATAGGCTGGGGATATAGACTTGGCCCTGTGTCTTGGTGGGTCCTCCAACCATAGATACAGATGGCTGACTATAAAGTGTGGTGTCATTTTATCCTAAGGGACTTGAATATCTGCAGGTTTTGGTTATCTGCTGGGAGTTCTGGAACCAATTCCCCACTGATACCAAGTGAACACTGTAAATAGGTAATTCACACTTGAGGAAACCCTAATGACCTAACCATATAAAACATTGTTTAGCTTCACTAGTAATTATGGGAAATGCAAGTTAAAACCATATATGATATGATCACGGCCATTAGATTAAACAAAATTAAACAGTCTAACAAATATCAGGTATTGGAGAGTATGTGAAATCGTTTGTTCGACAAATACTTTTTGAGCATCTATTATACTACTTGCCAATCACTGTCCTAAGTCATTGAGATGCATTAGTAAATAAAACAGACTAAGATCCCTGTGTTCATGGAGCTTAGATTCTAGTGGGTAAAGACAGAAAATGAACAATAAACATAATAAGTAAATTACATAGTACGTTAGAAGTGATAGGTATATTGAAGATGTGTAGGTTATAAAAGTAGGGTGGAGTAGGAGGGTGAGGAGTGTGGAAAACAAGTTGTAATATATAGAGCTATCAGGCTAGTAGGCTTCATTAAGAACTCAGGTGAAAATTGAGCCTAGAGATTTGAAGGCCATAGGGGTAAGCCAGGGAAATACTTTGGGAAGAGGAGCATTTTAGGCAGAGTGTACAGATAAGCACAAGGCTTTAAGGCAGAAGAATACTTGATGTGTTTGACAAGCAATAGAGTCCAGTGTGGCTGGATCAAGATGTGCGAGTGTGCACTGGAGAGAGGAGGTCAGGGAGAGACTGGGGAGGGGAGGTGGGGCATCGAGCTAGGTCTCTACTTTTATTCATGAATGAAGTGGGAAGCCATGCCAGGATTTTGAGCAGGAGTGTTGTGATCTTACTGACCTTTAAAAGAGTCACTGTGTTATGTTGAGACTAGACCATGGAGGGGTAAGGATAGAAGCAGGAATGAGATACCAGTTGGGAGACAGTTGTGAGGCTGGGGAGAGGACCATCAGTCCTTAGATCACAATAGCAAAACCCAAGAGATTCTGTAACTCATTTAACAGTAAAACATGACCTCATTTGAGCTCTTCTGGTGACAAAACTGAATTGAGACTCTAGAGTTTTTATTATATTTATTGTGATCCTCATACATTTAACTGGAGAAATTTTGATGTGTCTGATGTGTTTTGTTGGTGACCTAGTCTTTGTTGAGGGTGTTTTATATTATACGTGTGTGTGTGTGTGTGAGAGAGAGAGAGAGAGAGAATATGCTATTACGGGTTCCCAATTCTGATTTCTGAAACATGACTAAATCCAAGCTTTTTGTTAAAGAGATTGTAAGCATTTGTGTCTTTGGAGACAGAGAAAAATCGTTGTATTCTGACGGTATTTTAAATTTAAAGCACTTAAGAATTCCTGTTGGATGGGATGTGGTGTATGTTAAAAACAGGAGTCCAGATGCTCAGGGTTTTGGTCTGAACAGCAGAAGAAAAGAATTACCATCATATGAGATATGAAAAGGCTGTGGTTGGACCTTGTTTTGGTGGAGAGGACATGTTCAGTTTTGGACATGTTGGATTTGAGATGTTGAGAAGGCAATTGACTATTTTAAGTGTCAGGAGTTGGGGAGATAGGTTTGGAAAGGAGAACTCTTAGAAAGTGTTGATTCAGTTCAGGTCAGTCGCTCAGTTGTGTCCGACTCTTTGCGACCCCATGGACTGTAGCACGCCACGCTTCCCTGTCCATCAACTCCTGGAGCCTACTCAAGCTCATGTCCATCGCATTGGTGATGCCATCCAACCATCTCATATTCTGTCATCCCCTTCTCCTCCTGCCTTCAATCTTTCCCAGCATCAGGATCTTTTCCAATGAGTTGGTTCTTCGCATCAGGTGGCCAGAGTATTGGAGTTTCAGCTTCAGCATCAGTCCTTCCAATGAATATTCAGGACTGATTTCCTTTGAGATTGACTGGTTTGATCTCCTTGCAGTCCAAGGGACTCTCAAGAGTCTTCTCCAACACCACACTTCAAAAGCATCAATTCTTCGGCTCTCAGCTTTCTTTATGGTCCAACTGTCACATCCATACATGACTACTGGAAAAACCATAGCTTTGACTAGGAGGACCTTTGTTGGTAAAATAATGTCTCTGCTTTTTAATATGCTGTCTAGATTGGTCAGAGCTTTTCTTCCAAGGAGCAAGCATCTTTTAATTTCATGGCTGCAATCACCATCTGCAGTGATTTTAGAGCCCCCCAAAATAAAAGTCTGTCACTGTTTCCATTGTTTCCCCATCTGTTTGCCATGAAGTGATGGGACCAGATGCCATGATCTTAGTTTTCTGAATGCTGAGTTTTAAGCTAGCTTTTTCACTCTCCTCTTTCACTTTCATCAAGAGGCTCTTTAGTTCTTCGCTTTCTGCTATAAGGGTGGTATCATCTGCATATTTGAGGTTATTGATAATTCTTCTGGCAATCTTGATTCCAGCTTGTGCTTCATCCAGCCCAGCATTCCTCATGATGTACTGGGCGTGTAAGTTAAATAAGCAGGATGACAATATACAGCCTTGACATACTCTTTTCCCAGTTTGGAACCAGTCTGTTGTTCCATGTCTGGTTCTAACTGTTGCTTCTTGACCTGCATACAGATTTCAGGTGGTAGGTCAGGTGGTCTGGTATTCCCATCTCTTTAAGAATTTTCCACAGATTGTTGTGACTCACACAGTCCAAGGCTTTGGCGTAGTCAATAAACAAAAATAGATGTTTTTCTGGAACTCTCTTGCTTTTTCGATGATCTGGTGGATGTTGGCAGTTTGATCTCTGGTTCCTCTGCCTTTTCTAAATCCAGCTTGAACATCTGGATTGGAGGGGAAGGTAAATTGTATCATCATTTTGGGAGCAATTTCTAATGCAATTTCTGACTCAGTTCATGCCACATCTAAGTGTATACTACCAAGAAACTTTTTATACATGTGGATGACAGAACACATATAGTATGTTTATTAGGAGCATTGTCTTGTTGGAGAAGAAAAACATGGAAAGAAAATTAAGTTTCCATTTATTGGAGAATCAATAAATAAATATTTTAAAAATTTATGGATTGGACCACTTTGCTATAGATATATGAACTAAAGTGAAATATAGTCACATGGATGAGTCTCCTAATTATAATGTAGACTGATGTCAGCTGATGAATATATGCAGTATTTTAAGTATATAATTTAAAAAAATATAAAACAATGCTAGTAATTATTCAAGTATATGTATAATAAAAAATAAATACACATATGGAAAAGATAAACAAAAAATTAAGATAGTTGTTAAGTGGAGACTAGTGGTACGTGGGACTTGATAAATTTGGAAAGCATGTCACGGGGGCCCAACTGCTGTTGTAGGGGTTATTTCTCATGCCAGTGGTGTGTATCATCATCTCTACTGTATTATTTTCTATACTTTATTTGTATAAAATATTTTATAATTAAAGAAAATATTCCATTTCATTCCTTTCATACCCATGACTAATGATACGAATCCTTCACAATTTATCACCAGCTGATGGCTGGCCCAGTGAGTGCCTGGAATCTACACTGGCCTGTTGGTTCCATCTAGTGGTGAAATTGCTTCAAGTGTTCTGTGAAACATCTTCAGAAAGGAAGAAGGACGAGATGATAGTTAGCCAGCCTGCTTAAATTTTATTATTTCACTAAAGTTTAAGAGACAAAGGAAAAGGTTATTTTTTAGAGCGAGTGAGTTTTTGCCATTATTAAAATGATGCTATAAATCTTCTAGGACATAGAGCACAGACTTTTAGGACTGAAATGAGTTCTTCTTTCTCTCTAACCTGTGTTTGTATTTTGTTTTTCAGAAGGAGCTGAGCCTTCCAAGAAGAGGCAGCTTGTAAGTAGATGATGATTATGATTGTGATTATGATCTCCTGCTTAGGAATCCCTCCTGGGGACTGTTTTCAGTATCTCTCAGAGAACTCTTATTCATGAGTATATTTTTCTGTGGACTCTTTTTCTGGGTCAGTGAAACCAGTGGGCCAGCCAACTTCTCTCACTAGGTCTGCTCTTCCAACTCTCCCTCATCACTCCCTACCCCAAATCCTCTTCTCTATGTCAATTTTTGTCTAACATTTGAGGGAAAGCTGCCAATTAAATACCCATCACAGTCTTATGCTTGTGTTCTGGAGTTTACTGAGTTTAGTAGAGTCATGCTTTTTGAGAATGTTAAAATTGAAGCTCTTAACATCTGCATCTGTCCCATAACATGGTACTAGGGAGAGGTCAACAAATTGAGGCAAACAAAAGCTAAGTTTGGGATCACGGTTGGAATAGGGCTATGGTTTACCTGTTTGTTCCATTTTCTGGCCTCAGGGCCTAGGGAAATTCATTAATGATCCAGGATTTTAATTTCTAATATTTTCTTGGCCTGCTTTTTCTCTCAAGAACTCTTTTGGGGGTAGTACTGCAAATTTGGCTAATCAGGATTGTTTAGAATGCTTATTATGCAGATTAAAAACAAACATTTAAATAATAAAATGCAGATTCTGAACTTATATAAATTAAAATCTCCATGTTGGGGCCCAAGAGCCTATATTTTTTTGCACCTGCACCCACACCCACCGTGATTTTGCTAAGAAGCCAAATTTGAGAAACAGTAAGGAAATGGGGCTATGTTAAAACAATGGCTTTGAAATTTTTCCTTACAGAAATACATGAGACATAATTTGGAGGAGGACACAACGGTATTCATATATATATTTAAGTATACTTTATACACTGTATATGTTTAAAAATGTGTGAAACACATGATTTTTCTGTTACTGTCATTCTGGGATTTTGCTTTGTAAAATTGCTCTAGTGATTAAATTGTCCTCTGAGATTCTTATAAAGTCCTTTTGGCTGCTTTATGAAAGCTCACTGTGATTTGATATAAAGAGACTTGAGTTATGAGTCAGAATACTCCTAGGGGTCAGTCTTGGTTATGTCACTTAATTAACTTTGTAATGTAGAGAAATTGCTTCATCTCCTCAGTAGCTGTATCTGTAGAATGAACATTTTGATACCTGTTTTTCTTCTTTTTTAATAGTTATTAGAAAGACAATATATGTGATAGTGCTTCATTTTTTAGTTTTAGTTTAAGTGAATGTTACTTTCAGAATTCTTATAAATATATTAGATTATATTTGGATATGTTTTATTATTTAAGAGTCACCTTCCTGTCTTTATTTCTAGCAGTGAATCTCAGTTCTAGGTTCTCAGGTGTCCTGAGTCTTCTAAAAACTGGGCAAGAGCACTGCCAGGACTCTTAATGGATGCACATAATGATGCACTGAGTGGGTATATATAACTGAAAGAGAGTGACTTTTCAGCATCGCATTCAGCAAATATTTGTACTTGGTGACTTTCCTATTATTTTTGGCATTTTTTTGTTGTTGTTCTTTAGGTTCTTTTTCTTTGGAAGTTCTCTGAGCTTTGCCTTGCTTCAGGTTAGGTGAAATGAAAGGCCTGAGGAATGTATATAATACACTTCTTTCAGGAATGTATACCTGGAAAAGTTCAGTTTTCATTCCAATCCCAAAGAAAGGCAATGCCAAAGAATGGTCGAACTACTGCACAATTGCACTCATCTCACACGCTAGTAGAATAATGCTCAAAATTCTCCAAGCCAGGCTTCAGCAATACGTGAACCGTGAACTTCCAGATGTTCAAGCTGGTTTTAGAAAAGGCAGAGGAACCAGAGATCAAATTGCCAATATCTGCTGGATCATTGAAAAAGCAAGAGAGTTCCAGAAAAACATCTATTTTTGCTTTATTGACTATGCCAAAGCCTTTGACTGTGTGGATCACAATAAACTGTAGAAAATTCTGAAAGAGATGGGCATAGCAGACCATCTGACCTGTCTCTTGAGAAACCTGTATGCAGGTCAGGAAGCAACAGTTAGAACTGGACATGAAACAACAGATTGGTTCCAAATAGGAAAAGGAGTACATTAAGGCTGTATATTGTCACCCTGCTTATTTAACTTATATACAGAGTACATCATGAGAAATGCTGGGCTGGAAGAAGCACAAGCTGGAATCAAGATTGCTGGGAGAAATATCAGTAACCTCAGATATTCAGATGACACCACCCTTATGGCAGAAAAGGAAGAAGAACTAAAGAGCCTCTTGATGAAAGTGAAAGAGGAGAGTGAAAAAGTTGGCTTAAAGCTCAACGTTCAGAAAACTAAGATCATGGCATCTGGTCCCATCACTTCATGGGAAATAGATGGGGAAACAGTGGAAACAGTGTCAGACTTTATTTTTTGGGGCTCCAAAATCACTGCTGATGGTGATTGCAGCCATGAAATTAAAAGACGCTTACTCCTTGGAAGGAAAGTTATGACCAACCTAGACAGCATATTCAAAAGCAGAGACATTACTTTGTCAACAAAGGTCCGTCTAGTCAAGGCTATGGTTTTTCCAGTAGTCATGTATGGATGTGAGAGTTGGACGGTGAAGAAAGCTGAGTGCTGAAGAATTGATGCTTTTGAACTATGGTGTTGGAGAAGACTCTTGAGAGTCCCTTGCACTGCAAGAAGATCCAACCAGTCCATCCTAAAGGATATCAGCCCTGGGTGTTCATTGGAAGGACTGATGTTGAAGCTGAAACTCCAATACTTTGGCCACGTCATGTGAAGAGTTGACTCATTGGAAAATACCCTAATGCTGTGAAGGATTGGGGGCAGGAGGAGAAGGGGATGACAGAGGATGAGATGGTTGGATGGCATCAGCGACTCGATGGACATGGGTTTGGGTAAACTCCGGGAGTTGGTGATGGACAGGGAGGCCTGACGTGCTGCGATTCATGGGGTTGCAAAGAGTCGGACATGACTGAGCGACTGAACTGAACTGAACTGAATGAATAGTTTGCTGAGAAGGAAGGATATCCTTTGAAAGTGATTTTTGTTTGCAACTGGAGGAAATTTTAGAGAATTTAGCTTTAGAGACATTTCTTGGTTATTTTAGTGGTATCTAAAGTTAGGCATATTCTAACTACCTTTAAATATTGCCATGCTGAGTGTCTTGCAGGATCTTAGTTCCCTGACCAGGGGATTGAACTCAGGCTCTGACAGTGAAAGTACTGAGTCCTAACCACTGGATTGCCATGGAAATTATCCAGAAATACTTTTTAATACACTTCAGTTCAGTTCAGTCTCTCTGTCGTGTCCGACTCTTTGTGACCCCGTGAACCGCAGCACACCAGGCCTCCCTGTCCATCACCAACTCCTGGAGTTTACCCAAACCCATGTCCATCGGGTCAGTGACGCCATCCAGCCATCTCATCCTCTGTCGTCCCCTTCTCCTCCCACCCTCAGTCTTTCCCAGCATCAGGGTCTTTTCAAATGAGTCAGCCCTTCGCATCAGGTGGCCAAAGTATTGGAGCTTCAGCTTCAACATCAGTCCTTCCAATGAACACCCAGAACTGATCTCCTTTAGGATGGACTAATTGGATCTCCTTGCGGTCAAAGGGACTCTCAAGAGTCTTCTCCAACACCACAGTTCAAAAGCATCAATTCTTCGGTGCTCAGGTTTCTTTATAGTCCAACTCTCACATCCATACATGACCACTGGAAAAACCATAGCTAATATACTAACTCACATTTACACAGTGGTTCATTCAGTAAATTCATACTAATACCTGCTGTTTGTTGGGCACTGCTCTAAGTTCTGAAGTTGTAAGATTCAATTAGATACATTCCTCTATTTTGAGAACTTAGAGTTAAGTTAACCAGAACAATAATTTAAAAAAAAATCATTAGTATTAGAGGGATAGAAAGAATTTTATACTGGAAGGATTCTTAGAAACATGGATTCTAATCTACACTTTACCACTACCAAGTTATATATGGTTTTAACAGGAACTATCATTTCTAGGCTTGAAATGCTTCACTGGTAAATGAAATGACTGGTTTATCTGAACTCTGTGCTTAATTATCTTCCCAAATAATGGTAGCTCCATGGTGCCTCTTCTGCAGAGAGCTGGGCATGTCTTTGTACAGAGTGTGCAGTAGATGGCAGAGGATGACTTAGCATCTTCAATAGAGAAATCAGGAAAATAACGGTACCTTACTTTTTATATGTGTTGTTGGTAAGTGTCTGATTTCATTCCTTTGAATGTATATAGCTGTTGTCCCAGCACCATTTGTTGAAAGAACTTTTCTTTCCCTATTGAGTAGTTGTCTTAGATTTTAACAAGGTCACTGGTTGCTCAGACTGTAGGCAGAGCAGGAGTGAAAGCTGGAAAGTAAGTGAGGATACCATTACAAAATTCAGTCAAGATGATGACTACTTAGCCAGGGTGGTAGCAGCTTAGATGGTGAGAAGTGAATGGATTCTGGATGTATGAAAGGAGAACTGACAATATTTGCTGATAGTTAATTTTGGTATATGAGAAAAAGAGAGAGATTGAAGTTGACAGTGAGGTTTTAAGGCTGAGTAGGTAGATGCATATGGTTGCCATTTACTTTATAAGATCGAGAATATTGTGAGTGGAGCAAGGGTTTTTTTTTGTTATCGTTGTTCTTGGGATGGGCAGGATGGTGGTTTTTGGAGGAATTGCAACTTCGGTGCTTGCTTGACATTCAAGAAAGAGTATTGATAAAGAGATTGCATATGTGAATCCTGGGGATCAAGAGTGAGATATGATCTGGAATTATACATTTAGGGATTGACAGCATTTATTAATAGATGATAATTTAAGTTATGGGATTGAATGAGATAAACTATTGAAATGCTACTTAAGTGTAGTCAGCTGACAGGTGATGATCAATGAGCTGCTTTAGTACAGAAGTTTAAACAATTTGACATTGTTGTGACCTTCAAGCATTTGATCATTTTTCTGTTATTTTATATTTGTTGTGTTTTGCGATGATTTACAAATGGATGGAAATTTCACTTGGTCCTTCATCACAGCTAGTTTGAGAAGCACTGACCTGTTGAGTGAGTGAATCTAGTCAGAAAAGAGATCTAAGGACTGAGCCCTGGGCCTCTTCAGCATTTACTTATTAGGAGACAAGGAGAATACATCAGTCAAGAAGCCTGAGAAAGAACATCCAAATGAGGTTGCAATAAAACCAAGAGAGAGTGGTGTTTCCAAAGCCAGAAATAAGTGTCAAGGCTATGTAAAATGACAACTAAGAATTGATTTTTGAGTTTAATAATAGGGAAGACCTAATTGGTCACCTTGGTAAGTGACATTGATCAGAAGTGGGTCCAAAGCTTGATTTGAGTGGATTCAAGACAGAATAGGAGACAATATTACCTCTGTACTATTTGTGTTTTTAAAAATGTCTAATTTCAATCTAATGTGTGAGGAAGCAATCAGAAAAGCTCAAATTGAGGTGATAATCTGTAGAACTGCTGGCCTGAACTCTTCAAAAATGTTGAAGTTGTAAAAGACCACAAACACTAAGGATATGTTCTAGATTGTTGAAGAAAAGAGGCCTGGTGAATAAATGTAGTTCTAGATTGATTTTTGGTTGGATCCTGGATTTTTAAAAATAGTTGAAGGATATTATTGGGACAATTAAGGAAATTTGAATGTAGACTTTTCTTTCAGTGATAAGGTGCCAATGTTAAACTTTGTCAGTGTGACAGTTTTGTGGTGGTTCCTTGTTCTTACAGCAAGGACATTAATTGTGGAAGTATTTGAGAGAGGAATTATCATGATGTTTATAGCTGATTTTCAAATGATTCAGTTAATTAACAAAAAGTGTGTGTGTGTATGTGTTAGAGCAAGAGAGGGAGCAAATGAGAGGAAAAGAGAATGGAGGAAAAAAGCAATGTAACAATATGTTAACAGTTGTTAAAGGTCAGTGAAGCACATACAGAGTTTCATTTAATTATTCTTATTTCTTTTCTGATATTTTGGGGAGGAGGTAGTCTATACTATTATTTCAAAGTGATTTGCTGAAAAGAGGATTTTAGAGATTAGGTGATACCTGGAAAGGTAATGGAGTTGAGTATTTTTCTCTCTTTTCAAAGTATAAATAGGAGATATATCTTGTTTGTATGCCAATGAAATTATCCAGTAACCAAAGAGATGTTGATGCAGGAGTGGAGAGAACAACTGCTGGAATATTCTTAAGTAAGCAGAAATGGAGGCCGTCTAAGTACATGTGGAAGTATTGGCCTTAGACAGGGGTGTTGACAATTTGTCCCCAGCAGCCTCAAATACCTCATTTTATTTGTAAAAGATTATGCATATAAAATGTATGTCCTTCAATTTAGCACTCAACTATTTGTTATTGTTAGTGTTTAGTGCAATGCCTGTTATTAGTAGACTTCGAAAAAGTGGTAGTTGTTTATTACTATTTTTATTATTAGCAGGCTATAATTACCTGTTAAAAACTGTAAATTCTTCAGAAAAACAAATTAGTAAGATCCTAAACCAAGTTAAACGAGCAATAAGGTGCCTTAGAAAAGTCATAGGCAAGAAAAAAAAAGAAGTCATAGGCTATTCATAGTTGGTTTTGGTCGCATTAGGAAGATAGCAGCTAAATCCCAAGATGGGGAATGAGAACATCCAGGCCTGCAATGATACAGACTTTGTTGGGACAAGTTGGTTATGAAAGTTCTTTTGGCCTGGCTCATATCATTTATTTTAGATGTAGCTTCCTGAAGTAAAATTGTTTTCATTTTTAGAAATTTATTTCATATTTAAACCCATTGGGGTATTTTTTTTTATTACATTAAAAAAATCTAGTCTAAAATATCAGACCTAGAGGAGCTGATAACTTTGTTGATAGTGTACATATCTGTGGGAAAATAATTGAAAGAAAATGAAGTTCTAAAGCTATTTCTATTTGTTTACCCAACCCATAGGAATATTGTGTTTTGCTTTTTTCTCAGTTGAAACAGCTCTGAATGACTTCCCTTGCCTGGGTCTGTGGAGGGACCCCCTCTTAGCAGTTTCTATCAAGTAGGATTTTTTTTGGTTTGTGAATCAGCACCAATATCTAGGCCCTATTCTTAGATGCTCAGTGTCAGTAGTGTTCTAGTCTTTAGTTGCCCAGAAAGTTAAGCTTTTCTAATACATGTTACAACTCAAGGTAATTGTCCTTATATTTCTTGAAATGTTTTTATTTCTTTGAGGCAGTGAGCAGTCAGTAGAGATAAAGAACGAACTGTAGGAGTGAAAATGTAGCTACAGCCCCTGTCATAGTGTGTGTGCTGCTATTGGTAGCCTTTATTAAACTTGAGTCCTTGAGGATAGTTACCTTTGCATTGTTGACTTACTCATTTGATCAGTGGACTAGGACATCAGATATTGGATGAAAGTGAGAGTGTCAGTTCTTAGGTGGTTGATAAGAAGTCTGGGGTCTCCAAGGAGGAGAAAAGAGTCTGGGGCTCTTGAGGAGGAGATAGGGTTCTAAAGTTCTCAAGGAGGAGAAAAGGACAAACGTTTTTTCTTTAAGCCCAAGGCTGATGATTGCACAACAAAACAACTTATCTTGCTCAAGGATTTGTTTTCCCTTAAACTCTGTTCAATTCAGTTCAATTCAGTCGCTCAGTCGTGTCCGACTCTTTGGGACCCCATGGACTGCCACACACCAGGCTTCCCCGTTCATCACGAACTCCCAGAACTTGCTCAAACGCATGTCTATCAAGTCAGTGATCCAGCCATCTCATCCCCTGTTGTCCCCTTCTCCTCCTGCCTTCTATCTTTCCCAGCATCAGGGTCTTTTCCAGTGAGTCAGTTCTTCTCATCAGGTGGCCAGAGTGTTGGAGTTTCAGCTTTAGCATCAGTCCTTCCAATGAATATTCAGGACTGATTTCCTTTAGGATGGACTGGTTTGATCTCCTTTCAGTCCAAGGGACTCTCAAGAGTCTTCTCCAACACCTCAGTTCAAAAGCATCAGTTCTTCAGCTCTCAGCTTTCTTTATAGTGCAACTCTCACATCCATACATGACTACTGGAAAAACCATAGCCTTCACTAGACAGACCTTTGTTGGTAAAGTAGTGTCTCTAGGTTTGTCATAGCTTTTCTTCCACGGACCAAGCGTCTTTTAATTTCATGGCTGCAGTCACCATCTGCAGTGATTTTGGAGCCCCCAAAAATAGTCTCTCACTGTTTCCACTGTTTCCCATCTATTTGCCATGAAGTGATGGGACCAGATGCCATGATCTTAGTTTTTTGAATGTTGAGCTAAAGCCAGTTTTTTCACTCTCCTCTTTCACTGTCATCAAGAGTCTCTTTAGTTCTTCTTCACTTTCTGCCATAAGGGTGGTGTCATCTGCATATCGGAGGTTATTGATATTTCTCCCGGCAATCTTGATTCCAGCTTGTGTTTCTTCCAGCCCAGTGTTCCTCATGATGTACTCTGCATATAAGTTAAATAAGCAGGGTGACAGTTTACAGCCTTGACGTACTCCTTTCCCGATTTGGAACCAGTCCATTGTTCCATGTCCAGTTCTAACTGTTGCTTCTTGACCTGAATACAGATTTCTCAGGAGGCAGGTAAAGATCCCATCTCTTTAAGAATTTTCCACAGTTTGTTGTGATCTACACAGTCGAAGGCTTTGGTGTAATCAATAAAGCAGAAATAAATGTTTTTCTGGAATTCTCTTGTTTTTTCTATGATCCAGCAGATGTTGGCAGTTTGATCTCTGGTTCCTCTGGCTTTTCTAAATCCAGCTTGACTCATCTCGAAGTTCACAGTTTACGTACTGTTGAAGCCTGGCTTGGAGAATTTTGGGTATTACTTTGCTAGCGTGTGAGATGAGTGCAATTGTGCAGTGGTTTGAACATTCTTTGGCATTGCCTTTCTTTGGGATTGGAATGAAAACTGACCTTTTGCAGTCCTGTGACCACTGCTGAGTTTTCCAAATTTACTGGCATATTGAGTGCAGCACTTTCACAGCATCATCTTTTAGGATTTGAAATAACTCAACTGGAATTCCATCACCTCCACTAGCTTTGTTTTCAGTGATGCTTCCTAAGGCCCACTTGACTTCGCATTCCAGGATGTTTGGCTCTAGGAGAGTGATCACACCATCATGGTTATCTGGGTCGTGGAGATCTTTTTTGTATAGTTCTTCTGTGTATTCTTGCATCTTCTTCTTCTGTTAGGTCCATACTATTACTGTCCTTCATCATGCCCATCTTTGTATGAAATGTTCCCTTGGTATTTCTAATTTTCTTGAAGAGATCTCTAGTCTTTCCCATTCTGTTGTTTTCCTCTATTTCTGTGTATTGATCACTGAGGAAGATTTTTTTTTTTTAATCCTTGTTATTCTTTGGAACTTTTGGAAGTGACAGATAGATTCAAGGGATTAGATCTGACAGACTGAGTGCCTGAAGAACTATGGACAGAGGTTTGTGACATTGTACAGGAAGCAGTGATCAAGACCATCCCCAAGAAAAAGAAATGCAAAAGGCAAAATGGTTGTCTGAGGAGGCCTTACAAATAGCTGAGAAAAGAAGAGAAGTGAAAGGCAAAGGAGAAAAGGAGGAACCTTGCTATTCTTTGGAACTCTGCATTCAAATGGGTATATCTTTCCTTTTCTATTGTTAGTTCTAATCCTGTTATCTTAAAATGTATATTGTGGGAGTAGGTCTGGTAAGACCTTTACAACCTTGAGACATTCTTTTGATTTACTGTAATAACCAATTGAAAAAGTATATAGCTGCCTTGTTAAGACTAGCGAGGGGGGCACTCTCTGTCCCCTTCTAATGTCTATGTCAGAAGCTATCTGTCCCTTTTTATGCTTTAATAAAACTCTGCTACACAAAAGCTCTTGAGTGATCAAGCCTGGTCCCTGGTCCCAAAACTAAATCTTCTGAGATCCCAAATCCGACATCGTTCACCATAAGCTATCAAAAGTAAATGCCAGGTGTCTGCAATGGTAATCAGTGGGCAGGGAAGACTTCCTGGGGCTCAAGGATTGGATGTATCAAACTTTAGCCCTGTGAAACTGACATGTGAAACAGTGTCATGTACTTACCCACTCTGATGCAACTTGATGGTATTTGTCTGGATGAGTGCTTCAGGAGAATGTGCTAAAAAGAGGTACCACCTGCTACACATTGTAAATCCTTTGTGTGTGTCAGTAGTGCCTGATATAAGGCTTTAGTTTCTCTGTGGACTTTGCAAGTCAGGAAATTTTGATACCTGTAAGGACTCTGAAGGCCAGAGTGATAGCTTTGTGTTACGTTTAATAGTCTGTTTTTAAATTGGGCTTATACAGAAAATGGTCTTATATAGGTTCTCTACCTCTCCAGTGGGAAGGCAGGGATTGACAGAGATTGGAAGGAATGGAGCAATAGTTACTACTAATTTCCCAGCAGGAACTATTTTGTTGTTAAAAAATGAACATGGTTTGTCAGTGAGCCATAAGTGTGTGGACACAAGACCTGAAAATGTAAAATTTGTGAGAACCTGTATGTTACTATTATGTTGAAAGTAGTTATTATTCTGATGATTCGCACATTTATATCTCTTGACCTTGCAACCACTATAATGTATTTGAATATCTCAAAGTCAGGTCAGCATTAACATTTATAAAACCGAGGTTATTGTCTTTCTCAGAAACCTACTCCTCTCTTATTTTCTAGCTTAGTCAAGATAGAAAACTTTGTTATCCTTTGTTATCCTTTGTTAACTTTCTCTGCCTCATACCAGCTCCTTTATATTGTACTATACCTCTAAACAGCACCAATTCCCTCTTGTTTCTACAAGCACTTTTATGCCTATATAGTCCAAGCTGTTGTAATCTGTTGGCTCTGCTACACCTATAACTTCTAACTAATCTTTGTCTAGCATTGCTTACCCTCCAGTACACACACCCATCATAAAATAGCCAGAAAAAGCTTTTTAAAGTACAGGTTTGATTATTTGATGTTTATTTAAATTCATTTAGTGTGTATTTGTGTTACTCTTAGGAGTAATACTCTTAGGATCACATCTGAAAGTCTTGACATGGCCCATGAAACTGTCTATACAATCTAGTTCCCATTTTTGTCTCTATATTTTGCACAGTGTGTCCTCTGTACCTGGAATGATCTTTTCTTCATCTATACTTCCTACTTAGTCTCAGCTTACATCTCACTTCCTTAGGAAAGGCTTTTCTGATCTCATCCGTACCTTGCTGTCCCTAGGCTAAGTTGGGTTTTCCATGATGTACTTTGAGTAAACCCTCTACTTTTCCTTCATAGTTCTCACAGAAATTGTAGATGAAGAATTATTTGTCTTTCATCTCTCAGTGGATTGCCTATTAATCTGGTTGGGTTGCCATAACCAAATACCATAGGCTGAGGGCTTAAACAACAGAAATTTATTTTCTCATAGTTCTGGAGGCTGGATGTCCAGGATCACAGTGCCGGCCTGGTTGGTTTCTAAAGAGAACTGTCTTCCTGGCTTGCAGATAAAAAGCCATTTTCTTACTGTTTTCACTGTGTGCTTACATGGCCTTTCCTCTGTTTGTGTATGTGTGTGTATGTGTGTAAGGGTAGGGAGTGTAGAGAAATGGAAAGATCAAGGATGGTGTTCTTCCTCTTCTTATAAGGTCTCCAGGCCTATTGGATTAGGGCCCCCCCACTCTTATGAACTCATTTAACTGTAATTACCTCCTGAAGATCCTATCTCCAAATACAGTCAGTCATTGGGGAACTAGAGCTTCAAAATAGGAATTTTGGGTGGGGGACACAATTCAGATCATAGCAGATGGTAAGCTCCATGAGATCAAGATCAAATTTATGTGACCTAGGACAAGAATATAAATAGATATAGAAATATGAAAGAGTTTTAAGTAAAGCTAATAAACTGTAAAATAAAATATGTTCTATCCTTCTATCTTGAGAAATATAGTTTCATAATAACAAATTACAAAAAAGTGTGAAACTATTGTTTTTTTAAGGTGTTAAATATTTTATTAATATTTAATTTAATATTATTATTATTAATAATGAGTACCAGGCACATGTTGTGGCCACTTCAGAAGAGAAGTGGAAAAAGGACAAATTTGTATGTAGTAAAGAAATATTGAAATAAATTTGTAAGTGGTTACAAACCTGGATACTACTTCTTTTTTTTTTTTAATTTAAATTTATTTGTTTTTTACTTTACAACATTGTATTGGTTTTGCCATACATTGACATGAATCCACCATGGGTGTACATGTGTTCCCCTTCCAGAACCCCTCTCCCACCTCCCTCCCCATCCCATCCCTCTGGGTCATCCCGGTGTACCAGCCCTGAGCACCCTGTATCATGCATCAAACCTGGACTGGCGACTCGTTTCACATATGATAATTTACATGCTTCAATGCCATTCTCCCATATCATCCTGCCCTCCCCCTCCCCCATAGCATCCAAAATGCAGTTCTATACATCTGTGCCTTTTTTGCTGTCTCGCATACAGGGTTATCTTTACCGATTTACTAAATGCCATATATATGCGTTAGTATACTGTGTTGGTGTTTTTCTTTCTGGCTTACTTCACTCTGTATAATAGGCTCCAGTTTCATCCACTTCATTAGAACTGATTCTAATGTATTCTTTTTAATGGCTGAGTAATATTCTATTGTGTATATGTACCACAGCTTCCTTATCCATTCGTCTGCTGATGGACATCTAGGTTGCTTCCATGTCCTGGCTATTATAAACAGTGCTGCGATGAACATTGGGGTACACGTGTCTCTTTCAATTCTGGTTTCCTTGGTGTATATGCCCAGCAGTGGGATTTCTGGGTCATATGGCAGTTCTGTTTAAACCTGGATACTTCTGTGGGGAGAAGGGAAGTCAGTTGAAACTATACTATACAGAGCTTATTTGCATTTCTATAGAAAGGAACTATTTTGTATTGCTGTCAGTTATCTGTAATTTAGAGAGTTGTAAAATAGCACAAAGGCAATAAAAGCCTAGAATCAAATAATTTAATCTCTAAACAATGCATAGTTTTCAATCTGAAGATTATTACTATTTTTTTTCTTTACTTACACCAAGTTTTCTCACTGTCTTTTTCTCACTCTTGATTAAATCAGCCTCAAATACTATTCCTGATCATAAAACAAGGTTGGTCTCATTAAATTTGACCTAGTTTTTTACGCAGGGATAGCAATAAGGTTAATTTCCTGTTTGGCCTTCTTAAATTTGCTTTGCTGGGAATTTTATAAAGAATCTCAGATTGAACTTTTAAAAGCTGCTGTTATTTGTATTTAGAGGCTAGAGAGCCAAGCTTAAGAAATTCTTTATCAGATTTCATCTGTAATACCTATGAATTTGGGTGGATTCTTCTTTTTTTTCAAGGTCCTTAAAAATGTCTTAAAGGTCTTGGGTCTGCCAGGAAGTGACCTGCTGGACCCTGTAAAGGTAGGTACCAGGCCCGTTTTCCTGAGAGCATTTTTTATGTATTGAGTCCAAAAATTCGACCATAGTTCTTTAAAAGTGGCCTGTTTTACCTGATTAAATAAGTATCATTCTCAAATATGACATTTCAGATAAACTCTTAGTTGCATAACCATTTTTTTCAATTATGTTTTAAGGGAATTCAGTAAGTAAATTTAGTAAGACTTTCTCAAATCTCATTGGGGTCAGTGAGAGTCAGATACAATTCAGAAATGTTTCCTTTTACAAAAGCAAATTATTAAGAATTTAGATAGCTTAAGAAGAAAGAGTAGGCTTCCTTGTATACCCAGAAAATAGGCCTTAAGATAATATTTCAAACAAACTACCATCATCCCTCATTAGTTCATTCAGCCTTAGTGTAATTAATTTTCATTTCACTAGATCTTAGATTAGTAGTCTGCTTCTTGACTAAAAAGAGTTACGGAAATTCTGACTCAGTCCACTGCAATGGTCTGAAAGCTTTCCAGTTGTCCAAGTGATGGCATCAGAAACCTGTACCCAAAGAATCTGTTCTTTGAAGTGTTGACAGTTTGAAATACCTACTACAGTCCTTTTCCAAGGAACTCTGAAACAATTCTTTGTTAAAAACACAGACTCTGGCTTTTAGTTGATTGTAAAGCCTTGAACCTAGCATCAGTGTAGAAAAAAAAAATCTCTTGGTCAATGACAGCTGTGGTCAGTTTATTATTGACAGTTTTTAAATGTCAATGGTGTGATGAGCGTTTATAATAAGAACAATCCAACTAACAAGGGAATTAAGTTGTTTCTGTAGCATACAAAATAAGAATCATAAAATCAACTCAAAAAAAATTTTAGCAAAATGTCTCTAGGGGTAGTTTTTTCAAAGAAGACAGTGGATATTACATCTGATTTATAAAATATGGATGAACATAGCTTTTACAGAGGAAAAATTCTTGATATATAATCTGTAATAATCTTTTGACAGAGAACATGCCAGGACTAAACTACAGATATCAAGTCAAAAGATTTAGTAAGACTGCAATAAATGGTAGACATTTATCAGTATCAGTTCAGTTCAGTCGCTCAGTCGTGTCCGAATCTTTGCGACCCCATGAATTGCAGTACGCCAGGCCTCTCTGTCTGTCACCAACTCCCAGAGTCTACCCAAACCCATGAGTCAGTGATGCCATCCAACCATCTCATCCTCTGTCGTCCTCTTCTCCTCCTGCCCCCAATCCTTCCCAGCATTAGGGTCTTTTCCAATGAGTCAACTCTTTGCATGAGGTGGCCAAAGTACTGGAGTTTCAGCTTCAACATCAGTCCTTCCAATGAACATCCAGGATTGATCTCTTTTAGGATGGATTGATTGGATCTCCTTGCAATCCAAGGGACTCTCAAGAGTCTTCTCCAACACCACAGTTCAAAAGCATCAATTCTTCGGTGCTCAGCTTTCTTCACCGTCCAACTCTCACATCCATACATGACTACTGGAAAAACCATAGCCTTGACTAGACAGACCTTTGTTGGCAAAGTAATGTCTCTGCTTTTAAATATGCTATCTAGGTTGGCCATAACCTTCCTTCCAAGGAGTAAGCGTCTGTTAATTTTATGGCTGCAATCACCATCAGCTGTGATTTTGGAGCCCCCAAAAATAAAGTCTGACACTGTTTCCACTCTTTCCCCATCTATTTCCCATGAAGTGATGAACCAGATGCCATGATCTTAGTTTTCTGAACGTTGAGCTTTAAGCCAACTTTTTCACTCTCCTCTTTCACTTTCATCAAGAGGCTCTTTAGTTCTTCTTCCCTTTCTGCCATAAGGGTGGTGTCATCTGCATATCTGAGGTTATTGATATTTCTCCCGGCAATCTTGATTCCAGCTTGTGTTTTTTCGAGCCCAGCGTTTCTCATGATGTACCCTGCATATAAGTTAAATAAGCAGGGTGACAATATACAGCCTTGACGTACTCCTTTTCCTATTTGGAACCAGTCTGTTGTTCCATGTCCAGTTCTAACTGTTGCTTCCTGACCTGCATACAGGTTTCTCAAGAGACAGGTCAGATGGTCTGGTATTGCCATCTCTTTCAGAATTTTCCACAGATTATTGTGATCCACACAGTCAAAGGCTTTGGCATAGTCAATAAAGCAGAAATAGATGTTTTTCTGGAACTCTCTTGCTTTTTCGATGATCCAGCGGATATTGGCAATTTGATCTCTGGTTCCTCTGCCTTTTCTAAAACCAGCTTGAACATCTGGAAGTTCATGGTTCACGTATTGCTGAAGCCTGGCTTGGAGAATTTTGAGCATTACTTTACTAGCATGTGAGATGAGTGCAATTGTGCGGTAGTTTGAGCATTCTTTGGCATTGCCTTTCTTTGGGATTGGAACGAAAACTGACCTTTTCCAGTCCTGTGGCCACTGCTGAGTTTTCCAAATTTGCTGGCATATCGAGTGCAGCACTTTCACAGCATCATCTATCAGGATTTGAAATAGCTCAACTGGAATTCCATCATTTCCACTAGCTTTGTTCGTAGTGATGCTTTCTAAGGCCCACTTGACTTCACATTCCAGGATGTCTGGCTCTAGGTGAGTGATCACACCATTGTGATTATCTGGGTCGTGAAGATCTTTTTTGTACAGTTCTTCCTTGTATTCTTGCCACCTCTTCTTAATATCTTCTGCTTCTTTTAGGTCCATACCATTTCTGTCCTTTATCGAGCCTATCTTTGCATGAAATGTTCCTTTGGTATCTCTAATTTTCTTGAAGAGATCTCTAGTCTTTCCCATTCTGTTGTTTTCCTCTATTTCTTTGCATTGATCGCTGAGGAAGGCTTTCTTACCTCTCCTTGCTATTCTTTGGAACTCTGCATTCAGATGGGAATATCTTTCCTTTTCTCCTTTGCTTTTCACTTCTCTTCTCTTCCCAGCTATCTGTAAGGCCTCCTCAGGCAGCCATTTTGCTTTTTTGCATTTCTTTTCCATGGGGATTGTCTTGATCCTTGTCTCCTGTACAGTGTCACGAACCTCTGTCCATAGTTCATCAGGCATTCTGTCTATCAGATCTAGTCCCTTAAATCTATTTGTCACTTCTACTGTATACTCATAAGAGATTTGATCTAGGTCATACCTGAATGGACTAGTGGTTTTCCCTCCTTTCTTCAATCTCAGTCTGAATTTGGCAAAAAGGAGTTCATGATCTGAGCCACAGTCAGCTCCCGGTCTTGTTTTTGCTGACTGTATAGAGCTTCTCCATCTTTGGCTGCAAAGTATATAATCAATCTGATTTCGGTGTTGACCATCTGGTGATGTCCACATGTAGAGTCTTCTCTTGTGTTGTTGGAAGAGGGTGTTTGCTATGACCAGTGCGTTCTCTTGGCAAAACTCTATTAGCCTTTGCCCTGCTTCATTCTGTACTCCAAGGCCAAATTTGCCTGTTACGCCAGGTGTTTCTTGACTTCCTAGTTTTGCATTCCAGTCCCCTATAATGAAAAGGACATCTTTTTTGGGTGTTAGTTCTAGAAGGTCTTGTAGGTCTTCATAGAACCGTTCAACTTCAGCTTCTTCGGCATTACTGGTTGGGGCATAGACTTGGATTACTGTGACATTGAGTGGTTTGTACTTTTATAAAATTCCATTGGCCTAGAAGAAGATAGATTTAGGTTTTAAAAGTAAAGCTTTTAGGAAGTAAGCATTTTAAGTGATAACTGAAATTAAGACTGAAAAAACTATAACTATTATTTCCTAAAATCTAGCAAAACACTGTGAGGACTCATAAACAGAAATACATTATGGGATAAATGCATGCTCAGTCACTCAGTTGTGTCTGACTCTTTGTGACCCCATGGACTATAGCCCACCAGGCTTCTCTGTCCATGGGGTTTTCCAAGCAAGAATACTGGAGTGGGTTGCCATTTCCGACTCCAGGTTATGGGATAAAAGGGCATTGACAAATCTCTAGAAACACCCATAATTATACAGTTTCTGGAATATTTATATTTATAGTATTTTAGTTGTATAAATTTAAACTAGGGAAGGCTGAGCATCTTTTCTGATTTTACAGCTTTTTCTGTGAAACTCATCAATAGTAAAATGTCAAATAAACTAAATAAAAGGTAACACAGTTTTGAATAACCTCAGCTTTTCTATGAGGAAACTTATTTTGTTTGTTTTCTCAATTAAGGACATAATAAGTCAACATAAAGCGAAGGAAGTTATTAAGATATAAAATATTTGCTATCTGAGCACATTACACAGGAAAAAAGAATAAACTTTAATAAGGTAGGTGAAAGCAATGAACAGTAAGCCAAGGAAACTGGCTCATCAAAATTGGACAAACTTTGCTAAAATTTTAATCAGTTCATAGCTTTTCAGATTCATGACATGGTATTTATAAGCCACAGCAAACAAAAATCACTTCCCCAATTTTGTTCTGCTTCATATTCTGGAACATATTCACACTTTACTTGAGGACAGTTCTTAGGGGGTTGTCAAATCATATTTAATTTTATAGTAATACTAAAATGATACTAACATGTAATGTGTTTATCATTGCTCTCTTCAAATGAATCAATAAATAACACATTATTAAAATGTCTGAGAGGTAGTTAGATTTAGATGAAGTCCTGAGGGTGCCCTTATAAGGAATTAGTGTCCTTATAAGAAGAGGGAGAGAGACAGAGAGTACTTGTGGCTCTCCCCTTCTACTGCCAGCCCCTTCCTTCTTTCCCTTCTCTTGCTCTCTCCCATGAGGACACAGTGAGAAGGTGACTGCTGGTTATAGCTCAGGTAGTGAGCCCTACAAGGAACCAGATCTGCTAGCATCATTTTTGTTTCATTTGTTTATTTTGGCTGCTCTGGGTCTTACTTGCTGCATAAAGGCTTTCTCTAGTTGTGGCAAGTGGGGGCTCTGGGGGCTGGCTTCTCATTGCAGAGCACAGAGTTTAGGGTGAGTGGGCTTCCATAGTTGTGGCGCACGGGTTTAGTTGCTCTGTGGTATGTAGAATCTTCCTGAATCAGGGATCAAACTCATGTCCCCTGCATTAGATTCTTCAAATCTGCTAGCATCTTGATCTTGGACTTCCCAGCCTCCAGATTGTGAGAAATAAATGTCTGTTGTTTAAGCTAAACACACACACACACACAAAACCTTGCAGTTTCCATTTGTAGTACAGTTATTATTGATAGTTGTAACTCATACAAATAAGCTCTTTGGGTATCCCCAAAAAGTTCTGCTTGATAAATTTTGAGAAATATATATGAAACCGTACAACTTAAATTGGGACTTGGTTGCATGGCCAGGACTCAGATCCAGCCAGAACCTAGACTGGGACTTGAACCCACTGTCTTTTAATTGAGATCGCATACTCACATACCAAAGATCAAGACTTCATGAAGTTCATGTTATTTATGTCTCATTGTGAAAAGAATTCAGTGAGAGACGCAATGATAGGTAAGAAGTAGATTTATTTAGAGACTATATGCATTTCATAGACAGAATGTAGTCCATCTCTAAAGGTAAGAGGTGGTCGTAGGTCATGGGATTGTCTTGGAAAATGAGAGTGGCCATGGGAGAAATAGATCCCACACAGAGTGTGGGCCATCTCAGAAGGCAAGAGGCCTTGAAACATGGCAGAGTTAGTTTTTATGGGCTGGGTAATTTCATAGGCTAACGAGTGGGAGGATTATTTCCACCATTTTGAAGAAGGGGCAGAGATTTACAGGAATTGGATCCTGCCCACTTTTTGGCCTTTTTATTGTTGGCCTTGAAACTGCCATGGTGCTGGCAGGTGAGTCATTTAGCATATCTTAATGTATTATGATGAGCGTATAATAAAGCTCAAGGTCTACTGAAAGTTGAACTTCTGCCCTCTTTGACCTAGTCAGTTCTAACCATTTTGTCCTGTCTTCAAGGGCTATGTCGTTCTTTTGCAATAAGACTGCGGAAAAAGAATGTAAAGTGTGTTTTTATTTTATGCTGATTACATATTGGATTGATATTGTGAATGTCAGCTCAGCTGAGTTGCTCAGTCATGTCCTACTCTTTGGGACCCCATGGACTATAGCACGCCAGGCTTCTCTGTTCGTCACCATCTCCTGGAGCTTGCTCAAACTCATGTCCATCAAGTCGGTGATGCCATCCAACTATCTCATCCTCTGTCGTCCCCTTTTCCCACCTTCAACCTTTCCAAGCATCAGGATCTTTTCCAGTGAGTCATTTCTTCCCGTCACGTAGCCAAAGTATTGGAGCTTCAGCATCAGTCCTTCCAATGAATATTCAGGATTGATTTCCCTCAGGATTGACTGATTTGATCTCCTTGCACTCCAAGGACTCTCAAGAGTCTCCTCCAACACTGCAGTTCAGAATCATAATTTTTTGACGCTCAGCTTTCTTTATGGTCCAGCTGTCACATCCATACATGACAACTGGAAAGACCATAGCTTTGACTGACTGTATGGACCTTTGTTGGCAAAGTAATGTTTCTGCTTTTTAATAAGCTGTCTAGGTTTGTCATAGCTTTTCTTCCAAGGAGCAGGTGTTTTTTATTGTGAATAATAAAAGACACTTGCTATAGTATATTGTGAATATACTAAGTTAAATATATTAAAAATTGTCTTATTTTGACAATACCAGCTTCATAAACTTTCTTGAGTCATTTTGTTTTCAGATTAAAAAACCATTTTTTTATTTGGCTGCACCAGGTCTTAGTTTGTAGCATGCAGGACCTTTGATCTTTTTTTGTTGCATGCAGTATCTTTAGTTGTGGCATGAAAACCCTTAGTTGCACCATGTGGGGTCTAGTTCCCTGACCAGGAATTAAACCCAGGCCCCCTTATTGGGAGCTCAGAGTTTTAGCCACTGGACCGCCAGGGAATTCCTTAGATTTTTTTTTTTTCCCCTCAAATTAGAGGGTATTTGTTCTGCTACAGTAGTAAAAATTGAAACTGGTAAAAAAAAAAAAATTCTTAAAGCAGTACATGGATTTAGAAATGAACCATGAGCTCCACATGTCAAACTTTGTAATGGAGTCTCATGATAAATTATTCTTGTCACAGAAGATATTACACAATATTTTAATATCACCTTATAAATTGCTATCACTTATGTTGCAATTTCACCATCCCTTAAACAATAGCTAGGCAGCCATAGAACATGTTTTAAGATCTCCTTTAATGTTTTCAGTGCTGGGATATAAAGAAAACCAAAAATAGCAGTATGTTCAGACTAACTTTGATCTGTGGCGGTCCTAATAAAGTAGTCTATGGAAATTTGTTGGTGAACCTGTTTCATAGTCATGCGTGGTGAACAAGCTCTAAGGTGGCCCCTATAGTCTCCTCCTCCTATTAATATTTTTCTGTAATCCTACTCCCTTTGAGTATGGCAGTACCTGAAACTTGCTTCTAACCAATGAAACCGTAAAAGTGATACGATGTCATTCATGTGACTATATTATGGTATATAAGACTTTATCTAAGTTACTAGACTCACCATAGAAACTGTCTTTCTGGCTTCTTGAAGTAGGCAAGCATGTTGGGAAAGCCCGTGTGGCACAGAATGATGGTAGCTTCTAGGAGCTGAGGTTGGCTTTCAGTTGATATCCAGTAAGCAGCTCGGGCCTCAGTCCAGTAGCCACAAGGAAATAAATTTGGCTAACTACCTGGTTGAACTTAGAAGTGGATTCTTCCTTAGCCAAGCTGCTGTATAAGCATGCGGGGGTGACACAGCTTATCTAGGTCCTCTGCATAGACATTGTGAGACCCTAAGCAGAGGACCTGGATAAGCTGTGCTTGAATTCTAGACTCATAAAAATTGAAATACTAAATGTGTGTTGTCTTAAGTGGCTATGTTTGTGATAGTTTCTTATGCATGGAAAAAGAATACATCATGCCAACCTACTTTTTCCACTTTCTTGCTTTAATTTCCTTGTATTTTATTGCAATGTTACTTTCATTGACTCTGCTATGTGGAAATTTGACTAAAATATGTATTTAAAATTAAAAAAAATATATTTATTTGGCTGCATTTTGGCTGCATCAGGTCTTAGATGCAGCACACAGGATTTTTCTTGCATCATGTGAAATCTTTCCTTGTGGCGCGGGGGCTCAGTAGCTGCGGGGCCCCAGCTTAGTTGCTCCACAGCATGAGGGATCTTAGTTCCCCAACCAAGGACCAAACCCATGTCCTCAGCATTGCAAGGCGGATTCGATTCCAAGGCAAATCATTCAATATCACGGTAATCCAAGTCTATGCCCCTACCAGTAATGCTGAAGAAGCTGAAGTTGAATGGTTCTATGAAGATCTACAAGACCTTCTAGAACTAACATCTAAAAAAGATGTCCTTTTCATTATAGGGGACTGGAATGCAAAACTAGGAAGTCAAGAAACACCTGGAGTAACAGGCAAATTTGGCCTTGGAGTACAGAATGAAGCAGGGCAAAGGCTAATAGAGTTTTGCCAAGAGAACGCACTGGTCATAGCAAATACCCTCTTCCAGCAACACAAGAGAACACTCTACACATGGACATCACCAGATGGTCAATACAGAAATCAGATTGATTATATACTTTGCAGCCAAAGATGGAGAAGCTCTATACAGTCAGCAAAAACAAGACCAGGAGCTGACTGTGGCTCAGATCATGAACTCCTTATTGCCAAATTCAGACTTAAATTGAAGAAAGTAGGGAAAATCACTAGACCATTCAGGTATGACCTAAATCAAATCCCTTAAGATTATACAGTGGAAGTGAGAAATAGATCCAAGGCATTAGATCTGATAGAGGAATGGACGGAGGTTTGTGATGAATATGGACGGAGGTTCATGACATTGTACAGGAGACAGGGAGCAAGACCAGCCTCAAGAAAAAGAAATGCAAAAAAGGAAAATGGCAGTCTGAGGAGGCCTTACAAATAGCTGTAAAAAGAAGAATAAGCAAAAAGCAAAGGAGAAAGGAAAGATATACCCATTTGAATGCAGAGTTCCAAAGTATAGCAAGGAGAGATAAGAAAGCCTTCCTTAGTGATCAGTGCAATGAAATAGAGGAAAACAATAGAATGGGAAAGACTAGAGATCTCTTCAAGAAAATTAGAGATACCAAAGGAACATTTCACGCAAAGATGGGCTCAATAAAAGACAGAAATGGTATGGACCTAGCAGAAGATATTAAGAAGAAGTTGCAAGAATACACAGAAGAACTATACAAAAATGATCTTCATGACCCAGATAATCACGATGGTATGATCACTCACCTAGAGCCAGACATCCTGGAATGCGAAGTCAAGTGGGCCTTAGGAAGCATCACTACAAACAAAGCTAGTGGAGGTGATGAAATTCCAGTTGAGTTATTTCAAGTCCTAAAAGATGATGCTGTGAAAGTGCTGCACTCAATATGCCAGCAAATTTGGAAAACTCAGCAGTGGCCACAGGACTGGAAAAGGTCAGTTTTCATCCCAGTCCCAAAGAAAGGTAATGCCAAAGAATGCTCAAACTACCGCACAATTGCACTCATCTCACACGCTAGCAAAGTAATGCTCAAAATTCTCCAAGCCAGGCTTCAACAGTACATGAACTGTGAACTTCTGGATGTTCAAGCTGGTTTTAGAAAAGACAGGGGGACTAGAGATCAAGTTGCCAACATCCACTGGATTATCGAAAAAGCAAGAGAATTCCAGAAAAATATCTACTTCTGCTTTATTGACTATGCCAAAGCCTTTGACTGTGTGGATCACAACAAACTGGAAAATTCTCAAACAGATGGGAATACCAGACCACCTGACCTGCCTCGTGAGATATCTGTATGCAGGTCAAGAAGCAACAGTTAGAACTGGACCTGGAACAACAGACTGGTTCCAAATTGGGAAAGGAGTATGTCAAGGCTGTATATTGTCACCCTGCTTATTTAATTTATATGCAGAGTACATCATGAGGAATGCTGAGCTGGATGAAGCACAAGCTGGAATCAAGATTTCTGGAAGAAATATCAGTAACCTGAGGTATGCAGGTGACACCACCTTTGTGGCAGAAAGCGAAGAAGAATAAAGAGCCTCTTGATGAGAGTGAAAGAGGACAGTGAGAAAGTTGGCTTAAAACTCAACATTCAGAAAACTAAGATCATGGCATCTGGTCCCATCACTTCATGGCAAATAGATGGGAAACAGTGGAGACAATGGCTGACTTTTTTTGGGGGGAGGGCTCCAAAATCACTGCAGATGGTGACTGCAGCCATGAAATTGAAAGACGCTTGTTCCTTGGAAGGAAAGTTATGACCAACCTAGACAGCATGTTAAAAAGCAGAGACACTACTTTGCCAACAAAGGTCTGTCTAGTGAAGGCTATGGTTTTTCCAGTAGTCCTGTATGGATGTGAGAGTTGGACTATAAAGAAAGGTGAGCACTGAAGAATTGATGCTTTTGAACTGTGGTGTTGGAGAAGACTCTTGAGAGTCCCTTGGACTGCAAGGAGATCCAACCAGTCCATCCTAAAGGAGATCGGTCCTGAATATTCATTGGAAGGACTGATGCTGAAGCTGAAATTCCAATACTTTGGCCACCTGATGAGAAGAACTGACTCATTTGAAAAGGCTCTGTTGCTGGAAAAGATTGAGGGTGGGAGCAGAAGGGTACAACAGAGGATGAGATGGTTGGATGGCATCACCGACTCAATGGACATGAGTTTGAGTAAACTCCGGGAGTTGGTGATGGCCACCGGAGGCCTGGCGTGCTGCAGTCCATGGCATTGCGAGGAGTCGGACACGAGTGAGCGACTGAACTGAAGTGAGCTGGACTACCAAGGAAGTCCCTGGCTAAACTATATTCAACCTTTTAACAAGTGAAAAAACCAAATAGCTAAACTTATATTCCTTTTTTTTTTTTTGCCCTTTCCCCATCTTTTTCAAATGACAAATGTAAGTTTGTAAAAACACTGCATAATTTTCTGCACTGTTTACTGTTTTATACTCCTATTACCAGTGATACTGAGAGTTCTAATTGTCCCACATCTATACTAACTCTTAATTGTTATAGTAAGACTTTAAATTTTAAGACCAGTCTAAGGAGGTGGGTAGTAATATCTCATTGTGATTTTAACTTGCATTTCTTGGATGAAAAATGATGTTAATAATAACATAAAGCAGCCAACAATTGTAAGTAATTACTAGATTCTACTCTAAGCACTCTACATATAATCACCAAGTAGTCCTCATCACAGCTGTATGATATGCATGCTATTATTCTATTATTATTATTATTGTTAGTATTATTAAGTAACCTGGGGTTGGGTATTAGAGAATGGAGAATATTGAGTAGAAACTTAGAACCTCACCTTAACTGCATGGCCTCAGCTTGGGGTGGGGATAGACAGAGGCTTTGCTAGATGTGGGAGTGTGGGCTTCTGTGACTGACCCTGATATCATCACGAGACTTTCCCAAAGTGGGACTCGGTACTTGTTGAGAGGTGGTAGATTTCTGAGAGAGTGTTTCCATTTTTGTTATAGAGGACAGGGGATTCTGGGAAGGAACTGTGAGAGACAAATGATTGGGCTGGTACATGGAGAGGGAAAGTGAGTGTCTGTAGCTGCCAGGTGGGGTGAGGTTGGTTGGGTGATTAGAGCAGTGGCTTTCAAATTTTTTAGACTATGACCCTCAATAATAGATTTTACATTGTAACCCATGACATGTGTTTCCACTTATAAATAATATAAATATATATATTTCAATAACAGGTGTTACAAACACAAATTTCACTAAATAATTCTTCCCCTCACTTTGTGTGAAGCACTCTGATATTTTCTTTTCTGAAAATTCTATTTCCCTTTTAAGAAAATATTGATCCCGACTTTCTAAATTGATCTCATGACTCACTAAAGAGTTGCAGTTGAAAAAGCACTGGTTGGAGTATGAATTAATCTTTTGGATGTTATCCTAGAAGAACAGTTTGACATACTTTGTCATCCATATGAATGAGAGGATCTCATCTGAGTTGGCAGGTGCTCTGAAGCAGGGGACCAAGATTTGGCTTAATTTCCACTCCCTTAGCTGTCAGTGTTTAGCTCAATAATTTATTTGCTTTTGTCAGAAGGTTTCTTATGTGTTTGCACTTATCTTCCCCTTTAGATTGAGATCTTGCCCTCTTGGGAGGGCAAGACCTATGATAATAGCTAACAATTCTGTAGCACTTCCTCTGCACTAGGCACTTTTCTGTTTTACATATAATAATCTTCACTACAACCCACCTATTAAACACCTTACCTATTTTCATTCTATAGGTGGGGAAATGTTCAGTGACTTACCCTTCTTTACCATTCTTCTGCAGCTTACCTCATATAATATCTGCCATAGAAATTATTTCATTAGTAATTTATGGATGAAATTAAACTAAGTAGTTTCTAGGCTTACTTCTCTTTTTTTTTTTTTTTTTTTTTTTTTTTTTTTTTTTTTATCACTGTTTTATTTCCTGAACTTGAACAGTCTCTGACACAAAGCAAGTACGTAATAAATATTTGTTAAGTTAATAACAAGCTCTAGGAAATTACATTTCAGAGGAACCTCCAGAACTAGGAAGATATCATAGTATCCTTTCTCTTAATGTGACTTACGGCTTTTCTTACCAGAGGGTTATTTAAGTGATTGGAGACTAATACAAGTTGAATTTAAAATGATGCTGAATTTTGTCTGAAGAAGTACAGAGTTTACTTAAATTGGTCCCTGAGCCCTAACATTACGACTCTGTCGTCCTCCATGAGGTCTGGGCTTGAGAATGAATAATGTTGCAGAAATGCCCACATGTTCTTAGCTCATTATTTACTGATTTGGGATCCTTAATGTGCTTTGTTCCAGTCCGCTACCCACTGCAGCAGCTGTTCTAGCCTGACCCATGCCTCCTGAGTTAGTAGTATTTCTGTCACAGTGTGAGTTTTCAAGTTGGTATGTGCAGTCTCTGCCAGAGTCCTCACTGTTGCCAGGCTTCAGGGCGGGAGGTTGTGACTGATGTGTGGGGGAGGGGATTTGATGTTGTCACTGAGGAGGAACGAGGTGCTCCCTGGGACTCTGATTTGTTCCAGGCTGAGTGTGAATGATGTCAGGCAGACAGAGGACAGCTGATTCATTTGGGATCTGGGACTCCTCACTCTGCCTCACTGCTGCCTTTTGTGCTCTTAGGTTTTTTTAAGGGGGGTGTTGCTGAAAATCATAATTTTGAAGAAAAGTACTTTTTCTCTTAAATTTGGGAAGCCTTTGTAAGTTTCCTTTGGCTTATGCCTGCATACCTCTTGTGTGAGAGAACTTCCTGCCAAGATTCCAAGTGGGAGAGGGCAAAAGCTTGAGTAGCCAGGAAAATGATGAAACGGAGGAGAGAGAGACTGGGAGCACCATGCCTGCGGATCCAGTAAGGAGGCTGGGGTCTCTGAGTGGAAACTGGCAGGTGTCAGGAAAAGAACTAATGCCAACTAACACACCTTCATTTGCTTGGATAAAGACTCTGGTTCGGAGATGCCTGTCAGGAAGAGGGCTGGGCTGGCTTCATGAATTTATGGTCAAAACAGTGGTCCCTGGCAGAGGTATATGGGGTTCCTAATTCTGAAGACTGAGTTAGATATCTTTTAGAGATTCTTAGGTACTTGGGAAGCCAGGCTAACAATGAAGATTTTTTTTCCTACCTTGCAAGCAAAAGTGTATTTAAAGTAAGTGTCAAAGCCCCAGTGGATGTGAGAAACAAATGGAAAGGAAAATATCTCCTCTTTTGACTAGAGAGGGTATTGTATTTCTGCCCTTGGCCTGTCAGCTCAGGACCTCAGATCGGCCCTTGCACATCCAAGCCTGAGTCTTTTAGGGCGGGAATTTTATTTCTATGTTGACCAATATAGAAATAATACTTAGGTAAGGATTTTGAAGCTGGGGAATGGAAGAACACTTCCACTTCAGGGTAGCTTTCCCAAGGGATACTCAGGCTTATTTAACGAAGAAGTATTGAGTGAATTGATCAGCAAATTAGGGAACCAGGGAAAGGAGTTCCCTAGAGTTCATTCCCCCTCAGTGATCTGTCTCAAACAGCCTTTGCTGTAACAGGGCAGAGGGAATGCACTTCAGATTTGCTTCCCCTGAAGGGTAGTGGTTACGTGAAGACAGCATAACTACTCAAGTAGGCAGACTTTGTTAGTGCGCTTCCTTTCGGTTGTTGCCCTTCAGTGCTAGTGGATGCTCATTGATTGAACTGATGGATTCTACCAGACCTTGGGAAATCAGACTTGTTTGAAGTATAAAATTGGAAGGATTGGCACACTTTAAAAAAAAATGGTTTATTTCCATATTAAACCTACAAAGTAAATGACCACAATAGAGAAATTTCATCAATTAAGAAAACATAGGGATTAAAAATCATGCTCTCCAAACATTAGTGTACTGGTAATTTTAATCATTGTATCTATTTTAGTGACTTTGAATTTGGATTAGGAAAACGCTCCTTGAGGATCTAGGAAGTAGTTTATCAATCACTTCCCTTTTTCAAACATTCCTTTTTAGACTGTAGCCCCAGAGTATAACCAGTTTGTAGAGTGGTAACTAAGAGCAAAGGGAATGAAATTTGGTTTTCATAGATTTTTTATGATTTCTAATTATATATTCATCAGATGGCTAAGCCTCATCTTATGTGATAAGATTTAAGACTCCAAATTTTTCTATAAGCAGTGTTATTCAGGTTAGCAAGAAAAGTGTATGTTCTGATTAACTTTAGCTTATCTGTACTGTTGACCCTTAAAACCACAGATCCACTTACACTACAGATTTTTTCAATAAATATGTGCTATAGTACTATACAATGTACAGTTACATGAACCTGCAGATGCAGAACCTCAGATACGGAGTGCTGACTCTGAAATTGGAGTGACAGCTGTGAAATTATAGACAGATTTTCAACTGCAAAGCGAGTTGGCACTTGCATTGTTTAAGTGTCAACTGTACTAGGGAACTAATTTTTTAAATTTAGATGTCATTTAGAGTTCTTTAGAAAAGTGGAAATTCTTTTTGAAAGTGAAAAATTAATATTTTTGCTTATAATTTAAAAATATATTGAAAAATTTTACCATCCTATTATATCTTCATATTGTGTACTCATCTGAGAAATATGCTGAAGCCAGCTAGAGGGGTAATATATAGGAAGGTGGAGATTTCTTTTGAATATATATAATTAAATACAAGTAGAATGTCATCAAATCCAAACAGATAGCAGTAACAATACAGGAAACTAATATCATTTTAAAACAGGTGCTTATGTGATACTTAAGTTTTTTTCCTATCTTGGAAATAAAATATTGTATTTGTATAGAAATATGGTATTTGTATAGAAAGCTATGCCACTATGGTACAAATTAAATGCTGTGTATCTGTCAATTATTTTTCATCATCTGTGACATGTCTATTATATATGATTAAAAATAGTAATTCATATTTACCATCTGTCTGTTTTCAGTCTGATGATCTCACTTAGTCTTCTTTAGAAAAGTTAGTTTAGGGTTAGTCTTCTTTAGGATTTAACACATTAAGATGGTTAAATTGTTTTTTTGGGGAAAAAAATAACCTACGAAATGAAAATTTAAATAGAAGCAAAATTTATTATACATAATGAAATAACGTTATTTGGTATACTCAGACAAAAGTTAGTTAAACAACTTGGTATTATTTTAGATGTAATCTAACAACTTAATCTATTAAGAATGCTTTACTTTTATTAACATATATATTTCTCTAGGAATTTTAAGTCATTGAACACAACATATTGTCTATTGCTTGTTAATTGATGAATTGTAGTAAATTTACAACATTTTCACAGAAGTCAACCTAAATACGTTGAATATTCAAAGATTAACTTTTTGGTTTTAATTCTGTGGATGAAGTTTTAGTCTCCATGGTCATTCTGTGCCAACATTGGTACTGGGTATGATATTAATATCTGAGAATGGTTTTTGACCACTTACTTTTCTTGAGCCTCTTGCCTAAACTAACCCACTTTGAATGTTTCTTTTTGGCTGAGAAATTACCACTGACTCTGTTTTTCTCTGCTATGGTACGTTGTCAGAATCTCTGCTCTTTGCCGAGGATCTGAAGTAAACCGGCACGTACTTTCTCCCACGTCGTCTCCAGCCTGGTCCCTCTCTAAAGTCCCCTTTAGTGCTGATTGTGCTCTGGCTACTTCTCCTCTTGCCTTTTTCCTGAATACACACACCCATAGCAGTCCTGGCAGTCCCTGTTCCAGCCGCTCACTGCAGTGGAGGTAAGGAAACATACTGTGATGAATGTGGGCCTTAGCGATTGCTTCTGGCCCGATAAGTAAAACCTAGACCTTTCTCCTTAATAATGGGGAGAAACTGCACAAAAGTGATGGCTTGTGTGAAAGGAATTTCACAGATCTCTGTTACACGCAAAATTAGGGGAAAAGTAGTGTAGCATATCAGTAGTTAGATAATTGTGTGTCCATCTTAACCAATGGACAGCCCTGTGACCACCCCATAGGAGAAGCATAGCGTGATAGAATGCTTGAGCTCTCTGAGGGTTAAATAGTCCAAACCTACATTTTACACAGAAGGAAAATGAGTCCATACTATATGCTGGGCACTGTTTTTCTCATGAAGGACTGTGATCACAAAGGAGTAAAGTCCCTGGTCTCAGTGAGCTTAAATTCTATTGGAGGGAGGCAAACAAATTAGTGACTAAATATATAACAGATGAACATAAATGATACTGAGAAAATACAGTAGGATAAGGGGGATGGAGAATGTGGGGTCCAGGGGTTGACATTTCATATAAGATGGCCAGGGAGGTCCTCAGCAATAAGTTGACATTTGAGTAAAGACCTAAGTAAGTCTCAGAGCCAGAACAGTGATATCTGAAGGAAGAGCATTTCAGACAGAGGCAGCAGTAGGTGCCTAAGACCTGATCTAAAAGCTTGCTCTGTGTGTTCTTTGTATCGCAGAGTCCAGTGAAGCTTGTGTGGAATGAGATAGGGGGTGAGTGGGAAGAAATGAGGTCTGAGATGTAGTGGGGAGCCAGATAAAGTAGAGCTTTAAAACCATGATAAGGATGCTTATTCTTTTACTGAGTGAGTAGAGAAGCTATTGAATGGATTATAGCAGAAGAATGTCATGATCCAATTTAGATGAAAAGAATCACTCTGGCTGTAGTTAGAAGGCTACTGGTATATTCTAGGTGAGAGACAATGGTGCAGGTGGTAAGAAGTGTGGATTAGATGCAGAATCTGAGAAAATGATGAGTTAAGGATAACTGAAGATTTGGGGGCTGAACAGCTAGAAAATTTTAGTTATCGTGAACTGAGACCGCGGAACTGCAAGAGATAGCTAATTAGACATTCAGTTAGAGATACATGAGGTCTGGGCTAAAGAGATGTAATTAAAAATTACAAATTCTTATAAATGAATCACTAGGTTTATGAGATTATCCAGTGAGTAGAGAAGGAGGAAATGTCAATGGGTTGAGTCCTGGACTGGGGCAATCTGACTTTAAGAGATTGGGGAGATAAGGAACTAGCAGAGGAAAGACTAAAAAGGACCAGTTCTTCAGGAAGGACTAAGAAACCAATTGAAAATTTTTTTCAAGTAACAGGAAGGTATGATTGGTCAATAGGTATTTGGTAGGCTTTCTGTTAGGAAAAAAAAAAAATTAATGTGGCATAAGGCAAATTTAAATAGAAGCAAAACTTATTATACAGACTTAAGTGACATTATTTGATATATGAACTCAAACTCCAAAGACAATTGAGGGAAAGTTTAGACTGACATAGGACAGCATTAGAAGCTGATTCCTCTCTGAAATCACCTTATTCTGGAGGTACTAGACCTTGGTGCATGAGACTGAGAAAAATTGTAGGTTGAGTAGCACCCACAAGCTAAAGTGTGCCCCATCTTGGCACATGGCTTAAAGTACTAGTTCCCCTCACCTCCTGTTTTTTTCAGCTGTGCCATGAGGCTTACAGAATCTTGGTTCCCCAACCTTAAAGTACTAGCCCGTGACAACTGTGTTCTTAGGACACAATCTAAGGCAATATCTTACAGCTTTAGGATTGACAACTTGTTAAATTCCCCCCTATCCCACCCCACCAGATGTGTCCACATGTCTGGTCACTGTATTAGTGTTTTATTCCATTCTTCTTTTGTATCTCTCATATGCATCATACCAGTTCACTGATATAGCAAGATAATTTTACCTCGTTGTTTGCTGGCTATGTTTGTATTTCTTTAAATGTTCTTGAATTTTATTCTGAGATGCAGTTAAATTATCAGAAAGAAATAGTTTGATCCTTTTGAGGGTTCAGTTCAGTTCAGTCGCTCAGTTGTGTCTGACTCTTTGCGACCTCGTGAATCGCAGCACGCCAGGCCTCCCTGTCCATCACCAACTCCCAGAGTTTACCCAAACCCATGTCCATTGAGTCAGTGATGCCATCCAACCATCTCATCCTCTGTCATCCCCTTCTCCTCCTGCCCCCAATCCTTCCCAGCATTAGGGTCTTTTCCAATGAGTCAACTCTTCGCATGAGGTGGCCAAAGTATTGGAGTTTCAGCTTCAACATCAGTCCTTCCAATGAACACCCAGGGCTGATCTCCTTTAGGATGGACTGGTTGGATCTTCTTGCAGTCCAAGGGACTCTCAAGAGTCTTCTCCAACACCACAGTTCAAAAGCATCAATTCTTCAGTGCTCAGCTTTCTTCACCGTCCAACTCTCACATCCATACATGACCACTGGAAAAACCATAGCCTTGATTAGACGGACCTTTGTTGGCAAAGTAATGTCTCTGCTTTTAAATATGCTATCTAGGTTGGTCATAACCTTCCTTCCAAGGAGTAAGTGTCTTTTAATTTCATGGGGGCAGTCACCATCAGCAGTGATTTTGGAGCCCCCCAAAATAAAGTCTGACACTGTTTCCACTGTTTCCCCATAGGCTTTGTAGGTGGTCCCAGGGCAGCATTTGGGTCTAATTTTTTCTTTACATGGGGACAGTACTTTCTAAGCACTGTACTCAATGACCATGCCTTGTGAATTTTTTCTACTCTGGCTGACGGGAACATTGTCTATTCCTGGCCCTATGTGAGCTCTGGAGAGTATGCTACCTACTCATTTCCTTAGATAGTTTCCTTCCCCATCTCACTGAGCGGGACTGAAGACTCCAGAACCCCCCTGCTGAGCTCTCTCTGTACAGTTCTCTCCTTTCCGCCTTTCAAATTCTATCCACCGTAGCCCCTCCAAATTCTCCGTTTTGCCCCCTCACCTCAGGGAGATTGCTGAACTCTTTTTGGGTAACCCCTTCTTGTGTTGCTTCCTAAGAATTTTTTCTGGGTGGTAAGCTAGAGCAATCTTAGGACTTACTATGGGGGCAAATTTAAGGCTTACTTTCTATGTTTCCCTTCTGTGCAGTGTTTAAAACTATTGTTTCATATATTTCATCTTTTTTTTTTTTTTAATGTTTTTAAGGCATAAGGGTAAATCTGTCTCCGTTCCCCTATCATGGCAGGAAGCAAAAATCCAATCTCCTAATAGTTTGAACTCATACTTCTATCATCAGAAATGAAGATTGCCTCATGAGATTATTGATTTACATGTTAGATAAACGTAGTAGACGGAGGACAGATTCTTTATCTTGCTTGGTCAAGAAAAGTTGAGAAATGAAACAACAAAAGAACAGGTAATATTTGTGGAGCATTTACTATATACTAAGCATTTTTCTGATGTTCAGAATACTCAAGTGAGGTGGTAATATAAGCCCATTTTATTGATGAAGTGACTAATCCAAGTCAGTTTACTTTATTGATGAAGGCACTGTGGTACAGAGAGATTAAGGAAATTACTAGTAAGCAGTTGTTGTTCAGTTCAATTGCTCAGCCATTTCCGACTGTGACCCCATGGACTGCAGCATGCCAGGCCTCCCTGTCCATCACCAACTCCTGGAGTTTGCTCAAACTCATGTCCATCGATTCGTTGATGCCATCCAACTATCTCATCCTCTATTGCCTGCTTCTCTTCCTGCCCTCAATGTTTCCCAGCATCAGGGTCTTTTCCAGTGAGTCAGCTCTTCACATCAGGTGGCCAAAGTATTGGAGCTTCAGCTTTGGCATTAGTCCTTCCAATGAATATTCAGTATTGATTTCCTTTAGGACTGACTGGTTTGATCTCCTTGCAGTCCAAGGAACTCTGAAAAATCTTCTCCAGTACCACAGTTTGAAAGCATCAATTCTTCGGCACAGCCTTCTTTGTGGTCCAACTCTCACATCCATAGATGACTACTGGAAACACCATAGCTTTGACTATACAAATCTTTGTTGGCAAAGTGATGTCTCTGCTCTTTAATATGCTGTTTAGGTTTATCAGAGCTTTTTATTTTGTGGCTGCAGTCACCATCTACAGTGATTTTTGGAGCCCAAGAAAATAAAATCTGTTTCTGCTTCCACTTTTCCCCCATCTATTTGCCATGAAGTGATGGGACTGGATGTCATGATCTTAGTTTTTTGAATGTTGAGTTTTAAGCCAGCTTTTTCACTTTCCTCTTTCACTTTCATTAAGGGGCTCTTTAGTTCCTCTTCGCTTTCTGCCATTAGGGAGGTATCATCTGCATATCTGAGGTTGATATTTCTCCCGACAATCTTGATTCCAACTTGTGATTCATCGAGCCTCGCATTTTGCATGATGTATTCTGCATATAAGTTAAATAAGCAGGGTGACAATATATAACCTTGATGTACTTCTCTCCCAATTTTGAACCAGTCCATTGTTCCACATCTGGTTCTAACTGTTGCTTCTTGACCAGTACACAGGTCTCTCAGGAGGCAGATAAGGTGATCTGGTATTCCCATCTCTTTAGAAGAGTTCTCCACAGTTTGTTGTGATCCACACAGTCAAAGGTTTTTGCATAGTCAGCAAAGCAGAAGTAGATGTTTTTCTGGAATTACCTTGCTTTTTCTATGATCCAACGGATGTTGGCAATTTGATCTCTGGTTCCTCTGCCTTTTCTAAATCCAGCTTGTACATGTGGAAGTTCTCAGTTCATGTAGGCAGTGGAAACCAGCATTCAGTTCCAAAGAATCTTGCTCTAGTATCTGTAGTCTTAACTCTGCTATAATGTTTCTAATGAAATGTGCTATTGTGTGTTTAGTTAGTAAGTAAACAACTTCTTAGGACTTAATAGCGCACTTAATAGCGCCCCTGCTGAGTACCATTGTAACTATTTAAAAATCTGTAAATCATTCAATCCACACACCAGGTTTGTGCAGTAGGGATTATTGTTATGCTTGTTTTGTAGATGAGAAAACAGAAGTGCAGAGAGATTAAATAAATTACTTGAGATAAAACAGATGGTAAATGGCAAAAGTGGGATTAAAACCCAAGCCGTCGTGTTCTCAATTCTCAACAACTATACTGTTCTGCTTCCCCATCTAAGATACTTCTTTCATACAGTGTGTTTTGAGCCTAAGTAATTTTGTGGACCCAGGTCTTCTCTTTTCCCAAGGCAACCTAGTCATGACATTCTTATACAAATCCACTCATACTCAGGGAGTTGGTATTTCTAATCCTTTTTCACTTTCAGGCCATTATCTTTATTTCCTTTTAAAAACCTTTGTCCTTCTTTTAGGCATGTGTCATTCCATTTTTTTCTTTTACCCACGTTCATTGTTGTTATCCACTAATTTAGTTTTGTTCTCTGAGTTAACATTATGAGTCTAGGACAGAATGAGTTTTTAATGAACACAATGATGAACCAAAATTCTACAAAATCATTACCATTTTTGCACATTAGTACATGTGCCTAATGAACGTGTTGTTATTTGGCAATTGAGCAAATATAAGTTGAAAGAGAAAAATGATTCTAGTAAACAATATGAATAAGTGAAGAAAATTCTAGAGCTACTGGCAATGAATTTAACCTCTATTTAAAAATAGGTGACTCAGGAGAGGTCTAGGATCTGCATACTACCACCATGCAGGGGCCATATTAGGATGTTTTTTATTTTCACAGAGTATACTGTTTTTTATGGGCTGAATTGTGTCCCCCTAAAATTCATATGTTGAAGCTTTAAACCTCCAGTTCCTAGAAGGTGACTGTACTGGGGGATAGGATTTTCACGGAGATAATTAAGGTTAAATAAGGTGTTTGGGGTGGGCTATAATATGACTGGTGAAGGAGGCTTCTTTGGTGGCTTAGTGGTAAAGAATCTGCCTGCCAAGCAGGAGACATGTGTTTGATCCCTGGGTCAGAAAGATCCCCTGGAGAAGGAAACGGCAACCCACTCCAGTATTCTTGCCTGGGAAATTCCAGGGACACAGGAGCCTGGAGGGCTACAGTCCACTGGGTGTCAAAAGAGTCAGACATGACTTAGCGACTGAACAACAACAATAACTTAGAAGAAGGGGTTTAGACAGGACACAGACACAGAGGGAAAAGACAGCCATTTACAAGCCAAGGAGTGAGGCCTCAGAAGAAACAACCCTGCTGACACCTTCTAGCCCCCAGAACTGGAGAGAAATAAACGTCTCTTGCCACCCAGTCTGTGGTACTTTGATATGGCAGCCCTGGAAAAATGATACAGCTATTGAGGCTTTTGGTTGCATTGCCCAAAGGGGCTAGAAATAGTAGTTAGAACTGGCACTGCTCAGAATCTTAACCCTTTTTATTGAGTGCTGCATCTTAGTGATATATTTAAGACCTCACAGATTGTTGTCTATAGTAATTTGAAGGACCATAAAGACACAGTTTTAAAATAATGACCTTTCGAATTTCTATAGTACATTTCCATTTGTTCCTTGATGAGAAGGGATGGGTCTGTTACAGACAGGTCTTGGTGCTACCTTTCAAGTGTCCTAGATGGGTATGGTCAACCTTAAGAGGCATAATAAATGTGATTGTGATTTGGGTTGAATTAACCCCAAACCTTTAGTCAATTGTACCTCTTCTAAGAATGTGATTCTAGCCTGCTGATTGGCACTGAGACATGGATATTGCATTGTTGATATAACTTTATTTGAAGGAGTACTAGATATGGTCCTTGTTGTAATTGATGTCCCTAAAGACAGCAGGAAGCTGTGTCTTGGGCCATTCATTGGGATTTTAGACCTCCTGGGGATAGAAGCTTGGTGTTGGCAACTCCCTGGAACATAGAATGGCTTGGGTTTTGATTCAGTTTTGAGTTGCCATTGTTATCGTCAACCCTAAAGTGCAGCAAGAAGTCCTCATTAGAATGAACTTTGTACCGGAAGAGTTCTAGCTGTAGCCTACTTCCCACTGCATAGAAATTCTTTTCGTACAGTCTCTAGAGAAAAAATTATTCTTTGGTTGAACATCTTCAGCAACAAGAAGTTCACCATTGAAGTTTGCAGCTAGTACTAATTCAGCCCTCTGGCCCTTCCTGTGTCACATTTGTAAGAAGCTTTCTGTAGACTTTAATGGCAAAGGACAGGTGTTCCTTTGGGCGTCCTCCAAATCTGGGCAGCCTTTGAACCCCTTTTTTGGTAGTGTCAAGATTGTTTCCTGCCAAAGAGAAAGCACTATTTTCATTTACCAACACCTGCTTGTCTTATCTGTCTTTCTTTAAACAACTGCTTTTCAAAGTAACTCTAAAAGAGGAACGTCTCCAGAACTTGTTCTTATCCTGGCCCTGTTGTAGGTAAATCACTTCCCTTCTTTCTGTCTCAGTTTTCAACATTATTAAACTGGGGATAGTAATAGACTTCAGGTATCACTGTCAGGATTAGATAAGTCAGTACATGTAAGATTGCTCAGAATAACAATTATTGTTGCTGTAACAGTTATTTTGCTCTCTTTGTTAGAAAATTCACATGTTGCTGATCCTCACTTTTTTTTTTTTTTTTTGCTTTTATTATTTTTCCTTCTGCTTCTTTTTAGTTTTCTCATATTCTGATTTTCCCTTGAGTAACTCTAGGTATCACTTATCATTATGTTCTGCCCTTGGAAGTTTTGTTACTGGCTAAGATGAGGCAGTGGCAGCTGTGTTCTCTCTTGCCTTCTCACACAGGCTCACTAATTATTGCAGCTAAAACTGGCCCCCTGGGGCACGCCAGGACATGGAGTAAAATGAGGAACACTGAATTACATTCTCTTTTGGGCCATGTCTTGGCAGTGGGAAAAGTCCATTGAGACAGGCTTAAGGTGTTTCATTCCTGTCTATCACCCCCGCTCCTGTGTAAGGGAAAGAACAACTTGAGAGTATATTCAAATGTAATTCTCCTGTTAGGGAAAAGGTAGTCCTTTTTTTAAATTTTTTATGGAAAGATAAAGTAATGAAGAATACTAGCTGTGATTTAACCTCAGGAAACTGTATAGCAGAGAATTATAGATCCTGGCTTCAGTGACTCTGAATAAATATATAGTTCTATCAGGCAACATGCCAAAGGCTTCCTCTTGAATTAAGAGCAGGAAGCTGAAGGTTTCTAGGGTATTTCTGTTTCTAGAAGTAGGAAAACTTTGTTTACTGGAAAACTTACTCTCTTTTTAAAATATTGTATTATGGAAAATCTCCATAATATTCCAAAGTAGAGAGAGTAGTCTTATATCCCCACTGTAAGTTGTGTTAACAACTCATGATCAGTATTATCTCATCTACATCCCACCTATTCCCCCCCACACTCAGTTATTTTAAAGCAAATCTCATGTCATTTCATCTGTAAATATATCAGTTTGTATCTTTAAAGGTAAGAACTCTTACCTTGCAATATCGTCAAATAGCTAGTCAGTGTTCAAATGTTTTATAACATTTAAAAAAACAAAAAAAAACCAAAAAAAACAAATCAGTATCCAAATATGCCAACACAGTTTGTTTGGTTACTGTATCTCTTAGGGCTTCCCTGATAGCTCAGTTGGCAAAGAATCAGGAGACCCCAATTTGATTCCTGGGTTGGGAAATTCACTGGAGAAGGGATAGGCTACCCACTCCAGTATTCTTGGGCTTCCCTTGTGGCTCAGCTGGTAAAGAATCCACCTGCAATGTGGGAGACCTGGGTTCAATCCCTGGGTTGGGAAGATCCTCTGGAGAAGGGAAAGGCTACCCACTCCAGAATTCTGGCCTGGAGAATTTCATGGACTGTATAGTCCATGGGATTGCAAAGAGTCAGACATGACTGAGTGACTTTCACGTTCATCTCTTAGGTAGGGTGACCGTATAATTTATTATCCAAACTAGGAAGCTTTTAAGAATGAAAGAGGACTCTATTAACAGTTATACTGGAATATCAGGCATGAACCTGGGTTATAATGGACAAATTGGGCTGTCTGGTCACTCTACCTTTAAGTTTCTTTGGTTTTCCCATCCTCTTGTTCGTTTCCTTTTCTTCCTTGTATTTAATTTGTTGAAGCAACTGAGTTGTTTGTCCTTGTAGACTTTCCCACATTCTGGGTTTTCCTGATTGCTTCCCTGAGAAGTTATTTAACATGATCTTGTGACCTCTATATTTTCTGTAAACTGTAGGTTAGATCTGATTCTGTTTTGATTTGGGGGCCTGGGGAAGAATACTTTTTTTTTAATTAGTTTATTTATCTATTTTTTAACTTTACAATATTGTATTTGTTTTGCCATACATTGACATGAATCCACCATGGGTGTACATGTGTACCCCTTGCAGAACCCCCCTTCCACCTCCCTCCCCATCCTATCCCTCCAGGTCATCCCGGTGCACCAGCCCCGAGCACCCTGTATCATACATCGAACCCGGACTGGTGATTCGTTTCACATATGATGATTTACATGCTTCAGTGCTATTCTCCCATATCATCCTGCCCTCGCCCTCTCCCATAGAGTCCATAATACTGTTCTATTTATCTGTGTCTCTTTTGATGTCTCACATACAGGGTTATCTTTACCGATTAACTAAATACCATATATATGTGTTAGTATACTGTATTGGTGTTTTTCTTTCTGGTTTACTGCACTCTGTATAATAGGCTCCAGTTTCATCCACCTCATTAGAACTGATTCAAATGTATTCTTTTTAATGGCTGAGTAATATTCCATTGTGTATATGTACCACAGCTTCCTTATCCATTCGTCTGCTGATGGGGAAGAATACTTAACAGAATTTGGTGCAGTGTACAGCTGTTAGGACTCAGGTCATGTCAGGTTTCTCCCTTGTTTTGATAGTAGTGGTCTTTGATAATTATTACTTACATCCATTATTTTATTATGAGTTTGCAAAAAAAGTGATATTCCCATTCCTTTTCCATTTATTAGCTACAGTGTTTACACAAAAGGAATTTCCCCCTTTGTTATCTATTTGTTACCCTAAGGTACGGCCTTCCCAGGTGGTGCTAGTGGTAAAGAATCCACCTGCCAATGCAGGAGATGTAATAGACACTGGTTCAACCTCTGGGTTGGGAAGATCCCCTGGAGGAGGGCTTGGCAACCCACTCCAGTATTCTTGCCTGGGAATCCCATGGGCAGAGGAGCCTAGTGTTCTGCAGTCAGTCCTTAGGGTCTCAAAGAGTCAGATACGACTGAAGTGACTTAGCACACACACTGCACCCTAAGTTACAGTTAGGTACTCTTATTCTTTTTTCTAAGAAATTTTATTGGAGTGTGGTTGGTTTACAATGTTGTGTTAGCTTCTTCTGTACAGCAAAGTGGATCAGTTATATATATACATATATCCACTCTTTTTTAGACTCTTTTCCCATAAAGGTCATTGCAGTTTATTGTATAGAGTTACCTGTGCTATGGGCTTCCCAAGTGGTGCCGGTGGTAAAGAACCTGCGTGCCAGTGCAGGAGACTAAGAGACCTGAGTTCAATCCCTGGGTCAGGAAGATCCCCTGGAGAAGGGCATAGAAACCCACTCCCATATTCTTGCCTGGAGAATCCCATGGATAGAGGAGCCTGGTGGGCTATACTTGTGCTATACAGTAGATTCTTATTTGTTATCTATTTTATGTATTGTTGTTGTTATTCATTTGCTAAGTTGTGTCTGACTCTTTGCGACCCAATGGACTGCAGCACACCAGGCTTCTCTGCCCATCATTATCTCCCTGAGTTTCCTCAAACTCACGTCCACTGAGACAGTGATGCCATCCAACCATCTCATCCTCTTTTGCCCCCTTCTTCTCAATTTTTCCCAGCATCAGGGTCTTTTCCAATGATTCAGCTCTTTGCATCAGGTCAAAGTATTGGAGCTTCAGCTTCAGCATCAGTCCTTCCAATGAATATTCAGAGTTGATTCCTTTAGGATGGACTGGTTGGATCTCCTTGCAGTCCAAGGGACTCTCAAGAGTCTTCTCCAGCCCCACAGTTCCAAAGTGTCAGTTCCTCAGCACTCAGCCTTCTTTATGGTCCAACTCTCACATCCAAACATGACTACTGGAAAAACCATAACTTTGACATTTTATGTATAGTAGTATGTATATGTCAATGCCGGTCTCCCAATTTATCCCTCCCTCTTCTTTATTTGTGGAAAATTCTGAAGGAGATGGGAATACCAGACCATCTGACCTGTCTCTTGAGAAACCTGTATGCAGGTCAGGAAGCAACAGTTAGAACTGGACATGGAACAACAGACTGGTTCCAAATAAGAAAAGGAGTATATCAAGGCTGTATATTGTCACCCTGCTTATTTAACTTATATGCAGAGTACCTCATGAGAAACGCTGGGCTGGAAGAAACACAAGCTGGAATCAAGATTGCCGGGAGAAATATCAACCTCAGATATGCAGATGACACACCCTTATGGCAGAAAGGGAAGAAGAACTAAAGAGCCTCTTGATGAAAGTGAAAGAAGAGAGTGAAAAAGTTGGCTTAAAGCTCAACGTTCAGAAAACTAAGATCATGGCATCTGGTCCATCACTTCATGGGAAATAGATGGGGAAACAGTGGAAACAGTGTCAGATTTTATTTTTTTGTGCTCCAAAATCACGGCTGATGGTGATTGCAGCCATGAAATTAAAAGACGCTTACTCCTTGGAAGGAAGGTTATGACCAACCCAGATAGAATATTTAAAAGCAGAGACATTACTTTGCCAACAAAAGTCCGTCTAGTCAAGGCTATGGTTTTTCCAGTGGTCATGTATGGATGTGAGAGTTGGACAGTGAAGAAAGCTGAGCACCGAAGAATTGATGCTTTTGAATTGTGGTGTTGGAGAAGACTCTTGAGAGTCCCTCGGACTGCAAGAAGATCCAACCAGTCCATCCTAAAGGAGATCAGCCCTGGGTGTTCATTGGAAGGACTGATGTTGAAGCTGAAACGCCAATACTTTGGCCACCTCATGCGAAGAGTTGACTCATTGGAAAAGACCCTAATGCTGGGAAGGATTGGGGGCAGGAGGAGAAGAGGACAACAGAGAATGAGATGGTTGGATGGCATCACCGACTCAATGGACATGGGTTTGGGTAAACTCCGGGAGTTGGTGATGGACAGGGAGGGCTGGCATGCTGTGATTCATGGGGTCGCAAAGAGTCGGACATGACTGAGCGACTGAACTGAACTTCTTTATCCCCTAGTAAGCAAGATTGTTTTCTATATCTGTGATCCTATTGGGTGCCCCTACTTTTTTTTTTGCCGCACCTTGCAGCATGCAGGGTCATAGTTTTTTGCCACCCCATGCAACATGCAGGGTCATAGTTTCCTGACCAGAAATTGAGCCTGTTCTCCCTGCATTGGAAGTGCAGAGTCTTCACTGGGCTACCAGGGAAGTCTCTAGGTACCCTTACTCTAGAGTCAAGTTGGACTCTTTTCTGGACCTTCAACCTGACGCCTGAGTGTAACACACTTCCTTAGTCAGTGTTTTATAACTATTGCTCTGTAGTGAAAATTGTTTAGCCAGAAAAGTGCAACTGGAGACTTTTGTCTCTGTGAAAGCCCTTGGGGCTTGTCATTTTAGTAACTGTTGACTGAATGTTCAGCTGAGCAAAACCTTGGCTTGCTCTTTTGGCTCCTAGTAGTCATCCTTGGACAGGCGCCTTGTCATATAGACTCTGAGGTGGTAAAAACTGATGTAGGTGCTCTAAGAGGTAATGACTGATCCAGGCAGCAAGAACCAAGTAGCCCCACAGCTGCAGAAGATAAATGTTATTTGTTAAGCTCCTTTAGGAAGGCCTCTCGTAGCAGCTTCACTTTTATGCCCCTGGATGCTACAGGAGGAGGGGCCCCTGCTTATCCTGATTGCCCCAGGGACTAGGGTCCCTTTTCTGGTCTTGATAGGATGCTCAGTCGCTTCAGTCGTGTCCAACTCCCCATGATGCCATGGACTGCAGCCTGCCAGGCTCCTCCATCCATGGGATTCTCCAGGCAAGAACACTGGAATGGGTTGCCTTCTCCAGATAGATAGAATAGGTTGGGGATTAGAGAATCTTTCTACTGAGGAACTAATATACTAGGGGAAGAGTTAGAGAACACAATAATTTTCATGATGATTCTAGGCACAGAAGAATTAATTTTCATGGTATATCTTCAGGATAAATTCCTAGAATTGGGCATGCCGAGTTGAAGAATAAATGCCTATGTAGTTTTATAATTTTTAGACTTCATTCTTTTTAATGGCTGAATTAAAAAGAATGTGTTGTGTGTTTATTTTCTCTTTATCCATTCACCCATTCAGTATCTTATAATTTTATTTATAAAACATGTAAATTTTTTCATATTCAACTATTTTTTACTTTTGCAAGTTTTGGTTCATTAATTTTTTATGCTATTCATATATATTTCTGATGATCTAAAACATTCTATATTTGCAAGTCTTTTTTAGATTTCTATTAATTGATTTTTAACCTCTGGAAATTCATCTTCCCATTTTTTATTTTATTAGTTGGCTTTCTTAGCATTAGATTTTTTAAAGTGTTTTGGTTATTATTGTGACTGGTAATTTATTTTCTTTGTAGTTATTGCTCACATATGCAAGTCTGACAGTTTTATGTATTTCCATTTATCCTTAGCTTTTTTAGTCTTTTTTTTTAAACTTTCATTGGCCAGAGCTTCTGGTATTAGGTTCAGGGGTAGCAAGGAGAATAGGCACCCTTTTGTTTTGTTTTTGTTTTTTCCTTTGACCTTAAAAGAAATGTGTCTTAAGTTTCTCTCTTGAGTATAATAATTTTCTTTTAAATTTAGAGTAAAGATCCTTTATAAAATTAAGAAAATTTCTTAATTTTTCTTTAAAACTTTCTTTGAGTTTTTCTTTAAATCCTGTTAAACTTTATCAAATACTTTTTCTCTCTTTTTTCTCTCCAAAATGTTTCTTCATTTCAAATATACAATATTAAAAATCATATTTGCTAGTATTACTATCACTCATCTGCTGCTACTACTGCTAAGTCGCTTCAGTCATGTCCGAATCTGTGCCACCCCATAGACGTCAGCCCACCAGGCTCCCCCGTCCCTGGGATTCTCCAGGCAAGAACACTGGAGTGGCTTGCCATTTCCTTTTCCAATGCATGAAAGTGAAAAGTGAAAGTGAAGTCGCTCAGTCGTGTCCGACTCTTCGTGACCCCCTGGACTGCAGCCCACCAGACCCCTCCGTCCATGGGATTTTCCAGGCAAGAGTACTGGAGTGGGGTGCCATTGCCTTCTCCGACTATCACTCATCAGAAAAGTCTAAATATTGGAAAGCTGTCAAACTCCTGACATAAATTCAAAATTCTGATTTTTACTTAAAAAGTTGGATTTTATCATTGGCAATAAATACTGTCAGTTGTTTCTCAAAATAATAGGCTTGTTTTTTGCTCGCTTCGGCAGCACATATACTAAAATTGGAACGATACCGAGAAGATTAGCATGGCCCCTGCGCAAGGATGACGCGCAAATTCGTGAAGCGTTCCATATTTTTCTGTATGCGAGACATCAAAAGAAACACAGATACATAGAACAGTATTATGGACTCTGTGGGAGAGGGCAAGGGCAGGATGATATGGGAGAATGGCATTGAAGCATGTAAATTATCATATGTGAAACGAATCGCCAGTCCAGGTTTGATGCATGATACAGGGTGCTTGGGGCTGGTGCACCGGGATGACCCGGAGGGATGGAATGGGGAGGGAGGAGGGAGGGGGATTCTATAAGGGGAACACATGTACACCCATGGTGGACTCATGTCAATGTATGCAAAACAAATACAATATTGTAAAGTTAAACAACAACAACAAAAAATAATAGGCTTATTTTGTTCATGTCAAGAAACTCTTTGCAAAAACTTAAGTCTGAATTACTGTGAAATGATGTTCATGAAAAAAGTGGCTCACAACTGAACCAACAGCACAAGTATCTTCTTTAAGGCATTCATTGTACTTTGATAATTCAGCAGTAAGTAGTGTTTTATGCATACTTCTTATTGTATCACACAGAATATTTAAGAAATAGTCAAGATTTAATAAAATTACTAATTTTTATTGTTTTGACAAGTCCATTCTGAGTCAATCTAGTTTAAGGTTTTTTTTTTTTTTAAACTGCAAGTGAGTGGTGGTGAAAAATACAATAGACTGAGAACATTTTAGTTCCATTTATGCTGAGATGCCAGAAGTTTTGCCCACTATTGGTGTTGTAGTATTACTTAAAATTAAAACATATATGCTTATAAAAGAAATGGGCCTATAATTTTCATAGAGTGTTGTTATTCATCTTTGCATTAAAGTTATACTGATGTCATAAAACAACTTAGGCAGCTTTCCAACTTATTCTGTTTTCTAGTACAAGTTTATAATAAGCCAAGGATTACTTGTTGCTTCTAAATTTGTTAATTATCTCCTGTAGAGAGGCTGCAGTCAATGGGGTCGTGAAGAGTCAGACACGACTGAACGACTTCACTTTCACTTTTCACTTTCATGCATTGGAGAAGGAAATGGCAACCCACTCCAGTGTTCTTGCCTGGAGAATCCTGGGGATGGGGGAGCCTGGTGGGCTGCCGTCTATGGGGTCGCACAGAGTCGGACACGACTGAAGTGACTTGGCAGCAGCAGCAGCAGCAGTAGCAGCAGCAGCAGCAGCAGCAGTAGAGAGCTGCCTGGCTTGTGGTGGGAGTCATGTGGTGATGCACAATAAATTCTGTAATGGAAGGTTATATAAACTTCAGTGCCAGTGTATGGAAACCAGTCTTTAATTCTGCCCTGGAGAACTCAATAAGGGCTTAAGAGAGAAGGAAGTTTCTTGAGTTGGAAAGAGAATAATTAACATATACTTGTCAGGTAGACTTTTGAAACAAGGGTAGAAGGAGAAGCAATAGATACGCATGGGAGTGGAGACATAACGGCATGGGCTTGTTTAGTATTGCGGTGTAGACCATCTAGAGGGTGGATTTGTAGGGAGGTGATGATGAGTAGAACAGATCGGCAGGGGGCTGGCCATATTATGAAGGGCAGTGAATGGCATGCTAATGACTAATTTAGGTATTTATTTATTTAACTGTGACAGTTGTCAGAGAATTTTGAGCAGAGGTGTGAGATGATCACTTGCTAGTTTCCTTTAAACTGACAACTTAGAATAGAACCATGGTTGTACCAATTAAAATGCAGCATAATTATTGTGATTACATTACTGGTTGCTGCAAATTTCTTTTCTACCCCAACTATTTCTTTCTTCTTCACTTTACATATGTGTAAACCACCATCATTTTAAATTTAATTTTTATTTTGTTGAAGTAATATATGGACCTAATTTCAAAAGCCATTGACTTCTTTAAAGGTTATAAGAGAAAACTAGATATTCTCTTATCCCACTCTTAACGATCCTTGATTTTTGCTTCTCAAAAGTAAGCACTTTAAATTATTTCATCTAAAAACAAAGAAAGAAAAAAACCAAAGAAATAATTTCATCTATAATCAATTCAATTATCACTTCATAACTGTTATCCCAGTTGAATCATTGTATGCTGTGATTATGTTTATTTTACAACTTTTTGTTTTCTTGAGGGTAATAATTACCTCACTTTTGTATTTCTTTATATTTTATGCAGAATTCATTTGCTCATCCCTGAATTTTCCATCAGAAGTGTAAAATGCAGTAGGTTACACTAGATGATCTAATCCTCCCTCTCACCTTTCCCTCTGCATCATCACTCCTAGAACCCTCTCATCTGCTCCAGTCTAGGCTGACTGTTCTCTAGTATTCTTGCATAGTTGGCATCGTGGTATTACCAGTACCTCTTTCCACTGTGGAGTCTGATACATTCCCCTGATTTTCTGCCTTCCTCTTAGTCATATGCTTCATTTTATTAGCGCATAGGCACCCAGATTCTTTTTATTAAAGATACCTCTTATAAGTGGTATCATGTTATAATTATCTTTGTCTGGGATAAAACCCATGTCCCCTGTATTGCCAGGAGGATTCTTGTCCACTGTATCACCAGCAAAGTCCCAGATTCTTTTTTTAAAAGGCACCTATGTTCAGTAAATGTTGCCTGAGCTCTTTTCCTTCACATATCTACTTTTCTTTAGCTGCAAGCCTCTGAAGGCCAGGGTTTGATTACATTCATTCCAGCATTTGGCCCAGAACCTTGCAATTAATTATCACTAAAAATGACTGGGATATTGAGGTTTGATTACTGAAAGTTGTGGCTCGGCTCTAAGAGTGGCCACTGTATCCATGGCTGCCTCATAGAAACAGAACTGTGTTCTGATCTTCTCTATTACGGAAACTTGGGTGCAGGCCAGACAGCTGGGCCATTTATTGAGGGAGGAGGCAGGAAAGAAGGGTTGTTACTAATTCAGGGTTTAACCTGGATATTGAACAAATATATGGAGTGACTGCAAGATATTTTGTGTTTCCCTTTAACCACTAACTCTCAAAGAAACTGATCTGGAAATGTAACCTTGAAGTGGGCTTCTTATTTGGTACTTTCAAAGAAATCTGAGAGCATGGGAGCTAATAAAGGCAAACCAAATATACCACAACTTCCCAGATTCTGTGTAATCAGGGATAATGCAAGACAACTTCATTTTACCAAGGCCCATATTTGTAGTAGAAGTGTACTTCATTCAAAGGAAAAATATCTCTAGTCTCATTGGCTGCTTTCCTTTGATCACCAAGAAATGCACTGCTCTAAGAATGCATTATAGGACTGTTCTCTCCCATCCATTAGTCATCCAAACAATAATATCTCTGTGTTTCAAGTTCCTTATCTGTATAAATAGGGTTATAGTAGTACCTACTTCATAGGGTGTGAGATACTACATACAGTGCTTTCAACAGTGCCCAGTTAGCACTTAATAAATACTAGCTATTATGATTATTGTTTTAAACGCATAGCTAAATTCAGTAGAATGTGAGGAAAATCCCAAGAGACCTAAATCTAGGAGTGAAAACAACACCTAACATTGGAAACCAGTGTTGGAACTTCCAAGAAACAGGGCCAGGGAGGAAGCTATGTTGTATTATATTAGTCCTGATATCTTTTAGGGGAAAGAGGATGAGGCCTTGGGCTTGTTTAGGATAGGGAGACCCTAAGTTAGGGTAAAATTAAGACCCCATGTATAATTAGAACTCTTCAAAGGGCTTTACCCTCAGTGTAGGAATGGACTGGGAAAAATTTTGTCCACTGACATGGAGAGATGAAATGAAGTTCTTTAATCACATCTGGGTTTTAAATAGGTTCTTAATAAGAAAGAAGAAAAAGTCTCTTTGAGAATTTTAAACTATAAACCTTTATTTAACTGAATTTGGGACCTAGAGTTTATACCATATGTTTAGTCTTAAGAGCTGATTCTAGGTTGTAAAGAGCTCTGACAGATATGTCCAAAACAAATTCAAAGAGATTTTAAAGACATACCTTCAAATCAGGTAGCACAATATTCCCATGAAGCCACACTAATGGTGAGTTTATAGCACAAAATGATAGACTGTGCAAGGAAGCAGTCCACCATAAGTGAAAACGAATAGAAAAAAGGAACAGTAAGATTAGATCCCTGTGAACTTAAAAGTAGCATTATGAATAAAAACCATAAAATAAGTAATTTAAAGTGAATAAAAATGTAAATGGAGATAAAAATGAGAGAACAAAAAATGTTTAATTTTAAAAGATCAGACATATTTCCAAAAAATGCCAATTAGAATTTAAGGAATTAAATACGTTGCAACATTGAATTTGAAAACTCAGTAGTCAGGTTATATAGTAGAGCTGTAGACAAAGCTAGAAAAATTTTATCTAAAGATGGAAAAGGTGTAAAATATGAATGAGAGCTAAGAAATATGGAGGATACAATAACAGGGTCCAATATAGAAAATAGAGAAATGGGGAAAAGGCAGTATTTAGAGATAGTGACCAAGACCAGAATTGATTAGAAAGCAAAACAACATCATGGAGCACAAAAGGTAGAAATAAATCTCTAGAAATAAATCATCTAGATACACTGCAGTAAAATTTCAGAACCAAAAACAGAGGTCTCACAAGAACTAGAGAACCCTTAAGAATTCACAAAAGCTAAAGGAGCTTCTGTGAATGATTTCAGCAAAGACATTTACCTAAGGAAATTGAAAACATAATGTACACACAAACACACAGCTATTCATAACAACATCATTTAAAATAGCTAAAAAGTAGAAACCACCCAAGTGTCCATCAGTTTATGAATGGATGAATAAAATGTTTGTATATTCTTCACACAATAGAGTATTATTTAGCCATAAAAAGAAATGAAGAACCGACAAATTCTTCATTGTGGATGAAACGTGCTACATAGAAGAAGCCAGAGTCAAGGCCACATGACATATGATTCCATTCATGTGAAATATCTAGAACAGGTGGGATCCATAGAGACAGAAGTTCTTTGGTGGTTGCCTGGGAAGAAGGACAGGAAAGACGGGAATGGAGAGTGACTGCTTTATGGTACAGGGGTTCTTTTGGGATAATGAGAATGTTCTGGAATTAGCAGTGGTGGTTGCACACTTGTGAGTGTATTAAAAACCACTGAATTGTACACTTTGAAAGGTTGAATTCTGTGATACGTGTAAGTAAGTAAGTGAAAGTCACTCAGTCATGTCCGACTTTGTGCAACCCCCATGGACTATATATAGTCCCTGGAATTCTCTAGATGAGAATACTGGAGTTGGTAGCTGTTCCCTTCTCCAGGGAATCTTCCCAACCCAGGGATCAAAACAGATCTCCTGCATTGCAGGCGGATTCTTTATCAGCTGAGCCACCAGGGAAGCTGTGAGATGTGAATTATATCTAAAAAAATTGTGGTTTAAAAGAAAACCAGCCAGAGATAAAAGAAAAATTAACTACAAAGGAACAACAATCCTGAGAGCAAGCTTCTCAGCAGCAATAACAGGAGCCATAAGACAATGGACTGTCTTTAAGGTATTGAGAAAAAAGGTACTCTTTACAAGAGGTTGTAGAATTCCATACTTGTGGGAGTCATTGAGAAAACTAAAGCCATCTTCAGACAGACAATGAAACTGAGGTTTATCAGTATCAGATTTTCAGTGAAATAATTGCTAAGAAAAGAAGAAAGAAAGAAGAAAGTTACGAGATCCAGGAGGGAATGCTGACCAAAGAAATAAGAAATATGAGTAAATCAATGCAAGCAGTTACTGTATGAAACAGTAATTACTAATTTGGTATTGTAAAAGCAAAATAGATCTGAAGCACTGGACCAAATAACATGTATATTAGAAGGGGCAAGGAGAACTTTGTTAAGACCTAATTTTGTTCAGAAGGGAGGGTTGAGATGCCAGCTATCCTTAGACGTAAGACTTAGACTCTTGTTAAGACAAGAATGCCGTTAAAAGTTTAGTAACAATAACTGTGTTTAAAAAATGCATAATTTCCAAACCAGTAGAGTAGGAGTTAAAAAATATTAATCCAAGTAGAGCTGCCATCCCCCCAAAAGATAGAATAACGGGGATTCTTGGGGCAGGTCACAGTGTTGCACAGGGAAATGTGGAAGGTGACATTGGAGGAGGTAAGGGGTATGTGCCATGGTATAGGTGGAGGAAGGGCATTCCAAGTGGAGGGAACAGTTGGTGCAGTGGTCCAAGTAGCTTGGTGTCTCCATGTGAAGTTAGCAGCCTTTGCAAGGTTTTGGGCAAATGAGTGAAATCTTCTGATGTATGTTTTAAAAGGATCACAGTGGCTGCTTGTGTTGAGAACAGACTGGAAATAGGAGACAGGAGTAAATTAGAGAGACTAGTTAGGAGGCTGTTGAAATAATCCAGGCAGAAGACAAATAGTGGATTTATCTCCAAGCAGCACTCTTTGTTGACTGAGAGAACATGCATATTCTCCCGCTCTAGCTACTCAGGACTTGCCTGGTAGCTCAGCTGGTAAAGAATCCGCCTGCAATGCGGGAGACCTGGGTTTGATCCCTGGGCTGGGAAGATAAACTGGAGAAGGGAGCAGCTACCCACTCTAGTATTCTGGCCTGGAGAATTCCATGGACTGTATAGTCCATGGGGTCGCAAAGAGTTGGACACAACTGGGAGACTTTTACTTTACTAGCTTCTCAGTCTTTACAGGGACATCATCCTAGTTGTTATCCTGAAATAGCGCCTGGAAGTGCATGACCTTAAATGTTTCCAGATTCTTGTCTATTTTACTGATCACAGTTAATGAAGCAGAAGTGGTCTTTTTCACCCTCTTAATTCAGAAAGGAAATAGCCATGTACTAGTCAATTCATTACCGAGTACTTAGATCCCTAGCAGCAGCCGGACTTCTGGAACTGAGGGGCTGGAGATTAGAGGCCCTGAGGGGTCTGCAACCATGTATCCTACCCTGTACTGTATATTCCTTCAAACTGGAAAACAGACTTCCTAAATATTTGATTTGAGTACCTGCTAGTTGCTGAGGGAAGGGATTTTTGAAGGCTGGGAACTGTACAAATATGGTCACAGTTCAGCAGTTTCACAGAGCTTGCACAGAGTGCCTTAGTACTTGCTCCCACTGTCCATGGTGGGGTGACCATGGTGAAGCGAGAGTAAGATGAAGTACCAGACCTTGCTCTGAGAGACCAAGTGACTGGCATGGTAGTGGGCAGCAGTCTGGTTTAACCCAGTCCTTGCAATGGGCAGCAGAGCATTAGCTCAGGGACTTCCAGGTTACCTTCCATCAGCTGAGAGTTGGTGTGGCTGACTCTGTAAACATCTGGTACCTTAATCTTCTGGAATGGAAAAATGAAGACCCGCCCTTTATCTTCTAGGATCCTGGGGAAGTGGCCAGTGGTTGTTGAAATGGAAAAATTAGGCAGTTCTTGCTTTGGATCTCAGCTGAGTCATGACATCCGTACCAGGGTGTCTGACCTTTTTTTCCCCTGGCAGCTGCTGCAGATTTGCCAAGTGAGATTATATGTACCTTCATAAAAAGGCGTGTGGCCTAGAAATGTGATCTTTAGTGTTTTGAATCTAATTCAAATTTTAATAAGACCATGACAAATGAAATGAGAATCAGTTATCTGTCCCTGCCATTTCAAGAGATCTTTGTTTTCGTACAAGAGAAGTTTGGACATAGTTGGATATACCTTACACATGTCAGCTGTACAAGTGTCCTCTTTTATTGTAATTCTTGTAACAACTTATACTCATCCATTCATCCGCTTAACAGATTTATTGAGAGTCTGCCATGTGCCAGGCAGAGTTCTGAGCACTGCGGAATGTAGCAGTAAACAAAGCCTGTGCAGACCCTGATCTCATAGAGCTTAAGATTCTAAGACAGCAAACAGAATGAATGTGAAATGCATAGTATGTTAGATAATAGCAAGTGCTATTGAGGAAAATAAATCAGGAAAGGAGGAGAAGAGTCTTTAGGAGGGTGGGTGTTACCATTTTAAATAGAATGGTCAAAGGAAAATCCATTCAGAAGACTGTACTTGAGCAAAGACTTGAAAGAGGAGGAAGCAAGTCATGAGGGAAACAGGCAAAGGAAGCCTCCTTTGGGAAAGCCCTGAGGCAGTGGTACACTTGGCATGTTCTAAGAGAAGTGAGGAGGCCCATGTGGCTGAAGTAGAGTGAGCACGAGGGACATGGAGAGGGATAGCACAAGGGTAATGGAGATCCAGGCCACGTACAGCTTGTCGGCCATTGTAAGAACATTGACTTTTACTCTCAGTGAGACAGATAGAATTTTAAGCAGAAAAGTGACTTTGATATTATTTACATTAAAAAATGTATAGCTTTATTGAAGTGTGGTTGAAATATAATAGGCTGTACATATTTAAAATGTACAATTTGAGACTTCCCTGGTGAACCACTGGTTGAGAATCCACCTTGTAGTGTAGGGGACATGGGTTTGACCCCTGTTATGGGAACTAAGATCCTACATGCCACGGAACAACTAAGCCCGTGCACCACAACTACTGAGCTTGCGTGCTCTGGAGCCTGTGTGCCACAATTAGAGAGCCTGTGCACCTCAGTGAAAGATCCCACATAATGCAAGTAAGATCCCGCGTGCCCCAACTAAGACCCAATGTAGCCAAATAAATAATAAATACAAATGAATGGTGCAGTTTGATGGATCTTGATATATGTATGCGTCTCTGAAACCATTTGTACAATAAATATTCAAGACAATAAACATATCTACAGCTCCCAGATGTCCTTATGCCTCGTTATAATATGTCCCCTGCCTCTGGTCAGGAAACCTGTTATCTGTTGTCTGTCCCTATAGGTTAATGTTTTCTTGAATTTTATGTAAATGGAATTGTTCAGTATGTCCTCTTTTATGTCTGGCTTCTTGATTTCAGCATAATTATTTTGAGATTCATTTATTGTGTGTATCAATAGCTCATACCTTTTTATTGCTGAGTAATAGTCCATTGTATGGATATATTATGATTTGTTTATCTGTTAGTGAACACTTAAGGTGATTTCTAGGTTTTTGGCTGTCACAGGTAATAAACAGCATTTGGTTGGGTCCTGCTCTTTTATCCAATCTATCAATCTTTGTTTTAGTTGAACATATATTTAGAACATCTGAATTTTATATTATTAATATAATTGGATTTAAATCTATCCTCTTGCTTATCGCTTTCTGTTTGGCCCAGTTATACTTATTCTTTTTCTGCCTTCCTTCAAGTAAGTAAGTTAAGTGTTAGTCTCTCAGTCGTGCCCGACTCTTTGTGACCCCATGGACTGCAGCCCACCAGGCTCCTCTGTTTGTGAGATTTTCCAGGCAAGGATACTGGAATGGGTTACCATTTCCTTCCCCAGGGGATCTTCCCAACCCAGGGATTCAACCCGCGTCTCTTGCACTGCAGGCAGATTCTTTACTGACTGAGCTACTGTGAGTCCATTTTATTTCCTTTATTTCCTTTATCAGTTCAGTTTAGTTCAGTTGCTTAGTCATGTCTGACTCTTTGCAACCCCATGGACTGCAGCATGCCAGGCTTCCCTGTCCATCACCACCTCCTGGAGCTTGCTCAAACTCATGTTCATCAAGTCAGTGATGCCATCCTCTGTCGTCCCCTTCTCCTCCTGCCTTCAGCCTTTCCCTGCATCAGGGTCTTTTCCAGTGAGTCAGTTCTTTGCATCAAGTGGCCAAAGTTTTGGAGCTTCAGCATCAGTCCTTCCAACGAATATTCAGGACTGATTTCCTTTAGGATTGACTGGTTTGATCTCCTTGCAGTCCAAGGGACTCTCAAGAGTCTTCTCCAACACCACAGCTCAAAAGCATCAATTCTTCAGTGCTCAGCTTTCTTTATGGTCCAACTCTCACATCCATACTTGGCTCCTGATAAAAAAAAAACATAACTTTGACTATACGACCTTTGTTGGCAAAGTAGTGTCTCTGCTTTTTAATATGCTATCTAGGTTTGTCATTGTTTTTCTTCCAAAGAGCAAGCGTCTTTTAATTTCATAGCTGCAGTCACCATCTGCAGTGATTTTGGAGCCCAAGAAATTTTAGGAGCCCAACTTCTATACTTTATTTTTCTTTTGCACTACTTTCATTGGTGTTTAAAATGTAAAATTTTAACTTCTAGTTTATCTTAAGGTAGTATTATACCACTTCATACTTAATGTAAGAGCCTAACAGTAGTATACTTCCATTCTCCCCTCCCAGCCTTGCTGTTATGGTTGTCTTGCATGCATTTTATATCTACATATGTTGTAACCTAGACAGCATATTAAAAAGCAGAGACATCACTTTGTTGACAAAGGTCCAAATACTCAAAGCTATGGTTTTTCCAGTAGTCATGTATGGATGTGAGAGTTGGACCATAAAGAAGACTGAACACTAAAGAATTAATGCTTTTGAATTGTGGTGCTGGAGAAGACTCTTGAGAGTCCCTTGGACTGCAAGGAGATCAAACCAGTCAGTCCTAAAGAAAATCAACCCTGAATACTTATTGGAAGGACTGATGCTAAAGCTAAAGCTCCAGTACTTTGGCCACCTGATGCAAAAAGCCAACTCATCAGAGAAGACCCTGATGCCCGGAAAGATTGAAGGCAGGAGGAGAAAGGGGTGACAGAGAATGAGATGGTTGTATGGCATCACTGACTCAATGGACATGAGTTTGAGCAACTCTAGGAGATAGTGAAGGACAGGGAAGCCTGGCGTGCTATAGTCCATGGGGTCACAAAGAGTTGGACACAGCTGAGGAACTGAACAACAGCAATGAACAACAATGTTGTAAACCCCATAGTAAATTATTGTGTTTCCATTAAGATTCAAGAAGAGATTTGGGTTTTTTTGTTTGTTTTTAGGCTGTGCTCAGAGGCTTTTGGGAATCTTAGTTTCTCAACCAGGGATTGAACCTGTGCCTCTTGCAGTAGAAGCGCAGAATCCTAACCACTGGACTGCCAGGGAAGTCTCAAGAAGAGATTTTAAAAATAAAAAAATAAAATTGGTTTATATTTATCATTTTTGGTGCTTTTCTTTGTGTAGATACAGATTTCCATCTAGTATAATGTTCCTTCTGCTTGAAGGACTTTTTTTTTAACACTTATTATAGTGCAAATCTGTTGATATGAATTATTTCAGCTTTTGTGTATCTGAAAAGTGTTTATTTGGACTACCTTTTTTTGAAAGATATTTTCACTTGGTATTGAATTCTAGGTTCAGTGCTTTAAGACATTTCTTCACTGTCTTCTGGCTTGCATCTTTTTCCAAGCAGAAGTTCTGTTGTCATTGTTATCTTTATTCTATTGTGTTATGTAATTTTTCTATCTGGCAGCTCTTAAGATTTTATCATCAGTTTTAAGTAATTTGATTGTGATGTGCTTTGGGTACTTTTCTTCGTGTTTCTTGTGCTTGGGGTTCATTGAGCCAGTTGGATCTGTGAGTTTATAATTGTCAAATTTGGAAAATTTTCAACAGTTATTTCCGCAAGTATTTTTTTCTGTTTCTCCCTCTCTCCCTTTCAGGGACTAATGACACAGTGGTTGGCAGAAGTTATTGCACATCTACCTGGTGCTCTTTCCATTTAAAAGTTCCCTTTTATCTGGCACTGAAACATGTATATTACCATATGTAAAACAGATGACCAGTGCAAGTTCAATGCATGAAGCAGGGCACTCAAAGCTGGTGCTCTGGGACAACCCAGAGGAATGGAATGGGGAGGAAGGTGGAAGGGGGGTTCAGGATGAGGGGGACACATGTACACCCGTGACTGATTCTTGTTGATGTATGGCAAAAACAACCACAATATTGTAAAGTAATTAGCCTCCAATTAAAATAAATAAATTAATTTTTAAAAATTAAAAAAGTTCCCTTTTCTCTGTTTCATTTTACATAGTTTTTTTCTCACTGTGTCTAAGATCGCGAATCTTTCTTCTGCAGTGCTTTATCTCCTGTTAATGCCATTCTGTTTAATTTTCATCTGAGACTCTTAATCTTTGGAAGTCCTATTTGGATTTTTAAAAGTATCATCCATAATCTCTCCTTAATATGCTTACACTTCCTGTGCCTCACTGAAAATATAGGGACTTCCCTGTTGGTCCAGTGGTTAAGAATCCACCTCCAATGCAAGGGATGCGGGTTCAATCCCTGGTCGGGAAACTAAGATCCCACTTGCTGCATGGCAGTTAAACCCGCACATCACAACTAGGGAGAATCTTGGGTGTCCCAACGAAGATCCACACAGCTAAAAATAAATAAATAAATTTTTAAAAAGAAAAAAAAAAGTATTTTTTTAATTAAAAAAACCAAAGACTTTTCAGACACACAAAAGCTGAAATAATTCATTATCAACTAAATATGGAATATAGTTATAATGATTTTTTTATTTTTCTTCTAATTCAGTGTGTGCCATCTCTGGGTCTGTTATTTCCTACTCTCCATCCCCGCCCCCACCCAACCACCACATCATGGGTCATATTTTCTCCTTTTTTTCCATGCCTAGTAATTTTTATTATGTACCAATCACTGAATCTGACTTTGTATGACAGATTTTTTTTTTTGCTTCTCTCAGTATTATTTTTGAGCCTTATTCTGGGACACAGTTAAATTACTTGGAAATAATTTGATCTTTTAAGGATTGCTTTTAAGCTTTGTTAGGTAGGACCAGGTTAGCATTTGGGACTAATTTTTCCTTGCTAATGTCCCATGAATAACCAGGTTTCCTCCCTCTGTCTGGTGGAAACACAAACTCTTCCCAACCCTGTTTGAGTACCACGGAGTGATTCCACCTGCTCTTTTTCTTAGGGAAGTTTCTTCAACCCCCAGGTTCTGTGCAGGCCATCTTCTCCCTGTGCTGTTGCGGGCATGTCTTTCTAGGTAGTAAGCTCAGGCAGTTGTAGGACTCACCTTGTTTGTTTCCCTTCTCTTTAAGTGATCACTGTCCTACATTGCTTGTTGTCTAATGTCTGAAAACTGTTTCATTTTTTTCGTCCTGCTTGGAAGAATAAAAGAGAATTCACACAAAACCACATTCAAGCTCATGGTTCTTATGGAATGGGTGGAATTGAGTAAGTTAAAGAGGGAGGGCTTACCTGTTGAAGAAGGTAGTGTGAGCCCGAGTACAGGAGACCTTGGATATCTTTCTGCTCAAGATCCCCTCGGTCTGAATACGCTTTCTAAGGGTTAATGTGATTTCATATGTACATTCCATAAAATATGACAAACCTAGACAGAGTATTAAAAACCAGAAACAACATTTACTGACAAAGGTCCCTCTAGTCAAAGCTATGGTTTTTCCAGTAGTTATATACTTTCCAGTAGTTATGTAAGAGCTGGACAATAAGAAAGGCTGAGCGCTGAAGAATTGATGTCCTCAAACTGTGGTGTTGGAGAAGACTCTTGAGAGTCCCTTAGACAACAAGGAGATCAAGCCAGTCAATCCTAAAGGAAATAACCCTGAACATTCATTGGAAGGACTGATGCTGAAACTGAAGCTTTGGTCACCTGATGCGAAGAGCCAACTCATTGGAAAAGACCCTGATGCTGGGAAAGATTGAAGGCAGGAGGAGAAGGGGACGACAGAGGATGAGATGGTTGGATGGCATCACTGACTCAATGGATATGAGTTTGAGCAAACTCGGGGAGATGGTGAAGGACAGGGAAGCCTGGCGTGCTGCAGTCCATGGTGTCACAAAGAGTCAGACACAACTGAGTAACTGAACAACAGCTGACTGATGGGTGAAAAATAGACTGGTGGGAGTAGGGAAGCTGACAGGGCAAACCAAACTAGAAAGAACACCATTTAGAAATCTTTTATAGACTTGAACTGGAGTAGTAGTAGTACTACTACTAATGGAGGTGATGAGAATTGTTTGGACTTAGGATATGCTTTAAAGGATTCATGTCAATGTATGGCAAAACCAATACAATATTGTAAAGTTAAAAAATAGATAAATAAAGTAAAAAAAAAAAAAAAGGTGTAATCCACAGAACTTGCTGATTGTTTTGGATGTGGCCATGAAAAGAGAAGAATCAATGCTGATTCATGGGGTTTTGCCTGAATATCTGGATGAATGGTGGGGCCATGTAATGAAATAGATAGGGAGGAGTTCGCAAGTTTTAGAGGAAAATTCACAAACTCTGTTTTGGAAGCATAAACTTTGAGATACATTTCAGACATTCAGTTAAAGATATCAAGTGGGCATTTGAATATCAGTCTCACACTCAGAGGCAAGAGTTAGCAATATAAAGCTGGGTATCATCAGCATCGTAGATTTAAAGTTACAATACAGGAAAATCATTTAGGGAGTGAGTGTAGGTAGAGAAGGAGAGATATTTTGTGTTTGATCCCCAGAGTACTAAATGGTTTAGAGTTCAGGAAGAGAAGGAACTAGCAAAGGAGAATGAAAAGTGAGCAGCTTATGAGCTAGGAGGAAGTCCAGGAAAGCCGCATGTCCTATAAACTAAATAAAGAAGTGTCTCAAGAAAAGCTGGAGCCTTCCTTGGTGCTCCAGTAGTTAGATTCCGCCTTCCCATGCGGGGGGCACAGGTTCACTGCCTGCTCAGGGAACTAAGATCCCACATGCTTTGAGGTACAGCCAATAAATAAATTTTTAAAAAGAAGAAGAAAAGTTACACAGATATTAGGTTAAACAAAAGAAGCCAGACACACACACAAAAGCACATAGTGTATATTTCTACTTACAGGAAATCCAGCAAAACAAAATTAATTTATGGTGATAGAAGAAAGTAGTTGGGGATTGACCAGAGGGGCACTCGGGGACTTTCTGGGGTAATAGCATCACTGTCTTTTGTTTTGGGTGTGTTATATACATGTGTACAGTTGTCAGGGCTCATTGAACAGAACACCTAATTGAATATAAATTGAATCCCAATTTGGTTTTTAGAAGAGGAAGTTATAACTGTTGAATGATGTTGAGAGGTTATGTAAGACAAGGACTGAGAATTGACTGTTGTTAGTGATGACCTTGATAACAGGCAAGAAAGATGTTGATTGTCTAGTCTAGAGTGGGTTAAAGAGAGAATAGGAGGGCCTTCCCTTGTGGCTCAGTGGTAAAGGAGTCACTTCCCAATATGGGAGATGAGTTCCATCCCTGATAGGGAGGACCCACATGCCTCAGAGCAACCAAGACCATGCTCTGCAGCAAGAGAGGCCACCGCAATGAGAAGCCCACGTACCACAACTGGAGAGTGCCCCCCCCCTCTCCACAACTGGAGAAAAACCTGCGCAGCAACAAAGACCCAGCACAGCCAAAAGCAAAAAAAAATTTTTTAAGAGATAATAGGAAATGAGATATGAAGATAACAAGTACAGAATCCTTGCATGGACTTTTTCCCAAACAGGGGAGCAAAGTTGGGAGAGGTCTATGAAAGTTTTTATTCTAATTTTCTTGATATGTAAGAAATGACAGCATGTTTTTATGATGATGAGAGTGACCCAGTAGGAAGTAGAAATTCATATTATAGGAGAAGGAAGACATTGGAGGTACAGACTTCTTGAATAGGGAGTCAGGGAGTTGACTTTCATAGCAACATGGTCTTCTGCTGTTGTTGATGGGAAAGTCAGTATATGTATGCAGATTTAGGCTGATAGATTTTAAAAAAATATTTATTTATTATTTATTTTTGACCGAGTCAGATCTTAGTTGCAACATTCGGGATCTTTTGTTGTGACACATGGGCTCTAGCTGCGGCATGTGGACTCCAGAGCACACAGGCTCAGTAGTTGTGGCACATGGGCTTAGTTGCCCCACAGCATGTGGGATCTTAGTTCCCTGACCAGGGATCAAACTTGAGTCCCCTGCATTGGAAGGCGGATTCTTAACCACTGGACCACCAGGAAATTCTCCAGGCTAATAAGATTTTTAGAGCAGAAATATGTAGTACTTCTTTTTGTTTCGATTCTTTTTACCCCTAGTTGAATAAAAAGCCAAGTCATCAGATGAGGGTAGGATTTGGGGAAGGGAAGAAGTACTGGAGGTTTGGGGAGAAGATGTGAATTAGTCTTGAGATGTGAGTTGTCTTGGAGAGAGAGTGCATTACCTAAGTAGTGGTATGGATCCACTTGATATTTATCATCATAAAGAAACACCAGCCAATATGATTTTGGATTTTTCTTCATTCACCGTCAGCTGCCCAAGTGCAGTTGCCAAATAGATGGAAAGTTGGGTTTAAAAGGATTGGAATTTTCACCAGGACTGTGGTGTCCTAGGGGATAGCAAGGTTTCAGTTAGAGCCAGAATTGAAACTCAATGTTGAGAAAATAAGTCAAGGTTATAGTTTGCTGATGACAGACTGAGTTCAGGGAGGCATGATGTAAGCTTTCTTTTTTTTTTTTTAAGATCAAGGAGTAGAGGGAGACTGTGTCAAATTAGAGATGGAAGACTTGGGCCTTTGGTGGTAACAGGGTAATAAGGTTATGTAAGATGTGATTGGATGATCCCTGATAGTTTCTTAGGGACAGGTACTTGTCATTTCTAATCATAATCTCTTGAGATTGATCACAATCCTTCCAGCGATTCCTTATCACATTTGCAATAGTTCTTTACAGCAGTCTGGCAGCCCTACAGAGTCTGGCTGTAGTCTATCCCCATAGCTTCTATAACCTACTTTTTTCCCTGTCATTTTCTCCTCCTGCCACCTACTTGAGTTCTTTGCTGTTTCTTAAACATTCTGTCTCTTTCTTCATATCACTGTTACTGCCATTTGAGGATAGAGATTTTCTTTTGTTCTCTACGGCTTCCCTTGCACCTGGAATGGTGCCTGGTGTGCAGTTGATGTTCAGTAAATATTTGTTTGAAAGAAAGTGAAAGTGAAGTTGCTCAGTCGTGTCCAACTCTTTGTGACCCCATGGACTATAGCCTGCCAGGCTCCTCTGTCCATAGGATTTTCCAGGCAAGAGTACTGGAGTGGGTTGCCATTTCCTTCTCCAGGGGATCTTCCCGACCCAGGGATTGAACCTGGGTCTCCCGCATTGCGGGCAGACGCTTTACCACCTGAGCCACCAGGGAAGCTCTAAATATTTGTTTAGATGAATATAAATGACCAGGCTTCTTTAATGCTTTTAAAGATGGGCTAACTTTCAAATAAGTTTATATATACTTTCAATAACAAGTTGAGCATGAAATAACTTTTCAACATGATTTGACTTTCTCCAAGCACAAGAAAAATCCTCAGGCATTAAAATGTAAAGGAAAGCCAATTTTGTAGAAGGAACCCAGCCCTGCTCTGAAATTTATGGTGAAATGAGACTATTAATTAATTGATTAAGAAGTTTTTCAAAGATAAATTTCATAGATTTAATAATTTCATTTTTATGGCAAGAACATTAATTTTTATGAGAGATGAGAATATTTATGGCTTGTGTTTTTTGTTTTCTGAATCAAATTTGCAGTGGTCACTCTTCATTAGACACCATTTAGATACCATTTAGGGAACTCCTTGGATATTTGCTTGGGAAGCAAAACCTGCACACTGGAAAAGTGCGGTGGCAAAACAAGGTAAAAATCAAGACAGTGACAAGAGTTATTGCCAGATGGAACATAATAAATTATGAAATCTCACTGTGCAAACAGTAATTGCTAACCCAGTTCAAAGTATTATACTGCTCAGCTCATGAAATGATGTGACTTTGTTTCTCGATAGCCATTCAAGTCCTATGGGCCCATGATGCAAGCCTGTTATAACTGACATTTGTGTTTTCATTGCAGCTGTCGGACAAGTAACCGCAAGAGTTTGATTGTGACCTCTAGTACATCACCTACTCTACCACGGCCGCACTCACCACTCCATGGCCACACAGGTGAGTGCTTAAAGATTAAGAAAGGTGTAATTAAAGAGTGGTCACAGATGCCCAATTTCTTTCCTCTTCTCACTGTGTGAGGTTCATCATGTTACAATATATTGTTTTTTCACTTGGCTGACTGAAGCAGACAGAACTCATGGGCATGCTTTCTATGGGAGAGTGTGTTCAGTCTGTTTTTGACTCTTAGCTATTTGTTGCCTTGACCTGTCAATATTCCTTTTGGTCTTGTGCATGTCTTGGGTCCACCATGCCTGTTCTGGTGTGTTGAGAGTGAGTTATGACTCCGGTCATCTGGGACCATGTGATGAGGGCTCCATTAACATTTTGTCCTACCTTGCCCAAGAATTAGGGCTCACACAGATGGTTTTCTGCCTCATAGGACTCCTAATAACTTTCCCTCTGTTAGAACAGGAGTCAACAATAGTGAGAGAACTGTTTGTTTCATGTTGACATTTGCTTGAATTCCAGTATGTGGAATCACTGATCTCATGCATTCAAACTCAGTTTCATCTGGAATATGGACTCTTCTAGGCAGTGTAAAGACTGATGTACTTGAGTCTGACTAAGGAATATATAAAAATTATGAGGCAGAAGACCTCGTTGGAGTTAGCCGTGTGTTTTAGTCTAGACATGTATTCTTAAATCCCAGGGGAGTCAGACCAGGGAACTCAGCTTTGTGGAAGGAGTTGTTGCTCTGCCACACTGTTCACTGCTATTCCGTTTACAGTGGAAGTTCCAGACCCAGGGATAATGGAAATAGAGCAGGCTTGGACCCATAGGAAGCCATTGCTGCCTGGGTTTGATAATCTACAGGCCTTGTCTTTGGGCAATAAAAAGGTACCAAAGTAGTGAAACAGTATAGCATTAAACCAAATAAGACAGGTCTGTTCCACTTGCGTTGTTGCCTTGCTTATAGCTTACTGTGTCTTTGGAGAGTGACTGTGAGGATGAATGAGGAATAGTTGTTTGAGCACCCTAAGAATCTGGTGATTCTGAAGCTGATCTGTGTCCTTGAGATAAGGGTCTCACTTTATCAGACTCACTCAGATCCAGCCATTCAGTGTGCTCATGACCCTTTTCCAAGAATCAGTAGAATTCTCAAATACCATACTAACTCGCATATGAGAAGACACCACCAAGAGCACAGGAGACCCAGGGAACTAGACCTACTAGGCTTTTAAAGCAGATCTCTCGTTGTGCATAGGGACTTTTCCCTCAAAATGGACTGGGCTAGGTGTTAGCTCAGATAGTGCATTCTAACCATGAACTTTGTAAAAACTCAGCATATATCTGACTTGGAGTTTTCATCATGTAGAAATTAATTTAGCACTTCCAAACCTTGAACATAGTATCACAGCTGTAATGTGAGTGCCAGGCAGTAATTACTGCTTGCAGCTTCTCTCTGATACGATTATCTCTTTATTTAGATTCCTGACAGAGTTTAGGACTAAATCGTCCCTACTCGGGGACTTTGATCAAGACCATCGTCTGGCCTTTTCAGCCTGCCTGGGTCTGCGGACTCTAGCTTTATGTTAATACATATAACATGCTTAGTACATGCTTAGTACTCCATAAATGTTAGCTATCATCATCATATCTATTAAATACTGCAGAAAATCTAGGTAGGCCTTAGATCCAGGGAGGAAGAACTGATGTAAAGGCCCAGTTCATGACTGTGGACTCTACTTAACCAAATGTTGAGAAAGATCAAACTTCGTTTTGGATTAATTCTAAAATCTTATACATCCTGATATTTGGATCCACAGAATATTCTAAGACTCATTATTTTCACTTTAAAGTCTGGAATATGTTGAATAATATGGGGTCTGTTGATTTGAAAGCAGGTTCATTTCATACAGTTTAGTTCAATATTAAATATTTACTAGGTGACAGAGGATGAGATGGTTGGATGGCATCACTGACATGAGTTTGACCAAACTCAGGGACATAGTGAAGCTGGCTTGCTACAGTTGATGGGGTCACAAACAGTTGGACACGACTTCGCGACTGAACAACAACAACATATATAACTAGATTATAACTATAGTAAGGTCAATTAAGTAGGCATTTAGCCATTCTGGAAATGGAACCTTTCTAGTTCATTGTGTTTTTTTTTCTTTTAATCAATAAACTTTTTTTAGAGCAGTTTTAGATTCATGGTAAAACTGAGCAGATTGTACAGAGTTCCCATATACCCTGTCCCCACACATGTAACCATCTCCTGCACCGTCAATATCCAGCACCAGATTAGTACATTTGTTACAACTGTTGAACCTACATTGTCACATCATTATTACCGGAAACCCATAGTTTACATTAGGGTTCACTCTTCGTGTGCATTATATGAGTTTTGACAAATGTATAGTGACATGTATCTATCACTGTAGTATCATGCAGAGTAGTTTTACTGCCCTAAAAGTCCTCTGTGTCCCATCTGTTCATCACTCTGTACCCCAACTCCTGACATCCACTAATCTTTTCACTGTCTCCATAGTTTTGCCTTTTCCAAAATGTCATGTAATTGGAATCATACAGTAGGTAGCCTTTTCAGATTGGTTCATTTCTCTTAGTAATATGCATTTAGCTTTCTTCCATATCTTATCATGGCTTGATAGCTCATTTCTTTGTAATGCTGAATAATATTCCATTGTCTGGATATACCACTCTCACTCACAGGTTTTCATGTATACATAAATTTTCAGTTAATTTGGTTAAATACCAAGGAGGGTGATTTCTAGATTGTATGGTTAAGGGTAGTTTTATAAAGTGGCTGAACCATTTTGACATTCCCACCAGCAACAAATGAGAATTTCAGTTGCTGTACAGAAACTTTCCAACTTTTGGTGTTGCCAGTGTTTTATAATTTGGCCATTCTAATACATTTATAATAGTACTTATTGTTTCAATTAGTGTATCCCTAGTGATACATAGTATTGAAGATTTTTTCATATGCTTACTTGCCATCTGTGTATATCTTCATTGATGACGTGTCTGTTCACATCTCTTGCCTGCTTTTTAGTCAGGTTGTTTATTTTCTTACTGTTGAGTTTTAAGTGGTTTTTTGTATGTTTTGGATAACAGTCCATTATCAGATGTCTCTTGCAAGTATTAATATTTGTGGCTTGCTTTCTCCCTTTGCAGAGTAGAAGTTTTTCATTTTACTCTAGACCAGCTTATCAATTATTTCTTTCATGGATTGTACATCTGGTGTTGCATCTAAAATGTCATTGTCCTGTCTCAGGTCATCAAGGTTTTGTCCTACGTTATATTCTGGGAGTGTGGTTTTGTGTTTTATGATTAGGTCTGTGATCCATTTTCAGTTGATTTTTATGAAAATTTGCATCTATTCTTTTTTTTCAGGTGGCTGTCCAGTCATTATAGCACTATTGATTAGGAAGAATGTCTTTTTTCTATTGTATTACTTTTGCTCCTTTGTCAAGCATTCAGTTCAGTTCAGTCGCTCAGTCGTGTCCTACTCTTTGCGACCCCATGAATCGCAGCACGCCAGGCCTCCCTGTCCATCACCAGCTCCCGGAGTCTACCCAAACCCATATCCATTGAGTCGGTGATGCCATCCAGCCATCTCATCCTCTGTTGTCCCCTTCTCCTCCTGCCCCCGATCCTACCCAGCATCAGGGTCTTTTCCAATGAGTCAACTCTTCGCATGAGGTGGCCAAAGTATTGGAGTTTCAGCTTCAACATCAGTCCTTCCAATGAACACCCAGGACTGATCTCCTTTAGGATGGACTGGTTGGATCTCCTTGCAGTCCAAGGGACTCTCAAGAGTCTTCTCCAACACCACAGTTCAAAAGCATCAATTCTTCGGTTCTCAGCTTTCTTCACCGTCCAACTCTTACATCCATACATGACTACTGGAAAAACCATAGCCTTGACTAGACAGACCTTTGTTGGCAAAGTAATGTCTCTGCTTTTAAATATGCTATCTAGGTTGGTCATAACCTACCTTCCAAGAAGTAAGCGTCTTTTAATTTCATGGCTGCAACCACCATCAGCAGGGTTTTTGGAGCCCCAAAAAATAAAGTCTGACACTGTTTCCGCTGTTTTCCCATCTATTTGCCATGAAGTCATGGGACCAGATGCCATGATCTTAGTTTTCTGAACGTTGAGCTTTAAGCCAACTTTCACTCTCCTCTTTCACTTTCATCAAGAAGCTTTTTAGTTCTTCTTTGCTTTCTGCCATAAGGGTAGTATCATCTGCATATCTGAGGTTATTGATATTTCTCCCAGCAATCTTGATTCCATAGTTAATTATATTTTTCTGGGTCTGTTTCTGGCTCTATTCTATTCAATTAATCTATTTATTCTTTCTCTAAGATCACACAGTTTTGACCACTGTAGCTTTAGAGTAAGTCTTGAGTTTGGTAATATCAGTCTTCCCACTCTGTTCTTCTTCAATATTGAGTTAGATATTCTGGATCTTTTGCCTCTGCATATAAACTTTAGAATCAGTTTCTCCATCCATAAAATAATTTGCCGAGACTTTGATTGTGTTTGTATTGAATCTACAGATCAAGTTGGGAAGAACTGACATCTTGACAGTGTTGAGTCTTCCTATCTATAAATGTGGAAACTCTCTACATCTAAGTAGCTCTTCTTTGATATCTTTCATCTGAGTTTTTTAATTTTCTTCATGTAGATCTTGTACATTTAAAACTTGTTAGATTTATACCTAACTATTTCATTTTGGGGATGCTCATGTGATTGGTAATATTTTTAATTTCAAATTCCACTTGTTCATTGATGGTATAAAGTGTTGACTTTTGTACACTAACCTTGTATCCTGCAACTTTGATAGAATCACTTACTTGTTTCAGAAGGATTTTTGTTGATTTTTTTCCCCCAGATTTTCTACATAGGCCATTATGTCATCTGTGAACAAAGACAGTTTATATACTTTCTTCCTTCCCAATCTGTATACTTTTTAATTCCTGTTTTTTAGCTTATTGTATTAGCTGGAACTTCCAGTATGATGTTGAAAAGCAGTGGTGAGAAGATATAGTCATGCCATTTTCCTGATTTTGGCAGAAAAGCTTAAAGTTTCTTATCATTAAGTATCAATGTTAGCTGTACTTTTTTGTAGATGTTCTTTATCAAATTGAGGAACTTCCCTTCCATTCCTAATTTATTGAAAGATTTTTCTTCTAGATGGATTTTAGACTTTGTCAAATGCTTTTTCTGATCTGTTGATGTGATCATTTGATTTTGCTCTTTTAGCTGTTGGTATAATGGTTTACATTAATTGATTTTCAAATATTGAACTAGCCTTGCATACCTAGGATTAAAACTCTCTTAGTTATGGTGTATAATTCTTTTTATGCATTGTTGGATTGGATTTGTTAATATTTTGCAGAAGATTTTGTTTCCATGTTCATGAGAGATACTGGTATTTAGTTTTCTTTTCTTACAATGTCTTTGCCTGGTTTTGGTGTTTGGGTAATGATGGCCTCATAGAATAAGTTAGAAAGTATTCCCTCCATTTCTGTCTTCTTGAAAAGAATGTGGAGAATTGGTGTAATTTCTTTTTGAATGTTTGATGGAATTCACAAGTGAACCTATCTGGGACCTGCTGCTTTCGGTTTTAGGAGATTATTAATTGTTGATTAAATTTTTAATAGATACAAGCTTATCTAGATTGTCTGTTTCTTCTTGTGTGAGATTTGGCAGGTTTTGTCTTTAAGTAATTGGTGTATTTAAATCTGGGTTTCAAATTTGTCGGCATAGAGTTGTGCATAATATTCCTTTGTTATCCTCTTAATGCCCATGGAATCTGTAGTAATACAGCATCTGTTTTGATGTTAGTGACTTGTGTCTTCTCTGTTTTCTCCCTTAGTTAGCCTGGCTAGAGGCATGTCCATTTTGTGGATCTTATCAAAGAACCAGTTTTTGGTTTTGTTGATTTTCTCTGTTGATTTCCTGTTTCCAATTTCATTGATTTCTGCTCCAGTATTTTTTTCTTTTCATCTGCTTATGTTAAATTTGATTTGCCCTTTTTCTGGCTTCTTAAGGTAGAGGCTTAGGTGATTAATCTTAAATCTTCCTTAATCAATTAATCAAGATTCAATTTTTTTGGTGGGGGGGGCTACAGCATTCAGCATGGGCATGTAGGATTTTAGTTCTCTGACCAGAGATTGAATGCACACTCCCTGCATTGGAAGCTTGGAATCTTAATCACTGGACTGCCAGAGAAGTCCTAAAATTCAATTTTTGAAGGTTATACTCCATTTACAGTTACTACGAAATATTGTCTATATTCCCCCATGTTGTACAATACATCCTTGTAGCATATCTTTTTTTATTCGGCCACATCATGCATCATAAGCAGTCTTAGTTCCCCTACCAGGGATCAAACTCATTCCCTGCAGTGGAAGCCCAGAGTCTTAACCACAGATTGCCAGGGAAATCCCTCTTGTAGCCTGTCTTATTTCCAGTAGTGTGTACCTCATACTCCCTCACCCCATTGCACAAACTTGATAAGTTGTATTTTCATTTTTATTTACTTGAAAATACTTTAAAATTTCTGTTGAGATTTCTTCTTTGACCTGTGTGTTATTTTGAATTGTGTTGTTTAATCTTCAAATATTTGGGGGTTTTCCCAGTTGTCTTTCTGTTTATTGATTACTAGTTTAATTCTACTGTGATCTGAAAGCAGATAGGTGAATTCTTTTCAATTAAATTTGTTGTTGTTGTTGTTCAGTCGATAAGTTGTGTCTGACTCTTCACACCCCATGGACTGCAGCACACCAGGCCTCCATGTCCCTCACCATCTCCTGAAATTTGCCCAAGTTCATGTCCATTGAGTCAGTGATGCTGTCCAATCATCTCATACTCTGCTGTCCTCTTCTCCTTTTGCCTTCAGTCTTTTCCAGCATCAGGGTCTTTTCCAGTGAGTCCGCTCTTTGCAGCAGATGGCCAAAGTATTGTAGCTTCAGCTGTAACATCAGTCCTTCCAATGAATATTCAGGGTTGATTTCATTTAGGATTGACTGGTTTGATCTCCTTGTTGTCCAAGGAACTCTGAAGAGTCTTCTCTAGCACCATAATTCAAAAGCATTAATTCTCCAGTGCTCACTCTTCTTTATGGTCCAATTCTCACATCCGTACATGACTACTGGAAAAACCATAGCTTTGACTAGACAGAGCATTGTTGGCAAAGTGTTGTCTCTGCTTTTTAATACACGTCTAGGTTTGTCATAGCTTTCCTTCCAAGAAGCAAGCGTCTTCTAATTTCATGGCTACAGTCACCATCCTCAGTGATGTTGGATCCCAAGAAGAGAAAATCTGTCACTGCTTCCCCTTTTTCCCCTTCTATTTGCCATGAATGATGGGACTGGATGCCATGATCTTAGTTTTTTAATGTTGAGTTTTAAGCCAGTTTTATTATTCTCCTCTTTCACCCACATCAAGAAGCTCTTATAGTTCCTCTTTGCTTTCTGCCATTTCAGTAGTATCATCTGCATATCTGAGGTTGCTGATATTTCTCCCGGCAATCTTGATTCCAGCTTGTAAGTCATCCAGCCTGGCATTTTGCATGATGTACCCTGCATATAAGTTAAATAAACAGGGTAACAATACACAGCCTTGTTGTACTCCTTTTCCAATTTTGAACCAGTCACTTGTTTCATGTAAGGTTTTAACTGTTGCTTCTTGACCCACATACAAGTTTCTCAGGAGACAGGTAAGATGGTCTGCTATTCCCATCTCTTTAAGAATTGTCTACAGTTTGTTGTGATCCACACACTCAAAGGCTTTAGCATAGTCAATGAAGCAGAAGTAGATGTTTTTCTGGAATTTCCTTGCTTTCTCTATGATCCAACAAATTTTGGTAATTTGATCTCTGGTTCCTCTGCCTTTTCTAAACCCACCTTGTACATCTGGAATTTCTTGATTCAAATACTTTTGAAGCCTAAATTGAAGGATTTGAGTATTACCTTGCTAGCCTGTGAAATGAGTACAATTGTCTTGTAGTTTGAACATTCTTTAGCACTGCTTTTCCTTGGGAATGTACTTACTTCCACATTCTTTTGATTAGTGTTAGCAGATCTTTTACTCTATCCATTTGCTTTTAATTTACATGTGCCTTTATATTTTAAAAGGCTTCCTTGTAAAACTACACTTAGTTGGGTCTTGTTTTTATTTTTTAAAAATCTATGTGACAGTCTCAATCTTTTTAATTCAGACTATAAACATTTAAGGTGATTATTGATATAGTTGGGCTTCCGAGGTGGTGCTAGTGGTGAAGAATCTGCCTGTCAATTCAGAAGATGTAAGAGTTGTGGGTTTGATCCCTGGGTCGAGAAAATCCCCTGGAGGAGGGCATGGCAACCCACTTCAGTATTCCTGCCTGGAGGATACCATGGACAGAGTAACCTGGTGGGCTACAGTCCATAAGGTCGCAAAGAGTCAGAAACAACTGAAGCGACTTAGCACGCTCGTGTTGATATAGTTGTTGTTCAGTCACTCAGTCATGTCCAATTCTTTGTGACCCTGTGGACTGCAGCAATGCCAGGTTTCCGTGTCCTTCATCTCCTGGAGCTTGCTCAAACTCATATCCATTGAGTCAGTGATGCCATCCAACCATCTCATCTTCTGTCACCCCCTTCTCCCACCTTCATCTTTCCCAGCATCAGAGTCTCTTCTAATGAGTCGGCTCTTTGCATTGGAGCTTCAGCTTCAGCATCAGTCCTTCCAATGAATATTCAGGATTGATTTCCTTTAGGATTGACTGGTTTGATCTCCTTGCAGTCCAAGGGACTCTCAAAAGTCTCCAACACCACAGTTCAAAAGCATCAGTTCTTTGGTGCTCAGCCTTCTTTATGGTCCAACTCTTTGATATAGTTAGATTTGTGTGTGTTAAGTTGCTCAGTTGTGTCCGACTCTCTGCGAACCTATGGACTGTCCATGGACTTCTCCAGGCAAGCATACAGGAGTGGGTTGCCATCTCCTTCTCCAGTTAGGTCTGTATCTGCCATTTTTGCTGCTGTTTTCCATTTATTGTCAAAGACATTCTTATGCCTGTGATCTTTTTTCCTATTTTTGTCTTCTACTCTTTTCTGGATTTAATGGAGCACTTTATATGATTTATATTTCTCTCCTTTGTTAGCATATCAGCTGTATTGTCCTTTCTTTTTTCTGTGTGTCTGTGTATGTTTTAGATTTTACAGCATACATTTACAACTGATCCAAATCCACTTTCAAAAAACATTATACTGATTCACAGTAGTGTAAATTCCTTATAATGACAAAATAATCCTAATTCCTCCCCTCATCCTTTGTTTCATTGCAATCATTCATTTCACATATCCATAAGCATAAAAACATGGATAGAAAGTTTTTATGAATACATAGTTAAATGCATTTTTGCTATTATTATTTTTAACAAACTGTTATTTGTTAAATGAATTAAAAATATAAGATATCAAATTTTTAATTTTGCCTTTACTTATTTCATCTCTAATGGTGTTCTTTTATGTAGGTCCAAGTTTCTGACCTATATCATTTTACTTCTCTTAGAACTTTTTTTTTTTTTTCTTCTCACCACACTGCACAGCTTGCAGGATCTTAGTTCCTTGACCAGGGATTGAACCTGAGCCAGGGCAATGAAAGGTCCAAGTCCTAACCACTTGGCTTCCAGGGAATTCTCTTAGAACTTTCACCATTCCTTATAAGGTAGGTCTGTTGGCAATAAATTCCCTCAATGTTTGATTGTCTAAGAAAGTCTTAGTTTCTCTTTCACTTAAGAAGAATAATATTGTAGAGTACAGAATATTAGGTTTGTGGAGTTTTTTTCCTCTCGACTCCCTTGTTTGCGTGATGTCTGAGAAGTAGGATATAATTCTTTTCTTCTCTGCAGATAATGTCTTTTTACCATCTGGTTTCTTTCAAGATTTTTTTTCATTGTCTTTGATTTTTTTTCTAAGTTTGAGTATAGTATGCTAGGTGTAGTTTTTTTGGCATTTAATCCTGCTTTGTGTTCTCTGAGTTTCCTGGATCTGTGGTTTGGTGTCTGACATTGATTTGGGGATATTCTCAGTCATTATTGTTTCAAATATTTCTTCCTCTGTCATTTCCATTACACAAGTCTTACACCTTTTGTAGTTGTCCCACAGTTCTTGGATATTCTGTTCTATTAACTTCAGTCTTTTTTTTCTCTCTTTCTTTTTAGTCTTGGAAATTTCTAGTATCATTACTCAAGGTCAGAGATTATTTGCTTAACTGTGTCCGTTCCATTAATGAGCCTTTCAAAGACATTCTTATCAATTTTCTAATTGATGAACGTTATAGCAGTCTGGGCCTAATCAGGAGACAGAAACCACACAGTGATTTAAACAGGTGAAGTTTAATAGAATTATAAACTGTGACAATAAAAGAAGACCAGCCATCGCCACTGAGCAATCAGCATGGCAGCTCTCCAGAACACTGGCACAGCAGCCAGTATCCAGGCCTGCACAGAGGGTAGGAGGCATGGAGTATATTATATCCTTCAGGAACAACATGGAAGACAAACCTGAGAGTACAAGGAGTGAACCAGGCAAGCAGAGGGCATCAGGACACTAGTGTGGGCATGCCTGGAGCATACAGTGTCATTTCAGGGAGGACTACTCACCCGCTAGCAAAGTAATGCTAAAAATTCTCTAAGCCAGGCTTCAACAGTACGTGAACTGAGAACTTCCAGATGTTCAAGCTGGTTTTAGAAAAGGCAGAGAAACCAGAGATCAAATTGCCAACATCCATTGGCTCATAGAAAAAACAAGAGACTTCCAGAAAAACATCTACTTCTGCTTCATTGACTACACCAAAGCCTTTGACTGTGTGGATCACAACAAACTGGGGAAAATTCTTAAAGAGACAATTTAAGATTTCAGAAAAACATCTACTTCTGCTTCATTGACTACGCCAAAGCCTTTGACTGTGTGGATCACAAGAAACTGGGGAAAATTCTTAAAGAGACAATTTAAGATTTAAATTAAATTAAATTTTTACCTGCCTCCTGAGAAATCTGTATGTAGGTCAAGAAGCAACAGTTAGAACCAGACATGGAACAATGAACCTGGTTCCAAATCGGGAAAGGAGTACATCAAGGCTATATTTTGTCATCCTGCTAATTTAACTTATATGCACAGTACATCATGGAAAATGCTGGGCTGGATGAAGCACAAACTAGAATCAAGATTGCCGGGAGAAATATCAATAACCTCAGATATGCAGATAACACCTCCCTTATGGCAGAACACGAAGAGGAACTGAGGAGCCTCTTGATGAAAGTGAAAGAGGAGAGTAAAAAAGCTGGCTTAAAACTCAACATTCAAAAAACTAAGTTCGTGGCCTCCGGTCCCATCACTTTATGCAAACAAATGGGGAAACAATGGAAACAAAGACTGTTTTCTTGGGCTCCAAAATCACTGCAGATGGTGACTGCAGCCATGAAATTAAAAGACACTTGCTCCTTGGAAGAAAAGCTATGATAAACCTAGACAGTGTATTAAAAAGCAGAGACATTACTTTGCCAACAAAGGTCCATATAGTCAAAGCTATAGTTGTTCCAGTAGTCATGTATGGATATGAGAATTGGACTATAAAGAAAGGTGAGTGCCGAAAAATTGATGCTTTTGAACTGTGGTATTGAAGAAGACTCTTGAGAATCCCTTGGACAGCAGGGGGATCCAACCAGTCCATCCTAAAGGAGATCAGTCCTGAATATTCATTGGAAGGACTGATGCTGAAGCTGAAACTCCAATACTTTGGCCATCTGATGGGAAGAACTGACTCGTTTGGGAAGACCCTGATGCTGGGAAAGATTGAAGGCGGGAGGAGAAGGGGACAACATAGAATGAGATGGTTGGATGGCATCACCGACTCAATGGACATGAGTTGAGTAAGCTCCAGGAGTTGGTGATGGACAGGGAAACCTGGCGTGCTGTAGTCCATGGGTCACAAAGAATCGGACACGACTGAGCAACTGAACTGAACTGAAAGGGACTCTCTCCTCTGTGGCAGAGAAGGTATTAAAGGGTGAATTTTAGAAATATCTGATTGATAACTAGCACAAATATTTAGATTGTTTTCAGTTCTTCACTATTTTAGTCAGTGTTGCAACAAACATCCTTCTTCATATTCTTTTTGTATATATGCATCAGTCAATCCGTTCAGTCGCTCAGTCGTGTCTGACTCTTTGCAACCCCATGGACTGCAGCATACCAGTATATATATGCATAAAGACTGTCTGAGAAAAAAAAGACTGTCTAAAAATGTGTAGCCATGAACTTGCTGAATCGTATTTTCAGAGTAAGATTAACAGGTCAGTGGGTGTGTGTATATGATGTTTGTTCCATGTCATCTGATTCTAAACTGGTATAGTGGGACTAAAAGTGTGTCTTCCTTAAGCCTTCAGCCCCTGTCATGCAGGGTCAAGAGCAATCTCCAGTAACCCACTCCTCTTTACTCCCTAACACTTGCAGTCTTCCCATCTCTTATCTGTCTTGAATCCACTATGGGCTGATTTCATTATCCCTGACTGACAGGAACCCCCAGATATTTGAGCCTTCTGTCTCCTACACACCTAGTTCCTGTAAATCTCTGAGCATTTCCTGTTCTGACCTTTTATCTCATCCCTCTCTGACTATGAGGTCTTCCAATGTACCGTTTGGACTCAGTCTGTCCGTCTAGTTCTAATGAAATCCTGGGGAAGAGGGAAGGGTTAGAATACTGGCTGTCTGCTGCCGTCTTACCCCTCCCCTGACCTCTGATCACTGGGCCTGAAAGGGAGAGTGGATGTTCTCGTGTTTTCAGTATTGTCCCTCTCTTCTTCCTAGTGCCCCAAAACTTTGAATCTCATACCATTAAATACTATCACTTATCATTAAATACCACCATTGCAGCTGTAAATATCTTAGTTCTTGACTCACTTTTACTCTTCAGTTCTAACTCCTCTGTTACTCTTGATAGTTTGAATACACATATGTTGAGGTTCTTTTCAGTTCTTAGGACGTTCAGTTCTTTGAATCTATCTTCCAATGAGCTTCTCCTTTAAACTTCCTTGGTCACATATGCCCTGTACTATATACTTAGACTTTGGGCCATAATTTTAGTTTCCTTCTTCCTTCTCTCTAAGTACTAAACCAGTTTTTCTACTGTGCCACCTAGAAACATCCCCCCAAAACCAGTCATTTGATTCCAGGACCTCAGGTCCTTGGAACCCTTAAATGTATTGAGATGCCTTTTAGACACTGGCATGAGCACATCAATATATTAATCTTGACTTCAAGAGAAAAGTAGGGCTGGAGAGTGCCTGGAAGAGAATATGAGGAGCCAGCAGGGTACTACCCCATGTTTAAGGCCCAGTGGTACAAAGGGGAGGGTGAAAGCAAGCAGTCATTACTTGAGAAAACTGCAAGGAAAGCTGTGTCCACAGGGACAGTCAAGTTTCACCTAATTGTTAAGGGCTATACTAAGTGTATGTCCAGGATGTATGGGAATACAAAAGTAAAGATATGCTGGCATTTTTAAAAGACCAGTTAGAGGCCCTGGCCATTGTCAAGATGTAAGCAAGGGAGTACTAGAAATGTAGAAAATATATAAATATGGGAAAAGTTATGCGGTCAGATCAGCAGGGATTAAAACTAATTGTCTCCAGATTTCCTGTTTGGATGATTAATGAGTGATAATACCCTTAAATGAAATTGAAGAGAATAATAGATTTAGGGGAAGTAGAAAGAAGATCCCAGAAACAAATCCATATATATGTGGCCACTTGATTTATGACAGCAGCAACATTGGGACAATTGGACATTCATATGGGGAAATTGAAAGACTTAGCTCTTACTTCAGAAAAATCAATTCTAAGTGAATTGTAATTTTTTTTTCAGCTTTTGTAAGGTATAATTAATAGATAAAATGGTAAGATATTTAAAGTACACATATGAAAATTTGATATACATGAATTGTAGATTTAAATGTGAAAAACAAAACACTAAACTTTTAGAAGATATACAGTAGAATATATTTATTTTTTAAAAGGACAGAAAGAGAATTGGTAATGGATAAAGGGAGCTTTTTGTAAAGGACATAAAAAGATAATATGATTGAAAAATGGTCAAGGGACTTGAACAGGTAGTTCACAAAAGCAATCTAAATGGCCAATAAATATGTGAAAAGATACTTTAATCTCATTGGTTATTATGGAAATGTAAAATAAAATCACAGTGAAATACCATTCTATTACCATCAAACGTGGCTTAAATTAAAATGACAGAACCAGATGTAGATAAGTATATGAAGCAATGGGAACTCTTAAGCATTACTGGTGGAACCATACATTGGTAATCCATTTTGCAAAAACAGTTTGGCATTTTCTTAGGTGAAGTTTAAAAACAAACTAGAGCACAAAAGGTCACATATTGTATAATTCCATTTCTATGAAATGTCCAGAATGGGTGATTCCATAGAAACAGAAAGTAGATTAGTGATTGCCAGAGTTTTGGGAGAGAGGGGAAGGAGGAATGACCGTTCACAGGTGCAGTTTCTTTTTTGAGTGATAAAAATGTTTTGGAAGTAGATAGTGGTGATGGTTGCACAACTTTGTGAATGTAGTAAAACTGCTACACTGTGCACTTTAAAAGGAATTTTATTACATGTGAATTTTATCTTTTTTTTTTTTTTGGCCACACCACGCATCTTGTGGGATCTTAATTCCTCAACCAGGGATCAAACCTGGGCTGGCAGTGGAAGAACAGAGTCCTAATCACTGGACCACCAGGGAATTCCCTATATCTCAACTTTTTTAATTGAGAAAAACTAAACTCAGGTATTAAGGATGCCTATTTAGTTGGTAAGGCTGTAAAGAAATTATTGCCATAAAAGTCAGGGTAATGTTTACCTTTCATGGAAAAGGGGAGGTGTTTTGACTGGAAAGGTTTGACTAGAAGAAGGCGTTTTGGAAGATGGCATCATTAACCTGGATGGTATTTATATAAGTGCTTGCTATATAACTATATTACTTTATTACTAGTTAAACTGTGTAATGAAGCAACTGGTTCAAGGTCAGCTGATTGCTCTGTCAACTGAAAAAAATGCACAACGTGAGAGTTGTGAGTTAAGTTTTATTTGGGTCAAAATGAGGGCTGTAGCCCAGGAAATAGCATCTCAGATAGCTCGGATAAACTGCTCCAAAAGATGGAGGGGGGAAAGGTCAGTATATATGTGATTTTGGTGAAACAGGGAGTACATACAATCAAGCACATATTTTTGCAGAAGTTTTCTGCAAGTCTTGTGAAGGTTACTGCTGGTCACAAGGAACAGTCATCACCATGAAGGATTTTAGTGCTTTTCTAGATATGAGGAGATGCATGAACTGGGCTCATAAAATTTTCTCTTGAAAATACCTAACTATATGAAGACCTGTTCTGCCAGTTTTTCCCGGAACACAGAGTGCCTCATTTCTGATCTCCACCCTGAATTCCTTTCAGAGGATGTTGATGATCAGCAGCTGCAGTGGCTCATAATTTCATCCTTGTAGAGGTAGATGGCAAGTGCCAGTTTGTAGGTGACAGCTCCCAGTTCTGTTTATCTTTTATTATAACTTGTTTCTCTGGGATGGATGATTGCTTGTCTTTGAACTATTTTTTCCAACTGCTTGGTGAAGTTGAAAAAACCTGCTTCTTGGGCTGCTGGGTTTTCTATCAGATTTTTGTCCTTGTTGAGTGATTTCTGGCTGTTTTCAAGGATAAGTTCCTCTCAATGATGTAATTTTTTCCCCCTAGAGCCAGAACTGTGGATGTAAGTCAATAAGAAGGATCAATTTAATTATTTTCTTCAAAATGTTAGCATCTTGATCTTCCCTCAAAAGAAGACCAATTCAAATTATATTGATTTTATTCTGTCATAGTCTTCATACTAGTGATTTTTGGTCTCTTGGTAAAATGAATATTGGAAAGTAGAGAAAAAGTCATAAACATTTTAGACCTTCAGTTCAGTTCAGTCGCTCAGTCGTGTCCGACTCTTGGTGACCCCATGAATTGCAGCACACCAGGTCTCCCTGTCCATCACCAACTCCCGGAGTCTACCCAAACCCATGTCCATCGAGTCGGTGATGCCATCCAACCATCTCATCCTCTGTCATCCCCTTCTCCTCCTGCCCCCAATCCTTCCCGGCATTAGGGTCTTTTCCAATGAGTCAACTCTTCGCATGAGGTGGCCAAAGTATTGGAGTTTCAGCTTCAACATCAGTCCTTCCAATGAACACCCAGGACTGATCTCCTTTAGGATGGACTGGTTGGATCTCCTTGCAGTCCAAGGGACTCTCAGGAGTCTTCTCCAACACCACAGTTCAAAAGCATCAATTCTTCGGCTCTTAGCTTTCTTCACTGTCCAACTCTCACATCCATACATGACTACTGGAAAAACCATAACCTTGACTAGACGGACCTTTGTTGGCAGAGTAATGTCTCTGCTTTTAAATATGCTATCTAGGTTGGTCATAACCTTCCTTCCAAGGAGTAAGCATCTTTTTAATTTCATGGCTGCAGTCACCATCTGCGGTGATTTTGGAGCCCCCAGAAATAAAGTCTCTCCCTGTTTCCACTGTTTCCCCATCTATTTCCCATGAAGTGATGGGAACAGATGCCATGATCTTAGTTTTCTGAATGTTGAGCTTTAAGCCAACTTTTTCACTCTCCTCTTTCACTGTCATCAAGAGGCTCTTTAGTTCTTCTTCGCTTTCTGCCATAAGGGGGGTATCATCTGCATATCTGAGGTTATTGATATTTTAGACCTTAGCTTCTGTTTAATAAATAATTTCTATGGTCTTTATCCCAGGTTCCTGGCACAAAGCTTCTAAAAACCTTGGAATTTTCTGAGAAAGTCTTATGCCAGTGAAGTAACTCAAGGTGGCCCCTTAGAAAGCTCCAAGATGGAGTCTTGTCACCAGGAAAACCAACCACATAAATAGAGAGTTGGAACTTTGGTCCAGCCCAACCTCATGGGGAGGGGAAGGAGCTGGAGATTGAGTTCATTGTTTAGCCAGTGATTTAATCAATTGTTCTTACGTAGTGAAACTCCAATGAAAACTGTAGACACCAAAGCTCATAGTAGAGCTTCCTGGTTGGTGAACACATTCATGTGCCAGGAAGCAGGACGCACCCAGATTCCACGAGGAGGGCACACAGGAGCTTTGCGTTCCTTTCCTGACTTCACCTGGGTACATCCTCTCTAATAAAACTGTAATAATGAATACGATACTTTCTGAGTTCTTTGAGTTGTTCTAGTGAATTATTGTAGCTGGAAGGAAGGCAGGCATGGAAACCTCCAGATTTATAGTCAATAGGTCAGAAGTACAGGCACCTCCCTCCTCCCAAGATAAATGGCTGGTGTAGAAAGTGAGGCAGTCTTATTAAGGACTTTGCCCTTAACCTGTTGGGTCTGTACTAACTCTTTGAGGTTGGTGTCAAAATTGAAGTACACCCAGTTGGTGTTAGAATAGTATCTTTTTTTGAAAAGTATGTTGTAGCCTGGCCATTTGGGAGGAATACTTGTTATAATCAGTTTATTATTTCATCAGCTTCCAGGTGGTAGGAATCCATTGTTATTTACCCCTGAAACACAGATGCTTTTTGCCAGAGATTACAGTCTCACACCTAGAGGCCTGATTTTGGATATGTCCTGGCGACTACTCCCATAACTTGCAAGCCATTTCCATTCTGTGATGTTGGCAATGTTTGGTATATAAGACATTGAATTGTGAACCAACTGTAAAATGTTCTAATGAACAAATGTGTGAACCTTGGTGGTGGTGGTGGTTTAGTTGCCAAGTCGTGTCCGACTCTTGCGACTCCATGGACTGTAGCCCGCCAGGCTCCTCTGTCCATGGGATTTTCCAGGCAAGAATACTGGAGTGGATTGCCATTTCCTTCTCCAGGGGATCTTCCTGACCCAGGAGTCAAACCTGGGTCTCCTGCATTGCAAGCAGATTCTTTACCAACTGAGCTATGAGAGAATGATAAATTAATAAGTACTCAAACAAAGATGTATACCATATGGTGCCCTTAATTCTGGTAAATGCCATCGAGTGTTCAAACATAGGCAAGCAGAGGAGAAAGAGGACATACATAGTTCAGGTTAAATAGGTTTTCTTTGTTTTTTAATTGATTTCTTCAGTTATCTTTGTGATTTCCTTTATTCTGGGTTTCATTTGCTCTTCTTTTTCTAATTTCTTAAGATAAAAACTGAGGTCATTGAACTGAATTTTCTTTTTCTAAAAATATTTATTTATTTGGCTGTGTCCAATCTTCATTCCATCATGCAGGATCTTTCCTTGCAGCTAATGGACTCTCTCATTGTGGCATGGGCTCAGTAGTTGTGGCATATAGGCTTGTTGCTCCATGGAGCGTGGGATCTTAGTTCCCTGACCAGGGATCGAACCCACATCCCCTGCATTGCAAGGCAAATTCTTAACCTCTGGACCACCAGGGAAGGCCCTCATTCTTTTCTAGTACAGGTATTTATCTAGTGATATGTTTTTCTTGCTATCGAACTGCTTTAACTGATATGTTTTCATTTTTATTTAGTTTAAAATACTTTTCTAATTTCTCTTTGCATTTCTGCTTTGATCCACAAGTTATTCTGAAGTATGTTGTTTAGTTTCCAAATATTTGGAGATTCTCCAGAGGTCTTTCTATTATTGATTTCTAATTAAATTTCATTATGCTCACAGAACATACTTTGTATGTCTTGAATTCTTTAAAATTTATTGGATCTTCTTGTTTTATGGACCAGAATATGATCTTAGTAAATGTTCCATGTTTACTTGAAAAGAATGAGTTTGGTAATGTTCTTTAAGTGTCAGTTAGGTCAAGTTGGTTGATGTGTGCTCAGGTGCTCAGTTATACCTGAGTCTTTGCAGCCCCATGGACTGTAGCCCACCAGGCTTCTCTGGTCATGAAATTTTCCAGGCAAGAATACTGGAGTGGGGTGCCATTTCCTATTCCAGGGGATCTTCCCGACCCAGGGATAGAACCCATGTCTCTTGCATCTCCTGCATTGGCAGGCAGATTCTTTACTACTACCCCTTGCTGATCTATAAATTTCCACTCAAATGATGAGAAACTTGGCTCCAACCACCCATTATCCATATATATTTAGTTTTTCAATTCCACTGTACACAGTAGCAGTGTCAGAATTGTTTTCCCCATACTCCCATGGGAAGCATCTTTATAGACTAGAGTTGAGTATATATATAGTTCCTTTTGCCTTTAGACTCCATTCATTTTCCATCTTTTTATGACTCGATAACTGATTTTAGTGCTGAATAATTTCATTGTCTAGATGTACCACAGTTATATTCACCCACCTACTAAAGGATACTTTGGCTGTTCCAAGTTTTGGCACTTACCAATAAAGCTGCTGTCAGCTTCTATGTGCAAGTTTTTATGTGGACAGAAAGTTTTCTACTCAACTGAGTAATTACTTAGGAATACAGTTGCTGGATTATACAATAAGACTGTGTTTAGCATTGTAAGACATTGCCAAACTATCTTCTAAACTGGCTATACCATTTTGCATTTCTACTAACAATGAATAAGTTCCTATTGTTCTATTATTAGTATTAGATATTATCAGTTTTTTAGCCATTCTAATAGATGTGTATGAGTACCCCTTTATGGTTTTAATTTATGATTCCCTATGACAAATGATGTTGAGCAACTTTTCATGTGCTCATTTGCCATCTGTGTATCTTTGTTGGTAAGATGTCTGTTCAGATCTTTTTCGCCTTGTAAAATTGGTTTGTTTCTTATTGTTGAGCTTAAAAGTTCTTCGTTTATTTTGGATACAAGTTTTTTGTATCCAAAATACAACATGTTTTGCAAATATTTCCTCCCAGTCTATGGCTTGTCTTTTTTATTCTCTTAACAGGGTGTTTTGCAGAGCAGCTTTTTATTTTAATGCAGTCCAACTTATTAATTTTTTTCATTGATCATGCTTTTGGTTTCATATCTTAAGAATTCATCACCAAAGTCAGGGTCACTTCCTTTTTCCCTATGTATCTTCTAAAAGTTTGATAGTTTTGTGCAGATGTTACATTAGGATCATTTATGTGATCCATGTTGAATTAGTTTTTGTGAAAGGTTGTGTCTAGATGATTCTTCTTTCTTTTTTGCATACAGCTGATTGTTCTAGCACCATTCATGGAAAAAACTATCTTTTCTCTGTTGAATTGCCCAAGCTCCTTTGTCCTAGATCAGTTGAATATAGTTGCATTTCTTTATCTCTGGGTGCTCTGTTCTGTTCCATTATCTATGTGTCTGTTCTTTCACCAATACCACACTATCTTTTTTTTTTTTTTTTTTTTTTGGAAAACACAGATTTCTTTTATTGGATTTTTTGGTCTTTTTTACAATGTTACATGTAGTTCCACTATATATTGCAATTATTTTTTAAGTAGATAAAGTAAGATTTTTAGTTGGAGTTTCAATATCAAACTCTCAGAAATTAATGGAGTGAATATATAGAGAAGTAGAAGGATATAGTAGACCTGAAAAGCACTATCAACCAATTCAACATACTTAAGACTTACACAATTTTCACACAACAGCAGGATACAAATTCTATTCAAGTTCCCATAGACTGTGAACTAGGAGACACTGGAACATATCTAGGGGCATAAAACAAGGTGCAGACATTTCAGTCTAAAGGTATTGAAATCATAGAATCTGGAGTGTGAAGTCAAGTGGGCCTTAGAAAGCATTACTACGAACAAAGCTAGTGGAGGTGATGGAATTCCAGTTGAGCTATTTCAAATCCTGAAAGATGATGCTGTGAAAGTGCTGCACTCGATATGCCAGCAAATTTGGAAAACTCAGCAGTGGCCACAGGACTGGAAAAGGTCAGTTTTCGTTCCAATCCCGAAGAAAGGCAATGCCAAAGAATGCTCAAACTACCGCACAATTGCACTCATCTCACATGCTAGTAAAGTAATGCTCAAAATTCTCCAAGTCAGGCTTCAGCAATACGTGAACCGTGAACTTCTAGATGTTCAAGCTGGTTTTAGAAAAGGCAGAGGAACCAGAGATCAAATTGCCAACATTCGCTGGATCATCGAAAAAGCAAGAGAGTTCCAGAAAAACATCTCCCTCTGCTTTATTGACTATGCCAAAGCCTTTGACTGTGTGGATCACAATAAACTGTGGAAAATTCTGAAAGAGATGGGCATACCAGACCACCTGACCTGCCTCTTGAGAAACCTGTATGCAGGTCAGGAAGCAACAGTTAGAACTGGACATGGAACAACAGACTGGTTCCAAATAGGAAAAGGAGTACGTCAAGGCTGTATATTGTCACCCTGCTTGTTTAACTTATATGCAGAGTACATCATGAGAAACGCTGGGCTGAAAGAAACACAAGCTGGAATCAAGATTGCCGGGAGAAATATCAATAACCTCAGATATGCGGATGACACCACCCTTATGGCAGAAAGTGAAGAAGAACTAAAGAGCCTCTTGATGAAGGTGAAAGAGGAGAGTGAAAAAGTTGGCTTAAAGCTCAACATTCAGAAAACTAAGATCATGGCATCTGGTCCCATCACATCATGGGAAATAGATGGGGAAACAGTGGAAACAGTGTCAGACTTTATTTTTGGGGGCTCCAGAGTCACTGCTGATGGTGACTGCAGCCATGAAATTAAGAGACGCTTACTCCTTGGAAGGAGGGTTATGGCCAACCTAGATAGCATGTTTAAAAGTAGAGACATTACTTTGCCAACAAAAGTCCGTCTAGTCAAGGCTATGGTTTTTCCAGTGGTCATGTATGGATGTGAGAGTTGGATGGTGAAGAAGGCTGATCACCGAAGAATTGATGCTTTTGAAGTGTGGTGTTGGAGAAGACTCTTGAGAGTCCCTTGGACTGCAAGGAGATCCAATCAATCCATTCTAAAAGAGATCAATCCTGGGTGTTCATTGGAAGGTCTGATGTTGAAGCTGAAACTCCAATACTTTGGCCACCTCATGCGAAGCGTTGACTCATTGGAAAAGACCCTAATGCTGGATAGGATTGGGGGCGGGAGGAGAAGGGGATGACAGAGAATGAGATGGTTGGATGGCATCACTGACTCGATGGACATGGGTTTGGGTAGACTCCAGGAGTTGGTGATGGACAGAGAGGCCTGGTATGCTGCAATTCATGGGGTCGCAAAGGGTCGGACACGACTGAGCGACTGAACTGAACTGAACTGAAATAAGGTATGAAAACAAATAATGGACTCTAGCATAAAGTTTTGTGAAATTTGAATGAAATCTGTACTTCAGTTAATAATATTGTGTCACATGTTAATTTCATGCCTTTTTTTTTATATAGTATTTCTTTATATTCTCAGAATTGAATTAGAAGTTTCAAGCTTCATTCAAATTTTTTTAATCACTAAGACTATAATTTTCCAGATTTTTAACAGTAATACTGGATGCCAAAATACATGGAACTGGATCAAAGTTTTGAGTGAATAAAAATTAAAAATTTTAGCATTCTATTCATAGTAAGTCAAACAAATGGAATCAAAATATCATACATTTTTTAGCCACACAAAAACTCATTAATTTTCTAAAATATATATATTATACATACTCTTCATATATTTACGTATACAAAAACTTTCCTGCTACATTTGATAAAGGCTTGAGAAACAACAACAACAAAAGAGATGGAGAAGTTGGAAAACATAAACCAAATGAAATGGGAGTACTGAATATGAAGTAGAAAAAGTGAAACAAACTAGATAAAGGTAAAAGATCATCATATAATCCAGTTGTTTTTAAACATGGCTGCTCATTAGAAACACACCTGGAGCTATGGCGAAAAAAAGTAATACCTGGACATTTGTATTTTTCAAAAAAGTCCCAAGATAATTCTGATATGCATCTGGATTTTATAACTTGATTACAGGTTTTTCTGTTAAATGGTAGTTTTAGTAATAAAGAATTCTGTTATTTTCTGTTGAATAATAATGATACAATGGTATTAAGCAAATAATAGTTACATAACCACAACAGTAAAAACTGTTTATCAGTTCTCACAATCAATAGCCAGATGAAAAAATAAAAAGATGATAACAATTGCAAGCTATAATGGAAACATGATTAATCTAACAATATAAAATAATTACATATAGTTTGAGGGGTTAAGTAGAGTGATGTGGTAAGTGGAAGTGCATACATGCATAAGTTTTCATCCACCCAGCAAGTTTTCAACTTTTGGTTGATGTATTTAATCCATTTACATTTAAGGAATTATCAATATGTATGATCCTATTACCATTTTCTTAATTGTTTTGAGTTTATTCTGTGTAGGTCTTGTCCTTCTCTTGTGTTTCCTGCCTGGAGATGTTCTTCAGCATTTGTTGTAAAACTGGTTTGGTGGTGCTGAATTCTCTTAACTTTTGCCTTGTCTGGAAAGCTTTTGATTTCTCCATCAAGTCTGAATGAGAGTCTTGCTAGGTAGAGTATTCTTGGTTGTAGATTCTTCCCTTTCATCATTTTAAATATACCATGCCATTCCCTTCTGGCTTGTAGAGTTTCACATAGCTTCTGGCTTGTTGAGAAATCAGCTGATAACCTTTTGGGAGTTCCTTTGTATGTTATTTGTTGTTTTTCCCTTGTTCCTCTTAATATTTCATCTTTGTCTTTGGTTTTCTTCAGTTTGATTACTGTATGTCTCATTATGTTCCTCCTTGAGTTTATCCTTCCTGGAATTCTCTGCGCTTCCTGGACTTGGTTGACTATTTCCTTTCCCATGTTAGGTACATTTTCAGCTATTATCTCGTCATATATCTTCTCTCTTCTCCTTCAGGGACCCCTATAATGTGAATGTTGGTGTGTTTAATGTTGTCACAGAGGTCTCTTAGGCTATCTTCATTTTTTTTTCACTCTTTTTTCTATATTCTGTTCTGAGGTGAAGATTTCCTCTAGATTATCCATTCTTCTGCCTCTATTATTCTGCTATTGATTCCTTCTAGCGTATTGTTCATCTCTATTTGTTTGTTCTTTAGTTCTTCTAGGACTTTGCTAAGCATTTCTTGCATCTTCTCCATTGTGTTTCTGAGATTCTGGACCATCTTCACTATGATTTTTCTGAATTCTTTCTGGAAAGTTGCCTGTGTCAACTTCATTTAGTTGTTTTCCTGAGGTTTATCTTATCCCTTCATCTTAGACATCACCCTCTGCTTTTTCATCCTGTAATGTGATTTTCGTTCTAGCCACTGCAAGATTGTAATACCACACTGTCTTGATCTCTATAGCTTTATACTGAATCTTTAAATCAAGTAATATCAGTCCTCTAACTTTATTGTTTTTTATTTATTTTTAGTATTGTGTTGACTTTCTGGTTACCTTGCCTTCCCAGGTAAGCTTTAGAATCCTTTTGTTAATATTCGCAAACTAGTTTGGTGGGATTTTGATTAAAATTGACTGACTCCATAGATCTGGGTGGGAAAAACTGACTTCTTTATTTACTTATGACTGTGCTGGGTCTTCATTGCTGTGCAGGCTTTTCTCTAGTTGTAGTGAGCTGGGCCTCCTCTCTAGTTGCGGGGTGCAGGCTTCTCATTGCTGTGGCTTCTCTTGTTGTGGAGCACTAGCTCTAGAGCACTCAGGCTTTAGTGGGCTCAGTAGTCGTGGCTCCTGGGCTCTAGAGCACAGGCTCAGTAGTTGCGCATGGGCCTGGTTACTCTGTGGTATGTGGGATCCTCCTGAGCCAGGGATTGAACCCATGTCTCCTGCACTGGCAGTGGATTCTTTACCACTGGGCCACTAGGGAAGCCCTGAACTGACATCTTAACAATATTACATTTTCAATCCATGAGCATGCATTATCACTTCATTTATTTAGATCTTTGACTTCTTTAATCAGTTTTATTTATAGCATATAAATTGTATACCTATTTTATTAGATTTATATGTAAGCATTTCATTTTTGTGTTAATTGTGTAATTGTGTTTTTAATTTCAGCTACTAATTTTTCATTGGTGGTTATAAAGGAAAGCAATAGACTTGTACTGTATATTAGCCATGTATCTTGTATCCTATAACTTTGCTATAATTGCTTATTAGTTCCAAGAGTAATTTTTTGGTTCTTACTGATTCTTTAATCTCTACATAGACAATCATCTCATCTACAGTTCTATATCTTCCTTCCCCATCTATTTACCTTTTATATCATTTTCTCGTCTAATTGAACTAGCTAGTACTTCTACTATGATGTTGAATAGGAGTGGTAAGAGGGGGCACCTTTGCCTTGTACTCAGTCTGAGAAGGAAATCATCCACTTTCTCACCATGAAGTCTGATTTTAGCAGTATAGCTTCTGTAGGTGTTCTTATCAATTTGGGGAAGTTCCCCCTTAATTTTAGTTTGCTAAGAGTTTTTATCAGGAATGGGGGTTAGATTTTGTCAAATACTTTTTCTGTATCAGTTGATGCAATTATGTGTTTTTATCTCTTTAGTCTGTTGTTGTAGGTTTTATTAATTGACTTTCAAATGTTGGACCAGACTTGCATACCTGGAGTAAATTCCAGTTGGTCATGGTATGTAATATTTTATACATTGTTGGATTTTATATTTCTAATGTCTTGTTGAAGATTTTTACATCTGTGTTTGTAAGAGATACTGGTCTGTAGTTTTCCTTTCTTGTAATGTCTTTATCTGGTTTTGGTATTGGGGTAATACTGGTCTCATACAACAAGTTAGGAAATATTCTTTCTGCTTCTGTTGAAAGAGATTGTAGGTAGTTTGTATTACTTTTTCCTTAAATGTTTGGTAGAATTTATCAATGAAATATCTGAGATTGATCTTTTCTTTTTTGCAATATTATGAATATTGATACTTTCTTTAAGAAGTTCTTTCTTTTTTATCCAGTCCTACAATCTCTTTTAATTGGTGCCTTGCAGCTGAGTTGGTAAAGAATCAGCCTGCAATGCAGGAGACCTGAGTTTGATTCCTGGGTTGGGAAGATCCCTTAGAGAAGGAAATGGTAACCCACTCCAGTATTCTTGCCTGGAGAATCCCATGGACAGAGGAGCCTGGCAGGCTATAGTCCATGGGGTCGCAAGAGTTGGACACAACTTAGCAACTAAACCACCACCACCACCACCATACTATTTCATTTACTGTTGTTGTTGATAATGTTTTGATTTAAATCTGTCATCTTCCTATATATTTTCTTATTGTACCATATGTTTTTTTCTTGATTTGCTCTTTTATTTGGGACTGAGTGTTTTTTAATTTTATTTTATATCCTCTATTGATTCATGAGCTGTAACTCTTTGTTATTTAGTAGTTGGATTAGCATGTATAATATACATTTTTATCACCATATTAAACCACTTCACATGTAGCATAAAAATAATACTATTTCGTTTCTACCCTCCCAGCCTTTATATTGTCTTCAACCTTTTTATTTTCATATATGATATAAACTTCACATTACCTTGTTATTTTTGTTTAAACATTATTTTTTAAAGACATTTAAATAATAAAAAAATATTAGATATTTTCCCATGTAGTTAACATTTCCAGTGCTCTTCATTCTTTTGTGTAGATTCATATTTCCATCTGGTATTATTTTCCTTGTGCCTAAAGGATATTTTAAAAATATTTCTTGCAGTGTGGTCTTCTGTTGAGGATTTTGTTTGGCTTTTTTATCTGGAAATATATTTATTTCACCTTTGTTTTTTAAGAGTATTTTCACTGGTGCAGTGACTTTTGACACTAACTGCCCAGAATTGGGCAGAACTTAGGTTGTGGCCACAGTCCTCCACAAAACTATCGTTACTTTAGACATCACTTGCATGATTGGCAGTTCCCAGGCCACTCATAATTCTCACCAACTGGATACAAGTTCGGGGTTCCCACTGCCTCCTCAGATTTAATAATTTACTAGAATGATTTGCAGAAATCATAAAAGAACTATATTTACAAATACAGTTTTATTATAGCAAAAAGGGTATATTAAGAACCAGCCAAAAATAGAGACACTTAAGGTGAAGTCTAGGAGGGTCCCATGTGTGAAGTTTCTGGTGCCTTCTCTCCATGAAGTCTAGATGCTTCACTCTCCTGGCACACTGATGTGTAACAATATGCAAAGTATTATTAACCAGGAACGCTCATCAGAGCTTTAACCAGGAACGCTCATCAGAGCTTTGGTGTCCATAGTGCTTACTGGAGTTTCATTATGTAGGCATGATTGATTGATTCATCGCCTATGTGATTGAACTCAGTCTCTGGCACCCCTGGAGGCCAGAGTAATATCAGATGGCTTAAAGCTTCAGCTCTCTGTTCTCTTGGCTCCTCATCTTATTTGCATAAACTGTCTGGCCCCACCATGAATAACAAAGACACTCCTATCACTTGGGAAATTGCAAAGATTTAGAGGCACATTCCCAGGAACTGGGGACAAATGCCACCAGCTTCTTTATTACACAGTAGCTGGGTATAGAATTCTAGGTTGGTAGGATTTGTGTTTTTTCCCATTAAAGATGTTATTTCATTATCCTTTTGCATTATTTTCAGTGAGAAGGCTACTATAATCCTTATCTTTATTCCTGTCTAAACATGTCTTTCCTACCCACCTCAATCTGCCTCCCAACTACTTTTAAGATTTTTCTTTTTATCATGAGTTTTGAGCAATATGATTGTAATGTGCTTTGGTATATATTTCTTCCTCTTTCTCTTAGAGATTCTTAGATAAAATGAGTTTATAGTTTTTTCCATCAAATTTAGAAAACCATCAGCCATTATTTCTTCAAATATGTTTTCTGCATCCTCCACTCTGTTATCCTTTAAGGATTATTATTCTGCTTGAAGTTGTCACATACCTCAGTGATGTGCTGGTTTTTATTATTGTTGTTATTTGCAACTTTTTTCCTCTTAGTGTTAGATATTTCTGACATTTGTGTGTTCTGTAGCTTTGCTGTGAGCTCCTGGAAGATTCTTCATGTTCTTTTCAATAACCATCACCACACCTGGTCCTTGGAAGGCTGGTCATTGTTTGTAGGATACTCATGTTCAGGGCCTTGAGGCTTTAGGTTGGTGGTTTTGGGAACCAACAAAGGACATCTAGCTTTACATGTCAGGGATCAAACTGAGGGTACTTGTTAATCTCTGAGATGACACTATTTAAAAAGAATTTTATATATATAGTTTTTTAGACCTTGATAATTCTGAAGAGGCCTGATTCTTTTTAAGTCCTACCTAAGGAAACAGCTATTCTAAATCACTTTTTTCACACCCTGGTGGCATGTGCTAGCCAGGAGGTAGGATAAACCATAAGAGGTAGCCCTCAACACACAGGAAACCCAGAGTTGATACTGAGTTGAGAGCAGATCTACTGCATAAGGTTGTGTACCTCACTGGGGCTCCCTGGCAAGGGGATGAGTAGAAGCTGAAAATGCCTCTTCTTCATTAGTTCTCCTAAAGAGAGTGCCTTTATATAATTGATACAGAGGTACTGCACAGGGTAGGGAGCCGTAGTTTGAGAGACTGGTTTTTCTAAGATAAGTACTGTGCTTAGTCGCTCAGTTGTGTCCAACTCTTTGCAACCCCATGAACGGTAGCCTGCCAGGCTCCTCTGTCCTTGGGGATTCTCCAGGCAAGAATTCTGGAGTGGGTTACCATGCCCTCTTCCAGGGGATCTTCCCAATCCAGGGATCAAACCCAGGTCTTCCACATTGCAGGTGGATTCTTTACTGTCTGAGCCACCCGGAAGATCAGTACAGAAAGACATTGAGTAATATCCACGCCTGTTGAATGGAGATAATGAGAAACTCATGGGCAGCTTCATAGCACTTTGGAACATCATACCCTATACAAAAAATAAATTGTCCAAGAAGAAACCAGTACCTGCTAAACTATCAGGTCCCTGGGTAGCTGATGTTCCTCATAGCTAGTGTGGGTTCATAGAGGTGAGCACAGAAGTGGGGTGGTGAGCAGGGATTGGCTGAGTGATCAGCACATCATGGAGTGTGGTGTTTACTTCAACATGGTTTTTTGGGTAGAGACATGTTGACAGCTTCTCCTACATACCAACCCCCAGCTGGCAATTGGACTACATAAGTATGGCAGGCTTAGATTTGGCAATCGTGGTCCTTAGCACTAAGGTAAGCACACATTTTATTTTTTCAATTTACTTTAATTGGAGGCTAATTACTTTACAGTATTGCAGTGGTTTTTGCCATACATTCACATGAATCAGCCATAGGTGTACATATGTTCCCCATCCTGACCCTCCCTCCCACCTCCCTCCCCATCGCATCCCTCAGGGTCATCCCAGAGTACCAGCCCTGAGCACCCTGTCTCATGCATAGAACCTGGACTGGCGATCTATTTCACATATGATAATACACATGTTTTAATGCTATTCTCTCAAATCATCCCACCCTTGGCTTCTCCCACAGAGTCCAAAAGTCTGTTCTTTATATATCTGTCTCTTTTGCTATCTTTCATACAGGGTCATCTTTACCGTCTTTCTAAATTCCATATATATGCATTAATATACTATATTGGTGTTTTTCTTTCTGACTTACTTCTCTCTCTATAATAGACTCCAGTTTCATCCACCTCATTAGAACTGATTCAAATGCATTCTTTTTAATAGCTGAGTAATATTCCTTTGTGTATATGTACCACAGCTTTCTTATCTATTTGTCTGCCAATGGACATCTAGGTTGCTTCCATGTCCTGGCTATTGTAAACAGAAGCACACAGTTTTATTCAAAGCTTCTGAGCTATAAGTTTACAAGTTATAGGGAACATGTGAAAACTAACAAAGAAATGGAGATAATTACTATCCTGTGAAGGGGTTGGGCATGCTTTGCAGACTTGGGGACCTTGTGTATGGACTGTTTAAGGAGCACCGCTCTCCCAAGTCCTCACCTGAGGACTTCATTTTCCTCTAGACACACATATTTCTGGGTTAGCCCCTTGGATGCAATGTGCAGAATATATGTGCAAGAGCCTTTCAGACCAGAAGTCCCTTTGCCCTTGGAGAAGTGTTTGAGTGTTTGGCTGTGCTCTCTGCCCTGGATGAGTTCAAGCCTTTGCAAAGTTGGGTTAACTTGACTAGGCAGATTGGAACCTAAGGTGTTCCAGTGAAGACAGGAAATTGTCAAGTTGCTGCTAGATCTAGAACAGATGTCTGAGAAGCATAGATGGGTTATAGGCAACTTGGGAACAAGGGAGAACCCTCTGGGCTGCCAAACTTTTGCGAAGAGAGAATCATTAAATTAATGGTGGGCCTGGAAAAATAATCATATGTGCTCATTGCCGATGCTAGGGGATGATTTCTTTTCTAAAGGTTGTCATCTCAGCCTTCCCCAGAAGCAAACCTCACAGAGGATTTCTTTTACTTTCCCTGTCCACAGGTAACAGTCCTTTGGACAGTCCCCGGAATTTCTCTCCAAATGCACCTGCTCACTTTTCCTTTGTTCCTGCCCGTAGGTAAGTTGATAGACTCTTCTGTGACTAACATGTGTGGTATTTGCATGAGTGTCAGTTAAATGTCAGCCTACTCCTTTGAGGCATTGCCCTTCCAAGTGTGTTACCTTGGGTCTGCCAGCCATCAAAATTCTTTTCCTGCTTTCCTTGCCCAGGTCATAATTATCTTGTTCAACTTTTGTTTTCCAAACACCATAGGTGTTTGCATTTGAGTGTTTGAATGGGCAAGGAGATATTAGAAGTGGATTTATTTTACAATCTTAAACAGAAATCCCTGGTTTCTTAAGGGTATGTTCTGAAACATTATACTCTCGATTGAGAGCTGTGCTAATGAGAAGATGGGCTCTCCTCCCAGGAGGACCCAAAGTTACACTTTTCCTCCTCTAACTCAGCTAGTTCCAGGGAGCTGGAAGGGGCCATTTATGCCTCTCTCCTTGAGGATAAGGCGACTACCAGGTCTTCACTTATATTTCCATGAATTTAGAAAGATTTGGTGTGATGAAAAGCCATGTTTGTATTTCTCACATTTCACTCATTTCTGGAAGTGATATGAACTTGTCTCCAGCACATGGGAGCAGTCTTGACAGTTCAGCCCACTGCCAGGCTTTCACCTGGCCTCTGGAGAAGTACTGAGCTGGCTGACGTGAGTCCATCCAATCCATGTGTCAAGGCTTCTTATACAAATTATTTACTTTTCAGAACATCTCTAAAATTCTTCCATGGCAGAGTTCATGTTCTTTGATTTTATTTTTAAAGCTATTCTTGGTTACAGCCGGTCTTTGTCATTAAGACCTCCAGAAAAGGAATGCTTTCAGTATAGGAATATGCTGGATGGATGCATCTGCTTTTCCAGCCTGGCTGAAAGTCTCATTTTTCCCGGACTTTCTGCCTCAATTGTGTGTGAACTCTCGTCTCAGAGCTGGGACAGCAGGACCTAGGACTGTCCTCTATGCTGAGTCATTTCCCATTCATTCAGTAAATATTTACTGAGCACCCAGTAAGCCCAGGCACAGGCTGGGTACTTAGTGGGAACCAGACAGACAGAGCCCTCATTTTCCAGAAACTTAGTGGAGTTAGTAGAGTCTGTGCACTTGTTGTTCCCTGTGAAGGAATGCTGTTCCCGCAGGTCTTCGCTTAGTTAACATCAACTCTCCAGAGAGGCCTTCCCTTACCATACAGTATAAAGAAATACCTCATCATTCTCCAGCAGAGCATCCAGTTTTATGTTCAAACTAGTACTTTTCAGTGCCTGATACAGTCACCCCTGGGTATCCAGAGGGAACTGGTTCCAGGACCCCAGTGGATACCAAAATCCACAGATGTTTAAGTCTCATAGTATTTGCATATACCTGTGTACATCCTTTTCTGCACTTTAAGTCATCTCTAGATTTCTTATAATACCCAATACAATGTAAATGCTATGTAAATAGTTTTAAATACAGTGTGAATAGTTGCTGGCACCCAGAAAATTCATGTTTGGCTCTGTGGAACTCTCTGGATTATTTTTTCCCTGAATAGTTTTGATTCACTGTTGGTTGAATCTGCAGATATAAAACTATGGATAAGGGGAGCTGACTGTATTTTCTTATTTGCTTTCCATTTCCTCTTAACCAGAATCAAAGCACCTTTAATAGAGATGCCTTAATATATTGAAAGTATATCTGCTGGTATATAATAAGCACTCAGCCAGTGCTTACTGATTGAATGAGTGGTGGGGAAGAATAATGAACAAGTATATAGTTATAACCTGTGATAAGCACTGTAAAGGGAAAGAATATGATGCTGCCTAAAAGAGTAGGAAGGGAATGAGGCTGGAGAGTCTATACTGGGTGGTCATGTAAGGCCTCTAGGAAGGACTGACCTTTAATCCAGCCTGAAGGATAAGAAGGAGCCTGCCCTGTTGAAAGTGAGGACACAGGTGTGTAGACCAATCCAGGCAGAGGGAATAGCGTGTTCCGTTGGTGCCCTGTGCCTGCATCATTGCGTGAGCTTTAGGAATAGCTCAGCTGGGAACTTTGAGGCTTGGTATTACCACTGAGATCCACACAGGTCTGTACTAGCTGGCCTGAAGTTTGAGTCGAAGACATAAACCTAGGCTGTCCCCTTACCAGACAGATTCAGGAAAGCAGTTAGGTATATTGATAGGGGAGGGGAGGAAGACGTCAATCCTGCCAGAGTCCTCAGGAATTGTGTTTCCTGTCACTGAAGTCTGGCATGGGCTTTATAGCATTGCATTAGTTTGGAATTTCACACAAAAGGCAAATGTAATGAAACTCTAGGGATATACCTGTTAGTCATACAATTCCACTTCTAACTTTTGCACATTCCTAAACAAAAGATTTGCCTCTGCCAAGCTAGACCAAATGCCAGGGGTCAGACAGATCAATCTCTCTGGTTCCCTTTGGTTCTCACTTTAATGTATGTCTTTCCACTACAGCCATGGCCACAGAGCAGACAGGTAATAGCGGAATTGACGGGAGGGGCTGGGAAACTGCTATGCATGGCCAGACAAGTGTGGTTTGTGATTTTGTGCTTGGTGAGAACTGGCTGTGATGAGTCTTCTCTGACTGTGGGTTTGGACATTTGGCCTTTCATTTCTAGCTCTAAGAGGAGCCCTAAGAGGCCCTAAGGGAGCACCCTCTTCCTGCTGGAACCAAGGCTCCATGCTCATATGCTTGGAGGCAGGATTTGATAAATAGTTCCAAGCTTCTGAGCGAAGAGACAAGTCACCCTCATTCCCACAGCTTTCCTTGGTCACCCAGTGGATGACCCAGCAGAGGACACAGAGGCCTCCTTGTAGTGGCATTTCTGACTCTGGTGGTCCCTGCTCCTCAGTTATAGGAAAATGGCTGCCATACAGTTGGTTTCCATTTCCGTGTGAAGGAGGAAAAGTCACCTGTGGAGAAGTGTATCTGACAAGGGTTTGGGAAATGCCTCCCTGAGCTAGACTAGTTCCATCTCAGCTCTGTTTTCCAGGAATTGACTTGCTTTCTTGTGTAGAGCTCTCAGGGCCAAGCAGAGAGGTCAGAGAGAACATTGTGTTTGAGCAGGCTCCTACATACATTTTGTGTCTCAGAGACTAGGTTCCAGCAGGACTGGCTGCCTGGGTGGCATGAGTTTTGAGTTGTGTGCATGTGGCATGGAACCCCCGGCTGTCCCCTAACAGAACCTAGTAGGAAAAGCTGCTCAGTGTTGCTGGGGGTGGAGAGGAGTGCTTCCAAAAGAAAAGCCCTGGCAAGATTGATTCCTTTTTTGCTTCTTCCTCTCCATGCCTCACCCCACCCACTGTTAACTGTGAAGCCTGGAACAAAACAATCCACCCTGATCTCTGGGTCTTAATGTTTTCTCTGAAGATTGAGAGTATTGAACTTAACTTCTAAAGGTCCTCCGTTGCTAATATTCAAAGACGTTTTCCTCTAACTTCAACCAGAGCAGGCTACACCCCCAAGCCCCACAAGAAAGAACATTTGTTACAATACATCCTATAATCCAAGACAGAATCATTTGTCCATGTTATAAAAGCTTCAAGCCAAATATTTGCTTGATCTTTCTTCTCTACAGCAAAGCAGGTAACTGGTTCTCTGTAATGAGAGATTCAGGCACATCCTCTAAAGAGCAGCTGGAAGCCTGCCCCAGAGTCTCATATACAGCCAAGGCTATACCACCTCACTCCTCATTCATCAGGTTGCTGTCACTCTTTGGCAAACATCCTCAAAGATTGGATTTATCAATCCTAGTGGGTCCTGGGTAGCCTTTGACTCTTTGCCATGTGTTGATTCATACTCAGGCCCAAGTGGTAGTTTCACTTCTTCCTGGTTATCAACCCAGTGGCCTGGGGCACACCGAAGGGCCCTTCATGTGGAGCCTTTAGAAAAGGAACTAGCATTTCAGTGGCAGTTCTCTCCTTGTGATGTAGCCTTTAGCTGGGATCCTCTGCCATCGCTAGAAGTGAATAAGTTGTGAGAGTGTAAAGATTTTATTCCAAAACCATAGTATTGCATAACAGATGTTCTTATTTAAAGTTATGGACTCCTTTATAGTCAGAGATGTCTGTCTTTCAGTGGAAAACACACAACAATAAGCCCCATATAGGAGAGAGATATGAAAGCATGTGCTGGACCAAGCAGTACTGTCTTGAGACAAGAAAGAGCCCTCCAGTGAATTAGCTGCCCCCAAAAAACTAATCAAAAGACAGGCAGATCCCGGGCTCAGGGTGTGGTCTGGTAGAAACTGCCTAACATTCGTTTCTTACATAGGACTGATGGACGGCGCTGGTCTTTGGCCTCATTGCCTTCTTCAGGCTATGGAACCAACACCCCTAGCTCTACCGTCTCAGTAAGTAGCCAAATCAGTGGCTGTACTTCCTTCACCCTGAGGAAATACTTCCCTACAAGTTATTGCTCCCTGTCCCTACAGTGTTGTGAAATGGTTCTCAACTTTTTCTCCAAAGCCCAGCTCAGAGAGGTTGCTTGGGATGAGGCTGAGTGGGGCAGAGGTCTGGTGGCCCTTAACAGCCATAGTCAGATCCATTACATGCCTTTGGAAAGAATTAACCAGCTTGTTTCTGAGCTTCAGTTATTCCTAGTGAAGTCCAAGGGGGACTTGAGGATGGACTTCTTCTTTGCCCATGAGGCTGAGCACAGGGACTCCTAAGCACAGTTCCCTTGCTCCCCTATTTTATATCTGGAACTGCAGTCAAGAGCAGATAACCCCTCGCATGTCCCAAAGGACATGTATCCTCCAACCTTTTCACTCTTCCTTTCAATAACTTCTAAAACTTCTTAGAGAAGAGTTTAGCCTAAAACACAACAGATGTCCTATTGCCGCTGTGCACAACTGATGCTAAAATGAGGCTTCCTCACTGAGCAACTTTTAATTGAAGGCAGGATGACACATCGGCAAACACTTTGTGTGAAGGGCCATATTTAAGGCTTTGACCCATTTCCCTTGTATTCCACCATTCTTCAGGTCATCTCAGCTCAATTTGTCAATATTCATAAATCCAAAGCAGGTAAAAGGAGTTACTCTTTTTTTTTTTTTTTGCTGCACCTCATAGCCTGTGGGATCTTAGTTCCCTGACCAGGGATCCAACCAATGCCTTCTGCAGTGGAAGTTCAGAGTCTTAACCACTGGACCCGCAGCAGAGTCCTAAATACTACTCTTAAATTAATCCAGAGGTCTCACTGGTCTTTTGGCAGCTGTTTAGTTTCAGATCTTTCCCTAGTAAATATCCCTTCCCATAATCCTTTACTCAACCATAATTTTTTTAGATCCAAGGTAAGTGTCATGTATTTATTATGTACATATATTCCTGTTCAAAATTTTTTAATTGACTCAACCCATTGCTTCAGCTTATTTTATTGAAATACCTTAAAATACCAACTTTGCTTCACGTTAGTTGCAGTTGAGTGAGGATACTTTTTTTACAGTTTCTGTCCAAACCGTTTATAAAAAACGTGACCAAGACAGAGCCCTGTGAAAACCCACCAGCTGTTTACAACTTTATTTATTATAGCATTCCATGAGAGAAGTGTGCACTGTTAGTCAAAAAAAAAAAAAAAATCTGGTTTCTCACTTGGTATTAAGGCTTACGTGTAGCCACAGAGTTCTCTCAGTGTGGTGCTGCAGGTTTGAGTGTAAATGGATTTAGACATTTAACTCCAGATCCTTCATCAGTTGGTGAGCAGAATTGAGCCAAGAGTGTTGGATTGGCTGCTGTTGAAGCCAGTCTGGTCGGTAAGGGGGGATTCGCTGACCAGGGCTGCCCCAGCAATGGCTGCACTGTGGGCTGCCTCTAATAGCACAGCTCACTCCCTCTCATAGTCTCCTGTGACTCCAGTGGGCTCTTAGCTTTAATCTCAGTCATCGGGCCATGTTTAGAACTCTTCTATTTTCAGGTCAAGTCTAATCTTTAGGTTGCAGATCTAAAAATAATTTTCTTCCCTGCTGAATTTTCTTACCTATTGGTATCCCTAGAGCCTGGGTGAAGTGGTCACAGCCTCAGCAAAGCCAGTTGCCCTCTGGGTAACAGCCTGAAGGAAGCATTGCTGAGCCAGTCCGGGGCTCTCCAAGATGTTGTAGGAGGGAGAACTCACGAGGATGTCATCTGTAGGCTGAGCATTCCTAGGACATTTCCAAAGAAGCCAGGAAGCATGATTTAGTAATTACTTGTCATTCCAACTAGCCAAAAGCTTCACTGAAAGTAAGGGGTCCTTGAAGAAGAATCTGCTCTTTGCCACCTAGAGAGGACCCCTAGGGAGTCGAGGAGCTCTTACACCTCATGAATGTCTGGGTCTGACTCCCTGCAAAACTCAAAAAGGACAAGAGTATCTTGGCTCCATCAGGACTGAGAGCCCTGAGGGGTAGAGATGGACAGGTTCGTGCCCAGTGGAGGGGAAGCCTGCCGCTGTGGGCTGACTTCAGGTTTACATTGACTGGGGGCCCCTCACCATTCTCAGTCCACCTCCACTCCTGGACTACCTCAAACTTGTCTCTAATGCTTTTTTTTTAAATGTCCCCTCTAGTCATCTTGCTCCTCTCAGGAGAAGCTGCACCAGTTGCCTTTCCAGCCCACGGCCGATGAGCTGCACTTCTTGACGAAGCATTTCAGCACAGAGAGTGTGCCCGATGAGGAGGGACGGCAGTCCCCCGCCCTGCGGCCCCGCTCCCGCAGCCTCAGGTAAGGGACCCTCCACCCAGTGCCCTGGAGCTCAGCTTGTCCTCAGAGCCTAGGAGTTGGCCCACTTCTCCATAAAGGGCAAGACAGTAAGTAGTTCACACTTTGTGGTCCATACCACCTCTGGCAGCTACTTACCCTGCTGTTGTGTGGACTCATCCACAGACATTATGTGAACTTTATTTATAAAAGTAGGCAGCTGGCCAGATTTGGTCTGCGGGCCGTAATTTGCCAACCCCTGGCCTAGCACATGGGCACAGCTCAAATGAGTCAAGTCCAGGGAGGCTCAAGCCCTTTGGCTTCAGGTACAGTTCAGCTCACCCTACCACCCCCTGCCACCAAGAGGTGCCTAACAATGCTGTTAGGGGGTCCATCTTTTTCCCTTTAAAAGTAGTTGGCAGTAGAAATGTACTGAACTCTTTTCAGTTACGGGAGAGTAATGGTATCATCCCTTCTGATGGTTACCTGGCTGAGAACCCAGAAACCCAGAATATATAACTCAGCCAACTGAAAACATTGCTTCTGAGGATACTTGTGGCTGACTCAGGGAGAAGCCCATCGCAGAAGCAGAACTAAATGGCCATCTCAGTCGGTCTCATCTCCCTGAATCACTGGGGCTCATCAAACCAAGCAGTCCTTAATCCCTGATTTCTCTGTTTATTCCATGGATTCAGTCAGCTCCTCTCTTTGGCATTAGGTGGTAAATCTGTGCCAAAATTTCAGGTTCAGGAAGAAGGTGGAAACTGCAATGAGCAGGGCTTTCAGAGATGGAACTCAGCTTTCCAGGGCCCCTGAGAAATACTAAATTGGCCAACATGTTGAGGGTGGGGACCAAGGAGTAGTGCCTTCCAGGAAGAGTCTCCTCAGGTAATGTTGGCACTACAAGTGTCAGGGAGTGAGCTAAGCCAGACCGAAAAGGCTGGTTCAAGTTTAGGTTGATGACAGTAATGACTGGGACTGCAGTGCACAGGGTCAGACATTCAGACAAGGGAGCATGGAGCCTGGTGCCACAGAGAAACGCCCAAATCTTGGTGCTGTTCACAGTCCACACAGAAACAGGGGCACCTGTTAGACCATCTGAGATTAAGAGGACTGCAGTACCTCTGGGAATCCCTGAGGATTAATCTTAAAATGCTTGGCAATGTGCATTAGTGCAGCATGCTGACCAGGGTCACCGCAGGGAGGAAAGGCAGGAAAGAGCAGCTCTGGACTCAACTGGGATCACAGGTTGGGGGCATCAAACTGAGCAGGACCTAAGTAGCCATTCAGTTGTGTGGCTCAGACTTTGAAATCCTTTACGAGGATATAACAACACGTGAGCCAAAGCAGAAGATTTAGATGGCCCAGGTTTACAGTTCTCCACAGACTGGCGGGACTGGCCTCATTTATCCCCCAGGTAGAGCTAGGTCAGCCCCACTGGCTGCAGCTTGTTTGGTAAAGATACAGGTATACATTGTCTTCCTCTAGTTGTTTTGATGGTTGGTGGTTTGATTTGATTTGATTCCTGGAACATGCTGGGGGTGTGCCCAACCCCACTGGCCAAAGCAAGGAGGACCCAGAGAGTCCTGTTATGGGGGTGGGGATCTTAGAAGAACTACCTGTGGCTTCAAGAGTGGTCTCCTCCTGCCTAGGCCTTTTCAGGCTCTGGCAGAGGTCTTTGTGAAGGCCAGGCCTCTTACAGGAAAATAGTCTAGCTCCAAGTGACACCATTTTGAGCTGAAAAAAGTGTAGTGGCAGCTCCAGGAATAAGGAGGCTCTGGAACTCAGCACTCCTGAAGGTGGGAGTGTATGGGTGCTACAGACAGTGGGCAGACACAGGCTCTGGGGATGGGCATCTTTCTCCTCGATGGTTCCCTGGCACTAACATTAACACAGTTGTTTCTTTCTTATTTAGTCCTGGACGGTCACCAGTTTCCTTTGACAGTGAAATAATAATGATGAATCATGTATACAAGGAAAGATTCCCCAAGGTAAGGATCCAGATTAAAGGAAATGGTAATATCTCTGAGGATGCCGCCTCCAGCCAGCCCCAGTGCAAAGACCAGAGGTGGGAGGTAGCACTCTGTCTCCAGGGGCACCCAGAATAGGAGGATGTAACACGGGGGCTTCCAGACTGCCAGAGAAGAGGAGGGGCAGAGGACTTGGGAGTTTGGGGATTGTGCTTGCAAACGTCTGTTTCCTCACTCCCCACAGAAAAGGGGTGTCTAGAGGGAAATGTCAAAACCATATGTTAGTGGGGAAGGAAAGAGCAGAGATCTTGGTTCTAACCGTGCCCATGAGGATCCATGAGTTGCAGTCCCCCAGAAGGAGATTTGCCCTCTGAGAGCACCTTCATTTAAGGCAGATTTCTAAATTTCCCCTCCCAGGAAATTAGCCAGAGGGAGCAGTAAGGTGGGAGACAGAGCTCAGAGTTGCTATTCACAATTGGACTTATCTTTTCAAGTGGGGAAATGCTAAGACGGGAGGCAGGTTACTGTCCTGAGATAGTTGAGAAGTGGTCTTTATAGCTGCAGTTTGACGGTGAACCTCCTCGTATGTGGAACGAGAATCTTGTTTTGCATTTGCATTTCCTTTTGAAGACCACATGCCTAAACCCTGTGAAGTGGCTGTCTAATGATAGGCCCTGCTCCTGCAGAACAAACCAGCTCTGGAGAGAGGGAACCAGGGCCAGGTGGACCCCTCTTCATGACAGCAGCAAGCATGAGGTCTTCAAGCCTCTTTCTTCATCCTCCATCCAGACCCCCGGCTCTGCCAGTTCGTCTGTATTAGGGTTGGCAATGTGTGGTTTCCTGCTCCTCCAAGCGTGTCCTTTCTGTAGCCTCGGGGAGTCTCCGGGCACACATGGAAGGCCAAGGGAAAGGTGTGCCATCCTTGTGCTTCCCTTCTTCACAGGGAAGTGGAGCAGTGAGGAAGAGCAGATTCTGGGAGCAGACCGACTGGGTTCAAGTCTGCTTCCACTGTGTATTAGTCTCGTGACCCTGGGCAAATGATTAACTTCACTGAACTTCATTTGCCTCATCAGTAATTTGGGATAAGAAGAGAATCTATCTCACTGGGGGCTTGTGAAGATTAATGAACATTAAACTTTTCTAACTATGCCCAGGACACAGTAAGCACTCAGAAGTGTTAGCTGTTATTTCTCTGCTGCTCTGTGGTCTGCACTTTCTAGCCTTTGAGTGGGCACTGGAGAATGAGAGCAAAGCAGAGGGGCAGAGTGACAGTGTGGAAATCATTCTGTTGTGCTTGGTTCTTTATTAAAAAAATTGGGGGTATGTATAGTGTTTGAAAATGCATCCCATGTTTCCTCCTCCTCCTTATGTATTAGGTGTTGTGTTGTTATTCTAGCACTGCATGTTTGTATGTCCCCAAGTCATTCATGTAGGATGAACTGATAGAGAAAATATGTTGATTCCTTCCACTCCCTCCCACCTCCTCTCCCCTCCCACCACCATATATGTATATGTGTCTATATATACACATAAACCAAAAATGTGTGTAAACATACACACACATACACAAATACCCACCTAAACACACTGAAAATCAGAAATTGCCAGCTGGTGGGCAAAGAAAAGAAAGCCAAGCCCCAGATAGGCAGGAACTTGTTAGCTCACATATGTTTGTTCTTTCGACATTCATGTGCAGTTAGGTCCCCAAGAGGCTTCTGAGCCAAACCCCATGCTGCTCTGCTGGGGATCTGGGTCTGTGAGCAGGCAGGTTCACAACTTCAGTAAATACTCTCTGAACATCTGCTTATCTCACTTGGGTCCTAAGGTGAAGTAAGAGCATCCTGAGATAAATCAGACTCCCTCTGTCTTGAAGAAGTTCCCAGTTTGGAGACAGATTTAGAAACCAGCAGTGTCCACACACCAAGTCTGTATAGTTGGGGGGTCCAGTGGAAGCACAGAGGGAAAGAAGCCCTAGTTTGCCTGGAGGAATTAAAGACTTCCCAGAGGAAAATGATGCTTGAACTGAGATTAGAAGGAGTAGTAGGAGTTTGTCAGGCAGGCTTGGCAGGTGAAAAAGCCACACACAAGCAACAGCTTAAATGGACAGAGGTGTGAGACAGCATAATGAAGGAGGGAAACAACAGAACCCCAGTGTCCTTAGAGCAAGAGAGCATGCCCTTTAAGGAGTGGAGAGGTGGACAAGGCCAGATGGGAGAGGGCCTTGACTGAATGTTTTGACTTGACTTGAAGGCCACCTTTCACGTCTTCAGTCGTCAGGTTCCCCAAGTGCAACATCAAGAAAGCAGGATCACAGAGCCTGTCCTCAGGCTATGACCAGGCCCTTCGGGCGAGCTGGCTCAGGAGGAGAGAGTCACTAATCCTCTTTGATTTGCAGGCCACTGCACAAATGGAAGAGCGTCTAGCCGAGTTCATCTCCTCCAACACTCCAGACAAGGTGTTGCCCTTGGCTGATGGAACCTTGAGCTTTATTCATCATCAGGTGATAGAGATGGCCCGAGACTGCCTGGACAAATCTCGGAGTGGCCTCATTACCTCACACTACTTCTACGAACTTCAAGAGAATTTAGAGAAGCTTCTGCAAGATGTGAGTGTCCTTGTGCCGGAACTCTGGAGAATGCTCTAGGTGGCAGTGGTTATTCCTGAGCTAAGATTAAAGTGGTCGTGTGTTCCCAGTGTGTAGGGCCACCTCACGTGTCCTGCTGCTGCTGCTGGACTTTGGTTCCTCCTCAGTCCCCTGCATTTCTGAGAGAAGCCTGTTTAGTATCAGAACTCAGTGCTATGAGTCTTTTCCTTTTCTAATTCCAGTCACCCTGCCCGAGGTTCCAACATTGGTAGTGTTCATAAATATTTGCCTAGGAGACTTGTAACCCAAAGCCAGAAAGAGGCCCCAGTGGCTGTCGTGGGCTCTCGTTTGGTAGGCACACTGATGTAAGCAGAGCCTGGAGACCACTTCTTCTCAGCCAAGATAAAGCAGTCCTGAAGACTGCTCTGTGGGTTTATCTGTTGGCTGTACATAAAGAAGTTCTCTAGTGGGGACAGATGGTTTAGAGACCTGGTGCCCCTGAGTGTGAGAAGTCTTTGGGTGAAGTAATCCAGAGACCACTGAGTCCTCGCTGCTTCATGCTCCACGGTTGGCTTCCTCTCCACCTCTCCAACTGGGTGATAGGTGCTTCTCCGCAGACCACAGCTGTTCGTATCACACCATTAGCACAATTTAGGGGAGAGGAGATGTGCTGTCTCCCCAGGGCTGGGCTCTTCATGTCACTAGAGTGTTTCCCAGTCCAGACCCAGTTACCTCCAGACCCATGCCTTCTCACCAACTGAGCTGAGAGCCGAGGCTGATAATCAAACGGACTCCAGTGTGTTAGTCCAGAAGTTAGGAGCAGGAAGTTTTTTGTTTTTTTAATTTAGGAAAAAGTTGAATCTAGAAAAAGGATTATGATCATTGCTGTCAGATACTGGAAGTCTTCTCATATGTAATAGATGCATAGCTTTTCTGTCCCCTAAAAGGTAGACAAGCCCAGTGGACAAGAGTTACTGTGAGAAAGGTTTTGATTTTAATAGATGAAGAAGTTCTTCCTTCTGTAAAAGTGTCTTTATAATTTTAAAAGTAATACTTGCATTCAGACATTGCAGAAAAAAAGTTTAAAAAAAGCTAAAGTCTCATGAAACAACACTGGTAGCTGTTTGCTTCCATTCAAGAATAACTTTCTAACAATTCTGTAACAATAGATAGGAATCTGGGACTGAGATATCCAGTAAATCAACCAGACTTCCAAGGTTGCTTGTACATCTAGGATTGATCTTCTGAAATGCTAAAATCAGAGCCCTGCCCAGAACCTGCAGGCATTTTCCAGACTCCTTGCCCCTGGAAGCAGGAAAAATACTAGACATGGAGCCAGTGCAGTCATATGTTCTGTCGTTTGCTAGGCCCTAGGAATTCAGAAAAGAAGTTCAGTGCAGGTCTGGCTCAAAGAATTTGCCTTTGACTGGTGTGTACAGACCCATCAATAAGAATTACAGTAAAAATAACAGCTATAATTTATTGAAGTGTCCTGTGTGCCAGATGCCACACCGAGTGCTCTATAAATTACCTCACTTTTGTTTGTTATAGTAAGTATGATTGATGAGCACTAGCTAGAGATGAGTTCTGAGTACAGAGGAGGATATGCTGACTCTTGTGGAGAGTTCAGGAAAAGTTGGATCTTGATGAGAGTTAGGAGTTCACTGAACTGAGGAAGGAGTACAAACAACCTCTCAGAGGTATGGAGGAACTTGGTACATTCTGGACATTACAGGTAAAGTAGTTTGACAAGACTAGAGTGAAAGATGCCTGCAGGGAAACCTTGGTAGATGAATATGCTAGTTACTGCACTAATTTAACTTCACAACAGCATTGTATGGAAGGTGCTATTATTATTCTCTAAATAAACAGATGAGAAAACCAAAACTTAAAGGGGCCAAGCTAGCCCAAGGTAACTTGTTTCTTGCATAACAGAGTTGGAACCCAAACCCAGGTTATTCATTCCAGAGCCTAAGATCTTACACTTTCAAACACTTAGTCAGCAAGCATTGACATCTGCTATATAAGAGGCACCTATGCTAGGCTTAGTACATGAGGGAAAAAGAAAGACACATATTTCTTTCCTTGCAACCTATTCACTACTCAGTGTCCTGCCTTGACCTTTCTCTCCCAGCCCCACTCATCTTTGTTTGCCTCTCTGCAGGATTTTGCACAGTGGACAAACCTCTCCTTGATCTCCCCTCCCCCTGGTTGTCGTGACACTGTTCTCTCCCGTCTTGCTGCCCCTTCACAAGTTCTCTTAAATGCTGGTGTTCCGAGGGACACCCTCCTGAGCATCCGTGCTCCCGTTCTCCTTCACTCTGATCAGTCCTGTCAGCTCCCATGTCTTCAGTTGTCATCCATCCACTAAGGGTCCCTGCCCGCCTCCATTCTCTTGAGCTTCAGATCCTTCACTTTCCTTCCCACATCAGCTGGTATTCTTCATTGCAAGTAGTAGAGCCACCTCAGAACAGTTTATTATATAAAGGCTGAAAGGGCGGGTCTTAGAGAATTGAAGACAGCAACGCAACCAGGTTTTCGGAAGGGACCAGAGCTAGAAATGAGAACCTGTGGAAAGCCCAGGAAGTGTTCATCCTCCTCCAGTCCACTCTGTTCTCTATTTGGTAGGTATGCTCATCCTTTTCCCCAAAAGCGGATTATACAGTTCTGTCACCCTGATATTAACCGTTGTCGTTCCATCTATCTTTCAGCACCTACATCCCCTCTGGTCAGCTGTTGGAAGTGGAAGGGAAAGTGCAGTCACACAGCATGGACTCTAGAAGTCAGAGCAGTTTCCAGAAAAAAAGAAGCTCTCCTGGGCTGAGCAAATACCTCAGAAAGTAGCTAGTATAGTACCTCAGACTCTCCAGGTCCAAAACGGAACTCTTTTCCACCTACCTGCTTTGTCTTTAAAGCTAAAGGGAATATGTTCTCTACCTATCCTTGGGGCTTCCCTTGTAGCTCAGTTGGTAAAGAATCTGCGTACAATGCAGGAGACCTGGGTTTGATCCCTGAGTCAGGAAGATCCCCTGGAGAAGGAAATGGCAATCCACTCTGGTATTCTTGCCTGGAGAATCCCATGGACAGAGGAGCCTGGTAGGCTACAGTCTGTGGGATCGCAAGAGTTGGACACGACTTAGCAACTAAACTACTACTAACTACTACTACCTATCCTTACCTAAACTGCATATCTCTTTATATTATCTATTTCATTTAGGGGTTCATTGAAATTTCCCTAAAATTGGAGCTGCAGTTACCATCTATTCCTGCCTCTCGCACCCCTCAGGGCTGCTCTCAGATGGCCCAGTCTGTCCATTTCCCTCCATTGTTACTTCCTTGATTTATGTCTTTTTCATCTGCACTATTGCCACAGCCTGCTGGTGGGTTTTCCTCCTTTTAGACTTGCCCTCTTTCATGCACCATCCCAACTACAGCCAGAGTGATCTCTCTGAAGTCCCTGCTGCTCGCATCACTCTCCTGCTTTGAGGTCTTTCTATTCCTTACAATCTGTCTGTGGTGGAAAGCAAACCTCTCAGTGGTGGAAGGCTCCATTGAGAGCTGCCTCTTGAGCTGGGTCTGGTGGGTAAGTGAAGCCTGCTGGATGGAGAAGCAGTAAAGCCGTGTGTCCATGTGACATTCCTGTGTCATGCAGTGTTCACCAGCTCATGTGGCTCCTGCTCGTGGCCCACTGACCCCCTCTAAGGTCTCTGCTTTGCAGAGCTCTCTGTACTACAAAGCGCTTCTCCCCAGAGTCGGCTCTGTTCGGGCCAGTCCTGCTTCACTCCGCCACGCTGGGCCGACAGATCGCTCAAGCTACCTTTGTCTTCTCTACAGGCTCATGAGCGCTCAGAGAGTTCAGAAGTGGCTTTTGTGATGCAGCTGGTGAAAAAGCTAATGATTGTCATTGCCCGCCCAGCTCGTCTCCTGGAATGCCTGGTGAGTGGGCTCTGGGAAGGTTGGGGGAGGGGTGGCTGGAGGGGAGGGAATAAGGACTGCAGAGGAAGTATTTTGCTAACAGCAGGACTGTGGGGGTACCCACTGCCATTTCTGCTGCTGAGGTCCTTATTTAAATATGATGTGCAAGCGCTGGGGGACCAAATGAGTCCCTGAGGAAATGTGGACACCCCTGAGGAGAGTGGTGGGGAGAGGTTTCATCTGCCCATCCCACACTGAGCAGGCCCAGGGTAGTGGGGGCCTCAGGGCTGAGGAGCACAGGCCAGTTTTGTTTGCACAAGTTGAGTCCACCCTTCATTTGATTATTCAGTGACACTTTACTGAATGCCATCTTCAATCTAGACACTGGAGATACAGGTACAAATAAAGCAGAGTCCTGATCCCATAATGCCTCCTCTGCAGCAGGGTTAGAATTCGTCTTGAATGCCTTAGGTATGAGGCCTGAAGATGTGTAAATAATAGTTATGATATTGGCAGAAGTGTTGTGAAGGGGGAAAATTCAAGGTGCAGTGGGAACATGGGGAAGGACTTGCTCTAGTCCTTCTCAGGATGGACAGGAGTGAATGTTCAGTGAAGGCCCCCTGGAGAGCATGAAGCTTAGTCAGCGACTTGAAGGATAAGTGAGTTTGCCAGGGGAGAGCCTGAGTTTGCCAGGGGAGAGCCGTCAGAAAGGGCATTTGATGGAGTACGGGTGTGTCTGAAGAGCTGGTGAGGGACAAACTTGGGAGGTGGATCATGACAGGACCATGAAGGGTGCGGGTTCTTGGCTCAGGAGTTTGTGTTTATCCATAAGGCCACTGGGAGCCATCAAGAAGTTTAGGTAAGAATGTGACGTGGTCAGAATTACTTTTTAAAACTAACTTTGTAAAGGTATAATTTACATACAATAAAATATATCCTATTTGGTTATACAGTTCAGTGAGTTTTAACAAATCTACACCTGTCTAGTCACTGCCACAGTTGAGATGGAAGATATTTCTCTCACCTCAGGAAATTCCCTTGTGCCCCTTTACAGTCAGCCCCTTTCCCCTCCCCACCTCACCTCCCACTCCAGACAGCCACCTATCTGCTCTTTCACTATGGTTAAGTTTGCCTTTTATACAGTTTCATATAAATTAAATCGTGTAGTATGTTCTGACTTCTTTAACTCAGCATAATTTTGTAGAGATTCATACATATTATTGCATGCAGCAGTAATTGATTCCTTTTTATTTCTGAGTAATATTCCATGAGATTTACTCCTGAGAAAGATAACTATGGCCACAACATGGATAGTGAATTGGGGGAGAAGGCAGGATGAGCCGGGGACAGTGGGGCAGAGGCCCTTAACGCAGTTCATGTGAGAGAGGAGCGCCATGAACTAGGACGGTGGTAGAGAACAGATAAGGAGAGTTGGGTAGATGGGGGTTTATGAAGTAGACATTCTGACTAGACAGGGACGGAGGAAGAAGAAGGTAATAGAATTTCCCAGTCTGGCTTAGGTTTTATCCAAATAGGTGGTGGTGGTGTTTTCTAAACCCCTGAGACCAGAGGTAAAGAACAGCAATGGAGGCTTGGGCTGTGGTGACCAGAGGGCCGCTCCCACAACAACATGAAGTCTGTGGTTAAACAGGGGCTGGCAGTTAAGTCTGGGCTCGTGCAGTGGTTTTCTCTTTCTCCCTACCTCTGTGGCCATGGTAAAATCCACGCATCTCTGTGAGACTTGACATCCTCCCCAAGATCATAGAGGTATCATCAGGGCATAGTGCCATGTGACACTTAGTAGGCCCTCATTATTCTGTGCTCTGGGCAGACAAGGACTCTGTGCTGTGTCCATATGGCTCTCTAGACCCAGGACACAGGTTGCTCAGTAGATGCCTGATAGCATGGGTCTGTACCACCAGGGCTGTGAAGTGTGATTGAAGGTAGTCCAGGACTGCCCCTCTGCACTAGGTGTGGGAACACACCAGACAGTGCTGTGTCTGGCTGACACAAGGCTTTGGACCAGGCAGATAGGCAGAGCTCTCTTGAAACCCAAAGCTCTGAGTCTTCTTGCTGTAGAGATAGGAGATGTTTAGGATGTCCAATCTAGAGGTGACCTTTAAGCCAGCTTTGTCCCCATTGGTCCCTGAATCATGATGCTTCTGGGGATTCTGGGGTAGGGGTGTCCATCACAAAGAGGAAGTCTTCCTATTCCTCCTGCTCTGGGTAAATGCCTTAAAACCATAAAGGCCAGCAGCCTTCACTTGTAACTTCCCGGCCTCATCCAACAGAGCAGTCTTGGCCAGCAGGAGGGGCCAGCTACCAGCTTCAAGCCTGTTTTCAGCTATTGTCCTAAGTTTGAGAGAAGCTTTATAGAATTTTCCAGGCCTTTTGAATGGCACTGGACTTAGAGAGATACGAGTGGCAATATTATTTGGCAAACAAGTCCAAAAACTATGACTCCACTAAAGCCAGAGCCACAAGACCGCCTCCCAGACTGGTGCAGGAAGCATTTATGCCTCCCCTCCATACGTCTGTCCTGTGACGTGAGCAGACGGCTGAGAGGTCTGACGTTGCCGCGCACACTTTTGTCTTGTGTCCTTGCTTTGTTTCTAGAAATGGCCCAGTTGAGCAGCTATGACAGTCCTGACACTCCAGAGACAGATGATTCAGTTGAGGTAAAGACTCTGAGCTCTTGCCTCAACCCTGGAGCCTGGGCCCTGTGAAGTGCAGGCTGTGGATTCTCTGAGACTGTGTGCAGGAGGGCCAGCGGAGAGGGTGGTTGCTGCACTGTCTGAGAGGCTGTTCAGCTTTGGGAAGAGCGGGGAGGCTCCGGCAGGGCTGAGTTGGGCAGACACTGGGGCACAGCCTCCTCAGGTGTGTGCACTCTGATGAGCATGCCTGCCCTCTGCCTTTTCCCTTGTCTTCCAGGGCCGTGGGGCATCTCTGACATCGAAAAAGACACCCTCTGAGGAGGACTTCGAAACCATTAAGCTCATCAGCAATGGCGCCTATGGGTAAAGGCAGGGGTCAGGGTGTGGCCGGGACTGGAGCTCAGTTGGCTCGTGGGCTCTTCCTTCTGGAAGTGAGTGGTACCTGGTCCTCTGGGCAGCAGGACTGTCCCTCAGGATGGCCCTTCTCCCTCCCTGAAGCCTCCTGGAGAGGTGAGAGTGCAGTTCCCTCTGACAGCTGAGCGTGGTGCGTTTCCTGAGCAAGAGCCCCTCTTCCCTTGGGGGCACTCCTCCTCTCATGAGCTCTGAGGAGGGGTTGAGCTGTGTCCTCAGGAACTTGACGAGCTCCTGGGGCAGACCCTCGGGTCCTTCTCACTGTTGAGCACCACCTGCCCCTCTGTTCCATACACTAATAAGGTGTGAGAGGAGTAAGTTTGACCCCCAGGCTGGCAGTGGAGGAGGATATGGCCAAGGGCTGTGGGGAACAGATGGGCTTTGCTTCCAGGGCCGTGTTCCTGGTGCGGCACAAGTCCACCCGGCAGCGTTTTGCCATGAAGAAGATCAACAAGCAGAACCTGATCCTGCGGAACCAGATCCAGCAGGCCTTTGTGGAGCGGGACATACTGACTTTTGCCGAGAACCCCTTTGTAGTCAGCATGTTCTGCTCCTTTGAAACCAAGCGCCACCTGTGCATGGTGATGGAGTATGTGGAAGGTACTGGGGGACAGGTGGCCTGCCCTGGGGGCCAGGGCACAGTCAGAGACAGCCCTGATCAGGGACCAGCAGCTTTGTGTGGGCGTGACGTTTCAGGGCCCAGCTTCCCCACCTATCCTTGGCCCTGGTTTCTGCTTTAGGATCGTAGAGACCATTTGGCCATGGCGGGCACCAGGTGCCGTGCCTCTCCCAAGGAGAGGCTTCTGGAGCAGTAGCTGCCATGAGGCTGCCCACGTCAGGCACAGAGAGAGGCACTCTGGGATGGGATGTAACTGCCCCTCAGCTGTAAAACCTGTGCTGAAAGCCTGCACGGCCCACAGCCTGCTGGCACCACACAGGATTGAGGAGGCAGCAGAGCCACCCAAGCCCAGGGTCAGTTGCTGGGAGGATTTCATCTGGGCCTCGGGAGAAAGGCAGGCTGCCACCCCGACAGATGGCTTTCGAGGGGCACCCCTTAAAGAGCACACAGCATGCTCAGGCTGGCACAGAAGAGCACGCTGGAGCACAGCTTCTCTGGTGGCCTTCCCTCTCCCTTTGTCAGGGCTGTGTACAGCTTCCAAAGATATTTTGCCTAAGTCTTGAAGTTGAAGCTGAACAACACTCCCCTTTTAATTCCTTGGATATGTGCTGGGAGTTTACAATGTTACTCTACTCAAAACTAAAGGACAGCCAATAGGAAGGAAATAAATGAACACATGCTGAAATCTCAGCCAGACGTGTTTACAATAAACAGGATTCCCACCCAAAAATAACTTAGTCTTGTCCCAACAAGTCAACTTACAGGCATAGAGGCCTGGTTCCTTCCTTCTTTGGCCTAAACAGTGGCCTTGACAGTCCCCGGCCGATTTCTCTTACTCCTGCTCCTGTCCACCATCTGTCTCCCACCCACACCAGCAGCAGGAGTGCTAGAATCACCGCCTCTAGCACCAGGGAGTTTGGTGATGCCATCTCCTCTGGGGCTTCTGAGACCATCTGGAGCAGGGCACTGGCTCCCTCCTTCATGGTGGCCTGGGCTTGTTGCAGGAGGAGACTGTGCCACGCTGCTGAAGAACATCGGGGCCCTGCCTGTGGACATGGTGCGCCTGTACTTTGCAGAAACTGTGCTAGCCCTGGAGTACTTACACAATTATGGCATCGTGCACCGTGACCTCAAGCCTGACAAGTATGCCCACTCTCCGAGTCCCTTGTCTAGGGTCTCCCACTTGGGTCTCAAGATAAATGAAGGCAGACACAGCATGTTTGAATCTGTTCCACATGGCTACTCATGTGGGTGTGTACCCGGGCTTGGTACTCTAACCCCTGACTATCCCCAGATGCAAAGAACATTGACAGCAAGGTCCGGCAGGGGCATTGTAAGGCTTTGGTGACATCAAAGAATCACTGAGGAGCTCTACCCAAGAACCCAAGGAGGAGCAAAAGAATCCACACATCTAGTAAATGGCAGAGCAAGTGGCCTGACATTTACTGACATATGCTCTATGCCAAGCACGGTATTCTCGTCCTTGGTCTATAGAGCTTAAGTCCATTGTGGGTGACTCTCTCATGCTGAGGAGCAGGATATGCAAAGATACACACAGGTGTGAGGAACTACAAATAGTACAGTATGACTGAAGCTGAGATTGTTAGTTAGAGTAGTGACTGAGGGGCAGGGATTGGACCATCAAGGGATCTTTTATTTAGTTTGGGTTGAGTTTTAAAGGGTCCTAGAGAGTCTCTGACCCAGGGCTTCCCTGGTGGCTCAGCAAAGAATCTACCTGTATTGTGGGAGACCTGGGTTCGATCCCTGGGTTGGGAAGATCCCCTGAAGGAGGGCATGGCAACCCACTCCAATATTCTTGCCTGGAAAATCCCCATGGACAGAGAGGAGCCTGGCGGGCTACAGTCCATGGGGTTGCAAAGAGTCGGACACAACTGAGCGACTAAGCACAGAATACACACAGAGAGTCTCTGAAGGGTCTGTTAACCACAGGGTGACACACTCAGACTTTGATTTAGGTTTAGGAAGATCACTGCCCGTGGAAAGAGGTGGTGAGACCACAGCAGTAGACTAGGCCCCAATCAGCAGTGCCTGCCCTGAAGCAGAGTCAGGTGGGAGAAGAGAGGGATGGGGAAGTGGGAAGGAAATGGTAAGGCTGGGGTGAGAGAGCAGGCTGGGACATCTTCCATGTTTCCGTCTTGAGGCCGGGGTGATAAGCCTCTGTCATGGAAAGCGGCTTTGACATTAGACAGACTGCATTCATAGAGCTCATTAACCCTGTGAGCTCAGATCGGTGAATTAAACCTCTTTGAGCTTCGTGTTCCTCCTCTTGGGGATGATAATACCTGCTTTGGTTGTGTTACTCCTCTGTAAGACCTTTCATGAGCCAGAATATTTTTATAAACAATTGCTAAAGCACTTATCACAGAGCTCACTAGGTAAGAGAAACACTGCTTTTCACTGAGAAGAAGACCCATTCGGAGGCAAGAGCTTGTTTGGACAGGTTGAGTTCATGGTGCCTGTAGGGCTTCTGGCAGTGAGTACGTGTGGAGCTCATAAAAGAAGTCAGGGCCAGAGACACTAGGGAGTACAGGGGTAGCAGGGCTGAAGCCTTTGGCACAAAATGAAATGGCTTAGGCAGAGTGTGTGAAGGGGAAAAGACAGTTCCCTGTGAGATCTTAGAGCCCTCCCAAGTCCAGCTGTAGATGTGGGATGAGATCATTGTGCCCCTTTCCCCCTCTCCCTGATTTGGGGTATTGTGAGCCCTCCAGGTCAGGAGAGGGGACTAGAGATGGCTGGAGCCTTAGGACAGGGCTGACCGCTTGCGGAGGAAAGTTTGTTCCTCAGCCGGCTGATACTTGCCCTCAGTGTAGAGTACAGTTGAGGGCAGTAAACAAAGGTGACTTGGAGGTGGGGGGTGGTGGGGTGGGCAAAAGGCAGGTTAGTTGCTCGTGCAGAGTGCAGTTCTCACACAGCCAGAGCTGTTTGTTCTCTCACAGCTGCCTGTCCCCCTGCCTGAGTGGGGAAAGGAGGAGTATACTAAAGTCAGCACTCTTGGAAGACTAGGAAATAACTCCAGACATTTGTTTCTCTGGTTTCCCAGCCTGCTGATTACATCCATGGGTCACATCAAGCTCACTGATTTTGGCCTTTCCAAAATCGGCCTTATGAGTCTGACCACAAACTTGTACGAGGGCCACATTGAAAAGGATGCGCGGGAGTTTCTAGACAAGCAGGTAAGAAGGACTGTTGAGAGCTTGGGGGTTGAATTCCAGGCCTCAGAGTAAGGGCTAGGGGCCGCATGCTTCCCCTGCAGCTCAATGTTAAGACTGAGAATGCCTGTCTTTTCCTTCTTGTGGTTCCAGGGAGGTGCTGAGAGAGGGAGCACCTTTGGAAGTAGGGTGGCCCATGAGAATCAAATGGATAGAAAATCCAAAATCATCTTCCTCCTGGGGCTTCGGGGAAGATCGGTCACAGGACCGTTGACACTCTCAGAGGTGACACGAGGTCGGTCCTGAGCCTCCTGCCCTCAGTGAAGGGCAGAGCTCTAAGTTTCCACTGGGCTGCATCCAGAGAGTAGCCTCTGGGCGTTTCCTGATTTGACATTTCGGGTTGTGACTGTTCACAAGTCGCTGTAGTAGTCACGTGGCCATGGGGTCTGTTCTTTGGGAGGCTGGAGGGCAGAGGCCAGTTGTGGGCCACATGCTGAGAGGGATAGAACTAGATGTTTCAGTTAATTAGGAAATACGTAAACTCACCCCACCAATAGCGCCAGCTCTGGTATCCTGGAGCTCCTGTCACTCCTGCTCATTAACCAGAGTGCACTGAGTCTTCATTCAGAGACTTTCTGCTCCAAGAAGCGGGAGCACCCCCACCCATCCAGCCACCATGCCAGGGGAGTATCTCAGGATACTGAACCCCCCAATTTCTCTGTGCCCAGGTATGCGGGACCCCAGAGTACATTGCGCCTGAGGTGATCCTGCGGCAGGGCTATGGGAAGCCAGTGGACTGGTGGGCTATGGGCATCATCCTGTATGAGTTCCTGGTGGGCTGCGTCCCTTTCTTCGGAGACACTCCGGAGGAGCTCTTTGGGCAAGTGATCAGTGGTAGGTACCATCCCCCCAGCCCACTGCGGGGACAGAATCCAGATCCACAAATATGATTTACACAAGCATCTGTGAGGCCTATGAGTTCTTGCTCTGAATTTTTACGTGTGTGTTTGGTGTGCTGGCTTCAGATGTGCACGTGCACACCCTGTGTGTCACGTAGCACTTGTTCCGATCGTGTTTGTGATCCCGCATATGTGCATGAGTGTACCTGTGCCATGAGTGTGAGTTCTGTGTTTGTGTGTGTGTGAGTGAGTGTACATGTGTCAGGAGTATAAAGGCAAGGTGAGCTGCGATCAGAACAGGGGACGCCACTGCTTTTCGGTAGCCGCTCTGGATCAAAGAGCCAGCCGTGGTCGAGGATATGGGAGATTCCCCCAGAGAGAGAGGAATCTGTGCAACTTAAAGGAAGTGGGTCCCAGGCAAGGCTTTCAGGGCTCTGGGCTGGGCCCTTTATGCTTCCCCACAGCGTATCTTATCCTAGGCCCCTCTTCTCCAGCTCCCCACTCTGCCCACAACTTCTAAGACCTTCTCTAAACCACTCCTTCCCTTGTCACCCCAATGACTCTTCAGATGAGATTGTGTGGCCTGAGGGGGACGATGCACTGCCGCCCGATGCCCAAGATCTTACCTCAAAACTGCTCCACCAGAACCCACTGGAGAGACTGGGCACAGGTGGGACAGGCCCCAGTAAGCTGTCTCAGCACTTGCAAGAGGGAGGAGCGGGGCTGTCCATGTACCTGGGAGGTTCAGGCTTTGGGTGTGGGCAGTGCCCCTGGTTCCTGACTGCCGTGCTCCCTGTGGGCAGAAGAGGAAGATGCTGGAGCTGAGGCCTCCAGGCCCAGCCTCTCAGGAACTAGGTTCTCACTGGATGTGCTGACCTGGACTCCACCCGCCCAAACCATCCCTGTCCACAGGCAGTGCCTATGAGGTGAAGCAGCACCCATTCTTCACTGGTCTGGACTGGACAGGACTTCTTCGCCAGAAGGCTGAATTTATTCCTCAGCTGGAGTCAGAGGATGATACCAGCTACTTTGACAGTAAGGCCACTGGTGGGACAGGGAGGAGTGGGAATCCTACCTGTGCCCAGAGACACTTGTGTGCCCTGAGCTTGGTATTGGGAGCCACTTCTCCAGGCCTTCCTGAGGTCTGATAGAGTTGAAGGAGGCCAACACCAGGGCCTCTGAAAGGCACTGTCGTGTGTGTCCCAGCCCGCTCAGAGCGATACCACCACGTGGACTCGGAGGACGAGGAGGAAGTGAGTGAGGATGGCTGCCTTGAGATTCGCCAGTTCTCGTCTTGTTCACCAAGGTTCAGCAAGGTGCGACCGGTGCAGCCCCAGGTGGAGAATTGGGAGGAGCAGACCTGTTGAGGGATGTGCTGGGCACACCTAAGGGGGCAGGGGCTGGCGCTGTCTCCAGGAAAAGAGAGGAAAGGGCCACACCCCTGGTATGAGATGCCAGGGTGGGGCCAGGTCAGACCAGTGGAATGGCTGTTTCCTTGAATGTTCATCAGCTGTGTACAGGGGAGGAAAGGGGAGAATTAGCTCCAGTTCCTGGGCTTCAGGCGCCGGGGGATCCTTTGTGCCCCGTGGTATGGTGGTTGGGAATCCCAGCAGATGTCCTGTGCCCACAGGTGTACAGCAGCATGGAGCGGCTCTCGCTGCTCGAGGAGCGCCGGATGCCACCCCCCACCAAGCGCAGCCTGAGTGAGGAGAAGGAGGACCGCACGGATGGCCTGGCGGGGCTGAGGGGCCGAGAGCGGAGCTGGGTGATCGGCTCCCCTGAGATGTGAGCGCTCAGACCTCGGCCAGGGTGGGCGGCACGGCCATCCGTGGGGCAGTCATTGATGATGGGGAGGGATGTGGTGCCATGAGGGGCCTTCGCTAGGGGCCTTCATGTGTGCGGCTCCCGGAGGGAAGTTCCGTGAGCCGAGCTCCCGAGGAGGCCTGGGCTGGAAGAGGGAGGCCGCCAGGCCCTCCACCCTCGGCCTCGTGTCTCCCAGATTACGGAAGCGGCTATCTGTGTCCGAGTCGTCCCACACGGAGAGCGATTCCAGCCCTCCACTCACAGTGCGGCGCCACTGCTCGGGCCTCCTGGACGTGCCTCACTTCCCAGAGGGCACTGAGGAGGCTGTTGGCGCCCCCAGGAGGCAGCAGCAGGAGGGTGCGTGGCTTCTGACAGCCCCGTCTGGAGAGGGGGCGTCTGGGCCTGCCCTGGAACAGCCGGCCGAGCGGCGGCTGAAGCTGGATGAGGAGCCTGCAGGCCAGAGCAGCGCCCCCAGCCCAGGTGCGGCCCCGCAAGTGAAGGGCCTGGCCGGGGTGCTGCGGCGGGCCCGGAGGGGAGGCTCAGCTGCACAGTGGGCCTCATTGCTGGCTTGGTCCACAGCCATGGAGACCCGAGGAGGCCGCGGAACCCCACAGCTGGCGGAGGGAGCCACAGCCAAGGCCATCAGCGACCTGGCGGTGCGCAGGGCCCGCCACCGGCTGCTCTCTGGGGATTCCATAGAAAAGCGCACAGCTCGCCCCATCAACAAAGTGATCAAGTCCGCCTCAGCCACAGCCCTGTCCCTCCTCATTCCTGCCGGTGAGGCCCCCGGGGAGTGAAGATCAAGACTCATAGCAAGGGCCTTGGCCTCTCTGTGGGCCTGTGGCCAGGGGTCTGCCCCCAGCAGGTGTGTCTGTGTGTTGTGTTGAGGAGCAGGTGTCCGAAAGACTGTGTCACTGCTGTCCATGTGTTAAGGGAGTGGGTGTTGGTCTCAGGTTGTGTGTGTGCACCAGAAGGCAGATAGCACTGTGTAGCAAGTGCAGGCTCCAAGGCAGAGAGCTTACATTCAGATCCTGGCTCCATCTCTAAAGGGCCCTTGATCTTGAGGAAGTTGCTTAACTCCTTTGAGCTTCAAATTCTTCATCAAAAAATGTGAATATCCATAATGGTAGCTCATAGGATAATTGTGACATTCAAGCATGAAGCGCTTGTATGGTCCCTAGTACATATAACTAAGCGCTCAGTAAATGCTCACTGCCATTTTCCATCACCTCCTGGGTCTGTGAGGGTCTGGGCCCATGAGGGGGCTTTGCTGCTTGGAGGCTGTGGGGAAAACAGAGCTGGAGGCAGGCTCTGTGACTAGAGCTATGTGGGAGCAACAGCCCAAATGGGCCGGGCTCGAGCGTGGACCCACTAAGTCCCAGCTTCTCCTTCTCCAGAGCACCACTCCTGCTCTCCACTGGCCAGCCCCATGTCCCCACATTCCCAGTCATCCAACCCATCATCCAGGGACTCTTCTCCAAGCAGGGACTTCCTGCCAGCCCTCAGCAGCTCACGGCCCCCCATCATCATCCACCGAGCCGGCAAGAAGTATGGCTTCACCCTACGGGCCATCCGCGTCTACATGGGTGACTCAGATGTCTACACTGTGCACCACATGGTGTGGGTATGTCGAGCCATCCAGACCTGTTGTCCCCCAGCTTCATCACTCCTCTTCCTTCCTCTTACTGGGGCCTGTCTGTCCCTGTTTCTGTCCCTGCCCACACCACCCTCCAGGGTCAAAGAGTGGGGTGGAGGGGGTCACAGCTCGATGAGCAGAAGGAGGCCCACCCGCTTCATGCTCGGGCTCCAGAATGAGGGCTGTCCTCTCCCCGGCACAGCACGTGGAGGACGGAGGTCCAGCCAGTGAGGCAGGGCTGCGTCAGGGGGACCTCATCACGCACGTCAACGGGGAGCCTGTGCATGGGCTGGTGCACACGGAGGTGGTGGAGCTGATCCTGAAGGTCAGTGCTGAGTGTGCTGCCTGCAACCCCTGAGTGACCCCTGCTTTGAGTCTGGGACTGGCTGTGGGGGAGTGGGGCACACGCACAGCTGGCACTGAAGATAGGTGTGCATACACACGGGTGTGGCTGGAGCAGAGGGTTTTCACTGGAAGGTGACCCCCTCCTTGGCCAAGGCGGGGATCCTGCCGAGCTGTGGAATGGAGGACAGGCCCATGAGCCTCTCCTCTCTCTCTTCCCAACCTGAGCCACTCGGGCTCCAGTGGAGCTGTTTCCTGCTCTATGAAGAGGGGAGGCGGTCCCTGTTTCAGACCTGCTGCTGCAGAGGCAGAAGCTCATGCTGTGGACAGCCGTGCCAGGAGCGAGGGACAGGGGCAGGAACATGGCTGCAGCCTTAGCCTGGGTGCATGCTCTGTTCCCCAGAGTGGAAACAAGGTGTCTATTTCAACAACTCCCCTGGAGAACACATCCATTAAGGTGGGGCCCGCTCGGAAGGGCAGCTACAAGGCCAAGATGGCCCGAAGGAGCAAGCGGAGCCGGGGCAAGGATGGACAAGAAAGGTGAGCCAGACTCAGCCATGAGGGTCCGCCTTGAGCCACGCCGGGGCTGGTGTGTGCCGGGGATCCTGGGTCTGGGCTCCGGGCCCAGTGTGTGCTGTGCCCCGGTCAGAGCTCAGACCGCTTCTGACTTCGTCTCTGCAGCAGAAAAAGGAGCTCCCTGTTCCGGAAGATCACCAAGCAGGCATCCCTGCTGCACACCAGCCGCAGCCTTTCCTCCCTTAACCGCTCCCTGTCGTCCGGCGAGAGTGGGCCAGGCTCGCCCACACACAGCCACAGCCTTTCTCCCCACTCTCCCACACAGGGCTACCGGGTGACCCCTGAAGCCGTGCACTCAGGTATGGAGGGTTCCCCGCAGGTGGCAGAGCAGCCCCTTGGAGGTGGCAGAGTCCTGGGCCCTCTGTGCATCTCACCCGTCCCTCTCCAAGGCTCTTGCTCAGCCCACCCCTAGCAGATCCACCAGTCCTGGGGAGGAGGTGACAGGTGGGGGATGACCTCATGTCTATAGCCCGAGCTCTGGTTCCCTGATGGGGTCACTTTGATGATCTGGGACATTCCAGGTCTAAGCCCTGTTTTTCCCCTCAGTCACTTCTAAGAGCTAACTCCTCTACCTCTGTGTGTGTGTCTGTCTGTGCAAAGTGGGGGGGAATTCATCACAGAGCAGCTCCCCCAGCTCCAGCGTGCCCAGTTCTCCCGCCGGCTCTGGGCACACACGGCCAAGCTCCCTCCACGGTCTGGCACCCAAGCTCCAACGCCAGTACCGCTCTCCACGGCGCAAGTCGGCAGGCAGCATCCCACTGTCACCACTGGCCCACACCCCTTCACCACCGCCAGCAGCTTCACCTCAGCGTTCCCCATCACCCCTGTCTGGCCACGGGGCCCAGGCCTTCCCCACCAAGCTCCACTTGTCGCCTCCCCTAGGCCGGCAACTCTCACGGCCCAAGAGCGCGGAGCCACCTCGCTCACCACTACTTAAGAGGGTGCAGTCGGCTGAAAAACTTGCGGCTGCACTGGCTGCTTCTGAGAAGAAGCTCTCCACTTCTCGAAAGCAGAGCCTTGACCTGCCCCACCCCGAGCTAAAGAAGGAATTGCCGCCCAGGGAAGTCAGCCCTCTGGAGGTAGTTGGGACCAGGAGTGTGCTGTCCGGAAAGGGGGCGCTGCCAGGGAAAGTGGTGTTGCAGGCTGCTCCCTCACGGGCCCTAGGGACCCTCCGCCAGGACCGGGCTGAACGGCGAGAGTCACTGCAGAAGCAAGAAGCCATCCGGGAGGTTGACTCTTCGGAAGATGACACTGATGAGGGGCCTGAGAACAGCCAAGGTGTTCAGGAGCCAAGATTGGTACCCCACCGAGAAGGGGGCCAGGAGCCACCCCTCAGAGGAGCAGGAGAGGGTGAGGAAGAGGATGCCTTCTTGCCCAGGGATCCCAGGGGCCAGGGCCCAGTGGTCCCAGGCCTACTGACAGGGGTCACACTGGGATCTCCCAGAATGGAAGGCCCTGGTGTACCCCAAAAGAAGCTTGGGATCCTACAGGACTTTGAAGAGGCTTCCAGCTCCTTGTCCTCAGCCCCCAACCTGGGGAAGGCTGGCCCCACAGACCCCATCCCCACTGAAGGCTGCTGGAAGGCCCAGCACTTCCACACCCAGGCACTGATAGCACTTTGTCCAAGCTCTTCGGGACTCATCCCCGCCAGTTGCTCCACTGCCTCCACCCCTGGAGAGCTGGGCCCATGGTCCTGGAAATTCCTCTTCGAGGGCCCTAACAGGGCATCCCCAACCGGAAAGGCCGCAATGGAAGATGGGCCAGCCAGCTCCCAAGATTTGGAAACTACAACTCCAGGCCACCCTGCAAACCTGTCCCCCAGGCAGGAGGGCAAGTCATGGCCACCCAGTGCCCCTGGGCTGGCCCATCTACCTTGTGAGGTTCCCAGCCAGAGCTGGCTATGGGAGTCTGAGTGTGCACAGAGAGAGAAAGAGGAGCCAGCGCTGGGCATCACCAAAGTGCCTGATGCCTCAGATGACAGGAGGCAGGACGTTCCATGCAAGAGCTGCCCCTTCACCCCGGAGCCTGGGCCCAGCCTGCTCCAGAAGGGCCAAGACCCAGGGGGCCCTCAGAAGCATCAGGACTTGGCATTGGCACCTGATGAGCTTTTAAAGCAAACATAGAACTTGTTTGCCATTTCTTGCACTCGGTCCTGTGTAATACACGCTCTTGGAAACTATCTTTATGTCTTTTGCTTGCTTCTTTCCTTCAGTCAATACAAATGTAACATAAGGTCCTATGGTGCTGAGAATATGATGGTGAATGAGACAGTTTCCACTGTCCTAGGAGGGGAGCCTAAGCCAGCGAGGCTTCCCAGACATTGTGGTATCTGAGCTCAAACCTGAAGGATAGATGATAGGTAGTAACTTGCTAGAAGAGTGAGGATTTAGTGTGAGAATGTCAAGAGAAAGCACACAGCATTTGCCATACACCTGGTAAATTCAAAGAACTAAAAATAATTCAAACTGGTATTGAGTCTAGTGAGTTAGGCTAGGGCCATCTCTAAGAGTCTTCTAGGAATTTAGACTTTCTCTAGATGATGGGGAACCAGTAGCTGTAAATATTCCTGCTTTCTAGAGAAGGGAACTCAGGTTTTTCACACATTACATGGGCAAGATCATACAGGTCAGGCAGAGCTAAGATTAGAATCTAGGTCCTCTTGACTCTAGAACCCATATTTATCTCATTTGGAATGCCTCTTAGCTAGTAAATGAGAAAAAAGAGGTAGAAGGAGTTGAAGAGTTGAACTTGGGATATCTTTAATTTAAGGTACTTGTGGGTCATCCAGCAGGTTGGGTGCATGGGTCTGGAGTTCAGTAGGGAAACCTAGACTGAAGATAGAAATCTGAGTGCCATCAGTGTATCAGTGGTAGTATACTAGCATTTAAGGCAAAGAAAGGAGACTTAGAGGAAGCAGCCAGAAGAGTCATAAAATCCAAAAGTAAAGAGTTTTTAAATGGAAGGAGAAGTTATTTGGTAAAATGCTGACAGAGAACTGCCTTTGAATTGAGTCACAAACCTTTAATGTTTGTTGTCGCCAGTGAGCCCTTCCTGGGCTATCATCAGGTAGGCCTCGGCACTGGAGATGGGACACTGCTGACGTGGGCGGCCGCCATGGGCAGAATGCATTTGGTGAGTGGAAGGGAGGAGGAGGATGGAGTCGGGAGATGGCATCACGGGAGCAGGGTAGGGCCGTGGAGGAGTGCGTCCATGGTGACACAGGACTTGCCAGACTGCTGTCTTCCCCTCTGTTCCATAATCCAATACCTAGGTCAGGAGAGGCCGAGAGGCAGGAAAATGTCTCTGGGTGCTGGCTGGGCTCATCACCCGTTCTGCAGGTCTTTGTCTCCCAGCATGGGGAAGGCTGTGGGCGCCAGAGGGCGCACTCTGCCTGTGGTGGCAGCTATCTGGTCCCTCAGGCTTCCAGGGCCCTCGCACTCCCTCCTTCTTTCAGTCATGTATTGATGGCACATCCTTGGCCAGCCAGTCTAGGACACTGGGAACACAGGAAACTAGTTGCCTGTGGCAGCCCCACCGTGTATGTCAGCATCTGGTTAGAAGCACCAGACCACCGGTGGAAAAGGAGGGGCGGGCACACCTTGCAGCAGTTCATGGGAGGGAAGAACTGCCCCCCCCACCCGGGAGGCTGGAAAAGGGGGGGAGGAAGGGGTTTGGGAGGAGTGGGCACAGAGGTGCTCAGCATCCTGTAATGCTTAGGGCAACTGCCCCAAGTACCAGTTGTGCTTCCCTTGAGAAACTGCCAGATTAACGTGACACAAATGAGGAGCTTCTGGAAGGTAACTGCAGGGAAGTGGTATAATCATATTTAGGTTTTAGGAATTGCTGGCTGCAGTATAGAGAGATTCGGGGCATTGGGGGGTGGGGGTGGCGGTAAGTGGACCAGGGAGAAAATCAGTGTTCTGGACTAGCATGGGAACAGTGAGGAAGGTCCCCAGAGGGAAGGGGCGTGTGGGGAGCCAGGCGCATAGACAGACCTGGCAGCCATCAGTCAGGAGATGATAAATCCACAAGAGTAGAAGGGGACTGTACAGAAGACCTGTGCAGAAGGAAGAGGTCCAAGCCCTTGGGGTGAGCCAAGGAGGGAGCCAAATGAACAGAGACCCAGAACTTGGGAGAAGCCAGGCCATTTTAAGAATTTTGTGATTCACCAAAAGAGCAATTTAAAAGTTATTTAATGGTTTTACACAAGTTCAGATTTGGGTATCTGGGGCATGGGGGTGGGGGGTTGTTTGGTTTTTTTTAGTTCCCTGGCCAGAGATTGAATCTGGGCCCCAGCAGTGGAAGTCTAAGTCCTAGTCCCTGGTCTGCCAAACTCCCCAGATTTGTTATTTTGAAAAGATGAATATGGTTGCTATGATGAGAATGAATTTGAAGAAGCAATAATGAAAGAAGGTAAGCCTTCCAGTATTAAGGCTAGAGATAGTGAAACAGTGAAGTTGGACAGAAGTGATGCCTTTGATATTTAGAAAGTAAAACTGTTACGGGTTGGTGGTGGGTTTTATGTAGATACAAAGCAAAGGTATCAAAGATGACTACATTCCTGACCTACATAACCAGATGAAATTATGTACTTCCATTCACTGAAATATGAAATGATGAAAGAGAACCAGGCCTCAGTGGTGACCATGCATTCAGTATTCTGAGTATGAGGTACCTTGCAACATAGTCTAGGCAGCAGAAATGAAGACAGATATAATTGGCCGAGAGATGGTAGGTGACTTCATGGATATGGATAAAACTGCTAAGAAAAACGTAAGTGAGAAGGTGGCCAGAGGAGTACAGTGAATTTCCTTGGTGGTCCAGTGGTTCAGACTCCACACTTCCAATGCAGGAGGTGCAGGTTCAGTCCCTGGTTGGGGAACTAAGATGTCATATGCTACATGGTGCAGTCTAAAATTTTTTTTATTTTAAAAAGGAGCAGTCAGAGATGCAGGAGGAGAACCAGATAAATGACCATGGAGTCAGTGGCAGAGTTTTTCATGGAGAATGGTCGTCACAAATGCTGGTTACCAAAGACATCAAGGAGAGCAGTTTCAGATAGCGGTGGGACCTGGACTGAAAAGCTTGAGGAGGTGAGGAAATAAAGACAAACTTAAATGTTTTTAAAAAGGTTTCCCCTGAAGAGATAAAGGGTTGAGTAGTGATTGAGCAAGTAGAGTGAGAGATACCCAACCAGCTGAGAGGAAACAATAGAACTCATGGGAGATTCCTGAGAAGATGGGAGAAAAGCAGATCCAAAATACAGCTGGGGAGACTGGCTTTTAGTAGGAGGAGGAGGGCTACCTTTTGTAATTTAACAGGTGAGAGGGAGAGGAGTTATGTGGCTGTAGACCAGGTGTGGTGGTAGGAAAGTAAGGGAATTCATAGCCACATATATGTTTCCTCTGTGAACAAACTCCTGTGGGACATCCAAGGGGCCAGTGGCACTATCCAGCCAGCAGGTGGAGTTCAGGAGAGAGAACTGGGCTGGAGATAGTCTGAGTATCTCATGCTGAGAGTGGGAAGGACTCTTGGAATTAGGGGAAATTATCCATGGTTTCTAGCACTGGCCTTAAGGGTGCTCTGTAGCTAAGTATGGTGGGGAGGAAGAATATAGGCAAGGTCATTTAGAACAACAGATTATCACCCTTCAGTCTGATCTGCAGTTCAGTACGTGTGGGTGTTGCCCAGGGTGGTGGTCATGTTTGCTGATTATGTTCCCAACACGGAGGAGCCTCAGCAAAGTGCTGTGGTAGGAGGGGCACAGAGTTACATGAAGTCAGCCATACCCTCCACCCCCAACAGGACGTGCACACACATTTCTGGGCCAAGAGATGTGATGAGAATCAACTCCATGGGCTTGCTAACAGGAATGGGGTGGCGATGAAAGGGCTCCAATGTTAAACTTTCTCAGGGCTAGTTTCTGAGTCCCCCAGTTTTGGTGGAAGCATTTTTGTAGCCCTAGTTCAGCCCCAGGACCGATGTTCTGGTGCTCATGGGAGAGAAGGTTTGACAGCTTCAGGACTTTTCAATACCCCAGTCCTCTCCCTTTTGCCCCCACCCCCAGCCCACCTCTCCACAGCATGAGAACAAAAGGTGCTTTATTGCAATGTCTTTATTGCATTACTGGAGCAAGTTGGCCAGACTTTCCCCTCTTGGGGAAGGTAAAAAACAAAAAGACCAAAAAGTATCTCCCCTTGCCTTCCCCCCCCCCCCCCCCCCACAACTGCACAGCAATGTCTGAACACACCTGGTGACAAGAACAATTTGCAAAAGTGGTCTAGGAACTACATTATGAACTGTCCCAACACAAGACATATAGTTGGCTTCCTTGTGAATCAGATATTTTTACGTAACTACATGAATTTTTTTGACTACATCAAAGACAACCGAAGAATAGGTTTTTCACGAGTAACAACAGGGCACCAAAGTCACATGCTGCAATTTGTAAGGAAACAAGGTTGTTTTTCGTCACAAGTGGCTGGAGCTAGAGCAAGGCTGAGCAGTTGACAGCAGAGGGCCCGGCTAGGCCCCCATCTGAACCCTCTGCTTTGAGGCCACTGAAGCCTCACAGAGAGCTAGCTAATAAGGGGTCTTAACTGGCAACAGAGAACACCTTGAAAAAACAGTAATTTGCCCAGATGCAGTTCTTGGCCCAAGAGGACCCATGAGGCTCGTTCCTTGCTGCAAGGAGACCCATGGAAGACACCACACTGGTTCTCAGAGCTTCTGCAAAGCCTGTGAAGGTCTCATCAAGGCTTGGAGACAGAGTAGGGGGGGTATCAGAAGTCCTCAATCTTGACCAAATTAGGGGTAAGGACACTGCTAGTCTATACAGGCCTGAGCTATGGTCGAGGCTTGGTTAGCATCTGTGGCCAGATGGAGACAAAGCATTGTTCTGTGATGAAAGCTCCACCCAGAATAGATAGGCGTCTGACCAGTGTCCAGCCAGCCTCGAGCTGCTTCCATGTTGGTGGACAGCTTCCCTAGCCAGGAAGACAGTGAGCCCCCCTGTCTTGGTCTGTTTCTTTACCTTCTGCCTCAGTGAGACTGCACTGAAGATGCCAAGAGAGAATCCCAGGGCCCAGATCATGGGGTAAGACATGGAGCTAAGTTCTGATGAAGGAGGCCAGGACCATAGAATAAAGGAGCTGCATACTACCCCTCCCAGTGGTTAGTAGACTGGTCTCTCTGCTATTTCCACTGGTCAAGATCAAGCAAATCATGTGGCAACTAGTCAGAAAAGATACTTTCCAACTTCTCAAATGATCCCTACATCTTAGTTCCCACAAAGCAACAAATTCAAGAATGAAAAACAGGAAAGCAACAAACAGGTGAAGGAATGTAGGACTTAAAAATGAGTGGCCCTCCTCCACAAGCCAGCCCAAGTGTGGGCAATAGACTGCGCTTGCTTGCTCCCTAGACGCCCTCAATGCTGCCTGACAAGCAACACAGCATGGTTCAACATTACAGCATGTATCCTGGTTCTTGTTTTCATTTAAGAGAGAACCAGAACACACTAAATTTTAATACCAGAAAGAAGGGATTCCTGGCACCCCATCTTGAGCATCTAGCTGTTTAAGGCACAAAGCCATCAGGCATGCCTTGCAGTAGTTGGTCTGGCCTTACTTCTCAGTAAAACTCTTAACAAGATTTCAATCTGGCCATCTGGGGAAGGAATGTCCAGCTGGCTGATGATACCAGTTAAGGACTCAGGTTAGAACAGCGACACTGGAGGAGGTTTCATTTGTCTGCCTCATCCAATCCTGAAACTGCAGTGTAACCAAGGAAAAGCCAAAGATATGCCCCCTTTCCTTTCTGTCTTCATTGTTAGTAACTGGAGGTTCTCCCCCAAATTTTAATCTATTTCTATGTTGTGGCACATTCTAGATCCTGTCACCAAGATAAGTGCTCAGGGAAAGCAAAATTTCTTTCATCCCCCAAACTAGAGCTTCCCTAGGTGTAAACCTGATTCAATAAGACTTAGATATTGGCTTCCCTACTCAGCCAGGAAGCCTGACTGCACAGCTTTGGGCTTAAACAGCTGACTCATTCGAGCCTATTATGGCTCTAGGATTGGCTCAGAGGCAGCTGGACTCTTCTGTTTGTCAAATGAGTGTTGACTGATGGGGGTGGAGCACGATGGAGGTAGCAGTAGATGCTGCCCCAACTCCATTCGCCCAGCTTCACTCAGCTGGAAGGCTTAAACCACGTGAAGCAGAAGGTTCCTGGCATAAAATCAGGGCCACTGGAGCAAGAGGACAGTCTGTGCACATCATCTTAATGGCAGGATCACAAAAAAGGCAAAGAACAGCTTCCAGATGACTGCAGCTAACAGTCTGAATGCCAAGCCATCCTTTCCTCTCCTTGCAGAAGTTTCAGCAACCACTATCTGGAAGCACAAGGGTGACGTACGGCCCTCGCCCGGGACACCAGAGCCCCGGGCCTGTGACCTTCTAAAGTCCCTGACCACACCTGGCTCCCTTCCAGCCACACAGCCTTAGCCACCTATGGCTCGCCTGGCCCTACCCAGAAAAGGACAGGAGATGACAGGAAATGAAACACGTTGACTGTTTCTGCAGGACCTTTCAACTTGTGGAAGCACATAGAAGAATGTTGTTCTAGATCATTATTTGGTATATCAAGCCATCTAAAAGCACTGGATTGCACCTTTTCTTTACTCATACACACAAGTTACAAAGGTTTCAAACAACAGATCATTCTTTAGGCTAAGAAAACACCACCACACAAGCACCAACTTCATTTTATAATTCAAAGCTCACCAGCCCACAAAAAGAACACTATTCCTCATCTCTGAGAAACAAGGGCAGGGCAAAAGGAATTACACTGACCAATTTTAGTGTCTGCTAAAACTAACAGTCTCTAGTTTTCCTTTTATTTTCAAGTTTTGGTTCAGAAGTGTGCGTTCAGATACTAGTGCCACCATCTTCCGTCACACCTTAGTCTGACAGCAATCATTGTTTTGCTGGGACCAGTATGGTTTCTAAACATAATGCTTCTTTAGAGAGAGGAGCTACTGAGATGCTGACACCTAAACTATACTGGTTAGGTACCTTCGGTTGAAAGTTTTTTAACCACAGATTACAGTTCTTTAAATGAAATCCCAAGCCTCCCCATTTTCCTTTGGTTGTCTTTTTCACCAAATGCCATTCGACCACTGAACCAAAACCACCTTCTTTTTGGGAGGAAGAGAGACCGCCAGACCAAAACAGACTCCCAACAGGGCCAAGCCCCACCAGTCTCAAAGCACCTTGGCCTCTCAGAAGAGGACAGGGACTCCTCAGAGGCTTCCAGACACAACCCCCACCCCCATCAGGCCTAACACGTTCTGTTGAGGGTACCTGGCTAAGTAAAACAAAAACCCCAATGAAAGACTTTCCCCAAAACCAGCATCTGCTCCCAGCTTCCTATGTCAGTGCGGTGGCACGGCTGAGTCCCCAAGAACCCCAGGCCCCGTACGTCCCCATCCTGACCGGCTGCTGCTCGGCCTTCTCCACTTCACATTCACAGAATCACTTCTTGTGCAAAACAAGCAGTCTACGTAGAAAGAATGCCCTCAGAGTCTAATAAAAACTGTAGAAAAATTTTGCTAGAGAGCCACTGCTCCCTCTTTATCTGCAGAGCGAGGGCATCTGTGCGTGGACAGGGTAGGCGAGCCTGACGTTGAGAGCGTCGTTGTGCTGCACAAGGGACGTCTGCTGGTAGTGCAGCACCAGCTCCTTCAGGGAGCTGTACAGGTTGTAGGGCTCGGCGAAGCCATAGCCACGAGCAGTGCTGTAGATCACACAGTGCTTCACCTCTCCATCGGCGCTGCAACAACACAACACAACACACAGACACCACAGGGAATTAAGACCGATGGCAACATAAAGGGGCCCTAAAGACCAGAAGTCTGAGAGCAACTGTTCTGCAAAGGAGAAGCAGCAGCCTTTCGTCCATCAGAGCTTGTATGATACCACACCCATGTGTCCCCCCAGCCCCTTCCACACTGGTCACAGAGACACCCTTCACTTCCCAAGACTTGGTGGGGCTAAAATGGGTGGCTGCATTCAGTCACTCAGCTCTGGACCTTAATTAGGTAAGAATGAACTGGAGGGGGCAAAACAAACCAAAAAAAAAATTTAATGTACAAATCAGTTGTTTTTTAAAAAGTCACAAGATTGCACAACAATCACTACTCATTCCAGAATATTTTCATCAAGCTAAAAAGAAACCATGTAGCCATCAGCATTCACTGTATTCCTCCCTCCCCTTAGACTCTGGTGACTAATAATCTACTTCCTGTCACTATGGCTTTGCCTATTCTGGAAATTTTATATAAACGGAATCATACAGTATTACTCAATCTTTTGTCTGGCTACTTTCACTTGGCACACCATTTTCAAAGTTCTTTTATGTGCTATCATGTATTGAGACTTCCTTTCTCCTCAGGGTAATATTCTATTGTATAGATATGCTACAATTTGGTTATCCATTCATCAATTTATGGGTCACTTGGATTGTTAACATTTTTTGACTATAATGAATATTTATGTACAAGTTTTTGTATGGACACATGTTTCCAGTCCTCTTTGATGTATACCTAAGAGGGGAACTGTTGAATCATAAGTGAATTAAACTTTTTGGAAATTCCCCGGCAGTCCAGTGGCAAGGACTATGTGCTTTCACTGCTATGGCCCTGGGTTCAATCCCTCGTTGGGGAACTAAGATCCCACAAGCCACATGGCATGTACCCCTACCCTGCCTGCCAAAGAAAGTTAAACCTTTTGAGGAACTGCCAAACTGTTGTCTGAAGTGTTGCACCACTTTAAATTCCTGCCAGCAGCTTTCTCCACATCCCTGCCAACACTTGTTATTGTCTATCTTTTTGATTATAGTTATCCTTGTGGTATCTCATTGTAGTATTGATTTACAGCTCCCTAATGACTAATAATGTTGAGCATCTTTTCATATGTTTATTGACCATCTTTATATCTTCTTTAAAGAAATGTCTATTTGCCATTGCCCATTTTTAAATTGGGGCAGTTGTCTTTTTATTAAGAGTTCTTTACGTATTAGATACTAGTTGATTAGATGTATGCCTTGCAAATATTTTCTCCCATTCTGTGGGCTGCCTTCCCACTTTCCCGATAGTGTCCTTTGATGCAGACAGTCTTTACTTGTGGGGAAGTCCAAGTCATCTTTTTGTCATTCGCACTTCTGATGTGTAAGAGACCACTGGCCATTCCAAAATGCCAAAGATTTATGCCTTCGTTTTCTCCTAAGTGTTTTATCTTTTAGCCCTTACATTTAGTTACATGACACATTTTGAGTTAAATTTTGTATGTGGCATGAAGTGGGGGTCCAACTTCATTCTTTTGCATGTGGCTCACTAGCTGTCCCAGCACCGGGTGTTGAAATGACGATGTTTTCCCCTTTGAATGGTCTTGAGAACCTTGTTGAAACAAACTGACCATAACTGTAGGGGGTTGTCCCTTGGCTGTCATTTCTATTCATTGATTCACATGTTTAATCTTATGTTGTGCTGTGCTTAGTTACTCAGTCGTGTCAACTCTTTGCAACCCCATGGACTGTAGCCCACCAAGGCAGCCCTGTCCATGAAATTCTCCAGGCAAGAATACTGGAGGGGGTTGCCATTTTCTTCTCCAGGGAATCTTGCCGACTCAGGGATCGAACCCGGGTCTCCTGCATTGCAGGATTCTTTACCAGCAGAACTACCAGGGAAGCCCTCAGTTCAGTTCACTTCAGTTCAGTCGCTCAGTCATGTCCGACTCTTTGTGACCCCATGAACCACAGCACGCCAGGCCTCCCTGTCCATCACCAACTCCCAGGGTCCACCCAAACCCATGTCCATTGAGTCGGTGATGCCGTCCAACCATCTCATCCTCTGTCGTCCCCTTCTCCTTCTGCCCTCAATCTTTCCCAGCATCAGGGTCTTTTCAAAGGAGTCAACTCTTCGCATCAGGTGGCCAAAGTATTGAGTTTCAGCTTCAACATCAGTCCTTCCAATGTACATTCAGGACTGATTTCCTTTAGGATGGACTGGTTGGATCTTCTTGCAGTCCAAGGGACTCTCAAGAGTCTTCTCCAACACCACAGTTCAAAAGCATCAATTCTTCGGTGCTCAGCTTTCTTTATAGTCCAACTCTCACATCCATACATGACCATTGGAAAAACCATAGCCTTGACTAGACAAAGTGATGTCTCTGCTTTTCAATATGCTGTCTAGGTTGGTCATAACCTTCCTTCCAAGGAGTAAACGTCTTTTAATTTCATGGGTGCAATCACCATCTGCAGTGATTTTGGAGCCCAGAAAAATCAAGTCAGCCACTGTTACCACTGTTTCCCCATCTATTTGCCATGAAGTGATGGGTCCGGATGCTGCTCAGTCCCATCCAATTCTTTGCAACCCCATGGACTGCAGCATGCCAGGCCTCCCTGTCCATCACCAACTCCCAGAGTTTACTCAGATTCATGTCCATTGAGTCAGTGATGCCATCCAACCATCTCATCCTCTGTCTTCCCCTTCTCCTCCTCCCTTCAATCTTTCCCAGCATCAGGGTCTTCTCAAATGAGTCAGTTCTTTGCATCAGGTGGCCAAAGTATTGAGTTTCAGCTTCAACATCAGTCCTTCCAATGAACACCCAGGATTGATCTCCTTTAGGATGGATTGATTGGATCTCCTTGCAGTCCAAGGGACTCTCAAGAATCTTCTCCAACACCACAGTTCAAAAGCATAAATTCTTATGTGCTAAGCTTTCTTTATAGTCCAACTCTCACATCCATACATGACTACTGGAAAAACCATAGCCTTGACTAGATGGACCTCTGTTGGCAAAGTAATGTCTCTGCTTTTTAACATGCTGTCTAGGTTGGTCATTAACTTTTATCTTATGTTAGTACTTCACAATTTTAATTACTACAACTTTGTAGTAAGTTTTCAAATTGGGAGATGTACTTCAACTCTTTCCTGTTCCTTCAGGATTATTTTAGCTGCTCTGGATCCCTTGTATTATCATATCAATTTTAAGATCAGCTTGTCATTTCTGTACAAAGCCAGCTGGTACTGTTTATGGGGATTATACAGAACACAAAGATCAATGTGAAAAGTACTGCCGTCTATGAACATGGGATGTTTTCCCACTTATTTAGAATTTTTTTTAAGTTCTTTCAATGAAGTTTCATAGTTTTCATTGTACAGCTCTTGCACTTTAAACCTAGGCATTTTATCATTTTTATGCTATTACAAATAGTATATTTTCAATTAATTTTCAGGTTGTTCACTGCTAATACACAGAAATACGACTAATTTTTGTTTTTTAAAAGTAACCTGCACCCTGCTGAATGCATTTATTAGTTCTAATAGTTTACTTCTTCCTTTCTAATCTGGGTGCCTTTTCTTTTTCTTGCCTAAATGCCTCAGCTAGAATTTTCTGTACAATGATTAGAAGTAGTGAGAAAAGACATCTTTAGTCTCTTCCTGATCTTAAAGAAAAGTACTCAGTTTTTTACCACTAAGTATGATGCCAGCTGTGGGTTTCTCATGTCCTTGATCAGGTTGAGAAGTACCCACCTCTCTCTAGATTTTTCAGTGTGTTTTAACAAATAAGAATAAAAATACTTCTTCTGAATGTACTGAAATAATTAGTAGATTTTTGTCAGTTGATTTTTGTCCTTAATCTATTTATATGGTTTATTTACACTGATTTTTTAATGTTGAACCAACTGGCATTCCTAAGATGAATTCTACTTAGTCATGGTTTATAATCCTTATATGCTGCTGGACTTGCTTTGCTAGTGTTTTGTTAAAGATTTTTATGTCTATATTTATAAGGAATATGCCCTCATTAAACAAACTGCGAAGTATTTGCTCCAATTTTTTGGAAAAGTCTGTGAAGGAACTGTATTAATTCTTTTTATAATGTTTTGTAGAATTCACCAGTAAAACTAACTAGGCTTGGGGTTTTCTTTGTGGATAGTTTTTTAAATTAGTGATTCAATTTCTTTACTTATTATAGTTCTATTCAGATTTTCTACTTCCTGTTAAGTCAGTTTTGGTAGTTTGTGTGCTTCCAGGCATTTGTCTATTTCATCTAGGTTGTTTAATTTGTTAGCATATAATTATTTATAGTATTCCATCATTATTTTTTTTTAATCTCTGTAACGACTATAACTAGTGTCCCCTCTTTCACCCTGATTTTACTAATTTGTGTCTTCTCTCTCACCCCTGTGTGTGTGTGTGTGTATGTGTGTGTGTGTGAGTTTAGCTTTGTTGTTGTTGTTTAGTCGTTGAGTCATGTCCAACTCTTTGAGACCCTATGGAATGCAGCATGCCAGGTTCCTCTGTCCTTCACTATCTCCTGGAGTTTGCTCAAATTCACGTGCATTGAGTTGGTTTGCTCAAACTCGTGTCTACTGAGTCGGTTCATCTCATCCTCTGCCACCTTCTTCTTTTGGCTTCAATCTTTACCAGCATCAGGGTCTTTTCGGATGAGTCAGCTCTTTGCATCAGGTGGCCAAAGTATTGGAGCTTCAGCTTCAGCATCAGTCCTTCCAATGAATATTCAGGATTGATTTCCTTTAGGATGGACTGGTTGGATCTCCTTGCTATCCAAGGGACTCTAGAGAATATTTTCCAGCACCACAATTCAAAAGCATCAATTCTTTGGTGCTCAGCCTTCTTTATAGTCCAGCTCTCACATCTGTACATGACTACTAGAAAAGATGTTATCAATTTTATTCATCCCATCATCCCATCTTCCGGTTTCATTGATTTCCTCAATTATTTTCTATTCTCTATTTCATTTAACTCTGTCAATGCAAGTGTCTTTCGTGTAGCCTCACCACTTTGTCCTCAGATCATCTGTGATCCTTGCTTGCCTTCTGGCATGTCCAGCAGCAGCATCATTATCATACTAATATTAGTAAACAACATTTACTTATTATGTTCCAGCACTGATCAAAGCATATTATATCACATATATTAACTCATGTAATACTTTAAAAACCCTTAAGTAGATATTATTATTACCCTTCTTTTATAGATAAAGAAACTAGGAAAAGAAAAGTTAAGTAATTTACCCTAGGTCACATGTATAGTTAAGTAGTAGAGTCAGGATTTGAATCCTGTATATCTGATCCCAAAGCTTCTCTCATGACCATCATACTATACCTCCTCTTTAGGTATGGTCGTTGAATATAATGACCATATATCAATGAAAACATGTTAATAGCAAATAAATATATATATATATATTCCTTAAAAAGGCAACTGTTTTATATATATATTATTATATAACTACATTATATAATAATATATATATTACATAATTACATTATTCAGATTATACATCTCCTAAAGCAACTGTTTTCTTTGTACAAATATTAAAAGTCTAAGCCATGGCTACTCATTTTACCATACTTCAACTAATTTGATCTGAACTTTATAAGTTGTTGATTTTCTATTAATCACTGTAGAAGTTTTCAAAAGGTTATATCCCCAGAGAAAACTTACACCACAGAGCAAGCGTAACATCCTTTCTTGCTGCTCTCACGGATTAAGAATGCACCGTCAGGTTTCCCATAAAGCAAGTCCTCTGCTTGTACTCGGTTGATATCCTCAACAAACCAGGTTTTCTCATCATAATGGGGCAGGTTTTCATCTTCCTCATTGATAAAATAGGTCCTAAAAAGTAAATGTTAAAATATTATTCTAACAATCAGTTTACTTATATCTAAAAGCAAATTCACGAATAAAACTCTCTTCGAAATCTTAACCACAAAATAACAAAGTAGAATTGCAAGTAGCTGGGGTTTTTTTTTAATAATTTCAAAAAATAAGATACAAAAAATTTCATTATTTGCTATCATGCAGAAAGCACAAGATTCACGTGTCTCATCCAAGACTCTGACTCCTGACTGTCTAAATAAGCAATGCTTAAGTATCCAGGTTTCATATGGTTTAGCAGGTCTGTGAACTCAAGTGCCTATAGCATACTCTTGAAGTAGTTCAATTTAAAGAGGTGCAAAGTCCTCGATTCAAATGTCCTCAAATAACAGAGAGGACATTTGCTCAAGTAACTCAGCAAGCATTAAGAAGGCCCGTGTCTTACACTGGCAACAAAGCCCTCTGATGAAAAGGTACAGTGAGAACTTACTCATCAGCATCCTCATTCTTGATTCCCAGCCAGGCATTTAGGCGCTTCTGTCTCACTCCTTTGTGATTGAGCCATCTGCCAGAAGAAAGACACCAGTGTCAGCATCGGTGCAAAGTAGACACGTCCAATCCAACCAAACATCCAGGCCCAGGAGCTTGTTTTCCCCAGTCTCACTAAGAATGGCCAGAGATTTCCCCAAATTAATAGTTTCTCCATTACTTTTCCTTCAACTTTCAGCAAAAAGGCAGAAACAGAAACTACTTGAAATTAGGCATTTCCCTCATTTTTCCCTTTCCTTTTCTAGAAGGGTGTATCACCACAAGCACACACATCCTTGCACTCAAACACCATGGGACAGTTGTTTCTGAAATTGTTAGTTAGGTGAGCATGTGTCACATTTGCAATCTCCACTGAGCCACAGGATGCAATTCCTCCATGGCCTACTATAATACATTGAGTTTAAAATTCTAACACAGAATTTCAAGGTCTATTTTTACACCCAAAGCAAGCCGCAAGAAATTCAGGTTAGCGATCTGAGTAATTAATGCAAATTTACTTCATCACCAGGAAAATCAAAGTATTTTAAAATATACCAACATTTTAGATGTAAAATGATATAAACCATTTCATTTAGCTTCACTGAGATGGATGATGGCCTAAAATTTGAGTATAAAAACTCTTTCATTCATCATCATCCCCCAACCAAGCCCCTTGTTCATTCAGATCTCATGATAAACATCTCCTCGGGGAGGACTACTGTAATTGTCCCCACTAAGGCAGTCCACCAGTCACTCTCTACACTTTTGCTTATTACGTATAGAACAATACATTCTAGAGACAAAACCTGAACAAAGCATCAAAGACCTAACATCCAATTAGCATTCTGTTACTAATTGTGTGGTCCTTTTTTGTTTGTTTGTTTATTCTAAAAAAGATATAAAGTTGAAGTTATAACATAAATTCAGTGCACATCAGATGAACTTATTCTCTTTATGTTCAGTTTCATTTTCAACTTAAAATCTCTAATCAAACTATAATTTTGTTTACTACGTACTATGACATCTCACTTAGCTTGTATCAGTTAGGGTCTTAGCTAGAAGGAAAAGGCACAAACTGGTAGCGGAGGAGAGTGCACTATTTACAAAGGTCTGGAGATGTTTTAGAGAAACTCCCCGGGGCTAGCAATAGTGTGAAGCCAAGGTATCCTAGAATTGAAGAATCAGCTATAGAGAGCAATGACTTGAACCCAGAGAGTACCATCTGGGGAGTGCCACCTTTGGTAGAAAATGAGGACACAGCCAACTCACAGGGTTCACAAGGGGAAGAAGTTAGAAAATAAAATATTCTTACTTTACTTTCCTTCTGCCCTCTCATCTCCTGCCAGTGCCTTCAAATGGCCAAAGCTAATGAGAAGCCAGAGGGCAAAGAGATCCATTTTCTTAGGCACAAAGCATGGTAGAAAAAGAAGAGCAGAAATTGTGAAGGCAAATGGAAAATTCCAGCACACCCAATGAAATGGGTTAACTTTAAGTGGACTTTTTCCAGGACCTATGATCCTCTGATAAAGAGATGGCTTCCTGTACTCAAGGACTGTTTGCACAGCATAAGAGAATGGCTTACTTAGGATACATTTTAAGGCAAGATTAAACTACCTTTTGTAGTCACAATCTGTACCTTTACTGAACAATTATTGGCATAGTAATATCCTTCAGAATTCCTTATACACACTGCTGCCCCATCTCACCTCTCTAATTTTCTATTTGGGAAGTTGACTTTTGGGGCTATGTGTAAGATGATATTTATTCAAATTAAGTGTTATGATATTCAATCTGGATCATAGTTTCAGTCTCCTGAAATCTTTCTAGTCTCTAATATGTTATCATCTATCTGATCAGCTGTTTCTCCAAGCTTTTAAAAATATGATCAGCTGCTAATGACCATCTAATTTTTTATAACAGTGTTACTTAGGGCATTGCTGTGGATGGACTGACGCACACTACACAGAGCCTACTCTAGGACGGCAGTAAGTCACAGTTTATCCATCAAGTTAGACTAAGTTGTGTTATGGCAAATTATCCTTTACTTTTAATTTATGAATTTAGGTTTATGAAAACCAAGAAAAGTAAGCAATAATCATGAAAACTAACTCCTAATGGAAAAGAATTGCAAATGAACCCCTTTTTTAAAAAATGAATTTTAAAGGTTTTTAGGAAATTCCCTGGTGGTTCAGTGGTTAGGACTTGGCACTTTCACTGCCGTGGGCCTGGCTTCAATCCCTGGTTGGGGAACCAAGATCCTGCAAGCCACGGATGGCAGAGCCAAAAATAAAATTAAAATAAATAAAGGCTTTTATATTTAAGAAATATTTTATTCTAAAGAATAGCAAGGAGAGATACAAAAGTCTTCCTCAGTGATCAATGCAAAGAAATAGAGGAAAACAACAGAATGGGAAAGACTAGCGATCTCTTCAAGAAAATTAGAGATACCAAGGGAACATTTCATGCAAAGACGGGCTCAATAAAGGACAAAAATGGTATGGACCTGACAGAAGCAGAAGATATTAAGAAGAGGTGGCAACAATACACAGAAGAACTGTACAAAAAAGATCTTCACAACCCAGATAATCATGATGGTATGATCACTCACCTAGAGCCAGACATCCTGGAATGTGAAGTCAAGTGGGCCTTAGGAAGCATCACTACGAACAAAGCTAGTGGAGGTGATGGAATTCCAGTTGAGCTATTTCAAATCCTAAAAGATGACGCTGTGGAAGTGCTGCACTCGATACGCCAGCAAATTTGGAAAACTCAGCAGTGGCCACAGGATTGGACAAAGTCAGTTTTCATTCCAATCCCAAAGAAAGGCAATGCCAAAGAATGCTCAAACTATCGCACAATTGCACTGATCTCACACGCTAGCAAAGTAATACTCAAAATTCTCCAAGCCAGGCTTCAACAGTACAACCATGAACTTCCAGATGTTCAAGGTGGATTTAGACAAGGCAGAGGAACCAGAGATCAAATTGCCAACATCTGCTGGATCCTCGAAAAAGCAAGAGAGTTCCAGAAAAACGTCTACCTCTGCTTTATTGACTATGCCAAAGCCTTTGACTGTGTGGATCACAATAAACTGTGGAAAATTCTGAAAGAGATGGGAATACCAGACCACCTGACCTGCCTCTTGAGAAACCTGTATGCAGGTCAGGAAGCAACCGTTAGAACTGGACATGGACAAACAGACTGGTTCCAAATAGGAAAAGGAGTACGTCAAGGCTGTATATTGTCACCCTGCTTATTTAACTTATATGCAGAGTACATCATGAGAAACACTGGGCTGGATGAAGCACAAGCTGGGATCAAGATTGCCGGGAGAAATATCAATAACCTCAGATATGCGGATGACACCACCCTATGGCAGAAAGTGAAGAAGAACTAAAGAGCCTCTTGATGAAAGTGGAAGAGGAGTGAAAAAGTTGGCTTACAGATCAGCATTCAGAAAACTAAGATCACAGCATCCAATCCCATCACTTCATGGGAAATAGATGGGAAAACAGTGGAAACAGTGGCTGACTTTATTTTTCTGGGCTCCAAAATCACTGCAGATGGTGATTGCAGCTATGAAATTAAAAGACACTTACTCCTTGGAAGGAAAGTTATGACCAATCTAGACAGCATATTAAAAAGCAGAGACATTTCTTTGCCAACAAAGGTCCATCTAGTCAAGGCTATGGTTTTTCCAGTAGTCATGTATGGATGTGAGAGACTATAAAGAAAGCTGAGCACCGAAGAATTGATGCTTTTGAAGTGTGGTGTTGGAGAAGACTCTTGAGAGTCCCTTGGACTGCAAGGAGATGCAACCAGTCCATCCTGAAGGAGATCAATCCTGGGTGTTCATTGGAAGGACTGATGTTGAAGCTGAAACTCCAATACTTTGAACACCTGACGCGAAGAGCTGACTCATTTGAAACGACCCTGATGCTGGGAAAGATTGAGGGCAGGAGGAGAAGGGGACAAGAGAGGATGAGATGGTTGGATGGCATCAGCGACTCAATGGACATGAGTTTGGGTAGGCTCTGGGAGTTGGTGATGGACAGGGAGGCCTCACGTGCTGCAGTTGATGGGGTCGCAAAGAGTTGGACATGACTGAGCGACTGAACTGAACTGAACTGACTTATTCTATATTTAAGAGATGAAATCCTGATTTAGGCATTCAAGAATATTCTAGAAACAGTACATTGGAATCTCAGCTGAAAAGAATCTCAAAAAGTCCTTATGGGCTATATATATATCAAGAAGTCAGAGAAACAGCCACACGCAAATGGGACTTGATGAACTAATGACAATCTCTTCTTGGGTGCTGCAGAATTCCAACCTATTCCAACTTCAAAACAGGACTAAAGAGAGGTCATATTCAGTATCATGTAGTAGTACAACCAGTTTCTTCCAGGACTGACTATACAATTTCAGCGTTAGAGCAGATCAAGCCCATCAATCCTAGTGTTGTCTTTGGTAGAAACATCAAAGCATGGAGTATGGACACCGGACTGTTCTCCCTGAAGCAATGGTTCCAAAAGGGGTAATGGTTTCTGTGTCTCCCTAAACATTCTAGCAGGATACAAGCAGGTCATGGCTTATCACCCATGATGATACCTAAATTCTATTTTATATTTAGCTTATAGAACTTGTTAAAGTCATTTTCAAGGTCTAGTTTGCCATACTTGGTCATGCACCTAGAAATGGTAGGTTTCTCAGTATCTCATCACTTTCCAGGGCAAAGAAGTGCTTCCACTCATTCCTTTGGTCCATGGCACAGCCTTCTGGGGCTTTTCTTTAGCTTCATCATGTGACCAGAACCATTTAAGTATTCCAAGAGCAGACACACCCTGCTTGTATACAAAGCCACCTCCTGGCCTTGCTTCCAGAGCTCTTCTGTATGCTATGTGTACTTGCTTGACTCTTTTTGGCCACAGTAGCAAACTGAAAGATCTCTAGAGAGGAGCGTTATTAAAAACTACTCAGTAATTGTTTGCTTCTGAAACAATCACCTTAAATTTTCATCTCCTGAAACTCAACAGCCAATATTTCAACCTCTAAGCTTGTATTTTATCCACTCCCTCCTTCTCACACAAAGAAACCCTGAAATCTATAGAAAACCCAGTCAGAGGTCTTTACTCTGCCTCCTCCTGCCAAGGAGTTTGAACTGTGTTACATGTGTGAAAGTCACCCATAAACATATTACAAAACAGTCTATTCATTACCTAGAACTACACCTAATACATTTTCCTTTTTCACTGATTATCTCCTTCTATGAAGCAGTCATCTGGCCTAAAAATCTAATCTATATATCTTGTTCTGATCATATATCTTTCCATCTGTATTTAGATAATATCCCTATATCTAGCTAAATCACATAATATTCCATCACTCCTCAGGTGTGCCATTTTTCATAAGTGCTTTCAACACATTTCTATTACTTAAATATAGAATTTTTTTCTTAAAAATAAAAACTCTTTAATGGACTATTCTGTATACTTACTTGTAGGTCCCAACTTTGAGTTTCCTTGCCTGTCAGGGGTAATTTCTATTTCTACGGTTTTTCTAGGTAACCAAAGATTCTGGGTTTTGTGTTTTAGGCAAACATTAATTAATCTACACTTTTTAAGCTCCATCACTGTGTTTATTTGTATGGATTACAGCCCTACCTCCTGATTGGTCCCACATGCTTGACTTTAGTAGACTGTAACACCCTACTAACAGGACCACTCTCCTAAATTCTTCCAGTCCCACCGGCCAGGTCTCAATTACGAATCTCTTCTACCTCTAATGTCTCTAGTGCAGCAGGATCAGGTGGTGCCAGGTGTCCTCCCCACAGGCCCAGAATACTCACACAAGGTGCTGATCTCGGATCTTGCGCAGCTGGATCAGGTCAGGTTTGATACTATTCATTTTTTTATCTATTTCTCGGTTATCCAAAGCTTGTTTCTTCAAATCCTGTTCAAGACGCATTTTGCTATCATGAATCTCACCCAGACGTGATTTCAACTTGTCATAATTCATCATAATTCTGTGAAAATATTTGACATATTAAGGCTAAAACATAAACCAAGCAGAAGCATTCTACAGTGTGCACACGGTCCTAACACCTTTAATGTGGTGGACATCTGCTGTTTTTGCCTGGCACATATTCATTCTCACTCCTCTGGGAAGAGCACCCTCATGTTCCCTGTAGGGAAGGGCTCCTGTTCCCATCTCAGATTCAGAGGTGAACATCCACACAACCCCACCTGGCCAAGAAGAGTGTTCCGTTCCATCCTATCCCTGCCTCAGGCCACAGTGACTTGTTCAGAAATCAGAATAATACCCAACTGACCCAGTCAAATCGAGGACTCTTGCTAGAAATATTGTAGACAGATTCTCTCTTTCCACTGAGATTGTTAAGTTGTCAACATGTGATTCTAGGCCTCCCAACAGCTTATACTACTGCCTTGAAGGGAAAGCCTGCCTGAGGATGAAGCCAACAGACAGAGAATGAGGAGAATCCTGACTATATTGTTTGGGCCCTGGACCCAGCCATGACTGAACAAGTAAAGCTGTGTTACTGTGTGAACTAAATGTGCTAATAACATGTAAAAGGATCAAACAGTGTCTGGGACATCTTGGTAAGCACTCAGTAGATGATAGCCCTAAGCTTTTCCAGCACACAAAGTTTTGCCGTGCTCTGAACCCTAAGGCAACAACTGTCCACATTACTCACTTGTCACTCAATAATAAACAGTTTTGTATTACCACTAAAACTTCATCATGATACTTTAACTCCCGATGCAACTAAACTACAAGTTCTTTTCCGTTTCTTCATTATTAATTACGGTCACTTATTGGTACTGTATGTTAAGATACTCACACTCACTCACACATATACACGCCTTTCTGTACCATAAAGTGTATGTGTGTTACTTAGTCCTCAGAGCATTTCAACAAGATTTTATCCACAGTTTCATGGAGAAAGAAACAAGTCCAGAGAGTTAAGTAACTCACTCAAGGCAACACAGTCAGGTGGCGCTAGCGGTAAAGAACACGCCTGCCAATGCAGGAGACACAGGTTCAATCTCTGGATCAGGAAGATTCCCTGAAGAAGGGCATGGCAACCCACTGCAGTATAATTGCCTGGAGAATCCCATGGACAGAGGAGCCTAAAGGGCTATAGTCCATGGGGTTGCAAAGAGTTGGACACGACCCAGATAACCATGATGGTGTGATTACTCACCTAGAGCCAGACATCCTGGAATGTGAAGTCAAGTGGGCCTTAGAAACCATCACTACGAACAAAGCTAGTGGAGGTGATGGAATTCCAGTTGAGCTGTTTCAAATCCTGAAAGATGATGCTGTGAAAGTGCTGCACTTGATATGCCAGCAAATTTGGAAAACTCAGCAGTGGCCACAGGACTGGAAAAGGGCAGTTTTCGTTCCAATCCCAAAGAAAGGCAATGCCAAAGAATGCTCAAACTACCGCACAATTACACTCATCTCACATGCTAGTAAAGTAATCTTCAAAATTCTCCAAGCCAGGCTTCAGCAATACGTGAACCGTGAACTTCCAGATGTTCAAGCTGGTTTTATAAAAGGCAGAGGAACCAGAGATCAAATTGCCAACATCCGCTGGATCATCGAAAAAGCAAGAGAGTTCCAGAGAAACATCTATTTCTGCTTTATTGACTATGCCAAAGCCTTTGACTGTGTGGATCACAATAATCTGTGGAAAATTCTGAAAGACATGGGAATACCAGACCATCTGACATGTCTCTTGAGAAACCTGTATGCAGGTCAGGAAGCAGCAGTTAGAACTGGACATGGAACAACAGACTGGTTCCAAATAGGAAAAGGAGTAAGTCAAGGCTGTATATTGTCACCCTGCTTATTTAACTTATATGCAGTACATCATGAAAACGAGGAGAGGAAGAAAAAGTTGGCAAGATTGCCGGGGAGAAATATCAATAACCTCAGATATGCAGATGACACCACCCTTATGGCAGAAAGTGAAAAAGAACTAAAGAGCCTCTTGATGACAGTGCAAAGAGGAGAGTGAAAAAAGTTGGCTTAAAGCTCAACATCACTAAGATCATGGCATGGTCATCAATAGGCATAGGGGGAAACAGTGGAAACAGTGGCTGACTTTATTTTTTTGGGCTCCAGAGTCACTGCTGATGGAGATTGCAGCCATGAAATTAAAAGACGCTTACTCCTTGGAGGTAAGGTTATAGCCAACCTAGATAGCATATTTAAAAGCAGAGACATTACTTTGCCAACAAAAGTCCGTCTAGTTAAGGCTATGGTTTTTCCAGTGGTCATGTATGGATGTGAGAGTTGGACGGTGAAGAAAGCTGAGCGCCGCAGAATTGATGCTTTTGAACTGTGGTGTTGGAGAAGACTCTTGAGAGTCCCTTGGACTGCAAGGAGATCCAATCAATCCATCCTAAAGGAGATCAATCCTGGGTGTTCGTTGGAAGGACTGATGTTGAAGCTGAAACTCCAATACTTTGGCCACCTCATGCGAAGAGTTGACTCATTGGAAAAGACCCTAATGTTGGGTAGGATTGGGGGCAGGAGGAGAAGGGGATGACAGAGGATGAGATGGTTGGATGGCATCACTGACTCGATGGACATGGGTTTGAGTAGACTCCGGGAGTTGGTGATGGACAGGGAGGCCTGGCATGCTACAATTTATGGGGTCACAAAGAGTCGGACAACTGAACTGAACTGAACTGAACTGAAGTGACTTAGCATGCATGCACAGAATTTAAGCCCATGGTTTAAGCCATTAAATGCAAAAAGAAATCTAAAAAGGCAAAACGGTTGTCTGAGGAGGTCTTACAAATAGCTGTGAAAAGAAGAGAAGCAAAAGGCAAAGAAGAAAAGGAAAAAGACACACCCATTTGAATGCAGAGTTCCAAACAGCAAGGAGATATTAAGAAAGCCTTCCTCAGTGATTAATGCAAAGAAATAGAGGAAAACAATAGAATGGGAAAGACTAGAGATCTCTTCAAGAAAATTAGAGATACCATGGGAACATTTCATGCAAAGGTGGGCTCAACAAAGGACAGAAATGGGATGGACCTAACAGAAGCAGAAGATATTAAGAAGAGGTGGCAACAATACACAGAAGAACTGTACAAAAAAGATCTTTCACGACCCAGATAACCACGATGGTGTGATCACTCACATACAGCCAGACATCCTGGAGTGCAAAGTAGAGTGGGTCTTAGGAAGCATCACTATGAACAAAGCTAGTGGAGGTTATGGAATTCCAGTTGAGCTATTTCAAATCCTAAAAGATGATGCTGTGAAAGTGCTGCACTCAATATGCCAGCAAATTTGGAAAACTCAGCAGTGGCCACAGGATTGGAAAAAGTCAGTTTTCATTCCAATCCCAAAGAAAGGCAATGCCAAAGAATGCTCAAAGTACCACACAATTGCACTCATCTCACACGCTAGTAAAGTAATGCTCAAAATTCTTCAAGCCAGACTTCAATACTACGTGAACCATGAACTTCCAGATATTCAAGCTGGATTTAGAAAAGACAGAGGAAACAGAGATCAAATTGCCAACATCCGTTGGATCATTGAAAAAGCAAGAGTACCAGAAAAACATCTACTTCTGCTTTATTGACTGTTCCAAAGCCTTTGACTGTGTGGATCACAACAAACTCTGGAAAATTCTTCAAGAGATGGGAATATCAGACCACGTGACCTGTCTCTTGAGAAATCTGTATGTAGGTCAAGAAGCAACAAGTAGAACTGGACGTGGAACAACAGACTGGTTCCAAATCAGGAAAGAAGTACGTCAAGGCTGTATATTGTCACCCTGCTTATTTAACTTACATGCAGAGTACATCATGAGAAATGCTGGGCTGGATGAAGCACAAGCTGGGATCAAGATTGCTGGGAGAAATATCAATAACCTCAGATATGCAGATGAAACCACACTTAAAGCAGAAAGCAAAGAACTAAAGAGCCTCTTGATGAAAGTGAAAGAGGAGAGTGAAAAAGTTGGCTTAAAACTCAACATTCAGAAAACTAAGATCATGGCATCTGGTCCCATCACTTCATGGCAAATAGATAGGGAAACAGCAGAAACAGTGACAGACTTTATTTTGGGGGGCTCCAAAATCACTGCAGATGGTGACTACAGCCATGAAATTAGAAGACGCTTGCTCCTTGGAAGAAAAGTTATGATCAACCTAGACAGGATATTAAAAAGCAGAGACATTACTTTGCCAACAAAGGTCCATCTAGTCAAAGCTCCGTTTTTTCCACTAGTCATGTATGGATGTGAGAGCTGGACTATAAAGCAAGCTGAGCGGCGACGAATTGATGCTTTTGAACTGTGGTGTTGGAGAAAACTCTTGAGAGTCCCTTGGACTGCAAGGAGATCCAACCAGTCCATCCTAAAGGAAATCAGTCCTGAATGTTCATTGGAAGGATGGAGGCTGAAGCTGAAACTCCAATACTTTGGCCATCTGATGCAAAGAACTGACTCATTTGAGAAGACCCTGATGCTGGGAAAGATTGAAGGGAGGAGGAGAAGAGGACGACAGAGGATGAGATGGTTGGATGGCATCACCGACTCTATGGACATGAGTTTGAGTAAACTCTGGGAGTTGGTGATGCACAAGGAGGCCTGGTGTGCTGCAGTCCATGGGGTTGCAAAGAGTTGGACCCGACTGAGTGACTGAACTGAACTGAACTGAAGCCATTAAGCTATACTGCCTTACAGCACTTAATACTATTCTTAGGCATAAAAGTTCACTAACGGTTTGGTGCTAATATGAGCAATGATTTTGCTTTTCCCTTCATATGATTCAGTTTTCTTACCTACTTTTGCACCCCTCAGCTGGCTGTTACTTGGCTCATTTTCTAACACTTCACTAAATTTGCTTTGATAAAGGTTCCCAATATTCTTTTAGTTGCCAGATTCAATACTTCTCATGTTTTTCATTCTCTGTGTAATCTTATCCTTATCATCTACCATAACCTACACACTTTTGCCCCTCAAATCCTTTCTGTAGAGTTCCAAATCCAAATAATCAACTGCCTACCACTCAGACAATTCCATTTTGGTTCTCATAGGAACCTCAAAACTCACTGGTTCCCACTCTGAACTCCCCGCATGTACTTCCCATTTTGGTATATTATACCATCCTTTAGTCACTAGTATCAGAAATCTAGGAATAATCTTTGGCTTCTCCCACACCTGCCATATCTGGTCAGGCATACAGTCCTCAGCATTTCTCTTAACTCTATTCACCACTATGTACTCTCAGACACTGTAACACATTCTGAAGCTAACAAGGAAAATAACCCACCACCCTTACTCTCAACAAGCTCACAGTTCTGTGAGTGTGACTCAGTAAATGTTACAGTAAGGATCAGGATCAGATTCTATAGAAATGGGGACAAAAAGCCCCTAAAAAAGTCTAGGGAATCAGAGAAAATTTTCTAGAAAGTCATGTCTAAGCTGGGTGCTAAAGGGGTCAACAATTTAGGAGGATGGAGAAAGAATGCAGAAGAAAGAAGGTTCAGCTTGGTACCATTAGTGTAAACAGCAAGTAATTCCATATGGCAGGACTGTCAAGTCTGAGGAAGTAAAAGCAGACATGACAGAGATGATTAAAGAAGAAAAAACGCCTTGGCTCACTGATGCACTTGGAGACATTAGGTAGATTTACCGTTCAATTTCCTTTTCATTCCCTTCTTTTCGAAATCGCTCAATATATTCTTTGCTATGTTGTTCTTGTGTATGACACTGCTCTTCAAATATTTTAATTGTTTCATTAAAAGCTTCAATTGCAGTCCTCTTCATCTGTATTTCCTATAGGATAAAAAAAGATAAACACACTTCATTATCTTTGTATTTCTTTTTGTAACCTTAGTCTTAAAACAAATCTTATAATTCTAGTTATGATTCCATATGAGATCAGATTAAGGGGGCCAAAACAAGACCATTCTACCATTATTTATATATGAAATATATCATTAAAACCCTAAAATAAAAGAAAAATAACTATTACCTGAAATATAGCTGAGAACCACAGAAAGGCCTCTGAGCTGCTAAGAGATTAACCCTGCATACCCTGAAGACAAGATAATGTTTCTCCTTTGTAACTACTGCAGTACTGACCCCCAAAAGGTGCTGATGGAGTGAAGAGACAGAACAGAGTTCATGCACCAGCAAGCAAAACCTTATTTTCCAGAAAAGCCCTACAGAGTCTATTTAGTCTTACTTCATTTCTAAAGCATGTCATTTTTGAAATACATTCATTAGTAGATTCATCTCATAAGAAGCAGAAAATGAGGAAGGGGAAGAAAGCTGCTAAAGTCAGATGCAAAATAAGATGAAAAACTAAAAACACCACAAAACAGAAGCCCAGGAGGCTAAGCCACTCACACTAGGGTAAGTGGTCCTCCACGTTCCAATGAGCTCTGAGGCTATCTGTACACTTTGGCAACTGAATCATGACTCCCCTAAAATTTTCAAAGAGGGTTAAATTTTGTTTACTTTAGAAAGTCAAGAAAATATGTGTAAAGGTCTAGAAAGACTGCAATCGTGAATGTTAACAATTTTAAAAGTTTCAGTGCTTATGGGACAATTCATCAACTATTTAGCACTGATTAATTTCTTTTTAAATAATTGTATTTGTTTTATTTATTATTTAGTTAGTTCTGGCTATGCTGGGTCTTTTGTTGCTGCTTGGGCTTTTCTCTAGTTGTGGCAAGAGTGGGCTACTCTCCAGTTGCAGTGTGCGGGCTTCTCATTATGGTGGCTTCCCTTATTGCAGACCACGGGCTCCAGGGCACACAGGCTTCAGAAGCTGTGGCAAATGGGCACAGTAGTTGCAATTCCTGGGCTCTAGAGCACACGCTCAATAGTTAGGGTGCACGGGTTTAGTCGCTCTGCAGCATGTGGGATCTTCCCAGACCAGGGATCAAACCCGTATGTCCTACATTGACATGAGGATTCTTTACCACTGAGCCACCAGGGAAGCCCTGATTAATTTCACTGATTATTTTCAACAAATGATTATTGAGAATCCATTACACAGAAAGTACCATCTGGTGTTAAAGAGAGTCACAAAAAGGGCCTGCCCTCTAGGATTCAGAATACACAGGCAAAACAGATTTCTGAACTCTAATAAGGTTTTGTTTCATGTCATGATAGAGGAAATAAAGTGGGGTGAATTAGTTACTTACTGCTTTACAGAGACTTCATGGAGGAGGCAACATCTGAGTTAGGTCTTAAAGAATTGGGGTAGGAGAAGAAAATTCAGCATTGCACACAGATGGCATGGCATGACTTATACAAAAGTGGATATTAAGGATCTGCAATTGCTCAGTAGGGCTGGAACATAAGGGAATTAGCAGATGAGGGACACTAGAACCTCAGCTGTTTCATACAGTGGAGGAAATATCATACATATCTCAAGCAGTACTGTAAACCTATTGGAATCCATGTATCTAAATATTTAGCTATAAATTCTACAATTCTCAAATATGGTAGAGGGTTTTGGCTGCCTTGCAAGGTTAAGAAAAGGTGGCAAGAATACACAGAAGAACTGTACAAAAAAACTCTTCACAACCCAGATAAACACGATGGTGTAATCACTCACCTAGAGCCAGACATCCTGGAATGTGAAGTCAAGTGGGCCTTAGGAGGCATCACTACGAACAAAGCTAGTGGGGTGAAGGAATTCCAGTTGAGCTATTTCAAATCCTAAAAGATGATGCTGTGAAAGTGCTGCACTCAGTATGTCAGCAAATGTGGAAAACTCAGCGGTGGCCACAGGACTGGAAAAGGGCAGTTTTCATTCCAGTCTCAAAAAAACGTAATGCCAAAGAATGCTCAAACTATCACACAACTGCACTCATCTCACACACCAGCAAGGTAATGCTCAAAATTCTCCAAGGCAGGTTTCAATAGTACATGAACCGTGAACTTCCAGATGTTCAAGCTGGATTTAGAAAAGGCAGAGGAACCAGAGATCAAATTGCCAACATTCGCTGGATCATCAAAAAAGCAAGAGAGTTCCAGAAAAACATTTACTTCTGCTTTATTGACTATGCCAAAGCCTTTGCCTGTTTGGATCACAACAAACTGTGGAAAATTCTTCAAGAGATGGAATATCAGACCACCTGACCTGCCTCTTGAGAAATCTGTATGCAGGTCAAGAAGCAACAGCTAGAACTGGACATGTAACAACAGACTGGTTCCAAATAGGAAAAGGAGTACGTCAAGGCTGTATATTGTCACCCTGCTTATTTAACTTACATGCAGAGTACATCATGAGAAATGTTGGACTGGATGAAGCACAAGCTGGGATCAAGAATGCTGGGAGAAATATCAATAACCTCAGATATGCAAATGACATCAACCTTATGGCAGAAAGTGAAGAACTAAAGAGCCTCTTGATCAAAGTGAAAGAGGAGAGTGAAAAAGTTGGCTTAAAACTCAACATTCAGAAAACTAAGATCACAGTATCTGGTCCTATCACTTCATGGGAAATAGATGGGGAAACAGTAACAGACTTTATTTTTGGGGGGCTCCAAAATCACTGCAGATGATGACTGCAGCCATGAAATTAGAAGACGCTTGCTCCTTGGTAGAAAAGCTGTAACAAATCTGGACAGCATATTAAAAAGCAGAGACATTACTTTGTCAACAAAGGTCCGTCTCGTCAAAGCTACAGTTTTTCCAGTAGTCATGGATGGGTGTGAGAGCTGGACTATAAAGAAAGCTGAGCACCAAAGAACTGAAGCTTTTGAACTGTGGTGTTGGAGAAGACTCTTGAGAGTCCCTTGGACTGCAAGGAGATCCAGCTAGTCCATCCTAAAGGAAATCAGTCCTGAATGTTCATTGGAAGCACTGATGCTGAAGCTGAAGTTTCAATACTTTGGCCACCTGATGCGAACAACTGACTCATTTGAAAAGACCCTGATGCTGGGAAAGACTGAAAGGAGGAAGAGAAGGGGATGACAGAGGATGAGATGGTTGGATGGCATCACTGACTCAATGGACATGAATATGAGTAAACTCTGGGAGTTGGTGATGGACAGGGAGCCCTACGTGCTGCAGTCCATGGGGTTGCAAAGAATCGGACATGACTGAGCAACTGAACTGAACTGATTAAAGTTCTGGCCCTATATCCTCAAACAAAACACCAACAGTCTGACTGTTGTGTGTGTTGGCAGGCAGAGCAGCAAAGGAAAATATATTTGGTGTCACTGCCAAAGCAGCAGCCCCTCCACAAACAATGCCACTATGCCTACCATCAAAACTGTAACCCACCTTACCTTCTTTTCTCTGCGTCTTACCCTCCTGTCCCTTCCTCCAGTACTTCATATCATATCAACTAGCCCCTCTCAAAACATTCACTCTCCCAGTCTAAGGTTTCTTCTCACACAAGTTCTAATTTAACACCACTTTGAAAAAAATAAAGTTCCTTAACCCTGATTTCTCTTTTCAGCTTCTTAAAAGAATTGTTTATATGGGCTCTCTCTCTTTCCTCATCTCTCATTCATACTCCAACTGACTCTATTCTGGTTTCTGCACTCACCATTCCACAGATACTGCTCTTTCCAAGATCACCAATGATCTCATGGCTGAATTCCGGTGTCTAATCCCAAACCATCACTAAATCCTATCAGTTTGCCTCATAATTATATGTAATCCAGATGTAAATATCCCCACATGAAGCCTATTCTCAGCCTGTGCCAACTCTGACTCTGGGTATACCATCTCTTCCCATTCTCTGGGAAGAATTTGATTACACCACAGCAAACTAGATTTTATCTAAAATGAAATCTTTCCCTTTAAAGAAAAAGAAAACATGGAGAATGTCTACAACATTTAGAAACACTGCAACACAAATGGAGGAGGTCAGTTCTTTAATTTCCCTTTAACACTCATTGTCTCTCCTAAACTGCTAATCACCTGATCCCTCCGGATCCCTCCCTCTCTTCTCCTACCTCCCAAAGCATTAAGCCTCCAAGGCTCTTCTCTGCTTGACCCATCTCAGGTCGTGCTCTCAATTCTCACACAGAGAAATTAGCCCTCCTCTAGCTTTGGCCTTGTGCTTTTTTGATTGCCTCCATCCAGCTCCCTAAGTAGGGATTCCACTTCCAGAACCCAGTCACATATCAGCTGCTCAGCACCCATATTCTGCTGTTAAATCCCTCATATTACTGGGCATGTGTGCAACATGTGGAGTTTTCTCAGTTTTCACAGTCATGATAAGGAAGAAAGGCAACTCTACACAAGCCAAAGCTATATGCAACGGTGGTTATTTTTTTCTAACCTCCATTCACAGAAGTGTTAACCTTCCCCAAGACTCTAGTCTACACTGAGATCTGATTTCAGGCTCTTGACAAGGGTGGAACACTTTGGTTCATTATCTTGCATAAATTCATTCAACAAATAATTGAATGGTGGCTCAGTGGTAAAGAATCTGCCTGAGAATTCAAGAGACACAGGTTCGATCCCTGGGTTGGGAAGATCCCCTGGAGAAAGAAACGGCAACCCACTCCAGAATTCTTGCCTGGAAAATCCCATGGACAGAAGAGCCTGGTGGGCTACAGTCCATGGGGTCACAAAGAGTCAGAACCAACTTAGCGAATAAATAACAACAACTATATGCCAGGCATTATTTGAAGCATTTGGGATACATAAGTGAACAAATTTGAAAACTTCTGCCCTCCTGGAACCTTACCACTTTATGTTCCTAGTCAAAATGAAAATGTTAACATTTGCTTGGTTTTGTACCTTATAGAATATACTCATATATCTTTTGAATCTTTTACTTAATATTTTCGTGAGATTAAACATAGTGTTATACATTGCCCTTTAAATAAATTCATCCACATGATTACAGTAACCCATCACTGCTTTATTTAATGGAGAGGAAAGAGATTAAAATTAAAGCATGCTATTTTGACTAATGGACATTAGTTAACAAATATTCTCAGAATACCTTGCGCTTCTGGAAAACAAGGCTTCACTTCTCCCTCTGTATCAGTCAGTTCAGCTCAGTTGCTCAGGCGTGTCCGACTCTTTGTGACCCCATGAACCACAGCACGCCAGGCCTCCCTATCCATCACCAACTCCCAGAGTTTACCCAAACACATGTCCATTGAGTTGGTGATGCCATCCAACCATCTCATCCTCTGTCATCCCCTTCTCCTGCCCTCAATCCTTCCCAGCATTAGGGTCTTTTCCAATGAGTCAGCTCTTCGCATCAGGTGGCCAAAGTATTGGAGTTTCAGCTTCAACATCAGTCCTTCCAATGAACACCCCGGACTGATCTCCTTTAGGATGGACTGGTTGCATCTCCTTGCAGTCCAAGGGACTCTCAAGAGTCTTCTCCAACACCACACTTCAAAAGCATCAATTCATCTGTGCTCAGCTTTCTTCACAGTCCAACTCTCATCCATACATGACAACTGGAAAAACCATAGCCTTGACTAGATGGACCTTTGTTGACAAAGTAATGTCTCTGCTTTTTAATATGCTCTCTAGGTTGATCATAACTTTCCTTCCAAGGAGCAAGCATCTTCTAATTTCATAGCTGCAATCACCATCTGCAGTGATTTTGGAGCCCAGAAAAATAAAGTCAGCCACTGTTTCCACTGTTTCCCCATCTATTTGCCATGAAGTGATGGGACCAGATGCCATGATCTTAGTTTTCTGAATGTTGAGCTTTAAGCCAACTTTTTCACTCTCCTCTTTCACTTTCATCAAGAGGCTCTTTAGTTCTTCTTCACTTTCTGCCATAAGGGTGGTGTCATCTGCGTATCTGAGGTTATTGACATTTCTCCAGGCAATCTTGATTCCAGCTTGTGCTTCCTCCAGCCCAGCGTTTCTCATGATGTACTCTGCATATAAGTTATATAAGCAGGGTGACAATATGCAGCCTTGATGTACTCCTTTTCCTATTTGGAACCAGTCTGTTGTTTCATGTCCAGTTCTAACAGTTGCTTCCTGACCTGCATACAGGTTTCTTATGAGGCAGGTCAGATGGTCTGGTATTCCCATCTCTTTCAGAATTTTCCAGTTTATTGTGATCCACACAGTCAAAGGCTTTGGCATAGTCAATAAAGCAGAAATAGATGTTTTTCTGGAACTCTCTTGCTTTTTCGATGATCCAGGGGATGTTGGCAATTTGATCTCTGGTTCCTCTGCCTTTTCTAAAACCAGCTTGAACATCTGGAAGTTCACTGTTCATGTATTGCTGAAGCCTGGCTTGGAGAATTTTGAGCATTACAAGTGTGTGAGATGAGTGCAATTGTATGGTAGTTTGAGCCTTCTTTGACATTACCTTTTTTGGGGACTGGAATGAAAACTGACCTTTTCCAGTCCTGTGGTCACTGCCGAGTTTTCCACATTTGCTGACATACTGAGTGCAGCACTTTCACAGCATCATCTTTTAGGATTTGAAATAGCTCAACTGGAATTCCTTCACCCAACTAGCTTTGTTCGTAGTGATGCTTCCTAAGGCCTACTTGACTTCGCATTCCAGGATGTCTGCCTCTAGGTGAGTGATCACACCATTGTGATTATCTGGGTTGTGAAGATCTTTTTTGTACAGTTCTTCTGTGTATTCTTGCCACCTCTTAGTATCTTCTGCTTCCGTTAGGTCCCTACCATTTATGTCCTTTATTGAGCCCATCTTTGCATGAAATGTTCTCTTGGTATCTCTAATTTTCTTGAAGAGATTGCTAGTCTTTCCCATTCTATTGTTTTCCTCTATTTCTAGAGTCAAATTTAGTTTCATACCTAGAATAGGTATTCAATACATGTTTTTGGATGGTTGTACTAATCTTTTGTACCTGATTCTCCCTCCCCCCCTTACACACACACATACACACACACAGATTACCTTTCTTAAAAATATAAAATGAACTAAATTGGAATTGAGGAGAATTATTTTCTAAAACTGGTTATTTTAAAAACTACTGATGTCCTATGAGAGAGTCTGTCTATGCTTAAGTTCCCATCCTTTACCTGAAGCTACATCATTAGCATTTCTGAGGTCATGAGGAATTCCTAAGAAGCATTTAATAACAGCAGTTGCCTCTGGGGAATGGGGACTTTCATGCTGGGTGATATAATTCATAGAATTCAGCAATATTTATATTTATCATACATATTTATATAACTTTTGTACATTTTAAAAATCAAGTTTTAAAGTAATTTCTGAAAACTCTTCTAATAGCTATATATATGTGTATGTATAATAATTTCACCATCCCCTAACATTGACCACTTATGTTGATTCAATCTGAAGAAACCTCAGTAACCTTTTCTCTATTCTAAATCAAATACTAGTCTTATCACAGATAATTCACTTAGAAGAGGCAAAGGAACACAGAAAACCTGAAATCTGCAGTGTAAAAAAAACAGCATACACACACAGTCACACCACAGACACAGCACAAGTATCAGATAGGAAGGGGGAAAAAAGGTTATTAAAGTCATTCTGAATAACTACTTAGCTAATAAAAGAAAACCTGAAATAAAATGAAATCAAACACCTGACATAGAAAAATGGACCATCACAGTAACCCTGACCACTGTAATCCCACACCTTCCCCCAGTCAGCACTGTATCACACACCTAACCTATAATTCTCACCGGCCAATATCTCCTAATAAGGTCCTCCATCCAGTCCAGAGGCTCCTGGTGCAGTCTCTGCATTTACACTGCACACCACAGACACTAGCTTAGAAACAAGATCAAGGGCTTTGGGGCTGAGAATCAAGAACGTTAATTCTAGGGTCAAAACAAGGCACCATGAAGCACAGTAATACTGGAAGAGCTCACAGCTGACTAACCCTTAACAGTTAACAAACTATAGACAGAGATATTTTTTAAAAACTCTAAGTATTTCACAACTGTAACCAAATTGTCAAAACACAAAGAGAGAATCTTGAAAGCAGCAAAAAAGAAGTGACTTGTCATATACAAATGGCCTTCAATAAAAATAACAGCTGACTTGCCATCCGAAATATTTAGGCCATAAGTCAGCAGGTGGGCAATATTTAAAGCCTTGAAAGAAAAAAAAATGTCAGCCAAGAATTCTGTAACTAGAAGTACTGTCCTTCAAGAATGAAGGAAGAGAAATTATATAAGATAAGCCCAGATAGACAAAAATTAAAGGAGTCTGTTACCCCAAGACTTGCCCTACAAGAAATGCTCGAGACTCCTTTGGGATGCAATGAAAGGACAATAGACAGTAACTCCAAGCTACATGAATAAATAAAGAACACTGGTAAAAGCAACTGCATAAGCAAATGTAAAAGCCAGTAGTTTTGTACTTTTGGTTGCATGCATGCTAAGTAGCTTCAGTCATGTCTGACTCTTTGCAACCCTATGACTACAGCCTGTAGGCTCCTCTATCCATGTTCTATATGTTTTAAAGGACAAATGTATAAAACTAGAATTTTAAATCTATTCTAATGGGCAGACAATGTATAAAAATGTAATCAGTAGTGATAACAATATAAGGGGGAAGGAATAAAGATGTATAGGAGCATATACAGAGTGTTTCAACCCTACTGAAAACTTTTTCAATACTAAGTTGGTACTGGACTTCCCTGGTGGTCCAGTGGTTGAGAGTCTGCTTGACAATGCAGGGGACACAGATTTGATCCCTGGTCTGGGAAGATTCCACATGGCGCAGGGCAACTAAGCCTGTGAGCCACAACTGCTGAGCCCAGGCACCTAGAGCCTGTATTCTGCAACAAGAGATGGTCCTGCTCACCACAGTTAGAGAAAGCCCAAGTGTAGCAATAAAGACCCAGCACAGTCAATAAATAAATTAATTAATTAAATTTAGTTTAATTTTTAAAAAGAGATACTAAGATAGCTTAAACAACAAAGTGAAAGTGAAGTCGTTCAGTCATGTCCAGTTCTTTTCGACCCCATGGCTGTAGTCTACCATGGCTCCTCTGTCCATGGGATTTTCCAAGCAAGAGTACTGGAGTGGGTTTGTCATTTCCTTCTCCAGGGGATCTTCCCAACCCAGGGATCGAACCCGGGTCTCCCACATTGCAGGCAGATGCTTTACCTTCTGAGCCACCAGGGAAGCCTAAAACAAGGCCTCACTGTATAACACAAGGAACTAGATTCAATATCTTGAAAGAATATATAATGGCAAAGAATCTGAAAAAGAATCCATACATAAAATTCTTTATATACATAAGAATTTATATATGTAAATCAACTATACTTCAATAAACTTTTTTAGTTTAAAAAAGATATCAAGGCAGATAAAGATTGTCGAGTGAATTATAGAAAATCCAAGGTAACTGTAAGCCTTACTGCCTACTTACTGGCCTAAACAACAAAACTGTACTAACCTGGGATGTTCTGGTATATTCTTCATATAGTCTGTCATATTCTTTACTCTTTTCCTGATACTGAGAGTGATACTCCTGCAGTTTTTTACCAACAGCATCAATATTATCTTCTTTTACCAACTGATCCTATACAGGTAAACAAAAGAAATGAAGAATGTCAATATTTCTAAAACATGGGTTTTTCCACAACTAGTTATTTTTAAATTGTATTTCTGCTGTAAGTTTATGCTACTGAATTAGTATCAAGAATGGGAAACCACTAAATCCTTTTAACTCTAAGATCAGCCTCTTTAGATCACATCAAAATAGGCTACACTTTAAATTTTTTTAATGAACTAGGAAAAACAAACGCAAATATTTTTATATAAAGTAAACCAACACATGCAACAAGATATTAAGCAATAGTTGTCACAAAATAAGTTCTAAAAATATCTTAAACCTTAAGTAGGAAATTTTAAGCATCTAGCATTTCTTTTTTTTTTCCTGATAAACCTGGTAAGTTAGAATCAAATGATGTTGTTAAATAATGACTTGCTGATTAGCTATTAAGAGCCTGTATAACCACAGGACTTCCCTGGTGCTCCAGCGGTTGACTTTGCACTTCCACTGCAGGCGTATGGGTTCAATTCATGGTCAGGGAAATAAGATCCTGCATGCCGCAGAGCACAGCCAAAAAAAAATCCCAAACTTATGTAATCATACCTACCTGTTGGTATCTGGACACTGGGTACATCAGTTTCACATCAAGTTTGGGATTGTACTGGGCAAGAGATTCATGATGATAGTGGCTAATGAGCTCCACCACAGAATTAAATGTCAGAGGATCAGAAAAGCCATATTTACCATCTCGATGATAGATCTTTATTAGCTTATTATTGCCTCCCTTCCTGTGAACAACAAGACATAAATGTAGATTTTTTTTTCCAAAAAATTCTGTTGAAGTACTCTTTCACTTGGAGATATGAAAGCTTGGTGTCACATTATAAACAAGTTTTACTATGTTAACAAGACTGGAATGGGTGAAAAGGCATATATTATATGTGTAGAAGTATACATAATATTATATTATTTTTACAATTATTTCTTCTGTCTGTAAAGTATCTTGGTTACTAAAGGTCAACTTACATAACTTTCAGTATCAACAAATTTAACAAAAATAACCACTAAAAAAAACTAAAACAAAAGTAAATTGTATCTTTTATTTTCTGAACAAATTTTTTAATGTAAATTCTATATCAAGAAGAACAGAGACACTCTCTTCAGGATCTAAAGATATGCGGTTGTGTGTCTCTGGAGGGACACAGAAGCAATCTCTGTATGAAGAGGGTGATAACCATTTGTCACACATACACAATGCACAAACATAATTAAGCTCCTTGAATGATTTATAACTGAGTAATTAATCCAGCACCCTACACTACTTTGTCTTTTAGATTTGCTTATAATAGTTGGAAAGATTATTTATTTAGGCTATCACAATATGTAAATGATTCAACTGTCATTCAACTGTTTTACAAAGTATAGCTTTTGAAGAGCCATTTATATTAGATGCTTGAATAGTTTAGACCACTTTTGTTTACTGAGACATATCCAATGGTCCCTTAAAAGATAATTTATAACCAAAGCTTAAAATGGCCATGTATTGCAAGTCCCATAAGGTATAATCTAAAACCAGAGTAGACTGATTCATTATTTCATAGCAAAATACTGCACAATTCTCACTCAACTGTTCTTATAGCAGCATGCAGACTTAATGGGGGGAAAGTATGCTTCTTTATCTCTTTATGCCATGCCATTACACATGATAAATGAAGCACTGGGATTTGTAAAAGGTCAGACACAAAAGGTTTGAATCTGTGGACGATTTAAATTTAATGCTTAGATGGTCAGTTTAGATGGATGAAGAACTATCCTATAAAAGGTACATTAGAAGGACCACCTAATCATAAGCAGTTTCTATAGGTGTGTATTCCCATGCATATACCCATAATAAATGCAAGCTGCTCTTTCTGCTAGAGAAAAACTAGAAGGTATTTATTCATTCAAAAAACTTTTTGCACATCTACTATATGTCCAGACTGTGTGAGGCACAGTGGACACAGTGATAAACAGGCCAGATACAGTCCATGCTCTCATAGAACTTCCAGTTTAGGAGCAGGTGGAACATATCTCCATTGTTATAAAGATGATAAAGAATTTTTCATTAAGATAGAACATAAAAATAAACAACTAGATATATCAACTGGTAATAGGTCCTCTAGGGGGAAAAAAAAAGCAGAGTAAAGCAAAGAGATTATTCTGGAGGTGGAGAAATGGCTACTTCATATATGTTACACAAGGAAAACCACTCTGTTCAGGCAACATTTAGCAGAGTCCTAAATGATGTGAGCAATCTGGCACAGCAGATATCTGGGGGAGAAGTTCTCTAGACAGGGAATAGCAAGTGCAAAGCCCCTGAGGTAGAAGCAAGCTTGGCATGTTCCAGGAACAGCAATGAGGTCACCAATGCTGGAGCTAAAAAAAGCAAAAAGGAAAGTAGTAGGAGACAAAGTAAAAGGAACCTGGATCATATAATAGCCTGCAGATCACTGTAATGGCTTTTGCTGACTAAGATGGGGAACACAAGAAAGTCTGAGCAGAATGATATCATCTATTTTGTGTTTTACAAGGCTCATTCTAGCTGCTAAGTTGATGAGACCATTCAAAGTGGGCAGGGGTAGAAGTAGAAAGGTCAGCTGGGAGACTTTTAAAATAATCTAGGCAAGACATGATGGTGTCTTGGACAAGGGTAGTAGCTGTGGAGATACTGAGAAATGGTGGGATTCTGAATATATGCTGAAGAGAGAGTTGACAGGATGCGCTGTGGCCTGGATATGGGCATGAAAGGAGACAAAAGTAAAGATGATCTCATAGTTTTTATCTTAAGCAGTCAGAATGGAATTGTCATTTATCAGAAAGAAGAAGGATATATATAAAAGGAACACGTTTAAAGAGGAAAAAAAGCATTTTGACTTTAGATTTGTTACGTTTGAAATGCCCAGTGAACATCCAAGAGCAGAGGATCCTGCAGCCTACGTAGAGAATCTAAAGTTCAGGAGCAAGTTCTGGGCCAGATGTATAAAATCAGGAGTTGTCAGCCTATAGATGTTATTTGAAGATGAACATAGTTGAATAAGACAAAAGGTCTGAGGTCTAAATCCTGGGGTACACCAATGTTTAGTGGTCAGGGAGATGAGGAAGGAGACCAAGATAGAGCAATTAATGAAGTAAAAGGAGAATAAGTGAAGTAAATAGTATCCTAAAAACCTGTTTTTTAAGAAAGCATTTTGACAAAGAGGATATGATCAACTGGGTAAATGATCTTGGGGTTTGGCAAAGTAGAGATCACTAAGGGATCTTGACAAAATGGTTTCAATAGAATGGTAAAGATGGAAGACCGATTGGAATGGATTAAAAAGAATTAAAGAAGAAGAAGTATAAATGCCTACAGACAACTGTCTTGAGGAACACTGCTGTAAATGGAAGCAGAGAAATAGGGAAACAGCTGAAAAGAAAGAGTCAAGGAATTTTTTTCATTTATTATTCTTAAGTGAGAGATTATAAAGCATATTTATATACTTATGGGAATGGCTCAGTAGAGACAAAGACTGTTGATCCAAAAGAAAGAACAAGATAATTCCTAGGGTGAGTAGGTTAGAGGGATGGGATGGGATCTCATCCACAATGGGATCCTGGACAAGGACATGAACAGTCATCACTGGAACAGGAGAAAAGCAGAGTGTTCACATTCATGTTGATGGCTGTAGCAACAGAAGCATGATGGAATTAGATCTCTTCTAACTGCTTCCATATCCTCAGAGAAACAGGAAGCAACTTCTTTAGTTAAAAGGAAGAGATGTGGGTTGTTGACCTGAAGAGAAAAAAAGACCATGTGAAATTATCATCTAGGAGAAGTAAGAGAGCAAATGGATCGTGAAAATGTAAATTCAGCTGGGCAGTACTAAATGCCCACTTAAGATTGGCAGTCACAAGCCAACTCATTGGAAAAGACTGTGATGCTGGGAAAGACTGAAGACAAAAGGAGAAGGGGCAGCAGAGGATGAGATGGTTAGATGGCATCACCAACTCAATGGACATGAATCTGAGCAAACTCTGAGAGATAGTGGAGGACAGACGAGACTGGCATGCTGCAGTTCATGGGCTGGTAAAGAGTCGGACCCCTGGAGCAGGAAATGGTAACCCACTCCAGTATTCTTGCCTGGAAAATTCCATGGACAGAGGAGCCTGGTGGGCTGCAGTCCACAGGGTCGCAAAAAGTTGGACATGACTGAGCATACACACACTCATAAAGAGTTGGGCAGGACTTAGTGACTGCACAACAGTCTGCATGATGTATTTTTCTCCACATTCAGCTGCCCGGGTATAGGCAAAAAAACAGATGGAGAGTTGAATTTAACAAGTGTTGGAATATATCAATATTTAGATGACTACTATAAAGGAGAGAGGCCCAAGTCTGGAGAAAGGATATACTCAACAAGGTTATTTTAATATTAGATTGTTAACTCTAAAGAGAGAAGAAGTAAAGACATGAAGGAACTGAGGAATGGTGGGTTTTTAATTATGTCTCTCCCATGCTGTAACCTTCTTAACAGAAGAACACTGCTACTCCTCCTTATATCCTAGCACCTGGTCCAATGCTGGCATATATCAGATTCCTAAAGATTTGTTAACTATCCAGATTTTCTATGATAAATACCATTTGCTGATTTTTTAAATGGTAACTGAATTGAAAAAGCTCTGCTTCCTCTCACCTATTGTCTGCAGTCTGATCTCATGCTCTTTTCTCTCATTTGAGGGTCACCAGTGACTTTTTACCAAATTCGGACTCTGCTCTCCCCCTCTATCCCAGGCTCAGATTCTTTGCAGTGACTGAAATTTCCACACTCCCTTTCTTTCCTCTACTCCCACTTCCTTCTTAATATTTCATACTTCTGTGACTTCTGTGACATTACTCTTTCCTTTCAACCTCTTAATTGCTTTCTCTGCCTCCATCCTGCTGCTACACAGTATATTCCCTAAAAAAATTTGCCTTCAGTCCTCCACCCTTTTTTTTTTCCCTATATAAACTCTTTCCTTAAATTTCCAGTTACTCTATGTAGATATGTACCTGAATCTTTTTCTGGCCCTATATTCTCCCCTAAGCATTAAACTTAAATTTCTAGCTGTACTCTAGATATATTTTTACCTGGAAGTTCTGAAGCAGCTAAAAATCAACTGCTCCTGATTCTCCTATTTCTATAAATGGCACATTCATTCTAAGCCCAGCAGGCTCAAACCACAGTCACTTTTAACTCCTCCTTAACCTCTTACCTTTTCTATTATCAAATCCCTTTAGCTCTCAGCTCAACATTGCCTCTAACTTTGATTCTCAACTCCTTTCCTAGAGCCACAATCCTAGGTAACAGTGTATTCAATCTTTTGATCATGTCACAGCCCTGCTTAAAACCCCTTGTTAATTTTTTTTTTTTGCACTTAGAAATAAAGTTCAAATTCCTTACCATGGCTCATTAGGCTCTTTGCATCTGGCTCTTTCCCACTTTCAGCTTCAACTCCTACTACTCTGATTCAAACTGAAAGCCAGAACAGCGGTGTCTGCATTCATTGGATTCACCAGATCTTTCCAAAATCAGTGTCTTTGCATTTTCTGTTCCCTCTCCTTGGAACACTTTTCTGGCCAGCTCTTTCTAATACTTCAGTTTTCAGAGGTCATATCCTGAGAAAGGCTCTCCTCAAAACTTTGTGAAATTCCCTTTCCTCATATTCTGTTATCATATAACCTTATGTATTCCCTACATAGCCCTTCATATACTGTGAAATTACTTCTTTTCATTTTTTTTTAATTGAACTATAGCCGATTTACAATATTGTGTTAGTTTCAGGTGTACAACAAAGTGATTTGGTCTCATTTCTTTTCTTTTTTGGCTATTCCACATGGCTTGCAGGATCTTATTTCCCAACCCCACAGTGAAAGCGTAGAGTCCTAACCACTGGACCACCAGGGAACTATTTCATTTTTTTTTTTAATGTGTTTCTTTTGTCTCCCTCTCCCTGACTATTACCAACCCCCAAATATAAACACTATAGACAAGAAACCATTTTTGGCTTGTCTAGTATTTTCTTTTCCTGGAACACTGTGGGCACTTAATAATATTAAATGATTAAAGAATAAACCTAATTCTAGAACATCATTCCCTCTCAGTTCATAACAGCCATCTAACTTCTTACTAGTCTCTATCCTCTTTTATTCTTTCTGTTCAAACACAGCCTAACTGTAAAACATCTCCACTGAAAAATGAAATGGTTCCCCCTACCTCCATACAATATTAAACACAAACTCCTAAGTTTAGAATTCAAGGCCCTCTTCAACATGACCCTTTCCAACTTTCTAACCCCTACCACTTTTTCCTTTTCAAATGTTACTCTCTAGCCAAATGGAATTGCATCTCACAGAACAGAACTCTACAGTTTCTCACCTCCATATCTTTGTTTCTGTTGCTACCTAATCCTGCAACCTCCTCTCCAATTTTCTGCATATCCAAACCTGTTAGGAGGTAACTATAAAATATCAAGCAAGAAAATGGTGGCTTAGATTTGGATGGTAGACAAGTGTGAAGAGATTACGGATATAGATTTGGAGGTAGAGTTGGCAGGGCTTGTTTAATGACAGATTGGATGTGAGGAAGAAAAAGATTTTGTGACTCGAGTAGCACAAAATAGTAGTAGTAATGGAGACGGTGGTTCTATTTCTGAAAAAAAAAGGGAATACTAGAAGAGAAACAGTTTGGGTAGGGGAGCTGCATTAGAAATCAAGAATTCTGCTTTGACTATATTAAAATTAGTATGTGCTCTAGTTATCTGAGTGGCAACTAGATATATGCATCTGGAATTCAGAAGGTCAGAGCTAGAGATAAGGTTCATGAATCATCACTATGAAGATGTACATTGAAGCCATGGGACAGGACAAGCTCACCTTGGGAGAATGAATACAGAGAAGAGAATGAGGCCCAGTTCTGAGCCCTGGAATAATCTCAAATGAGTTAGGAAGAACATTAGGAGAGTGTGATGTCAGAACAGCCAAGACAATAAACTGTTTCTAAGACATGTCTATGACTAATGCTGCTAAGAGGTCAGAAAGGTAAGAAGAGAGAAGTGGCCATTGGTCCAGCAGTCCGTGAACAGCAGTAGAGTCAGAAGCCTGACTGCAATGGGAAAAAGTTATGTTGAATGAATCACTGCAGAACATGGATTCTTCCTCAGCACAGCTGAAGTCCTAGCTTCATTAACTTCTTAATGTCTTTACCAGAAGTTGATATACAGTAATCCCAAATTTCTAGGATAAAATATGGGATTATTTTTCCTAAAGATGCCAGGCTGGAAAGGCGGCAAAGAGACACATAAGTCTGAGTTTGAACCTGTCCTCTGACACTTACGAGCTAAGTGACTTTAGGACAAGTTTCTTAACCAAGTTAAGCTTCAGTTGCTTCCTCTATAAAATGGAAATATTAGTGGTATTAATGACACCTACCTCATAAGGTTGTTTTGACATAGATACTGCGTGTAAAATGCTCAGTACGAGGAAGTCGTTATTGTTGCCACTATTCTTTAGACAGTCCCTTTTTAAAAAACAAAACAGAACGCAAGACCTTATTGTCCTTGATGTTGTTTAGTCGCTAAGTGGTTTCCAACTCCTTTGTGACCCCATGGACTGTAGCCTGCCAGCCTCCTCTGTCCACGGGATTTCCCAGGCAAGAATACTGGAGTGGGTTGTTATTTCCTTCTCCAGGGGATCTTCCCAGCCGAGGGATCAAATGCACATCTCCTGCATTGGCAGGCAGTTTCTTTTATTGTCCTTAGGCTATGTTAACTGTTAAAACTGAATGTAGAACTAACACAGCTTCCCTAGTCTATTTGATTATATGTCCCATCTTTGTAAATATAAAGACTGATACATCCACCTTAGGAGATTCTAATATGTCCACACGGATGGCATGAAAATTGTCCTATCCTCTACCTATCCGCATCAACCTAACTTACATTGCGTTTTACTCTCTGAAGTCTAGATTGAGGAAAACAGTAGAGTTATTGGAGGGGTGGATTCCCAGCATATCATTAATAACTTTAGGCTGTGCCCATGACTTCTACTTCACTCATAAGGTCAACAGTATACATCTTACTTCATCATATTTAGGGATTTTAAGGCTTTTTGTTTTACTGCTACATAAAAATAAAAACTGTGGCCTTTTTAGTATTAATTTAAATATTAAATGTGTAGGAAAAGGATAGTTAACCAAACAACTAAAATTATGTATCTAAATCAAATAAAAATATGAAAAAATTTGTATATAAAGATTTAAATAAAATGCAGGAATCTTTGTATACCCAGAAATAAATCATGCTAGTAGAACACTAGACAAAATGCTGAAAAATACTCACCGCAAGGTCAAAGTGTAATCTCCCTGCATTTTGGTTGAGGCATCTCTGACCAAGAAGGTACCATCTGGCATGTCCCGTAATTTGTCATTTACCTCCTCCCTGAAGAAAGGAATTATAGGAAAAAAATGTTTTTTAATGTAAGTGTTGGTTGTTTTCTTCACATATTATCATTAAGACTAATTGGGAGGTGGGGTCTAAGATTATAGAATCCTGGGGGCTGTTGGAGGTCATTTAGTTCCTCCCCCAGATATGCTTTGGTTTTGATTTTTGGTGTTATGCAATCCCAGGATGAGTATTTGATTTCTAAACTCTTCCAGGTTTCAACTGTCTGTAGGGAATACCTGTCTCCGTTAAGCCTTTAGGGCTTCCTTAGGCAGGTATGAACTTGTAGAGTGTCAGAAAAAAACAGCAGCTGTTTAGAAAGAAGATTAAGTTTAAGCAACAGTGGCAGCTGGGTCAGATCAGAGTGGGGATAATTTACTCAGTTCACAACCTTTCAATAATATTCTCCAATTTGAATTTATACTGACAACAAATTCCTTCTGCAGAGATGGTTTAGGACTTTAAGGAACAACACTAGAAGACTCAAAGAAAATGGCAGGACATAAAAGAACCTTGAGTTATAGAACCACATGGTCTTAAAATGATCCTTTTTTTGTACATTGCTAAAATTTAAATTTTATGTTTAACATCAAATATATTAAGTCTTCTTCAAAAACTTAAATACAGAATTACTGTATGACCCAGAAATTCCACTTCTGGGTATAAGCCCAAAGAACTGAAAGCAGAATCTTGAACATTTATTTATACACCAATGTTCATAGCAGCATTATTCACAATAGCCAAAAGCTGAAAATAACCCAAGTATTCATCAAAGCCAAATGTCCATAAAAATGAATAAATTAAATGTGGTATGTATATATAATGGAATATTACTCAGCCTTAAAAAGGAAGTTCTGACACATGCTACAACATGGATTAACCTTGAAGACATTGTGCTAAGTGAAACAATTCAAACACAGAAAACAAATGTTATATGATTCTACTTATACGAGGAACCTACAAAAGTCATATTCACAGAAAGAGAAGGCAGATGCCAGGGAAAACAGAAGGAAAAGTGACTTAGTGTTTAATGGGTACAGAGCTTCACTTTGGGAAGATGACATTTTCAGAGATGGAGGGTGGTGATGGATGAACAATAATGTGAATGTACTTTACGCCACTGAGCTGTAAAAATAAATGGGTGCTACTTTGATTATGGGAAAGAATGGACAAGAGAAAGAGAAGGACAAGCATATTGAGGAATACAGAAACAACTTGAAATCTGATTTGGCAAAAGTGGATATACCTTTAAAAACAATAAAATACAATGTTTGAATTTAATATATATATATGTATTTATCCATAAAATATAGATGTATCTTTTTTTTCTCTACATTCAGAGTTTTCCAAAACCGCATTTTACCCAAAAAGTAAATCTGTCCTAGAGTCTTTTTTCTCAAAAGGAGGTGAAGAGACATAAAAACCAACTGGGGAGGTTATAAATGCAGATTCCTGAACCCTACTCCATTGATTTTTATGTGTGCAAACACTGAGGAACCATTACCTTAGCAATAGAAACATAAGGAAAATTAAGCATAGATAAATATTTTATCCCAAAACACATACATCTATCCTAAATGTGTAAGTTTCACTTTTTCAGAACCCTATCCTCAACACAGTATTAAAAGTAATAACCATACCTACAATTTAAAGATTATCTCGTCTTTTTTTGTGTGAGGGAAGAAAACCATTTAGAAAATTTTAAAGGTTCTCCTACCCAGTTTTTTAAATGGTAATCTTTAAATGACAATTTGTGGGGCATTAAAAATATTTTTTTAAACTACTAATGACAAGAATTATTTTTTAAACACCATTCAACTATAATACTTAGCCTAATTACCTTGAAATATCCCCCCAGTACCATTCTGCATCCTGAAGACAAAGAGAACTGTCCTTTAGGCCATTTGTAATGGCTGAAGCCATTGGCTTAGGTGGCTTTGGTGGAAGAGCTGGAAGAGAAATTAATATTATTATTTTGTAAGGTAAATTATTATTTGCTTTCTAATTTCCTCAAATACAGTTCATTAACCAATGTACATTAAGATTCCAGATAATTATAAAGAAAATTAAGGATTAGTTTATGTTACATGTTAAACATTAGCCAATGAAAGAATCCTTTTAGAACTCTACCAATAATTGCCTGAAAAAATGAAATATTCAAGCTATCTGTGTTTTTTTCCTTCTTAGAAAATACTAACTTTTTGTCAGATGCCTTTCTTCTAGACCAGGGTGGGGAATAGAGAACATCTGTGCCACCTGTCTTTCAAGGTGGCATTGTGAATGAGTGGCACTCCTTTCTTCTGTGCCAGGGATTGAACCCATGCTCCCTGCAGGGGAAACACGGAATCTTAACAACTGGACTGCCGGGGGAGTCCCCCCAAAATCTGTATCGTTAATGCTTCCAGGTATCCATTATCATTCCATCAGAGTGAGATGAAGTCTGTCACCCTTGCCTTAGGTAGAGGAGTGAATGAACTGCATGTGTAGACATCACCCGAAATGGCTTTTAAAGTAGTGGGCTGATTCAGCTCAGTTTCCTGGTTCCCAAATATATGTATTAAAAATCTACCATATGCAAGAAAGTGTTAAATAGTGGGGATACAGACATAAGGAAGCCATGCACCTGGCCTTGAAGAGCTCACAGTGTTGTGAAGATATTCACTGTAACGGATGTAATTAAGACTCTCCATCTGGAGGATGCCCCCCTTTGTCAGGCACAATGGGGCTCCCTTGGCCCTCTTGTTTCTTCAGTCCTGGCCAATCTGTCCCCTACTGTATGATTTACCAATAATCATCATGAACCATCTCATCTCTAAATTTGAACATCACATCCTATGGCTTTTGTTTTTTACAATATGCTCTTTCTCACTACTTTCCACAGTCTTCTCTGTACTTCATTTTTCAGTGTTTTATTTAAAAACACTGGCTAGGCACCACAGCCTATGTAGCTGAGGGCTCAACAGCTTGGTCAACAGGAAAAGGAGTAGCAAGGCCAGGGAAGCAGGTATTTAGCAAGCTATTCATGTGTGTGTTTATACCTATGTCTTTAACATAAAAATAAATAAATCAACAGTGTGTGAACCATGAACTTCCAGATGTTCAAGCTGGATCTAGAAAAAACAGAGGAACCAGAGATCAAATTGCCAACATTCGCTGGATCATCAAAAAAGCAAGAGAGTTCCAGAAAAACATCTACTTCTGCTTTATTGACTATGCCAAAGCCTTTGACTGTGTGGATTACAACAAACTCTGGAAAATTCTTCAAGAGATGGGAATACCAGACCACCTGACCTGCCTCTTGAGAAACCTGTATGCAGGTCAAGAAGCAACAGTTAGAACTGGACATGGAACAACAGACTGGTTCCAGATTGGGAAAGAAGTACATCAAGGCTGTATATTGTCACCCTGCTTATTTAACTTACATGCAGAGTAGATCATGAAAAACGCTGGGCTGGAGGAAGCACAAGCTGAAATCAAGACTGCTGTGAGAAATATCAATAACCTCAGATATACAGATGACACAACCCTTATGGCAGAAAGTGAAGAAGAACTAAAGAGCCTCTTGAAGAAAGTGAAAGAGGAAAGGGAAAAAGTTGGCTTAAAGCTCAACGTTCAGAAAACTAAGATCATGGCATCTGGTCCCATCACTTCATGGCAAATAGATGGGGAAACAGTGGAAACAGTGACAGGCTTTATTTTGGGGGGCTCCAAAATCACTGCAGATGGTGATTGCAGCCATGAAATTAGAAGATGCTTGCTCCTTGGAAGGAAAGTTATGACCAACCTAGACAGCATATTAAAAAGCAGAGACATTACTTTGCCAACAAAGGTCCATCTAGTCAAAGCTATGGTTTTTCCAGTAGTCACGTATGGATGTGAGAGTTAGACTATAAAGAAAGCTGAGCAATGAAGAACTGATGCTTTTGAACTGTGGTGTTGGAGAAGACTCTTGAGAGTCCCTTGGACTGCAAGGAGATCCAACCAGTCCATCCTAAAGGAAATCAGTCCTGAATATTCATTGGAAGGACTGACGCTGAAGCTGAAACTTCAACACTTTGGCCACCTGATGTGAAGAACTGACTTGTTTGAAAAGACCCTGATGCTGGGAAAGATTGAAGGCAGGAGGAGAAGGGGACGACAGAGGATGAGATGGTTGGATGGCATCACCGACTCAATGGACATGAATTTGAGTAAACTCTGGGAGTTGGCAATGGACAGGGAGGCCTGGTGTGCTGCAGTCCATGGGGTCACAAAGAGTCGGACACGACTGAGCAACTGAACTGGACATGAGACACTAGTCCTGACTGAAAGTCAGTTGATTTTGCCTTTGTGATAATTATCGAGGGTATGTTTCATTCACATAAGAGTACTTATTTTTCAATTTCTGGTGTTAACACAATGTAAAATACACACCAATTGACACAGACTGACTTCTGCACTTGATACACTATTTTATCCTTTCCCTACAGGATACAGAGTAAGTGCAAACAATGGTCAATTTTGATTTGCAAACAATGCTAAAATAACTTTGGTAGGGCTGGATGGTGTCTTGTCAAATGGATGTCACAGTTTATTACTAGTAAAGAAAAGGAAAATGTATTTTGCATTACGGTGCCATTTTCTCTAAAAAAAAAAAAAAAAAAAAAAAAAAAACAGTGGCTCTTTAGGTATCTCCACAATGTTTTCATATTTAGTGGTCATATTAGGAAAAATTATAATCTACAGAATGAGTAGCTATGTTTTGTTATGACTGATACTTTCTTTGGGGAAAAACATTGTACTGAGTCTTTGATTTCAGGTGTGGCTTAAGATGTAAACATATCACATGATTCATTTAAATACAATGATGCCTCTGAAGCACTCAAACAGCATTTGTTCTGTGTTTACAACTAGAACTACAGAAGAAAATCTCTTCAAGTAAAATAGTTCTAAATTAGAAAAATAAAATAAAATACTAACTTTGAATTCTAACAGATGTACAAAAAACTTCTCTCTCAAGACAAATGAAGCCCCTTCACAAACAATTCAGTCCAAAGGCCATTAAGAAGGGGACTGGTCACGATAGCCAAGAGCTGGTGTCAGAGCCCAAAGCAGGTGAGGAAGGACTATTTCCTTGTATGAGGGCAGCAGCACAGCAAGGATGTCAGAGCTCCAGCGGGGTGAGGAGGTAATCCTCACAAGGGCAGCGTGGCATCGAGTGTTGAAGTTGAGTGACGGGCAATGGTCAGGGCCTGGAGGCACAGAGTGTTGGAGACCAAGCCAATAAGGACACAGACCTAGGAGGCAGGCGTCCCAACACAGTGGGCCAAAGCCAGATTAGGATGAAAAAGAGTTTCTAATTGGGCAGGGGAAGAGAGGTAGCAGGAGAGTGCAGCAATAGCTATGCAAGACTGGGTAAACAGAGAAATGGGCCCAGTATTAGTAAGAAAAACTACTAACGATAATAGTCTAAAAAGGAAGTTACAAATACAGAAAGGTAGAAAAACAGAATGAACCCTCTGGTTCGGACTGCAGTCTCAGCCACTGAATTCATGGAATTCAATAGGCAGGCAGACAGATGCATGTAAACGTCTATACTTAGAGAAAATACAACTATCTCCTAGCTCTGTCCCCTAAGAGGTCCTGGGACCGGCAAAGTCCTAAGATGCACACCTAACACCCAGCTCTTGGTCTCTACTGTCATTCTCCGCTAAAAGAAACCAGGGCTCTGTGGAAAGACGCTGGGGTGGGGAAAACCAAGTACCAAAGGAACCTGGAACATCATGTTGTGACAAAAAGTAACCAAATATTCAAAGAATGAGGGGCCATGACAAAGCAACAAAGTAGCCAGCTTGAAGGGGCTCCTACTACCCAATCTGGAATGATTGGAGCGTGTGTCCACACAGATGTGAACAAATAAATGCAAACACAGAAAGATTAACGCAGAAGCTTTCTGTAATCGTGAAGGCCTGCCCACAAATGCTTATTAATCAAGAAAGCAAAAAGATTAATATAATATGGAGAAACTTGGGAAACAAACCTTATTCAAGCAATCAAGGTAGCTACCAACAGTAATGGTGAGATCACGGGCCACCAACAGGATGCACCAAGGACACAACAAATATACATAAACTTGCCAAATATACATAAACTGAATCTAGTCATAAGGAAACATCAGATGAACCAACCACACTTGAAAGACATTCTACAAAATAACTGGCTTGGAATCTTCAAAAACATCAAGGTCGTGAAACTCAAGAAGGACTGAGGGACTGTTCCAGATTGGGAAAAACTAGAGAATCATGCCAATTAAATACAATGTGTGAGTCTGGACTGGATCTTTTTGTTATAAAGGACATTACTGGGACAATGGAAAAATCTGAATGGAATCTGAGGATGAGACGGTAATAATGCATCATTGTTCATCTTCTGATTTTGATAGCTGTATTGTGGCTATGTTGGAGAAAGTTCTTATTTGTGGGAAATACAAACATGGACATCATGGACTATCATGTTGGCAACCTACTCTGAATGGTTCTAGAAAGGAAGTTATTTCTACTGTACATTCAACTTTTCTGTAAGTTTTAGATTGCTCAAAAACTTTAATTAACAAAAAAGTTAAAGATAATATTGCAGGAAAAGGGGAACAATATGAATATAAGAATGCAGTTGGTCCCCCTTCTCATACCACATTCAAAAATAAACTCAAAATGGATCAAAGACCTAAATGTTAAGAGCCAAAACTATAAAACTTTTAGAAGAAAATAAGCTTAAGTCTTCATGACTTTGGGTTAGACAACGGTTTCTTAGATGTGACACCAAAAGCACAAACAAGAAAAAATAGAAAACTGAATTTCATCAAAATTTAAAATTCTGTGCTTCAAAGAACACCATCAATAAACTGAAAAGACAACCCACAGAATGGCAGAAAATCTTCATAAATGATATATCTGATAAAAATTGTATCTAGAACACATAAAGAACCCTGGCAACTTAATAACAAAAAATGACTAAAATTAAACATGGGCAAAGCATCTGAACAGACATCTCTCAAAGAAGATATACTAATGGCCCAAAAGCACATGAAAAGATATTCAACAGTATTAGCCACGAGGGAAATGAAAATGAAACCAATGAAATACCACCTCCTACCTAGTTGGATGATTATAATCAGAGAAACAGATAACAACAAATATTGGTGAGGATGTAGAGAAACTGGAACTCTCATACACTGCTGATGGAAATGTAAAATGATGCAACTGGCTGGAAAACAGTCTAGCAGGTCCTGAAAAGGTTAAATGAAGAGTCACCACATAACCCAGCAATTTCAATCCTAGCCATGTATTTTAAAAGAAAGAAAACACAAAACCATACAAAAAACTGTACACAAATGTCCACAGCTGGATTATTTACAGCAGCCCAAAACTGGAAACAACCCAAATATCCATCAAAGGTAGATGAATATATAAAATGTAGTGTGTGTGTGTGTGTGTGTGTGTACATATACATACAAGTAAATATTATTAGGCAGTGAGAAGGAATCAAAACATGTTGTAACATGGATGAACCATGAAAACATTAGACTAAATGGAACAAAAAGCAATCATGAAAGCCATATATTGTTTAATTCCATTGTCCAGAACATGAAAATCTACAGCCACAAAGTATATGGTTGTGTAGGGTTGGACTAAAGGGGGAAAGGGAATGACAGCTAATGTATGCAGGTTTCTTTGAGGGGTAATGAAAATGTTCCAATTGCTTGCGGTGATGGCTGCACAACTCTGTGAATATACTAAACACTACTGAATTATATATTTCTTAAGTGGATGAACTGAATTGTATGTGAGTCACATTTCAAAAAAGCTGTTATTTAAAAAAACAAATATCAGACTTCTAAAATGACTAGATGGGGAGAGCTTGCTATAATCCATCTTTTTTTCTAAGTAGTTCCTTATTTATACCTATCTTCTTTGAAAGGGATGTGGCATATAAAAGTAGCTACAATTGGAAATATAATTTTACAGAATTTAAAATTCTTCTACTTATAAGGATTAATAGTTTAAACCTGTGCTATACAAAAGCACTGTGCTATTACTATGAAAGGTACAAAGACAAGACACTCAAAAGAAATCTAGAGGGAATGACACTTAGAAACACATGACCATAATTCTCAGCAGAACAAGGCGAATACTGTAATGAAAGTAAAAGTAAGGTGCAATGGAAACCCAGTAAGAGCAACTGAATCCCAGCAAAAAGAACAACTGATTCTCTCCTAGGAAAAGTTCAAACACTGGGCTTGTCAAACCAAGTCCTCACTGAACTGAACGCCATGACCAGCAGAGCCCAACAAGAATCAGTTTGGCCCAACAAGAACCAAATCACCAAAAGGAAGCACAAAGACTTGCTGCTGTCTGTATTCCTTCTCTGGGGGAGCTCTATACAGAACTGAGTTGACCAGCAGCACAGGGAAGCTGCTATTTATGGATAATGACAGTTCTGTGATAGCTCCACTACCAACAAACAGATAATGACCATCTCACATCTACTACAGAGGGCTACCCACAGCCTCCTTTTATTTTTTCTCATCTGCAGAAATATAAGTAGAATGAAACAAAGCTGTTTCTACATAAAGTTGTTAGAAGAACACAATAAGAAGGAATGAAATGCTGGCCTATTTTTACAATCTATCATCATTCCATGCATATATAACAAGTATTTATTGAATACCTCCTATGTTCTAAGAGCTGGGAATATGACAATGAACTAGATAGACACAGTCTTTATACTTATGGACTTTGTAATCCAAAAGGATAAACTTCAAGATAATTCATCACTACACCATCTTCTCACCACTGATCATTCCACTATGTCCTCTGGAGCATCATCCTGGATTATTCGCCCCATATTCTAATTAAATAAACTATTCTGTAACTTGAATGTCTTCCCAGAAAGTGTTTTTCCCACTTCTTAGCCATCTCTGAAATTTTGCACTCCCTAAAGACACTTCTAACCTTGCAGCCATTCTCGTGGAAGGTTGCTCATTTTCCCACATCTTGTATACTCAAGGCCTCTGTTCTTTAGCGCTCAGTTTTCCCAGAAAGCCCTCTCTTCCTTCATCCATACAACTGACATTTTCTTGACCTTCTTTTAATCTATACTCTCATCTACTCCCATAGCTTCTATAAATAATACCTATATGCTGATCCCAAAACAGTATTTCTAACTATAGCATCTTTTCTAAATTTCTGATTATCCGACAGAAGACACCTAACGTATCAAGCACTATAGCAGGCACAGTCAATCAGAACAGCACTTTTCACACTTTAATGTGCTTATAAATCACCCAGGGATGCTGTAAAATATAGAACACTGATTGCTAGGTATGGGTTGGGGCCTGGAATTCTGCATTTCTAGCAAGTTCCCAGGTAATGCCAGTAGCAGGTAATACTGCTAGTCCAAGGTTTTCAGTAATAAGGAGCTTATAGATTCTCTTTGAAAAGTTTTTATGGAGCTAAAACAAAAACAAAAACCCATTAGGCAAGTATAGACCAGTAGCTAAAACACAGTAGATTAAATACATGTGATTCTTCAGTCCCTCTATTAATCATTCCAAATTGGCAATAAAATACATATTTTAAAGGTACAAGCACTCAATAGCAAAAGCAATCAGAGGAAACAACATCAGATGATAGCAACAAAACTTTTAACACACGAAAAGCAACCAAATGAATTTGACTTGGTAAACTGCAAAAAACTGAAACCTAAGCCTGAAGAGAGAAAATCCAGTAAAGAAAGGAATCACACCACTACTCTGTAAAGACCAGGACTTGGAGGCACACTGTGTCTCTAAACGGAGAACTGAGGGAAGGGGCCAAAAATAGGAGAACTGACTGAAAGTGGACACAAAGAGCAGCTAGATCCCCAATTCTCCTCCCCAGCCGCCATGCAATCCGACAACTACCTCTCCCTCCTCCTACACAAAGGCTACCTGTCACCCATCAGTTCACAGAAACAGTTATACAGGCTCTGGACTCAGGGAACACCAAGTGCAACTGGGTCAAGAGATAAGTCCTTTAGTGAAAACAGCAAAGTTAAAGAAAAGTCTACTAAGTAGGTAGATTTCCCAAACCCCTTCCCCATCTCAGTTCTCTAAACAATGAGCCACAAAGCTTCTACCCCAAGGTATGCGTTAGGGAGATTTTTCTCTAGAGAAACTGACAAGACCTCAGCTGTGAAGCCCATGCTAGAGCCTCATGCTCCAGAACAAGAGAAGCCACCACAGTAAGAGAATAGCCACAACTATTCTCACCACAACTAGAGAACAGCCCCCATGCAGCAAGATCCAGTGCAGCCAAAAACAAATATAGATAAAATTTTTAAAAATAAATAAGTAAAATAAGATGCTCTTTAAAAAAAGATATTCATCATCTTAACACCTTTCAGTGAAGGCCTCCAGTTAGTATGTCCTTCCTACTTACATGGAGCTTCAATACAGCTATTCAGTATCTTATTCCTAAATAAGAACAAACCCTTTAGGGACTTCCTGGCGGTCCAGTGGTTAAGACTCTACACTTCCACTGCACAAGTTCAATCCCTGGTAGTGGAACTAAGATCCCACAGGCCGCATGGCACAACTGGAGTGGGGTGCCAAAAAAAAAGAGAGAGCAAACTCTTTAAAATTCTAACATGCTACACAAGGACAAATCTTGAAGACACATCTTCATAAAGATATGAAGAACCTTGAAGAAATAAGCCAGTCATAAAAGCACAAACATTGTATGATTCCTCCTATATGTGGTGCCTTGAGTAGTCATATTCATAGAGACAGAAAGTAGAATAGTGCTTGCCTAGACTGATAGAGTGGAGAAGGCAATGGCACCCCACTCCAGTGCTCTTGCCTGGAAAATCCCATGGACGGAGGAGCCTGGTAGGCTGCAGTCCATGGGGTCGCTAAGAGTCGGACACGACTGAGCTACTTCACTTTCACTTTTCCCTTTCATGCACTGGAGAAGGAAATGGCAACCCACTCCAGTGTTCTTGCCTGAAGAATCCCAGGGACCGGGCAGCCTGGTGGGCTGCCATCTATGGGGTCGCACAGAGTCGGCCACGACTGAAGCGACTTAGCAGCAGCAGCAGCAGCAGGCTGACAGGGAGGGGGAATGGGGAGTCAGTGTTCAATGGGTACAAAATTTCAGTTAGGTAAGACAAAAAAGTGCTGGGGATGGATGACAGTGATGGCTGCACAGCAATGTCAATGTACTTAATGCCACAGAACTGCACACTTAAAAACTGTTCAAATAATAAATTTTCCATTATGCATATTTACCTCAGGTTTTTTAAAAAAAAATAAAAAACCATGAGACGTATAAGGAAAGTCACCAACATTAAAGAAGACCATAGACAAATAAACAAAGGAACTTGAGCGTAAACCAAAAATTCAAGAAGGAGATTTCTACAGACCACAAAAGCATATCAGAGATACAAAAGAGAATACTGCATCTATAAAATACAGACAAGATCTATAACCAAGTAACATTAAAGAACAAGAGCCCTGATATACTAAAATTACAAGTTTATCAAAACACAATGAGGTACCATTTCACGCCCGTCAGAATGGCTGCTATCCAAAAGTCTACAAGCAGTAAATGCAGAGGGTGTGGAGAAAAGGGAACCCTCGTACACTGTTGGTGGGAATGCAAACTAGTACAGCCACTATGGAGAACAGTGTGGAGATTCCTCAAAAAACTGGAAACAGAACTGCCATATGACCCAGCAATCCCACTGCTGGGCATACACACTGAGGAAACCAGAATTGAAAGAGATGCGTGTACCCCATTGTTCATCGCAGCACTGTTTACAATAGCCAGGACATGGAAGCAACCTAGATGTCCATCGGCAGACGAATGGATAAGGAAGCTGTAGTGCATATACACAGTGGAATATTACTCAGCCATTAAAAAGAATACATTTGAATCAGTTCTAATGAGGTGGATGAAACTGGAGCCTATTATAAAGAGTGAAGTAAGCCAGAAAGAAAAACACCAATACAGTATACTAACTCATATATATGGTATTTAGTTAATCGGTAAAGATAACCCTGTATGCGAGACATCAAAAGACACACAGATAAACAGAACAGTATTATGGACTCTGTGGGAGAGGGCAAGGGAGGGATGATATGGGAGAATGGCACTGAAGCATGTAAATTATCATATGTGAAACGAATTGCCAGTCCAGGTTCGATGCATGATACAGGGTTCTCCGGGCTGGTGCACCAGGATGACCCGGAGGGATGGGATGGGGAGGGAGGTGGGAGGGGAGTCCTGGAAGGGGAAAACATGTACACTCATGGTGGACTCATGTCAATGTATGGCAAAACAAATACAATATTGTAAAGTTAAAAAATAGATAAATAAACTAATTTAAAATTAAAAAATAAAATAAAATAAAAAAACTTTAATTGACAAGCTAGCAAATAAAGTTAAGAAAATCTCCCAAGAAGCAGAACAGAAAGAGAAAGTAATGAAAAATAGGAGAAAAGGCAAGAGAATTAGAGAATAAACTAAGAAGACCAAAACTGAATTAAAAGAAGTTCCAAAAAACAGAAACATTTAAAATAAGTAAGAAAAAAAATTCTTAGAAATGAAGGACATACATTTCCAAAGGGAAAGTGCCAAGAATGCCAAAAAATGAATGAAAAAGATCCACATCAAGGTACATCTCTGTGGAATTTCACTTAAGCAATAAAGAGAAGATCTTAAAATCTATCATAGCAGGGTGGGGTGAGGGTAGCGGGGGAAGGCAGATCACAAAGAACTAAGGCCTGGAATGTCTTTGGATTCCTCAATAGCAATATAGCAAGTTAATGATACTGGAGGGAAAACCTTCAAGTTCTAAGGGAAAATGGTTTTTCAACCAAGAATTATATATCCTGCCAAATTATCAATTACACATGAAGGTAGAATTGTCATTTTCAGACATACAAAGTCTCAGGAAACTTCTCTTAGCACCTTTCTTAAGAAGCTCCTTTACATGTCCTCTACCAAAACGAAGAAATAAACCTAGAAGAAAATGGTGTAGGATTCAGGAAAATGGACACCAACACAGGAGAGCAGCAAAAGTAATCACTAGGGTAACAAGAGTATCAGCATGATAGCTGAAAACAATAACTGGGATTCTAGCAAGAGAACAATGGGGGACTAAGGAGGTGTGTTGAAGGAAAAAATTAAAATAATAGATTCAGTTCAGTTCAGTTCACTCAGTTGAGTCCGACTCTTTGCGACCCCATGAATCGCAGCACATCAGGCCTCCCTGTCCATCACCAACTCCCGGAGTTTACCCAAACCCATGTCTATCGAGTCAGTGATGCCATCCAACCATCTCATCCTCTGTCGTCCCCTTCTCCTCCTGCCCCCAACTGTTCCCAGCATCAGGGTCTTTTCCAATGAGTCAACTCTTCACGTGAGGTGGCCAAAGTATTGGAGTTTCAGCTTCAACATCAGTCCTTCCAATGCTGGTATTCACTCCCTCTCAATCTCAACTAATACTCTCATCTCTTTTATTCCTCCTAGTCTCCTAAATGCACCGTCTGGCAAGACCCCTATCATAGCTCAACCATTTTCATGCTTTTTCTGCTCTCTCCTTAGGCTGCAAGACGGGGAAAATGGTGACACATTTTCAATTTGGTTTTACTAGTAATGATCTCCAATCACACACAGAACCCCTCAATGCAATCCAAAAGACTTTCCCTAGATTTGCCTCTTTCTCACTCTTCACTTATGGGTATTTTAAACCTTCTCCACCTTCCTCAAACATCATATTCCACCTCTCTTCACTCATCTTTTGGTAGACCTATATAACAGAAACAATAAACATATACTATAAATATATGTTATATGTTAATATATATGTTGTATATTGTATTATATTACAATATAATATGTTGTATATTAAAAATATACTATATAACAGAAAAACTAAACATTGTGAACTGAGCTACTTCAGTTTCCTGCCATTTACCTATAAATATATACACATCTATACCAATTCTTTATCTAAATTAGTCCTTCTACCTAATACTCCAGATCTCATCTCCTTTTACCACCAGAAGGGCAACAGTTCTCCAACACCCTAATCCTACTCTCTAGAATTCCATGGACAGAGGAGCCTGGTGGGCTGCTGTCCAAGGGGTCACACAGAGTCGGACACGACTGAAGCAACTTAGCATGCATTCATGCATTGGAGAAGGAAATGGGAACCCACTCCAGTATTCTTGCCTGGAGAATCCCAGGGACAGAGGAGCCTGGTAGGCTGCCATCTGTGGGGTCGCACAGAGTCGGACATGACTGAAGTGACTTAGCAGCAGCAGCAGTCTCTCATGCTTTACTGGCTCCTTTCCTACAAGCTCATAAATACACCCAAATCTCTCAGCTACAGGCCTCCTGACACAAGTGGTTCTTTGGGGTTATAAACTCTTTTGAAAAGCTGATGAAACCTTTAAGACTTCTGTCCAGAAGAAAATGTACACACATACGCAGTGTACATATAATATTGATGGAGAGGGGTCCATAAGTCCCAAGTTAAGGACTCATATCCTATAACTTCTCTTTCTACCCAACTTTTATCAAAGAGCAGCATACTACTTGTGTCCCATTTAAATTTCCTCTTAAATGCATCTCAATTCTGCCTCCCAACCTCCCAACTCCACTGAAACATTTTTGCCCAAGGCAGTGACCCAATTGCTAAATGTGATAGACAGTTATCATTTCTTATCTGCAGCATCTGACACTGCTAATAATTACCTCCTCTTTGAAATACCCTCTTTACTCAGCATTAGAGACCCTATACTTTTGCATGTTTTTTCTATCTCTCTGGTCATTCTTTCTAACCCTGTTACTGGCTCCTTTTCCCAGGCTAGCTGCCTCGTCCATCCCACTACTCTAGACTAAGACATCACAAACTGGCAATCCACAAGGCTGACTTTAGCGGTCAGAACTGTATTGTTTTGACCTTACAATTAGTATTTTCCCCCCAACTCTACTCCCAGAGTGTTTTGATTTCCCAACACTTAAAAATTAGGGAATTCCACATCAAAATCTGAGCCACAGTCAGTTCCTGGTCTTGTTTTTGCTGAATGTATAGAGCTTCTCCATCTTTGGCTGCAAATATAATCAATCTGACTTCAGTATTGAATATCTGGTGATGCAAAGAAAACAACAGAGGAAACAATAGAGGAACACAATAGAATGGGAAAGATTAGCAATCTCTTCAAGAAAATTAGAAATACCAAGGGAACATTTCACGCAAAGATGGGCTCAATAAAGGACAGAAATGGTATGGACCTGACAGAAGCAGAAGATATTAAGAAGTGGCAAGAATACACAGAAGAACTGTACAAAACAGATCTTCACAACCCAGATAATCACGATGGTGTGATCACTCACACTCACCTAGAGCCAGATATCCTGGAATGTGAAGTCAAGTGGGCCTTAAGAAGCATCACTACAAACAAAGCTAGTGGAGGTGATGGAATTCCAGTTGAGCTATTTCAAATCCTAAAAGATGATGCTGTGAAAGTGCTGCACTCAATGTGCCAGCAGATTTGGAAAACTCAGCAGTGGCCACAGGACTGGAAAAGGTCAGTTTTCATTCCAACCCAAAGAAAGGCAATGCCAAAGAATGTTAACACTACCACACAATTGCACTCATCTCACACGCTAGCAAAGTAACGCTCAAAATTCTCCACGGCAGGTTTCAACAGTACATGAACCGTGAACTTCCAGATGTTCAAGCTGGATTTAGAAAAGGCAGAAGAACCAGAGGTCAAATTGCCAACATTCACTGGTTCATAGAAAAAGCAAAAGAATTCCAGAAAAACATCTACTTCTGCTTTACTGACTATGCCAAAGCCTTTCACTGGGTAGATCATAACTGGAAAATTCTTCAAGAGAAGGGAATACCAGACCACCTGATCTGCCTCCTGAGAAATCTGTAAGCAGGCCAAGAAACAACAGTTAAAACCAGACATGTAACAACCAATTGGGAAAGGAGTACATCAAGGCTGTATATTGTCACCCTGCTTATTTAACTTATATGCAGAGTACATCATGAGAAATGCTGGGCTGGATGAAGCACAAGCTGGGATCAAGATTGCCGGGAGAAATATCAATAACCTCAGATATGCAGATGACACCACCCTTATGGCAGAAAGCGAAGAACTAAAGAGCCTCTTGATAGAAGTGAAAGAGAGTGAAAAAGTTGGCTTAAAACTCAACATCAGAAAACTAAGATCACGGCATCTGGTCCCATCACTTCATGGCAAATAGATGGGGTAACAGCAGAAACAGTGACAGACTTTATTTTTTGGGGATCCAAAATCACTGCAGATGGTGACTGCAGCCAGGAAATTAGAAGACGCTTGCTCCTTGGAAGAAAAGTTGTGACCAACCTAGACAGCATATTAAAAAGCAGAGACACTACTTTGCCGACAAAGGTCCATCTAGTCAAAGCTATGATTTTTCCAGTAGTCATGGATGGATGTGAGAGTTGGACTATAAAGAAAGCTGAGCACCAAAGAATTGATGCTTTTGAACTGTGGTGTTGGAGAAGATTCTTGAGAGTCCCTTGGACTGCAAGGCGATCAAACCAGTCAATCCTAGAGGAAATCAGTCCTGAATATTCATTGGAAGGACTGATGATGAAGCTGAAGCTCCAATACATTGGCCACCTGATGCGAAGAACTGACTCATTAGAAAAGACCCTGATGCTGGGAAAAGACTGAAAGTGGGAGAAGGGGATGACAGAGAATCAAATGGTTGGACGGCATCACCGATTTGATGGACATGAGTTCGAGCAAGCTCCGGGAGTTGGTGATGGACAGGGAAGCCTGGCGTGCTGCAGTCCATGGGTCGCAAAGAGTAGGAGACGACTGAGCGACTGAACTGAACTGAACTGAACTGAAATGACATCAAAATCTTAATTTCAGGCTTCTCTTAAAAAACTGTAGGTCTGAAAATCCTAAACCCGTACTGCCACAAAGCAAAAATTACTCCCTAGGGTCTCCCAAGATACCTAAGGCCAAGTATCAGCTATCATTTTGATTTGGCTTGTTTAGCACATGTTTAAAATAGATAGTCTGCTTCACTCATAGCTACCTGTATACAGTAAGTTTGCAACACTATGTTCTGTACACTTTACAGGGGTAGTTTCATGTTGTAGACCTCCAGATCTTATCTCCAGCCACCCAATTTCTACCTGGTAAATCCTATACATAATTCATTCTCAACACCTCTTCAAGGAAACTTCTCAAATGCCCTCTCTCTCCTGGTAAGACTCAGTGTCCCTCTATTTGATAACCTGCTTGCTTATTCTTATTATAGTACCAGTCAGTCTCTATTAAAATAATATCTTGCTCTGTTGTGATTCCCAGTAGACTACAAGCTCCTAGTAAGAAGTGTACACTAGTCATCATTGTAACCTCAGTACCTAATATAGTTTCTAATAGATGTCAGAAGCTCCAGAGTATTTTGTTGAGTTAGTAATGAAATTTCCTGGTATACTGTGCTTAGTCACTCAGTCATGTCTGACTTGTTGCGACCCCATGGGCTGAAGCCCATCAGGCCCCTCTGTCCATGGGGATTCTCCAGGCAAGAATACTGGCTGGAGTGGGTTGCCATGCCCTCCTCCAGGGGATCTTCCCAACCCAGGGATTGAACCCAGGACTCCCACATTGCAGGTGGATTCTTTACCATCTGGGCCACCAGGGAAGCCTTCCTGGTATACTAATTCACCCTAAGACTATCAAAGCAAACAAACACTACAAATCTTGCTGTACAGAGCTTAATGAAAAATATTGGGACCAAGATGTCTCTCCAGTGGGGACACATGCTAATATTCACTGAGTGTTTACTTACTATATGACAAGCATTGTTCTAAGCACTTTACATATATTAGTTAATCTGACCCTCACAATAATCTTATAAAGGAGATACTATTATTATACCCATGTTACAAATACAAAACTGAAGCACAAAAAGGTTAGATAGCCCATGCCCAACTAATAACGGTTGGAAGTGAAGCGAAAGTCACTCAGTCATATCCGACTATTTGCAACCCCCTGGACTATGCAGTCCATGGAATTCTCCAGGCCAGAATACTGGAGTGGGTAGCCTTTTCCTTCTCCAAGGGATCTTCCCAACCCAGGGATCAAACCCAGGTCTCCTGCATTGCAGGCAGATTCTGTACCAGCTGAGCCACTAGGGAAGCCCTAATAAGGGTTGGAGCTACATTTTAACCACTTCAAAGACTACCTCTTTCTTATACAGGAAGGAATGATCCTTTCTTAAGAAAATAATCTGCAACATGCTTTGGGAGATGCTTTTGAATGAAAGTGGTCATCCCTTCATAAGTCAACATCCTAAATAAATAAAATAGAGAAATGTTTAAATGCAAATGCCAAAATGAAGTTTTGATTCTATAAGCATGCCATGAGCAATTCTTACTGGACAGAGAATAACAACTTAACATGAAATGGCATATACACATATTGAACATAAACTTTTAGATTAACATAAGGACTTTTAAAAGAATTCAATATTATCCAACAAATTTTTTTCTGTGTAACAGAAAATGCTGCTTGAAAGCCTTATTAAATTGTGGCAACTGGTAACAAAGAACATTCAAACCAAGTGAACTGAGCATTCTAAGAAAATTAACTCATGGTTAATGTATAACAAAGAACTGCTAGAATACAGAACAAAGCTACTGGCCTATGAATCAAAGGACTTGGGTTCTAATCCTGGATTTGCCACAATCATAGCCAAAAAGGGCCTTGGAGCCAATGGCAGTTTGTTTGTTTTTGGCTGTTGGGCAGCCATCTGCCCTTCTTTGGTAACAGTACTGCACTTTCACCTGGTAGAATGACTCCTTCCCTGTACATGTCTTGGTAAATCAAGGTCTCCTATTATCCCCAAGGCTAAGGGATTCAGGGATGGACACACATCTGAATAAAGCAAACTGAATCTCTTCTCACAGGACTTTGAAACCTGAGTAGAATGACATAAAAGCTGGAAGGGACTGGAGGTTCTAGCCAGAAATTAGGCAAGAAAAAGAAATAAAAGGCATCCAAATTGGAAATTAAAAAGCAAGAGATTACCATGGTGGTCCAGTGGTTAAGATTCGGTGTATTCACTGAGATGGCCTGGGTTCAATCCCTGATCAGGGAACTAAGATCCTGCAAGTCAGGCAGCACGGGGAAAAAAAAAGGCAAAACTAGCTCTATCTGCAGATGACATATTCTAAATATAGAAAATCTCAATCAAAAATAAAACAAAAAACTACTAGAGCTAATAAACAAACAACTCAACCTGAAAAACAAGCAAAGGACATGAATAAATATTTCTCCAAAGAAGATACACAAAAGACCAATAAGCACATGAAAAGATTATTATTAGTTATTAGGGAACTGCAAATCAAAACCACAATGAATTATTACTTCATATCCATTAGGATGGCTATTATCAAAATAACAAAATAGCAAGTGATGGCAAAAATTTGAAGAAACTGGAACCCTGGTACACTGCCAGTGGGAATGTAAAAATGGTACAGATGCTATGGTTCCTTAAAAAGTTAAACATATAAAATTACTGGATTATCCAGCAATTTCACTTCTAGGTACATACTCAAAAGAATTCAAAGCAAGGGCTCAAACAGATACTTGTACACCAATGTTCATAGTAGCATTATTCACAACAGCCACAGACAGAAACAACCTGGCTCCATCAACAGAAGAATAGACCAACAACACGCGGTAAACAAACAAAAGGAATGTCATTCAGCCTTAAAGAGGAATACAACTCTGATACAAGCGACAACATGAACAAATCCTGAACACGTAATGATAAGTGAAATAAACCAGACAAAAAAAGATAAACACTAGTAACTCAGCTTAAATGATGTACCCAGCAGAGGCAAGTTAATAGAGACAAGAAGTAGGAGAGAGGTTACCAGGAGCTGCAGGATAGGGAGAATGGAGGAATTACTGTCTAAAAGGTACTGAGGTTCTGTTAGGGATGATGACAAATTCTGGAAATGGATAGTGGTATTGGTTGCACAACATCATGAATTTACTTATGCCACCGAACTACATACTTAAAATGGTTAAAATTATAAGTCTTATATTTTGTATATATTAGAACAATTTTTTTTACCTGCACAATCATAATCTTTTCCTTTTGTTTTCCTACACGGTAAAAAAAATAAATAGCTAAGGTGATTCCTACTAAAATCGTCATGACATAGAAAAAGCACTCTTCTCCTGACGACAGTGCAACAGTTTTCAAAGTGTGTTCCACAAACCCCCAAGAGCCCCTGAGACTTTTTTCAGGGAACATAAAAATCAAAACTACTCTTATATTAGTATTTCCTTTTTTATTTAGTTATGGTTCACTGGAGAGTATATAAGTATACTGGATAAAAGATAAATAAAAGCAGTGGAATCAAACTGTACTATTTTATCAGTCTAGTCACTCAATTCTTTACTATCACACATCTGAGTTTTAAAAAAAAGTCAGTTGGACTCAAAAATGTCCAACATAAAGTAGTAAAATATTTTATTACATCTCTATATTTATTATTAAAATATATATACCTAAAATTGTATAAACCTTGACCTTAATATCTTTTTAATATTCTGTGTGACAAAATGAAAAATACATATAAAGCAGTTCTGCACAACGTAATATGACAGTTTTGTTGAAGAAAAACACTTAAGTGATTGACTTGCAAGCTATTTTATCCACAGAATCCTATTTTTAACTTTAAAAATGGCTAACAAACTATAATTATTAAGATGGGTATTTGGCAGACATTTTTCTTAAAAATAAAGGCTCTCACTTTACAGAAAACTATGGATAGTTTTGCTGCCAATATAACAAAATTGAGCTTTCAAAAGAATATTACAACTTCTGAAAAATTTGAAAGCTTCCCAATACTTTGAAACTTTTCTACTGAGGTCAACAGTGGTGTTAATATGATTACTTAATATTGCAGAATTAAATGTGAAAACATGTGGAAGACTTACATAATTAAGTCAATCAATATTCTCAAAAAGACTGCTATAGGCTGACTGTGTGTATTGTGTACGACCAGGCCATCCAGTTCCTACTTCACCTACACCTATTCACATGACTGATTTTCCGTGTTAATCATAGAATCTAATCAAATCACCTGCTCCACATCAGCTAGTGATTGTTTCAATCTTTAAATCAGAATTATCTCCACTGTGATAGCTTATCAAAGGCATATGCCCCTCTGTTGGTTTCCCCGGTAACCAGTGAGCCAACATGATGTGAATCAACCCCTCCCCTTCCTCCAGTAGCCATCTGCTGTCTATGTAAGAGTCACCCACCTATGAAACTATTGATATCTCTGTCGCTGACTCCGAGCTCTTTCTTCAGTCTTTAAGTGGGGCAAGAATAGGCGGGGCTTGCAGGCCTGCAGGGTACAGCCTAACATATACCCACAAAATTCATATGTTAAACCCTAACTCCCAAAACATGATGTTATTTGGAGGTGGGGGTCTCTGGGAGGTGATTAGGTCCTGAGGATGTAGCCTTCATTAATGGGATCAGGATTCTTATAAAAGAAGACCCCAGAGACCTCCCTTAGCCGTCTAGACCCCCCTTCTATCACATAAGGACACAGAGAGCATAGCCACCTATGAATGTGAAAGTGAGTTCTCACCAGATACCAAATCTGATGGCACCTTGATCATAGATTTCTCAGCCTCCAGAACTGTGAACAATAAATTTCTGCTGTTGATAAGCTACCTTGTCTAAAATATTTTCGTATGGTAACCCAAATGGACAACAATTTATGATGTTTTAAAATCATGCATGGCTAAGAAATCCACTCAAGTACAAGACAGACCAACGGACTATAATATAATAAGAGTTTGAAAAGTTGTTTGATAAGTTTTTGTTTTGTTTTTTTCTCATTTTTCAGCTGTGCTGTGCAGAATGGGGGATCTTATTCCCAGACCAGGGATCAAACCCACTCCCCCTGGATTGGAAGCGCAGTCTTAACCACTGAACCACCAGGAAGTTCCCTTTAAGATTTATTTAGTTATGTGGCTGTGGTAGGTCTTCGTTGCTGTGCATGGGCTTTCTCTGTTTGTGGCGAGCAAAGACAACTCTTCACTGCAGTGCACGGGCTTCTCATTGTGGTGGCTTCTCTTGTTGCAGATTATGGGCTCTAGCCACAAAGGTGTCAGTAGTTGCAGCACATGGGCTTAGTTGCTCCATGGCATGTAGGATCTTCCTGGACCAGGGATGGAACTAGTGTCCCTTGCACTGCAAGGTGAATTCTTAACCACTGGACCCAAAGGAAGCCGGATACGGTTTTTGATTCCACATTTCAACTAACCTTTAAGAAACTATTAAAGTTTTGCTGTAGTGTCAAGGAAGAGCTTAAACACTAATATTAATTATGTTAAAATATTCCTCCCTTTTGCAACTACGTATCTGTGTGAGACTAGATTTTTCTTCATAGACTTCAACCAAAACAACACATCATAACATATGAAAGAAGTAGATATAAGAATCCATCTGCCCTTTATTAACCAGAGATTAAAGAGATTTGATAAAAAAGAAAACCAATGCCATTCTTCTAACTAAATTTGATTTAGAAATTAAATTATTTTTCACTTAAAATATGTCACTTATGTTACATGTAATAGTTTTGTTACTGTTATTTTTAAATGAATAAGGTAATCATTTTCAAATTTTCCCAGTTTTAGTTTCTAATATAGTAACAATAGATATAACTTCCATAAACAAAAACTCTTTAGGGTCTTCAATAATGTTCACCGGTGTAAAGGCCCCAAACCAAAAAGCTTAAGAACTGCTAATTTAATCAGGCCTGCGTTTAAAAAAGGATTTTTTTTTTCTTATCACCACTTTTTGTTCATGTACAAAAGGTTTATATATAACTGAACTGTTACACCAAAAACAAAAAAGAGCTAGGATAAAGAAGAGGCTCCGATTCTGATCTGACACCCTATTCAGAAGGCCAGATGTGTTACAGAACAAAACATGCCTCAGTGAAGGGGATCAAAATATGCCACTCTGGCATGAGCATTATTTTGAGCTAAGGCAATTAAGAAACAGCAGAGGGACTTCCCTGGTGGTTCAGTGGCAAGACATCATGCTCCCAATGCAGGGGCCCTGGGCTCAATCCCTGGTCAGGGAACTGGAGCCTACATGTTACAACTAAGAATTCACATGCCACAACTAAAGATCCTGCACGCTGCAACCAAGACCCAGTACAGCCAAATAAATAAACATTTTTTAAATGGATTAAACAATCACACATTAAGAGCTGAAACCATAAAATTCTCAGAAGAAAACAGAAGGTAAGCTCCTTGACATAAGTCTTGGCAATGGTTTTTTGGATTTGACACCAAAAGCAAAGGCAACAAAAACAAAAATCAACAACTGGGACCAAACTAAAAAGCTTCTGTACAGCAAAGAAAGCCATTGACAAAATGAAAAAGCAACCAACTGAATGGGAGAAAATATTTGCAAATCATATATCTGACAAGAGATTAATATCTAAAATATATTAAAAAGTTATGCAACTCAATAGCAAAAAATCTGATAAAAAAATGGGCAGAGGATCTGAACAGCCACTTTTCCAAAAAGACATACAGATGGCTGTTACATGAAAAGGTGCTCAACATCACTAATTATCAAGGAAATTCAAATAAAACTACAACAGATATCACGTCACATCTGTTAAAATGGCTATTATGAAAAAGACAAAACAGCTTCCCTGGTAGCTTAGTGGTAAAGAATCCACCTGCCAATGCAGTAGACATGGGTTTGATCCCTGATCTGGGAAGATCCCACATATGCTACAGAGCAACTAAGCCCATGAGCCACACCACTGAGCCTGTGCTATAGAGCCAGGAGCCACAACCACCGAAGCCCAAAAGCCCTAGAGCCGGTGCTCACAAGAGAGGCAACTGTAGTAAGAAGCCCACACACTGCAACTAGAGAAAAAGCCCATGCAGCTACAAAGACCCAGAAGAGCCAAGAACAAATAAACAAAAAAGACAAGAAATAACAAGTGTTGGCAAGGATGTGGACAAAAGAAAGCCCTCATGAATTGTCAGTAGGAATGTAAATTGGTACAGCAACTATAGAAAACAGTATGAAGATTCTTTAAAAAATGAAAAATAGAATTGATATACAAACCAGCATCTCCACTTCTGGGTATTTATCCAGAAACAAAGAGAATATTCACTCAAAAAGATAGAAGGACCCTCATGTACACTGCAGCATTATTTACAATAGCCAAGATACAGAAACAATCTAAATGTCCACGGATGGATGCATAGATAAAGAAAACATATACAATGGAGGGAATTCCCTGGAGGTCCAGTGGTTAGGATTCAGTGCTTTCAGGCTTTCACTGCTGTGGCCTGGGTTCAATCCCTGGTCAGGGAACTAAGATCCCACAAGCTATGTGGCACACCCAAATATATATATATATATATATATATATATATATATATATATATATACACACACACACACACACACATACATATATACACACACATATATAATGGAATATTATTCAGTCATAAAAAGAAAATAACCATGCCATTTGTGGCAACATGGATGGACCCTGAAGGCATTATGCTGAGTCAAATAAGACAGACAAATACTGTAAGACCTCACTTGTATGTAGAATCTGAAAGAAAAAGAAAAAAACAGAACTCATAGAACAGATTGGTGACTGCCAGAGGCAAGGAATGAGAGACAAGCGAAATGGGTGAAGTTGGTAAAAAGAATCAAACTTCCAGGTATAAAAAAATAAGTCCTAGGAATGTAATGTACACCATGATGATCACAGTCAATAATACTATATAGTATATTCAAAAGTTACTAACAGAATAAGTCTTAAAAGTTCTCATCATGAGAAAAAAATTTGTAACTATACGTGGTGATAGATGTTAACTAGACTTACTGTGATCACTTCACAATATATACATGTATCAAATCATTATACTGCATACCTGAAACTAATACAATGTTATATATCAATTATAGTCCAATTTAAAAGAAAAAATATGGCATACAAGCTCTTAGGCCTAACTGCTTCTTTGGGTTTTCACTTCTTTTCTGTGACACTCCTGTGCACAAGGGGGAAACCTTTTCCTTTGTTAATCTGGCAATTGTGAATTTAATTTGATAGCCCCAGTAACTGAACATATAAAAGTAGAGAAAAAGGTTTTTTTCTTACTTAGAGGTGACACAGTGGACACCAAAAATATTTACTAGGCATTAACAGGATATTTAAGTTACCACTAAACCAGACCTAAGTAATATATGCAGAACCAAAAGACAAACATTAAAGCAGTCATCTCTGTATTAGGAAAAAAGTCCCTAAGACCTCTGGCTTAGTCAACTGTTACTGGCAGTTTAGTATAACTAGAGATGGCAAACTAGTAGATCAGAAACTTTTTAATTTAATAAAGACAAAGAAGAAATAAACTACTACTAATTCACGTTTCCTCTTTACAGTTAACTCATTTAAGCTATATTTAGACATTGATTCTGATCATCACCTAAAAGTAAATAAGGAACCTGCAATGCTTTCTTTAAATCTTTCTGTATCAACCTCTTACATTTGTTTTTTTTTTTAATTCTATCTTCTACAAATATCCTTGACCTAAAAATTCTCAGTTTAAGAAAACGGTTTCATTTATATAAACCTTTGCCATATGTTATTGACACTACCGTGTAAATAATACTAAGTAAATAAAGAAATTATCTCATGAAGTATGTCAAAGGCTTCCCTTGTAGCTCAGTTGGGAAAGAATCTGCCTGCAATGCAGGAGACCCGGGTTCGATTCCTGGGTCGGGAAGATCCCCTGGAGAAGGAAATGGCAACCCACTCCAATATTCTTGACTGGAAAATCTCATGGACAGAGGAGACTGGCAGGCTACAGTCCACGGGGTCACAAAAGTTGGACATGACTTAGCGACTACACCACCACCTCCGCTGTCAAAGGCAAACGATGTTATCAAGTACATATAACAGATCTGGAATATTTCATCAGATGATAAATTCTGACCACCTGAATAAAGTTTTAACCCTTGGTACTTTAGATGACCATTTTATTAAAAAATTACTCTTAATTTCTGGAAACATGAAAGCAGCAGTTACTAACCACTGCTAAGGAACCAGGGAACAAGAAAAAAATTCCCAGTACATGTAATTGTGAATAATCTGAAATTATACAGGTTTTAAACACAAAAGTAATAAAACTAAATAATTCTATTAAAATCCAGTTCCTAGGGACTTCCCTGGTAGTCCATTGTTTAAGAATCCACCTTCCAATGCAGGGGACAGGGGTTTAACCCCCGGTTGGGGAACTAAGATCCCCAATGCCAAGGGGCAACTAAGCCCACGCACCACAAACTACAGAGTCCACAAATTACAACTACCGTGAATCCCTTGCACCACAACAAAGATCCTGTGTGCCACAACTAAGACCTGATGCAGTCAAAAATATATAAATAAATACTAAATAAATAATAATAAATAAAATACAGTTCCTAAAACTGATGAACCTATTTCATTTTAGAGATCTTTTTTAAAAGAACTAGAACTACTGTGGATGCTGATATAGTTTCAGATGTAGAAACACGCTTGGAAAAGAATAACTGGTGGATCAGACTATCTAGAGTAAAAAAACAACTATTCAGAAGGAAGAAAAAAAATTTTACTTAAATCTTCAGCTTTTTGAAAACCTAAAAATTATGAAAACATGAGATAAAGAAACAAAAACACTTCATCTTTCTAAAAGAAAAACAACTGACACCTTTAACCAACTTCTTTTTCAAAGATAATGGTTAAATACCAACCCCCACCCCCACCCCAGCCAGCTGCCATACTCCAATCCAGACTTCACAGGCTATTTGGCATACAACACTGAATTACGGCACAATTTTGTTCATGCATGAATAAATGCTATTTTTCTCCACTGAAATTTTCTCTCTGTAGCATGCTCATTAGTAACACTGACCCTTTCCTACGTCCCAAAAACCAACCTGCTTTGTGAGATAAATTCCAATCCCAAATCAGATATTGCTGGCAAAACTAATCTCTGAATGAAAACAATACATAAGCCAATCACAACACAGAATTTCATTTGTATGTTATTGACATTGAGACAGAAAACTACAATTTCCAGCAAGTACTTCTAGTTCAGCTTCTTGGCTCAGTAAAATTAAGTTATGATTTTATCTTTAGAAACATATATGTTATTTTCTTAAAATTATATTGCTTATTTTTTTCTTTGAAAATGTATTTTTCTGAAAGACTGTCTCATAAGCAAAAAAAAATTTAACAGTTAATAGAAGTAACATTTAATTAATAATTAAAAGTTAAAATATTTAGGTTGTGGAGAAGGAAATGGCAATCCACTCCAGTATTCTTGCCTGGAAAATCCCACGGACAGAGAAGCCTGGTGGGCTACAGTCCATGGGGTCGCAAACAGTCATACACTTAGTGACTAAATAGCAGCAGCAGAGACTCTTCTGCCTAGAAAAGCTTTTTGTACTACTTGTTTTGTCCAGAGTTCCAGGTTAGAATTGGGAAAAACAGCAGAACAATGGGTGTTGGGAGTCTTCAGATTGGAAAGATTTTGCAGATATTCAGACTATCTCCTTTGGACAGGAAATCCTTATAGTGTTTTCTATGTATTGTAAACATAAGGCATTTCATACTTTCAAAATTGTTAGTCTGAGTGCTTTCACTATCGCAAGACTCCTTAAAATTGAATGTGGGATTGATCTTCATGTTCCTCTTTTACTCTCATTAGCACCTCAGATAAAATGCTAAATAAACCTCAGACTTTTTTAATATTAAAAAAAAAAAAACATTTAGGTTGAAATAGTAATGTGATTTCTGTTCCCTTTGTTCCTTTCCTAGAAGACAAGAGTTCCTAGAGACAAGAGTTCCTTCAGATTTCAATTTATGTTGACACTGACTTTATTTTTTTGTCCACTCACATGATATAATTTAGGTCAATAGCAGTTCCTTCAGTTAAAATTAACTGCTTTGAAGATTCCAATAATAATAATATCTTCCTGATAGCAATGAATTCATTATATTTCTAAGGACTTCTCCATTGGAAAATATGATGATTATAACATGATAAGTTTTAGACAAATTCCATTCAACTAAATAGAATACTATTAGTATTGCTCACAAACACATAGAAAGATACAGGTCTAAAATAAAATCTCCAAGCTTGGCCATAATCTAGTAATGTAACCTTGAACAATCCTCTTAAACTCTCTTGTCTTACCCATAAAACGTTTGATTACATCTAAATAGTTTCTCCTGTCCTTGTACTTGACTGTCCAAGAAAGACAGTATCTTAGGTAGATTTCATTTAAAGTTTGCTGTGTACAATGAATCATACTCCCAATGGTACACTAAATGCAATTATGAAGACCATAAAGTATTTTTAGGTGTTCATTAAAATAAAAAACCAGAACCAAAAAAATAGCACTAAAATTTTTTGAAGTGAACAACAGAACTGAAGAAAACTAGGATTGGACATTAGGGGGAAAGAGGAATTAGCAAAACACAGGAGGGAACTCCTTCCAACTCATTGCATGAGGCCAGTATAACTCTGACACCAATACAGAAAAAAACAAGAGAAGACAACTATGGACCCAATATCCCAATAGAAGCAAAGATACAAAAATCCTCAACTAAATACTAGCAAACCAACTCCAACAACACATAAAAAGGATCATACACCATGACTAGGTGAGATTTGGTCCAGGAATGCAAGGTTGGTTCAACAAACAGAAATCAATGACATATACCTTATGAACAGAATAAAAGAATAAAGGTTAGTCATCACAATAGATGCAGAAAAAGCACTTGACAAAAATCAAACAATCTTTCAACATAAAAACACTCAACAAACTAGCAGCAGAAGGGATTTTCCTCAACTTGATAATGCAGTGGTCCCCAACCTTTTTGGCACCAGGGACCAGTTTCATGGAAGACAATTTTTCTATGGAAGGGAAGGAGGGCAGGGAAATATGTTTTAGGCAGTAATGCAAGCAGTGAGGAATTATGGGGAGCTGTAGATAAAGTTTGGCTTGCTCATCTGTTGCTCACTTCCTGCTGTGCGGCCTAGTTCCTAACAGGAACTTAAAAAAAAAAGCGTAAGCCTCCTATAATATCCCAAAAGAAACCACTACTAACAATTTAGTTAGTAAAGAAAAAGTCAATTGAATTCCTATACACCAGCAATTACTAATCAAAACCGAAATTAAGAAAACAATTCTCTGGTGGCTCAGTGGTGACCAGTCTGCCTACCAATGCAGTTGACATGGGTTCGATCCCTGATTTGGGAAGATCCCACATACTGCAGAGCAATTAGGCCTGTGTGCCACAACAATTGAACCTGTATTCTACAGCCGGGGAGCCATACCACTGAGCCCACATGCCGCAACTACTAAAGCCCACAAGCCCTGGAGCCCAGGCTGCACAATAAGAAAAGCCACTGCATGCAGTGAGAAGCCTGTGCACTTCAACTAGAGAATAGTCCCCACTCACCGTAACTAGAGAGTAGACCCTGCTTACTGCAACCAGAAAAAAGTCTGTGTAGCAATGAAGACCCAGCACAGTCCAAAATAAATAAATAAATAATTTAAAAAAGAAAACAATTCTACCTAGAATAGCCCCCACAGGGAATAAAATATTGAACAGATATTTCAGCAAAGAAGATATACAAATGTTCAATATGCACAAGAAAAATGCTCAACTTCACTAGTCATCAAGGAAATGTAAATCAAAGCCACAATGAGATACTACTTCACATCTGCTAGAATATCTACAATAAAAATGACAGATAACAGTGTTGATGAGGATGCAGAAGAAGTGGAATCATCATACATTGCTGGCAAGGATGTAAGAACATGCAGCAGCCACTGTGGAAAACAGTTTGGCAGTTCCTCAAAAAGTTAAACATAAAGTTACCGTATGACTCAGCAATTCCACTCCAAGGTATTCACCCAAGAAAATGGAAAATTAAAAATTCTGCACATGAATGTTCATAGCGGCATTCTTCATAATAGCTGAAAAGTAGCAACCCAAATATCTATCAACTGATGAAGGAAAAACAAATGTGTGTTCAGTCACTCAGTCATGTCTCCCTCTTTGCAATCCCATGAACTGTAGCCCACCAGGCTTCTCTGTCCATGGAATTTTCCAGGCAAGAATACTGGAGTGGGTTGCCACTTCCTTATCCAGGATCTTTCCAACCCAGGGATCGCACCTGCATCTCTTGTGTCTCCTGTACTGGCAGGTAGATTCTTTACCACTTAAACAAATGTGGTAGATACATAAAGTGGAATATTACTCAGCCATAAGAAGAAATGAAGTATTGCTACAATATATAATGAAGTATATGCCACAAATAGATGAACCTTGAAAACATTTTGCTATCTGAAAGAAGTCAAACACAAATGGCTATATACTGTATTCCATTTATATGAAATGTCCAGAACAGGCAAATCCATAGAGACATGAGTAGGTCAGTGGTTGCTATGGGCTTGGGTAAGCAGAATAGGGAGTAACTGCTAAGGCTAAAAGGTTTACAACATTTTTGGGGGGGGGGTACTATGTGCTACATGCAGCATGTGGGAATCTTAGTTCCCATTTCCCCTGCAGTAGAAATGCAGGGTCTTAACCACTGGACCACCAGGGAAATTCCTACATTTTTTAGTGTTCTGGAATTAGTTGGCTGCACAACTTTATGAATATACTAAAAGCTACTGAATTGTATATGTTAAAATGATGAATGTAACAGCATGTGAATTATATCTCAGTAACAGAAAAGGCGGCAAACAAAGCTACTTTTAAAATTCCAATTTAAAACAGACTTTTATCAGGCCTTTTTAATAGACCTTCTGTAACCTCATAACAAAGAAAACATTAAAATACACACACCTAAAGACCAATCACAGAAACAGTAATGTGTTTCAATTCAAGCCTTACCTTCAACCCAGTACAATTTTATATATGACAGAAAAACTACCTGGTGTTGATCTTTTTCAGTTATACTTGGTTGTATGTCTGGCTGTTCCTTTCCAGACTCCTTGCCAAACTTTTCTTCCTCTGCCACTGCTTTTTAAATCTCCCAAATTCCCTTATTATTTTCCCCCAGGGGCTCCATCTCCTAAAATATTTTGTCTCTTTATAACTTTCAGAAGGAAGAATCATTCCACAGCATTTCACTCTGTATGTGCCTTTAAGATTCATTTATATTGATACATGTGTTGTTGTTGTTCAGTTGCTCAATCTTGTCTAACTCTTTACAACCCCATGGACTACAGCACACCAAGCTTCCCTGTCCTTCACCATCTCCTGGAGCTTGTACAAACTCATGTCCATTAAATCGGTGATGCCATCCAGCCATCTTGTCTTCTGTCATCCCCTTCTCCTCCTGCCTTCAGTCTTTATCAACAACATGGTCTTTTCTAACGGGTCAGCTCTTTGCATCAGGTTTTCGCTGAAGTATTGGACCTTCAGCTTCAGTGTCAGTCCTTCCAATGAATATTCTGGACTGATTTCCTTTAGGATTGACTGGTTTGATCTTCTTGCAGTCCAAGGGACTCTCAAGAGTCTTCTCCAACACCACAGTTCAAAAGCATCAATTCTTCAGCGCTCAGCCTTCTTTATTTAAGGTCCAACTCTCACATCCATACATGACTACTGGAAAAACCACAGCTTTGACTACATGGACCTTTGCCAGCAAAGTAATGTCTCTGCTTTTTAATATGCTGTCTAGGTTTGTCATGAGTTTTCTTCCAAGGAGCAAACATCTTTTAATTTCATGGCTACAGTCACCATCTGCAGTGATTTTGGAGCCCAAGAAAATAAAGTCTGACACTGTTTCCACTGTTTCCCCATCTACTTGCCATGAAGTGATGGGACTGGATGCTGTGATCTTGGTTTTTTGAATGTTGAGTTTTAAGCCAGCTTTTTCACTCTCCTCTTTCACCTTCAAGAGGCTCTTTAATTCCTCTTCGCTTTCCACCATAAGGGCGGTGCCATCTGCATTTCTGAGGTTATTGGTATTTCTCCCAGCAATCTTGATTCTAGTTTGTGATTCATCCAGCCCAGAACTTTGCACGATGTATTCTGCATATAAGTTAAATAAGCCAGGCGACAATATACAGCCTTAACGTACTCCCTTCCCAATTTGGAACCAGTCCATTTTTCCATGTCTGGTTCTAACAGTTGCTTCTTGACCTGCATACAGGTTTTTCAGGAGGCAGGTAAGGTGATCTAGTATCATCTCTTCAAGAATTTTTTCCACAGTTTGTTGTGATCTACATAATCAAAGGCTTTAGCATAGTCAATGAGGCAGATGTTTTTCTGGAATTCTCTTGCCTTTTCTGTGATCCAATGGATGCTGGCAATTACATGTAGCTGTGGTTATTTTCACCATTCCCTACTACTACATAAATATTCTACAATTCCTTCACTCTATTATTGATGCCTTTTGAGCAGTTTGTAGTTTTTTGCTTTAACAAATAATATTGCTATGAGCTTTCTCATATTGTTACACATACAAACTCTTGCCCACCTTCTCGAGTTTCCCTAGGGTATACACTATGTCAGATACTTCTAAACTATCTTCTAAAGTGGAGTTTCAAGTGATACTCCACTCCCCACAGCACTACATGAGAGTTCCCATTATTCCACCTCCTTACCAAAATGACAAGTATAATGTATTATTTGAGGTTTTAATTTGCATTCCCATGACTAAGATTAAAGACTTCTTCACGTTTATTTGCATTTCTTCTTCTATGAATTTCCAGTCCACTATCATTATTATTGGTTTATAAAATATTCTTTGTATATCCGTATATTAATTCTTTTAAAAAAATATTTATTTTTGGCTGTGCCAGGTCTTAACTGTGGTAAGAGGGCTCAGTAGTTGCCCCAAGGCATATGGGATCTTAGCTCCCCCACAGGGATTGAATCTGCGTTCCCTGCATTGCAAGGCAGATTCTTAACCACTGGACCACTAGGGAAGTTCCTATTCTTTTTAGTTAAATGTTTCACAAACATTTTCTCCTAGATGACAGGGTATATTTCATGTTTTCTTTTCACAACTGTACATTTTTTATTTTGATAATAGATATATTTGTTAGTATTTTCCTTAATCATTCAAATCACAAATTATTTCTAAAAGTTTGTTATAGTTACATCTTTAATTACTACAGAGCAACTAACACTTTCACTTTCTTACGTGTATATATGGTGTGAACAGAAATTCCATTATTTTCATACAGATATCCCATTGTTTCATTATCATTTAGACTGTTTAGTCAGTCCATTATTTCCTCACTCATCTGCAAAACTCTGTCATATATTAAATTTCCTTACATGAAGAGGTTCTGTTTCTGGCCTCTACTCTGCTCCATTGTGGTCTATCCTGTGCCAATATTACAGTGTTCAAATAGTATGGCTTTAGAAGTCATACTATCTAAAAAATTCTCCTAATTTTTATTGGCAGTTTGCTCTCCTATGTAAATTTTGGACAGAGGTTGTCAAGTTAAATGAAATATCCTATTATTAAATAGAATTGTATTGAACTTATAAATTAATTTGGAAAGAACTAATGTTTTTTATGATACTGAGTCTTCCTATTCATTAATACGGTATCCCAATTTATTTAGATCTTCTCTAATGTCTTTCAATAAAATTTTATAATCTTCTCCGTAAAAGGTCATGAATATCTTGTGTTGATTTTGCCCCTAGGTATTTTTTAAATTGCTGTTGCTGCTATAGTAAGTTTTATCTTTTTAAAATTATATTTGTTGTGAAAACAAGTGTCCATCAACAGATTGACAGATGTACAAAAAGTAATATATACATATAAAGGAACAGTATTCAGCCACAAAAAGGAATGAAGTTCTGATACATGCTACAAAATGGATAAATCTTGGAAACATCATGCCAAATGAAATAAACTGTACATAAAAGGACAAATATTTATGATTCCATTTATACAAAATACCCAGAACAATCAAATGCATAATTATTTTTCTAAACTATAGAAGAATTTATCTAAAGTTGTAATTATCCATGAATGTTTGATAGAACTAACTTGTAAAGTCTGAACTCCTAAGTCTGATAAGGGTGGCTACGATTAAAAACAAACCAACAAAACAGAAAATAATACAAGTGTTGGTGAGGATCTAGAGAAGCCGGAACCCTTCTGCTGGTGCACTGTTGGTAGTATTGTAAAATGGTCCAACCACTAGGGAAAATAGTATGGAGGTACCTCAAAAAATTAACAATAGAAATACCATTTGAGGGACTTCTCTGAGATACAGTGGTTAAGACTCTGCACATCCACTGCCAGGGTCACAGGTCAATCCTTGGTCAGGGAACAAAGATCCTACATGATGTGCAGTACAGCACCCAAAAATTAAAAAATTAAAAGAAAAAAATAAATAAGCAAACAAGAATTTAAAAAGAAATACCATTTAATCCAACAATTCCAATCTAAGTATATATTCAAAAGAATTGAAAGCAAGGTCTCAAAAGAGATACTGGATACCTACCTTCACAGCAGCACTATTCACAACTGCCACTAGTAAAAACAACCCTAATGTCCCCTGAGAGATGAATGGAAAAAGAAAATGTGGCATATACATACAATGAAATATTAGCCTTAAAAAGGGAGGAAAACATGTTACAGTCTACAAAATAGATGAATCTTAAGGATATTATATGAAGTGAATCAGCACTCACAAATAGACAAATACTGTATGATTCTTCTTACATGATGTATCTAAAGTAGTCAAATTCATAGTAACATGAAGTAGAATCATGGTTACCAGGTGCCAAGGTGAGGCAGAAAAGGAGTTGTTTAATGGATATAGCATTTCAGATCTGCAAGATGAAAAAGTGCTGGAAATATGTTCTATAATAATGTGAATATGCTTAACTCTACTGAATTACACACTTAAAAATGGTTCAGTTCAGTTCAGTTCAGTCGCTCAGTCATGTCTGACTCTTTGCAACCCCAAGAATTGCAGCACGCCAGGCCTCCCTGTCCATCACCAACTCCTGGAGTTTACCCAAACCCATGTCCATCGAGTCAGTGACGCCATCCAGCCATCTCATCCTCTGTCGTCCCCTTCTCCTCCTGCCCCCAATCCTTCCCAGCATTAGGGTCTTTTCCAGTGAGTCAACTCTTCGCACGAGGTGGCCAAAGTATTGGAGTTTCCGCTTCAACATCAGTCCTTCCAATGAACACCCAGAACTGATCTCCTTTAGGATGGACTGGTTGGATCTTCTTGCAGTCCAAGGGACTCTCAAGAGTCTTCTCCAACACCACAGTTCAAAAGCATCAATTCTTCGGTGCTCAGCTTTCTTCACCGTCCAACTCTCACATCCATACATGACCACTGGAAAAATGGTTAAGCTGGTAAATTTCTAAAGTTTTTTTTTTTAATCATGATTTCAAAAAAATATATGGACCTGGAATTGTTTTTAGTAGAGTACATTTCTTTAATCACTAATTCAATTTCTTTTATGGTTAAAAGACTATAATGATTTTTAATTTCTTCTCAAATCAGTAATAGTAAGTTTTTCATAGTTGTTTTCAAAATGTGCTTTCCCTATGGAAGCTACCTTTACACAGCTCATTAAATTGTTTTATCTTTACTTCTTTGCAGTTACCAGATGAGTCCTATATTAAAAAGTATCAAGTACTCATTTGAAGCCACAATCTATTACATACTGACTTCATCTAAACATGAGACAGACTGCAATGGTGAACACTTTGCAGAAATTTACAGACAGCAATTATAGGCATTTCCAAATATAAAACCTGATAAATAATAAATCCACACAGAGCAACTCCTACTATCAGTAATGTGAGATCATACTTACTAAATCCTTTCTGATGTGTTCTTGAAGATTCCTTACTGTAAAATATTCTATATTCAAATGTTTCTTCCACTAAAACAATAGAAGGAAAGTGTCAAGACTGGGGAAAGGAAATTTAAACCTACTTCAAGGTTTATGGAATTTTAAACCTTAAAAAGTCCTTATTTTTCACCGTTTCAATTCAGCATGAAAAAAACTAATTTTCGGTGGCCTTTTCATTGTTGTTTTAAGTGAAGTGTTTTCTACTAACCAACGTAAAAATAATACCCGGATAAAAATTACTGTGTAAGCAGAAAAATAACCTAAGATTACTATGTAGATAAATAAGCTGATTTATATTTATATTTGAAACGTGTCCTAGAAGACCTACTAAGGAGTTCATGAGTCAACTAGCAAAGCTGATTGGAAGCAAATTTGTTCCATTCCTTCTAAAGCAGTCTTGAACGCAATACACTCAAGATCTGGAAATTATGTTGAGTCCTTATGACATCTATAGATAGCCTTGGTCTTTTCACTAAAAATAAGCAAAAATAGTTTTTTTTTTTTATCTGAGCAAAAGGCCCCAGAAACATGATATGCTGCTGCTGCTGCTGCTAAGTCACTTCAGTTGTGTCCAACTCTGTGCAACCCCATAGACGGCAGCCCACCAGGCTCCCCCGTCCCTGGGATTCTCCAGACAAGAACACTGTGGAGTGGGCTGCCATTTCTTTCTCCAATGCATGAGAGTGGAAAGTGAAAGTGAAGTTGTTCAGTCGTGTCTGACTCTTAGCGACCCCATGGACTGCAGCCTAGCAGGCTCCTCTGTCCATGGGATTTTCCAGGCGAGAGTACTGAGTGGGTTGCCATTGCCTTCTCCCAAAACATGATATACTAGACTATTATAGAGAACCTTTTCTTAATGTGGAAAATGTAAATCAAAGAAACTCCCCTGGCTGCCCAAAAAAAGACTATCCTACCTATCCTTCATGGGCTTCCCAGGTGGCTCAGTGGTAAAGAATCTGCCTGCCAATGTAGGAGACATGGGTTCAATCCCTGGGTTGGGAAGATCCCCTGAAGAAGGAAATGGCAACTCACTCCAAGAATACTTGCCTGGGAAACCCCATGAACAGAGGAATCTGGTGGGCTACAGCCCATGGGGTCGCAAAAGAGTTGGACACAATTTAGCAACTAAAACAACCTATCCTTCATAGTCCAAGATCAAATATCATCTCCGAGGTCCTTCATCCTCTTCTCTTGAACTTCTAAAAGCACTTGTTGGTATCATATTTTGACAGTTATCTATTGCTGATATTATTACTCTCCCGAGTCTGTTTTCGTAACTGAGAAATGAAAATTCGAGCAAATGTGAGGAAAATATTACATAAGACCATTTAAATAAACTAATACCTGACACGTAACTACGCAATGAGTACCGTAGTAGTGATCACTCTGCCACTCGCCAGGTTTATAACTCTGAACAGTCTCCTTTGCTAAATCTCACTTTCTTCACCTGTAAAGCAGAGATAATAATCCTTGCAGAATGACTGTCTATGTGTTAACAGGGGCAACCAAGACTCTTGGCTTTGAGAGGTTTTTTCATCATTATGCATAAGACAACCCCTAGAGTATTACAGTTGATCACTGCTAAATCTTTGTGCAACCTATAGCACTATTACTACTATAAAATAAGCACTTTATAAACATAAATTTTAATAACTGTAAGAGTTTTTATATGAATATGTCATAATTCACTTACGTACTCAGTGTTAAGCATCAACCACTTTCTTACCAATATCTCTACCCAGCTCCTTGCTGTTTCTTCCACCACACCAGCTCAGTCCATCTCTTCAACCAGGGAAAGTCATCCAACCATCTGCTTCCTCTGTTCCTATACCACAACTGCTGAGTGCTGCTAAAGAAAATTACAACGAGCTGGGAATCTGTGCCACTGCAAATCTGTAAGTCTCTAACCTTCACTGACATTAACTATCTTATTAGTAAATCATTTATATGCCTCTGATCAGTGGCCCTTCCCATTCCACACAGTGATCACTCTATATAACTCTTCTATCACAACTGCCTTCTACCAGAGAAAAAGAAGTCTGATCTCACCCAATTTTCCACCCTACATTGTTCTTCAAACTCATCTTCTTTTTTCTAAGTGTTAGACAAAGGTTGGGTTAACAATTCCTCTCACCTGCAAACACATTCCTTTCCTGTTCCATCAAATCACATCCTCCCATATATTCAATCTTATCTCTGCTTTATCATCTTCATCAAAATATCACATGTTCAACTCTTCTGCTTTTATGATTTTTAAAATATTTACTTATTTATTTGGCTGTGCCAGGTCTTAGTTGTGGCACGCAAGATCTTTAGTTGGGGCATGTGACACCTAGTTCCTTGATCAGGTATCAAACTTAGGTCCCCTGCATTGGAAGCACAGAATCTTAGCCACTGGACCACCAGGAAAGTCCCAGATTCCTCTGTCTTAAAAAAAAAAAAATTGTTTCTCAGATCTATGTCCCTCTCTTTTGCTACCTGTCAGTTTTCCCTCACAGCAAATGTTCTACGAGTGGTCTATACTTCTAGTCTCTACACTCTTCAACCTACTGTAATCTGATTTCCAACCCATTCACTAAAGATATGTCTTGTTAAGCTCTTCTCAATAACAAGGTCCAGCAGAAACTTTTTAATCTTCATGTCACAAAATCACCTTAGGCTTTACATGCTAAGTCGTTTTTTTCTTCCTAAAACTTTCCCCAGAGATCAATCTTCTCTTCCTACCTTTCCTGCTGCTTTGAGTCTTTAATCTAATCATACTGCTTTAGCATACTTTGTTTCAGGAGTTATATACTACCTATAAGATAAAGTCCAAATTCTTTGGTATGGAATATAAGGCCCTTCAAAGTCTGGCCCTCCTTACTTTTCTAAGCTCATTTTCCTATGACTTTCCCACAGGCACCTTTCACCCTAACCACACCTAAATACCCACAGCTCATCCAACAGACTCTCATGCCTCTGTACATATGGTTCCCTGTACCATAGGGAATGCACATTTCTGTTTCTCCTGCTCTTTCTTCCTCTTTCCCCCTTCTCTCCCCTCCCTCTCGCTCCCTCACCCTTTCTCTCTGTCTCTTCTCTTTCCCTCTCCTTTCCATTTCCCACCACACTCTCCTCTCCAGCTACTTCTAAGACTAAGGTCTTACATAATTTTATCCATGAAACTTTCCGTTACACTTTTAGACCTAGGTAAGCACTACCTCCTCTTTGATTCCATAGAGCTCTGCTGAACCTTTTAACATAAAGCTGATTCATTACAGTGCAGCTGTTGACCTGTCTTTGTACTGAAACTGGAGCTCCTTGAGGACACACCTTTTCTTATTTATCTCTGTGTCTACAGTGCTGAGTCTCCAACGATACAAGGCATTCGATAAGTATTTGTTGAATGAATGCATGAGATGGTCAGCATTTAGGCTAACCATGAAGAAAAAGGGAAGATTCAAGAATAATTATGTTGAAAGGACAGCAATCAGTTCAGTTCAGTCGTTCAGTCATATCCAACTCTTTGCGACCCCATGAACCACAGCACACCAGGCCTCCTTGTCCATCACCAACTCCCAGAGTCCACCCAAACCCAAGTCCATTGAGTCAATGATGCCATCCAACCATCTCATCCTCTGTCGTCCCCTTCTCCTCCTGCCCTCAATCTTTTCCAGCATCAGGGTCTTTTCCAATGAGTCAGCTCTTCGCATCAGGTGGCCAAAGTATTGGAGTTTCAGCTTCAACATCAGTCCTTCCAATGAACACCCAGGACTGGTCTCCTTTAGGATGGACTGGTTGCATCTCCTTGTAGTTAAATAAGCAGGGTGACAATATACAGCCTTGACGTACTCCTTTTCCTATTTGGAACCAGTCTGTTGTTCCATGTCCAGTTCTAACTGTTGCTTCCTGACCTGCATACAGGTTTCTCAAGAGGCAGGTCAGGTGGTCTGGTACGCCCATCTCTTTCAGAATTTTCCACAGTTTATTGTGGTCCACACAGTCAAAGGCTTTGGCATAGTCAATAAAGCAGAGGTAGACATTTTTCTGGAACTCTGTTGCTTTTTGGAGGATCCAGCGGATGTTGGCAATTTGATCTTTGGTTCCTCTGCCTTTTCTAAAAGCAGCTTGAACATCTGGAAGTTCATGGTTCACGTATGCTGAAGCCTGGCTTGGAAAATCTTAAGCATTACTTGACTAGTGTGTGAACTTTTCTTAAGGCAGAAAAAGAAAACAAGGTCAGTCTGGTAGAGCCAAGCACACACTAGAGTTAGACAGCTTCTAACAAGTAAGATGTGCAGCTGCCTCTGGCAAAGCCTCCAGCACAAGCCCCTCACCTTAACCTTGCTAATACTTCCCAACCACTGTGTCACAAAAGCACTGAATTGCAAGAAGAGTACCTGCTATATGCCAGATACTAAGCATCAATTTGTTATATGTGTATATATGTGTGTGTGTATTTGTGTATATATATTATATTTTATAATTCTTATAAAAATCTTTGTGAATTAACTACTACTACTCCTGACAGACTTTATTTTCTTGGGCTCCAAAATCACTGCAGATGGTGACTACATACCACGAAATTAAAAGACGCCTGCTCATTGGAAGAAAAGCTATGACAAACCTAGACAGCATATTAAAAAGCAGAGACATTATTTTGCCAACAAAGGTCCATACAGTCAAACTTATGGTTTTTCCAGTAGTCATGTATGGATGTGAGAGTTGGATCATAAAGAAGGCTGAACACCGAAGAATTGATGCTTTTGAACTGTGGTGTTGGAGAAGACTCTTGAGAGTCTCTTGGACTGTGAGAAGATCAAACCAGTCAATCCTAAAGGAAATCAATCCTGAATATTCATCAGAAGGACTGATGCTGAAGCTCCAACACTTTGGTCACCTGATACAAAGAGCTGACTCATTAAAGACCCTGACGCTGGGAAAGATTGAAGGCAGGAGGAGAAGGGGACGACAGAGGATGAGATGGTTGGATGGCATCACCGACTCAATGGACATGAGTTTGAGCAAGCTCCGGGAGATGGTGAAGGATAGGGAAGCCTGGCATGCTGCAGTCCATGGGGTCACAGAGTGGGACACGACTGAGCGACTGAACAACAATAATTCCCATTTCATAGATGAAGATTATTCAATGTCACACAGTTGTTAAGCAGACAAAATTCAAACCAGTCTTCTAAAAAAGCACAACCCTCTCTCTCAAGCCATCAACTACATGAAATATGACTTAAAAGTTTCTAGCGATCTTTCATATCATGTGTAAGGCTACCTTTAAGCTGTCCCTCTGTGGCAGATGTAGAATATTCAAAATTAAGATAAGACATTCACCAAGCTTCTTCTCTGCTTAAGGGTTCTCTCTATCTGTACTTATAATTCCTCATTCATCAAACCCTAAGAAACAGGGATTAGTGAAATTTTTATTCTCAACTTTTGAGTCTACAGTAGACAGAATAAGGGCCCTCCGGGGATGTCGACATCCCTAGAATGTCCCTGCAACCTGTGAATATGTTACATTATATGCCAAAAGGGACTTTTTGTAGATGTGATTAAGTCAAGAATATTGAGATGGGAAGATCATCTTGGATTATCCAAGTGGGCTAGAAAAATCACAAAGGTGTTCTTAAGAGGAAGGCAAGAATATCAGAGTTAGAGAAGGCGATATGACAACAGAAGCAGAGGTCAGAGAGAGAGAGCTTTGAAGATGCAATGTTACTGACTTTGAAATAGAGTAAGGGACCAGGAGCCAAGAACACAGACAGCTTCTAAAAAGTGGGAAAAGCAAGAATATGAATTCTTCTCCAGTGCTTCCAAAAGGAATATATCCTGCCAACACCTTGATTTTAGAATTCTGACCTCCAGAACTGCAAGATAACAATGTTTTAAGCCACTAATTTTAAGGTAACTGGTTATGGTAGCAATAGGAAACTAACACACAGTTTCTACATAACAATGCCCGAGAGTAAGAGCCAGCTTCAAGAATATCTTTCTAAGATTAATTTTTTTTAACTTAACTGTAGTATCTACTCGTAAATCTTTTCTCTTTTTAAATATACTTTTAGGGACTTCCCAGGTGGCTCAGGAAGAATCCGTCTGCCAACACAGGAGACACAGGTTCAATCCCTGGTCTGAGAAGATCCCATATGATGTGGAACAACTAAGTTTGTGCGCAACAACTATTGAGCCTGTGCTCTAGAGGCCAGGAAGCCGCAACTACTGAAGCCCAAGTGCCCTAGAGCCTGTGCTTCACAACAAGAGAAGCCACGAGAACTGCAACTAGAGAGTAGCCCCTGCTCACCACAAGTAGAGAAAAGCCCATGCAGCAAGGAAGACCCAGCACAGCCAAAAATGAGTAAGTAAAATTAGATGCACTTTTAGCATCCTTTTTGACATACAGTAACAAATCGAGGACAAAAGTATCCGCAATCCTACTATTCTTCTTTTCATTTGATTATATTCTAGTTCTTTTCCTTCACCGATTCCATTTTTACGTATTGGTAGCAGTACCAAGGAATGCATATGATGGCCTACACTTTAATAATATTCCACGAGTTGTTTTTTTTCATTTTGCTTCATTTTTTTTCCTGCGAATCCTTCTACCCCTCTCCCTTCCAACCTCACATAAGCTTCCTTTGTTGCTCCTGCAACATTTCAAAAATACCCCTAGCTCAAGGTCTTTGTGTGTTATTGCTGTTCATTCGGCCTGTAATACCCTTCACTCAACTATCCCCACGGCTCACTCCTTCATTTCCTTTAGGTCTCTGCCCAAAATGTCACCTTAAAATATTTGCATACATGTAATAATCAAGAACTGAGACTCATATTCATAATTCCTACAAACCTAAGAAAAACTAAACAATCCCACAGAAAAATGGGCAGAAGACATGGAAAGGTATTTTATAAAAAAATGAAAGCGAAGTCACTCAGTCGTGTCCAACTCTTTGGGACCCCATGGACTGTAGCCTACTAGGCTCCTCCATCCATGGGATTTTCCAGGCAAGAGTACTGGAGTGGGTTGCCATTTCCTTCTCCAGAGGATCTTCCCGACCCAGGGATCGAACCCAGGTCTCCCACATTGTAGGCAGATGCTTTACCGTCTGAGCCACTGGGAAGCCCATCTTATAAGAGGATAAACAAATGGCTAAGATAAGGAAAGATTATAAACCTTATTAAGAATAAGGAAAATGCAAGAGGGATTTCCCTGGTGGTCCAGTGGTTAGGAATTCACCTTCCAACGCTTAGGATGTGGCTTGACGCTGGTTGGGGGAATTAAGATCCCACATGCCGTGGGGCAACTAAGGCCATGTGCCACAACTATTTAGCCTGTGCTCTAGAGCCTGGGAACCACAACTACTGAGCCTGTGAGCCACAACTAGAGAGAAGCCACAACTAACAGCTGGTGCCACCAACAATAAATAAATAAATAAATAAATATTTTTTTAAATAAACTACAATGAGATACCACTACACACTTATGAGATATGCAAAAACTTAAGGGTCTGACAATACCAAGCATTATTGTAGATGTAGAATAACATATACTGTTACAGAAGGCAATACTTTGGCATTCTCTAGAAGGGCTGAGACACATATACTCTATAAACCAGAATTCTGAATCCAAGAAAAATAGGGAAGTAATTGTATTACAAAGTCAAGTCAAGCCAACATAAATTTAATGTATGGCTCAGGAAACTCAAACAGGGGCTCTGTATCAACCTAGAGGGGTGGGATGGGGAGGGAGATGGGAGGGAGGTTCAAAAGAGAGGGGATATATGTATACCTATGGCTGATTCATGTTGAGGTTTGACAGAAAACAACAAAATTCGGTAAAGCAATTATCCTTCAATAAAAAAAAATAAATTAAAAAAAAAAAGTCAAGTCAATGGTTACCGCTGGTAGGGAGAAGAAAAGGGGTATATAATTGGAAAGGGGTATGCTTTTGGCTTCTGGGATGTTATCTTCAACATCTTTATCTAAGTGGTTGTTACAAAGTCGCTCACTATATGAAGTCAGTAATCGTACATTGATGTTTTATATACTTACACATTTTATATAGTTATTCAAAGACATACCTTTCATGTCTTTTGCCCATTTTTTATATGGGATTGTGTATTTTACTTCACAATACAAAGGTTAAATCACCATATCGGTGAGGCCTTCTCTTGACTACCCAAAATAAAATAGTAGTTCCTTCCCTGATTTCCATCTCCGTAAGCCAGTAGCTATTTTGTTTTGTTTCTCTTTCTCATTTTTTTTGGCTGCACTGAGCTGTCTGTGGGATTTTAGTTCCCTGACCAGGGACTGAACCTGGGCCCTCTGCAGTGAGAGTGCAGAGTCCTAAACACTGGACTGCCAGGAAATTTCTGAGTCAGTAGGTTTTTTCCTCTTTTTCTTATTTCTTTGTTTTCATCTAACATAACCTATGTATTTACTTAATTTACTGTCATATTTCCTCCTGCATAAAGCAAGGACTTCGTTTTGTTCATTGTTATACTCCTAGCCATTAGAAGAGTACCTAAAATAAAATACACCTTTACACTTTTATCCATATGATCCAAGCCTAACCTTCATCTTTATTTATTTTAAATAAACAAATTTTTGGCTGTTCTGGGTCTTCATTGCTACACGGGTTTTCTTTAGTTGCAGTGAACTGGGGCTACTCTTTGTGGCAGTACATGAACTTCTCATGGAGACGGTTTATCTTGGGGAGCATGAGCTCTAGGGCTCTTGGGCTTCTGTAGTTGCAGCATCCAGGTTTAATTGCTCCATGGCATGTGAGATCTTCCTAGATCAAGGATCAAACCCACGTCCCCTGAATTGGCAGGCGGATTCTTAACCACTGGACCACCAGGGAAGTCCCTGTCCTTCCTTTTTAAATTGGGTCTCTTAGTTTATGGTACCACCGTCTCCGAAGCCAGAAAACTAAGTCTTAGATTTTTGAGAGTCTTTGATTTTTCTATGTCCCATCATTCTACTTCTTAAACAACTCTTCCTCTTCATTCTCTCTGCTACTATCTTCCCTTAGGCTTTTTTGGGGGGCGGGGCGGGGGGGGGGATTGTCATGTAATTTCCACTTATTTGTTTTTAAATAATTGAAAGATGAAACAGAAGTACAATCGCTGGTTATAAAGCTAACACAGGTGTGGATGTAGAACTATGTGGGTCAGTAGCTGAGATTAGCTGTCTCCATGTGTCGGAGAAGGCAATGGCACCCCACTCCAGTACTCTTGCCTGGAAAATCCCATGGATGGAGGAGCCTGGTAGGCTGCAGTCCATGGGGTCGCTAAGAGTCGGACACGACTGAGCGACTTCACTTTCATTTTTCACTCATGCATTGGAGAAGGAAATGGCAACCCACTCCAGTATTCTTGCCTGGAGAATCCCAGGGGCGGGGGAGCCTGGTGGGCTGCCTTCTATGGGGTTGCACAGAGTCGAACACGACTGAAGCGACTTAGCATGAGTCCACATGAACTGCTGTGCACAAGGTTCTACCACCTCCGCGCTGTTCTTTTTTCCCCCCTTTACCTAAGGCTTTCATAACATCTTTCATCTGTACTGAAACAGCCTCCTAGAGAGTTTACCTCCTTCAATCTGGCTTTCCTCCAGTCTATTTTCCACTTTGCAGCCAATATATTCTTTTCCCCACTTGAAACCAATCAGTCAGTGGCTCCCCAACTGCCCATAGGAAAAAGATCCAAGCTCTAAGTATAGCATTCAGGGCCTTTCATGAATTGGCCCTCACCTGTATCTCCAGACGCATTTACCACCACTTCCCACCTCATACTTGTTTCAGCAAAACTGAATTAGTTACAGTTCCCAAAACATATCAAGTTGTGTCCATTCATCCAGGCTGTTACCTCTACTACCTGACCAGTAAATCACTCCCTCTTCTGTTTATACTTTTTTATTACTATACTTAAAATATTCATTTAACCAATATTTACTGAGTACCTCTATGTACCAGAAACAGTGCTATGTATGGGAGACCCAGCAGTTAATTATGGACTCAGCCCTTATCCTGAGGAAATTTATAATCTAATGAGGACTAAAGACACTAACAATTAATAGTAAGTGTGGTTAAAGATTATAAAGTGGGTAATACAGTATATAACGGAAATGTATGTTAGCTGATAGCCATGAGAAACGGAGGGAGTAATAAAGAGAAGTCTACATCCATTTGTTTACAGGTGGGTATTCCTTAATTACAGTCTGAACTCCTTAAGGATAGGGATTATGCCGTCTTTATATCACTAGCTAGGACAGTAAATAGTAATGTATAGTAATGTGCATTGTATATTACAAAAATCACTGACCTATTAACTCTCAGACTAATCCCTTTGGCCAGGTGAATGCAGTGTTCTTATTGGCCAGGCCTGGGTCACGTGCCCACCCGTAAAGCCAATGGATTAGATCAACTCTACCTAAGCCACACTGACTGCAAATGGGAGAGGAATGGTTCCAAAACAAAAATCAGGAAGCTTGTTACCCAAATAAGAGGGAAGGGAAGATCGACAGGCAAAAACAGCAAGCAGCCCTCTCTTTAGCGGACACTATAATTATCTCAAAACATACCTTGTTCCTTCCCCACACTAGTTAGGAGTTTATATGGGACTGACCCCTTCCCCAGCTCCAGGAGTAGGCTCTGATTCCACAACAGCAGTGGTTCTCAAAGTCTGGTGTGCAGACCAGTCAAAGCAGTAACATCTGGAAACTTGTAACAAATTTTTAGAACCCAATCCCAAACCTAGTGAATCAAAAACTCTGGGGGTAAGGCTTAGCATTCTGTTTTTTTTTTTTTAGCAAGTTCTCCAGGTGGTTCTGATGCACTCTCAAGTTTAGGAGACAGAGAAAGCTACAAGCAGTAATTCAAGGAATCCCGATTTTAAGACAGTGATCCTTTGGGACACAGAACAGTCTAATTAGTGACAAACTCAGGATCTTTGTGTTATATTTGTGGGAAGCATCCTCCCTATCCCCCACCCCACTCCAAGAACTGAGGAAACATGCAATCCCAGGAGCCAAAGGCAGTCATCTTATACTACCAGAGAAGCCAGCCTGAGAAAAAAGCTGATATAGGGGAAAGCCAAACAAATGCAGAAAAACTGGCCCAAAGTCTGACAGTCTTGATCAAACTTAGCCAGGAGCCCTCATTCCCTTTTTTAAACTGAAGTATAGTTGACTTACAATGTTGTGCTAATTTCTGCTAAGCAGCAAAGTGACTCAGTTACACACATCTATACATTCTTCTTTTATATACTTTTCCATGTGGTTTATCCCAGGAGATTGGATATAGTTCCCTGTGCTATCCAGTAGGACCTTGTTTATTCCCTCATTCCCTCTGAACTTTTCAATTACAAACCCATAAATTCTCTTTGTTTAAACCAACCTGAGTTGGACTTTTTGCTACTGAATCTGAAAAATATCCTGATATTAGTTACAACAAGTTGCAAGTCTATTCCTACATATCTATGTCCATGGGGAGAATGTACTAGGAAATAGTGTCTATTCAACTGTCTAGCCTCTCTCTAAATTAGGCTTGGCAAATTTAGCAAATAAAAATACAAGATATCCAGTTAAATTTGAATTTCAGATAAACAATGAATAACTTTTTAGTATAAATATGTCCAAAATATTGCATGGAGACATACTGCATATATCTTATCTGGCAATGCTACTCTAAATGCCCACTGTTGATACCTAGGAATCAAAAGAGAGGCCCAGGTCAATTTCAGTCTGACGGCAGTGATAACAGCTCTTACACAGTTCAGGAACAAGAGTAGATTCCAAGTACTGAACTACATCCTACTATAGGTCTGAATCACCCGACTATCTTAAACTTCTTCCTAAAAGTCAAACGTGTCAAACTCTGTGGCAGGTAAGTGTGACAAAATCAAATATGTTCCTATATGAGTATTCATAGCTTCTTTTCTTTACTCCCTTGGTTCCTGGCCCTTATTTTACAGATCACAGTAAGGAAACAGGCAAAGGAGAGAGCTAAAAGGGAAACCGGTACTCCCGGAAGAGAAACTAATAAGTTTGAGAAAGGCAGGAAAGAAGCAAAAACAATGACTGTTCAAGTTGCTACAGACTGTTCAAGTTGCTCTCCAGGGGTCACAAACTAGAAGTAGACAAGGAAACAACTGGAAATCCAAGCAGTCTGAATTCAGAACCCCTAAATACTGAGCAACACTTCAGCATTGTCTATGCTCAAGCACTTAATCATTCCACTAATACATAAAAACACAAATACATTCTCATTATTCCAAAATACCAACAACTTTAGTACATAAAGTAAATGATATATATGTGGCATGACTTCCTTCTCTTTAATTTCTCCTCCCCTTCATAGCCCACCACAGAAACTTAGAATTTCAAGATAATTTCCTTTTCAAAGTTACCTTTGAAAGTAAATTATAGTACAGTCTAGATTTATTCAGTAATGTTTATCAAAGCAACTCATGAGTAAGCCTTCATCAAATAACTAAGGCCACATATTATGCTGCTTTGCACTCAGATGTCAGAGATTAGAAATCATAACACTTCAAAAATAGAAAAACCCATCCAAAAATATAGATTGACATCATTTTAAAAGCTAAATCTTTTAATTACTAAAGCATACCTAAAGCTAAAAATTAGAAAATAACTAAGTCAGTTTAGAAATGATAAGTTATATAACCAGTCATAATATTCAGAATCCAACTACTTTTTACAGTCTCCACAGCATCCACCCTTGTCCAAGCCACCACCATCCCTCAGACTGCTTATTGCAGTAGCCTCCTAACAGTTTCTCCACTTCCATCAGCAGCCAGAATTGTCCTTTTAATCCAGGAATTATAACACATCCTTCTTCAACACATTTGGATGGCTTCTCGTCACAGTCAAGTTTTTTTTCTTTATTAAAGCATATTTGATATATCATATTGTATAAGTTACAGATGTACAGAAGAGTGAGTCACAACTTTTAAAGGTTATGCTCCATTTATATTTCTCCGTCAGGTTTTAAAAGCCTAAGTTCTTACAATGTCCTATATAGTCTTCCCCACCATCCACATCATTACTTGTCTTTTAAATCTTACTATATAATACTTTCGCCTCCACTTCAGCCACACTGGCCTCCTAATTGATCCCTGAATACCTGACACACATGCTCCTGCCTCAGAGTAAGTCTCTGGTATCCCCTCTAGCAGGCATACTCCCTCACCCTCTTACCTCAGTAGCACCCTCACTTCCTTCACGCCAGGCTCTCCCTGTCCTAGTATTTAAAACAGTTTCTGGGGGAAATGCATGGTGGTCCACTGGTTAGAACTCCACTCTTCCACTGCAGGAGAGCACTGTTTTGATCCCTGGTTGGGGAACTAAGATCCCGCATGCTGCATGGCCTGAATGAATGAGTAAATAAATAAATAATATTGAAAACAGCAGTTCCCTCACCCAGCACTCAAATTTTTGTTCTCTCCTTTTTCTTCATAACATTTATCACCATCACTATGTATTCCACTTATGATTTTGTTTATTCTTTGTTCTCTCCCCTCCCTTAAAAATGTATATTCCATGAATAAAGGGAGTTTTGCTGTTCTATTGAATGCTATACCTGCCTGGCAATCAAATATTTGCTGAAAAACATGAATTAATTAATACACAAGAACAGAAACATTTTTGGATGCTTAATATGGTCTGGGCATCATGTTAGCTGCTTTACAGTTGTTAATTCACTAAATTCTCAAAACAATCTTACTGAAGTACAGACAACCATCATTGCCATTTTTAGGCAAGGAAATCAAAACACAGAAAACATAAGTAAACTGCCCAGTGATATATGCTAGAAAGTGGCAGAAGCTAACATGAACTCTGGCAATCTGATTCCAGAACCCTCTCTCTTAACAACCCCACTATATTACCTCTGAATTTCTAACTAGTTAATACAATCTATTAAAAGATATGATCCATGAGTTACTTTAAGTGTCCTAATTTTTAAAGTCAGTCATTCAAATCATAAATCATTCTACAAGTCTTAGGCTTAATTTACCAAACTTAATTTACTAAACTTTGAAATATGGAATTTATAATTTTATAAAATGCTTTCTCACACTCATTTATCAGATGTACTAATTTACTCTATTCCAACACCTACAAGCCTCCAATAAGGAAACTGTCAACCAGAGATGTTAGCTTCCTCATCTTCTAGAAAGAAACTGGTAAGACAGGAAATGGCCTGTCATATTTAACTCTCAATACTATGTAACCCTGTGAATTCCAATTTATAAAATGAAAACGGGCTTCATAATATATCACTGTACTAACTAGATTTTAGTTTTGAAAAAGAAAAAAAATTAACTCGCTAATTATTTTTATTTCCAAACACAGAGACAAGAACTTTGAAAAGAGCTATGGTTCTCCAAATTACTTTTTAGAGTGGCCACTGTTGTTTGCCAACCTAGACTTCATCCCCTCCTCTTCCTTCCTAACAGAATCCTTCCCCTGATAATGCCTCAGAGGAAGTCAACACCACTCCAGATTGCACAAACATGGTTATTTCAATAGTAATCTCTATTGAACCACTCATGACTGGTTCAGGAATGGACATATGACTCAATTCTGGCCCAAAAGCTGTGAAAGAAGCCTGCTAGAGACTTTTGGAGAAAGTTTCCTCTCTTTCAATACAGTGGCACAGGAAGAGACATCTTCCTTCTTTTAGAAGTTGTGTGTATGGAGACAGTAGCCAGTTGCAGGGAGAGCAGCAGAACTGGGCAAGGCAAAGAATGTGGGTTTTTACTGACGCTGAATTTCTGTAATCAACCAATGTTGAAACTTATTAAATAAGAAGACAAAATTTCTTAAGCCATGTTGAATGAGGTTCTGCTGCTTACAGCTGAAAATATACTAACTATATACTTTTTTATGAAACATATCCCAGGACGAATCTCAGGAAAAGAAGTTTGTAGTTCATTTTACAAATCCTTGTTAGAAGTTCAATATGAATTATACCATACTGAGTGACTCTACTGTACAGTTAGAAAGCTAAGAAGGGTACAGGTGAAAGAATGAACTCTAAAGCACGATTCCTCTAACACAATCATTTTGATACGGCCTTCTCCAAAATAATTTATACACAAATTTTAAATTTTGACTCATGATTTATATTTTCCTAAGTTAAAAAAAAAGAAACTAGGGAATTCCCTGGTCCAGTGGTTAGGATTCAGTGCTTTCACTTCTGTGGCCTGGGTTCAATCCCTGGTCAGGGAACTAAGTAATATCTGCAAGCCACATGGTACAGCCAAACAAAAAAGAAAGAAACTACAAAAATAAGTACCTAAGATCACATAGCCTGGATTTGTTGCCCTATACTCTTACACACAGGTAGGCAACTAAACTGGTCCTCAAACAGAATATCAGACAGGAAATCCAAGACAGATAATGGTGGATGGTATGACACCATGGTATTGACTTTGGCTTTGTGTTGGCTCATAGTCACAGGGCACGGGGCAGTTTTTACACTGACATGGGACATGCGAAATGGTATGATCTAGCAGGTTAGACCTAGTCTACTGCTCCTTTTATTAAAAAATAAAATAACCCTCTCACTTCATATGAACTTACAAATAATACACAAGGGACCAAAAAATATACCATGGGCGAACAATTTGAAAATTGATCTTATAAGGCTCTATGGTTGACCTTACCTTGTTATCCAAGTCAAAAAATCTAAATTTAATTGGTATAGCAACACATTAAACAACTTAAATCTACATTTAACCCAAAATTTCAAAAACTTACTACTCACTTTTACTACTTCAAAATTTCAAAAATGACTTATGCAAAACCATAAAATTTTGCTGATAACACGATATATTGCATTTTTTCATTATTCCTTTTGTTACGATAAATTATAAGTTTAAAGGTCACATGTTGATAATAAATAATACCAACATTTTGAAATGAGTCACAAAATAAAGCTGGTTGGGTCCACAGGCCTAAGATTTAACAAAATATTTAGACACTGGGTGTTTATAGAGGGTAAAAAAAAAGGTACAAAAGAAATATGACAGCTTGACTTAAAGAAGCTTATCTTGTTGAGGAAATAAATTACATTTGTGAAATAATTAATGCCATAATGGAATGTGATTTTGTGTCAAAATAACAGACCACAGCCCTAGATAATTAAGGGGTTCAGTGCTGGAATTTTTAGAGGAAGAAAAGGAGAAAGAAGGACTTACAAAGGATCCTGATTTAAAGATGGGGTAGGATGGGCATAATCTAACATAAGAAGCAGCATAAGCAAAAGGCTGGAGATGGAAATAAGCAAGGTATAGCGAAGTGATAAGCAAGGAATTGGGCAAGAAAAAAAATGGGAATAGAGGATTAGTAATTAAGATGGAAATGTAAATTGGTACCATATTACTAAAGATTACATATGTCAAGTTTGAGTGTGGCCTCTGCTTAAAAGAAATAGAGAGTTGCTAATAATTTCTAAATAGAGCAATAAAACAATGAAAATAACATTGCAGTAGGATTAATCTGGCTGATGAATTCGGGATGAATTTATAGGGGAGGGGAAAAAGAAATTAGAAACAAAGAACCAGTTAAGAGGTACCAGTTAAGAACCTGGGCGTTAGGCAGACAGACCTGCTCTGCTACTTGCTTACTATGAGGAACTGAATGTTAGTAAACACATTTATGTCTCAGTTTCCTATCTGTAAAGTGGGATAATAATCGTGCCTATTTTATAAGGTTGTTGTTTTTATAAGGTTGTGTGGCTAACAGAAATAATACATATGAAAGCGTTTAACACAGTGCCAGGTCTACAATAACTACTCAACTAAGGCTGGCAACTATTACCTTATTACAAATCATTTCAAATGTGAGGTGATGAGGAACACAGGCAATAGAAACTAAAAAGAAAGGATGATTTGAGTGATATTTCCATAGACTTATGAGATGTTATATCTAGAAAAGACCCTAGGGAATTCTTCCAAAAACAAAATGGCTCCAGTTTAAATGTCAAGATGAAGAAAAGTATGGAGCAAGATATCTCAAAAGGTTTTGACTGCAAGAGTATGCAAAGAGACAGAGTTAACTATTAATATTAGCAATATGCCAGGATATAAGCTACAATGAATTGAGCACATAACATGTGCCAAAGGGCTTCCCAGGTAGCTCAGTGGTAAAGAATCTACCTGCCAATTCAGGAGCTGCAGGAGATGTGGGTTCAATCCCTGGGTCAGGAAGATTCCCTGGAGGAGGAAATGGCAACCCACTCCAGTATTCTTGCCTAGAACTCATGGACAGAGGAGCCTAGCTGGCCATAGTTGATGGGGTCACAAAGTGTCAGACACAACTGAGCAGGCACACATGCAGCACACAACATATGCCAAACACTATACTAGGTATTGATATAGTACTTCTAATCTCCAAAACAACTGCGAACGGTATGTATTAATTCAGTTCTACAGAAGAGAAAATGGATGCTCACAGAGATTACAAGCACTAGTAAAGTAAGAAGCAAAGCTAGGTTTGGGACCCATACCATCTGTTTCCAAAGCCTGTGTTCTTTCTACTACATTCAGGGTACATCCTCCTTTAATATCAATAAAAATTATATCACATAGACATATTTGTAATTATTTTTCTATATACTTTGTTAAATATGGTGACCATAAAGATGTCCAATATTTTCTACATTCTAAGAAAAATATAAAGCATGAAAAAAACAATGAGAATAAACTTTAAAAGCATTATCAAGTGAAGACTTACCATACTTCTAATGAAACATACTTGGCTATACTATAAACTATAATATATTCAAATGAAAGCAATGACTAATCTTTTTCAATAAGAAGATGCAGAAAAAGTTGGCATGGGTTTTTTAACATCATTTGATTATATAAACATTCGTTCCATACTACAATATCATTAAAAAGTGACACCTAGCTCATAAAAGAAATATCTTACGATACACACAGGAGAAGCATTTTATATAAGATGAATCCATCAAATGTTCAGAGTTGTAAAGAAAAATTCAACCACAGAGGCAGGATGCCCAATCTGCTAACAGTAGGGACCACATGGTGGCAGGTGACCTATTTCTCCAGTGTGTTTCTCAGCAGACATTTTCTTCAACCACAGGGCCAGTATGTTAGTTCTCCACCTGAATGTTACTTAATCTAAAATTTTACCAGGATGAAAATACCAAGTATGCCAAAAAAAAAGTAAGTTTCCTGAAACAACCTTTTCAACTGGCTCCAAAAATACTTTACTAGGTTGGCCATCAAACTATGTAGGTCAAGTAACTACTAAATCAGTATTTCTCAGAGTGTAATCCAGAGATCACTGAGGGTCCCCAAGACCTTTCAGAGGGCCCAAGAGGGTCCAATTGTCACACTATTTTCAGAGTGTTGCTAAGACATTATTTGCCTTCTGTCCTCTCATTCTTTCACAACCGTGTAGTGGAGTTTTCCAGAGGCTATGACCTGTGATATCTCAACAGACTAAATGCAGGAGCAGACATGGGAATCTATATGCCTTCTATTAAGCCATACATTAAAGATTAAAAAGCCTGACATTAAAAGTTATTTGCAAAAACATAAAATGATGCCACTCTTCTCACTTTTTTTGTTTGTTTTAGGGGAAATACAGCTATTTTCTCATTTTAAAGTTATGTTAACATGTAATGCTTTATTATTTCTAAATGAATTAAATACTTTTTAACTTCTCAGTTTTATTCTAATATACAGCAAATTTCAATAGATACAACCCACTTAAACAGAAACTCTTTGGGATCCTCAATAATTTTAAGAGTATAAAAAGGGTTGTTGTTGTTTAATCACTAAGTCATGTCCAGCTCTTTGCAACCCCATGGACTGTAGCCCTCCAGGCTACCCCATCCCTGGGACTCTCCAGGCAAGAACACTGGAGTGGGTTGCCATTTCCTTCTCCAGGGGATCTTCCCGACCCAGGGATCCAACCTGGGTCTCGCGAATTAGCAGATGGATTCTTTACCACCGAGTCACCCAGAAAGCCCATAAAAGAGGTACTGAGATTTAAAAAAATGAGAACCACTTTTCCAGACCTTCCTATATTTATGTTTTGCCAAACAATTAAATTTTTTTAATTTTCTAGTTATCACTGAAGAGACTGCCGCTGCCCTACAGAAATTCGTTCTTAATAAGAAAAAAGAACAAAAAAGTCTACAATCTTAAAAAGAATTGTATCTGTTAGTCTAAAAAAGAAATGATTTATTACATCTTCTCAAAATAAACACAGTAACAATGTCAAAACTGAAGTGCACTCTAACAGACCACTACCTAGAAGCTCTGGGGATGAGTTTATGATCAGTTGCGTATTGGTAATCTTCCAACAGCTCTTATCCCCAAAACAGGGCTCTTTGGGGCTTCCCTGGTGGTCCACTGGTTAAGAATATGGCTTACAATGCAGGAGTCAACCAGTTCAATTCCTGGTCCGGGAGGATCCCACATGCCGCTAAGCAACTAAGCCCAAGCCCCCAAGTTTCGTGGCATCAAAACTACTGAAGCCCCACCCACACGCCTAGAAGAGCAACAAGAGAAGCCACTGCAACGAGAAGCCAGAGCCCCACAACAAGGAGTAGCCCCCACATGCTGCAACTAGAGAAAGCCTGCGCACAGCAAGGAAGACCCATCACAGCCAATAAATAAATCAATCAATCTAAAAAAAAACAAAACAGGGCTCTTTGAAAGGACTATCCAGCAACTGTTCTGTTATGGAATAAGCCTGATTTCCAAATCACAAGAGGACTAACCAAGATGCTTATAAGCAATTCTCTGTACCATAATCTTAACATTTCTGAAATTAAAACGTTTTATACTCCATCTAAACAGTTTGGTATTTCCCAGTACTTCTGGGAAACACATAAAGATTAAGACATCAAAGTTTCATTTGGATCCACCTCTTACACTGTCAGTAAATTATAACAGATGTAGCAATCCAGCCAGTTATTAGAATCTTCAGGATACAGGGTAATGGTAGTTTTTGAAAATACAGGCTGGAAAGAAAGACCTTTGAAAACTAGTTTTTGAGGCTGCTGAGAGCAATAATAGACAAAAATGTCACATTTACACTTCAGACTAAAATTAAAATGAAAGTCATATTTTAAAAACTGTAATATTAATATTACAGTTAAGGAACCTAAGTCAATAACTGTGTAATTTGAAAGTTATTTAAACCTAGGCTACTGCAATAGTCAAGAAATGAAGTGACTGAAGACCTTAAGTAGAAAAGCAGGTAAAGGCTAGAAAAAAACAACACTCCTTGGGCATTCATTAATTCAACACATATTTATTAAATTGTCTACTACTTGCAAGACCTTGACAAGCTAAGAAGATCATAAACTGGTGGGAAGATAATTTCAAAGGGGGAAGTATACATAAATAAATGCAGAAGCTACTCTAGGCAGAATGGAAGAAGTTCTGAGAAGTGAGAGAAGAGGGAGGGAAAGAAAGAAGGATGTCTCCAAACCGTAGGGATCAGGGAACATACATTCTGGCAAAGAAGTCATCTAACCAGGACCCTTAACGTGTATGAGATTTCAACCCAAAGTGAAAGGCATCCCAGGAAGAGGGAAGAGCACACAGTCAAGGAACAGCAAGTATAAAACAGCTTCCACAGAATCTGTGATGGACTCCAAGAGAAGAAAAAACTGGAAAATTAGGTTGGAAGCAAAAATAAAGGGACTTATATGACAGGATAAGCAAAATGCAGCTTTTTTCAGTAGGCAAACGAAAACCGCTGGAAGATTTTTAAGTCATTGGAAGGTTTACCATTGGAAGCTAAATCATTACATGATACTTTAAGAATACTGCGGATTGGACAGAGTAGAAACAGGGGGAGAACCGTTAGTGCACTATCACACGAGTCCAGGAGCTTGATCTAGGATCCTAGGATAGGAACTAGGAACTAGGAAAAGGATAGATACAAGACATGCTGCAACCTCTTCACTAAAAATTTACTTTGTTTTAAACATCTCACAACTTAATTTATTGCACAAAACAAGGTTGTTCACATTATTTATACTAAAAAACATTCACTTCATAGGCAATATTTTAGCATACTCAAGTATGTTTCCTTTTTAAAAAGCTGTTAGAAATAACTAACTGTATTATATTAATACATTAAGTCTACAAAATGGGTAATGAAGAGCAGTATATGCATACTTTTAATATTCTGACTAGAATCTCAGTATGCAAATTTCATTTAAGAATAAACATTCTAAACTCAAAAGTTTATTTCCATGGAATACACAAAGTTTGGATCAGAATTTTCTAAACAACCTTTTAAGACCCACATCACTGCATAATGAAAACAGCTGACTTTTCTTAAAATCATTTTTGGACAATTCAACTCAACTCAGTCTATATTTCTACTAGGCCCAGGTTTTTCAAGTATTAGTGCCTTCTTCATTTTCTCCCCTCCTCCCCACTCACCTCTCCGCCCAACAAATTCCCTTTGTATGTCTGCAAGGCCAGATATTAAATGAACATAGTATGATTCTAAGGCAGTTTGAATGTATAATTCTCACAGTAACAGAAATCTAGAATTATTAACCTTACTTTTTACAGAAGAGGAACCAATGATGTACTAAATTTCCATTTACGTGAATAACAAATGCATCTAATAGAAATGATGCTTTACCATTAAGGGGAAACAAAGAGGGAAATACACACAATAGATGGGTGGCAAATCTTACAAACTTTGCAAAATACAAAAGAAGCTGTATCTGGATTGCAGTCACAATTATAAAAGCAAATAAAGAAGGCTCCAAAATGAAGGGAAAAGAAAAAAATTCTAAGTGATCATTAAAAGTGAAAAAGGTTGATTCAATATTAGTACTGGCTCTTAATATAACATCATTTAACACTCTATCACTCGATGACTAATTGAAAAAAAAACACACAAAGAGGAGAATTCACTGTTCACAAGGACACAGGAAATAATTTCTACATACATCCTGTAAGCCAGTTATACTTCATTACACTTTCATGGGCTCAGATCTTTTCAAAGGTTTCCAAAAACATACAGTCTTAGGATAACTGAGATTCCCCAATGACACAATTTATTCTGTAGGCTTAGCTACAACACATTTTTAAAAGACATAACGAATTCATCCTCAACAAAAATAGTCACAAAGGCCCTCTACTTATTCAAAATCATTACATAAAGCACTGTCTATAATTGCAAACAGGATTTGAAAATCTGACAGCTGATAATCAGGACACAGACTTAAAAAAAATTACCCAACTTTTCCATTTTTCCTTCCTTTTCTTTTCCTACCATATACACAAAATGTCTGTAAGGATCTCAGACAAAGCTCTAAAGTAAAAATAGAGTGTATGTATACTTTACATTATGGCACTCAAACCTATCACATATATGTACACATCACATATATTCACACAAAAAAGGTTCTTTCTCCTTTTACACTAAGAACAGAAGTTACATTAAATACTATCCCATAAATTAAGTTAAACCACCATAAATTAAAGAGTAATAAAACAGTGCACGCAGATCTCTCTGAGCGGCTATATTCTGAAAAGAAAAACCTCAGACTAAGGCCATGACTGAATAAAAAAGCCCAGCCCGTGAAAATCACTAACCGGCATTCGGTTTCCACGAGAGAAAAGGGGATCTTTAAAACGAATAATCACATAGGCAAGCCCAGTTTCAGAAGTTAACGAAGGTAAAAACAGCGAACCAAACGTACGAAATGACAAGCTTTAAAGAATTCCCCTAAAGGGAAAGACTGACTTTAAGACTGGGATATAAAGCATCCTTTGCAGGTAGAATCTTTAATTGAAACAGAGAAAAAAAAGGGGTGGGGGGCGTTGGAGGGTACGACGAAAACCTGAACGACAAGCAAAGGCAAAGTAAAAGAAACGGGTCCTTCCTCCCACCCCCACCACCCCAGCCCCCACTCCCACTGTCACAGGACAATAGGATCGGGGTCCTGAATGCAAACTTTAAACATGTAAACCAGAAGCAGTTTTTACTGCAGCTCTAACTGCAAATCTGCCCCTCATCCCGAACCTAGAGCACCCAAGAATACTTCTGCCCGGAAAACATCGCCAAGGTCTCGTTAAACACAAATCAGACCCATCACAAGATTCTTTTTTTCTCCCAAGTACCTGGAGGATCCATTTCAATATAAAATATCAGTTCTGTCGAATAGGGCATCATCACCTCCCTCCAGTCTGCGTCATCGCGGTCCATACTCCACACCGTATTGTACATCGCGCTGTCAGGGGCAGGTCGTCAGAAAATATATAGAAAGCATATATATTCTTTATCTGCTATTTAAAAATCTAAAAATATATATCTGTAAAAGTCCCACTGGAAAATGTACTTCGGGGTTTCCAACGGCCGGTACAAGTCCAGCCAACTACTAGGACGAGGACGGGGTCCTTCTCTTCTCTCCTCCGGCATCAAACAAAATGCCCCCGGAATGTTCAATCTACGGGCTTTTCTCCTCGAAGGGATACAGAGAGGCTGGGGTGGGGTGGGGGTGGGGGTGGGGGCGCGAGGGCAGAGGTGTTAAAAAGCGGCTTTCCAAAAATCCCTTCTACACAGTCGTTCTGCAAAGAGAAAAGCTCCTATAGCCTTCAAATCTTTCCGCGGAAGCCACTTTCGTGTCCTTCGAGAGCGAGAATGGAGAGGGGCAAAAAAGAACGCGTTGCAAGAAAGGTGGGGAAGTGACAAAGGAAAGAATAAAAAGGGGGTTGGGTATTGCGTTCAAGTTTCGGGGTCCCACTCGTCTGCGAGGAGAGGTCCCCTCAGGGGCCGGGACCCGGGCTTCGTTCCGTTCGGACTCGGAACCGAAGCTGCCGCAGCCTCGGGATCGGGTCCTGTTCCAGAGTCCAGTTAGCTCTGCTTGGCCGGACGCTCCCGCCGGGCTGTAAGCGAGCCCGCCAGCGCCTGATCCCCTCACGCTTTGCCCTGACTCCAGCCACTAGAGTTTCATTTTAACGGCGCGAAGGGGGACACCCTCCCCCGCCCCCAAGCTCCCCCGCTGAGGCGCCACCCAACCAGGCCGAGCAGGGGGGACGGCCAGCATCGCCAGTGCTCCTTCCACTCTAACCCGCCTCGAAGTGTTAGGGTTTCTGTCAGGTGCCTGAGACGGTGTGGGTAACACTGTCCTCTGCCTCAGCTATCAATTCTCCCCATCGCTCCCTAGGCCTCGGCTCCTTAACCCACCAACCTCTCTTCCCCCCCAGCCTCAATCAGAATGGTAGGGCCCGGGCGCTGGCTGCTCGCCAGGAGTCAGTGCCTGGAGCACGCGAGCCGGGCCGGGAGGGGGAGGCGAGCAGGGAGGAGAGGAGGGGGAAGAGAGAGTGAAGTGGCTGGTGATTGGCTGAGCCGGGTTGCCGGAGCCCGGAGCCTGCGTCTTTTGTCTGCCTTGCTCCAGCAAAGGAGCGGGAGACGACTGCGCGCCCCAAGCGGGCCAATCAGGAGCCAGCCGGCGCCGGCCGGTGTGGCGGCGATTGGTCGGAGCCTAGTTACTAAGCGGGACAAAGGCAGAAGGGGGAAAGAAAAGAAGAGAAGGAAAAAAAAAGAAAGAAAGAAAGCGCAAACGGCAGTTACTGACAGGCTGGGCGAGCGCTCGGGGGCT